>CM076063.1:9387500-12135000 GCA_038088235.1 Zacco platypus | reverse complement strand
TTGTGTGCCAAAAAAACAAAATAATGACTTTATTCAACAATATCTAGTGATGGCCGATTTCAAAGCACTGCTTCATGAAGCTTCGAAGCTTTGCGAATCTTTTGTTTCGAATCAGTGGTTCGGAGTGTGTATCAAACTGCCAAAGTCACGTGATTTCAGTAAACAAGGCTTCGTTACATCACAAGTGTTTTGAGATTTTAATGGTTCACGTGACTTTGGCAGATTGATACACGCTCCGAACCACTGAAGAATTTAGGGCTAATTTTGTAGAAAACTAGAATGAGAAGATAGTTCGAACTGAACTAACAGAATGAACTGAATGAATTGTTTGGGAATCAGCAATCAAGAATAACTGTAAGTCATTATGGACAAGATAGACTGCCTGGTAAATCATGATTTTGAATATTATAATAGGGATTTTAAAACTCACATTTTTGTTTAAAATACCCACATTGTCTTCTGTAACAGATTTAGAAGAACTTTGGTCTGAGATAACCTATGACCTCAATAAGGAGGAGCTGATATGGGAGCCGCTGTGTCCCGTCAAAGTGTCAGTTTCTCTATGCCATGTTGATGGAGGAAAAAGCTGCCAAGACCTTGGAAATGTTTTTCATTCAGAGGGACAAAAAGTATGTTCTCTTCCTCTCTGATCCTTTGTTCCATTTTATTACATCTGCAGTCATAGCTTAGGAACCCTTTCATCATTTCTTGCTGCTTTTACTGCAGGTGATATTCTCTTCTGTGGATCCACACCCTACGCTTTGCACGAAGGTTAAATTTTTTTAATGCTTATTTTCTTTCTCCCAGAAATGAATTCTGTCATCATTTACTCACCCTCATGATACATATGATTTTTAAATGACAAAAAGCACTATAAAAGCATTATAAAAGTTGCCCAAATGACTGCTGCGCTACATCTACATTGTTCTCTCGCACAATATTACAATTAGTGGGGAGGGTTTTCTATGAATTTCAATGAAACAAAAACAATCAAATGACTTCAAACGACTTGGAAATTACCTCAGGAGTTGTTTAGACATGAAGACAATATTTAAATTTTTTGGGTGAACTGTTCCTTTACAGATGTTTGGGTTGGATCAGAAATCACAGTAATGAGGTTTTCTTTTCTTTTACAGTTTACCACTGAAGTGGGGACATGGATTAAGTGTCCTTTTGTCAAAGGGAATTTCTCAGGTATACCAAGCTCTACCACAGCTAACAAAATTATGTTTTCATAGCATTTTATAGATAGCATAGCATTTTGCTAATGTAACTTTTGAATGTTCTCTTAATGTTCTGAAACAAGAAGTAACTTTTTAAAAATGTTAGATGAACGCCCAAACAAAATGTGTTCAAAATGTTCCAAGAACGTCCTGAGAACGTTCTCTGTTAGCTGTGACACCTTTAATGAGCAGTTTGTTTATGTTAAACACCGTATGAAGGCTAAATGACTTTAATGTTTTATCTGACAAGTCTGGACAGCAAAGATGACATCCAAAAATGGTCAGCAGTGGGCAGAGATATCAACATGGGTCAAAGCCAACTTCTCAGTTTCAGTCTGTGAGATGAAACCGTCCTCTCAGTGCAAACAAATCGAGGGAAACAAGTCCCAAACGCTTTCTGTGGTAAGGAGCCATTAGCAGGATTATCAGCATGTATGATCAGTTATAAAAACTTAAGAGCCAGTGTGCATGATGTCATGCAAATGTTTTTTTTTTCATCATTTTGCTTTTTGGTACTCTGCAATTCATCCTTGTAAATCATGCCTTTAGGCTTCCATTGAAAGGCTATTCCGCTGTCAAAGTAAAACTTTTCACCTGGTTTGTACCTGATGACATGACAAAGGGTCTGTTCTAAGGAAACCTCATAACACAAGGGCAGTCTTGTTTAAGCATGTTTGATGTCATGCCAGTTCTTATTTGTTTTCTAGGACAAAATGAAGCGCACAGTTTTCAACTTGTCTAAAAATGCATGTGAAGTGTGTGTTTGCATCCAGGTAAGGCTATAAAGGAGAGTGACAGTGTTGATAAAACCTGTTAGGTTTGTGTTGTTTATAATTTATTGACGTGAATTGTTTCATGTTTTCCTGTTTAAAAGGTCCAGAGGGTAGATGTGCACTATTCAGTCCCTGTACTTCAATGTGATTCGCAGTGTTGTAAGTACATAACCTATAAGGTGATGAAGCACCTAAGGCAGTGTTTGGGTCGGGAAAGCCACTTTGAAACTGTAGCCAATCATAATGTCAAGTAGTTCAACTACAGGCAAGCTAATCTTTAAAAAAGAAAAAAAGTTACATGTAGCCACAGTAAATTACAAGCTTCAAAATAATAGTTAACTATATTGTAGATGAATACAATGTGGGGAAAAAAACATTTTTTAAGTGTAGCATGTTACTGGAGATGCTACACTATTTTGAAAACAGCTAAACTACTGTCATGCCAGTGAAAATCTGAGTTTGTTGTGTCACCTGTAGTACATTTACAGCTACTCATACTTTCAAGTAGTTCAACTACAGTCAAGCTAATCTTTTATAGTGGTAGCTGCTATAAGCTAACAATTGTAGCTAAATTGTGGGTATAAAACAATGGTATGAAAAATTTGTAGTGTAGCTTCTTACTGGAAAAGCAAAACAATCTTGCTAAATTAGTGTCATGCTAATGAAATTGTAGCTATAAATAGCATCATCTGTTATACAGCTACACCACTGTACAAATGACAGTAAATCTAATCTTTAAAAAAAAATATTTACATGTGGCTATACTCAAGCTACTAAAAAAAGAGCTAACTACATTATAAAGTTGTGGCCACAATACAGTGCGATAAACATATAGCTATGTAGCATTTTGGAATTCAGCTCCATGCTGGAAAAGCTACAGTTTTGAAAACAGCTAAATTAGCTAAATTTTCAACCCTTATTCTGAAAAGATCTGTTTTAAAGTTCAACCAAAAATGAAAATTTTCTGTTGTTAATTGCTCACCCTCAGGTCGTTCCACTCCCATAAAGCCTTAGTTCATCTTTAGAACACAAATTAAGACATTTTTGATAAAATCTGATGGCTCAGTGAGACATTCGTTGACAGCAAAATAATTAACACTTTCAATTGCCCAGAAGGGTACTAAAGATATATTTAAAACAATTCATGTGAGTACAGTGGTTCAACCTTAATGTTATGAAATGCCGAAAATATCTTTTGTGAGCTAAAAAAAAGAGACAAAATTCAACTTTATTCAACAACATCTAGTGATGGGCGATTTCAAAACACTGCTTCATGAAGCTTCAAAGCGTTACGAATCTTTTGTTTCGAATCAGTGGTTCGGAGCATTTCGAAACTCTTTTGACGTAACAAAGCCTTGTTTACTGAAATCATGTGACTTTGGCAGTTTGATACATGTTCCAAACCACTGATTTGAAACTGATTCGTAAAGCTTCGAATGTTCATGAAGCAGTACTACTAATCCAGTTAGTAGTGTCTCTTGGGACACTTGTTTCACTTTTTAGTTTTACTGTATTACCACTGTTTACACAAGACCACAAACTTTTAAGGATATGCATTTTGTTGTTTAATCACAGTAAAATGGTGCCGTGACCCGGAGAGAAGTCACTTTCAGGACACTGAGAAGATCTTACTGCCTGCTGTCATTTTTCTGACAGTGATCCTTGCAGCTGCCTTGTTTGGAAGATTGACAATCAAAGGTAAACTGACAGTGATTAGACACACCTTTTGCCGCTGGCTTGAAGGAAACTGTAAGATTGTTGTTGGTAACAGTACACATTGGGTTGGAGATCAAAGAATCTGCAACAAAATTGCAGACCAGTACACAGTACATAATTTAGCGACCCTTATCCTCTGAAAATTAAGTGTAATAATTAAAAGTAAATGATTGAAGGCTTCAACTCAAGTCAAATAATAGTAGACATACCAGTTTTACCTACCTGCATATACGCTTTAGAAATGAATTGGGTGTGGACGTTTTGCAAAAGATGAAAATCTTTGATATACTGGTTGCTATACTCCAGTTGCTACTATCTTTTCCTGGAAATATCTTGTGGTTTATTTTGACATCTGTTTGTTTGTGGTTCAATAGATGGGGATGAGAAGAGAAAAGCGTGGACGAAACTCACATGTCAGGGGACGGTAGGTTAACCAAAAAGATAAGATGGATGAGTCATCTGCATACTATTTTACTATGTATGATTACAATCATATGATTCATGACATCCCTGGCGTCATCATGCATGAGCCTGACGCACCGGCAATATTTACATGTGAAATACTTTTACCTTTTACGCAGTACAAGTTAATTATTCTTATGTTCCTTTTAACAGAATCAGTGACACATGTCTGCACAGCAAGTGAGGATGTGGATTGTGGGACAGTTCTCAAAGCATTCGTGTCCTAAAGTTTCATTTTTTACTGTAAGGACTGAAACGTTAGCATAATTTGCATGTCGGGTCTGATGCACACATGGAAGTTGTAACATCTGAGTAATCTATTTAAATACATTTGTTTTCAATAATGCAAAAGCTGCTTTCAGACTTAAAACGCAATGTATTAGAATGCCATTTTTTTTAAAGAATTTGTATATAATATGTATGTAAGACCAATGTAAGACTGAACTTGTGTGACGCTAATTGTTTCTCGTTGAATTTCCTGCTTTGCATAATTAAATATGTTTGCTACCACTTTTGTACAACAGAGGGCAGTGTTGCTCACAAATGAATGTACGTGTCAGCAGTGTCAATGAGTTTTGCTTCTCATGTTGATATTTCTCTCACGTAAGGCTTGTAACTAGGTCACAAATGGGTGGTTAGCTTACAGACACTTGTGCAACCCTGTTTGTCGGTTCATTGCCACAGAAACTTTTGTGATTTGCATATGTTCCTGTGTTGTCGTCTGTTTATAAATGACACAGTTTTCTCTGATCCGGAGGATGCAGAGATACTGGATTACATTCTTGGATGGTGTTTCTCTGTGCCGATGGGAGGGGCCGGGCGGAATCAGCTCTGGGGTTTGCTGATGAAAACATTCCTGAAGGATAGAGTAGAGCCCAAACAATCTCAATCACAGATATAGCACTTCAGTTTTGGGGAGATGCCACCGTCATCCATCTCAGTCAGTGAATCTATTTTGTTTTCATGAGAACATAAATGGGGAATTTTTGTGATCATACCTAGAGTTCACTGGGTTTAGCTCACTGCGTGGTATGTGGGCGCTAACGCTAGGGAGTTTTGACTGGTGTAAACACTGTAAAACAAACCCATGTGAAAATTGTTGGCCCCAATGACCTCATCTCTGCCTCCAGACTCCACCTGCTGTCTGCGAGTCTTCAGCTGGGAGTGAAGCATTTTGATACTTTCCATACGGATCAGACCGCTACCTTTTCTGTACCTCCCTTACAGAATGTTCGACTGGTTGTGCTTTGCCGCTCAAACATGTTTGGGATAAAGGGATAAAGCACTGAAAAAAGAAACAGAGACAAAAGCATTTGCTGAGTCGTCGTATGTTTAGCTACTTCCACTAGAGACCACCAGTGACCTTTTTGGTTGGGGTCAAAAGCCAACAGCCCTGTCCTCTAACCTTTTGGACTGGTCAGTTTTTTTTTTACCATTGACTCACACCATCTGTTGGTGTTTGAAGCTATAAATCCCCATGCAGAGAGGATAATACCATTGTCACATCAGAATATGCTCACTTCGCTAAGTAGTGTTCAAAAAGCAACATTCTGTCTTGAGTATCTGATGTGGAACTTGTGACCGATAACATAGTATGTTCTGTTTAGTATGAATGCATGTAATATGAATGAAATATGGATTTAATACATTCACCATGCTGTCATTGTCTTCTGATTTACGCCGTCAATTGCGTCGCTTCACTGCCATACACGACTCCTCTCCCATGGTCTCATGGGATTGGAAAGTGTCCAGCAGATGTGCACTTAAGAATCTTGATGGAAGTAGTAGATCATCCATGTGTAATGTTGTTTTATGAAGAATGCACTGTAATGTGTAGTATTCATGAAACAGCATATGAGCAGCTAGGAGAAACTTTGCTATTCCATGAGTGATTTTTATTTTGCTTCAGCAATATAAAGTGATATTTGATATGTAATTTAAAAGATATTAATGAACATGTTTTCTATATTTACAGCATAAACCAATTCTCTATCGTTTCTAATCAGGCGCCGCCTAGAGGAACTATAAAAAGTTGACTAAACGAGTCAACGTTGCGAAGCTCGCTGAGGACATGTACTGGTTAAAGCCGTACGTGAAAATGCAAGTGTGTTGATTTAGTTATATACAAAACTCTACTCGAATTTGATTAACATAATTTAAAAAAAAAAAAGTCTCGTAATCACTTATAATTATATAATTTACTTGGGATCACATGACTTGGTCAGCTTGAGGCAAGCTCCAAAACATTGATTCAAATGATTCATTAACTGAATCGAAGTGTTTCAACCTGGCCATCTTTGTAGAGAAGTTAGTTAAGTTGTCCATTACTTCATAATCTGAACGTACGCGATTTTATAATCTTTTGTGTCTAACCATATCAGTTGTACTAATACTATGCATTACAAATGATAACCCAACACTCGGTGTACACAGACTCAAACCGTTGCGGCTTTAAGCGTTATTTCAAGCGGTTTAAGAAAAAGCCACTAATATATTATTGTAGATGTGGGAAAGGAAGCCATTTAAAACATTTAGGACGTGGTATTCCTGACTCTGGCATATTTATCTTCTCACAGCTAAGAGAGTTAATGAGTTCAATATTGCTGTTTTAAGTTTTTGGAACAGATACGTTTCAGCTTCATCTAAACACCACAGAATAACATCATGGAACACTGTGAAGCGGAGAGTAAGGAACATAGCCCATAAATTCATGGTCCGGTGCCTCCGAGGACATCATAATGGTCCATTGGGCACAAACCCCTGTGGGGGTGGTAGTGGGGTCAGGTTTGCATTCAGCACCCTGGAACCATCCATAATGAATCTTCCTCTGCGTGGAGTCCAGCCAGCTCGCTGAAGTACTAACCAGTACACCAAGGCCCTTGTCTAATGGTGATAATGGTCTGCTGGCACTGGGCATGGAATCCATTGCAGACACAGCCGAGCTCACAATGACATTGCCTGGCAGAGATAGTCTAGCAAAACGGACACAAAGAGATAGGTGGAGTCAACTTTAATCTTTGGGACTGTATGTGCATGTGCACTAACTATTTGGCTGTTTGTTCTGGTGCAACTGGTCCATGTCCAACATGACATTCTACAGCTATTTTGTTTAAATTAATGGTTAAATAATTGCTTAGATTCTCTGCTTAATGACAGCATGCTTTAAGACTACACTTTTGCACACTATTTGACAAATAATCAATGTGTATTTATTTAAAACTTGACTGTATAGCCAAGTTTACAGCTCCAGAAAGGAAAAAGAAACATTTATGGGCCAAATAATTTTTTTGCTGACAGAATGGCTGTATCCAATATCGTATATTTCACGAGTATGTATGTAGTATGTGACGAGCAGCCGTGAGGGAACTGCGCGAGGCCGGTGACGCGATTGATAATGAGTGTCAGCTGCGCGATGCACCGGTCTCGTATCCTTCACTGTAGTCGCTCCTCTTTTGTGCTTCCGGAGCTCCTCCGTGAGAGATACGAGACCGGAGCACCGCGCAGCTGACACTCATTATCAATCGCGTCACCGGCCTCGCGCCGTTCCCTCACGGCTCTCACTGGCTCTGCTCGTCACATAGTAGACGAAAATGTGATTATAAGAGTAGTCTGTCCAAATTCACAGTTTTCGTAAAAGAAGTACCTGGGTGACTTACTACTTCCAGCGAGATTCTGAAGTCACATTTGATGGACACGGGAGAGGATAAATGAATGGCAGTGAAATGACGCTGATGCTGGTAGGTCACGTGACAATCACAACATGAGTGTAGTACTACTTGAATATTTTTATACTACACACATTTGTACTATAATAGAACATACTTTTTAACAGTTGTGAAGTAATTACTTATTCAAAAGAAGTACCTACCCAGAGAGTATGAGATTTCAGACAGCCAATCACTTGATAGATGGATGTTCAAAAGTGCTTCAGTTCATAACTATGTTTTTCTAGATGTATTTGCTGTCAGTGTTGTGATCCTGAATGTATTTGTTCCATATAAATGTCACTGTTTTGACAGAATTCATACAGCACTTAGTTCTGATTGGTCAAGCGGTGTTCCATATATATATAAAACAGTTTGACACCACTTTGCTTGTTTGTGTTTGCGACTTTGGTCTGTGTCTTTCTGCAGGTTACATTAATACACCAGTAGGTGACGGTAAGTTGGTATAACATTATTGCACTATTTAATCTGTTGAAGTTCACTTTATTTGACAAAACGCATTCATTCTGAACACCCCGCAACGTCATCACAGATGACGCTTGAGTCGTGTATATTAGTGGAGTGTAAAATTAACACGAATTCAAATTGACTTTTTTTAATGGAATATTACAGTATTTATTCTAAACGATTTTTCTCTTTCTCTTGCAGTGATATCTCTGATGATGTTTACTGGCACGAGGTCAGGATCAACCTGTCACTCACATGAGATCAACCAATAGTAAACCACAACCATCCAATGGATAAATTCCCTACATTTTCTCTTTTTTGAGAAGCTGTTCCTATAGACCAATTTGGAGCAGATGTCACAGTTGCGTCACTTCCAGCTGCGTGCGCATAGTGGTGGCAGAAAAATAGTGGTAACAAATCGGCAAAATTCACAGAATAAGATAAAAATGTTTTGTTGTGCCTTTGGAATCAAAAAGCAAAAAATATAGTCTTCATTTTTATACAACACCGTCACTGAAGATGCAAGTCACAGACTGGACTGATGAAACCTGCAATTAGTCTACTTTTAAAGCATTGATTTAATGAAAACAGTAAGTCTATATAAGATTCACATATGCAGTTTATAGGGGACATGCATAGATAGCAGTTAAACCTGTATTATGTCTCACAATTCTGACTCTTTTTCTTGCATTTGCATGTTTATATCTGCCATTCCGACTTTATAACTTGCATTTGTGAGTTTATATCACAAATCTGAGGGAAAAAAAATGGAGATGGTTTCTCCATCTAAGAATTGTGATACATAAACTGGGTTTTGCGAGGGGAAAAAAAGTCAGAATTGTGAGATATAAAAAAGAAATTAACTGCCGAACTGTAATTTTCTGCCACCAGGTAGGCTCCGCCCACAAAAACGTCATTGTTTGCAAACATAAAATAGCTCTATGTACGTCACAGTAGGGTAGAAAGGCTATCACAGCTTCTGTTTAATGCCAACTTTATACTTAAATATAAATTACAATACATTTGTGTAATATACATTTATATGTAAAACATCCGTGTATTTGCATTTATTTATTGAATCAACAAACATCATTTAAATAATATAATTAATATAAATCAATAGTAATTCATTTTGAAAGTGCTAAATCAAATGATAATTGTCTATTGTGATTTTTAATATGAAAATAAACCTGTATTTTGTCTTATTACCGATGCGTTCAATTAGGGCGGGGCAACCTGCGAAAGTGACAGAGTGAGAGAGAGAAAAGAGAGAGATACACCCATATACACAGCATGCGTCTTAACACCGTAATCATGATGACTGGTGGGTACATTTCCGTAATCTTCCATTATTCCCCATCCACCTAATTTTGCACAAGTAACCTATTTTTAAGGCAATATCAATAACGCGTAGCAGTCACATCCACTCAAGCACAACAGCCCCTACATTCAGGTCCCGTATACACACAGAATCCTTAGGATTACCAAGTCACTGCTTGTCAGTACATGACGGTCCTTCTCCACCAGAGATCATACATTCCAGGAAATTGCATCCCTTGACAAATGTTCTTTCCTAACACAGTGTACCTCACAAGCTCTTTGAATTACAGTCCCTCGAGGGGTTTTGGTGGTAGTTGATATCACTGAACAATTGAATTGTTCCTAGACTTGTTGAGACAACAGTACTTTACCGTATAATTTACTCTATTTGGTAATTAGTTTGCTTCATGTTTAATTACATTCCTCAGCGTTGCCTCCAAGCCATTTGGGAGAATATGCAATAATGCAATTGTCAAATTGGCTACGGTTTCATTATTTTATCACAATAGACACACCAATAAAAACACTTCAAAGACGTTTCAGACAAAAGATCTGCACATCTTGACCCAGTGTTTTCTGGCTGTGATTTATGGTCCCGCATATGTTAAACTCAATCTTAACCAAGTCCCTTAACCAAACCCACCGTGCCACATGCATAAATAGATCAGTAAACGATCAATGATGAATGACTCCTAAGCATATGGAAATAGATTTGAAATAAATACACTTCCCCGCCCCCCACTGACCACATTCAAACTCTCTTCTCAGATATTCATGAGTCCACCATCACCTCATTGTCTGGCCATTCTTAGACATTGTCTCAATTCTGGACAAAGAGGACAATGGGATAGACACCTGTTACCAGTCTGTGGGTGTAACAGAGACATCATCCTGCTGCAATGCTCTGTCCACTCTGGGTAGAAAAGTGTTGCATTCCCTCATATTTCATGCTTTCTGTAATTTTATCTGTGTGGCCATGTAGATTTTTCCATGTGCCTTCTGTTTGTTTGTAGAGGGCCTGTGGTCAAACTCATTACCCCACCACCCAATGTCCTTGGAAGGCCCCTGTAGAGTTTTTAGAAGGGGGTCTGAACAGATGGTCCCTGTTGACCCCCCCCCCCCCCACACACACACACACACCCAAAAAACATCGGACACTCTTCACACTGCATCACTGTCATTTCTGTCATTTAAGTCAATTGCATGCTTGAGGGGGGATGGGGGGTAGGATATCTAAAATTACTTCAATTAAAGGGATAGTTTACCCAAAAAATAAATTCTATCATCATTTACTCACCCTCAAGTTGTTCCAAACCTGTATGAATTTCTTCTTCTGAACACAAAAGATGATATTTTGAAGAATATGGGTAACCAATCAGTTGATGGACCCCATTGACTCCATATGGAAAAATATATTATGGAAGTCAAGTTACCCATATTCTTCAAAATATCATCTTTTGTGTTCAGAAGAAGAAATTCATACAGGTTTGGAACAACATTTTCATTTTTGGATTGACAATCTTTTTAAACAACCATGCAAGTTATTTCAAGAATTCATATAGTCAGCAACATAAATTAATCAAAGGTGGTGGCAAAAATGCTGCAGCAAAACACTAAAATGAAAATAAAGCGACAAAAATGTACCTTTTATGTTATTTAGCATTTGATGTAATAATATTATGTATTAAATTATTAAAAATATTTTATTAATTCAAAGTATATTTATACAAAATATAACAAATGAAATGATATGCATCCATTAATCAAGCCCCTAAGAATCAATTGCAAGGGGCAAAGAGGGGCAAATCATTATGTTAACTGTGAACAAACTATCATTAAAATAGTATTCTAAGTAATAGTAAAATAGTAATATATTAAATTATATACTACCTTTCAAAAGTTTTGGTAAGATCTTTTTGAAAGAAGTCCTTAGTTGCTCAAAATACAGTAAAAACCTTAATATTGTGAAATATTATTACAATTTAATTTTGTTTTCTATTTTAATATATTTAAAAATGTCATTTATTCCTGTAATGCAAAGCTGAAATTCTTTTCATCTGTGAACTTGTGAACTTCTGGGTTACATGATCATGATGACTGGGAATCATTCTGATTTGTGTTCAAGAAACTTTTCTTATTTTCATTGTTGAAAACCGATTTTAGTGGAAACCGTAATGAACCATAATGGATTCTTTGATATAATGTAAACAGCATTTATTTATAACTTTGTCACTTTTAATCAGTTTAATGCATTCTTGGTGAATAATTAATTTCTTACATGACCACAAACGTATATATTTGGGATTATCATAAAGAATATGCAACACCATCGCTTATGTAACGTTGAATGTGTTCAAAAAGTGCAGAAATTAAATATTTAATATTATATTATATTATATTATATATATTTAAAAAATAATAAGACATATTACACTTTTCCCAGGCTGTATTCCATGTTTGCGTGAATCCTGTAATCAATTTTTCTGCTTTTTTACATATGAGCCCTACTCATTGCTCTGGAGTATTGACACCTAGTCAGGGTAATTAGTGAGCAACGGGGACAAGGGGGGATTGACAGCACCACATTCACTCTTACAGCTTAATTATCTCACTGGAGAGAAGCCTGATGTCCCTTGCTGCTTCCATCCCCCTCCAAACACATGTAAATCCACACACACATACATTTATGCAAGCGCACACTCTTAAAAGGGCACATGACATCCATGCTGTGTTATTGCACACCTATGACATCATAACTTCATAACAGTGTTACGGGGAAATGAGGCTTCTGCATACAGTCATAATGATGTAAGGTCTGATTGTTGGCAGTGCCCCATATGTCTTTGGAATAATCATCATTACATCAGCATGGAATATCATGTTACCAGCAGGGTCAGATCTGTTTGCGCGTTAAGGCAACAGATTTGGATCACAAAACAACGATGTGTTCCCAGAGCACCTCCTAATATCACTATATTCTTACCTATTCTCACTATTTTTCTTATCTAAAAACTGACATGTTATATTTAGAGAAAAATATAGAAAAAGAATCAAATTAGAAAATAAAAAAAATTAAGCCTGTGAAAAATTAAGTGTGATTTTATTTATTTATTTATTTTATGAATATAAAGCTGGCTGATGGGTGGGGCCCGAGCTTAAATGCTGAAATTACTATTGATGATAAATCACTGAAATAGTTAAGTACATTTATAATATACAGTTTTAAGGAGCTTATTTATTATTCCGCTATGTTGTACTGAATTAAATTTATACGGGTTATATTTTAAAATTGGTGTCAAGACTGTATTAGTAAGGAGCCCCGCACATGACGTGCAAGAAAAAAAGTAAATCGTGCGGAAAATTTATAAATCGAGGGAACGAATTAGTAAATCGTGCGCACAATTTATCCTACTATTTTTTTTTTCTGCATGTCATCTGTGGGGCTCCGTAGTATTACAGTAATGAAAATGAAAAAAAAAATTTATATTACAAGAATGATAATTTGATGGCTTACTTTGGAACACAAAAAAGAATTAGATTATAAATGTTAATTTATATTTTATTTTTAAAATTGTTGATAAAAAGGGAAATTCAATTTAAAATGAAAATGAAAATATTTTAAAAATATTTTAACACACATACTGTCACGATTGTCAGCTGAAGTGCCCGTGAAAACCACTAGAGGGCACTTTCACTCCCGGACTTCACTTCCCACAATGCACTACATCTCCCAGAAGTCTCCACACCTGGACTGATTACACTCACACCTGATACTAATCACATCTCACTATTTAAGCACACTGCACAAACATCTCACTGCGAAGTCTTGATATTCTGTTAAGCTGTCAATTCTGAGCGGTTTTCCCTGTGTCTTGTTTTCTGCCTGTCTGTTCCGGTTATTATTTGTTTGCTGCCTACCTTGTTCGAATTACTGCTTTGGATTTATGGACTGTTGTTTGCCTGCTGCCTGCCTCGATCTATTCACCTGAGTATATACTACGATTCTGCCTATCCTCCTTTTGCCTGTTCGCCACTCTTTGACCTTTACCTGTTCTGACCACAGTCCTTGATTCTGATTGGTCAATAGCTTTATTTATTGTTTATTGTTGTGGACCCAGACATTTCTTTGATGGATTCAACAATATAAAATCACACCTGGATGAAGAATTCAAGCTAATATTAGGTCCGGTCATCTTTTGAACATCCAAATTTTCGAATGTCAATAATGACACCTGCAAATTATTAAACATTAAAGGACATGCATCAGTTGAAAAATGATATTACATAAAAAAACTCATAGTACATGCATAAACAGTGACCTATTGAGAATGTATTTGTATTTATATTGAATAGCTCTTTGAATGCCCGTCTCTGCAGTGCATTTTGGGCTTTTCATATTTTTCACGTCTCAAATTCAGCCATGATTTTGAAAGAGCAAGGCCAAAATCAGAACAACCAGGGCTTCTCGGGCAACAGCACATTACAGAGTAACACTGAACAAATATTCGTTATGTAAAATCCCACACTTATCTACATTCTCAACCTTTCCAACAAACCTCACTCACGTTATCAAATTCTTTCCATTGAAAACTGCAAGACGAGAGGAAACTGATAATATGGGAAAACACAGCGATTCGAGAAGGATTCCTCACTGTGGGGCTCATATGTGGTCTGTCAAAAGTAAATATTTACCTCCGATAGCTGAGAAGGACTCGTGCCAGGACAAACTGACCCCTTTTCTGAACAATATGGATGTTACTGGACTCATTCTCTGCTCTCTAATAGTGCATTACATGTGTGTATACATATACATACATACATACATACATGCATGTATATATACATGTATGTAAAACTATACTTCCATAAAAACATTATTACCATGTTTTTGCCTAGATACATTGGGATCCAAATGGCCTTAATCATTGAAATTGAAATAATCAGTTTCAATCATGTTGAATGTTTTTTTTTTGCCACAGTAAGAAGCTAATTTGAGTCTGTGTGTGTTTATTTTGATTTGTGTTTGAGAACATCCTCATCAGTCAGGAGTCAGAACATGATGCACCTGGTGAATATGTTCCATTAGTTTTGAGGGGTTGCTATAGAAAACAATCGGCTATGAGTAAGCATCTGTCAGATGTGTAAACAGCTTCTTTTGTTCCTTAGAAAGAATCCATAACATCTTCATCAATACAAAAGGCAGGTGTGGGCACAGCAATATTTTTTTTTTGATTGTGGCATGTCAACAAAACCTCTGGAACAAACACTGTGTTCTCTCCAGCTGGGCATGAGGAAATGAGAAAATGTTCTCTCATGTTCTCTGTCACAGCTGAAGCATACAGTGATTGATTTGATGTAATTCAATGTATCTTTAAATGGATTCTCCATCTCTAAGGACATGCAATGATTCCACATTATGCAGTGAAAGATTTTATTGTTCATTTCTAAATATTGATTGGATGAGCCATATTTGAAGTCCCTGAGCAGCCTTAACTGGTTTACAGAAGTAATATTTTAATGTTTAAATTTATTTATAATTTCTATAATTTTCTAAATTTAATGTTTTTATACAACATAAAATGTGTGGAAAGATGGATACACATTTAACAAATGTATTTTTTTTTTACAAAAAAGGGGAAATATTTAAATATTATATTGTCACAGACATAGATATATTTATATATTATCGACACAGACATACAGAAAGTTTTAAAGTTAAAATTAAAAGTTACATTTTTTTTAAAAAATTAAAAGAAAAACATATGTATTTCTTCCCTCATATAATAAAGCAATTTAAACTTAAAGGTATGGTAGGCAATTTCGGAGAGGCTAACAATAGCAAGCTAGCTTTGAAAGCATAAGATCCCACCTTCCCTTTAGAGCATCACGAGATGCCATTAAATTACCTCATATCTGAAAGCACACAACATAATAATAATGAATGTAAACATGATTATAGAGGTCTGACTTTTACCACCTGAGTGCTGCAGATTCATTTCGGCATTGACAGTGTTGACATAGAAATGCAAAAATCAGAATCTGAGGACGTGAACAGCTCTCACGTGTTGCCATCTCGTAATTACGGTTACAACATGGCGTGAACGCAGCATAAGCTTGTTGTTTTGGTTCAGGAAAAACTGTAAAAAGCGGCTGCTGTTTGTTTGCGGTGCTCTGTGACTGTCTGTCTACAGCTCTCAGACAATGGAGTGAATGCAATGATTGGACAAACATAAATATTTAGGCCATTTCTACTTGATTGCTATCAGGATGTGAAGAGAGTTTCAAACAGAATAACAAAAAGCATTTATAAAAAATGCCCTATCATACCATTTAAATAAGTTATGAAAATAGAAGATATGAAGCTATACAAATCTGCTGTGGCTCAGACTGATTTACCAGATATGAGTTGATCCTTTCACTGTGGGTAAGACTTCATTTAAAGCAAACATTAACGTCCAGATGAGAGCCCAGCTGTTTGTGACTCACTGCTGCCTGCCTTTCAGGGACATTTCACTGAACTTATGTATATGAACACTCTTCCCTGCAGCCAGCTAAAAGAGCCCTGTATAATTTACAGAGCTTGTGAAGTCACATCTGTTGCCGCTGGCAGTGGGTGGGCGCCCTTGTCAGGCTGTCTCTATACTTGGTCAGCTGTTGAGCTTGATTGGTCTGTTTTTGTGTGAGGCAGAGATAGGCCAATCATGCCCTTTTTAGGATCGAGAAGGGATCCGTGACTCCAGATCAGAGTTAAATGTCACACAACCTGCCGCAGAGCTCTCTGAGAGAATGTCCAGGTCCAGTTACTCAGATGTTTGTTAAGCTCGAAGAAATGATGATATGAGAGAGAATGATGGATGGTGACTGGCTTTGTTCCAACACCAAGTGAGTGGCATTGCTGTCTATTGTCTGTATAGGTAGCTGACTTTTAGGATGGGTTCACACTTGGCATTTGGTTTGATTAAAACAAACTCTGGTGTGATTGCGTTTCATTTGAATAAAGTGTGAACGCTGCCATCAGAACCCTGGTGCGGTACCAAACATGTGGACTGAGACCCCTGAAAAGGTGGGTCTCAGTCCACTTCCAAATGAACTCTAGTGCAGTTCAACTAAAATATGAACACAACATAGACCAATAACATCCAAGCGAACCAAAACATGGCATGATGCCACAAGATGCGACCTTAAAAAGGTCAGAATTCTCAAGCATTTTTCTTGTTATAGTCATGATGTTGGCCATTACAGTTTGGTACAAACGTCAGAACAGATTTATGTGTGTGACGGACGGATTCCTGCTGATGTTTGGTCCCCTTTACACATTTTATAAGCTTCACAAGCTCTCAGCAAATGCCATCATACAGTGCCCTCCACAATTATTGGCACCCCTGTTTAAGATGTGGTTATGGGCTTCTAAAAATTGTTCTTTTTTTTTTAAACAACATAGAACCCAAATGCAAAAAAAGACAAAAATCCAACCTTTATTTTAAGTACATTACTTTGGTGGTAAAAAAAAAATCACACATTTAGAAAAAAAAGAAAAACTTGAAATCATGTGTCCCACAATTATTGGCACCCCTAACAATTCCTCTGAAAAATTTAATTGATTTTTTTTAAATATATTTTTCTGTAGTTGCTAAAGTTGGTCAGGGTATCTAGGAACTTTTAATTAGTAATTCATGACTTCCTGTTTCCCTGGGGTATAAATATGACGTGACACAGAGGCCTAATTCTCTTACCCATTTGTCAACATGGCAAACACAAGAGAACACACCATTCAAGTAAGTCAGGCAATGGCTACAAGAAAATAGCCACTTGCCTTAACTTGCCCGTATCTACAGTCAGAGGAATCATTAAGAAGTTTAAAACAACTGGAACAGTGACAAACAAGGCTGGAAGAGGTCCCAAGTTTATCTTGCCACAACGCACAATGAGGAGGATGGTAAGAGAAGTAAAAAAAATTCCTAAGCTCACTGTCACAGAATTGCATCAAAGAGTGGCATCTTGGGGTCACAAAGTCTCCAAAACAACCATCAGACGCTCTCTACATGCCAACAAGCTGTTTGGGAGGCATGCAAGGAAAAAGCCTTCTCTCACTAACACTCACAAACATAAACGTCTGGAGTTTGCTAAGCGGTACTGGGACTTCAACTGGGATCATGTGCTTTGGTCAGATGAGACTAAGATTGAGCTTTTTGGCAACAAACACTCTAAGTGGGTCTGGCGTAAAACAAAAGATGAGTATGCTGAAAAGCACCTCATGCCCACCGTGAAGTGTGGTGGAGGATCTGTGATGCTGTGGGCCTGTTTCTCTT
Source organism: Zacco platypus (assembly GCA_038088235.1). Classification (NCBI taxonomy): domain Eukaryota; kingdom Metazoa; phylum Chordata; class Actinopteri; order Cypriniformes; family Xenocyprididae; genus Zacco; species Zacco platypus. The sequence goes on along the minus strand of CM076063.1, from coordinate 12,117,025 downwards.
CCAAAGGCCCTGGGAACCTTGTTAGGGTGCATGGCATTATGAACGCTTTGAACTACCAGGACATTTTAAATAATAACCTGATGCCATCTGCCAGAAAGCTGAAGATGGGTCGTTATTGGGTCTTTCAGCAGCATAATGATCCAAAACATGTGGCAAAATCTAGACAAAAATGGTTCAGCAGTTACAAACTCAAGGTCCTCCCATGGCCATCTCAGTCCCCGGATCTCAAACCAATCGAAAACCTGTGGGGCGAGCTAAAGAGGAGAGTGCATAAGAGAGGACCCAGGACACTGGATGATCTAGAAAGATTGTGCAAAGAAGAATGGTCAAAGATCCCTCTCTCTGTGTTCTCCAATCTTGTGAAATGTTATAGGAGGAGATTAAATGCTGTCTTGTTGGCAAAAGGGGGTTGTACAAAATATTAACATCAGGGGTGCCAAAAATTGTGGGACACATGCTTTCAAGTTTTTTTTTTTTCCTCTAAATGTGTGATTTTTTTTTTTTTTACCACCACCAAAGTAATGTACTTAAATGAAAGGTTGGATTTTTGTCTTTTTTTGCACTTGGATTCTATGTTGTTTAAAAAAAAAAAAGGAGAATTTTTAGAAGTCCATGACCACATCTTAAACAGGGGTGCCAATAATTGTGGAGGGCACTGTATGTACGCGCATACAGTAAGCACATTTAGCCAAGCACACAGCATTGATTTGGATGTTTGATAGGTTCTGTCACAAAGTAGTCATAAAAGCCTTTTTTGTTTTTCATATATCTTTAGATTTGGTCTTTAAAATGACAGTGTGAACGCTAAGCGAACCAGGATTAATGTATAGTTTTCTTGAGAACCAAACTACGAGTGTGAACACACCCTTAAATTAGCATGCTAACTGAAATGGAACCTCACAAGTGACTAATATGTAACACTGTAGGCAGCAACTCAACAACTGCAAAGTACAAGAGAGACAGTAGAACTGATTTGAGTAACTTACAATTAGCATGTTGCTAAGCTAATGCAATCAACGTCCCTTTAAGTTACATTCTGTGGCCGTCTTGGTAACTTCCACAGGTAGCTATTACCTAGGCTACATAAACTGCACATATTTCAAATCAGACATCAATATGATAACAAATGTAGCTTAGAACATGCTAACAACCTTTATTGGGCAGGCTAGCAGTTAACACGCATGCAAGTAAACAAACATGCAATATTGCTATCAAAAACAGCAAACCCATTATAATCAGTGAGTCTGTCTACACCGTATGTCTACACTGTCTACTCTCGACAAGTTCCTGACAAAAAACTGATGCCCCATTCTATTTCTGACATACTTCAAGTAGCTTATGCTACTTCTGACACGAAGGACAAATGGATTTGCAAGGGTCGCTGTGTCGCATCCGGTGTGTACATGGTGTGAAATACTTCCCCTTAGCTGTCCCTGGTGCGATATTATAATAAACATAAAAACACAAATGATTCAATAGAAAATATGCAATATTTAGTGGCAGTTATGCAAATATCAACTAGGGTTAAACTTGCAATTTTCAATTTTGAACAATGTATTTCCTCTCTAGCTGGATGCCACCCACAGCATGTTTGTGAAAGAGGCATTCCTCGGCATGTAGCGTGGGAACAACCTGGACCATCCTGCCGGAATTCCAACAGAGCATTGTCACACTAGAGCCAGCTGTTGCCATGGAGACCGCCACAAGTGCTCTAGTGCGTGTCCCTTTTTAGAAATGAGTTCTGAGGTGGGAAGTGCCTCAGGAGAGCCAATCGGTAGCTATCACCGTGCGTTAATAGCGCTCGCTGATCTTTGAAGCCCTGAATTAATGAGGTTCCACAACGTTTTCCCAAACCACCTGCTGGACAGCCACATGTGCGTGAGGCTGTCGCTTCACCTATGGTATAGCAGCCGTTATTTTAGTTTAAATGTCACATCGACAACTCGGCACACCAGAATCCAAGGGATGCAGGCAAAGGTTGACAGATGGCTTAAATAACAGTTTGCTACAGAATAAACTGTGAGAATAAGAGCACTTGCAGCACCTTTAAACACACAGGCAAGCGTATACATTGATATATATATACAAACACACACACATATATATATATATATCTATATATGTATAACCTCCAGTCTTGCACAATGTCAGCAGCTCACAGTAAAGCACTTCGCCCCCTCCACGCATCTGCTTTGAAGACAGGGAACACAGTGTACCCGACTTGTGCACTGGCATCAGGGCAAATAAAGCTCCAGCCTGAGGATATCACATGCATTCACACTTTCACACAGCTCAGATCTGACTGCAGCAAATGAATGTTTTATCACACTACATTTCAGCTCCACATAATCAAACTCAGTACATGTTGTCAAGTATTCTGTGCTATGCAGTATGCATTACAACATAATTTATGTTGTTAAACACTTGAAGAGATTGCAAGTAGGCTTACTATTAAATTTTAGTGGTGCTTACGGTGGCGTACGGTCTGGGTATGGAGGTTATTCAAGTGCATATGGGCCTGTGCGGATTGGGGGCCCGCAGCGCACAAACAACTGGAACCCCCTCACCCCCACGACTTGCTACGCCACTGGGTGCTTACCTGCATGCAATTCAGGGATGTTGTGCGAGATTTATTGGAGTCTATTGTATGAAGCACTGCTCACTCAGAAGTCATTTTCAAATGAAGCAGCTTTCTGTTGTTCAGCGAGGTGAATTCACAGGACCAACTTGAGCAAAATATGTGTGGGGAACTTTTTCACCCCCATGTGAAACGCACATTCCGAATGGAATGACTGGAATTCACCCATGAAATTTCACAGAGCAATGGTAAATGTGACCACACCTTTAGTATGAAGTTTCTTGGTTGTTCTGAGTTGTTGCCAGGGCATTGCTAAGCAGTTGCGTTGGTGTTCTGAGTCATTGCTATGGAGTTGCTATGCAATAGGGTATTGTGTGGGATTTGTTGCTATGAGGTTGCGAGGTCATTAATAGACAGTTGCATTGTATGTAGTCCTTGGGTATTGTAATTGGCTATTAGAGTGTTGCTGTGTGGTTCTGAGTCATTGCCAGGACGTTGATATTTGGTTGCTTGGGCATTGCTATGTGGCTGCTATTGTGTTTTGGGGGTTGCCAGGCTGTATGCTGCTGCTAAGGTGTTCTAGATGGTTGCTAGGATGTTGCTATGGGGTTGCTAGGGTTTTCTGAGTGGTTGCCAGGGTATTGCTATCTAGTTGTTTGGATGCTCTGGTTGGTTGCTAGGGCATTGCTATGTTATTGCCAGGCTGTTAGTATGTGGTGGCTATGATGTTCTGGATGGTTGCTAGGGGACTCATATGCAGTTGCTAGGGTTTTCTGAGTAGTTGCCAGCATGTTGCTATGTGGTTGCTAGGGCATTGAATTCTAGTTGCTTTGGTGTTCTCAGTGGTTTCCAGGGCATTTCTCTGTGGCTGCTTGGGAGTTCTGAGTGGTTGTTTGGGAATTTCCATGCTGTTGGTATGCAGTTGCTATGCTGACATGCTTAGGTTCCTCCTTCACTCTAAGGCCGTGTGTCCACCCAAACGTTTTTTCCCGAGGCTAGCATATTGTTTTCAATAAGATTACCACGTTTTTTAAAACGTCAGCAGCATGTTAGTAGTGGTTTAAAGTGTATTGCAGCCACTGCATTAGCCATTATGTTTAATCGAAGTTTATATTTAATTATGTGTAAGCGTGTTATCCAAGCATTAATGGCAAAAAAGCCCGATACATTTGGGAGCAGCCACGTATGAGGTGTTTCTCAACGTTTCTCCCTCCTGTCTAGGTCTTGATAAATTGTGGCAATTCTTTGTTGATCCAAATCCAATATTCCCGTAATTCTTTTAGTCTTTTATGAGTTTAATAAAGAACTTTGTTTCGTCTTCGTGTTCAAACATACTGACTTTTACATACGCCGGGTGACCTAATAGTGAAATATGTATGTGAAATAGCTGTTTCCATTGGAGTTTTTTGCGAAATTTGCCTTTTTCGGATTCCCTGAAAAACCACTTCAACTTTTTTGCAAAATTGACGTTTCCATTGTCCGTATTTTCAATTCACAATTTCAATTTGTGCAATTTGAAAGGTAAACTCATCTACTGTCACTTTTTACCCAGCCGTCCAATCACAGTTGAGAAGGGGCGGGACAAATACGACAAGAAGCTCATCGCTTCATCCAAAACTAGTGCCAGAGCAAATGCATTACATTGTGTTGACATTTATATATTCAGAAACAAACTATTTGCGAAATCAGATACTAGTAACAGTCTCACGGATATTCTGTATCATAGCACATAGGCTATAGCGTCTTAACTGAAAAAACGTTCCTCCATCAAAACGCTCTCAAGCCCCCACACCAAGACATTTTCAGAAGATCGCTGCAATTTTCGTTATGCACTAAGAAGCTGTTGATTCTATAGGTTTTCTTTTGTAAATTATGGGCTAAATTCAGCTGGCTAAAAAGGCTTTAGTGGACAAATGCTCTAAGTCAAAGGGTAAATTGTCTTCTATGATGAGTAACAAAGTTTCATATTTTGAAAATTAGCCTTGAAAAGTCACAAAGAGTTTCAATTTGTGCATACAAACATCACTGGCAAGAAAAGTCATCAGGACATTTTTGCTTGTGCATTCTGTACAAGACAGAATGAAGACAGCATATACTCGTTCTATTGGGTTCTGATGGGTTTTAATGATGCTCTACGACAACATAATGTCACCGACAACAACATGACACATCAAATCTCGTCAGCGGTCTTCCAGCGTCCCATTCCAGCTTTATTGTACCTGACCTTTCAGTTCAACTCATGAAAGTCTGTCAAGCACATTTGCTCTAATCCTGCTAATTGCACCACCTCTTGATACAATGTCAGACAGCTTGACTCGCTCTCTCACTGGTCATCTAGACTGAGAGACAGGCCATCCTGCATCTGAGTGAAATTTGATTCTAATTCGATGAACTCTGCAAAGTAATTACATTAACCAAGCGGGTGCCCAGCAGGGTTAGATTCATTAGCTATGTTAGCACTAGGCCTATGCCAAAGCTACAGTCTGGCTTTATGTATGAGCTAGCCTGTGCGACTATTTATTTTCCATGGCCGTGTGGTTTGCAGTGGAACTTATCTTTCACTTTTAGCCACGCACATGGACGAGCATGAATTTTCCAAGGCAAAAACGAAGGCGTTCGCGAGAGTCAACATTCATTGTACGAGCATGCACACTGAGGCTTTTGTCCACTGACTGGAAAACGCTAAAGTTTTCCTTGAGATGGATAGACAAGCCTGAATTACTCCATGCAAGTGTGAATGCATGTGGGTGAGTCAGAGCTGGACGGACGGGGGAAATGGGGCCGTAATAGAGATTTTGTTGTCCACTAGGACCCAAATTGTTCTGGACCTTTGAGGCTAAGAAAACAGTTTGTGTTTCTTGAAGAAAAGAAGCCCTGTTCATGCACAGAGTCTCTATGTTTCTGCGCTTTTCCACTGCAACTGTGGTTTCTGAAAGAAGAGAGAGAGAGGGAGCGAGAGAGTAAATAAGAAGGTGATGCAAATACAAACTACTCTTGGATAACATTCAAAGGAGATGCACAACGAAGGAGAGCACAGATGTGGAAAACAAATGCCAAAAAAAGGAGAATTAACTACCATTATTGTAATATTTGGCTTATACAAACCCTCGTACAGAATCTTTATAATAAGAATAAATTTAAAATAAACATCAATCATTTATTTATATTTATTTGCTTTATTTATTTTATATTTATATATATATATATATATTAAAAAAAAACATTCGTGTGATTGGATATTTTAATCAAAACTTCATAGATCTTGAGAGATTCTTCCATCATCACAGTCACAGTACTAAATAACACGTATCTAAAAAAAATAATAATAATAAATGAACATACATTTTGTGAATGTGTAACCAGAATTTTAAACGACATGAAACAGAAGTTGGGATAGTCTTTTCTTCCCTATTGTGACGCATATCTGATTGAAACGGCTTCTCAAACAAGAAAAAATGTAGGGCGGGAGTTGATTTGTTCATGGGAAATTGATTGGATGGTTGTTGTTTGCTATTGGTCGATCTCATGTGAGTGACAGGTTGTCCCGCCCTCACGCCAGTAAACACGTCATCAGAGAAGAGATGTCACTGCAAGAGGGAGGGGAAGTTATTTTGATTAAAGATTACGAGGCCACAAGATGTGTACGCATAAATCGTTTATAATAAATACTGCAATATTCCATCAAAAAAAATAAGAATGGTCAGTTTTGATTTCATGGTGACGTTAAGCATGCTTGCTATAAGCAAACTGTTGTTTCTTTGTTTTGTTTTTAAATGATAATTAAAGAAAAAATATATTTTTAATAATTATTGTTAAATAAAGGGATGAATAAAAATTGGAACAAACTGAAATTTCCATGTGTGTCCAGCAGGGTGCTCTAGTCTCTGTTGTCTGTGTCTGTGTGAACGTGTAGTTTGAGAGAAAGGCGTGGCTGCGTTTGCAGGTCAGTGGGTTCGTTGTGGTGATGGGGAATGCAGCTCCGGCAGCGCCACACAGACGCTCTGTTAACTCACTCTACGGCCCCATCTTTCTCTCTCTCTCTCTCACACACACACACACACACACAAAACTGAGGCTGCACTCTTCCTCCGCCAGTCACAAGTCTGCAGACATCCCATTGAGCCCTGAAGGACAGGGGACAAGAAAGACAAAGAGAGACGAAGATCAGAGGTCATATATCTCTGCCACGCCCTTTTAAATTAGAATGATATTTAAAGAGTGAGAGACGGAGCAAGACGCATATTGATTTCAGTCATGTATATTTAACATCTTACTCAACATAATCTCATAACGTTTACTAGATTATCTCAGATAGTGACACTTATATTAGGTTATGCATGTCAGGTAAAAAAAAACATGACATTTTAATTACGCCAAATAAAACTATATATATATATATATATATATATATATATTATTTATATGGACAGTTCATAATTTTATATAAGTGTTAATTTTTTATTTATTTTTTGAAAAAATTCAAAATCTTAAACCCTTAAATTAAACCTGTAAATATTAAGTTTTTTATTTTCGATGTGGTCTCAAATCGATTGTTTGTGTGTATATAATACAATATAATATAATATAATATATATAAACATACATTTTAAATCCTGTATATATACAATTCCTTTTAAATGTTTTATATTTGCCTAAAAATATTTGTCCTGTTTTTAATACTAAATTCTTTGTTTGCTAAAACAAAACAAAAAAGTGACTATAAAGAGTACTACTACAGGGCAAGCGCTTGGTATGACAGAAGTAGCATCACTTGAACCCGAGCTTTTGCCAGTTTTGCAGTAGTAGCAGCAGGAAGCAAAGCGTGACTGTCTGACTGTAGTAAGAGAGCGTGACTACATTTTGAAAAAGCCAGAGACAGAAGGGCGGTGTTCCTTTAAGAGTGCTGCAGTACGGCAGACAGGTGAATCGAGGACACGCTGGCACTAGATGTTCCAGGGAGAGAGAGAGAGAGAGAGAGAGAAAGAGAGAGAGATGTTACACCCCATCATTTTCAGACATGAGACTCAAACCACACTACTGCACAGAGAAAAAGGAAAAAAAGGGGACAGAGGACCGTAATTCTTCATTATTCAGGCTCTACACACTTTCAGTAGGGTCACATTATAATTATGCCCCACTTATAATTTACATAATCCCTAAATAACCTCAGCTTTATTGATGATTTCAATGTAAATGCAAGCCTATGCAAAGGCATGGGTATCCACTCCAACCATAGCAATCAAGCCTAACCTGTTCTGACAGACTGCCCCTAAAATGGTTACTAACATAGCAAACATTACACTTTATAAATAACTGTTGAGCTTTAAAATGGTGTTAGGTAATGTCCCACAGGAACTGGACTTTTTCCACGTCTATGCTACGCAAAGTAATTCAGAGCATAATTCATTTTCAGTATAGAAATGTAAATAGGTGGAGCTCACTCATGCTAACAACTTATGAGAATTTAAATGTCATTTAACAGCTCTACACAACCTCCTACTGTCAAGTAGGCAATTTGACATTCACACATGAAAATGAACCTCATTTACATAAACAGTGACCAAGAATGTTGTCAAGTGCTCAGCAACGACATAGTGATTGCCATGCAAACGGTTGATTTAGCATCTAAAATGTTAGTTAGCATATTTGCCACTTAGCATAAGGGTCTCATTCTGAATCTTTATCTGGTTTACAAAAGAGTAAATAGACACTTGTCAGCTTTTACGCATTGTTTCAGGGCTTTAGTACACGTAAACAAAAGCTTTAGCATTGGGTTAGCAAACAGGCTATCACTTTGAAAATCTCAAACAGAATCAGCACTTATTAGTAATGGTGAACTTTTGGGAATAAATTTTAACATTATGTTCTTAAAAGGGAACAAGTTTGAGTTGGTTTAGCTAGTTAGCATTACTGTATTATATTACAGTAGATATTATATTTTTTGTAATGCTCTTAAAAGCATTAAAACAAATGTAAATATTTCTTGTCTGCTGCCTTTGAGTTCAAAAGTATGAACATACATTTTGTGAATGTGTAACCAGAATTTTAAACGACATGAAACGGAAGTTGGGATAGTCTTTTCTTCCCTATTATGACGCATATCTGATTGAAACGGCTTCTCAAACAAGAAAAAATGTAGGGCGGGAGTTGATTTGTTCATGGGAAATTGATTGGATGGTTGTGGTTTGCTATTGGTCGATCTCATGTGAGTGACAGGTTGTCCCGCCCTCACGCCAGTAAACACGTCATCAGAGAAGAGATGTCTCTGCTAGAGGGAGGGGAAGTTATTTTGATTAAAGATTACGAGGGCACAAGATGTGTACGCATAAATCGTTTATAATAAATACTGCAATATTCCATCAAAAAAAAATAAGAATGGTCAGTTTTGATTTCATGGTGACGTTAAGCATTTGTTTTTAAATGATAATAAAAGAAAAAATATATTTGTAATAATTATTGTTAAATAAAGGTATGAATAAAAATTGGAACAAACTGAAATTTGTAATGTCTTTGCTACATTATATGTTACTTTTGATCAATTTATTGCATCCTTGCTGAATAAATTAATTTAAAAAAAAATCTTGTACTGACATCAAACTTTTGTTTAGTGTTTCTGAACTTAACCTCATCCTATATTGATCAAAACTTAAATTGAGATTTCAGACCTACTTTGTGATCATTCTGAACTTTAGAAGCAGTTAGAGTTATTGCTCTACATTTGAACTGATATTTAATCCTCCCACAGAACAGCTTCATGCTTTCTCAAGTATTAGTCTGAGGGTTTGGGTGTAATAGTTCTAGTTCTAGCAGCAGTGCTCTAACTGTACAGTGCAAAGGGGGGCGGAATGTTTGGGTCTCAGTGCTCCACTCTGGATATCCATTGTGTTCAATGTTATGAGATTCCATAGGCATTGTGTCATGGAGTTACATTAAGGCCAGGGATTGGCTTCATTCCTATGACCGAATGTTTTCCACCTGAATACTCATGCTAATCCAGATGAGAGGAACTCTGTTGAAGAGAAAACTGCATAGACTGCCGATTATTTAATCATTGGTTTGCTTCCACTACAGATGTGTCACAGTTACAGTAAATGAGCAACTCCCCTCTGTCTCTCTCTCTCTCTCTCTCTCTATTATTCACCGTTCTCTCTGGCCTACGAGTGAAAAGCCAAATACAAATGTGATCACTCAATTGTACAGGGGGATTCAATAGCTTTAGCCAAAAAAGAAAAACCCAAATGAGATATCTTTAATATCTCAATTGTTGCTTATCAACACGATCTCATTAACAATCACATGTGATGCTAGCAGAGATACATGCAAGCTTGGGTTTGGTAACATTTTTTTTAAATTTGTGTTGTTTTTATATGATCAAAAATTCTGTATCAGCAATATTGTCAAATATTATTAAAATAACTGTTTTCTATGTTAATGCATTTTAAAATGTAATTTATTCCTGTGATGGCAATGTGACTCCAGTCATCAGTGTCACATGATCCTTCAGAAATCATTCCAATATGCTGATTTGCTGCTTAGGAAACATTTCTTATTATCAGTATGGAAAACAGCTGCGCTGGTTGATATTTTTATGGAATTTGTGATGCTTTTATTTTATGATTCTTGGATGAAAAAAAAAATAACAGCATTTATTTGAAATATTTATTTCATTTTTGATCAATTTAATGCATCCTTCCTGAATAAAAGCATTATTTAAAAAAAAAAAAAAAATCTTACTGACCTCAAACTTTGGTTTTGACTTCAAAAAAGTTTTTTTTTAGGATATATCCAAAAATATTTGTTGAAAAAAACACTCAAAAATATACATATACACATTACATACGAATAAATACTAATGTGATCAGTTTTTGTAGACAGTAATGAGATATTATAATGAGAGCAAATTGATGATGTTTGCTCGTATCTCCTACTTCCTATTCTTTTCTTCCGATCAACTGACCCCAGTAATCTTAAATACTTCTCCAGAGTTTCCGAAGAGACTGCTCTCAGATTTGAAGAGATATGAAAGTCGGTGATCAAAATTCTGAGATTTTCAATGTAAACTCGTCCAAAATTCCAACATCAAATTATCTGCTATGGATATTAACTAGAAAATTAACTATATTCTTACTATCTCAACAGATACACATTTTTGTCACATTTTTTTTAATTCTCCTCAGGAATTGCAGGAAAAAAAAAACATCTAAGGCAAATGAAATATTAAAGTCCATCTATTAGGACTCTAAACTAACATAACTAGCAGAGCTATTAAGTCTCCTGAGCTTTGACTAATGAGCAACAAAATGTTCCTCTCGAAAGTGTGAATTATAAGTGACATTATCATTAATAAGTCAAAAGTAATTAGCTAGCAGCTGATAGAGCTTGACTTTAAGCACAGATGGAGTAATTCAATAGAGCCTTGCTTGAAGCCGTAAAGATCGACTTTCAAAAGCCATCAGTAAGACGTCTCCCTTTGAACATTCTGACAGTCTTCTCTTCTTCATTGCCAACTTTGTAGCACATCAAACACGCCAACCGCAGTATCTTAATGCAACATTTGTTTGAGCCATACACATTTTCAGTTGCCTCAGATAGAGCCTATAAATAAAGCCTTTCTATGAGGGAAAGGCAAACAGAAATGAACACTCCGCACATTGTTGTGAAGGGTGATTGCGAACAACACCGGTCTTGTCTGACGATACTCAAGACCGTGGAGAACTTGATGGATGAGGGTTTTATTTCTAAACTCGACAGGACCTGTCAGTGTAAAACTGCTGCTTGTTCCTCTGCAAGGCTCGCCAGACATTTTGGCTCCAGGGAGGTGGCTTTGCGCCTGGCTCCCTTGGAGAGCCCAAAGATTTAAGAAAACACACCATGTGAAAAGGGCATTTTAAAATGGACCCCGACACCCACCAATGTAAGTGAGTGAGGTCATCGTGGTTACCTCAGAGAAACCTTTGTTAGTGGCTGGATAGTGAGGAGAATTTCTGGAGCTCTGCCTGAGCTCTGGTCCCACTCGTCTTATGGGAAACAAACCTCATCGAAACGCCCTCCGATGTCAATTGTTTATAGTTTTGCAGCAGTTCGGACTTGATTTCGCTGACTTGCCATCATTTATAATGGAGGCCAATATGATTAAAGTTGTTTACTTGGGAATCAATGTGTCAGATTGTCAATTAGCGGAACGTCTGTGAGCGAATGCCAACAGTAAATGATTGTTGGTGATGTGCGAGGTTGCTTATTGGTACAATAACTCTTTGCCATCTCTCCAGCTTCCCCTCCCGCCCTTTCATCTGTTGCCTGTCTGGGTGAGAAAAATTCCTGGGTGATTGTTGAGGGGCCCACTGTGTTCATGAACAAAAGGCCTCCTCTCTCTCAGGGTGGCAGAGTGCTTGGTTTCCGGCATGAGGTCATTCTGTTGGAGGAGAGAGAGAGGAAGAGATGTCATTCAGAACTTGAATCGGAGATTATGTTGGTTGCTTGGGATGGAGGCAGGATGAGTTCGGTTGGAGGGAGTTTGCATATGTATAAATGTCTCAGCCTGGCCTGGTTAGCAGTGTTGGGGAAACTAATTTGATAATTAGCAACAATGAGTAGCTAAGTTTGCCATTTTCTTGGTGCAACTATGCTATAAGTATTATTTTAGTGGAATTTATTTACCGTAATAGTAAAGTATACCATTATAGTAATATAGTTTGGTTGCACAAATTGCACGACACAGGAGAATTACTAGAATAATGCTACGTTCACATTGTCAGTTTTAGAGATTGAACACACATTTACTTACAGGTGTAATGTCCCGTTCACACAGTAACTTACAGTAGCGTGACCATGTTCACACAGCAGCAGAATACATTTACATTTATTCATTTAGCAGACGCTTTTATCCAAAGCGACTTACAAGGGGAGCAATTAGGGGTTTCGTGTGCTCAAGGGTACTTTAGTCATGGTGGAGAGAGTGCTGTTCATTCACAATCCCCACCTTCAATTCCTGCCGGCGTGGGAATCGAACCAGAAACCTTCAGGTTACAAGCCCGACTCCCTCACCATTAGGCCTACTACCCTAACAATACAGTTGTATAAAACAATATAACAATACAGTTGTCAGTCCTGTGTTTTAGTCCTTAATACTTAACAATAGTTAATACATGCAGTATGGTTATTTACAGGAGACCACATTCTATAACCGAACTCACACCCGTAAATTTTCAGGACTCACGACCACATTCTCGGTATGAACAGAACCGGACTGGACAACTTGTCAGTGCGAGAGAGACGCTATTCTAAGGGTTTTTGTGTTTGGTTTCACTTTCGGTAGCTTACAGCGAGGAAGATGAGCTGTGCATCATCTGAAGGTTTCCAACCACTGTTCTCCACTGAAATCCATTTTCAAATTTTTGCATTTTCAGGCCCCCAAAATGCAGCTCTCATGTAAATAAACGGCCAAAACGCATAAAAAGTTTAGCGTTTTAGTTGAAAACAGTGTCGCGTAAACGTTTATTGTTCCGTGTCGTCTGAAGCCGCTCCCATCAGTTTTGTGTTCTAGGTGCTGTGAAGGACGAGAGATGCGAGGGTTAAAGCTGTCCGGCTGGCATGTTTACATTGAAACTGTTGTCGGTTAATGAAGATTTGATCGTGTCAAAAAGTGATGTTTTTTCAGTTTTAAGGATGTCGCCATCCTCTATTGTAAGATGCTGTGTGAACGGAACATTTCCAGACTCACACCTGAAAGTAAATGCGGTTGTCAGTCCCAAAAAATGGCTGTGTGAACGTAGCCACATGAACATGCAACGAGAGCTAGTACTAGTAACCACAGCGACAGTGACCAAAGTAATATCAAATCTTTATTAATCTACAGCAGCTTCAATGTAACCAAGCCAGACACATTTAACTCGCGGCTCATGTCCTTCACAGTGTCTCGGCATTTGAGTTACGCATAGAACACAAAACTGATTGGAGCGGCTTCAGAAGACATGGAACAATAAACGTTTACACGACACTGTGTAACGTTAAACTTTTTATGCGTTTTGGCCGTTCATTTACATGAGAGCTGCATTTTGGGGGCCTGAAAATGCAAAAATTTGAAAATGGGTTTCAAAGTGCAAGTTTTTGAAAACCTTACCGACGTAAACTATAAAAAGCTAATTCGTGAAAATGGTGACGCCGTGCACATGCGTTTTACATGTTCAGTCTATAGGTGTGTGTGTTTCTTTACAAAGTGACAGCGTGATCTACTGGCCTGATATGAACAATACAACAATTTTAGTCGCTTTTGCAAATTTGTGTGGACAGGGATGGTTTTGATAATGTTGTCATCTGGACGCAAAAAACGCAAAGGAAAAACTTTTACGTTTTTAGTAGCGGAGTGTTCGAGAACTTGTTTGAAAAGTCATTATTTTTGCAGTTCCATTTGATGAAATTACACACACTTTTAGAAAATATGTTTCACTGTAACAAAAAAAAATAATAATAAAATAAAGTTACTAAAGCACAGGGAAGATATTTTTGAGAAATGTCAAAAGGCCTCTTTTTTTCATACAGAATGTAAGTCAGTGGTTGCCAAAATGTTACTTCTTTCATGTTGCGCAGATACATCAGGTTTGGAACAACATGAAGGTCAGCAAATGACAATTTTCAATTTTTAGGTGAACTATCCCTTTAAGGCCACATACACAATACAACGTGACATAAAAACGTGGTGTATCATGACAAAACATGTAGAACAAAATAGCTTGTTGTTGCAAAAACTTGTAATAGCTGAGCTATTGAAAAGTTAGCAATGCCTCCACCTTCAATTAGCCACAGCTTCACCTGAACAAAAAGAGGACCAATATGGTACTTTCTGAAACCCGTACTGAATAACACTTCCTCTGAGAGCTCCTGAAGACCTCCTGGCAAACTACACATCAGTTGTCAGCACAAAAAATAAAACTCCTGAGACTTTACTCACAAAAGCCTCCCATCTGACTCAACATCATCAATGTGAGTGTAGTAAGTCGATATGTACCTATAAAACCTGACTGTGTCTCAAGAGGATTGTCAAAAGATTGTATGCCACTTCCTTCCTGGCTGTCCCAATGCTCTTAGCATGTTTAATATGACAGGTTATTTAACCGTAATCCTCCTGTCTTGATCTATCACCACAGCATATGTGGACCAGGCAGCAAAGCACAAATCCTCATACGGTCTGCTATCAGCGAATTGATGGCCTTGTCTAAGGGATACAGATCATTGTGCAGCACTATAGATGGGTGAGTGAGTTCAGGGCACTCTGTCAGTGTCGCTCACAGCCCGGCGGTGCCAGGCTGAGTCAGACTGGCCTGTTCTCTTTCTCTGCACACTCAGAGCCAGCTGTGAAAGGCTGCCACACTGACCACTGCTTCTTCACTGTCTCTTTACTATGTCAAGGGATGGTAAACAAAGGACAAGTGTGTTAAAGTCATATTAGCCTAATGAACCAGACTGGCAAGGCTGAGTTTGGATATGGTCAAGTCTTGGGGTGAAACATCCAGGCTTATGACCAAGTTCAGCCAGTTCACCCAGCAAGGGGTGCTCCATGAACCGTCACCATTGTGTCCTTGAGCAAGCCTCTTAACCCCAGGGTGCTCTGAGTGGACTGACCCTGCAATAAATAAAAGTCCCTCTAAAAGCAAGTCAGTCCTCTCAGCAACCATCTTGGAGCTATTTCCCCGCCCCATGCAGATATTTCCAGTCATGTTAGTTCAGCCATGATACTTTTCAATAAATTATTTAATCACCAATAAAATCCTTTATCTATCTATCTATCTATCTATCTATCTATCTATCTATCTATCTATCTATCTATCTATCTATCTATCTATCTAACGGATATCTATCCATCTATCTATCTATCCATCAATCTATACCACGGATATCTATCCATCTATCCATCTATACCACGGATATCTATCCATCTATCCATCTATGCCACGGATATCTATCTATCTATCCATCCATCAATCCATCAATCTATCTATACCACGGATATCTATCCATCTGTCTATCTATGCCACGGATATCTATCTATCTATCTATCTATCTATCTATCTATCTATCTATCTATCTATCTATCGGATATCTATCCATCTATCTATCTATCCATCAATCTATACCACGGATATCTATCCATCTATCCATCTATACCACGGATATCTATCCATCTATCCATCTATGCCACGGATATCTATCTATCTATCCATCCATCAATCCATCAATCTATCTATACCACGGATATCTATCCATCTGTCTATCTATGCCACGGATATCTATCTATCTATCTATCTATCTATCTATCTATCTATCTATCCATCCATCAATCCATCAATCTATCTATACCACAGATATCTATCCATCTATCTATCTATGCCACGGATATCTATCTATCTATCTATCTATCATCTATCATCTATCTATCTATCTATCCATCCATCAATCTATCCATCAATCTATCTATATCACAGATATCTATTCATCTATCAATCTATACCACGGATATCTATCTATCTATCTATCTATACCACGGATATCTATCCATCTATCCATCTATGCCACGGATATCTATCTATCTATCTATCTATCTATCTATCCATCAATCTATCTATACCACGGATATCTATCCATCTATACCACGGATATCTATCCATCTATACCACGGTTATCTATCCATCTATGCCACGGATATCTATCTATCTATCTATCCATCCATCAATCCATCAATCTATCTATACCACGGATATCTATCCATCTATACCACGGATATCTATCCATCTGTCTATCTATGCCACGGATATCTATCTATCTATCTATCTATCTATCCATCCATCAATCCATCAATCTATCTATACCACGGATATCTATCCATCTATCTATCTATGCCACGGATATCTATCTATCTATCTATCTATCTATCTATCTATCTATCTATCTATCTATCTATCTATCTATCTATCTATCTATCTATCTATCTATCCATCCATCAATCCATCCATCTATCCATCAATCTATCTATATCACAGATATCTATTCATCTATCAATCTATACCACGGATATCTATCTATCTATCTATCTATCTATCTATCTATCTATCTATCTATCTATCTATCTATCTATCTATCTATCTATCTATCCATCCATCAATCTTTCTATACCACGGATGTCTATCTATCTATCTATCTATCTATCTATCTATCTATCTATCTATGCCACGGATGTCTATCAATCTATACCACGGATATCTATCCATCTATCTATCTATCTATGCCACGGATATCTATCTATCTATCTATCTATCTATCTATCTATCAATCTATACCACGGATATCTATCCATCTATCTATCTATCTATCTATCTATCTATCTATCTATCTATCAATCAATCTATACCTTGGATATCCATCTATTTATCTATCTATCTATCCATCTATCCATCAATCCATCTATGCCACGGATGTCTATCAATCTATACCACGGATATCTATCCATCTATCTATCTATCTATCCATCCATCTATGCCACGGATGTCTATCTATGCCACGGATGTCTATCTATCTATCCATCCATCTATGCCACGGATGTCTATCTATCTATCTATCTATGCCACGGATATCTATCTATGCCACGGATGTCTGTCTATCTATCTATCTATCTATCTATCTATCTATCTATCTATCTATCTATCTATCCATCCATCTATCCATCTATCAATCTATACCACGGATATCTATCCATCTATCAATCTATACCACGGATATCTATCTATCTATCTATCTATCTATCTATATTGGATATTTTTCATTTTCTATCTCTGTATATCTGTCTGTCCATCCCAGTCAGTCTAACCATCCGTCCACCCAAATCAGTCGCCGTCCGTCCATCTGTCTGTGTAATCAACCAGTCAGTCAGTCTAACCATCCGTCCACCCAAATCAGTCGCTGTCCGTCTGTCTGTCTGTGTAATCAACCAATCAGTTATTTAGTCGGTCTAATCATCCGTACGTCCATCAGTCAGTCAATCAATCGGTCTAACCATCCGTCAGTTAGTCAGTGAAACCATCCGTCCGTCTGTGTAATCATCCAAGCAACCAATCAGTTAGTCAGTCAGTCTAACCATCTGTCCATCTGTCTGTCTTTGTCTCCATCCGTCCGTCTGACTGTCTAGTCATCCATCAGTTCGTCCCAATCAGTCAGTCAGTCTAACCATCCATCCTTCAATCCATCTATCTGTCTGTGTGTCTGTATGTAAAATAATCCATCCTGCCCATCCATCCAAATCAATAAGTCTAACAGTCCGTCCGTCCGTCCAACTCACTTTGGCTAAAAGCATCACTGAAATAACAAACTACTCATTATTTGTTTGAATAAAGTGAAGAAAATCTTTCCAAAAATAAGATAACTAATACAGCATAACTGGAGTTAGCAGTAGTTTCATAGCCCTAACTTGATGACTGAGTCGTTGTATGTGAGAAGTAGGTGAATAAAGACCCTTTTTTTCTGGATAAACTCCAAACCGCAGTATTAGTAATGAACTCCTTATGTATGTCAAAAGACACACTTGAATGAAGCCACTTTCTGACCTCCCCCACCCCCCCTTCCCGTGTATGCACCACATTCGGTAGCATTTAGAGTCATTCATTACAAATGGAGCCCCCACCCCCAGCCATGTGTCCCAGGACAGCTGAATGAGCAACTTTCTGGCAAAGGTAGAGAGAAGGAAAGCATTAAATCAGTTTGACACAGAATGTAGAAAATTGAGTCATCGGGGCATCTTTATGTACCTTCAAAAGCCAGACCGTTTCAAAATATGAAAATCCGATATGAATGAATGTCCCAAAGTAAAGATAAATATTGCTTGTGAAACAAATATTTATTGAGCAAACAGGCTCAAATTTGCTATCACTCATTAAGTCGGTGTAACATCTCAGTGAAAAGAAGAGGGGGACATTGACACTGCTAGTTCAAATACCATCAGGTTGCTTTAGACCTTTGGTCAGTTACCATGTGACTGAAACCGAGGAGTCAGAACAGGGTCAACCTTGGGTGAATTTTGGAGTAAGTGTAACAGAAGCCATAATGACTGTGCAACTGTGTGACCTGTTCTGCCCATGTCAGTGGCAACGGCTTTATTTAGTTTGACCCAATTCCCTACTTTGATCCCCTCTGCAGCAGTAGCCTTACTACATGCAAGCTAACATCATTTAAATACTCAGCAATGGTCTCTAGTTTCGATGTAAATTAACACTGAGAAAGCACATTCCATTCGATCTGTACTATACCACAAGACAAAACAATTTATTTTATTCAATAACTAAAACAAACGGTCTTTTGGGGTGGCTAAGTCAACAATAGCATTAACAATTGTGGAACCAGATTCATTGTTTGCCTTACAAATCTACATATTCAGCAGCTAAAATGGTCATTGTCCTGACAAATACAAGCTAGCACGAACCAAGTGACCTCATCAAAACAGGGAGTCTGACAAAACTGTCTGCTTCCCCCTGAACTTCCTGTTGTGAGGCATGGACCCTAAATCCCCCGTTTGCTGTCCAGCACCTCTTCCTGTTTTCCACATGCCTGCTGGGAGTTTGTTATTGTCATGTACCACAGCTGGGCTCTGGTTGGACATGTTCCCTGAACACACACATCCAAACACATGACACTCTCCATGCAGAGAGTACAAAATAGAGCCTGAATCTCCTAAAAATGAGGGCATTCTTTCCTGTTCTGGGTTTTTCCATTTTGCAACCCTGTTATAAAAGTTTGGGCCATTATGTGAACATAAAAATGCTGAATTATTAAAAAAAATTAAATAATAAAGCCAAAAATAAACAAAACACAACATGAAGCAAATGACATTCATAAAAGATAAATGCCAGAAAATGGGCATCAGGGTTGCAAGTCTTGCAAATTTAGCCCAAAAATGTATATGTTGGCAAACTTCATACATATTCATATATATATATATATATATATATAAATGTACTTTTATTCCTGTCAACATTAATAAATTAAGTTATGTTGTGATTTTAATTGTTGGATATGGGATTTGTGCCTTTAAAAAAAGTACTATATACACTTCATTCATCTCTCTTAATAGCAGATGCTCATGTCTGAGAAAAGACAGAAATACAATGGCGATATTTCTGAACGCTTCCTTCCCCATTAAGTGGCGAGCCTGACAGATCTCCAAATAAATATTTGAAATAGTCGCATCTGGTTCTCGATCCAAAGGAAGGAGGTCAATGAGGACGCAGCCCACTTGTTTTGACACGTCGCTCATATGCGATGATGTCAGTAACATTTGACCCTGACCAATAGCCAGCATTTCCTGCAAGCCTCAAGGCATGTGTGTCCGCTCAGATCTGTCAATGCACACATCCTGTGCACACATCACCCAATGAAGTGGTAGTCATTCAGCACTAATTCTACCATTGTTAACGTAAAAGCCTGGATATCGTTTCTCCAAAACAAAACTGGTAGTCTCTCCTGTATATTCAAAACATGCCATTTGAAGAATAACAAGAAAGTCTGGCCATTTCATTAAATCTTAAGTGGGACTTGAGCAGCAAAACAATAAACAAGTTATATGTGATTCGCAAATAAGTTTAGCAATCAAATCAAGAGCATGAAGGGGACTTTGTTTACTCAGTTGGTTCATGTAAGGCCATTTTTTTCTGACCCTTAACAAGCTTAATCCCTATATTCTTGTTTTCTACAGGCAGAAATGCTCACTGATGCAAACAATAAAGGAAATCAAGTACAGTAGTAGGTCTACCGTTGCTGGAGGGGCTTATAGTCATAAGAAGCAAAAGAGATGCAAAGCCATATTAATCTGCCATTATAATCCCTTCACTTTGCTGTTAGGAAAAACAAGAAATATGTTTCTGGACATCTGGATATAACTGATTATGGTGCCTTATAGGACAAATAATAGAGAGAAGTTAATTTATAGAAATACTCTTATTAATTTAATGCATTTGTTTCATTCATCATTAATGAATGAACCATAGCAATGGCCAAGCAACACGGTGACCCTTTCATCACAATTGTGAGTGGAAATCGCAAATAAAAACAAAAACAACTGCAGGAAACGTTGATAGCAAAATCCGATTCGCAAACGAATCATTTGAGTTGAATCTTTTGATCACTTTGGTTCATTTGAATCGGTCAAACTGGTTTGCAAAGACGTCTGAATGATTCGCGGTTCTGAATCTATGACAACACGCAATGGATGAATTAAGTTATATGTGTTTACAGATATACATTCATTTGACATGTTTTTAGCTCGAGAACTATGAATCGTTATGCGGCTTGTGACAGAATTCCCCCAGCTTTACCGGAACTGCTCGTACTAGCAAATAGTGCTGTAAGGATGGTTCGCCTACAGGGTTCAGGCTGCAAGGCTGCTGAATGACTAAAGAAATGTTATCAACAAGATGGTAGAAAACTGTTCATTTCTTGTCTATTACCACCCACTGCTACTTATACCAACAACATTAGCAAAATATGTGGGAGAGCGTTGCTATATTGTGACAATATTGTATTGCAATAGGTAGCACTTAAAAGAAAGAGAAGAGCCCAAGGAAAAGAAGAGACAAAGCAACAGTTACAATCTTATTTCATCCCTTTCTTGACCATGTGACTGAAACCCAAATGTGAGACATTCAAACTGACCAATCAGAAGATTAAAACGTCCCGCACTGTACTAAAGGTGTGACGATTTGTAGACCCACGATGTCCACACATCTTGGCCTACAGGCTTTGATCACTATCAACACCTTTGTCCCTTCCAAAAGGAATCAAGTGAAAAGGGGTTGAAACAGCAAAACAAATGTCTTTGTTCATTTTAAAATGTCAGTTTATTGTCAGAATTGTCAGTTTATTCTTATTTATTTTTTCTGCTCTTCTCATGATAGCTGTATGTAAAGACAACTGTGTCTAAGGTCATGAAGGTTAATAACTAATGCACACTTATCATGTGTAATTCTTAGGATTTACAGCACCATTGGCCATTATATGTTAAATTATGACAGTCAATTATGTGTAGAAGTTTGTCTGGATGTAGTTTGTGAAGTCCTGACTTAAACTCAGCCTTGAAGGGAAAAGATGTTGCCTGTGTTTTATCTAATTGTGCTTACAGGGGTGGTTGATTATTTTTAGAGGCATGTGACCATGCCAAACGAATAGACTCCAGGAGAATTCAACAAGCCCAGATGAAAAGAGTCCTTCCAGAATTTATGACTCACCTGTGACCCTTACCAAAGACGCTTAGGTCATAGAGTGTCAAAGATAATGTCTTGGAATAACCTTCTTGGCATACAGAACAGAATACCATGTTCAGATGTCACTAAAGTTGTCTGTACTGTTAACCTATCAGAGCTATAGTGTTTCTGTAGCTTAAGTTAGTTCAAGGCTGGATCCTCTTACTCATTTTTCTACAGGCTATATGGAAATATGGAGAACTTTGTCTTCAGTAAACTGATTGAACTTTAACTTTGACTCCTGGGCTTCATTGAGCAAATTGGTCTTAACTGTGATTCCCCTCCAACTCCATGAAATCAAAATGGGCAATTATTATGTTTTTGTGTAATATTGCCATGTTTATTATAAATGATTTATTCGTTCACATTATTTTTTTATTTTTATTCTTGTGCCTTCAAAATCGTTAATTAAAATTCTCTGATGACGCGTTTACTGGCGTGGGGGCGGGACAACTTGTCACTCACGTGAGATCCACCAATAGCAAACCACAACCATCCAATCAATTTCCGATGGACGAAATCAAGTCCCACCCTGCATTTTTTCTTGTTTGAGAAGCAGTTTCACTTGGATATACACACAATAGGGAATGAAAGACTATTGCAACTTTCATTTCATGCAGTTAACTAAACAAAAATTTACCGTAAGAAAAATATCTGTAGAAAAAGATAATGTGCTGGCAGAACATTTTCATACAAGATTACAGACATTTCCTTCGGCCATAAACCACAATAAAATACGTACATAAATCAAAATATTGCTACCTGTGAAAAATTAATACATAAAATTCCTTCATATTCACATGGTACATTGCGCCATACTTTTACAAACTGTACTTAGAGTGTAGTAACCCTTACAAAACGTATTACCACTGGATATACAACACTGATTGTAAGCTCCTACATTTGGGTGCTCTTTGAAGTGAGCTGTCAGGCCAAAACACATGCTTGGCACATGTCTTTCATTACAAACGACCAATTAAGCTGTTGTGGTATGCTCTTTATTTGCTCATCCCCAAATGTTTGAGGTCACAAGGTGGGCGAGTGCATGTGCTTTCAGTACACGAGGCCGCCAGACCGCTGCATACCATAGCTGAGCGACTAAGCAAAAGCGTTAGCGCCACAAACCTGTGCATCCAGAGCTGTTATTAGGGTGAAAGCAGCAATATTGCTATAAAAATCCGAACTATCATTATCGTCCTGACATGCCATTCTGAAATGACATGCTGTCTCACCCCAGGGCTCTTCTGGCCTGGCATAAATGGTGCTATATTGAGAGACCTCATGTGCCCTTTGAGGCGGAGATATCAAGCTGCCACCTCTGGCACATAGTGTACAGATGCAGAGATTGACGCAGAGCATACCCTTGAGAAAAGCCTGACCTCAGATGACTGCTTTCTGCGTTAAACTCCATCGACCATGTGAATGACTCCATGCATTGTTTAGAGAGCCAGTGTGGTCTGTCAGATGTTGTTTCTCTAAAACAAAAGGATGAATACAGTAAATAAGTCTCATTTGTATGTCTGCTTTGAATCAGCAATGATCAATTGGCTAGTTCTGAATCACCCTGGGCAAAGTAAAACCAAAACAAGACTAAGGTGACGTTAAACTTTGGAGACAAATAGTTTACAATAGCCAATATCCTCACAATTGACTATTTGCAAAGACCCGCTTGCTTTAGGTACTGTTGCTGTGTCCAGCAAGCCATGCCTCTCTCACGCCACACATGAACTGATCTTCTCTTCCTACTGGTTAGTATCAAATAAACATGAATGAACATCAGAAGGAATGTTGTTTCAATCGCGGAAAGACGTGAGAACACACTTTTGAACTTTTTATGTTCAAGTTCACCAACGTTAATCTACTTACTCCGCTAACTGCTTTGTCGGTGGATTCAGCGTTATGATTGGTCAGATCACCTGTCAATCAAACTCTTGGCGAAGGGTCATTGGAGAGAAGTTCAAGAGTGGTATCATTTTCTGAACAGGGCATAAAGGCATCATGGGAATGATTTAAATGTTCAAGTCGGCATGAAATGAAACTTCACCCCATCTATTTTCTAAATGCATATGGTATTTTATTGTCCACGATTCATCAGTGCATGCTTAAATTTTTTGACCTTGTATTTCCGAAAGGGATAGTTTACCCACAATTTTAAATTCTGTCATCAGTTACTCACTTTTATGTCATTCTAATCCTGTATGATTTTTGATCATCTTTGAAACATATTTTCCTCCATTGAAAGTCTATTCACTCAAAATTCTGACACTTCAAAACGTCCATAAAGAGATTGTAAAATGAATCCATATGAATCGAGTGGTCTTCTGAAGAGACATGATGGCTTTGTGATTTTATTTAGACTTGTATTCACATATAAACATTGATCGATGAACATTTATGGTAAACAGAAGCTCAACCGTACTTGCTTGAAGCACGAGAGCAAACCTCACTGGTTCTTGCGAAGGCTCGAATGTCCTGGCATGAGACGCGCATTAAAGCGATAGTTCACCCAGTAATGAAAATTCAGTCATCATTTACTCACTCTCAAGTCACTCCAAACCTGTATGAATTTCTTTCTTTCTTCTGTTCTTCTGAAGAATATGGGTAACCAAACAGTTGATGGACCCCATTGACTTCCATAGTATGGAGAAGAACAAAAATACTGCGTCATTGGGGCCCATCAACCATATAGTTACTGACATTTTTCAAAATATCTTCTTTTGTGTTCAGCAGAAAAAAGTTTGGAACAACTTGAGGGTCAGTAAATGATGACAGAATTTTGGGTGAACTATCCCTTTAAGTGAGCATGTTTGAGCTTCCATTTTTCCTCCACATAAAGTTCTCCAGTTCCGAAAATAAAAGAAAAAAGGCTTCTTTTAACTTCTTTTAAGTGCTGTTTTTACAGTGGTAAACGTTGCTGAACTTCAAATCAGTAACATGCAAGTTATTTATCAATGCAAGTTTTTACTTTTAGCAGTTGTTGAGTGCTAATTTTAGTTCCAGCCAGCAAGTACATACAATAATAGTAAGATGTCGGTATGCTACAAATCCCCAAAGTAAAGAGTATAATAATAAGGTTCACGTTTTGACGGATTGAAGCAGTTGTATGTGTGACACTGCAACAGTTGTACTTACATTTACATTCCATCGAGTTCCTAGCATGGTTTGGAAGAGGCACTACAGGCTAGCGAAAGCGTTTCTGTCCTGAGGTGACCCACATGATGCTATTTTCAGTCTAAACGTATTTAGCACTTACCCATGGAGCTCATTCTACTTGGCAGTAAAATTTCTTGCTCATTGGCAGCATCTGCTCTCCGTCCCAATCACTGAGGACCTTGTGTACATCTGTGTCACTGCAGTAGATAAAAAGACTGCAGAATTTGCCCAAATTGTTATGCCCATTGTTGATGGTTTCCATCAAATTTGTACAAATTGTTGCACTTATAGCCAATCAGAAGAAAATACTTTTGCAAACTAATCTCATGCTTATGATGCAATACAATCTAATCCTTCAGGAGTCTTGAATATGTCCTCAATAATAAACAAATTTCATTTGAACATCACATTACATTAGGAAATGTAATGAAATAGTCTCTAAGCAGATCATAAGATTTGTGTTTATGAGGTGTCAGTGAATCATTTAAAACAATATGACATGGATAATCTGTCTTAAGTAACGAACATCGCTCTTGAAGAGCTCAAAGTTTCACATGACTATTGAATGAAAGAGTCACCTTGGGTAGTTTAGAGACCATGACACAAGCAAAATGTCACATGGATCTGACAAGCATCTGAATTCTGCCCTTTCGGGCTTGGCCATGGCACAATCATGCTCCTAAAGAACTAAAGGTGCTTTGGTGTCCAACATTTCATCTAAACTTGCCAAAAGAGATACAGCAATAATTGAAACTTGCGATTTAATTTATACTTACAGAATATAAATAGGTTTAAAAACAAGCAAAGAAAGGTCTATTTACAGATATGATAGAGACCGCTAAATTTTCTGGGCTAAAACCATGTAAACCAAGTGCAACATATATTTTTGTAATTTTCTGAAAAAAGTTTGTATTTTTAAATGAAAATGAAACGCATTCACATGATAAATACTAAATGCAACTCATCTGAGGATTGTTCACCCAAAAATATACATTTTCTTATTTATTTACCCTCGTGTTGTTTCAAACATTTATGACTATCATTAACATTTATTCTTACTATTTTTGGATTTCATTGCTGAATACCATGAGCAAAAATCAACAGGCTAAAGCCTTACACAAGGAACTCTTGTCTATGGTTTTAACAAAAACACCACAGCAAAAACTATAACTAATATAAATTTCAAGCATTATTAAACACAAGTAAATACTCGCTAAGCAACAGCACACAACTGAACAAAGATTCAAATGAAATAAAATACAATTGAGAACAGTTCAAGAGTGGTATCCTTTTTTTTAGCAGGGCATATAGGCATCATGGGAATGATTTAGTTGTTCAAGTCGGCATGAAATGAAACTTCACCCCATCTATTTTCTAAATACATATCATTGATTATATTGTGAACAATTCATGTGTGCATATGTTTAGTTTTTTTAACCTAATTCTTAAAGGGATAGTTTACCCAAAATGTTAAATTCTGTGATCAGTTACTGACTTTCATTTCGTTCTAAACCTGTATGACTTGTGTTCATCTTTGAAACACAATATTTCTATCCTTCCATTGAAATTCTATTAATTCAAAATTTCGACTCTACAAAATATTCATAAAGAGATTGAAAAAATAAATTCATATGAATCACGCCGTTAAATTCAAGTATTCTGAAGAATAACATCATAAACATTGATCAGCGAACATACGGTAAACGGAAGCTCAACCGTACTAACCGCACGACAGCAAACCTCATTGGTTCTTGCGAAGGCTCGAATGTCCTGGTGTGTCAAAGGGATAGTTCACCCAAAAATGACATCATTCTGTCATCTGTCATCATTTACTCACCATCAGGTTGCTTCAAACCTGTATGAATTTATTTCTTCTACTGAACAAAAAAGAAGATCTTTTGAATGGGTAACCAAACAGTTGATGGACCCCATTGACTTCCGTAGTATGGACAGAAAAATTAGTATGGAAGTCAATGGGGTCCATCAACTGTTGACATTTTTCAAAACATCATCTTTTGTGTTCAGCAGAAGAAATAAATTCATGCAGGTTTGGAACAAGTTGAGGGTGAGTAAATAATGATGATCATTTTTGGGTGAAATATCCCTTCAAGTAAGCTTCCATTTTTGCTCCAAATGGAGTTCTAAAGCTGTGAAAATAAAAGCAAAATGGCTTCTTTAAACTTATTTTCAGTGCTGTTTTTACTATCGTAAACTTTGCTGAATGCACTCACTAAGCAATAGCGCATAACTGAACAAAGATACAAATGAAATAAACAGTGTTTGCAGCAGGTTTACTAGGCTGCTGTCACTTTACGAGCTAATGCACGGATCCAATAACTGTTACACCTGCATTTTCTTCCTCAACTGTTCACTTAAGACAAATTTGACTGTGTTTATGAGGATATTTTGACAATTTTGTGTGTCTTTGTCCTTTCAAGCGCAGAGAGTCATGAAAGAGAACTTAATTCAGTATTCGTGCACTGTATGTGAGGAGGCTTTCTGAGCACGCGATTTGGATGTGCACACATTCTTGCACTTGAATGGTTTAAAATCACATTCAAATGTACAGAAAAGGAATCAATAAGAGAAATTGAAGAGGAATTTTATAACAAGTATTTGATTCCTGACTTTAAGTATCAGATTCCAGAATTGGAATCGATTTTCGAATCCCAGAAAAGAAAAACATAAAAGACAAATATTTAAAATCTTTTAAAAACATAAAAGAAAATAATTTACCGAATATTAGGTTTGTTGAATTCAATAGAATGGAAGTACACTGTAACTCATTTTAACACTTTGCAAGGCCCCAAGAGTGTCAGCAGAAGTTTCCACACGGCAAGCAGCTTAATTTTCAAGAGAAATTTACCATGAGACACGATTTTCCAAGAGAACCTTACCACAAGCCATTGTATTGAATTCATTTAACCTGATAATTATTCAGTTATCTTCTGCTGTGTTCTGCAGAAAAGAAGTAATTAATGGCAGAATTTTTGTGCAATCATTTTAACATGCTTCAATGACAGAACAAATTTATCTGCATCAATGCAAAAAACTAAACTCCTTGCTAAATGTAATGAACAAATTGAATTTCCTGGAATGGAATATGAAACTATATTGAATTTGAAATCTATTTACAATTGCAGCTCTGGATAAATAACCCAAAAGCTTATAGCTCCAGTGAAGGACTAGAGAGGACCAGGCCTGGACTTTACGTTGTGTTTTTTAGGTTTGTGCAGCAGTTGTCCTTGAGGGGCTGCCGCTTTACTTTCATTTTGTTGTTTATTTTATGATTAAAGGTACTTTGGAACATTCGCCGGTTTTCGCCTCCTCCTTCCCTGAGCTTAAACCTTGTGACAAATGTATATTTTTTTAGTAGACACCAACTTCTGAGGTTCAGTCCATTTAATACATTGTCATTTCTTTCCTCTCCTTTGGAATCCTGAGCAGAAATGTCCACACAGATCCATTCCTAGGAAACCCCTTCATCTGTTTACAAGGTTTCCACATGTTCCCTGCAATGGTGTACTCCAGAGTCATGGTGCGGTTCAGCGTGAACACAGAGTCCCCTCTCACTACGGATGTAAACAAGGCCCCTTTGCTGTTGCCATAGTGCCCAGGCATCGATGTCCACTGGCCTGTGGTGATGTTGTAGCAGTCCATCAAACAGCGCAGGAAGTCATCTTGGGGGCCATTGCGTATGAGGTAGAGGTTGTCCCTGTGGGCCACCATGCAGTGTCCATAGCTCTGGTGCTTCAGAAGTGTACTCACCAGAACCCACACATCCTTTTTTGGGATGTACTCGTAGATTTCATTAGTCTCCATCGGCTTCCACAGACACACAAAAATTCGGCTCATGGCTTTGGTGCATGCGACCCCCGCAACCGGTCGAGGTAAAGACGCTGCGATGGTCCAATCATTTGTGGTGACATTATATATCTCAACAGAGGACATGATGGTTCTCTCGGACTCTCCTCCGATGGCATAGAGGCAACCTTCTATCCCAATTAGGGTGAAGTTGTACCGTGGCTGTCTGGGACCTGACAGCAAACTCCAGGTGTTGGTGACAACATCATAGCAAAAGCTAGCATCAACAGCCCTCTTGTCGACGCCATGCACACCTCCAACAATGTATAGTCGGTTGTCCAAAACAGTCAAACCAGCCAGAGAGGTGCTGGCCTCCATGGGCAAGGCAGTGAGGACCTTCCAATCTTCATCATCCTCATCGAGGTAACATACTGTCCTTGTGGCCGCAAGAGGAAGCTCATCCGCAGTGCAAGTGGAGTGTGAACCTACAGCCACGAATACACTAGGAACCAGAGACTCTACATATTCAGTCAGCTCCTGAGGAAGGCTCTTCAAATTCTCTTGCAGGTCACGGTACATATTGCGTATGAACTGTGCCGACATCTCATGGAGTCCCCATAAGCCGTAGGTGGCCGAAGCTTGGTACATGAGCAGGCAATTGTCGGAGTTAAGCAGATCCTGAAGATGCCTGGTAAGAGGTTCGGCCTGGAAGAAAGCAGCACATTCAATGGCTTCCAAAATCTCGTCACCATTCAGAATGGGTCTCTCGCCACTGGCCACGGCCAACATGATTACAAACCCTTGAGGTTTGAGATTCCTCACGTGAATCTCTTCTTGATGGCACTCTACCATCCCCGATCTGTAAAGTGCCCGAAAGTATTCGCATTCTCTTAACAGTAGAGACTTGTTTGTTTCAAAGACACAGTCTCCAACTCTTACCTTGACGATATCCATGTCTAGCAGCCTATACTTGATTGAACTGGTCTTGTGCTCTTAGGCTACAAATACTCACTGTTGTTAAAAACCCATTGTTAGACATTTAGCCATTGCTTGAGCAATTGTCTATCTACCAAAACGCTACCTTAGTCTGGCATTTACACTCAAATGTCCCTTGCGTGTCAGTTAACAAAACTGTCCCCCCTCCAGTTGGCATATGGTGTGTTGGGATACGGTTTTGTTACTAAGATAGCACTTCCTATAGATAGCAGCAGTGCCTCATGACAGGCATTAAACAGAAGTGAGCAATGACTTGAGTGAGGAACAACATTCTCATAGCACTTTTTAAGGTCAGTGATATGAATTACACTGGATCTGTAATTAATTGGGATGATTGGTTGTTTGTTATTGTTGGTGGCAGTGTCATGTATCCAACAATTCGATTAACTCAGGCTGCTAGACTCTTTGATTTTTTTTATAATAAGTGATATTTAGAAGTGCTTGTTAAGGTACTATTTATGCTGCAGTTGTCTCAAATTGTGTGACATGTAATTGGATTTCTATACTGTTAAAAAATATATATTTCCACTTAAAAACTTAAGTTCAGTTGCCTTAAATTAAGTACAATCAAATTGGCTGAACAAGTAATTTCAACTTAAATTATATTAAACTGACTTTAAAAAAATCAAGTTAAAAGTAAAAGTGCTGATAAAAGTTGAAATTTCTTAAATTATTTTAATGAGTTAATGTAATTTAAAAATATGTTGCCATGACTTATATTTTTATAGAGACATCAGATAGACGATAAAATAGAAGTAAATCCCAATGTAAATCCCATTGATTTACATTGAAGAATGAAGGGAATATCAAGGGAATATCATAACCCATGTATCCATCCACAAATGTTAATCCAGAATTTTGGATAATGCATAAAAATCCAAGATGAACATTAAATTCCAAAATGCATGCACAAAAGAAATAAAATTCTCTTAAAAATAAAAGATTTTTATTCAGAAAGACAGAACGCAATGTAAACTAAATGTTTACTGTCAAATCGATTAATTGCATCTAACATAAAAGTTTGTAAATATAAATAAATATATATATTGAGATGAGAATATGAGATTAATCGCGATTAATCAATTTGACAGCAATAGTTTAAATTCCTTGATGCCCATCAAATGAGTCATGTGACTTTGCCTCAAGTCATGTGACTAAAGCATTGGCTCAGTTGATTGGCTTCTACTGAACACCCTAAAAACCACAAAACAATGCCCAAGCAACTAAGCAGAACACTCTAGAAGCTGCATATCAACGCCTTGGCAACTACCCAGAACACCCAAACGATCACATAGAAAGACCCTAACAACAATCAAGAACACCCTAGCAACTGCCTAGCAACCACCTCTAACATCCTAGTGAAGAGCTAGCAACCATCCAGAACACCTTGGCAAGCACCTACAAATGAACCAAAAATGGCAAGAACCAGAACACCCGAAACGGCATAGCTACCTCTGAGCAACCACTCCGTACACCCTAGTGACCTTGGCAAGCACCTACCAACACCCTAGCAACCATAAAGAGCACCCTAGCAACCACTTTTTAAAATAAAAACTAAGAAAATTAATGAAAAACTCAAGTCGTTTACTTTCCTAGTGTGATTCCATCTTGAAGTCTTTATCAGAACAGTTCAACATTAATGTTTTGTGAAGGTTCACCTCTCTATTAGAGTAGATCAGACACAGCAGAATACATCCCAACATGGGACCACTCTCTGCTTTAATAAAAGGTAATTAACCCTCCTGCGGTGCAAGTTATGAGGTAATTGCAGGTCAGTGGTCATGCTGGGGGCTTTCATATCTCTCCGAGAGATCAACCTGAGTTAGATTCATTATCTACACACACCTAGACACAGGGGCTCAGCGGGTGCCCTCACGGCGTTACTATGGAAACCGTACCGCTGGAGTCTGCCTTGTCTGTCTTGAGTGTCAAGAATCCAACCTCAGTCTGCCTAAACGCGTATAGCACTAATAGAGTCTGCGTGACTGTTGAACTTTGACACACACGGGACACTGAGTATAACCACACTCACGTGTCTCAGTCCTTCACAGCTGCTTGTAATGTGAATTTGTGCTTTAAATGGCCACACGTGATGAGGACAGTGGAGACTCTTGACTCTTGGTCACTTTGTGACCTCTGTTACTGATTCAACTATTGGCGATAGAAATGATTTATATAATGGACCAGCTTGGCTGCAAGATGACACGATTAGTATCAGAATCTAAAATTAAGCACACATGCATCAACTAATGTGCCTTTGTGAGCTAAAAGCATGATAACAAATTTGTAAACAGCTTGATTTCTAACCATAACAAGTGAAAAGGTCAGCATGTGTTTATGTTCCCCCTGCTGAGTCATGGTGAGCCATGTGCTGGACCATGTGATCTCTTTGTTTTGATCATGTGATGGCAAATCCAGCGGGAGCAGCGCTAGGTAACAGGTTTCGGGCAGGATTGTGTTCAGTGGTGTAACCTCATTGTGTAAGTTGGCTATTATGAAAGCCTGCAGCGAATGTACTGGACTGATCCAGAAAATTCCAATTCTGCTTTTTATTCCCCTTTTCTCTCTGTGTGGAGTCACATGTACGAGAAAAAATGTTTTTAATGTTAAATCGAAAGCGATCGTTCACACAAAAATGAACATTTTGTCACCGTTTACTCATTTTGTTTCAAACAATGATCTTTTCTTCTATGGGACACAAAGTAAGATATTTTGAAGAATGTCCTGGCTGCACCGATCCATGCATTTACAAAGAACGAGGAGTTTTCGAGCTTTAAAAAGGACATAAAAGCTTCATAAAAGCGGTCCGTATGACATATTCTTGCTCTTTTCAGAAGGAGAGGCTTCATTGAGAACGGAAACAGACTGTTATTGACAGACTGGCAAGAGAGGTGCTGCAACAAAGTAAAATATGTGGGAAAATAATGTGTTCAAGTTCAAGACTTTGTAAAAGGGCATAATTTTGCCTCTTCAAGTGTTCAGCAGGGAGCTATATTTAGAGTAGTGCTACTATGAAATGTTAGGTTTTATTTTCCAATCTCTTTCACTCACACCGTGTTTTATCTATAATAAATAAGAAAGCGTGGAAGGCAACTTAAAGAAAGGGAGCTTGAAATATCTTCTTTTGTGTGGGTTACAATAGTTGAGTCAGGCATCTCATCGAATCCTATAATTTTATCTGAGAGCGGAGGAAGTGAATGGAAGAGTAGGAGTGAATTGAGAGAAGTGCGTCTGACTCCTTCAGAGAAAGAGAAAGGTTGAAAAGGTCCAATCGACGGTGTTGTGCAACTGGCTTGATATTATAAAAGCACATTGACTGAACTACAAAAAAATAAGATCAAAGAGCGACCAAAAACTCACCTCAATCAAAAACTGATCAATCACAATTATAAACCACATCTACTACGGCGTAAAAGAAAGAAGCATACGTTTCCAAAGAAAGCACAAGCTTAGAGCACTTTAAAGGAAGTATGTGGGAGGATATAAAGATAGAAGGTGAAATGATCCATCAATAGGAGAGGATCGTGTGTTGTTGTTCCCTACCAAAACACATGCTGGGACCTCTGCAGGACCAAACCACATCAAACCGTTGTGTCAGTTTGCTTCCCAGCTGCATAAAGGAGTTCGTGACTTCCACAGCCCACTACAAAGAGGGTAGATTGAATGCTCTGCCAACGGTAAAGGAGATGTGTACACTCAGCAAGACCTACAAAGCACATTTGGCAGGGCACTCGACACATGACGGCATGTGTTTCTGGCGTTCCGTATGAGTAACGTCGCCACCTGCTTCTCTCCGAGTTCAGCAGGTGACCTCTGAATGAATTTTAAGGTGCCCAAATACTCAGATCTAGTGTTTCTGAGCTCCTAAGTCAATGCAGCAGTTGTCACCCTAGCTGCTTTACCACAATTTGCATTGTAAAAAGCGCTATATAAATAAAGTTGACTTGACCCTATTTACTTAAGGTTTCTATGGCAAAATATTGTTGATGCAAGGTTCTTCAGAGGCTTGATTGTCTGTTCCTTATTCTAGTATTAGTTTTTGTGAAATTACACTTATTCGCTTAAGAGTTAATCATTCTAGCTTTTAAATTAATGAAACAAAGCCACAATCATGGACCCTTGATGACTGTGCTAATATCTCCATTGATTAGCAGAGGAACCAAACATCGACACATCGAAATTGCGTCACTTAATATTTATTTATTTAATTTAATAACTGTATTTTTGTATTGTCAGTGTAGGTTTAGGGTTGGGGTAGGTGTAGATGTTAATAAAACACAATTTGATAAGCAGCATATTTAATTTACTGTTATTTATCCTAAGATTTTGCCTCACTTCCGGCCGTAGCTGTATCCCTTATAGACACAACCCCAAACAGTGGGGTCACTTTTTAATTGCCATCTGCTGACTGGCGTTTTGGTGGTGACAAGCAGATGATGGTGGGAGACGCCCTCAGGGCCTTCACAACAGTGACCAAAAATCTATGCCCACCACCCTCCCACCACCAAAGAACAGTTTCTATAAATACATCACAAACAAAATGAGGAAAATTATTAAAATAAAATTAAAATACTAATATATCATTATTAATGTATTAATAAATATTTTTAAAAAATACCTCAAAATTTAAAATAAATACAATTTCCATTAAATTGCAGAACTTGCATGCTTAAATTATATTTTTTTTCCTTTTTTAAATTTTAAATACTTAACATTATACTTAACTTATACTTAATTAAATACTTAACATAATATCAATTATATTGACAGCACTTATGTAATTATATAAAAAAATGTCTTTTTCAAATGGATGGATGGAATTTCAATAATTTTGCAAGAACATAATTATTTGTGGGTAAAAATGTATTATTTAAATGATTAAAAAATAAATACACATAAATATATACCATTTCAATTATATTGCCAGCACTTACATACAGTATGTAATTCTAAAAAAGGTTTTCTGTTTTGGAATGAATGGAATGAACAAACATATATATATATATATTCCCAGAACAAATAATTATTATTTGTCGGTAAAAATGGGCAATTCTTTATTTTTTATTAAAATACACAAATAAATATGTTCATACATAAATACATGCAATTTCAATTATATTGCCAGAGCATGCCTAAAAATTGGTTGTAGACACATTTTCATGTACATATTTCAATTTTAATTTATAAGATGGACTAGATAGTAAAGAAAATCAGCCTTAAGTGTCCGGTATACATGAACACTTTTTCAACAATGTTTAAAAGCATCCCAAAATGCACCCGGATGGTTAAAAATTCCTATATTTCCGTTTGTGTTATTACTTGTTTTATTGAGTTTACTATTATTCAAAAATGTGTAATAATAATGAATGTGGAGGTATGTTGAAACCTCACTGGTAGTGTAAATGTCTTGGGAAAGTAATAAAACGCCTCTTTGTTTATACATCCACACTATAGTGTCGATAGAATTGATTTCCTCCAAGTCAGGCTGACAACAACTGTTAATTGTACCACTCTGGAGGATGCAAATACACAATCCATGCATTTTTAAAGAGGTTCATCCCTGATGGCACGCATTAAAAAAACAACAATGTGTCCCAATACACACATTCTCATATAACGTTTATGACCTCTTTTGTTTACTCTCTGTGGCCATATGTTATGTGCATTATAAATATTGAGCTGTCGCCCACTATGTGTTTGGGGGTGGGCTGAGGGTGGGGGGTAGAAACACTCTAGATGCTACTGTCAAACTGATTGACAGTTAAATTAAGGGCTAAAACACAAGAAATTGTGACTCTCTCAGAGCATTACATTGGAGATGTCAGATGTTTCAGATCATTGCGCATCAGTGTGCGAACAAGCACTTTCATTGGCTGGTGAGAAGTCAAGTCGATTGAGGAGTGGTTCAATTTAAAAAATTGACGCTATGTTCATGTACATCCATGTGAAACAGCTTCTTGAACAAAAAAACAATAAAAGATGTAGGGTGGGACTTTTTTTGCCTGTGGGGAATTGATTGGATGCTGGTGGTTTGCTATTGGTCGATCTCATGTGAGTGACAGGTTGTCCCGCCCTCACGCCAGTAAACACGTCATCAGAGAAGAGATGGCGTTGCAAGAATAGGGGAATTTAAAACAATAATAATGTGCATTGATTAATCATTTATAATAAATACTGCAATATTCCATAAAAAAACACCTTCTTAAGATCATCTCACAGAAATGGCATACAATGCATTTCCCCCCTTCTATGCTCCCTTCATCCTTATGAGATATACAAGCAGATAAATCCATCCTTCATGTGAATGAGATAAAAGAAAGTGGGCTCAAAGTGGGACAATGTTATAAGAGCGGACTGAGCTTTCTTTTGGGAGAGCACGGTGTGACCTACATTCCACAGCCCCCAGTCATAACACTGCGGGGTCATGTGACTACCGCCCTCAGTCAAAACAATAACATGAGGAGCAGCGGCTGAGGCTGGGGGCGGGGCTCCGGGATGCTTGCGTGCAGGCGGAGGCTTTGATGTCCTAACTTTTTGCAGGTGCTGAGAGAAGATGGCTGAGTGATAAACTCTCTCTTCACATGGCAACCACAAAAACACAACTGCTTCTTATTTCAGGGCAAAAACTTGCAGACATTGGACAGGAAACTTTAAAACGAACAATTTTTGGTGCTGTTTTCTCATGACTCGACAGATTACCCCATTACAGTGGGTTGATGTAACCTACATGACATTGGTAATGCAGAGGGAACCTTAAAAAAAGATCTTAAAGGAACAGTTCACATATTTTGGGTGGGACACAAAAGAAGACTTTTTGAAGAATGTTCACACTGCTCTTTTCCATACAACAAAAGCATATGAATCATCACAACTCATTTTAATTACGTGACATATTTCAGAGGGAAACCATATATTCAAAAAACTTTCAGGATTTTGAAAAATTCTTTACATGATGATGTCAGGTAGAGCAAGTTATTTTGCTGAAAGATTCAGACTTTTTTTTCCATTGGAAAAACCTGAACTGAAAATAAAACCAGCAACATGCACAACCTTTCAAAGGCTTTGTGTCAAAAAGATTTTTTTTTAGATTTTTGAAAGAAGTCTCATATACCAAGGCTGCATTTATTTGATAAAAAATTGTTTACAATTTAAAATAACTGTTTTATTTTAAAATATAATTTATACCTGTAATGCAAAGCTGAATTTTCAGCATCATCACTCCATGATCCTTCAGAATTCATTCTAATATGCTGATTTGATGCTCAGGAAACGTTTATTATTATTATCAATGTTGAAAACAGTGCTGCTTAATATTTTTGTGGAAAGTGGGATTTTTTTCAGGATTCTTTAAGGAAACAAAAGGTATATTTGAAATAAAAATTTCTTGTAACAATATGCAAGTCTTTGCTGTCACTTTTGAGCAATTATATGCATTCTTGCTGAATATAAGTATTAATTTCTTTAAAAAAAACTTTTGAATGGTATAGTGTATTATTAGGAAAGTAAAACGTTTTAATTTCATCTTAACTTCAAGATAAAAGGCTCAACCAATGATTGAACAAATCAATAACTTGATCAATAAAGTACAAATCAATAACTTTACATTACGGTCACATTTTTTCCAGGCTCCACCATCTCACACACCCAATGCTCACTTTCACCCGAATATTGATCCCCTCCACCTGTTCCCCATCAGCACACCAATCAGCCCTGCATAAAGGATTATTATCCCGCTCTACTTACTCTAATGTTCTCCTAGCGGTACTTCAATGTACTCTTTGTGATCTCCTTGTGAATCCTCCCCGAGTGATCTCCCCACATGTTCCTGTAAGTCAAGTTTGCCAGTCATCCACTTACCCGAGTACTAGCGCTCCGACAGAAACGAGGTGTTCACCATTCTTCCTCTGATCCATCTTCAAGGTCTCCTCTTCACCCTTGTAACACAAGATAAACTCTGTTAACATACTATCAACCATTCAGAACCTGGAATATTGCCATACTCACCTGACTGTCTTTTCTGCACCTCTGTTAATAAAAACGCTGCTGTGGTTTGAAACTAACATCTGTCTCTGAGTCATGTTCCCTGACAATTACTGGCATAACATAAATTGGTTTAATATGTTGTAAGATAAGTTAACTTGATAAATCACCATTTTATAACTGATATTTGGATTACACTGACTGAAAAGTCACAGCTCAACATGTTTCAAGGTCCAAGTGACACCATTTGCATTTTGCTTGTCCTGTGTTTGCAAACTGGCAGTGATATTTATGGATGATGCACTCTCACTAAAAAAAAAAAAACAGTGCCCGAATTTGGTAGAAACCAGAATGTGTATTCACAGAAAGCTATTTGAACTTGTGCTGACCTCTGATGCGTCAACAGGAAGGCACAGTCTGACCCTCTATATGGTTTAATTACATTTATGCTTTCGGTGTAATACGCCATAATGCTCCACTCTAGCATATTGTCTATTTGTTATCCTATGCTTCCCACCCATATGTCATCTGATTAGACTGTTTTTCCTAGAATGCTCTAATCCAGAGATTTAAAAACCCTAATTTAATGCTGCCAGCTTACCTGTTTACAGTGTGTGGGCCTGGTTTCATAATTTTTAAAATAAAAAAAAGTGAAGAGAGCATTTCATTCTAACCTTTGTAATTGGAAAAGTTCATTCTTGAGATTGAACTTCACAGTAAAGGCGGCAACAGATAATGAGGATGCGTAATGCTAGAGCCTTTATGCAAACGTTTGGCTTGCTGCGTTCGTCCAATCAGTGACGCTGACACCGCAAATAAGCAAGTTAACCCAGGGTTTAGGAACGTACAGTGTGAAACGGCAGTTTATCAATACCCAGGATTAATCGTTAACCCTGGGTAAATTATGAACAACGTGAAACGTAATGCCCATTTTTCCGTGTATTCGGCGTTTAGAATGACCCAGGACTATTTCAGTGTGAAAAGACCTCTAGTGTCTTTAAATAAACCACACAAAAAGTGGCCCACATAATTTCAAATGTATATAGCCAAAGTATTTTGTTAAGAAATACCATTCTTAAAAGGCAACATGTCATTAATTTTGTTTAATTTCAATAGAAACTACAAGTGAATTAATTGACGCATAATTTAATTGTGTGTTTTGATCAGCTGACAGCTAATTTCAATAAATAAATTGCGA
Organism: Zacco platypus; assembly: GCA_038088235.1. Classification (NCBI taxonomy): domain Eukaryota; kingdom Metazoa; phylum Chordata; class Actinopteri; order Cypriniformes; family Xenocyprididae; genus Zacco; species Zacco platypus. Next base: position 12,078,042 of record CM076063.1, on the reverse strand, counting down.
AACAATACATATATCAAATATGTAAGGTTTTGAACATGTCAAGGATAGTATGTGGTTTGGAACGGGCATATTTCATCTAATATAGCCTAAGTGATTATATTTTCCCTATCTTTGAATATGCTCTGGATTGGACCATATGTTACAGCTCAATGAAAAGGTAAGTGATCGTCTAACCCTGCCCTCCAGATAACCCCTGAAGAGGATTCGGAACTGTGCACCATAAACCCCTCTTGTCAGCGCAAACAGTGGGGGTCTTTGTGATCAGTCCGATTAGAAGTGTAAAGCTGCATAAAGCCACTTTTGCTACAGGTTATCTCATTTTCTTCGGAAATACGTCAGACAGAGGTCATTATGACAGAACAGCGGCCAACAATAGTCCAGTATTGTTGGGAGATTTGCCATGTCCACTTTACATTGAATTTATTCTAATAGGAATAATCAAGTGTGAATGTGTACTCACCAACTAAATCACACGTCGGGGGTCTATAGAAGCTTTTTGTTCATTTGGACACATGTGCTTTGGCCTTACATCAGGTAACTGCTGAAAACCTTGAGGGATTTCCCTTCTGATTGCTCCAGTGTGTCTCATAAAAGCTCCCAAAAGCCTTGATGTCCTTCTGAGGTATGACCTAATGAATCTGGCAAGAGATGAAAGTGAGGATGTGTTCTTTTTTTCTGCAAAGGTAGGAGAAGAATGACATGTAATAAGAGAATGAATGTCGCACATTCACTGTCAGATGTACGATGTTCAGTTATGGCTCATTACATTTTTATTCTCAGAAACCATTTGTAGCACTTTACATGAAGTGCAGTCAAAAGTTATGTGTAATTGCACGCCTTATTCATCTTTGTCTGAGATATATTATTTTTGAGACGTTTATTGTAAAGGCTAAGCATCGATTTGGCTGCAGTTTGATATCAATGTCTAATGGGTCTGGGGTGCACAGCTGTTTGCAGAGCATGTCTTATCATATGAATTTTCATAACGACGTTCATCTTCTATCACAGCAGGGGATCACTGTTTACCTTGTCTCTATGTCTTTGAGACATCCTGTCTGCGTAGTTCCATCGGCCTCTTTGCAAATTACCTCCTTAGATGAGAGAGATGACGAGGATTGATCTGGACAAAGAGATAATCCCAGAAAATAAATCTGAAAAGCTTCAGTCATATGCTTGATATAAGGATCTACCCGATTATTTTATGTAGACTCTCATATAATCTTACACTCTATATCCATTGAATGCTTTATGATATCACACCATGCTGTTATAGCATATGACCAGTTATTTGATATACGACGGAGTCGACTTTATATTTAAATGACCCCACCAGATGCTTATATCTATAATATGAAGCTGAACTATATTGAATTGCATAGCGACAAAAACAGCACACGTATAGTAAAATAAATATAAAACAGACAAATGTACAAGTGTGCTATATACAAATAGAATTAACAGGGATATATAGGGTGAATTCAAGTTGATTGAGACACTTTTTGCCATTGAAATGACTGCATGAAAAAGTGTTTTTCCCAATTAACCTGAATTCACTATTTACACACACTTAGGGCTCCACACACACACATAGATAGATAGATAGATAGATAGATAGATAGATAGATAGATAGATAGATAGATAGATAGATAGATAGATAGATAGATAGATAGATAGATAGATAGATAGATAGATAGATAGATAGATAGATATCCATGGCGGAGATAGATAGATAGATGGATGGATATGTGTGGTATAGATAGATAGATGGATAGATATCCGTGGCATAGATAGATAGATAGATATTCATGGCGGAGATAGATAGATAGATAGATAGATAGATAGATAGATAGATAGATAGATAGATAGATAGATAGATAGATATCCATGGCGGAGATAGATAGATAGATGGATGGATATGTGTGGTATAGATAGATAGATGGATAGATATCCGTGGCATAGATAGATAGATAGATAGATATCCATGGCGGAGATAGATAAATAGATGGATGGATATGTGTGGTATAGATAGATGGATAGATATCCGTGGCATAGATAGATAGATAGATAGATAAATAGATAGCTTTAAAATTCATCATTGTTATTTATAAAATGTTATTTGTTGCTAAATCATTATTATACTATTAAACATTATTATCATTATTATTTGGATGGCACAATACAGCAATATTACTCCAATTAGTCACTGTGAAATTATATAAACGGTGCAACGTGGTTGGTCTTGTTATATAGCCTAAGCTCAAAGCTCTCAGACGAGGTATCCATGGGCGTCTCGCACTATTCACCAGCGCACTACTTATTCCTGCTGATGAATTGTCATACATTTATACCGTACTTCAAGATTTTACTTCTTAGTATTTTTTTTCTTAGGGATCGCTAAAGAATTTTGAAGAATGTATTTGTTTCAAATTAAAGCGTGTTGAGTCTATCCGCGGCGGAGGGATCTGTGCAGCGCGCCTAGCGCCCAAACACGAGAATTAAGAGTTCATACGGTCTCCGCGCGCTCCCTCACACACAGACACATCAACTGAGCGCGCCGACCAGACTCAAAAGCGCAAACGTGTGCAGTTCTCTCTCACTATGGGTGCGCGGGGACATTTGTGAATAATTACCGGAGTTTGACACCTTTGTAGAAGAGGAATCGGAGCATTTTGCGAGCATTCGTGGGATTTTCCATCGGAGTCCCACTTCTAAATACATTTTTGTAGGGAATTCGGTCTTTACTGTGAAGGACTGGGAGCCGGTGTTTTCGGGTCCTTAGCGCAGTTACGCATCTTAAGGACTAAGAATCGTTTTGAGAAAACAACGAAAAATGTTACTTTCCAAGTTTGGATCTTTTTCCCATATTTGCAACACAACCAACATCGACCACTTACCGGTGAAAATTCAACTTCAAGCAGGTAGATGCCTTTCTCCAAATTCATAACAATATATTTTCATTTTGATTTTAATATCTTAATCCTTAATCGGTTATTTACCCCCAGTTTTCTATACGCAACGTATCTAGCTGCTTAATCGGCACGCGCCTGTCCGTGACCCGAGTGTGGAGCCATTTTGTTGCCAGCCGTGCGTTTTATACACACACGGTTTAAATCACATTGTTGTTTTTATCTTTCATTTTCCAGCCAAGACCGAAAGGGAGCCGTTTGAGAAGGTTTATCATGTGGGTTCGGTGCTGGGAAGCGGTGGGTTCGGGACGGTGTACGCCGGCACTCGGATCTCAGACGCGTTGCCGGTAAGCGTTGGCTTTGTTTTGGTGGCAGCACATGGCCGCGTTTGGCGCCACAGTAACACACTTCATATGTGCGCTTTCTCTGTTTGTCTCTAGGTTGCGGTTAAACACGTCGCCAAGGAAAGAGTGACCGAATGGGGTACGATTGTAAGTAAACATTTATTTTCATTATTAGCATATTTGTAATTTCTTTAGTGTTGTTTCTAATACGCGTTTTATATTTCAGAATGGCTCGCTGGTTCCACTCGAGATCGTTTTGTTGAAGAAAGTGGGAAGTACGTTTCAGGGGGTCATTAAACTCATAGATTGGTATGAGAGACCCGACGGCTGGTTGATTATAATGGAGAGGCCGGAGATGGTGAAGGATTTATTCGACTACATCACGGAGAAAGGCGCGCTGGATGAGGACACCGCCCGGGGCTTCTTCAAGCAGGTTTTGGAGGCGGTTCGGCACTGCTACAGCTGCGGGGTGGTTCACCGGGATATCAAAGATGAGAACCTCCTGGTGGATTTACGTACAGGAGATCTGAAGCTCATTGACTTCGGCTCCGGGGCCATCCTCAAGGACACCGTCTACACAGACTTTGATGGTGCGTCCTTGACTCTTTCCTATCCTTCTTTGCACCTGCCCTGCTTAACAAAGTCAAAATCTTGGTATTTTTTTTAATAACAATCATTAGATTGAAAGAGAATTACTTTGAGTGTCTCGCCCCCTATTGGGAGAAAACTGCTTTGGTTTTATCTGATCCCCCAGTTGATATAGAAATAATTTTTATTTATTTATTTATTTTAAATTTAAGAGAAATCACCTGGAAATTGTCTTTGCTAGGCTGGAAGACCATCTTAAACCTGTTCAGACCATCTTAAATCTGCTAAGACCAGCAAATTACCCCCCCCCCCCACCCCCTTTTTTTAGTGAATAGTGAAAGACTTCACACATAAATGACAGCATTCCACTTTTAATCCTTTTACTACACCGATAAAGTTTAGATAGAAAAATAAAATGTGTAGATGTGTGTGATCCTCACATGTTGATTTATGACCTTAATTCATTTGTTCCATTTGTTTTTGTTGCGTGGAAGAATTATTCATTAAAATGATTTCTTTTGCACTTTAAAGTAATTTAATGAAATGTTGAATCTGTGAGAAGTTAGTGGGATCAGCTGTTACTGCGTAGCATCTGTTTGTTGTGAAACCTGAGTTGCGGGACCACGTGATCCCTTCACAGATCCCTTTTGTTTTTGTTTGGTATCCAGGTGACTCCTGGTCTTTGGGGGCCTGTCTCACCACCCCTAGTGAAGGTGCTTTTGTTGGGGGAAGTGACTCACGCTGAAAGCATGCGGAGTTGCCATAGCTTGTGACTGTTTGTACCTGAAAAGTGTCCTTTTTAGATCGCTCCTGTTTCAGCTTGCTTGTATCTTTGGAACGAGCCGTTCTCTGGGCTCACAGAGAGAGGGAGGAGCATTTGTGCGAATGCCAGACCGCTGGCGCCCCCTTTGCTAGAGTCAGCTGACTAGAGCGGCTCATTATACAGTGCTGCAGTGTAATCAAAATCGCTGCTTTTTACGCCAAAAAAGGCGATTATGAAATGAGCCAGAAATCTCTGGACTGAAAACCAAATCTGTTTTGTTTTTGTAGGCACGCGAGTGTACAGCCCCCCCGAGTGGATTCGTTACCACAGGTACCACGGACGCTCGGCAACCGTGTGGTCCCTTGGCGTCCTGCTGTACGACATGGTGTGCGGCGACATTCCTTTTGAGCACGACGAGGAGATTCTGAGAGGACGGCTCTTTTTCAGGAGAAGAATCTCCCCAGGTATGTTCTGAACGGTGTGATCTTTCAGTTTTAATGGCTTTCGGAGATGAGAAGTTTAACCTTGCTGCTTTTTTTTTTTTCTGTCCATCAGTGTGTCAGCAGCTCATCAAATGGTGCCTCTGCTTGAGACCTTCAGATCGGCCCACTTTGGAGCAGATCTTTGAGCATCAGTGGATGCGGACGGAAGAAAGCCCGAAAGCAGAAAGCGTCGACATCACGCTTCACTCTATCAGCACAGAATCGGGCAAGGAAAGCCTTTGACGGATGCCGGGATGCCGAGCGAATAGACTCTTGAGACCTTTTTTGCCCTTGTTCCCAGTCTGTTGGTTATCAGGACTTCGATTTATGTTACATAAATGTTTTTTTTTTTTGGTTTTTCTTGCAAAGGGTGAGTTGTTACCCGTAGGGATTGCGTGAGCAGCAATGCTAATGATCCTTTGATCTTACTGGTTGCTCTTATAGAGCTTGGACATTATTTTCTTTTTAGACTATCTTTTTAGTTTTCGGTGCCTTTTTTGGAAAGCTGCTTTTATGGGATTCAAGTCACGACAGACGCCAGGTGGATTTTCATGGATTTTAGGGGAACTCCCCTGGATTCATGGGAACCTTCAAAGACTGTATCTAGTTATGTGGTGGGTCTCCCTTGCCCTCTAGTGGTCGAATACTTGAAGTACACACTTACTACTCTCTTAACACTATCTATCTCTCTGCTGCTCTGCCATTCATACACACTATTTCAATGGTTTTCTCTTCTGTTATTTTCTGAATGTCTTCCACTACTTCATCTCTGTTGACCTCACTTTAGACTTTGCTTAGCAGAGACTTGAGTGATGTGCACAATCAATGCAATATTCATGGACTCACTTATCTTTATTTCATTTTTAACTTTTTTTTTTTTTTTTTTTTTTTTTTTTAAATACAAGTATTTGTATTGTATTTATGTACATTTTTCTTCCATGTATCTTATTTATTCATGCAATACAAACATTCCACATTCAGTGGCTATTTATTTATTTATTCATTTTATACCATCTGCAAAAAGTAAATTGAAATTGTTAAATGTAAAGAGTTCCCTGGGCTTATCTTTAGTTTAACCTAAAGGATCCTAGACACGCTAAAGCTATCTAATACTGATACAAATATAAGATTGAGATGTTTAGTGATGCCATTTTCTGATGTAGTGTAAAATTTAGAATCAGTTTTTCTCCATGTGAAGTGGAAGTAAAATGTGTTTTAGTCCTTCCACTGTGACAGTGTGGAAATTTTTTTTTTTTTTTTTTTTTTTTTGAACTGGTGAAACATTTATTTTTTTATATTGGACACAATAAATTCCTTTCATATGTAACATGTTTGGTGTGTCTGTTTGCTTTTAAAGTAGATCCTGATTTTTATGGGCAGCTGTGTTGGGTAACAGTTATGTAATCGGATTACTTTTTTTTTAGTAATGCACTACTTTTCAATTTACAACATTTACAATCGGTGTTACTTTTTTCAAATAAGTCAAGCAAGTTACTTTATTTTCCCATTTATTGACTGACTGAAATCGAGAGTAAGTGCAGAGGCGTTGTGTGCTGTGTAAACATGGTTATTGTTTATTAGAAAACAACCAGGCCCAGCCTGGGAGAGAAAAAGTAACACAAAAAGTAATGCAATTAGTTACTTTTTTAGATAGTTAAGAAATATTGTAATGTTACTTTTAAAAGAAACTTACCCCAAGTTATGTGGTGGGGCTCCCTTGCCCTCTAGTGGTCGAATACATGAAGTTCACACTTCTCTCTTAAAGGTGCACTATGTAGTTTAGTTTTTTTGTCTGCTAGGGGTCGCTAAACAATTCAAAACAATAACAAAGGCGTAGATTGATAACGCAAAGAATCATGGAACTTGTCATGCCGATGGATCTATTAATATTTATGTGGAAATAATGTTTATGGATGAGTGAATGTATGTTTTTATCATGACTGTGGTATGAAGGAGGCCGTGGCTGAGAATCGCGGACACGATTGATAATGAGAGACAGATATCAGTGGCACATGCGAGTCCCAGGGGATATAAAGAAACGAGGACATTTCATTCTACCGAACTACTCATGAGTGCTGAAATGCTACTCATACAGGCCAGTTTATTTGACGAATTAAAACTGTGAGGTAACGCAGCGCTGTTTCACTTAGTCTAACGTTACACTATCATACTAAACTGTGTTTGAGTGTTGAAAGTTGTAATATTTAGTATTAGTTTGTTGGCTGTATGAGACTTGACAGTAACAACATTAGATTATCATACTGATGATATTCTAACACTTCGTCATGTTGAGCGGTATAACATTGATTAGTCTTATAGCCTACATTTACTTATCTTGTCTAATAATGTGCAAGAGCGCGTCTCTGACAAGTCAAAGTTTGTCACAAAGCTCTGGCCATCTCGGAAACACCACACAAATATAGATCCTTGTTTTATTTCTCCTTTTGTCCCAAAGTTTGCTTGCCATGGTACATAATGTTTGAATGAAACAACAACAGAGCGCCACTAGCCGTTACGCAGCTGTCCGTGTCCGTGTTGCAATGGTTACTGTGCAGCACAAGATAAACCAGGGATAACGCAGATATTACGTCATTGACAGGCGCAAGTGACAAGAGAGGGACAGGACACTTTTTAAAATTTTGATTTTCTACAAATTCTTGGAAAAATTTAGGATAATATAAGTACACAACTGAACGAAATATACAACACTGTGCATGTAGTTTTTGGATATTTTAATATAACAATTTTACATATTATACCTTTAACACTATCTGCTGCTCAGCCATTCATACACACTATTTCGATAGAAAGGCGGCTGACTTTGCTTGGCAGAGACTTGAGTGATGTGCACAATCAATGCAATATTCACGGACTCACTCATCTCTCTTTTTTAAATGCAAGTATTTATTGTGGCTGGGGAAAGTGTTCTTCAATATCCCACCACAGAGTTATACAGTATATGAAAATGCTGCCCTCTACAGGTTTAAGACGCTAAATTTCACCTTTGACTGAAATTAATAGAAAAATGATTCACTGCATACACCATCAGTCAGTAAAATAAAGAAAAAAAACAGTAAAAAAATACAATTCAATAATTCAGTTAAAGTTGATAGAGGAAGTAGCTATAAATTGTGCATCTGACTCACACCTTCCATGAAATGTCCAAACATCCTGATGAATAGTTAATATTACCCAGGTTAGTAAACAGAGTATGCAAATACGATGATGACACATTGGCGTTAAAGCATTACCGTGAATAAGATTTAATTATTCATTATGTAATGCATGACTCAGTTAATTAGTAAGGTATCAAATATAGCCTTCTAGTTACAAAATGAATTTGTTACGTAATGTCCATAACAGTATAGGCAAATATGTATTCAAATACTAGAATATAATGAGAAATGTACAATCATTTTCCACAAAACAATAATCTCTCTTCCACAGAAAGATGGATTCAAATTATTCCTTCATGCTTTGCCTTATGGAACGATATGAAGACCTGACTTTTGTTATGGTTGCCTGTATTGTAACTGGAGCAGTTTAACGATGACTAATCAACCTCAGATTATGATTTACATTAACATATGAGGCCATACTCATAATGATAAACATGATAATGAGTTGACAGCTGATATTTCAATAAATCAAGCAATTTACTCTAGTAGCAGGACTGCAGGTCAAAATATCCCACACTTTTTTCACCAGTAACTTTCCCACGATTTGCGTAGGACCATATTATTTACCATATAAATCATTATAATTCAGACAGATCCACTAATAAATCATTTCTTAATATATTATTCAATAACCGATTAATTTAATGAAAAGAAAAGATTACGACTAGAATGTCCACATAGTTTTAGTAATATAGTAACCTATATTTATCATTTATATTACATTAAAATAGGCCTATATATTAAACAAAATATTGAAATAATTCATAAGCAAACAATAAAATTTTACTGTATTTTCACAGCCCTAGAAAACATACATCTAAAATTATAATATGCGCACCCAGACAAAATATTTTATCTGCACTCTTTTGGCACAAATATTTGGTAAACAGGCGTTTAATTTGGGCATTTCTTTTACAATGTACAGTCTAAAGTGAATTAACTAACCATTTGCATCACAGAACACAGTAGTAATTGTGTATTTTTGCTGCCTTCACGTGCTTTCGTAATTACCGTAAGTACTTTCCTAGGTAAAAATTGCACATGAACGCGCACCCATTTCGAAATTTGAATGAGATTAGCTAGTAATCACGACTTCAGAAGTGGGAACTATCAAATTTCCGATAGCCCGTGAAGGCAGCATTACTCTAAAAACAATCGACGGGGCGCTGCCTAGAGTCACTTCCTTGTTTTGACGATTAACGTAACCACGCTCTGCGTACCGTGCGTCATGACGCAGAGCGTAAGGCGATGGAGAGCTGCAGCCGCATTGTTGTGGGGGGAAGAGAGGCGAGCTAGCCTGCTAGCATAGTGTCCATACGGCCAGCCTAATAACGACCGAAAACAGGCGCGTTAGCATGGTCGAGCTGCTGTTATCTTGAGCGTGTAACTCCGGCTTTTAAATGCTTATTTTTGGATCCGGCAGACCGTTACGGATACCTCATATTACCATCGGAATACAACGGAGAGGCGGCTGGTGGACGATAGCGCGGCTCGTGCACGGATTAAACCTACTGCTGTTCAGTAGGCCACACCGCTGCTGCTTTTAGCTTGGCCGTACTTCCTTTAAGGCTTCTTTTAACGTCGACGGAAAAGGTAAGAACACATCGCAATGTCCCTTGGGGTTTATTTATATATTTGCAACCTGAAACATGCGTGTGTATTCATATTTTGCAGAGCCTGTTTTGTTTTGTTTGACGCCATGTTTGCAGTAATGTCGGTGGGTCTCACCAAACAGCATTAGCTCACTAGCACAGCCACCAAGAGGCCACCGGATACCGTGTGTGTCCTTGCTGCTCAGTTTATGTGTGTCTTCTTTACAGTCCAGTGTGTTTGGCCTTGTTCTGCCCTGCCCCCCTCAAACAAACAAAAGCCTGGATGCCAACCGAGGCAGTTATCTGTTGTTACACGCTAATGCCTCAGTTAAATGGGTTAATGTGTCATATTGCGGAGTTTACAAGTCAGGTAGGGATTTTAATAAAAATAGTAAATTTAGACTTTATTTGGCAACCCAGTTAAATGGTGTTTTATTATTATATCGTTTATTTTTTTACGTTTATTATTATGTCAGATGGGGAAGTGCACATATTGACAACTCAAGCGCTTTTTCTGTTTCTATGCCAACAGTTTCAAACTTGGGTTTAGGTTGCCATGGATACTGGATGAGATATATGCTTACGGTTTCATGTGCCATAGGAAATGTTACTTCTGAAATCGTCTCGTTCAATGCTGCGTTTACTACGTCGTAATTACCGTAGTCTCGAGATTACAACACCTGACATTCGGAGCTGTTCAAGTCCTCGGACTGGGATTTATGCGTTTCTATGGCAACACTATCAACACCTAAACCGGTCAGATGGTACATCAGTCACGTGGTACAGGTGGGAGCTCTCAGAAAACTGTAATTACAACCTCTAGGAGGACGTGAACGCTTTTTACAAATTAAAATCTCGTAATTACGGTAATTACAATGGCGTGAACGCACCTCAAGTGCTTGGTTGTTGAAAAGAATGCAAATTATTATCAGTTTTATTCATATTTTTAATAAAGTGTAGCATCCCATTCGTTGAAAACCATATAAACATTCACCATGGTGTTTAGATAGACAGCTGACGATTCTGGAATTTCGGTTAATACATGCTATTTTTGCTGTGTAAAACACACGATAGGCTTCAAATGGTAATTTGTATATGTAAACATGCACTACTTTAACGACATTGCGATGTAGCTTTTGCAGCGATCATTCTCCTCTCCGCCATGTTTCAAATTTATGGCACGCCCGACTCGGAAACTATGTTTCCCAGTAGTAAATATGAATTATTCATGTTCATTTTCCCACTAGGAATTTATTATTAGTATTTATTATAATATCGATAGCATGTGAAGACAGCATTAAGGCTGTTCACACCAAGCATGTGACTAACTATAAAGTTTTTATTTTTATAATGAGAATAGAGAAACCCACAACACTTCTAAAATGACAAAACCACATAGGAATGATATTGTTGGAATCGCTTTCAGAATTATTTTTTTCCCAGCTGATGAGCTTTAAAAACATTGACAGTAAATCAGAACCACCAACTTTAAAGAGCTCAAGCATTTAAAGCGGCAGGCAACAAAACTGCAGCGTGCACTTAATTGATTAGTTGACTTTAAAAATCTAAATTACCCCAAGCTTTACTCGCCCGCAAGCCATCCGCGGTGTATATGACTTTCTGCTTTCTGATGAACACAATCATGGTTATATTAATAAATATCCTGACCTTTCCAAGCTTTATAATGGTAGTGAATGGCGCTCACGATTTTGAAGCCCAAAAAATGCTTCTGTCAATCATAAAAATAATCCATATGGGTCCAGCGGGTAAATAAAGGCCTCCTGAAGCAAAGCGATGGGTTTTTGTAAGAAAAATATCCATATTTAAAACTTTATTAACTAATATAACTAGTTTCTGGCAGATGGCCGTATGCAGACTTGTGCAGCAAGAGTAACCCCTGAAGCGATGTATGACGTAGCATGTTGGAGTATCGTAAGTTTAGACGTCTCTCATGGTTTAAACAAATATGGCTGGGCAACAAATTCAAGCTCCTCTTCTCTTGTATCGAAATCCTCTGACATTTCTCTTTTAAAGTGTTTTGGTTTAGACTAATTCCTGTTTTGTTTTGCTCTATCCTCTGAGCTTACGTGTTCGTCATGCGTAAAGTCAGAGGTCACTCTTCCGCCGCAAATCAATGCATACAGCTGTCTGCCAGAAGCTAGTTGTACTTTATTAAACTTATTACTTAAGTATTAAATATGGATGTTCTTACAAAAACTCCATCTCTTTGCTTCAGAAGGCCTTTATTAACCCCTGGACCCGTATGGATTATTTTTATGATTGATGGATCATTAATGGCAATTTTTTTTGTGAGTGCCATTCATTCCCATTATAAAGCTTGGTAGAGCCAGGATATTTTTTAAATATATCTCTGATTTTGTTCGTCTGGAAGAAGAAACGTATACACAGAGGATGTCATGAGGGTGAGCAGGCTAAATCATTTTATTATACGTGTGCTCTTTAAATGTTTGAGCTCTTTAAAGTCAGTGGATTCTGATTGGCTGTAAATGTTTTTTATCATTCATCAGCGGAAAAAAAATTGTTCTGAAAGTGATACCAATGATATCATTCCTCTGTATTGTTATCATTATAGTGTGGACTTTACAGTCAATTTAGTGCCCTTGGTTCCTTAACAATAACTACTCGGAGGAATGATATTTTTGCAATTACTTTCAGAATAGTCTTTTTTTCCAGCTGGTTATTGACCATTTTTCTGGATGTTATATACTTATTGTTATCTTTGTAGATATTATTCATTGTGTGAACAGGCCTTTACAGTGATGCAGTGTGATTGCAGCATTGGATTGTTTTTTTTTAGCATTGTGTGTTTGTAATTCAATCTAGAAATGGAGTAATCTGAAATATAATCTGTCTGGTATACAAATTGTTACTTTGAAACGGTTGAAAGTTGTGTGCTTTTCTTGCACTTCAGTTCCTCTGAGTCATTCAAAATGAGGAAGAAGGTTCGACATAATCGTGTCGCCACCCCGCAGAGGCCTCCCTCGCCCATCAAACCCTCACGCAACCGCGAGACCTTGACATACGCCGAGGCTCAGCGCATGGTCGAGCTTGAGATCGATGGCCGCGTGCACCGGCTCAGCATTTACGACAAACTGGATGTCATTGACAGCGAAGACCCTTTAGCTCAGGAGATCAGCGAGTGCACCAGCAACAAGGAGAACACGGAGAAGCCTCAACAGGTCCTTGTGCGCTCCGTGCGGCTAAAAAACAACCAGCAGAAGAAGAGCGCCGCTTTGACAACTGTGCAGGGTTCGCCAGCTCAGGGCAGGCTACCGGAGCCAAAGATCCGAACGGTTGAGTACAACCTCCCAGCGGTGCCACGGAGACCGTCGACATACTACACTTACGTGGAAAAGACCTTAGACGAGCTCGACGAAGAGGTGGAATACGACATGGACGAGGAAGACTACGCATGGCTCGAGCTGATCAACGAGAAGAGGAAGAGTGACGGATACAGCCAGGTCTCTCAGAATCTCTTCGAGTTCCTTATGGACCGTTTCGAGAAGGAGTCTTTCTTTGAGAGCCAGGGCCAAGGAGATCCACCGCCACTCATCGACGAGGACGCTGTTTGCTGCATCTGCATGGACGGCGAGTGTCAGAACAGTAATGCGATTCTGTTCTGTGACATGTGCAATCTCGCTGTGCATCAGGAGTGTTACGGTGTCCCCCACATCCCAGAGGGCCGCTGGCTTTGCCGCCACTGCTTAAATTCTCCTTCCCAGCTCGCCGAGTGCATATTCTGTCCGAATAAAGGTGGCGCACTTAAGAGAACGGACGACGATCGATGGGGGCACGTGGTCTGTGCCATCTGGGTCCCGGAAGTCGGTTTCACCAATACGGTTTTCATCGAACCAATTGACGGCGTGGCGAACATTCCTCCAGCTCGCTGGAAACTCACCTGTTACCTGTGTAAGAAGAAAGGAGTGGGCGCCTGCATTCAGTGCAGCAAGGCCAACTGTTACACGGCTTTCCACGTGAGCTGCGCTCAGAAAGCTGGTCTCTACATGAAGATGGAGCCCATCAAAGAGGTCACTGAATCAGAACCAACTACGTTCTCTGTGAAGAAAACGGCGTACTGCTGCTCTCATACCCCAAACGGTTGCGTGAGGAGACCTCTTACTATATACGAGGACTCCAAACCCAAGAACGGTTTATGTCAGAAGGCCGCTCACAGGGAGAGAGCGAAAGGATGCCAGAAGAAGAAGAACAAAAAGCCAGAATCTGAGCCAGTCGCGGTGGTTCCGACGGTTTCCGGGCCTAGTATTACGCCTAAAAGGTGGGTGTGCATTTGACTATGTTTTATGAAAAGATTTGCTGAATCTTTGTTTTCAATAGTTATGAATAGGGCTGCATAATATTGGAAAAACTCATATTGTGATCAGTTTTGAGATGACTTGAATAGATTCATTTGGAATGAATTCTAGAATGACTGGGGTGATTTTCTTAGGGAGTTTTTTTAACTCCTGAAGACAATTCAGTATAAAATAATATTTTTATGAAATTTTATTGCGATAATTATTAAAGGGATAGTTCACCCTAAATTGAAAATTACCCCATAATTTACTTGCCCTCAAGCCATCCAAGGTGTACACAATCAAATATATATTAAAAAATATCCTTGCTTTATGATGGTTGTGAAGGGCAGGCCTGATTTTGAAGCCAAAAAAAAGTGCATCCATCGTAAAAGTACTCCACACGGCTCCGGGGGTTAATAAAGTCCTTCTGAAGCAAAACTGTGGGTTTTTGTAAGAAAAATATCTATATTACAAAACTTGTAAATCCGGCAGACGACGGTATGCATACTTAAGTTCTCTTTAAAAATGTACGTTTTACACTAATTCATGGCTGGTGTTTTGTTTTGCTCTATCCTCTGAGCTTCCGTGTTCATCATGTGTCGGGTCAGACTCTTCAGCCACAAATCGCAGCGTATATACGCTAGAGAATATTTCAAGAATATTTGCAATAATGATATTCATGACGATATAGAGAAAAGTATATGGAACAACGTTTTATTGGTGATTGCAGCTGGCAGGCAGCAGCATTTATTAGTGCAAATGAAGGGCATTTTCCAGCGCTTTCCAATGAGGTACTGTCATTGATGACAGAATACCTAACTCAAAGTGTAAATCTATTGTCAAGGTGGCAGCAGAGGCATTATAGTGCAATAGTATACCTTGGGTCAAGCTTTATAATATAGATGCACAAATTGCAATTTTCTTGGCTGATACTGATTTTTGCCGATTCTGATTTTCTTTACAAGAACTAATTATTGACAGCATATACAAACAAAAATCTACTTTTCATAAAAAACAAGTAAAAAGATGGACATTTTGACAATTTTGTATCTATTTGACCATTTAATTTCAGTAAGCCACGCATTTTGGTACTTGTGACTTACAAGCGGTTTGAGACAGTGCTGCGCAATACATGTATAAATCCGCAATACAAGCACTATTTAACTGGAGTGAATGAAACAAGTGACAGAAGAGAGCGAGAACGCACCGCTGACGTTATTGCCTGTGCTGCTGGTAACAGAACGGATTGGATCAGAATCGGAAAGACGTGACACTGACCGGACGGTCATCTGTCCGGGATGATCATGAGGAAAATCGGCCGAGTGCAATTGCACTTTGACCAAGTGGTGAAAGAAGTTTGTGTTTCCACCTTTAGCGGTGATAGTTTTCTTGCATATTTTGCAAAATATTGTGCTTAATTGTTGTAACCAAACCATTTCCATACTATTGAAGTAGCTCCCGTTTTAGGAACTAAATCATCATCGGAGGCTGACATGCTGCTTTTACTCTCAGACAGGTGTTGTTTTTGTGCGCGCTTGGGAATGTAAATGCGGTATACGTTACGTCGCAATATCATTAATTTTGCAAGATAACCTTTTTTTTAATCATGTAACAAATTATACCATGGTTATTGTGGACTGTATGACACCTAATGGCCGTTAGTTATTACAGTTAATAATGTTTTAATATGGATTTTTTTTAAAAACCCATCGCTTCACTTCAGAAGGTCTTTATTAACCCCCTGGAGCCGTGTGGAGTACTTTCACGATGGAAAATGCTTATTTTTGCTTCAAAATCGGGCCCCCCATTCACTACTATTATAAAGCTTGGAAGAGCAAGGATATTTATTAATATAACTCCAGCTGTGTTCATCTGCAAGAAGATAGTCATACACATCTAGAATGGCTTGAGGGTGAGTAAATCATCGGATAATTTTTATTTTTGGGTGAACTAACCCTTTTAATAATTTAAACAAAATAAGAAATATATTGTAAATGTTAACTGTAAAATAAAAACATAAAATAATTTTAAAGAAACTGCAAAATTACGATAAGTCCATTTTAAAATGTTAAACCATTGCGGTTTTAAATGGCTGCTGGTTTCAGAGTGAAAGTCTGCTCTTTGCATGCGGGAAGCTCATGGTCTGGTGAAGCAATATCACGGGCTGCGTGCGTGTGGATGAGCAGTGCCACTCTGGAGTCGGTAGCATATACATATTTAATTAAATCACAGTCTGCACAATTTCTCAATTGCACCAAGCCATATTGTGAAATAGATTTTATCTCAATACATCGTGCAGCCCAAGTTTTGAATGTCTGTGATTTCCTTGCATTTGACTTGTGGATCTCCTTCCTTGCAGCTTCAACACAATTCTCAATCAAGTTTCTGTTCAGAAGAAGAAAGTGTTTGTGGAACGAGTTCTCAGTTACTGGATGCTC
The DNA here is from genome assembly GCA_038088235.1 of Zacco platypus. Taxonomy (NCBI): domain Eukaryota; kingdom Metazoa; phylum Chordata; class Actinopteri; order Cypriniformes; family Xenocyprididae; genus Zacco; species Zacco platypus. Next base: position 12,061,433 of record CM076063.1, on the reverse strand, counting down.
AAGAGGCAGTCGAGGAATGGGGTCCCACTAATAAGGCGCCTGCAGACTGCCGTACAGACGCAAAAAGAACCAGAACAGGTGAGACTCTCAGACCAGAGTGATTGACAGCCCGGGTCATTTGCATATGAATTTTGAACGAGGATTTGTTTTTGAATGGCAGGCGGCATTTGTTGAGGACCGTCAAGCTCTGACGGAGCAGTTAAAGGACTGGCACCGTTTACGGCATGACCTGGAGCGTGCTCGCTTGCTACTGGAGCTCATCCGCAAGAGAGAGAAGCTAAAGAGAGAGGAGGTACAGTTGTAGTTCTCAGATGATGTGATGCCAGCTGGAAGATAGAAATTAAGTTAATTTTTTTTAAAGTAATTTTTAAGAGTATTTATTTATAGTTCAATATAAACTTGATGTCAAAGTACTGGTACTTTTGAGGTTCTTGTTGTTCTTGAGAAAGTTAATGTAATTTCCACCATGTTTTGGTCTGGTTTCTACAGATGAAGTTGCAGCAGTCAGTTCTGGAGATGCAACTCACTCCGTTTCCTGTCCTGCTACGAGCAGTGCTGGATCAGCTGCAGGAGAAAGATCAGGCTAAAATCTTTGCCCAGCCTGTCAGCGTCAAAGAGGTCAGGCGGTCTCATTCCAATGGGCTATGAGTCATGTTGACCTTATCAAACTCAATAAATTGTTCTTGTATGAAGATTCCTGGTGTGGGAAAAAAAAAAATTGCATAAAACAGGGAGTTTTTAGATTGTGGGAAATTTGAATAATAAATGGATTGCAAGAGGTTTGAACCAGATTCATGAACAGAATTTGACATTAGTTTAATTTTCTTCTCTAATTTTTTAGATGAAATATATATTGTATAATTTTTTATGAAAAAAAAGTTATGTAAGGTTTGACTCTTATTTCTTGCTCCATAAAACAGAACAATATATTATTGCTTTGTAGCAATATATACAAATTAATTGAATTCATTTTGATTTGAAATATATATATATATATATATATAACTTCTATTTTCTATTTAGTGAGTGTATAAATTAAATATTAATATTAATAAAAAAGGATTTATGTATATATAAAATTATAAATTATATATTTTTATTATAGTTTTATAGTATTTTAATACCATATTATACTATGTATTATTCTTAATATATGTATTAAATTCATACATTTTAGTGACTTGCAGTAGCAATATTAAAGCCTATTATTTATTTTTTAAGCATTTTATTAATAGTATTAATGGATAGCTATACATGAATATATTTAGCTGCCTTTATTTTAGGTGTCCCTTGCAAGGTTCTCATAATATTTTGGGGTATTTTACATGAAAGTATAAAACCCTTATGGTAGTTTTGATTGGATTTTTCTTGATTTTTGTTTTGATGGTTTTCCTTTCATTCTCAATTTTGAATGAGCATGTTTTTCCAAATTCTTTAAGTGTACATGAAACTCAAAGTTTTGTTCTGTGTTTGATTTTCCTTTTCTGTACAGGTTCCTGATTATCTGGACCACATCAAGCATCCCATGGACTTCTCTACAATGAGAAAACGCATTGACTCCCATGAATATAAGAGCCTGGATGAGTTTGAGGATGACTTCAACCTCATTATCAACAACTGCATGAAGTACAACGCCAAGGACACCTTTTTCTACCGCGCTGCTGTGCGTCTGCGAGATCACGGTGGAGCGATCCTCAGGAAGACACGGCGGGACACAGAACGGATAGGCTTCGACTTCGCCAGTGGAATGCACCTCGCTGAGCCTCCTAAGATGGAGCCACCTCCAGCATTTACCTGGGATGATGGTAATTGCCCGCCGGTTACATTTCTACATTAGACTACTTAATTGAAAGTTGCACATTTTGGGTTATTGGTGAACCATTATAGATTTTATTCTGTTTTTGTACCAGTTGACCGACTGTTAAACCCAGCCAATCGTGTGCACATGTCTAAGGAGGAACAGTTGAAAAAGCTGTTGGAGATGCTGGATTTAACCAGTGCCATGAAGTCATGTCCTTCCAGGAGCAAACGACTCAAGCTGCTCAAAAAGATCATCAGTGATGTGCGAATGGAAATGGGTCACAAAAAGGAGCCTCTGTTATTGGAGCAGAATAATCCCAAGGAAGAGGAAAAAGCGGCTCTTTTTGTACCACAAGCTACTGAGGAAGAAGGTGCACTTCTATTGCATCAAGTCATTTAAAAAAAATGTAGTAAAACAATTTCACATAATTTTGCCAATATACACAGCGCGCTTGAGAAATGTTTCATAACCCACATTATCATTATTTTTTAACTCTATATATGTTTAATTTATGCATATTTAGCTATTTTTTCAATGTAGCATTTAATAATATATGATAGAAAACCAAGTTACATCTGTCCATTTGGTCTATGCTTTAAAACCTCTCTGGAAAACTGAGAGTGGATTTAAACATTTTGGAACATACACATTTTTGCAGAATTCCTCCATGGGATCTCAAAAATCCCAAAATCTGGATTGGCAAGAAGCCAAAAATCAAATACTCATCTGAATGATTATCAGCAGCAATTTTTGGACATAAGAGCAATGTTCCTACAACATACCCCAAAATACACAGATGGATCTAAAACTGGAAATCAAGTGACAGCAGCTTTTGCAACAAATCAACAGCGTCAGGGTATACACATCCCTGACCTGAGTTCAGTTTTCGCTGCAGAGGCAAATTAATTGGCTTTGAAGTTCACTAAGATTTCTTCACAACAGGATTTTTTAATAAGTGGTTCAAAAATCATGTCAGTCCTTAAAAAACAAATTACGTGAAAAATCTTGATGCTGGGACAAAACATATATTCCCTTTTAATAATCGCTTGGATCAAGTCACTTACACACAATGCCGGATAGGAGACTCAAGACTCGCACATGAATTTTTTACTATTAGGAGAAAATTCAGCAAAGTGTTCATCTTGTCCGAATCCACTGACCATTAAACATATTTTGCAGGATTGTAGTTCTTCTATCCCTCTGAGGAATGTGTTTTATTCTGTTGGTACTTTTCAAATTTAGTCTTAAGAAAAAAATGAGTTTGTAAATATCTTATTTTGTTTTATTTTTGAACAACTAAACCTGGCTCTCTCCATGAACATAGTCATAGAAGCCAGCATGGTGTTACAGAAAGTAAAGATAAAAGACATGCATTTAATTTACATGGCATAAATGATGGCATATATAATAGCATAATAATTTTAACTTTTTTTTTTTTAAGTAGAATCATTTCATTTCCAGGTTTAAATGAAAAAGTCGATTTCAAGGCATGAAATTGGTTTGTACAAAATGGGTTTGTACTAAATATTTGATCTGTCATTACAGGTGACAAGTCATTACCTCCAAAACTTGAGCCTTCAGACTCTGTGCCACTCCTGAAAAACTCAGATAGTCCCTGTGAACCTCCGACACTGAAACCCATGGAGCCCAGCCCGGAAAAGTGCCCGAAAAAGGTCAAATTTGACGGGGAGACGTTCTCTACCTCACTTCTAAACGGTCTCTCCCCTGACATTCTGCCCTCTGAAAATAACGTAATGGTCGCTACCTCCACTCTTACTGAACCAGCGAATATGGTCAACCGGCGAACGGCTGTGCTGTTCCGAAAGTCAAAGAGTCCACAGAAGCCGTCGAACACAAGTGAATCCTCAATTGACTGCCCTCAGCTGGGCACTAAGACGTTTCTGTCTGTGGTCATCCCTCGGCTCGAAACCCTGCTCCAGCGCAGGAAGCGGACGCGCAGTGCAAGTGGAGACAGTCAGGAGGACAAAGATGAGTGTCCGATCAAACGCTTGGATACTGGTAAACGGCTTACTCCTTTTAATTTTGAGAAACATAACACCCTTACCAGGGTGTGTTTTAGACAGTGTTTTGTATCTGCAGGCTTGTCTAATGGCTTTTCGGAGCCAAAGAAAGGGCTACCTGTGAATCGACCGTCAGAGCCTCGCCGCCGCTGTGCTTCAGAGTCCAGCATATCTTCCAGTGGAAGCGCAAGCATACAGGAAAACACAAGGTGGGAACGAATACAAAAAATACAATTTCTAAATACGGACTATACAATGTTTTTTAGGTTTTATTAGTCGTGATAAATTAAAGGGTTCATGTTATGGGGGGAGGTTTGGTTATTTTTCACATATTTTACATTACTGCAGCACCTCTCTTCCCAGTCTTTCAGTTAACGCTCCGTTTAGTTCCACTCTCTATGAAGCCCCTCCTTCCAGAAAGTGCAAATGCACTCTTAATGGTCAACTGGACCAGTGTGTTCTGATTGGTCAACCACTTCTATGCACTTCTGACTAACTTACCAGGCCTCGTCCCTTTTTTTCGGGTATAATCCTTGGGTAGGAATTATTTAAATGATGAATACATTCAGAAATATTGCGCCACTGATATTAAGAATAACTCCCTTTGGAGTGATTTTGTGCTTTGTAACTTTACAGACCTTTTTCATGCTGAAACAGCAACATTACACACTAAAAAAGTTGAAAATGTAAAAGCTTAAAACACCTTTTTTTGAATCTCTTTTAGTGATGTCAGTCACACAAAGACACCCGGGAAAGGGAAACTGGCGATGACTAGACGAAACACGACGGATGATAAAAAAGAGCTGGTCAATTGCGCGGAACCGGGAAACCTTTCCAAAGCCAACAAGCTGGCAGCAGGTAAGCATCCGGCTTTTTGCAGGCGTGAACGGGTATGTGGGATTTTACACCAGCCCCATCCTTCAGTTCTGAGATATGGGTCAGACCCGTTCTGGCAGCTGCATTGGTGTCCCGTCAGCTCTGTGGAAGCTCGCTGTCCTTCCTTTTGCTTGCTTTGCCACTGACCTGCTCTTCATGGCTTTGTCTAACACAATTAAAACCTCTGCCTACTGCCGTAGTGTCTGCATGTGTGAAACCCTCATGTTTTAATAATCATCACGGCTTATCCTGTCCCTCTGGGTAGTTGCTGCTTACGTTTGCTCGTTAACATGGTGCTTAAAGGGGCGGCTCATCTGAAAATGAAAGTCCTGTCATCATTTACTCACCCTCATGTCGTTCCAAGTCATTCTTTTCTCTGTAAAACATGCGACATGTTGATTATTTGCACCTTTCTTTTTCATACAGTTAAATATTATGCCAACTATATTAGCATCCACACTAACACACAATAACTTTATTTATTTTCTTAAAGATTTATTTTTGGCATTTTTTACCTTTATTGTAATAAGACAGGAAGCGAAGTTAGAGCGAGAAAGGGGGTATAGGATCAGGAAAGGTCCGCGATCCGGGACTCGAACTTGGGTCACGGGTGCCCCAAGGGCAATGGCGCTATATTTCGCTATATATATTGCCATTGACACAATAACTTTCAATGTAAGTACGCTCTACAATTATGTTGTTTGCCCCTTTAAATGCTGGAGCTCGGTGGTTTCTGATTGGCTGTCAGTGTTTTTATCATTCATAAGCTGGAAAAATAGTTCTGAAAGTGATTCCAATGATGTCGTTCCTTATTGTTATAGCTGTGGTGTGAAGTTCACTGTTCTCTTAGAAAAAAAGAAAAAACTTGTTTGTGTTATCAGAGTTACTTGCACTGTTTTATTTATGCGACCGTCATATGTGTAGCATTAACATATCTCAATATATATATATGTCTCAATATATCGCGACACTACGATTAAAATGAATATGAAAGCTCTGAAACACTGTTTGCATTTCTGCATATTCAGATTTGCTCAATAACCTTGTTTTGCGTCGCATTTTGAGATTTGACTGCTATTGTTTGGCAGAAAATGTTCAGTTAATGGAGACTGAAATGACAACATGTTCATTATGCAAATCTTTATATGACTTAAGAGGTCATAAGGACTACTTTTATCCATTTTTGGAGCTTGACAGTCCCTGTTCTTGCATAGAAAAAAGCAGAAACAAACAAATGTTTGTTCATGGAAGGTATGTGGTGGCTTTTTGAACTACTTAGGGTGGGTAAATGATGACGGAATTTGTATATTTTTTGATGAACTAACCCTTTAAAGGTAATTTCATCCTAAACAGCATTTCTTGAACGATTTCCTTGACTGCTTATCATCAATATGCTGAGTGAAATCTTTTGGCCTGCCACGTGCTTTTCTCAGAAATAGAAGGCTTACTTCTGCATTCTGACTCGCAAGCATGTCAGAGTCTGAGTGGACTCATTAATCTCATGACATGTTTGACCTTTCCAGACCACACCAAAACCATTTTCAGCACATTTTTTTAATTCTGTTTTGAATTAAAACCAAATAAATGCATACAAAAATTTTTCTTTTTGGAAGTGGCATTTGAAGCACAATGGTGTCTGGTTATTGGCTCGGCATGCTTCCGTTAAAGAAATGATCCACTGCTGCTGATTGGCTAAATACTGCCGTGGCACTTGAGGTGTTCTGCGCCATTTTTTTACGGTGAACCCCTCATAACTTTCCATTATTCCTACTTTCATAGAGATTGACAGCAGCAATATTTGGATGCCTGCTAACACTACACCACTAAATCTGGAGCCCCTTAAACTAGTTTGGGCCAAACTTAGTGGATATCCTTCCTATCCTGCCTTGGTGAGTGTGCATGTGTGCATGCCGTCAGAGACTGGTTCTCCTTCTCTTCCTCTTCATTATTTCATGCATCAGCCTCCTCAGTGGCCAACAGTCAACCATAACATTATTGTCAGGTGATACAACCAGGATGTGCATGTGCGTACATTTTTTCTTTTTCTTTCTTTCCTTCTTTTTGGGTTGTATGTGAGTGAGCGTGTACGTGTGTGTGTTCCTGTGTTTTGTGGCAACCATTTCCATTTCCAATAGTTTATACATTAGCAGTCACAGGCACACTCTGAGTTACCAGGCCTTTCGAGATGCACGTTCGAAGATTACTGTTGTGTTGACGGCCTCTCTGCCCACCTGTAGATCATAGATCCTCAGATGCCTCGGGCGGGTTGCCATCTCAAAGACGAGTACATTCCCACCCCTCCACGGGACGTGCTCAGGGTCGGAGAGCTGATGCAGTACAGGTCCAAGGAGAAACTCTTCCTCGTCCGCTTCTTCGACAGCAGACGCAACTGGTGAGAGAAGCATTCAAATATTTATACAATTACTGCGAAATGTACAAACAGTGTGTCTTACAAAAGAGGTTTTTAAACTCCGGGGGGACGTGATTTTTTTTTTTTTTTATGGCAGTCAAACTTAACGCATTTTACTGAGTTTAATATTTCTGTTTCAATTAAATAGGATTAAGTGTTTTTTTCCCCACCTTTTAACAGGATATATCGTAAATTAAATCAGGAGAACAGACCACAAATGTGCAATATATGTTGTCCTTTTCCAAACTATTACAGCGGAATGCAAAGAGGGAAAAAGAAAACAATCAGTTGGAAAAGAAGGCAGCAACTGAAAAGAGCTCTTCATTAGATATTCTTGTTATAACATGTCATGTTAAAATACCAAGCGTTAAATTATCCTCGTGACATAAAACGTTTAGGATAATTGACAGCTCATGTTTCAGTGTGGACAGAGAAAGGTCCTGACTCATGAAACTCTGCTGGTTGGAACACAGTGTTGCGTTTAATAGTTCTGTTTCTGCTGCTTTTTTTAAAAATAACTCTGTACTCTTTAATCTCCATCAGGCAATGGCTTCCTAAATCCAAGATGGTACCGTTTGGAATCGACAAGACCGTAGACAAAAGCAAAATGTTGGAAGGCAGAACGTCAGGCATCCGTAAAGCTGTGCAAAGCGCCTTCAACCGTGCCATGAACCACTTGAGCCTTGTCCAGGACTTAGGCGCTGGAGATCAACCCCCATTCATGGGGTGATGTTGGAGGGTTTCATCAAGCCCCACGTTTACCCGACGCTATGCTCCCGTATCAGACTGGCCGTGTTTACCGAGCCCCTTCCTCCCAATTCTGTTAGGAGCCGGCGAGCTTCTCAACTAACGAATGTGAGAGCGCCTTCACTCTCCTGTAATGTGCTGCAAGACTGCTGTGAACTCACACACTGCCATCTACTTTCCTTTACACTTCCATCACCATCCACGATTCGCCTCGTGTTTAACTCTGGCTGTAAATAACGTCATCCTAAATTATCCGACACTAATTTATTATTTTTTTGGTTTGTACCGCACACGACCTCCTGGAAGATTTCTTCTCCAAGGTAATTTCTCAACCGCACTGCGGTGCGAACACATCTGGTGCTACATCACGTGCAAAGCCTTGATTTTTCCATACTAGAGACTGTTGGAAGGGGCTGACGCACTTACTGTATCAAACTTTTGTTGTTATTCTTTTTTCTTTTTTTTTAACGGTTAAGTTATTGTAATGTCAATGCAAGCTTCTCCTCCTTGGCATTAACATGTTATCTACTTTTTTATATAAAAATATTCTTATGGGACACAACTAAGTGATGTTTGTAAATATTTATATAAAGCTAAGAAATTATATACATGTAATACTTTAGAGTGGTTAAAAAAAAAAAAAAAATTCGGAGAAGAGGAAACAACAGTAGCGATGAAAGCCAGAAGTGCATCACTCATGCAAAACCAAATATTTTGCTGCCCAGTTTTTTTCCCCCCTTCTTTTTTGGAATGTTTATTCCCTTTTTTCATATTCGTTTGTGTGAATGTTTCAGGCAGGTAGTATGAAAAAAAAAAATCCCCCAATTTGTTGCTTTTTATTTTACCGTGCTCTTGGGAACTGTAATGTCGGTCTGAATAAAGATGTGCCTGTACAAATGTGTTGTATTAGGACAAAGAAAAGTATGCAAAACTTTATATTTGGAGTAGGCATATTTTGGTGGAAGCTGTGTTTGCCTATTTTTGCTTTGTGTGTGGGTGTTTTAATCATAGCCATCTGTTGTGACTGTTAACTGTGTGTCTCTCTCCAGTATGGATTCTGGGTAGCATTCTGGGTTAAAAACACTTTTTTTTTTTTTTTTTTTTTAATGAATGTCTTGTATTGACTGGTACTCTTGTTTCTTTTCTCTGGGAGGATCACATTATAGCCAATGATAGTGAGTGCTGGCGAGATCCAGTATTTTTTAAGTACACTGAAAATAAACACAAAAAAAATTACAAATTGTGCTGTTTCTTTTTTTTATGGTTGATTTCTTAACATTACTGTAATGCTCTGTTTGTCTACTTTAGACAATTTTTAAAAAAAATTTTTACTACATAGCGGTGTTATTTTAGTATATTTGTTATACTATTGTATTTTTTTTATTTCTATTTTGAATTAGCGTGTGTGTGTGTGTATACATATACATACACATATATATATATGTGTTGCGATTAATTGATTAATTGTTGTGCTGTCAAATGATTAATCTCATCCAAAATTTGTTTTTTACATGTGTGTACTGTTATATGTATATGTAATATATGCATTTTAAATTATATATAGAAACAAAAAATACATGCAAATATATCTTAAATATATACATGTTTGTGTATTTAAATACACATAATTATACACGGTATGCTCATTTGTAAAAACACTTATTTTGATTCATCACGATTAATCATTTGACAGCCCATATATATATATATATATATATATATATATATATATATATATATATATACACGCGTGTGTGTGTGTATATATACAGCTCCGGAAAAAATTAAGAGACCAATGCAAAATTATCAGTTTCTCTGCGTTTACTATTTATAGGTATGTGTTTGGGTAAAATTAACATTTTTGTTTTATTCTATAAACTACTGACATTTTTCCCAAATTCCAAATAAAAATATTGTAATTTAGAGCATTTATTTAAAATAACAAAAAATATGCAGTGGTCTCTTAATTTTTTCCAGAGCTGTATATATTTCAGTTGTAGTCATTTTAGTACTTTAAGTTAAACTAAAAAAAAAAAAAGAGACGTTGAAATCTTAAAAAAAGTGTTTAAATATTTTATTGCAGTTATCGTTCGTTTTATTTAAAGTCACATTATTTTTTATGCTTTTAGTTCACCTGCTACAAAGTAGAAAGTATTTTCAGAAATATGCCTGGTATCCATTTTAGTAGTGTTTTTTTTTCAATGCAAGGCCAATTTGATACAAGTAAAATGTATAGAAAAAAATACATTAAAAAAATTGTGAGCTGCTAAAATGTGAATACCAATCAGAGTATAAGTTAATGGAAACATCAATTGCGTTTATTCTGCTTTTATATCTGGTATTTCTGAGGCCCCCAAGTTATGTAACATATTTTAATGTATGGTTGATGTGTTACCTCTTATCAGTTTTGTTTAAAATCATCATGTCATATGGTGAGGAAAAGTGTCAAGCTCATACATCTATGTTAAGTATATTTTTCAAGCTATTAAAATGGCTTTGGTGTCTCCCAAGCATCATTGAATTTGCCAACAATTTAAGCACTAGATGGAGCTCTTGAACCGAACACAGCGTTGATGATGGTCATACTCCGGATGGCCCGGCAAGACCCCCACCTAACAAAAGCGGTTAAGCTCTGACAGAATGTGATTGTAAAAGATCTCTTCCAAACTTTAATAATCTTCTAGCAAGGTCAGCATTGTCAGTTGTGAAGCAGATTAAAGAGCTCTTTTATTCCGGATCAGCACTACCTGTTCCAGAGATGTCTGGCTTGTCAACCAACAAGCATGCTGTGCAATCTCTCTTTCTGTTTCTCTTCTTCATTTGTCCCTGACGTCCTGTGTCTCTGTTTGTGTTTTCTACTAGTGTGCTTTGGCATGTCATCTGCAAACGTACCAATTTGCAAAAAAAGTGTGTCTGTCTCCTCAGTCAGGGGAAACTCTGGTTAGTTCACCCAAAAATTAAAAGTCTGTCATCATCCACTCACCCTCATGTCGTTCCAAACCCGTAAGACTTTCGTTCATCTTCATAACACAAATGAAGGTCTTTTTAATGAAATCTAAGCGATTTCTGTTCCTCCATAGACAACTATGCAACTTCCACTTTGAAGCTTAAAAAAATTAATAAAGAGATTGTTAAATTAATCCATATGAATTGAGTGGTTTAGTCCGAATTTTCTGAAGAGACTCAATCGCTTTATACGATTTAATTTAGGCGTTTATTCACATATAAACATTCATCAACGCACACCTCATTTGTGGTGAACGGAGATCAAGTTTCCTTGACGTACGAGAACTAATGAGGTTTGTTCTAGCGCAGGTACGGTTGAACTTCTGTTTACATTCACTGATGACTGTTTAGATGTGAATAAAATCCTAAATTCAATCCATTCATCATATAAAGCGATCGTGTCTCTTCAGAAAATATGAACCAAATGGCTCGATTGGTATGGATTAGTTTTTCAATCTCTTTACAAACTTCTTGAAGCGTCAGGGTTTCAGTTGTGTAGCTGTCTATGGAGGGACAGAAATCTCTCAGATTTCATTAAAAAAAAATCTTCATTTGTGTTCCAAAGATGATCATAAGTCCTACGGGTTTGGAATTTAAATAATTACAGACAGAATTTTCATTTTTGGGTGAACAAACCCTTTAATGAGTCCAACATCAATGTATGGTTTGTTATATTATTTGACTAGCTGACATTTTCCTTCATTACACGACTGTGTGTGTGTGTGTGTGTGTGTATTATATGAATAGTATCATTGTTACCACAAAACTGAAAAACTGTTTTCAACATTGATAATAATATGAAATGTTTCCTGAGCAGCAAATCATCATATTATTATGATTTCTGAAGGATCATGTGACACTGAAGTCTGTTATGATGCTGAAAATTCAACTTTTCCATCACACGAATGAAATTACATCTTAAAGTGTATTAAAACAGAAAGGTTATTTTAAATATTAATAATATTTCACTGTATTATTGTGTTTACTTTTATTTTTGACTAAATAAATACAGCCTTGGTGAGCATGAAAGACTTGGTCGCAAGTTCCGTTGAACTCTGTTGGTTACCATGGAACTTCCGTCCATACTTTTGGGAAACATACCCCTGATTATTTGTTTAGTATAAGGAAAGGTGGAAGTTGAAAGTGTGTTAGCTGAACTTGAAGCGAGTTTCATATCTTTGGAGTGTGTGAAACGACAATTTCTCATGTCAAAAACGGCTTCAACCACCCAAGATAAGGAACAGGAAGATCAAATAAAGAGAGAAAAAAAAAAACTTGGGCTTCAACGCATTTGAAAACAGACTCCGGAGTGTTTCTTCATAACAGGTGATATACTATATAATTTGGTTGTTTAAGTTCTAGAATGCTAATACCATGTTTAACCATTTTAAACAACTTTTAAGTGTGTTTTCTCGATTTATTGCTATGTTAATTTGAAAATTATTTACTTTGTTTTGTGAATGCCATTGTCAGTTATTTCATTTTATAACAAAACAATATAGTTTTCAGAACTCCAATCAGAATCCATCCTCCTTTAAGGCCCGTTCACACTATAGTTTCTTCTAAATACTGAAATTTGCCCTGTCCCAAATGCCATCATAAACGGCATCCTAAACAATCGTTGTCTTGCTGAAGAGTCCGCGCTTTTGTTACGTGTCGTTTCAAGAAGTCTTGTGTGTGTGTGTGTGTGTATATATATATAGTGTGTACGGAAAGTATTCAGACCCCCTCAAATTTTTCACTCTTTGTTATATTGCAGCCATTTGCTAAAAATCATTTAAGTTCATTTTTTTCCCTCATTAATGTACACACAGCACCCCATATTAACAGAAAAACACAGAATTCTTGACATTTTTGCAGATTAAAAAAGAAAAACTGAAATATCACTTGGTCCTAAGTATTCAGACCCTTTGCTCAGTATTCAGTAGAAGCACCCTTTTGATCTTATACAGCCAACGGAGTTGTTGTGAAGCCACTCCTTCTTTATTTTAGCTGTGTGCTTAGGATCATTGTCTTGTTGGAAGGTAAACCTTCGGCCCAGTCTGAGGTCCTGAGCACTCTGGAGAAGGTTTTCTTCCAGGATATCCCTGTACTTAGCCGCGTTCATCTTTCCCTCGATTGCAACCAGTTGTCCTGTCCCTGCAGCTGAAAAACACAGGCAGTGCCTGGTTTTCTCCACACATACCGCTTAGAATTAAGGTCAAAAAGTTCTCATCAAACCAGAGAATCTTATTTCTCACCATCTTTGAGTTCTTCAGGTGTTTTTTAGCAAACTCCATGCAGGCTTTCATGTGTCTTGCACTGAGGAGAGGCTTCCGTTGGGCCACTCTGCCATAAAGCCCTGACTGGTGGAGGGCTGCAGTGATGGTTGACTTTCTACAACTTCCTCCCATCTCCCGACTGCATCTCTGGAGCTCAGCCACAGTGATCTTTGGGTTCTTCTTTACCTCTCTCACCAAGGCTCTTCTCCCCCGATAGTTCAGTTTGGCCGGACAGTTAGCTCTAGGAAGGGTTCTGGTAGTCCCAAACGTCTCTCATTTAAGGATTATGGAGGCCACTGTGCTCTTAGGAACCTTAAGTGCAGCAGAAATTTTTTTGTAACCTTGGCCAGATCTGTGCCTTGCCACAATTCTGTCTCTGAGCTCTTCAGGCAGTTCCTTTGACCTCATGATTCTCATTTGCTCTGACATGCACTGTGAGCTGTAAGGTCTTATATAGACAGGTGTGTGGCTTTCCTAATCAAGTCCAAGGCCCCGTACCCACTGTATATACAGGGCTGGGTAGGTTACTTTTCAAATGTATTTCACTACAGATTACAAAATACATGCTTTAAAAAGTAATTTGTAACATATTTTGTTAGATTACCCAAGTTTTGTAACTTAATCTAAATACTTTAGAATACTTTGGAATACTAATAAGTATGTAACACAAAAGGTAATTGTGTGTTTTTACTTTTCTGACTTTTCTCTCAGAATTGCATGATATAAAGTTGCAATTGAGTTTACATCTCAGAATTTTGATATCTTTTCTCAATATTGTGGGTTAATATCTCATAATTCTGACTATAACACGCAATATTGAGAAAAGATTCAAACTCAACTTTGAGAAAAAAAGTCAGAATTGTGAGATATAATTTGCAATTTCCCAGAAAAAAAGTCAGAATTACGAAAAAAAAAGTCAGAATTACACGTTTCATGCAATTCTGACTTTATAACTTTCAATTATTATTAAATATTATACCTTGCAAATATTAAATATTTTGATAAAATTATCAAAATGTTGCATACTCTACAAGCATTATGAAACTTGTAGAAATGTATGCTTTTTCAGACTGTCAGAGTCGGAGAATCATCAATTTCTGTTTACATGAATTGCGCGTCACAGTTTACATTAATGTTTAAATGACATTAAAATTCAAAGTAACCACTTTGGTAATCTAAAATACTTTTCAGATGTAACTGTAATTTGATTACCATCCATTTAAAATGTAACTGTAATGAAATACAGTTACTCAAATTTTGTATTTTAAATATGTATATGCTAAGTTACTTCTATTTTGTTACTCCCCAACCCTGTATATGTATATATATATAATATGTATTTATGTGTGTGGGTGTATGTATGTGTGTGTGTGTGTATATATATATATATATATGGGGGGGGGAGTGAGAGTGTCTGACCAATATCCTTCTAGAGATGTTAGAGATGTGCTAGCAAGAAAAGTAATGACAAATCTGTCATCAATCAAACTGTCCCAGCATCCCTTCCGTGGAGAAACCAGATGCAAACAGCTGCTGCCAGTTGTAACAAACCACCAAAAAAACCTTTAGCTGTTGTATTACTTTTTACTACTAAAAGTAAGGCTATCTTAGGTGTTTACAACAGGAAACAGGCCTTTAGTTCAGTGTCTCTAGAGTTAAAAATCAAGCCAGTCTTCAGTATGTGATTTAATCCTTGCTGTGGTTTATAGCAACAAGAAACGCTGTGCTTCTCAAACCAGCAAAGGCACTGGAGAGCCATGCATGATTAGCGTCGATCTGTTCTAAATTATTCAATCTAAATTAATATTTAAATACAAGTAAATGTATTTACAAAGGAACAAACTTTCCTCTCTTTTAAAGAGTAATCAATCATTCATTTAGTAACACTAAACTGGGTATCTGTAACTCATTTGGAAACCTCCAAAAGCATGTAAAATGAATAGTAAATGAGTCCAGGGATTTTCACAAGGTTCATTGATATCTATCCTAAAAATTATCTGAGTAAAATAACCCAAAAGCTGCTTTAAACAAGCAAGTTCATATATTTTATTGGATTTATTTTTACTTAAGGTGAGGTAATGCTGACATCAGATATAACAAGTAGGTTATGAAAAATATAGGATTTTAACATTTTATGATGGATGATCTTTGGGTTTTATTGCAAGCATTTATTTAATTCTTTTTTTAAATACCTTCTGCCTTTACGTAAAACTTTTCACCATCAGTGAATAATATAAAAACAATTGCACAAATATTCTTCTCCTTCCAGACACTTCAAAATAACATCAATATCCAGTTTCAGTTCAGATGTGTCCTATTAACAAGGCCGGACGCCTGTTGTTTATCGTTGAACAGATTTGCATTGATGTTTGTTTCCATGACATTCTCCAAGGTTAGTATTGATTTCAAAGGCTTGATTTAGAGAAGAACAAGATAAGTTTGACAATATTATTGATTACAGCTCAGTCAAATGTACAGTATCCTATCTTTACGCTATTCATCTCTTGACAAACACAATGAGAACATTCACGATCCAGCATTTATCTGAGCCATATGCTCATACAAACCCATCAAATTAAAGTGCCTGTTCGAGGTGCCACATTTTTAAATGCGTGTTCAGATTGATTTTCAGTGGGGTATAAGTCTTGTATAATTAATCATAGAATCTTATGTTCTATGTCATGTTATACAACTTTGTCTTTTCTGTTTAAGATTGATAAACAATGATTTAATGTTAATACATCAAACAACATGAACTATTAAATTGTCTTTTATACTACTGCAGACAAGCTCCATAACCCAATGAAAGGCCAAATGTCTTTTTTGTAACGCGTGGTGTGTAGGCAGGCAGACGAAAAAGAATAAATTCCAATACAAGGTTTAATAAAGATCCAACGGGCAGGTATACACACACACACACACACACACACACACATAACTGAAACGAGAGCAGACAAAGACACACCAACTGAATTGAACTTACACATAGACGATTAACTCAAATGATGCACAGCTGCAGTGATTAGTGCAGTGTCCATGGTGACAGATTATGGCGGGAAAAATGGAACAAATAAAACATGTGACTAATGAAAACAAACAAACTGAATGTTCATGTGGTGTGAGCATGTGACTGAACGCCTCCTCCCGGAAGGCGCGTCATAGAGGGGAGGACGAAGAGATGGTGAAACGGGCAGAAGATGTAGGAGGTGGTTCTGGAGGTGGACGGCCAACCGGGAGTAGGGGGAACACAAGAGTCCAGGGTGGTGCAGACGGTGGTGAAAACCATGGTGAAGCCTTGAGGAGAGGAAGATTGCTGACCCAGGCCACAGCTGAGACTGCGCCACATGGCGGTGTCGCAGGAGGGAGGAGCCATGGAGATGTTGTCACTGACACCGCCATGGGGACGATGATGACATGGAGGAAGGAACCCACCGTGCAGCCAGAGAGCCGATGTGGCGAAGGAACTAGGCGGCTGCGTCGTAGCCACAGTGAAGACTCCCCCCAAGATGGTGGTAGGGATCCGGAGGGCTGAAGTTGAGCTGGAGCGACCGAGGGCGGAGGTGGAGCCTGAGGGAGGAGCTGTCCGAAGCTGAATGGGTGGAGGTCCGGGGAGAAATGACTGGCCCACAAATCCACAGCATAGGTCTGGTGACACCTGACCTAGGTGAAACCGACATACTGAGGGAGTCCGGCGAGGCTGAAAGCTTGATGGTCACTGCCGACTTCGAGGAAGGAAGGAGTGCAGGCGCAGGAGCCAGGGCAATGGGTCGAGGAGGAGTGGAGCGAGCAGAAGTAGAAGGCGGAGGCACAGGCTTCCCACAGCCAGGAAGAGATGGTTCCCAGCGGGCCCGAGGAGTAGACTCACCACTGAAAAGAGGCGCTGAGGGACTGATGGGAGGTAGCAATGATCAGGGGGCAGAATTAGCTGGGGATTGGAAGGGAACTTGAAGGGCAGAAAAAAAGCCAATAAAAAATAAAACTGTGTCAATAGAGAGGTGGTGGATGAGGGAGGCTGGGCGGAAAATCCACCTCTCCATCAACAAAAGATTTGTCCAGAGCGATAGCCAAACACTCACGCTCAGTGGCGGGACGGTGGGCGGGGCTCATTTCCATCCCGTCATACTCTACAAGGACTCCCTCAGCAATGGAAGCAGTCGGCACACGTTGCTCAGGCTCCGTGGCGATGTTCAGCTTGGTCACTCTTGTGTGCGCTGGCTCTTACATCTTGGCGGAGTGGTTCTCGATGGCTGGGGGGGGGGGGTCTCAGGCTGCCGATCCTCACAGTCTGGGTGTTGTTGGCTGGGCACTGGGTAGCTAGTGGGGCTGGAGTCGTCAACATCGGCGATGTCCACTGTGATCACAGGACACCAGCATCCACTTCACGTATTCAGTGAAGCTCCCTCGAGGGTCTTCCCCGGACATCTGCTCCTTGGTAGCAGTGTTCAGACTGACATACAGGAAGCTGCATAGGCAGTTGTCCGGAAAAGTTGTAGCTGGTACGAGGCTGAGAAAGTGTACGAGACCTCCTGGTGTGCCTCGAGGGAGCAGTCCTTGTGCTCAAGGCATGGCAGTTTAACCCTTTCACACATAAGTTTAAAATATTCTGGCTGAGCCAGACACGTGAATTTATCCACTTCTCCCGAAATACATGAAAGTAAGAAAGTAAACTTTGAAGTTACTTACACAATGTGTATCTGATATGAATAAAACGTGCTGTCTAATTATTATGGAAAGATTGTTATTGCCGCTTCCATAGACATCAGTGTGTAGTTTACAAACTCTAAATGTATTGTTTTGTTAGTATTTATGTGCATTTAAATGTCTGAAACCTACAATAAACATTATGTGGTTGAAAACACTGCATATTTGTGATGTATTGAAAGCGCTGAGCGCATCTGTCACTGGCTCAGCGCCAACCAACGTGCAAGAACTTTTGAATTTGGCAGTTGATCACGTGATGCACTAACGGTCTCATCACACCGGTGTGATCGTACGCGTCAAAGGGTTAACTGCTGTGAAGTGGTCCATTGAACAGAAAGAAACACAAAAACACGTAATCACAAAAATACAAACAAACACGCCGCTTATCTTATTCTGTAACTTGTGGTGTGTAGGCAGGCAGACAAATAAGAGTAAATTCCAATATAAGGTTTAATAATAAACAACAGGTATAGAACTGAAACGAGACCAGACAAACACACACCAACTGAACTGAACTTATATACACGGGCGATTAACTCAAGTGATACACAGCTGTGGTGATTAGCGCAAAGAAAACATGTGGCTAATGAAAACTAACAAACTGAAAGTTCATGTGGTTTGAGAATGTGACACTTTTCTGGACAGACAATTATCTGTATTGTCATCATAAATAAATAAAACATTACAAACTTAATATTGTTCTGCATTTTGATTAAATACGTAAAATGTTGAAAAATATAAAATCACATAAACTTGCTAAAACATACCAGCAACATGTTAGCAATTTGGCAAGACATGTTAGAAAGATGCTAATTCATGCTAAAAAATGCTTGCAACATGCTAACTCATGCTAACAATGTACTAAAACATTCTATAAACATACTAGCAAAATGCTAACTAATGCTAGACACATGCTAAGACATGATAAAACTTGCTAGCAACATGATATGCAAGGACACTTATAAAAGTTTCAAACTTTTGTTCCAACAGATTTTACTTTCTAGTTATGAATGTAATTCTGACAGTTAATCATGAGGTAATTCATACTTTTTAATCCTTAAAATTAGCATTAAATCTAATTAGCATGTTCACTAACACACTGGGACATTTTTTCAAGTAAAATCGAACAAGTGAAATCGAAAAATGTAGGGACTCGATTTTATTCATTGGTTGTTGATTGGATTGTAAAGTGAGCATTGCTTACTGGAATGGAATATTTTACACTAAAATGACATGTTCTGATATCTAACATTATTTACAATGCATTTCAGAAAAACTCCTTAATATTGAATGTATTTTGTATTGTATTGTATATTTAAATGCCCTTAACCTAGTATGATCTGCATCTGATACTGAGCATTGTAGTTAAGATGTACTCGTACCCAGTGTTTTCAACAGCTTGTCTTGAGCCTCTTATTTATCGGTGTTTCATGGAAAGGAAGTATAATGAGCATCATCAGACTATGATGAGAAATATAATTAGTCAGATGGGGAAGATTTCTGACATAATTACAGTGGCTGTTTCTGTCCACTCGAATTAGGAATCAAGGAAATTTGTTAATAGAGGCTGAGACGATGGGGTCCCATCGTGCTGAGAAAGTTGGACGTATTCCTGGAACGAAACAGACAAAAGTTTAAAAAAATGACACGAGGTCTTTAGAAGTTGAATGCAGAGGTAATGCAGCAGTGAAAAGACAAATGAATCAAAGCCTTTGAGGGCTTCCTCAGAAAGGACAGCAATTGAAACACCTTAAAGAATTGGTTTGAATTCATTATTCAAATTAAATACAGCCCATAAACACCTACTTGATCTATGGAACAATTTATGTATTGGTTTTTAATTATAATCCCGGCAAATCTCATTTACCTTGTAATTCAGATCTTCATCTTTGACGTGAACTTCATTTTTTGCTTCTCTGTGAAGGGAAACTTAACCATTTAAAATGCTGCAAAATGACTCACCATTAATAACTCTATCTTTTTTGTTCTGCTTAAAACCGTGAAACACTATTTCATGGTTCTGCGTTAAATAGCCCATTTTCCCTAGTGACTCATCCTGGATTATCATTGCTTTCAACTTTACTAGATCACACCTCCTTCAACCAATTACAAATTATATCATCATTCTGTATTGTTCAGGTTTGACAAGTTCTTCATTGAGAAATGTGACGGGCTGGAAATTTTAGAGTTTCTTGTTCAGTTAAAGGATCACTGAAAGAAATATGTCAGAATCAAACTTTGGGATTCAGCAACATATTGCTGTAGCAGGTCTTTTCCAAACATCCAGGCTTAACAGCTCCCCGCTGAAGTTCCCTCCTCTTTGATTGGTCATAGCTCTCATCATTAGCATATCTCTATGAAACACATTGTTACTTTAAAAAAACTTCAACAGTAATAATAGCAGGAGCTAAAATTCTTTTATCAATTAAAGAACAAAAAAAGACAGCCGGGACATCGAAGCATCATGTTGATACTCACATCCGTTATCTTTTATAACCTTGTTTGATTTTCGGTAATGGAATGGCTTCCAATTGGTAAGAAGCTCTGCGTATTCAAAAACAAGTAGATAGGCGGAACAGTTTTGGATATGTTTTAGAAACATTCAGGTATGTCCAAACTTCAAGTAATTTTTTTTTTTTTTTTTAAATGAAAAAACTATTTAGGACATTAAATTGACATTATGAGGTCTTGCAGTTGTGATGCAAATCTTACAAATATGTAAATAACATTGTCCTTTTTGCCTAATTTATCATCGGCCATGTGAAAATAATCAGTCCGATCAGTCAGAAAAGAACTTGCTTGGTCACACTTGGTATCAATTCATAGTTACCTGCCAAAGTTTAACCCTACATTCTAAAAAATTCTGGGTTAAAAACACCCCAAGTTGGGTTGAAAATGGACAAACCCAGCAATTGGGTTGTTTTAACCCAGTAGTTAGGTTAAATGTTTGCCTAACCTGCTGGATAGTTTTATTTAACTCAACTACTGTTTAAAAATAACTGTATGGCTGGCTTAAAATGAACCCAAAATATGTTGGTAGTCAACATTTATTAATGTTTAATAAATGAACATTTAAGTTTAATGAATAATTAAACAATAAACATGTATTAAATGTCTTCACCATTTGATTATTTTTATTATTGTTGCCTCAAGTAATTAGCCTGATTTTTAATTTTTTAATTTTGGGTTCATTTTAAGCCAGCCATATAGTTATTTTTAAACAATATTTAAGTTAAATAAAACTACCCAGCAGGTTAGGCAAACATTTAACCCAGTTGCTGGGTTTGTCCATTTTCAACCCAACTTGGCTTTTTTTTTTTTTTTAGAATGCAGGGTTAAACTTTGGCAGGTAACAACATTTGTGCTACAGATACCAAGTGTGACCAAGCTAGTTCTTTTCTGAGTGATCGGACTGATTATTTTCACATTTCCGATGATAAATTGGGCAAAAAGGCCCGGAAAACCATCCTTGCAATCACATTGCAACATGCACAGCAAGAACACATCAGCCGCTGCATAGCAATGCCTAGCAACATCATAACAGTGAGTTTTGAATGGACAAATGCCACTCACGTTCTCTTTAGAAAAACTGGTTATTGACTTGAAATAGACTTAAAAGCACGTTTTGACACTTGGTTGCTCCCCGCTAAAGGCTGTGTGCTGAAAATACACAATATTCGGTGGTTTGAGGCCTGCAATTGTGGTCACAACCTGCTTTGAAGCTGTCAGGCATTTGGGACAGATGTGAGGGGGATTGTGACTGGAATATATTTCTCCTCTGCTCTTCATAAACCCATAAACACCCAAACATTTGATGGCTGTAAATTCAGAAAGGCACACCTGATTTGCATTTAAAATCAAATCCCAGCTAATATTCCTTCAGATCAGATGAAGCATGGAAAAACCTGATCTTAGATCAGCGCTTTGCATCATCTTTCTGTCTGATGGTTCACGGATGTTTGGATTAGCGGAGTTATTGTTTGAACTTGAACAACACGAAAGGACGAAACTGTCAACAAACTGATTAATGGTAATGCAATGCAAGCCTGGAGATTATCTCTCTCTCTCTTTTTTTGCGCTTTTTATCTCGACAATAATTTACGTCGAGATTGCAAAGACAAAGCGGAATGATCCCAGTACAAATAAACAGCTGAGCTAGCCATCCGAGTTCGGTAACATCACTTCCAAGGAGTCTGGCTGGGATGCTGTGTGAACCTGAGAGCCGCGTGCTTTGAATCCCAAACAGTTTTACAGCAGCCCGTTGCGGTTCTGCTAGATTTTATCACAAAACACACCCACCTTATTACCATCAGTCATGCTACTCGGTTTCAGGGGTGTAATATTTCTCAGTTATGTTTCTTGTCGCGCGCAACTGTCACGGATTTAGCAAAACAGACCGTATTTGCTCATTTAAACACCCATTTGTTTGTCAGAAGACATCTTGCGTGACCAAGAACAATCTGGTTTATTTTCCCCCCCAATCTTGTTCCATGTGAACACATACCGGAAAACATCTGCACGTGTCTGTCCACATCAGGAGTTTGACCCGGGAGGCCTCTCACCTCGCGTGCGCTCCTTTCTTGTCTCTCCGTCCTGTTTATTCGACTCATTAGCCTTCTCAAAGGCCTCCCGTGGCTTTCTCCCAGATGCACGACTGGATCAATGGACTCGAGATGGGTGGAGCTGAATCCTAATGTTCGCTAGCCAGCGGAGCGGCACACACACCGTAGCGGGGCGGATCAATGGAAACTTCGCTGTGTGGAGATAAGAGAGGGCATCTTGTAGAGACTGCCCTCTCCTTAATCACCCTCCTTTCCTCACTGACGAGCTTTAAAGTTGCACTGTGTTAGCAAGATTTAGCCACACGGCGTAAAGCCTGACTTTAAGGGCTTAGGGCGGCCCAGGTTCAGAATCCATTTATTTCTGCAGCATAAAACTGCAGCGTCCGGTTATAAGACTTATCTTGGTATCTCGAAGAGGAGATTGCTAGAAAACATTACGTTTTAAGGGAAACCGCTTCTTATCGGATATTACCATCATGACAGGACACAAATATTGCATCTTTTACTTGTCCACCAGAGAACATTGGCTGCGGGGAGTATTTGTGACGTTAACTGTTTCATAGCAACTGAACCGAGGCTGATCCAGGTCAACAGAGTGCTTGATGGTCAATATATTCAGGGTTCAGGCTGATAATAGGTGAATTCACACTAATATCCACACTGGTGGCACATAAGAGCACTGCTCAGTAAAGGGTTAGTTCACCCAAAAATGAAAATTCTGTCATTGTCGTTCCTCTTCATGTCGTTCCACACCCGTGAGACCAAATTAAGATATTTGTGATGAAATCCGAGAGCTCTCTGACTCCTCAATGCAGCAATTTCACCTCCACTTTCAAGTTTCAGAATGGTATTGCAGTGGTTCAACCGTTATAGATCTTGGAAGTGCTGAACGTAAACACCGTATGAGAATTACATGGAAGAAAACATATTGAATAAAGTCGTTATTTTTGTTTTGTTTTTGCGGGGGAAAAAAATTCTGAACCGCTGTAGTCATGTTGACTATTTTAATGATGTTTTTAGTACCTTTCTGGACCTTGAAAGTGGTGGTTAAATTGCTGTCTATCGATGAGTCTCTGATTTCATCCAAAATTTCTTAATTTGTGTTCTGAAGATGAACGACATGAGGGTGAGCAATAAATGACAGAATTTTCATTTTTGGGTCAACTAACCCTTTAGATTGATGTAAAGGAAACAAGTAATTTAAAGTAGATTAATATAAGTCTGCAACATAACAAAATGTGAAAAAAATTAAGGTGTACGAATACTTTCGCAAGCCACTACCATTCAAAAAGTTTGGATTTGGATTTTTTAATGGTTTTGAAATGAGTCTCTAATGCTGCACTTATTTGATCAAAAATCCAGTAAAAATAGTAATATTGTGAAATATTGTTACAATTTAAAATAACTGTTTACTATTTTAATATATTTTAAAATGTAATTTATTCCTGTGATGCAAAGCTGAAATTTCAACACCAATGGAATGCTGCAGCGATCCATAAAGTGTTCCCTCGAAAAAAACCCAATAGGATTGTTCTACTGGCTTTTGGATTATTGCAGAAAATAAGCACACACAATTTTTATGAATTTTCAAGCCTAAATACAATCACCAGAAGTAAAAAGATAGGCTAGACAATAAATGGTCACACGACGCTTCCAGTGATTTTTTCTTTCCTTCAGAATTCATTCTAATATTTGCTGCTCAAGAAACATTTTATTATTATCAATGTTGAAAACTGTTGTGCTGTTTAATATGGTTGTGGAAACTATGATAAAATTTTAAGATTCTTTTATTTAGCATTTATGTGACCTATAAAAGTTAAAACATAATAAATATCTTTAATATCACTTTACACTTTTTTTTCTCTCTCATAACAAAAATCTCAAAAGCATTTATCTTGTTTAGGAGACAGCAGAAATCTTTGAGGGATATCTTCTTCTCTGTATCCTCAGGGATAGTTTGCACAAAATGAAAATTCTGTAGAATCAGAACTGTTTGAATTTCTTCTGCTAAAAAGACATTTCGAAGAATGTGGAAATTTTGGGTGAACTATCTCTTTAAGCTAACCACTTTTAGATCTTGAGACTACATTGGAGTCCTCAATTCCATCTTCATATAGTGAAATTTAGCCTAATTATAACACAAGCACATATATAATGAGTTAATTAGTCAATCATAAATGAAGTGGTTTGGACACCTGCGTGGTCAGTAACGCTGTCTGTCTCACTTCTCTACATTACGGCCAATCTGCCACTGATTGAGAGACTAATGACTTTATAACAAGACAAGACCTGAGAGTCTATCTTAATGGAAATCACCAAGAGCCCTCGTACCAGTCGTATTTCAATGCTGCTCAGCCTTTATTTACTTCTTCGCTGGTTTCGAGTTGCACAAGATCTTGGTGTTCTCAGGCGATTTAGGAGTGTTGCACTGCAGACTGGCACAGCCATTTGAATCTGATAACACTTGTTTAAAGTCTAGATATGGGAACTAAAGAAAGACATTACTTTTAGATCAAATGGATAAATCATTCATGAATTGTCCGTGGACTTAAAGGTTTAGTTCACCCAAAAATGAAAATTATTGGATGATTTACTCACTCTCAAGCCATCCTAGGCGTATATGACTATCTTCTTTCAGACGAATACAGTCGGCGATATATTTAAAAATATCTTTGCTCCTCAAAGCTTTATAATGACTGATGGCAGTACTAATTTCATTAATAGTAGTTTGCTCACATAAAGCCTCTTTCCTCTATGAAGAATCTGTGTTCAATGAGGCCCTGACCTAAAGCACTGCACAGCTCTGGCTTTAAACGATAACAAGCTCTCACATAACCTGATGATTTCATATTTATCCAGACTTGTTTTGGAAATGTATCGCTATTAAGATTCATATTGATTAACAGTGTATGTGTAGTAGCTAGCAAAGCCCTATTTACAATTAGCTGTGTATGCTGTATATTACACTGAAGCACTTAAATGTTTGGAAAGGTTCAACATCATAAAGCTGTGACTTGTGGTCTCTGAGAGCTATAGCCTATAGGGAAAAACCATCCATTAACCATAAATATGTGTGGAACGGAACATATTTACATTACTGTTATGACATTTTTTATATTAATACACAATGATTCTCTAAATGTGACCATAATGGCTCAACAGTATTTTATGCACAGTGTTTCCTGCACTGCAAGAACGAACACAGTGCAAGCCGTGATGTCCCATGACTCTATGAACCGGGACTTTGCAGTGAGTTTTGTAATTCAGTCTCAAACTCACTCGTAAGTTAGCCATTTTAATCAGTCAGAAAATCGTTCAGAGACTTTACTGAGCGGCCGAATTATATTGTTGAAGTCGGCATGAAATAAAAAATGCGATTATCTTTTTTTCCTTATTGTGATGTGTATCTGAGTGAAATGGCTTGTCGAATGAGAAAAATTGTAGGGTGGGACTGGATTTTGTCCATTGGCAATTGATTGGATTGTTGTGGTTTGCTATTGGTCGATCTCATGTGAGTGACAGGTAGTCCCGCCCTCAAGCCAGTAAACATGTCATCAGAGAAGAGAAGAGATGATGCTGCAAGAGGGAGGGGAAGTTATTTTGACTAAAGATTACAAGACACCTGAATTTAAAAGATTTTGATATGCACGGATAAATAATTTATAATAACAGTGCAATATTCAATCAAAAAATAGGAATTTATTTTAATTTCATGGTGACTTTAAAAATATAAAAAAGAAAAGAACCATCAGTGGATTTAGTAATCTGGTAAGTCTGTTTGCCGGGAATCATATTTTCATAGGTAGCACTAAATTTACATACAGAACACAGTGAATATGGTATGAATATCGTCCAACTGGACATAGAGCATAGTATAGTTTGGAATCATGGATTTAAAGTTTGCATATTTGCTGAATGCTGACTTCAGATGAGAATGTATTTTAGTCAAACCTGGGGCCACGAGAGGATAAAAGGTGGCATTGCCTCCTCAGATCTGATTTGTACCCATTCACTTTTAAATTGTTTACTATGTTTAAAGCTGCAGTTTTATGTTTACCATTTTTAAAGCTGCGGTCCATTATTTATTTATTTTTTTGTTAAAAATGATCCAAAATCAATTTTTGAACCAGTACATTACCAGCCAGTGTTCAGAACTATCTCCTTACTTTAGCCCGATTCACAATGGTAAGCTTGTAATAATGTTTTATAATTCGGGTGGTACTGGTAGGTTTCTGCGGGAAATTCGAGCATGCAGCCGTTCGTCTTTGCATCATTACGTCACGTCTGTTTACATGAAGGAGTTCCTGCTAGTAGGCTAAATCACATGTGAGAATGCTGCAGGTGATCATTGTGGTGATTATTTATAGCCTTTTCTCAAAGCTGCTGGAATCATTAAACTTATAATTTTGATGGAGGATATGACAAATCATTGTTCGAGATTAGACTGCACAGAAACTGAAATCTACAGGTAACGCTAATACACACTAAATACACAGTCATGCAATGCTGATGTTGTTAACATGAACAATTAGTATAACAATTATAAAACTTTGCACGGTTTGATGTGATATCAGCTAAGCGACCATTAGCCATATCGTCACCATTGGTAGCATGATTTATTGTAATGCTTTTTTCTCAGTTGGTCAGAACAAAAGTGACAGATTTGTTACTTACTAGTTCAGATGATTTTCTGGTGAAAATTCTTATTTTGGTCACTTCCAAGACTACACTGTGATTCAGGAGTGCAGTATCCACCGGTGCGATGACTGACAGCCACACATTCTTCTCAAAACATTAGATTCATCCGCGCTGAGGAGCCGTGTCGATTCACAACCCACGTAAAGATGACAATTCCGCAAATAACTGCAATTGACCCTTTGCAAACAGTTTGATTGACAGGCGATCTGACCAATCATAACCCCGAATCTGCCATTTTGTCCGACAAAGCAGTCAGGGGAGTTAGTAGATTAACGTTGGTGAACTTGAACTTGAAAAATTGTGTACTCACGTCTTTCCGCGGTTGAAACAACATTCCTTCTGATGTTCATTCATGTTTATCAGATGCTATAAATGAACTAGAAGAGATGATCGGTTCACGAGCTGCTTGAAGGAGCTACAGCGATCTGTCACGACACATTAAAGAGACACTATACAGTATATATTGTTTAAACTTCTTTAAAAAAATTACAATATTTTAAAAATGAAACTGTTTCATACGTTGTCAGTGTCTTCTTTGCTCCACAATGTATTTTTCACTGCGTGAGAACATGATGTGTGGTGTGAGAGAGCATAGGTTGTCGGGCATTGCAACGGGGGCGGGTTTTGCGAAGGGTCAATTGCAGGTTTCAAACAGAGATGGCGACAAAGAGGCAAAACGTATGGACTGCAGCTTTAACAGCACTGTTAAACAGAGACATAAACTAATGAAGATAGAGAAAGGGATCTGTAAGGCTCAGGTACTGTCAAAATAAAAGTCCTGTTTCTGACAGATTGACCAAACAGAAAACTTAGCAGCTGATGCCGATAATTAACAAATGCCAAATATATTGGCCTTGGCATATATATTGGTCGACAGATCCATCACTAAGGCGGTTTGACCACACCGGGGTTGCACTTTAGGGGGGTCGGAACACAATTCTTCCAAGGGGGGGGGGGTCCCACTTCCACTAACGTGCACTGGGCCTCGCCCCATGCTTGGGACGGCCCTGCTACTGAGTTCACACCTTACTTTTGGTGATGTCCGATTCAAAATGAACCTGGAGAAATACATATTGACGGTTTTGTTTTACTCTGGACCCCTATTATGGTTTTTAGGACTTACTTGCCAAATTTGTCGCAATTTTAGCTGACCGCAGTATGTTCTGAAGCATCTCGGCCGCCAACTTTGCAAACTGTGATGCAGTTTGTCGAGCGACTGCATGTTTGAGTCTGACACTTTGTTGGTCACAGTAGATTCCTGGTCTCATTACACACACACACATACACAGATGGGCTCTACTCGTTTATTCATAAGGGAACTTTGATCTTTCTCCAGTGGAGTCACATGGTTTGAATCTGAGGGGTCACCAGATGCCAAAACTGTCGGATACTAAATTCTTTTCTCTGCTCCATGTGAAGCTCTAAATGGCTTCTCTGTAACTTTCCACTTGTATAATTACAAAGCACACGAACGAACATTGGCGTTCTCACATCTAATCTGCACTATGAAGTTGGCATCAAGTGCGAATATGTGATGCATTTTCACCATTTTTTTTACTTTGAGTTTTGTTTACTATTTTTTGTTAATCATTTATTTATTTATTTCCATGTTCTGACTTAATTACTACCATAATGTGCAGCACCACTTATTAAGATGATATAAAAAGCTACAGAGCCTTCAAAAGAATGTGCAACTTTGCTTCATTAAAATTTGAAAACTTACATCAGTGTGGCAGGGGTTCATTACTGTCATTATCAATTATGCAGGCGTTGAGAACGTGCATCTTATTGAGAACGCTGGCTGTGTTTTGCATGCTGTCTGCCTAGTTTGCTGCTTCTCCGCACTTTCGATATGCATATCCATATTACATCCTTGTTCAGAGATATTTTTTTTTTGCCAGCTAAGTAACCAATCTCGTCGTACCTAATCAAGTATGTCATGTATGCTAATTTGAGCCTCAAACTGCCGACAGTTACTCAATATTCATTTCATCATGCTAATGAATGATGGGTTTGCATTTACCTGGCTATGGATTAATGAAAGCCAATCAATACCTCTGAATAAAAGATATTTGATAGCGTCTTTGTTCAGCATGCACTGAACTTATGTTTGAATCTGTTTCATTGAGCAATGTTTGACATCAGTTTGAGTAGAACGAATAAACAAACAAATGCCTTCTTGACCTACGTTGATGAATTAATTGGAAAAGTTTTAAAACAGGAGACGTTTTTTGGTTCCCTCTGCTAACTGAATTCATTTGAAGAACGGCAACTGCTTTACATAAATTCACCCAAAAACTTAAGAAAAAATGTTTTTGGAGAGAAACAAGCTTTGATGTTTGAATATATTTATGGGTATATTTTACTCTCTGGTTACAAATATGCATGTTGATTTTCAACAACAATGCAACTTTTGTCAAAGCCTTGAATGGAGATTGAATCCAAGATGAGATCAATTTTGCCCAACAGAGTGTAAAATATTTTCCATCTCTGTCCCTATTATTATTGTAAATGGAAGGATATAATAGAGCTTAACACCCCCTGAAGTAAAATCCTTTTATTTTTTACACCCTAAATGAAACAGCTGTTTGTCACTATGCACTGCAATGTCGAGGGTATTTGATTGATAATATGTTTTAATCAGTTTTGTTAAAAGGTGATAAAAGTAGTTTTTCAGATCCATATAGACACACTGTGGTCAAAAAGGCAACTAAAAACACTCTTAGGGAGGCAGAGGAAGAAAATGCAGAATGCCTGCAATTGTTTTCCGTAAGAGGGGAGGAATGGATTTGTTGTCAAGGATGTGCAAAGTGGGCCCACTTTGAGTGCTCCAATCATGATGGGGATTCATTTGGGAAATATGTCTGTACTAACACATTGAAGCTCCAAGATTTGCACCGTTCAGTCGCTAAAAGCAGAATAATACAGGAGTTCTTATAAAATACTTAGTTAAGAGGTTATGAAATGCCCAAGAGGTTTAATAAACAGGAAATTGGTGCACCATTAACTGAAGTGGTTATTTTGAATTTTGAAGTGTGTACTTAAACCTTTCTCAAAATATTAAGTGTTTGCATATATGGTGAGAAATTGTGTTGTCTTTTATGTTTACAGGATTTTTATTCAAAAAGTGTATATATTTTGGGACCATACCAGAATATACAAACATATGTTGTAGTAGCATTTATTTCATTAGTTTTAATAGTATTAATTAATATTCTTGTTTATTGGTATTATTATATTTTTTTGCATTTAGACCATGCTTTTAGACACTTTTGTACCCAACAGACAGATCAAAAAGGATTTTTTTATGTTATGATTATTTATTTATTCACATTTGATTTGATTTTGCATCTCCTCAGAATCTATGTTTTTAGGCTGAAGATTTTTAAATGATAGATAGATAGATATCCGTGGCGGAGATAGATAGATAGATAGATAGATAGATAGATAGATAGATATCCGTGGCGGAGATAGATAGATAGATAGATAGATAGATAGATAAATAGATAGATATCCGTGGCGGAGATAGATAGATAGATAGATAGATAGATAGATAGATAGATAGATAGATAGATAGATAGATATCCGTGGCGGAGATAGATAGATAGATAGATAGATAGAAAGATAGATAGATAGATAGATAAATGATAGATAGATAGATAGATAGATAGATAGATAGATAGATAGATAGATAGATATCCGTGGCGGAGATAGATAGATAGATAGATAGATAGATAGATAGATAGATAGATAGATAGATAGATAGATAGATAGATAGATAAATAGATAGATATCCGTGGCGGAGATAGATAGATAGATAGATAGATATCCGTGGCGGAGATAGATAGATAGATAGATAGATAGATAGATATCCGTGGCGGAGATAGATAGATAGATAGATAGATAGATAGATAGATAGATAGATAGATAGATAGATAGATAGATAGATAGATAGATAGATAGATAGATAGATAGATAAATAGATAGATATCCGTGGCGGAGATAGATAGATAGATAGATAGATAGATAGATAGATAGATAGAAAGATAGATAGATAGATAGATAGATAGATAGATAAATGATAGATAGATAGATAGATAGATAGATAGATAGATAGATAGATAGATATCTGTGGCGGAGACAGATAGATAGATAGATAGATATCTGTGGCGGAGATAGATAGATAGATAGATAGATAGATAGATAGATAGATAGATAGATAGATAGATAGATAGATAGATATCCGTGGTGGAGATAGATAGATAGATAGATAGATAGATAGATAGATAGATAGATAGATATCTGTGGCGGAGATAGATAGATAGATAGATAGATAGATAGATAAATGATAGATAGATAGATAGATAGATAGATAGATAGATAGATAGATAGATAGATAGATAGATAGATAGATAGATATCCGTGGTGGAGATAGATAGATAGATAGATAGATAGATAGATAGATAGATAGATAGATAGGTAGATAGATTGATTGATTGATTGATTGATTGATTGATTGATCGATCGATTTACAGATACATTTTTTCTGAGCCAATGTTTTTATGCAGACATTTGTACCCAACAGACAGATCAAAATTATTATATTATATTATAGTTTTATTTAGCAAGATGTTTGTACCCAAAAGAGTTTTGACATTCTTCCTATTCTTATTGCTCTTCTTATGTTTTGCCATTTATTTTGGGACCAGAGACAAACACATTTCTTAAGGAGGACTTTTAGCTCGGTATACCGAATATATTTGTAATTGATGATGAGATCCATTTTTAATGAATCATAAGATTCATCTCACGCTGTAATACAGTATATGATTATAGCTTCAAAGAACTTCCATGGTTTTCTCTTCATTTCTTTTAGGTGTTTCCTGTTGCTCTCCTCATTTGGAACTCAGCAGGTTCAGTCACCCTTTCAGGAAAGCTATTTAAAATCACATACCTATTCATTTTCATCCTCAGTCAGACCGTAATTAACGGAGCAAAACTAAATAAATGCTGAAAGACTGAACAGCGTTTTAAAACATAATTATAGAACACCACCGAATTGTCAAATATAATCAACAAATATGCAAACCCTTTGAAAGTCAAGAATAGTTGGCTATGAGATTGTCATTGTCAAGGTTATATTTGTTAATCCGTTTACTCTTGGTTACTTTTCATACTCCCTTTCTGGAATGAATTACTTTTTTATTTATTTGTCACGGCTTGTAAGTATCACTGTCAGGCAGTTCCGCTAATTACCGAGTGTTGATGTCTAATTATCTTGAATTTTCTCTGAGCCCAGACTTTTGTAACCAACATTTATTTTTGAATTCTTACGTTATCTCTTCAGCCTTTGTTGCGAGTATCACCGGTGATGTTGTCACCTTTGATCAGACAGTCTGATCACAATCAGGTGAAATTCTGCAACAATGACTTTGTCTGCCGAGGACCAATAGAAGACAGATGCTGTGATTTTCTCTTGCCGCTTCTAATTGGTTTATTGCACTTGCACTATTGCGGGGAGTTTGGACGCTCTCCAGGGTCCTGAAATTACCCAACTCGACAGAGGCGATTCAAAGGATTCATTCAGATCAAAGATACCGGGAAGTGTTCGACGATTGCGAGATGGGAGATCGACCATCAATGTTCGGATTGTAATTGGTTCGTAATATTAAAATGATTTAACTTCTGTTGACGCTTAGTTCTGTTTTAATCAGGCAAACTAAATTTGGCTTTTATAGATCCTCATCAGACATACAATTTGCATCAATCGCATTGAACTGAAGGAGCTTTTGAAGCTCACATCCAGTGGTTCCAGTTATAGTCTCTGTAATAATTGATTCTGATTAGCAGTCACAGGAATATATATATCTGTGTTTAATGACCATTAAACCGTATATTTTCACCACTGTTCATTTTCATGTTGCTCACATCACTCTGTGATCTCTGCTTTTTATACCAATGCAAGTTAATTGGTGCCGTCTTGTTACTCAGAATGTCCTCTGTGGTAAAATGGCCTTTGAGGACTTCAGTATTCGTTTTATGGAGAGCATAAAGCTTTTCTGGCTAGAGGAGCCCCTACTTAAAGGAAGACAATGAAAACATTTGTTAGAAGAACAACACTGAGTTTTTTGTCTTATTTTATAGTTAAATTTACTTGAGAAGCAAGACTATATAAAATAGTCTTATAAAGAAGTAAAAGAGTCTTTATGTCTTATATAGTGTTGCTTCTCAAGAAAATTTAGCTTGTTTTTTATGTTTTTTCAAATGGAAAACAAGGGGAGAATTTAACTTAAAATAGATAAAAACAAGTAACTTGGATTGCAGATTAATAATAATTAAAAATAAAGTAAAATAATAATTAAAATAAATAATAATTATCTTATTGCAATAGGACGATTGTTTTCTACATTGTAATGAACTCGTTTTCTTATGTATTAAAATAATTTTACTGTAACGGTGCAGTTCAGAGAAAATGAAGGCTGAAAAAGGGATTTTTTCCAGCAGTTTTTAATAAAAAAAAAAAAACATGATAAGGACAACACAACCGCAATGTAAACAGCTTTGCGTTCGTATAAATAAACAGATGATGATTAACTAAACAAGACACAGGTGAGGAACCAACTTAGTAACTATAGAAACAAGTAAGATGTCACTTCACGCATTCAGCATGGTTCATTGAGAATATATAAATAATATATATAAATATATATATATATATACAAGGACTGAGCACAATATATATTATTCAACACCCTGTATATTAAATATGTGCGTAAGAGTCCAATCTTAACTTCTTTTGTAACATCAATTGTAATCTTGCCAAACGTATTCATCCTTGATGATTTGATTCAGTCGACATTGTGCTGATGCTCAAAGTCTCACATCTCTTCATTGTGTGCATTAATCATTCACATTATTTCAATCTTCAAACATGATTTGAATATTGAATTGCCCTGATGCATCAAGCAGGATCAGCTTCACTTAATCTTTCTGTCTTGCTTTCATCAATTTTTACACACTCTCTCTCTCACTCACTCACTCACTCACACAGTAATTCCATCAGCAAAAGCTATAAGATGAAGCCTCCTCGTAAAGTTGCTTGCCAATTCCGCTGTGAATTTTCCGAATCTTTTATGCTTTCTAAGGTCTCGGGAAGGATTTTATCCCATGCAGGTCAATGCTGTTAACAATTGTGGTGCTAGTATGGATATGGTGAATGAGGGGTTAGTACGCTTATTCTGTTGTGTGAAAACTTTATAGAGACTGCGCAGTACTTGCAGTTGTTGCATCTGTTGTCATTGGCTTCGTTGAGAAGAGATACTTATGGTATTACTGGAGCTTAAGTGCGACGCTACAGTGTGGATTTCACTTGAGGTGCATGGGGCAGTCTGAAGGCTGAGCTGCCACTATCCTCGGCATCACTGATCAGAGAGATTCACAGAGGGGAGATTGTTTATGTGGCTGCATCTGAGTGGAAGCCATTTTCTCCCTCATATCTTGCCAACAATCAAACTCAGGATGAACAACACACACACACACACACACACACACACAGAGTCTAGTCAGCTATTGTGAGAGAGCTCTGGGAGGATTGATTGTCTATTGCTGCTCTATTAATCCTAATTATTTTGATTGCTTTCATGCAGTAATGAAATATCTGGCGGACTCCATTGTCTGAATCTACTTATAGATGGGTCCAAAAGTCTGAGGCCATCAGTGGAAATGCTTTGATTTAATACAGTTTGTTTCAGCATAGCAATTTGAGAAAAGTTTATTTAACATGAACATGTTTCTTATCATTTGGTATTTATGTAACACTTTTGCTTTAATGACAGCAGCAATCAAGCTGCATGAACTCCACAATCGTGTGAAAAACCTGATGATCATGTTCTCCAGCATGATTTGAGATGATCTAAAGAGCGTCTTGTGCTTCAATGGAAGAAAGAACACCTGACATTTTTACAAATGAGTTTTCAAATTTGAAGTTGCTTGCTCGATTTTTGACCTATAAATAGTCAATACTTTTCAATTTATTTCACATCATATTAATAATATAATATGTGTAATAATCATCGCATAATATTTCCTTGTTTTTATTTAAAAAAAAATCAAAAGTTGCTAATTGCTATATTATATTATATTATGTTATATTATGTTACATTATATTATATAATATTATATTATATTATATTATGTTATGTTATGTTATATTATATTATATTACTTTAATAAACATAAAAATAATACTTTTATTAAGCAAGGATGCATTAAATTGAGCAAAAGTGACAGTTATAATTGACATTTATAATTGTTATAATTGTTGGCATTTATAATAAAAAAAATTTAAATAAATGCCTTAAATAAATTTTAATAAATAAATTTTTTTTAAATTATAAATGTCACTTTTGCTCAATTTAATGCATCCTTGCTTAATAAAAGTATTATTTTCTTTTAAATAAATCTTTCTGACCCCAAACTTTTGAGCAGTGATATATTATATTATATTATATTATATTATATTATATTATATTATATTATATTATATTATATTATATTATATCATGAAAAACATGAATGAAGTTCTTGAATGTTCTATGATCTTGGATCTAACATTACACTAGTCATTAGACATTATAGGCATATGGGTACAGCTACTGCTATAATTCCCCTGAAGACAGCAGAATCACACTGTAAGATGATAGAAGCCTTTCCTTTTATCAGATGCTTTTGCTTTATTCGTAGCCATTTTAAAAAGTGCTGAAAAGAAGCCGCAGCAAATAGCGGCTGACGCACAGTTTTGAAACTTTGGACCGACGCTTGTTCTGATGGCTTGTTGGCAGCCGAGAGCCCAATCAATGCAGCGTCCCCGTGGAGTCTTTAGATTTCTCAGGAATAGACTTGACTAATTGGTGATTGAAAATCCCAACAGTTTCCAGTGTGTTTAAAGGTCAGCTGTTGTTCTGAAATTGAGTGCCGTGTTGTAGTTTGTAATTATTGTGTGAGCTCAATAGTTTAGCCAGAATGTAGACGCAGCAGTTGTGCACTGACAGCTTCGAAGCCCGGGAACATTTTTTGTTTGATATTTATTAAATTTATCCACTTCTGGGAACCATTAGGAGTTTTGTCGTTCATCATGTATGTATGTGTCTGTATATAACTAAATATTGATGCTCTTCAAATGGATAATGGGTCCATAGTCGTGTTGAGAAAGCTACATTAAAGCTTTAAAGTCAGTTTTATAGCATTACTAAGATCAATGACCAGAGTCACAAGTTGCATGACATACTTTTCTCGACTTGTGCATTTCAAAGGAATTACAATTTTTTATAAAAATGCATATTCATGTCTTCTGCATCTCATTATCCTGATATAACATCCCTCATTTGCATAGGCTCCTAATGAGGCACCACAACACCAAGAGTAGGATCATCTGGAAAAATAGCACTTTTAAAATGAAAGTTATTATATTTGAATATTTAAAACAGGCGCTTTTAAAAGGATAGTTCACCAAAAATGAAAATTATCACATGATTTACTTACCCTCAAGCGATCCTAGGTGTATATGACTATCTTCTTTCAGACAAACACAATCGGAGTTATATTTAAAAAAATATCTTCCGAGCTTTATAATGGTAGGAACTTTGAAGCGCAAAATAAATGCAAACATCCATCGTAAAAATAATCCATAAGGCTTCTAAAGCGAAGCGATGGGTTTTTGTGACAAAAACTTCTATATTTAAACTTTATACATTAAAATAACTAGCTTACATCTATGTACGACACAGGACGTAACAGTATCGTAAGCTTAGACGCTTCTTGCGGTTTAAACAAATATGACTGGGCGACAAACTCAAGCTCCCCTTCTCTT
Organism: Zacco platypus; assembly: GCA_038088235.1. Taxonomy (NCBI): domain Eukaryota; kingdom Metazoa; phylum Chordata; class Actinopteri; order Cypriniformes; family Xenocyprididae; genus Zacco; species Zacco platypus. Next base: position 12,024,482 of record CM076063.1, on the reverse strand, counting down.
ATATCAAAATCCTGGGATAATTTTTGGCTGAACTATCCCTTTAACAGGCTACATTGTGAGGTGCACTGCATCCCCCTCAGTGGCGGCAATTTTTGTGCAAGTAAAAGATTCATGAGACTCACTGAGAGACAACAAGTCAGCATCCATCTGTCAGTACTAAATGACAGGCTGTCAGTCAAAGCCGGGGAAACAGGTTGTAGTGGGACCTCTTTAGATTTGTCAGCCCGCTGAGAAAATATTTCGGAGTGTGTAACAACTGAAAGCGAGACAGATGGAGAAAGAAAGGAGCTGTGGATTTTTTGTATGAAGCAATGGAAAGTGCAGATCAGAGTTTGTTTCTGCCGTTTGTGCCAAAGGGATGACGGGGTATTTATATTTGCAGCGCGACGGGGGAGTGCTTTGGATTTTTTGAACCTGCTTTCGCAGCTTGATGCAAAACATTGACGGTGCCAAAGAAAAGTGCAGCTTAGAGTAAATTTCAGTCCAACTAAAAAAAAAGAAAAGAAAAAAAAGACACCCAAAATGAGCAGCAATAATCAATTCCACTCTTATAAGATGGGGCAGGGCTTGTGGGATACAGATAGCTGAGAAAAGACATCTGTACACTTGCCAGCAATCGATCTGTTCTTGGAAAGGACGATATAAACACAAGAATTGCAATCCAATACCCACTGAAATTTCCATCCATGACTCAAACTGTGAAGGTGTCGGGCCTGTAAGCCTCAATTAGAACATGGGAAAAATGACGAGTGGATGGGAGAAAATGGCAAAGCAATGATAAGAGATTTGATGTGGCAGACCAATTTCTCATCCCACAAGACCAGAGCCGAATTACCACGGCGAGTATTTTTAGCTTGATGTTTTAATAATAAGCGTCACACTGATGTAATTGAACAGGAATGAGATTTGCTTTGCCGAACGCATGTTAAAAAAAACGGTGTGTATATGAAAAATGAATCATCTCCACCTGTTGGGATACACGGTCGTTCCTATTGCTCCATCATCTTATTGCAAACAAAATCAATTATGCTGATCTTCCCGTGCATCCCTCATAAATTAACCACATAACTGCAGCATTTCTACCGCGGTACATAGTTACAGTAAATGCGTTCAGATACAGTCGTGACCCAGTCTCCCCGCTATATGAAATATTAGAATTAAGCTTTAGATTAATGTCCAAAAAGCTTGTCTTGTTCATTTTGCGGAGCAATTCATCTTGAGAGAACATGATTTGGTTATGTAAGTGAATGTGTGTGCAATTTCTCACAGCTGGCTCTGTTTGTCACCCCGAAAGGTCACCTCTGATTGGTCCATCGAGTGTGACAAGCATGTCAAGAGAAAGCTAAATACCAGGTTTTGGTGGCCACTTGTGCTGGATGGGGTAGCAGGACAATTTAGTTTCTGATGACAATGTAACGGTGAGTCACGGTGATGAATTATGGTTTGAATATGAATGTATAAAAGACAGGATTAGTACGAGGCACTGAGCAACTTTTATAGTTAGACATTTTGGGATATTTTCAATCCGAAGAACGTTCAAAGTCTGGGTTGTATCCACCATAGACAATGACCTTACGGTTGTAACGCCCCTCCCAATAATTATAAATAACCAAATTGCCCCAAATCACCCCAACTGACTGCAAGTGAATTTGTTATTCTTGCTGCACTCCATTAGCTAAGTGGTCTATCAGCACTAATCAATGTCAAAATTTTCAAGATGGTAAATTAAATCGGAGAGGGTGGACGTTACTATTCACAGAAGACGATTGCGAATTCCAACACGACTCTTTAGTTTAAACGGAGAAAGAGTAAGATGTAAGTAGCAAAACATTTAATATTTGACTTTTATGATAGAATTATTTATAATATCCAGTAATTCAAACCACTCAACTTTATGAAATTTCACAATTTTGATTAAAGCTGCAGTCCGTAACTTTTTTTGGTTAAAATTTTTTGTGCCAGTACATAACCTGCCAGTGTTCAAAACGATCTCCTTACTTTAGCCCGATTCACAACAGTAAGCTTGTGATAGTGTTTTCTAATTCGGGTGGTACTGGTAGGTTTCCGCGGGAAATTCGAGCATGCAGCCGTTCGTCTTTACGACATTACGTCACGTCTGTTTACATGAAGAATGAGTCCCAGCACATGTGAGGATGCTGCAGGCGTCGGATCATTTAAAGTTTTTTCTCACAGCAGCTGCAATAATTAAACTTATTATTTTGATGGTGGAATGTAATCCAGAACGGTCCAAATGACAATCATCAGTGACAACTGGAGATTCACCTGGAGTCAAAAACAAAAGACTGTGGAGTGACTACAGAAATTGAAATGTAACACTAATACACACTAAATACACATAGTCACGCAATGCTGATGTTTTTTATATGAACAATTTCAGAACAAAATATAACAGTAATAATTATTTGCACGGCTTGATGTGATCAGAGCTAAGCGATCGTTAGATTTAATCACCATTGACTGCGTGGTAATTATTGTTATTGTAATGTTTTTTTCTCAGTTGGTCAGAACAAAAGTGGCAGACATGTTACTTACTTGTTCATTTTCCAGTGAAAATTCTTACTTTGCTCAGACTTCCAAGATGCAGAATCTGTGATTCCGAAGAACAGCTTCCACACCGATGCGGTGACTGACAGCAAACATTAGATTCATCCGCGCTGAGGAGCCGTGCCGATGCACAACCCACGTAAAGATGATAATTCTGCAAATAACTGCAATTGCAGGTTTCAAACAGAGATGGCGACAAAGAGGCAAAACTTACGGACTGCAGCTTTAATGTAATTCATATCTGAATATGACGAGATGAGAAACGTTTTGCATTTTCAACATATTAGACATATGAATGAGTAAATATGAGCATAGTTTAAAATAAAATATCATTTGAAAATGATTACTTTATAACTACATTTAGACCTTGAACTTAACTGGTCTTGTTTCTTTTTTCTTTATTCCCTTAAATCACCTTTAGTCCTTGAATTATTTAAAGGGATAGTTCACCCAAAAATGAAAATTTACTCACCCTCAAGTTTTTCCAAACCTGTATGAATTTCTTTGTTCTGCTGAACACAAAGTAAAATATTTGGAAGAAAGTTTGTAACCAAGCAGATTTCACCCTCATCTTTTTTTTTTTCTGTGAGTATCCAACTGATGAAATTTTTGGTCTAAGTCTCTTCTAGTCGACTTATGGATTAGTTTAATATTAGCAGGCAGCCCTATTGTAATGGACAACATTGATTTTTATTATTGTACATGGTCATTTCCTTAATTTTCACATCTCAATGGGAATATGGGAACTAACCCTAATCCACAAGATTTGGAATTTTGCGTGAACGGTTTGACCAACAGAAAGCTGCTTGGTTTAATAGTTTCCCGAATAGTTTACTGTACATTTTAATGTTGAGATGCCTAAACTCACTTTTAAAATGACCGATTTTGGTTTTTAGGTAATTTTAGGTGTGGTATTTGCCAAACAAATACCATTACTGCACAACAGTGAAGGACGAATACAAATGTCAGAGTAAAGGAAGATGAAGGCTGTTCAGTCACGCAGTGAAACTGTTTGTGGCAATATGGCAGACGGCTGAATATGAATGAATGTCATTGTTTGACGTCGGTCTACGAGCTGATCAATTTTACGCGTTTGAAGCAGTGATTAACTTCAGCAGATCTTATTAGAGCGCTGATGGGGTTGGCAGCCTTTCTTTTATGTGGCAGAATTTGATTAATGAGATATCAACATAGATAGGAGACCTCAGTGATCCAAAAAAAAAAATAATGAAAAAGAAAGAACAGAAAAAAATTCGAGGGTTATGTCTGAATGATCCAAAGGCAAAGTAGCTAAAAGTTTTTAAATGCTTCAGAAAGAAGACTGTTTGCACAGGACCTCATCAAATGCTCACTCATTCATTCTCTATGAATAGAGTATATGGAAAAATTTCACACACCTAACAAGCCTCTTTCAGTCTTTTGCTAATGAGACTTACTTAAACACTTCAGATTCACTAGATGGACTCTTTCCCCACTTTTTAGCCCTGTGTTGACAGAGACATCCATCATCCTCTTTGTCCTGATCCGCAATGATCTATTCATTATCTTACGCTAAGGAGAGCCCTCCAAAGCAAAACACGCAGAGTTTCTAAGGTCTGCGAGTCTTTCAAGAAAAGAACGTGCGTGAAACTTCTATAGCGATGCCTCATTAGTTGCAGTTATTTGCAGCAACCTTGATTTTTAATTTGGTGCCTCATTTATTCTGCCATTTTTTTAAGTGAAAAAGAACGAGTCGTTGTTGCAAAACGCATCTAGTGGCACACGCCTTCATCCATCGATGAAATATTTACATGCTGCACACATTTGCTCAAAATGGATGAGAAAACAACATTAGCAGATTAGGGTTTTGTCTAAAGGAGCATCCGTATTCAGAGAAAACTTTTTATTTAGGTCAAAGTGTCCCACTGTTGCGGGTATCCTCTGGCCCCCGTTTCTGGAACAGATTGTGTGGGGATTTCAACAGGACGCATCTATGGCAGTACGGATTAGGCAATTAACCCCAATGTCAGTGTAATTATTAAGACACTTAGTAAATGAATTAATTTCCCTAAAGGTTGTGCCAGTGAAACTCTCTCTCTCTCTCTCTCTCTCTCTCACACTACGTAGAACATAAGCATAGCGAAAATGCTAAAGGGGTGTGAAGCAAACACATCAAGATGATCTTTTGACTTTTCATCTGCTCTCACTTCCGCTAAGGCTCGGGGAAATTTTATCGAATCAACAGATCACAGGTGTCAAAAACAGGTAACATAACTTTTAATAGTTTTTACTGGTCCAAGGGTAAACCCGAAGAAGTTAGCAAAACTCAAAAATTTTAAGACAGTCAGTTGCGTCAAAATGAGTTAAATTAAGTAAGCAGAACTGGCAGATTTTTTCTGTACTCATACATTTGAATTATACTTAACTACACTAATTCACATATTTACCTTATCAATGTAAAAAATTTTTAGTTAAACAGCTAGTTTTAAGAAGCTAATTCGGAAAATGCTAACTTGCTAACAATAGCATGGTATAAGCTATATCTGAAACCAAACTGCATGCAGCACTCATCACCATCTTCGTAACTCTCCAAAAACCCTTCTAAATTAGCATAGCAAAATATTAATCACTACTAAATCTTCCACTGAACAGTAATTTAACTTAACTTTCGAGTGCCATGGGCAAAGCATGCTGGGAAACAAAAAATCCAAGCCCAGTTTCAGTTAAACAATAAGTTAATCTAAATGAAAAGAAATAAGTTCATAAAACTCAAAACAATGAAACAGTTCAGTTTACTTAAAATATATTAGTTCTGTGAACTTGAAAGGAAAAGAAAGTGGTAAATACTCATAAAAGTTCATTTGACTAAACTGTTTTGTTTAATTAAAGTTTGTCCTACTCAAACCAATTAATTATTGGTTTACAATGAGGTTAAGTAGATGTTAGTGTTATGTGGACATCAGCATTATTATAATTCTGAAATTGAATTTACTTTCTATTGTCAATTTGTCTTTCAGTTTAGTTTAGTTTTTGTTATTGGTTCAGTTTTTTCAGCATTTAAGTTTCAGCTTATTTAGTTTTTATTTCAGTTTTAGTATTTTAGGGCTGCCAAAGTTCATGTGCTCACTGTTATGGTAGCGCAGGGAAGAGGAGAGGCGAGGGTCTAATTTCAGCAGTTTTAATCAAAAAACATAAACAAAGATAATCCAAACCAGAGAAAAGGATAAACCAAATGGGAAACAGAAAGTAACAGTTTTACAAAAATACATGTAAAGACAAGGACTCTCAAAAGACAACTGAAACACAGGGGTATAGGGTTGGGTATCGTTTGGGTTTTTTTCGATACCGGTGCCAAATCGATACTTTTAAAACGGTACCGGTGCCAAAACGGTGCCTGAACCGATACTTTAAAAAAGCCTCAAAATGATGGTGGATGACTCAGTCAAGAATACCTTTTTACTGGACAAAAAAAAGTTCTTTAAATTGAACAATATATTAAAAGTTTAAAGTATACATGAATATATAAGTAAATACAAAAGACAACAACAGTAAAACCTAAACCAACTAGCTCAACTACAATAATTTAACAGCTTCAAATTTCAGCAATTTGTTTTGCAGAAATATGACCATATTTGCCTTCTCTGGCAAAATAGACACCTCTCCTGACTCATTGCATGTCCTGCACAGGAGAAAACTCTCTCAGATGGTGTCGATGAGGCCTGTCTGAAAGTGCAGACAATAAGGGAAGACTGTCCCACTTACTGGGGCTGGGGTCATCCACACTGATAGTGTCAGCTGATGTCCGCGAGCTGTCAAACACGGAGCTTATTCCATGTGCCCCCAAATGTTTCATTAGGTTTGACGTGTTTCCCCCTTTACACGCAACTGTTGTAAAACATTTGCTGCTCGTCGCGGTGTCGGAATCCTTTCTGATGAAATATAGCCACACTTTGGAGCTTTTAGTTTTAGGCATTTTAATTTAAGCGCGTTTAATTTAGCTAGCTAAGCTAACGGTAGACCACCTGCTGCACTGCAATCAGCGCGAGTGTAGTTGCTGCGCTCGCGCGCTTCACGGATGGTCTCACTTCCCGACGATTTGTGATTTTTAATTCGAAATGTGAAAACAAAATGGACAGTAACATTACTACAAAGATGTATTGGGTTTGTATCATCAAAGCTTTCCACCGTTCACGTGAGTTTTCTCATTCGGGAAATAATTTTTCCGAGCATTCTGACACCCCATGAACGAAGTATATAAATTTAACTAGCTATCAGGCGTGTTGATGAATCTGATGCTGCTTACGTCCGTGTCATAGCACCAGAGGACAAGTATTTCTATCACTTCAGGCATTTAAGTGGCACCGAAATGAGGCACCGACATTCGCATTCTGATTCGATCCGGTACATACCGGTTCTATAGGTACCGGTGCCGTATTGGCACCGGGTTTCGGTACCCAACCCTAGGTATAACAAGGCTTTACAAGGCACAGGTGGGGGTAATCAGTAACCATGGTAACAAGCAATGGAAACTATAGAAACAAAGTAAAACAGGCACTAAACACAGGAAGTGAACACAGGAACAGTGGAAACAGAAAATACACATCAAAATAAAAGTCCTAGAACACAAAACAAACACAACACTAGCCGTTGACACGAGCCACATTTACATGTACACTTTTTTGTCATTCAAAGATTCGGTGGACTGTTTACATAAGACGTTATCTAATCCGATATGGTGTTTACACGCACCGGCACTTTCAATCAGAATGACTTTGGGACATGAGCACATTAGCTTTTGTCCTTATGGCCACTTTTATTCCTGTCAACTTGGAGTTCTCTTATTTCTTATGTGCGCTACTTTTATGTAAAGTGTTGCTCTTAATCAAGCAACAGCATGAATTTGTAGCATATTACCGCTGGAAGGTATGAGGAAAAGACGGATGCATGTGCCTGTGCATCTCTAAGGAGCATCTCAATACTACCCCTCCCTCCGAAAGAAAGGCAGAAGCATGTGGATGAAGGTCTGTAGTAATGATACACTCACTTCCTTCAGTGTATTTAATAAATATGTTGTTTTAGTTTTACTCCAGTTTGATTTTGCTGCCATCATTTCGCATTCTGACGACCCCTGACCTCTTGACGCTATGATGTAGATGCAAAGTAATTGGTTTAACGCGTTTACATGGCAGAATTTTTATTTTGTTCAGTTTATGGATAGATTTATCCCACCCCTCTCAAACCGGTTACAGTTTCATTCGGTTTGGGCATTTTTATTCCGATTGAGATGTTTATATGGAGCATTTTCATTCATATTGGACTTTTAAACCGATTACAATGCTCCATTTACTCCACTTACTAACTAGTATATTGTAAAACTATTTATTTTTTTAATTTAATATTATTGTTTTAGTGTAGTGTCCATTTTAAATTAAGTTTAAACTATTTTGATGGTCCCTCTTAGACCATTTAGACCTTTTTCATTTAGTTGTAATTTGACAAAATCCTAATCTATACAAAAATCTGTGGCACAAAGCTTGCAATATTGTAATTTAAAGTCAACATGAAATCAAAATAGTATTTAATAGCCCTTACAAAAGTAAATATGTTATTATGATCAATACCCAACAGATAAAATCAAATCCTGCTCTGTATTTTTCCATGTTCTATTTTGAAATATGTAACATTATGAAAGTGAAAAGAGTTGCGAATGCAGTTTCATGTTAACTTTAAATGAATTGTCTGGAGCAAAATAAACCCGTTATCCTTTATAATTATTTTTTGCAAAATAATATGTCAGACTGCATATGTCAGAAATCTGACTGCATCAATATGACAATACATTTTCATATCGTGTTCACATCAAGGACTTCTCCACTGCTCATTTGACTGCACTGAGTAATGTTTGGATGATTTGCCAACAGACTTCACGGTTAAGCCTTTCTGACCTGTTAAAGTCCTTCTGCAGACTCGATAAGAATACTTCAGTGGGCTTTAACTCTATTGTCTGGATGCATTGATTAAGCCAACACATTTAGTTAATTAAGGTGATACTCAGCACAGATGTCTCAAGTCATCCGTCCCCACAGTACAGAGGTCAAAGGTTAGGCAACACACCCAGGACTTGTTTGAAATGTTCAGCCATTTTCCTTTTTTATTAATTACCAGAAGCCCTCCTAATCACGCGTGTGCGTATCTCTCCGTGTTTATGCTGCTTCATTATTATGGTCTGTTTCAATTAGTATGCTAATTTAAAACAGATTGTTTTTTTCAGAGTGTTCCTCAGGTGGTATCAGCATTAAGTAATGTTATTCCGTTCTGGATCAAAACAGGGATGAAAGGAATTATGTACTGTGTCATGGATGTTAATTAACTGAAGGGTGGTGTGGATTCGTTTGCATGTGTGTGTCGACAGACAGCCATGACACTTTCTGTCAATCACCTTCAAGTAATATTTTTTGTAGTTTTTTTTTTTATTTAAATGACACTTTATGTTGAAAAAATATAATTATTTTATATAATAATTATATTATCATTTTAAAGATATATATATATATATAATACACTATGTATACATATATTATTATTTTATATAATAATTATATTAATTAGTATAGCTATACAAAGTTCACTAAATATATTACTATTTTATATAACAATAATTATTATTATTGATTAGTATACTTTTTAATATAAAGTACACTATGTATAGATATACAATTATTTCATATAATAATAATACTACGTAGTTGTATTATTTTATTCATTATTATTCATATTAATTTTTATTACTTATTTTAAAATTTATTTGCTCAATCTTATTTAAATGCTTTACAAGAAAATAGAAATGTTGACACTGAAAGGGATAGTTCCCCCCAAAATGAAAATTATGCCATGATTTACTCATCCTCAAGCCATCCTAGATATATATGACTGTCTTCTTTCAGATGAACAATTTAAAAATATCTTTGCTCCTCAAAGCTTTATAATGGTAGTGAATTGGGGGGATGTTTTAAAGCCCTCTCAAAATGCATCCATCCATCATAAATATAATCAATACGGCTCCGGGGAGTTAATAAAGGCCTTCTGAAGCGAAGCGATGGGTTTCAGTTAGAAAAATATCCATATTTAAAACTTTATCAATTAAAATAACTAGCTATAAGGATCAACTAACCCATTAAGCAGACACTCTAATACTCTACAGTTGACATGTAGTTGCATTTTAGCAGTTATTTGGGTGAACTATCCCTTTAACTTTTATTTTCATGGTGGAATTCTTTTGTCGCCAAAAAGTGCATAAATAGCCAAAGATATTAACACTCAGATGAAACCAGACCAGAAAGTGCCAATGAGAGCAGCGTTCCAGTCGATACAGCTGAGCTGGGTTATATGCTTTAATGGATTGTTGACTTTAGTCTATAGAGGTCCAGACTCCTGCGGTCTCGAGACTTTTCCACACACTGACAGCAGATATGTCCTCATTTTGTCCTTTTTTGCTGTTGCACCATCACTAGACAGGAAAAAGCAGTGCCTCTTCCCATCTTCGCGGTTACATTACCGTGTTGTCCACAGTCTCTATTTTATTCTAGACCATGGCGCTACAGAGAGTTTGACCCCGGTGGCTCTGTGAGACTAATTGCTCCATAAATTGGCCTGGAGACATGCTATCCACATCGCTCCCAGCTGGAGTTCAGACTCACTCGCATATCCGCTTTTTACTAATGGTCGTAAATGCTGGGAAAAGGAGAGATTTTAAAAGGCGGCAGACAGCAGTCTCTGCCGGGTCAGCGAGTAGACATATTTGAGAAGAATCTTTGAGTCAAAAGAATAACAAAATTTGCCTATAATAAGAAGCGGTTTGAGCTGCAGGGCTGAAAAGATTTATTCAGTCTAGAGCTTGAGGCTGAAGAATACTTTAGGGATACAGTAATGTTGAATTTCTTAACCAATAACAGCCAACAGTTTGATAGTACTTTTAAACAGGAGCAGCTAAATAATTAGCAAATTAATTACAAAAAACTTGCTTTGACACAAAATCTTGTTTAAAATTCATGAAATATGACCTTACACTTTATTTCTCGCAATTCCGAGTTTATGTCTTGTCAAGTTGGAGTTAACATCTCAATATACATTGAAATTCTGAGTTCCAACTCACAATTTTTTCTCTGAATTCTAAGTTTATATAAACTCGCAAAGACCCGCCACAGTTGCTATGTCTGACAAGCCATCATGCCACACATCACATTCTCACGAGGTGAAAAATACATCGCGGTGCAAAGAGGACACTGACAATGCGTCGATAGACAAGACAGAGCAGGTTACTTTTGATATGAAACAAAGTCTTAAATTTAAAATTTGGTATTTTTTTTTAAAGAAATTTAAATATAAATACCATTTTGTGGCTCTTTAATGTGTCGTGACAGATCTCTGTAGCTCCTTCAAGCGGCTCGTGAACCGATCATCTCTTCATACTAGTTCATTTATAGCATCAGTAAACATGAATGACCATCAGAAGGAATGTTGCTTCAATCGTGGAAAGACATGAGTACACACAATTTTTCAAGTTCAAATCCACCAACGTTAATCTGCTAATTTGATCTATCATGCAAAAACGTGAGATATGGCACGTGAGATATGACATGTGACTGAATAATATATTGGCCACCATTATATTGTGCACCTATAATGTCTTTGTTTTGTGGTAATAGTGTCTTCACTGAATATGACTCCATAGAGAGATGTGAGCTGGCTTGCGCTATGATCCTCATGAATATCCCTGGCATACTTAAATGAGACTGTGATGTTAATGTAAATTTGTTGCTTATTTGCATAGAGTGAATACTTCCAATGCAATACAATTATTGTAAAAGCACCGCATGTGTGTAATCAATCAAAAATTAATCCAAAAAGTGGAGTTTTTGAGGTATTGTACTACAGACATGAGGTATAATGGCGATAAATAGGTGCAATGAGTCATGCGTTCCTGCATTTAATTATGCAGTATACATCTTATACATATTTAATTTATTCATTATTCAAGACTATGGCATTGTGACACAATAGTAATTGACTAAATAAAAGTGTTGCATAGGTGATTAGTGTGATGGCATGGAAGTGTGTTTACAGTGCTCTACTTTCCCTTCCACTTTCTCCTACTGCAGTAGTGGGACGTTTTATCTGATTTCTGGAGTCAGCATAAAACACAAGGGATTGGTACTATCTGTCCTATAACAACCTCTTCTCCTCCTCTGTACACCAGGCCACTGGGACTCATGTATATGTGAATTTGCTAATGAAATGCATTCATTGGAGCCCTTTTTAAAGGAATAATTCAACTAAAAATAAAACTTCTGTCATCATTTATTCAGCCCGTATGATTCGTTCTATTGTAGAGGAGTCAGTGACAAATAGGAGTGTCTACTGTAAAGAAGAACAAATATCTTTTAAAAATGTAGTTTAAAACAAATGTCAAGTTCCAATAAATGTTCTCTTTGTATTCAGGTTGAAAAAAAGTTTCAGTTTAATTAAACGTTTTTTTTTTTTTGAAGTGATGAAACAAAGGAAAACGTATAAGCATTTTCCTTACAGTGTTGGGGGTAATGCATTACAAGTAACTTGAGTTTCTTCTTCATGTTACTAGTAAAGTACAATAAAATAGAGCTTATTTTTCCAAAAAGTAACTCAAGTTACTTTGTTTTCCAATTTATTGAATGACACCTCTCTTTGTCCCCATGTTAGAGAAGGTGCAGAGGCGTTGTGTGCACTGAATAAACATGACGGTTATTATAGATCCTGACTATCAGAATACTACCCAAACCTGCAATAATTAAATATGTTAAAGAATTCAATTGTACTTCATGAATTTAATATCACTTTATTAACCAACGCCTTTGCCGATGACCTTCGATCTAATTCAACCATACTAAGCAAGAATGACTTTAGATAAAAATCATATTTGTTTTTTTTTTTATTATTATTATTGTTGAAAAGTGTTGATGCATCATGTCCTCTTCTTCTGTACTCCTGAATGGCAGCACATCTGAGAAGTTTCTTTGAGCTGCGCCCTCTATTGTACAGGCATGAATTTGCATTTCCTTCAGCCTGAGGCTTATTTATGTCACATTTGGTGTGAAACTGCCTTTACATTTGCCAAAAATAGAACTTCTGTTTTTTTTTTCTTATTAAAAAACAAACAAGTGAGCCCAGCCCAGGTGAGAAAAAGTAACACAAATGTAATCCATTACTCTCCACGAAAAGTAACACAATTAGTTACTTTTTTTAGGGATTAACGAAATATTGTAATGCATTACTTTTTGAAAGTATCTGTATTTTTGATATTAGGTTAATCTAAATTATTTTGTTATTGGAGCGTGGGTACGTTTGTTAGATTAGGGTCCTTTATTTGTATTTTGACAGGCGGTGAGAATTTTTGAAGATAAAGATGGCCGCCTCTCACCTTTTCTAAAACAAAAGGAACATAGGAAGTTGCTGGAACGTATCAAGCATACAGTTCTTTACATCGCCAATTTAAATGTTAAGCACTATTTGGGTATTATTTTCTTGATATTAAGTTGTTCCTTCTTTAACCACCACCCTGCTCAACTACTTTTCAACCGTTTGCTGGATTACTGGAGTCCATGCTTTGTTTGCTACTACCAACCTGTTCATCCATCGGCTAGAACCCATCTCATCCACCTCAAAAAAGGTACAACTTAAGTTTCTATGGTTTGGACAGCTTGGTCCGCCATTATAGTATCTTTCCCCAACACTGCGTTAATTACACATGAATGTGCACATTTTATGTTTTAAAAATATTTTTCAAGTGAAGTATTTATACAAATATCATGAGTTAATATCATAAATATTACGTTTTTTATAAACTTTGCCTATTTTTGTATATGATTTTTAAACAGTGAGTCAGTTTTGCATATACACTTTTTTTCCCCGGGAAACAATATAAATACAATATTATGCCAAACTACTTAATTTTTTTTAAATTATAAACATGATATCAGTACAGTTGTCACCCTGATTATATTCCCCAAAATATCAAAATTAAAAACACCATTGAAGAGTCATTATTGCATTTTTAAGAATTGGATTAATAATGTATTTTTGAATATGGTGATCGTCACGTCACTGACCTTGAACACAAAAAGAGATGTTTAGCAGAATGTTAATGCTGTTCTTCAATATACAGTGTATATATACCACTGAGTGCTAGCTAGCAGTTTTTGTAAATTAATGGAGCTTTACGGGTTCCTCCCTTAAACACATTCCACACATCAATACAAGACCCAGATGAATATTTAGGAGATCATTTATCTTATCATTACCTTTCATTAAGTCTCAGAAGCCATTCACACCCCGGCCTGACACCGTAGCCGAACGATAACTAATTTCTGAACAGTGACCTAGGTGGGCAATTAAGCATAGGCGGAGGGCTGAAAGTGAGAAAACATCTAACATACATGCCACTAATTGAGGCGCCAAGACAAGAATGACTAATGTGGAGGCACGCAGTTGAGGGAATTAGAAGCGTACTGCACCACTTTCACTCTCGCTCTCTTTCTTTTCTCTGTGCAAATGTCTCGGGATTCTCGTGGACAGTCAAAGGCACCTGTGCTTTCATTACCAGACGTCGCTGAGCTCTATTACGTTTGAGAGACTGAGATCAGTACAAATGAGTGAGAGGCACTGGCTTCCCTGAGCCAGCAGATGAGTTTACTAAAGCATAAAGGGATCTTTCAGCTACCCAAAATGATTTTTTTAAAAGGATTTACTCATCGAGCTGCTGTCTTCCATTTAATGAAAGTGGATGGGGACCAGTGTTGGGGGTAACGCACTATAAGTTACGTAATCAGATTACTTTTTTCAAGTAACTAGTAAAGTAATGCATTACTTTTAAATTTACAACAAAATATTTTTCAAATAAGCACCGCAAAAGTTACTTTGTTTTCCCATGTATAGATTGACACGTCTCCTGTCCCTGTATTGAGAGAAATCATGAGTAAGTGCAGAGGTGTTGAGTGCGCTGTGAACATGACTGTTATTGTAGTTCTAGACTAAATGTGAGCATTTACTCATCACACTTGCACAAAAGCAGAGTCAGTATTCCTCAAAATCAATAAAAACAGTGAAATGCAATCGCAGAATATTGCACAAATCTGCAAAAATTTAATATTAAATTAAACAAATATATAATGTATTTAATGTTGAACTTCAGATTCTTCTTCTGCGTCCTGTTCTTCTGTACTCCAGAATGGCAGCACAGCTGAAAGGTTTGTTTGAGCTGCGCCCTCTACTGTCCAGGCGTGAATTTGCATTTCCTTCAGCGTGAGGCTAATTCATTTCACTTTTGGTGCGAAAGAGCCATTATATTTGCCAAAAATGTAAAAACAAACAAACAAAAAAAACAAGCAAGCCCAGCCCGGATGTGAAAAAGTAATGCAAAACAAGTAAAGTAACAGATTACCTTCCAAATAAAGTAACTAAGTATCACAATTAGTTACTTTTTTAGGGAGTAATGCAATATTGTAATGCATTGATTTAAAAAGTAACTTTCCCCGACACTGATGGGGACGGACTTTTGTTTTAAGGTCAATGACAAATATGAGTGTTCATAGTAAAGAAAAGGATTACTACTATTCAAAATTTTGTGGTCGGTAAGATTTTTTTCATCTTTTGCTCACCAAAGTTGTATTTATTTGATCAAAAATACAGTAAAAAAACAGTATTATTGTGGAATATTATTACAATTTAATAATATCCCACAATATTCTGACCCAGCACAACAGTAACAAAAGTTAATATGCAAAATCAAATTATAAAAAAAGTTAATTTCATTTGGCGCTGGAAGTTTTACATCTAATCACATTAATGATGTTAACAAATAAATCAGACAATGCACCAGCAATTTAGTGATATTCCCACAGCTGTGGTCTTGATCAGTCTTGAAATAAAATCCAGAGTCCTCAGTCTGACGGACAAGACTGAGAACAAATGAGGTCGAAACCGAGACAAGACCAAGATCTTCAAAAACAGACTGATCTCGAGTCCTACAACACTACATATGACTTCTGAAGACTTTGTAAGGGAATCGAGAATCATAATTTAAGCCTCTGTTTACTAAAAATCTTGGAAAAAACAGCTTGGACATTCTGATAAATAACTCATTTTGTGTTCTTCAAGTCATACGGGTTTCAAAAGACATCAATGTGTGCAATTTTAAATATGATAAAACTCGACCTGAGCATGAAAGTTTCATTGGGATATGAAATGAGAAACATTAATTGGTCTATATGGTAATTTCACTCCTTGATTTTTCAGAAAAAAAGCACCAACAGTGAATACACAAGACTCCAGGAACCGACATGAACATCTTGCATTTGTTATTTTGATGTCTCCCAGGGCCATTATTGAAAAGTTCTCCTGCAACAGTGTTTTCTCTCCCTCCTCTGTGCCTGTTGGTTATTGCTTCACAGTCTTAGTTCACGGCTATAAACAGTCAGAACAGATGGCTCCTCCAACTACAAGCTGTAATCATGTCAGATCCATCTGCTCTTACTCAATATCACTTCCTGCTTAGGTGGGGCTCCACAGGGCCCGTGTCACTTCCTGTTTCCCTTCACCTGACTTCTGGCTTCACTGCCGCTGCTGTGATCACTTTTCTTCAAATATGAAATGTGCTTTTTAGGGGAAAAATTCTATGAATGATTGGATGGTTTGACGGATATGTGACTATGGAGGAACGGATGCTTTCATGGATGACTGGATGTGCAAAACAAAATTTACATAACATCTTCTTCTAAATGTTCCCAAAAGAATATGTGTTTTAGTAATATCTTAAAGGGATAGTGCAGCTAAAAATGAAAAATCTCTTACTCACCCTCATGTTGTTCCAAACCCTTTATGACATTCTTTCCTCTGTGGAACAAAAAGATGGATCTTTGAGGAATAATTTGCCCACTTATTTTCATATAATGAATTTGATCTTGCCCCAATTCCCATTAACTTTCATTATATGGGGGGGGGGAAGCCCAGAATACTATTAAATATTCACTTTTCATGTTTTACTTAACACTGTAAAAGTCATTTGCATTAATTAATCTTGTTTTTCAGTAAAACAACCTTAAAACAAGAAGCAAAATATGTGAGATAACATTTTATTTATAGCTGAACCTCAATCTGAAATATTGTTTTAAGCATTAACCTTTCTAACTTTATTATTGTTATTGTTAATATTATTATTGGTAGATGGTGTTAATAATAAATTTGAACATTTACTATAATAGTAATAAAAGTAATAATAATTCATTGTAACCATAAAACATGCTAACTTTAATATTTGCCATAATGAAGTAAATATAATAAGTTGTTGTTGTTGTTAATTATAATAGCACCAATAATAAGCTCTAAGCATAAAATTTGCTAACTTTATCATTTACTATAATAATAATAATTAACTGCAAGCATAAAACATGCTAACTGTAATAGTTGCCATAATAATATTCTAAATATAATAATTGTTGTTGTTATTAATAATGAAAATATAAATAATAATTAACTCAAAGTATAAAACTTAAATATTTACTATAATAAAAAAGCTAACTTTAATATTTTCCATAATATTATAGTAAATATAATAATAATAATAGTTGTTGTTGTTAATAATAATAGCAATAATAATTAACTCTAACCATAAAACTTGCAAACTTTAATATTTACTAGAATAAAAATTCCGTAAACATAAAACATGCAAACTTTGATATTTGATATAATAATATAGTAAATGTAGTAATAATAATAATAATAATACTAAACAATTGTTATCATTATTGTAATAATATTGTAATAACTGTAATTTACTGTAACCAAAAAACTTGCTAACTTCAATATTTACCATAATGATGATGATGATGATGATAAACCATAACTATAAATCTTGGTAAAGATTATTATATTAAAATTATTATTTATTTATTTATTTTTTAATAGGTCTTCATATACATTTAGAACAACCTGAAAAGCCTGAGAGTGATTAAATAATGACAGAACTGTATTTTGGGGGGGGTGAACTTACTTAAAGAGTATCTCGTGTGTTAGGCAACACTTCTAAAGTCTGACACCAATCAGACACGCTACGGCAAAGTCAAACCTCTGCTGTCGGGTGAAAGCCGTAAACAATTTTCCTTTAGTTGTTAAGAAGTAAACTATTCTCCGCAGGATGCCTGATGAGAAGAATCCAGGAGATCGTCTCACACTGTGCAGGGGAATGTCACTCACTCTCAAGAGGCAGTTACCGTTCCTCATCAGCATATCAACCACTGCACATAATCTCAAAAACAAAACACATTTACATACTTGTGTGTCAGTCATTCATAATCTTGAATTTAAATAATGGGGAGAAAGGTAAGAGGCAGGCGGAATATGGAAGAGCTGGAGTGTTTATGGGTCTATGTGTGATTGGTAATTAAGCTTGGGCTCTGTGTGGGTAATGTGTGTTGATTACTGGGCACTGACCAGTGAAATGTGAAGGACAGAGAGAGCAGTAGCTGCTGTGAGGGACCTACATTGAGTGCTTTTAAAGAGCCCGAGTCCCTTGTAAGCGCAGGGGCATCCATATTTAAAGCCTTACGGGACACATTTGCATTTTAGAATTCGTATTTTAGAGTAAGGTTTGCATCTTTTCTGAAAGAGGAAGGTTATTATTAAAAATGAAATGCGGAATGCTTTCTGCTTTTACTGAAACGCTTAAAAAAATCTGGTAGCAATTAAATGAACTGTTGTCTAATTCAACCTGCCGACATTAAGTTACACCTGTAAAAGTAAGCTTGGTGTGATCAGGTATATTTCTTAAATGTTACTTTATACAGTGTTCATTTCTGTTGCAAGCTTAAGATGATATTCAGAGTTCAAGAATTGGAAAATTTTATAGCCTAAATGTGAAGTTTATGCATTTATAAAAGCACTTTAATTATTCTGTTAAAATTCGTGTTTTTTGAGCTGTAGAACTTTTAAAACCTTTTTATTGTTTTATTTTTTAGTTTTAGATCACACTAAAATCATGTTAACACATCACAAAACTCGCGGTTCAGATCAAATTATGAATTTTGAGTCATGGATCGGATCATTATTTGCATCTGATTTGTGGATTTTGCAGTTTGATTAACATTACTGCTATCACTTTAAGACAGAATGTACGGATCCAGTATACTAATACACGTGATTTCTGTCTCAACTGTTTTCATTAATTTTATACATAACCAACTGTTTGCGAGCCGTGAACGACCGATAATCGTTTTTTTAAGCATTTTTCCAATAATCAGCTATTGGTTTTGTTGTATCGTATTCAACGATAAATCTTGTGGCAGTTTTAAGAATTTGCGCGCAAGACCGCCCTAAGTCCCCCTATAATTTTATCCCTTAAAACTCATCGTTTATCACCAAAATTACATACTTAAACTTTTTTTTTTCTGTGAAAAAATTCTTCATGCCTTAAAGCTTGAATGTAACTCTACACCTTTGCTTCATTTAGTTTACACGGATCTATGAATATGATAATTAGCCCCGCCTCCACACACTCACATGAGCTCAGAGATCCACTTGGTCAACTTACTGAGGAAACGCTGCACAGTGCTGTCACTTTTTACAATGTCGGACACAACAGTAATTAATATGTTTAGCCTTTTGCTTGACCGCACAAATAAGATCTGTTACATGCTTGATATATAGGCCTAGTTTATACTTGGCGCCACAAAATAGAGACAAACTCAAAGAGTCATTTTACACGTAATACATCAAATGAAGCAAACGCATTTTGTAAAAAAGTTTGTCCGTTTAGGGCTACTGTAGAAACATGCAAAATGGTGACTTAATATGTTAGAGGACTTGCGGTGTATGTAGATAGAGATGGCTCATTCTAAGATAAAAAAAAACCCCATAACGGTTCATTATGTAAGGTGTTTATACGCCACTGACAACATAGTTATGTATATTATATTGCATTTGTGAATAGATTCTTCCAAATATTTCTCACTGGACCTTTAACAAGATCCACTTGTTTAAAACTCCCCAAATGACATTAACATTTACTATATTACCTTTATTTCATTAATAAACATCTAAATAATTACAGATGTGAGGAAATCATGAGAATACTTAACAATTTTGACATAACTTTAATGTTTACAGATTCATTCCATTGACTTCTATTGTAAATGCCTCAGTTTAACCCGGATTTTTTCTAAATAAAAGGATGGTCAAGCGATAATACGTTTGTTGACAATCAATATAATTCCTTTAATATGCCCAGCAATTACATTTCAGTTCTAAATTGTGCACTTTCATAGGGATAACTGAAAGAATTTTTCAATTGTTCACTGAAGCGGACTAGCCTTGAATTATCCAAAGGACCGTGAGTCAAATGTCATCCGTAACCCTTTCCCACCAGGCATGAACTCTCGAGGTATGGAAGTCACGGCCAACAGACTGGATCTCAGCATCCCCTTCCTCCCTTTGTCCCAGGAGTCTGTCTGTGGCGTCCATCCAGGTCGAACTTGCAGGTAAGCTCATGCTGTAGCTCTGCTCGGGACCTGTGCCCCCTGCCATCTGGGCAGGTGCTGCTCCTATGTCCTATTCTCCGATTCGTTTAAAATCCCGGCTGGTGGGTCAGTGCCCCGTGTGCGGCGGAGTGCTGATTTCAGCTCTGAAAGGGGCTGGGGGCCAGCAACCCCTCCGAGAGGTGAGGTAGAAGCATGACATTAAAAAGGCTTCTGGGTCAGACTTCATAACAGGTCTAATCAGAAGTGTCATGCTCATTCAAACAAAGGCTGCCCCCTCAGGTTTATTTATTTATTTATTGTTGAGCTTTAAATGCAATTTGCAACTCCTTTTTTTTATACACTGCCTTCCAAAAATTTGGGGTAAAGTTACCCCAAAGTAAGGACAGTAAAGTCATGTATAATGTTACTAGAGACTCTATTTCAAATAAATCCTGTTCTTTTGAACATATATATATATATATATATGCATATAGTAATATATGTATTAATATATGTATATTTAAAGTTTTATTTTTTCAAGGGGGCATTAAGTATTGAAATTAATAAATTATTATTAATTTATTAAAATAATCAAATGTTAATCTAAAATACTAAAAAACACAATCAAGATTTCTCAATATTACTGTATTTCTTATATATATATATATATATATATATATATATATATATATATATATATATATATATATATATATATATATATATATATATATATATATATATATATATATATAAATAAATAAAAATATTACAAATAATTGATAAATAATAAAATATAAATATAATAAAATAAATAATACAAATATTTCATTCTTCCTCCTCAGTAACTTGGTTTTAAGAACATATATCTTAAATCACAAAACTAATTGTGATAAATTAATTTAATATATCAATGATCTCTTCAATTATATTAATAAAACAAAGTTTGAAATCAAGCAGGCATGCAGTAGAAATTACAGTAGTTACAGTAGAAATTCTGGAAATAGTCTATATCAGGGAGTCATTTAATATTGTGTGGGAGAAAGAGAAGACCTTGAGTCAAAAATGTTGAGAAGCACTGGTCTAGGGCACCAAGTGCCAGAAAAAAAAGGTTCATGATGCCCTTGGGTATAATTTATTGTGTATACCAACTTAAATTAATACTTTGATTTTGACAATCACTTTGCCCCTTCAGACCGCTAACCGCTGTGCTCTAAAGTGCTATTGTGATTTGATTTATCTACAATATTCTCTTTAATTTAAACCGTCAGCCAATCCAGAGAGGTAAAATGACACCTTCTCCAACCTTTCTTGGTGGCTATATTTGACCCTAAGAGAGTGCATTAGTGTGCATTGGAGCATTAAAAGTCTGGCATTTTGGCATTGGATTACATTCAACTACTCTTAAGCGGTTAGAACTAATTGGACTCTCTCTCATTTCATTATCTAATGTCAAACTAAAGCACTGCTTTAATGCACTTAAAGACTTTTTTAGAGACTTAAGCACGGCGGCTGTAATGCGGCTGTTAATATTCCCACATGCAGATCCTTTAAAGACGTGATAAATGGTGTCTAAATCCTCAGCCAACATTAGCGATTAGCTAGCATTCATCAGTGCCCTACTACACCTGAAAAGCAGCTATTAGCCTCCAGGCAACAAAACACATATAATAAATGCACCTCCTGCAACCTAATAATTTATACATTTGCAGAAAGCCAAAATAGCCGACCTGAACAACCTCTGTGTGTAAGCCAGCAGTTTACAAAGAAGTGACAAATATAGCGCTCTCTCTCTCTCCGTTTGGATATGTCTGCTACAGAATGATCAATAACACAAAATATTTGC
The DNA here is from genome assembly GCA_038088235.1 of Zacco platypus. Classification (NCBI taxonomy): domain Eukaryota; kingdom Metazoa; phylum Chordata; class Actinopteri; order Cypriniformes; family Xenocyprididae; genus Zacco; species Zacco platypus. Next base: position 12,002,552 of record CM076063.1, on the reverse strand, counting down.
CTAAACATTTTTTTTTGGGGGGGGGGACTAGTGAATAATATGTAGATGTTTTGATTTTTTTTGTGTGTGTGTGTGTAGGTGGGTGAGTGGGGGGGGGGGCTAGTGAATAATATATAGATGTTTTGAAGTGGTTTATATCTCAAGTTTATGTAGACATTTAAACAATTTGCTTCAGCTCTCTGTTAAAGGAATATTCCAGTTAAACTGATGTTGTTTAGCTCAAAATTACCACTTTTCTTTTCTTAAACAAAAAAGCAAGCAAATATCTGGGTTACAGCAAGGCACTGAAAATGGAAGTGAATGGGGCCAAATCGTGAACATTAAATTACTCATTTCATTTGTATAGCCACAAGACATAAACAATATATCTGACATTTTCTGTGAACTCATAATATTCTTTTAAGTGTTTCATACTCTAGGCTGCCTTTGAATTTGAGATTTTTAAGTCCTTCAGATACAAAACTCTTTGTGATCCCAGAGTTTCTAAGGCATCATAATTCTCATCGCATCTAGAGTAGCTACCTTTTGTGTGCAAATGGATAGTATGGTAATAATTTTTTCCCCAGCCTTGCTCTTTGTATGCCAAAATGGAAATCTTCCTATGCATTTTTTTTCTTGGACGCACTAGGGCCATCTTCAGTAAAGCAGCAAAGCCTCTCATTCTCATTTCCCACTCTTTGAATTGGGCTTGCTTGTCCAATCAAAAGGACTATGGACTCTGCGCTTTTTTCTGTATGACAGTGGATTACGGCTTTTGTCGGTGATGTAGCTATGCTGTATTATGCTTCTCTGAACAGTGGGCTGTCCTCAGAGAGTTTGTCCTTTTTGGGTACACACACACATGCACATATGCATACACACAGTAACACAAGCTCAATAATTGCTGTTTGGCCAGCCCTGAGGGTGTTAATATTAAGCTGGCATGAAGCGGAGAGACTGCCATGAAACTGCATTTGTAAAAGTCAAAGTCCTGCTTTGGTCAGCAAAAAGAAACCCACAAGCCTTTCACAAATTTGTCTTTTTTTCTTCATTCTGAGAGACAGAAGGAGCTCGTGAATCACAATGTTGCCACATCTTGTACAAGAATGACACTTTTTATCCTTATGCATGAACCCTGCCACCAAAATATAATTGAAATTTTATTAATACAATTAAATATGTGTATATTTAAGTTTGGGGTTAGATTTTTAGTGTTTTAAGACTGTTCAGAAATACAGCAAAAACAGTAATATTGTGATATACTATTATAATTTAAACACAGTTTTAATGCATTTTAAAATGTAATTTATTCCTGTGATGCAAAGCACATCATTAATCCAGTTTTCAGTGTCACATGATCCTTCAGAAATCATTCTGATACGCTGATTTGGTGGTCAAGAAACATTTCTTAATATTATCAATGATGAAACCAGTTGTGCTGCTTAATATTTTTGTGGAAACGGATACATTTTTCAGGATTCTTTGATGAATATGAAGTTTAAAAGAACAACATTTATTTGAAATATATTTATTTTTTCTACATTCAAAATGTCTTTACTGTAACTTTTGATCTTTTTAAACCTTTCCTGCTGAATAAAAGTATTAATTAATTTCTTTTTCTTTCTTTTTTAAAACTTACTGACCCCCAGATTTTAACAATATTGTATATTAATTAGGTAGATTAATCATATACATTATATGCTGATATATTAATGAAATTAATGCAATGTTATTCATTTGGCAGACTTATCTTTCGTGACTTAAATTGGGATATACATTTTATATTTAAATTTTTATTTTTTAAGATTACATACTATGGCAATTTTTGACATTGTTGTTACCACAATTGAGTTATATTTTATTCATTAATGCAATTATTATCATCAATACTTGAAAAGAAAAAGAGCTCCTGAATGAACATAACTCAATGACATTATTTTTGATGCATAAATAATTAAATAAATAGTTTGTTTTATATCATTTTATTTCTTTTTGATACTTCATAGAGCTATCTAATGCAAATGGGCTTGTGTTGCACTTCAGTATCTATTGAAAGACCGGGCTGGATAAGGGCAAGAGCTTTGGGACTGATTAATGAGATTTCAATTTTATCTTTGTTGAGCTTGTGAATATCCAGTTAGAATTAGGTTTAAATTAGAGATGCAGGCACTTAATGAGGGGTTGAAGGCTGTGGTGATGGGAACTAAAATAGATTTATGTGTCTTTGACATAATAATAGAAATGGACCCATAATGTTGCATTATTTGTCCAAAGAGAAGCATGTAGATTAAAATGAGTAGAGGGCCCTGGATAGATCCCTGGGGGATGCCCTGCCTAACAGCAGCGGTGGAGGATTTATGTCTCTGAAAAGAAACAAACTGCTGCCTGTCATTGAGATAAGACATGAATCAGAGGTAAACTGTGCTGGAGATGCCAGTGGCTGAATAGATAAGTGTAGCTTTTGTTTAAACAAATGCACCATTATCCTCAGGTTTAACTCTCGAGGGATCACTTTCCTGTGATTTGCTTGTGCATTTCCTACTTAAATGCAACCTCTTTTGACATCCTCAGTGTCTTGTAAATATGTGATAAAATGTGTCTGCTTACAATTTAGCATTTGCATAAGTGTTTCAAAACAACAGAAGGATGTCTTCAACCTTGAAAATGACTAATCAAAAGCATCTTACAGAATCCAAATGTATCCAATGCTTTCATAATTGCCTTGTTTAGCACATTAAAGTTTTTTTATGTCTCCTTATCGTTCATTTCTGTTTTTATTAAAGTTGAATTTGTTTGTGCATGTTGTAAAGTACAAAATAGTATCACACTAAGTCCCCAGAGAGTGTGAGACAGGCCCGCTGTTGCTCAACAGGGTGCATATCTGTAACCTTGATGTCAAATGCTTATTAGCACTTGCTTCTACTGTTGCCCTTCTCAAAGCAACTGCCAGCACTGAGAGCATTGAATAAATGCAGCCTCAATGTGCTCTGACAGCACTCAGCACTCGCTTAACTGTGTCGTTTGATTATGTGCTTATTATATACCAGTAAACAGATGCGTGGACTGGTGAGGCTGAAAAGGCTGATTTGATTTGACAGGCTCTAGATACAGAGCAACTGAGTAGACAGTGGAAAGAAGTGAGAAAACACTCAAAATGTTCACCCAAAAATGAAAATCAACCCAATGATTTTGCTCACTTGCAAGCCATCCTAGGTGTATGTGACTTTCTTCTTTCAGCCAAACACAATAAAAAATAACTTGGCTCATTCAAGCTTTATAATGGGAGTGATTAGAGGATGAGATTTTGAAGTCCAAAAAAGTGCATCCATTGATCATAAATGTACTCCACACTGCTCCGGGGGGTTAATAAAGGCCTTCTGAAGTGAATCGATGCGTTTGTGTAAGACAAATATCCTTATTTAAAGAAAAATACAGAGCTTCCGGTGCGACATATGCATTCGGCTTGCGTCTAAAAAGAGCTACCTTCCACAACGTAGTACACAATGACATGACGTACTACGCATTGTAACGTAGGACATAGTATGTCATGGCGAAGCGTAGAACATCACTGACCCATGTGGAGTACGTTTTATGAATGATTGATACACTTTTTTGACTTCAAAATCTCATCCTCCATTCACTACCATTATGAAGCTTGGACGAGCCAGGATATTTTTAATAAAACTGACTGTGTTTGGCTGAAAGAAGTAAGTCATATACACCTAGGATGGCTTGAGGGTGAGTAAATTATGGGGTAATTTTCCTTTTTGGGTTAACTATCCTTTTAATTATGCAAATGCATCCCATCTGTAACTCACTATTAGGCCTTTTGCATGTGAAACTGGGTAAACGCAATCTTGTGTTTCAATCTGGTTTCAAGATTTCACACTGTACACGTGTTACTGTGTAGATTTGCTCTGCTTGTCTTAAAAAGGTAGTCATAATTCTGTCATAATTTACTTACCCCCATCTCATTTCAAACATGTATTACTTTCTTTCTTCTGTGACACACAAAGATAAATTTTGAAAAATATTTCAATGAAAATGAAAGTCAGTGTGGTCCAATGTTGCTTTAATGTTTTTTGAAAGTCATTCAGGTTTGGAACAACTTGAGGGTGACTAAATTATGACATTAATTTTATTTAAACTATCCATTAATTAGATCTTTCGGAAATGCAGGAAAATAATTTATCACTCTCCTTACCACTTTGTCAGTTTCAACTAACATTCAGATGCTGAAACTAAAAGTTTTTGTGACTGTAAAAAAGCATGAATATTTAAAGAGTTCAGCACTGAGGCAGTTTATGATTGGTTGTCTGCATTGCAGCTAGGACTTCTCATGAGTGGGAAAGCACAGATGTCATGTATCAATGTCAAAAATTGCCTAGATCTATTTTTTATTTTAGTGTCTGCAGTGTTTTTTCAAAGAGTTTCTTAAACTTGCACTTAACAGGGAAACTTCTAAATGGGTTAGTTTACCCAAGACTGGAAACAAGAACGAAAGGCATCATTTTTGGGTGAACTATCCCTTTAAATAATTGACCAAACTCTACTCTATTTAAAAGCTCATCCAATAATCAAAGTTCCAGGCTACAAAAACTATTTGAAGGCCTGATGTCCAATGAAAATCATCAAAATGACACATTCAGAGGCTGTTGACCAATCAACATTGCTCCATTAAAATTAATAGTAAAGATATCTACACAGATTCCCATCGAAGAAACATTGCCTAACAACTCTAACATTCCAGATCCACATTGGAGATCCTTTCAAACTGTCAAGTGCAACATTGCTTAACCTGGGGTTAAAATGAGGATTAAAAAGACATTATCCCAGGGTTAAGAGTGTGTAAGAAAGGCCCTTTCTGCAATCAGCATGATGTTGGTTCCAGAAGAATATTTTCACTCCTCTTGTTTCTGCTCTCTTTGTTCTTTCTCTTTTCTAAAGTCTCCGAACTTTGATGCCCATTTTGTTCCGTTCCCCATTTCCACGTCCCAGGATGATTTGTGGGGCTCACTGAAGGGCGAAGTGGGATTCCACCAGGTTAAAACAATGAGATCTGAGTGGGAAAGTGATAGATGAACCGACTCCAACCACATTTGTCTTCGGTTTAACATTTTCTTGTATCAATTGTTTCAGGAAAGCTTGCTTAATATGCATTTCTGAGCGTCCTCGTGCTGAAGGAAGGAATGAATCAACTCTGGAACAAAAGAAGAATAGCAAGACGATTTGGGACTTCAAGACTCTAATTAAGAACAAAGTACTCCATTCTTCTTGTTGTTATGAGAGCTTTATGGCCATAAATACTATTTAAGATGTCCAACTAATGTCTCATGTTCTATATTGAAGTAAACAGTCAACTATATTGTCTAGGACTGAAACTTGAAATATTGCATGACATGTTTGATTTTGTAAAACTGGATTCATTGTCTGTTTATGAAGCCAATAGTGAACCTCCTCCCTCTACAATGTCATGAATTAAACGAATGGCTTGGGAATAAGACAAGGAGCATCGGGAAAATATGGCAGCGCGCTCGTGTGCAGCCATGTGCAAAATTGATATTTCACAATATCTGATTTATCACGGGTCTCATTCTGTTTAGTGTCATTGTCTCTTTATATTCACTTATTTTTTGCAGTTAGAAGATTGTCTGTTTATGCATAGAGGTCATAGAGAACTTTACAATCGGACAGTGTACAGCTGTGATGAATAGTCAGTTTTGACAGTGAAATGGATACACTAATCTATATATTGACAGGCAGTTGATAAATGGCATGAAAGGCAGGTCGTCACTGATAATGAGCCAGCAAAGCAACCAGCTGATTAAGCTCCAACTTTGATACCAGAGCTCGACATCCTTTGATTCATCCTTTGGGAAAAGCCAGCATAGATGAATGGAAGAACGCCTCTTGGTAGCTCTACTTCTGGGTCGAAGATGTATACAGTTTTAATAGCGTCGCTACAAATAGCGAGGCAGAAAACATTACATTTTACCTGACAGGTTTTCAGCAAATCAAGTGTGTCTTTTTAGAATCTGAAACAGTGATTCGTTAATTGCGAATGAATCACTATTTTGAGTCAGTTCTTTTTAATTAATTGGTTGAATGAGTTAGCAAGGCTTTCTGAATTGATTTGCAATTAAGTTTAGAATCAGAACTAGTAATACTTGAATCATGAATGAATCACTGTTTTGTGTTAATTCTTTGAATTGGTCACACAGGTTAGCAAAATATTCTGAATCGGTTTGTAATTCAGTTTAGAATTAGAGCTAGAGATACTCTGTTCATGAAAGAATCACATTTTAATGGGTTCTTTACATTGAACTGAAATGGGAACCAATTCAGAACATTGTGCTTACCAATTCAGAATCCGAACCAGTTATTCCTTAATTGTGAATGAATCACTATTTTGAGTCAGTTCTCTTCAGTGAATTGAATCAGAGGAACCTATTTGGAATATTGTGCTTACTAATTTAGAATTTGAACTAGTGATTCTTTATTTGTGAATGAATCAATATTTTCAGCCACTTCTTTTCCATGAATTGAATCAGGAATATTCAGAATATTGTGCTTACCAAATTTAGAATCTTTTCAATGAGTTGGTCACATAGATTAGCACAGCATTCTGAATCGGTTTGGAATCAGAACTAGTGATACTCGATTAATGAACAAATCTCAATTTTGAGTTGTTTCTGATCAATGAATTGAACTGGTAACAGATTCAGAATATTTTGCTGACCAATTTAGAATCCTACTTGATTTGTAAACATTTGAGTCAGTTCTTTTCGATAAATTGATAATGTTTGTGAATTTGTTTTTCAGTTTCTAGTCAGAATCAGAACTAGCAACACTAAATATTAATCATTATTTTGAATTATTTCGTGTAGCTTAGCAAAACATTTTGAAATGGTTTGAATTTAAGTCTGAATCATTTAAAGGCTCACACACTTTTTTGGGTCTTTATAACAGCATACATAAAATCATTTGAAACCAAAGTTGTATGCGTCCTATTGTTAGCTACTCAATGTTTCTGTAGCGTAGATGCTAACTAATCAATCTATATTTTTTCAATAGCTTACCCAACACTGAAAGTATATGTGCCACTCTCCTCATATTTATGACGGCACTCTTGATTAATCTTAGTGGGAAGTGATACGCTTTCAATATATATACGTTATTCTTTCAATCAAATCAAAGCCAGTTATTCACGCTACAAGCTTTTATGGAGGGAAGCGGATTCGCATCAAGTCTTTTGCTGCAATAGCAGTAAAACGGCACGGCTGGGAATCCAAACTTGTAAAAACACTCCCAAGGACTATTGCTGTTCCAGAAGGTGCCTGTGGTGTGGTCCTTATGGGATTGCCTGACGAATAAGAAGAATGATGAATGGACTGTCTCGGGGCTAATCTGTCTTCTGAGGGGTTAAACAGCATTCAGTTCAAACCTCGCTAACTGTTCTACCTTCTGAAGACGACATGAAAGTGCTTTGTTGTTTTAGCTGTTGGAAACCGTGTATGTAGATGGTCATAAAGCTTCTTTTTTTTTGCTTTTCGTTCTGATATCAGGGCATGGCAGACATGAAAATGTAAAAGCTAGAGTCTATTACTGTGCAAATGAGCGAGACTGTGCCATCTTTTTTGTTTTTCAAAGATATCTTCAATCAGCACCATTTTTTTTTCACTGCTTTACCTCAAAGTGCATTATTATTTTGCATATTTAAAGTGACAGAAATGTGTCAGGTTTAAAAGCATTCCTGTTTCAACATAGAAAATTGTGCTGTCTTCTGCTGTCAGTGAATGAACATTTATTCTTCACTATATGAGAATGTCTCAAAATGCTTACGTTTTAAATTTCCCATAAAGCGATACACTAGAAGAGCCTTTGCAGCAAACTACAATAAATTTAGCCTTTTAGATATAAATGAGGCAATTAAAAGATGTTTATGAATTATATGCCCAGGGGTTGATTTGCACTCTGTGTATATCATGAGAGGTGAAAGGTCTTATATAAATATAAACCACTCAAGTGAAGCAGCTTTAATTATAAAACAGCTGCTGCAAAGCTAAAGACAAGCACCGGTGCAAAATGACCAGTGGTGGCTTTCGCCACTTCATCATTCATATTAATCTTGATATAATTATATATTTTATATTATAAAATAATGAATAGACAGTAATGATTTTTTTCTAGTAGAGGGGAGATTAATGAGACTTTAGAATTTGGGCTTTTAAAAAAAAATCCCTAAGGATTTGTAAGACACTGATTTCTAAAGGTTCACGGTAAAATGTTCTTTATCATTTTTTTCTTTTCTTCCCAATACAAAATATCAAATTGTCCTAAAAAATGTAATTTTAAGCAATATTACATTAGATATGAAGATTTGATTTTAAAAAATGATCATTAATTGTTCATTTTTCTTACTCTATATATGCAAAGAGTTAATAAATAAACTCTTGTTTTTTAGAAAAATATATTTATTCAATTAAATGTTTATAACATTTTTATTTTATTAAAAAAATACAATTAATTATATGTGAATTAAGTTTGGGCTGAGTAGGAAATTAATACTTTATTAAAAATGGATCAATTAAATTGACCAAAAGTGACCGTAAAGACATATATAATATTACAAAAAAAAAAATCTGTAATCAAATAAATGCTGTTCTTTTGAACCTTTTATTCAATAAAGAATCATGAAAAAAGTATCATGGTTTTCACAGAAATATTAAGCAGTATAAAATCTTTTCAACATTCTTAATAATAAAAAATGTTTCCTGAGCTGCAAATCAACATATTAGAAATATTTCACTGAAGACTGGAGGAATCATGCGGAAAATTCAGCTTTACCATCACAGGAATAAATAAGATTTCTAGTATATTAAATTAGAAAACAATTATTTTAAATTGTAATGATATTTCACAATATTATAGTTTTACTGTATTTATGATCAAATAAATGTAGCCTAAAAGAGACTTTTTTCAAAAATAAATAAAAATATCTTGCTGACCCAAACTTTTGAATGGCAGTGTATTTTTTCTTCTTCCCCCCCCTGAAAAACGCAAAAAGACTGATTAAAAATCATTTTTGCAGCGTCTTATCTGATTGTCGATTTATAGGACGACTACAATGGCTTGAAGAATTCCGAAAAAGGACGTGAGATATTAGTTTTTCAGGTTCATTTTCACAGCCACATTTATTTGTTCACCCCGTCCCTGCGACCCTGGACCCACAGGAGGCTTTTGTGTTGACTTCCTCTCTGCAGTCAATTTCCCACAATCCCAATATGCGGTTGAGGGGTAAAGAAAGGCAAGCTGTTAATTGATTGGCAGCAGTTTGCATATACAGTACTGGAAAAATGTCACGTCAAGCTGTTTGTGTGACCTAACTGGCTCTTGGTTAGAGTGACTGAAGAGGGTAATTTATCATTTGACAGTCTTTAGAACGGGCTGTCCGTGCTGTCTCGCTATTGTTAGCATCAGCGGTCAGCTGTCACGCATGTTGGATTAGCAAGCATAGATGAGCGACTCAGCAGGATGGACACAAGCAAGGCCACACAAGGAAATGTCAGAGGAAGACAACCTTCGCATGACGATCAGACGCAATGATTAATAATCTGTGCTGAAAATGTTTGAGAAGGGGCTAAAAGTGTTATGGGTTCAAAAATGAGAATTTTGCATCATTTTTAATGTATGGTGGCTTTTAAAAAAAATGTGAAAATGCCATGTCGTAATTACGAGCTGACAACCCGTGACGTTCTACTCGGAGCTGTTCACGTTCTCGGAATCATGCATTTCGGTGGCAACACTATCAATGCCAAAATGAATCTGCAGCGGTCAGGTGGTACAGCAGTCACGTGGTACAAGTCGGAGCTCCCAGAAAATTTGTAATTACAAGTTCTACAAGGACGTGAATGCTTTTTACGAATTGAAATCTTGTGATTGCAGAAATTCTGACATTTTGTGAACGCAGCTAAAGCAAACAAACATTTTTGTGGCTTGTTTCTGTTATGTTTTCTACGCTTTATGGCTGATTTCTTGATTTTAATCGATTCTCATTTTGATGAACTGATTCGTTCCAGACAACTCGGAATTTGAATTTTCCCCAACTCCTACTTGGAAATAATGATTGGAATGCCGCTCCAAGTCAGACATCCAACATGTGAACGTAATCAATGCTCGACCAACCCCGGCCTCAGTGAGACGCGTCATTTGACGTTATATCCAAAATGGCGGCAATCATTTTGACTTCCAAAATGGCGGGAAGTCCTGTACCCAATGAGCATAGCATGTTAATTTATGTCAAACGTTAAAAAAAACTAAATGTAACATTATTCATTAAGTTGGAGATATATATGTGAATGTGACCTGACTAGAACTCACTGGGTTCGGAAGTGGGACGTTTTAACTCGGATATAACCACTTTGGGAAATTTGTCTCAAACGCTGCATAAAATATCAAGAATCGATCTTTTAGTCTTTGCTGTTTTCATTTGATGCGTGAACAAATCTTAAGTAAATGTTATTTGTAGCGCTCCTTCTATCCAAAAATCACAATAAGCTTTGTGCTTTTATATGAAACAAAGACTCAAATTTTGTCAATTTTATTTCAAAATTCTGTTTTAAAAATAAGTAGTTTTGATGCTCTTTAATGTGGCGATCGCCGTTGACACCTCAGTTCAAGTGACGCAGCAGCAAGAAGCGTATGTGACGGATCATCTCTTCCTCTTTACTACAAGATACAGCACAAAATAAACATGAACATCAGAAGGTATGTTGAAAGATTCAGTACAACGCATCATGTCTCATGTAATCACTAAATAGACGTTTGTAAACAATGTCACGTAACATTACATTTACTTCAGAAAAGCCATTCAATATCCATAAAATGTTCATGCCATCTTGAGAAGACAACAAATGATGTTCTATTCAGAGTTGTTCACATCATTAAGAATTATGTGACTCTATGGCAACACTATCAAGTCCTAAATTAATTTGCAGCGGTCAAATGATACAGAGGTCACGTGGTAGACGCAGGAGCTCTCCGAAAATTCCCATCTTACAAGCTGTGATTATGAGTTTTGGCTCTACAAATCAGTTGAACCTTTAATATTATAGTAATATACCAACTGACAGGGTTCCCTGTTTACAGAATTAGTTGAGAAATTCTTATTTCCTTGAGAAAAATTGACATGTACTGTACTTTATATATCCAAGTGAATCAATATCATTTTGAATTCAATTGAATTGCAAGCTTGTGAATCGAAATCAAATTGAATCGTGAAATTTGTGTCCATTCCCAGCTCTATATTTTGTACCCCTAGGCCACTGTAGCTCAGTCGAAACGTATTAAATGTCAAATATTGGAAACTTCTTTAGGGTCATGACAATGACATCGCTTCGGCTTGTACTAAATATCCTGAGCTGGAAAGATGAACGAGCTGAAGAATCTGAGTATGATAGAGAACGGAATGAAGACACTGACATCAGGCTCTTATCAGATGTTTCCACCAGGTCTTGGAGACTCCTGGAAATGAAGACTTAGAGACCTCTGTAGCAAAATTAATGTTCCCATATCTCCCTGTCGTCAGCTGTGGCATTCGGTGCGCCTCCGCCCTCGCTCCAGTCTTCCTCTCTGTGTTCCGGCATTAAGTTCATATCTCTCCATGCCATAAGCATCCCGTTCCCTCTCACCTCTGCTCTCTCTTTCAATCACTCTGTGCAGTGAATGGCAGCGATGTGGAAAGGTGACATTCAGGTGTCTGGTGAATCGTAGACGTGAATCAATCAGTTTTGGTAGATTCAGCTCAGAATGACTTGCGGTCGGTGGAACGCCGCCTTGCCGGTGTGCATCTCTATAATCCTATTTTGCAGGCGGCCCTTGCGGTTCAGTGTTTCGCTATTGGGCGCCTGACACTGGAGGATGCTGTTTTGTAGCATTGTGTATTTCAGCTAAGCACTTTTACCTTTGACATTGATACTGTAATGAACGTTTTTTGGCTTTTTTTCTGTAGAAAAGTCTGCAAACTAGGATCATCAAGGCTGTCTAAACCTGTAGGTGATATATACAAGGTCATACTTACGGAATTCTTATGAGATGTCATTTTGATCAGCATGAAATTTTGTCTTCGATACCAAGTCGGTACTGAAATTTTAAAAATGTGACGCTTTGAGCGCTGCTGAGCGGATTCGTAAACACCTCTGATTGGCCGTTGTGTTAATGCTTTCATCAGATTTGTCTTTGATTGGCTACAGTGACTTTTTTCGCACTATTGCAACATAATAAAGAGCAAAAGATGCACATTAGGTGTATAATCACTGTTTATCTGCATATTCTATCAGGGAAATGTAGTTTGGTCGCACAAGTCTGTCCATTCATAAATTAGCTAAATGAATTTAGAATTTTCTGGCATGTTGCATTACTATTCTTCATTTATGGTACAGAAAAAATATTTTTTTTAACAAACTAATTATGCTGTCAACATTCATAATTACGTCATATTTTTTCAGTAATAGTTTTCTTCCACCACCATGATTTTTGCATTGACATGCCCCAAACAAGGAAAGTCAAGGTTCAACCCTGTGAAGTCTGACATATGAAATAATAGTCAGGAAAATCCTTTTTTTAAAAAAATGGAACAGTTTATCGATCCTTTAGACAAAATATATGGGGAAAAACTTAAACAAGTTTGCGTGTGTGTTTGTGTACGTGTGTGAGTGTGTGTTTGAGTGTCATATTTGATGCATCGGGCTTTTATGGCTCATATAGTATGATATAGTGAGAATATGTAGCTCATATTTGAGGAGGAACAAATCCATAAATTTTATTCCGAGGCCCAAACTGAGCAAAAATATGCAATTTGCTGCAGTTGCCTAAAAATAAGATGAAATTATCATAGCTTGTAATGTAAATCAGTGAGATCTTTATAACACTATAGCAGCACTTACATCAAATGCATGTAAATATCAGTTATCACTAATGTTTGAGAGATGAGGAAATAAGCATTCCTCAAAAGCCTGATCATTTTTGATAACTGATACTCACATTTTAACATGATTTTTCTAAAATTTATGTATGCGTAATCATGTTGCTTCAGTCCAGTAAATGTTCATCTTGATTTATCACTAACAAGTTATTCTTACGATTACTCTTTAAAAATCATTAAATATTTCACAGCAAAAAGACTTTTTTGTTCATACCACAAACAGAAGGGGGATGTTTTTAACTATCATACTAAAAACCCTTTTACTTGCAAAAAAAATAAAAAATAACTATCAGTCAGACGACAGAAGGAATGTAGAAGATTGTGTACAAGCTTTATAATGGCAGTGAATGGGACCAATGAGTATGAAGCTCAAGAAAGTGCATCCATCCATTATAAACTAACTCCACACGGCTTTAATAAAGGCCTTCTGAAGCAAAGCAATGCATTTATGTAAGAAAAATATCCATTTTTAACATGTTATAAAGTAAAATATCTAGCTTCCATCAGACCACCTTCTGTATTCAACTTAGGAAAGAAGCGCAACTTGCGTTGTGTCGCTTCAGAAGGCCTTTATAACCCCCCGGAGCAGTGTGGAGTACATTTATCATGGATGGATGCACTTTTTTGAGCTTCATACATGTTGGTCCCGTTCACTGGCATTATAAAGCTTGGAAGCATCAGGATATTTATTGATATATCTCCGATTGTGTTCTTCAGAAGATAGAAAGTCATATACACCTAGGATGGCTTGTGGGTGAGTAAATCTTGTGGAAAAAAGTGAACTAATCCTTTAAGGCTGAAAGTATGAGTTGATTTGTTGCTTTAATAAACATTTATTCTTGTAGTTCTACACAAAATTTCTTTTCATTTGAAGACATTTTTCTAATCTTGCCTCAGGCGTCACAAACCAACTAGACCCATCTGTGAAATTCAACGTAGTATATGTTGCAACTTCTCTGTTTAATAATCCTAAAGATTAGCTCTCAGAAACTGAATTACATTGGCATATATTTGACCTTTAGTTTAGCAGCAATGGCAAATACGTCATGCTTAAATGAGGGAAGGAGAATCTTTAGACATCATTTGTTATTGTGTAGGATTCTGCAGGACTCGTTCAAAGACTGTCCCTTAAGAGGTCACATTGTTATACGCTGCATCCGTGCTTCATCGGTCCTGCTTATGCTGACTGTGTATTCAGTGAACAATTCAATTAATTCTTACAAAACATTACTTCATCCTGCGTGACCCTCAATCCAAAAATTGCCTGGGCAACATCCTTCAGGAAGGAGTATGCTTGGTCCCACTGGAAACTATCTCCCTTAACAAAGTCACCATCTCCGCTTCATCTTTATGGTCCTGTGTGAAGGACCCCAAGGGGCTGAAGGTGGACAGGTAGGGTGACAACCAGGTCTCAGTAAGGTTTGGAAACACATTCCAGGCTTCTTTTGAGAATGGGGACACTGGCCAAAGATGATTAATGGCGGACGTGTGTGACTGCTTGAAGGGCAGACCATAATTCACCACAAGGACCTGGAGGAACTCGAGCAACATCCGCCTAACCCGTGGGCAAACCCTGCGCCTCCACTCAGGTGCAAAGTTGTCATCCTTTATGTGTGCAGTTGTTTTTATCATGCTAATACATAATTGCCCACTCGCAATTACCGATAATTGCGGGGAGTTCTCTTTTAGTTTTGCCTTAATCAGAAATTTGCACTATAAAAAAGGTCCTGGGTTTAGATTTCACACAATTACACATCCACTGCTTTTCATCTCTTTTTAATCTCCTGCAAATCTGAAACATAGAGTTTGTTCATAAACACAGCTGAGACCCGACAATTTGCTTTGACATTTTGCTAAACGAACGAAGCAATCCTATCAATGTTGTGCCTCTGTGTCTACTGATTAAAATCATTTGAATTGCAGATGACGTCTTTGTCTAAAGAGTTCAGTAAACAGAGGCGTCACGTTGATAGGCATGCCAATTTTTAATTGAAATAAGATCGCCACCCGCTTTGAGCCATAATGCACATAATGATGTGTGACCATAGAAAGACTTTTTTCGTTTATCAAATGTGGCTGTAATGACTGCGATAATCCGGATTATAGTGGAAATCTATTATAATCTGTGTCATTCGAAATTATTTTGAGAAAACTATCAGCTGAGGTGCAGAGCAACAAAAATCAAAGTGCCTGCCTTGTTGTCCTTTCATTCTTTTTTGAGTCTTTCCGCTTAGGCGAAAAACTGTAGCTAATTTATTCATAGCTCAGCATTTAGTACCTCTAATCTATGGCTGATACTGTTACTGGTGCTCGTAATTGTATGATATTGTTAAAGCTGGTTTTCAGGCAGGGTGCTTATCAGGGCCTGTTTAGTGTGCAGCTTGCGGGAAGGGAAACCCAAATTGAGGAGAAATCAACTGGCGCCTTGGTAAGCAGGGTCGGAATTACCGTGATGGACTGGGGCTGGATTTCTCTCCCATGCATATTTTTGCCCATTGTCACGATCCTCGTCCTTAATAGGAGCTGACAGAATGTAAATGGGATTTTAAGGGAACTGGCAAAGTCTGTAATTTTTCTCATTTAGTCCATGGATGAGTGAGCCAAGCCGGTAAGATTTGTATGGGAATTTGAGATGGTTCAGTGCGACATGTCAAACCCTGATTATGAACTCAAGGGAGCCTTTTTACCTTAGCCAATCATCTTCGCGCCTTGCCTCCGCCTTTCCTCGCAGGTTGTCTAAGAAGGGCTAATTGTTCGAAACGACATTTTCAGTGGATAAAATAGATATCAGCTAAATGACAAAAAAGATGACTACAACACTCTTAGGCCCCGATCAGACAGAACAAGCAGTGAGAGGCGCCTTTTTTAAAAATTGTTTTCTATTGGCTGTGAGCGATTTGCACACTGTTTATGCGCAATAAACATATTTATATAAAATGTCTCCTTTTTTAACGGGATGAATCAAATACGCCACAGAGTAAACCATTATTAAAAGTTTTTTTCAAAGTCTTTACAAAAACTACAGGCAGTAAATGATCAAACCATAAATGATCAGTGCTGCAAAAATAATGACTGTTGTCAAACAGGTTTCCAAAACACTGCCAATGGTTAAACAAAAAGATAGCTCCGCCCCAAATTCACATCATTGGTTGAGCCAATGTTGCTGTGGTGGGCTGATCAGGATTCTCAAAACAAACTTTTGAAAACACCACAGATTCACAGGGTTCACTTTTTATGGAAATCGACCTACACATGTCTAACAAATAGATGTACTTTTAGATGTCCTACTCATGTCTGACAAGATTACACACTTCATATTTTAAGTATGAAGAGCCCACTTTGTGTGATATACACTAGCATTCAAAAGTTTGGGTTAGTTAAGATTTTATATGTTTTTGAAAAAAGTCTCTTCTGCTCGCCAAGATGAATTTAATTGATTAAAAGTACAGTAAAACTGTTCTACCGTGAAATATAATTACAATTTAAATGACCTGTTTTCTATTTTAATATATTTTAAAGTATAATTTATTCCTGTGATGCAAAGCTGAATTTTCAGCATCATTACTCCAGTCTTCAGTGTCACACGATCCTTCAGAAATCATTATTATATGACGATTTGCTGCTTAAGAAATATATCTTATTATTATCAATGTGGAAAACAGTTGTGCTGCTTAATATTTTTGTGGAAACCCAAAATGTATTTTTTTTTCTTTGATGAATAGAAAGTTCAGAAGAACAGCATTTATTTGAAATAGAAATTTTTGTAACATAGTAAAAGTCTTTACGGTCACTTTTGATCATTTTAATGCATCAGATCCCTCACTGAAGAAAAGTCTTTCAAAAAAAAAAACTTTTGAATGGTAGTGTATATAAGTAATTTACTTCCGTTATAAGATGTCAAGACCTTCTGAAAAGCTACAATAAAACCAGCAGCATTCAAACAGTAAAACTCTCCCTATACGCTATTGGTCAAACAAGCAGATAGCTCCGCCCCAATCTCACACCATTGGTTGAGCCGCTGTTGCTATATCAGGCTGATCCGGATTCGGATCCGAAAACCAATCAGACATACAGTTCCGAAGTTGTTTGAGCAACTGCTGCAGTTTCAGGCTGGTCGGGATTCTCAAACGTCACAGTGTTTACACTTTACAGGGAAATCAACTTACAAACGGCTTACTTGTAGTTGTCTCAGTACATTAAACTGAGATAGAAGAAAGTATTTTATATTTTAGCTTAAGGTTTTAGTATGAAGGACCACTTTTGGTGACACACAACCAAAGTAAATGATTAATGCATGTTGCTAAGATCATATTAAAAGCCTCAATAAAGCCAACATCATTCTCCTTCAAACCCTCATAAACACTCAGGGTACTTTTGGGCCGGGGGGTGATATTGTGGGGCACTGCGGCTGTGGCTGAGAGACGCCGTGTGTAATGCAGGCTGTTAGTGATGTTAAATGAAGCTTGAAGCCTGGCTGACAGCAGCATTCCTCCACAGGCTCGGCGCTGAGAGAGGAGGAGAGAGGCCAACCAGGGCAGAGTAATGGTCTAAGAGAAACCACGCAGGACACGGCGCTCGTTGCAGCGGACGGGCCATTATCTCATAAGAGCCATTATCTTAATGGGGTGACCGTCTCGATATGACAGATATCACAGAAGGACTGACACATAAACAGTTTTTATAAGATGAATTTACCAGTGTACAATCTCTGCGGTAAAACACAATTGACCCATAGCTGATGTAAATAACCTTGTCAAGGTGGGTTACAGTTGCTTTTTGTGTGTGTGTGTGTGTGTGTGTGTGTGTATTGTTGAATGTTGTTACAAAACAAAAGTTTACTCACAAATACACAAGTACACTATTTTCCTTCCTATATTCATTTGCGATGAAAGCAATGCGTAAATAACTTTCCAGGACATAACGTTTTTCAATTCACCCTTTATGAATAGGATCACATTGTCAGTGTTAAATAAGGTTTGCTACAAAGGTACATCATATAAAACTGTTAAATATATATATAACTTTATGACTCTGAAAATACATAGGATGGTTTCTCCCGAAGCGCAAGTCTCTGCTAGTCTCTTCAGGTCAGGTAGGTAATGTTCGGTTTGACAAATCGTCTGCCGCGCTCGCTACGTTTCCAAATCCTGACTGATTTCAATCCATTACACAACAATGGCAGCAGATCTACAATCGAAGAAAAGTCAACAGTTTAGTCGCAAACGTCTTTGTTGTCCATTATGCGTGCTCAGTTGGGAAAAACTCCTTACGAAGCTCAGGTATGTGTTTTTTTTGCTTGCATTTCTCAAAGCTGAAGCAGCTGATGTGTGTATTTTGTGTTCATATTGGAAATCCTTCCCCACAGAAATTGTCCGTATTTCTTTGGTCTGTAAAATTTCGATAGATCCTTACACGATTCACGGTCCAAACTATCCTGCATCCGCAATCGTAGTTATCACTTGCCAGTTTCGGCATCAGCAAATAAACCATTGGTTGGTTCCGACTCTGATTGACAGCACAGGGGGATCCATTCCTCACGGTCCATGTAAACTCCATGACGAGAGGTTCTCACCCCTTATCTTATGAGACTGAAGAACTAATGGAGAGACTGACAGACAGGGCTAACAGGACTATGATGAATGCTCCCCTCCCCCGCCCCGCTATAGCTTTGGAGAGTGACGAGTTTCTTCCATACGTTGTGCCTCTCTTGGGAAAATCATCCCCCACTGGCGTCAGGATACCTGGGATTTAAAAAACCCAACAGTTAGGGTTTATAACACAATCACTTATGCATTTTTAGAGGTTCTAGTGTCGTCCCAAATCCTTGGGCTCTAACCGAGGATGTAGACAAATATTCTTTTCATTCTTAAAGAAAAAAAAAAACTCTTGTTGTCAGGAATACTAGTGACTAAAATCTTTTTGGCTATTTTGTTCAGTATCTAAAAGGGGTGTAACTGTGCATGTATTCATCTTGAACCGTTACGGTACGGACGTCACAGTTCAGCGCATACAGATGACAAATATAGTCAGTCACAGGTAATCCACACGCCAATCCAGAAGGGGGTGCGTGGTAATGCAGTGCTGTTTGCTAGCTGCCACAACAGGAAAAAGAGCAGAAGAAGAACAGCACGAATGCGAGTGACTTGAGCGCTTGAAAACAAAGTCCACTAGTGCGCGAGCATCAAATGAGACTAACTGCGCTCATGGACAAAGGAGAATACTTTGAAAGGAATACTTTCAACTGTGCGCGAAATAGAGCGGAACGCGGAAAATCAAAGGTGCAGTGTGTAAATTTTAGCAGCATCTAGTGGTGAGGTTGAGAATTGCAACCAATGGCTCAGCATCGTGCTCACCCCTCCTTTTCGAAGCCGACACAAAGACAAAGATTTCGTTGTCTGAGACAGCAGATAGCCAGGCAAGCAATGAGGTTTCTTCTTACTTCTAACAAAGAATGGTTTCTGCTTCTAATGAGCCAAACAACTACTACCACTTCTTCGTGCGTATTCAACGTAGTGACGATGCAAGCTGTCTCTAACAGCACCAACAATCATAGAGATGAAACGTGCTCTGTAGAGCAGTTTGTCCGTTTAGGGTTACTGTAGAAACATGTCGGCGCAAAATGACATGGAGGGGGGACCTGCTGTGTACGTAGATAGAAATGGCTCATTCTGAGGTAATAAATACATAACATTTCATTATGTAAGGTCTTTAATCACCACTCAAAACCTAGTTATGTATATTATATTGCATTTTTGTCCATAGATCCTCCTAAATTTGACATATTGCACCTTTAAGCATAGGAGGGTTTGGCATAAGCTTTGAATGTTTAAATTAGTTTAAGTGAGCAAATTATAACACTTTATAACACAAGTGCTTTTCAGTTTTGTAGCTGATTGTGATCAAACACCTTTTGTTTTACTAAACTTAAGTACTTTACTAACTATTAATAAGCAGTAATTAGAGGTTTATTGAGGCAAAAGTCAAAGGTAATAGTTAGTTAATAGAGAGAATTGGACACAAACATAATGTGACCATTTTTTCTATTGTAGCGAACTGTGGCCCCAAAACCGAGGTACATACGGTGGCGTACGTGTACTGCTACACCCCTAGTATCTAATTAGAAATCCATAAAATAGATTTTTGATTGTAGAATTAAGCATCAAAATAAATCATTGAACATCTTTTAAATGATCTACCACATACTTTTATATAACAAAAACAACAAATACGGACATTAAACACTGTCATTCTGTTTCCTTGTATCTTAAGTGATTAACATGCTCAGATAACATATCTTACAGAAGTTACTACACATAATCATGGAAGACACTGATATAATTTCATGCCATCATTGTGAAACATTGCATGCTTGATCGATTTTATTGAATTAAAAAAAGTATGCTATACTTTTGGGATCCAATAGGGTATTTGGCATGACATTTGCCTTTTAAACAAGCAAGTCTGAGTCCTGAGTTGTTGTTTTGTGGCACTTACTGTGGTTGTTTTCACTCGGCCTCCCGGCTGTGCACACGTCCAACCCGTTCTGTTTACCAATAGGTCACAGCCTTCGTCATCCAAACAAGGCATCATCTCACACCACTGTCTGCTCCTGACAATATGTGCTGTTAAAGAAGAAAACAAATATAAAGAGGAATTTAAATACGTGGAACAGCATTCGCAACCTATTTTACTTCTGTAAGTCTATACATTTCTTTGTGAAATATTGAAATTCAAGTTAAACGCAGGGATCTTATTTATTAACTATTATTTGAATCATAGCATGGTCTCTATATGATTTGCATTTCTGTTGCACCAGTTAGCAAAGAATTGAAATTATAGCAGAGGAAATTCATCTAAGTAAACCAATTTTTAGAATTATATATGAATGCCATGAAGTTTTAGTTAATAAATCTAAAATTATCATGACATTGGTCATTCAGAGGTCAAGACACTGTAGAATCAGGACATTTCATGCAACAAAGGAAAATAGCAATGAAAGAAAAGAGCTTGGCCTAATATCCTATGCCTTTCTCTTTGAAACAGATCGCTAAGGTCCAACAGTGAGAATTTTTTCCTGAGGTAAGATTGTTTTCGCACTTAATCAAACATAAATGTCTATTTATAATAACTAGGGCACCCTTACATGTTCATTTGCATACCATGACACCCCAATTGGCCCTTAGAGAGAGAGAAAAAAAAAAGGGAGGGCGGAAGGGAGGGAAACTGAGAGAAAATGAAACGGAGAGAGAGAAAAAAAGTATTTGTGAAGTAGAGAAAATGATAATCAGAGTGAAATATAACCCAGGCAAGCAAAAGTACATAAATATCAGGGTGGCAGAATTTGTACGTTTGGAGGAAGGCAAAAAAATTGTTTGGAGAAACAATTGGAGGCGAAATGTCAAAGGAAAAGGCGCGTTCTTAAAGGTAAAAAATAGTTGTAGAGATGGCTTCCAAATTCAAAGTAGTTTGTTATGTGGTGAATGTTTCCCTCACAGCATCTACTCTAGGGACTAGCTTCCACTACTAATCTCCAGCATTAGTATTCACTGTTATGCCCTGGGCCATAACGACAAATAAAAGAGCCTTTCATGCAAATTTGCTACGTCTTCATTCTGTAGGCATGATTCACAAAACTGTAGGTTGCAGCAAGTGGTGCTCTTATCTACACTTTGAGTTTAACATGCTATTTAACACCAGTTTTTCAGTTTTTAAAATGTTAATTCAGGATTGGGTGTGGGTTGGTTAGCTTTACATTGATTGGAGGGCTTGAACAGGGTGTTTCAAAGGAGTGTGTAAAAGTAAAGTTTGTCAAAGCCTTGCCTGAATGCTTAAAATAGATTTAAAAACCTTGAAAGTTGTGTAGGCATTGTGCTTTGAGATAGATAGATAGTTGGATAGACAGACAGACGGATATATACTGTGATGGTTCAGTGTATGCAGTCAGATTACGAAAATATTCAGTCATAAGTGATCCACACTCCAATCCAGAAGGGGGCGCATGTGGTAATGCAATGCTGTTTGTGAACAGCCACAACAAGAAAAAGTGCAGAAGAAGAACATAGATAGTGCATAGATATGTAATCTCTCAACCAGTGTTTCAACTGCGGAAAGATATCAATAAAACGGCTTGAGAATAATGTCTCACGTAGCACTACATTTACCTCAGGCAAGTCATGTCCACAGCATGTTAGTTCATTAGAGAAATGAACTCTAGAGGGAGCATTTCACTAAATATGTGCACGATATTAGCTTATATATTCAATATATTTACTTTACCTGTTAGTAATGTCTTTATTATTTAACACAAGTTTAAATAACTTTGTCATGAAAACAAGTTATGGCAGAAATGGTGTAAATGATTATATTTCAAAAATGAATTGGAGTAGAAAAATAATTTTATAATTAGATTTAGAAGTTAATGCAAAAGCTGCCTTACATGCAATTTACTTGTTTTTTTCATTTATTATTTGAGTGTGAATTGTTATATCTAAATATAAATAGCAACTGAATAATGCTGTTGATAATTGTAACCTTTAATATTATAGTAATGTGTAAGAAAGGGCTCCCTGTATCTAGTTTACAGCACTAGCTGAGAGGTTTTTTTTTTTTGTCCTTAAGAATATGTTAATTGTAATTGAATTTATTTAAAGGCAGAGACACAATTTGTTCGATAAACAACTGTTTAATAAAAAAGAAGAAAAAAGAAGCCATTTTGTTCAGTTTTCTCCCCCCTGTTGTACCCAGCAATACCGAGACTGAACCATCATGTTTGTGTACCATTACAGCTCTGACAGATGGATGGATGGACGGACTGACGGATGGATGGACAAATAGATTGTATCATATTCCAAGTTCTTCATCGGATATACAGTATGTGGGCTTTTTGATAATGCTCTCTGGGAAAACCGTAAATCAGATCAGAAAGTAAAGTAATCGCATCCCAAATCAGACTGAAGAACATGAACGCTCGAAAGCTCTAGGAGCCGTTACATTTTATAAATGTCTGGTCTTACATTAGGGATTTGTCAAGCAAAATAATGTAATAGTGATGCCCCCAAAACCTTTATTTCACAGTACAATACTCCGCTACTCCGAAAACCCCCCACATCCCAGCTCTAACTCATTCTCTAGTAGGACATCGGATCAAGTCCAGTCTTCAGTGATGCATTACACATGACAGATCATCAACATTTTAACACTTTAAAGAAGTAAAGTCAACAAATCCACAAACAACAGCTGGGGAGAGTCGTGTCAGCACAACACAGTAAGCTCTCAGACTCGCTCTCTAATGAGCTGTCCTGCGTCTCCTGGTATTGAGCATTGAGACTGTCACTCACTGATGGCAAACAGACTATGACAGAGCGCACAAAGTGCCTCTGAATCAACACATCAAAGAACTCTGTGAACTTGGAGGTTTTGGTCAAAGGGGCGCAAAAGTAATATGAGAGTTGCTACTGAAAGCGAGATGTGACTTTGTTCAGATAATATGCTTTTATGTGTCTGATTCTGAATAGAAACATCTAGTTCTTGCTAATAATTTATAGCTGTAACTCAGACTATAGCAGATTTACATTAAAAATTCCTCTCATTGTTAGATGCTGGAAATTGAATCTGTTGAATTATAATCTGTATATTTGAAGTATCCACACGTTGGGAGTTGGAAATTTAAAAAAGGCAAAAACAAATATCAAAATAATCCCTCCAAACAATTCTTGTGCGAAGATTTTCTTTCCCAACTATTCATGCATCTCTCTTTGCTGGCATCTAAATTGTGACAGATCACTGAATACCTCCATTATCACACCCAAAATGATTTCTTTACAATTCTTTTTTTTATACATAAAATATGCAGAGTGCATTTCAGCCGTGGCTCTGCAATTCACAAATTTTTAATCATTAATCAAAATGGTTCAATACAAAGAAAATAGATTTGCATTTTCTCAAGAAAATATCAGAGCTTGAAAG
Organism: Zacco platypus; assembly: GCA_038088235.1. Taxonomy (NCBI): domain Eukaryota; kingdom Metazoa; phylum Chordata; class Actinopteri; order Cypriniformes; family Xenocyprididae; genus Zacco; species Zacco platypus. The sequence goes on along the minus strand of CM076063.1, from coordinate 11,978,626 downwards.
GCAGAACAAGAATAATAAGACTTTTGTTCGGTGTAACTGTTTATTGTCGGTTGTATATTTGAGAATGAACCCACAAAATGAGATTGTTTCTACAGTGTAAAAGCAGATGCAAGAAAGAAAGGACCAATCACAAATCAGTATGCAAATTGACTTAAGAAAGAACACCAATCCCGGCAACATCATTGTAAATATCATTGTGAATATTAAATATCTTGCCTGACTCAAATGGTCAAATTCTGGGTCTTGTTTTTTATTATGGGGTCTTCACAATGTTCTGAGGAAAGGTAGTTCCAGTCCTCAAGGCCCTGTCATTCCTGCCCCAGTTAAGACTTTAGCTGTGACTGATGACCGATGCAGAGGCCGGACTCGAGATTTATCGGGACAATAAATGAGATGGGCTGCTCATTGCAGCGGACTGCGATTACTCAAACGTTTGGCACAGAGGAGAACATCAAACATCTGTCCATACATTTTTACAGCAGACACTGCTTGAGAATTCTATATGCTTAACATTCACAGTAATGCCCCACACTAGTATTCAGATCAGCTTTACTTATACAGGAAATGTCCATAATTTACAAGTAGCACATGTTCTTCTTTATAATGAAGTCATGAGCTTACATTTCAAACAGTTTCTTCACCGATGCCCCTTCTGTTCTCAGCGTTAAGCCTCCCACTGTGATGCAATCAGTGAGGGGAGTTTATGATGTCATTAATTGCCTAGATAATGAATTGGATGTGAATAACAATGAATATTTTTATATCTATTGTTTTGCATCCACCGTTATTACACCAGTATTTTCTACACCGCTTTTCACATCGCTGCTGAATCTTTAATTGCATATTCCATTCAAAAATAAACACACTACAACCAGTGTAATCAGATTCACAAACGAATCAATCTTATATGAATTAGTCAAAAAGACTCACAATTCATTGGTTTGAATCAATCTGCATCTGAACGAAGAAAAATCTAAATTCTCCATGTGAAATCTGAATGAGTCTCTGGTGCCTCACAAGAAGTCTGATGAATCCTTTTTTGAATAAACTCACTACATCAATAAGATCCGTTACTGAATTAACATTTTAAACATAAGTTTAAAATGAATTGAATATTTATTAAGAATTACAGTTGAAGACTTTAGATGCAAAAGCCTCTAAGTGCCGCCTAAAATTTTCTTCTAAAACGAGCATTTTTATCAAGATCGTGTATTTAGTTTCAGTAATTTCACTTTAATGGCTATTAATAGAGCTTTTCTATTGCCATTAAAGTGAAATAACTGAACATAAATATACGAGTTTGATAAAAATGCTCTTATAGCATTTTTCAGCACTTATAGGCTTTTGCAAGTCTTCAACTGTAATTTTTAACAAAAATTAAAATTTATTACAAAAAACTGTTGCAAATGTGCACAATACAAAGTAATGCTACTGATTCAAGTACACAAAACAGTTCTTCCCTTGATACTGAGTTGAATATGACTTGAAAATAAATATATAATAAATACTATTTATAATTGAACGTATACAAGTAATAAAATTGTATTCTATTCTATTGTATAATGTAATAGTTATTTATTTATTCATTCATTTTCCATAACAAAATTCCAGACAATTATGTTCTTATGGTAAATAAGTAAATATATTTGCAACAATTTCTTTGTAAAAAATTCTATTTTAATTTTTACAACATTAAATAAATTGTTTGTTCAATGATAATATTAATAATTATTATGGATAATTGAATGTGTACACACAATATTTAGTATGTGTTAATAATATAGCATTTTAATGTTTAAGAAATTGTATAATCTTACTATTTTCGTAGTATTTTTATATTTATATATTATATAAATATATATATATATATATACACTTTATTTTTATTTTCATTTCATTACACCATAAACTTGCTTTGATAATGCCCTGAAACAGAATCATACTCTTGTATTAATCCTCACTTGCATAATAGACTCTAGAAAGCAAAATTAAGGTATTTTTGTGAGAGGACGTTTGTGTAAAGTAATATATGAGGAGTCAAGGCGGAGAGTCTGTGTAATCTGTGTTACCATGGGCACACCTGCACACACTTCATCACAGGGCATGCTAATTTTTACAGCATTGTGGAAACACAGAGGATGTATTATATAATTAGTTTCTAGTGGGACCACTTATGTCAAGTCTCTGTATTTATTTAGTGGGTGAGCCAAATAACAATATATTTTGTGTCCTTATCTGTCCTTTCAAAAACATAAAGCCATGCCAGCAACTGCAACCCGTATTCAATTGTAAAGATTGCGAGTGGCAATTCTAGCTTTTGGTGTTCCCGACGTGATATTCCCCGATGAAACGAGCTCCATCTTGACTTTGGTATGTTGATTGATGGCGTGGAACTTCTCTAGCCACTCCCGAATGTTTTGGGGAGCCGGTATCCCATTTGTAATGCTGCCGCATAGAGCCAGCAATATGAGGCAGATGCTTTGAATTGGCTGCCTGGGGTCAGCCCTGACCTATCACATCCATCTAGGCTGTGTGACTAGGGAAACATTACTAATCCTTGGACTGACATTCCGAATTCGATTGAGGAGTCAAAGATATGGAATTAATGCAGGTGCTCAGTGAGCGGGACTTGATTATCCTGACACCTGGCCGACAATCACCTTGTCTAATTGTTAAAATGCTCTCCTTCCATTGACTTTCCGTAGAGTTTTCAGGGCATATTCCAGCTGTCGGCTCTCACCTCCCCGCTACCACCAGCTGAGGGAATTGGGTTCTGTTGCTGTCACTTCGCGCCCGCTTCCAGGCAGAATCCGCAGTCCCTCCGAGTCCCAACATGCTGCAGCCGCCTCTCGTTTAGCTTTTTCAGTCTGATTTGATATTGATGCCAGACTTTCCAGGCCACTTTGATTCTGTTCTACAAGAAAACTTCATGACGGTTTAATTTCCTGTTGGTTTGATGATAAATTCATTTTAATTGTCATGTCGACGTCATTGCCCAAGACGTCTTAACAGATTCCAGAGAGCAAATGTGTTTTCAGCTCTGCTTTTCTTGTTATTCATATTACATGGAGGCGGTGTGCAGTTAGAACTGACCTGTCAATGTACTTGTACAAGTGAAAATTTAATTATGCTACGAATATGAATTATACATAATTTCAGCCTGGTTTCATGCCAGAGAATGTTGTTGTTTTTTTCTGTGGTTCAATCTGTGTGTGAGTACTTAATATTATGTTAAACACCACAGATAATACAATGCTACGCCTCCGAGTTTTGACTATTAAAAAAAAAAAAAAAAACCTATATACCAAAATCTATTTATTTCATACTAGGTGTATACTTCAAATCCATTAACATATTTTTGGACATATCACTCAACACTTACTTATATAAAATTATAATTAAACTTTATTTGGAGTGTTTATTTATTGCATAATGCACATTTATTAATATTATGGCAAAAAAAAGTGTTTTAATATCACTATTAGTAAGGATTGTATGGTCTTTGTATAATTTCAGTCTTTAAATGCAAATAGTTCCACTTTAGCACAATCAAATATACTTATCTTTAGTTGGACCTCAGCACTACTTCCGCACAATTAAAGTGCATTAAGCACAAATTATTTGTTCCAATTTAGCAGACTTTAAGTATACCAGTTTTAGTATACCAAAAGTACAATTGCAGAGTATTTTTTATTTAGCACATAAATATGTAAATGTATTTGTAGTATACTTAGCACAAAATTAATGTATTTCAAATACATTTTAGTATATTTTTTTTAACTAGGGTATAACCATACAAAAGTTTGGGGTCCGTAAGATTTAATGTTTTTAAAAGAACTTTAAAATTCTAACATTTATATTTATTATCATTCCAGTGTTGGCAAAGCTGAATTTTTTCGTTACTCCATCTTTGTGCATGATCCTTCAGAAATTATTACAATATGCTGATTTGCTGCTCAAGAAACATTTCTTATTATTAATATTTTTGTGGAAACTGTGATTTTTAGGATTCTTTGAAAAAATAACTCATTTATATGACATTTTGTAGAAATTTTTCTAGAAATGTAACATTATAAAGATCTTTACTGTCACTTTTTATCAATTTAAAGCATCCTTAATGAGTCATGTCTAAATGTTTTTAACTATTTTACTGACCCCAATCCTTAGAACCGTATATTATATATAATGGTGAAAGATTACTTCAGTTTTTAAATGCCAGGTGCAACTCCCAAAATACAAAGGACACACTTTATTTTAAGGTGTCCTTGTTACAGTGTAATTATATATTTAAGTACTGAGTAATATTAATTTACAACATGTAATTTATGTAAGTAATTATGCATAATTTACTGTTATTACTACAGAAAATAACGTATATAACAAGGACACTGTAAAATAAAGTGTTACCAAAATGAGTTATATTTCATATTCATGATATTTGTAACCCATAGCAAATCTATACAGGTGGAGCTGGGGAAGGTGCGCTGCAAACTGCTTTATTGAATGTAACCAGCCATTTAAATGTGTGAGCAACAAGCTCATTGGCTGCAGATGTGATATGGACCAATCAACTTGTGCCAAGTAGTAAATAATCATCAGCTTGCGTTAAGACCCATCATCCTGCGCCATCTAGAGTTTCATGACAGAACTATTTATTTAAAAACGTTCACAAGATGTGAACACTTACATGTATTAAAGGTGTAAGGAAGTGTTGCAAAACATGAGTCATTAAATTGATCATTTTCTTAGAAATGCATAAACATAAACTTGACATTTTAAGCATTTTAAACTAGATTTTTAGCTTTAGTTTTAGTCACACATTATTTGTCACTGAGCCACATGTGATCTACAATGTCATCTTGTTTTATTGGTCTTCAAAGTGTTAAATACAAAAGTCTGCTCACCTTCCATCAGCAGGGCTTGTTTACTCAGCACCTGCTGCCATGCAACTAAAGCTGGCAGTCTTAGTTCTAATACATAATGGCAGACGTGACGGCTATTCTTTCGCAGTATCAAAACCTGTCTGATTGCCTGCCTTTTATCAGATAAAGCCACAGGGCACAGAACAAGATAAAACAGCATCGTCACGTCATTTGAAGAGTTTGGGCTATATTTAGCAGAAGCTTTTTATCTAAAGAAACAAAACGATTGAAGAAATCAATAATACTTTAATAGCTGCAGACACACCGAGAGCCAAATTACACAAAATTAAAAGCGAGTGGGGTAAATAGTTAAACAGCAAACAAAACTGAGGCGTTATTGAGGGAGCTGTGTACTACGAAAAAGATTGTCTTCACATGCAGGGGGTAAATTGTCGATTGGATACACTGAGATTTTCTTTCTAAGGCTTAAAATTATATCTGAAGAACAGAATCCATCGGTTGTAATGAAATAACTGCATTTTTGAAAGGCCAAAGCTTCAAGATCTCCGCTTGCACCGATGGAGAAATTGTATCCGGCTATCTTGTTAGAAAATGCCATCGTAGAGTGACTGATTTTTTATTGTCAATTTGTTTCATAAGCCATGAGACAATTTTCCAATAATGGCAATGAGAAATTACTGAGTCACGACACCCACAGTATTATTTTCTACTTGCATTGTTCTGTTTACACAAATTTTATTTTTCATCTTTATTGTTTCCAGGCTTCTGTGCTATTTTATTATGCTTTTGCTTTTTTACGACTTTTTCAGCCATGGTTACTGATTGGCATGTGGTGTAGCCCACTACAGGTGATGTAAGGTCGTAGAAACATGGAGGACTGTGTCTTTCAAAAGCAATTACTCAAGAACACCTACTTTCATCTGGCCACGAAGAAACTCCTACCTTACGAAATATGTCTTGAAATTACTCGGGTGTCATAGCAACAACTGAAGGCAAGAAGACATACGACCACATGATGATAAGTACAGGTCACACTGAAAATCAGTCCACACAGGACTAAAACTAAATAGAGGAAAAAATTAAAAAGCTCTCAATTAAGTGGTGCCATTTGCTTAAAGTTGACAAATTCAGTTTAATCACATTAAAAAAGCTTAGATACAGTACCAGCAACAAGCTGAAATAAATGTGATGAGATAATATTATGTGTTCACTTTACAGCTGCACAAGATGATTCTTTTGAATCAAATATTTGAGAAACGTATGTTTGTTCTTATGGTTAAACATACAATTTGCATTCACTTGTCATTTGTGTTTACAAAACTTTGGTACTATAAAAAAACAAAAATATAGCGCAACTAACATAGTCTGACATTGTTTGTGAATGAATGACTCTAATAAGCCAGTTCATTTAAAGGATTAGTTCACTTCAGAATTTAAATTTTCTGATAATTTACTCACCCCCATGTCATCCAAGATGTTCATGTCTTCCTTTCTTCAGTCAAAAAGAAATTAAGGTTTTTGAGGAAAACGTTCCAGGATTTTTCTGTGGACTTCAACATGGTTCAGTGGGTTAAAGGTTCAAATTGCAGCTTCAAAAGGCTCTAAAAGATTCTAGCAGAGGAATAAGGGTCTTATCTAGTGAAACGATCCACCATGGAAAAAAAAAAAAAATTATATACTTTTTAACTACAAATGCTTGTCTTGCACTAGCTGCGCCACCGCAGTAGGGCAAAAAACTCATTTTCTCCTTCAACTTCACAATTGTCCGACATTGTTGTTTTACTTTACTTTCCAACGTGATTACGTAATGTGCATCGCAGAGCTAGTGCAAGATGAGCATTTGTGGTTAAAAAGTATATTATTTTTATTTTTATTTTTCAGAAAATGGCCGATCGATTCATTAGATAAGACCCTTGTTCCTTGCCTGGGATCATGTAGAGCTTTGAAGCTGCATTCAAACTGCAATTTAAACCTTCAATCCACTGAACCCTGTTGAAGTTCACTACATGGAGAAAAATCCTGGAAGGCTGGTATGCACATCTTTGTTCCGCACTGTCATCTCCACCGAAACATATCTTATATATCTTATACAAAACATTATACATTATATTGCGCGTCCAGCACTTTGCAACAACACAACATTGTTTTTGCCGTGACTTTCAGCATGTTTTCTATAACTATGTCTGACATTTATGTTTTACGTGGCTTGAAAAAGTCACATAAACCAAGCAAAATCCGATCAGAGCAGTCAGACTGAAACAGATTTCCAGAAATGTGATTTCAAACCACATATGAATGTACCTTGGTACAGATTTGTAAAAATCGCATTTCATGTGATTTTTTTGCAGTTCACACTAGCTAAATCTGATCCAATTTCAATCGGATCTGCACAAAAATCTAATTTGAACAGACAGTCTGAGCGAGGCTTGAAGGCACAATATGTAAGATATCCAAAAACCACTAGAACAATGTTATATATTTTGTTGACTTGTGTACTTAGATTATCCCAAACGTTTCCAACAATGTATAAATCCATGATTCCACACTCATTCAGGCATCATCAAGCTACGCATTTGATTTGAATAAGCGACCTCTAGAGGCGAAAATTACATCTTGTGCCTTTAATATTCTGGTTCATGACTCTAATGAGCCAGTTCTTTTAATGAATCGATGAAAAAGACTTACTGGTTTGAATCAGACTAACAAGTCCTTCACTTAGCGTGTTCACTGAATCCATTACATCCATTACTTAACATTTGACTCACTTACTGAACTGCAAGTCTTTCAGTTATGTTTGACTCCTAATGCAGCTTTGTGTATTTAAAGATTTTGGAAACTGTAGTCAACCTGTAGTCATGATTCACTTGTCATTTGTGTTTGCAAAAGTTTGCTATTTAAATAACATGCGGCAGCTCGGAGTTAATCTCTCCAAGTCTACATTTCCCTAGCGTCCGTCACCTCGTAACACATTCGGCACACGTGACCTCAGGCACTGATGAAACCTGCAGCAACATTCCAAATCCTGTGAGTGACACTTCAGCCACACTCACTGAGCAATGTAATCTCATGGATCAGTTTGGAATCTGAAAGCCCCAGCTATGGCTGCTCTGGTGGGCTTAGAGGCAGTGGCACCAAAGCCTGGATGAGTCCCACCTCAGCCCCTCCTCATTCTTACCATCCACACATGCTGGACTGGCTCTGGTAGTGCCGGCAATCTGGCCCTTCCTGCAGGCACACCTGGCCGTCTGCCGGGCGATGGTCCTCCTTGGCTGACTGCTGTCCCTGTCCAGAGTCACGATTTCACATGTACCTGCCACCAGTTGACCTGAATGAAGGACAAAGAGTTTAGATAAATGTCAGCTGGGCTTTCAATACCACCAGGATGACAATCAAATCTTTTTTAAGAAAACGTGAGTGGTGCCAAACTCCCCGCCACAATGTTAGAACGTTGTGGCTGGTTGCCAGGGTGTTGCTATGTGGTTTCTAATGTGTTCTGAGCTGTTTTAGCACATTTATACAAAGTTGCAAAGGTTTTCAAGGTGGTTGGTATGCATGATTAATCCAAATAAAACTGAAATCTTGATACGACTGCGATGTAGGCTGAGATTTGATTAAATAAATATGTGATGCATGTTTTAGGGTGAAGCAAACGGCTCATGATATGTTTTTTAAGTGTCTCAGAGTAGCTCTGTTCACTGTAAATGCTGCTCCACATGAACTCCGTTTGGGTTGCTTATAATGTGAGATGCATTTAAAAACCAGATGTTGTCAACAAATAATTATTAGTAATTTAATTTCACAGTTGTATTGTAAAATTAAATTAAAATTATTTTTAATAGTATAATTTAGTAATAATAATAAAATAATAATTGCAATACTTACTTGATTTCTATATTATTTACTACTAATAATTAGATTTATTATTGTCACATTAATATACAATCACAACATTTTTGACCAAATTGTGCAATCCTACAGACAAGCACAGCAAACCTGGAGCTTTATTTCTTTTTCTTTTTTTTGTAAATCACATTTAAAATCCCAATCAGTTTTTTTTCTCCAAATTATCCAGCCCTACTCAAGTCCCTTCTTCAATGTAAGTGAAGGTTTTTTGCTCGTCCTATCATCTACCGGGTGAAAATTGCAAGCCTGATTGCTAAGAAAAGTAATAGTTCAGCCCTCATGAATTAATCTCATAATTATAGCACAAATGGTGAGGAATGAGTAAAGTGAAGTTTAAATTTTTCCATCATTAAAAAGCCATAAAAATGTATATGTGTGTGTGAGAGAGAGAGTGAGTGTCATTTTAACTGGAAAGCACAAAGTAACAAAAAATAAGCACATCATAGAGGGAGAAACAGAATCATGATGTGACGCAGGCCAGATTCAAACCAGCCTCTCCCATATGAACACCACAGCACACTGTATTTGGAAGTAGCCCAGAGCTTTGACAGAATAAATGGATTTTTACAGTGCTGAGCTGTTAGTTTCCCTACTAATATTGTAGACTGAGGCATCACCCTTGTTAGCAGACTGATGGGGACCAAGTTCTGCTGAAGCTGCACACTGCAGCCATTGTTCAATGTTCCTCTATTATCCTGCACCTGCATAAACAGGAATCTATATACACGGTCTCATCAAGCCAGTGCAATATGTTGGATATGGACCTGCGACAGTGAATCATGTCCTAGCAGTGACGTGTCAGCGGAAAAGAGCTTGATGCATCAGGGTGGGCTGCAGATCTTCCACAAACCCCACTGTAAGTCCAGACAGATGGCTACGAAAGCAGCGTACAACCTCTTGAGAGATCACTTATGTTAGATGATGATTAATCCAGCCCCAGGATGCCTCAACACCCCACCCCCATTACAAAGAAATGGTTAAGTTATCCTTTGCCATGCTTTCAACAGGCAGTTGGTCACAATTGCCATAATAGTTTTTGCTTTACCTGTAAGACAAAAAACATATAAATCTAAACTAAGGGTGTCGCAATATACCGCGTATATATAGCCGATAATCGTGATATTCAAAGCATGAAATATCGACATCATGTTAATTTTGGGTGTGACTATATACCGGTATTGGTGATAACCACAATAATATAAATGAATAGGACTCTTATGATGTCAAGACATGTAAATCCTCCAGTACCAGGTTTAGCTCTCAGGTGGCAGTATTGCACCTTAATGCTGACACCTGCCAAACAAGAAGATGACGCAGCGCACGCAGCTACTCTGAGAAGAACTACGTCGTCCGAGCGGGAGCGTGAGAGGCTCGGCCCACACCCGAAAAAAGTAAGCTCACCAATATGGGAGTCTTTCGGCTTCCTGTCAACAGTCAGTGAGGTTTTTACCCACCTCCATGTCCATTCCTCTGCGGATTACGCCATTTTACAGAGAGTAAGTTGCGATTATTTTACTAGTCATGGAATGGGAAATGTTATATTAACCTGTTAACAGCGGTTTTCTGTGTTCATATATTTAAATAAAGGGTGACTCTTTTAAAAAGTACTAGGTTTTCTTTTTCTCGTCTTATTTTTGTGTTTGTAATGTATTTGCGATCAAGTCATGGCCAATACGGCCTATTCGTAGCACTTGATATTTTTTGTTCAAATCATGCTCTTAATGCCTCATCTGTGGCCGTTCTAGGCACACATTAAAACTGAACTTACTGCGTGACTTCATTGGCGACGGCGCAACGGAAGGTTAAAGAGCTTAAAATACGGATACGCAAGTTAACAGGTTAAAGTATCAGTTTTGATGTCAATATTAATTCAATCATACTGTTGAACTTGACAGTATTTTCACTCTTGTTATTTCTCTGTCTTCAAAGAAGAAAAAAGTCAGAATCTCACGTCGATTGAGAATCCAAGATGTGAAATTGCATATGCCCTGTGTTTATCAGTATCCTTATGTTCGTTGGGTAAACCCCCCCCCCCAGGGTTCTATAGATATCGTGATATATCGATATAGTGAATTCTTTAGGCCACAATAACCGTGCTGTGAAAAATCTGAAATAGCGACAGCCCTAATCTAAACTCTACAGCTGATAATAAAGAGTATTCAAGCCATGAACAAGGTTCTCTTTGAGGAATCTTATTATTATTTTATTATTATATTATATTACCACACATCCACGAAGCAATTCCATATCATTTCAACCCTTAAATATTAATAATTTCTTTTTCTTGACTGGGAAGGTTTGAGCAAGTTACAGTATGTTTCATAGTACTTCAAGCACTTTTATCTCAAAAGATCAAAAAAATATGATTCCTTGTGATATGGTCGCTTTAAACCCCATCTACACTACAGATAGATACAATTACATTCACTCCAGAAAGAAGTGTTCAGTCAGAGAAGTGTGTCTGAGCATTGCAGTCATTAGTATGTAGTCTCAGAGAAACTCTGATCTAGTGTAGCTGTGAGTGACATATGAGGGTGTATGTCTGTAGCACATGATGGATTATAGCATCTTCTCGACTAGATACGGCGGCCGTGGAATTATTGGCATGTTAAAATTACCTGTATGTCTATATATGTATCCAGCTGAAGTTTGATCTACAGTGGGCGAAATGGTTCATCTGACCAAACATGCATGAGGTCCAACACAAACAATGATGGATGGCACGTCGACCTCCACAGATGCAGTGTCAGCCGGATTGGTTTGGTTGATGTTTTTTACACATAAATAAATTTTTTTTTTTTTACATTTATGAGCAAAGCTGAAAATCTGTTTGCCCCAGGCGCTAGAGAAAAGAAGCCATAACTTTCAGAGGCTCTCCTCTCTCAGCCCATCATCGATTCATCAGGATGCGAAACCCATCACCTTTTATTACACCCAATATTTCAGTCTACATTTGAAACTGAGAAGAAAATATTGCAAGTTTGTCAGAACTGCCAAAATAAACACAAAAGAATCTGAAGAAAAGTTCTCCAGACGACTCTTGTTGCAAGCTACTCTCGTCATAAAATACCAAGAGAACTTTCAATTCAATCTATTTCTGGCCAACTCAGTTGCTGGAGCGCTTTAGTGATTATTGGAACATTTTCAAGAAGTGATTTGATTTTTCTCCCCTTCTCTATCTGTTTTCCTCTTCTCCAGACATCATTTCTCACTCTCTTGCTCTTGCTTCTCTCTCTCTCTCTGCAAAATCAAATATCAGCATACAAAAAAATCAGAAGGCATTGCTCTGGTGTCTGCTCTAATAGGTGAACGTCTGCTTTTTCTCTCTTCAAAGACATTGAATTGAACTGAAGCTCTGAATAAAGTGGAATCGTTGATATGACAGGGCAGATACTTCATGATTACATCATCAGAGAATATGATGCGAGCGCGACTCACAGGAAATGAGAGCGGTGATGTGGGTGGTAACTCCTTGTTATCAAAGTTGCTCTCTATTGAATAATGTATTCTTCAAAATAAGCTCTCTGATTCTCGAGACGCGGGACAAAACGGGCTACGGAACTGAAAAAAAGTAGACATTTATGTACAGAGGAATCATTTTGGATTTCTTGTTTCTTCCATTTTCTCACAAATATTTGTTTTTCCTTGCTGTAACTTAATGTGTGCTCTCATGTCAAATATTTATAATATTTGCAAATTAACAAATATCTGTAAAACCAGTCCCTCCAGAAAAACGTGATTATGCGATCGCTTGATTTCTTGCATAATCAGCCAAAGTCCGCATATTTATGCGGGGGTCGCATTTTTTCAAATACCCCGCACTTTCGCCGCATAAATTGCCGATTTCAGCGAGTAAAATATGCGGGCTAGCATGATTTCATAATCCCTGTATTTTCGTAGCAAAAAAGTCACTTATATCTTAGCACAAAGTTACTACAGAAAGAATGTTGCGTTTACTTCACACAAGTAAAACGCCATTATTTTCCCCCTATTGCCATAGGAACCTTATGAAGTAATGTAATTATGCGACGTGAACATCATCTGCAAACCCTGCGGTGAAACCACGATGAAGCACGCAAATCATTCTCATTTGCCAACAAAAATAAGCACAAAAGACCGCACGAAGCAGTTTCCCGGTGTGTTACATGATAGTGGGGGCAAATTATCTTGCACTCCTTTCAACTGCGTGTTGGACCGCAGATGGTAGTCGGCGCTGTATATTAGTAGTATGTAAAATAATTTACGTTGCAGTAAGAGATTGCACTTTGTGCATGGGAAGCACTTCATTTAACAGAAGATGTCTGTTTTGTATAGCTACCTCTGTAAAACAGGAAGCACATATTTTATTTTTTTATATTTTATTTATTCATTTTTACAGAAGTTGTTGAAAATTCCTTTTGTAAAGCTACAGAACTTGTTTGACTCAATGTTTTGTAAGTTTGAGCCATGTGTTAATTAAATAAGGTCTGAAATAAAACAGAATGAGAACTTAAATATTCTGTGATTTAGTGTGCTTGCTCATCATAGGAAGTAATAAGAAATGAATCTTTACATGAAGGTAGTAGCCTAGTGAGAACAGGGTGTTGGGTGAATCACCTTTCTTTCCTCTTTTGCATCAAACTGCAGTTTTTGAAAGTTCCCGCAATTTCATCGCATAAAATTGCAAAAATATCCCGCATATTCCATCGCATTTTTTTAGGAAACGTGCCGCATAATCAAGGATTTTTGCCCGCAGCAATCAGAAAAAAAATCTGCGTTTTTCTGGAGGGACTGTAAAACCAAACAGTGAAACTAAAATAATGAAAGTTCATTGTGCTTAATAGAATAAAGTTGCGTGAACTAGAAATTTGATAGAAGTCAGCTAAACTTAATATGATTGAGTTGCAGCAGATTTCTAATTCCCAGCATGCTTTGCATCAACCTGTATAAGGAAAATAAATGTTGAAATTAAGTGTTATTTTGTGTGTTTTTGCACAAGATTAACATAGGGAGATAAGTTAGTGTTTAATGTTGTCGTTATGTTGGGATTTACAGGTTAGGTTCCAGATAGTTTGAGGATGGGCGGCAAAACTTTAAAGACCACATATACTGTATGTTGTTTGATTACATACATGCAAGTATATAATAGCAGACTCTTTGATAGTTATAATCACATGTTATTTGCTATCTAACATTTAACCATGAAGATGTGAATGTCATGTTCAGGTAAAAATGTGGTACATAATCGGTGCACTGCCTTTTCTCCTTTCTAAAAGAAGTTATCTTCTTGTCCTGTCATGTTTGACAACATCCAGCCTCTCTCTCTCTTTCTCCGCAGCGGCCTAAAGGTGAGCCCCACTCCAAAGCTGGAAGAAAAAAGCTTCACCATTCATTTCCAACTTCAGCACCAAATAGGCTGTAATGACTGGGCTCTGATAGATGCCGGAGAGAGAGGAGTCCATAGAGCCATTCATGGAGGCTAATCAGCATGCCAGGAGCAAAGTCTGGCTCTGCAGTGACTGAATGCAGACTGTGAGCGCCCCTCCTTTAATCTCTCACTCATTCATTCGGCCCTGCTATGGCTTTATGACAAACCCAACACGACCACTGGTTTCCGCCACCTTATCGTGGCCTCCTTTCCTTTGCCAGCCTTTTTTCCCCTCTATGTCCCCTGTCAGAGTAAACAATCCTTCAGTGTTTACATGCACATTCTTAACCTGATTATGCATAAGTCAACAACGCGTGTGGTCATGTAAACATGTTAATCTATTTTCCTTTATCAGAGTAAAATCATAAACACCTTCACCATAAACTGATTGACACAGCTAGATTTTTGCCCATTACCTCACCTGGCATATAAACATCCTAACTTGCATTTTGTTGGCTTATTGTAGTGCGTATGTCTGACTATGTGGTTAAGCTTCCTTAAGGTGTGTCACATTTAGCGAAGTTTCAGCAAAATTTTGCATGACCAAATTGAACATGAGCAAAATCTTCAAGGGGAACATTTTCGCCTTCACACTAAACTCCCAAATGTCTAAAGTCCTTTTGAAATTACTGTATTTCACCAGCGAAATTTCACCACGCAACAGTAAATGTGACCGCAATTTTACTGCGAATTTAAGCACATCTATATAGAGCGAACGTTTCATGGTAGGGGCGGAAAAAAACATATTGCACACTCCAGCTCTTTCTTGACCTAAGAAAATGTGTTCTCATCTCATGCAGTCAAAGTAGAAGTGGTTCAGTCAAAATGCTGCATCCGTAACTGCATGAGAGATTCTGTAAGTTTCCTGCTGACATTTTGAAATACTCTTGGGCAAAATCCCAAGAGCCGATTAAGCATTTTTTAACTGATCGGAATTTGACTATCCTAAGCCTGATCCTTTATTTTACATCAGCTTTCATGTATTTGTCGTGCAGTAGGTAGCATTTGCGTCTTTAAGTGTCTTTGCCAACTGCCATTAAAAGGAAAAGAAGAAGCTGAAATGTGCATGTGTGATGTGTGAGAACCAATGAGGTGTGTTTCAAAGCATCAAAGACGCACTTTTGTACAGAGCCGCTATAGAGACCTTAGCAAAAAATAAAAAATATACAGACTCTCGCATGCACGAGAAACTATTGCATGCTCACAAGGAACTTTTCACATGCGCACAGGATTTTTTTGCATGCTCGCATATAACAATTTCCGATTTATGTATACTATAACCTATTTCTTTTGTGCATCACTGCCATTTTACTATGAAGAAAATATGGATGTACATGAATTAATAAAGATCTATTTTCTCAACATTTCTCAAAAGTCTGCTTTTACACATCCTCTCTGGCGGCAACAGGCTATTTAAATAAGCTGACTCCCTTACAAGGAGAATTGCACTGTGTTGGAGATAATGACACTATGGGAACGTTTCTGTGTGATTCCGCCAGGAGCATTGGGTCTCTTAGGGCAGGACCATCCAGGAAGAAGTTGTTTACACCTCATATGGTGATACATATACACCATACACGCATATGGTGCCCACTTCTCCTCAGAGACTTTAGGGGACTGTTCTGCCAACCCCACCACCTCTGGCATTACCCAATATACAAACTGGAACACCCGATCCTCATTTGAAAGCTGTTCTCTCTGAGAGCAGTGTACATCCCTGGGCACCAAAATCACGGAGCAGACATCCTGTCGAGGTAGGGACTCAGGCCCAGGGAATGGAGACTCCACCAAGAGATGGTGACGTCGATCTGGAGGGAGTATGGCTAGGAGGAAGTGGACCTCTTCACGTCTCAAGAAACAACACACTGACCACTTTGGCTCTGCACTACATATCCAGCTCCACAGCTCCACTCTGCTCCCAGGAGAGAGTCCACAGGGACGGGTTCTGTCTGTTGTTAGTAGCCCTGTAGGAGATTCCAGTCAGGTGGGAACTTCTGGTTCAGGCAGAGGGCTAAATACTTCAACCCCAGCCGGGGTTGTGGAAACTGTGGGTTTGGCCTCTAAGGGGGCCCAACTCCTAGAGTCTGGTCTCTCAACTGAGGTGTTTGAGACCATACTTCACTTCAAGTCTCCCTCAGTGAGGAAACTATGTGCCTTGAAGTGTAGAGTTTTCACTTTATGGTGTGGAAATCACCAGTTGGACCCACTTAAATGCCCTGTTGGTACCATGCTGGAGGACCAGCATGGATCAGTTCTCTGCGGGGTTATCTCTCTCCACTCTGAATGTTTACGTGGCAGCCATAGCTGCTTACCACACACCTTTGGGTGGGGACTCATTGGGGAGAAAGCCATCGGGGTTGCGTTACCTCCATATTGCTTTGAGGCTGATCTCTGCAAGCTGCATGAGGGTAACGGCCTGGGATTTGGCCGTTGTTTTGGAAGGCCTCTTTACGGCTCCGTTCTGGTGATAATGTCACTAAAGTGAGTGGAAGACCTTTAAGCCCTTTCGGTTGCCCCATCGTGCTGAAAGTTTGGACCTGGTATGGTGAAAGTCTTTCTACACCCTAGGCCGGGGTATGTTCCTAAGGTCCCCACTAATGTGGCACAATCTATAGTTTTGCAGGCCCTTTGTCCTCCCCTTTTTGGATGTCAGACCAGGAAGCTAAATCTGCTGTAACCAGTTAGGGTATTAGATGCTTATTTTCACAGAGATGCCCAGTGGCGTAAGACTGATCAATTGTTTACGTGCTTTGGGTCACCTTGAAAAGGGTCTCCAACATCCATGCAGAGAATGAGCAAGTAGACAGTCGAATCTCTCTTGCATATGAAGCTTCTGGACAGCCTATACCGATGACTGTCAGAGCTCATTCAACTAGGAGTATAGTAGCTTCAAAAGCCATTTTGTCAGGGGGAACCCTACAAGATATGTGAAGCAGCAGGCACACATCTGTGAGGTTCTACAAACTAGACTTTGATCCCACACTGGGGTACCAAGTGCTTATGTCTCACCATAATTCACACTAGTCAGTACGACGGAGTGGGTATTATAGTTCCCATAGCGTCACTATCTTCGATGCAGTGCGAGATCCCTTACGACTGTAACCATGGTTCCCTGAAAAGGGAACGATACGCTGCATCACCCTGACATAGTTCCTGCAAGCCTGTTAGCCCTGCTTTGGCCAATCAGAAGCTGCCATTGTTTGGTCTGGGCACTATTTGTGTCCAGTGTCGCAATCTCCAATGCAGCATCTTGTTCCCTTTACAGGGAACCATAGTTACAGTCGTGACCTGAGACATTTTTGTGAGTTATCAGTATATTGGTGTGCATGTAAACGTGCTTTTATTATAGTGTACGACCATTGGGATAATAGAGGGGAAAACACAATTAAACACACCAAATCTGAGACGGCAGCAGTTTCACCCCAGGATGAGCCATTATGACATCATTAACTCGGCAAGAATGCAAGTCGACACTTTGCTAATGGTCACGGAGCCATACCGCTCTGATAAGCTCCAGATTTGCTCGCATTGTTCTGAAACGCCTCTAAGTGCTGCAGCTTAGACGTGTTAAGCGGCGCAACTCGTGATAGATGATACGCCCTCCCTGTCTGTTCAAATAGCCCCGCTGACAGTGAAATGTCTGATTCATCTCCAACCTCTCCGCTCTCTCCCCAGGATCTTCTGTATACTCCAGTGCATGCGTTTTAGGGATGAAAGAGCTGCCAACCATGCATCTCAGAGATGGAGACTTGCTGGCTGTGCTGATCTGAAATTCAAAAGCTATCCTTTACAGGCTGTCAGAAAAGTGATGGAGTGAAAAGGGAGTCTATCATCAGGGGACCAATGCTGGACTCCACCAGCGCACCGCACGATGCTATCAGCCTTCATTCTCATGCCAAGATCGTTCTGTTCAATTCTATAACCAAAAGCTTTATGCTGCCGTTATTGCTTTGCAATGTGAGTCAATTGGCCTCATTTAACAGTAAGATATTTTCATTAAGAAACACCACCAGTAACAAAAGCATTTATGATTTATATAATGTTTCTCACTGAGACAGGGGAGTTTTGATAAGACAATTAGGAAATTGCATATAGACATACAGTGTGATATAGAATAATTAGATGTTAAACATGTCATAGTCTGAGCTGGAGTTTAGCCCAGGACCACAGGAAGTCAAATTCAAGACAAAAACCAGAAAGGTCACATATGAGACAACACAGTCTCTAATAATTAGAAACCATGACTTTTTAACTAGTAAAAAGATAACACAAATATTAGGCAAGTTTATTATTTTAATAAATCACAGGCCAACATTCATGTTGCAAATTGAGAGAGATGAAAAAGAGAGATGAAAACAAGCTCTAAGCTCCAATGTCCTTTATTTAATTTTATTTATAAAATGATTGATGAGTGAGATAAAATAAAATTACATGAATGTATTTTATTTAAAAAAAAAAACCCTGATCTTTATCAAATAAAAATAAATGTATTTATTTAATAAAAAATAAATGTATTTATTTTAAAATATTTAAAACTAAAAATATTTTAATTTATTTTAAAAACTATAAAATCAATACATTTATTTTATTTTTTCAAAAAAATCAAACATTTATATTTCATTTCATTTTATTTTATTCAAACTGTTCCAATAGCTCAAACAGTACATTGCATAGCAATGTGAAAGTGTTGGGTGTCATTCTCAGGGAAAAAATAAAATGGACTGCCAAATGCATAAAAGTAAATTAAAAATGTTGAATTTAAGTTAATGTTTCCAAAATTTTTTCCATTACCTCAGAGACTGTGGCAAGCCCAAGACCATAAAACATTGAGTACAGCTTTCATATTGAGTAGACAGAATTATTGCAACCTGAAATTGAGGGCTTTACATCCTGTATCATATATTTTAGGTCAACATTTTTTATGACAAGTCCTTCTATTCAGCCAGTCGCTATACACCATAATTTCAACTGCCAATAAGTTGCTTAAGAGCTAAGGATACTTTATCTGGACAGTATATATTCCTTCCTGTCACCCTATACACCTATTATCCTTGTCTAGATTGCAGCAGTAGTCAGAGGGAGGGCTGCTGGGGGACGAGGGTCTCCTTTAGAGTCAGTAATGACAGTCAGACTGAGATTGGACCTGATGCCAGGTCAGTCTGGCTGGCCTCTGAGCTCAGCAGGCAGCCAAAATCTCTGCTTCCACAGTCCAATCATACCAAAAAGCCCCTGCAAAGTGTGACTGCAAGACGTCTGCTTGTACGGACTCCTGGGGAGAGTTTTAAACTAATTTATTTAGAATACTTAAAATGTACGCAGAACACTTTGTTAAGACACGCAAGCCTTCCACAGCCCTCTGTGTTCCACTTTGTTAAACCCTCCATGGTTTTAGTCTGGCATTCATCCTCTTTCAAGCTATTTCCATCAATTAGCAACTGCTGGGGGAGTTCAGGTGGCCACAGTAATGGTAATCTTTGTAGCCAACTGTTCAGTCGAAAAGCTTAGCTGTGTATGGGATTTTTGAGTAATTCTTTCAGTTCACTCTCATCGTCATCATGAGATTTTGTTTGAACTTAACCGCCAATGGCATCAAAATACAATGGAAGAAAAATGAAGAACGAAACTAGAAATAATTACTTTTATAACTGCCTAGTTTGCTTTTTTCTTATTTTTTTGTGATATATACACAATGCTGCTTGGACACTTTCCCATTGAGAATGGGCAACAAATTTCGATCTAAAGTATATAGATTTAACCTTTCATTGGAGTAAAACTAATGAGTGGGGGATGGGAGAACCACATTATGAAATAAATGTTTTTCTCTAATACATGTAGACCACAATTATTGGTACACCTAAAAATTCTGATGAGTAAAATATATATGAATTATAATCCCCTTCATATTTGCATTTTTTTACCACACCAGGGTGACTAAGGAACATGAAATTATCCAGCCATGAACTCCTGTTTCACAGGAATATAAATGAGGTAACGTAAAGGCCAAATTCCCTTAATCATCCATCATAATAGGTAAAACCAAAGAATATATTGCTGATGTGCAGCAAAAGATTCAAGGATCACAGCTGGAGAATTGCAGAAAATAGTTTAGTCTTGGGGTCAGACAGCCTCAAAGAAAATATCAAACATCACCTACATCACCACAAGTTGTTTGGGAGGGTTTAAGAAAAATCCTCTGCTCTTACTCCAACATATTCAGTCGTCAGACATGACTCGAACTTCAAACAGGATGGGTTCTATGGTTAGATGAAACTAAAAAAAAAGAGCTTTTTTGGCAGCAAACCCACCAGATGGGTTTGGTGCAGACAGGGATAAAATGTACCCCATTCCCACGGTTAAATATACTGTTGGGTCTTTAATGTTGTGGGCGTATTTTTCTGCTGGATTCTATCAAATACCATCACACAAAGAATCAAAACCTGACCGCCTCTGCTAAAAATCTTATAATGGGTCGTGGTTGGATCTTCCATCAGGACAATAATTCAAAACAAACACAAAAATGGGTCACTGAGTACAAAATTAAGGTTCTGCCATGGCTGTCCCAGTCCCTTGACCTGAACCCTATAGAAAACTGAAGAGGAGAGTGTATCAACATGGACTTGGGAATCTGAAGGATCTGGAGAGATTCTGTATGGAGGAATGGTCTCTGATCTCCAAACTCATCAGGCATTATAGAGGAAGACTCAAAATTGTCATCTTGGTAAAAGGAGGTTGCAAAAAGTATGGAATAAAAGGATGCCATTCTAAGAGTGTGTCAGTATTACATTACATACAAAGCACCAAGTGAGAGCAAAAGGGAGCCTCGATAAAATCAGTTTTAAAAAATAATACAATTGTATGAGCTTTAACAGCTTAAAATCGCATATGGCATATTTCTGAGTTAAACAGAGTATTAAAAAGAAAAAAAATGTAAGGGTTCATTTTATCATCTTTAAGGAAAAGTAGGTCTTTATAGCATTACTGTTAACCAGCATGAAATTGTACTATTAGCAAGATTTGAAGAAAAAAAAAGTCATCAGCTGAAAAGGAAAGTGTTTATTTCATTAGTGTTAACCGGTATGAAATTGTGCATACTTTAATCGAAATATTTAAAAAGTGGCATCAGCTGAAAAAGAAAGTTGTTTCAGTGGTAGAAGCAAGTTATTTTTAATGAAAAATAAAGCATTTTACATAATAGACATAACCTCTACTGTTGAATCACTCACAATAACACCAGAAATGTTTGTTAGGAAAGTTAATGTGGTCGATTTGGATTTCATGTTGACTTTTATTTTATTTTATTTTATCATGTTGAAGTTTACTTGTTCTTTACAACAATCAGTGTTAAAAGCCATCGGATAATCCATTCTAAATTGAGCATGAGCAAAACTGGCCTGAAGAAGAAAATAAATGGCGAGATGTTGGAAAATGTGAGCTAAGGTCTGAGGTCGGTGCATTATAATATCAAACACCTAACGCTGCACTAAGTCTCTGTATGTAGGAAATGAAAAGCGTTCGGGCAGATGCCTCCTGTGGCTCTCTCTATCACTATGCTGGAGGTCACTGCTCTATTCCTTGGCACTTTGTGAGAAGCAAACCCATGCATTCTCCAATTATTTTCTTAAAAGCCCAGTTACTGTGGCAACCAGGCCAACATGGTTTGTTTGCCATGGCGGCAGGCCAACTCAA
This sequence comes from Zacco platypus, assembly GCA_038088235.1. Classification (NCBI taxonomy): domain Eukaryota; kingdom Metazoa; phylum Chordata; class Actinopteri; order Cypriniformes; family Xenocyprididae; genus Zacco; species Zacco platypus. The sequence continues at coordinate 11,956,747 of CM076063.1, read as the reverse complement.
ACCTTTAAGCTGTTCAAAGCTAGCTCACACATAAAGGGTGACTGCTCTTACGCATTGAACCTCACACCTATACTGGTATCGCACACAGAAAGAACTCCGAACTTAATGATAGCATCGGTTCACTTAGAAGCCCATCGATTGGTTAAAACTAGGGCTGTCGATTTTACACGTTAATTAGATTAATTGCTGTTAAAAACAACACGTTAAAATTATTAACCCGCCCCAGACCTACTAAGGTCATCTGACATTTCGTACCGTTTATCGATGAAGAATATGAAGCAGCGCAACAACTCTCAGCATGATGGAGCCAATGGATTGTAGTTAGAATGTCCCTAAATTCAAGATAACGAACAAAACTTGTCTCATATTTCCATCAAATGATAAAGACTATATTACACAAACAACGAGTGCAATATCACACAAGTGAAAATGTGACACTGATTTTGACAGTTCAATAACTAAGAAGTTAATATTGTGTTATTTTAGATACAATATTGCCTGTTTTTCTCAATTTTGCCACGAAAATATGAAGACAAAACCGAACTGTTCGTCTCCGAGCAACACAGTGTTATTTCATTTCTGAATCTGTGTTTTGAACGAATCAGGTGAAAAAATAGGCTTGTCTGGTACTGGTCATACACCGATCGTTCTGTGCAGTGCCATTTCAAGTCGAACAAGCCTAATGTTTCATGGATCATTCATAAAGAGAACCATTTACTTCACTCCTGATTGAATCAGCCATTTGAACGAATCGAATGAATGAATGAATGACTCAATGACTTAATCATTAAGACATTTACAGCCACCTACTGGCAGTTTTAGTTTATTATTTAGAGTTTAATTGCATAAAATAAAATAAAAAACATTAAAGGTATATAGTTCACCCAAAAATTTAAATTCAGTCATCATTTTCAGTCATCTTTTCACCCTCAAGGTCAAAAAAAGTAAATAAATTCTATGTTGGATCAAATGAAATATTTCTAGCTCAAGCATCTTCTTTACACAATAATGGCTTTTTCTTTTCAGAGTAATTTCTCAGCTAAATTTGATGTGCGATTAATTAATTGCCACAACATGTAATTAAGTAGATTAAATATTTTAATCACTTGACAGCCCTAGTTAAAACTAAAGACATCTGCCAGGGCTGTTGATCAACATACAATTCCAACTTGCCTTAATGCTGTATTAAAAGATCTGTAGTGAGAAAGTTTTTGAATATTGAAAAATAACTGTTCTCTGAGCTAAAAAAAAAAAAAAAAAGACAGAGCTCTTATGGTTTCATCATCACCTCTATCTATTCACTTAATGACACCAGTGCTTCCACAATGCTGGTTTGCTCAAGGCTTGTCAGACTGGGAATATAGGTCTTTTTTTAGGTTTCTTAACAATGCGTATCACAATCCAGTCTATATGCTAGCCACAAGATCATTTATAACAACAAATGATTCTAAATCAAATTGTAAAACCAAATCATTTCGATATCAGCATCAGCATGCAATTTAGCCTTCTAACTAGGTTACATGACTGTGGTTCAGTTACAAAGAAAGTCAGTAAATGACATTGATATTAACATGGCATTTCCTTGAGTAAATAAATGCAGTTGAAATTCAAACAGATGATCCTTGGTTTGGCCTTAAGCTAGATTTAAGTGCACAAGTACATGAAAGGTCATGCACAAATCTTTTTTCTTATCATTTCTGATGCCATATGAATGCAGAGTATCACTGATGCACATACACTGACAGAACATAATATGTGTCATACACATAAGAAATGATATGTGTATGACACTGATGACAAGGGAAATAAGGAAATGATATTCTTTAAAAAAAAATCAGGTCAAAATTACTCTTGTGTCTTTGCCATCTCATTGTGTTTGCATTGTACTGACTTCCTGATATAATATGTGTAGTACAATTTTTCATGATACCATAAAAATGTCTATCAATATCAAGTAATCAAGTAATACCAAGTAGTACCATGCAGTATTGTGATAATTCATAATTCAAATCAACAAAATTGACCAAATTTTCATGAATACATAAATGTAAATGAAAACTACCAGACTAGATTTTCTTCTGAATACTCTTGAGAATGAAAAACTGGCTATTTTTACCTATCAAATGAACTCAGTGTAAACAAAATGCATCTTAGCGCTGCCGAAGTGGCACAGAAGTGACATTTAGGTGTATTTATATCACTGACTGTTTAATGCAGCTCAGAGGTGGAGTCACTGCATTCACATTGAAATTCCAGTTGCAATAGCATAAATAATGTTATGAGATTAAAATTTTAAATATAAAATTCTAAATATAGAAATATGGGAAAAATAATGAAATAATTGGTCTGCTTTTAAATGGGAAACTAAATCCGCCAGTAGGTGGCGGCAAGTCTTAATTATTGAGCCACTGAATCGTTCATTCAAATAATTGACCCTTCGCAAAACCCGCCCCCTGTTGCCATGCCCGACAAGCCATGCGCTCTCACACCACACACCATGTTCTCATGGAGTGAAAAATACATCCGAGAACAAAGAAGACACTGACAACATATGAAACAGTTTCATATTTAAAATATGTAATTTTTTACAGAAGTTTAAACAATAAATAGCGTATAGTGTCTCTTTAATGTGTCGTGACAGATCGCTGTAGCTCCTTCAAGCGGCTCGTGAACCGATCATCTCTTCATACTAGTTCATTATAGCATCAAATAAACATGAATGAACATCAGGAGGAATGTTGTTTCAACAGTGGAAAAACGTGAGTATGCGCAATTTTTCAAGTTCACGTTCACCAACATCAATCTACTAACTCCCCTGACTGCTTTGTCGGATAAGAGGGCGGATTCAGGGTTATGATTGGTCAGATCGTCTGTCAATCAAACTGTTTGCAAAGGGTCAATTCATTCAAAACTCTGATATTCATTCAAGAAAGACTTCAAAAATTGTGTGTACTCACATCTTGAAACAATGTTGAAACAACATTCCTTATGATGTTCATTCATGTTTATTTGATGCTATAAATGAACTAGTATGAAGAGATGATCTTGAAGGAGCTACAGCGATCTGCCACGACACATTAAAGAGCCTCTATGCGGTATTTATTGTTTAAACTTATTTTAAAAATTACAATATTTTAAATATGAAAGTGTTTCATATCAAAAGTAACCTGCTCTGTCTTGTCTGTCGACATGTTGTCAGTGTCCTCTTTGCTCTGCGATGTATTTTTCACTCCGTGAGAACATGATGTGTGGCGTGAGAGCGCATGGCTTGTCGGACATAGCAACAGTAACTAAAGGAGGCGGGTCTTTGCGAAGGGTCAATTGAATTGCATTCGTCATCACTAAGATGATTAGACCTGTTCCAGAAGTGGTCAAATGAGCACGAACTGAGAGAATAAACTCTTATGTAAAGATGTTATGATGTTGAATAGAGATGTTTGAGCTGCTAATTTATAAAATCTTTCATTTGATAAACCACAGCGCAAAAAATGACGTGCAGCTTCTCATTACAAAATTAGCTGGAATCAGACGCGTTTGACCTGAAGCGTCGGAAACACTCAATAAGGAGCCAATTCTACATGGCATTCGTGGCAGGAAGGCAGGACTCTCTTGTAATGTTTTTACAGCCATTAAGTGTTAATAGTGTTACTGTCGCACATACAACATTATAGGGTACTACTGAGGATACCCTTTATAAACAGTGGCATTGCCCGTATTTTGAAGTGTTAGTATCCCGATGGTGTCGGTATACCGTTCAACTCTGATGGCACTCTAAAAAATGTTAAATGTAACTTAGTGAAAAATAAAAAACACATATTAAAAGATATTAACAAATTAATAGGTTTTAATAAGTGTTCTTCCTTAAGTCATTTTATGAAAAATATTGCTAAAATGATATGTTGGTAAGTAAATCTTAGAAACCACCATATAATTTGTGGAGAAAAGTGCATCCCACAATTCCCAACACAAATGTATGTTAAGTTTTTTTATTGTGCATTTTGTTATTTAATTCAAGTTTTTAGTGTCTGATGGTGCTTGATGTTTGTTTGTTAACTGTGCGTTTTTTGTAGAAAGTAAAAATTCTGAATTGTAAAAGGCAGTACGTATACATTTACAGTAAAATTTAATATTTTTTTCTGTAACTACCTTATAATTTGTTGAGAACGAGGCACCCCCATCCCACAATTTACACACATGTAAGTACGTTTTTTATGTTATTTAGCTCAGGTTTACTGCGTTATTTTAATGTTTGATGGTGTTTGATGTTTGTGTGTAGCTGTGGTCTGTCTTTAAGCCATTATATTTGCTGTAGAGGCCAATTTTGATTAACGCAGACATCACGTGGCCTTCCATTGTTCCACCTGTACAATATACACAAATTCACATTAACAAACAGATTTTAATAGCTAAAATAGGTTGGTATTAATATCATATGAATTAATGACGTATATAGCTTACAGTTAGGAAAAATAAATAAATAAATAACACCCAAAAGTCATCAAAATGTTTGCAACATCACCACTAGCCAATTTTTTTACGGTAAAGTTCTGGCAACCACTATCATTTATCGTAAAATTAGCACTTTTTTATGTGTGTTTTTTCCAGCATTCAGTTAATTCTGCCAAGGACAAGCAGTGCCGCTTACCTTCGCCGAAGAAATGCGCTTGAATCAAGAACAGCAGAAAAAAGCCCACCGCCGCTCCCGCGAGCGCCCACGCCACGCGAACATGCTGCATCTTTCTGACGATCTGACGCGTTTACAACAGCACATCCATCCCGAATAAACACGCGATAAACATTCCCTTATTCTCAGGAAGAACAGCCTGTTCGGTAAGGACACTTTCCATGCGGAAAAGCCTCTGTTGATATATGTGTGGAGCTGCTCGCGCGACAGGTTTCTATTCGGAGAGATTAAAGTTCAAAACGAGTTTCAACGCGGCATCTGACACTTCGTGCCCCATTAACCGCTTCATAGTCTCAAGCTCACTCGTCCCGTAATATTTAGATTAGACGAAGGTATTCAAACATCCACGCGCGAGCCTCGAGCTGCATAACTGTCGCCCCCGGAATTCCGTTAAAGTCCAGGAAAAGACCTCAATATGTCCAGCATCACGCGAGAGGTCTCAAGTCTACTGCTTTGTTCTGTTGACTTCCCAGCGGAAATTTGGTGCGGACGCGCGTGCATCCCAAGAAAGCGCGCGGTGCTGTCCGTCTGAGCGTCTCCTTTTTAACTGAGGCTGCGGGTTTGCACGCGAGTTTCATCTTGGTTGAATATCGACGTCATCACTGTTAAATCTGTCAATCTCCAAGCGATTCCGCGTGGAGAGGGAGTGAGAGAGCTAGAGAGAGCGCGCGCGGGGATACCTGGTTACTGTAAGCCAACACTTTTTTCTTTTCTTTTTTTTTTTTTTTACTCTAAAAAAGTTGTTTTATTCTATGCAGAAGTATCGTTTGCCATATTATTTTCTCATTTTTTGTTTTCACCTGACAGGAATGCATAGTCTTCAGTCAAAAAGTTGCAGGTAAATGCTGTTTAATGTGTGGATCAAAGGAGAGTTTCCATTAATATTAATACACTGTGAATTGTTTTTTTTCTTTATTTACTGCTAAAATAATGGAAGCTAGTTGTAGTTTTCTTTACTGTAAAAATACTGTGATGTTGTTTAGCATTTCGGTAACAGCATTTTCTTTTTCTAACTTCATAGTTTCCGTAAGATAATCTTGGAAAGCCACAAATTAAAATAAACACACCAAGGTAACATCCGTGACTATAAATAGTAGGTCTAGTAAATAACATAAATGCAACATAAAACAATGTACACAACAAAGTTTTACGAAAAAAAATGAATTTTAAGTTTTAATGTAAAGTATAACCTACTGTATGTATTGCCTGTGTTTGTGTGTGCGTTTTTGTGATTTATGAGGACACAAATTTGTATAATAGCATGGGTATTACAAGGTAACATGTTGACTTAAACATGAAATATGAGGACATTTCATGAGTCCTCATTAAAAACATACTAAACAATGTGTTATTAAAAATGTAAAAATGCAGAATATTTTCTGTCATGGGTAGGTTTCAGGGTAGGGGGATAAAATGTACAGTTTGTACAGTATAGAAACCAAAACAAACCTGTGTGTGTGTGTGTGTGTTTAAATGGCTTGCATATACTCCATAGTTTACACATACAGGTCAAAATTGGTTTCTTTCATTTTCCATTTGATATTCAACTGATGTAGGTAATTACATGTAGGAAATGTCAAATATCATGTTGATGTTCAGATTTATATTCAGTTAGAAAGTAAATATCAAGCTATCATTTCGGAGAAGCTTTTTATCCAAAGTCATTTACAGTAGGCTACAGGCTATTTATAACAGTGGAACAGTGAGGGTACACACTCGATCTAAATCAACATTCAAATGTAATGCATGTATATGTTGATTTCTCGTGGTTTATTAGTTTTAGTTTTTCTTCAATTCAAACGGCTTCATCCTGTGATAGCTATTGCCTTGTCTCTTGATGATATAATTAATAATGATCCATTTTAATGCATATATTCAGATTTAAAAGTAATCCATTTTCTATGCTGCTAATGTCACTTTTCATATTACCCCCAAGTACAGCTGTCCACACATGACATCCCATCATATTCTCATATTGTTCTCACGTACTCCGAGCTTCAGTGGAAGAATGGCAATCAATCAGCGGGGACCCAATTAAATATGTTCAGAATACCGCACCACTGCAAAGTCAAGCTGCTACTGAAATATCCTGCCCTATAATAACACGTTCCCTCCGTGTTGCCAATATATCTCCTACAGATCTAGTATTTTCTCCTGCTCTATCTCTCAATTTCCATCCGTCTAAAGGGAATATCTATATTTGACTCTGCAGTGTTTGTTGGAGGTACTGTATGAAAAAATGTGGCGGGACAATTTATTAAACCTGCTTTCATTTATTTACTTTTTACATTTGTTTTCCATAGTAATCGCAACATCTCAGAGGAGACACTGGAAAGCAATATTGACGTAATATATCCCAGCCAGACCCAGTACCCTATTTTGTTTGCTATTTTTGGTAGATAAAAAAAATCACACCAAGCCAATTCCAACAATAAAATCTGTGAATGCCGTGGAAAACAAACCTGAGTATGAATATTTATGTTTTCATCAAGTATTTAGTTATGGTGAAAATAAACACTGTGTATTAAACAATTGTTGAAATTCCACACAACTGAACTGAAAAACTCAACATTTCAATTCATGGACTTAATCTTTCAGATCAATGCAGGGACAAGCCACTGTGTTTGCCCTTTTATCTAAATCCCTTTCCTTGATTTGGAATCCGAAATCCATTTGTTCGGAGAACTTCTAAAACAGATTGCTAGAAGAACGTCTAAGAAACTTTAGATTTGAAATGAGAAAGATTACTTACTAAGCATTTATCTCATGCTAATGAGAGCATTAGAAGCATCCCCACAAATGACAACTCTCGCCCCTTTCACACATACAGTCTTTACTGGTAAATTACCGGTAACAGATCATGTGTGAACAGGATCAATTAAATTAAATTAAATTAAACCAGTAAATTGGTTTCCGGCAATTTACCAGTAAGGGAAGCTGTAATATTAACAGTAAATTACCTATAATTATTGATATTCGATTCTTGAACGAATTGTTCTTTTGAGCCGGTTGAAACCGGTTCATAGGAAATAACCGGTCCGCACATCGAACTAAATCGAACTTTAGTTCGGAGTTAATGCCGCAAGACGCACAAGTCGAAGTAGCATGTCCGACTCAAAAAGAACTGGATGAGCCAGTTCAACCAGCTGTCGAATTTGCAGAGGATTACCAAGGAATCTGATGAGTGAGTTGATGATACCATGCAAGCCTGAGGTACGTACTGGAAATATGCTTATTATAACTACTAACATTTTATTAAAACATGCAAAAACCTTTTGGTCCATATTGGTCAGTCGTATCCGACATAAAGGGTCTGCAATCCAATGAAACTGTGACCACTATTAAGTGAATGAAAGGCAATTATCAGCAATATGAGTTCACACAAATAATGTTTCAATATGCGTTGACACAAAAAATTCTTTATTCGAACGTTTCATTGATACAACATGACATTGAGTTGTTAGCAAAGAAACGCATAATGACAGTCTATGAACCTATGAATCAGCTTTTTGAACCGGTTCATTGAGCCAAACTGTCCAAAAAGAACTGGTTCGCGGAAATGAATCGGACTCAACGCGGAATGAAGATTCCCGGTATTTGCACTTTCGAAGTCAGAACGCGCTGATGTAAGAAGTCAGTTTTCAACAGCTCTGGGCTAATCATAAAGTTTTAAAGGGTTAGTTCACCCAAAAATTCTGTCATTTATTACTCACCCTCATGTCGTTCTACACCCATAAGACCTTCGTTCATCTTCAGAACACAAATTAAGATATTTTTGATGAAATCCGATGGCTCAGTGAGTCCTCTATTGCTAGCAAGACAATTAACACTTTCAATGCCCAGAAAGCTACTAAAACATATTTAAAACAGTTCATGTGAGTACAGTGGTTCAACCGTAATATTATAAAGTGATGAGAATACTTTTTGCGCGCCAAATACACAAAATAACGACTTTTCAACAATATCTAGAGATGGCTGATTTCAAAACACTGCTTTGATGATTTACGAATCTTTTGTTTCGAATCAGTGGTTCAGATCACATATCGAAATGCCAAAGTCACATGAACTATTGAAATTCTGAAACACTTATGACGTAACAAAGCCTTGTTTACTGAAATCACGTGACTTTGGCACTCCGAACCACTGATGCGAAACAAAAGATTTCATCAAAAATATCTTAATTTGTGTTCTGAAGATGAATGAAGGTCTTACAGGTGTAGAACGACATGAGGGTGAGTAATTAATGACAGAAATTTCATTCCTGGGCGAACTAACCCTTTAAGAGCAAATGTGCGTTCTGTTTGATCATCCCTAATGCATGTCACTCAGACGTTTAAAAAATGTTGTCAAATTGACAGTGAAACTAAAGTATGAAGACAACGACAAGGCGTTTAAAGATCACTTCGATGACTGACATCACTTCCTGGTATTTTGATGCTGATGTGTGAATGGTCTCTTACTGGTAAAAAGCCAGAATGCCGTTGAGCAGCATATTTGTGGATTTACAGCTAAAGTCGTTCTGGTAATTTTACGGTAATTTACCAGGATTGCTGTATGAAAGGGGCTCCATATTGACAAAAGGCACCATAAAAGTAATAAAAGTGTCAATACCATTTTTACTATATGTTCCACGTCAAATTATAGATTTATGTGTGAACAGAGGGAAATTTGAGTCTGTATTCAATGATATTCTTCCCCTGCAGTGAGCTGTTAACCGGATCATTGAATCAGTTGAACTTGAGATCCATACTGCATAAAAATATTTTGAATGAAATTCAGGATATTTTCAGAACAACTTGTGCAAATGTGCTTCAGAGGCAGGATAAAAATAAAGAGGAAAAAAAAACATAACACATCTTGACTTACACCATCTTCCTGTCTGAGATCCAAGGGCGCTCTCACCTGCACCGTAATGTTATGCAGCATTTCTGTCAGCGTTATCACTGCAACACTCTGGGGGAGCAAAGCACAGACCACCGCTTGACTGCTGAATGTCCCTAAAGCGCAGTTTCCACTCCACAACACGCCTGACGACATGGTGAGTCTCGTTATGATCAATATCTTTGTTATTGTCAGGAATAGTCACAGGGCCTTAGTGTGACCATAGGAACCTACAACCTTGATAAAGCTAGAAAACACACATCAAGTGGTAACATCAAGTTACCAAAAAGCAAGCGTGAAGACCTCACCTCTAAATCGAACCCTCAGTGGGGCGTAAGCAGATCATACGAAAACCTGCAATTGAGATTGTTGGAATTCATAGAAACTTGCAGCCAATTCAGCGAAATGAGAGTGTGTTGGGTAAAGCATATAACAAAGATTGTTGTGTTAAAGATTATTTCTTTTATTTTTGTCATTGTTTATAATCTTTTTCCTGGTTTGCCTTCCTGAGATACCCTGAAATTTGTCTAGTCCTAGTTTTTCTTCAGTTAACTGTTTGCTTTGTGCACGCCTCTGTTAATTGACCAATCACTGCAGCTGTGTGCTAAGGGGTCCGGATTTATAAATGCCTGTATTGATGCACAATAAACTGAGACTTTGGAGCTGCTTGATGTTTGTAATGTGTGTGTATCTGTTCACATGTCAAAAAATGTGTTCTGGTTTTCATGACCCTTTAAGACAAGTAATTTCGGCGGCCATCTTTGAAACGCCGCTCTGGCATGCAAGTGCAGCTCCGATCTCTTTGAATGAGGAAACATCAAATTCTCCAAAGCTGTTTGCCAGGCTTTCGATTAAATTTCATATTTGAAATCACCAATGAAATCTGACAACAACTGTCTCCTAAATTTTGTTTCTATAAATGCTTGACCAAAAAAACAGCATTTTTCAGGCTGGATCAACCTAATGCACATGCGCAGTCCTAAGTGGGCGTCTCTACAGGAAGCGCGAGTCTGACTGTTTTTGTCAAGTGTGCCACATGAATCCTGAAAATCCAAAGCATCTCAATCGCCCCCAGATGGCTGGATGCAGTATAGGTCATAAACCCAGCCCTTTCCATGTAATGTAATGGGACGCAGGATAAACTAAACAGTCAAATTAGATGTTAATTTTATTTTCAAAGATAATTTCTGTCATTTTAGGCAGTTTTTTATCATGCTGATGTTAAAGTGTTCAGTCTTTAAATAAATTTGTTTTTGGTTATTTGACACTATAAAAACGTGGGTTTTGACATCATGATTGACAGCTGAGATTGACAGCTTCTCTGAGCGAAGTTGTCAGTGAACTGTTTATTTCACACTAACATAATGAGTTGTTCTGCAGTATTAACTGATTCTGCGGGAGTGTGGGCGGGATCTTGATATCACGGCTCCACTTCACGCTCACTACTACGCAGATTCGAGACTCAAGATGTCAGCGCCATATTGGGACACTGGTGGCTTCAGTTACTACAATGAAAGCTGGTGAAGGTTCGTCATCTTTTATTTATTTTTTTTACAGTCTATGGTTTTTATAAAAACCGGAGCGTCTAACCGGAGCTGCAGTGACATGATGACTTTACCAATCTGCGATTGGCTCTAACTTAGAAGGCGGGACTTATTCGCCACATATTCTGCCTTGCACTTTCTCCCATTCATAAAATATGAATGCACCATCTCTCTCTATATAAAGTCTTTGACGTAGACCTAAGTTTATTCTCCTTTGTTTATCTTTTGCTTGTGTAATCTGAATGAGATTTATCTTTATTTAATTTTCTGTTCTTGTCCAGAAACCACACATTATGTACTCCCTGCTCATTTGCTCTTTTCTACATGCTTCAGTGGATGAATAAAGTGGTCAAATGGAACTGTACTCCTGGACTTATAATAGACAGCCGACTACCCTTTCCTCCCTTACAACTGTATTGAATGCTCTTAAGAGCTTTATCAGAAACTCTGGACTAAATAAGCTGATTCACTGAAAGGATCAGATTTAAAAGAACAATTTGTTCATGAAACATGCATGAGATTCATGTCTAATTTGAAAAATGTAAGATTTTTCATTGAATAATGTTTGTTTGCCAGACAAAGCTATCATCCCAGCTAACAGGGAACATTCTCGGAACTTTGACTAACGTTCTGAAAAGGTCTTCTCAAAGTTAAGAAACATTATTCCAGTAATGTTAGAGCGGTTCTTCAAAGTAATCTTGTATGTATTTATGGTGTTCTCAAAAACGTTAGCACAGAACCAATATTTATGGAACATTTGTTAAGTTGGACTTTTTTTTTTAATGTTACTCATTTCAGAATGATTTTCAGAACATTCAAAAGTAACAATTCACAAAAAATGCTGGGTTAAAAAAAAACCAAGTTGGGTTGAAAATGGACAAACCCAGTGATTGGGTTGTTTTAACCGAGCGTATGGGTTAAAAGTTTGCCAAAAGTGCTGGGAAGTTTTATTTAACTCAACTATTGTTTAAAAATAATTATATGGCTGGCTTAAAATGAACCCAAAATAGGTTGGAAATTAAAAAACAGACACATAATTACTAGAGGCGATAATAATAATCAGCAGCAAGCATTTTAATAAATGTTTATTGTTTAGTCTAATTATTATTCATTAAACTTATTAATGTTCATTTATTAAACATTAATACATGATCATTTCCAACAATTTTGGTTTCATTTTAAGCAAGGAATGCAGTAATTTCTACATTAAAATAAAACTACCCACCAGGTTGAGCAAACATTTAACCCAATCTGTGGGCTAATTGGAACATTAGCAAAACATTCTTAGAACGTATTTTTGTTAGCTGGGATGTGACTTCTGAAGAACTTGAATGATAGCTTTATGGTGCTTTTTTTCATAATGATTCAGAACAACATGAGAGTGAGTAAATAATACCAGAATTTCATTTCTGGATAAACTAGACCTTTAAGGCAAAACAAAAGAGCACCCTATCAGAATGACAATGATGAAATGACTCATAGCTCACCAAATCAGATTTAACGCCGATGTGCAGATGTAAGACTTTCTGCTCTGACAGGTGTTCGAACCACAGGATCAGGGCTTCTAGGGTGTAGAACCTTCATTCCAATTCAGAATAATTAGTCAGGAGAGATATTAACCAAATAAAACACAAGAAGCCTGAAGTGGAGAAGAAATTGATACACTTAAGGAAATTCCACCACCAACCAATGTCTAAACTGTACAGCGCATCCTTATTACAGTTTGAGTTGTGCAATCCAATTTGGACGAATCGCATTAAATGTGACATCCGCCTTCACAATATGCATTCCAGTAAATCTGCTGCATTTCAGAAATGTTTTTTCCCCGGTTTCAAGATATGTTGATCCATATGGCATTCAAATCTCAGACTCTTGTTTAGCTAATGTGGAACCATATATATATAAAACTACATTGTGAAACTGCTGTATCCTTTGATATGAGCGGTGAGTGATGTGTTTCTGCTGTCAGAAGTAATAAGAATGGATTTAGTCTCACAGTTTTACTCCCAGACAGTCCGAAAGAAAAGCTGATAGTAGAGATCCCAATCAAAGAGAGGTGGGAAACTGTGACAAGTCCAGATATGTTGAGTGATAAGAAGGCAGGGGCTCTTCTTCTCTCGCCTGCCCACAAAGACTGTAATCAATCTACGCAGACTAATTTGGGCCGGTCTTCACATTGTGATTCAAAAAGAGGTGGAGAAGGGAAGTGAGAAATGGTCTGACTGGCCAGAGTAAAGCGGTAGAGTCATGGGTCCTGCAGTGCATTACATTTTCATTCCCCCATCATATACATGTATGGCTTAGAGTATTAAACTCAGATTGTACAGTTGGAACATATTAATTTGATATTTTATCGTGATAATATTTAACTCGCTGATGCAGTGGACAGTTTTTTAAAAGACATTTTAATTATTCATGTTATGATGGTGTTAAATTAAGTTGGAATATTGCTGTATTTATTATTCTAATCCATGCACATTATTGTAGTTTAAAATTCATGTGCTCTCATAATCTTTAATTAAAATAATTTCCCCTCCCTCTTGCAGCGACATATCTTCTCTTCTCTGATGACGTATTTACTGGTGCGAGTTCGGGAAAACCTGTCGCTCACATGAGATCGACCAATAGCAAACCACAACCATCCAATCAATTTGCAAAATGGACAAAATCATGCCCTGCCTGACATTTTTTCTTGTTCAAGCAGCTGTTATGGCCCGTTGAATGATAAAACACTGACAGCCAATCAGAATCCATTTGAATTTAAGGGCTTGCATGTTTAAAATGGCAGACGACATTGCAGAGAAGTTAAGAAAAAATCTAAACGTCCAGAAAAATCCACCATTGTTAACAAGTCAAACCCCTTTTTAAGGATACTTTAAGGAAATGGATATGTGGAAAACAATTGATCACACCCTGTGAGAGAAGTATTAAGGGAGGTGAGATCTTTATGCCAGGCTAGCAAACAGTGTAACATAAAATTACCTCAGGTATCCAGCGCTAGTTTTGACAACATTGTCTAGCTTTCTTTGAAGTTATCATTCGTTGGTGTGGACGCAAATATAGTTATTGTTACAGTTATCGTTCTCGGCATGAACAAACCTTTTACACTCGTATACGTCACAATAGGGAAGAAAAGACTATCACAATTCTGTTTCATGCTGACTGAAAGATTTGTGATTTAATAGTTCATACATTAAAGATTTAATAAACACTTTAAATAAGTTTAATACAGTTTGAATGAATGTTGCCATTAGAGCCATATTCCAGACTGCTTTGCTCCAATTTCTGAAACAATTATCACAATTAACTTCAAGTTGACATGCAAAAATCTCATCCTACTTATTGCCCATTTCTGAAATTTGTTTTACCCTTTTAGAATAAAACACTTGCTTAAAGGATTAGTTTACTTTAAAATGAAAATTACCCCAAGCTTTCCTCACCCTCAAGCCATCCTAGGTGTGTATGACTTTCTGCTTTCTAATGAACATAATAGGAGTTATATTAATAAATATCCTGACGCGTCCAAGCTTTATAATGGCAGTGAATGGGACCAACGAGTTTGAAGCTCAAAAAAAGTGCATCCATCCATGAAGCAGTAAATGTACTCCACACGGCTCTGGGGGGTTAATAAAGTCCTTCTGAAGTGAAGTGATGCGTTTGTGCAAGAAAAATATCCATATTTAAAAAATTTATAAAGTAAAACATCTAGCTCTTCAGACCACCTTCCATATTGAACTTACAAAAAAAGTGTAACACTTCTTGCAGTTCAAAATGCTTACTCTACGTCAGTATTTAACTTACCAAAAAAGTGCTTTTTCCATAAGTTGAATGTGGAAGGCGGTCTGGCAGAAGCTAGATATTTTACTTTATAACTTGTTAAATAACTTGTTAATTTATTAACCCCTGGAGGAGTGTGGAGTATATTTATCATGGATGGATGCACTTTCTTGAACTTCACATTCGTTGGTCCCGTTCACTGCCATTATAAAGCTTGGACGCGTCAGGATATTTATTAATATTACTCCTATTATGTTCATTAGAAAGCAGAAAGTCATACACACCTAGGATGGCTTGAGGGTGAGGAAAGCTTGGGGTAATTTTCATTTTAAAGTGAACTAATCCTTTAAGCAAGTGTTTTACTCGAAAAGGGTAAAACAGACTTTCAGAAATGGGCAATAAGTAGGATGAGATTTATAGTTTGCATGTTAACTTGAAGTTAATTGTGATAATTGTTTCAGAAATTAGAGCAAAGCACTCTGGAAAATGGCTTTATTAATATAACTCTGATTGTGTTCATCAGAAAGCAGAAAGTCATATACACCGAGGATGGCTTGAGGGTGAATAAAGCTTGGGGTAATTTTAATTTTAAAGTGAACTAATCCTTTTACTTCAAGTTATAGAACTCGGTAGGTATGACAGAAATGACTCTGTGTAAAGACAATATTTACTGAATAAAACTGCAGTGCCTTTGTCTGTTTAAAGGACAGATTGGTGGTTTAAAAAAGGGCATGAGGGTGGAAAAGCAGATCTTTCTCTAGTTCTGAAGTGTTTTCCTTGCAGGTCAGCCCAGCATTTTTATAGACAGTATTGATTTGAAAGACGTAACATTTTGCCCATTGACCGTGATGCACCATTGTAGCTAGTGTTTATGAAATGGATAGCGTGTGTGAAATTAATTATTGACAGATTCAAATGTGCCGTCCACAGCGGCGTAAATGTGGATAGTAAGCAGTTTTTGACAAACGTTTTGGATAAATCATTCAGACAAGGTGTAGTGGGCAAGCAACCGAGCTTAAAAAGGCTTTCGTGTGAATGATGCAGGGGTGGATTATCAAGTTGTGATGCTGTATTCACTTAGCTTGTCAAAACAGATAACCTGTGACCACGTTTTTTTAAGTGATACATCATTCGGTACAGTGAAAAACTGCAGATTTCCAACATAATCACGATGACATGCAGTCGAAAACCTTCAGTCAGATGATTCTATGAGCAATGACTGAAAGAGAATGAAAAAGAGATTGCTTATTAAAATCTAATATCTTGTAAAGAATCACTAAAATGAAATACAGATTTGACTAAAATATTGTTTAGGCCAGAGATGTAATCACGAGAAGGCGTTCCACTGAGGATAACTCCATTTTCTCGAACTGTTGGCGGCATTACCACCAAATTGAGAGAGAGAGAGAGAGGAGAAAAAAGTTAACGTGCTTGTAAAAGATGGGCCACTTTATGAATTTTACTGCCCACAGGTCAGATGGGAATACATTCATTCTATATTCAGTGCGGAATTTATACCAGTTTCCCGTCGTTGCCATGCAAAGCACACAAGAGCAGTTTCAAGGCAAATCATAAAGCATCTGCCCTTCTGTAGTGGAGATAGAAAAACAATTCTGTAAAGGTGTGTGTGTATGTGTGTGTGCTTCTGTCCTTTAGTACTTCTCTCAGGACATTCCATTTTTTTAATTATTGGCCTGTAAAAAGGTCAGTGAAATGATGCTCATTTTTTTGTCTGAATCTATTCATTTATTCAGAAAAACTTCGGCTGCATCTGACACACTGATACACAGTACTCATAAAAGAGTAGTACCCAGATACTTCTGACGAGATTCTGAAGTGTGTATTCAATAGACACTTTACAATCCCATGAGGCCACGACGCAGCTGACGCTGGTAGGTCATGTGATAAGACCAACATGGTGAGTATATACATCCTGATCACATTCATAATAGATAGAATGTATTTTTTTAGTTGTCACAAAGGAATTACAGAGAATTCAAGAGAGTATGTGATTTCAGACGCAACCATTGTCCGAATCGGATTCAGAGCAATGATTCATATGAGAACATAGATCAAATAGATTGCATCCATGAACAACCCCAAATCTTGCACGGTCCTAAACCTCTACCTGAGTGACCATGGTAGCTTACTTGTGCATAAGTAACTTATCCTAAATAATAATTTATTTATAAATAAATAATAGCTCCTTCTGGTTACAAAGATGCTTTACTATTTCAGAAGATGTGTAACAGCGCCCCCTATACAAGATTGCCGGAAAACCTTGTCAATGGTGTGGAAAGTGTTATAATTGACAGAAAATCTCGTCATTGCGGGGAAAGGCTTCAAATGCAATTCATACACTTAATGACATGAATATACCTCTTTTATGATGAGCATGTTTTTAATAAATTCCTTTTGATATTCATGGGGGCATAAAGTTTGTACAACTGTACATAATGCAGAAAAAGCCTCGGTAAAGAATTATATTTATGAAAATAAAACTGTATTAAATGGTTTGGTATAATATGATCATATTTCAGAGATTTCTGAAGAAAAAAAGTATTGTAAGAAAACTGCTCATTAATATTTGAAAACATGTGTGTGTGCAAGCAACATGCAGAAAGATGCATGGGGGAAAAACAAAACAGATAGGACATGATGTCATAGAGAGGACAGGAAATGATAGGAAATCATGGCGAGGACCCCTGCAGCAGACAATCATGGCTGTGTCAAGGTCAATAAATCTCAAACAAGGCCATTAATTCCATTAATTAATTTAGATGTGTAACACCCTCAAAACTTAATGATATTTTTAAATTGAGTCATGATATAAGTCATGATATATAAAAACATGTTTTAAAAATTACAATTGAAAATTTTTTTGAATAATGATTAAAGTGTTTGTTCACCCAAAAATGAAATTTCTGTCATTAATTACTCACCCTCATATCGTTCCAAACCTGTAAGACCTTCATTCATCGTCGCAACACAAATAAAGATATTTTTGATAAAATCCAATATGCTTAGTGAAACCTTCATTGACAGCAGGATAATTTACACTATCAAATGCCCAGAAGACATATTTAAAACAGTTCATGTGACTACAGTGGTTCAACCTTAATGTTATGACGGGATGAGAATGCTTTTTGTGCACCAAAAAACAAAATAATGACTTTATTCAACTATATCTAGTAATGGGCGATTTCAAAACACTGCTTCATGAAGCTTCAGAGTGTGTATCAAGGTGCCAAAGTCATGTGATTTCAGTAAACAAGGCTTTGTTACGTCATAAGTGTTTCAAAATTTCAATGGTTCACGTGACTTTGGCAGTTTGAATCACGGTCCGAATCACTGATTTGAAACAAAAGATTAATAAAGCTTCGAAACTTCATGAAGCAGTGCTTTGAAATCTCCCATCACTAGATATTGTTAAATAAAGTCGTTATTTTGTTTTGTTTTTTTGCGTACAAAAAGTATTCTCGTCGCTTCATAACATTAAGGTTGAACCACTGTAGTCACATGGACTATTTTAATGATGTCTTTACTACCTTTCTGGGTAATTGAAAGTGTAAATTATCTTGCTGTCAATAGTGGCCTCACTGAGCCATGAGATTTTATTAAAAATGTCTTAATTTATGTTCCGAAGATGAACAAAGGCCTTATGGGTGTGGAATGATGTGAGGGTGTAATTAATGACAGAAATTTCATTTTTGGGTGAGCTAACCCTTTAGGATGTGTACATAATACTAATGGTTACACCACATGACATTCATGAAAATGTTTTTCATAACCAAATGAAACAAACAGGAATACAAAGACAATGTTTCTAAGAATTTGGTTTTAATCTAGATTTTTAAAATATCCTTACTTTATTTGTCAATGACCCATAACCAGATGTCTCAATTCGTTTAAAAGATCGAAACGTTTGTTTCAAGAAAGTTCCTGAGTTTATGACACTGTCAGGTTTAAAACAGGTTTCGGACCCGTCTCGAGACCTCTGATTTCTGTTCCATTTAGTTTTGTGTTTGAATTAATGAAATGTCAGGGATTGTGGAGGAACTTCCAGAACAAAGTGATTTTTCTTGTTTATTCCTGGCAGCTTTCATTGAGCTTATGAAAAATTAATGTAGATGTATACCGTCGCAAGCATTACTACGAATCATAGGGTAATGATACTGTTTCAGCTTTTGACCTGAGGTTAAGGCTGATTATAAACAAGCAGGTAACGTCTGCAGTCAATACCGACAAATACTCGGAAAGGATGGGGCTAAAAAATATGAATAAATGAACAAAATGACCTTGGTGGCCGCCAGGCTCTTTGCATACGACAATTTGTTTTCAGAGATTCGAGAAAGCATTGCAACGCTGCCGCAAGAGCGATTCTTGAAAGCTTTTCTTAAATTATTTGAGCCACAAAGAGATTTCGCAACAAGCAAAGGCATCAGCTGCTTTACATTATTCAAGACTTACACAATGGCACTTCTGGCACGTCTCCTGCTTTCAAATTGAACTTGATTTAGTTAAGCTGGGAGAGCACAAATCTGAGGATAGAGTGGCCTGCCAGACGACAGGGAGGAGAGTCACTAACAGACACGCTGCGGTCTACATGTGGCGTGAAACGCCATTGACCTTCTGTCCAAAAATGTTACAGTGCTTTGGTTCTGAAAGTATTATATTTGCGGATGATGAACCGCGCCTGCTGAAAGTTTTGGAGGGTGAACGTCGGGAATGAGAGAGATTCTTTTCGATATTGCCACAAAAAACCTAATATAACACATATTAATAGGATTTGGCCGGGACTATATAGTGCCAATACAATCTAACATTTATTGCTCCCGAGAAAAAGAGCAGAAGCAAGAAACCAAGGTTTCAGGAATTGAGCAGTAGAGAGATTTGGTTTCCCAGAGACAGCCAATGAAGCTTAACAAAGCCATGTTTCAAAATGTATGAATGTATCAGCTGGAATTACACTGCTCCAGTTGAATAAATATCTTCAGGGTTTCTCTTCCCCTGTGTCCGTTGAATGAGCTCTTGTAAACACAGTCTTTCTCTCTCTTTCCATCTCTCTCTCTCACCCTCAATAGGTTTTGCAAACAAACGAACTGATTGATCTATCGCAGGCTTGTGTAGAAGTGTAGAAGGTACCTCAATGTCAGTGCATTATTGGAAGGGAAGCTTCGAAAGAACTACACCATAAACCACATTAATTGAGCGGCTTCATTATCCGCCGGCTTTATTAAAATAGCAGCTCATTTAGTTGTCGCGCACCAGACTTCATATTTCTTTCCTGGGGCTGTTATCAAACTTGTTTATTTTTCCAAAGTTGTTTATTTCCTCGGCTACGAATCGTTGGACCAAAAAAATTCTCCCATCTACTTTAGTTTGATTGTCTCTTTTTGCTTGTTTCCCAGTTTTATTATTATTTTTTTTCACAAGGTGCTTCCTTTAGAGGGAAAAAAGGCTCACCCTGCCCCCACAGAGGAGTAGCGCCTTGAGCGTGTAGTATTTTGCAAACTAAAAAACTTCTTTGTCAAGTCCTGTAAGTTTGAAATTTTTCTCAAGGCGTACTTTTGTGCTCTCACATCTTCAAAGTGCCTAGTTTTGCTCTTTATGTATAAATGTATGTGTATGTGTGTGTATTCATTTATGCTTCATTAAAGTATACACTGCTCCTTTCTATGACTATGCCTTTTTCCTCTTGTACAGTGTAAGCATCTTGTACAGTGCTACATTTTCAGTAGCGGCATTTGTACCATTGTTTTGAAAACATGTAAGCTTTTGCAGTAACAAGCGACTGTCAAAACTCTACATTGCTGTTTTTAATGCCACTTTGTGTATGCTGTACAACTAAGAAAGCTGATTTAGTAATTAAATTGTCCAAACTGTGGGGGGAAAAAAATAGTAGGCTAAATTGTGCGCACAATTCACTAATTTCTTCCTTCGATTTGATAAAACGTTTGCACTGTTTACTATTTCATTCCCTCGATTTGCTAAAACGTTTGCACTGTTTACTATTTCATTCCCTCAATTTGATAAAACGTTTGCACTGTTTACTATTTCATTCCCTCGATTTGCTAAAACGTTTGCACTGTTTACTATTTCGTTCCCTCGAATTACTAAAACGTTTGCACTGTTTACTATTTCATTCCCTCAATTTGATAAAACGTTTGCACTGTTTACTATTTCATTCCCTCAATTTGATAAAACGTTTGCACTGTTTACTATTTCATTCCCTCGATTTGCTAAAACGTTTGCACTGTTTACTATTTCGTTCCCTCGATTTGCTAAAACGTTTGCACTGTTTACTATTTCGTTCCCTCGAATTACTAAAACGTTTGCACTGTTTACTATTTCATTCCCTCGATTTGATAAAACGTTTGCACTGTTTACTATTTCATTCCCTTGATTTGCTAAAACGTTTGCACTGTTTACTATTTCGTTCCCTCGATTTGCTAAAACGTTTGCACTGTTTACTATTTCGTTCCCTCGATTTGCTAAAACATTTGCACTGTTTACTATTTCGTTCCCTCGATTTGCTAAAACGTTTGCACTGTTTACTATTTCGTTCCCTTGATTTGCTAAAACGTTTGCACTGTTTACTATTTCGTTCCCTCGATTTGCTAAAACCTTTGCACTGTTTACTATTTCGTTCCCTCGATTTGCTAAAACGTTTGCACTGTTTACTATTTCGTTCCCTCAATTTGCTAAAACCTTTGCACTGTTTACTATTTCGTTCCCTCAATTTGCTAAAACCTTTGCACTGTTTACTATTTCATTCCCTCGATTTGCTAAAACGTTTGCACTGTTTACTATTTCGTTCCCTCGATTTGCTAAAACGTTTGCACTGTTTACTATTTCGTTCCCTCGATTTGCTAAAACATTTGCACTGTTTACTATTTCGTTCCCTCGATTTGCTAAAACGTTTGCACTGTTTACTATTTCGTTCCCTCAATTTGCTAAAACGTTTGCACTGTTTACTATTTCGTTCCCTCGATTTGCTAAAACATTTGCACTGTTTACTATTTCGTTCCCTCGATTTGCTAAAACGTTTGCACTGTTTACTATTTTGTTCCCTCGATTTGCTAAAACGTTTGCACTGTTTACTATTTCGTTCCCTCGATTTGCTAAAACATTTGCACTGTTTACTATTTCGTTCCCTCGATTTGCTAAAACGTTTGCACTGTTTACTATTTCGTTCCCTCAATTTGCTAAAACCTTTGCACTGTTTACTATTTCGTTCCCTCAATTTGCTAAAACCTTTGCACTGTTTACTATTTCATTCCCTCGATTTGCTAAAACGTTTGCACTGTTTACTATTTCGTTCCCTAGATTTGCTAAAACGTTTGCACTGTTTACTATTTCATTCCCTCAATTTGATAAAACATTTGCACTGTTTACTATTTCATTCCCTTGATTTGCTAAAACATTTGCACTGTTTACTATTTCATTCCCTCGATTTGCTAAAACATTTGCACTGTTTACTATTTCGTTCCCTCAATTTGCTAAAACGTTTGCACTGTTTACTATTTCATTCCCTCGATTTGCTAAAACGTTTGCACTGTTTACTATTTCGTCCCCTAGATTTGCTAAAACGTGCACACGATTTGATATGTCTAGCTAGTTCTCTTTTAAATTAGCTTTTAGCTTAGCAAGCTAGGTTCAAAGTAGCTCCCCCGACAGTGCTCTTGTGCTTGCTTCAAAATAGTTTATTTATACAAATGGAAAATATGCATGTCTCTTATTTGCAAATCTCTCTACAGAAGCAGTAATAGAAATCCAAAGTTAGCATTACGGTTCTCTAACTCTTCAACTACTTTGAAAGTATTTTCCACCCTTTGCATTTGAATAGCCATTTTAATGAATCCCATCCATGCTCTTAAAACGTTAAAGCAGCGACTCCAAGATCCCCCGATGAGAGCAGTGAGTGTCGTCAGAGGGATCTGATGTCTCATAAGCACTTTAGAAGGGAATGTTCTTAGAAATTCTGTATTTTTAAGCTTGGTTGTTTGAAAGGAAGTTTAAAAGAATGCTAGTGGTCTTCGTACTATCTCATCATATGCATAATAAAGCACATGTCTTCACAGCATGGTAAATTTATAGAAATACAAACAATAAATGGCTGCTTTCAGGGAAGTAATTCATCATGAGCGGCTTATAGGTGCTCTGCATAATGAGTCTGTAGGTCAAGATCCACTCGCACTCCACTGGTCATCACAGCCATTGCATAACTTGATTTTCAAAAGCCAGAGAACAGTATAGACGGATTAAAAGAGCATGCGTGTCAGCTCTGGAATAACGACTTCTTAAAGTCCCATTATTTTGTATTCTGACTCAGCACACCACTCAATACATTACAAATTTTCAGTTTGAATAATTTGAGGTAAATGTCATGCAGAGGAATGGTTGATTCAACTGTTTTGAGCATTACAGTTGCTGGTTAGAAAACAGATTTTAGGTTGGTTTTTTATGTGTATTATTTGTATGCACTGAACAGATGGCCTGTCTCCAAGCTTATTGTGAGTTATGGACTCTAGTGTGGTGCTAGTGCATTTTAGCTTTTAAAAGATGAAAAATAGCACAAGTACATGCATAAAGATTCTTGTTGCTTTTAATGAAATGATTTGCCTGTCTTACGCCCCCACATTAGAAGTCCCAAAATCTGTTGAGGGGGTAAAAGGGTGTGTGAATGCTGTCTCCGCAGAGCAATCAATAAAGATTTCCTTTTACTGGCCTGTCTTAGGACGAACTAAAGATTTTAATGTACTCAAGTCAATATGCAATGGTGACTCAGACAAGAATACAGCCCTTCTGAAAGCTACAATAGGCTCTGGGTGTCTGCTCCAGAAATGCAACATCCCCTAATAAAACTGATTAAGGGGTTTTGCCCATTTGCTGAAAGGCCACTGGGGAGGAAGTGTCTGTTTTTTGCTGTGTCCTCTAACTAAATGCAGTGCTATAGATGGAATCAATAGGACAACACGACGCTAATGAAGACTCAGGCAGTGGGACAGCCACAGTACAGTGGGGCTTGACTCCTGAGTCCCCAAACACCAGACCAGTAATCTAGTCATATAGAGGGAATGCACTTGATTAAGTAAAATGTAGTAAGTATATGGACATCTCTATCTCTCTCTCTCTCTCTCTCTTCCCCTTATCTATCTATCTATCTATCTATCTATCTTTCTTTCTTTCTAGTAGCATTGACTATAGAAAAAGTTGGTTTGTAAAAGTGAGGGAATTAATGTCTAAAATTGATCTATCTATCTATCTATCTATTATTGGTAAAAGTGAGGGAATTAAAATCTATCTATCTATCTATGTATCTATCTATCTATCTATCTATCTATCTATTGTTGGTAAAAGTGAGGGAATTAAAATCTATCTATCTATCTATCTATCTATCTATCTATCTCTCATCTATTGTTGGTAAGTGAGGGAATTGAAATTTCTCTATTTATCTATCTATCTAGCTGTCTATCTATCTATCTATCTATCTATCTATCTATCTATCTATCTATCATCTATCTGTCTGTCTGTCTATCTATCTATCTGTCTATCTATCGTTGGTAAAAGTGAGGGAATTAAAATTTCTCTATTTATCTATCTATATATGTATCTATCTATCTATCTATCTATCTATCTATCTATCTATCTATCTATCTATCTATCTGTCTATCTATCTATCTGTCTATCTATTGTTGGTGAAAGTGAGGGAATTAAAATTTCTCTATTTATCTATCCATCATTGGTAAAAAAATAAATAAATAAATGGGGAAATTAATATCTAAAACGACCTAACAGCACTTGGGAGTTAAATGCTCTAAACAAATAAACTCATCGTTTTCATTTATCCTATTTTCATATCGAGCTTCTCACATAACCAACTCATTACTGCTATTGAACTCACACTTCCATTATTGTCAACGCGTTATGGGAATAAATGAAAGATTCATACGGCAGAAGAGCAGTTTACTTACCGCAGTACAGGATCAGCAGACCGCTCAACAGCACCACAACCCAGAAAGTTGAGGACATCGTCAGCCACGCATCACTCTGTCTAGTCCTCTTCCTAAAGGGCGAAGCCATCAAAATCAGTCTCAATTCTCCAGTCAAATTAGCCTCCAATCAGACTCATATAGCCAACAGCTATTCATGCGTCGGCTTGCGTCTCAAAGTTGCCATAAAGAAACTAGGGAGAAACGGCGCGAACGTATCCGTGAGAAGCACTGAAACGAGACTGCAAATGAAGAAGATCCTACGTGATCAGCGATGCTAAAACTTGAAAGAAAAAAAATAGGCTTCCTAAAAGCTGAGTTGGAGATAAGCTCTGCTGCCGTTTCATCTGGCGACTACAGAAAAGTGCTTGATAACTGAAGTGAAGGTGTTTTTGATTCAGAGAAGAGAGCGAATCGATTGTTGTGCTTATTTCCCCCACATAAAGCGCAGTCAACTTATGCCTTCCTGACTGAAATGTTTATAATACTCTGTTTCCAGCTATACATATGGGTCAGTGACGGTATTTTATTTGTCTGGACATATTAAATAGATAAAAATCTTACATAAAAACATGATATTTCCATAATTACTTAAATACGCCTCTTTATGATTTCTTGAAAGAGAGAGAGAGAGAGAGAGAGAGAGAGAGAGTCTAATTTAAAGATATAAATATGTTTTTAATAAAGATAAAGTAGATACAAGGAAAGTTTTTCAGTTTTTACTTGATGCAACCTGACATTTTACAGCCACTAAATCAAGAATTCTGTTGAAAATGTCATAAACACTTAAAAATGAAACCCATATGACCAAAAACTCCATTTCTTAAACTTGGCACTTGCAAAAGATTTCTCCTGTGTATCATCTCAGACATCTGCATTTTTCATTGACCCGCTATGCATTTATCTCTCTGTGCGCGTTTTAGTATTCACAACATTACGAAGCATTTTTCCCTGCGATAAGCTTCTGAAGTCAACATCACCTCAAAGCTGTGGACACGAACATAATATCCAAGCAGAGACCAGAGGAAATGAAAACCTCTTTGATTTAACACTTAGGAAAAGTGCTGTTGTAAATAATATCTACACCGTTTAGATGAACCTGACTAGTCACAAACATGGGATTCAAATACTGTTGCAAGGTGGAATATCTAATTAAGACAGCCCTCAGCACTGGTTTACTCATGGGAAAGCCTTGTTTTCCTACGTCATCCACGTGAGAGATGACGGTGTTTGATGGTTTTATTTATGACATGCTAAGTTTCATCCCTTTGAAGGATCAATAGATCAAGTGTGGGTGGGTTCCTGGGGCAAAGAGACTGGTGTCTGGCACGTGTCTATAATTCATAGTCCTAGAGCTTGGGATGCTCAGATGATTGTGTACAATAGTAGACAGCCCTCGACCCACCTCTTTCTAAATTCCTCTGTGTCCACCCCTGGCCCCCCGGCCATCCCCAAGGGAAATCACAACTACTTCAAAGTGGTCTGCTGAAGGAAAGGAGAAGAAATATTTCGAACTGTATAATTTTTCATACCTTTCGATCATAACATCCTCTCCAAGACCCTCACTTTTTCATGAGGTGGTGATTTCATAATAATTTGTATGATGTGAATGTACAATTTTCAGAAAAAGTATGAATTAGGTCCACCCCTAACCCCAACCTAAACTTAAACAGATGAGAGATGTAAGAAAGAGCTTAGAATTCATACAACCTATTATTGAAAATTCACTTTTACATGGTGTTTGAACAGAAACGTGTGTCGGCAGTGTACATAGCTACCTTATGATGGTAAAATTCCACCTACTCCTCTTTTTTAATCCAAATAAATCATATAAGCAGTGTCTCAGATCAAGCCTTTTTGCAGATTCTAGTAATGTGACGTTATATTGCTTAAGCCCCTCCCACGACTGTTGACGGACTCACCCTTATTAGCATAGGCCACGCCCTCTGTGAGCTGTACAAAGTCCGCCATGTTTATCTCCTCACCACATTCAAGTAAGAAATATATTCTTATTAAAGTTACTAAAGTTATTCATTCAAGAGCAGTAAGTTATTTTCTGCTTTTCTTTAATACACAGATCTAATATACATATGCGATATTTTTCTTTTCTGTTTACGTTCACAGACATAACCGACTGTGTTTATGTGAACTTTTTTACATAACCTTGTTTGTATTTGACAGTTTAAGCGCAATAATTTTTGGCAGAATATCTGAGGCATGAGTTGCCCAGGCTCCGCCCTCCTCTGACAAGTGGGGGACTTCATGGACACATTCTGGGGATATCTGAGACATATATTAAAAAGGGGCATAATAGGTCCCCTTTAAAATGTGGTCACATTTACCTATGCTCTGCGAAATCCCTTGAGCGAAACCTAGTCACTTCAATTGGAATCTCCACGATCGGGAGTTTTGCATGAGGGCGAAAAAGTTCCCCACACAGATTTCACTTGTGTTCACATGAATTTGCCATGCTAAGCAACAGAAATCTGAATTGGTTTGAAAGTGACTTCTGTGTGAACAGTTTTATGTCTGATGCATATGGCACACAAAATTGGAAACACTTCAGGAGTTTCAAAGTCATCATCTGATTGGTTGAACAAGATTTCTGGGAGATGTCAGAAAAAAAACCCATTGTGAAGCCAAACCCACTCATGGAAGAAGAAAGCCATGGTGTTTACAAACGTGACAAAGTGCTATATCATGATAAACTAAACACTGTATTTTCAAAAGTATGTGAAATATTTGATGTTCATGTCATAGACTCTTTAGAATATCCAAGAGTTTTACATGCCGGTCTGTTATTGTGGGGACATTGACTTTACATTTTCACTCACCTAAATATGATGCTGAACAAAACAAACTGTGATTGGTTGCTTTACATGTCAGTCGAAGGCCTCTGGGCGGTTCTTGGCCAATGAAAGCTGCTGCATGAATTGCAATGAGATTGTGTTGAGATTGACCTTCAGCACCAACTTTCCTCTTCTCATTGTTCAGAAACAAGACCGTATTATAATACCATGAATTTCTATTTCTCTTTTCACAGTTGGTGCCTGTAACAGTAAGTGAACCCAGACTCCTTTCTTACAGGCATATATTTTCTTGTTTTATAGCTCATTAAAGTTTCACTAGCGACTACTCTGCTTGTTTTCATTCAGGACATGTATCAAAATTGTTTGTCTATGCGTGTGAGCGTCATGCAGTTTCAGTGAGGAGACAATATACTGCGTTTAGTGAAAGGGGCAAGGAGATGTCATGAGAGAACAACATTACTCAGCCACTTAAGAGGTAGGAACCTTCAAAGCAAGAAGGATTGAGGATGCACAACACCAATCTGATAGGACCTGAGGGAGCAGTCAAGGTCCTTGTCACTCTGCTTATGAGATGGATTAAGCACGAGTGACTGACAGGAAGTATGACTTCATACAGCCTGTAGAGATGAATCTAACATGGTTATGCAACCAGTTATAATTGAAAGTTATATTGGTATTATTGTTGTAAAGCTTGGACTTAATTGCACTTGCGTTCCTTTCTCATTACTTGTTTTGAATTAAACAAAATTGTTTATTATCCTGAGATCATTTGGAATTAAATAACGGGGAGTGATAATATCATTCCAGTATTCCCTGTTCATTATTATTTCATAAAGTGCGTTGTTAAAAGCCATTTATATCAACGTAATGTGTCGAATGGAAGATGGCATAGGCCTACATGATCTGGTTCCCAAGGTTTTAAAGACTGGGCATTCTTGCTTTTTAAGTTCAATTTGTATTGCAAAATTCATGAAAATTAAAACTTGGCCTATTTATTTCCACACGAAATCTAATCCTTGAACGTAGCACTAAAACACTCAAATGTTAAACTTTTCTCTTTCCTAGCTTAATGTAGATAGACTACCGTAAATCAGCCATTTGTTGGTTGATTTTACATTTACATTTTAGTCATTTAGCACACGCTTTTATCCAAAGCGACTCACAAGTGAGGCAATTAGGGGTTAGGTGCTCAAGGGCACCATAGTCATGGTATCGAAGGTGGAGAGAGTGCCATTTATTCACTTTCAATTCCTGCCGGCGTGGGAATCGAACCAGCAACCTTCAGGTTGAAAGCCCGACTCCCTCACCATTAGGCCACGAATATAAAAGTATAACACTGTGGCCCTTTGGTGCTATTAAAACTGTGCTGTTTATTTGAGCATCCTGACTAGCATAAAATATGTGTGTCCAAACAATGGGAGACAGGCAGCGTATTGGAAAATGCTATGCAATTTGTTATATATATATATATATATATATATATATACACACACACACACTCACAGATGAGACAAAACATGACCAGTCACAGGTGAAGTGAACATCGTTGATCATCTCCTAACAAGGCACATATTAAGGTCTGGGTAGATTAGATGGTAAGCAAACGATCAGTTCTCATAATCAACATGTTGGATGCAGGAGAAATGGGAAGGAATAAAGATCTGAGTGACTTTGACAAGGGCCAAATTGTTATGGCAAGGCGACTGGGTCAGAGAATCTCCAAAGCAAGGCTTAAGGGTTTCTCTCGGTTTTCAAAATTTTAATGATGGTTATGAAAGGAATGTGTCACAACACAGTGCGTCACACTCGGCTGTGTATGGGGCTGCATAGCCGCTGACCAATCAGAGTGCCTATAATGATCCCATCCACTGTCGAAAGTGGCTACAATGGACACACAAGCATCAGAACTGGATGTTGGATGTATTTTAAAATTCTACATTATAATATTACCGTTTTTACTTGGTGAGCATAAAACAGTTCTTTAAAAAACATAATTATGTTGTAAAAGCAAACAAGATAATGTGATCATGAATATTTGGCACAAACTTCTCTTTAAAGAAATGTGTCAAGATATTCTAGACCAATAGCCAAAGGCAAAGCATTCATTGGACTAGCAACCATTTTATTAAACTACTGTAAACTATAATATTTTGATAACTAAGTCTTTCTGTCCAAAAGGATGTTGAAGGTGAAGTAGGTGATCTGGGAAATAATGTCAGCCTGCAGTGGGAAAGCAAACCGAGCCAACACGACCTCTACTGGTACAACAAAAAATATTTATGCGGAGAATCACCCATTGCACCTTTAATAGGAACTGTCTACTGTGATAG
The DNA here is from genome assembly GCA_038088235.1 of Zacco platypus. NCBI lineage: Eukaryota > Metazoa > Chordata > Actinopteri > Cypriniformes > Xenocyprididae > Zacco > Zacco platypus. The sequence goes on along the minus strand of CM076063.1, from coordinate 11,926,726 downwards.
AAATATTTTATGTCAATATGAAATGTACAGAAAATGCAGACTAAGTATGCTCAGGTCAAGGACCATGTAGACTTACCCTCAAAGTGCTTAACACAGTAAACTAACAGTCATATGATTTGCTCATGACAAACCAATCACCAGAACAAATCACAGTGAAGAAGACATTGATTTTTACTCAACTGTAAGACTTAAAATGTGCGTGTATCTTTCTATTCAGATACTCACTCGATGATTAGATACTCACAGTAATCTTCATTTCTGCAAAGAGCAACGTGGAAGTGGTGTCAGGTATATGCTGCGCAGCTAAGGAATAGAAGTACTAAAGATTCTACGTTCAAAAGACCACAGCAGAGACAGTGATAGAGTTGGAAGACTACAGAGTCGCCCTCGAGGTGAGGCTGAAATACTCAGAGTTTGTGTTAATGATCCTGTGTAGGACCAGCGTACACCTGAGAAGGACAGTGAGAGTGTATAGATGCAGAAGACCTGTGTGCTCATGTGTGCCTGAGGTAGTGATAGTAGCTTCTTGATGGGACACCGTCTGCTTACTTCAGAAGGGGACTTACCTTGAAATATTGTAAATGTATTAGAAGTACTCAAGAAGGGAATTACCTCAAGATACTGAAGTATTGTATTCTGGACGGGAATTATCCAGAAGGTACTGTAGTTCTGTATTGGTAGCATTTTTTCCCCCCATGCGGTTCAGCAGAAATTTCATTGGTTGAGGCTACAGTGATGGGTGGGTTTAGGGATGAGAGTTAGGTGTAGGCAACATTACTATGATTGACATGACCAATGAAATGTTTAGAGTCGGCTTCAGGGTGGGATTTCCGCTGAACTGGTTTGGGAAAAGAAATCACGTGTATTGTACTGTAGCATTGTGTTTTATAACTGGAGGTTGTTCGAATTGTCAGTGGTGAAGTCAGATTAGTATTGTGAATTTCCACAACACTACTCTTAGAATTTATGCAAAGACTTTCTCTGTGTTGAGTGGAGCCAGTTGAATATAGGAAGCCTGAGGAGAACTTCTGCCATGGACAAATGACTCAGAAGAACTTTTCATAGTCCAGAAAATGCATTTCCTCCTTCCTCCATGTCTTGGGCAGGGTGTCCTTGGTCCTTTTGTGGCCAGTTGTCAAGGGAGTTTTGTCTTTTGATGGTGAAAGAGACCACACACAATCTGATGCTGTCATCTGTAATTGGTTGCCTGCCCAGAGGACCCTCCTAGCTGCCATTCTTCTTTATCTCTTCACTCTTATCAGTCCTTTTTCTCCTAGAGTGTCAGCAGGGCACTAGATGTGTGTTCATACAATTGGAGGGCACAGCGGCAGTGATCAACCTTGGTCTTTGTATTGCCAGGAACATTATTTTCTACTGAAAGGTCCGAAGTAACCTTTGCGCCTGAAAAAGCTGTTAAGTCAGGTGAGCTCTAAAAGAAAAATATAAGACAACAGTTGACCAAACAGCGTGACTAAGATTTATATCGGAACATAAACATCATTCTGATGGAATAACACAGTAACATTTATAAGTATAGTGGCTTTTTAGTATGACAAATGCACTGAGATTTGTATCAGACAGGGTTATTATCATTAACTAAAACTGTTAATTGAAATAAAGCTGAAATTCAATATAAATGTTAGTTGAACATTTTTTTTAAAAAAAAATTATTGTCAATAAACAAAAATAAGTTTAAGATGAAGCATTAAATTATTAATGAATAAATGAAACTAAAACTTAAATAAAAATAAATTAAATCATAAAATCATAAATCAAATAATTCATATAATTTAAAAATTAATAAAATAATTTTATTAATTTCTATTAAATAACTTAAATAGTGATATTTGACAAGTACGCAACTAAATTACTAAAAATTAAACTAAAATGAACATGGAAAAGTAATGCTAATTCAAAATATTAATAAAACTAAAATAACACAGGTATCAAAACAGAAACCTCATACTAAATAAATTAGAATAAAAAGAACATATAATAAATAGGCTAATATATAACAATAAAATTAGTAAGCGTCATGTAGACTGCGGAATAAAGAGAAGTTGAGTTGTTTGGGACGGAGGAAGTGCAGAAGTGGGCGGAGCCACTGAGGCAGGAGGTCCCTCATAAATCAGTCATGGCATCTGAGGCCAGCAACCTCAGCTAGCCAGACTGAACTGCTGAAAAATTCACTTTTATTTGAAAAAGCTTTTGAAATCATAAAGCAAGTTCCTTAAGTCGACGTTTTAATTCGTTTTAATGGCATATAAGATCAAAGTCCTCATCGTGAACTGTCCCTCCCTTACAGTAAAACCAGCAGGACTGATTCGCTTTGATGGATTATAGTCATTTTAATAATGGAGCTAAATTTGGAGGTGGATAACGCCAACATGAGTCCCACCCGTACAGTACCGTATTATGGTCTCAACAACAAAATAACACGATTATCTGTCCCTCATGTCACTTTCTATTCTAGCTGTTATTGATGTTTACGCTAAAAAGCCCAGACTTTAAAGGTGAAGTGCAATTTTGCGCCACTTGCAACTGTTTTCAAACAGGTTGGTTGGTTTGAAAGTGAATTATGTCTTAGCTACACTATTGTTAGTAGACATACCTTTTTGCTCACGAACTTTCGCTAACCATCGAAAAGACTATTGATGCTATTTTTTATCGTCAATATAGTCAACGCGGTAAAACTACCTTTATTTTTCGTTTGTGTTGTGCCGGCAGCCATTTTAGACTTATACTGACCCCAAGTGGAGTTGAGGGAGCATCACTCGAAACCAACAGTTTTTATATTTCCTGTGAAATTGTAGAAACGCTTTATTCGCTGAAGAACTTCACTTATTCCAACAGTGAGAGTTTCCAAAAATAGGGATAAAACATGTGAAGGCTAGGCTGCTTATGTGATATCAAAATGGCGGCCTGTTTCATGTAACAAACAACAACAAAACGTACTTTTATAGGCTACTGACAGAACTGGAGTCATTATCTCATCCTTTTTTTTTTTTTAAATCTACAATTCATTTATCTGTAAAACTTTTTTAATGAAGAACAAATTACTTTTTTAATCCTTTTCAATGAACGTTGCCCCCTATTACATTGTGACTAAGTACATTTAGTATGATTGGCTACAATTATTTCACTAACTAGATCCACTATCCATAAACATGATGAGACAAAATGTTAAGCACATTGGCCCAGACAGGAATATGAAATGACAGAGAGTGACGAGAGCAGAAGAATCACAAAAAGCAGGAAATCGCCTGGGAAACAGAGGTGACAGGGACTGTGAGAGAGAGAAAGGCTGTTTCTGCCTTGTTGCTCCAGAGATTCATTGCTCTCCTCATCAATCATGGAGGGCTGATGAAATTGTTCCTGCCCAGAGAGAGCCTCATGGCTCTCATGTGCAGAGTTGGCATAAATCCTGCTGGCAGGGAATAGAAGTGGATTATATTGTGCAAATTAATTGTTGTTTGAATTTGTCACTTTTTCTTCCTGCCCGCGGAGGGCTTGGAACATGAGCGGCGTATTGTCTTGTTCTCATAGCTGCCTTTTTTTTTTTCGTGCTGGCACATCTCCTAGATTCTTACCTTCTCAAAGGGATCATGTCAAGAATTTCAATTTGAAAGGGAAAAGGTTGAGGATCAGCCTCAGAGAGCCATTTCTGGATGTAAGTGATCCAAAAAGCAGGTCAAAAATGGACAAATCTTCATTATTTCAGCCAGAAACTTTCTCTGAATTCCCATAAGCCCATAAATCCACACCTTCACTGAAGAACAAACAAAGAGCACCACCTTCACTACCTGCTGATCACTCATTAATATGTTCAGTTTATTTTTAGACCACTTCCCCTTTGTTTGATCGGCCCAGAGCTGTAGACAACGTCTCTCTCTCATTAGTGTTTAACACGGGACTCCTGTCGTCAAGGTCAATAGGACCCCTGTGCCTCGGCCACTGTCAGGAGGGCCTTGCCAAAACTAATGAGAGGACCACCGGCTGCAGAGAACAACTACTTATTGCGTCTTTATTTTCCTGCCCTGGCTCAAGACATTTATTGTACTTTTCCTGACCAAAAGGTGATTTATTTATTTATTTATTTATTTATTTCAACTTGTTTTCTTGCGATTGGTTATATAATACATTAGTGCATAGATATATGATCTTCATTTGATAGTTTATTTATTTTAAATAGTATTGATTATTTACTTTTGAAGTGTATTTTGATGACAAAATGACAAAAATCGGGCAAAATGACAAAAATCGGGGTTATGTGTCACTGATTTTGGAAACAGGATCCTGAAAAATGAATATCAAATTAAATTATTTAGTTTGACCTATCAACATTTTATGAAGGTTAAAGCACCTAAATGGCATTTTGTTGTGAAAGAAAAAAGTATCTATGGATGCCTCTTGTACAAAATTCCTCTAACGCCTGCATGTGCTAACGGTATGTTTTCTTTTGAAGACAAATCGATATTTCAATGGTAAACCAGCAACAAAAAAAAAGGTTATTGACCATTTCAACCTGTTAAGTAATTGTAATGTGCTGAATGCAACTAAAACTCACGAGCAGTGCAATACTGCCCTCTAGAGGATTTCCCCCCCAAAAAAGTCATTCTAAAGTATTGGCCAAATGATGTTGACATTGTCAAATCTTTAATTTCATTTTTAAAATCACACTTCTGCAGTTCATCTTAGTGGGTAAAAAAGCTTACATGGCCTAAAGTAATATAAGGACTCCTTATTTTAACTTATAGGCATATGCATTGTGAAGATGCTTGGGGATTAAAACGATAGTTCACCCAAAAATTCTGTCATTATTTATTTACTCACCCTCAAGTTATTCCAAACCTGTATGAATTTATTTCTTCTGCTGAACACAAAGGCAGATATTTAGAAGAATGTCAGTAACCAAAAAGATCTCATCCCCTATTGACTACCATGGCATTTATATTTCCTATATGGTAGTCAGTGGGGGAGATCTTTTTGGATACTGACATTCTTCTAAATATCTTCCTTTGTGTTCAGCAGAAGAAATAAATTAATTCAAAATTAGGTTTGGAACTACTTGAGGGGGAGTAAATGACAGAATTTTCATTTTTGGGTGAACTATCCCTTTAAGGAATATGAACATGATAAATTTCCAGTTTCATGCAGAGACGATTCGTGCCAAAAACGCATATCAAAGTTGTTGAACACAAATGTTTGATCAGCGAACAAATCGTTCTTTTGAGTGAGATGTGTTTAGTGAATCAGTTCACAAATCTGGTCTGACTGAATTGCTCCAAACGGTTCGAGTCAACAGGTTTGTTCGACTTGAAGCGGCGCTGCGCTGATGACAGACCGATCGGCGTATGATGACATCAGAGTATCGCGAGAGTGATTCGAAAAGCATGCTTTCTAGTCGCTCTCGCGGTACTTCGATGTCATACGCCGATCGGTCTGCACATCGCCGTATTTTAACTAATCGATAAAACTGAGTTGGTTTTGATAAAAGCATTAGCCTATTAAAATGTGCAAACACTTTTCAGACATGTAAATTAATTATATCGTTCAGTGTATGCTAAATGCAAATTATATTTTGGTTCTAAATAAATTTTCCTGTTATGAGCTCAGCTCAACTGAATAAACCCCTGAATTAACAGCATATATGTTGCGTATGGCAGGGGCCAAGTGATTACACAATAACGTCAGGTGTTTTCGACTGAAGTATGCTTTTTTTATTGATGCTCAGAACAGTACACAAGTAATAAACAACAAAAAACAAAAAGGGGAAGAAAAAGAAAAGGAAAAAAACAACAACAAGAGGGGGACATAATGTAACTTGAACATGTTGACAAATTATGAGAATTGCATGACACTGAAAAAAGGAAAAGAATTACAAGCAGGCTTTTTTGTTTTCGGACAGTTTAACTGAAGAGAGCTCTGTGTGCTTTTGAATCCTTCACTAGGTACCTTGATGTCATACACCGATTGGTTTGCGCAGCGCCGCTTCACTCACTGCTATAACGGAAAAGAATCATTCGAACCGTGCTGTTCAAAAGAGCCGACTCCGTAAATGACTCGGACTCTTCGCAGCACACTTGTTGCATGTGTGAAACATTTCCAGCAAACTCCTCCCATGGACCGCCCACGAGCGGGCGCTTCACAGCGGAGCATCACTCTTTCTTGTCTCAACCGATGAATACTAAGTTGACAAACAGGCTTGAGGGTTGAAGTTATACTTTTAAGGGTACTCGAGGTAGTTTTTACAGTAGCGTTCGTCGAAGTTGCATTGAGCGTTTAAATGTGAGAACGGTCGCGGAAAATACAATGTGGCCAAACTAACACTAAGTTGAAGAACAAGCGGGTAAGTGCAACATTTACTCAGTAGCGAAGATTAATAAAACGTATAGCTCTTACTGCCATTGAACTACTGATTTCTTACGTTATAACTAATGAATATAATGTTAGTCAATGTCATTATTGAATTTCACTAGAAAGTCTATGTGATTCTTGATTCCCCAACGTACCTTGGGATGCTTCATTGGCTGCGCCTCAAAAACTAGTACGCTACAACATTTTTGGGCATTTTACATTTTATTTAAAAGGATAGTTCACCCAAAATTAATATAATTTGCTTACCCTCGTGCCGTTCTGTGGAACAGAAAAGAAGATATTTTGAAAAATGACTCGGTTCACTGCATACAGTGAAAGTCAGTTTGTTTTGGACCAAAACAAAAACTTCAAAATATCTTCTTTTATGTTCCATAGAAGAAATAAGAGCAAGGGCGAGTATATGATGACAGAATTATAATATTTTTAGTGAATTGTTCCTTTAAATGAATGGGAAAGGAAAACTTTGAGTATTTTTCATAACCAAACAACACTTTCATTAAAAGTTTTCAGGCTCTCCAAAATTAAAACCAAACTAAGTAGTAAAATAACAAATAATTGCCATATGCTGTTTTCATAGAAGTATGATTATTTCAACTTTATAGTTATCCTCCTTGGTATTAACAGGCCTTCAAAAAGTTGAGGCTGACTTTAAGAGTCCGCTTAATGTACTTAAGCCAGGTCAACAGTTGGACGCGGATGACAAATGAGGCTGTTTACTCTCCTCTGGTCATGCTTTGAGATGCTGCAGCCTTAATTGCATTACCTAACTGGCCTGAGTACTTGCTCATGTCTGTTATTAGAAGTTCACCAGTCAACCATCAAACCGGACAATCCAAGCCCTAATTCGCCAAAGCACTTGGTGAATAAATTGATATGCCAGAGCTGAAAAAAATGAGATTATTCTTTAGGAGCCGTGATGTCTTGGTTAGTGTGATTTATGACCAGAGGCGCCCCATAAGCTCAATTCATGCGAATTATGTATGCGAGTGCAGAGAATGAATCAACAGCAGTAGGAGTCTGCAGCATGGCTTGCTTTTGGTCTCGTAATTAGCAGATGGTGAATATGGATGCATAAAATTTTCATTCATAATGTTAGACTGTGAATGAGCTCACTTTCTTGCAGGATGGAACAGATTCGGTGTGCCATCTGATATGACATCATTGCCATCTTGCTGGAGGATAAAGTACCAATTTAACCCATCATAGGCTTTACAAAGACAGCCTATAATTGGAGCCATTGTTTGCCCTCTCATGGCAGCATAGTTGCCAATGCTGCGCTGATTTTGTCAGTGTGGGAACAGGCTGAACCTATTATTAGGCAGTTGGGATAAATATGTAAGTTTACAGTTGCTATTTGGTGTCAGATGTGTGTGGGATCGAGTCGTGATGCCGTCAAGGGTGAGTCTCTGAGAAAGACAGCTTGAGTCAGAATTCTGGGAAGCATTCTTGCATAGAAAACTAAGAAGAGCCGTGTAACTGATTTTTTTGCTGCTATCAGATACCTAAGTTCAGGAAGTCTCATGTCAGGCTGCACATCAAAGGAAGCGTGCTTGTTTGTATGGTAGATGTTCTGTGCGGCTTTCGCTATGACACAGGCATCGAAACAAATGAGTCACCCCGCAGATGAACAGTGTAAACAACTGCCATTTGCGGTGGTTTTGTGTGTTTTTTGCGTCACCCTTTCAGTGTATCTTGTGGGAGATTTTGCCTCTAACGTGACTTTCTGTATCTCACATTTGTTCCAGCACGTGCCTGTCCTCATCTCAACTGAACCATGGGGTCATACCGAAAGCCCAGACCCCGTTTCATGAGCTCTCCTGTGCTGTCGGACCTTGCCCGCTTTCATGCCAGCTCGCCAACATTGCAGCTGTCCAACGCTAGTGTTTGGAACAGGTGGGTGCTTCCCTTGGCCCAAGGATAAAAAATGAGAAAAGGCATTGCTTCATTTACTGCCGTGACATTTAAACATTTTTATAGACAAAATAGAGTTGTTTTTTTTAAAAGAGAAAGTACATTAAAATATTGCATGATTTACTTGGCATGAAAATGACATTATTTACTTATTAATTACAAAACAAAATATTTCTACAAATATCATGATTTATTAATTTAAAAATAGTATTACATTTCGGGGAGTCGCACCTAGGGTTGCACAGTTTCCAGAAACTGTCCAGGATTTTTGGGAAATTTTCGGGAACTTTGCAACCCAGTCGCACTGCATGACGTTTTACAACCTGAATTAAAATGTCTTGTCATAAAAACACACATGGTAATAAATGTACTCTTTCTTTTTATATTGGTTCCATATGGTTTTGAAAAACAAGACAAAAAAATTCAAAAGCTTTTCTTTTTCTATGAATATAATGAATTACTATTTCAAAATATTATTCAATTTTTAGGGAGTTGCAGCACATGACATTTTCCAACCTGAACTAACTATATTTTTTCATAAAAACATGTGGCAAGTTCTTAGAAATGTATTGTTTGTTTTTTTTATGTTGGTCTATTATGGGTTTGAAAAACTTTTATACTCTTTTCAAGAAAAGTTTATATCCACTGACTCTAAACATGTCATGTGGTGTAAACATCAAGTAAAAACTCTTGACATATTGTCCTTACTCGTTGAGTGTATGTGAGTGTACACATCTTAATTATTATTTTCCAAAATGTTTTTCAATATAATTATCCAAAGTAAAAAAAATATGAATTTAATGAATTAATAATACATATATATTCAGTTTTTAGAAAGTCGCACGACATGACAGTTTGCAAACTGAACTAACCTTATCTTGTCATGGAAAGGTCTTACCATCTGATATTTTAAAAGATTTACTGATCTTGACACACTAATAAGGGTCTGCATGGGTCCTCTCAATGACATCATGTCCTGTTTTAAGTTTGTTTGGTTTTTTTTTGTAGATTTGTAGATTTTTGTACTTTTGCCATTTTGTACTTTTGCCTTGGATTTGGCAGACAAAAGTTTTTTGATAATTAATAAACAATTTTGTTTAAAATATTGCTTTTAAAAAGTTTTCTTCCCAGTATTAATGGGAAGGGTTTTTTTTGCCTTTCCTATTTTCAATGTAATATCTGGAACGTAGTTGACCGTAGCCCACAAAAATATAAAAAATAAGTTTTAATTCGGAAATTGAAAATTATCTTAAATATAGAGGTCACTGTAGAAGTCATTGTAGAAATGCATGAATACTACTTCTTAAAAATAAATTAACGTCATTGACCCAAATAATGACAGAATTTTCATTTTTGGGTGAACTGTCCCTTTAAATTGATAACACAAATAAAAAGTCTTTAGCTTTAAAATTTGTTTTCAGGAAGCCGTGAATTGAGTTAAAAAGGGCAATGTATGTGATACCGCTGACTCAAAATTGGAAACTTGCTTTTTCATATATGACTTTATTCTTAGCTTGCCATATTTAGTCTTTGGGGAAAACCCTTTAGAGACTCAAGTTTTTACAGCATTAGAGAAGGAAGCAGACAGCAGCTTTTGCCTTTACCACTTCCTTATGGAAACGGGACCTCTGCTGCCCCTCTCTCAGGAAGTGTAGAGCAGGATGTTAGTCAAATGTGGACGGTTGATTTACGGGCAGTGAAAGTTTGTTGGCAAGCAGACAAAACCGCTGACTATGGATGCATGACACAGAGAATGTCCCTGACACAGGTGACTGCTTGATTCTGACATCTTTTTACAAAGTGGAAGTCTTGCATTTTTTGCATAGAATTTACTTATCTTGCAAATCAGCAGTCAGGAGATTTAAATTAGGTCTGATTTCCTGATTTCGTTTCTGTTTTTACAGTGTTCAATCGGCTGTAATTAAAGTCTTCCAAGGTGGGGGGCTGCAGCCCAATGAGCTTTACACCCTGAATGAAAGCATACGGTAAGACATCAATACAGAGAATAACAGCCATGTACTCAATTCAGTTTCAGGGCTGCCAACTTTTGAGTTTGGGTGGGTTTTTTTGCAAGAAATATTGTGATTGTCAAAAAAATTTGACAACTGAACAGAATTTCATTAGATTTACTGACAACATGTTACAATGTTTACATGGTACAATGACTGGTACTTTGTTTTTATTGGGGCTGGGTATTGACACAAATTTGATGATTCCGCTCGATTTGATTCATAAGCTTGCGATTCGGTTCCAATCTTGATTCGATTCATTTTATTGAGGTACAGTACATGTTCATTTTTCTCAAGGAAAAACCCTGTCAGTCGGTACATGATTATTAAAGGTAAAATTAACAACTGATTTGTATAGAATTAAATAGAAGGCACTTTTTATAATATTAAATTTTAAATGATAGAAGAGTAAAAGTATAATGAATGTGTAATATAGTGCCTTTTTTTGAAAAATGCTCCTCTCTAAAGTTCATTTGTCCAGTTAACTATATAGTCATTGACTGGCTTTTCTGGGGTAAATGTAATTTAAAGTGACATTTTTACAAACTGTTTTATTACCGTATTTTCGCGGCTTGAGTGATTACATGAGACATGATCAGTGTCAGGGAAAGTTACTTTTAAAAGTAATGCATTACAATATTGTGTTACTCCCTAAAAAAGTAACTAATTGCATTACTTTGTTACTTTTTATGGAAAGCAATGCATTATATTAGTTTTGCGTTACTTTTTCTTACCTTGGCTAGGCTTGCTTGTTTGTTTTTTTAGTAACAGAAGAGTTCTATTTTTGGCAAATGTAAAGGCACCTTTCACACCAAAAGTGAAATGAATAAGCTTCAGGCTGAATGAAATGGAAATTCACATCTGTACAGTTGAGGGCGCAGCTCAAAGAAACTTTTTCAGCTGTGCTGCCATTCTGGAGTAGACCAGGATGCAGGAGAAGAAAGTTCAACACTCTTCAAGAATAACTGAACTAAGTTTTGTGTAAGTGAGATGAGTGAATGCTCACATTTAGTCTAGAAGTCTAGTACTAAAACCATCATGTGCACACAACACCTCTGCACTTACTATTTCTCTCAACATGGGGACCGGAGAGTTGTCACTCAATAAATGGAAAAAAGTAACTATCTTGTTATAAATTTATAAGTAATGCATTACTTTACAAGTTACTTGAAAAAAGTAATCTGATTACATAACTCAAGTTACTTGTAATGCATCACTCCCAACACTGGACGTGAAACATTTCGGTAAGTTGTACTGTATGTCTCAACATACCTTCTGATGTTCATTCATGTTTATTTCATGCTATAACTAGTAGTAAAGAGGTAGAGATGATCAGTTCAAGTGCCACATTAAAGAGTGCCAAAATGGTATACATTGTTAAAATTTTGTAATAAAAGTATCAGTTCGTTGTCAGTGTCCTCTTTGCTCAGCAATGTTTTTTCACTGCATGAGAAAATGGACCTGTGGCGAGAGAATGTGAGAATGGTGTCAATTTCGAATTGAGTTGGCAACCCTGTTTCTGATTCAGAGACTTTTGAATTGAAAAAGTAGGCAATGATCCAGCTAGCAACCACATAGAATCACACTAAAAACCACTATCAACATTTAGCAACAACCCACAACACCCTAGCATTGTGCTTGTCAGATTTGTACTGGCAGCATTACTCACACTTTCTTCAGAAAGTGTAAAAATGTATTGTATAAGACCAGGTCTGAGCTATTGAACTGTTTTAACAGGTGGCTTTTGAGGACCGAATTGGGATCATTTATCTCAGAGTACTTTCAGGTAAAATGTATTTCAGTCTTGAAGACATAATAAAGTGAATTACAAAAATTACTTTAAAAATTGAGGTTACGGTGAGGCACTTACAATGGAAATGAATGGGGCCAATATTTGAGCATTTAAAAGCGTAAATTTGAAGCTTATAATTTAATAAATCCACTGTTTACTATTGTTTAAATCATAATTTGGTAACTTTACGAAAACATTAAAATGCATTTACTAATATGTACTAACAATGAACCATATACTTTTACAGCATTTATTAGGCTTTGTTTGTCGCCATTTTTATTAATAAAAATGTTCATGTTAGTTCACAGTGCATTAATTTGAAAATTTTGATATTAGTAAATGTTAGATTAATAAACGCTGTTAACTAATGTTTACAAATAAAACTTTGCTGTAAAGTGTTACCCACAATTTTTAACAGTCATTTTAGGGTTTATGTTTTTATGGCAACAAGTTATTATAACTTTACACAGAAAGAATAAATAAGTGATATTTTTACGCTATAGTCATGTTAAAGTGTTTATTTCTTATGGCCGTCCTATTGAAACAATGATTACTAATTGGCCCCATTCACTTCTGTTGTAAGTGCCTCACTACAAGAAAAAAGAGAGATAAGCTGAAATTAATTTTTGTGCTAATCAACATTATACCACAAATGCTGTGAATTGAGCTTAGCTTCAAATGAATCCGAAATATTCCTTTAAAGTACTTGCATCACTCATTTTATCCAGGATCAGCTCTTGAATAAGGGTCTGATGTATATTTTGGAGAAGATTCAGCTTCATAATGGTGAGTGCCGAACCGGATTTTTTTACTCATTTCATGGCCTGTGTGCGCTTTAATAAGGTTTTATACAGATGTGTGTAATTCAATCACTCCCTGCATTCTTCTCCCATTTCTCATGCCCAGATGAAAATCTGCTCCAAGCGCTGTCTGAGATGTGGGTGAGGTTTTTCACAGAGATCCTGCCAACTCTTCAAGCTATTTTCTACCCTGTGCAGGTATTAAAATGATCTCACCTACCATTCAAAGTAGTAGGTCGGTGTCAAGTTACTGACACTATGGTGATTGGTGTTTTTTTGGGTGTGTGTGTAGGGTCAGGAGTTGACAGTGAGGCAAATGTCTCTGCTAGGATTCAGGAACATGGTTCTGTTGAAGCTTCCTCTGGAGAACATGTTTCAGGGTTCCTCATATCCTCCTCCAATCACACAGATGTTGCTGATCCTGCAGGTTAGTTCTCATTATATGGTATTTCATTTGTACACTTAAAGGGGTACTTCACAGCTGGCAAAATGGGCTTTCAAAAAAAATTGGCTATCAAAGGCCACTCCCACCAGTTTGCTCCTTTTGGATACGCTTGACCAGAGTCAAATGTAGCCTTGCTTGAGTAGGAAATACTTCTAAACAAACCTTTAGTCATAATGATATCGACGTGTATTGTTCCCGGGTGCAAAGAGTAAACATTTAGCGGGAGTTAGGGCTGCAAAGAATTGTAAATATGGAGAGAACGCCATAACGGAAAATCTGAAAATCCTCTGTTTGTAGTCAACATTTCAAGCTGGATGACCACGAACACAGTGTTTTAGGCCAAACAGAGGGGAAAAACTGAAAAAAACTACCGTTTTCATGAAAGCCCTAGAGCTGTTTTGCAGCTTTAGAGTTTTGTTTTTTCAAGTATCACAGAAAATTTGTAAAGATTGTTCATTTACATCTACTACTGACATTGTAACAATACAAAGCGGGCTGAAAATCGTTATACTTTAATAAAGCCCAACAGTTTTCAGAAGCATTATGTAAATTTCCACCACATCTCAAAACTGGAAAAAACATTTTTAATTTATATTTCCACACATTTGGCATAATTTTACAATTACTTTTAACTATCTATTAACTACGACTTTTGCCTCAATAAACTACTTACCACTGCTTATTAATAGTTTGTAAGGTAGTGGTAAAGTTTAGGTATTGGGTAGGATTAGGGATGTAGAAATGGTCATGCAGAATAAGGCATTAATATGTGCTTTATAAGTATTTAATGAATATGTGCTTTAAAACTAAAGTGTTACCAAATAATCTGAGTTCAAATTATATTTACCTCCAATTTTCTTTGTTTTTTCACACGCCACTAATATGTCTTTTACTGATACTGTTGTACGCTGTCACAAATTCGAAACATTTGCAAACTTTTATTAACACATAGGTGAGAATATGAAGCAGAGATATGAGGATAAATACTGAACTTTGCAAGAATATTCCCTGAGTGGCAGTGTGGGAACATATTCATATCTGCTTTGTGCTGCTGTAATCTCAGATCAGATTTGAAGTGACACCATGAAACCAAGCACCTTGACCCAGCATTCATTTTTAAAATCAGGCTTCTCCATACAAAAGAAATTTGTCAGCTTTGTTCCTGAACAAGACAGAGTACCACAGGGATACAGTGTCATGCTTTAGGGTATAAGGGTGATGCATCATCCGTTGCTGAATTACTCCCACTTGTCAGCTGTCTTGGGATCGAACCCAGATATTTAACATTCCAGCTGTCTTTATTTTGGATTCATATTTTCATTATGCTCTCTTTGAGCAGGGCATTCATGAGCCTAATGGACCAACGCAAGAGTATTACCGACTGGAGAGACTGGTGGACATGGTTGTATCTCCCTACATGAGTAACTACCTCTACATGAGTCCTAGCGATTCCTCTTCAGGTGCTCTTTCATTTTATGCTTTACCTTTATCATGCTGAATCTTTCACTTTGTGAGTCTATGACATTGTTCTGTCTTTCTTTTTTTGTCTCGATCTGTTAATTTGTTCAAAAATGCATTCAAATGAAATCATATATACAATGAATTCAATAAACACACAATAACAAGTTTTTTAATGTAGTTTTTGGTAACACTTTACAGTAATTGTTAACATTAGTTAATGCAATATATTCTTACAGCGTTCACAATTTTGAAGCCCAAAAAAATGCATCCATCCATCATGAATATAATCCATACGTCTCCATTGGTTAATAAAGGCCTTCTGTAGTGAACCTAAACTTTCGTGCCAATGCAGCACTGGCCTGTCAACTGTCCCACGCGTCATTTATGATTTTGCATTGTTAGAATTCATAAAAATGTTACCAGCCAACTGGCAATTGACACCATTTCATATACATTTGACGAGTGATAATTTTAGGCCCTTGTCTTTAAATACAAACTTGATGTTTTTTTTTTTAACCCATATGAAACCAACAAAACCAAAAAGTACATTTGTAAGAACTTGTTACATGCGTTTTAAGCTAGATTTATTTCTTTAATGTCATTGACCCTTGTCTGATTTATGCATGTTGTAATCAGCACTGAATCTGACCACTGTTATTATCACTTCCTCCCCAGAGGATCATGAAGGCTTGAGACTAGTTAACACTCCACACCTCACTCAACCTGAGATTATGGTGACACACTTTGCCCACGAGTCTTTCCTGGCACCTCTAATCGAACACGAAGGTGAAGCCTATTTGGAAAGGACCGTCGGCGTCCGACGCCACACTGTCGCCAATGTGCATTCGGACATCCAGCTCCTGTCCATGAAAAACAGGATGTGTTCAGAAAAAGTCGAGGTCAGTGGGGCTGCCAGGACGACCAAAAGAAAAAAGACACCAAAGAGTTTCTACAGCGAACCGACCTTTTTTGACTCCCGGACAGGTGGTGTGGAAATCCTTCGAGGGCGAAACACTGCAGAGATAAAGTGTGGCTTAACTAGTTAGAAATCTCTCTCTCTCCTTCAAAACGCCCACTGCGATCTTCTAAATTTATCATAACTGAGACAAGCTAGAACCTGTTCGTTTAATACAATATGAAGTCTACTGCTTTGGAAATAAGCAGTGGATTGTGTGCTAAATACTGTTTGGCCTGTCAGTTTAGCCTTTTTATATAAGGTTAGAGGGTGGAGGTTGTTTAAAGAAGTCTTCGGTTCAGCCCTTTCTTGTAAAGCACACCCGAGAGTCACACTTTTTGTTCTGCTGTGGAGGTGGTGGGGCTGTGTGAAAATATGCTCTGGTGCGCTCATGGTTTACAGAGGTACAGCAAAAACCATACTGAGATCACAAACCTATCTGCACTTACTTGCAGTTCCTGTCTTTTTCCTTTCTTAGAGTTTTATTTGCTTTGTAGTGGAAAATAACATGCTGACATGAAGAAAAACTGCCATTTCAGTCTTTTTATGAATATTTTGTTTTATTTTATGGAATTTTAATATTATGGTAATTTAAAAAAAGTGTGTATGTAAAATAATTTATATTTTTTGTTGTAATAAATTCAATGAAGAAAGTGATTTTAAATTCATTTTGGCATTTGATTGTTTTTTTTGCCGTTTAAGGTTTGAGTAAAAGTCTTGAAGTTCATGTGAACATTTCTTTGCAACTCCAGCATGCAGTGCCATTAAGAGTTCCTTCAGCAGATTAGCTGTTAAGGAGCTTTAGATGCTGTTTTCCAGTGTTGATCACCTCGGAAAACCTTTGTGGCAGTGTTTCAGCTTGTAAGCCCTGCCAAAGAGCTTTATGGCAATTGTATTAATTAAGAGCATTTGACCTTGGTGAAGGTAAGAGCGGTTGGTTGCATGTTTTTGCTGTAAATCTATATAATTTACACAGAAGTATTGTGGATGTATCTGATTTGTGAGAAGGAGCCAGATTCATTAAGAAAGTTCCTCTTGTGACTCACTGGAAGGAAGTTCAGTGTAATCTTATTTGAGGTGATTAGTTCGGTCGGGTTTTCCTATTAAGAAGACAATTTCATGAGCCGTAAGAATAAAAAAGAGAAACATTTACTGGTCTTTGATGCCATCTTCTGGAAGTTTTACTTGATTGCACCTCATGGTCAACAAATATACCTTTCTGTTTTTTTACTGTTGTTTTTTGGGGGGAATATATATGTATATGTGTGTGTATATATATATATATATATATATATATATATATATATATATATATATATATATTTATATATGCATATATGTATATGTGTATATATTTACATTTAGTCATTTAGCACACACTTTTTCCCAAGCGACTTACAAATGAGAATAGATAAAGCAATCAAAACATGAGCGCGACAGTACGCAAATGCCATGTCAAGACCCACTTTCACCAGCAAAGTACTCGTAGCAAAGGAATTTTTTTTATTATATAGTAATAGATCTAGAAAGACAATGGAAATAGAAAAAAATAAAAGTAAGATAAAAAGTAAATGCTAATATTACTGGCTCAAGTGTTGACAAAAAAGATATGTCTTTAGCAGATATTTATCAGATATATAGATAGACTTTGCATACATGTATGTATGTATGTATGTGTGTGTGTGTGTTATTTATTAGACAAGGGAACAATTGTTTGGATACATTTATAGACCGAAAACTAATCATTGATAGGTCAACACATTTAGTCTTATTGTTTGAATCTCGTTTTCTTGATTATATTAATATGATATTCTAATATTGATGTAGCTTACTTGATGCGCAACAAGTTTCTCATAGTAGCCTTCGCGCGAACGCACAGAGCAACGTTATAACATCATTTTCAACACACTCAAATGTATCTAATATGATAAGCAGCGACTGCGGCATAACAGAAGTTCCGCTGCTCTCGAGGCGTGTGTCACGCTCGTCTCTCATTAGCAATCGCTCCAGCGGCCTCGTTCAGCTCCCACAGCAATTGGCCCTACTTCTGTTTCATACACCAACGATAATTATCTCATCCATGAACATACTTTCTGCCCGAGAGATTCTTTTCCACCGGCTGTGAGGTGAAGACATCTCGGCGTCAACAAGCTACGCCTTTGTTTTTAATAGGTGACCTCTAGCGTCAAAAAACTACATATTGTGCCTTTAATGGACACTTTAAAATCCATAGACCACGGGAAAGGAGTTGTGAATACAAGAGAAATGACACAACTCACACTATAGCTCACATCAATGCTAACATGATCAAATTTGACACTATTTTTCAAGATTTAGCACTTCACATATAGAATGAGTTCAGTGGGGCTAAAGCTAAAAATGGAAAATATGTCCTCATTTACTCCCTCAAGTTGTTCCAAACCAGTATGAATGCTGAACACAAAAGAAAATATTTTGAAGAATATGATAGGGTAACCAAACAGCTAATGGGCCTCCGTGACTTCCATAGTATGTTCTGGGGGAGGTACTATGGATGTGCCATCAGACACCCGATCCAGCAGATGGCGCTCTCAACCAATAACGCTGTCAATCATTTCCCAAAAGCGCCGAAGTGACGTTCATCCCGCCGCCACACAGAGCAACAAACCCAAGCTGGCGTACTACACGCGAGAGCAACGTTTGCTTTCATAATAACACTCACGGCCCACATTACATCTGTGCTTTAAAACCGTGAAGCGTTTGAGCACATTTCGAGCGGATACAGAGAAAATATCACAGAAGGAGCAGCAAAACTGCCGTAATTCATTGAAACCCCGCGGTGAAGTCGGACACGCTGATGGCGGCGACAGTGGAGGATCTCTACCGTAACTATGGCATCCTCGCCGACGCAAAAGAGGATCTCAGCAAGGTAAATAAAGCCTTATATATCTGTGCTGTCGCTCTATAGGAATAATACTCTAGGTATGCAGTTTTGGGTAGGATTTTACAGACATTAAAGACTCTGGTGTGTCTGCGAGGCCTCCTCAGACTACTAAGTTAGCACATTAGCGCTAATAGCTTGCTGTAGTTGAGTGTTTTTAAGTAAATAAGCTAACATGACCGTCTGCGAGCACTTAGGGCAGCTGTGCATACACGAAGTGTTCATTTCGTATGTACCTGATGAAATACTTCGGTTTCTTTTGAGTTTTGTTGAAGAGAAAGCTCGTTTAAAGGAAGGCTAGTGCTACGCTGTGAACGTAATGTGTTTGTGAATTGGGGTTTCCGCTGCTCTGCGCGCAGTGATACTGATGAATGATTAACAGCTTACGATAAGCTTTCAAGAGGAAAAATGTATTATATTTTCATATTGCAAATCTGCTATCTTCCTTATTTTGGGAGCATTAAATCTGATGAAATGTTAAAATGTGAATATCAAATGCACTGCTTTTATGTTTCATATTTATATACTCTCTAATAAAACAGTTGTTTACCTAGGCTGCATTTATGTGATAAAAGAAAAACTGTAATATTGTGAAATTATTTATAAGAAGGCGAAGCTGGTGCTGAGTTAATAATGTTAAACATTTCTGCTGCTTAATATTTTTGTGAAACCATGATATAATTTTGCAATAAAAAAACATCTTTGCCATCATAAATATATTACGTTTTAAAAATGACTTCAAACTAAAATTATTTTAAATTGTGTTAATATTTCAAACATCGTTATAAGACTTCTTTCAAAAAGTAATAACTTAAAACACAAGTATTCCAAACATTTGACCGGTTATTATTACTCGTACCGTAACTCCACGCTTCATGTATTAAACTAAATAAATATATTTTAAAAAATACATTGCTAGCATGAAGTGTTTAAATTAATATTATTCTTAGTTTGTTAATTTCAACAACATAAAAGCTGTAAAAATGTATAGCTTGTTGTTAGTTTATGCATTAACTAATGTCACTAATGTGTCATAAAGTGTTCCCTTTATCTTTAATATTTAAAATGAGTAATACTTTCTTGTTTCTTTTTTCTCAGCACAAAGATGCTTATCAGGTAATTCTGGATGGCGTTAAAGGAGGTCCGAAGGAGAAGCGACTGGCTGCACAGTTCATTCCTAAATTTTTCAGCAGTTTTCCAGAGCTGGCCGACGCAGCCATCAATGCTCAGCTCGATCTGTGTGAGGATGAGGATGTATCCGTGAGTACATCATCACGTCAGGGATTTGCATGTTGTGTGGGAGGTTATATCTGAAAACGTTTCTCTACATTCTTTCTTTTTTTCCGAATATAGATCCGAAGGCAGGCTATCAAAGAGCTCCCCCGTTTCGCATCAGGAGACAATTTACCCAGAGTCGCAGACATCCTCACACAGCTGTTGCAGACAGGTATCCTACAGTGGTTTACAGTTGAGATCTCATATTTGCTAAGAACATGGTTTTTAGATGACGTAAGTGAATTATTGCATCTGAATACTGTTTTTCCAGCTGCTTGATCCTACTCATATCTCCTCATATCTTCTAGATGATTCTGCTGAATTCAATCAAGTTAACACGGCTTTGATCTCCATATTCAAAATTGATGCAAAAGGTATTAATTTCCGTTATGTCCTCAGTGCTTTATGAGTAGAACGTGGTTAATTCTACGTTTAAAATACTGATTATTTTTGTATGGTGTCCATCGTTACTAAAAGAGTCTTATGTTGTAGGTGAAATTATTGTCCTTTTTGACCCTGGTGTGTTTGTTTTAAAGGAACTTTGGGAGGCTTGTTCAGTCAGATCCTGCAGGGAGAAGATATTGTTCGAGAAAGAGCGATTAAGTTTCTCTCTTCTAAACTGAAAATGATGCCAGATGACACAATGACAAAGGAGGTTGAGGATTACATCTTCGTAGAGACAAAAAAGGTATCTACACTCCGTGTTTTTATTTCAAACATACACTACTGTTCAGAAGCTTGGGTCTGTAAGATTTTTACATTTTTGAAAAATTCTCTTCTGCTCACCAAGGCTGCGTTTATTTGATCAAAATACAGTAATTGTGAAATATTAGTTTAAATTGCTTTTCTATTTGAATATATTTTAAAGTGTAATTTATGCCTGTGATGTAAAGATGAATCTTCAGCATCATTACTCCAGTCTTCAGTGTCACATCATAAATGATGATTTGGTGCTCAAACATTTAATTATTATCAGTTTTGTGGAAATTATGACCCTTTTTTTCAGGATTCTTTGAATAGAAAGTTCAAAAGAGCAGAGCTGCATTTATTTGAAATAGAAATGTTTTGTACCATTAAATGTCTTTATTGTCACCTTTTGATCAAAGTGTTAGTAAAGACATTTAATGGTACAAAACATTTTTAGTGCTACAAAGGTTTTTTGGCCTTGAATCATCCTCACACTTGACATGTTCCTCTCTCGTTGTCTTAGGTGCTAGAGGATGTGACGGGGGAGGAGTTCGTGCTTCTGATGCGTATCCTGTCCGGGCTGAAGACCATGCAGACCGTGAGCGGGCGGCAGCAGCTAGTGGAGCTGGTGGTGGAGCAGGCCTTCCTGGAGCAGGCTCTAAACCCCGCGGATGCTGACAGCGTCGACCGTCTCTTGCAGTGCACACGCCAGGCCTTGCCACTCTTTTCTGTGAGTGAACCCACAGCAACGGTCAGCACCTTAAATATCTTGTGTATCACACCGTGGCGGATGTGATCAATCAATATAATTTTGTTTTTCCAATAATATAATATTGAATATCTGACAAAAGCTCAGAAGCCTAAATAAATTGTTCAGCATCTGAATCTAATACAATGCAAAACTAAAAAAAAAAAATGCTGTAGCCTCATTTTAAAAAAAAAATGATACTAAAAATATTTCAGAAAACAAAATGTTTGAATTTTTTGCATTAATGTTTATTGTTATTTTTTATTTTTTCAGACTTCATTTTTGTGTTTGTTTTGGTCATGTCTTCCACAAATATATTTCTCTACTGATGGTGTAAATCACAATTATTGACTTTTTTTTTTTTTTTTGTCTTATCCAGAAAAATGTGCATTCTACTCGCTTTGTGACATACTTCTGTGAATTTGTTCTGCCTAACCTCAGTCTGCTCACCAGCCCTGTAGCAGAACTGGACATCCAGCTTGAGGTTTGTATCATATGGAAATCATGGAAGAATCATTGGTCAAAAATTGTCAGAACTAGTCTCTGCAAATTAAAGGGTTTGTTCGCCCAAAAATGAAAACAGAGGATCATTACTCACCCTTATGTTTTTCCAAACCCGTAAGACCTTTGTTCATATCCGAAACACAAATTAAGATATTTTTGATGAAATCCGAGAACTCTCTGACTCCTCAGTTTACAGCAATTTAACCACCACTTTCAAGGTCCAGAAAGGACATGGTTAAAATAGTCCACGTGACTGCAAGGTTGTGGTTCAACTTAATTTTATGAAACCGCAAATACTTTTTGTGCCCAAAAGCAAAATAATGACTTTATACATACAAATTATTCTTGTTGCTTTATCACGTTGACTATTATAACAATGTCTTTAGTACCTTTCTGGAAAGTGGTGGTTAATGTGCTGTCTATTGAGGAGTCAGATACCTCTCTTAATTAGTGTTCCGAAGATGAACGAAGGTCTTACGGTTTGGAACCACATGAGCATGAATAATTGATGACAGAATTTTAATTTTTGGATGAACTCACACCCACACTTAAAGGGTTAGTTCAAATGTTTATAGAAAGAAACAATATTTTTGCGTTGCAGGTACTAAAGTTGTTAGCAGAGATGAGTCCATATTGTGGGGACATGGACAAACTGGAGGTCAACCTTAATATGCTGTTTGAGAAGCTCCTGGTAAAGGCATACATTAAACTAGTGAACTTTCAGAGATTGTCCACTTGAACCTATTTGTCATCAAACATCCTCTTGTTCTGATGTCTTCAGGAGTTCATGCCCCTGCCTCCAGAGGAGGAGAACGGAGAGAATGCTGCGAACGAAGAGCCCAAACTGCAGTTCAGCTATGTGGAGTGTCTGCTCTTCAGCTTCCACCAACTGGGCAAAAAGCTGCCTGACTTTCTCATTGACAAAATCAGCGCAGAGAAGCTGAAGGACTTCAAGATCAGGTCAGATCTCACAGTAATCATCAGAAAGATAGTAGATGTTGCTATTGAAAACATTTGAAATTTTGAAACATTTGCATCATATCTAGGATTAAGATATGGAGAAAAAAAATGGTACCAATACTCCATTTCTTGATTCTTAATACCAATTTCGATACCACAGCAAAAACAATATATTTTTTTAATACATATGCACACTACTGTGCAAAGATATACTTGTGTTTTTTTGTTCATGGGTGAACTATCCCTTTAAATTGATCAGAAGTGAGAGTAAACACATTTGATGTCTATTTCAAATAAATGCTGTTTTTTTTTTTTGATGTTTTTTTACTTTCCATTCATCAACGATTTCTGAAAAAAAACAAAATTATCAGTTTCTACAAATGTGAAGCAACACAACTGGTTTCAAAATTTAATAAATGTTTCTTGAGCCGCAAATCAGCATATTGGACTGATTTCTGAAGGATCACGTGACACTAAAGACTGGAGTAATGATGCTGAAAATGCAGCTTTGACATCACATGAATGAATTACATTTTAAAATATATATGAATAGATTAGATGAAGTTATTTTAAATTGTAATTTCACAATATTACTGTTTGTTTAAATAAATTCAGCCTTAAGAGACTTCTTTCAAAGATATGTGGGAAAAAATGTTACTGACCCAACCTTTGAACAGTGAAGGTTAATACATTTTAGCTATTATTTTCATAGAACAACTCTAATGTATTTATATATATTTGTTTTGTTTTTAATATTTTGTGAAGGGCTGGTCAACAGTGTGCATTATTGTTTTGTTTATTTCAGGTTACAGTACTTTGCACGGGGACTACAAGTATATATTCGACAACTGCGTGTTGCTTTGCAAGGCAAGACAGGAGACGCACTGAAGACCGAGGAGGTATGATTTCACACTTTGTGCAGTGATCTTTGGTCTGTAATAGAAATAATTTAAATTTTCATAAGAGAAGTTCTTATGGGATTTATAAAACCACTGTATATTTGAAATAAATAATAATGAAATATATTTTTATTATTATTTTTTGCAAATTCAAGCTGTTTCAAAACCCGGGGAAAATATGGTGAAAGTCACATGTATTCTAGTGATAACTTTCGATCGCTTCTGTTTTTTTCTTCACAGAATAAAATCAAAGTTGTGGCTTTGAAGATCACCAACAACATAAACGTTTTAATCAAGGTAACATCGAATTCTTATTGTAGTTCTGAACGTTTCTCTGCCGTTGTGTCAAGTTTTGAACACGAAATCTTATTTGTTTTCTTTTATGTTCTCCAGGATCTGTTTCATAACCCTCCATCCTATAAAAGCACAGTCACTCTGTCCTGGAAACCGGTGCAGAAGAGCGAGGGGGCAGCAGCAATTGGGTACATCCACAGATCAACTTGGGCATCCACACATCACCATGTTTAGTCTGCTTATTAAAGTTTTTTCCATGATCTCTGTGTATCCTACAGCCAGAAGAGGCACTCTGGAGAAGACATCGGGACAACAGTGACAACAAAGAAGCTTCCCACAACTTTGCCCAGGAGGGACGCCCGGCAAATATACAATCCGCCCAGCGGGAAATACAGTGCCAGCATTGGGAACTTCTCATACGGTGAGTGTCTAATCAAATCCTGTGCAGTAGTACTGTATGCATTACTGTGTGTTTGTGTATAACCGATCTCATCTGTGTCTTCAGAACAACGAGGAGGCTTCAGGGGCGGCCGGGGCCGAGGTTTTGGAGGAAGAGGGAACAGAAGCCGAGGCCGGATTTATTAGGACTGCATATGCTTCTATACCCATGCAACTGCATTACCACAACACAACAGTATCTTGTGCTGTGTTGACCCTGTTTCTCCCCGATGGTCCTTCCTGCGTCTCACAGACCGCCATCCATTCTGTTCCTCTCCGCGTTTTTTTTTTTTAATTCTTGGGTGTGTTTTTGAAAATTCGTACAGCCTCTGTTTGGTTACAAATGTGTGGATTGCTTTTCTTTCTGGATCATCTTTGTGGAACAAAAGACTGCCAAGGTGTATTTGTTTTTTTTTTTAAGTGTTTTTGTATGGTAACATGCATCCTTTGTATCTTTTTTTTAACTTTTTAATTTTTCTGAGCTTTTGTCGGTTCAAAAATCACAAATTTGTAAGACATAAAAATAATATCCTTCTGAATTTTATCATTAACTTGTGTGGGTCAAATCTTATGCTATCTTTTTTTCCAGGACATAAATAGAGTTTGTATGACACCCCAAATGACCTGATGTTTGTTTTACTTAATTACCCGTATATATCAAGTTAAATAGATTTTTTTTTTTTTCACCCCGTCACAATAAGTAAAATATTCCCTGGAAGTTGTCCTTTTAGAATAGGAATGCCTTGTCTTTTCAATCTATTACAAAAATAATTTAAGGAACCAATAGTGTTCAAATATTGCTTGCATAGGTTTGAGTTCACTTTCGATTTCAAAGATTGTGCATGCTTAGTTTGTAGGAGATATTTAAATGTTTTTGATTTATGCAGATCAGACATTTATGTATTGCAGCTGTTCGTTTTCATTTCAAACAAGTTTTCACCCACATTAAAATGTTTTTGCCTTTTTTCAATAGATTCTCATGGGTTTATTTATGAATAGTGAGGGAAATATTTAATTATACCAAAGGTGCCATTAATCTTGCTTTCACATATTCTCTACCAACATTCATGTGCTTATTAAGAGAAACTCCTCCCGAATCCCTTTTCACATATTTTTCCATTCATGCATTTGGCAGATCTATGTAAAGTGACTTGAATGTCATTCAAGGTGTATTTTCTCAATTCTTTCCTTTGAAATCGAACCCATGACCTTGGTATTGCACTCTGTTGCACATGTAGGCTTATTTAATGTCTAATACACACTGTGTTGCAATCTCCATATTTCATGAGCTCAGGAATCATTAAATTTATGGATTATTATACAATTTTGACCACAAATCATAACTGTAGTTAGTCTGAAAGAATCACACCAGTAGATGGCCAGTTTAGAACAGGAAAAAAAGAGATGTTGTAAAGTAAGTCAAGATAGTTTCATAAAAATATAGTTTTTTTTTCTAATCATAATTTTTAATCTAATGCCTAATACCATTGTTTTTCTAGTGTTGTGCAATCACTGTTAAACTAAAATGCACAGGATTCATATGTGCATCTCACAATTGATATACAATTCGACTATGTCAGTGAAAACTAATTTATGTCTTCAAAACCAACCTGTGGAATCAAACATGAAATGAGAAAATCAGTGGACAAAATTAGTACGAATGTATAAAAGGAAATGACAAATTTATGTTTTAACTACTCGCCCTCAAATACCAACAGATCAGTGTTGCTGGAAGTCATTTTATTTCTAAACATCATGAATTTTAATGATAATTTACATTGTAGAAATTTGATTTTTTTATTTTTATTTGAATATAAATTACATTATAGAATGTCGGATGAAATAACCGCCTCATGTGAAATGTATAGCAAACAAAACTGGACACCGACACATCGAGTTTTGCCCGCCGCGCTCCAACAGGTCCGTCCTGCCGCGCTGTTCATTGAGCGCCAGGTGGCGCTATCAGACCACTGAAATTTGATTTCCCAAATCAGTCACTCTTCAGCTCCTCACGCGCCATCTCACGCGCTCGCTGTAAAAGATAAAGTGAGTGAATAAGAAACCTTTTCTTTGATTCTGGTCGTGTTAAAGACGTGGTTTACTTAACACAGCACGCCAACATAGACGAGAAGCGACATTAGGCGTCTGATAGTGATCGGCTATTTCTGTAAGACGTGATAAATCGATGAACCAATCAAGAGGTGGGCAAATAGGCTGGCACAACAAGCGTACGATATCAAACAAAATGTTCATGATACTGCAGTGAGCAGGTGGGGCAGTGGCTGTATCGGGCGGAGTGGAAAACCACCACAACAAGTCGACTAATTAACGTTATATGCATTAAATGTGCCACTTTAATACATCCCAGGTCCTTAACTAGCAGGTCACCTGAGGTTTCGCAAAGCTCACTGATGTTGTGTTTAAGAAAATACTGGAAACAACTGATTTTCGTGACGTAATAGCTCCCGTAAACCGTTTTTGATCGTGTGTTCGTCTGCCGATACAAAATACTGAATATACCGACCTCCATAGTAGGCGAAAAATAATATGTGAGCCGAGTAGTGTCAGAGAAAACAGTTTAGAATGAATTTTAGGGTACATTTTTTAAATATTATTTAAAAACAACAACAACAACAACAACAAAACGATGTTTGGAAGATGGACTCATGTGAGTCGGTTCATTGTAGTGAATCAGTGTAGACAGATTCCCAATTGAATGACTCAAATAAACAGGTACCTTGTAGTGAATCAAAAACATATGGCATGGCCATTGCAGTCAGATTCGCATGGGAATGACTCTCGTGAACCGATCCTTCTTAGTGAATAAAAAGCATTCAGCTTGCTTGACCAGCGTAGTCCGATTCCAGAGCGAATGACTCTTGTGAGTCAGTTCTTTTTAGTGAATCACAATCATTGTGTTTAACCACTGTAGTCAGATTCCCAGACGAATGACTCTTATGAACCAATTCTTTTTATTGAATTAAACGCACAGAGCGTGGTCAGTGTAGTCTGATACTCAAACAGATGACTCTAAAGAGGTTCTTTTTAGCAAACACTTCAATGAATCAGTCGAAGCTGTTACTGATTTTATGCCATAGTCATTGACCGGTTGTTCATATAGGCCTAGTTAAACATATACTTTATGAGTTCTGTTGTAATCCGTGGTATTTCATATGAATGAATGATAGATTTTATATGTTGAGAACGAATTAATGGTTTGTATTTGAGCCGCCTCTTAACAGTCTGTGTAAACGCAGCTTTTGCAACAATTTTATCTGTTGAAATCTGAAATGATCTCATCATCTTGCAACAGACCACTGAGGTGAGTAAACGCAATAAAAATAGCTTTTTTTGTTTTTCGAACTGTTAGCGAATCAATTATAAATCTTAACGATGCCCATCTCTATACTTTTTTTTATTGTTTAGAACGCATGATGCACTCAACCAAATGCCATTCATTTGAATATTCATTTGTTCACAGTGTTCTGCAGCAGAAGTTGTCGCACCCTGCAAAGACTCACGACAGAAGTATTGCTGAAGAACTGCAAGAAAAGAAACGCTATCCTCTTTTTCATGAAAGAGTACCATCCGCCCCCTCATGTACAATGCCTGGAATAGTAACAGCACTGCCAGGCTTACTAAATATAGCAACCAGTGAGTGTTAACATGTCAACTAGGAACCCGAAAGAAGTGGTTTCCACACGTGTGGCTGTTGTGGCTACACATAGTGCTATAAATGGACTAATAGACTATGCGACATGTCTTTAATAACTTATAACCATAGAAACATAGATCAGTTTGTGCCTTTTGCTTGCTCTTGTTGCTTATCAATGTCAGTTCATCCTCCTCAAATCACCTGTCTAAGTTATGTTAACCGTAAATACATTTTAATACCTTTCTCTCTTTCGCGCAGCCTTGTTATGTAATAGGCCTATGTATGTGAATGGAGACAAGGGGCTGGATGAAACGTGAAGGATCATGCGATGTGGGCAAAGCAGCAGAAGCAGCTGAGAGATGCAAACTAGGCAGGACCCTTCGGGGGTTTGGATGCACAAGTTAGTTGGCTGATTGTTCTTCTGCCATTTGCATCTGGGAAGTTCAGGTCCCAACTAACTTTTGGATGAATTCATATATTACGAGGGGTAATGCATGAATTAATGAATAAATGAATGACGGCGAACTTGGTGAGAACGTGCGCATGAAAGCTCTGACATTCTTAACATGTTATGCAGGAGGGACATCATGTGACAGCTTGCCCGTTCATAAATATTCACCGTCTCTATTCATGCAGACTCTTCTCTTGAGGTAGTCATTGTGCCTCGGCTCTGAACCATGTGATTCTGATGGGAGGGGGAGATTCTATAAATAGCTCTATAGCTCGGCTTCCATTGACATCATTTAGGCAGGAGAGACGGAAAAATAAACAGAGAGAAAGGGCTATAAGGGCGGAGATTCTTAATCTGAGCTTGAAATTCAAACAAACCCTCATCAATTCTGATTCCCCTCTCAACTCTCAGAACATCTATGTTTCTGGCTGTAGTGGAACAAAACCGAGGAGATAGGGATGGGTGGGTGGGGGGGACATCAAACAAAGGAAAAAGAAACATGTGACGAAAGGCCAAAGCAAATATTTTGGATTATGTTATTAATGGGACCTGGAGGAAGATTATGGTCAAGGCTTCCTATGTGAGCAGTGTCTGTCAACAATAAAGATTGATGAGATGCATCCATCCCAGCACACACTCACTTCAACTGCTCGTTAGCGCAAACATCTAATCAGCCAATCACATGGCAGCAGCTCAGAGCATTTAGGCATGTAGACATTAGGGGTGGGACAATATATCGATGCATTGCGATTCGAGAAATGATTCTGGAACGATTTATCGTAATTCCCGAATCGATTCTGAGCTTAGTCTTTAACAGCAGATGGCACTGTGTGCTTTATAAACAGCCGTGCTCTGCTTCCTTCCAACTCCTCACACACTCTACATCAACCTTCTATAAAATGATCGTTCGTAAAGTTCGAAAAGGTTGAAACAAATTACAAGGGTGTTTGCAGTGGGCTGTTTACATTGATCTCGTGTAGTAAAACCATTCTGAGGTGCAAGTACAGTTGCAGATGAACGCACTAGCGCTCTTCTTTGTGAGCATTTTAGCGTGAGTTTAAAAGCTAGCCTAGAGCGCCATCTGCTGTTCGGAATCGATTTGCGATGCATTTGGTAAATATCAGAACCAAGAATCGCGATGCATCGATATATTGTTCTAGCCCTAGTAGACATGGTCAAGATGATCTGCTGCGGTTCAAACTGAGCATAAGAATGGGGAAGAAAAGCGATTTAAGTGACTTTGAACGTGGCATGGCTGTTGGTGCCAGATGGGCTGGTTTAAGTTTTATCAGGAACTGCTGCTGATCTACTGGGATTTTCACACACAACCATCTCTAGATTTAACAGAGAATGGTCCAAATATGAGAAAATATCCAGGGAGTGACAGTTCTGTGCCATGTTGATGTCAGAGGTCAGAGGAGAATGGCCAGACGGGTTTGAGCTGATAGAAAGGCAACAGTGACTCAAATAACCACTTGCTACAACCGAGATCTGCAGAGGAGCATCTCTGAACACATCAAATCTTGAATGAGATGAGCTACAGCAGCAGAAGACCACACCAGGTGCCTCTCCTGTCAGCTAAGAACAGGAAAATGATGCTACAATTCACATGGGTTAACCAAAATTGGACAATAGAAGATTGGAAATATGTTGCCTGGTCTGATTAGTCTCGATTTCTGCTGCGACATTCAGATGGAGGGTCAGAATTTGGTGTGAACAACATGGAAGCATAGATCATGCCTTGTACAGTTGAGGCTGCTGCTGGTGTAATGGTGTTGGGAATATTTTCTTCTCTACACTTTAGGCCCCTATAGTACCAATTGAGAATCGTTTAAATGCCACAGCCTACCTGAGTATTGTTGTTGACCATGTCCATCCCTTTATGACCACAATTTACCCATCTTAATTTTTATGCTTCCAGCAGGATAAAACGCATGTCACAAATCTCAAATCATCTCAAACTGGTTTCATGACCATAACAATGAGTTCACTATCCTCAAATGGCCTCCACAGTCACCAGATCTCAATCCAATAGAGCACCTTTGGGATGTGGTGGAACGGGAGATACGGATTATGGATGTGCAGCTGACAAATCTGCAGCAACTGGGTGTTGGTTTCAAATCAATATGGACCAAAATCTCTAGCACCTTGTTGAATCTATTCCATGAAGAACCTTTCTGACTCCTCCATCAACAGCATTTTAACCACCAATATCAAGGTCCAAAAAGGTACTGAAGTCATCGTTTGAAGATATTGTTGAATGAAGTCGTTGTGACAAGCAGGGCGTGGCGAGAGCCGTGAGAGAACGGCACGAGTGGTGATGAGCGTCAGCTGTGCGCTGCACCGGTTTCGTATCTTTCACGGAGGAGCTCCGGAAGCATAAAAGGGGAGCGACGACAGTGAAGGACGAGAGAGGACCAGGCCTGGATTTTATGTTATGTTTTATTATGTTTGTGTGTGCGGCAGTCACCGTGAGGGTCTGCCGCCATTTACTTTTATTTTGTTTTTTGTTTATTTTATTGTTTAAAGTTATGTTTAACATTCGCCAGTTCCCGCCTCCTCCTTCCCGTACTTATGAACTGTGTTACATTGGTGCCGAAACCCGGGAGGAAGGAGGGACATGCTGTTGAAGAGCCCTCACTACTGAGGGGGATCGCATTGCTGAGGAGGTCGGGCAGCGCAGAAGACTGAAGACCACGAGTGGCTGCCTGAGGCGGTGGTGCTGGAGCGATTGAGCAAAAGGTGGGACGGAGAGCTCGCTGCCGTGCTCCTGGGTTGAGGTGGGGTGGCTGCCGTCCAAGAGGGAGCGGAGGAGTCACCTTCGTTCGCTGTGGGCTGAAGCCTGCTGCCGTCCGCCATTATGGGGAGGAGCAGGGAACGGGGGACTCACTACTGGCTACCCTCAGCCGGAGGAGCCATTGCCAGCCACCGGGGGCGGAGCAGGATCAAGCCGTCCACCAGTGTCCAGTACCATTGCATGGCACTATGAGGAAGAACCACTCGGCTGGCTAAGGACCGAGCAGCAGTGTGTCCGGGAACTGGACCAAGACTTTTTTTTTCCTCTCTCCCCTCTCGTCTTTGTCGCTCCTAGTGCTTCCATCTCCTTTTCTCTCGTCTCGATTGTCCTTACCCCCAGGTTCTGCGGCCGCCGACACTGGCCCCCAGGGGGGAGTAGAGCGCAGTCTCAGGAGTACCCTCCGGCCTGCGAGGGGCGATGGGGGTGTGTGACAAGCAGGACATCACGTCACTGTTTTCTCCAGTGCTGCTATACCTAAATTACCTAGACTAATAACTATTGATCTTTGCAACGGAATGAATCAATAATATATAGAATAAGCTGCACAATGACACCATTTTCTTATTAATGTAAAGCTGCTTTGCCACAATTTGCATTGTAAAAAGCGCTATATAAATAAAGATGACTTGACTTGACTTGACTTGACATGGTGAGAGCTGTGAGAGAACAGTGCGAGGCCGATGGCGTGAGTGGGGATTAGTGTCAGCTCCGCACTGCACCGGTCTCGTATCTCTCACAGAGGAAAAGGGGAGCGATGACAGTGAAGGACGAGAGAGGACCACGCCTGGATTTTATGTTATGTTTTATTATGTTTGTGTGTGTGGCCGTCGCCGTGAGGAACTGCCACCATTTTACTTTTCGTTTTGTTGTTTTTTTATTTTATTATTAAAGTTATGTTTAACGTTCACCGGTTCCCGCCTCCTTCTTCCTGTACTTACGAACTGTGTTACAGTCGTTAATATTTTTGTTTTGTTTTGTTTGTGGGACTTCATCAAAAAATATCTTAATTTGTGTTCTGAAGATAAACGCAGGTCTTACGGGTTTGGAATGACATGAGGGTGAGTAATTAATGACACAATTTTCATTTTTGGGTAAACTAACCATTTAAGGCAGTTTTGAAGGTAAAACTGGGGTCCCCAATACTAGTGGCTGGAGATTGTCCTTTTAGACTCTGTAAATACTGAATCCTTCATGTCTGGTCAGGTAAACCCAAGGATACTGACGGTCAAAGATCACATTAAACATTTGAGCAACTTGACACTTGACGCTCATAATTATAATTCAACACACCATTGGGCATTATTGGTCAGCACAAGAAATCCCCTTAAACTCACTAATCTTGCACATGATGTGAATGCTTTGTTTGGACTATAAGTTTAATTTCACTCCAGACTTTTAGCAACACCACTGGTGGCACTTTCTAAAGGCACTTTCTAAATAGTCGCTATTAACTGGCAGCTGCCAATCAGATAGTGAATCTTTATTTGAGACGGAGTCTGTGGTTCAGACTTGAGATCAGATCTAGATGTTTTGTTTTTCTTTTATTTACCATTTATTTTAAATTACATATTCAATTTAATTACACATTTAATAATTAAATGATCTATGAAAATAATTAATACATGAATTATTGCTCTTTTTTTGTAGGTTTGTGATTTTTCTCTCTTGGAGCCACAGACTCGAGACTGCTGTCCCTGTCAAATTTAAGGCAAGGTGGGTTAAATGAGGAGAAGCTCTGCGCGAGCTCAAGCCCACACAGCCGAAATCGAGGTATTTTTAGATTTAGCGGAGGGTGCAAACGTCCAGCTTCATTGTCAGATCAAAGCCGCCACTTATGTCACTCTTTGCAGAAACACGGATTTATTTTAAGGGAAGTATGATGACAAATGTTATATTTATGCCCTTGATCTAAATATTTACCTATTTTCAGTTCCCCCACACACAACTCGTCACCGCCCCCTCATTCACGATCCTCCAATTTTAGTAGCAGGAGTCCGACGACACTCCAGAACATCCCGTGTGTCGCGAAGGTAGGATCATCATCATCATCATCATCCCTGCACATCGCGCTGTTTAATGAATAGCAGCTTCATTCATACACTTGTAGCTAACATGGCGATGTTCTGCCGTTTTCATGTTTAACATAGTAGAAACAATCTCGAGGTGTTGTGAAATGTATTACAAGTTCGTGTCTGTTGAGAAAACACTGCATAAAGCTTGACGCGATAGTTTCAGCACCACGGGCAGCGACGCAAAACATCAACGTCACGTGACTTTGGCCATCTGGTTTTGCTAATTAAACTAATTATTTAGAAAAAAAAAAAATATATATATATATATTATCATCACAAAAGCGAAGAACTATTTTAAGGCGATTTTCAAAGCCGTTTTAAGTGAACTGCCACTAGTTTTAGCAGCTCTCGAATGGAGTTTGGCGACACCATGCGGCGAGATGTTCTTGTGTTTCTACCGCACTGGTCAAATTACTTTGTGTTCTGCACGTTCACTTTTAGTGGTGTGCTTTGCGATTCGACAGGTTTAGGAGGCATAGTCTTTCTGTCAGTGCCGTTTGTAGCACTGCATTGACTTAAAGCTGAAATAGAAAGACATCTTCATGTGCACGAGGCAACCCCAGCAACGCCAACTTTTTTAGTGATCTCCATTAACAGTGTACATGTGCAAATCATCCGACGTGCTTAAAGATCATATATAGGCTAGTGGTGCTGCGTGTCTGGCACGGAATCCATTGGCAAGTGAGTTGTTCACGATGCCAGGCGACTGCAAGGAGTGGTTTTGCTCTCGGAAACCGGGGCTGTGGTCACTTTCCGTCTTTCACATATTAAGCCCGTTTTCGCTTGCTTCGAGCCATTTTCATTAGCGTTAGGCTGTCTGCGAGCACAACAGGGACGGTTGTAATCAGCAGCCATAGACTGTGAAGTGGGAGAACCTAAACGTGACGTCAATGCCTAGTAACTGACGCAGCCCTCAAAAAAAAGAAAAAAGACAGAGATTCTGCAAGCTTTAATTATTATCGTTTGTGTACTGCTCTCAAGACAAAACATATTCCGCTCGCAGTGCAACTGACTATGGTTGTTTGTGCGCGCGAGTCCGTGTATGTGTCTCTGTGTGAGCGAGTGCGTGCGTGCGTGCGTGTGTTTTCTTCTTTATGAGCAGCGAATCCGTCCCGAGTTTCCAAGCGAAAGTTGCATGGAGACACGCCGCGTAAGACGCGTATAATAAAGAGGATGGTGAGCAGCATAAAGGAACGAGGAGAGCGGGAACAACTTGTGCTAAGAAAGAGACGTTAGAAATATTTAGCCCATAAGAGAGAAGGGCACTGAAGCAGTTCGTTTGAAAAAAAAAATCACTGCAGCGATGCATCGGAGGCGAGTCGGAGCCCTCGCATGGAGTTGGAGAGGCAAAATTAATGTACATTACATGCACTCCACGTAACGCTCCTGAGCGATGTCTTTGTGAGTGTTTTTTTTTCTTACTGGGCGCTAAAAATAGCATCAGTGTTTGATCGTGGTCCAGAAATAGGAAGAGGGTATCACTTGTATAAAAAGGACTGCGATTCTGAGAAACTTGGACGTGTTGCTGAGGATAGATATGTATCAAGGGCAGTATTTGATTTTCATTTTGCTTGTTTTTCTGTGAGATAGTCACGTATGATGGTTTAAACTCATGTCTGTGTTTTCCCTGCTTTCAGCCAGGGCTCGCTGCATTGGTAAGTACGTATTCACGGCGATTTTTGGTTCGATTATATGTATTTTTCTTTTTTTTCTTTTTTTTTTTGCACGATTCTTGCATGCATTGAGTGCAACCTTCATGTATACCGTGTGCACTTCTCAAACAGGTGCCTTGTTGTTTTCATCCACTTGTTAAAAATGCAATAAACCACTCTCTCCTCAGAGCAGGAACCTCGCGAATGGTAAATAAGTGAAGCAAAAAAGCAAACTCCTTTGTCTGACGGCGCTGTTGAGTCAATTTTTGCCTCTTCGCTACAGCGGAAAGTGTGAATGGAAACCGACAACACTAGAAGAGTGAGGGGACATATCTCTCAAAATATGTGAAGAGGAAAATAGGCTAATAAATATAGGTGGAAGCGCCGCGCCAAAAGGAAAAACACCAGCAACAGCCGACGAGGGAAACCCTGGTGTGGCGTCAAGGGGTTCCGTGCAACCAAAATCGCCCTTAAATGGTCAGCCCTGTTTTGGCCACCACCCGTGAAAGGGATGCCACTACGCACACGTTCCCAAAACGCAGCTTAAGTTTTAGGACTTTTTTTTTATCTGTGTGTGCGACGTTCCCGCGTGCGTTGTTTGAACACTTCCATCAGATGTGCTCGCGACTGTGTAGCTATAGGCGGATTCACATGGATTACTCTTCCGCCCACGTCATTTTCATTATACAGTACTGCAATCGACTGTTTTCTATTGCTGTGGACTATACTACTGATCTTGTGCCAAAACTAACGCGTTCGCGTTGCATTCAACACCATTTGTGCAGCTGCGCAAAACGTTGTTTTAATCAAAGCACCTCTTAATAAATGTCTAACTTCAGCGTTAGCAGACAACGTTTGTTTCACATATTAGTCATTTATATGTTCAGGGGCTATAATCAAAAGCAAAACGAAATGTTTAAAATCCTATAGTGAGTCCAGGAATGACCGCGGATCTTTGCAGAAAAAAAAAACTCATTACCTTGACCTTTTCAAAGACACTGTGGCTCTCTACACCTATCCCAGACATAGCAAGATCTTCTTAAGTCAATGCTGGCGTTGTAATTTTAGTGGAAACACGGATTTATCCGAGTCGTGACTGCTATAGTGAGTAATATGTGCGCGTTGGCTGCGTCAGGAGATGCAGTCGCTGTGCGGTGCAGACAGAAGGGGGAGAATCGTGACTGACTGGAGACGTCCGCAAATGATGCGACCACCAAATAAAATCCTCATAATGGTGGCATCTGGGCTTCTTTTTTATATATATATACACCTGTTACATCTCAAGCCATATCTCTTTTGCCTAGCCACCTCAACCTCCCCTTGCACCACGAAGGCGCAAGAAGAATATCAGTGATTAAGAAGAAGGGAGGGGGGAGTCTTGGTTCGGGATGAATTTAGACTGGGGAGGGGAGGGATTGGGGGGAAGGGGGGGTCCAGATATAGATCGTGACCCTCCCACTTCGTATAGTTTCTTGCATAGTTCCAAGAAGATACACTCTTGTCAATTTTGACAAATGATCGCGTGGATGCAAGAACTTCACGGGTAAGTGAAACGAAGTCACATTCCACAGCTGGATTGAGTGTATGGCCAAAACATGTGGGATCACTGTCTGAGAGAACCCCTTTGTGTGGTGTTGTCGTGCCATTATTACTAATGTTTTTCTCTTACGTTGTGAGGAATTGACCGCTGAAATGTTGTTGTTGTTGTTGTAAAGTTGGGTGTAGAACATTTATGTAAAGTTCTTGTGGTGTCAATAGCTTAGGAACGCACCATTGTTTTTGTTTGTTGTGTCTGCAGGCGATGTCAGATGTGAACTGTAATGTATAGAATTTGTTATGTTCTGCTGATAGTTTAGAGACCCCCGTGTCCTCACTGAGTGGTATCAGCCAGTGAACTCTCTGTGGTCATGAAATGAAATTGCCTCAGAAGCCTGTCGTGTTGTTGTCGTCGTGCTGGCGATGTGTTTTGATTGACATGCACGCGAAAAACCGACGCCTCCGAAATGTTAGTCGATTTGAAAATGACCTTAATGTGTATTTCTCTGTTTTGAATGAATACACGACGATTTACTTGCAGACATGAACGCGCGCCACGCCGACATGGTGTGTGAGAGACATTTTGAAACGTGACACGGCGAACGAATTCGGCTTAAAAACAGAAAAGGTTTAAACAAACATTAAATGTTATTGTCTTACACGGAATATTTCTGGTCACTTGCGCCAACGAGGATACAATTTGGTCCCCCTTTCTTTCTTTCTTTCTCTTTTTTTTTCAAAAAGGGGGGTCCCTATATAAGCAAGAAACCGATTGGTGGATGACGATTTTTTGTTTGCGCCAATAAGATCTCTCGCTGCTCTCTATTTATTGCAAGCAGATTACAGACTGCTCTCTCCTCACCAAGAGCGCTTCATCTGCTCAGTTCTCCACTAAACGGCATCACGAACCGGAGGATATATTTCATAGTAGCAACAAAACGGCGAGGCAAAACGAAACGAGCTCGCTGTATCATATGTGTGTCTTTGTTTAGCTGTAATTATCGTCGGTATAGGCACGAGCGACGAGAAAAGACAGCGAGAATAAACTACTGGGAAGGAGTGAATCCAGCACCGCGGACAGCGCTCGCGCACAGAATACAGGCATTTGGATGCTGGCTGCTCTCAGAGCTTCCCATGCTCGTAGAATGTGAATGAGTTGGATACAGTTCAGCCACGGAAAAGGGCTTCGCTGTCTCGCTTTCCCGATGTCTGGACACAATAGGATTGGGAAACCAGAGCCATGCACAAGCCACCTGGATGTCACTGTTTGATGTCACGGACTTCAGACTGCGATTTGTCTTTCGCGAATCTTTTTGCGGTCTGGGCTTGCTGTTCATAAGTATCTAGCTGGGAAGCCCTTACCCCAAAAAGCATTTGCGGAAGGCGCATTCACCGATTGATGCTCCATATGCTGCGTGGATTAAATGCTTGCATTTTTATTAATAATATTTATTCTTATTATTGTATTTATTTTCAACAAAATACTTTGTTATTTTTTTTCTTAAAAAAAAAGAAGAAAAGAAATGTCATCACTGTATTGCGGCTCAAATGTAAAGCCGAACTTCTCTCCCACTTAAAGTCTGAGATCCCTCCCTGTCGAGAGTTATCTGGCGTCTCCATTGCCAGAATATTTGCTCTCGTTAATACGATTACGAAAAGTCACCCAAACAAAACCACAGTTCCACCAACGAGCCTCTCAGTTTGCACGTGGGAAAGCACAGTGGTCCATTCGGGGGGGGGGGGGGGGGCATCTCGTTAGTGTGCTATTCACTTAGAAGCCAAACAATGTTGAAATGACCCCACCCTATTCGCAATAACATGCAAGCTGTATAACCCTGCCGGACGCAGTTATAGTTATTCACAGGTTTAAAATGAAAATATCAGCCCATGACAGAGTGTGTGTGTGTGTGTGTGTGTGTGTGTGTGTGTGTGTGTGTGTGTGTAAGAGAACACGTCACCGTAGGTGCCCAAAGACAACAA
This sequence comes from Zacco platypus, assembly GCA_038088235.1. NCBI lineage: Eukaryota > Metazoa > Chordata > Actinopteri > Cypriniformes > Xenocyprididae > Zacco > Zacco platypus. The sequence goes on along the minus strand of CM076063.1, from coordinate 11,888,107 downwards.
GGTTTCACCCAACCTCCTTGCTTTCTTTTCTTTTATTTCTTCTCTCTATCTCTCCTTTTTTTTACATACACACAGTATTTTGGAAATATGACACCTCGATGAAATATGACACACCTACGCACACGATATAACATGTAGACACATTGGGTGATAAAGTTTTTATGCCATGCAGACACAGTCCATTGAGAAATTCTCAACAGCTGAGAAGTGACGCGATCCGTGTCACTACAATCTTGAAGTCAGGTCCCCCAAGTACCTCATAAGTCATTTCCCGTTTTCGGTGACACTCACCTGTCCTGTATGCGAGAGGAAGTGCAAATACAAATGCCCCCATTATATGCTACAGTATTTGGAAAGGGCTCCAAAGTCCCTTAGTGACGACAAGCCCAAATTCCTTCAGGTCAGACTAGCATTAATTCAGTCTCAGCCGTGTGTGTTCCCTCACACATTATTGCATTATGTCTTCGATTATAAATAGAGCAATTAAAAAACATGACGTGGAGACGAGGTCCTCCTGAAACTGGTTAAGAAATATTAGAAAACTTTATGGAGTTTAACCTAACACGCAGCTTAATTGTAAGCAAACAGACCTAAAAAAAATAATAATAAGTTGTCAATACTTCAAGAGCACTGTGGTCAAACTTATTTTAAAACCCTGATAGTGGATGTGCAATCGTGTAAGTGTTCGTTTTGAGTTTGAACACTTTTCGAAAGCAGCAGAAACTGAAAGAAAAGCTGATTTTGGTGGCCTTATACTTTTAAATCACTATAACTTGTCTGACAGCAGGAATAAATAGGGTTAGAAACTGTGTGAACAGCGTGAGGGCGAAGCTCCTATAAGAATGTTTTCATTTAGTGTTTTACAGCATTTTTTTCTATCCATTCAACTTGTAGCAATAATTTCCGTAATTTCTACTCGATTTCAGAGTTTTCTGCATGAGTAACTGAATTCCAAGTGGTCAGAGTGCAGTGAACTTTCCTCAACTAATAAATTATGCCATCAGTTAATCCAAAGCTTTAAAGTTTTCTGGTTTTATTTTTGTCAGTGTTTATTGGCCTGTGTGACTTTTTGTACAGTCTAATTCATTTGACGAAACTTTTCGTGACGCACGTGCACGTCACGTAGACTCTAAATTGTCTCATTCTCGTATTTAAACTTATTTGAAACGTGTTTTATGTTGATTGAATTTTATGTTGGCACGATGTAGCTGCGAATGTCTTTCCCATGCTTCATTTTTTCGCCCCTTTCTCTAACTCTTTTCAACTCACTAAACATGTGTTGTTTGTTTTTTAGAAGCCGTTAAACTACAAAAACTGAGTATTCAAACCTTCCCACTGGCATTTGTGTACAACTTTGTATTCTTGTGTTTGTGCACAGGGCAAGACAAACCTTGAGGGATCCATTATGTCGAGTACTGAAAGTGAAATGAACGGCGCGGGTCACAAACGGTTCCCTAACGGTTTTGAAACGTGACGTCACCGTCTTCGTAAGTTTATATTTTCTGCCTCTGTCCTGTGTGAGAGTGGCCTCTGTTTTTGTCATTGTTTGTTAGTAACCGTTTGAAAGTGCAGCAGGGACAGCATTCCTCAATATTTCACGGTTTCAACTGTTGAAGGGTTTTCTGTGTTATTATTATGCCTATGAAACTGTCGGAGTCAACGGTTTCGGGCCTGTGTAACGTCTAAAGTGCTCCGGTTGTAGTTTACGTGAAACGGCCTAAAAGTCACTAAGGTGGGTGTGGCGCCCTGTTTACTGTGTTTTAGGACAATTTTCAAGTTTTTCTTTTAGTTTAACATGTGATAATTGTATAAGATTTGATAGAAAAGCATATTAAGACTTTTGGTATATGGAAAATATGGCATGATTTTTTTTTCTGTGTAGAATTGGATCACTGCTCGGGTTTGTATGTTGTGTATTTATGTTAAATACACGTTAAATATTTATTTCTATAACAATTAGGCATAATACAAACATTTTCAAACGTACTTGATATGTGCATATAGGCATATGGTCAAGAACATACACACACACACACACACACACACACACACTGATGTCATATCTACGCATATGTAGATAGTTTTAAAAGGAAAGAAAAGGTGGTTAAGTATTTTTTTAAGAACGACAAAAGGACATGAAAATATTCTGTAATTTTTGTGTCCGCACTAAAGTAGCTTTCACTGCATGCCTTTACTTTCTTGACTTGTATTGCAAGTCTCAGGTCAAATGGCCGCTGAAGTTTTATGAGATATCACAATGAGGTGCAAAATATATATATAAAAAATGAAGTTACTTATCTGATATTTGCATTGGCTCATCAGTAGTTTTAGTTTTAGAGATGTTAGTGTGTGACTTCTAACTGTATTTTGACAGTAGTGCTCATTGCAGTTTAGTTTACAATAATGTTCAGGATAATTTTGGTTCATTGTTTTTTAAAAGGAAAAAACACTGTGTATCATAAAACTATTCATCACCTATTCAGAGTAAGGGACAGTATTAATACAGGTTGGACGGTATGACGGCCCCTAAAAGACATAAAATTAGCCAAGATTTTTTTTCTGTCTTTCTTTTTTAAGGAATTAGTGCCACAATTTTGTCTGATTTGGTCTTTAAACACTGTTGTTAACTTTTTAAACCTCCCAGCAGAAATTTCAGGACAACATTGAAATGCTGACAAACTATTTGAGACAGAGTTTTAATACAGATTGTTACATATTACTGTACTGTCAAATCATAAATACTATTTTGTACATATGAGTCATATTTTACTGACATTATGGTATAATTTAAGTGAGGATAGGGATGCAACACTGGATACGATGGGTTATTTTCATTAAGCAATTTATTTAATTTGAAGATTTAACCCCTTAAAAAAAAATAATACAAATATTTTTTGTCATAATATCTCATATATATTTATAGTGTTTTCATACCTGTAATTAGATTTGAGATACATTCAGATACATGTACGTACTTCTTTTTTTTTCATAGGTACAATATGTGTGTTTTTCATATCACTCCCTTTGAAAAATTAACTAAAACATACACACATTTGTGAAAAACATTTATAGTTTTTTTGATAAACCATCTATACATTTATTAATTGACTAACTAGGTGAGCAAAAGACATCACCTGGTATTCCCACCCGGTCAGTTTTATCTTATTAAAGATGCACGTCTGAGGGAAAAGTCCCTATTGTTCAGTGTTTGATTTATAGTGAGTTTAAACTTGTTATGTTCTTGTTTATACCTCTCTTCTTTATCTTTAAATAGTATTGAGTTGTTAATTTCTCACAAATGAATGTTTAACTATTAATAACCACAATCTAAATCAGGCTATAAAAAAGCATGACAAACAAGAAACGTAACTTTCATTTTGTATTATATAGAGAAACAACCTCAAACAAGCTTTTTATGTAAGGTTTTTTTTTTTTCCATTTCATCCTATTTTTCCCCCTAAGCTCATATTATTTGCTGGTCAGTGTCCAATACATGTTATTTTATCTCGTCTTGAACATTTCATCATGCTGTGGTGACACTAAATAACACTTAAAGCCTTTTTACCATCTCGAGAATTCTGTGATTTTCCTAAATTGTTTGCAAAATGACAAATCTGAAACTTTTAACTGTCATTCTAATCAGTCCACAGGAACATGATGCCAACATTAACCTCCCGTAACAACAAATAACATGATGGCCACATGCACTTACAGGAGGAATATTTGCATATGTGGGCCCTCACACTCCCTTCTTTTCCTCTTTTCTCACATTCCTTCCATCCTTACATGGGTGAGTCAGGGAAGGTGTGAGCGATGAGTCAGTTCCGGACGCAATTTTTAGGGAAGGGGAGTGTCCGCTTGTACCTAAGAGGGTGGTCCCGTCCTGCGAACATGTCACGACCTCACTGCCGCAGAAATACACGCAATAATATGCTCTCGGCATAAGCAGTGCAAAATTATATATATATATATATAAAAATGATTTCTCAGTTAATTTCAGCTACTATGTTTTTAAACATGGTCAGTTAATTTTGAATGTGGTTAAACTGAATCTTTTGGTAAAATGCATTTAAATCTTAAGTACTTTAGCAAACATCACTAAATGGAACTGAAAAACTTTTCATTAAAAAACTAAATTTAGCTTCTCACTTTGATAAAATTCCTCTTAATATTTCACAGCTGATCATATAGATTTATATAACGAGCCTATAAAATATGTGGAAGTTAAAAACTGTGGAAGAGTCACATTCATTTGTTTACAGAACAATCAAAAAAATAAAACAATAAAATAAAATATAATAAAAATGAATTAAAACAATACAAAAAAATGTTAATTATTAAGTGTTAAACGGCACTACTGTTTTTTTAATCAACAATTTTAGCATGAATAAAGAATGCATATGCTGTATGTCTGTATGTTTTGTGATAATGTGTTTGTCTTTTATTTGTAGAAAATCTGATGATGACCAGACATCTGTGCAAAAGCGAGCTGTGGAGCTGAACTGACTGCGTTCCTCATGGAAGGAGAGGGATGGCTGACAGGAATGGAAGTTGACGGAGGAAAAAGAGGGAGTTGACCAATAAACCAGGTATCAACTGACCCAAACGCACCCACAGGGAAGCATGGGAGTGTCCCGCACTCGAAATTGTTGTAATGCAAAACACACTTTCTGTACCATGACATCCATTCACACCTTAGGCTTCGCTGACGGGTGAAACTCAGTGACCCGCAAATCTTGACTGATCAAACATGTCATTCAAGAAATACATTTGCAAATGTGAATCAATTACAGTGAATGTTTAAAAATAGGAACTGAGAACACTTAAGCACTGTAATTAGCAAGAATGATAAGAAAAAGAGCATAATTCAGTTTTTTGAGTGTTCAATGTCATAAAATCACCTTAATAACTCAGTTTGCATATCTTCCAAAAGAGGAATGGTCCCTATTACATGTGTTTAAAGAACAAAATAAGGTCTTATCATGTATATAATGTTAAAAAATCAATATAGATGTAACAGGTCTGATAGTGACGTGAGGAAAGCACGTGAACGACGTACAGAGGGAGACACTTATTATATTATTGCAGTCTTGCTGACCAAAATGAATGCTGTTTATATAAAAAAAGTTACAGCTAGTCTTTTTTAAAGAACATTTGAAAAGTATCGGGTTTATTAAACTCTTAAAACCAGCAATATAGAATGGATGCATCAAAAACAAAGACATGGCACAAAATTGTTATAATTAACGCAAAAGTGAATACAAAACATTTTTTTTCTGTATGTAAGTTTTGGTATTTTGGTATAATATTTTTTAAAGATACATCAACTAAATTACATAAAAAAGATGATTAAAAAGCTTAGTATGCGTTTTATCTGGTATTAAACTGTTTATCTTTAGTATTGCAAAAACTTCTGTTAAAAATAAGACAAATAACGTAGTCAAAACTAGATTTATACTAATCATATGGAAAGTTGTAGAAATCAGTGAACTAATATGCACTGTCACTCAGTTTCACCTGGACATTTTAAGCCATCAAACAAGTTTTTGGAGGGTTACGATAGTCTTGTTCCCTGTTTTTAGTCTGTTTTTTTTGTTTGTATGAAATATAGAGATAGTAAGACTGAGTAGACTGACGTATAACAATATGAGATGTACAATCATGTATCCTCAGATAGTGGAGAACTGATTGATATTTTCTAAACATTTATATTTACAAGTGTATATATATTATATATATATATATATATATATATATATATATATATATATATATATATTGTTTGAATGATGCTGTATAGCTAATTGTCATCATTCTGTGTGCTTTGATACTGGTAACTTAACATGCTGTACTATATATTGTACATAGTCAGTCCTTAACTAATCTGTGTGTATTCGGCACGGGGGTCTCAGGAAACACGTTTGACCATAGTGATGTGGTTTTTATGACTGTCATGAGCAAATTTTCATTGTCCAGGGCAAATTCTGTGTGTGTGTGTGTATCCAGTGCCATATATAACTGTGAGATGTGTTGCTTGTGTCATATGTTTGCATACCCACACAATATGCTCTGGGAAAGTGTGTTCAAGTGTGTGTGCGTGTGTGTCAGAATTACTTCTTATAGCATTTTATTGTGGATGTGTGTGTGTAAAATGTCTGTAGAGGAGTTTTGTCAGTATAGACAGTGTATCAGCAAGAATGCATGAGGAATATGTGTGTGTATCAGTTCAAGGTGTTGGTGTGTGTAAAATGTTGTTGTGTCTATGAAAGTAAGTTGTAGTGTGTGTGAAATGTTCCAGTATACCATTGTAAAGTAGTGCATTGTAAATCTATTTATATATATATATATATATATTGTGTGTATGTTTGAGAATACGACAGATGAAGCGAGTGTGTGTGAGTCTGTGCGCACAATAATATGAATGTACAGGATTGTGTGTGTGTGTTAGTGTGTGTCTCAAAGCTTTGTGTTATTATTTTAAGGAGTGTGTGTGTGTGTTTGACACTTGTACGTGTGAGTACATGCGCAGATATTTATGAGTAGGTGTGTGTGTGTTTGAAAATGAATATAAAGCATGTTCATTTTTGCATTTATTATTACAGACCGTATGTGTGTGACATTTACATATGAGCAAAATATCTATATATGTTTAAGTGTATATGAGAAAGCTTTGTATCATTATCACAAGGCCTCTGTGTGTGCATGTGCGAAATGTTTCGCTTTAATATGAAAATACGAGTGAGTGTGTGTGTGTATTTATGTACTAGAAGAGCGCACATGGATGTGTGTGTTCATGTTTTAAGGCTTTATGTGATTGTTTAGAGGCCCTAAAACCGCTTGTGCATGAACACATGCATATATGAGTGTTTAAGTGCGAGTGTGTGTGTAAACACTCACAGAATACTTGCGTACGATTGTCTGCGCACATGTAAAGGACTGGATGTGTGTGTGTGTTAGTGAGCACATGGCTGAGATGTTGTGAAACGTATGCGTGAGCTTTAAGAAAGAGACGGCAGGGCAGACGAGCCAAAGACATGCAGTTATATAGTGCAAAGCATTGCATTGTTTAAAATAATTTAGTTACATTTTGATTTATTGTGTTTTCTTTTAAATGTGTTAAAAACCTAAATGTAAATATATTTAATGCGCATCTTATATTTAAGGGTTTGTTGTGTGTTTATACTCAGTTTGAGCATTTTCTATAATAAAAAATGATGCTGAATAATTTAAAACTCTATAGTTTTAATCTAAAATATAGATATGCTGAAACTTTAATAGTTTAGCAGTTTTTCTTCAAAACACTAATTGTAGATGTTTCAGAAAGCAGGACCAATGTGGACTACAGGATGTTGGTATTTGTACAGATGTGGTTAATATGAAAAGTTTGCTTGGAAATGTAATAAAATGATGAACAAGGATGGAAGTGGACATGATATGTGTGGACGTGCATGGAAAAAAACATGACGTTTGACTGCATGTGTGTGTGTGTGTGTGTGTGTGTGCAAGCGTATGTGATGCTTCTTGGACTATTTGTGTGAAAAAATATATATTATTAATAAAGCAAATGTTTATATTACTGTAAATGTTCTTAAATCCCTGTTGATGTTTGAAATCATAAATCTTTATCTGTTTTTGCATCCTTTGTCTTTCTAAACCCGTCTAGCGTGGCAAAGGCCTCAGCCGTGAGAAAACCGTGATGGGCCCTACGTTTAATCATCTGACCCAGAACATTCACATGTGAGAGGGAAAAATAAAAAGGTGTGTGGCATTTTATCAGTGTCTGAATTTTTTTAACCACGTAACATGACCTGCTTCACAGTGTATGAATGTGCCTCTCATTAAATAAAAGATTAATGTTTTTCACCTTATAAATGTAATATACACTGATAGATAAAACATATTTTTTCTGAAAAGATAATCAAAGAAATATATGTTTTTAAACACATTTTTAGATGATACATTAATGATGCATGATTCAGAATCTTTACTAAAACGTATTTTATCCCCCCCTCCATAGGATAAGAAAATCTGGGAAAACTTTTACCTTGCATCCTGCACAAGATGAACGTCAAACCAGCGTCTGTTAGACTGCTTTACACCTGTTAATGGATATTCAGCAAGTTAATTACTTTGTAGGAACATGATAACACCGTCAGGTATTTGCAGTATTTGTCTGTAAACTGTCTGGGTTTTAATAAATGAGCTGGACTTTGCTTACGTTGTCAGACGTATGTAATGTGTGAGCTGCGAGACGTAAGGGAATACGAAAATGATATAAAGTGTTTGAGCTAATAAAAAAAGTATACTTGCACATAAATTCATATATATATATATATATATATATATATATATATATATATATATATATATATATATACAGTTGTTGTAACTCTTCACCAGTGAGGAAAACTGCGTGACGCACGAGAGCGCTTGTGTTGGATTGTGTTGTTTTCGACGTGGAGGGAAACGTAGTCGGATTTAATCTTATTAAACAATAGTCTATATGTATCTTGAAATGTATTTGTTGCGACTGTCGTAACAAGAACGTGAGCGTAGGAAACTTCCGCGTCTGTAGAAGAGTGTGGGAAATACAGCCGCAGCACACGGTTGTTGTTGTTGTTGTTTTAAGCTTGTGGTGTTTTATAATTTCGAGGGTTGTATATTTTGGGGGTCCTATAGTTTGTTGAATTTGTTGTATGAAGCTGTTGGGTGAACGGGGAGTTTGTGGAGCTGTCCACTGCACGTGGTGCTGCTGACGTATCACTCACGCGGCCCAAGTGTGCTTATAACTCAGGATTACACTGTTTTTATACGTTCTTTCCATACATGAGTTTATCATATCGTATATATATATATGAAATAATGATTCATATCTAGTGTTTAGGCACAGTTAATGTGCAATTTGACTTGTCAAAGGGTCAAAAGGCCTGCGTTGTGCAGAAATGGGGAGAAGCAAATGTTTAAATAACAAAACAAAATAAAGATTATTGGCGTCAAGTTGATGTTAAGATGTCTGGTAGATCTGTGAGTGTCGAGGACAGAAAGCAGGAATATATAATGTGTTACGTGAGAGACTGAGTGTGTGTGTCTGAGGTAATGTCGAAAATTGTATTATTTAATGTTTTTATGAGAAAATGATGATGAAGTAAAATATCTAGATTGTGCATCAGTTATCAATTATATTATAGTATTATATTATTGCATACTAAAGACAAAAATAACAATTGTTATGCACTATGTATTATTTGTGCTTTATAACTGTACTGTTTTTCTGCTTTGCTGTATTACATGCAACCCTACATGTGCTTAACAGTTTGAGTTGAGTTGTGTAAAATGAGTTGCGTGTGGTTGCTGCAGTGTGAACGTAACATGATTTGTGTATTTGTATATAATTTCTATATAGTGCACTGAGAAAAATATTAACTATTTGACTAATTGTTTAGCTCTTTTATTACATGAAAATAAGCTGTATATGATGTAAGTAATATATGGTGTGATTAAAGTGTGTGTATATTGCAAAATCAAATAGCTGGAAGTTTGTTATTGACGTGACAGTTGTGATGAATCATTTTGTAATCAAACTGTATTTTCTGTCCCCATGTCAGTGCAAATAAAATGTTTGGCGTTATTTTAGAGTCTTTGCTTATTTTTCTAGACTACTTTCAAGTGTGAAAAATTAAAACTGCTTATTGAAAACGTTCGTGTTTGATTATAGCCTTTCAAATATATAAAAAAGGCATAGTAGCGAGAGGGCAATGGGGTTTCCACAGCCAGAGCGTCTTACAATTAAAAATACTGGCATTAAAATGTTTTTCTTGACGACGACAATGCTTTTTTTCTACTAAACCCTATGTGTTTTACATGTTTGCTGTGTTACTTGAATTGCACACGCATCGGCGGGCTTATATTTTAGGTTAAGTTTCGGGTCGTGAGTGAAGCGAATGGCGACAGTGGGCATGGATGTGTTGTAGTGATCCAGTCTGTGTGTTAGTCTGATGAATGTCAACCTGACAAGCTAGGCACGAGCGAAGAGACAAACACGAGTTTCACCGCTTACAACACTCGCGTTTTAAAGTAATTGTATGTGTGAGACTATTAAAAATGTGTTTCACAACAGTTTACGCTGTATTTTCTCAGGTCGCTCAGCGGCATACCTACTACGTGCCTATGTGTTTACATAACCGTCCTCTCTTCCGCGTTACTCGCGCCAAGAGTTCTCGCGATGTTTTGGTGCAGCGCTGTGTGGTAATTGTAGTTTCATGCGGGGGGACGTTCACCGTGAGAATTATGAATCATAAGCGTGTCTACATTAAAAATAAGCAGAGTTTCCTCAAATAACACGGTTCAAATCATCTTAACTTAGGTTGTACGATATTTACGGTGTTTTTTTTCCCAATCTAAGCGTGTAAATCGCTTGTTAATACGTAGAACTGGTGGGAAATGCACAACAACAAATTTTACAGGTCATTCACCACGCACAGTCAGCCCTCGACATGAAGTCGTTTAACGTGGTGGAGATTACATGAATGTGTTACATTACATTAATTTAGATAGATAGATAGATAGATAGATAGATAGATAGATAGATAGATAGATAGAGAGATAGATGCTCAACTACACAGAGATTTAAAACAAATTGCACAACGTAAATATCGTGTGATGTAGATCATTATAAGGAGTTCTGCAGTTTTTAAGCTTATATTGTAAATTCATGAATATATCCTTATGGATATGTAATGTAGGCCTTTGTATGTATCCTGTGTAAGTACATTCACACTTTTATTGTTTACAAAATGACTGTAATATTCAAAATGCATTAATAGCGTTTGTTTTGTGTCGTCTGTATCTGATACACTGTGAAATTGTGGGATTTTTTAAATTCATAAACGTTTTTATGAACTTCGGGGAACCAAAAACACGGAAAAATCGCGTCATACATGTGCCTATATCGAACTAAACTGCAGCAAATAAGCATACCCCTCTTTTTTCCCAGTGTATGACTCACTGGTGTGACAGCGCTCGTGAATGAATGTGACTGGCGTTCGCGTCGACCAATAGAATCTTCCTGAATGATCAGCAGGGGCGGGACTATAGGAGTCCTCCTGGCCAATAAGCAACAACCTTCATTCATAAAATAGTGTGGGGGGTGATCGTTGGACGCGTGGGTTTGGAGGTTTCGTAACCCTGACTGAAACAGAAAAACCAGTTCTGAATCACAACCAATGAAATTATTTGAATGGAGGTAACCGTAATGTTTGTCCAATCGCTTCTCACTCAGAAGAGTTTTCGGTCCGCCCCATTGAAACAGGCAACCGAATGAATGAGAATTGGCTCTTTGTGATTGACGCGCACAATAGCCAATAAACGGTAAGTTGCGATTGACGGACGCGGGTTTCGGCCAATCAACAATGGACGTGGGCTCGCATGGGCGGAGGTGGAGTATGTGGGAGGTGTGCTCTTAAATCTGGATAGACTAGTATGTTAGAGGAGTTGTAGGGGTGTGATGCCACAACCTGCTTATAAAGGGGCGCACACATTGAAGCTTTTAAAGCAGTGCATAACGACTAATTTTGCAGGTCATTCACCACGAACAGCCAGCCGTAGACATGGAGTCGTTTAACGTGGTGGAGACGCTACAGCCTGCCGACAGAGCGATCTTCTGGGTCGGTGCACTTACCACGGCCTCGCTGGCGTTGTTTCTGTTGTACAAGATCATCACTGGCTTTAGGATATGGGTGCTGGGAAACGGGGATTTTATCTCTCCCAAATTGGGAAAATGGGCAGGTAAGTTGAACGACATGCGTTGGGAATGAGCGCTTGTACTGGCAGGACATGGGTGGGATAAATGTAGTGCGCATTTTGCGCAGCCTTAAACTAAATAAAGATCAACTTCATGGATTTGGGGGGGAACTAATAATTTGAACTTTTTTGCGCGTCGGATTCAGTTTAACACATTGTTGTGTTAAACGAAGGGTGAGTGTTTAATCCACTCGCATACATTTACAATCCTCAAGGAAAGATTGGATCAGCAGACTAATTGAGGCATTAGTATTTTATGCGTATGGTCAATGGAGGCGACGTGTGTCTCAGGTTGACTGATTGCGCCATACATTCATATATTATGCGCATATAGCATGTCACTATGAGTCATTCAGGTATGAACATTTCTCAATATGATTGCTCTTAATGTATTCGGGCAGATACCACCAATTAGATAAAAGTTTATAGTTACAAAAAACATCTTTAAGCTTGTATTCAATTTCTAGGCATACTTATTATTCAACCAGATAATCCGGTTATTTATGATTTTTCACATTTCTAGTTTTTCCTCCACCGTATATGCTGGCCTGACCCAGTTATCCAGTTTTCCGGCTGCGCGTGCCAATATGTGTCCTGACAAACGCTGTTTTTCACACTGCTTTGACAGTTTCGTGGGTAAAATGCGGTTTATTTTTTGTTGTTGATGTCTTTTTGGCCGCTGTTGTCCGCTTCATCCCCTCACTGAGGCACTGAGGTTGGTTTTTGGCAACATGACGCAGTTTAAAACGCCAATCTTAATTATAATGCGGGTCCATACCACGTGCGGCATGTGAGGGGAGACTTGTATGTGATGCTCAAATGTACAAACGCCGTGAGGTTCAACGCGAATATTTTCTCGAGACACAATATCACTTCCAATACTGTTCCTTCAAAACTCATCACACTGTTAAAGATTTTGAAATGGCTCATCATGCCATAGTCTTTCACAGCCTAGGATGTTGCCTAGGCAGCAGGTGCACCAGCACTCGACGCCCCTAGCGGTCGACTTGGCCATTGCACATTGGAGGCGATTTGAGGGGTCGCAGTATCTTATATAGCACTAAGCGTGCTGATTCTGAAGAAAATCTCTTTTGTCGAACGACATTAGTTGATGTTCAATGTTCAGCAGGTTTGAACCGACAACCCTTTCGTTTTTTGGGCTATTCTCACCTGTCGATAAAATGTTCATGTTATACTTCACTCCAAAAAGAAGCTATTATATTTTCTGTAAAAGTCAACCTATACTGTTTTTTTTTTTTTTTGTTGTTGTTGTTTTTAACTAATTGTTTGGTAACCGAAATTACATCACCTAAGAGCAATGTGGATTTGCTGTTGTATGTAGGTTAAAGGTTAACAAAACTTGGCAGATTTAGTGCCTTTTTTTTAATGAACATGGGAAAGTGTGGTATATTGGTAAATAACAGCACTCAAACCAATTATTGGTCTTTTTGATGTCAAATTTTGCTTATGTAGATGAATTCTGGAGTGACACTTATTTTTCAGGACAATAACGCATTTTTTACCTCAAAGTATATTGAGATTTTACTTCAACTCTCCCAATTATTTTACTTGCACTAAAATCCGCATGAAGACATTTCACAATTCAAATAACATTTTAGCATTACATTATCCATTTCTTTTTTGCATGTGATTTTGAGGGCAAAACTGCTTTAATGTCATAAAGATCGCAACACAAAAGTTCAATTTAGGCTAAAAATATAATCTTGTTTTTCTTGATTTTTGGAGTGAAATATGACCCTGTCAGGTTGCTTAAGAATCACCCCTTCGCTCACTGCACCACCACTCCCTTTCACCGTGTCATTTTGAGCTATTTCCTTCATACATTCTGTAAGTATGATGTCAAAAATGAAGCTCTTGAATGCCACTCCCTGAAACCAAAAAAAAACAGGGTACCAGTTGGACTCGTTCAGTTTAACGTGCGCTGTCGCTCACAGGTTAGAGGTGGCAGTGAGTAAGTGGAGATGGGGAAAACTAGTTCCTCTTCCTGTCAGTCCAGATGCACAGGTCTTGTCAGGTTGAGTAAGTGCGTTTCCAGAACTCGAAACTCTTTCCACATCGGTATGAGTGGAACTGATACGTTTGCAGTCTCCCACTCCTCGTCTCTCCCGCTGTGCATCATCTGGCAGACTTGTGTATTTTTGCATGTTAGTGTGATGTCACAAATGTCGAAAGATGATGTTTTTGAAGATGTAATGTGCTGACTATTGCAGTATCTTGAAAGTGAGTCATGAAGTGGAATGTATGAGAAAGAACTAAGATGAAAGGCCCTGTGGTGTGTTCCTGTAGTTACCAGGCATTCCTTGCCTGAGACGCTTGCGGGAGACTCCTGGTGTCTTTTTTGGGAACTGCACCACCATGGTAAAGGTTGTAAGCCTGTGGTTTAGTTATTGTGCATGATGTTCTTGTAGCAGTAGAAGGCTTTTTTTTAGACCATTGTTAGTCAGATGTGGCTTATTTGTCTCTATCTCTCAGCATTATTAAATTATACATATAAAAATGCTGTCCAGGGTTCCTCTGTAATAAGGAATCACAGATGTGGTAAACAATTTAAACTACTGTTAAATCTTAACTTAATCTTATGATGTCACTTTTTTATTTTTTCCCTTACATCCATCAGATCTCAATCTAATGGTCTTCAAAGTTGAATGTTATGACCCAAAATCAAAAGTAAATCAATATTTGTATAAAGGACATTATTTTAGATTAAGAATTTGGGGTAAAATGTGCATATATATATATATATATATATATATATATATATATATATATATATATATATATATATATATATATATATATATTTTATTATTATTATTATTATTTTTAATAATAATAAATATATATATATTTTTAATACACATTTTATACATTTTTAGAAAATTCTGGATTTAAAAAAAATATATATAAAATTATTTATATTTATTATTCCACCTGAACTGAAAAGTAAAATTATCATTTTCAAGAAATGTATCATTTTCTTTAGGCTGCAAAATGATTTATTAATTTCGGATTGACCTATGACCCAGACATGTCATGAATCCTGTCAAAAACATGCATTTGAATGTTTAGGAAGAGACTTCCATACGTCTCAAACGCGAGAAAATGACATGAAGAAGCCACGTTAATCTCTTCCAGGCCGTCAGTGTATAAGGGTTGAGAGAGTTTTAGTATGTTTGGTTCCACCGGGCAGGTTCCAGTTTCAGTGATGGTTTATGTGATTGGTGCAGTGCACTGTGTGAACAAGGTAGCTTGGCCTTTCTTTCAGCTTTGTTGTGATGCTGACCGAGCAGTGCGAGGAAGCCAGAATTAGAGCTTCATCACCCCCCACCCTTCCCCATCTCTCTTGTCCTCCAGTGGCTCCCTTCATCCTTCCTTAGAACACTAAATGTGTTTGAAAATCACAGTTATGTAATAGAGCTGCAGTCATTCATGGGGATGGGGTGATTGTCACACAAACTTGCTTTGACATTCAAAACGAAGGTTTTTCAGTTTAAAAACCACTTCTCGGGCCTTTTGGTTGAAACTTACAGCATGTTGACTTGTTATTTGCTCAACATTTCTTGCTAACTGTATATGTACAAGTGTGTGAATAGCAACGTTAGCCCATTCATGCTGACCAATGTGAATGAAACGTATTCGTGTGAGAGGGTGAATGTCGGCTGCGCAACTTGTGAATGTGTGAGCCCTGGTGCTTCGTGAATGATGACCGAGTGTGCCTAGCTCTTGTTCTTTGAAGAGGTGGGGGTCTTCAAAGAGAACGCTGCCGTTCATGTGACTAACACGCTCGTTGCCACGTGCCGGAACCGAGGATGCTGGGTAAAATTGCAACCCCCCTCTCCTCCTCTCTCTGTCTAAGCCTATCTCCATCCTCCATCTCTTGCTCATCCCCTCACTAAGAACCCCCCTGCCCCCCCTCCCCCCTCCTGAATCTGTTTGTTCGCCCTCTGCGAACCCCCACCCTCCCTTTTCTCTTCTCTGTCACGACTCGGCTCCATTTATTTATTTCCTGGAAAAGGAAATCTTCCATCTGCCGTTTAACATTACAGTTACAATTCACATCCCATTCCGACCTGCTATCGTGAGCAGCGTGTAGCAGACGTTTAATTGGATCTTTTTGGCCAAGATTAAAAAAAAAAAAAAAATACACTTTTACTTTCCTTCTCGTTTTTGCAATGCGGCTTGCAAAAATGCCAAGACACTCATTTCATACAGTACTTTTACCTCAGTCGTCACTGACACTTTTGCACAAGATTCAATGCACCTCCTCACTAGGAAAAAACCTCGGCGTCCGAAGTCTGTGTTTAGATGTTTTGAATTATTTCTGCCCTTTTGTGTTCTAATTATTATTTTTTTTTCCAAGGAGGAGACGGTTGCAAGGAGAACTATTGATTTTTAACCTCTTTTGGCGCGCATGTGACTTTTTGCTGCTATTTCTGATTTTGCACCCTCTCACCCCCACGTCGCTTTTTTTTTCCTTCAATCCACCTTTATCCGAGTATAGATGCTATTTTGGGTGCTGAACTGCTCTGGTGTGTAGTTTTTTTTTCCTGCTGGCCATGTGACTGGTTTGTGCTATTTAAAGCACGATGCTGCTTTGGGGGGAGTGGGCGGAGGTGTTAGCATTCTGCAGTGCTACTGAGCCAAGAACGGGAACGGTTCATTCATGGTGGGAGAGAGAGAGAGAGAGAGAGAGAGAGAGAGAGTGATGCGACAGATTGCATACAGTAGTGGTCTGAATGTGGATGGACTAATCCCCTTCATTCCTCATTTTAATTACGCTGCACTGGCCTCCGATGTTTTTTAAGCACTGTATTCGTTCACGATTGTCCTCCGCTGCGAGCATAAAACCCCTGTTCCATAAGAGACGGTCAGCTTTTGCTTTTTTTTTCGTACCGAAGGCTCTACAATGAGCCGAGTTGCTGGGGGATGCAGAGAGAGGGAGAGAGAGAGAGAGGGTGAGCGGGCAGCATCTTGTTGGTATTCAAGTGCTGCGGCTGTTCCAGACGAGGCAGCTATTTTTACTCACTCGGCTGCTTTTTTTAGCGCTGGAATATTGAGTCGGTGGAGGGCTACTGCGCATGTGCGGCTCCGTATTTCTGAACGTACTGTTCGTGAACGTACCCGAGCACGACTGCTCGTGCCTTCTCGCTTGTAAAGGGAGCAGCTTCTGGCCCTGTTTTTAGTCAGTTGTTCTATGTTTAGTTTTAATTGTTGCATCTTGCTAATAATGTTCGTGCTAAAAAAATAAGGTTCTTCATATAACATTGATGCCAATAAAGAACCTTTAAGACTCATAAATCCTTTCTTATTGAGCAAAAGGTTCTTTTATTTTAGAAAAGGATTATTAAAATGTTCTTCAAACTAGGAGAAATTTTTTTCTTTTTCTTTTTTTTTTTTTAGAACTGTTCACTCAAAGGTACTTTACAACCAAAACCTGTTCTATGGCATCACTGCAAAACCTGCCTTTATTTTAAAGTGTAAATTCTTTTCGTCCTTGTAATGTGGCCACTTATGTATAGCTTCATGGTTCGTCTCAGATTAAGGTGTTTTTGTGGGGTGGATTTGGGTTTTGGTGGGTGGCAATCTGTTTATGATCTGTCTTCTGCAAAAAAATGATTCTCCGAATGGTCCCTGGATAATCTAGATGTTAATTAGTCTTGAATTTTGTGAAATCTTTATGGTTTTTGACCATAGAAATGCTGGATTGATGGCCCACAGTGTGGCTCAGCATGTGCTCGCTGCCTCTTCGTGTCTATAAGCCCATCCTTGCGTGGAATTCTGGGAATTGTCCCCAAGCTCTCCTCACTTCGTGTTTGAAGTGGTGTACGTGCACACCTGCACAATTGAGTTGGAATTCCTTAAGTATGGGGGAAAAGGTGCAAGACGTCTTGAAATGTTTGGTGATTGATGCTTTTTAAATGCTGCTTTCTTAGAGGAAGAATTATTAGAGTAGTGTCTTGGTGCAGAATTTACTATTTATTCTGACGTGTGTGATAACGGGAGTTTTGTTCTTCAGCCGTATCCTCACAAGCTCTTGCCGTTGTTCAGGGGATAGTTCACCCAAAAACTCAATATCCATTTCATTCACTATAAAACATAGCTATGACTGGTTCATCCAACTGTTCTGTGTATCAGCACACAACATCCTGAGCAACCACTCTAGGCAAAGTAAATGTTTGTTCTGGATGATATTGTTCATTGAAGCTCACTTTATTATAGTAGAGTATTGTGAGGGAGAGATCGAGTGTACGCATTTAGATATAGCGATTTTTCTCCGGTCAGTCCTGTGTTCGTAATTAAAAAAAATCTGAGTGTCTGCTACGATATCTTGTCTTTAACTGTTGATGGGTTTCCCGTGCCCTGACACTGACGGCGCTAGTCAAAGCATTTGTCAGTTGTCTTGTTCAGAGGTTTTCGTCCTTTCAATGTAAATGTCGCTACTGGCTGGCTGACTCACCCATAAAGACAGTCTTTGCCTCCATCTAATGGCGTAATAATGTAACCTCTTTTGCTGTTCTCGGTCAGGGACTAGTTTTTTCAGTGGAAGGCTTTTAGTGATTTTACTTCATGAAAGTTGCTTTTTTTGTCTTTATAATTTGTATTATGTGGTAATAGTTTTATAAGAGCAATAAGCCCCATGAAGCTGTGGTTTACAGTGAATTTACTATGCCCGTTAGCGGTTATAAATTTACTGTAAACCATTGCTTCGTGGGGCTTATTGCTTTATTTAAATCACCCTCATGATGTTTGAAACCAAACCGTTTTGGTTTGGACAAGACACACTGAGACTTTACTCAGAATATCTTATGTTCCACACAAGAAACCCAGACAGGTTGAAAACAACATGTTGGTGAGTAAATGATGACAGAATTTTCATTTTGGGCTGAACTAACTCTTTAATGTACTTTGTCCCATTGAGACAAACCAGAGTGTGCTTCATTTTTTGGATGAATTTGAATAGGAGCTTGCGAATCACCTTCTTTTGTTCCTTCTCTCTCTCTCGATCCAGTGCTCACTCCCGTTGTCGTGCTCTCTCACTTTCTACCCACATCTGACTTTGCGCAGTCTCCCATCCCCCCTCCCCCCCTCCCGATTTCTATTTTTAGCAGCCCCCAGGATCCCTCCTCACCCCTCCTGTGCTGTCGTGCTCTACAGACGTCATAACCCCCCCATTCTCTCCCCCACTGCCCTGTTCTTGCGAATGACCACTGCCCATGCCACACTTTGATCAGCCATCTCATATTTTGTGTCTTAATGCTTGCTTTTTGTGTTTCCATGTATGTTTTGTAAAACAAGAGCATTATGGGACATTGAGATGGTCCATTATATTGGTGATATTTCACTGTACAGATAAAAGGCTTTTAACGCATAATCATAAATGTGAAGGATGTCATTTCTGTGCCGCTAGCATCACTAAATGGAATGTAAAATATGACAGTTATCAAACATATATATTGATTGCACAGATTGCCCCGCCCCCTACTCATGCCATTGGTTTAGCCAGTGTTGTCGGTCGGAATTGTGAAATGACAAAAATGTTCAAAAATGTCTTGAAGATGGTGTTTATACTCTTTTGAGGTAATCAACCTACAAATGGTTTTCTTGTAGTTTTTATATATATATATTTTGCTGTGACATGAGAGAATTAACAGAAAGAAGCATTGCATTGTGACACGTCTGAAGTTGTTAGCATCTAATTTAAAGCAACAAATCCATCATGTTTCCTGAACAACACTGCTGTCTGCCATTGGTCAAACATGGCTCTGCCCCAAACCAATGCCATTGGGTGAGCCGGTGTCACCATGTTGGGCTGGTTCCTGGTTGGGATTCTCAAACAAGTTTTGAAAATGCCTCTCTTCAGGGAAATCAACTACTCAAATATAGGAAGTGTTCGGACACCCTTCAACTTTAACGTCCCTTAGATGGCAGTTTAGTAGGTGTAATGTTTTGATTTGGACCTGGTATATCCGAGTACCTGTTTGCCCTGAACGTACCTTTTTTTTTATTAAGTTTGGTTTTGATGAACACACTGCCGCAAACACTGATCCTGTCTATTTCTTTCTACTTTTTCTAGTTGTGACGGGAGCCACGGATGGGATTGGGAAATCCTATGCGGAGGAGGTAAGGGTTTCTCTTCTTATTTATCTCTTCACTCCACGGAAAGCACAGTGACTCATCACAAGACAGAGGTTTCACTCTGAGGCCAAGAAAAGGAGGGTGACTAGAAGACTACTGGTGGAAAAAGACCGGTTACCTCATAACTCGTACAGTTATGTCACTGCTCACTCCAAAGTTAACATTAAGCTTCGTCTTTAGTTTTTTCATAACAGTTAAAAGTAACCCAAGTAATCCACCACTGTGTAAAATATGAAGGCATGACCGTTTTCAAACAGGTTTCCCCTCTGACACTAGCCTCGTTTGTCATTAGTCAAACAATGGGTAGCCCCGCCCCCAAACCCACACCATTGGATGAGCCACTGTTACCGTGCTGGTCAGAACTCTCAAACAGAAATATTTTGAAAACCAAACTGTACAGACCTTATGTGCCCGAGGAACAAGTGTGCAGCCATCTTTAGAGTTTTGTGTTTTGGTTATTACGGTAGCTCTTTATATTTCTATGGCATCACCGTTGAAGTGTAATTAGCTGGTGAAGTGGATTTACTTATTGTAGTTGTCATGAGCATTGTAATGTTTGAAGCGGTTGTCCACAAATGTCTGATCTGGAATACTTTAAAACGAGTGGTTCATTCGTAAGTCCGTAAGATCTTACCTTTGTGTAACCGGAAGACGGACCACAAGCACAACGCTGAAAAGGGGCGAGGCTAATAAGGTCTATACTCTCTCCAGGGAAATTAACTTGCTTTAGTAGTTTTTACTTATTAAACTTAAATGGGAGAGAATAGTTGATCAAAACATAAGACTTCATGCTGTAAATATTCGGGCTGAGACAGTACATCAATCCTCGATACAATGATTCTGACATTTTCTCTCTCGAATCAATTCTGAGTCTAGATTTAACAGAAGATGGCGCTGTAGGCTAGTTAAACGCACACTCAAATGCTCACAAAGAAGAGTGCTAGACGGCGATTGGGCGTTCGTCTGAGTCATGTAAGTGGTTAAATGTACTTGCAACTCGGTTCAGAATGCTTTTTATGAAGCGAGTTTAATGTAAATGCAGCCCACTGCGAACACCCTTGTAATTCGCTTCAAACTTAATGATTTAGGTTTAAGGGGTGTGAAAGGTACTGGAAACAAGTTTCTAAAGCACATGGTGCCATCTGCTGTTAAGAACGAAGCTCAGAATCAATTCTAGAGAGAACACGATACAACGGAAAATATCACAATCGCTCCCGATTATTTTGTGTCGTGACTCGATGTATTGTCCCAGCCCTAGTGAATATCAAGTTTTTGTCAAAAGATCATATTTATTCTTTTTATACCCTTGAAAAGGCTATAATCTCGTCAGGAAACTAGTCTTATATAGTTTTGGTTTTGAATGAATTTTTGCCCTGAAAATAGCCAAAGAAGCTGACATGGATCTTTTTATGAGTTCTCATGGCAGTTATTAGCACATACTTTGCATTGTTTCTCTGTCATAAATGAGATGATTCAAACTCTCCTCTCTCTCTCAGCTTGCTCGACGAGGATTCTCCATGATGCTCATCAGCCGTTCCCAGGAGAAGCTCGACGACGTGGCAAAGTCTCTCGGTCAGTGTTCAGCCATCTGTGTGTGTGTGTGTTAGCAAACTGCAGTGCTCATCTCTGTGAATGACAGACAGTCCTCCTGATGTTAATGAAACAGGGTTTATTTTTAGCCCTGTCCTGAGAGGCAGGGTGGGGGCCTGGTTCACTGACTGGGCGGAGAGCTGATGCAGCCTGGCAGGAGTGCACAGTCAAAGGTCCACGCAAGCTCCAGGGGTCATGCACGACACTTCTCAGAATAAGGCCGAGCTACTGTTTGCCTTTCCTGTTCCAGTAAATGTGAATTACTTGGATGCTATATCAGTGCTCACATGATGTACACAGCATGAAGTCCTTCCGTCTGTCCCGACCAAGTGCTAAATGACTAAACATCGACCGTTCAGGCCAGTCAGATGTGTGAAGGAGCATGACTTGTTTCCTCTATCACATGAAATTAAATTTAGCATCTAATTGTATTTTGTTCATTCGTTTGAGGCATAGAGGCTTTTGGTGTGAAAGCAATTTCCGCTTCAATCTCTTTATATGCCATGAACCAAACTAAAAGTTTTTATAATCCAATACGTAATTTTAGTATTTATATACTATTAGTGTTTCTTTATTATTATTTTGAATTTGCTTTTTTTTAATTTTTTTTTTATTTTTTTAACTTTAGTTTACGTTTTACGATTTTGTTATTTGCAGTTTATATCTTTCTTCCGTTTTAAAATTTCTGTTTGGCTTTAATTTACTACTTTTCTATTTCAGTTTTGGTTTTAGTTCTCAGTTTTATTTTTTTCTCTTTTTCATTACATTTCAGTTATCAAACATGTTTTTTTTTTAAATAGTTTTAGTTAACAATAACACTGATTTTTATAGTATTATATAAGATTTATTCTCTCCTATCCTCCATTTTCTTAATATTGATGAAGCATGACTGGTTGTGGGTGTGAATGTGAGTTTTTCTGTTCCGGTTTGGCCCCAATGTGTGTACTGAATAATGAACATGCCTTGATGGCCCATGATTAGCTCTGGAAAGGAATCATTTAAGCTCGGTGCTGTACTTTTTTTTTTTTTTTTAACTATAACTTATTAAAATCAACTTTTTAGCAGTCTTAAATGCAAGCACTTAACTGCCAGTACCAGTGTCATGCTAGCAAACAAAGAATGAGGGGAAGGTTGTGGCTAGTCACGAGCTAGGATGTAATTTGCCAAACCTAGTTCTCAAATCTAACATTGATCACCCTCCATTTGGGGTGTTAGAAGTCACAGAGGGCAGTATCTCACAAGCCCTCGGAACCAAACAAAAGACTTTTGAGCTCATTAACGTGTGTGTTCTTGTTCTTAAAATAACCCTTCGATTATATATAAAATGCTTCTCGCTGCTAGACCTGAGAGGAATTTTCCTCTCATAACTCAGTGGAACAGTGTTTAGACAAATGAGCCTTTGGACAATAAATTCTAATTGCTGCAGGCACCTCAAACAAGCAGAGGAGGGGAGGGGAGATGTAGGAAGTTCCTCCGACAGCCTTTTCTTGGTACGCAGCGCCCCCTGCTGGCCAGGAATCTGTGTTTTGGTGCAATGGGCAAAGTCCCAGAGAAGTTATTTTTAGAACAGCAGCAATAGCAGGGATGCCTGATCTTGGATGGAGTTCTCCAGTGCCAATATTAGGTCTGCAGCTGGAACGGTGAGCGTTTCAGCAGTTGTGCATCTTTTCTCTGCGTTTAATGTCTTATGTCTCTAATTACAGAAAGTGCGTATAAGGTGGAAACAAAAACCATCGCAGTGGACTACAGTCGGGCTGATATCTATACTAAAATCGAAAAGGGCCTTGTTGGACTGGAGATTGGAATTCTTGGTAAGTTGTTTTTTTTTTTTTTTTTCCTACGTGGAGCCATGAACATATGTGTTGAAAGTAACACAAACCTTCAAAGTAGGAAAGCTGACACGTACACAATTTTCATTCACGATTCCCTGTCAGTACTGTTTGAAACTGCTTTTTTGGCCTCATCTTCTCTTCTTTTTTTTTTTCTTTTTTCTTTTTTTTCACCTGAAATCGTGATTGAGAGTTTTTTTTTTTTTTTTTTTGTTTTTGGTCTGTTTAGCGCTCACGTCTCATTCCTGATGCTTTATCGCCACATAGTGGTGATTCTCTGAACATATTTTACACATTCACAACCACATTCAACCACATCTAATCTTCTATTTTTGTCTCTTGGTCCATAGTTAACAATGTGGGAATCTCCTATACATACCCCGAATTCTTCCTCCACATCCCTGATTTGGAAAACGTGAGTAACTTCCTCTGAGGAGATTTAAATATTAGCAGCCTCATTACCGTTAAGAAATATTCACCTGTAGATTTCCTCTTACAGTTCATCACCACCATGATCAATGTCAACATCACCTCAGTGTGCCAAGTAAGTACAAGCTGCTAAAGGTTTCGGAATTCTTAAATTTGAATTTGGAATTCTTGATTTTGACATTTTAAAATTCGAAAATGTAAAAGTACTGCAACGTGACCACTTTGATGCACTCCTGTTGTACCTTTTCTTGCTCTCTCTCTCGCAATATTAGCATTTCAGTCTGTCTAACTCCTTTTTGTGTGTGTGTGTGTGTGTCCCCTTTTCATTTGCCAGATGACTCGTGTGGTTCTGCCCAGAATGGAGGCAAGGTGAGTCCTGAAACCTGTTTTATTATTAAAACATCCTTCCAGCTTGTGACTGGAATTCCTAACACGACTGCTGTCACTAAAAGGGAATTCAGCGCAGCTTTTCAAAACAGGGTTTTTCCTCCTGAGTGTCGCACCCCTCCTGTTCCCCCACACTCTTTGTGTAAAATTGTAAAGCAACAATGCACCGCACCGATTGGCTACCTTGGAGTCACATGCAACTCTTGGGCCAATAACGGAGCTGGGCAAATTTTGTAGAAATAAGTCCAACCCAATGCACTCCCCAGCACTCTGCTGCGGCTGCAGGGGTACTGCATGAGAAAGCTGGTGCCATGGCAACACACATGGCGACCATCATTAGACGTGTGTTGACGTGACGGCTGCTTTCAGGTTTCCGCAGCTGGAAAAAGACCATATTTGATGTCAATGTCAAATGTGATCGGTTGAAATAAAGTTTGCCTTTTTTTTTTCCCATTGCAGAGCTAAAGGTGTCATCCTCAATATCTCCTCTGCCAGTGGCATGTTCCCCCTCCCACTGCTGACCATCTACTCCTCCACCAAGGCAAGTGTCTATCTTCACTGAAATATCAGCGGTTATAATTGATTCAGAAAGAACATTTAAAAACAAGTCGTTTATACTGAACAATCAGGAAATTAACTTGGTCGCAATTGTTTATTAGTATTGGTCGATAATGTATATTTAATAGTGTGTGCAAATTTTTTTTTGTATTTTTACATTTAGATTACCTTTGCCATCATCTAACGCTCAGTTGAATCTTTAAAAACATTAGTTTAATAACACTATTAAATGTGCAAATCTCAGTGAGTATACAATTTTTATACTGTACACTGTTATGCCTAAATTCACTTGTTGCATATAGAAATTATTTATTTTATTTTTTTAGGAAGGATTTTTAATTTTTATCTTTCTACAGGCTTTTGTGGACTTCTTCTCACGTGGACTTCAAGCAGAGTACAAGTGCAAAGGGATCATCATCCAGGTGAGAACTGCGGTTAAATGTTACTTCCTGCTGTAATGTGCCATATTTCTGAGCTAAACATTATTAAATGGAGGGAAGCAGTAGGGCAAGAATTTGTCCTGTTGGAAATCATTCAAATTTGGGGTCAGTAAGATTATTTTATTTACTAGAGTAATTACTTTTATTCAGCAAAGATTGAAAAATGTGGCAGTAATATTACAAAACATATCTATTGCAAATAAATGCTGTTCTTTTTAACTTGGTATTCATTAAGAAATCCTAAAAAAAAATGCATCATGGTTGCCACAAAAATATTAAGGAGCACAACTATTTTCAATGACCAGCATATTCGAATGATTTCTGAAAGATCATGTGACACTGAGGACTGGAGTAATGATGCTGAAAATTCAGCTTTGCATCACAGGAATAAATTACATTTTCAAATGTATTCAAACAGAAAATTTATTTTAAATTGTAATAAGTTTACTGTATTTTTGATCAATTAAATGCACCCTTAGAGAGAATACAACTTTTTACACTTTTTTTTTTTTCAATAATCATACCAATAGTGTACACAGTAATAATGTTTTCTTGAAGTTACAAATAAAACCATTATTAGTTATGATTTGAGAACACTTTCAGTTTACTGCCTCTTTGTAAATGTTTGTAATATATTTACTTACCATTTCTACAATTTAAAATTTTTTCAGTCTACGCACACGTGCATACACTCTTATGAAAAAAGCTCTCAAAATAACATCTCTGTTCCTGCTGCAGAGTGTGCTGCCTTTCTTTGTGGCTACCAAGATGACGAAGATCAGGAAGCCAACCCTGGACAAGCCCACCCCTGAACGCTACGTAGCTGCTGAACTGAACACTGTGGGACTGCAGGACCAGACCAACGGCTATTTCCCTCACGCCGTCATGGTACGACTGCCTGAACGCCTCGCTTCAAATATACACGGCCTGGTTTAATACAAGTCATTCATTAGCTGTGTTTCCATCCAAAGTTGCGAATTTAACTTTGTAATAATTGCATAAAACATTTGCGAAATGAAGCACAATTTCGAGCAAAAGAACAAAATCATTTCCTGATTAAACTGGTGCTGAATATCACTAAGAGAAATGGAAGTTGCAGCAGTAGAAACCACTGTATATAATTTTCATATATAATAAATTACTTGCGCCTCAGAACTAGCATATGGAATGCAATAAATTCGGGTCTTGTTATCTTTCTTTCGGAGGCGGTTACCTGCTGTTTGGGAATGCAAGTCATGTAAGACAGTTCTGAGGTAATTCTGCCGAAACGCTTTGACAGGAATTTCAGAATGACCAGCAGTGTTGCGGTTAACGCATTACAAGTAACCTGAGATGTGTAATTAGATCGCTTTTTTTTTCAAGTAACTAGAAAAATAACATTCCTTTTACATTTTCAAAAAGGTAACGCAAGCACTTGTTTTCCCATGTATTGACTGATGGCTCTCCTGTCGGCATGTTGAGAGTAAACATGACGGTTATTGTAGTTCTACACTAAATGTGAGCATTTACTCATCTCACTTGCACAGAAATAGAGTCGTGTTCCTTAAAATGAATAAAAACCGTGAAATGCAATCTCAGAATATCGCACAAACCTGCAGTAATTAACTATATTAAATTACTCATATACTTTATGTACTTAATCTCACTTTATTCACCTTTTTTTCCTTTTTTTGCTGCTGACTTTTGACTATTCAATTCAACCATACTAAGCAAAAATGACTTTAGCTAAACATCACATTTGTGATCAGCTTATTCATTTCACTTTTGGTGTGAAAGGGCCTTTACAATTGCCAAAAAAGACCACAAAAGTAATGTAATTTCCATAAAAAGTAACCAAGTAGCGCAATTGGTTGCTTTTTTTTTCATTCTAATGCGTTACTCTAGTATTATAATGAAATCTAGAAATATTGGAAATGTTTCGATCGTAGTTTGTGCCTCTGCATTGCCATCATCCCAAAATTGGTGGATGGAAACCTAGCTAGTGACCATGTTTGTCACCCTGACGTTGTTTCTTATCTTTGTGTCCCGCAGGGCTGGGTGATCGCTGTCCTGGCCCCCATCAAGCTGGTCATCTGTCTGGGCCTGCGCTTGAACAAGTCCCAGCGCGGCGGATACCTCAGGAGGAGAAAACTGCGATAGGTCGAGGACATTGTGTGATGGAAACAAAACGGGACAAGATGTTTTATAGAATATATGTGCTGAGATTTGAGATTCATTTTGAATCTCACATCTTTGAAGTGCTTCCTCTTACAACACATGATTAATTTTTTTGTGTGTGTGTGTGCGTGTGTTAAATGTTGTTTTTGATAAATATCCGGACATGCTCAGGTTCCACAATGACTCGTTACTGACCAATCTTTCTTTATAGCATGAACAAAAGGTTACTTTTTGGAGGGAGGGATTTGTAAGCAGAGGGCTATTTATATGGTGATGGTGTTTTATATTTATTGAATTTCAAATTATATATATCAGTTTCCTTTTATCTGGGATAGTCTACTTGCACCCTTCTTGTTAATTGCCAAAAATTTGTTTGCAATCGTGCCTTATAGTGATAAATGGGTGTTGGCCTTTCTTATCATGATTTAACATATTTAGCAAATCAAAGGTGGCTAAATTTTGGATGCTGTACTGTATTGATATGAAACCAAAAGTTTGATTTAAGTGTATTTTTGTACATTGGCCTTTTCAGGCTGGAAGTTTACCTGTCAGCTTTGGTTTATTTAAAACCTGTGCCTTTTTATAGAATATAAAACTTGGTCACGTTTATTGAAAGGAGATCTAATGCACGTTTACATGATTTTCTCCGCTTAAGACTTTAAGGTGTGGTGGAATGTCACCAGTTTGTCTTGGGTTTCATCCAAAGATGGATTTGAGGAGTACCTCCATTGCTTGGATCTCTGTATGATTGTTTATGGACCAGTGCCAGTCAAGTTGAAACATCCAGGTGGTTGATCCTCATTTGTCGCCCCTGGTTAAAAACGTGAATGTTCTCATTCCAGACGTGTCGAAGAGTGGAACACAATGTGCTGCTTTACTGATGCATTACAATCTGAAGTGCTTGTTTGTTAATAAAAAAATTACTTCTGTAATTCTATTGTATTTGTCTCTTTTTAAAAAAAAAAAAATAATAAATTATGAAACCGCAAGGGTTTGTTTCATTTCCATGTTATTTTCTATTAATGTCTGTCCTTAAAGGGATGAAAATGAAAATTCTTTCCTTATTTACTCATCCTCAAGTAGTTCTAAATCTGTGTTTCTTGCTCATGTTGGACACAAAGATATTTTGTAGAATGTTGGTAACCAAACATTTTCTTGTCCCTCCCCCCATTGACTTCCATAGTGTTTATGACACGTCATTGCTTGTCACGTGACACACCGCAGCCACAATAGCGCTGTATGACTGATGATCTGCCTTTATTTCATTTAATTTTTTTCCAATTGTCAAAAATGCGCAAGTGGATGTGTTTTGCTGTTTAAACACCTTTATAATGATCGCGTTAGTTCAGCTGTACCGCTATGGGCGCCGCCATGTTAGTTTGCTCCGCAGTACACAGAATCACATTTGTTGGATTTACAACACTTGAGTTAATCCACTTCTCCCGAAATTCACGAAAGTAAGTGAGCCGGTGAACTGAGAGAAGAATAGAGTAAACTAAAGTTACTTACACAATGTGTATCTGATATGAATAAAACGTGTCGTCTAATTATTATGGAAAGATTGTTATTGCCGCTTCCATAGACGTCAATGTGTATTTTACAAACTCTAAATGTATTGTTTTGTTAGTATTTATGTGCATTTAAATGTCTGAAACCTAAAATAAACATTGTGTTTTAAAACTGAATTTTTGCGATATATTGAAAGCGCTGAGCGCGTCTGTCATTGGCTCAGCGCCAGCCAACGTGCAAGAACTTTTGAATTTGGCAGTTGATCACGTGATGCACTAACGGTCTCATCACACCGGTGTGATCGTACAAATCAGTCACAAAAGCAAATATTTCCTTATGTAAGTACACGTAATTCTTTTAGTGTCATTCTGTAGACTTCTAAATATTTTCTACATTAGCTTAGATGTAATATTATAAAACAAATGGAAATAGTAGGCTATCTATAGCAAACGTATTTCATCTTAAACAAATATACAATGTTATATTTGTATTATACACATATTTGATGATGCATATTATGTTCCTATTCAAATAGCAGTGGACTTACAGGGGGTAGGAACGATCATCATCGGTCATAGTGGTAACCCGGACTCGTTTCGATGAACACCAGAACTGATTGTATACTATTACACAAATGTTTAACGCTTTGAAGAACGAGATAAATCGACTCGAAACGACTGTGTGTAAGTATTATCGAGGTTGCTAATGTTTGGGAGAAAGCTATCAGGTCATTAAGTCACTGATTGTAAACATGTCTCTGTCTAGGAAGTGTGCAAATGTAAATATACTAGATGTCATTGGTCTATTTACATCAGTCATACTCTTGCATTTTATTATATGTCTCTCTATATGCTCGTCTTACTTTTGAAATGATTAGTTTTAAAAACTGACCCACAACCACATTCCATAATGAAATAGGAGGGCTTTACTAAAATTACCTGAAGATGGCAGCACAATCCTTCTGTAGGCATTTGTGAAATTGGGAGAAAAAAAAAACAAGATATATTTTTTGTCCTTCTAAGGTACTAAAGCCAACTGATGTTTTTGTCTTGTAGGATAAGTTTTGAGCTTTTGATGAGTGATAAAAGGCAGCGAGCGAGGGTCCAGGGCTCCTGGGCCAAACCTCTTCACAAACCACAACAGCCAACTGGTATGACAACTTTCCAAAAATGTACCTATTATAACACATGTACAGCAAAATATAACTGTTATGTTAAAGATATTGAAAGGTTTTTTAATTACGTATATATTTACATGATAGCATCGGTTTAGTAGCCTATTTCACAACATTTTTCTGCAGTCTTAGCAAATAAAAGAAGTGATTTCCAGGCCTGAAAAGTAACAGAAATCTGTAAATTCTTGAAAAAAGTCATTTAATTATGATTCATGAATTTAATGAATTTATATAAATGGTTAACCTTGTGGAGGAATAATGAGGGTGTTGAAAAATTGTGCAAATGTCATGGAAATTCTTAAAAAGTCATTGAAACTTTATTAAACAAGTGGGTTTATTTATATATATATATATATATATATATATATATATATATATATATATATATATATATATAAATAAATATAATATTGTTATATTATATCATTTAAGTTAAGTAAATGATTTTTATTAATATTATTTTTAAGTGGTTAAATGATTTTTAAAAATTAAAAGTTGAAAAGTCATGTAAATTAATTTAAATTTCTATTTAAATTCTGTGATTAATTAAATGATTTTTTTAACATAAATTTTACATCA
Source organism: Zacco platypus (assembly GCA_038088235.1). Taxonomy (NCBI): domain Eukaryota; kingdom Metazoa; phylum Chordata; class Actinopteri; order Cypriniformes; family Xenocyprididae; genus Zacco; species Zacco platypus. The sequence continues at coordinate 11,857,499 of CM076063.1, read as the reverse complement.
AAGAAATTATTTTTTTAAATTATTCTTTAAGCAGTAATATCAAATGAGTTGAAAAGTCATAGAAATTCATAAAATCTTAAGATATCGGGGAAACTTTATTAAATAATCTATTTAAATTAATAGATTGAGTTAATGATTTTTACTTATTATTATTATTTTTAACATAAATAATTAAATAATTTTCCAAAATCCTTATGCAGTAATAACAAATGATTTTGTGAAGTTATGGAAAAGTTGTGATTTTTAAATAATTGATTACATGACTGGAAAAGTCATGGAAATTTATTGTTCAAAAGAACCCACACTGAATTTTTCTCAATACCCAGTACAATCATCACAAATATCAATACAAACAGATCATTTACATATAGAAATCTCAAAGGTACAGTAGCAAAAACAGCCTGTTTAAACACAACAGTCAGAGAGAGGGTGAATGTAAAAACCAAACTGAATTACATGGCTTTTTTGTTTTAAAAAAAAAAACTGACTAATTTTATAAATGGACGTCAGAAGATTAAAAAGCCAATATAAGAATAGTACAATGTATCAGTGTGTTGTTTTCTGCATTCTGTTAATTTCAGTGTGATTTCTAAATGGTTCTTTAAAATAAGATTATTTGTATTTTATGTTTCAGCTCCAGATGCCCAGCCAGGGTCATGGAAATCTGGACCACGATCATTTGAGTTCAATCAGCCAGCTGACGTACAAGCCGTTCTGTATCTTTTAAATGCTGTTTTCTTGGACAATCCTCACATCTGAGTGTCTCTAATTTATCCTGTGTCTTTTTGTCAGCCCATCAGAGAGATTCCCGCAGAGAAAGTGATCGAGTGAGTGACTCAGTCCCAGCAACTTTCAAGCGATAAAACCCTGTTGATTGACACGCCACGTATATATATATATTCACTCTATTGTTTTTTCTTTTTCTCAGAAATGCCGGAGACTATGAGATTAGTCAGGGGCCTACTGGAGTGTCCCGGTAAGAATACTCAAATTTAAAGAAGTGTAAACATCTTCAAAAGAACATCTCCTGCATTTAGGTAATTGTTTACTGTGTTTCTGCCCAGACTGCGGCTCATACCAGGGTTTCTACAGCAGGAGGAGGCAGACTGGATGTTTAGTAAGCTGCTCGCTGAACTGCCCTGGTCACAAAAGACCAATTATAGGATGATGGGTAAGTTTCATATTGAAGTAAATTGGGGAGAGGGAAATAGTGTTTTAACCTCTGACGGTTATGTCCAAGATTAACCATGTAAAGCCTGACATATGAAATAATAGTTGGGAAATCTAAGTATTTGATTTGAACAGTTTATTGTACCTCTAGACAAAATATTAAAAACATTAACCACAACAAAAAATTGATGCATCAGGCCTTTTTGGCTCATATAGTATAAAATAGTGAGAATATGGAGTTCATACTCAAGGAGGAAGAAACACCTTAATTTTATTCAGAGGCCCAAAGTGAGCCAAAACATACAATTTGGTGCATTTGCTGATATTTATATTGTCTTGAAGTATAATGAAATTCTTTAATAGTTTGTAATTTAAATCAATGAGATCTTTATAATAACACTATAGCAGAATACTTCCATAAAATGCATATAAATATCAGTTGTCACTCTGCATCTCCCAATACTATGTCTTAGTTAGATTATATTTAAATGCTTAGTTTTATAAAGCTCTGCAGGTTTTATATTTTAGGGGCCGGAACATATAATGCAATGCAGTACAATGATGATGATTGGAGATGAACAAATAAACATTTCTCAAAAGCCTGAAGGATCATATTTGATACATACATTTTAACATGATTTTTGTAAAACATTATGTATGGATAATCAAGTGAACATAAGTCCAGTAAGTGTTTGTCTCAAATAACTAACAATATGAAAGCTATTTTTACATTTATGTTATAAAAATCATTAAAGATTTCACAGCTAAAAGACTTGAGACCCTCGACCTGAAGGTGGGCATTTAAAATTATATAACAAAGACATAACTTAAAATTAAGCGTTAATGCATCTTTGCCTTTACTCAAAAATGCAATAAATAACACTTAATTTCAACATTTACTCATTCAATTCACTTCTATGAAAAGCATGCTGGGAGCTAAGAATCCACCCATGCAGTTTCAGTTAAGGCAAAAAAAAAAAAATGATTTATGTATTTCGAACACAAATGATTTAAATAAACCGCAATTTCTACATATATAAGTGGATTGAACACAATGAAATTAAGTTGATAAGTGTTAAAATGTTCAGCAGTTGTGTTGCTTTAGCTTTGAAAAAGCAGCAAAAATCATTGTGCTGTGGCATATGAACATATGTTGAACCTTTTTGCTAATGTGGGAAAACGAGACCCAATCTGACTTACGACCAAAACATGTGCATGTTCTTGCACACGTATGATGACATTTTGCATTTGTCCCACTGAGACGAGTTCACGACGTGCGTTTCCCACTGTGACTCACTCTTTCCAGTCCTTCTTCATCAGTAAATTGGCAGGAATGCCACTGCCTCCAAATTTCCTCGTCTGTTTATCTTATCCAGGACTGACACCATTTGAAAAAGTCCCAAATATACCAAATGTTTAAACATTTGTTTTGGACCAGGAGTAGTTCACATTGACTGTGACTGAACGAGACTTGTTTTGACGAATATGTTCTGGTTCCGCGAACTTTCGGGCCTTATTTGGTGCGCTGAAGATGGAGACATCATCATTAAGTCAAGTCACATTTGTTTATATAACACTTAATACAATACAGATTGTTTCAAAGCAGCTTCACAGTAATAGATAGAAAAATAACAGTGATGATGTTGCAGAATTCGTCATTTATGAAACCAGTTCAATTTTAGCTGTAAAGCAGCTCTACAGAAGACAGTTCAATGTTGATTCACTTCAGTAACAGTTGTCAATGTTAGTTCATCAATTTTATTCAGAGGCCCAAAGTGAGCAAAAACATGCAATTTGGTGCATTTTCAACTGTAAAGCAGCTCTTCAGAAGACAATAATGTCATTATTCAGCTCATTCGATAGTGTCAATGCAGTCAAATCACTAACATTAACTGAATATTACTGAATATGAATTGTATTTTAAACCCCATTAGATGTTAAACAGTATTGAAGGTACAAATTGCTGAATGTACTTCATATTCAGTGTGTTTTGCACTTCAGGTGATGCCTATGAGGAACCCAGACTCACTTGTTGGTATGGAGAGCTGCCGTATACATATTCACGCTCCACTATGCAGGCTAATGCTCAGGTATATCTTATGTTTTTACATTAGCAAGTGAGCAAACAAAAATCTATTAGTGTGTAAATTAAAACATCTTATTTCCATATTTCTCTCTTATTGTAGTGGCATCCAGTTCTTACCACTCTGCGTCAGGCTGTCGAGCAGAAAAGCGGCCACACGTTTAACTCATTGCTGTGTAACCTGTACCGGGACGGTAAAGACAGTATTGGCTGGCACAGTGACAGCGAGCCTTCATTAGGACCCCAGCCCACCATCGCCTCTCTGAGTCTGGGTGACATGAGATTGTTCAGTCTCCGAAAGCAGCCACTTCCTGTGAGTCTGCAAATGTGCCATGTATGATGGGAATTGTACATTAGGGCAGATTAATTGTAATTAAATCAAAATCATGATGTGGCTGGCAGCTGTTGTTGACAAAAGAGCTTGATGGTTTAACATTTAAACTGAAAAAATTAAGACAGCCATAAATAATAACTTTATCATTAAAAATAATTATTATTATTCATAATTCATTCATTTTAAAGTGAAATATTACAGTTGTAATATTGTTTTGTTTTATTTAGTAATAATACTAATACAAATTATATCATTATTATTGTTCATTTCTTAAATTTCATATTTTATTTTATGTTTTAATATTGCAGTAGTAATATTTAAAATTTTGTTTTAGTAATAATACTACTAATCATAATAATTTATCGCTATAATATATTGTTGTTGTTATCATAATTTATTTATTCATAACATATTTATTTATTTAATATATATTTATATATATATATATATATATATATAAAAGCTGCACAATTTGGCCAAAACTTTTGTGACTATTTATATATTATTTAAATTATATATTATCCAAATTATGCAGCTTTTTTTTTTTACAGTCAAAATGTTTATCAGAAAAAACACTAATAATTAAATAACACTGTTCAATGTAATGTTTAGCAAATCATTTTCATGCTGTACATTTAATAGTGTATTGCCTAAATTCACTTGTAGCATTTATTTTAGCGTTTATGTTTTATCTGTTGTTTATCCAATTTTTGGCCATGACATGAAAATAATTATCGACTTATCAGCACCGGCCAGAATTTTAATATCAGTTCAAAACTGCAGATATTAATACTTTTATCAGCATCCTGATTACAATATTAGAGAAAGTTTCTAAAGGCTTCACAAATTCTTGTAATTTAGTCATTTTCTCCTTATTTTTATCTCTTAGAATGAATCAGACTGCGTTTGCTTCGGACGTCTGTGTCCTTGATTATGTTTCCATTATACGTCTCATTTTTGGTTTGAAGGGAAAAATGTTTGTAAAATATTATTTGAGCTTGTTTTCCAACAAATGGCTAAATGTTGTGTCTGCTACAGCTTATTTGAAGAATGGATGTGAGTGGAATTGTAGGTCATGGTAGTTTCGGTGTATGTGTTCCAGGAGGACAAAGGAGACTACAGCTATGTGGAGCGCATACGGATCCCGCTGACCCACGGGACCCTCCTGCTCATGGAAGGCTGTACGCAGGAGGACTGGCAGGTACGTCACATTTATCCGCTCTGAAGAAGTCGTCTGATTTTGATAATCGCAACAGAATCAGTAAACCAGAGTCAGAAATCTAAACATTGTTTTTTGCTAAGTTGCACCACGAGCTCAGACGGCCGCAGAAAAACACTTCGATTTCACTGGTACTTTTGATAGTGTGACGTGACTGTGTCCTTGGCGAGAATATCAGTAACTCAAATCATCCTCCTGGAAATCATTTGAGTCGATTTTGCAAAAACTTTTACTGAGAGCTTATTGAAGATTTAATGTGACTAAGAACTGGCAGGAGCATTTGTTTAGTCTAACATGAGCGGTGAAGCTGCCAGTTAATAACAGTCTTCTAAACACTGCTGATAAACCAGACTTTGAAGAAAGGCTGAAAATGGCTACATCAAAAGGTTAGTGTTCCTTTGTTTTGGCTCTACGGAACATTCTAGAAAACTGATCACACGTGATCGGGATGATCTGGATCTGATTGCTGTCGAGAGTCTGTTAAGTGCAGACACTGCTGTAATAGTGTGAAGGGGGAAAGTGAACATGTTTCTTCACAACATACTGAAGCGGACAGTGTTTCCAAGAAAGACTTTGCAAAACAGTGCACATAAAATACTACAGACACTGGAGGAGAATTCACAAAACATGCAATATTTCAGAGCAGAAACCTACCCACTTGCAATCTAGTTGACTGGGACCTAAATGCTCTAAAATTAAGTTTGCTTGTAAATTAAGTCATTTTATAATCACTCTTTTCAGGGCAAACATGCTTCTATTAAAAGGTTATTAAATTCAGTCATTAATTATTCATGTCGTTCAAATTTTCGAATCTTTTGTTTCAAATCAGTGAATCAAAGTCAAAGTCACGTGAACCATTGAAATTTCGTAACTCTTATGACGTAACGAAGCCTTGTTCACTGAAATCACAGTTTGATACACATTCCGAACCACTGATTCGAAACAAAACATTCATAAAGCTTCGAAGCTTCATGAAGCAGGGAAATCACCCATTACTAGATATAGTTGAATAAAGTTATTTAGTTTTTTTGCACACAAAAAATATTCTCGTCGCTTCATGACATTCAGGTTGACCACTGTAGTCACATGAACTGTTTTAAAAAATATCTTAAGTACCTTTATGGGCGTTTAAAAGTGTAAATTAACTTGCTGTCAATGCAGACCTCCCTGAGTTATCGGATTTTATCAAAAATATCTTAATTTGTGTTCTGAAGATGAACGAAGGTCTTACGGGTTTGGAACGACATAAGGGCGAGTACTTAATGACAGAATTTTTATTTTTGGGTGAACCCACACTTTAAATGTAAATTAGACTTTTCATGATAAAAGTAATAAATAATAGCAATAATGATATAATATTATAATAATGTGATGATGAATTTGAATTTTATTCACACATTTTCTATGGGTCATTACAGCAGTTAATCATCAAATGACATTCAAATTAAGAAGCAAAAAGTATAACCAGTTATATATCCATACACACATATGAGATGTAGATAAGTGCACTTTATGCATTTAAAAAAAAAAAGAATGATCTTTGTGTGCTTTTTTTGTTTTGGTTTTTTCACCTTTTAATGTAAAAACCTGCTTGAAGTTATTTTTGTCCTGTTTTAGAGTTGTTTTTGGATTCCGACTCCACGGTAAACCGCAGGCCTCTAGTGAGGCGCAAAGAATAGAGAAAGGTCAAAAACATTTTATGGCGACATCTGAAAACTGTTTAAGAAAGGTCACTCACGGATTGTGCCAAAAAGCTTGCAGAGGATCTTATTAGGTTGACATAACTCTCACTGACTTGTCAAAATAAACCTAACTAAACCCACATGTATGGCTGTTTCCATTTAAACTGTGCACAAAATATTTATAGGCTTTGAAAGCTGTTGCATAACTGTCAAAGTGACGTTCTGCATCAAAAATAAACTGTGGACACCAATTAAACATTGCATCTGCATGTAAACATACTGCTTTTGCTTAGTCAAGCTACATTCTTCATCATCTGTCAGTCCAAATATACACGACACAGTGTGTAATCGTGTATTTGAATTATTAAATGCATATCATGCATCACCGCTGTCTTTCGAGGCCAACACCAAGGCCGATTAACCTTCTTTAAGTTGGTTCAGTTGCTACATGTTATGAGTGCAGTTTTAACATTATTAATGTTCTTTTGAATAGCACCAGGTGGCAAAGGAGTACCATGACCGCGGGCCTCGGATAAATCTCACTTTCCGCACCATATACCCAGAGTCAGAGCATCCCAGTTGGAAATTTGTGAGATGATCGCTGAGAGAAGAGACAGCAGGTTTGAAGATATCTGAAGAGGTCTGTCCCATTCACAGACTATACTGTTAAACACGTCCTTTCTGTTCAATTTAGGCTCACTTTAAGTCAAAGAGCTGAACAAAGAACTTAACTGGCTTTATTGTATTTTTATTTACATAAAAGATTATTTTTTTCCACATAAATTGTCTACAAAATAGTTTTTGTTCCAAGAAAGAATTACAGGTATTAAGGTTTATGACGTTTGGAGAATATACGTCAAATAAATGGTGTCAAGTGGCCCATATTTCAGTTACAGCCCCCAAAGGCTCTTTTTCTAGGTAAATTGCTGTTTAAATATTGCATGTTCTGCAATTTTTCATTTTTATAGCTTGTGGTGAATAAACCTGAATTACAAACATTTGTTCAGTGCCATTATGGGGTTGGTTATACTGCCTTTCAAAAGTTTTTGGTCGGTAAGATTTTTTTAAAAAAAAAATTTAAAAATCTTCTGCTCACTTCTGCTACAAGGCTGTAATTAATTGATCAAAAATACAGTAAAAACAGTAATATTGTGAGATATTATTACAACTGTTTTCTGTTTCTCTTGAATATATTTTAAAATGCCATTTATTCCTGTGAAGACAAAGCTGAATTTTCAGCATTACTTCAGTCTTCAGTGTCAAGTGATTCTTCAGAAATTATGTTGATTTGGTGCTCAGTTATTAATAAATGTTTTTATTTTTAGAAAGTTTGCAAAAACTTAATTTTTAACTTTTGCTGCTTAATATTTTTATGGAAATCATTTTTTCAGGTTTCTTTGATGAAAAAAACATACAAAAGAACAGCATTTATTTGAAATAGAAATCTTTTGTAAAATTACAAATATACTTACTGTTAATTTTGATCATAATGCATCCTTGTTGAATAAAAGTATTAATTTCTTTAAAAAAAAAAAAAAAAACTTTTGAACCGTAGTGTATATGGTTTTTAATGTGTTTCACACACGTTCTCACAATTATTTATATTGTGCAAAAGTCTTAGGCCTCCATTAGATGTTGTTTTAGCAATGCTATAATGACCATATATAATAATTTCTCAGTGTCTTTATTAGAATATAACCATAAAATACAGGAATGTATGTAGTATTAAAAAACTGAAGAAAAAAAATGGAATGGAAAAAGACTGGAAGGCTGAGAAAACGTTCAAAATATGAAGTTTCTCAGATTTTCTTCTTTGAGAAACTGGAAGAAGTCCAGTTTGGTCACACTAACTGATTTTTGCTTAAAGAAGCCATTTTGTTCTGAATTTTTACATTTTGTGTACATATTTCCTGTATTTTCTATTTGTATCGCAATAAATGCCAAAAAAATAAATATCGATGGTCATTAAAACATTGCTAAAGCAACGAAACTGGAGGTGGCCCAAGACTTTTGCACAGTGCTGTATATACTGTATTTTGAGGTTCATTACATTTTGAAGGGCCGACAGTCGCAGGTCGATCAATTGCCCACAATGCTATTAAAGAAAGCATCAATATTATATAACACGCAGTTTAAAACTTTTCTTTAGTCTGTTTTTAAATTGTTGCATACTCATTTCCTGTTTAAGGCACTAAGAGTCAAATCTGGGGCTGTTATATCTCTGTTTTAAAGAAAATATCCTTAAATACGGGAACTCCATCAAACAAAATCAGCCATTTTGGTAACTCATATCACTGGCAGAGATTATCTAGAGAACTGCAAAATGTTTAGAAACCACAAACCGTAAATCTCTTGCTCTTGCTTGTGACTTCCAGTGATTTGTCGGAGCTTTTTAATTTGAGTTACTTGGTGTTCCTTTCTTCTCAGCTGGCAATGCAATGCCTTTCAGAGCTTCCCCATAAAGACTGACCTGCACATGGAAATGGTGCTTCTGTTCTGGAATGCAGGGACCCTCGCTGTGTTATGGGATCACTGGCCATTATTTTTTCCACTACAGTTAACTTTGTTAGAAGTTTCAATCTCAGAGTGTGCAGGGAGATCTGTTGGGTTAGGGTATGTGTGTGCAACAACTCTTCTCTACTCTCACTGAGAAAAATATCCTGTACTCACAGTTAAAGGGACAGTTCAACTAAAATGAAAATTCTGTCATCATTTACTCTCCCTCAGGTCAGTTCAAAGTCATATAACTTCAAAACACAAATGAAGATATTCTTAATGAAACCTGAGAGATTTCAGTCCCTCTTTTGAAAGTGAATTCCACCAAAACTTGCCAAAAAAATTCCACCACAGTATGATTTGAGTGGTTAAATCCAAGTCTTCTGAAGACATATAATCAGTTCATATGATTTTATTCACACATATTCAACACATATCCATAGAGCTCATCAGAACAGTAAATATTAAAACTTTAACAAGAACCAATGAGGTTTGTTCTCGGGTGTCGCACAAACACCTCGAGTTTCTGGTTTATTCAAACATGTTTCCGCAAGAGCTGCTCGATTCAAATGGATTTCTTTTACGGTCTCTATGAACCTTTTGAAGTATCAAAGTTTGGTGGAATGGACATTCAATGGAGGTAGAGAAATCTTTCAGGTTTCATTAAAAATATATTTTTGTGTGTTTGAAGAAAAGTCTTTTATGTTTGGAATGACATGAGCGTCCATAACTAATGAGAGAATTTTTATTTTTGGGTGAGCTAAGCCTTTACCGTAGATGGATTTTCAAGATGACACTCTTTGAAGCTTTCATGGTACCTCTTGCCAGAGCACCTTTAAATAAACTTTGGCATCTTGTCCAGTATGCTTTCAACATTTCTCAATTGCACTGGGATCATAACCGAAACCGAGAAAAAAAAACCCCAGCTTGTTTGGGATGTCCATTGACCTGTGTCCTGCCAGGATCCTCTCTTCCAGTGGCCTTTGTTACCAAGACCACATGGATTTGTTTTTAGCACCTGCCTCAGAACTGCAAACGGTCCCGTGTGTCCAAGCACAAGGGTCTGCTGTCATGTTACATCAGGGTCATGCAAACCATGCCTCTCGTCCACTCTTTGTCATATGAGTTGGTCTTGAGCCGTGCTTGAGCTTCATGAAGACACGTTCCCACTACTCCTAATTCTCACATCAGAGCGCTGCATCACGAGTCTAAGCGCATAAGGCTAACAGCAACATGTGCAGCGTCGGCACAAATCCATTAGACGTCGGCAGTGCTGTGTCTGTTGAAGTCAAGGCCTGTCTTTTCATTCCCACCAATACTAAGACCCAGATCTCCCTCTGTCTTAAGGGAAAACTCCTCCTTTTCCCAGCAGAACTCTGGAACAAAAACAACAACCCTTCCAAGTACATTGCACTTACCACCATTTAGATCAGGATTATGTTTACTCCCGCAATACAGAGTGAAACAGAGCTAATTAATAGTCATTTGTTTCATTACTTACAGGAAGAGATTAACTGAATATAGCTTTGTGGAGGCATATCTAGGAATCCATTTTTAGGCCCTTATATAAACTTGCTTGATGTATATCTAATTTCCGGCTGTTTACATGTGGGCACGCGCAATATATCGGTACCATATCAGATTCATATCAGTATCAATATGGATATTTAATTGTTTATGCTCATTTCCTTTATTTATATATTTATATGTATATAACACTCAGTCGTTAAAAACATTAATAAGACCATTAAATATAATTTTTAGCATTTTTATCCATTTTTCATGCTGAACATCATAATGTTGTGATACATAAATTCACTTGTAGCTTGTAAAACAATTTGACTTTTTATTTTATTTTTTTATTAATTTAGACAAAATAGTGTTTTCTCTGTACTGTCACCTCATTTCAAGTAATCAAAATTCTAATGCATGTTATACTTCTCACCCTCATATACTGACATATTTGAGTTGGTTGTAAAATAAATAACCTGTTGAGGTAATATATCTTATGTTTATGTGCTATCTATTACAGCACTGGAATGTTTTGGTCCGGGATGGAGAAGTCCGTATGTTGCCTCTGCTAATTTTGGATGTTATGTTGAGCGAGTGGCCTTCATGGGAATGTGTCTATGTTGTGCTATAAATATATGGCTTTTCGGCCTCTGTAATGAGGCCAAGTACAAATAAAATAAAGTGGCTCGGGTGGTATTTTCACTGTTTTTAATTATGTTAACAGGCAGACCCCTTAATGTGACAACAAATCTGTTTATGCTGCTAACAAAAACAGGAGAACCATATTAAGGTGAAGTGGCCCTGAGCCAACGTGAGGATTTATTGTTTTGGGATTCATGTTGCTTTGTTACTGTATGTTTTCATTTAATGTAATTTTTTCAATGTGTGACCAGTTTGATCTAGCAAATAATACTGGTTTGTAAAAAAAATTAAAACCTGTTTTGCTTTCTTCCCTTCAACCTCATCATTAAGGGCAGTGGTTCTCAACATTTTAGACTCCAAGACCCCTCACTGTGAAACATAATATCTAAATTAAGTAAATAAAAAATTAAAATAAACAGTGTATTGAATAAGAATTTTTCATTACCAATGAATTTACATGAGTCTTCCAGTTCTTTGTGATTAAATGTTTTTAAATTATTATTATTAGTTTATTTTACAAAAAGAATAAAATGAAGATGACATTTCCAGGTCTAGGAATCACACTTTTAAAAGGAATTTAGCAATCACATGTCTCGTTTTAGTTATTCTTGATTTCTCACAGCTTTTTCTGGGCGAGACGGAGTGAACTGCAGCGCTTATAGAGTCTCACGAATGCGCCCGTCGTGCAGAGGAGCCCAGAGGCCAAGGTCTATATTTTTTTTTTTTTTAAATAATGCAATTTTGGTTTATTTTTCACCAAACTCTATCATATACGCCCAGAACACTTGGAATATTAAAAAAAAAAACTTGATGTTGTTGCAATTCACAGTCATTAAATGGATGAGCATGAGTGGGATATTTTTTAAAAATGGTCCATAAAAGAAAAAAGGGCAAATGACATTAGAACAACACCAGGATTAGTAAATGATAGCTTAATTTTAATTTTAGCATGAACTCATTTAACTACAAATCAGATTTATTGAGATTTTTAAAAAATAAAATTAAAATTCTAAATAACCTAATTTAACTAAACAACCTCATTTAAAAGTACTAAATAACCTAATTAATTTAATTTAACCTAATTTAAATACTTATTTTATTTAAAAAAAATAATATAAATAAAGACATTTTAAAAATGTAAAAATAAAAGTTAGAATAACCCGATCTCACAAGGTACATATTCATTTGTAGGAAAACATACAATTTTTAATAAAAAAGGTACTGCAAATGTAAAACTAATCACCAGTGCAAAATCGTACAAATTTAGCACCAATTTGGCAAAACGAGTCATGAGACTGTTGATTTGTAAATCTTTTTCTTCTTTCTGTAAGGTTGGTGTCATTGGCATGGGGTTCGATCCAGAGGAGAGGCTCCTAAAATCCTGTCTTCTGTTAAGTTTGTTCAGGATTACCCAGCTGTCCCATCCGGTATTATTTAAAGTATTCAAAATACCAGCAGCTGTTGCTGTTCATGCAGGTATAGAGGGTTAAAGCTAAAGTATTTCTCATCTCTTTGACTGGCATATCACTGCTTTTTTCATAGGTTTTTACCAGTGCATTTCTATATTATTTTTTGGTATTATTTAGAGACATAGTACATAAAGAGGGTATGATACGTGCAATTGAACCCCTCTTTGCTTTTAAACACATCCCTTCTGCATTTTGTACTGCTTAGTCCATGAAACAAGCTATTAATCAACTTGACAAGGCATTCCTGTAACACGTGGTTTGTGTAGTTGTCCTTGACATCATTACATGATGTCACCTGATTGATAATACCTTAGAGGGTGGATGAATGTGCTTGTCTGCAAGTGTCTGTGTGCCTCTCTGCCCAAAATAGATGTTAGTTAGAGTAGACTTTATGGTAACCCCATGATGTCTGAAATACGGGAAGAGTAGGAGTGTGATCGAGAGGGTGAGGTGGCATCGTTAGGGTTTCCTGTTTTACTTTTAAAGGGTCATCCTCAGGGTTCATGACAAAACGGGAACTGCCACGATGTGTTACGTCATAAAATCCGGCCCCTGTAATTTCACACATGGCTCTCAAAATGTCTCTGAGCTCATCAGACATCCCTGACATAGACTATTCGAGGCTTAATGACAAATCTGAGTGGGACACGAAGAGAGTGAGAAAGAGCAAGTGAGAGCTGATGAAACTTATTCTGGTGGTGAGATCATGGTCGTGGCACTGTGAGGAGAGATTCTTGTCATGTACACGTTGCTGCCCTTAAAACACCTCTAATAAAAAAAACATAGTTCATAGATAGTCATCAACCCTCTAGGTCCTTGTCCTTATCTGGCCGACTAGCATCCACATTCAATTTCCTTCAATTATAGATGTGATATTCATCTGTTTAAGTAAAAAGTCTTAAAAAAAAGTCAGTTTTCTATTTTTTAAATTGGATTCATATCATTATTGTATAATAACAGAAGTGAGTCTCACAAAAACATGTCAAAGTCACATCAAAATAAATATAAAAAAATATTATTTTGCATTGTTTTCAGAACCAGGATTCCAATTCCAATTTTGGTCAGTGATTCTAATTTTGATGATTTTCATTGTGGACAGAATTGACTCTTCGCCGACAGTTTGATTGACAGGCGATCTGACCAATCATAACCCCCGAATCCTCCATTTTTGTCTGACAAAGCAGTCAGGGGAGTTAATTAACATTGGTGAACTTGAACTTGAAAAATTGTATGTACTCACGTCTTTCTGCGCTTGAAACAACATTCCTTCTGATGTTCATTCATATTTGATACTATAAATGAACTAATATGAAAAGATGCTTGCTAAATGCTAATATAATTCTCATAATTGTAAAATGAAAAAAAAAATCAAATTGTAAAGTATTAGGCAGTAGTTTTGGTACTGGCTAAAATTTTTTGGGAAAAAATAAAGTAATTTTTTACATTATTACAATAATTGAGAATGATGGGAATAGGAAATAAAAAGCCCAGACGTAGTACATTAATAAGAATTTCAAGGAGAAATGTGTTTGATTTCAGTTAAAGCAGTATTGCAATGCAAATTATTCAACAGTTTTATTTATATTACATTATATATCAGTTTTAAAGCAGCTTATTTTTATTTTTTACGGAAAATTACTTGCCGAATCCGAAATCAAATACTTCTTTACTATATAGAATGTGAAAAACAGTACGCCAATAGAGTAGTATGGCCGAATTCATAGTATTCGATGATCAGTAGGTGAAAAGTCCCCGGATGACCTACTACTTCTGGCAACATTCTGAAGTGCGCATTCAATGGACACTTCGGATCCCCTTCGCGATGCGGCTGCAAAGGGCACTTTCACCATAAACAGCCATGAGGCCACAGGAGAGGATTTATGAATGGAGGTGAAGCAACCTAACTGGTGGGTCACATGATAATGACAACATTGCGGAAGTAGTATGTATGGGTTACATTGTTACTACCCACATTCATACTATATAGAACATACTTTTTTAACGGTCGCGAAGCAAGTTCAAATTCAAATGTAGTACCTACTCAGACAGTACGCTCAGACTGTCTTCTTTTAATTTCGATGTGACCTGAATTTGACCCCCATATGCATTTGTATGTTACGATGTATAGATTTCTCCAAAGCTTTTGTTCTTCTAAACTGTCCTTTTTTTAATCTCTTCTTTACCCATGTCCCCAGTTTTCTGTTCCTGGCCATTGGTTTATTTCTCCCTTTTCTGATCCCCTCTGTTAGAGCTGCACATATCTGCTTCTCTCCTGCCCCTCCCACCTCTTCTTTCCCAACTCCCTCTCTGGCTGGCATTTATTTCAAGGATCTGATTTGGAGAGACTGGTATGGCAGCCGGAACCATGACTGTTCACAGTGGGTGGGCGGAGCCAGTGCAGAGCAGGGAGACGTTAGGGGAGTGAAGCGGTATAAAAGCCCGAGCTGGTTCTTCCCTGTCAGTGGCACTCTCAGAAACGACAGAGATACAGACGGAGTGAACTGATATTCACCTCGAGTATCTTCTGGAAGTTGTCTTCTCAAGCTGTTTGTGAGCATCACCTTCTGCCAAGAAGGATACAAGGAAAAGATAAAGCTACCTAAACCACCACAGGGAAACCTGGAGAATTGCAAGCCTCTCCTAACATCTCAGAAGACGAACGCCCAACCCTTGCCATCCAGATACATGGCTGCACGTCCAATGGAGACGGTGGGTTTCGCCGTCCTACCCGCACACGTCTTGGCATCGGCCATGGAGGAGTTTCCCCAGCAGCTACCGGTCCCCAAGTGTCTGGCTCGGGGCCGAAACCGTCCCCGGCGGCCCCGAGACGCCCGCTTCAAGACCCAGCCGGTGACGTTTGCAGAGATCGCTGAAGTAGAGGAGGAAGGGGCTTCGCCTCTGGAGGAAGAACGGGCGAGACGGTCCTTCCTTCAGTCGCTGGAGAGTCTCAGGAGAAGCACACAGACCTTGCACCACGCGGGATCCACACAGAGCTGCCGCACCGCGTCTGCACAGGCTAGTCTGGACTCCAGTGACTCAGACTCGGCACAATGAGAGAGAGAGGAAGGTCTGAACGATGACAGGACTGGAATTGCATTTCGCTCATATCTTCCTGTTAAATTCCTCATTCACATCCGTTAATCTATAGTAGTTATGATATGCATCTTAAATGTGCAGATTCCAGTCGAGTAACACTGGCACAATAATCGTTTACCTCTTCTGCAAGAGCAAAGTTGTAGCACGTTGGAAGATTTCAGAAACCACGTAAATGCTTACGCAAATTCCTTTTTTTTATCGTGTGAGACTCGAGGACTGGTGAGGTTTCGTCTGTAATGAACTTGACAAGAAACATGATTCCGATTTCATTTTAATAGACTGATGTTATTCATATCCCTTGTGCCTGCTTAAGATTGCACAGTCGAATGGGTTTTCCACTGCCGGGCAGGATGTAAACTGTCACATTTTGTTATAATTCATTGCTGAGTTGACGAACAAACTAAAAGAGGTACAACAGAGATACTGAGATGTATTTTTACAGAAAATAATCCACATTCAGACAAGGTTTTAAACCCTGATATCCAAGAACTTACTAATGAACTTGATGAGGAGCAAATTATTGTACTTTTCAAATGTATCTTATATTTATTCGCAGATTATTTTGTTATAACATAGTGATTTTTAGAGAATTGTTCTGTTGACACTGTGGACTTGTAAAGTCACTATCACTGTATGTAAGCGAAAAAAGCCTTTATACTTCAATTTGACTTTATTATCTTTGTTAATTTGTTTCATACTTTCTTTCATAGTTATATAAATAAACTTTATAACATTGGATTCACTGTCTCTCATTGTGCTCTTTAGACATTCAGAGATAGGCCAACCAATTGTTTGCAGAAACCTTTATGAAAACATGAAATTATACAAAATAAATGCTAAAAAATGGGAAAGTGTGACTTTAATGAACATACTGTGATGAAAAAGTGGAAAAAATACAAGACTAAAGTGTGAATAAAATGAAAATGAATAGTATGAATGCTAAAAAAGTGAGAGAACATTGCTTGAAACTAAATTGTACTTTCATTATCTTAATCTCATTATTTTCTTTATTGGTTTCATACTTAGAATATAAAAATAGATACAAATAACCTTTAACATTAGCTTTGTCCTTTTATGGATTCAAATACTAAAGCAAGAAAATGTACGAAAATTGAAAAAGTGTGAGTAAAAGGGTTTAAAAGAAAAGAAAATGACTCTTCATTACATATTATAATGAGCTATTATGGCTTCTCACAATAATGATCACCTGTGATCTCAGATGACAGCATGTGTTTACATTGTGTCCACATCCACATTACAAAACCACATTTTACCGGTCTCTATCCAGACTCCTTCCTCAACGTCTGATTTTTATCAGCCAATACAGATGGCATGTAAAAATAGCATCTCATGACTTGCCTTCTGATCTAGTTACATTAGAGGAAATCTTGCCTCTCCATCCAACTGGGGATTCTGCAGTGTTGTGAAAGACTATGCTTGACACAAAACTGTGTGACTGAGTTTGTTTATGTTTTAAGGATTACCCTTTGACACACTGAGTCAGACTAATTCATCATCTCTATGCTTTCTGAGTTAGCAGGCAATATTTAAGTTGAATATTATCAACATTAAATGTGAAGTGTCTTTTCACCCTACAGATGTGCAAATATAATGACTGTTTTCATACAGGTTTCCCTTTAACACCCCCATCTGCTATTGGCCAGACAAATATATAACCCCACCTCCAAACTCACGCCATTTTACATGCACTCCATTCACTGGGGCTACGCAATGATTTGTTTTTAAAGTATTTACTTTAAATGATTTATCCATGCACATTATTTTTTTAATTTACGTGTCCTTGTTATCTTTAATCTTTGTAACTTCCCCTCCCTCTTGCAGCGTCATCTCTTCTCTTCTCTGATGACGTGTTTACTGGTGAGGGGGCGGGGCAATCTGTCACTCACATGAGATCGACCAATAGCAAACCACAATCATCCAATCAATTCCCCACAGACAAATTCAAGTCCCGCCCTACATTTTTTCTTGTTTGAGAAGCCGTTACACTCGGATATAAGTCAAAATAGGGAAGAAAAGACCATCGCAACTTCAGTTTCATGCCGACTTTGAAGAGCGCAGACACTGTTAATGAAACTTTATAGTGTATATGGAGTGCCTGTGTTTGTGCACGCCATCAAATCATGTATATTTTGAAAGTCTATGCATTCGACTTTACACATACACTAAGTGTTCGCGTCAAAACTGAAGTAGACTTTTAAGCATTTAATCCATAAAATATTACATTAATGGGGTCATGTATACATGGACAGATTAATGAAAAATGTTGCTCGACTACCCAAAACATGCTGTAGCGCGATTATAACTGCATGTCAATATGCTTATTGGCATGAAATAAAAGTTGTGATAATCTGTGACGTATATCCAAGTGAAACTGCTTCTTGAACAAGAAAAAATGTAGGGCAGGACTTAATTTTGTCCATTGGGAATTGATTGGATGGTTGTTGTTTTCTATTGGTCGATCTCATTTGAGTGACAGGTTGTCCCGCCCTCATGGCAGTAAACACGTCATCGGAGAAGACGAGATGTCGCTGCAAGAGGGAAAGGTTATTTTGATTAAAGAGTATGAGGGCAAATGAATTTATAAAAAAAATAATGATGTTCACAGATAAATCATTTATAATAAATACTGCAATATTCCATTAAAACACAAGAATTGTCCATTTTGATTTCATGCTGACTTTAATGTTTCTGTGTCGGTCGATAAATCATCCTATGAATGGCTCACATAGTTGTCACTGCCTAATAAACTGGATATAGAAACACATTTAAATCACCTTTATCTGTATTTTCTTCAGAGGAAATGTCCCCGTTCGTCTCCCCTTCCTTCAGCGAAGCGCCTCAGTAACCTACTTTGCGTGGTGTGGTTGCCATGGTGATAGTGAGGTCAGTGAAATATGATGTTTTGGAACTGCTGGGAAAACAAACTTTATGTTCATTTCCAGCAGACCGACTTGTCTCCTCCCATTCATTCTCTCTCTCTTTCTTAATCAGTCTATTTATATTTAGGCCTTGCTTATTTCATCAAGACAAATACACCCCTTTAAAGATATTTGTCATTTCTGAAGCTTTCTTTTAAAAACTAACGCCATTTTTGAACTTTAAAATATAAATAAGACACTGAAAATTTATCTGAACACAGGAGCACTGCTGAGTGCGTAATGTCCGCTGAACAAAAACAGCCTTCAATTAAAAACATAATGTTCCCAGCAGGCATTTGGACTGGCCCCACTGTTCTTGGTTATATAACAGATTGTTCTTATCGCTTATTCCTTGCTGAATGAAGATTTGATGAAAATGTTCCTGAATAGGGAGTATGTAAAGAAAACCACCACAGTTAAAAGACTCCTTCCAAGCCTATTAAAATGAACACAATTAGATTGTATTTTGCAGTGCATCCTCTTTGTGTTTGCAATATAAAACACAATATATGTTATGTCACTGTTGTATGAAGACTGTTTATTTCACTCTTGACCTGGCAAGAATAATTCAAGTGAGTGGGCTTGAAACGTGACTGAATCATGAGAGGAAAACAGTGACTCAGGTTTACTAAACGGATTGCTGGTGAAAAGTTGGGCTCATGGGCAAAAAAGATTAAGCGCTCTGGAAAATGGAGCACTTTCTTTTGGAAACTCTCCTCATGGCTATCGACAGACGATCAGGAGCCAGATTTGGGGGAAAGAGTTCAAACAAGAGGTTTTTTAGATTCATTTGAATGCATTGTAAGCTTATTCACCTGACTTTTGTTTCTCAATCTGCCTGTTCGAAACTGTCTGGGTTCTGTCTGCAAAGCGTTCGTTTGCTGAATCCCTGACCTACATTCTCATACGCCACGAAGCAGAACCCTTTGGGCTTTGGGTCAGAACCAAACGGCACATAACTGGAAGCACCATGTTGCCCTTGTTCTCCCAGTGTCTGTCTGTTTCTCTCATTGATCTGATGGAGACTAGGATACTGAATGAGCAGAGGGTAACCTATTTTCACACTCTCATTTCCTCAAACTATCAATGAGGCGGTTGGCAATTGATGACATGCAAAGAATTATTAATATATGTGTCAGGGGAAATAACTAGATCGATACTGTGAGCGTGATACATGGTGATGTACTTCATTTTCAACATTTAAACAGCTGTATAAGGGGCCGTTCGCACAGATCCCGTTGCGCAACTTTTCT
This sequence comes from Zacco platypus, assembly GCA_038088235.1. NCBI lineage: Eukaryota > Metazoa > Chordata > Actinopteri > Cypriniformes > Xenocyprididae > Zacco > Zacco platypus. Next base: position 11,837,604 of record CM076063.1, on the reverse strand, counting down.
ATTGTTTTTCCATGTAACACGCATTAGAAGGACGCGAATGCGTTGCGCTCGCGACTTGCGTCTTTTGTTTTGCAGCGTCTCGCGCATGACTTTTAAAAAATGCGCCACGTGACCTTGCGTTTGTCCCCCATTCCACCGGCCTTCTTTCAAAGAAAAAACAAGTTCTGTGTGAACGAACGCGTCTGCTCTGGATAGATTCATGGATGGAGGTTTTCGATGCTGTCAAGTTTCTGACATTTGTGAGAATGTTGAAAATGTTGATTAGAAATTCATCTTGTGTCTGTGATTATGATTGGGAACTCATCTGGGCCTTCTTTTTAATGCTCTGCTGACATTTCCATTTTGTGTTCTGATGCAACTATAACCTAGTTTGAGAGTCTTGCCAAAGTAAACACGTCTATTCTCCAATGGCTTACCTATTTTATCCTGCCCTTTACCCTGTAAGTTATATTCTCTTGCCGAGAGTAGGGGGACAATTGTCCCTTCGCAAAAACCCGCCCCCTTTAGTTACTGTTGCTATGTCCGACAAGCCATGCGCTCTCACGCCACACATCATGTTCTCACGCAGTGAAAAATACATTGTGGAGCAAAGAGGACACTGACAATGTGTCGACAGACAAGACAGAGCAGGTTACTATTGATATGAAACAGTTTCATATTTAAAATATTGTAATTTTTACAACAAGTTTGAACAATAAATACCGTATAGTGGCTCTTTAATGTGTCGTGATCGCTGAAGCTCCTTCAAACCAACCATCACTTCATCTATAGCATCAAATAAACATGAATGAACATCAGGAGGAATGTTGTTTCAAGTGCGGAAAGACGTGAATACACACAATTTTTCAAATTCAAGTTCATCAACATTAATCTACTAACTCCCCTGACTGCTTTGTCGGACAAAATGGCGGATTCGGGGTTATGATTGGTCAGATCGCCTGTCAATCAAACTGCTGGGGATGGGCCAATTCTGTCCATAATGAAAATCATCAAAATTAGAATCGCTGATCTGATTAATCTAGCAAAGCTAGTTATCTAGTTGTATTAAAGTTAAAAAGTTTTTGGTAGCCATATGTTGTTACTTTTGGTTTTGGAGAAACAATACAAGCAAAAACATTCCTTTGTATATGTTTTTTAAACTAGTGTGTCTGAGCCAAAGAGCCATTAGTCAGCACAACTTGTTCTCTTTTTTGTTTTTATCCTAAACAGACCCAATGACTAATGATGTCCAGGCAACAAACTAAGTGTCTTTGTCCAAAGATAAAAACATAAGAACTCCAGTTTTTAACCCATAAATGGTTACTACATCCTGAGAAAACAATCTTTTGAGGGGCCGAGGGGAGACACAAGCCTCATTTCTGAGAAAACTTTAAAAAGAGATCCTTTTGAATACTGTTTATTTAATAAAATCTGGCATCAACACCATATTTGTGACTCTGGACCACAAAGTCATAAGTTGCACGGGTATATTTGTAGCAATAGCCAACAATACATTTTATGGGTCAAAATTATCAATTTTTCTTAAATGCCAAAAATCATTAGGATATTAAGTAAAGATCAAGTTCCATGAAGATATTTTGTTAATTTCCTACCGTAAATATATCAAAATGTATTTCTTTTAGTGTATATGAATTGCTAAGCACTTCATTTGGACAACTTTAAAGGTAATTTTCTCAACATTTAGATATTTGTTTTGCACTCTCAGATTCCAGATGTTAAAATAGTTGTATCTCAGCCAAATATTGTCCTATCCTAACAAACCATACAAAAATGCTTTCAGATCCCTTATGAGTGGTTTTGTGGTCCAGGGTCACATTTATCTAAAAGTAAGACATGAACATGCAGGCCACTGGTCTCAAGGTTATCTTTTACTTTTTTAAAAAAACTTATATTACTCTTATACTCTTTTTACTCTTATTTTAATGTGACATAACAACTGTAAAAGTGGAAATAAAAGTAGTGTTTTGAATAAAACATTAAATTGAGTTCTAATGTGCTCCAATTTCAAAGTACTTTGCACATATAATATTGCCAAATGTACAACCCTATAGCAAAATATATCCCCTACATTTTTTTTCTAAAAATAATGAATATAACAAAATAGACAATAAATTAACAAGTATATACAAACCACAATAATAAATAATATGTGACTCTGGACCACAAAACCAGTCGTAAGTCGCACGAGTATATTTCTGGCAACAGCCAACAATATCATATCGGTCAAAATGATCAATTTTTCTTTTATACCAAAAATCATTAGGATATTAAATAAAGATCATGTTCCATGAAGATATTTTGTAAATTTTCTACCATAAATATATCAAAATTTATTTTTGCAAGTGGATATGTGTTGCTAAGGACTTCATTTGGACAACTTTAATTTTCTCAATATTTTTTCAGATTCCAGATTTTCAAATAGTTGTACCAAATATTGTCATAACAAACCATACATCAATGGAAATCTTATTTATTCAGCTTTCAGATGATGTATACATTTTAATCAATTTAAAAAAAAAAATTAACCCATTTGACTGGTTTTGTGGTCCAGGGTCACATATGGTTACATCATTAGTTACACACATTAGTTTATAAACGTAATTTTCTATGGTATTCCTGTTCATTTTAGGGCTTTTCTTTGACTTTAGGGCTTTTCAGACGCTCATATAGTTAAATATGACAATAAAATCTAATTTTTAATCACCTTCTAACTTTGACTTCTGTCCTGTAGATGCCAGTAACACATGAATACTGCACTGCATACTACACACGAGAAGAAGCTCTTTTATTGACTTGACTGTGAACCAATCACGGAGCGAGAAACGATTGACGTCTTTGGGTTTTTTAACTGACGGCGCTCTCTGTACCTATCACACGAAGAGAAACGAATGACGTTTTTAAAGTTCGTTTCCTCCAGCCAATGACATTCAACGAATTCCGAAGCGCGAAGAGTTTGAGGCAGAGAAGAGAACGATGGCTAACGGAAACTGAAGTTTAACAAAACAGTGCTTTCAAAATGTTGTTTTTATATATTTTCCGTTATTTTTAACCGTTCATTTTAGATAGATGTAGTTCATTGCAGACCGTTTTGGGTTGTTTAAGCTCAAAATCGACAGGAATTATGACTCGTGTTGAGAAAAATAACGTCTGCGCGTGCTCGCTCGCGCTCGCTCGCAGCAGCTGCTCGTGAGATGCTGTTTGTTTAACGTTCAAATGAGTTTATTGACAGTTTGGAAATACTTGACGTCACGTTTCACGTCTGTTTTCCTTATCTAGGAGTGTATACGTGTAACTTTTGTGTAATATTGTCTGCTTTTTAAGTGCAGTAATGGCCTCTCAGAATGTTGTTTTTGCTATCGATGTGGATTATCGACCAGAGGAGAACAACAGCACGACTAGCGCCTATCAAAACCACCTCAAACACTGGATACTAAGAGTCCTGCTCAGTTTGGGACACAAATATGGACTGGAAAAAGTGCGATGGGGGTATAAATTCTTCCATTCAAGGACTGTGAAAAGTGCAACACTTCTAACCAGAGGATCTGATTTCAAGGAGCTCCAGGAGAAGGCGTTCAGTGATTTCGAAGAGGAGCTGCTTGTCAAGTTCAGCAGCCCAGAAGGAAAGTCACCCAGAGGTCGGACAAAGTCACATAAACTAAAACCCAGCCCGGCCAGTTGTGTCCAAAATGCCTTGAAAGAAATCCTCTTAGACTTCCAGTGGGACAGGCCTGATCTCACATCTCCCACCAAAGTGACACTGAGACCAAGAAGGTCTAGTCGAAGTGGCAGAAATATCCCTCTGCAGGACTATGACATGTTAAACCTGGACAGAAATGTCCTTTTTGTCGTGTCTGAATGTCCACGGTCCAAAGCAGAGTTGGAAGACTACCTGTCCATCCGTAGAGATGACAGTAGACATCATAGAGACATTCCTGAGCAGGTGCTTCCCAAAGGTCTCATAGATATGCTTATGCAACGCAAAGTTGTGCTTCATTGGGCGGATTCGGGTGTATTAAAGGTAAGTGGTGCTCTTATAGAGTTCGTATTGTTTATTTCAGTGTTTTTGCTGACAATGTGGCTTTTATCCAGGCTCATCAAGTGGTGGAGGACGACACTGGCACAGACACATTGGCAGAGCTCCTCGGGCAGGTTGGTGGACGGGTCGTGCCCATGCTGTCTCCTGGTTTGTCGCTGTTTGACCAGCATCCCGGTGTGAACCATTCATTGGCTTTGGGGCTAGATGCCTTTCCTATAGATTTCATCAATGGCTACCTTCAGCTGTCTGAACGAATGCACCAACAAGTGTTTCCTCCTTTGAGTGGATCACTTTCCTGGATTGAAGGTGAATAATATGTCACTGGTGCATTTTTCTTTTAAATTATTTGTTTGTTTTATTATTATTATTATTATTACTTTTATTTATTATTAATTTTTTTTAAAATAGTATGAACATGAATTATTAATTATATGTTGTTACACTACAGTTCAAAAGTTTGGGGTCAGACAGTTTTTCTTTAACTTTTATTCACCAAGGACATTAAATTGATCAAATGTAAATGCAAAAAAAGGTTTCCAACGAAATTAATTAATAACTGATTATGGTGTAGTCATTGTATGCTTTTTTCCTGTGAGAGTTTTGTTTTTCTATGCATTTTTTTTTTGATAATAAAAATAAAACCTGTAGCTGTAGTTTGCCTTTTTTGCCAAATTATTTTGTCAGATAAATACCTTAACCAAGTTTAGTGTCATGCTCTTTCCTCATATTTAAAATATTAACAAAATATTAAATATTTTCCTCATATTTTGATGGTTTAAACAAATAATCCCCTCCAGAGATCTCCTTCAGCTGTGTGTGCATGAACTTTTTTGCTCGCCAGCCACTGTGGCAAGTGGTTTTCCAAAGTTACTAGCCACTCAGCATTTTCACTGGCCACAATTTTGACACCGATACTATAGGGAAAAAATGGCCGTGTAGATAATTTTTAATATCATCTCATAATTTGGCAACAGGTATATTAGGCTGCTGTCATTTTTTAAGACCTGACGCATGGATCCATTATACTTTACACATGCGTTTTCTTTCTCAACCGTTTACATTTACTCAAAACATAACTGAATGTGTTTACAAATACTCGCCGGCATTTTGACAAGTGCTATAAGCAGCGAAAAAGAACTCAATTCAGCATTGAGAAGCGGCTTTATTATGCACACTTGGGCTGTGAGCTCCAAATAAGTAGAAATTAGTAAAATTATGCGCAAAATGCACAATCCCATGCTGAAATTCAAGCCCTGTAATGCCAACAATATTCATCTGGAGCAAATGAAACTAGTGAGTGAGGAGAGGGGGGTTTGTGTGTCAACTCGCTGCATATATATGTGTATGGTGTGTGTAAAAATGATTTAATTATTATTTTAATGAATTAACTACTTTTAAACTTGTTTCACTTGCTGATTTTTGCAAAATTATCAGTGTTTCCTAAATCTTTTTGTGGCAGATGGGAACAGGCGTTCCTGTAATGTGACGCTGGAGCCGGTGTCATGTAGGCAGAGGTTTCTGCGTTTTCCTCTGGAGGTGATTCTCAGAGGTGTCCTGCAGGACTTTGACACCATCTCCCTCTCACATCCAGCTTCAGAGAGCTGGATACTGCAGTGTCCAGATGCTGAACTGGGTCAGGAGGTGTTTCAGCACTTGAAGGAGCTGTCCACTGGAGGATCTGCCATGGTAAAGTTAAATAATCTGTCATGCTGTTTTATAATGCATCAGTCGGGTTCCAGAAGTAAAAACTGATTTTGAATGGTAGCTTATAAAACTTTAAAGACAGACCTACTGTTGAGCTACGATGTTGTCCATGGTATTTGTTTCTGCTGAAGCTTTCAGCCCGCATTATTTCAGCTTATTTTTTAAAATCGTGTTTAACAGTGGAACTCCTGGTGGAAAAATGCATTATACTTATTATGCTGTATAGAAAATTACACCAATCAGAGAGTCAAAAAGAGCAACACAGTCTAAAATAGCTCTTTAACTCTGCCCACTTCCATGAAGCACTGCAAATGATTTAATAGAGTCGATCTCAATAACATTTATATTTATATATTATATATACATTAGAGCTGCAACTAACGATTATTTTTTCTGTCGACTAATCTAACATATTTTTTTATTTTTTTCGATTAGTCGACTACTCTAACGATTATTTTTATTACGTTTTTTTTAACTTAATCTAGTGATCTTTTTTTACGTAAGAAGTTAGAACTAATTTAGCAGTTAATTGAGGTGTAGAAACACTGCGACACACCATTATGTAATAATATGATTTGATTTTGATTAAAAATAAGCCACTTATGTGTGGTCGTCCAGTGGTAGACATTTGAACTTTAAAATGAAGAGTGTCAAAGACTTTCTATACAGTCTTAAAAGGTACTTTGATAGTGTTCAAGCCATTGAACAAACGTCTCCTGAACCATGTATTTTTCCTCTTGCGCTGTCTGTAATGCGGGGAGTCTTGTGAGTGGTTGTCAAGCCAGTTAATCAGAATTTAGCAGGCTCATTTCTGATTGGCTGGAATTTTGGCACATTGTAATGCTGGTTTGTGTTGAGCAGGCGAGCGGTCGGCGCTTGGCAAGCACGCAGGGCGGGTATCAGGAGCCCGAGCAACTGAAACCTTGCATGTGCGAAAGAGAACGTCCGCGCACATCCAAATAAACTTCTTTGAAATGCAAAACTGATTTTCGTTCGCTCTAAATATTTTCTTATTTGCGAGACGAAGATTTTCTCCTCAACTCAGTTCACGTGCGAAATGCCCTTTTGCACGCTCAAAATATGATCTTGCACGTGCAAAATTTTGGCAGAGATCCAATTCCATAGGTGGTACGCCATTTCGGTTCTGCAAAGGGAACAAAGGACCATTTTATTTGGCCTCTGTTTAAAGAATTCCCATACTTTTGATAATCGTTGTCTAGGTTTTTGTGATAGAATGGAACTTTCTCCGTTCCCAGGAGCAGAAGCCGCCATTACGCGAGATGAATGTAAACAGTGTGACGTGTCGACGCATTTCACGCACGTTGCAGCACTAATATTCATATATACATATATATTATATGTGTGTGTGTGTGTGTGTGTGTATATATATATATATATATATATATATCGGACAAAAGATATATATATATATATATATATATATATATATATATATATATTTATCTTTTGTCCAATTTTCAAAAACTTTTTTGCTTCAAATCAAAGTTAGTAGTGCTGTGATTTACCTCGTAGCTGACTGGCTTGGTTCCGCGCTTAAATCTTTCAAAATCTCTATGAGAAATATTAATGAAAAAAAATACTCCCGGAAAGAGTGCTACTGAGAAAGGGGAGGACACTAATGGATGGTTTTCAGCTATGAGATATGGTTGGAGTCACATGTTGTGCTGTTGCGTAATGTGTAAAATATACATCTGTACAACTACAGTTAGACTAATAAACATTATTAATCTAAAATGGTTTATTTGTATTAAGTGTACTCTTCTTAACTAAGTATATAACTACATCAGTATGGTATAGTAAACATGCTATTTTAGAATTATTATTTTAGGATACATGTTATTTTAAGATTAAAAACCAACACTCAAAAGTAATAGGGGACCCTTAATGTAATGCATGTTGTGGCTTTTTGCTTTCTTTGAATCTGTAAGTGTTAATGTTGTGCAAAGATAAATGCATGAGCAGTTTATCGTCCATAACAGGTGATGTTTGCATAAAGTGCAAAAATCTTGAGAATAATTTCTACTTTATTTACACAGCTAGCAGAAGTGAGTGAAGGAGGTGTGTTGTGTTCAGCGGTGCTGTCGGTGCTCTCCTCCTGCACGGCTCAGCTCACTGTCTTTCAGCCTCTGGTTACTCGGGAAGACCAGCTCCTGCCCGCAGACCTCGTTTCCTTGGACACTACAGACATTTCCAGTGACTTACCTGACGTTGTCAGCAGTGTTCTCAATGTCATGTATGACATCATGGAGGATGAGGATTGCTCAGGTGTTTGTTTTATCTGAAGTAATTTTGGTTTATTTGTGCAGTTTGCATAAGGTTTTGATCCTATTTTTAAAATAATGTTCTTGCTGTTTCCAGATCAAGTGAAGATGCCGTTAGTTCCTGACTGGGCCGATCAAGAGCTCAAGCAAGGGTCTTGTTCAAGGAGAAATGAGGTGGTAGAGGGGTGGTTTCCCCTGTCCAGCCAATCAGGAATCAGCTGCCACTTAATGGAATCCATGAGGTTTGGAATCTTTCTCTCTTTTACTTGTAAAGATGGATTAAACATTTTATTTTATAAATAATATTTGGTAAGATCTCTTAAAGGTTTAGTTCACCCAAAAATGAAATTACTGCCATTAATTACTCACCCTCATGTCGTTCCAAACCTGTAAGACCTTCGTTCATCTTCGGAACACAAATTTTTGATGAAAGCCAAGAGCTTTTGGAACTCTCAAAAGTACTCTCATCACTCCATTGTCCTTGGTAAAATGTGCTGTGCATTTTGGGTTGTTCTGCTCAGGAACTGTATTGTAAATAAATCTGAACATTTAGACGTCTGTGTCTATCCAGGTTTGGAACAGTGTTTTCTGTTAGAATAAATCCCTTTTGTGGAAGACTATACAGATCTTATACATGCACAAACAGATGCATTACATACTCAAGGAACAGTAAAACATTAAAAAGCATACCATGACCCCTTTTAAAAAATCTACTAAAAGTAGTTCTATTAGTAGTATTCTGTTCTATTATCAGTAGTCTATTTTTATTCTAGTACTGAAAGATCTGTTTTATATGTACAGGCTCCTGCATGCAGCTCCCGAGGAAGAGGAGCAGGGAGAGGAGTACTCGGATACTCTGCAGGAGATCACCAGCTGTCTCTCAGAGCTTTATGAGAGCAGCACTGCTGGATCCAGTGGCAACCTGAGGTCCAAAAAAAGTAAGGACAAATGGTGCATTATTTACTAAATGTTTGCAGTGATTTTGTTGCAGATTTCATGAATAAGCAACTAACAGATTTAGTGTTTTTATTAATGCTAGTCATTGCTTAATCTGTTATTTTCAGGAGGTACACAATGCACACCGGTAAGACAGAAGATGAAGACCATGAGTCGCTCTCTACAGATGCTGAATTTTGCTCGCTTGAATGTGAAAGCTCAAAAGACTCAGGCTGATAGCAACTCTGCGAGATCTGCCATAGGGGCTGAAAAAGGGGGCAAGAGATGTTCTGGGGATCGGACCAAGCCTGGCCTCATGTGTGAGTAGAGTCATTTTATTGAAAAATAAAAAGCAGGTTTTAAATCCATGGTTTTCCAGTTTTTTTTTTTTTGTTTTTTTTTTTAAATATGTACTTTTAAGCTTTATAAAATTTACAAAGTGAGTTAAATTGATATAATCTATAAATGGATATAATCATCAGAACTTGGGTAAATGTTAATGATGATATTTATGGACTCTCATACAGACTTCAGCAGTGAGGAAGAGCTCCTCTCCCACCTGGCACTGACTTATCAGAAAGCTGTGGAGAACAGATCTGTGTCTGTTCCCTCTCAGGTCCAGGATTTGCTTTCAGTTGTAAAGGCATTTATCAAAACTAACACTGACGTGGAGGTGAGTCAGAGGAACACTTGCGTCAGAATCGCACAGCTGTGCTGTCTGACTGCAGACAACTGCAAGACATGTTGAAAATATGTTGTCAAAATAAACGTTAATATATATGTGCTATAAGTTGTTGATATGGTGGTTTATTGTTTTATGCTAGTTTGGTGAGCAAAGTCATGTAATCATTCAAGAAATGTGTAACTAAAATGTTTTTTGTTTGTTTGGCAAAGATGGCAATATACTTCCATGAGAAAAAGTTCATTTAACTGTACATTTAACCATTTCTCAGCAGGTTTCGTTCTTGGATTTGGTGCAGAAGCATCTGTTGAAATCCTGTCAGTCTATTTGTCAGCTTTATGCAAATTCTTCAGATGAAGAAAGTAAAATCAGGGAGTAAGTATTCAGACAAAAACTAAATCAATGTCCAAATGACAGAACGGTAATCTTGAAACATATCTTCATACAGATAAAGTCAAGGTAATCAATTTATGACTACATCACGTTAATCTTCATACAGATGCCAGCTGCAAGCAGTTCTCAGACTTGAGTTGTGCAGACAACCAGAACAACAAGATGATGATGATGATGATGATGATGATGTTGAACAAAGAGTGGAGGATGTAAGGAGACAGTAAACCTTTTAAAAACTTCAAATGTCATAACCTATAGTTAAACTATGCATCAAAGTCTTGACTTGCATGCAGAAATCTTATGTGGTTTGTAGATGTTAAATATCTTAATTGATTGATTTCCTTTTCATGTTTGATTAAGGTGGCTGATATGTTCAGGATTATCTCCCGGAGTAAAGATGCTGTCTACTTATCCAAGTTTATGCAGGATGAAGTTCTGCAAGTGTAAGTTAGCAGCTATTCAGGAATTTTAATGAAAAGGCATATTGAATACAATTCATGAGATGAGAGGATCTCTGATATGGTATCTCCCAGGTACCTGAACAGCATCCCTAAGGTCCTGGCAGACGTGTACCACAGTTTAGGAACTCAGTTGCCCGAGGCGCTTGTTGCCGTTCTACCTTCTGACTTCTTCAGTGATGAGTCTTTGGCTAAGGACAGTGTGTCTGTCAGTTCCTCACCTTTCTCTGCCACACAGAGCAACGTATCCAGTGTTGTAGATCATCTGGAGGAACTCCGCAATCGCTCTGCTAAGAAGAGGAGGTGATTGTCATAATAATGTCTAATTATATTAAGTGCTTTGTATGTAAGTGGACATATAACTCTTTTCTCTCGTTTTTACAGACAGAACATGATCACACGTCACAAAAGCATGACCGAGGCTCCTCAAGCACTTCGACAGATAGAAATGCCTAGAAAGTCCACACGCCTGGTGAGCTTTATTTTCCCCATTGCTTTTATGGTATTTTTGGACATGTTCTTTATCATTTGAATTTCTCAAGTCAGAAGTAGGGATGCTAACGATTAATTGATGATCGATTAATTGTTGTTAATGATAACTTATCGATGGTTGATTAAACAAGGTCACCATTAGATTGCGTAGTTTTGAGGTGATTGCCAGCTCATCACACGCAAAACACATGCAGCAGACACACAAGGAAATATGAAGTGTGCTCGTCATAGTTACGCTTGGGATCATTTTACTTTAAATGAAGCTAAATGAGGCTGTAGCGTTATGCGACCCCCCGCGTCATGGGTATGAAAATATAAAAATTGATAACAAAATATAGATGTATTAAGAACGAACCAGAAAGATCATTTATAAATTAAGGGAAATGAATGTCTTTAAACCATGCGGTGGATTGGGTCGTTTAGCTGTTTATTTCGAAACACAAATACAATTTGTTTTATTTGAAAAACATAAAACAATACACCACATTTTAAAATTCACTGGCTCAAAAACAATGTTGTATAAAAAATTATGTAAATGTAAATTGCAATACTTAATACAAGAATCAGCAATATCTTTAATGAACATTCTTTGCATTTACTGAGAGTTTTTCTGTGTGCCTGTAAATAAAATAAAGCAAATCCACGGCAGTAGGTGTATCTTTAAGATTAACAAATAATTGATTAATTGATCAATAATTTAAATAATGATCACAATCATGGGTAAATTGACGTCCCTAGTCAGAAGAACCAAAATAAAAAAGTACCTGTTTTGGGAATTTCAGGCAAAGCCAAAACTCCGTGTCCCAGCAGAAAAGCCTGCTGTGGAAGAACCAGCACCACCAAAGGAAGCAGTTCAAGGTAATTGACTCTTCCCATTTTAATCTTCATGCTGTCCTATGGCCAAGCTGCTTTAAAATGTTGTTGTACCTTTTTTTTTTTTTTTTTTTTTTTTTTTTACAGAGGTAACAAAGGTAAGGAGAAATCTCTTCAACCAAGTGACTGTATCGCCTTCAAAGTCGTCCAAAATGCCACGAAGCCAGTCTGTATCGGCAGTAGAGGGACTCAAGAAACGCAAGCGTTTAAATATGGAAGATGATGGTAATTTTTTATATATATGTTTTTTTTTAGGTTATGGAGAGAAATTATGAATGACCACTGTAGTGTGTGAACTTGAATATTTAAAACCTTTAAATTTCAGAACGGCACACTCTTCTGACAAAGAAAGTATCTGAGACACCACTGCATAAGCAGGTGTCCAATCGCTTACTTCACCGGCAAAGGACTGGCAGGTGAGTCCCATGACCTACAATTATTTTTAAATTGTCAATATGTCTGATCAGTGTTCCCTGTCATTTGTGGGAAGCATCAAATTTGGAATTGAAACCTTCTGTGTTTCTATTGCCCTCTTCCTCACAGGAGATCTGAAGAATCTGATGTGTGCATTATTGAGGAGTCTCCTGTCAAACCAGCTGCTGGTTGGTGCTTTAAGATTTTGCCACAATGTCAAACATGGAATGACCACTTGCTAATAGAAGGTGCTCTAAAAAATCATTTTTTCTTAGATTTGAGGAGGAGCCCAAGAATTAAAAGCCTTACCAGGAGACATTCTAGCGTGTTCTATTCAAGCTCACAGCCACGTTCCCGAAATCTGGACCGTGCCATCTCCTCTTCTCAACTCTGCCACTCTGAGGGCAAAGGTGAGCAAGAAATTTTTACACCGTAAAAATAGACCACACTTCATTAAGCTACTGGACATAAAATGTTTCCTCTGAGGCAATGTGTAGTTTTTTTTAACATGCTGTGGCATTCTCAAAGTAGCCTTATCTTCATTTTGCAGGTGAATTCGATGTTAGTTCTGTTAGGTCGCCAGTTCGGCTTCTTTTTGGTGCTACCCAATCCCCTGGTCGCCTACGGCACACTAAAGCATCTTCTTCAGAATATCAAGGCAACAAAGAGTTGTCACGTAGTTCTGCAGTTTTTGAGGTAATATCACTTTTGGTTTGCAGTTGATTTAAAATAACATGGAATTCCAAAGGAGCAAGTCCTGTCATCTCCTTTGCATTAATAAGATTCATTTGTTTTTCAGAGTCAAAATAAAACTCCACAGAAGTTAAGATCTGATCCATTAGGATCTGCAGTTGGGTGCAGAACCCCTCGGTCCCCAGGAACTCCAAGCCAGGCAGTTGGAGAGAATGGGATGGTTCTGCGAGGGAGCCCCTTTCGCTCGCCTTTTGCAAAAAGCTTAGGGGTAGAGACTCCTAAGAAAAGCCCACTGAAGGGGATACTCAAGACTCCAGTGAAAAGCCTCTTGGATTGTGTTTCTCCAAATGGCGCTTGGCTGAGGAGCCCAAGCGATAAAACACCAAAAAAGAATGTGACATGGTCTCCACGGAAACGCCTGTCAGAAAATCCAAACAATGTGCCAGAGTCTCCGATGTTTACAAAAAGATATTCACCAAGGGCGATTACACCTGGCAAGAATTGCAGCCCAAAGGAAAGAACTGTTTTCAAAACACCTGACAAGGTCCCCCAAAGGAAATCTAAAGCATCTCCTGGAATGATGCCTAGGACACTTGAACTTCCTGGAGATCCTGATCTAGAAACATCTCAGTCCATTACTAGATCAGGAAAGATGAAGAGAACTCTGAGCTTACCTTGCAAGATTACTGAAGAAACTGGTCAATATGCCTCCGTTGACTCACAACAGTCTGATTGCATTTCACCATTGGAACCAAATTTACAAACACCAATAAAAAGCCCCAGCCCAGCACACAGGATGTGCACTCGCTCAGGTAGGACACCTGTTAAAGAGTCTGTGTCAACTTCTAACAAATCCATTGCAAGTACTAGCCCTTCACCTCGTAAAGGTTTGTCTTTGGCTGTTGCAAAATTAAGTGCATCACCATCCCCTGGTCCTTATAGATTAGATATCAGCCATCAAAGCAGTTCATCCTTCAATAAAGAGGGAAAATGTCCACAGGAGGATAAAGTAACTGCGCACATTGAGACAAACAATGGAAAAAGGGAAGAGGCATCATCTTCCGACTCCCAGCAGTTTGATTGCTCTGAATTCAGCATTACTACAGATGACGAAAGCATTGATATATCAGAGGCCTCAGTGGTGAAGACCCAGCTCATAGGGGGCCTTAAGATGAACATTGCTTTCTCAAGAAAACCCTCTAGATTCTCAGAGGTTTTTGAATTTGAGGGAAAACAAGCCACTCCGTCCGCAGTGAGTCGAAGCTATGGCTTCCGTCAAACTCCAGACCGGCTCCAACGAGAAGCGGAAGCACGTCTTGGATATCCCTCTGGAACACCAAAGATTTCCACCCCAAGAACAAGGCGACCTCCTTCATGTGGAAAGAAGTCCACTGCTCAACCACTTACTTATGAAGTGGAGATGGAAATGCAGACGTCAGGTCTGCCTATACTAAAGTTAAGACGGACTGATTCCTTCAATGCAGGTGATGCACCTAGTAGTGCCACCAAAGGCATGGCCTCACATCTTGCGCACCGTAACATGTCAAATGTGAAGGTGCCACAAGTTGACAACCCTCTTGCGCAGTGTTCTAGACATCCTGGCTGCATATCTCCATCACTCTGCAGTCGAGGAACCCCTGCAAAAGGTACACCTGGAAAGGGTATACAGACATACATATGTCATTCGATCACTCCCACACGGTATCCGGCAAGTAGCCAATCCCCTTTGGCGTCCCCACTGACTCCATCTCCTCAAAGCATTGGAAGGTCAACCCCAGAGAACCTCAATAGTTGGCCTCGTAAGAAAAGGGCTCGAATCGAGACTTGTGGGAGCAAAGAGCAGGTCATCAAAGGGGTTCCTCTCTTAGAAAAGCCTGGGGTATTGGAGGACCCAGAACTTGAAGGGGTTTTTCGCATTCAAGGGGTGGAAGAACTGAAGGAATCGCTGAGCACCCCAACCAGCCAAAGAAAACTGGGTTTGAGATCAAGCCAGGTAATGGACCATCAGTGCTCACCAGAAGGCATGGACTGGACCGAGACTGTGGTTCAAGAGTGTGATGCTAGAGACCCTACGAAGTCTGAACAGTTTGCATGGAAGGGCATGAAAGGTACCGTTAAACTTGGGTGCAATTTATAGCGTTCCTTGCGTTTTTCGTAACTTGTTTGTAATCGTCGCTTGAATGTCTTGCAGTGGACACCCCTAAAGTAAAGAAACCTGTTTCTGCCAGCGGAATCTTCGCTCTCACTCAGTCACCTCTGTTATACAAGAAATCAACTGTAATCAATGAAGCATCACAATTTAATGGTAAGACAATGAAGGTATATTTAGAGCTATGGACCTGAGTCATGGTAAACGCCTTTGGCACAATATTAAATATCCAAAAACTGCTAGAACAGTATTTTTTTTTGACTTGTGTACTTAGATTATCCCAAATGTTTCTAAAGAAGCAATTCTAACTAGGACATGAAGCATGTCTGCGTCGCCTATCAATGACATCACACCCACGTTACCCTCGGGTTTTTGTAGAAACCATGGAAACACCAAAGACGCTTTAATATGCGTTTTGTTAGACAGGTGAGCAACTGTTTGGATATAATCATTATGTTATATAGCTCAACACAGTAAGTCTTATTGTTGGTACTCGCTGGAAATCAAGAAAACGAGTTTTAATGTTTCACCAACCTAATATCGATCTAGCTTACTGCAGTGTGCAACAAGTGTCTCACAACAGCCGCCGAGTGAACGCACTGAATAGCATTACAACAACTTTCAACACACTTAATATGATAAACAGCTCTCCGTTACGCCAAATATGCATGACGGGAAGAAGCGAAAGCAGCCGTCTGCGGCAAAATAAAAGCTACCCTTGTCGTGTGTCGCGCTTGTCTCTTATTAGCAATCACTCCAGCGGCCTTGTTCTGCTTCAACTGCTTTCAACCTTACTGTTTAATGCTACAGTAACGTTAATAAATTTTAAATTCATTAGCTCGTCCATGAATATGATTTCTACCCGAGTCCCGTCAGATTCTTTTCCACCGGCTGTGAGGTGAAGACGAAATCTCCATGATTCTACGGAATCAAGGTGTCATCAAGCTACGTCTTTGTTTTGAATAAGCGACCTCTAGCGGCAAAAAATACATATTGTACCTTTAATCTTGACACGCATGAGAATGAAGCTGTGATCACATTTTTTTGGTCACCTGGAACTTTGTTTCAACTCAAATTTGGAGTTAGGCATGACTTTTTAGCCTTTTTCTTGTTGGAGCTCTGGCCGAGAGCTTATTGCATATGCATCAACACATTGAGCTTCAGTGCTCGTGTAGGAGGCAAAAGTTCAAATCTGCAGCGAGATTTTTCTTTCTCTTAACGTTCTCACCAGTGGTTCATGTTGTGATTTTATAATATTCTGAATAGAAGCAGCAAAACAGCAAAAACTAAAACAAACCCTGTCACGATTGAGGAGCATTTTAGATCAGGTTATATTTTAAGCATTTGTTAATAGCATGATAATTTATACTTTCTCCCAACAGGATCAAAGGCTGAGCTGGATATTTCTCCCCTTTGCCAGCCGGTGAAAAAGCGAAGGACACCTAGTAAGACTTACAGCCGAAAGAAACTTCTAGACTCGGACTGACATTACAAAAGTACTTTGTCTTTTCTCCCAATCTTTCTTTTAGAAAGTCACACAAGTGTTATTGTGTTTTAGCTGACCTTTGTTCTCATTTTGCTTGAATAATAATTCATTTCCCAATATTGTATATTTTGTACTCTATGTATATTATACAAATGTATCATATGGCATCAGTTAAGCTACAGTATAACTTAGTTTAAACTGGTTTGAACATTTATTGTGAAAATAAGGTGGAAACTTTTTTATTTTGGATTTTCAGTGTAATTAAATTTAAGCTGTAATTGCTTTTGTTTGTTGAATTTGTTAGTACTTTATTTATTTGTGCTCATTGTACTGTGGATTTTTTAAACAACATGATGTTTTTAACAGTTTGGTAGCTCCTTTGCAACATCTTTGTCATAATGTGAAATAAATGTAAATGTTAAACCTATGCATGCTGCTATTTTCCCCAAAACCTACTTGTTAACTACTGCAAAATTATAAAGTAGTTGATGCGTAACCCAAATGTGTTTCCTCTGTTTTCATGCCTGATCATGAGTTTCATACGCTAGACTTAAGCTGCTTTTTGTAGTCTGGAGTAGAGCTGGGCTTTACGACCAAAATCTTATATCACGATATAGTTATTTTTGCTTTAAATAAGGTTTTCATGATCTCAAACATTTTGATGAAATTTCACAAGTAAACAGTGATAAAGTGCATAATCTTTACTGTGTGAATTAAATATACATTTATTCTTATTAAAGTTACAGAAGCAAGCAAGGAGAAATTCTCTCTTTTGATAAGCATTATAATAATGGCAGGAGGTAAATTTGGATGCTGTCCCTTTAAGACTGACTGCACCTATCCATTACACTCAAGCCTTGTCTTTCTCACCTTCACCGAAGACATAAATGGCTCAGTTTACTTGCAAATACATGGTTACGTTGACACAAGTGTGTGTATTTAACCATTCAAACTGATTAAAACCACTTGTTTTTAAACCGCAATGCTTAAAAACTCATGCACATAAGCTTTGGTGGCCGTACAGCACAGAAACTTCACGTGAGCGTAACCGTGACAGAGACGGCAGTCCAAAATCTATACCGGTTGAAAAATTTCGTAAAAAATCGTGTCTACCAGCAGCAAGGCTTGTTTCTGCATGAGTTTTTGTCCGGAATGTTCTCTAGAAGATGAGGTTCTATTCAGAACCCCAGGATTCTTGACTCTATATTAAAGAACCCTTTATGCCAAAAAGGTTCTATATACGGAGAAACGTCTTGATTGCATAATACGTTCAAGTTTAATGGGTTATTTCCATTTTTTCTAGTGATAAAGTATGTTTACAAGCTTAATTACAACACAGTGTTGTGTAGTGTGAGCCTCCAGTCTCTATAACCATTTATAAAGTCGCCAACCTTTTCTAACTTAAAAAAAAAGAATGTTTTTGGATTTTTAGAATACTGTAATATTCCATGAAAAAAAGATGATTTCCTGGTGACTTTCTTGGGAAGAATCAGTTTTTCATGAGCCGGTGTCACTGAGTAAACTGCACCATCTAGTGTAGTACTAGTGGATCTGTTTGTTGATTTGTGTTCTATTCCAATGCTGTACACAAATATGCCTTCAGATATGAACTTGAACTTGACTTTCTGATGAATCAGATTAACTTCACATTTTGGCTTTAAGTCACTTACAAGAGAGTCATTTGAAAGATCATGCTGAAGATGTTCTACTAGTCTTTTCTTTGGATGCTTCTCTATAGCTTTTGCAATTTTTTAAATTCAGGAGCAAGTACAAAGAAGATCAGTGGTCTCAAATGCTCTCAACAGAGGGAGACAGATTAGGGAAACTTGTCAATTTTGTTCA
This sequence comes from Zacco platypus, assembly GCA_038088235.1. Taxonomy (NCBI): domain Eukaryota; kingdom Metazoa; phylum Chordata; class Actinopteri; order Cypriniformes; family Xenocyprididae; genus Zacco; species Zacco platypus. The sequence goes on along the minus strand of CM076063.1, from coordinate 11,819,164 downwards.
AATCAAACTGAAGGCATTTGGTTCATCAGTTATACACGTTTAAAAAGAAACCAGCACGATTTTAGATTTAGTGGGCCTTTTATTTCACGATCCTTCCAAACATACAAAAAAAAAAAAAAAAAAAAAAAGGTACAAAAGGAAAAATTCACCAAATCCCCCTCCCCTTTTCCATGAGAAAGAAATATGTAGAATTGGTCTCAAAAGTGCATCTCTCCAAGGTACAGTGTAGGGAAAACAATCTCAAATTGACAGATCTGTACCTCTTCCACTTATCTAAAAATCACACAGTCTGGCCGTCACAAGCTTCCACAGTGTTCCCAGAGCAGCAGGCCCAAGAGAGGGCCGACAATGTGACGTGGGTCAGAGCACTCGCTTCACTAAAGATTGGAATATAATTTATGTCTCCCGCAAGAATTCCCTCCTTGGTTGTTGGACTGTGATTGTTTATAACTCGTTCTTCTTCTTCTTCTTTGATTTCTTCTCGTCCTCTTGAACCACCACGGAGTTCGTAGCCTCTCTCTTCAGATAGGAAATGAAGTCGCTGACTTCACGACCTCCCTGAAAATCAAACAAGACTGATTAGATTCATTTCTCAATGGACTTGTAAATTTGTATTAACCAAAGTCAAATAAACAAACCTCATATTTCTTTGGACTGTGCTTCTGACCAGCTGGGGAGAAATAGATGGTGGGGAATCTGAAAGCAAACACATGAATAAATGAACACATTAGGAACAATTCAAACTACAAATAAAAAATAAAAAAAAGGCAGAAAAGAAAGGTGGACAGTGACATACCCTCTAACTTCATATGGAGATGGGACATCGTTAGCAGTGGCATCCATCTTTGCAATGACAATGTTTGGACTGTCGGAAAGCTGTGAAAAAGATAATATTTATGAAACCGAAGCAAAAGCTGCTGTTCAGAATGATATTTCATAACGATCGATATAATAAATCAAGGTCTAAAAACGCACCTTCTCTCCAAGTTCTTTATATTTAGGCTCCAGGCTCTTGCAGTGCCCACACCAGGGGGCGTAAAACTCGATGAGAACGTCTTTGCTGTCATCATTTACAATCGAGTCAAAGTTCTCAGCCACAAGAACCTGGAATGATATGGATGACATTGCAGGTTATATCAATTTAAATGTAAAAATAAAATGGCAGCAACTTATAATTAATTATCAATGCGGTCACAACATGCTCTTACAAACCTTCACAGGGCCATCGTTGTTCTCAGGAATGGGCTCAGACTTTAGGTAACGCTTCAGTTTCCCATCAAAATAATCCTGCAGGAACTTCTCCAAGGCCTTTCCATCACGACTACAGACAAAAGATAGAGATTGTTTTTAATTACCTGCATAAAACAAGGTTCTTAGTGCAAGAAAAAAAACGAACAACTTACGAGAACTCGTCCTTCATGACATATTTGTCTCCCTTGGCAGTACGGATGCCGACGAGGGGCAGCTCTCCACCGCTGCCGTCCAGACCCAACTCAGACACGTCATGACTGAAGCTGTTCTTACTGGCCACAGCGAAGCTGAGCGACTTCCCCTGATCTAGGAAGCTTTTGGCCACCTTCATTACCCTTGAGAGAGGCACAAAGATTATGAGAGCCTGGTCAGTCTGGTCATTATTTTTTTCCCCATTAATTTATGTTTTATATACACACACATATCCATTTAAATATTTATTAAGCATTTGATTTTGGAAGAAAACTAAAACATTTCCAGGTTCTTTGTCACCATTGGAATATGAATTATAATGCTGGAAATAAAATGCACTTCTATATATAAACATTTCACTGGCCCCAAGAAACCATCGATAAAATCAACTTCAAGTTCTACCTGTTCCTCCAGTAGTTGGAGCCCTTGGGGTTCTTCTCATAGTCCACATCAAAGTAGGCCACCAACAGGTCTTTGCCTTTCAGCTGGTCTTTGTTGTCATCAGTCATGTGGGGACAGATGCCAAAACTGGCATATGATGAGAAAAGGACCGATTAAATATTTGACCATCAAACACATCAGAAAGGAATGCAGATGAGCAACTCTGGACTGTATTTCACATTGTGATAAATCAAGCTGAAACATACATGTTATCCTGAATGAACTTCTTGATCTTTGCACTAGTGAACTTCTCCTCGGTGAACTTCACACTGCCGTCTTCAAATTTGTTGCTGAGATGAGGTGGCCGGAACAAAATAACGCCCCTGCAATATGCATATAACGTTTTTTTTAAGTCAGAAATTGGAAACAAGATGAATTTATCTGAAACCAAAAACACTAGGAACAGAAAACTGCCACATACTCTCCATCAACATCATGTTTCTTCAACAAGTCCTCAACGTTAGTGTGGGCGAAACGGTAGGACTCTCTGAACGCACTGGCCGCCTTCAGGAACTCTCCCTGAGCAACACTTCCTCCATCAGCGAAGAAGCCTGGAGACACGGAGAACCATTAATACTGTATTTAACATAATACAGTATAATCAGGGCTAATATAAGGCACTAAACGTTTCTAAACTTACCCACAACACTGGCATCACGGTCCCCGATGAACTTGTCAAACTCAGCCTGACTCTTGAGCTCCACCGAGGCCGGGCCGGCCTGCTTCTTCAGGTGGCTAACAATTCCATCTGTTGGAGTAATGAAGAAACAAAGACGTTAACAATCTGATTAAGAAGCTACTTACAACAACACTTACAAGATGAGAGAACATACCTGCTGTCCTGGGACCATCGTAGCCACCAGAATCCTCTCCATCTCTGAAAATCTTCAGGGTTGGGTACCCGCTCACGCCATATTTACTGCACACAGTGGAACTGGAGGTACAGTCCACCTAGACCATATCGGAGATGAACATTAATAACACTCCTCCACCAGACCCAAGACAAACACTGTGAAACGAATGCAATGTTTTCACACACTCAAATGTATGTTATTTGCAATTGAATGCAAATATACTACAGTTTACAGTATATTAAAAGCAACAAGAATTTTAGCGTGCTTTTTTTGACTCGCTTATATAGTACATCTTTATATGAATCTTCATAAATATTTCTATTATCTTTGAAATTTGATTAAAGTGTACTGCTGAATGTAAGCATTTATGGTAAACTAAAATATACATTAATGTCATTTTTATTGAAACGTTTATGTCATGTATTTAAATATATTTTTAATAACAGTTTGAAAAATTAAATACTATAAATGTAATATCAAACACCACATTTAAAAGCTACTTCATGGACTTTAGTATGTTAGTCAACATCAGAAAGGTGTAATTCTTTAACGCATGACAAAGATAAACATATATATATATATATATATACACACACTTAGGAAAGTGTACGCTCTTTATATACACTTAAGAGGCATTTTATTTCACTAATATTACATTATCTGCAAATGCAAGTACATTACAAGTGCATACTTTCACAAGTGAATACCAAATTCATTTAAAAAACGGGTGAAAACCTGAAAAATATGAAAGTCTTTAGACAATACCTTAGCAAGTGGGACGATGCCTTTAAGTCGAGTGGCGGCTGCCTCATACTCAGGGGCAAGACGTTTGCAATGGCCACACCTAAAAGTGAACAGAACACATGAGGTTTATTATTTTGTAAAACTATGCTAAGATAGAAGGAAGAAATGAACAATGAGTTAATTGGTGACTGAGGCTGCTATTCTGACAAAATTATCCTTTTTTTTTTAAGTTATTTATTTTTTTATTTTGTATTTTCATTTTAAAAATACAAAATATGAGTCTGAGTAAATGCCAATATTCATTTTTAGTTGAACTATCCCTCTGAGGCACGTTAAATCCAGTCATTAACTCATTGATAAGTTCGGTCCCAGGTTAGTTAGTAACGCTGAACTACGTCACCGAGCGTCATCCAATCACACACGGCCAGCGAAACTTCATTGACCAATCAAAACGTTACAACGTTGGGCGACCGAGCCTCCAAACATCCTTGTTCCCGCCCACATCTAAGATTTCTATCTAATCAACTGCCGCAAACATTAAATTTGAAATACTTTAAAATTTAATGACGTAAATCTGCAAATGTATATAAAATGCAACAGTTTTACACGGAGAACAAACATCCAATAATTTACAACGTGCAGAATACAAGTTCTTAAAGGGACAGTTCACCTAAAAATGAGAAGTCATCACCCGTTACTCAATCTCATGAGGTCCCAAACCTGAATGACTTGATTTCAACCCCATGGCTTTCAAAAAGAAGATTAGTGCAGAACGTGAGTGAGTAACGGCAAAGTAACCCACTAGCTAATATTAGCAAAGAAGAGGAAAAGCTACAAACAGGAAGTGATTGATATAATTAGTTTTCTCCACAACTGATCTCAGTGCGTGCTTTTTTTAAATTACTATCCCTCTATATGCATTTCCAGATTTCTTATAAACATCTCACGACCTTATAGACTTATAAATTGACTATAAAAGCAGCTGTTATGGTTACTTTCGCTTTAGCAAGCTAGCCTTGCAGTATTCGTAAAAGTCCCGTATATGCATTCAGTTTGCAAACGTTGATCATACCGGGTAGGTTTGGCATCTTGAAAAAAGCTTAATAAATACATTTATTGTCATTTATAAGCACCTGAGATGGTGTATTAGCTTAAACTAGCTACGTAGAGGAAATTCTAGTGCACCAAATGTCTAAATCGCATGGAGAAAATATTTAAAAGCCAGAATCATCTCACACTCACCAGGGAGCGAAGAACTCCACCAGAATGAGGTCGTGATCTCCGATTCTGCTGTCAAAATCGTCATCTGTGAACTCGAGCACATCACTCGCGCGCGCGGCCGCTGCAAAAGCAGCGACAAACAGCAGAGCCAGCATCATTTCAAACCCTTTTCAGTGCAGAAGTGAAGGGAACGCTTAATATCCTGGCAGCCCTGAACTAGTCGCTTGTTTTGCGGTGATGCTGTACAAGGAAGGAGTGCCAACAGAAAGGCCCGCTGTATCTGGCACCCCGTACTCAATGAAAGAGAAAGCGCAGACGGACGGCACGGATGTGCAAACCCGGAGCTCTTCAAAGTAACCAAAGTGTGGCATCTCACTATTGGATTTTCAGGCGCGTCATGCTGTTGCAATCAGCCAATCAGAGCTCAGGAAACACACACTTCCGGGTGGGGAATTCATCCTTTGCAAGCTGCAAGGAAAAATAGTTGCCTTTGTTTGTTGCTAAAATATACTGTGTCAAAACGACTGTATTTGAGTTGAAATACTAGATAGATAGATAGATAGATAAATGGATAGATAGATGGATAGATGGATATATAGATAGATAGATAGATAGATAGACAGACAGACAGACAGATAGATAGATAGATAGATAGATAGATAGATAGATGGATATATAGATAGATAGATAGACAGACAGACAGACAGATAGATAGATGATAGATAGATAGATAGATAGATAGATAGATAGATAGATAGATAGATAGATAGACAGATAGATAGACAGACAGACAGACAGATAGATAGATGATAGATAGATAGATAGATAGATAGATAGATAGATAGATAGATAGACAGATAAATGGATAGATAGATAGACAGACAGATAGATAGATAGATAGATAGATAGATAGATATACAGATAATATATAATATAATTACATGGAAAAATGAGATGCCACACAATATAAACAAGTAAAATATTTTTCAGTAAGCATCTTATATTGGTTGCTTTTATTTGAAAATGCAATTCTATTCATTTAACATTTTTAAGACGTAATTAACTATTAGCTTTTCACCAATTTATGAACCCTCTGATAGATAGATAGATAGATAGATAGATAGATAGATAGATAGATAGATAGATAGATAGATAGATAGATAGATAGATAGATAGATAGATAAATGGATAGATAGATGGATAGATGGATATATATAGATAGATAGATAGATAGATAGATAGATAGATAGATAGATAGATAGATGGATAGATAGATAGATAGATAGATAGATAGATAGATAGATAAATGGATAGATAGATAGATAGATAGATAGATAGATAGATAGATAGATAGATGGATAGATAGATAGATAGATAGATAGATAGATAGATAGATAGATAAATGGATAGATAGATAGATAGATAGATAGATAGATAGATAGATAGATAGATGGATAGATAGATAGATAGATAGATAGATAGATAGATAGATAGATAGATGACATGTGTTGTCAAACTGATGATCACGTTTTTTTTTTATTTGCCTGTGTTTTCTTATTCGCAGCGCGTTGAGCTCTCTCGGCCACCGTATCTTTAACTGTAAAAATTCCGCTACAGGTTGGTTTGCTATTGGTCGATTTCATTTGATTGACAGGTTACCCCGCCCTCACGCCGGTAAACACATCATCAGAGATGTTGCTGCAAGAGGGAGGGGAAGATATTTGGATGTTCACTGAAAAAGCATTTATAATAAACAATATTTCAATATGCAACATTACATAAAAAATAAGGATAGTCCATTTTGATTTCATGGTGATTTTAATAGATAGACTGACCTCCTCCTGCCCCCTACAGGATATACAAATCACTGCACACAACCTAGTCAAGTCACTTCTATTGTGAGCGCCTCACTATAACCTCATTGTTCATTTAAAATAATTGTCCTCTTTCCCAAATCATATGCTGTTGATTTATCTAACTTGTTCCAATACCTTTCTAAATGAGCACATGTGTGGTCAACAACTTTACAACACGACAACCAACTGTTCTAAATCCAATGTTTTTCTTTATATATTAGAACACAACTTTATGCTCTGAAGAAAAAACAAGGTGGAAAAGAAGTAATTATCCGTGTTCTTTTTTTTCCTATGTAAAAGAAATACGTCTTAAGGTAACACATGAGAGAGAGAGAGAGAGAGAGAGAGAGAGAGAGAGACAGAGAAAGAGAGGGAGAGAGAGAGAGAGAGAGGGAGAGGTTATTTTAAATGATAAAAGCCTAAATTCAACCTGTTCATCATATAAACCGATTGTGTCTCTTCAGAAACATGAAGACAACAACATGAGGGCGAGTAGTTAATGAAAAATGTAAATTTTGGGGTGAACTATCCCTTTAATTTAATTAATATGAAAAAGTCATAAATTACTTTTTATCAGTAGCGACAGTTCAGGCTTACCTAAACCCCCGCGACTGCTAAGAAAAATGGAAACTGAAGCGGAACACACTGTTCTGTGACATCGGTTCTCACTCACTACCACTAGGGGGCGCTCAGATAATGAAAGATGTGTAATTTCTTTTGCATAGTTCACACTCATTCATTCTCACTGACAAAAGTGTAAATACTGTCTATAAAGCATGTCTATAATACTCTACAACATTAGTACACATTAGTGTTAGTTAGACAATAAACAGTGTATACCCTTGAAAATTAGTAGACATTAGTCTGTCTGTCTAACTATTTTTTGTCCATCTAATTGTAATATGAGAGCTCTAACATAATGTGTTGTGCAAGTCTTGTAACTTCACCTCAGATACTACCCAATTAGGAAAAGTGAATGAGAGTGGTCTTCTCAAATGTCACCTTGGCACAAAGCCTCATGCTGTCTACTGAGAACGGTGATGGAGGAAAAGATATAAAAAAAAAAACCTTTCCTCACACAGCAGCTGATTTATACTTTAGGATGACAAGACTTAAAGCTTAAAGACACATAATGTATCAGTAGCTGATTTATTTTACATTGAGTGGGTCGCCTTATGTGGGCGGCCATTTTGAAATCGCATGACTAGCTGTACTGTTTGTACACTTGTGCTTGTGTAATAAGTTAATCATAGAATAGAGCAATTCTACAATGCTTCATTCACAAAACTAAGGTGTATACTTGTGACAACTGCCACTATATAAAACATGACTGAGCACCTTTAAACGTATTTCAGTGGTAGTTTTGGCTTTTGTCTACTTTCATGTATAACAACACACAATAAAACACTCCAATATCCTTCAGCAATTTATATTGTCAATATCTTCAACAAAAACATCAGTTTAATTCTCTGACACCTGAGGCAATTCTTGACAATGGCTATAATAGTATTATTGCAACACAATCAAGTTACAATGTGACAAATCAATAGCGCCACATTAACACAATCATGATGTACGATACATTCACCCCTGTTTTATACTGGAGTGTGGTATGTCTGACGTAACACAGAGGCATGCTTATGGATCAGTATCAGCGGAATATTGAAGGAGGAGGGAACACACAAGAGGGAGGAGCCAGGAGAAGGGAGGAGCTAAGAAAGACTGCCACTCTATTTAAACTGGCTGATGGGGGGAGGGATTTTGATGTCTTGGCCTTTCTCCAGTTTCTTCTCGCATTCAATGAGATAGTTCACTCCATCTATCACCGTCTGAACCAGTTGGACCTGAGCACATTTTGAAAAAGACAAGTGGTTATGATGAGGTAATTATATTTTAAAAGTAAAGTTCACTCAAAATTGAAAATTCTGTCATCATTTATTCACCACAAAATACTGGTTCCAGGGCTGTGGGACATGAACGTTTTTGCTCACCAGCCACTGTGGCTACTGGATTTCAAAAGTTACTAGCCACTCAGCATTTTCACTGGCCACATTTTTGACATTGATAACATGGGGAAAAACTGCCATATAGATATTTTTAATATTATCTCATAATTTGGCAACAGGTATATTAGGCTGCTGTGATTTAAGACCTGGCGCACGGATCCATTATACTGTTACACATGCCTTTTCTTTCTCAACTGTTTAAGCTCGCTTAAACATGATAGACTGCATTTACATGAAGACTCACCAAGACCGGCATTTTGACATTATTTTGTGTGTATTTGACTGTTTACACGGAATAAGCAGCGAAAAATAAATCAATTTAGTACTGAGAGTACTTTATGTGCGCTCACTTTGAGTGTGAGCACAAAATCTGCGGGAATGAGTAAAATTATGCTCAATAATGCAATCCCACGCTGAAATTCAAGCCACCAACAATATTCATGTGAAATGCGTGAGTGACGGGAGGCTGGTTTGTGTGTTAACTCGCTGTCGAAAAGATGAGAGAGTGTGAAAGTTCTGTTGGTATCATGTATCTATTCTACAGAATTTTTTTTTTTTTGATATTTTTGACAACACTACATTGTACTTAATTTATTATTTCAGATACTGTTTTAAAAGACTATAGTTGAAAACTGTATATTTATAAAATTCAACCTCCCCAAGTGGCTACTAGCTGAAAATCCACGCACATTTGGTGGGTGTCAAGCCCTGACTGGTACCATATCAGCTGATATATATATATATATATATATATATATATATATATATATATGTATGTAATTACAATATTTTTACATTTAGATTACCTATTTAGATGAACTACCTTCATATAACAGCAAGGAGGGCTGAAATTAAATGATTAAATGTGATTAAATCGCATGTTATTTGGCAAAGGCTGAAATTATTTAATGCGCAGCTTGTCAGAGTTGTACAGCTCTGTGATCAGTAGTAAATGCTTCTTCATCTGAAAGCCAGAGGGCGCTCTTACGCAGAAACTATAAATAAGCCCTGCAGCAGAAGAAGATAACAGTCATATAACTGTAGCTGAATAAACAGAAGATTAAAATACTTTGATTGATTAAACATGACTAATAAACACACGACTGCCTTATTCTGTGTAAGAAATCACATCATCTCACAGAAGGATGCTCAACTGTCCTTATGAAGTGAGTTTGAAGTAAAAACATGTTATTAAATGTTGTCTTTTGTTAAATGTTAATAAATGCTTCTCATGTCTGGAAATATGTTTGACACGACTTGCTTTTTCAAATGTACATTATAAGCGACTCAAACTGGCAGTGCTTTCAGATGGATTAGCATTTGGAGCCGTACTTCACTGACAAGCTGCGCATAAAAAAAAATAATCGCAGCCTTTGCGATTTCATAACAGCGTTTAAGCGATAATCGTGTTCAAGTTCATGTTATTTTTCAAATCGTGCGATAAATCGTGCATCCCTAACAGCCAGTTTAAAATATAGTATCTGTATTGTTGATATGGTGTATTTAATGGTTCATGCTCATTTCATCTTTAAAAACACCTCATTTAATAACATTGTTAAATGTAATCTTTAGAAAATCTCAAGATAAATATGCATTTTTCATGCTGTATATTCTAATTTTGTGAAGACTAAATTCACTTGTAGCATTTAAATAATTAAATTATCATCAATTTTAGTTTTTAATTTAATTTTGATTTTATTTAGACAATACAATATAGAATTATGATATCATTATCAGAATTTTTATCAGAACTTAAAATACATTTATTCTTTTTGGTGCTCTGAACTTTGACACCACTGACCTCTGATTGGCCCAGCCTGTCCAGATTGGAAATATCAAAAGTGCTTCCGACAGCCGCGGTGTCCACTCCTCCAGTGCCCCTTTTCTGGAGCCGCAGGTTATCCAGGATTTTAGGGAAACGAGGGTCCTGCAATAGAAATGTAAAATATTACACTGGTTTTAATGGATTGTTATACAATGGATCAACTATTGATTTTAATACACAACAGACATGATATAACATAAATGTGGGTCACCCTAACACCAAAAAATACTGTATTAAAATACATACATAAATTCACAGAAATGCATAATGCACAGGACCAACAAGGTGCAAAATCACTAGCATGGCATAGTCTAAATAGGAAGTTAATAATATATTTCTAGAGCAAGGACCTTGCTGAGACGAGGAAGAGTAACATGGACGCCAGCTCGAAGCCCTGTGCCTAGGTTTGACGGACAGGTGAGAACGTAACCAAGATGCTCGTTCCACATGAATTCCCAGCCCTTCTCCTGAATTAGTCTCTCAACCTGAGGATAAAGAGTGAAAGAGGGATCAGTTGAACTAAAACAATAGAAACGTTGGTCAAAAATAAAATATACACTGTATGATTTACTTTTAGAATAAGCAGCAGACTAAAACGGACCCACTCACATAATTACACACAGATGCACGCCTGGCTGGAGGACTTGTTTACAACTGTTTGTCCACAAAAGGGCATTGCTCTGAGTTGCAATAAACACAGCTGCAGCATCTCTACTGGATAAATAATAGAGGCTTGTGCGGATTCAACAGTGACTGAGAGTCACATACATACACATACATGACCTCACCTCTAGCAGACCCTTGCAGAAACGCTCAAAGACCCTCTTCATGTTGCCCCCCTTCTCCATGGAGATCACACGGGTGTGGTCTTCCTCGTTGACCCACACCAGGAACGTTTTCTCGTTGTTGTGCCTGGAATTGAAAGGGATCTGTTTATTCTATATCATGTGCAGGAATATTGAGGCCAATGTTTTGGGCCTGTACATATATGCATGTAACAACAAAGATTTTTTAAACTTTTTTGGCTTGAACAAAACTTTTAAAGAGATCTTCATAAACAAAATAGTGGATGACATTTGATTTTAATATGACAAATTTGAATATTTAAATATTATAATACCTAAAAGAACAAGGCAGGTCATTACGTTCCTCAATGATTACCTTAACGATTGTTTTCACACTTAAATTGCATTAAGTAAATTAGTGCTGGGCGGTATACCGCTTCATACGGTAAACCGGTTTCAATTTCGAGACAGATTATACCAGTACGTAGCTGCAACAGGTCCTGTATCTGTTCAATGGCCATGTTAATTGTATACCCTTCTGACACTAATGGAACCAACTTTATAACACAACAATAAATAACTCACAAAACTAACTCTTTAATACTGCAAATATCATGTATCATTTCCACGATGCAGAAAACACGGATGAAATCACAGAATCCAGTCACAAGAACTTACTTTATAAAGCGGAATTTGGTCATTTTTGAATGAGTAAATAAAAAGTAGGGCTGTACAATGAATCAGATATCGATACGGACCAGTGTCTGTGAATATTAAAGCTAAAAAGACTGCTATTGAAATCTAAAGTCCGTATGAATGAGTGCCGCAGTTTCGTCTACTACTACACATGCCGAAGCATACAATGTTTTCAGAGTCTGCGTCTCACTGACTATACATGAACTTCATCTGCAGAGCTGCTCTTAGAGTCACTTTACGAACATTATACAGTTTAATTTGATAAAACTATTGACATTTGTTGTATCATATACACAGGAAGTCAAAGGTCTAGTATAACAAGGATCTAGTCAAAGTTTCAGTATGAAATAAACAATAGAACCTCGATTAATAGAGATAATAATAATACCGTTTATTAAAACACATAAACTCAAATTTGAAATGGCACAGTAAAAACGTAGCCTACTTATTATTATTATTAATTCAATTAAATAATTAAATTTATTGGATTACATTAATTTATTTATTGGATTTATTGGAAAGCTAAATTGTTAGCTTTATGAACTGATTTGATTACATTATTTTTTATTTGTCCTTATAATGTTTTTATAGTATATTGCCTGTACTCCTGACAGTAAAATATACAAAAAAAAACCCTATGATATACCGTAAAAACACCAGAATCTTAAAAAAAAAAAAAGTTGATACAGATTTTTGGTCAAACTGCCCAGCACTGACTTAAATATAGAAATATAGAAATTGCATTGAATAAAAAAGAAATCGTTGTATATATGTAAAACTTTTCTAGCAAACGTGCTTACACTAACTTTGAATGACTTTTTAAAAATGAATACTATATAAAAAATGTGGAAACATTTAATTTATTATTATTTATAAAACACTACTTATAAAATTCATAATGTGTATCTTTACACATTGTCATATGAAAAACCGGTAACTGCACTTCTTTAGGCCTGTGTGTGTTTGATTTACTTAAAAGAATCAATAAAAAGATTCGGCTGGGAATCGGACTACACTGGTTGAGCTGTATGTTTTTGATTCAGTAAAAAGAACCGACTCATTAGAGTCATTTATTTGACAATCGAACTGCACTGGCTGCGCTGTATGTTTTGATTCATTCAAAAGAATCAAATCATTAGAGTCATATGTGAATTGGACTACATTGGCTGTGCTTTATATTTTTGATTCAACTAAAAGGACAACTCTTGTCTTTCTTTTCGTTTAAGTCTTTCGATTCGTTCATTCGGGAGTCATACTACACTGATTCCCCTGGGTTTTTTACAATTTACTAAAACCATAAGAGTCATTCATTCAGACTACAGTTACTTCGCTGTTGGTTTTGTGCTTGTTGCATATTTTAATGTGCCGTTATGTCCACATAGGCAAAAGAATTCAGACATCATTCAGTTATGTTAATTTTAAAGTCACAATGAAATCAAAATGAACAATTCTTATTGTTTATGAAACATTGCAATATTTATTATAAATGATCTATGCACATCATTTTTTTTTTTAAATTAATAATCTTTAATCAAAATAACTTCTCTGATGACGTGTTTACTGGCGCGAGGGCGGGACAATCTGTCACTCACATGAGATCGACCAAAACCACAACCATCCAATCAATTCCCCACAGACAAAATCAAGTCCCGCCCTACATTTTTTCTTGTTTGAGAAGCCGTTTCACTTTGATATACATCACAACAGGGAAGAAAAGACCGTCATAACTTCGGTTTCATGCAGACTTTAATATAAGCACCTGTTCCCAAACCTACCTTGGGTTAATGACCTTATTTCATTTTCATTTCATTTAAATGGAATCAGAAGTGCTTTGTTAGCTCAAAAACCATCAGGGTATTAAATCTGAGGTAATTTCCAAATTAAGCCTGGCAACGTTGGCATACTTTCCCTTGCAGGCAGTAGGAAGAAGAGAAAAAAGAGGATGAATAATGCAGGAGATGTAAGTGAGCCATGGCTACACTCTGTGATCAATATCAAACCACAGCACAGGGCTGTAAAGGTTGCTTCAGACTATTTCTGGGCGTAATGCAGTCCTGTCAGAAAGGCATCATGCACAATTAAACTATTTAACTCCTCCAGAACCCATTTAGATCTTCTTGTAAAGTTACACTCACCAAATGCCTCTTGCGTCGGGCCAGTCGCGAGCCATGCCTGCACATGTCAGCAGGGGAGACACGGGCTTATCAAACAGAAAGTGATCCTAAATGGCAGAAAAAAAGGTCAGCGTGAATATTTTTTGTGTTGAGCTGTGTTGAGCATTGAATGGCATATCATCACACTTGTGAATATACCCACATCAATAAGCTGCTGCTGCTCTTGATCGGTCATTACAGTAAGGCTGTAGTATTTTCCAGTCAGATCTCCTTTTAAGCCTGCCAAGGCATCAATCACAACCCTCTCCACCTCCCTGCGCTCAGCACGGGTGCAGGCCGGCGGCAGACTCAGGCCTCGGATACTCCTGCCTGTCCTGACTCGGGACGATAGCACGTACTTCTCATCAAAGTTGCCTCCTCGGATCTGATAGGACGAAAGTAGGACAAACACAATGAAAGTAACTTGAAACTTTAAGGGTTGTTTTTGTAACCTGCTTTAACATTTAAAAAATGTAAATGAATGCCAAACAATCGTGATATTATATAACTCTGTTTCTTTTAGTGCCCTTGTTACAGTGTAATTACACAAATAAGTAATATTAATTAGCATGTACTTAGTGTTTGGTTTAATGTTAGTTGCTTGTAATTACATATAATTTACTGTTAATAAAGTTTTAATTGAGGGAATGAAATAGTAAATCATCTGCACGATTTAGCAAATAAAGGGAACGAAATAGTAAATCGTCATCACAACTACGCAAATCGAGGGAACGAATCGTCCGCATGATTTAGCAAGTCAAGGCAACGAATTAGTATATTGTGCGCACGATTTATTTATTTTTTCTTGCGTCTCATATGTGGGGCTCTGTTGAAAATAAATATGATATTATATATATATATATATATATATATATATATATATTGTAACGAGTTAGATCCTCTAGAGGGCACTTCAGCATGGACTATGGACTACACACTCACTCACAGATACTGACTACATTTCCCAGAATCCCCGTACCTGTCACTGATCACCCATGTCAGCTGTAGCTTATCACCTCACTCTATTTAAGCTCTACACACATACACACAATTGCTAGGTCTTGTTATTCCATGTGTTTACATTTCCAAGTCTTGTCTGCCTGTTTTTTGATCCTGCCTGTTTCTTTCGTCTTGTGATGTTTATCTGCCTGCCCCTTGGACTTATTGCTTGTATTTTTGGATTGTGTAACTTGCTGCCTGTCTCGAGTCTTCCGCCTGATTATTTGACCACGATTCTGATAATCCTCTGCCATACCTGTTTGCTGTTCCTTGACCATGTTTGACTGCGTTTGTAAATAAAGCTGCATTTGGATTTCAATCCGCTGACTCATCATTACATATATAAACTATGTATATATAAAATATATATATAGCATTTGTTTATTTTAAGATTACAAGATTATTGTCTATACATATAAATAAATAAAAGTATTCTATAAAATTTATCTTAAAAACTATTTAAAAAATATCAAAAATAAATTATAAAGTCATGACAAAACATTTTAAATATTTTTAATGTGCTCTAATATGAATTTAATGAAACAAAAAGACCTTTTTAAAAACAACAATCTTGGGACATGAAAGTGCCAAGAACAGTTCAAGAATCACCAAACTACTGTTAATGTTGTATATATATATAGCTCTGGAAAAAAATAAGAGACCACTGCATATTTTTTGTTATTTTGACCAGTTGTTGCTTTTGGCAAATAAATGCTCTAAATTACAATATTTTTATTTGGAATTTGGGAAAAATGTCAGTAGTTTATAGAATAAAACAAAAATGTTAGTTTTACCCAAACACATACCTATAAATAGTAAACGCAGAGAAACTGATAATTTTGCATTGGTCTCTTAATTTTTTCCAGAGCTGTATATTTATATATATATATATATATATATATATATATATGTGTGTGTGTGTGTGTGTGTGTGTATATATATATATATATATATATATATATATATATATACTAAAATATTCCCACATACCTTACTGGAATCCAGATCAGTGGGATGTTTCATGTTGCAGGGGTCATAACCATTGTGCCTTTCTTTGATGACTGGGTTAAAGAGGTCAGCAAAGACCTGCACAAAACATATTTGATGTACTTAGTCTTGATATGTTCTTAATATGCCAAATTTGTGTAACATCATCTCACCTCATATGACTCCTCATCCCCTGCCACCATCCCCACAGTCTTTATAAAGGGGTGGCCTGGGTTGTCCACGCCAGTTTGGATAGCTTCGTCCAAAGTGTAACCATTCGGAGTGGCTTTATCACACAGCTTTGCGTATACAGCAGGAGTCAGGTGACTGGCCATACAGTTATTGTGCTTCCGCAAATCTGGATATTCAGCACTGTTGGGGAAAAGAATAGCTTTAGCCTTCTTTTGAAAATCAAGGACAATGACTTTGTCTCAAAACCAAGTGAGCTGCCTACCAAGACAACTTCATTGGGCCTGCCAACCAAAAAAAGCGCGAAAAGCGTCAAAAGCGCGTTCCGAACGCGTTAAAGCGCGCTGAGCTGCTAAGCGGTTTGGGATTCTAGAACGTCACAGACGCGTTTCGAACGCGTCAAAACAAGCGCTGCTCATCTGAATAGGTTTGTGTTCAACCTCTACATGTGCGGTTTTAGTGATACAATGAAGACGTTAATGTTAATTACAACTAAATAAACAAAACCTTTATTTGCATTCATCAACCTCTTAAAACATGAAAGGTGCAAAAACAAAAAAATCAAAAAGGTTCATTCGATATGCATACTGCATTTAAAAGACATCTGAATGCAGCATTTAGATCTACAGTACAACATTTAAAAAAAAATTAATAATATGATTTTATATAGGCTAATATAATTATTTATCCCCACGGGACCATGGATCATTCTCCTATTTATGAATATTTTTGACACCCACTTATGCATTTGTGCATGGTTGCGTCACAATATTTCATTGTTTTCTCTTCGATATTGTCGCTATGAGAGACGGGTATGGCTGTAGTTACCTAGGAGGATAGATTCTCCGGACGTTCGCTCCTGCATTGACGTGCTGCTCCCTATTCAGGAAGAATCCCACGGTGAGAGATCCTGCGCCGACCAACGACAAGATGCCAACCTTCCTTTTACTGGACAAAACCCGTGCGAAGCTGCTTGCCATTTTAGCCCTACAAAAGCAGACGAGATTTCTCCTGATGAATGCGGTATTGAAGAATGGACAGACAGAAGGATAGACACTGGGATAACTGGAGGATGCAAGGGAATGCTGCAGATATCTGCCCTTCTCCCAACACAACAGCCGTCCGATCACCCTCCCCTTCAAGGCAGCGGCACAAGACGAGATGATTCAGAATCTCAGCGAGACCGGGGCAGCTTCTCCCACCCCTTACAGTCAACCAGTCCTTCAATATCTGCTATTCCCAAAGTCGTGAAATTGTATTCATGAGTTATTAAGAAACCAAAGGGGAACAATAAATGTGTTGTTAACCATGAAGAAACTGGCAGTCATAGTTTATTTGAACCATGTACGTGACTTTGAAGCCCATTGGTGCAACTTTACCTGTAACGTGAAAGTACACACACCCGTCTGCAGTATGCGCATGCGCGCTGGGGATTGAGGATTATGAGTGCCCTCGTTCCATAAATTATATGGCTGTTTAGATAAAGGTTTCTTTGGTTGTGATACTATGAGTTGCTTGGCTTGAGGGAAATTAATATTGTTAATAATGTGGTTAAATTTAACAAAAGCAAGACACTGTGCTGCATTGTGAATATAACATATTCTGGCCGTGACTATATTAGAGTATAATTGCAAATAAAGCAAAGCTTAAATATTTTTCAGTTATTTTATTCTAGAAGTTTTCTCATGCACGTTTTCCCTCAAATCTAATGAATTTAACCCATTTAACCCTACCAGAAACATTTGTGAATCAAATCGTTTGAAGCATTTAAAACAGGTTGTTTTTTACTATTAAAAAGTGCAGATTGTTTTGATTGCATGTAAACATTTATTAATTTTAGTATAAGTCTTCTGTAAGTCACATGACCAGATACTGTATGACATCTGCCACAGAACTCCATAAATGGAAACCTGTATATCATAAAACGATCCATAATATTTGAAGGGTCTATATATTTCATGAAAACATGTGGTCGCATCTATGACCAGTCAGAGAACTCATTATTTGTCATTGTTTTGTCCAAAAAAAAAAAATATATATAAAAATGATAAAAATAGTTATTTTCATTGGACCCCAAGCAGTAAATATGCTAATTTAGCCAGAAAACATTTGGGAATAAATGGGTTAACCTATATTCATCATAAACCTGAATTAGGCCTAACCTTCGAGACAGATTCATAGCATTCACTGGTCTTAGCCGGGATGAAAATCCCTGGTTAAACCCGTTCCACTCGCATACTTTGCAGAAATCATGTGAAATAAACAAGAGAATTACCGTAGGCAAAACTAACTAAAGCCCGTATAATAATCCCTTAGTGTACTGTACAGCAAGCTGGTCATTATTGTGAGATTAAATCAGTGTTTAAATGAAGCAAGCCAGAAATTCCATTGAGTGAATTGCAGACTTCTACAAGGATATTTCTTAGGCAATGCAGTGCAAACGTTGAATGTTTGAACAAGCCTGCAATTTATCAAACGTCAAAGTTCAATTTAAAGATACATTACTTCTTTATTAACAGTATGCATGAACATGCAAATTTAAATTTTAAATATTTAAAATGAAATTCTAAAGCTTACCAGATACTTTTTAATCCGTTGAAGTTGGTCTGATCTTCTGAAGTACAATAGGAACCAGGTACAAGGGCAATGCTTTTGCTTTCTTCAATACAGCAGAGCAGAAATAGGTGTGCCTTCTTTATTACAGTGCCATGGGGTGGTTAAGACTTCCTTCTGTTTGACCTGGCATCGTAACACACAAGTAAGCTCTGTGCCATCCATTCATTGGCTGGTTAATGCTAGCTAATGTTTCCTGGGAACAAAATCACAACTGGATTCCTTATCTGTATCCAGTGTCATCAGAGCTGGGTAGGAGATAATGAACCCACGAACGGTTCAAAGGTCACTGTTAGAACCGGATAAATTACACGTCACTTTACAGCCTATTGTAGAACACCATTACCTTAAAGGGTCATTAAAACACATTAAAACACTTTTTTGAGATCTAAACAGACATTTACAGGTTGCACATCAATGAAAACAGCAATAGCACTCAAAATCAACTAAACACTGTTATATAGGAAATCTACTTGTGGCTTAAGGCCATTAATGCCTTTATCTTCTGTATTGTTTAATAACTGATAAAATATGTTGAAGGCTGCTTTAGTCTTAATGGAAAATTTATAGTAAAAATGGAAACTGTTAAAAAATACCAGTTAAAGTGAGAACTTAAAGGGATAGTTCAGCCAAAGATGAAATTTATCTCATGATTTACTCACCCTCAAGCCACCCTAGGTGTATATAACTATCTTCTTTGAGAATGGGAGTATTTAAAAATATCCTGGATTTTCCAAGTTTTATAATGGTAGTGAATGGGGGGCACGATTTTGAAGCCCCCAAAAATGCATCCATTGATCATAAAAATAATCCATACGATTCCAGGGGGTTAAAAAAGGCCATCAGCAGCAAAGCAATGGGTTTTGAAGGAAAAATATCCATATTTTATTAACCAAAATAACTAGCTTCCAGCAGACAACTGCACGCATATTGCGTAAGTCGACTTGCGCCGCAAGAGTAACCCTTGAAGCGATGCATGACTCAGGATATAGGAGTATCGTAAGCTTAAATGGCTCTCGTGGTTTAAACAAATAGGGCTGGGCAACAAACTCAAGCTCATCTTCTCTTATATCAAAATCCTAACAATCCTTCAAAAGTTCTATTTTTAGACTTCTAATTTGTGACTGGTGTTTTGTTTTGCTCTATCCTCTGAATTTCCACGTTTGTTATCACATCATGGGTCGGGTCAGAGGTCACTCTTCCACAAATCACAAATCAATGAGTACAGCTGTCTGCCGGAAGCTTGTTATTATAGCTATTAAAGTTTTAAATATGGATATCTTTCTCACAAAAACCCATCACTTTGCTCCAGAAGGCCTTTATTAACCCCCTGGAACCATATGGATTATTTATATGATGGATGGATGCATAATTTGGGCATCAAAATCTCGCCCCCCCATCCACTACCATTATAATCTCCAATTGTGTTCGTCTGAAAGATAGTCATATACACCTAGGATGCCTTGAGGGTGAGTATATCATGGAACAATTTTCATATTTGGGTGAATTATCCCTTTTACATATAATTATTTCAGGTATGTAATGGTCATAACAAAAGACATTTTGTTAAATAAAGCTAAATGACTTAATGACACATGCTTTATTTAAGAGTTTTTCAAATATTAGATAAACAGATTGTCTGCAGTGCATGCATATATTATAAAAGCCTAAAAATATGTAAAACTTATTTCTAAATGTCAAACTAATCTGGCATACAATCCACCACAGTCCCAAACAGCACTGAATTTACTCACCACAAGGTGGCGGTACTTTCCCTACTTCCACTGGAATGAGACCACATTCACTGGATATGATGAAACTGGAGAGAATTTTAACAGCTGTCCATTGTCTTTTATTTTATAAAAAATAAGCAAATTTAATTGACAGTTTGTTTCCTGTGCATGGCAGTATCAATTAGCCATGAAAAGGTGAAACCATCCATTTGAGGCGACCATGTTAAATTGAGAGACTCAGTTATTAAATCAGTTAGAAGTTGAAGTTAGCAATGAATGTCTAGCTTGTAGCTACACTTCAGAATAAAACTAAAACTGAAGTAAAAACCTGTTAAATGGTGACCTTAATCTCAGGAGACAGATGATTTCTGTCACTCTGTGTTTAGCCAACACAGCAAGCGAGTTTCCTGTAAACATATCTCTTTCCTCAAACGGTATATTACTTTAATGATAGTCTGAAATCTTGTGGAAATAAAAAACACCTCTATTATCACTCAATAACTCATAATGGTATACACAAGGACTAATTTAAAACTGAATCATGAATTTAATGTGTCCTTGCCAAATAAAAGTATTAATTTCTTAATAAACAAACAAAAAAAAATTATGACCCCAAACTTTTGAATGGCATAGTTATAAGAGGGTACAACTGATAAAACCCTGAACCCAATATCAACCAAGAAGTATTTACCACCGTTTAACAGCATCAAACAGTAGTAAACCAATCCCAAAGATTCTTGAAAACCCTCCTCTACCCACATGCCAATCACAACCTCTGTTTCCACAATCAGTTTTCACGAAGGCAATGTTTACATACCTTTAAGGCCCACGTCTTTTTAAAAGAACACCTATTTGTAACTTCAACAATCAACTAGAGACGTTGAAATGGACAGCAGTCTCAAGATGGAAGAAGAGAATCAGTCTGCAACTCCACCATTGGAAGACAACGAAGACATAGAAGAGAGCAGCCATAATGGAGAAGCTGCAATTTCTTCAGTTCTGGAAAGAGAAGATGGAGATTCCTCACAACCACCAACAATTAGTGCCAAGTTATTAAGAATGCTGGAGGCAGCGACCAACTGGCGGCCTGTGCTCGCACCAATGCAGACCAGCGATGAAGTGTTTGATGCAAATGATGGAGCTGTCAGTGAAGCGCCAAAAACAAAAAGAGTAAGTGCTACTGGGGATGAATAAGTGCTTCTACATTGTTAAAGTATTCTTTAATATTGTGCATTAAGATGTAAGAAAAGACTAAACGTACCATGTAAACTTGTTACTGCGTTCAAATTTCTGTTTCTAACCTGGGCTGGCAACACACGCTTTACTATTATGTCCTTCAACAAGGCGCTTGATCCCAGGTTGCTCCAACAACAATGTCCCTGAAGCAACAGAGCTATCAATTTCCTGTTGAGTACTGGACATTGGAGTGCAAGTGCTGAGGTTAAAACTTGGAAAAGTAGAATCGGAGAGTTGGTGAGGACCTTTACCACCATTTTGTTCCTCAACATGGAGCTTGATCCTAGGTTGCTTCAACGGGACTGTCCCTAAAGCAACAGAACTGCCAATTTCTTGTTACATTCCTGATTTAGAAGGGGTTAAATGTCTGTGCTGGACATTGGAGTGCAAGTGCTGAGGTTAAAACTTGAAAAAGTAGAATCGGAGAGTTGGTGAGGACCTTTACCACCATTTTGTTCCTCAACATGGAGCTTGATCCTAGGTTGCTTCAACAGGAATGTCCCTAAAGCAACAGAACTGCCAATTTCTTGTTACATTCCTGATTTAGAAGGGGTTAAATGTCTGTGCTGGACATTGGAGTGCATAGAATAGCTGAGGTTAAACCTTGGAAAAGGAGAATCTACGAGTTGGTGAGGACCTTTACCACCATTTTGTGTTGGATCCTAGGATGCTTCAATGGGGTTGTCCCTAAAGCGACAGAACAATCAATTTCCTGTATTATATCAGATTCGGAAGGAATTAAATGTTTGTGAAGTGCACAGAATTGGAGACCCATGAATCTGAGA
This sequence comes from Zacco platypus, assembly GCA_038088235.1. Lineage (NCBI taxonomy): Eukaryota > Metazoa > Chordata > Actinopteri > Cypriniformes > Xenocyprididae > Zacco > Zacco platypus. The sequence continues at coordinate 11,796,598 of CM076063.1, read as the reverse complement.
GTTGTTGAGTTCCCTTACTTCCATTTTGTCCTTAAACACTTAGCCCTATAGGCTGTGCCAAGGTGACTGTCTCTGTGAGAAGTGAACTGGTTGTTTCGTATTATGTGGGGTAAGGGTAAATATCTGGCTTTGGTAAACTAAATGTTCTGGTTTTAAACACCGGAAAGGGTAAGCCTTGAATCTGAGAGCCATTATGTTCCCTTACCTCCATTTTATCCTTAAACACTTGACCCAAGTGTGTGCTATTGGGGGCTGTCTCTGTGAGAAGTGACCTGACTGGTTTATACCAGATGGGGAAGGAGTAAATAGCTTTGTTAACCTAAATGTGGTGGATTTAAACCATGGAAACCTGAGGTCCGTCTGAGTTGCCCTACCTCCATTTTGACCTTGAATGAGACACTTGACCCCAGGTTGCTCCAAAGGGACTGTCCCTTCAGTAAGAAATCAGAAAGTCATTTTGGATCAAACATGCCTGCTAAATGACGTGTAACCGAACAGCCAGTTCTTGATCATCATTAACAACCCTGAACAGACGGCTGAACGCAGACGAGTGCACTTCACATCGTACAGTAGCAGCTCAGTGGCACTAGGCCAGAATTAATAAATGACTTGTGGGAACTTTTGTGACCTCTCAGACTTTAATCATTGTCGAATTATGAGCTGACAGAGAGAATTCATTGTAAAGGCTTTGTTCTCACAGTGTAGGATTTCACCTGACAGTAGAGCCATGCTTCTCTAGCCTGCTTATTTAACATTATGACACAACAATTACTGTTGTGGTTCAGCCTTTAAATGCTTACGTGGGAGTTTTTCCTGCACAGTTCTCAAGAGGATCGGACACCATGAGGAAAGTCTACAGCCTGGTTAGTCTCAGTAAAAACAGAGAATCAAAAGATGCTGTGTTATCTCTTAACATCAAGGTATTTGTAATCTCTTTAAACAGAAGTTGCCATTTATCTGCTTTTTGTTAGAAGTGGGTCATAAGATGTAAAACTAAAGCATTACTTGTTGTGGTCAGTTTTTGTGATATGTAGAAGCTAATTTTAATCACTTTGAATATTGGTTGATTTTCATTTCTAACCCTAGAGTGAAGATTTATTTTACCTGGAGCTTAAGTTGTCTTTTTTTTTCCCATTAACTTGCTAAAATAGTTGATTAGTGTCAGGACTTTTTGGTTAAATATCAATGCATTTTGCCAGAAGTAAAGACAAAGGACTGTAACAAACAGAGATAAATGTGATACCATGTTTAATTTCAAGTTTTTCTTTGTTTAATGTGTGAGTTAGTTACTCTATAGTGATAGTTACTGTATAACTGGTCTCTAAGATCTCTTGCTTGTCCAAACTATCCACGTTATACGCTATCCACCTTTAGATACGAGTTTACTTTAAGATAAATAGTTATAATGCATCTATTAATCGCTTTATGTTTTAATTGTCATTATATATAATTATTATTAATTAATATTATTAATTATTATTAATAATATACTATTATTTAATTATAATTATATAATAGTATTATATATAATTATTATTATATATAATTGTATTTCCCTTAGCAAATCCAGTATCCTGAGCAGACGCCAGAATTCAACAGTCGACTGACAAAGACGGGTCGCCGCTCACTGTCCCACTCTATTTCTCATTCTTCTACAGACAGCAACAGCTCAGGTACATGGCGGCTAATTCTGGAAAATTTAAATGTTTTTGTAGTTCTTTGTATTTTTATCACAAACTGTTTCACAAACCAGTTTCATTTTTTAATTTCTTTCTCATTTTTCAGGGGGTTCAGATGCAGAAAATCTGGAGGACGATGTCTTTCCTCGTGACATCCAGCAGATCAACTCCAAAGGGAACAGGGACTTCTGCGTCAAAAACATCAAGCTGGGAGACTATGGCCGCCGAGAGATAGAGCTTGCTGAGGATGGTAGGCGCACAATATGGTTTAATACCTATGCAACTGGCTATGAAATGTAATCAATATATGTGTACTTTTATCTGTTGAAGAGATGACTGCACTGATGGCCTTACGAAAATCTGCTCAAGGAGAAAAACCATTGGCCGGGGCTAGAATAGTGGGATGTACCCACGTCACAGCCCAGACAGCTGTAAGTGTCATCTGTAATCCCTGTAAGAACGATTTTTTTTTTTTTTTTAAAGAAATTAGTACCTTCAGCAAGGACACATTGATCAAAAGTGAGACTAAATACATTCATGTTACCAAAGGTTTCCATTTACAAACATATTAACACTGTTTTCAACATTGATAATAGTAAGACATGTTTCTCGAGCAGCAAATCAGCATATTAGAATGACTTCTGAAGGATCATGTGACACTGAAGACTGGAGTAATTCAGCTTTGACATCACAGGAATAAATGACATTTTAAAATATATTAAATTCTAAAGAAAATCTTACAAAGCCCAAACCTTTGAGCGGTAAACAAATGTTCCTCGACAGGTGCTGTTCGAGACTCTGATGGTGTTAGGGGCTCAGTGCAGGTGGGCAGCCTGCAATATTTACTCCACTCAGGATGAAGTGGCTGCTGCTTTAGCAGAGCAAGGTAAAACTAAACTCCTACTCTAGTTGTATAATGACAATTAATTAGACCCAATTTTTGATGTAAAAGACTACAGAGTTCATTTTTGCAGTTGGCAAATTTTTTGTTTTTTCCCTCGTTTTGTCCAGATTTTCCGGTGTTTGCATGGAAGGGAGAATCTGAGGATGACTTCTGGTGGTGCATTGATCGCTGTGTAAATGTGGAGGGCTGGGAGCCAAACATGGTAGGATTCACTTCAGCGATATGGGACCAATTTCCCTTCAAGAATCAATAGTGTTATCTTATCTCGTCTGTTTTTACCTGTAAATAGAAGTGTGTTAATGGCCTTTTATTTCTTTAGATCCTCGATGATGGAGGAGATATGACACATTGGATATACAAGAAATATCCTCACCTCTTCAAGAAAGTCAAGGGCATTGTTGAAGAAAGTATCACCGGCATTCACAGGTAGAGTCACTTGTTATTTGTGGATAAAAAGGAACAATCCTCTTCATAAAACGTTATTCAATGCTTTAATTCCATATTAAAGAGAAAATTGCACCAAATTGGTGTTTGCACAATGAAACTTACAGCTTTGGAGATGTTAAAAAATGTTTTTGCATCACATATGTCAGGCTTCATAACCTCTCTAAAGCTGGAAAACTATGTGTACCAGCCATAAATGTGAATGACTCAGTCACTAAACAGAAGTTTGACAACCTGTACTGCTGCAGGGAGTCCATTCTGGATAGGTACGATAATTATAACCTATATATATATATGTATATATATGTATTTATATGATTAAACCTACTTTCTGTCTCATTTCTATACTCTCAGTCTTAAAAAGACCGCTGATGTAATGTTTGGGGGAAAGCAGGTGGCCGTATGTGGATACGGAGAGGTACAGTTCCTGATTCAAATCAAATATTGTCTCTGTTTTCAATATGCCACCTGAGAACAGTATCCTGTACCTGCATTAGTTTAGTATTGGCCTCTGTGTTGTGTATGTAAATATAAATATTGATGCCCACAGGTGGGAAAAGGTTGTTCTGCAGCTCTGAAAGCGATGGGATCGGTTGTGTATGTAACTGAAATTGACCCCATCTGTGCTCTACAAGCATGGTAAGACATTAGTTATTTGAAAAAAACCAATTGTTCAGAGAGTTACATTAGAACATTTCCCACAGTATCTGACAGCCAACTCTATTTTGACTAGCATGGATGGCTTTCGATTGGCCAAACTAGGTGATGTTGTAAGACTAGTTGACATGGTCATCACCTGCACAGGCAAGTTGCGCAATATCATAAATAAAACCATTTATTATTGTACTATTACCTTACATAGTTATTTGCTTTAACAACTAACTCTACACAGGAAACAAAAACGTTGTGGTGAGGGAACACATGGACGTAATGAAGAATGGTTGTGTTGTCTGCAACATGGGACGCTCTAATACAGAAATCGATGTTGTAAGTGGCTGCAGGACCTGATAAAAGCACGATTAGTGACGGCATTTCAATGCTTGAAATCTAATTCCTTGCATTTCTTGTAATTTGTATTAACTGTTGATTTTTCAGACCAGTCTGAGAACCCCAGAGTTAGCATGGCAGCATGTGAGAGCGCAAGTGGATCACATTATTTGGCCTGATGGAAAGAGAATAGTTCTCCTAGCTGAGGTGAATGAATACGACAAGAAACAGAAATCTGTTTATCTTATTTTTTAATGTGGAAGTGAGACTTCCGATTCTTTATCCGCTATAGGTAAATGACTAGAAGAACAACAAAATGCAGTAAATTATAAAACTATTTGTGGTACAAACCAGCATGTTTTTGATTCCAATATGATATTAAAATAATAAAAAAAACACAGACAGCCTTGCACATTCAAGGTAAAAAATTGCTGTGCAGCTCTTATGTAAAAAATAAGGTGAATAATGGACATATGCCATGTTCCTGGAACAACAAAGGATCTAGGAACATGTCTTAAATGTGTAAATCATGTTTAGTTACTGTCTACATTTCCTGGTTACAACCCTCATGGCATATTGGTCATTAATGTTAATGACAAGGTTACTGTTTTACCCCATTTGATTCCAGGGCCGTGTCCTTAATCTAAGCTCCTCCACTGTACCTATATACGTGCTTTCCATCACAGCCACCACACAGGTATGGAACAGTTTGCTAATACATGAATTTAAATGAGTTTTTATAGCCTAAAGGCTAAAGTTATTCCACTCTTACTTAGTCTAAACATTAAAGGCTAGCTGGGTTGGAACAAGAAAACTTTTAAAAGTACATTTGTATTTAGTACAATGTAAATGATATGGGAAGCATGACAGTCTTTGGTTTGAAATTGTTTACATGCTTTTCTGTTAATATTCTAGGCTTTGGCATTGATTGAGCTCTTCAATGCCCCCGAGGGCCGTTACAAGCAAGATGTCTACCTTCTTCCCAAGAAACTGGGTAAAAAAAACAAACATTAGCAAACATTAAAAGCAGGCAACTGCCAGAATTCAATATTGTTCATCCTCATTTAAAGAAATATTGAATCATATATGGATGACAATTACATCATAGACTGATTCAATATTTTGTGTACCAGATGAGTACGTTGCAAGCCTGCACCTTCAGACCTTTGACGCTCACCTGACTGAACTTACTGATGATCAAGCCAAATACATGGGCTTGAGCAAACATGGTCCCTTCAAACCGAGTTTCTACAGGTGATAAATATGTTTAAAAAAATACTCTTAAATTATTGCAAAGAAATGTGAATCATTTAACAACTACTTTGTGTTTTTCTGTTTTTAGGTATTAGAACATAGAGATACCTCAATATCACTCATCATCAGATTTAAAAGAAACCAGATGGATCAAAAGACATGGAAACTTATGGCCCGTTCACACCAAGAATGCTACTATAGAGATAACGATAAAGATATAGTTCTAAAAATCATTCTAAATATAAAAGAATAGCACTGTCCACTCCACAGCTATTACAGAAACGATCTTGTTGGGATCAATTTCCCAACGTTTGAACGATGAATTACTGACAGCCAATCAGAATCCGTTCGAAATTAAGGGTTCGCGCCATCAAAATGGCGACCTTTGCGGAGAACTGAATCGGCGAGTTCCAGAAGAAGCCCCACTGTTTTACAGTCTAACCCCCTTTTCAACGATACTTAAAAAAATGGACATGCCTATATGGAAAACAATCGGTCATACCCTCGGAATAAATGGTAAGAGGTATTAACGATAAGACCTTTATGCCAGGCTATAGAGGCTAGTAAACAGTGTAAAATAAAATTACCTCAGGTATCCAGCGCTAATTTCGACAACATTGTCTAGCTTTCTTTTCAGTTGAAGTGAAAAATACATGGCGTTGTTTTTATTTCACTATATTGACTTCGTCAGCTAAATTCACTGTTAGATTATCGATTGCACTAGCAATTCACTCGAAACATAGCATGCTGAGGACATCTGCTGGTTAAAGCTTTGTAAATGCAACAAGAACATGTTTGATATGTTGTAGCTTATAGAATAAACAGACCGTTATCGTTCGTTGGTGTGGACGCAAATATAGTTTTCGTTATAGTTATCTATATAGTTTTCTTTCTTGGTGTGAACGAGGCTTTAGTAGAAATAGATTTGACTCAGCGTGGATTTCATCCATCTCTTCACCAAAACATGATTTTACAGGCTTGTGAGAGTGTTCAAATGTGAAAAAGTGCTATAACATTTTCTTTTTGCTGTTGTACTGTAATGTATACAACATCATCATCATCTTGACCAAATAAATAAATACATAAAGGTTAAAGAAAATGCAACAAGTGAACATTATATGCTACTAGAATGCTATTGGTTCTCTAATGAAACACTGTTTTCTGCCATAGTTTGTTTACTTCAAAGAGATAAAACCTCACATGACAAAAATCACTGGTTTTGCTACAAATTAAACATGTAACGATATTATTTAAAACCTGAACTTGAATAAATGAATTATGAATTAATGAATTATGGTGTCAGGTCCAGGATTCTAGCAAGTTTTTTGTCAAACTTCCAGTCACATCACTCTGCATATTCAGTTGTTGTTGCTTAAAGGCCCCATGGAGAACATCTTCTGGCCTTCAATCTTGAAGTAGGGAACATTTCCTCTATATGCCTCTAGATGGAGGTAATGTAGAGCTGTCCAGAGGCAGAACAGAGTATGGCTTTGGCAAACAAGGCAAAGGACAGGGAAGTTTGCTTGTCTAGTGACAAGAATCTGATTGAATCTCAAGTGGTTTGCAAGACCACTATTTTGTTTCTCTTTGGGGTCCAAGTAGTTTCTTTCAAGAATTTTAAAGCTGCATGACCTGTGCTTTTTAAAAATCCGTAGCTTTAAAGAGAAGTAAATCGAGTTGTTCCATTTAGTGGTTTTCATATGCTACCAAAGCTTCCTGTTTCTGTATACAAAATATAAGACTCTCATAAATATGGGAAATCAAGTTTTAGTTTCCCACTGAAAAGAGAGAGAGAAAGTTTGGTCATAAATAAGTCAGAATTTTGTGCAATATTATCCTATATTATTTTGTGAGAAAGTGCTTGTATAAATATAGAGAATATACTGGTTATGAATATATTTAAGAATGAGCAAACATAAACAGCATGTGCTTTTTCCCTCCCAAGTGTACAACTGACTAGAATGATTAAAAGGATCACCTAAAAATGTTTTTAAATGTCTTTTTAAACCTGTATCATCTCCTTAAAGACACAATATATTTGCTGTGTCTGTGTATGCATAACAATATGTTGTTTCAAGAGTGTCTGTGACATATTTTTTCATTGCTCCCCTGAGCTCTGACTGCATAGCTCAAGTTGTTTCTGCCCTAAATATAGAGCTGGCTTTTTCCTACAATGTCAAATGTAACTTGATTCCATAAGTTAAGTCACAGCACGTCATTAGCTGGCCGATCAGCTGAGTTCCTCTCACTCTGTCCCACATTTCCTGATGGAGTCTGTGGGAGTGCTGGGCAGCCCCATTGGGGCCAATCTACTGAACTTGCCGGCAACCTGTCCCTGGGATGAAGATGAGGAATCACTAGGTCTGGAGGGAATTAAGCCCAAATCTTCACCCATACCAAGACGACGGAGTTCAGTGTCCTCGGATGACTCTCTGCCTCCCTCTTCAAGCAGCCGAAGAGTGTCCTTTGCTGACGCCTTCGGTTTGAGTCTTGTTTCAGTGAAACAGTTTGATGCTCAGGGAGTAACAACACCATCAGGCCCTCTGGAGAGCGACTTGAATGAAAATAAGGAGTATTACATTGTTCCTCTATTCACTTTTCCACAGACCGCAGAGGAGCTAGCCCTGCGGGTTCACAAGCAGAAGCTGGAACTGGAGAGTTTGGAGTTGCTTTCTGGGACCTCAGTCCTAAGAGGAACCGTTCGTGTGCTGAATATGTGTTTTGATAAGATGGTCTATGTACGTACCTCTTTAGATTCGTGGAGAAGTCATTTTGATCTGCTAGCAGAGTATGTACCAGGGTCAAACAATGGTGGGATGGACTGTTTCTCCTTTAAGCTCACAATGGTACCCCCATTCGTAGATAAGGGTGTGAGGGTTGACTTCTGTTTGCGATATGACACATCTTTAGGCACTTTTTGGGCAAACAACATTGGAAAGAACTACTCTCTGTTTTGTTGTGAAAAATTAAAGGAGAAAGCCCCAAATGTGTGTGCAAACAGAAGAAAAAGCTGTCTGAAAATAACCAGGTGAGAAGTCTCTAACACATCTGTCATAGACTGTAAAGAATGTCTCAAGAAATATGTCTAAAATATTCATAATTATACTTTTATAGATATGAACAATACTGAGACCCGTTGTTCCAAACCCGTTAGACTTTCGTTCATCTTTGGAACGAAAACATCCTCAGTTCATCTCATCTTTTTGATGAAATCTGAAGAGTTTTGTCCCTCCATTTGACAGCTACGCAACTACCACATTGACGCTTCAAAAAGTTCATAAATTGGTTGTGAAACTAATTCATGTAAATTGAGCAGTTTAGTCCAAATTTTCTGAAGACTCTTGCTTTATATGATGAACAGATCTAATTTAGATTTTTATTCACATATAAACATTGATCAGCGAATAGAAGCTCAACCGAACCTGCTTGATGTGCGAGAAGAAGCCTCATTGGTTCTTGTGAAGCTCAAATGTGCTGTGTAACACACAAGAATGAACCATTAGTTCTCAAGCAAGCATGCTTGAGCTTCCGTTTACCATATTGATGGATGTTTATATGTGAATAAAAGCCTAAAATAAATCTGTTTATCATATAAATCGATCGAGTATCTTCAGAAAATTTGGACTAAATCACTCAATTCATGTGGATTGGTTTTACGATCTCTTTATGAACTTTTTGAAGCGTCAACGTGGTAGTTGCATAACTGTCAATGGAGGGAAAGGGGTCAGATTACATCAAAATCAGATCTTCATTTGTGTTCCGATAATGAATGAAATTCTCACGGATTTGGAACGTTATGTGGGTGATTAATTAATCACAGAATTTTCATTTTTGAGTGAACTATCCCTTTAAAGTACAAATACATACTGCTTTCCCCCCAGTTTCCCCCCAATAATTTTTTGCCTTTTTTCAGCCCAAATGTCTCTGCTTCAACTGTTGCGGCAACAAATAATGAGGAACTTCCTGGTAATTGATCTCCTGAAAATGACTTACAATTAGATTTGGAAATACTACAAAATTCTGATAAATACACATTTCCCCTCCCCCTTCAGATATAAATCTAAATTCTGGAGAGGACACTGGCCCTGGATCTCTAAAAGAAAACTCTGATAAACCTGAAAAGGAAAGCATGGAGTTAGTGGTGAGTCCTACATTTTTACATTTTACCAAAGAGTGATTCATAGTCACTTAATTGTGTTTTTAAATGAAACAAAGTATTTTAGTATAAAATTATACTTTGAAAACGAGGATTAACATTAAATTACATTTCATGAAACATGTGCCGTGACACTGTGGCTACTCTTTCTGAATGCCATGTGCTAACGGATGTTAGGCTTTGGAGTAACATTATGTACTGTCCCAAATAAGAAACTTGATATGTCAGGCTGTTCAGGGTCACTCTGAGACCATTATGTTACGTTGTTTTAAAGTTGAACTCAATGTCTCTGTGTTTCAATGTCAATTTATCTTAAAAGTTGAAAATGTACTTCTAAGATCTTTAGATATTTTATTCCTTAAATTCATTTATTAAAGATAGTCTTCCATTCTGTATATTTCACATCTACCTCTTTGTAAACAGGAGGAAATAAGCAGAAACCGCAGCCGAAGGAGCAGAAGAAGGGCTGTGCGATTAGCAAAAGTCAAGGAGCACTTTGCTAAGAGAGAAGAAGAACAAAAACAAGGAACCAAGACCAAAGAGGGTGAAGTTACAGCAGAGACCAGCATGCAGGAACATGCGTCAGTGCTGGAGAAGACACCGTGCACCCCACAATCAACACAATCAACTCGACCACCAACATTCAACCAAATATCACCCTCACCTGCTGAGTCCTTAAAATCTGCTGAGTATAGTGGATATTCCACTGACACTTACAACCAAGCTCTTACACAACATAAAGTAGCCATTATCAACACCAAGACTAATTTATCCGAAGCACACACAAATTTACCACTAGACTGTAGTGAATCGATTGCATGCTCTGCTTCTGAAGCCCTGGAAGACATCCAACTTACTGAGGACCTTATTGTCCAAAAAGGTTCAATTAATCAGTCTTTTCCTGAATGCCAAAATCCTGACATGTCTACTTGCAAGAATGTTGAAAGAGCATGGGAGCACTTTGAGAAGGACGCCAAGCAAAGAATTAAAAGTTTGGCATTGAGCTGTAAGATGGACGAGGACACGAATATTAGCAATAAACAACCAGAAGAGAATGTGAGTTTGAAAACTACTAACTCAGAGACTCATCCATTTTCTCATGGCTTCACATTTGGGACCATTGTAGCCCCACTTTATCATCAAGTTTTTAAAAACATGGAAACAGAGAGAAAAGAATTCTTTCCAAAAACATTACAAGTAGATAGGTCATTAAGGGAACTGGAGGATGAGAGTTTGACAGCGGTCACGGCCGCCGAGACCACAGCCATTTGGCCAGAGTCTTGCAAATCTACAAAACAGACCGTACATGATGTTGGTGTTGGCGCCTGCAAAGAATCAACAGAACAGAACTCACAACTTACTATAAACCAAACCAAAAATCCACTTAATGAGCCAAATAAGAGTAAACATGTTGAGATGTCGGAAGCTTCTCACTTTCAAAATGATTATCCTCGTGGCATCATCCATCTAAAAGTCACATCCAGGCAGCCAGTTCCCCCCCTAGGAGAAATTTTACCAGTGTGCACATTACCTTTGACTGAATATTCATTCCAGGATGATCCTGGCCACAGTCCAAGCTTATTTCCCCTACAAGGACCAGAACTTTTAGTCCCTACAAATCAAACAATAGAGTCCGGTAGTGACAACCTACCCGAACAGATCCATCCTTCATCACACACATCAGTTTTAAAAACTTCATTATCTTTGGATAATCAGATGTCTCTTATTAACCCTGAAATTTCACAAAACCAGGGGGAGCCAAAAAATATCCACATCAAAGAGGAGAATATATTAGTGCAAACAGGGGATTCAAACAGCACCTCTTGCATTCTTGCCCAACCTCCAGAAGACCCCACAATGCTCCTGACTACAGGCATCATCTTGGGTTTCTCAGATGATAAATCAGAGCCTGACTGCTGTAAGTTGAGAGTGAACATTGAAAAACCTGAAGAACTTTCTCACATAGACACAGCCATGCTAACTGAACCATACACAGAATTTGAGAACTCACAGATAAAAATGAGCAATACTTTGGAGAGCTGCCAAATGAATGAACAGCTCATTGGTTTTGCTACACAGACTTCAGAGACAGAGAGCTCAAGCCTTATTGAGTTTGATGGAGAACATAACACATTAGTGACTAAAAAGGTGGAAGAAATTCACAAAATAAAATGTGATGAAAGCCTGAAAGAAGGAAATGGAAATCAAATTGAGAACCAGAAACGAGACAAAGAGGAGAAAGACCAAGAATCAAAAGAACAAGAAGGTGCAGAAGAAAGACATGAAGATAAAGGAGGAATAAATAGCATTGAAGATGAGTTGAAATTCATAGATGATGAAGAGGACTTGGATGCAATGGAAACTGAGAAAGAAAACAAACAACAAGCAGATGCAGATGATCTGCTTTTTGTTGAAAGAGATTCTGAGCGGATCATTAGTGCCAGCAATGTGCAATTGTTACCACCACATCATTTTGACTTAAATGAAATAGAAAATCTAGGTGGTGTTGAGGACTCAAAACAGGACAGGCACTTCAACAATGGAGTACAGATTTGTGAAGAAACTGCTACATGTCGGCAGGAATCATCTCAAAAGAGTGATACTGAACTCAGCGGAAGTATGCAAGCCATGGAGAATGATTGGGACTTCATTGAATTTATTGATAAAGAAGAGAATGTGTGCTGTGGAAGTGAGAACAGCGACCATGAAACGACTGATGATGTGAACAACATGCTGGAAAACATGGATTGCCAGGCAAAAGACTCAGTGAATGGAGATCTTGAAAATGTTGAAGACAACACCTCAACAGAATCACAGATTGATGATGAGATGGAGCTGTACCTGAACAGTCTGAGGAATTCACAACAGTCAGTATTCAGAGAAGGCACAATGAGTGGAAGCTATGGCAAAAGAGCCTCAATGAGTAAAGGAAGGCCATTAACTATGCCTTCAATCTCTGAGTCTGTGGATGAGGACCAGCCGAATAGTTCCCTAGAAGATTTAACAAATATTGAGTACATCATGGAGCTGGAAAGAGCAACGCTGCCCCTAGTGGACACAAATGAACATGCCATTGGACGAAATGTCTTGTGGTGGAAAGAGTTTCTGTCCCATGATAATATTTCAAGAGTGATTGGATACACATTTTTTTTAATAGTATTTTTGGTTGCAGCATATTATTATGACTTCATCGCATGTTTTGCCCTATATCTTCTTACAGTGTATTGGCTGTTTCGACAAGGGGAAGAAGAGCCACTAAAAAACTCTCAGAAAGGTGACAGAGGAATACAGTAAAGATGATTTATAAACATTTTGGTGAGTTTAGCAAAAATGTGGAAGTGGATCTGAATACATGTTGTACGAATACAACTGTGACAACATTAAATTATGTGGAGGTATTTATCGCACATATTTTCATCAGAAAAACATGATTTTATGATTTTATGACAGACTTATGTTACATTTATTTGCCATTTGACAGTACACGAGTGAGTATATTTCATGGCTGTATGGACAAATGCAAAGTTCTGTCATGAAACTCTAGATGGCACATGCTGATAGGTACATGACTCAGGTCTTTAACTCAATCTGCTTGCAATCACATCATTCTCTCTAAGGTACAGCTGATTGATTCCTGCTGTATCAGCAGCCAATGACCTTGCTGTGCAACCTTCAAATATTCAGTCAGCATTTGCTGTAGCAGTTGCTACTGTGCTCTAAGAAACCCTCCACCTTCCCCAGCTCCACCTGTATAGATCTGCTATGGGTAATTCATGTACGCTATATTGTACAGCAGCAGCATGTCTTACTTTCTTACAGCAGCATGTCTTGTATGTATTTACAGTAGCAAGTGCTGTACTTTCTCTGCAGCAACAGCAGCAATAACAGCAGCAGCGTGGGAGATCTATTCCGCCAAGACCAAACATTTCAACATTGTCATATCCATAACCATGCCAAACACTCTGAGAGTTGTCATGATAGAACATTGTTTTTCAAAGTTCGCATACAATATCACAATGCTCTTTACGCAGAGCTAATCATATAGCAATGGATTATATGGGGTCTATAAATGTAGTAATGGATTATGTGCTAGTGGTGCCTGGTACAGTGATGTTGAAAGGACCAGTGGGTGAGTGAAAAGATAAAGTTTGACAGATTATAGATTAGTCTTGAAAAAGGATTATAGTGCAATTGAATTTTATGTTTAGCTTTAATTTCATAATAAGTACCTAATTGGATTATAATTTATACTGTATATACGTATAACACACACACAAAAAAAAATTTCTTCAGTCAAAAGGCAGTTATTTTACAAACATTTTCTCATACACGGTTGTACAAGTTTATTAGAGTTAAGAAATTATTATATGTTCATTTACATATCGTCTTGTTTGTTTACAGTCATAAACTATTTTACACTACCTATTTTCTAAAAAGACATCAAGGGTCACATCCTATTTTATGTTTCAATATACCAAACATTACGGTCTTATCATCTCCAGACTGACCAACGTTTGTTTAATAAATACAGGTACTGTATGTAGACAGGTGTCTACTCACAATGAATAAACCATGTAAAATAAATAATACCTTCCATCATTTCATTATTGTGTACTCAAAATAGATAACATGTATGGAATAATCTGTTTTTATCAATCTGTTGGGTTATCTATAAATTTATTTGTCCAATAAACAGAGTATTTTTATTGCAATTCAATATTGTGCACCTGTTATTATTACAAGTTGTCTTTATCTTGTCAGTTATTGTTGGACATCATTCACGGAAATGGCTTCCAATGAACAAACGGATGAACTATGATCTCATCCCAGGTTATATGCAATTCGCAGAAATAAATCTGACCACAGTTCTCTCCAAATAGACTCCTTTTTATAGCTGTACATATTTTGAATAATGATTCAATTGTCTTTGACCATACAGAGAAAGTCATTGGGGCCCAAAAAACCCAACCCAACAATCATTGAACAGTTTTCAAAATATCGTCTTTTGTGTTCCACAGAGGAAAGAATGCATAGATGAGGTTGAGTAAATGACGTCATTTTCATTTCTGGGTGAACGATCCGTAATGTCATGTTACAGAAAACTATAATTTCAAGCATGATTAGATGAGTAACTGCATATTTATAAGCTGATAGCATAAGAAATATTTTAGTCCCAAATTCATTGGGGAGGAGTCAGCACAGCTGAGCTGGAAGACTATTATGGGATTATCACTCCCTCTAAATGGGATAAAAGCACATGATGACATTTAGAAGAGGACAGACAATGCCACTGTAGCTTCATTTCGGGTTTGCTAACATTTGGCAAGGTTACATCGTGTTACCTTGTAACGTCATCATATGACATACAGCATAAAGAATAGTATTATCCGCATATAAATGAATATAGGTTTTCTGACTACAGATCACCTGAGAAATAAAATTAATGTAAATTGAAAATAGGAATGATGCTAGCACAGAGCCTTGTGGAACCACTACGAAGCAGAAGACCACCACGGTAGAGCTGGAAACCACCATAGTGGAGCTGGAGACTACCACGGGTGAACACATGGAGCAGAAGAACTCCAAGGTGGAGCAGAAGACCTCCAAGGTGGAGCAGGAGACCACCACGGCGTAGCAGGTGGCACAGAAGACTACCGTCGGTTATGACGACTGAGGACTCTGGAATGGCGGTCATGACGTGACGAGACTCTGGCATGGCGGTCATGACGGCTTAGGACTCCGAAGTGGTGGCCATGACGGCTGAGGACTCTGGAATGGCGGTCATGACGTGACGAGACTCTGGCATGGCGGTCATGACGTGACGAGACTCTGGCATGGCGGTCATGGCGGTTGAGGACTCCGATGTGGCGGCCATAATGGCTGAGAACTCTGGTGTGGTGGAAACTGAGGGAGCTCAGATTACTCATTACCCCACCTCGACTCCCACAGTAAATTCAGAGCCGCTAAGCGGCAATGCTAAGGTGATGTAGAATTCTAGAGTCCAGTTAGGGTAAACAGCATGATACTTAAACACATGTTACATGTGCATGATTTATTTAGTTTATAATATATTAATAGCAATCATAAAATCGTTATAAAAGTAATTATAATATTATAATTGTTATTAACAATCACAATAATTGTTATGATTATTATTATATGTATGATTTAACTTAATCATCAACCTTTCAGCGCTCAGAGGCGTTTCATGTTTAACGTTCACAGATTGGTCGTGCACTTCCGTCACTGCGCGTTGTTGCTGCGTGTGCGTACGTGATGACGGATTGACGGAGCCGGTGCGCCGGTAGCCTCAGTGGTGCTGTACTATGGACCTGCGGAGCAGCGCTGAGACAGACCCGGATCTCTCCGAATACCACCCTGGCTCTGTCCCGACAGAGCTGCAGTCCAGGAAGCAGGAGCAGGAGAAGCTGTCGGGGGTGGTGAAGAGCGTGCACCGAAAACTCCGCAGGAAATACATTGAAGGTATTGGCTGACATGCGTAGCTGTCTAGCCTAGCCTAGATCATGTCTGTAGTCTGGCCTGATCAGAGATGCGGATATTTAAACGCCTGGATTATAACCGTGACGCTACGAGAACAAAAAAGTTATTTAGTTTTAAACTTGTGCTGCATCCCTGTTGACATGAACTCATTTTATACTGGGCTCGTTTTTGGTTGTGGCTCAAAACTTAGTGAGCTACATACATAGACAGCGTTTTGAATAGAACGTTCTGAACGCCCGTAAATAATGCTGTTTAGTTAGGGCACTTTAGGTATTGAAACAGCCTCTGTCTGTATGTTTGCAGCACGAAGTTAGTCAGCAAACTTGTGCAGCTCATCTGTTCCTGTTTTGTCCTTCATTGACTGTTCGAATGCAACTTTTAATTCTCCTTCAGGGAGAAAGCAATAATTTATTATTAGTTTATAATTAATTATTAGACCATGTACAGGTGACAAGTATGCCTCTATAAAAGCTTTAATCTTTTCACAGTCAATTATATTAATTTATTTTTATTAAGATTTAATACACCTGTGATACATAATGGACACTTGGTCTATTTTAGTATGTTGTATGAATAGCATTGATTTTTAAGAACTTTTAATACATTATATTTGTTTCCGTATGACAATGTCACTGTTGTTGTGAGTACTCTGGATTTTTTTTTTTTACTTGCCAAATGTAGCTTTTCCCCTCAGTTGACATGTATAAATTTGCAACCCTAAAATTTAAAGTTTATTGCAAGACTATTTCAAAATCACATTTTAAAATGAAAATTTCACTGGTTTGTAAAAATTGCAAAAATGAATAATGTTTAGTTTGACGTCCCAAGAGGCTTTCTGGAGATTAAAGGGATGATTCACCCAAAAATGAAATTGTTGTTTTAAACCTGGATGTCTTTTATGGAATAAATGGTACTGAATTCCATTTGTATGGCCACAAAAAATGCTGAATCTTTTATGTTCCACAGAAGAAAGATTATCGGACAGGTTTGGAACGTCCTGAGGGTGTGCAAATACTGGCAGAATTTACATCTTTGGATGATCTATTGCTTTAAGCTGTAAGCGATAATGTAACATTAATTCATTTGGCAGACGCTTTTATCAAAAGCGACTTACAAGAGGAGCAATTAGGGGTTTTGTGTGCTCAATGGTACCTTAGTCATGGTGTCGAAGGTGAAGCGAGTGCTGCTCATTCACAATCCCCACCTTCAATTCCTGCCAGCGTGGGAATCGAACTAGCAACCTTCAGGTTACAAGTTTCCATCCAAAACCCTAAAAAAGGGCCATCTTTCAGGTCATATTTTGTACCTAATTCATGGAAAATGTCATCATCTATGTTTTGTAGTCAAGGCTCACTCCCTAAAAACTAATGCACATTTTTGTGAAAAATATTATCTTGAGAAATGTAATGAAAAGTCAAATAATGTGTCTTTGGATTGATGTATCAAAAGTAGTTGATTGTGATGATGTTACGTTTCTTATCATTTGTTATCCGTATTTCTTATCTCATTGTTTTATGCTGCAATGTATCATCCAAGAAGTTTGTCATGCCCATCATCAGGTTATGACGTAGTAGAGAGTATGAGGAGATTATGAAATGTTATAATTTTGCTTGCAATCATTTCCACGTGAAGCAGAACCTAATGTAACGTACCACCATGTTTATACTCTCTGACTTTAAATGTGTTGTTGAGTTTCTCCTGGCTCTTTATCGAATCTTTCTCTGTTTCCCCCGAGAGCGATGAGCAGTGCTATAAATCCCACACACAGTAGTCTATTCACTAGACCCCGTGATGGGTTAATAAGGAAGGCGTGATTTGGTCTTCTTGGCATTGTACAGCAGTATTCATATGTAACGAGTCGACGCCGCAGTCTCTTCCCTTCTTGTCTTATTCTCTGTAAATCTGATAAGGCCTGTATTTTCCACTCTGTCATGGGACAGCTCACTTTTTGTCAGTTTTTTCCCTCCATGGCAGTGTTTTAGGGGTTGTGGTTGCGTTCTGGTGTCATGGACATTATCAGCAAGTTTTTGAACTGTGTGTGAATCAGCACAAACACTTTACACACGGTACTTTTGAGCTTGGCGATGGAGTTTCACCGAGTTGTTGAAGAAACCGGATGGTGTTTTGCGAGCCGTTTGAAAATCAGAGATTAGCGAAACCACGTACATCAGCTGACTTCAGAAAGTAGGATTTGTAAGAATGTTCACCAGTTACGCTGTGCAGAATGATCGATCATGTGGCGTGATGGTACACTCCTCTGTTTTGTCTCTGAATGCAGTGGGAGATTTCGAGAAAATATGGCGTGAGCATTGTGAAGACGAGCAGACGCTCAGCGAGTATGCCATGGCCATGAAGAACCTGGCCGACAACCACTGGGCCAATAAATGCGAGGGCGAGGGACGCATTGAGTGGTGCCGCAGGTACGACCGTTGATGGTCAATGTTTTATGTTGAGAAACCTATTTGGTACTTTTTAGGGCTTTTCACATTTAAAATGGTTAACCCTGGGTCATTCTTAACCCCGGTTTAAAGGATTAGTTCACTTTAAAATAAAAATTACCCCAGATCTACTCACCCTCAAGCCATCCTAGGTGTATATGGCTTCTTTCTGATGAACACGATCGGAGATATATTAATAAATATCCTGAAGTTTTTTATAATGGCAGTGAACGGGACCACCTAGTTTGAAGCTCAAGAAAGTACATCCATCTATCATAAACGTACTCCACACGCCTCCGGGGGTTAATAAAGGCCTTCTGAAGTGAAGCGATGCATTTGTGTAAGAAAAATATATAATATATATATATATATATATATATAAATATCAATATTGAACAAGATATAAAGTAAAATATCTTGCTTCCGCCAGACCGCTTTCTGTATTATACTTACGAATAAAGTTTAACTTTCTTTCTAAAGTTTACTTGCTTCATAAGTTGAATACGGAAGGACGTAGCGTTTTGAACTGCAAGAAGCATTATACTTTCTTTGTAAGTTGAATACAGAAGGCGGCCTGGTGGAAGTTACATATTTTACTTTATAACTTGTTAAATATGGATATTTTTCTTACATAAATGCATCGCTTCGCTTCAGAAGGCCTTTATTAACCCCCGGAGTCATGTGGAGAATGTTTGTAATGGATGGATGCACTTTCTTGAAATTCAAACACGTTGCCCCCATTCACTGCCATTATAAAGCTTGGACTCGTCAGGATATTTATTAATATAACTCATATTCAGTCATATTCACCTAGGATGGCTTGGCTATCAAGTGTTTTCAGAATGGACTTTTCGTTCTATAAAGGTAAGAATGAAACTGTCTCCACTACAATTAACATGTTTCCCATCAAAAGAAACAACTGTTTATACAACAAGCAGTGTTTCCGTGACTGTCCAAAGCATGCAAATGTGAGGCATGCGATTGGTTGTCGGCTGCTAATCGTCTGCTCACGTCGCATCTCTTGCACGCTCAAGTTTATTATTTTAAATGTAGATACGTGACAAGTGTGCTCACAATATAACACCTCAACTTTTAAGAATGCCGCAAGTGCACCACAGATTATGTGACGAGCCAACCAATCAGCTTCTCCCTTTTTGTAACAATGTTTTTAGACGTGACATATGAACTGCTTCTAACACTGCATCGTTTGGCACCGCAATGCCGGGTTAATGCTATCAAAGGCGGTGCTGCTAACCCTGCTCCAAAGCAGGGTTTCTTAGCCCTAGGTAAAAAGCGGTGCTAACCCCGCTTATAAATTAAAAGTTTGAAACTTTCCTTTACCGGGGTTAAAAGCGAGGTAGAAAGACAATAACCCGGGGTTAAATGTGGTGTGAAAAGCCCTATTGTTGTTAAGTCTCTCTTGCTACAGTGTTTGTCAGGAGTACTTCCAGGATGGGGGGATGAGGCGAGTGTTGGAGAAGGACGAGAAGAGCTCAAAGCTTGCAGCAGCTGAAAATAACACATCTGTAATGGTTCTACCACAATCGTCCTCTCCAAGGTGCTCTAGAATGACACCGTTTTCACTGCAAATCCACAAACACCTAGATTTTCCACATGGCAACGAGTTCATTGACTAAATCAGATTTTTATTTATGCTTAGTAACAGCTCAACATTCCAGCTTGGGAGGATACGGCTGTTGGATGTGGGCAGCTGTTTCAATCCCTTCCTGAAGTTTGATGAGTTTCTGACTGTCGGTATTGACATTGTGCCGGCAGTAGAGGTTTGTGTTCCTTGAAGTTATATATAAACTATAGACATTTTTATTTTATTTTATTTGAATCGTCATGAAACATGAGCAGAACAAATTTTTGTGTCAGCAAAGTCAATGTTCGTAAATGTTCGGATTCATGGAAATGTTCATGTTTTCAACATGCTCCCTACCACGTGTAAATGATGCGTCAAACATTCTGTGTTCTTTTTGGCAAACTGCTGACATGGGATTTTGATGCACTATATTAATATTTAGAATAGTTTGTTTTCCTTTTTTTTAATAGTTGAGAGTTGAAAACTGTTCAACTTTGGATAAAATGCAGAGCTCATCACTGTCACTTTTTACCCAGCAATCCAATCACTGTGGAGGAGGGGCGGGACAAATTTACACCGACCAGTCATCCTAATTGTATGACGACTGAACAACAAAGGAGAAGATAATATTGCTTGTCATTGCATTTTTATATTCAGTAATATTCTTCAAAATGAGATACTAGTAACACGTTACCGCTGTATGTAAAAAAAAAAAAAATAAATATGAACTTACTGCTGTGTATATATATATATATATATATATATATATATATATATATATATATATATATATATATATATATATATATATTCCCAATCATAGCAACCAAAGTGTCTCAGCTGGGAAAACGCTGCACTCCAAAGTACTCTCAAGCGCCACCTGCTGATCGTTTTTAGAAGAGCACCAGGCATTTTTTCAGCCGGCTAAAAATGCTATGGTGAACAGGCGTTAATTGAATATTTGTTGTTAGGCATATGACCTATAAGGCTCTTTTGCAAAACCTGAGAAGGGAGTCTAGAAGATTCCACAGCAATTCCTGGACATGTAATTTACATGAATATGCTAATTGTGAATGATCTTGAACGTGTGCGCTATTTATGAATGATTAGAATTCATTAACATACGCATGTTTAACTGTCAAATCGGATGTTTATGAAGCATTCAGAGGAAACTTTTCGGGAAGTTCAGTTTTAAGGGCAGATTACTCCAAATTAACTCATATTTTTTCAAATGTTTCATGAATGAGGCCCATTGAACGGATGTTACGTCTAACACAGCAGTTTTCTCATCAAACATGGAATCTAAAGTTATTTTAGCAATTAAATTATTGGTTAAATTGCTTCTTTACACTGTGTCTAATCTACACTATTTGCTCTTCATATTTGTTCTTCATATCAGAAGTAGTAAAAGCACTTGAAGTACGTCAGAAATAGAACTGGGCGGCAATTTACTGTCTGGAATTAGTCTGTTTTTGTTTAAATCCAACATTTATATGAAGAGTACATTTCTAAAGGCCCGTTCACACCAAGAATGATAATTATAACGATAACTATATTTGCTTCCACACCAGTGAACAATAACAGACTTTAAGCTCCTGCTCTGCGGTTTTTAGCTGACGAAGTTGATATAGTGGAATAAAGTCTTTTTCACTTCAAAGGAAGCTAGACAACGTTGTCGAAACTAGCGCTGGATACCTTTTTGTGTTACACTGTTTTCTAGCCTGGCGTAAAGATCTCACCATTAATACTTTTTTCACCATTTATTCTGAGGGTATGACTGATTGTTCCCCACATATCCATTTTCTTTAAAGAATCCTTGAAAAAGGGGGATTCTGATTGGCCGTCAGCGTTTTATCGTTCAACAGCTGAAAAAAAAATCATTCTGAAAGTGATCCCAACAATATTGTTTCTCTATATTGTTATCATTATACAGTGCTATTCTTTTATATTTAAATTTTTTTTTGAGCTAAGCTATATCTTTATCGTTATCTTTAGAGTTATCGTTCTTGGTGTGAGCGGGCCTTACGAACTTTTAAAAAAGATTTTTTTCTTCTTATTTGTCATTGACCCTAATGTGACCTGTCCTGCAGAGGGAAGCTAAATCTTCTGATTCTCCTTCCCCATTTCTGCTTTTTATAGAGTGTCTATAAATGCGACTTTCTGAACCTCCAGCTGCAGCAGCCTCTGCAGCTGGCCAGCGACGCCTTGGATGCCTTCCTGCGGCAGCTGCGTGGCCCCATCGACGCTTTACCTGCCCAGCTGTTTCACGTGGTGGTCTTCTCCCTGCTTCTCTCCTACTTCCCTTCACCCTATCAGCGCTGGCTCTGCTGCAAGAAAGCGCACGAACTTCTGACCCTGAACGGCCTCCTTCTCATCATCACCCCTGACTCCTCCCACCAGGGCCGGCACGCGCTCATGATGCGCAGCTGGCGAGTTGCAGTGGAGTCTCTGGGCTTCAGGCGCTACAAGTATGTCAAGTTCTCCCACATGCACCTGATTGCTTTCCGCAAGGTGTCGCCCACCACCAGCAGCGACCTGGTCAGCCGCAACTACCCGGAGATGCTTTACATCCCGCAGGACTTTAACACGCTCGACGAGGAGGGATTCACAGATTGCTACGAGCCTCCACGCTCCGATTTCGAGGACGACCAGTTGGCGTGTAGCTTCGCGGAATTGCCCGACACGCCATACGATTCGGACTCGGGCGAGAGCCAGAGCAGCTCAGCACCCTTCCATGAGATGGAAGACCCCATTTTGCTCCAGAGCTGAACTTGTTTACCGCCCCTCTTGATATTTAGTACCTTACCGTTGTGCTGCCAAAATTGCTCTGCTGCGTTTGTGTACTCGACCCCTTTTTAAGCAGCAAAAAGTTTGCACAGAGTGAATGAGGACGTTTAAGTGGGTGTTGATTTTTAAGAGCGTGCAAGACACAAATATACACACTAAACAATCTTAACTAAGAAATGGAAGTGATGTGGTTTTGTAACAGAAGCAGCTATGTGATATCAGCTCACCCACTTTGGCTGTTTTCTCATTCAGAACGACTTTCAACTGGACAAACCTTTTCAAACTAGCGTAAGTTAACTTAGGCGTAGCTATCATCGGTGTCGAACCTTTTGGTTGGAGTTACTAAACTGTGTTGGTCTTTTTCAGTTGTATTTCTTGAAGGGATCGTTCTGCCAAAAATGAACTTACTGTCATCATTTGCTCACCCTCATTTGTTCCAGACCCATGACTTTCTGTCTTAAACACAGAGATTTAAAGTTATTTTGTCCACACAATGAAAAGACATTTGTAAAGACAAAAACAGTTCTTCAACTTTAAAATAAGGAACAAGTTTGGAACAACATGATGGCGAGTAAATAATGTCATTTTTTTGTGAACAAACTCTCTTAATGGGTTGATTCTCAGCAAGTTTCCACTGGCCGTTTTGGATGCAGATTTCATCCATCCGTTAAACCGACTTTTTGGAATAGCCTTTATCAATGATATTTGTAGCATTTTAAGTGTTTGCAGAACTTGTGCGTGTTTGGTTATGTGACATAGTAACTGTGAATGTGGACTTCTCGCTTCAACAAGGTACAAATCATGCGAAGTAGTCGTAGTTTTCAGAACAAACAATCTTACAGGTGACCGGATTGGATGCATGTATTGTGGTAACATGTTTCTAATCTTGCGATCAAACCGCTATTATAACCAGTACTATCCAATTACTCGTCAGTAGTATGTAGTGTGGAGCAGGTTAGATTTCTGTGCATTTTGCCATAATGTGACTTTGAGTAGGATGATTGTTTACTCTTGACTGTTTACTCTCCAAACCTTCGGTTGCTCTAAATCTACTTTCTGTGTTATCTGGTGTATATCTAATTGAGTTCTTCAGTATTTTATTTTAGCTTCCCGCTTCCAATTATGAAATATAACTTTTAAGGTACAAAAGTTTGCAAAGTACTTTGCCAAATTTTTCACAAACAGTCGATCTGAAGTACTATCAAAAGATTGCTGCGTATCACTGTACGTTTTTAGCTCATATATTTGTGTAATTGCAGATTTTGAAGCTTTTTTTTAATTCACTCCAGGTTCTTAAAAACACTATTAAATGTCCAAGCACATATTTGCACGTTTTCGATAACGCCCTTCATAGGGTTGGCAAAATATCGAGATTGGCATCAGCACTTCATTAGAATAGCAATATGTTCATAATCATTAACGGTCAAAAATGCCCCACGTCACTGTAACCTGGCAGTTATATCGAGTAACTGATATTAGGCACTTTTCTATTGTATTAACATGGTTGAAGATTGCTAAACCTGATGACATGACAATATGCTGTGATGATCCTGAAGGAGTGTGTGAGATGTACATTGGGGTTCTGTTGAAGTATCTGTGAGGTTTTGGTGTTGGGCACTTTAAATGTGTTGAAGGGGTGCCAAATATAAGTGTGGAAAGATTTGAAAGAACTTCAGTATGCGATCTTTCAGGGTATCAGAAAAAAAAAATCCTCCTCAAGGTGCCTTCAAACCCAAATTGTATTTTTGCATTTGTGATTATATAGAATGTTTGCAAGAACAGGCTACTGATTGTCATTTGAAATTAAGCTAATTTCTCTCCCACAATAAAACAATTACAGTACATACTTTCAATGAATTAACCAGCTCTTGGCTAAATTTCTAAAAAATACTGGCCTACTAGCAATAGAATCTAAAGGCATTCTTTAGTCTGTACTCGATTTATACATCTAAGGAAAAAAATGTTTTAAAACCATTAAAAAAAAATCTTTGTATTCTAATGTTTACTTGGTGGTGTGTTCAAAACATTCACATATCAAATATATTTGTCTTCCCCTGGCTTTAATCCACTGTTTGCATGGTTGATTTTCTTTATCAGTGTTAAAATGGTGGACTGCCACAGGAACAGGCTGTTTGTGAGAACTATTGTCATTCATATTTTATAAATAAAGGTTTTTGTTGCCTTTTCTCTGGTCTTTCATTTGCTTATAAATACCTGACAGCTATTCTTGCATTTCAAATCTGACACAATTCATTTTAAATATGAGTTCTCATTTGTCACTGTCAAATAAGTTACATTATACTGTTCAGATGTTTGGGGTCAGTAGAATAAAAAGAAAAAAGAAATGAATACTTTTAATCAATTTAATGCATCCTTGCAGAGTAAAAGTAGCAATCGAGTCCTGAAAAGTATAGCATTTTCCACATATATATTAAGTGTCACAATAGATTTCAAGATTGACAATAATAAATGTTTTTTGAGCACCAAATCAGGATCACGTGACACTGAAGCTTATGGTTTATATATATATATATAGTGAGAGAGAGAGAGAGAAATAAAAGTTTCTTTTAAAGGATTTAGTAGGCTAATTCATTTATAAGTACAGATTTCCAGTATTGTAAAAGCTTTATTTTTTTCCCATTAATATCCATGAATACATAAAACAATTTAATTTCATTCACCCCCGTTTAACCGAGAGCATGATGGACGCTTTTGTCCTCTCAGGGATTCCGTAGCGGCTTAATACCGATGGGCAAATATGGCGGACACTGAGTGAAGTTTAGACGAGAGTACGGGGATATTGTGCGACAAATGACCAGTTTCAGTTGTTTTTCTGTAAACGGCGATAACCAATGACTTGCATATCTGCTGGCGTATTTCTTTAACTTTGGTTTAATCGATGTTACCCTCCTCGTGAAGAGAAACGGCACATTCAGTCAACTTTCTAATGCCGGTAAACAGACTGGAATCTGCTCGTCTAAATCAGACTGACAGCACAATAAACTTCTTCAGCTCTTGTATTTATTTTATTTTCGAACTTTCGACGAGTTTAACATTTTCACGTTTATTTCACGGCTTAGTTCGAGTCATTAAAACATGACCTTGAGTGAATAGCTCGGTTCATTCTGCAGTAACAGGTGGATATTGACAAGCCACTGTTTCATTGTAGATGTTTACGCTACTGAAATGCCTAGAGAAACGATTTATCACCTAAAATCCACACCACAAAATGTTGTTCCTCCTTTTTGCTGAACGGTTATGCTGCGAAGATTTTTTCCTGTGGTGACGTAAGACTTACGTCACGCACGACGCTATTTTTTCTGTTGTGGTGTGAGTTTTAACTCTGCCGCGATGTGCAAGCTGCTCAAGTATTGCTTGAGCCACTTCCTTTATGCTGCGATGACCCGGCTGGACGAAGCCAACAAAGGGGTCAACACATGGTCCTCCATCCGTTACCTCGGTTACCTGTCCAGCCTGAACTCCCTGGTGGCCATTTGCCTGGGGATTTACGTACAATGGGAGAAAACTGCCGACACAATCATCTTGGTCATTTTTATTTTGGGCCTCTTTGTTCTTGGGATTGCCTGCATTCTCCACTATTATTTCGGCATGGAGAACGTCAGCCTCTTTCTGTTGCATCTGTGGTTTGGTTTCCTTCTGGGTTTGCTGTGCTTCATCAGTGTCCCGTCCAAAGGGCTTGATGTCAAGGAACAGGTGGCCAACTGTATGTTGATAGCAAGCGTGGTTATACGAATCTTTTGGGCTTTGGTTGAAAGAATGTGCGGTTATACCCGACATCAACCCACTTTTCTCACCTCAAGGGAAGCTCTGGAGCTCACAGGCTTTGCTGTGGCCAGCACGACCCTGGTAGGCAACAAATCCATAAGCCTTGTAGTCCTGACACTCGCTTTGGCTGCTGTAATCGTGGACTTGCGCATGAAGTCCTTCTTGGCCTTGCTAAACCTGACCTGCTTCTCTGGGATGGCTGCATTCTTCTTCCAGGAGTCTTTAGGAATGTTCACCAACCCCTTCGCCTTGTCTTGCTTCTTCTGCCGCCTCGTCTGCGACCCATTCCTGGACGTCTACTTCAGCGGACTTTCGGTCACCGAGCGCTGGTCGCCGCTCCTATCGCGAAGAGGCCTGTGGAGACGCTTAACACTTCTTCCTCTGGTTGTCGTGGAGGTGACGTTTCTGGTCGTGGCTGCCATGAAGATGAGAGATCTGGATCGGTGGTACCTGCTCATCCCGGGTCTCTCAGCATCCACTATTTTTTGGATCATCTGCCACCTGGTTTTCCTCGTCACGCTGTGGGGTTTTCATAGTAAGCTGAGTGACTGTCAGAGGATGTGCATGGGACAGGCGTCAGAGGCTGGAGAACTGGACAGGGTCATGGCATCTAAGGGGATGCGACACTTCTGCCTCATCTCAAAACGCCTGGTGTTCTTCAGCCTGATGTCCACCGTCCTACTCGGGGCTCTTGGTTGGCAGGTAATATTTGCTGTGAAAGTCTTTCAAAAATGTACGTGCCAAATTAGTTCTTGTATTCATGTTGGTTTCATAAGGTAAATATTTTGTAAA
The DNA here is from genome assembly GCA_038088235.1 of Zacco platypus. Classification (NCBI taxonomy): domain Eukaryota; kingdom Metazoa; phylum Chordata; class Actinopteri; order Cypriniformes; family Xenocyprididae; genus Zacco; species Zacco platypus. The sequence goes on along the minus strand of CM076063.1, from coordinate 11,769,285 downwards.
AAAAATTCAATAAATCACTAAAAAAAATCACATATTTCCTTACAACTTGAATACATGCGAATGAAGCTCATTACTTTTTTTTTTTTTTTTTTTACAAAGATATAATTTATTATTTCATAAATGTCATACATTCCTTTTGGAAGTCACACCACATGACGTTTTACAACAAACCACCCATAAAAAGGTCTATAAGAGTCTATGATATAATTTACTGTTATAAGGTGAGGGTGGGGGGTCATGTTGGTTTAAATACATAACTTTGATTTAGCAGACAACTGTTTTTAAATTATTAATAAGATAATGCAATTTTATTAAATGTATATTTTATTTCTAAGGTAAAATATTTAGCAAAACTACTTTTTAGTTTTTTAAGAATATAATTCCTTCAGTCTTTGTTTTGCCTCAAAACAATTATATGAAAATTAATTTAAATTTAGAAGCATGCATGTATGAATTGCATTTTTAATGTACACTACCATTCAAAAGTTTTGGGTCAGTTTGAATTTTATGATTTTTGCTAAAAGTCTCTGTTATTCTCGCCAATGCTGCATTTATTTGAACAAAAATACAGTAAACATTCTTAAAAAAAAAAGATGGCTACAACTTAAAATAATTATTAAAAAAATCATGGGACGTTATTTAAATTAACATGTCGCATCATCCTTCAGAAATTCTAATATGTTGATTTTCTGCTCAAGAAACATTTCTTATTATCATCAATGTTCTTAAAAGTCTTATAATACACGACTTTTAAACATTTTGATGCATCATTTCTTAATGACCTAAAAGTTTTGATCTTTATTGAATGAAATTTAAAAAAAAAAAAAGAATGGATCTAGACAAACATCACTGACCCATTTCAGTAGACATTCAGGTTTATATTCAGTGGCTCTTACTTTGCATCATACTGCAAATATTTTAAAAATTTGCTTGGTCAAAATGTTGACCTTTATTTGGTAGTCTTAAATGTACTTTTTTTTTTCTCCCACAGCCATCCAACAGTCTGTTTATCGCCCTGTTTCTGCTGGTCCTGCCTCTTGAATCACTAGCCCACGGTCTCTTCTATGAACTGGGAAACAGTCTTGGTGGAACCTGTGTCGGTTATGCTGTGGTGATTCCTACCAACTATTGCAGGTATTGGATAAATAAACACACATCTCAGTAACTCAAATACTTCTGGTATTTGATTACTCAGTAACTTGCGCAGAGGGTCAGCGTTTCACCTCATCCTCTTTCTTTTTTTTCTCAGCCCAGATGGTCAGCCCACCCTCCTGCCCCCAGCGCATGTGCAGGAGCTCAACCTGCGATCCACGGGGATGCTTAACAACGTGCAACGGTTCTTCTCTCATCACATGATCGAGACCTACGGTTGTGATTATTCCACGAGTGGCTTGAGTCTGGAAGCCCTGCAGGCCAAGCTTCGCATATTCATGGAGGCGCACACAGCTGACGGCCCACGACACGACACCTACGTGCTCTATTATAGTGGCCACACCCACCGCAGTGGAGAGTGGGCTCTAGCAGGTGGGAGAATCTCACAAGTTCTGACTCAAGAATATTCTGCTGTAATCAAAAAAAGAAATGAGTTATTTTGTTTTTAGAAAATGGAATCTAATTTTCAACATTTAAAAAAAAAAAAAAAAAATTAAATGCATTTTCCTTCGAATCTCATTACCGTAATGCAATTTTTTTTTATTAATAGTGCATTTTAAAATGATAGTGATATTTTATTTTTATGCCTTTAATTTATGCTAATTCTAATTAAAAAATTACTAACTATAACCTATGCTTATTTTTTAAAGGTATTGTATTATAGTAATGAAAATAATAGAGTATATGTGAAATTAAAACACCTGTATATGTATATATTAGAATCAGAATAAATTAAAGGTAATACAGCAAATATAACCATGATGTATAAAAATGTTGTCATTTAAAAATATGATTTTATTTTTCAAATTACAGCAAAGAATAATTTTTTTCCCTGGGTTACGGTAATGACAATTGAAGAAAATGAGCTCAATTGCCATGAAAATCGTGTCACAATGGGAAAAAAAAATTCCTTTCTCTATAAATAAATTCAATTACAATTAACATTTTCTTAAGGATAGATACAGGGAACCCTTTCTTACACATTACTATAATATTTAAGGTTACAATTGTCAACTGAGCCCAAACTATTAAATTCAGTAGCTATTTATTTTTAGAAATAATAATCCAAAAAAAAAGTAAATTGCACATAAGGCAGGTTTCGCATTAACTTCTAAATCTAATTATAAAATTATTACTCCAGTCATATTTTATATACAATCATTTACAAACACAGTTACTGTCACAACTTGTTTTCATGACAATTTTTAATTTAACATATTAAATTAACACATTAATAACAGGTAAAGTAAATCTAATGAATATATAAGCTAATATCGTGCACATATTTAGTGAAATGCTCCCTCTAGAGTTCATTTCTCTAGTGAACTAACATGTTGTGGACAGTAAATGACTTGCCTGAGGTAACTAATGCAATGTGAGACATTATTCTCAAGCCGTTTTATTGACGTCTTTCTGCGATTGAAACAGTAGTTGAGCGATTACATGTTGCATTCCCACGCGTGCCACCGTCTGGATTTGAGTGTGGATCGCTTGTGACTGACTGTGTTCGTGGTCTGACTGTATGCACGTATGTCCGTACTGTACGGATTGGGAGAAATACATGTACCGTTACACCCCTTATATATTTATATATATATGATATGAAAAAACAATCTGTGTGTCTGTGCTTGTCTCTGTCTTTTATATACACACCCTCTCTCTATAGATATATGTACATAGATGGATTCGATATATATATATATATATATATATATATATATATATATATATATATAATATAGATGGATTTTATATATATTTTATAGATAGATACATACAGATCATTTTTAGATTTTGTGGACATTGATTTGTGACATCTCACATAAATGTGCATACTATTTACATACTATTAAAAAAGTCAGCCAAACACTGAGGACATCATAAAGACTTACAGAAGCCTTTTTTTTTCTCTTTCTTTTTTATCAGGTGGCGACGTTTTGCGTCTAGATGAGATTGTGCAGCTCTGGAGGGAGAAGAACGCCGGATTCTGTTCCCGCCTCATCATTATTCTCGACACTGACAGCTCACTCCCCTGGGTGAAGGAGGTACAGAAAATCGAGGGACTTTATGTTGCAGTTCAAGGAGCAGTGCACTCTAGTCCCACAGATCTGGAAGTCCAGGACACGCCTCAGCTCGGGGACTTCACCTGTCAATGGGTCGATTTTAACTGTAACCCTGACAGCATTGTTCGGTGGTCCGATCGTGGGCGGTCTGTCCGAGCTGCCTACGGCATCTCCAGACTCTGGAGTGACTATAAGCTTCACCTGCCCACTGAAAGCGACGTCACCAGGCACTGGAGACTCTACTTTCCACGCTTGACTTACCCTGTGGTTCAGCTCGCCCACTGGTGCGGCGGATTGAACCTCTTTTGGGTTTGTGGCTACTGTGTTCGACTGCTCCGAAGGATCAAACTCACATGGTTCCCACCGGCGGTGCTAGATACGGGACAAGGTTTCAAGCTGGTTAAATCGTAGAACAGGACTGACTGAGAGTGTGATGGGACTGTAAGCAGCTGGACATGGTTAGGTGATGCTCGCAAATGGCAGCTTTAAGTTGTATGGACCAGCGCAGCTAAAATCTCAGGTGTGAAAAGACTCCATGTTTGTGTTTGTAATGTAAGAATAGCTAAAAAGTCATTTTAGTTTCTAAACAAATTCATCAGACTGCAGGGGTGACTTTCGTGAAACCAATCATATCTGGGTCATAGATCGCCTCATAATGAAAAGGTAATGTGCAAAATAATAAAATAAAATAATGTACTTATTATTTAAGTAAATTTTCCCGCCATGCTGAAAAAATTTAATTATTGCAATATGAAAAATTATGAAATCAATTTTAATATAAAAATCCATGTCATTACTATGTGAAGAATCTTTATATCTATTTTTATATTATTTAAAATATTCAAGTATGGAGCCCCGCACATGACCTGCAGGAAAAAAATAGTAGGATAAATTGCACGATTTACTGTTTTTTTTTTTTTCTTACGATTTCATAATGAAAAAATGTCACTATAATGCAATTTTTTTTAACCTAAAATTTATTTAAAATAATTGATATATTGTTATATAAAATTATTAAACATACAAGAATGATCCTAAAATAGGCCTGATTTTCTTCATGCAAAATTAGAATTTCTTTTTGTTAATGGGGTTAACTTTGACCTAGAGATGAGATCCACATATTCATTCGTTCATTCATATATATATATATATATATATAAATATATATATATATGCAATACGTTACTGATGGGCTTAACAGCATTGCACTCACTAACAATTTTCAGCTGTTACAGCTTAAAGCTTATTGTATTTTTTTTCAACTCCCACTGCCATTTTATCACTCATCATTATAACTTGTTTTCATGCCTATTAGCTTTATAAATTCTAAATGTAGCAGCTCTGAACAGTTGAATGCCGCATTTGTAAAGCATCGGTAGATCCAGCAGCACAGTCTGAAACCCATGGAAGAGTGCCTCTTCTTAACTGCACTAGACAAAGCACAGCCTTATATTTGGCATCTATACAAGGGACGTAGTGTCCATTTAGTGTTCATCTAGTGTACACTATATCCCACACATTCAGATCTGTCTGTTGAAGTGTATTTGTATTGGTGTATTTGTTTTTTGTTTATACAAAAGATTTTCTACTGCCCTTTATAAATGTAAAAATTTATATGATTTTGTATACTTTGGTTGGTCTCATTTAGTTAATTATATTTTAGTCATTTGACTAATATTGCGTGTTACTACCACTTATAGCAGTTCTAATAATGGACGTTTGGGTTGTGTGTTTATACTAGTCCAAGTAACATGTTCTGAAGTGCCTTGTGTAAATTTAGTCCTCACCAAAAGAGTGAAATATGCAATATTTATTGATTGATTGAAGACTTAATGAAACCTGCGAATGACTTCAACAAAGAATGAACGAGAAGCTGGGATGATTTCAATGACTGTTTGCGTGTATGAAATCAGACGACACGAGAATGAGTTCGATATGAATAAAAGAGCTGCTTTTTTTACTGCAACCTCTTGTACGGAATTGTTTTTATTCTGCCGACAGATATAATAAATCAGACAAATAAACAAGAAAGAAACTAAAGGTGCGGTCACATTTATCATTGTTTGGCAGTTATGTATATATATAAATAAATATGATAAACTATATTCTGATATATAATTTAATATTTTGTAACCATTAAAATGCTGATATTGTAAATGAATGCACCATAATTTGATTTAATATTGTTTTTGAATGTCTGTAGTGTAATTTACAATCAGTGTCAATTCTGACAATATCTTAACTAAATCAAATGTTAATATTTACAGTACCAAATACTACTAGACTACACTGTCCGGCCATAAAATTTCCCAACCAAACAGCAATGCTAAAGGTTTTTTCAATCAAGATATTTTCAATTCCTTTTCGATTAGGTTTTCCAATGATCCATTGATGACATGTAAATAAATAAAGTTTATTTGACATTTTCATGATGTGAGCATTGCCATCATAAGCCCATTTGAATAGTCACACAATTAAACAACATTCATTTATATATTGAAAGCAATTGGAACACAATTCTCTGGGTGTCTCATCTTCAGCTTGAGCCGCCCCTGTCTTTGAGAAGTTTACCAAGCACACTGTTTTTTTTTAAGACTTTCAGGTTTGACATGTCTTCAGCAATCACAGGAACTTCAGAGGTGTGATTCGGACCTTCAGATTCGCTCCCGCTGTCCGACAGAGCTGTAAGAAGAGCGTCGTTCTCATACGTAGGAAAGTAGTATCTGGAAAAATAGGGCATAATATTTTAAAGAGGCCCTTTTACGAAGTCTTGATTTTGTTTTTTTGGGATCTACTAGAAAACGTTTTCATGCTTGAATGTTCTAAAAACATATTTCCCACATATTTTACATTGTTGCAGCACCTCTTTTTCCAGTTTGTCAGTAACACTCTGGGGTGAGTTTCCGGTGCAAAGGCGTAACTCACTGATTAACTACCATAGTACGATACATCGTTGGAGAAACTAACCAACTAGTCACAACTGTTTCCCGAAACCGTAGTAACATGATTGCACCTTTGGTGTTTGAACCACATATTTTCAACAATATAGTACTGTTGTTCGTTAATGACCAGTGTTGTGGGTAATGCATTACAAGTAACACAAGTTATGTAATCAGATTACTTTTTTCAAGTAACTAGTAAAGTAACGCATTACTTTTAAATTTACAAGAAAATATCAGAGTTTCTTTGTTTTCCAATTTCCTCCCGGCACAGCTGAGAGGTCGGTTTGAACTGCGCCCTCTACTGTACAGGTGTGAAATTCATTTCACTTTTGGAGTGAAATGGCCTTAACATTTGCTAAAATACAACATTTAGTTATAAAAACAAACAAATAAACAGCTCAGCCCAGATGAGAAAAAGTAATACAAATGTGACATTACTTTCCATTTTTTTTAGGGAGTAACGCAATATTATAATGCATTACTGTTCATGACGTCACGCATGTGGAGTAGTAATAACTTCTGCTAATTAATATATTTGAGATCTTTGAGATGCTGCTGTAATAATACCACATGATATAAAATACTAAAGAAATGGTCATGTGAAGATGTAATACTTACTGCGGTTGGTCCCAGTGTGAGACCTCGGGCAGTTGCATCACATGTCCTTTGTTAACAAGGTGTTGCACTAGTTCCTCTTTGCTTTCAAACTTCTCCTGACAGCGGTAGCAGCGGCACTGGTGAAGCTCACGGCGGATGTAATTCACTAGTTTGACTTGTTGGTAAAACTTTAGGTCTGGACAAACGACACAAATGACATTAAAGACCTTCTGTGTGGTTAACGGTTCTTCTCAAAAACAGGCCAAAATGTCTGTTTATGCAATTATACTCACTTAAGTCTGTTTTTAATTTGTGTAGGTCAAATTCATGAGTTTCCTGGATAAAAAAAAAAAGTTATTAGTGATGCTCATGTAAAAATGCTTAGAAATAATTTTTAGAAGCACTGATATATACAGTTGTGTTCAAAATTATTCAACCCCCCAATGCTGTAAATGGTTTTAGAGAATTTAGAGTACATTTGTAATTGAATTCAGAATGAAATCCTACAAGGACTTCTTAAAGAAGCATATGCAACTAAAATGACATCAATTGGTTTTGTAATGCAGTAGTAAATGTTTCTTTTGTGAATTCTTCATTGACACAATTATTCAACCCCTTAAAGACTACCACTCTGAAGAACAGAGGTCCATTGAAGTGTTTTCAATCAGGTATTGAAAGCACCTGTGGATGTCAGGGAGCAGCAATAAAGCCTAATAAGCACCAATTAGGCAGCTTTAAAATGACTGTGATACTCAGCTCCTTCTAGACATTTACTGGTGTGGTTACAAACATGGTGAAGTCAAGAGAATGGTCCAGGAAGACAAGAGAAGAGGTGATTACTCTTCACAGGAAGGGCAATGGCTATAAGAAGATTGCAAAGATGTTAAACATACCAAGAGACACCATAGGAAGCATCATTCGCAAATTCAAGGCAAAGGGCACTGTTGAAACGCTACCTGGTCGTGGCAGAAAGAAGATGCTGACTTCGACTGCTGTGCGCTACCTGAAGCGTAGAGTGGAGAAAAGTCCCCGTGTGACTGCTGAGGAACTGAGAAAAGATTTGTCAGATGTAGGTACTGAAGTTTCTGCTCAGACAATACGGCGCACCCTGCGTAATGAAGGCCTCCATGCCAGAACTCCCAGGCGCACCCCCATGCTGTCTCCAAAGAATAAGAAGAGTCGACTGCAGTATGCCAAAAGTCATGTGGACAAACCACAGAAGTTTTGGGATAGTGTTCTGTGGACTGATGAAACAAAATTAGAACTGTTTGGGCCCATGGATCAACGCTATGTTTGGAGGAGGAAGAACAAGGCCTATGAAGAAAAGAACACCTTGCCTACTGTGAAGCATGGCGGGGGGTCAATCATGCTTTGGGGCTGTTTTGCTTCTGCAGGTACTGGGAAGCTTCAGCGTGTGCAAGGTACCATGAATTCTCTTCAGTACCAGGAGATATTGGAGGACAATGTGATGCAGTCCGTCACAAACCTGAGGCTTGGGAGACGTTGGACCTTTCAACAGGACAATGATCCCAAGCATACCTCCAAGTCCACTAGAGCATGGTTGCAGATTAAAGGCTGGAACATTTTGAAATGGCCATCGCAGTCACCAGACTTAAATCCGATTGAGAACCTCTGGTGGGACTTAAAGAAAGCAGTTGCAGTGTGCAAGCCTAAGAATGTGACTGAACTGGAGGCTTTTGCCCATGATGAATGGGCGAAGATACCCGTAGCTCGCTGCAAGACACTTGTGTCAAGCTATGCTTCACGTTTAAAAGCTGTTATAACTGTAAAAGGATGTTGTACTAAGTATTAAGATTGAATGTCACTTGGGGGTTGAATAAAACTGATAATGATGTGAGCAGAGAAAAGACATTTGTGGTTATTTCATTATAAATGTTATGTTATATTTGTCTGACCTACACGTGCCTCTTTGATTTAATTGTAAGCAGGATGACTGAATGATCAAAATCAATGTCAAACCGGCCAAAACAATCAATTTCAGTGGGGGTTGAATAATTTTGAACACAACTGTATAAGTGGCATCATTTACCTCCATGTGTGTGTAAATTTTCTCCATCGTCTCCGCTTGCTGCTCACAAAACAGACACACGGCACACACGGGATGGGCCTGCCAGTCCGACCAATCACTGTAGAGATAGCAGAATATCAGGATTGAGAATAAAACTGAAAATGTGACCAACTTTTTCTTCAGCCTCTGAAGATCAAGTAAAAAGATGAAAGCCTTACTCATCTTCATCTTCAAACAGCTCTCTGTCATCTTCAGACTGCACCTCCTCCCATGTTTTCCCCAACTCCTGCAACATTAAAACAGGACAATAGTCTAAACAGGATGAAATAGATTTCATGCTGAGTATTTATTTGTTCAGGTTAGAAACATACACCAAACCAAAGTATGAACATACCAGGTAATTGATAACGTAGAAGCGATCGTAGTCATGGTTTCTGGCGTTAATCCGTCGATGCTGCTTTTTCCTCATGTGATCTTTCAAGGTGATTTTGTCTCTGAAAGTCTTCTCACAGTACAGACACTGCATGCTATGCAAAATAATAATATGAATGTTTAGTTTCACAATCTTTTTATACTTTTCTTTAGTACTTTTACAGTATAAGGGTCAGTGTTTATTTTGATGTCCAAAGCCAATTTAAAATATACAACCATTTAGTTTGTAAAATAAAATTGATACAATAATTAAAGAAAATTTCCCAAAAATGAAAATTCTGCAGCCAAACAGTTGATGGACCCCATTGACTTCCATAGTACAAAACAAAAAAACAAACAAAAAAAAAACTATGGAAGTCAATGGGGTCCATCAACTGTTTGGCTTCAAAACATTCTTCAAAATATCTCCTTTTGTGTTGAACAGAAGAAATAAATTCATACAGCTTTGGAACAACTTGAGGGTGAGTAAATGATGACACAGTTATGACTTTGTGTGAACTATCCCTTTAAGTAAATAGTTTTAGTTGTCGAAATCTTTATGCTTAAAAGTGCCAAAATGATATATGGGACAATGGACCAAACAAACAAAATTAACAAAAGGATTTTTTCAGTCAACGGATTCAATAATTCATAGAAAAACTAAAACACTTTAAATACAATATAATATATACAAATACATATTTAAAAAGATCTACAAAAATACATATACAAATATATTTATTTATTTATATATATATATATATATATATATATATATATATATATATATATATATATATATATATATATATATATATACACATACATACACATACATACACACTGACAGTATAAAATAACTTGCATTATGCCTTTAAAATGTTTATTTTTTGCATCTTCTCTCTACTTATTTGTCACTGACTCAAAACCTAACCCTACTTATTGAATATTGCAATGACAGCACGCACCAAAAGATGGCGTTCATTGCTTCTCCATCTCCATTTTTAAATTTGTGATAATAGTATGATCATTAATTAAATTAATTAAAATATTTATAATATATAAGTGTGTGTATATATATATATATATATATATATATATATATATATATGTGTATGTGTATATATATATATATATATACACTGTGCAGTATTGCAGATGTCCCACCCCAAATTTATTATATAATAATATTTATATATAAAATGTCATTAATCCTTATACGACCATCTAGGGTCATAGGGCTGGTTAAAGGGTCATAGGGCTGATTAAAATTGTACACACATAATTTTGAATAACATCTTAAAACACTCACTTCTCCAGTTTCCGCTCAAGAGTGTCGAGGAACTCTGTGCAGTAGACGATGTTGTCGGGCAGGCCGATGCTGAACGAGTGTTCTTTAGCCATGTGGTTCAGCAGTGAAGACCTGCAGTTACAGCACAGGGAACAAATACAGCACTTTAAACCTGAATATGTAGTGCTGTTTGATACTGTGAGTTACAAAAAAAAAAAGCATCATAAAATCATGAAGCAAAAACAGCAGTTTATTCATGTAACACGTCGTCATCTTGGTATGATTTCGATTTTCCTTTGCAAATTGAGTTGCCTTGCAGATGCTCCATATATGAAAAATATATATATATATATATATATATATATATATATATATATATATATATATATATATATATATATATATATATATATATATATATATATATATATATGAAGAATATTTTTATTTAGTAAAGTAAAAATATCTGAACAATAATAAAACTTGCTCAGATTTTATTGTATAAAACATTATTAAACATTTAATATTAAATATAAACATTACATATTACTATATAATAATATATAATAAATAATTGCTATTATAAATATGAATTACTTAATAATACAGAGATTGAATCTGTGGGAGAGGTCATGTTCAAGATGGTCAACAATTTCAAGATATGATTAGAAATTAAATTTATAGATCTTAGAATTAGGAATAAATGAGAAATGAGTTTAAATGCCATGAACAGTGGAAGTTCACATCATTTAATATCAGCATTTTGTGTCTGACCCATAGATCTTATTCACAGCAGCGCCATCTTTGATTTTCAACGGGAATGAAAGCGAGGCTGTGAGGAATAGACGTACAGCTCTTCAGTGGGTTGTACTATTATGTGTTTTTGGACGAAACACTGCAAAAATATCTTTCCAAGAAGTTTCAGTGGACAAAAAACTCTAGACAACATGAGCAGTGGAAAATTACAAGTGATCTAGGAGCTTTTTACAGCAGATGCCACTAAAAACACTGCAAGTTTATCCCTCACAGCCTCGTTTCTGCTCTGAATAAAGTCCATTCAGACGCAATAGTCACCTGTTTCCAGTAAACTCCTCACTGCAGAACACACATGTCCGGTGAAACGTTGTATCGTCCCTCTCTTTTTGCTGCTGCTCCAGAACTTTCTCCTATGAAAACATATCAAACTTCATCACAGCTTATCTAGCATCATAAGACATCATTCTAAATTCGGTTACTTAATTATGAGCCTATAAACAATATTCCTCATTGATATGAATCTCAGTGTGGTGCGTTTTTATCATTCTGCATTTCTGAAAACCCGCTGTTCGATTGCCATAATCATCGATAATTAGCACAGACGCAATCTGCAAATGATTGGTGTTTAATAAACAGTGCTAATCCTCTCGCCTCGAGTTTCATCGACGTGCAGCATGTCACCGAATGATTGAGAAAGGTCACAGCTGCACTGTTAAACAGCTGGTCGCCACACTGCAGAGCGACTGCAGAGGTGCTGAGAACGCTGGTTGCCTAGCAACCACAATCGCAGATTTTTGCCAGAGATGAAATGTGTGTAAGATGACTATGTTGACTCATAATATCTCTGCAAAAACAATCTGTAGGGGGGAGGGGATTGGGCTTTTCACTGAACATTGTGTATATTGTTTTGTCAGTACTTTCAGGTACAGTACGTAACCATTGTGGAATTTCTGGCTACCCAAAATGCTTTCATTACACAGTCACTGGATTTCAACTCTATTACTTTTGCTACACAATAAGATTGTTGTTTTGTTACACAACAAGACATCAAAAATGATGCTTTATACTTCATAAACTTTCCAAGTGATATATCCGTTCACATTATGCATTATTCAAGTATTAAAACAGTTTGTTTCAATAATCTTTTAACTAAATGTAATAACATTTTCAATTTATAAAGTGACATTTCCTGACGTAATATGCTTTGTGGGTAGGAAAAAGTTATTAACCAAAATATCTTTTCAATAACATTTTCATTGCATATGTACTATCATTATATATTATCGGCATTTTTCAAAAACATTTTCACCATAGAATTATTTTACAATAAAATCGAAATATTCCTTTTTAAAATTTAAATACAAAAGAAAATGCTGTCTGAAAAGAGAAAATACGCAATGTCTTCCCTTAGGATGGTGTCACTCATATTCTAGAGTTTCTGCATATTAGTCTGACTGGAATCTGTGCTGCAGTAGGATCAGTTTTGAATATTCATAAGCTAATGTCACACAAGGTGGGAGCTGATCCCAGAGCAGCACTTCTAACCTGACAGTCGCAGGTCCTCTTTAACAGACACTCACCAGTCGTTTCTGTTGTAGCTGCTCCCTAAGGACTCTGTCCTCTGGCAGAGCATCACATAATAGGAAGTAGAGCTCTTGTTGTTCTAAAATGACACAAAGCAGCTTTTTGGTTAAGAGTCCAGTCTAAAAATGACAAGACTTTAGATTTCACATTTAAATCATACAATTTAAAGGGCTATTTCTCAGACCAGTTTAATTTTAGTAATTTTAGTACTAAACTTTATTTCAGTTAGTTGCCAAAGGCAACATTTCTCATTTTCGTTTAAGTTTTTTTAAAATTTGTTATTCATCTAATCTTTTTTTTTAGCTTCATTTCAATTAATGAAAAGATTTTTTATAGTTTAGTTAACAGTAACAACGATGCCCAAGACCTTGAATCAAAACTATCAACAACTGTAATGGTAGTTTTGTCCACAAATATTCAATTTTTAACTCATGTCACAGCAGGCACTTTGTGTCTTATTTTCAATTTATTTTGTATGAGGTTTGCGGTTTCCTTACTTTTTGCGATTTTACAGATAAACAGAATTTCATTCAAGGGAAAGAACTCAAAAGAACTCAAAAGGTTTGTGAGCAAAAGTCAAAGTTTCTCAGGAAAACGCAAACATTTTGCGAGTGAACGCAACATTTTTCCGGGGAGCACTAACATTTTGTGCATGAGGGCAACATTTTTTGGGCTAACGCAAACATTTTGCAAGCAAACGCAACATTTTTGGAGAAAAGCAAACATTTTGCGAGTGAACGCAACATTTTTCCGGGGAGCACAAACATTTTGCGAGCAAACGCAACATTTTTGGAGAAACGCAAACATTTTGCAAGCAAACGCAACATTTTTCCGGGGAGCACTAACATTTTGTGCGCGAGGGCAACATTTTTTGGGCTAACGCAAACATTTTGCGAGTGAACGCAACATTTTTGGAGAAACGCAAACATTTTGCGAGTGAACGCAACATTTTTCTGGGGAGCACAAACATTTTGCGAGTGAGTGCAACATTTTCTGGGCAAGCGCAACATTTTTCCGGGGAGCACAAACATTTTGCGAGCAAACGCAACATTTTTCGTGGAAAAGCAAACATTTTGCGAGCGAGTGCAACATTTTCCGGGCAAACCCAAACATTTTGCGAGCAAACGCAACATTTTTCCGGGGAGCACAAACATTTTGCGAGCGAACGCAACATTTTTTGGGCAAACGCAAACATTTTGCGAGTGAACGCAACATTTTTCGGTGCAACACAAACATTTTGAGAGTGAATGCAACATTTTTCAGGGGAATGCAATCATTTTGTGAGCAAACAAATTTTCTCAGGGAAACTTTCTGTTGTGAACGCAAACATTTTGTGAGTTTCTCAGGGAATGCAAAACCATTGAGATTGACATTTTTCCTTCCATCTCATACTTTCTTCCATCATGTCCCTTTAGGGGCTCCACTGAAATCATTTTATATAAGGTTTGCAATTTTTTGAACCCTATTACTAAAATTCAAAATTCTTGTGCGATTTTGTAATTCTAGCAATAAACATTAAAAAAACATAAAAATTACAATAAAATTAAATTTAAAAAAAAGATTTTCTAAGGGGTGTAGGTAGCAGGGTTGCATTTTTTTGCCACAGATTTGATGCGTCATGTGTTACATAATAGCTTACAACAAAAAACAATGGGTTTCCTTTTAAATTCTTTTAAATGAGCTTATTGTAAATTCCATAGCTACTATTACAAAATGCAAACACAAAATTGTTCAGCTCAAATGTGTCTTACCTTCAGGACCTTCAGAATTGGTCTTGATGACACTGCAGAAGTCTGTGATGGGTTGTTCTGTAAACCGTTTCTTCCAGTACAACATATACCTGCAACAAATCAATGAAAAATGTTTCATTATTATGTGTTATTTGTATTGTTCCAGTCTAATATCTCTTTAGAGAAATGCTGAGCCAAATCATGCGAAGCCTCACCGTGGAAAGTCTGCGATGAGTTTGACATCAGCAACGACCAGTTTGTGATCTAACACCATATGCTTGAGAAGTTGGTCTTTTTCAGAAGAGGGAAAAGAGTCGGAACAGAGCACACAGGTCACCGGATGGCCATCGCTGGAGGAGGCGAGACAAGCGCCTCCACACAGCTCCTCAGGGAAACAAAGCGGCTCTAGTATACAATCCTGTTCACCTAGCAATGAGAGAAAACACATCTTTACACCTTCATTCAAATATGACACACAAATATCTTTAAATGACTGAAGCCACTGAATTCATTCTGGGTCATTCACTCATTCAATTTACATTGATCTCGTACATCCCATGACCTCGCATGATGTCATCACACAAACAAGTAGCTGATTCACACAAAATGAAGGTGTGGTTCATGTAAACAGCAGGTTATGCTCTAAAAACCTGATACATTTGTGCTCCTAAATGCACTTTATGAGTTGTTTTGCCTCTAAGAAGTGAGCTTTTGCATTGACAGATTAAAGATCAGCTATTAGAAGATAGTTCCTCCCACTCCCTACTAAAGAAAAACAGCTTTAGCTAGTCTGGTCTACTGGTTTAAGATGGACTACCTAACCAGTAAGACTGGTCTGATGCTGATTTTAAAGGGGTTTTGGCTGCTTTCCATCTAGAAGACCAGATGTGCAGGGCTGAGAGACAAATATTAATTAGCTCTGACGATTAAACCACCAATCCAGATTATGTAAGTTATTATCCAGAGTCCTTGTCAAAGAAATACCGCACACATGTACAAAACAAAGCACATGACAAACTTGCATTATGGTTTATGAAGACTTATTGTTATAACTAGCATTTGCAATATGTAGTTGTCGGGCATGTTTAGGAAACCCAAAATAGAACTTTTTAAACATTAAAATAAACGCAAACAAAGCAATATAACGCCGACATATCAGCCAATTTGTTTAATTTGGTTAACCAACCTGTCAAATTAGTGTTGTGCATCTGTGCTGCCATGTTTTTTTTCTTCAAGTCACGTGAGCTGGGAAATGACTCATTGACCAATCAGCGTTAAAACACCGGTTAGTGCGCGGTTTATGGGTATTGTAGTGTTCTATCCACGCTTTCTCATTCATTTCCTACATCTCCCATGACGCAATGGTGTTTTTCTTCAGGGCTGAGAAGTGTGGTGTATGTGGGATGCTGCTGTGGCTCTGCCCTCAGAACAATACAGTGCAACCCTGTGTAACAACAATATGGATAGTATCCGACGTAATTGCCCTGTTTTATAGCACATTTTATTTTACTTGACGCGGAAAAAATGTGGATACCGACTGAACATGAAAAATATGGCGTTGGTAAGTAATATATTGACATTATATTGCCGCATCGTTAATAAAACGCAAGTTATATCGCTGCAGGTGCGATAATGAGCCGTGACATCTACAATCTGATGGCAGATGAAACGTCACATCATTTTCCGTTCATTTAAAATCTTGAAGTCTAGTGACAGAATAATGCATATTATTACTATTTTTAAAATAATTTTTCATTTTTCGACCGAAATTATTTATTTTGTTTTCCTTCATTAATTTGAATGGTCATCTTGAATAGCAATAACAAGAAATAGCCGCAGTAAAGGCTGATCTTTTGTCTTTCCTCATACAGACGCTATAATTTATTTACTTAGAATATGATTTTACGTCTATAATCGAAACAAGGCTGTTTTATTTGAAAAATAGGATATTAATTTTTAGTCCTATCTATTATTACATCAACAGCAACCAATAACGTATTCGATTTACGTTCAGTTTAAATATTTATTTAATGTTTATACATTGACATTTTGTTAACATGTTCACATTTAAATATTTACATTTATACATTATTGTATGTATACCTATCTATCTCTCTGCATATATTTATCTATCAACCTATCTATCTGTCTGACTATATTTATCTATCAACCTATCTATCTGTCAGTCTACATTTATCTATCTACCTATCTATCTGTCTGACTATATTTATCTATCTATATACCTATCTATCTGTCTGACTATATTTATTTATCTATATACCTATCTATCTGTCTGACTATATTTATCTATCTATCAACCTATCTATCTGTCTGACTATATTTATCTATCAACCTATCTATCTGTCTGACTATCTGAAGAATTTTTAAATGAATCTGTGATCTGTCTTTCATCTCTCTGTATGTGTAACACACACACACACATACACACACACACCCTGTTTACATTCCGATAAATCAATTATGGACTAGATTACGTTAAATAATGCTTGTATTAAGTGCAACCAAATGTTCAGGGCAAGTTAAATGATAACCACAGTGATTTTATTTTGATTTATTTCTTGTAAGTTTGTTGTGATAGCAGCTGACAGTTTGAAGGATGATTTTTGGCAGAGGAGCAGCAGAGCAGTCTGGATTCTGCTCATCCCTCATTGGCTGATGGCTAGAGACAAAGTCAGTTGAGCGGCGTGAGGAGTCCAGTAGTACAGAGGAGTTCTCGTGGACCTCGGGTCTTCTGTGATCTCGTTCACTACAGCTTTACTCAAATGAACAACAGGGTGACATTTGATCATTTCTTCACTTGGAAGGAGAGAAGGTCAGAGCAAAGAAGAGAGGTGGTTCGAAGGGGCAGGGAGGGTTGGACATTAAACAAAGCCTCTGTTTCTCTGTGCTTAAATTGTGGAATTGTATTATGGCAAATTGGGAAATGATTTTTTTTATTCACATTAGTGACAAGCCACATCTGGAGCATATTGCACTGGAAAATGGCTGCATATTACAGTGCTGCTCTTGGAAAGTGAACGCAGCTACCGAAACCTTTATCAGTCATGAAATATGGATGGAGTCCAGCCGGGACGGCACACACACACACACACACATAAATGCATGCATACACATTTACACACAGGCGTGAACCGTAATCTTGGCCTCTCAGCCCTTTTGGTTGCAAATTCAGCTTAATGAACCATCTGCTATTTACAGTAAATGTATCATTAAATGCAATGGCATTTCAAACAAGAATGTGTCTGTTGATCATCTTCCCACACCTGGCTTTTCCTCTAAAACCAAAGCTGATGAAAGGAAATGAGGCTGTTGAGTGAAGAGAATTTAGCTAAAAAATGATCATTATTTTCTCATCTGTAGGACTTCTTTTTCTGTTGTGGAGCCCAAAAGGAGAAGTTTTTGTCCCTACAATTACATTAAATGGGGACTGGAGTGTTTAAACTTCAAAAAGGACCCAAAAGCACCTTAAAATCATAAATGTAGTTTATATGATTTCTGTGCAATGTCACAATTCTTCTCAATTAATTCAAGTAGTGTTGTGTTGCGAGTGACGAATGAAAACTTAAAGATATAATTTACCCAAAAATCAAAATTCTGTAATCATTTACTCCCCCTCATGTTGTTCAAAACCTTTTTGTCTTACTTTTTTCCGTGGAATTTTAAAGAAGATGTTTTGAAAACGTCTTAGGCCGAGTGTCCACCAAAGCGTTTTTCCAGTGACTAGCATACTTTTCCAATTGTTTTCAATTGAAGCGCCGCATTTTTTATTAAACCCCAGGAGCGTAAAGAGGCCTTTCTTACGCTCAAGCAATGAGTGCTCTGTGCTTTTTACCGGTTGCCTCTAGTTGAAGAATGTTCAACTTTGAGTAAACGCTTTGCTTATCACTGTCACTTTTTAGCCAGCCATCCAATCAGAGTGCAGGAGGTGCGGGACAAATACAACACCGACCAACCACTACAAGCATAATAACAGAACAAAATCATTTAAATGAAGAGCCAGAGCAAATACTCTACATTGTATCGACATTTTTTATATAGAAAATGTACAGAAACAAAATGTAAAATGAGGTGCTTGTAACACTTCCGCGGATATTCTGTATCATAGCAATCAAAGCGTCTCAACTGAAAAAAAACGCTGTGGTGCCAAAGTGCTCCCAAGCGCTGACAGCTACGCGTTTTCAGCAGAGCGTCTAGTGTTTTCAGCTGGCTAAAAACGCTTTGGTGGACAAACGGCCTTGGTGTTTTTTGCACACAATGAAAGTTAGAGGCCAGTGTTGTTCTGGATGCCATTAAATTTCATTGTATGGACAAAAACAGTAAAAACATTCATCCACATGACATGAGCATTTTCATATTTGGGTGAATGTTGAAAACTTGAAATCACATCATCCTAAATGTCATCTCTGCATCCCTGCTGAATTGAGATGCTGATCGGCTAGCGATGAAAATCACCATGTGGAATCTGCAGGCAACAGCTGGGAACAGACAGTTTGACAAGACCACATTGGTTTATAATTACGCCATAATGTTCAGAACATTTAATCAGTAAAGTGAAAGCTAATGTCACCAGTACATAACACTTTTCTTGTTTCTTCTTATTCCAGACTCTTCCGATTTATTGAAGAATTTAACATAATTGAAACATCAACCGCTTTACTTGCCATCAAACCAAAAGTTGATCTCAAACTCTTTAGCGATAAAAGCTGATAGTCTGGGATCGCCACATCCCATTCCTGTGCTTTTCGGCTCGGATTTATGATGGTAGCGCATTCGGCATACAAATGAGTCTGTTGCTTTTGTCACATGCTGACTGGGCGCCTACTGTGCCCTGGTCAACAGGCACGCTGCCACTCTGAGAAAGAGATAAGATTGACAGATAAAGCTAGAAGAGGCCTAGTCAGCTGCTAGATCTGTGAGACGCTAGTTGGAATTAAATGAGACTTCCAGTGCACACATAAGCTCTGTTCCTAAACCTAGTGAGGCATTTTTAAGGCATCATGGGATGCAAAAGCTGTTCCGAAAGGTTGGCAGCAACATTATGTGGCCCTCTAAGATACCTCATTTTGGCCAAATCATGAGGCAGCACTGCATGTATCCTTCACATATAGACCTTATACGCCAGAGAAATGAGCACGCAGCCATCTTTAGAATTTTTAAACTTCAGTTTTTGCGGTAGCTCTGTATATTTCTTTGGCATCGCTGTCGAAGAATAATTAGGTAGATTTGCTTATTGTAGAGTTAATGAAAGTTATGAGCATTGTAATGTTTGAAGCGGATGTCATAACAAATGTCATTAGACCGGGAAGATTTATGGTTCATTCATAAATCTGTAAGCGGTGTTGGGGAAAGTTACTTTTAAAAGTAATGCGTTACAATATTGCGGTACTTAGTTACTGTAACACAATTCTTAAGTACGGGAAGAAGGATGCGGGAACCGGCGAACATTCAACGTAACTTTTAATATCAAAATAAACAAACAACAAAACGAAGGTAAAATGTTCCTCATGGCAACTGCTGCCAACACAAACATAATAAAATAAAATCCAGGCCTGGTCCTCTCTCGTCCTTCACTGTCGTCGCTCCTCTTTTATGCTTCCGGAGATCCTCCGTGAAAGATACGAGACCGGTGCAGTGCGCAGCTGACACTCATTCTCAATCACGTCACCGGCCTCGCACCGTTCCCTCACGGCTCTCGCCTGCCCTGCTCGTCACAGTTACTTTTTATGTAAAGTAATGCATTACGTTACTTTTGCATTACTTTTTCTCATCTGGGCTGGGCTGTTTATTTCTTTCTTTTTATAACAACAAAAAAGGTCTGTTTTTGGTAAATATAAAGACCTGTTCACACACAAAGTGAAATGAATAAGCCTCAGGCTGAAGGAAAAGCAAATTCACACCTGTACAGTAGAGGGCGCCGTTCAAACGAACAATCCTCTCAGATGTGCTGTCATTTTGGAATACAGAAGAATAGGACACAGGAGAAGAAGTAAATGAGGAAAAGTATGCTCACATTTAGTCTGGAAAAATAGTCTAGAATAACCATCATGTTCACATAGCGCACACCTGCACTCCCGGTTTCTCTCAACATGGGGATAGGAGAGCTGTCAGCCAGTAACTGGGAAAACAAAGTACAACAAAGTTACTTATTTGAAAAAGTAACTAACTCCTTTTGTTGTAAATTTAAAAGTAATCTGTGACTTTACGAGTTACTTGAAGAAATTAATCTGATTACATAACTCACCTTACGTGGTTACCCCCAGAAAGGTAGTAAAGACATTGTTAAAATAGTCCATGTGACTACTGTGGACTTAATTTTATTGAGCAACAAGAATATTTTTTGTGTGCAAAAAACAATAAAAAATAATGACTTTATTCAACAATTTCTTCTCTTCAGAGAAGGATGCCAGCTCATTATTGGCCAGCTCCTGCATCAGCATCATGCGCATGTGTCATGGTGCTCATGTCAACTGTGTTGGCCAATAATGATCCGGATTTCTAGCCTTGAACCCGGAAGCGCTGCACTGTGTTTACTACGTGAACAGACTGACAGGGAAGAGAAGAAATTATTGAATAAAGTCATTTTTTGTTTGTCTTGTCGCTTCATAACATAAAGGTTGAACCACTGTAGTCACATGGACTATTTTAATGTTGTCTTTACTACCTTTCTGGGCCTTGAAAGTGGTAATAATGCTGTAGTCTATCAGAGGCCAAAAAACTCTCGAATTTCATCAAATATCTTTATTTGCGAGGATAAACAAAGGTCTTGCGGTTTGGAACGACATGAGAGTGAATAATTAATGTCAGAATTTAAATTTTTGGGTGAACTAACCCTTTAACATCAAACTATGTTGGAATTAATTGCGAAGTGAGTCTCTTATACGCTTAACGTGACTAGTGCTGTTATTGTTGGAATTTTTCAGTCAAATTTTAAAGTGCCATTCACCCAATGTTTGTGTTATAATATTGGAGTAACATGCTGTTATCTAATCATCATGTAAATGTAAAACAATATTTGTGATGAGTTGCTACCAATGTAGAGAATTTCAAAGCAGATGCTTATGAAGTTGAATGTCAGGCAGTAGATAGCTAGACAGCATGATAGGTTTTGGAACACATCTATAACTTATGACATATTCTTAAAGATTTGTGAAAGCTTAAAGGTTTATAGCCCATAGCGAGCTTTCACAGTTCAAATAGCTGCATGTCACAAGAACCACAACAAGGTGTAAAAGTGTCACTAGTGAGTTCTTTGAAACCGGTGATCTAGGAACAATATTTTGTAAAAAATATCCTGTCACTGCAAAGACTCTGTTTAGAGAGAGAGCAGGATAGAGATTTGAATCATTCATGCTTACAACTATTTCAGCAGCTCTTTCTGCATAATTCATTGCATGTTACCACTTCAATAACGTACTACGTGCTACGTTCTCAGTCACTGCCAAAACAATCGTTAGGGTTTTATTCTTTGTTACAATCAGCTCATCCAGCATCCTGTTGCCAGTATCCACTCATATTTTACTCACTCCCATAATTCCTTTCGCCCTCCAGGAGATAGCAGAAAGAAGCCAATAATGGATTTATTTTTCTGTGGCCTTGCCAGGAAAAGGAATCTCTACAGATTTCAGACTTTTGATACTTCAGAGCTTTTATCTAATTCATCTCATGGGTTTAAAGGGAAAAGTTCACCAAAAATGAGAGTTCCGTAATTATTTATTCACCCCCATGTTGTTCCAAAATCCATGAAATGAAAATGTATATTTTGTAAATGCATGTTATAGATAATTGTGAATGATTCATCCATTTATGTTTCTTTTTTCTTTTTTTCTTTTAACTCTTCATCAAAGTGTCATTGCTTTCTTTCTTCCAGTGAAACAACAGACTTCTGTCTGATGATGTAAGCAGGACTTCTCCAATCATTTCGTCCACCTAAACCCGCCCTTTTCTTACAATCGACTGCAAGCTTGCATTCAGATCTGCCTCCATCTAATCAAAAATCAATGGATAGAACCATGTGCTGTCCTACATTTTTTATTTTTTGATAATCTGTCATGATAATCATGTGAGAAAACATCCATTTTACATCGTAATACAGAAGAAAAGATCTTTCACAATTTCTGTTTTAATTTAAAATTTAAGTGAGCATTAGATGTCTTCTAAATGGAATAGATTTAATAATAGGTGAAATTCGCATATACAATTAAATATCCAATTCTGAACAATACCAATAAAAAAAAAGTTGGCCATTTACTAATATGCATTCACTGGTAAGTGGGAATACACATGCTTTGGCAAAGGAAATTATTAATTTAGCAAATATTTGGTCTTTTTATGGAAAGAGTTCTCTAAAGATTTTTCTAATTTGTGACTTATGGAGTGACATGAGTAAATAATGACTGAACTTTCATTTTTGGGCGTACTGTCCCTTTAAATCCATCTTTGCTAAACAGCAGTTGAGCTCTAGGTTTTTTGGCCCTCAACTGTAGATTGCATGTTTTATGCAAGTTTTGAAATATCCAAGGATGATAACTGACCGTATGCGCTGTCTGTCAGGTAGTTTACAGTGTGACTCGAACAGTTGTGCTCGTTGGTTGCTGTCAAAACGCATGTAGAGCATGGCTGTCTGTGTGGGAAGGGTTTGAAAAGGGCACTCGCTCGCCAAACTGCTGCCTTTGTGCTTGTTACCATCTGTCAGAGCTCGTTGGGTGTTTTTCGTAGGAACCACGTTGATAGTCAGGTGAATTTACTCTTACCTACTGGTTGGAGAAGTTGAATATGGTTTGTTATTCTCTGAGAAACCTATGAGGCCGTACTTGACATGCAAGTTTTATTTTTGCCGTGCTATTGGATACACCAAGTCAACAGGCTTGAAATAGTGATGGGAATTCTGATTATTTTTCCGGTGAATTGGTTCTTTTGGATAGTTCTTTTTAATGGACTGGTTTAACATAATCCCACAATGACATCACGAATAAGCAATTCTATTATTAAAGGGTTAAAATGTAAGATTCTGTCATCATTTACTCACCCTCTTGTCGTTCCAAACTCCTAAGATGTTCGTTCATCTTCAAAACACAAATGAAGAGATTTCTGTCCCTCCATTGACAGTCTAAACAACTACCACTTTGTCGCTTCAAAAAGTTCACGAAGAGTCATTCAGTCAAGAGCAGTGAGTATTTTTCTTTGTCTTTTGTTGTTAGATTAACATTGAGGACAAAGACTGCAGTAAGTTTATTAGGCTGCTGTCACTTTAAGAGCTGCACTGATCTGTTACACACAAGTTTTCTTTCTCAACTGTTATAGTTGGTCATGTCTTAAGTGAACATGTTTCACTAGAATACTTGCCTATATTATTTTGACATAATTTTGTGTGAATTTGTGTGTTCAAGCATAAGAAGACATGAAAGAGAACTCTATTTAATTAGCTATTCGCACACTGTCTGAGAGGCAGCTTTCTGGGTGCGTGCTTCGGATGTTTGCTCACAAAAAACATCTTGAAAACATCATGTGATTACTGTACCGCCTTCCTGTTATAAATTAGGGAACCACTTATTATTATCCAATCACTTAGTAGTTCATATTTTTACTTGCTCATTTAGTTTTAATTAAAATGACACCTGTGTGCTAAGTGAGCGATCAGCAATCAAGAGCATATACGTTAACGTTACTAATATGCTCCTTGTTTTACTTTCTTTGCTATTGCCATATCTGAACTACAAACTGATACCAATACCAGTATCGGCCCAATACCGATATTGGTTTTGGTGCATTTCTACTAACCGCTGAGTGCTGAATGAATCGTTTCAGGTAATTTTAGAACCAATTCACCGAAAGAACCAGTTCAAAAGAACGATTCATTCGTGAACCAGACATCACTAGCTGGAAATATTTGTGTGAGAAAAGAGGATATGAACCTACATCGCCTGCATGAGCACCATGACTCAATGCCTGTTTTTTTTTCTAAAATAAAGACATTAAGTAATGTTTCACTCCTCAAAATGTGGACCAAATTGACGGAGCTAAGCGATAACGCGGTTCTTGAAATGTGTTACGTGTCATTGACTTTCTTAGACTGTCAGTAGAGTTTCTCTGTCTTCTGTTACATTAGAGAAAGTGACAGACGAAGACAAACAATTCCCAAAAGTGAGTTTGCTGTGTGTTTTCAACCACTCTCATCCAGTTCTTTCTCTCTGTCTCAGTTGTTCTCTCTCTGGGCATTTTGGTAATAACGGCTGTCCTGTGCTCCATGGAGAATAGCTACAAGACATTCCCATCTGAGTGCCACGCTTCACTAATGAACACAGACTACAAACACATTTAGACTACTTTCCGTTGTCAGAAAATCATCTGAGAATGCTCTCTTTTGAAACTGTGAAAGTGTTTGATATTTCTTAATAGATTCAACAAGAAAAAGATTTATTCACTTGCCTATCTTCACTCAAATAATGACTCTTTGCAAACAGGTTTCCAGAACACTCAGCGGTCTTTCATTGGTCAGTTGCACAGACAGCCACACCCCCCAACTCACGCTATTGGTTGCCACTGTTGCTATGTCAGGTTAGGCCAGGGTTCTTAAACAAACAGAGCAATGTTTTGATAATACCTTAGAGCCACAGTCTTTACACTTTTGGGGGCTTATTTCTAAACTGGGATAGGAAAGGCTGGGATACATTTTAGAAACCTCTTTTGATGAAAGTCAGTCACTTTTATCAAAGAATCATTGTGATAAAGGTCCTGACTCCTACAATCTAGAGGTTACTGGGGTGTATTTCTCTGGAGACAAATCTTGAAACGCGCAAAAGTCTTCATTTAATTGCGATAATGTCTAGGAGAAACAATTGAGGTGATAAAAACCTTTTTTTTGTGTGATTTCTCTTCTTTTTAATCCTGCTAATCCTGTATAGTACATTGCTGACAGAATTGATTTGTTAATCTAAACGTTCTTTGTGCATAATAGTGGCCTGTATTTATTTTAAGTGAGATGTCGTTACAGTGATGGCATTTTATTTTTGTAGAACTACAATAGGACCTGCGCTGTTTTATATGCAAATAAAGTGTTAATATAGAAAGATGTTGCTCTCTGGGAGTGAAGAGAACAAAGCAAAATATGTGAGACATGTAATATCAAATCTAATATTCTCATTACTGCACACAAGGGCTGAGTCTGGGAATCATTATACATCAAATGAGAAAACTGCACCGCTGGTGTACCTCTGATACTTGATTTTTATTAAAGTTTGTTTTTAGAGACTGGCTGAGCAATTTTCGGCCAATATATTGAACTTGTGTCTCTTCTAATGCTCTGTGTGGTTAAATGAACCAAAAGCTTTATCACCATCCTGTATATTTTCGAAGCTTCCATCTTAACCCTATAAAGCCTCATGTATCATATTTGATACAGTAATAATGTCTAAAGGTTCAATAAACTGTTCCATTTACAAAAATTAGATGTTTCAGACTATCATTTCATATGTCAGTCTTTATAGTTTTAAAAAATGGCTTGATGACCATAGTTTTGATGTATTTCTTTTTGAAACATGAACCAGGATTTGCTATGTCCTTTGTAGGGGCAACAGTGGTATTGGGGGGAAGGGCATTGTCATTGTAGAGTACATTTGATTGAACAAAAATATAGACACGCCCAAGAGTGCTGGATGAGTCATCAATTATATGATTATATCGCAATTATAAACGCAATTATATTATATATACAATTATTATCATATATAATTAGAATTTATAAATGGTTTAATAATATAAAAAATAATAACAATGATTATTATTATGTAATCATATATATATATATATATATATATATATATATATATATATATATTTAAAGGCACAATATGTAAGATTTTTGGATTAAAATATCAATGACATCATACCTACCTACCTATTTCTGTTTTTATTTCGTAGAAACCATGGAAACACCAAAGCTTTAATATATTATATGTTTTAATAGACAAGGGAACAACTGTTTGGATAGATTTATAGACCTAAAACTAATCATTGTTATATACCTCAACACGTTTAGTCTTATTGTTTGAATCTCGTTTTCTTGATTATATTAATATGATAATATTAATCAGCTTAGCTGAAGTATGCAACAAATGTCTCACAGCAGAGTGAATGCACTGAGTAACATTATAACATAACACACTCAAATGTATCTAATATGATAAACAGCGCCGCGTTACCCCACACATACGCATGACCGGAAGAAGCGGAAGCAGCGACTACGGCATAACAAATGTTCTGCTGCTCTCGAGGCGTGTGTCGCGCTCGTCTCTCATTACCAATCGCTCCAGCGGCCTCGTTTAGCTCTCTGTCCTACTCTGCTTCAATAATAATCTCACCCATGAACATGATTTCTGCCTGAGTCCCGTTGGATTCTTTTCCCCTGGCTGTGAGGTGAAGACGACATATCCCATGATTCCGTGCTTAATCTTGGCGTCATCAAGCTACACCTTTGTTTTTGAATAGGCGACCTCTAGCGGCGAAAAGTTACATATTGTGCCTTTAATTATGGTTTTAAAATTCAAATTAAGATTCAAAGGATCATATGATCAAAAGTTTTATTAAAAACATCTGAAATGTTTGTGATTTTGTATGTTACTGCCGTAAATCTACAGCTACTTTTGAATGGTTGTCAGTGGATTAATTGGAGCAAACAGTGTAGTGACGTTATCTATCAGCAGGTGCTGTCCAGCCTAACCTTTGTGTTTAACCTCTTCGATTGTAGTTCAATCCCATGTAATCTTTAGTTAAAGCAATCCCAGCCTCACTCACTACAAGAAAAACTGCAGCACTGATCCCAGACGTACTCATACAAACATCCCTTCCATTAGCATTTTAAGTGTCGTGTTGGTATTTCTGTGTATCAAGAGTATCGCGCTCTGCCTTCGGCTGGCATTGTCCTCTCTCGAGGCTGACTCAATACAACATTACAGCTAGCGTCAAAAAGCAATATGAAGAGAATTTAGTGTGCACACCCATCCATCACACTGACACGCAGACAGATTTCAGCGAGCTCTGACTATCTACAGGGGATTCATTCTGCTGCTGGCTTAACGCTCTGACATCAGCTTTTTACTGTCTCTGATAATGGTGATAAATGGCATTTGCGTTGAATACGTTAGTACATGTAAAATATAGTAAGTAATGATGGAACTTCAGAATATACAGGATAAGTGTTTTAACTTGTACTGTGTCAGATCAGTGGGATTTTCAGTTGTGTTTTCCATGAAGCCTGCAGTGTGAGAATGTTTCAGGCCAGTTGATGGTACCTTCATTTGCAGAATCGGATCAGTGTTGTGTTTGCTGGCTTATATTATGTCAAAATTGCGTGAATGATAGTTATTGGAACTATTACAATTTAGTCATTTTTTGCAGTTGTATGAATTCATAGCTTTAATAAAGTCACATTTTAGTAATTTCTAGAATACTAAACTAAGGTTTACTAAGGTTTAGTAACTAAGGTTACTAAACTTTACTAAGGTTTAATTTTCTAAACCTTAGTAAATTGCTGCTAAGAAAATGTAACATTAAAATTAAAAATATATATTTCTATATATATAGAAATATATTCTCTATATTCTTTATATTCTCTCTCTCTCATTCATATATATATATATATAGATAGATAGATTGGAAACATTACAATTTTTAAATGTTTTTGTAAGAAGTCTCACAAGAGCTGCATTTAATCAAAGTACAGTAAAAACGGTAATACTGCAAAATATTATTACAAATTAAAAGAACTGTTTTCTATTTGAATATATAAAGCATTTATTATATAGAAATATTTTGTATCATTATAAATGTCTTAACTGTCCTTTTTGAAATGTTTGAAGAATATGATAGTTTCCACAAAAATGTTAAGCGGCAAAAACTGTTTTCAACATCTATAAAAAATAATAAAAAAGTGTTTTCTTGAGCATCAAATCAGCATAAGACTGACATCTTAGTGAGCATAAGAGACTTCTTTCAAAAATTTTGAATGTTTCCAGAAACTTTAAAGGTACTGTATATGTTTCAAATGAAACATTTAGCTAAAAAGTAAAATTATGCTCGGTTTGTAATGTGGCTATTAAATTAAAATTCTGTATGTTATGGTTGATTATCCAATATACAGTATAGTCAGTAATGAAATTTGAAACTATTTTGTCCAAATAAATTCAAAATAAACACAAAAAGCTAAATCAGTTGTTTTAAATGCTATAAGTGAATTGCACAGCATAATAATGTATAGTTTTAAAAAACATATTTTAGTTATTTCAATCTGCTAATTATATAATTAAATATTTATTAAGATAAGCCGATTTGGTACTGATTTTTTTTTTTTTTTTACAATACTACTGATTATATATTGAAAGCACAAGCTAGAAAGCTTTGTCCATACCTGTGTTTTAATTGTTACACACTTCTTATACAGTTCATAAGTCTAGCTTGATGAGAAATTATTTCTGATAATTATAACCTTATGAACATGAACGTGTCAGCATAGCAACCAGAGTGATGGAAGGAACAATCGCTCAGTCCATCATGACCTTTTTTCCCAACTCAGAAATGTGCAGTGTGTGATATTTTTCATATCCACAGAGATTTTAAAGCTGTAAGTGCATAATATTATTCAGTCTCTTAATGTGGCCACATTAATTAATGCCATCTTAACCTTTCTAAAATGCTTAGATGTCTAATAGCAGCCGCATTAACGCAGAAGCAACCTGACTGGACCTTTCTGCATTATGGCCGTAGATCACAGCCATGCGATTGAGTCACAGCGTTATAGGGGTCCGGAGGGCTCTTTGCACCTGGTAAGGGTTATGTGAGACGGGCCTCTGGCTGCCCTGTCTCTCTGCCAAGCAGCAGTGTGTGTCCACAGCGCTGACAGCAGGACCGTGGGAAAGCGTTTAGCACAGGCGCACAGCTCAAACGGGTTTGCCCGTCCTATTACAACAGAGCTTTTGTCACTCCCGTTGGCAATGGCTGAGGTTCAAATAGAGGTTTAAGCTGTAATAAAAATCATATGCAATTTAATATTTGACTCTGTAAACTAGATTTGTGCAAGATGTACTAGATCCTGAAGACAACGTGACTGTTGTTTGGCCATGCAAAACTTACCGCTATGATGCTTGTAATTGTAGGTTGTTGTCAGGGCGTTGCTATGTGCGTCAGACTTGTTTGTAAGCTGTAGTGAAGTTCAGTTTGTGAGCAGTTGTTCTTTTGATTCTGTTCTTTTCACTTAATCACTCAAAACTGGTTCACAAAATGAGTCATTAAATTCAACTGAATCAAAATTATTATTAAAAATCCTTAATCCAGTAATTCCATATGATTGGTCATGGAAATGACTGTGGAAAATTCATTGGTTAAATAAGATATTTATATTTGGGCCAGTGATGTGACACTCATTTTTTGTTCTATCAATTAATTTATTAAAAAATGCATAATAATTTTAAAAATCATTTTGATTAAAAAAAAAATTAATTTTAAAATTAAATACATTTTCTTTTAATTATTTTGTTGTGTCATATATATATGTATATACATATATATATTGTGTCCATATATATATATATATATATATATATATGAAAAATATTTAAATCATTATTATATATGCTTTTACTTTTTGTTTTGAAAAAATCTGAAACATTTTCATTAAAAAATTTTTAAATTACTTGATATTTAAAATTGTTTATTTTTTGATCATTAAAAGTAATTGATTCTAGGATTGTTGTTAATAAACTAAAAACTACAACATCAAAAAAAGAAGCTGTCCGAAACAATACATGAGCCGTCCGCCATATTGGAATCGTTAGAGCTGGTCTGTGAACACTCAAGAGCAAGTTAACTGTGCGTCTGTAACTCTAGTTATACGCATGTATGATTAATCGCGTGTGACGAGATCTTGTGCCACGAGATTAAAATGTGATGAGATTTACATTGCGCCTCTACTGACACCACTACATTTACATTACGCCTCCACTGTTGGTTTGCTTTTTATAAAAATAAAAACCATCTTATTCAGTTGGATAACAGTCGCTTCAATTCCAACCAGCTCATCCAACGCGAGCAGCAGAGCTGTACGTAGTGCAGCAGGAATCAGAGTTCACTGATCAAGTGACGAGATGACTGACAAGACCATGGCGGAGGATTCGTTGCATGACAGCCTAAGCGTCTGTCAAGCACCGCCAGAGTATGTGCGATCGCAAAAATGAAAGTAAAACGTGAGCACGCATTCAAATGAGATTTCACTACCCTGCATTTTGACAGCAGCTTCATAATGCATGCAAATATCTCCCTATATGAAAGCTATCTTCGGCTGGGCTGTGTAGTTGTAACCAGCTCTTAGATTTTTATCATGCTTGAAGAAAAATTTGGTCTCTTTTTGATTATGGTTACACTTATTGTTTGCACTTAATAAGACTAAGGTTAACCCATTTCTTCGGGAATTTAAATATTAGATGTTTCACAACCAGAAGTTACGCAATGATGTGGCAACATTGATTCTTA
Source organism: Zacco platypus (assembly GCA_038088235.1). Classification (NCBI taxonomy): domain Eukaryota; kingdom Metazoa; phylum Chordata; class Actinopteri; order Cypriniformes; family Xenocyprididae; genus Zacco; species Zacco platypus. The sequence continues at coordinate 11,738,191 of CM076063.1, read as the reverse complement.
CTGTGAGTGACGACATGCTTATTCAAGATGGCGGTCATACCGATGTGTCTGGAGCGGTCAAATATGGCATACATGTCTATGGTTGCCCTTCCCTACTTGCAACATCTCTCGTGGTTCAGGACGAATGCGTTTGCTTCACATCTCTGACAAGCAGTGAGCACAGCAACACATCTCGTCTTTAAAAGCTGACATGGCTGTTTTTGGTAGCCTGCTTAACCTCCGAACAGTGTCAGAACTCTGTCGGTTTTGTTTATGCATATGATTATTTATTTATTTCCGTGTCAGATAGTTTCCTAACCCACTTGAAATGCAAATAAGCACTCAAAATTAACATATTTGTGCATAGAGAGTGTACGCATATGGATGCAGAAAGTGGTTGATAGGTTGAGCCTGTGTGTTCCTGTGTGAGAGATCTTGTATTTGTTATGTAACTTGTGCTTTGGGAGGTGACTCAGGGTTTATTTAAGAGAGCAGTGAGATAATGTTAGAAGTGCAGATCTAAGCATAGTATGGTTTATTTTTCATAAGGAAATGTGTGCTGGGATGGGTGTTATTCAGAAGTGAATTGAATTTAAAATCCTTGTGCAGTGAATATTGAATGAAATGTTTATATCACTTCATGCACTGGGCCGAACTAAAAATGGTTTTTGCTTCTAGGCAAAGTTTTGTGAAGACAGATGGATTTGTCACCTTGTGGTCTATCAGAACTGTAACTCATGAGTCGCACGTTGTTTTACTCATTGTTTGCTTGTTTTTCCCTCAGTGCTGGCAAATTTTCGAGGAATGGTTCAGCATGGACTCCCGCTGGAGATCGGCGACACAGTGCAGATTTTGGAGAAATGTGAAGGTAGTCTATGTTTTCGTTGTGTTGCTGATTCATCAACTTCTTAAGAACTGTAGATCTTCAGCTATGGAGGTGGACTCTGTTGAATTTATTTGTTGATATACAGTCAGTTGGTAATAGATTTTAACACCCCTCTTTACAGTTCATTAAAAAAAAAAAAATTATATTTTCCTCTCAAAATATCTGATTGGTTGATTCTTACTATTCTTATGTTGTTTACATCTTTTTTTTCTTTTTTTCGGGTGCTTCTTCAACGATAGACACTTATGTCCCAGGGTATGATTTTTTAAACTAACAATTTATTTATTTATTGCTAAAAACTAAACTAGCTGACTATTTAACTTAACAATTTTGGCAACTTTTAGCACTACTTTTAAAAATGGCTATTATTTATAGATTTTTAAAAAAAATTGGAGACCTTTCAGTCTTAAAATATGAAAACTAAACTAATCTTAACATAGTGAGAAATAATATATTTTAATATTGTAAAAATAATGTATTAACTATCATGAACTAACCATGAGCAACACATTTGTTACTGTATTTACGAATCTTAATTAACGTTAGTTAATGGAAATTGTTTGTTCATGTTAGTTCACAGTGCATTAACTAATGTTAACAAGATGTTAATAATGTATTAGTAAATGTTGAAATTAACATTAATAAATGCTGTTTAAGTGCATTATTAGTTCATGTTAACTAATGAACCTTACTGTAAAGTGTTACCAATATTATGACTGTCCTTTAGTCATTTGAAATATGAGACATGAAGTTTGAAGAAAACAAAGAAAAATCAAGCTAAATATCGCATGAACATTAAAGGGATAGTTCACCCAAAAATGAAAATTCTTCCAAATATCTTCCTTTGGAACGGCCATATCGCACGGTTCGAGTCCTGATTAAAATAGCTTTTCTCTGGATTTAGACATTCTTAGAAACATTTGGGATAACGTAAATACATAAGTTAACAAAATATATAACATTATTCTAGTGGTTTTTGGATTTTTTAATCCAAAAATCTTATATATTGTGCCTTTAGCATACCTGCTGCTGTCTGTGTCAGTAATGTTAAGCAAACAAAAGGCTAAGGAAAAAAAAATCACTTTAACAATTATGTTAATTTATATAGTTAAAACTATGCAGTGTTTTTACATTTGACAGTTTCTGAATACTCTTAGACTTACCTGAAAAACATAAAGCCCTTCTTATTTCATTTTGTACTTTTGTTCTATTAAATTTATTTATACTTGTTTCGTATTTTCTATGCAGATGCACTCAAATCACGCCAGTCATTCTAGAATGATTCATTCTTCCCAAATCGAGCTATTCAAGTCATCTGATGAAATAGTTTTCATGTCGCAGAAAAACAAAATATTGCAATGCCAGCTTTTTCCAATATCATTCAGCCATACTTACTAGTATATTTTCTATATAAGTCTACAGGGTCAAAAGTGCCCAGAGTTGAAGAAACACCTTTAGTGAACCCAGTATATTTTTATATCACATACTTAAAGTTGAAATGGTTGGAAAGACATTTGCTGTTGAAATGTGAAATAATTATAAAAGGCATTTTGTAGGATGGTACAGAGGATTCATCACGAAGAATCCAAATGTAAAGGTGAGAGCAATCCTACATCGCTGCATGGCATTGACAATAACGGTGTGCAAAATTGAAACGATTTCTTTATTTTTCTCTGTTCTTTTTGATATATCGCCACCTCCTTTCCTCTGCTTTCAATCTCAGCATATTATATACACATGGTATTACATGTTTGTTTACTCTTGTGTGTTTTACATGCAGTAATTGGCTCATTAAATACCATTCTGTGGTTTCTTCCCAGGGAATATTTCCAAGCTCCTATATTCACCTCAAGAATGCCCACGTCAAGAACAAAGGGTATGAGTCTGTGGAAAAAATCCCTACACACACACACACACACATAATATAAAATAATGGTAATTCTTAAATATACTTGTATTTGGACAATTAAGCCACACTTAAAAATGTAAATGAAATTATTGAATTTTTTTTAACTGGACGGCTAATGAAATCTCACCTTTGACCTGCCACCAGTGCCCTTGAGAAAAACATTGAACTGCTACTAAGGACCGTCTTTGTGCTTTAAATAAAATGTATTTGCAAAATGACACGTCTGCTGTATTGAAGTGACAGGAGCCTTCACTATCCCACAAGCCATCGCAAATGCATTTGCGGACGTGTCCTCATGAGTCAGTGTTACTCCTCAGGGTCATGTGAGGTCACTGCTCTCCATCCTGGACTTGTGCAGATGAGTGTGTGTGAATGTGTGTTTGTGTGTCTTGCCCTGCAGGCAGTTTGAGACAGTCATACCCACAGAGGACTCGGTCATTACAGAGATAACTATGACCTTGAGAGACTGGGGCACCATGTGGAAGCAGCTCTACATGGTAAATATCACTCTTTGTGTTACACTGAACAAATGGAGTTGATTTAACTGTTAACAATTGAGTGCATTTATTAGGAATAGATATTTGTACATTGTTCACAAGGTCATTGGAAACCTGGAAACCTGGAAATATGTAATATAATTTTTAAATTGTGGTCTTCAGGCTTGGAAAAATCATGGAAATTAATTAAATCTTAAGCTTAAGATTTTTTAGGAATTCAGGCGCGTAATTGTTACAATTTCTAAGGATCGGCATTTTCCATCAAAAGGGATCAGGCAACCATAAGTCGTAGGCTCGCCCCTATTGGCCTGACGGGGGCGCTACAGCTGTGGAAAGTTCGAAATGGCTCATAACTCCTGAACTGTTAGGCGTAGACTCGAGTGTCTTTATATCATTGGAATCCTTGGCTCAAGATGGACAAATGCCTTCCTCAGATTTGATCGTTTGCTTCGGATTCGATTCGGCATAATTTTGGGGTACTTTGAATTTTTTGTGAACTAGTCCTAGGTTTCCGGGCCTAATCGGAGCCAAACCAGTGCAGCAAGATTCTCTGAAGTCTGATTGTCGAAAATTATCAAAAAAGCTGATCCCTAAGGGGCATCAAAACATTCGAAGTGGGTAGAGCCACTTTTACTAAAATGGTTACAACTTGTGACTGGAATGAGATATTGGCCCAGTCCCAAATGGCAGCGTAAACCCTCACGTTCTTCCTCTGACAAAATGCTACTTTGACTGTCGGGGAAAAGTCCTCTGCGTAGCTCACAGACTTGCAGGCTCAGCTAAATTGCGAGGGCGCATAGCTGCTGCAAAGGGGGCACTCGCGAGCACCCTTCTGAAACCTGAAATGATGAATGGGACACCCTACGGTCTTGTGAGTGCCATTGTAAGTCAACAAGACCGAAAGTGCATAGAAGTGTGCCATTTGGGATTCAAGCACACTCAGCACACCTATATAAGAGCTCATTCTGTGGTCGCGTGAAAAATTGTGGCGACTTGCCACTTGGTGGCACTATAATAGGGAAAACAAAGAAAATGGCTATAACTACTTCACTGTTTGTCCAATTGACTTGAGAATTGGCATGCAGTGTGTTTGTTTAATGTGCCATGATTGTCTATAAGGACATTGACATATATCAAAAAACATGTCCGCCCTCAGCCAATGAAGTCTGAGCAGCTATCGGACAAGGTTAATGGAGGACGATTGGAACGAAACTCACTGGGCCTGTTTGACTTTAGAGGCCTAGTCCTAGGTTTTTGGCTCAACCTCGATAATTGTTAAAAAGCTTTAAAAACATATATTTCTTATGGTAAGTTACCTGTATTGGCTGTAAATGGTCTTTCCCATTTATGATCGAGATGCTTACAGGCTTGCTAATTAAAACATAATACCTTCTGACGCATGTGCTTTAAGGTCTTAAAGTCCAATCCAGAAATTACAAATGACTCTAAAAAATGACTTGTATGTTTACCAAATATACCAAGATTTTATTATTTGAAGCGAACTAGATGATTTGCTTTAAGAGCAAATTTTTTAAAAAATGTTAACATACAGTCTGTCACCCACATTGTTTTCTGTCTCTCTCAGAGAAATGAAGGAGATCTCTTTCACAGACTGTGGCATGTGATGAATGAGATATTAGAGTTGCGGCAGCAGGTTCTAGTGGGTCACCTCACTCACGACCGCTTGAGTGACATCAAACAGCACATCACGGCACGGTTGGACTGGGGAAATGAGTGAGTTATACCATTAGGTACACCTCAAGAGCTAGTGGTGCCCAAAAATACAAATTCTGTCATTATCATAATGGTATTGTTATCAACTACTGAAATTTTGGGTATCGTGATAACTTTAATGCAATGCATAATCATTCAGTTTGATTCATTTATGCCATTAGAGATTTGCTCGTTGCCACATTGTGTTATTTTTTCATTTGCAAATGCATTGTGCAGTACACATAAAAACAGTGGGTGGAACGCAGTGGCAGGGACGGCCGTGATGAACTGCCGGCAAATGCTGAGCAATCTGTCGGCCATGTGCTCGAATGCTTATATGCTGTTTTTCTCTTAAAAAAAAAAAAAAAAAAAGTCACAGATGGTTGTAGCGAGTGGGACGTGTTACGTATGTCTCTCAGTACATTATCATTTTTGGATTATTCTCACATTTGATTCATGCTTTGTGAAAGTTACTGCAGATTGTTGTCTGAAAATGGGTTATTGTCGTAAATAGGGCTAAGATGTGCGGACGGAATCATGAAATCCAATTTATTGTATAACGGGGAATGTCATGGATTAATTTGGATTAATCAAAAGCACGGCTGTACACTTCAAGTTGCGATATGGACTAGTGTCTGTAAATATTATACAGAAACACTGCTATTTAAATCTGCAAACACATGAACTTGAGTCACTTCACCAGCATTTTACCATTTCATTTGATAAAACTATTGTCATCATATACAGACAGAAACTCAAAGGCCTTTACGAAAAACAATATAAAAGTTGGGTTTAACTTGAAGAAATTATGACAGAAATATATTACTATTGTACTTCTCAAAGTAATATGAATAATAATACAGTTTAAAACATTATTTAGATCAGTTTTTAACAGTAAACATCTGTTTTTCAGCAAAAAATCTGATTGCTAAAAATGAATTTTTCAGATTTAATATCATTACATTTTAAAATTTTTATTAAATAATGTTTTTATGCATTCCTTTCATTAACACCATTTTTGATAATAAATTTGTTTTAAACCATAAAACACACAATCCAGAAAATTGTAATAAATTATTTAATTTTTAGTTTAATGAATTCAATTGATTAGAATCAAAGATTTGAATAAAACTATTGATTTAAAAGCAGTTTCATAAATTAAAATAAAATAAAGATAGCCAAATTAAAAAAAAAAATTAAATCCCGCAGTTATGTCAAGTTTGACTGCTATTCTCAGGCAATAGTAGTTCACTGCAATTAATTTCGAAAAATTTAATATCAAGTAATTTAATTAATAATTTAATTACTATTTACCTATAAAATAAGTATTAAAATAAAAACAAAATGGCATATGTAAAACTAACTTATGGTGAGATTTGATGGCTTGAATAAAAATGTGTATATTTGTGTGTGACAGGCAGCTGGGTTTGGATCTGGTCCCCAGGAGGGACTTCGGCATGGTGGACCCTGATGAGATCAGCATCACAGAGCTGTATCGGCTGGTGGGTAGTCATACATTCACGCTCATGTACATGCATACACACACACACATACACATTCCCATTACCCATGAGTCACCTCACCTCCCTCCTCTGCCGCCCATATTCTTTGCTGTGTTGCTATGGCAACTGCAGCTCGACCTGACGCCAAGGCTCTCTCTCAAGTGCTTCGTTCTCTGTTTTAACAAAGACACACACACACACACACACCTCCATTCGCCTGTGCATAGGGAAATGATAGTAATTAAGAACAAGAGAGAAATGCTAAATGGCACATTAACAGGCTGTTTGCAAACTGCAGAGACACTTCACGCATGCAGTTTCCTGCCCTTATAATTTGGCATACATGCAGCATCATTGGCACAATTGGTTCAAATCTCTGAAAGCCACAACAGTGTCTGTGTACAGACCTTTGGAATATAATATCTGTTCCAAAACCTACTGAGCTGCTGACTGCCTACATAAGCAGTTGCCTTCTAACTGACATGGAACGACATAATTTAAAAATTAATTAAATTTTATTTTATTGTTATTTTGTTTTATTTTTTATTTTATTATTTTATTTTATTTATTATTTTTACTATAAGTGGTGTCTTTTAACTATGCCTTTCAGTATTAAATATACATAGCACACGTAAATGTTTACTTCATTAAGTTATTAATTATTTTATTATACATTTTTATTTATTTTAATGTATTTATTATTAAATATTTGAAGTACAGTAAATAAAATAAACAGTATTTTTATTAATTATTTAAAATACCATAAATGCTGTTGTTTTATTATAAATCTATTGTTTACTTATCAGTATTAAATGTTTTATTTTAATTTAATTATTATTAATTATTAGTTATTTAAATTACTATAAATAAAATAAAATAAATAATTTTATTAATTATTTTAAATGGTATAAATACTATAAATATTGTTTTATAACTATATTTTTCAGTATTAAATATACATTTACAAATTTGGGGTAAAATATTACATTTGTTTATTTATTATTCATAACTTTTACTACCTATACTTCTCAGTATTGAGTGAATAATAGTATGAAAAAATAAAATATTTTTCTCACACATTATTACATTATAGAATTTCATTCTCTGCAAAGGAAATATACAGTTCTGCATTTGAATTCCATTAGAAGAAAGTATCTTAGTAGGCTGCATTATTAAGCCTTTGTATCAGGAGAATTCTATAATGCCTTAAAATGCCTAGCTCACTAGGTTTTTACAAGAGAGCTAGTGAGACAACTCCAATGTAGTTAATATTCACAAAATTCTCTTTCTTTTCTGTGAGCTGCAGCCCTGACCACACGTGTCCCAGTTTTCACTGGTCCATGGGTGGGCAGAGGTGTGGGGGTAGGGGTTAAAGGAGGAAGGAAAGAAACAACAGAGAACAAGATGTGGGTGTGGATGTACTAGACTAGAGAGAGCGTTTAAACGGTGGATAGTAGGAAGTGAGGACGCCAACAAAAAAGACACCAATGTGGTGTCCCCAGGGTTAAGTGGCTTTTTGAAGGATCTTTGTTCTTCAGAACAACAAAGGAAAGGTTTAGAGCTTAAATATAAAACCACAGTACTGGGGCCTGTTTTTACCTCATATAACATAAAAAGGTTAATGAAAGTCATTATAGTTTAATATCTATGGTGTATAGCAAAGAAATTTACATAGGTTGATGTTTAACAATGACAAATGTAGTATCTTACACAGAGATGCAGTAGGGATTGGGGTACTGTTAGATAATTAACAGACATTTTGAGTGATCTTGTTGTTGTAAATGTCTTTGTCATTGTAATATTTTCTTTTAAATAGATGGAGAGACGTCATCGCAGACGTGAGGCTCCCCCGCAGGCCAATATGCACCACCTGTTCCTTCAGATGAAGAGCATGATGAGCTCAAACCTGGGGGAGGAGTTGGAAGTCTTCTTCTCTGTCTATGACAGCAGGGAAATGCGACCAATCAGGTACCATCTCTGACCCTAGACACTGAATCACAAATCTTTAATTTGACTAAAGTATGATTAATTCGCCCAAAAATGAAAATTCTGTCATTATTTAATCACGTTGTTTAAACCTATATGAACACTAAAGAAGATATTTTGGGAAAACATTTTTTTTGTTGTCTTGTTTTGGACCCCGTTCACTTTCATTGTACTAACAAAAGCAGCTGAAACATTCTTCAAAATATCTTCTTGCATATTTAAATGCATAGTTGTTAAACATTTGAGTTAGTAATCAAAAGGTTGCAAGTTTGAGTGCAGCAAAAGTCACTGTTGATGCCTCACTAAATTCCACCAGATATAGCAGAAAAAAAACAACCACAAAACAGGAAAAATTCATTCTGACCTTGATTTCATTAATTATGAATGGCTGTATTCCTTCTAGCTGTCTGAGAGACGTCTCAAACCCCAACTAGTCATCCATCAGTGCATTTACCTTGAGTATATTTTTATGACACCATCAGAATATTACGTTGATCGTGCCACTGCTGGGAACTAGTATCTGGAATTCAGTTCGGCTGCAACGTCAATGCATCTGTTTACCACTCTACATCAGCCTGAGGGATGTTTTAGTTTCACATCCATGATGGAACTACAGCCTTGATGTGTTTGTTGAATTTTTCATTGGTTTCTGTCTCTTTTTCTCTCCCTCCTTCTCTCTCGCCACTCATGTTAGGGAGTGTACTGTTCAGGCACCCCTCCTCGTTGTAAATTATTCAGAACGAGTGACGCCCCAGGGCACTTAGGGAAAGTGAAGGAGAATCGAGGAGATATTGAGCCTCAATGGGCCTCTCCTTGTAATTACCTTGCACAAGTGTCAGAGGAAACCCACTAACACATGCAGTTGTGGATGCACATGTACACACTCATGCTCATACCAGCCTTGCTGTGATTCCTTATGCTTCATGCCGTGTCTGAGGTGAACCTGACCGTCTCTCTCTTTTTCTCTGTGCAGTGAGAGGTTCTTTGTGCGCCTCAATAAGCAAGGGCTACCTAAATCTCCAGAGAAGACTGAGAGGCAGTGTACACTCTTTGTTGTAAGTATGGACTTTTTCGAAGTGCACCAAGGGCGTGTCCTTGGTCCTTTTTGCTTGCTTTGGCATTAAATGGATCTGGTGTTGCTCTCAATAAATATTTTCCTGAGTGGAACGCATATCCTTGACTGAACATTATTTTTGAAAATGTGGAAGGTTTTTCATTTAATTGTGAACAAAAATGTCTTTATTATTTTAATCTGAGCAAGAATTAGAAAATAACAATTTTATATGTGTTTTCTCAACAGTTTACATTTGCTGCTAAATTTACATAATTTAAGAAATTACAATTTTGTGGCAAGACATTAAATCAACATTACAAAAAGGCTTGAAAAATATTGTTTTGTTTCGCTGTATATAATGTCATGGACACCCAAATATTTAAATTGTTGAGTTCCTGTGGTTATTGTTTTGTTAGTTCTTTTATTTTTTCTGTTTTGTTTTTTCAGGTCTTTTGTTAGTTCTTTTTTGTTTTGTTTTGTCAGTTCTTTTGTTAGTTCTTTTTTGTTTTGTTTTGTCAGTTCTTTTGTTAGTTCTTTTTTGTTTTGTTTTGTCAGGTCTTTTGTTAGTTCTTTTTTGTTTTGTTTTGTCAGTTCTTTTGTTAGTTCTATTTTTGTTTTGTTTTGTCAGGTCTTTTGTTAGTTCTATTTTTGTTTTGTTTTGTCAGGTCTTTTGTTAGTTCTTTTTTGTTTTGTTTTGTCAGTTCTTTTGTTAGTTCTATTTTTGTTTTGTTTTGTCAGGTCTTTTGTTAGTTCTATTTTTGTTTTGTTTTGTCAGGTCTTTTGTTAGTTCTTTTTTGTTTTGTTTTGTCAGGTCTTTTCTTAGTTCTTTTTTGTTTTGTTTTGTCAGTTCTTTTGTTAGTTCTATTTTTGTTTTGTTTTGTCAGGTCTTTTGTTAGTTCTTTTTTGTTTTGTTTTGTCAGGTCTTTTCTTAGTTCTTTTTTGTTTTGTTTTGTCAGTTCTTTTGTTAGTTCTATTTTTGTTTTGTTTTGTCAGGTCTTTTCTTAGTTCTTTTTTGTTTTGTTTTGTCAGGTCTTTTCTTAGTTCTTTTTTGTTTTGTTTTGTCAGGTCTTTTCTTAGTTCTTTTTTGTTTTGTTTTGTCAGGTCTTTTCTTAGTTCTTTTTTGTTTTGTTTTGTTAGTTCTTTATTTTATCACTATTGTTTTGTTGCATTATATTGCATTGTTTTTGTGTATTTAATAGCAGTAAATTACATTAAACTGACAGCCCTAATTTTTAGATTTTTGTTTGATCGATTAAATAGTAACTTTTAAACGGAGAAGGTTCAGAGAAATGTTTGGTACACGTAATCTAGTAAATGTTGCTCAATAAAACGTTTGTCTTTTTTTAAGGATTTGGGAAGTAGCGATCTTCGCAAAGATGTGTATGTTGTAGCTCATATTTTTAGAATAGGTAAGAGCTGTTGGATGCATATCACTTTTCTCGCCGTGTGACCTGTCATAATGCCTCGATACACTATCATAGGTGTCATATGGATGATAGTGCACTACCTGACGCTTTAAGATTTGAAAAAGTGACAGATTACATCAAATTACAATAGTTCTGGCAGGTATTATAACGGCTAAATGACAGGCCACTTTAAGTCAAATGTGACTAAGATGGTGTCTTTGTCTGTAAACGTCACCTTTGTGTCTGTGTAGCAGTCGTCACTACATGCATGACCTGCATTGGTACAGAAACTGTGATGTTACAGTATAGATTAATGCTCATTTGCATGTATGTAATTCATGTCACTGTGGACTGGGAGGTGTTTGTTATGTAACGATTGTTGATACGTCTTTTTGTGTTTCAAGCGTCATTTTAAGTTATATAAGTGTTAATCATTCTGCCATAAGAGCTACATAAAACTGACAAGACAGCTAGAGTTTCTGAGTAAGACACGGCTGTAGTGCTTAAGTGTCACATGACGCATTATATCTTGTGACAGTGCTATGTGTTCTTTGAGGCAGAATATGAAAAATGTCTCTTTTTATGTTGCAAAATGACAAGTCTGTATTAGCATATGTATTTATTCTCATACAAGCAGTGTGTAAACCACATTGTATGTGTTTGCAGGGCGAATGGTTGCAGGAGAGAAGAAGAGTGTGAGTAACACACAGTACAAACGTCCATATGGATGTGCCGTGATTAGTGTGGCCGACCTGTTAACGGCTGACTTCAAGGACGATCACTTGCTAAAGATCTACTCGTGAGTATCACACCCTAACTTTTTGAAGTGACTTTATGACTTTAATTTACAGCAATTTTCTTTCTTCATACATATATATATATATATATATTTGAAGCCCTTGATATTAAAAAAAAAAGTGGTTTGGTCTCATTATAATTGGGCATGTTTCAGTTTTTTCTTTTGTGTTTGATATTAAATGGCTTTCACTATATTTTTGCTACTCAAGTCTAAATGACAAAGTTATATGAAAAAAGTGCATTGTAGTCATTGCTGTATTCCCAATTTTCCTTCATTTCATATTATCAGGAAAGTCATATTCAAATATATCACACAGCCCTCATTGTAAGGGGTTGACATACAGTACATAGTAAACTTATGGTGCATTATATTCACAGATGTAACACAGAGAGCGAGTGGTACCAAATCCATGACAGTATTATCAGGAAGGTCAGCTCACGATACAGCCATATTGGCTCAAATACAGGTAAGATCCTCACATCCAAAATTAATTTTGCTTGTATTCTTAAAGGGATAGTTAAATAAAAAAACGCCAATTATTAAACCGCTTTGTATTGTTACAATGTCGGTAGTATATGTAAGTGAATAATGTTTACTCTTTGTCCGTCTTATTTGGCACATTTATTTGACAGACTTTTGACAACTCAAGGATTATACTTCAGCATTTTTGTATCCCGCCCACGGACAGTCAGATTGACAAAGGGTTATTAACAGAACAGTTATTGTAAAGGTAGATTTATCAATGAAAATTGTATCGTACTATGTCTACTCTTTAAACTGTATAATGGTAAAAATGGAACTCTATGGCAACAGCTTTCTTACCTGTACGTGACAGCGTTTTGCTTCAAGCGATTACTGATGGAACGACAGTTTCTTTCGGGTTTGTTTCAGTTTTTCCCCTCTGTTAGGCCTAAAACACTGTGTTCGTGGTCATCCAGTTTGAAATGTTGACTACAAAGGTTTTTCAGTTTTTCCTCCGCAGTGTTCTCTCCATATTTACGATTCTTTGCAGCCTTTAGCCACCGCCTACAACATGCTGAATCCTTCACTGGAAACCGAAACGAACTCACTCCCGCTCAACTTGTACTCTTTGAATTCTTGCATGGCGAACAATAATGACACCATCATGACTAAAAGTTTGCTATGAAGTATTTCCTACTAAAGCAAGGTGGTATTTGACTCCGCTAAGCGTATTCATAACAGACTGGTGGGAGTGACCTTGGACAGAAACATGCCCTGTGCATTATGGGTGTTTAACTTTTCCAACCTATTTGGCAAAAGGGAAGATGACAGCCTGTTTTCTCTGGTCAGGTAGCACCCAATTCAAAAATTATTCGCCTTTCTACTGGATAAGCAGCCAGGTTTTATTGAAAGCCCATTTTGCTACACTCTCATATCATTCCAAACCTGTATGACTTTCTTTCTAAAAAAAAAAAAAAAAAAAAGGGTGGTCTGTTCCTCACAGTTTTCATACAACTTCATAAAACTTGGACTGTAACAGAATTTCCCTTTTTTTGGTGAACTGCCCCTTTAAAGAACATATTTCTGTCATAGCAAATGATCCATTTAATTGAAGTATTCAAATTGTACCAAATCATGCTGCAGAATTTCTTTTCTTCTTGCTCTTAAGATATAAATAGCAGAACTCTTTACAGAGAAATGCCGGGTTCTCTCCTAGCAACAGGTTCTGAGCAGTAGAAGAAGGCTGCAGTCAAAGCATACGCCAATATGTATTCAACAGAGAGAGCGAACAGAGCTGTTATTTAGTCGCTTTTGTTTTTGTGACGTCTGCATGAGTCAAAGAGCTGCAGTTTTAAGCATGTTGCTACAGTATGTTTGGAAATTGTTTACTGGCCAAAGTCAAAAGAGTCTCTGATATTCTGATCTGTAGATATTGCTCAAGCCTCTACTTTATTGTAAATATATTAGATTTTTTCTGTAGTTTTACTGTTCACCAGGTAAAAAATCACAAAGGTCAGTCTGTGTCAAATCAGACAGAATTAAAGAGGACCTGTTATGTTTTTTTATACTTTCAGCTTTCTTTAGTGTATAGTGTTACTGTTTGAGAATGAAAAAGGTCTGCAAGTTACAAAGCACAAAGCCACTCCAAAGGGAGTCATGAAATGCCTTGATTGTCATCTTGAGTTTTCTTCCAGGAACAAATACGTCACAATATTCCTCATTTAAATAATTCCTGCTCAAGTCACACGCAAAATAGGTGAAGCCTGGATGAGTTGCGTTAGTAACAGTGTTGGGGAAAGTTACTTTTAAAGGTAATGCATTACAATATTGCGTTACTCCCTAAAAAAGTAACTAATTACTTTTTATGAAAAGTAATGTGATGCATTACTTTTGTGTTACTTTTTCTCACCTGGGCTGGGCTGTTTTTTGTTTGTTTTTATGACAAAAAAAGGTCTATTTTTGGCAAATGTAAAGGCCCTTTCACACCAAAAGTGAAATGAATAAGCCTCAGGCTGAATGAAATGCAAATTCACATCTGTAGAGTAGAGGGCGCAGCTCAAAGAAACAAACCTTCTCAGATGTTCTGCCTTTCTGGAATACAGAAGAATACAGTGCAGGAGAAAAAGTAAATGAGTAAATATATGCTCACATTTAGCCTAGAACTAGTCTACGATAACCATCATGTTCACACAGCGCACACAACGCCTCTGTACTTGCTCCCGATTTCTCTCAACATGGGGATAGGAGAGGAGTCAGCCAGTAAATGAAAAAACAAAGTACTTATTAAACAACAAAGTTACTTATTTGAAAAAGTAACTCTGATATTTTGTTGTAAATTTAAAAGTAATGTGTTACTTTACTAGTTACTTGAAAAAAGTAATCCGATTACGTAACTTGCGTTACTTGTATGCGTTAGCCACAACACTGGTTGGTAGTGTGTTGAAACTCACGGTTATGGTAAGGTGTGTTACATTTACGAAACACGCTTGAAGCGATTGATCAATCACAACACACTGGTCTAGCCAACCAATCAGAGCATATTGCACTTTTCAGTGGGAGGGGCTTCATAGAGACAAATGTTACTGGCAGACTGGGAAGAAAGGTGATGCAACAATGTAAAATAATTGTTTGTTTTTAAAAAATATATCTGTAAAATATATCATGTAAATTATAACTTTTTAAATGAAAACTTGTATATTGTATAAATTATATACTGGGAAAAAATAATTTATTTTATTTTGTGTACTATATTTATATTGTATTCATTATTTTATATTTATTTGTTTTGTAACACTATCTATTATTATCAAGCCAAAATTTGTTTTGTTTTGTTTTTTGTCCTCTTTTTGACAATAGCTATGTTTCCATCCAAAGCTAATAATTTTCACGTACAATAAATAATTCACACCTCAGAGCGCGCAGATGAAACTCAGTAAACACAGTCATGTTATCTTGCATTCAGATGCCTGGTGTTTGTGAACGCAATCGTGTGAAGCGCTTCTTGGAGGGAATCATAATGGACCACTTTAACAACAGACTTTGCTCAGGCGTCACAGAATGACCAAAACAGCATTTCAGATACTGTGTAATGAAATCGGTCAGCTGGTTGGCCAGTAATGCTGTCTCATCGCAAAGTCACATCTTTTTTGATGCTCATCAAGGAATTTATTCGGTAAAAGTGTTTCCATCATAGATTATGCACATGTTTTCATATTGCATAAAAAATTTATCCAACTCAGTTGAGCGCATAAGTTTTTTATGCGCATCTTGGGGTTTCCATTCAGCTTTATTTAATGCGACATCCCAAAATGCGCATAAAAATGGTGGATAGCTAATGTTGACTACCTAAGACAATCTTGTGGCTGTATTTATCTGAAGGTCTCGTCTAGCTTTAGGTGTACAGACACTTTTTTGGGGAGAATCCATCCCCCAATGACTGACTTCTAGATGTCTCAGCGCATTGAAACAGGGTAGGATGGGAATTACAGCTTTAAACATAGAATCCAAAAACACAGACTTGTAATTCATTCGGCTAGATCAGAACCTGATCTCAATCAGCTGGTAAATGCGATCCAGTCATCTACAGTAATTCAGTAACACTAAATGAATGTCTTTTTATCTGCTGACCATTAGTAGCTATTAATCAATCTCGCACACATATCGGCTATCCGTGTTTGAACTAGAACGCCATATCGATCACATGCACAGTTGACCCCTTTCATGTCGTTATTATCATGTTAGATGTTTTGAACGAGCAAATCGCCGGTGCTTCTAGCTAATCGCTTGGATAAAAGCCAAATACTGTTATTGATTTTATTGCTGGGTTAGAAAACCTAACGGCAATGTTCGTTTCAGGTTTTAAAAGGCAAACAGATGAAAGATGAAGTGGGGGTCTTTGAGTGCATTGTGTTGTGTTGTTGATGCCATGTTTTGTGGAGGTGGTGGAGTAGTAGTTATGCAATCTTGGTGTGCATCATCTCGCAAGTGGTTTCAAAATGAATGGACTGCTGGTGATTTCACTCGTGTGGGCAGCTTACTCTGAATACATTACGAAACCATAATGAAGCCATGATGCTTCCAGAGCTTATAAACCCAACAAACCTCATCTATGCAACCCAAAACTGAAAAATTACCCAGAATGCATTTGTAATGTCTGTTGTATGTGAAGTATGAGACCGTTTTCCTGCAGAAGGAAAAACTCAAACTCTGAGGAAGATATCAGAGGCTTAAACAGGAAGTAGAGGACTAGATAAAAAAATAAATAAAAAAATTGAGATAGCCGATCAATCAGCAAGGAGATTATGCAGTTTCTCATGTCAGTCCAAACCGCAGGCCATGTCCCTCAGCAGATGTACAGCGGGGTTACACTTGAGATGAAAGTCATTCAGACAAATGAAGGAATGGGAATGGGCGAAATTTCCATCTGTAAGAACTCAACATCTAGCTCGGCTTTGTGATTAAATAACCAAAAGTGTTTCTTCAAAGAGACTTGGGACTTTAAAGTGTAAATCTAGTGCATGGATGTCAGAATCATTGGCTTTCATCAATTGTATAAATGAGGAAGGGAGAGAAATGCTTGTCATTAAGTGTGGTGGAGCACAATAAGATCTTACTGATTCAATGTCGCTATTATGGTAACAAGTACAAATGTTACAAATGGGGATTAAGGCACTGGATTACCCATAGTTCATTTAGTCAAGAGGCATTCGGGTCATGCGAGATAAATATATATATAATATGGCAATTCTGCCTTTTTTCGCATCTTCCTGTTATGCAGGACTTTTTGAAATCTATCTTTTTTTTTTTTAAATTATGTATTTGTTTTTTTATAACTTTTTAATTGTAACTTGAGATGAAGATTTAAGATGGTGGATCATAACAGAGAGGAAATAAAACATTGTATCTGTTGTTTGGAAGAATGCGAGTCGCAATTCAATTCAATTATATAGTAGCAATTCTGATTTTTTCAAGGTTTTGTCACGTAATTCTGACTTTATAACTCAATTCTGACTTTTTCAAGGTTTTGTCACGTAATTCTGACTTTATAACTCAATTCTGACTTTTTCAAGGTTTTGTCACGTAATTCTGACTTTATAACTCAATTCTGACTTTTTTCTCAGAATTAAGTTTAAAGCTCACAATTCTGACTTCTTTCTTAGAATTGTGAGTTTATATCTCCTAATTGTGACTTTATAGCATGCAAATGCAAGAGAGAACTGTTCCTGAGGCTGAGAATTCTGAGAGAATTTTTTTACTTTTCTAACATGCAATTGTGAGTTTAAATCTCTCAATTTTGAGAAAAAAAAATTTAACTCTGAGATTTAAACACAATTATAAAGTCAGAATTGTTAGATATAAATTCACAATTCTGAGAGAAAACGTCAGTCCTTTTTTCTTTTTTCCCCAAACGCAAATGTAAGTTTATATCTCACAATTCTGAGAAAAAAAGCCAGAATTGCGCGATATAAACTCGCAATTCTGCACAGTAAAAACCCCAGAGTTAAATCAACTCTGCTCAGATAACATTTGGTCCCTCTCTCTATAGTGTTGAAGTAACATTGAAGCAGAGTTAAAGTTAATGAGATAATTAAGTGATTAATTAAGCGATGATTGAACATTAATGATGAACACCTGCTGTTAACAAGCAGAATCACTGAAGAAAAGAGAAACACAAGAACAACAACTGACTTCAGCCACTGTCTTAGATGAAATCAACTGAAGATAAAAGACATTCAATCTCTGAAGAGTGTTACTTTTACACTATTTAGAGAGGGACAAATGTTATCTGAGCAGAGTTGATTTAACTCTGGGGTTTTTACTTTGTGCCTTTTTCCGCAATTGCGAGTTGATATTTTGCAATTATGACTTTATAAGGTGCAATTGTGACTTTATATCACACAATTCGGACTTTATAACTCACAATTCTAAAAAAAAAATTAAAGAGTTCTAAGATAAAAAGTTTTTTTTTTTTTAATATTATACTATTGTGATATGTGTACTATGGTGATAATGTCATCAAACAGGGTGGAATGTTTCAAAGAGAGACAAACCAACAAATACCACAAAAGTAGTAAAATACTTAAAGTTATTGCATTAAAGTAATAGGGTGGAAGTGGTATTGAAGACAGGAAAAAAATATAAAATAATTACAGATTGACTGTGCAGCATCTAGTCATTTCAGTAGGAATCCACACAAACTGGAATTTCATGAGAGGGCGACACATTTACCCATGAAGATCGCAATGGATTCAATGGATACTTTTTACATGAGTTCACCACGTTGACCAATAGAAAGCTCATTGGTTTGAAAGTGACTTCTGAAAGTGAGAGGTGCTTTATACATTGCTACCCTATTGACAATAGACAATGGACTTTTTGGAATGGAAATTTCGCTAATGTTAATGTATTCATAGTAAAAATGCACCCAATAAAGTGTGATTGAATAATGCATATTCTGTTAGGATTATGTTTTATGTTCCAGACATGCTAACCAGGAGGTACAGCTGTTTTTGTTGGCAGACTCTCATGTTGAAGTATTGTCAGATGTTACCCCAAAGGTTCATTAAAATGCGCTTGTGTTTATTTTGTAGGCCTTAATGTGTCTCTTCAGCTCCTACACGGGGATATGGAGCAGATTCGTAAGGATTACATGCGTCTTTTCACCCGCAACGTCTCCATTACGAAGAGGCTGGGTTTCTCCGATATCATCATTCCAGGTGGGATAATCTCGTTTTGCTGTCATTATGCTGCTCTTTTACATCACATTACCATTGAATTTATGTTTTGCATTGTTATGCAAATTAAAGCTCTAGCTTTACGATATCTTTTGTCATTCAATCGTTGTATGGTAATGTGGCCGCTCCGTGGCATCTGTAGTAATGGTTTAATCGTGTCATTATGCAGTAAATTAATTGCTTTGCAGTGTAAAAACAGGTTTTACAGGAGCAAAATACTATTTTATTGAATTACCATGAAGTTTGAGACATCACAGTGTTTTTTATATCATAATATAACAGGCACACTAACTGAAGATCGCACTGTCTGAATAAAAGTCGATGTTGTACAAAATCAGATTGATTATACAGGATGTTCTTGTTTTGCTCACTAACACATTCCAGGTACATAACCAAAGCAGTGGGAGTTACTTTTTTTTTTATACACTCAGTTGGCGATGTAGCACCTTTTTAGCCACATGTGTTGACAGAGTAATTAGAAATGTTTTTTGGTGTTTCTAACATCTTTGAGGAGCTGAAATTTAGTGACTCAAAAGTGTGGATTGGCAAAAGAAACATTTTTGTTGTCCTGCCTAGATTGCACTGTATAAACAGTATGTATAAAGGAATATGCCTTACATAAATACATTACAAAAATATTGCATTGAAGTACATTCTAAACAAAGTGTTCTTGGTCACTATCAGTGTGTCGGCACACAATAGAAAAAAACAACTCCATTTTCAGGAACCTCTCCTGATAGGCTGATTTCAACTCCTGATAACCGCTTGAAAGTGCTGTGCTGGTAGAAAAAGATTCATGAGATACAGTTATCTTCCTTCTGCAGGTGAAATAAGAAATGATTTGTATGTGACCCTTGAGAGGGGCGAATTTGAGAAAGGTGGAAAAAGCGTGGCACGTAACGTGGAAGTCACCGTCTATTTGCTGGGAGGTGATGGGCAGCTGCTGAAGGTGAGAACCGTCACTGGATGTCATTCGTTTGCTGCATATAAATTAATAAATGTATCTTACTTTTAGTTTTCAAAGTTTTTTATGTTCTGTTTATTATAATATGTGTAATACACATAATATGTGTCACTTTTTTTATTTTTTTATTTTTTTATTCCTCTAGTCTTGAGGTAAAAGTATATGCTTCATGTTTCTGTTTTTTCACAAGGGTTTCAGTGTTTTTAAAATATTTTTGTTATTTTAAAAATAAATGAATAAATAATAAATACTTATTTATTTATTTTAGTTATGTTTTAAATTATGTTTTCATAATATATATATTTTATTATTGTAAAAAAAATATATATAATGTATGGTATGTATGTATGTATTTAGTTATTTATTACTCACTGTCACTCACTCATGTAGTCACTCACTCACTTACTCGCTCATTTACTTACTCATTTACTTTCTTACACATTTACTCACTCACTCACTCATTTACTTACTCACTCACTCACTCATTTACTTACTCACTTACTCATTTACTTTCTTACTCACTCATTCACTCACTCACTCATTTACTTACTCACACACTCATTTACTCACTTACTCACTCACTCACTCATTTACTTTCTTACTCTCTCACTCACTCACTCACTCATTTACTTACTCACTTACTCAGTCATTTACTTTCTTACTCACTCATTCACTCATTTACTTACTCACACACTGATTTACTCACTTACTCTCTCACTCACTCACTTACTCACTCACTTACTCACTCATGCACTCACTCACTCTTATACTTTCTTACTTACTCACTCACTCACTCACTTACTCTCTCAATCACTTACTTACCCACTCACTCACTCACTTAATCAATTACTCACTCACTCACTTACTTACTTACTCACTCATACAATCACTCACTCTTATACTTTCTTACTTACTCACTCACTCACTCACTCACTTACTCTCTCAATCACGTACTTACCCACTCACTCACTCACTCACTCACTCACTCACTTAATCAATTACTCACTCACTCATTTACTTACTCACACACTCATTTACTCACTTACTCACTCACTCACTCATTTACTTTCTTACTCTCTCACTCACTCACTCACTCACTCACTCATTTACTTACTCACTTACTCAGTCATTTACTTTCTTACTCACTCATTCACTCACTCACTCACTCATTTACTTACTCACACACTGATTTACTCACTTACTCTCTCACTCACTTACTCACTCATGCACTCACTCACTCTTATACTTTCTTACTTACTCACTCACTCACTCACTCACTTACTCTCTCAATCACTTACTTACCCACTCACTCACTCACTTAATCAATTACTCACTCACTCACTTACTTACTTACTCACTCATACAATCACTCACTCTTATACTTTCTTTCTTACTCACTCACTCACTTACTCTCTCAATCACTTACTTACCCACTCACTCACTCACTCACTCACTTAATCAATTACTTACTCACTTACTTAAAAGAGCTTTTTTTGTTTTCAAATTCTGGCTTAGTGGATCCAAAATGTGCAATATC
This sequence comes from Zacco platypus, assembly GCA_038088235.1. Lineage (NCBI taxonomy): Eukaryota > Metazoa > Chordata > Actinopteri > Cypriniformes > Xenocyprididae > Zacco > Zacco platypus. The sequence continues at coordinate 11,716,763 of CM076063.1, read as the reverse complement.
ATCATATTATTTTTGGTTCATAATTACTTAAATATAACATGCACTGCTAAACAGTTCACAATATGACTAAAAATATTCCGTTTCTTGGGTCAGTTTCATGGGTCAGTTTCATGATCTCTGTTTCTCTGTCTCAGGGTCTGGTGTGTTGTGGCTCCGGGGAGCCAGGAGTAGATGAGCACCGCTCTTTTGTCTTGTATCACAGTAATAGCCCTCGCTGGGCTGAACAGATCAAACTGCCCATCCCTCTGGAGATGTTTCATGGTACACACTTGCGCTTCGAGCTCAGGCACTGCTCCAGTAAGACTCCGCTATGGTTCACATGCACTTTTTTCTTGAAAATTGATTTGACGTCTACTTGTTATTCCACCTTCTGAGATTTTAGATTTTCCCATTATCGACTCATTTCACAGAACTACTGTTCTCTCTGTTTATACAGCAAAGGAAAAAGGTGAGAAGAAGCTTTTTGGCTTCTCTTTTGTCCCTCTGATGCAGGACAATGGGAGACCGCTGCCTGATGGGACACATGAGCTCATCGTCCACAAGGTACTGTGTCACTTTGTGAATCTGTCTCTAAGTGTATGAATCGTATTATTATTTATAAAATATATAAAATATTATTATTATCATTATTATTATTGTCAGTGAGAATAATTAGAAAAAAACAAATAAGCTTTTATTAATGTATTATGCTATAATACAATATGACATAATATGATATAATAATGTTTGTCTAATAATGTTATTTAAAAAATAATTCAGTATTAATGCAGTTTTGAAATAAACATTACTCTAATTGATCTCTGAATCAGTACGTTTAGAAATGTTTAAAATATTGGAGCATAATCTAAGTCAGGGGCTCAGAAAAAATGACTATATTAATAAATATAATAAATGGAATCCAAATTATTAAAATATTTATTTCTAAATAAGTAATATAATAGATATAATTTAACATTACCATTTTGTTCTGATTGGTCTGTAGTCATGAGATTAATGTCTGTAACTTTGCTATATTTTATATTATATTTTATGTTAAGGTTTATACTAAATATTACAGTACACTAATTGCGGGTAGAAAAAATGATACAGATATTATAAATGTTCTCCAGATAATATTGTACACATTATCATTAACACACATTATCATTAACATTAGTATTACACATTAACATTTACATGTTATTAGTTAGGAATGAAGTTCCTTGCAAAATGAACATCTTATTTAGGGGTCTGTGGCATCAAAAAGATTGAAACCCCCTGATTTAAGTAATGTTAATGATTTATGCCTTTGAATGGTTGTGACATCTAAATCCCAGCCACAAAATCAAAAATGAATTGTTCCGGCACCATTGTCCTTTTTTAACACAAAATCACCCCGATGGTCTCACTGTGTGTGTATGTGTATGTTATGAGCGTTTGTTGTCTTTGTACTTCTCGCTCATAACAGTGCGAAGAGACAGCTGATCTTCAGGATCCTGCTCGATACCTCAAACTGCCATTTTCCAAAGCCAGCCTCCAGCCGGCCAACAACCAGACAATAAAGAACAGCAAAGAGTCCTTCTGGATCCAGTCGTCTCTCTGCTCCACTAAACTCACTCAGAATGGTGAGACAATATTCCTCCTCACAATATGCCATAAAACCTCTTTTTTGAAATGATGTTATCTGGATCAATTAAATTAAATCTGATCTGGGATGAATAAGAAACAATCAAAAAGAAAACCAATAAAATTTCCAGCAAGCAAAATAAGCTATTGTAATAGAAATGAACGTCTCGGTCAACTACTCCATATCATCTCAAATCCATCCCATCCAGTCTGTTGGAAAGCGGTGATTTCAGAAAAACCATTTTTCTTTGTGCCATATGGCTCCGTCTCACGACCTTGATTTTGTGATATATTGATCTGAGCCCTTCAGCAGGTGAATGTCATGGTAACAGTAGCAGAAAACAGAGAGGTCTGCATTTGGACCGGAGATCACAGCGGGCTGAGCCCACACCTGCCTCTGTTGACCTTGGAAGCTCGCCCAGTGTCTCTGCGGCTCTGCCGCGCCTTCACCCAACTGCACACATATCAACGGCCATCTGGCTGTTATTTAACCGAAGGCACTGAACCCAAGTTAGATTCAGTTTATATTGCATCTATACTCAGCTAATCTTTAAAAAGCCTGAAGCTTGAGACCGGTTATATTCATCTTAACCTTTGAGCTATAATGAACTATTGACAAAACTATTGACAAGTATTAAGTTGAATGTCTTTATTTCTTTGTTATTCTTGCATTGCTCCATCACATGTAAATGTCTGAAAGGCATCTTTAAAGGTTCATAGACCATTTGACCAGTTGATTTGCCAGCAGTTGATTCACCAATGATTCATATGATGCCGGTTAATTCACCTACAGTTGATTTGCCAGTGCTTGACACCAATGATGTTGGTTAATTCACCTTATGTTGATTCGCCAGTGATTGATTTACTACTGGTTGATTCACCAATGGTTGAATCATCAATGATGACGGTTGATTCACCAGTGATTGATTTATTACTGGTTGATTCACCAATGGTTGATTTGATATTCACCAGTGGCTGACACCGGTGATGATGGTCGATTCACCTTACGTTGATTTGCCAGTGATTGATTTACAACCGGTTGATTTGCCAGTGATTGATTTATTACAGGTTGTTTCGCTAGTGGTTGATTCACCTACAGTTGATTCGCCAGTGGTTGATTTTGTACCGGTTGATTCACCAGTGGTTGACACCAATGATGATAGTTGATTTTCCAGCAGCTGACACCAATGCCGACAGTTGATTCTCCCTAGGTTGATTCGCCAGTGATTGATTTACTACTGGTTGATTCGCCAATAGTTGATTCACCCATGGTTGATATGACAACTGTTGATTCACCTACAGTTGATTCTCCAGTGGTTGATTCGGTACCAGTTAATTCACCAGCAGTTGATTCACCAATGGTTGATTTACCAACAGCTTATTTGCCAGCTGTTGATTCACCAATGATTATGGTTGATTAACCCACATTTAATTCACCAGTGATTGATTCATCAATGATTGATTTGGATTTGTCAATGATTCACCTCTGATTCACTGTTTTCATATCAGCAGTTGGCGAAACAACCACTAAAGAATTAACAATTGGCAAATCAACTATCTGCAAATCAACAGTCAACATATTAACCAGTGATTGATTCATCAACGATTGATTTGTATTCATCAATGGTTTATTCACTCAACAGTTGATTTATCAGCAGGTGATATGAAAACTGGTTATTCGCCAGTGTTTGATTCAGTAGCTGTTAATTCGCTAGTGGTTGATTCGCCAACATTTGAGCTGCAAATGGATTTAATGGAGCCATGAATGGTTGATTCACTAAAGGTTGATACATTAAAAGGTGATCTGGCAATTGTTGACTCTGAAGCCACTTTATTAATGAAACCCGTTTTAAATAGTTTATCTTCAAAAGTGCTTGTTTCTTGTGTTGTTTTCAGGTGACATGTTGGACCTGCTGAAATGGAGAATCCATCTGGACAGAATCATTGACTGCCTCTCCAAACTCAAGGATATTGATGGCACTGAAATTGTTAAGGTATAAACCACATACAGCAACTTGTTGCTGCAAACTGCAAACATAGTACAGAATTTTTTTTTTTTTTGACATTTGATTATCTCTACAGTTTTTACAGGACACTCTGGACACTTTGTTTGGGATTTTAGACGAGAGTCCCCAGCGGTATGGACTAAAGGTGTTTGACTGCCTGGTGAGTGATGTTTTTTTCAAACCTTTATGAATGTGAATGTATAAAATGTAGACAATGCATTGCTCTCAAGTTTCTAGTTTCCACAGATACTCTGCATATTTTGACTGCAAACTCATACAAAATCATCCATCTCCTCTGCGAGGAGACAGTTTCTTGCTGTTAATGAGTACAAGATGCTTTCCTCATCTCTCCTCCACTGTGTTACCACGGTTACATGCCAAATATGGCAACTCATAAAATCCATCTTAGACTTCTCTTGGTATTATCCAACTCCTGTCCTCATATCCTCTTTATTTCAGGCAGAACAAAGTACTTCTAGATCAGAAAGCACATTTTAAATAAACTCTGCATGATTGAGTGTTCTCTTATGCTGTGTGGGAAGTGTTTTATACAGTAACTTTACTTTTTACATGGCTTTCTGGAATACTTAATTCTGATTGGTCAATTGCTGCTTTCTGCAGTTCATTATAAGAAAATTATCATTGTCTTGGGCAATTGATTTCCTAAATAGCTGTGCTATCATTCCAGAGCCACCTCTTTTTCATGTAATAATATAATTTAAACTGAAATCAATATTTAATGTCATTAATTGGTTATTATATACCAGATACTGTATATTAAGTTGATTCACCAATGGTTAATTCACCAATGATTGATTCACTAGTGGTTAATATGTTGTTGTCTGATTCACTAATCGTTGATTTACCAAAGAGTGGTACACTCGCAGGTGTTTCGGAAACTGATTCGTCAATTATTGATTGTGCGGATCAGTATTGGAAAAGGTTAGACTTTATTTTAAGGTGACATAGTTGCACTGTACTTACTCAAATAAGCACTGCGTAATATTAATTAACTACAAGTACTTATTACAGTTAGAGTTAGGGTTTGATTTGGGGTTAGTTACATGTAATTATGCATAATTTACTGTTATTACAATAGTAAGTACATGTAGTAACAAATAACTACATCACATTAAAATAGTGTTACCTTGGAAAATAAACTCTGGTAGGACTTCAAAGGGACTGAAAATGACGTAAATGGCGTAAATGATGCTAATGTTTTTGCTAAAGTTAGCTTACGACCTTACTGAGGTGACGATTTTTGTTTTCTCCTCAGGTGCACGTTATAAATCTGCTGCAGGACAGCAAATTCCAGCTCTTCAAGCCCGTAATGGATAACTACATTGAGAACCACTTTGCAGGTGCCCTGTCCTACAGGTAAACATTAGGGATGGGGGGAAAAATCGATCTGATTGGACACAACATTTTACGTTCAACTGCGCTTCTTTTCCATTGTTTTTCTTTGTAAACATGGACTTGATGGACGCCTTTGACCATTGTCTGTTCACGTCTTTTGTGGTCTCTCACACACAAAATGCAGCGCAAGTTTTTAAGATGCCAGTCAAGTCAACTTTTAAAACATTTATCTTGAGACACATGCTCTAGGTAATCGCCTTTGCAAAAAAAAAAAAAAATTGTGACCCGTGCTGGCAAAATGAGTCGGAATGTGCACAGGCAAATTTCGAGGTACAGGCAAAACAAGTCAAAAATGTTCAAGGTTTTCACAAAAATGAGTTCATTAAGCTCTCGTCTAGCAATCCAAATGCTCCAAATAGCAATTAAACATCTAAAAGTATCTTTATTTGTATGTTTTTTGAGAGAGTTTTTCTCTGCTTTCTTCACCACTCACGCTTCCCCTCAACACACATTTGTATTCTTAGCAAAGTTTTGATGGCATGAGTCTGAACCAATGAAATGTGATTTTCAAGCTCATGCTGATGTAAACAAATCGCTCTTACTTACGCTGACAGATCAGAAGCATGCGCACAAAGACTCCTCAGACAATGCGCCATCCCGACACACACATATAAACAGGATTAACCCTTCCCCACCAGTTTGATTGACAGGAGATCTAACCAATCATAACCCCGCAAAGCAGTCAGGGGAGTTAGTAGATTAATGTTTGTTAACTTAAACTTGAAAAATTGTGTGTACTCACGTCTTTCCTCAGTTGGAACAACATTCCTTCTGATGTTCATTCATGTTTATTTGATTCTATAAATGAACTAAGATGGTTGCTTCACGAGCTTCTTGAAGGAGCTACAGTGATCATGACACATTAAAGAGCCATTATATGGTATTTATTGTTTAAACTACTTAAAAAAATTATAATATTTTAAATATGAAACTGTTTCATATGTTATCAGTGTCCTCTTTGCTCCACAATGTATTTTTCACTGTGAGAACATGATGTGTGGCGTGAGAGCGCATGGCTTGACGGACATAGCAACAGTAACTAAAGGGGGCGGGTCTTTGCGAAGGGTCAATTACAGAATAACAGTACTAGCTCAGTCATTTGTTCGCTGATTCCAACAAATCGTACATCATTTTGAAGGTTTTTTAATAGAGATTGTGAAAATAGCAGTAACTAAATTTTGAAAATTTGCAACTCATTTTGCCAGCACGGGTCTCAATTGAAATGCTTGTACGATGAAAAAGTTCATGTTAAGAAAAAAAGGAAACTTAGCTTAAGCCCTCAGAATGAAAGCATTCTTTGTTTATTTTTTTAAGCTATTAAGTTAGCAGTTGGCATTAATATTTAATAAATATTTAAAGTATTCCAACAGAAATCAATACCCAGGACATTAAGAGCCATAATTCCTAAAAAGCTCAATGCATAAACAAAAATACACAAGAAATCGCAATTAATATCAAAACAGTAGCTAAATAGAATTTAATATGGAGTTATTTAATTAAAGGTCGAATTATGGTCTATGGCAACTCCCAGCCCTAGTAAACAGGCTACACAAGTAAAAAATTATGTATTCAAGAATTGTATGAGTTTCGAAAAAATACCAGAGCGTTTGTTGTGTTTTGATGAAACATGAAAGGTGTTTTAAGTTGAGCTCTAGGCCATGTATACTGTAACCCGTGGAGTTTCTCTGAGTTTACAAGTCCTCTCAGCTCAGAGGGAGATGTATGTCAAGTGCAGTCTTGCTTTCATCTGTCATAACCGTTTTCATTTTACTGACAATGCAGTTTTTGTCCTGTATGTGTTTTTGTGCTGATCATAAGGTGTTTTAGATTGCATGTGTCACTCAGTAGGTTGATTCTCCTCAAAGCTCCTCATTTGATTTTTGTTGTTCTGTCTGTCTTTTCCTCCTCATATTTTTGTTTTTATCCCATCTCTGCGTGCTCTTTTTCTTCCTCACACACCTTCTACTTTCTGTCTATCTCTTTTTCCCTCATGTTTACCTGTCTTTACTCCGTGTGTGTGTGTGTGTGTGTGTGTGTGTGTGTACGTGCGTGCAGTGTGTTCTGGCCGTGCTGTCTGTCAGTAATGAGGCGTGTGGTTGTGTTGTTGTGTGTGGGCAGTGATGTGGTCTCTCTTCTGTAACACACTGAGGTGTGGAGCATCATGTCAGAGCTGAATTGGAGGTGGGCGGCTTGCAAAATATTCACTCTCGCACTGTTCCCGTCACCCAGTTCCTTAATGCTGTGCCGTGTTTCTGTCCCGTGTCACTTGTTATGCTGTTTCTTATTTATTGTTTTATTTTGCTTTATGCACTTTAAGTGCAAGTCTACATTTCCTATAATGTTGCGATGCCTAAATTCACACATTTTTTTTATTTTATTTTAATTAATATGCTTTGTAATAATATATATGTTTTGTTGTTTATTTAATATTATTTTGAAGTGTAACCGATTTTCAACCTGATTTGTATTGTTACACTGTTGGTAGTCTATGTAATGAACAATATTGTCCGCCAGACTTTTGACAGCTCCAGTGCTTTCGTGAAAATTATAATACTTCTGCATTAATGTATTCCGCCCACGGACGGTTGGATTGACAGAGGGTTATTAACCGAACAGTTATTTATCACTGAAATTTGTATCGTACTGTGTCTACTCTTTATTATTGTGAAAATGGAACTCTATGGCAACAGCTTTCTTACCTGCTTTAAGCGGAATTGAAGAAACAGTAGTTTCTTTCAGTTTTTCCCCTCTGTTTAGCTTAAAACACTGTACTTGAGGTCATCCAGTTCGAAATGTTGACTACAAACACAAAGGTTTTTCAGTTTCAGTTTCAATTTTTAGCCACCGGCTACAACACGCCGAATCCTTCACTATGATCATTCCATTATGACTAAAAGTTTGCCATGAAGTATTTCCTACTAAAGCAAGGTGGTATTTGAATCTGCTAAGCGAATTTATAACAGACCGGTGGGAGTGACCTTGGACAGAAACATGCCCAGTGCATTATGGGTGTTGAAGTTTTCCAACCTGTTTGGCAAAAGGGAAGATGACAGCCTTTTTCTCTTGTTTTCTCAAGTCAGGTAGCACCCATTTATTTTTTTTAAATTTATTTATTTATTTTTGCCTTTTTTACTGCAGACAGCCAAGTTTTATTGAAAACCCATTTTACCAGTGAAGTCCCTTTTTAAGTGTGTTTACATTACTTTTTTTTAATTTTGTGTTAAGTGCATATTTATATTTCTTAAAAGAGAATTTAGGCATCACAACAATTTAATTTTATATTTGGCATTGTGTGCATTAGGTGTATATTTACATGTCTTACAATTTTGTGATGCCTAAAATCACACATATGTATTTTATTTTATTTTATTTTGCAGTGCACTTTGTGTTTACATTACTTTTGCATTGTGCGTGTTAGGAGTATGTTTACATAGTATTTCAAACTATTACATTTCAAAAGAGCAAGGAAAATCCCACTTAATGTTCCCTATAGATTTCAGACTATTTTTTTTTTCACAGCCTATTTTCAGTTTTATGTGCTTTGTAACCACACTCACACACGTTCATCGTAAGACTGCGCTGTGTCTCCCAGCATGCTCAAAGACACACTAAGGTTAATATGTAGTCAGGGTGGACGCTGTGGCGATGAGGGTCTGTTTGTCTCAGGGTAGTGAAAAACCGAGCCACTGGGTTCGAACAGTGTGTCAGTAATGTAGCTGATGCTGCCATTTACTGCGGCTATCTCTAGTGAATAAACAGTTGAGGACACAAAATAGTATTCACACTTGCAAAGCTGAGTAGTGTGAAATAAAAGGTCTGTATTACATTAGTCATTTATGGCACAATCTAGGTGTAGAAATTTGCTCATGAATCGAATCGTATCTAACAGAACAGGTTTGAATCGACGGTACTGACTAAACTGAATTAAACCAAGTTGAACTGAACTGAGCTGAACTTAAACTAAACTAAACCAAATTGTATTGATTCTAAATGAATAAAGCTGAATTAAATGGAAAAACAAAACTGAATCGAATATAACTGAACAGATTTGAATTGACAGAACAGGCTGAACTAAACAGAAACGAGTTAAACTGAATTGAACCAAACTGAAATTAATCAAGCAAAACTAAACTGAATCGAATCTATCGGAACAAAGCTGAGTTTAACAGAATCAGTCAGAACAGAGCAGAAAACTGTACTGAATTAAACCATTTTGAATCAAATTGAATCTGAACAAAAATGGAACACGAGAATTTAACTGAACAGAACGAAATCGAATCTAATCAAACTGAACTGAACTCAAGGGTTTGTAGTTCAGCCAATAAATTCATACTAACAGTCAGATCTTGGTGAATATAAATAGGACAAATAATATATGAAAAGGTACATTTCTTGATTGCTGTTGATATGGTTGGACTCTTTTCAAGGCATTTGATTTTACCACAATCACAAGATGAGGTGTTACAGTGTGTTTAATTAAGATCTAATTGGATTTTAAGTGAATTCTTTAGGGGGAATGAGAGCTGGTATTACACTGTGGTTGACATTAATTGCAATCCCACGCTGGGAATGTTAACATTTTCCTCCTTATGCCCAAATTACTCTCCTGGGCTTCCAAAATCAACAAAAGACCCAGTTTTCCTCCAAATATTTTTTTTCCATTTCTAATTAATCACAACATCTTACTTTAAAAATGAATGTTGCATTAAAGGGATAGTTTACCCAAAAATGAAAATTATCCCATAATGTACTCACCCTCAAGCCATCCTAGGTGTAAATGGCTATCTTCTTTCAGATGAACACAATCAGTTATTTTATAAAATATCCTGGCTCTTCCGAGCTTTATAATGGTAGCGAATGGCTCTTTTTGGGGCTTCAAAATCAGGAGCTTCATTCACTACCATTATAAAGCAGAAAAAATGTTGTAATATAACTCTGATTGTGTTGGCTGAAAGAAGATAGTCATATACACCTAGGATGGCTTAAGGGTGAGTAAATCATGGGATAATTTTCCTTTTTGGGTGAACTATCCCTTTAAGTAATGTAGCCAAATGGAAAAGTTTAACAAAAAGGAAACTATCCAAACTATAAGTTCTTCAAGTATTCCTTCCAGGTTTTCCAAGATTTTGACCCCACTGTAGATGCCGTCCACAGACTCTGAATATGTATACCTTTACACACATTGTCCTTCTCACATAGATCACGATGGATTGGACCCTAAGGATGTTTTAAATGATTTTAATGGGTTTTGACTGGCAATAGAGACCATTAAACTGAAGTCTATTTACAAAGTTTCCTGGCAGCTGCATCAAGTATTCATGAAGACCTGTGCACTCTAACTCTACTGAATCATTGTCACAATCACTCAAACATCTCAGACATTTCATCGCCTGAGTGGTTAAGACTTCTCATGGGATACACTGGACCGTTAAGCACCTTGATTGATCAGCATTCAACCTGTCAGAGCCATCTGATTCTGGGGTCAGTTCCTAAACTTTACAAAAACGGTTTGGTGCTAGAGAAAATTTAAAGATATAAAGTATACGTCAGATTTACTTCAAGTACACGATTAGAAATCTTAGAATAGCATCTGCCCGTCAGATATTAGAAATCAGCTTACTTATCAAACTTATTATTGTTATTGAAAATACATTATGAAGACAAAGAGTAGCAGTGGAAAATTACATTTTAACATATATTAAAATAGAAAACAGTTCTTTTACATTATAATTATATTTAAATATATTATTGTTTTTACTGTATTTTTAATAAATATAATCAGCCTTAGTGAGCAGAAGAGACTTCTTTCAAAAACATAAAAAAATCATACTGACTCCAAACTTTTTAAACCTGTTTAATTTCCATTATAACAAAACTGAAATTAATAACTAAAATATATAACGGAAAACATAAACAGTGGAGCGTGATTGTGCAAACATTTTTCTTTTCCCTGCAGATGTCATTTTAGAGGCTCTGTAAAATCTCGAGCACTGCCTATGAATAATTTGTGATATTATGAATGAACAAACAGAAATATACAACATTAAGACATAAACGGCAATAACAAACATCTTTTTCTTGCTCCTGATGTCTAATATTCACGGCTTGTGTCTGCAGGGATCTGATCCGTGTGTTGAAGTGGTATGTGGATCGTATCATTGATGCCGAGCACCAGGAACAGATCCAGCAGGTTTTGAAGGTGAGAATGCTAACATGCGCTTCATTCAAGATGTATGTCATCGTATATATGCAAATCTATGAGGAAACATTTGCACCTCATCTCTCTCTCTCTCTCTCTCTCTGTCGGTCTATCGTTTTGAAATAACCCTCACCCCCTGCCGGTTCTCTGTCCTGATCTTCTAAGCTTCCTCTCCAGCAGTTATGAATACCCTTGATGCATCTGTTCTACCTCTCCAGCCTTTCTCACCCACAGGAACTTCTTTTCTTACCCATCATGCAATTAAGCTACAAACATTCAGTCTTTTCTTTCTTCTTTCGCCCGTTATGCTTTTATGACCCGCTGTGGGACCACCAGGCACATTCTCCAAATGCATCCACGCTCGTTTACTCAATTCAAAGCAATTCCCACTTTCTAACCTTGAACCCTTACCTTTTTTGGATACAATGAGTTCCATTCATCTTTTAGTATTTTTGCTCCTTCTGATTGAAATGTTTAAAAACAGAAAATGCACTTCACAGTTCCTACAGATTTATTTGTTTTTAAAAAGTAATAAAGAAATAGTTTATGCATCCCAATATATTCAGTATATTAATTTTAATAAATACATAAAAAATAAATATGCCTTCCACACTCCACGTAATAAAATTGTGGTCAACTAGGCCTATAACGTTTATTCGACTATTAGGGGGCGACCATAAAAATCTTTGATTTACATTATTTTTTTTATCAATTTGGGCTTCTGAATAAAATTGATGTGTTTGTTCCTCCCAGAGTATGAGCTCCATATTCTCACTTTATGAGCCTGATGTATCAAATATGATACTCAACATAAAACGCATATGCAAATCTTTTCTTTAGATTTTGTCTGTTCTATATAAAAATAATAGATGTCAGGCTTTAAAGGGTTAAGAAAGTGTTGGATTTTTAGTAATTTTCTTTTAATGTGATTAAATATTCATTTGTATAAAATATTAACTAAATTGTTTGATGTCAAATGGCTCACAGGCATCGGAGTACTTGTTTAAGTACATTGTGCAGTCACGGCGTTTGTACGCGGCAGCCACCGGAGGCCAGAACGAGGAAGAATTCCGCTGCTCTGTTCATGAGCTCTTCAAATCCATCCACCTGTTCCTGTCTCATGAGAGTAAGGGCATCAGCCCCATCACACACACACAGGTGAGACACACACCTACTCTGGATACAAGTTCAAGTGTATATACTGCACTGAGTGATGAGAAAGTATTTACTTCTATTGTAACTATGTAATAAGGTGGTATTCCAGCATTTGAGCACACAATACCATCATAAAATTACATATTTACAACTAAAGTGGCACTGTTTCAAGAGATCTATTTTTTTTTTTCTCAGCAATGATCTGAAAAATCATATTTTAGCAATTGGATCAACGGAAAATCATTGTTTCTGGCAAATTCATTGAAACTGCTTTAAAAATTGTTTGCATAAAAATGATTTGTGGATTATGGTCTATTAATTGGTGACCTCTGACCTTTGGAATGGACTTCATTTGTCAGGGAACTGGATTATGATATGCTCATTTTCTGCAGAATTGATACATGATGCCAATTGCGCTTTCTAGTTCTCTCATCTCTCTGACAGCGAGTTGACACACAAACCCGCCTCCCCTCATTCACTCATTTCATTTGATCCAGATGAATATCGTTGGTGTTACAGGGCTTGAATTTTGGCGTGTATTGAACATAATTTTACTCGTTCTCACAGATTTTGTACTCACACTCAAAGTGCGCACACATAAAGCCGCCTCTCAGTTCTAAATTGAGTTGTTTTTCGCTGCTTGGGGCACTTAAACAGTCAAATACACTCAAAATAAGTGTTCATGTAAATACAGTCATGTTTTAAGTGAACGTAAACAGCTGAGAAAGGAATGGATGTTTAACAATATAATGGATACGTGCATCAGGTCTTAAAGTGACAGCAGCCTAATATACCTGCTGCCAAATTATGCGATAATAGATTGGTTCATTGGCAAATACGTTTTTTAAAAGTTTAAAAAAAAACTGTAAAAGTGTAAAAAAAAATGTAGATATAATTATTTTTTAAGTTTTATTAAGTGTTAACAATGAGATTATGTGGTTTTTATAATCAATTAACACTGCTTTTGTAATATTTTGCAAGATGGACAAAATTTGTCTCCAAAAAAGTCATTCAATTTAACCAAAATTTCAATTTTACCGAATGACACTTTTGTTTATACCGAATGACGATATTTTCAAACAGTGCTAACAGGGTGATATCTATCTAGTTAGCTAGCAAAAGCACAATCAAACATTTTATATTTAGTACAAGTTTTTAAAATATGTTTAATAGCGGTTGTACCGAATAACCTGATATTTCGGGACATGCGTATGAGCAAGTGAAAATATAAATTATTCAAAGAGTCAAAAGAGAGTTTTGCTTCATGACCATGTGGTCCTTTGCAGGTTTCTAAATGATGTCACTTCCTGTCACATGATACTGACCGCATGACTTGATCCAAAATGGTCCCTTCATATTGGTTTCTCCAAATGACTTCAATGAAATTCATTTTTCCCGACATTATTTCTCATAAAAAAGCAATGACTTCTAAACATAATTTTAATGCCATTTTGCACTATATTAATATATGAAGTTCTAAAATCATGCCAGAATACAAAATATATACATTTATTACATTTTAAGATATATTAATCACAAATGAAATTGCTGTATTGGCCTTTGGACGGTTAATCCGAATGACCTTTTGACACTTCAAATTCTTTAAAATACCTTTTATATGTATCAAAATATAATTAAAACCTTTTGGATTAATTTTAGTGAAACAAGTATGCACACTAGGAAGACACAAATTAGCAGTGTTTATTGAGTACAGTACTTCTTTGTCAGCCCCACCCACATTTGTTCTGCTAGCATAGCAGCGTTCAAAGCTCAGTCAGCCCATGGAGAGTTAAGCCAGCCTTGATATACACAAACAGAGACACATGCTGTGCATGCTAAAAGCCTGCCACACACTGTCACGGCCTACAAGCTTGGAGTCAGCTGAACCATGTGTGTCCGCCGGGCAGAGAGATCCGCTCCCGTTCTTTTCGAGATTCGTTTCGTTCCGACGAGCGTTAACGGCGGCACAGTGGGGACACGCGCACACATTCGCACATTCACTCACACGGAACTCACACACAGGTCTGTTCTTGTTATGGCGGCCCAGCAGGAGAGCAGATTTCAATTAACACAGCCAAGAAAACAAAGCGTCTTTGGACACCTCGGCATAATCCAAAGCACATGCAGGCGACTGGATCATTGCCAGATTCGTGTCACCACAATATTTGTGTGTGTGCATAAGTGCCTTTGCTTACATCTGTTGTTTGACGTCCCCTACCGCACCAGAGGAACATTTTCCCACTAAATCAATGTGCAAATGTGTTTGGTGGAAGATGATAGCTCTTGTATAACAGCTATGCACAAAATACACAATAGCACATTACTCATTTTCTAAAAGTCAGCATGAAATGGAAGTTGCAACGTTCTTTTCTTCCCTATTGTGACGTATATTTGGGTAAAAATGCTTCTCAAAGAAGAAAAAATGTACGGTGGGACTTGATTTGTTTATTGGGAATTGTTTTGATGGTTGTGGTTTGCTATTGGTGGAGCGACAGATTGCCCCGCCCTCTCACCAGTAAACATGTCATCAGAGAAAAGAGATGTTGTTGCAAGAGGGAAGAAGCCATTTTCTTTTTAAATATTGATGTGCACAGATACATAATTTATAATAAATACAGCAATATTACATAAAAACAAGAATTGTCCATTTTGATTTCATGGTGACTTTAAACGTTATCTCCTGGGTACCAGCTAATGAGCTTGACTGTTTTTTTTGTTGTTGTTTTTTTTCTGTTTTAAACAAACACTTAGCGACTTGTTTATTGGCATTTTCTCAGGCCGTGTTCCTGAGATCGTTCCCAACTGTGTGCTGCGAGCTGCTAAAGATCTTCAGCATGAGAGAGGTGGCAAATCTGGCCCGTGACACCCTGAGCAGCCTGCCCGCCCTCACGCACAATGACTGCCCCCTACAGGCCGTCAAACTGCAGTGCATGGCCAAGACCGTGGAGAGTCCACTTTACGTCAACCCGGGTAAGTGATCACACACAGTTTTCTGTTTTAATGCATTTAAAAATGTAAAATTATTGCTGAAAACACCATAAAATCAAGTTTAGGTCTATTGGAGGCCATCTAAATGCTAGCGTCTATGCTTTTAAACACTGTAAAGCCTGAAATATGAACATTTTTAATTTTTTTTTAACCTTTTGACAAAATATAAAAAATATAAAAAGAAAAGTTTGTATATGGGTTTTATGTGTTGTATAATTTTTGATACATCGTGCTTTTATGGCTCATATAGTATGATATAGTGAGAATATGACGCTCATATTCGAGGCGGAAAAAACCTAAAGTAAGCAAAAATTTACATTTTTGTGCAGATGTTGATATATGGTGAAAAAGTAATATGAAAATCTGTAAAATCTTGTCATCAGTCAATGACATCTTTATAGTATAGCAGAGTACATATATAAAATACATATAAATATAAGTTGTCATTCTATATCTCTCAATAATAAGATGATATTTAAATGCTTAGTTTTATGATCAAAGGTCTGTAGTTTTTATGGTGGGGGGAGTGACATGTAATGCAATACAATGATGATGATTGAGAGATGAATGAATTTTACTCACATTTTAACATGAGTTTTCTATAAAAAAAAAAAATATGTGTTTGGATCAAGTTAACCTAAGCTGCTTCAGTCCAGAAAGTGTTCATCATTAAATATCCCTAACAATATTAAAGTTATTCTTATGTTTACTTTACAAAAATCATTACAAAGCTTTTTCAGCAAAGTTTTGATCATGTTGATCATTAGAGTCCTTAGAAATTTGATACAGTAGTCTTTCTCGGGTTAAAAGATGCTTGAATCTTATACGTGTGTGTTTGTGTGTTGTCAGAGTCGAGGTGTGTGTTGTTACCTGTAGTTCTGCGTCTGCTGCACACACACCTGCAGGAGCAGAGGGAGCTGGTTCTGTGTGCCAACATCCTCACCAGCATGCTGACGCTCAACTCACCCGCCACGGTCAGACTCGCACTGAACCTGCTGCTCTAGTCATTTCCTTACTGTTCAATTCACTCTCGTCTCTGTTTATTAGTTAGTTACTAGCTCTTGTCCTTTTTTAATTTCTGTTTTTCATCAAAATATTCCTTTAGAATTGCTGGTGAGATTTGGTACTTATTTTAGTTGCTGGTTTTGTATGGAGAAAATGTAAAAATTATATTTAATATGTAATATTTCTACTTGCTAATTAATTAATTATAATTAAAGTAAATTTCACAATATAATAACCATTTTAAACCTAAAACAGATGTTTATTCAGTGATCTACCATAATAATATAATGTGACTTGTTTTTATTTATCTGTGTGTGTGTGTGTGTGTGTATATATATATATATATATATATATATATATATATATATATATATATATTGTGTGAAATTTAATTTATTACATCAACATACTTTAAAATGAATGCAATAAACATTTAAATCCATTGACAGTTCTAGTAAAATTATTAAATAAATATTTAAATGTATATATTTATATATATTTAGATTTTTAGTTTTGAGATAAATTGAGTTCCCCATTAGATTGTCTGGTTAGATTTTGTGTAAAAAAAAAAATTTAAATGACATTGAATTTGTTAAAATTAGTTCTCATTCCTTCATATAAAAATTAAAATTAATTATCTAACCAATTATCTTAAAACTAAGTTTTAGAAATTTAACTTAATCGTTACCTCCTGACCTGTAGGCCTGTGTAAATCTCGCAATAAGGGAATTTGATTCCTCAAACTATTTTTTAACCTGAAACTGGTGTTTATTCAGTGATTTACTCTACTAACACAGTAATAAAATGGATCTTTTGTTCGTAAACATTGATATATGTGATTAACTGTAATTTGATTCATTCAATCATAATATTACAAAATTAACTCAAAATGTTAACCTTTAAATCAATTGACAGCCCTAAAAATATTTTAAAAAATGTAAATGAAAAATGTAATATCATGTAATTAATAGTTTTATTTAATTTTTTTAATATTTGAAAAATGTTTATTCATTTGTACGTATCAAATTAAAATAAAATGAAATAAAATAATAAATAATATATCTCTCTGTAGGAGTGTGGAGTGTCTGAGGAGGTGAATCTGGTCATGGAGAGTCTGTCTGGAGTCTTACTCAGAACTATACTGGAAGTGACCAACCGGCCCCAGCCTGCTGCCTCCTCCCTGCGCCTGCAGTACCAGGATGTTACAGTGCGTCTGACCTTTTCTAATGACCTTTTCTATCCTTTTCTTCGGGGGAAATATTTCAGTATATTAAATAACACTCATAATTGTTTGTGTTTCAGGGTGAATTTGTAGCCTGCTTGCTTGCGTTGCTGCGGCAGCTAAAAGATAAAGAATACCAGCAGCTTCTCAGCAGATTTCCCACTAAAGATGAACTAACGGTAAAATAATTTTACCAGTGCACAGTGCAGCTGTTTAACCAGCCTACTCTGCTGTAATAAAAGTCTAACTGTACATTCTCTTATACCGGTTTCCCAGAGTTTCATCCTGCAGTTATTCACCGTCTTCAGAATACTTATCCGACAGGATATGTTCCCAAAAGACTGGACTGTCATGCGACTGGTCGCTAATAAGTAAGGGCTTGGAATGATTCGTATGTAATCTCATTCAACCATAGAAAAGTTTTATTGCTTGACATTTCTGTTTGTTTGCATTTAGCGTCATTATTACCACCATCTTGTATCTCTCCGATACCCTGCGCAACAACTTCCTTAATGAGAAATTCGATTTCAAGGTAAGGGGATTTTCCATTTATAGATTCAGTAAGATTTTTTAAAGAAATGAATACTTAAAGACATACAGACATTTATGTTATAAAAGTTTTCTATTTCAAATAAATGCTGTTCTTTTGATGTTTCTGTTCAGCAAAGAAAACATTTTTATCACAGTTCCTACAAAAATATTAAGCAGCACAACTGTTTTCAACATTGATAATAAGAAATGTTTTTTCAGCATCAAATCGTCATATCAGAATGATTTCTGAAGGATCACGTGACACTGAACACTCGAGTAATGATGCATCACAGGAACAAACATATTAACATAAACATTTTTAAATTGTAATAATATTTCACAATATTACTGTCTATTTTGTTTTGATAAAATTGCATTGGTGAACATAAAGAGACTTCTTTCAAAATCTTAAAAAAATGAACGACCCCAAACGTTAGTGTCACCTGACACATTTCCCTGGGAATCGAACCCATGACCTGACTGTTGCTAACAGCAAACGTTCTCAAATGTAATATTATTACAGTGAATATAATGAAATATGAGAAACATCTGGACATAATCTTCATTCTCAAATTTTAAGTAAAAAATAATACTTTATTAACATGGAGGTGTTTAAATACTACAGATTATTAATTAATTTTCTGCTCTCCAGAGTACCGGAATATCAGAGAAAAATTTGCTTATACTATATAAAATTCACTAATGATTGCCTGTCACTTTAACTATTTATTTAAATATGTTAATATATTCAGACATCTGTGGTACACTCTATATGTGTGAAAGCAGTAGATATAAAAGCCCTGATCTCACATCTACACTATAAAAATATCTGATCAAGTATGTTAAATAAAATATTTAATATGACAGAATTATCCTGAATTTTTAAAGGTCCGATGAAGTAGAAATATTTCCTTAGGCTAACATTGTCATTCTTTACAGTTGACATCAAAAGTGACTGCATAGGAGAATTCTCTTTTTTCCTTATGGATCCTGGGAACATGATAAACGTGTGCCTGTAATGCAGATAATCATTTTAATTAGCTGTCTTTTTATCTTGTAGGTATGGGAGTCCTATTTTTATCTCTGTATAATATTCATCAACCAGCCTTGCCTTCAACTGGAAATGTTCCCGCCCTCCAAGAGGAAAAAAGTCCTGGAGAAGTAAGACCCCTTCCTGTTCTTTTCCTTTATGTGATCAGAATCCCACCGAGAATGAGATTGGAAAAATTGGTGTACACATTCTGCATAATGAGTTTAGGGATTTATTGTATATTGTCTAATTAGTTTAAACTGTACGCATTTTGCAAGTTGCATCATGGGAAAACCGTTGCAATATTACCACAATGGCTGTGTCCGAAATCGCATACTCTCTAGAGTAGGTACTTATTTTGAGTAACTACTTTGTGAGCTCTATGTTCTATTATAGTAGGATTTAGGGTTGTCAAAACTTTGTTGAGCGGTTTCTTAAACACCTCTGATTGGCTATTGTGTTCATGAGTTCAACAGATGTGTGTGATGTCTATTTACAACATGTTTTTGAAGCGCTGATCATTGTAGCCAATCACAGACATATCTGTTGAGCTCGTGAACACAATGACCAATCAGAGGTGTTTAAGAATCTGTTCAACAGTGCTCAAAGGAAATGCTGGTATCGCCACATTTTTAAAATTTAAGTACCGACTTGGTACCGAAATCTGAATGTGTGTAGTATGAATGTAATCTGTACGTACTATATTTGCCAATATTGTCATAATCACATGACCTACCAGCGTCACTTCAACGCTTCGCTGCCATTCTCCTGTGGTCTCATGGGATTGTAAAGTTTCCCTTCAGAATCTCGCTGGAAGAAGTAGGTCATCCGAGTACTTTTTGCCTACTTTTTTATGTTTTTTTTGGCTAAAATATAGAAGGGAAGTATGCGATTTTGGACGCAGCCAATATCCTTTGTATTACCGCAGAATTGATATGATTATATTTGTGATTTTAAAGGTACGGTGACATGAGAGTGATGATCGGTTGTGAGATTTTCAGCATGTGGCAGCATTTGGGTACGTCCTTCCGTACAAATAAGCATTGAGGATTTATGGAGTCACATGACTGTTTAAGAGCAATATATGGTGTTGTCTTCCAGGTGACTATAAGTTAAACCTGATTCCCACCCTGATTGGCCCGTTCATGGAGGTGACTCTGGTACCACAGATTGATCTGCGGAACGTCCTCATCCCTATTTTTCACGACATGATGGACTGCGAGCAGCGACGGAGTGGCAACTTCAAACAGGTGCTGAAATCGCAGTGACATAAACATGTTTCGGAGTGCGAGAGCAGCGTGATGTTCATGTCACAGTAAATTATGTGCGGGCGTCACAGTAAAACGCTGTGGATGCCAGGAAATCTAGCTTGTTTACTAAGATCGTTATGACTTTGAATGGAATCAGAATTTGAAAAGCATTTTCAGTTTGAGCTACTCATGCAGATTTGAACTATATTTGATAGAAAATATCTAAACAGGGGCCATGTGATTTATAGTAAGTCTGGGTTTTTCAGTTGTTATTTCAAGTATCTTGCAGAAAGCACTTCAAAATAATGATAAAAACTGCAAATGCATGATTTATGGGGATGTTTCTGGTGCAGGAAACCTTGACTAACATTATAAGTAGACTTAAAAACATGCTTTAAGAAGGAAAAATAACATTTTTGATTTCTCTCTAAAGGTGGAAGCCAAACTGATAGATAAACTAGAAGGTCTGATGTCAGAGGGCAAAGGAGATGAGACTTACAGAGAGCTCTTTAACAACATGTGAGTCCTAATTCTTTTTTTAATTAAAGAAATGAATAATTTTATTCAGCAAGGATGCATTAAATTGATCAAAAGTGACAGTAAAGACATTTATTATTATTACTAAAAAATTCTATTTCAAATGAATGCTGTTCTCATGAACTTTTTATTCATTAAAGAATTCTGAAGAAATTATATCATGGGTGTCACAGAAATATGAAGTTTTCAACATTGATAATAATAAGAAATGTATCTTCATCATCATATCAGAATGATTTCTGAAGGATCATGTGACATCATGTGGGAGTAATGATGCTGAAAATTCTTTGGAATAATGGAATATGGAAATGGAAAATGGAATAAATTACATTTTAACATATATTCAAATAAAAAACACTTATTTTAAATATATATTTATTAAATAAATATATTTTAAATATTTATAATATTGCACAATATTACAGTTTTTATTGCATTGTTGATCAAATAAATGCAGCTTTAGTGACCTTAAAAGACTTCTTTGAAAAACATTTTAAAAATCCTACTGACCACAAGCTGAAGTGTATAAATGTAAAATATTTATGTATTTTATATAAAGATGAAATATTGCAAAATATTAAATACTTCAAAATATAGTTATATTCTATTGTTTTCTATTAAAATATACTAAAATATTGTCAACTGTTTATTTTTCTGCACTAGAATTCCGTTGTTTGGTCCGTATCCGAGGTAAGAACATCATTAAATATGTACTATACACAGTCCAATTCCTAGAATATATCTGAATACTGTATGATATATCTGAATACTGATTTAGTCTGCTGAAGAAGATCGAGAGAGAGACCTGGAGAGAAAGTGGCGTTTCCCACATCGCTACAGTCACGCGACTAATGGAAAGATTACTAGATTACAGGTAAACACACGCACACACACACAGACTGCATATACATACAAACACACTCGTGTTTCATTCATGAGGGTCAAAGATGTTCTTCATCTCTTCACAGGGACTGCATGAAGATCGGAGAGGTTGATGGGAAAACGATGGGATGTACAGTCAACCTTCTGGTTAGTTTGGATATTGCTGATATTTTGTCATTTAATTGTCATGTACTTTACTTGAGGTCAGAGAACATTGAAAACTATGACACATTTTACCTTTTATTTATTATTGTTGTTTGGTATTTATTGAGATGACCTTCAGAAAAAAGGATGTTCTGCTCACTTTGTCCTGTTCTTTTCAGAACTTCTACAAAACTGAGTTGAATAAAGAAGAAATGTACATCCGTTATATTCACAAGCTCTATGAGCTGCACCTGAAGGCACAAAATTACACCGGTAATAATCGATTCATATATTTGGGTTGATCTGTATCTTTTTTACTTGACAGTATGCTTGATTAT
This sequence comes from Zacco platypus, assembly GCA_038088235.1. NCBI lineage: Eukaryota > Metazoa > Chordata > Actinopteri > Cypriniformes > Xenocyprididae > Zacco > Zacco platypus. The sequence goes on along the minus strand of CM076063.1, from coordinate 11,694,455 downwards.
GTTAATTTTGTACTGTAGCTTACCTCTGATCAAAATATGTGACAAGTAATTTCTGCACCAGTTAATTTAAAATGATCTAAATGTATGTTAATTTTGCAATAATTAATTGTATTTATTTTTTAAATATAATTTTATAATAATAATAATTTCTAATATAAGTTGTTATTGTAATTATTATTCATTTTAATGTAACTGTTGCATAAAATAATCATTTCTATTTTAAATTATTATTTTTTTCATTTTCAATTTATGAACTATATAACTGTTGAATAATAATAATAATAATAATAATAATGTATTAATTATTTATTTATTTTCTAATTTTCTATTTTTATCTGTTTAACTGTTGCATAATAATAATTTGTTTTTGTTTACTTTCTATATATATATATATATATATATATACACATATTCAGTCATTATGATGTGTTGCATATTATTAATAATAATAACAATAATAATATTTTGTTTAATTATTATTTTTTACATTTTCATTTTTTTTATGATCCGTGTAACTGTTGCATAATAATAATAATAATTTGTATTTTAATTATTTTTTCAATTTTAATTTGTATGATCAATTGCATGATCAGTGTAACTGTTGCATAATAATAATAATAATAATAATACTATTATAAATTATTTTTTTAATTTTCAACTTTTTATAATCTGTGTAACTATTGCATAATAATAATAATAATAATTTCTTTAATAAATACATTTTAAATGTGATTTTTCATGTTATGTGTAACTGTTGCATAATAATAATAATAATAATACATATTTCTACTAATAATGATTTGTATAATATAACTTAATATTATTTTTTTTATTTTAATTTGCATGATCACTGTAACTGTTGCATAATAATAATAATTCTATTATAAATTATTTTTAAATTTTCAATTTCTTTTTGTCTGTGTATCTGTGTTGCTTTATAACAATAAAAATATATATATATATTTTTTTTTCAATTTTCAGTTTTTAAAGATGTGTGTAACTGTGTTGCAGAGGCGTCGTACACCATGCTGCTGTACGACGAGCTGTTGGAGTGGACAGAACGGCCTCTCAGAGAGTTCCTCACGTACCCCATGCAGAGCGAGTGGCAGAGGAAGGAATGCCTCCATCTCACCATAATACACAACTTTGACCGAGGGAAAGTGAGTCCATCTCTCATTTTAAGATGTACTCCACCCACCATAAAGCCATTCATGTGACTAATATGGTCAAATATTGATGGATCTGGGCAGCTAAGTAAAAAGCCGTTCACGCTGACAGATATTTGCAGTGACGGTGTGACTGGAAATCCTTTATTTTCAATCACAACTGGCTGATGATCCGTTACTGTGACCATCAGCAACACATAAATCTGTGTACAACATTAGAGTTTTTCTTTTCTTCCTACCTACTGCCATCTTGTGGTTGAAACTTATAGCTGCAATTACCCACCACTTTGATATGAGCAGGGTTAGTGTTATTTAAACACTGAACTCTTCCTTCCAGTGCTGGGAAAACTGCATCATACTGTGTCGAGAACTGGCCAATCAGTACGAAGCGTATTATGACTACAGAAACCTCAGCAAAATGAGGGTGAGTATTTCCTGTTCATATTCATAGTTTTATTTCTTTGTTTATTTTTGCACACCCTAGTCTGTATGTCAAACAACGCTTTGTTTGCAGTGGTTTTAAATACAGCACTTATTTGAACTAGATTGAGTTGTTATTACAGATTGTTCATTATACTTATGGCCAATTGTTATCCTAATGAGGCGTTTGGCTTTAACTGTTAAATTGAACTTCCCCATTAGTTTTTTGTTTGTTCTGTTACACAGTCGATTGCTTCACAGATTGTGGCAGTAATTTGTCATATTAACAGCTGTTTGTGTTACATTGTGCTCAATGGTCTGTTTTATTTGCGTTCTTGATAGATGATGGAAGCCTCTTTTTACGACAAAATAATGAACCAGCAGCGTCTCGAGCCGGAGTTCTTCAGAGTCGGGTTCTACGGCAAGAAGTTCCCCTTCTTTTTAAGGGTACAATTCTTCAAACATATTTATATTACACTTGTTTGTGTATATATATATATATACAGTACTGTGCAAAAGTTTTAGGCAGGTGTGAAAAAATGCTGTAAAGTAAGAATGCTTTCAAAAATAAACTTGGTAATAGATTATATTTATCAATTAACAAAATGCAAAGTGAGTGAACAGAAGAAAAATCTAAATCAAATCCATATTTGGTGTGACCACCCTTTACCTTCAAAACAGCATCAATTCTTCAAGGTAAACTTGCACAAAGTCAGGGATTTTGTAGGCATATAGTTAGGTGTATGATTAAACAATTATACCAAACAGGTGCTAATGATCATCAATTCAATATGTAGGTTGAAACACAATCATTAACTGAAACAGAAACAGCTGTGTAGGAGGAATAAAACTGGGTGAGGAACAGCCAAACTCAGCTAACAAGGTGAGGTTGCTGAAGACAGTTTACTGTCAAAAGTCATACACCATGGCAAGACTGAGCACAGCAACAAGACACAAGGTAGTTATACTGCATCAGCAAGGTCTCTCCCAGGCAGAAATTTCAAGGCAGACAGGGGTTTCCAGATGTGCTGTCCAAGCTCTTTTGAAGAAGCACAAAGAAACAGGCAACGTTGAGGACCGTAGACGCAGTGGTCGGCCAAGGAAACTTACTGCAGCAGATGAAAGACACATCATGCTTACTTCCCTTCGCAATCGGAAGATGTCGAGCAGTGCCATTAGCTCAGAATTGGCAGAAAACAGTGGGACCCTGGTACACCCATCTACTGTCCGGAGAAGTCTGGTCAGAAGTGGCCTTCATGGAAGACTTGCGGCCAAAAAGCCATACCTCCGACGTGGAAACAAGGCCAAGCGACTCAACTATGCACGAAAACACAGGAACTGGGGTGCAGAAAAATGGCAGCAGGTGCTCTGGACTGATGAGTCAAAATTTGAAATATTTGGCTGTAGCAGAAGGCAGTTTGTTCGCCGAAGGGCTGGAGAGCGGTACACGAATGAGTGTCTGCACGCAACAGTGAAGCATGGTGGAGGTTCCTTGCAAGTTTGGGGCTGCATTTCTGCAAATGGAGTTGGGGATTTGGTCAGAATTAATGGTATCCTCAATGCTGAGAAGTACAGGCAGATACTTATCCATCATGCAATACCATCAGGGAGGCATCTGATTGGCCCCAAATTTATTCTGCAGCATGACAACGACCCCAAACATACAGCGAAAGTCATTAAGAACTATCTTCAGTGTAAAGAAGAACAAGGAGTCCTGGAAGTGATGGTATGGCCCCCACAGAGCCCTGATCTCAACATCATCGAGTCTGTCTGGGATTACATGAAGAGAGAGAAGCAACTGAGGCTGCCTAAATCCACAGAGGAACTGTGGTTAGTTCTCCAAGATGTTTGGGCCAACCTACCTGCCGAGTTCCTTCAAAAACTGTGTGCAAGTGTACCTAGAAGAATTGATGCTGTTTTGAAGGCAAAGGGTGGTCACACCAAATATTGATTTGATGTAGATTTTTCTTCTGTTCACTCACTTTGCATTTTGTTAATTGATAAATATAAACTATTAACATGTCTATTTTTGAAAGCATTCTTACTTTACAGCATTTTTTCACACCTGCCTAAAACTTTTGCACAGTACTGTATATATATATATATATATATATATATATATATATATATATATATATATATATATAAGCGTATGTATTATTTATAATATAATAAAAAGGTTCATTTTTTTAGGTAAATATTTTACAGATGTCGTTGTCTTGTTTTAAACATGTTTTTAAGCAATAGTTCACCAAAAAATATAATATAGCGTAATATAATATAATATAAGAAAGGCTTATTATTGTCTTTTTGCAGTTTTTGAAGCAGTAGTTCATCCAAAAATAAATTCTTGACAGTACCTGGTCACAATGTTGTATGATTTCACAGTTATGCATATATATAATATAATATAATATAATAAAGGTTTATTATTTTATTCTTGTTATTATTATTATTTTAGGCAAATATTTTACTGATATCATTGTCTTTAAAGCAGTATTTCACCGAAAAATAATCTTTGCTCACAATGTTGTATGATTACATGCATTAAAAAGGTCCACTTTCATGTTTATATAACAAGTATAGTCATGCAGATTTTGAATGATATGAGGATGCACAAATAATGACATCTTTTTAATTCTGGAGTGAACGATCCCTTTTAGATTAAAATGTTGTAATCTTGTATCCTGTAATTCAACATCATATCCTCTAGGGGGCACTTTCCTTCCAGATCTCACTGTAACTCATCAATGACTTGCAACAATTTCTTTTTATTGAGCTATTCTTTTTACCAAATGCTATTCTTTGTATTTTCACACCAGATGTTTTTAATGAGAATGGAGGGGGAAATGAGAAAAAATAAGGAATTGAATTATGAAATATTTATTCTATTCACATTCATTCCCTTAAAGAGTTTGTGTCTAGCTTCTTCCACTTTCCTCATTACTTCTTTCTGCGTGTGTGTTGCCGCCGAACAGAATAAAGAGTTTGTGTGTCGAGGGAACGATTACGAGCGTCTGGAGGCCTTCCAGCAGCGGATGCTCAGCGAGTTTCCTCACGCCATCGCAATGCAACATGCCAACTTGCCTGACCAGACCATCCACCAAGCGGATGCGCAGTGTATCCTTAAACGCGTTTTTGTTGATTTTATTAAAGTGCCCCTATTATGCTTTTTCAGATATGATCTTTGATGTAGGTGTGATATAGCTGTTTGTGAATGGAAAAGGTCTGCAAAGATCAAAGTGAACCATAAATGGAGTTCTTGTTTCCCAAAAGAAAGATCCGATTCTGATCTGCCTGAAACGAGTCCTCAGTAAATCCATCCCTGCATGAACCTACTTAGGTTTGTAACACATCTGTATAATGCCAGCTGTGTCTTCATCGGCTGCCCACGATCAACATCTATTTTGACCCGTCTTCAACCACTCTAGTTGTAGCTGAGGCCTGGAAGAGTTTGATTCATGTTGTCGACATGTCGAGAAGACGGTGTTTTCTGTGCTGCGAAAGCAAATCCATTTTGCATGCACTTCCAAAGGATGAGGACTCGAATTGATACGGTAAAACCGATGGCATCTCTACTGTAAGAATCACTGTGTTAAGTGCTCAGGAAGATCATCTGGAGCTGAAATTCACATATGATAATGGGAGTTTTGTTTCTGACACGAGCTGTAAGCGGTAGACCAATCACTACAGACTGGACCATCTGAACAATCAGAGCAGAGTAGACCAATCACAACAGACTGGACCATCTGACCAATCAGAGAAGAGTAGGCTCTCAGAAAGGAGGGGTTTAGAGAGGCTGAATCCTTCATAGAACCATTTCAGACACTGTGGGAAAAGAGGTTATGCTGCAATGTATATAATGAGAATGAAACGTTTTTTGAGCGTTAATGAATGTAAACCTATTGAATGAGACCTTCAAAACAAAATTAGGCACCTTTTAAAATAGTATAATAGGAGCACTTTAAAACTTGCATATTTTCATTTCATTTTTTCTTTATGATAGTCACATTTTTTTAAATAAACAAAACAATATATTTATAATGTTTGTTTTACCTTTGTCCCAGATTTTCAATCTTAAAATATGAAGATCGTGCTGTAATTCTGTAATTCTCTCTGTATTTCTGAAAGTTTGTTCTGTAATTAATTGGATTTGTTTATTCAGAACGGTTCAAAAAACATCACATTTAATTTCTTGAGAATGCTAAATTGCTCCTCAAGGGTTCGTAGATGAAGTCTGCTGAGAGGATAGGGGCAATTAAAGAGAGGAGAAGTGCTAATAGGGCAGCTGGTAGATGTGTAAACTGTTGGTCGGCGGCCAGCAGCACAGTTTCTAATCAGATGGATATCTGAACTGAGTTCATGCTGCTCCATGACCTCTTCTCTTCTCTGCTAATGATCTGATAGTTGAGTGTATCTGTGATATAAGTTTATGAGTAGCTCAAACTTCTTTCAGAGGAAAGTAGTATTGCTTGAATATAGTTTAGGAGACTTAAGTCTCAGTTTTATTTTTATTTCTCCTCAATCCTATAGGATGATGTTAACTTCAAACATCTGAGAGAATGAGATTGCTGCAGTATCTGTATGCGAGTGTGTTTTTGTTGTTGTTAGCAGACTAGTGTGTGAAAACTGAAGGTGCTTTGTCCCTTAACTGGTTGTGATTCAGATCTGCAGATCTATGCCGTTAGTCCTGTCCCTGAAAACCAGGACGTCCTGCAGAGAGACGGAGTGCCCAACAACATCAAGAGCTTCTACAAAGTCAACCATATTTGGAGGTTTCGCTATGACAGGCCTTTTCACAAGGGCACCAAAGACAAAGAGAATGAGTTTAAGGTGATCTATCTATCTATCTATCTATCTATCTATCTATCTATCTAACGAACTCTCTATCTATTCAACTATCTATCTATCTATTCAACTATCTATCTATCTATTCAACTATCTATCTATTCAACTACCTATCTAACCAACTATCTATCTATTCAACTATCTATCTATCTATCTATCTATCTATCTATCTATCTATCTATCTATCTATCTATCTATCTATCTATCTATTCAACTATCTATCTATTCAACTATCTATCTATCTAACCAACTATCTATCTAACCAACTATCTATCTATTCAACTATCTAGCTATCTATTCAACTATCTTTCTATCTAACCAACTATCTATCTATCTAACCAACTATCTATCTATTCAGCTATCTATCTATCTAACTATCTATCCATCGATTGTTTGATCTATCTATCTATCTATCAATCTATCTATCTATCTATCATCTCTGTCTATTGTTCTATCGTTCTATCTATCATTCTAGATTGTTCCATCATTCTATCTATCGTTCTAGATCATTCTAAATAGTTCTATCTATCTATCATTCTAGATCTATCTATCGTTCTAGATTGTGCTATCTATCTATCTTTCTATCTATCTTTCTATCTATGGTTCAATCTGTCCTTCTGTCTATCGTTCTAAATCTATCTATCTATCTATCTATCTATCTATCTATCTATCTATCTATCTATCTATCTATCTATCTATCTATCTATCCTTCTGTCTATCGTTCTATCTATCTATCGTTCTATCGTTCTAAATCTATCTATCTATCTATCTATCTATCTATCTATCTATCTATCTATCTATCAGTCTAGATCTATCTATAGTTTAATCTGGAATGATTACATTTTTGAAAATCAGTTTTATGATGTTCATGTTGTTTGTGTTGTGTTATAGAGCCTGTGGGTTGAACGGACGACACTGACCCTCGCTCAGAGTTTACCTGGCATTTCTCGCTGGTTTGAGGTTGAGAAAAGGGAACTGGTGAGTCATAATTTTTTAAAAAAGCAAACATTTTCCAAAACACTTCTAGACTTCAGCCCTTGATAAATCATGAACATGGCCAATCACGTACAAGGCAAGGTTATTCCACGCGCTTCGGCACTGTCATGAATTTAAAGTAACTGCTCCCAAGATGGCACGTCCAACATAAAAACAATCGTTTAAACATAAACAAAGAAATCATAACCTCCGTGTGCTTTCAATATAGGTGGAGATGAGTCCTTTGGAGAATGCCAGTGAGGTGATTGAAAATAAGACGCTGCAGTTGAGAACGCTGATCGCCCAGTGTCAGATGAGGCAGATGCTGAACATCAACCCTCTCACCATGTGCCTGAACGGAGTCATCGATGCCGCTGTCAACGGAGGGCTAGCACGATACCAGGAGGTACGGCAATGGATGGAGAGCAGAGTCAATCTGGTTCTAGGAGATTAGAGGTGGACTTTGGGTTGCAGTTTTATTTCACTGACTTAAAACTTGGATCAAAAATGTAGAAAAGAATGGGGAAAAATAAAGTGGCCAATTGTGCAAAGCTGATAAGACCTACAGTATCCACACAGACTTACAGCTTGTCGCTTACAAGCTAGAGTTTCAACAGTTCAACTTTGCCCTTTGGAACGTTTAAATGAACATTTAACTTAATATATTATATAGTTTTATTTCATAAAATGATTGTATAATAGTACAACTATAACTTTATAACTTTTCAGCATAGTTTAACTCGTATACTGTAAAAAAAAAAGATGGATGGCACATCTTCACTCTCTTTCATTGTAGTAAATGCAGCCGCCAGTGTCCCAATATGGCGCTAACATCTTGAGTCTTGAGTCTGCGCAGTAGTAAAGTGGGGCCGTGATATCAAGGTCCCGCTCACACTCCCGCAGAATCGGTTAATACTGTTTACTGCAAAACAACTCATTATATCGGTGTGAAATAAACAGTTCTGTTAATTTTAGAACTTAAAGTTTAAGCTCCAATCTGGTGCTTCAGTGACTACTTCACTCAGAGAAGCTGTCAATCTCAGCTGCCAATCGTGACGTCAAAACCCACCTTTTTATAGCAAATATCAAAAAAACTAATTAAAACCAAACTTATTTAAAGAACGAACACTTGAACTTACATTGATAAAAACTGCCTAAAATGACAGAAACCATCTTTGGAAAAAAAAATATTAGACGTGTTATTGTTTAGTTTGTCTCACGTTCCATTACATTACATGGAGAGGGCGGGGTTTATGACCTATACGCCATCTAGCCACCTGGGGGTGATCAAGACGCTTCACTGTTGGACTCGTGCAGTCTCAGCCTCAGATGTCACGCCCACGGACCATTGGCTGAACGTCTGATGGATATGGAACTCTTATCTGGAAACACTTCAGGAGTTCGTTAATGGTCTTTGTCCTGGTCTTGAAGCAAATGCCATGATGCTAAACCCCCTTGTGGAAAAAGAACGCGGTCGTGTTTACAAGCGCTTACCAGGATCAACTAAACACGGGATGTGAAGTGTGAAGATCATGGCTCCATTGCTGCAGTAAACTTGCACACCGTTCTTGAATTAATAATTTGTAGATGCACGCCGGTCTGTTAATGCAGGGACATCGACTTTTCATTTTCAAACCCCTAAAAGTGATGTGGAACAAAACGAACTGTGATTGGTTGTTGCATATCAGTCAAACGTCTTCTTTGGCGGTCCTTGGCGAATGAAAGCTGCGATAGAGTCCAGACCTTCGGTCTCACTCGTGTTAGACTCTTGGTTCAACTACAGCAATGGAAAAAATAACTGAAAATAAGTTTACTCCACAATACTGATTGAATATATATGTAATTGATTATTTTGTATTCAATTACTGAAAAAAAATGACACAAAATTTGAGAAGGTTTCTATGTTGATGAAATAAATTCTCTAGGTTTCAATGTCATGTAAAAAAAAAAAAATAATAATTATGGCGTTTTATGACACGAGGCAGTCAAAATAATTGAAATATTTGAACTATTGTAGTCCAGAATGCCTTGACTTTGTTGTTGTCTCATGGTCTTGACAACATAAATCGTCTGTGAAGTGATTTAATGGTCTGAGTCTAACGACTCCAGTTTCACCTTATTCCTTTTAGCGAGATGAAAGACTATTTTTTAGCTGTTGTTTTCAGTGAAACCCTCAAAAGAGCATTCGGCGGATGTTTAATGACTACCCCACATCCTCACATTTCATAGGACTGTTTGCTGCATGTATCTCTGACAGTTGCCAAGCAACAGCATGTTGAGTACTGGCCTTTTGTGAGCGTAAGCTTCAACTAAGTCTATTAAAAAGGAAGAGCTAACTGCAGGGGTCCTCCTGAATCCCAGCATGCACCTCACTGCACAGATGATGAGTTTACCACAGAGGACAGGGCTGCAGTTCCATGAAAGCTGGATCAAAATGTCACTTACACATGACAATTAGCATGATAGATTAAACAAGAGTCGCAGGAACATTCTCAGGGTTATTGTAATGTTGCGTAATGGTTTCAGAGAAATGAGTAGGAGTGCAGGATAGTTTGCAGCGGAGAAACGGCTGCGAGACATGCAGCGAATTTCAGTGTGTGGGATTATTTATTAACTCTTCTTTTCCAAAAAAAAAAAAATGAGACTGAATACAAATGATGGACGCCTCTCTGCTTTCTCTCGCAGGCATTCTTTGCGAAAGATTACATCGCAAGTCATCCAGAGGACGGAGAGAAAATTACTCGTCTTAGGGAACTGATGTTTGAACAGGTACAAAACCAATAGTTATTTGGGTCAACGATGTGACAGTCATTTTTTTGTCTGCTAATTTATTCAAAGAAATATTAAAAATGCAATTCATACATACAATAATAAATTTAATGAAGCAGCTCATCAGAAATATAACATTTGCATTAACAATTCAGAAAAAAAGACTTTTTTAATTTATATAAAAAGAAAAAAAATAATTAATAATATTTTACTTTTTGATTGACGTTCATGCCATTATGACATTTTAAAACTTATTAAATGTACAGTACTGTGCAAAAGTTTTAGGCAGGTGTGAAAAAATGCTGTAAAGTAAGAATGCTTTCAAAAATAGACATGTTAATAGTTTATATTTATCAATTAACAAAATGCAAAGTGAGTGAACAGAAGAAAAATCTACATCAAATCAATATTTGGTGTGACCACCCTTTGCCTTCAAAACAGCATCAATTCTTCTAGGTACACTTGCACACAGTTTTTGAAGGAACTCGGCAGGTAGGTTGGCCCAAACATCTTGGAGAACTAACCACAGTTCCTCTGTGGATTTAGGCAGCCTCAGTTGCTTCTCTCTCTTCATGTAATCCCAGACAGACTCGATGATGTTGAGATCAGGGCTCTGTGGGGGCCATACCATCACTTCCAGGACTCCTTGTTCTTCTTTACACTGAAGATAGTTCTTAATGACTTTCGCTGTATGTTTGGGGTCGTTGTCATGCTGCAGAATAAATTTGGGGCCAATCAGATGCCTCCCTGATGGTATTGCATGATGGATAAGTATCTGCCTGTACTTCTCAGCATTGAGGATACCATTAATTCTGACCAAATCCCCAACTCCATTTGCAGAAATGCAGCCCCAAACTTGCAAGGAACCTCCACCATGCTTCACTGTTGCGTGCAGACACTCATTCGTGTACCGCTCTCCAGCCCTTCGGCGAACAAACTGCCTTCTGCTACTGCCAAATATTTCAAATTTTGACTCATCAGTCCAGAGCACCTGCTGCCATTTTTCTGCACCCCAGTTCCTGTGTTTTCGTGCATAGTTGAGTCGCTTGGCCTTGTTTCCACGTCGGAGGTATGGCTTTTTGGCCGCAAGTCTTCCATGAAGGCCACTTCTGACCAGACTTCTCCGGACAGTAGATGGGTGTACCAGGGTCCCACTGTTTTCTGCCAATTCTGAGCTAATGGCACTGCTCGACATCTTCCGATTGCGAAGGGAAGTAAGCATGATGTGTCTTTCATCTGCTGCAGTAAGTTTCCTTGGCCGACCACTGCGTCTACGGTCCTCAACGTTGCCTGTTTCTTTGTGCTTCTTCAAAAGAGCTTGGACAGCACATCTGGAAACCCCTGTCTGCCTTGAAATTTCTGCCTGGGAGAGACCTTGCTGATGCAGTATAACTACCTTGTGTCTTGTTGCTGTGCTCAGTCTTGCCATGGTGTATGACTTTTGACAGTAAACTGTCTTCAGCAACCTCACCTTGTTAGCTGAGTTTGGCTGTTCCTCACCCAGTTTTATTCCTCCTACACAGCTGTTTCTGTTTCAGTTAATGATTGTGTTTCAACCTACATATTGAATTGATGATCATTAGCACCTGTTTGGTATAATTGTTTAATCATACACCTAACTATATGCCTACAAAATCCCTGACTTTGTGCAAGTTTACCTTGAAGAATTGATGCTGTTTTGAAGGTAAAGGGTGGTCACACCAAATATGGATTTGATTTAGATTTTTCTTCTGTTCACTCACTTTGCATTTTGTTAATTGATAAATATAATCTATTACCAAGTTTATTTTTGAAAGCATTCTTACTTTACAGCATTTTTTCACACCTGCCTAAAACTTTTGCACAGTACTGTAAAAAAAAATTTTAACCATATAAAAGCAGCATTCATACAAAGAGTACATTTTTCTTTTTTAAATGTAGCATATTTAATTATTAAATTTGTTATAAGAATAAGACAATTTTCTCTCTGATTTGTTTACAGGCCCATATTCTGGAATTTGGTTTAGCCGTGCACGAGAAGTTCGTCCCGCAAGATATGAGGCCATTACATAAAAAGCTTGTGGACCAGTTTCATGTAATGCGCTCCAGTCTGGGAATTCAAGTATGTTTACTTTTACACTTGTACATATAGATACATATTCACAGATCTTTAATGCTGAAATTGTGTACATTTTTGACATTAAAATGCATATCCTAGCTTAATATGTAACTTGTAAGTAAGCCATTTGTAGCTTGATTTTCTTGAAAAGTTTGACAATGTCAACATAGTGCTTTCAAAACATTTTCAAGTTTGTTTGAAAATCCCGACCAGTCTGTCATAGCTCAGCCAATGACATAAATTTGGGGTGGGGCTATTGAGATTGTCTGACCAATAGCAGATGCAGGGAGTGTTTTGAGAAACCTGTTTGAAAAGTTAATTTGCAGTTTTGTTTAGTGCCACCAGAGGCGCTGTAATTACACACTTCACCTTTCAGAAATGGTAGTATTAATTTCAACCAATGACCCAAGTGCTAAAAGTTTATATTTTGTCATCCAGCCACAAGAGTTTCCCGCTTATGTGCGAGTTAGCCCACTGCATTTCGCCAATGGCAGTCCGCGCACATGTAGGACCCCCGTACCTAATGCCATCAGTCCAGAGGGAGGCCGAATCGTGGCGAGACGCAGGTTTGTGTCATCTTAACCACATGTTGAGACTTCTTCTATAGACTTTTGTGATTTAAGATAAAATGCTTTAAGATCAGTTATAAAAAGTTTTGTAGTTTGAAAAGTTGAACTCAATTCAAATTCACAGCCAAGTAGATGCTATTTAGGAATGCTTATGTTTTGCATCAGGGTTGACAGATTGGCAGCGAGAACACACCCACACGTTTGCTAAATTTATCCTGAGTCTTTCTCTTGTGTCTTTCAATTCTCTTTCAGTCCTCTCAGCTATCCAGCCGTCAACCGATACTCCTCATCCTCACTGTCATCACAGGCCTCAAACGAAGTGAGCAACATCACCGGCCAATCAGAGAGCTCGGATGAGGTCTTCAACATGCAAGTGAGTTATATTATTGGTATTACAATTTTAAAAATTACATATGTATGAGTAATATCACACATGTAGGAGTGGGATATGACTCTCTATAGCCGAGTGCCGTAGGTATATATAGCCATATCGCACGGCTACAACATTGCCGTTTATGCGACAGTTCGACAGTGCAAATAAGTAAGAAACAAAAACGGGGTGTCTTAAAAACCCTCTTGTGTGAGGAACTACTTCTTTCCACTATAGATTCGAATCTCGATTATAAAACGGATAGTTCCGACCCTTGATTCTGATTGGTTGAGCCACTTTCGAAGTCGTAGTAAAATTCCTGAAAACATACAACCGCATTACATAAGTATCGCTGCGCCACTGAATGTATATGTTGCTGCGTCTGTCTTAGCAACCACTCTTTGCAACGTAAACATACGTTTGTTCTCTATTGATTTTGTTCACTGAAGCTTACTGCATTATGTAGAAGAGTATTGTGAGAGAGATATTGAGTGATCGTGTGTATTACCTGCATTCAAATTTAGCATTTTCCTTCAGTCATATGTTCATAATAAAAAATCAGTTTGAATGTCTGCTGCGAATCTGTCCTTTAAACATTTAATGGGTTTTCCCGTGCCCTGCTGACACTGACAGCGCTAACCAAAGTCATTTGCGTCTTGTTCCGCATTCACAACGCTTCAAAATAAAAGTCTTTGCTCATAATAAGAGGCGTAATAAATGTAACTTCTGTTACTGTTCACGTTCAGGGACTATTTTCCAGCAGAAGGAATACTTTTAGTGATTTTACTTCATGAAAGTTGCATTGATACATATTTTTTGTCTTTAATATTTGTATTGTGTGCTAACCGTTTTAAAAATGCAATAATCCCTGTGAAGCCGTGGTTTACAGTGAATTTATAACAGCTAAAGGGCGTTGTTAAAACCCTCCTTGGCTGTTATAAATTCACTGTAAACCACTGCTTCTTAGAGCGTATTGCTTTAGTTGACAGTTTCACAGTTGACAGCGTTCACACTGGCATTTTTAACAGCGAACCTAAAGTTACCGAACCAAAGGCATAGGGATACTGTCACAACCTGATTGGTCGGCTTTTATGACGTATATTTCGCGACTGAGCTCGCTTACCGAACATTCAAAACAACGCTGTGTTCTGGATTAAACGCCATCATTTTATGCATGTACATATGCTTTATTTTTACCAGCTGAGAACTCACGAAGAGCTCATAAAATGTTCAAAACATTCAAAACGGCAGCAGAATTTCCTCCGTTGTATGCAGAAACTAATATTGATGAGGCACTTCACCTCTTCGTTGCTCCACGTTTGCCCTCGACTCATTTTGGATACACCGATCTTTCCGCATCGTCAAATCAGCTGACTTGTAGCGTCGCATCTTGTGACATCACGTCCTGTTTTTTGGTTCGTTTACATGTCTTTGGTTCATGTTGCGTTCATATATCAATCGAACCGCACCAGAGTTCGTTTGGAAGCGGACCGAGACGCATCTTTTTAGCGGTCTCGGTCCGCTTGTTTGGTGCGCACCAGGGTTCAGATGGCAGTGTTCACATATGTTCAAACGAACCGCACTAACTGAGCAATCGCACCAGGGTTCGTTTTAATCGAACCAAACATGACAAGTGTGAACGCACCCTAAAACGTCACTTTAGAACTAGTATTGAAGGAATGTTGAGTTAAAGGCTATTATATGTTAAAAAAAATATTAGGGACACTTTTCTCCAAGTCATCTCAAAGGCAAAAAGTGTCCCAATCACCCTGAATTCACCTTATGTAAAATACTTTAAAGTTATATGCTATAAGCTGTATACTAAAATTATTATGTAGAGTATTATGAGAGAGAAATCAAATAAGCGAATGTGATTACCTGCATCTGATACAACATTCATTCTTCAGGTCAATCTCATATTCATAATACACTGAGGAAAGTGAAATCTTTGTCTTAGTGTCCTTTCAACGGTTATTTCCCATGACAACACTGGTCAATTTGTCCTTGTTTACAACCTTGTTTTAGTCCCTTTCAATATAAAAGTCTTTGCTACTGACTAGGGGTGTGACGAGACCCCATCACACGAGACGAGACGAGACACGAGATTGGGTTCACGAGACGAGATTTTTATAGTATTTTTAAGAAATCCTCAATAATGAAACGTATGAAGGGAAAATAGTCTTTTATTCAACTGAAAATCATAAAATGCAAAAATGTTGGTGCATTTTGAAATCAACTTGTAATGCATGTCATTTTACTTCTATTTTACTGAATTATTTGCAGTAAAACAACATGTAAACACTGCTAAATGTTTTGCCACAAAATCAACCAATTGTTTTCTGCCCTGTATAATTTCACATGAGAAATCTCACTGAACTTCTTAAATTAACATATAAATAAAAAACTCAAATAACACTTTAAGTGTCACTTTAACTGCAGTACAAAGTTGACCATTTCCCAGTCACTATTGATTGTGTGGCTGTAACTGTTATATAGCTCTGCGTTCACCGAGAAGTCCAACCGTTAGCAGTGATAGCGATGATTTCTGCCTCTTTAGGGGCCGTTCACATATCGCTCCTAAAAAAGTGTGTAAAGCGCGGCCGCGTCGCTTCCTCCTCCTTTTGCAAGCGTTCGGGAGCTCGCGCTTCTGTAGCGTCTGTCGTTGTTATGCAACCATGAACTGTGCTCTCCACGACCATGAGGAAGTTTCAGCAAGGGATAAATTGATTTTTAGCCCTTGCATTAGCTTTACTACTAGATATATTTATGGAGATGAGATATATCAACCCCCTGCTATGATCAGCTGTTCGGCTGAGATTTCCATGTTTTGTTACGGAAAGGTCGAAGATGATCGGTTAGTTCTTGTCACATGACCTGCGGTGCGCTTGCGGCATTCTGAAAAGTTGAGATGTTTTCATCTCGTCACATGCGCGCCAGGAAAAAACGACCGTGTTGCTTCCATTTTGGGCGAATGAAAATGTGAACGGCCCCTAAGAGTCTGTACAACCTTGGCCGAGGTGTATGGCATAGTTTTCTTACAATGTTTACATATTGTTTGTGTCTTGTGTGTTATTCTTTCGCCGTTTATTATTTCCACTGCAAAACCAAAATGTTTCCACACAAACGATTTGAAAGTGGCGAGGGCATCTTCAATAATAATTTCACCCTCACACTGATAGCACGACGAGACAATTTTTCACTTCGACCTCGTGGTACGAGATCTCGTCACACCCCTACTACTGACCCATAAAGACCATCTAATGGTGTAACAATGTAACCTGCACTGAAGTCAAAATCACTAAGGAGACTTTCTCAAAACCAAATGCTTTTATTATAAATTCTACTATTTATATAAAATTTTGTTTATCGAACAAAAATTTTTAATAAACAACAATACCCATTATAAAGCAATTCAGTCAAAAGTACAAATGCAGTGCTCTGATACAGCATTAAAGTTATAAAGAAATATATAAAGTTATGCCAAAACTATCTCTATGAGTAAACTGCATATTTCAAGTTTGAACAACTACATTCTTGCTTAAATACTCTTAAAACGAAATTCTATGACATAACAACAGTAGTATTTGTAAAATTAATATGGGTTCGGTCCTCCACTGTTGATGCTCGCTGTGAGAACGATGCAAGTGGAGTGATTCAAGCGGTGAAACGGTTCCCATGGCGATACTAGTGGAATATCGCATGGCTGGAAAGACCTCTCAGCCAATCAGATTCGAGGACCAGAAGTACCTGATGTATGAATAATACTGAGTAATACTAATATATGTGTACTTAAAGATAATAAGGCTATTTATATAGTAAAAACCTTCATTGATAATTTATATTTATATGATAACATATAATTTATATGATATATGATAATGTGATAAATCACATTATGTATCTTTTTTTCTAGCCCAGTCCATCTACCTCAAGTCTCAGCTCAAATCACTCTGGCTCACACAATGTGAACAGCTCTGCACCCTCCAGCAATAGAGGTGAGTGAATTCAATAGACAATAAGCAATACGGCTCTCGAAAGCAAGCAGCACTTACCATGTCTCGCAACATAATTGACATCATTTTGCAGCATTGCCTCATTTCATCTGTTATTTCGTATTCTTTCAACGTGCACATTACGTGTCTTTATTCCTCTTCATTAGCTTCACCACTGCCGTCTGACAAGCACAAGCACTCCAGAGAGAACGCCTGCCTCTCTCCGCGGGACAGACTCTGCAGCGGCATTTTCCCCAGTCCGCTGGACCCCACACAGGTCAGTGCAGCCGTACCTGAACCATTTAAAGACACAATTAACGATTACAAGCGAAACACAATTTTCAGTGGGAAGTCATGTAGTACTGGGCTTCATTTTACCAATCGGACCATAATATATTAATTTTGTAAACATTATGTATTAAATGTATATTTTTTGTTCACATTACATCAGTAGAAAAGAAAATAAGAACATTTTTATTTTATTAAATATTGAAAATAATAATTACTGTATGCATTATATAATGTAAAAAAATAATATAAATGTATATTATATTACCTCATATATTATTATATATAATTTAGATTTTTTTGTAAATAGCTTAAATGGTAATTTAAACTAAATATTGAGTATTAAAACATTATTTATTTAAAATGGTAATTAATGCTTATTATATACATTAAATCATGTAAAATAATATGTATATTATATATTCTCATATATTATTACATATAATTTTGAGTAAATACTATAAATAATAATTTAAATTATAAATATGAAGTATTAAAAATAATTTATTGAAAATAATAACATTATTATGTGCATTTTATAATGTATAAATAATATAAATGTATATTATATTATGTCATATATTATTATATATAATTTACATTTTTGTAAATAGCTTGAATATTAATTTAAACTATAAATATTGAGTATTAAAAATAATTTATTGAAAATAGTAATTAATGCTTATGTACAATTATGTAAAAATAATATCTCATATATTATTGCATATAATTTATTTAGATTTTTTGTAAATACTCTAAATAATAATAATTTAAATTGTAAATATTAAGTATCAAAAAAACAATTTATTGAAAGTGATTAATTTTTTTAATGCATTACATATGTGTAAACATAATATAAATGTATATTATACTATGTTATTTATATATATATATATATATATATATATATATATATATATATATATATATTTATATATTCTATTTAGAATTTAGAATTGTTTGGTATAAATACTATCTAGTATAAATAGTATAAATAATCATTTATATTATAAATATTCCCCCGGTTTCACAGACAAGGCTTAAGATAGTCCTTGACTAAAATGCATGTTTGAGCTGTTTTAGCTGAAAGCGGTTTGCACTGATATATCTTAAAATAGGTCAATGACATTTTTGTCTTAAAATGCAGACCAGTAATGTTTTTTCTAGGGCACTTAAATGCCCTCATTGAACTATGGGCTAATCCTGGCTTAGTCTAAGCCCTGTCTGTGAAACCTGGCCATTAAGTATTAAAAAAAGAATAAGAATAAATAAATACTTAAAATTATTGAATTAAAAAAATATTTAGTGTTATGAGCACTGTTATATCTGTTACAATTATTTTGAAAGTGCATTTTTCTTTCATGTTGTCTTTAAAAATCCAGATAACAGTGTTCAGTAAACGTCCAGAGAGAAAGAGAGTATAGAAGGTGTAGCGGATTCACTGAGATTTATATCTTTTATATCTTTTGCAGAGGATGATTCCGTTCCAAATACCAGTGGATTCACCATTACCACGGTGTGAAGCCAATCTCTCCACACCTGAGACAGGTATTGCAGCTTTCTGCTGAAATATAACACACCCGTTACACTTGAATCGGTTATGTACAGCTCAATGACACGTTCTTTTGTTCCTGTGTGCAGGATCTCTGTGCAAGAACGTGAGGTCACTGTCTCCCATGCCAAGCGCCCGCTCCCCTCAGAAGGTGATTCCTTTATGCTTAATTGAGGCTGCACATAAGTGGAAAATATCACATTGCGATATTTTTCGGCAATATACAGTATATTGTGATATAATTAAATATAAGCACGTGCACCAGATGACCTGAATAGCTATATTGGGAAAGAATGAATCATTCTAGAATGAGTGGGGTGATCTTGAAAAATTAGCTGGAAAGCTGGAAAATTACTTAGTTTTCAAAAATATATCTTCACTTGAGTTTGCAAAGGCACATACCCACTGTTTTTGACGAATTCATTATAAAACAAAAATAATAATTTTTTAATTAAAAAATATTTTTTGTTTTATAGTACAACTGTAAAATTACAATACTAATATTTTCTGATTATTATTTTCAATAAATATTAATATTTTGAATAAGAACATAATTTGATATACAGTAATATAGAGTGCCACCCTGTTTTTCAGTGGTGCTAGTTCCGAAAGTATTTTTTCCTTTCATTTTTCCCATAGGGATTTAACAAAGTCTTCATTAAAGAGTTATAAACCATGAACCAAGCCAATCAGCTACGAGGTGAATCACAACACTACAAAGTTTGATTTTGCAAAAAAGCAAAAAAGTTTACAAGACTGTGTAATTAAAGGATTAGTTCACTTTAACATGAAAATTACCCCAAGCTTTATTCACCCTCAAGCCATCCTAGGTGTGTATGACTTTCTGCTTTCTGATGAACACGATATGAGTCCATATCCTCATCCAAGTTTTACACTGGCAGTGAACCGGACCACCTAGTTTGAAGCTCAAGAAAGTGCATCCATCTATCATAAACGTACTCCACACGGCTCAGGGGGGTTAATAAAGGCCTTCTGAAGCGAAGCGATGCGTTTGTGTAAGAAAAATATCCATATTTAACAAGTTATAAAGTAAAATATCTAGCTTCCGCCAGACCGCCTTCCGTATTCACCTCAAAGAAGAAAGCGCAACTGACGTTGCGTCAGACACGCTTGTTTTGTAAGTTGAATATGAAGGCGTAGGACGTAGCGTGAGCGTTTTGAACTGCGAGAGGTGTTGTGGAGTACATTTATCATGGATGGATGCACTTTCTTGAGTTTCATACTCGTTGGTCCCAAATCAAATTTCATTGGAGTGGGCGGAGCTAAAGAGCTATTTTGGTGCGTGTTGCTTTTTCGACTCTCTGATTGGTAGAATTTTCTGTACACCATCATGGGAAATGTAGTTTTTCAACAGGAAATCCATTGTTCGGCACAATTATTGTAAAAAATAAACTGAAATCATGTGGCCTGAAGGCAGAAACTTTAAAGGTTTATAAATTATCGTTCAAAAATCAATTTTCCTATGGAGAAAATCAACTCTTCCGGAACCTGACTGTTGCACTTAATTGCGTCTGTGGTGTGTCACATGACAAGCTTGACATAGAAATAATAAGAGGACATTCTAAAATAACAGTCAACTTAAAAAAAACTAATGAATTTTGTGCTGGATTTTGCTCTGCAGTCAATGGTGCCACCCCTCACGCCCTCTCCAACCGAAGGCTTACCAATGGGGAGTCTGGCATCTCACTCCCCTGCCCGCTCTGGCAGCTACAGCAGCGGTATCTCATCCCTCAGCCGCTGCAGCGTCTCTGAAACGTGTGGGATCGACCTCCCGCCTCCCGACCCTCCTCTGCCCCCTGCCATTCCCACAGACATGCCCATTCGCCGGGGCAGCAAGACTCCTCCACCCTACAGCGTCTACGAACGGAACAATCCCCGGCGAGCGACGCCACTGCCTCACAGTCTGTCAGTGCCGCCCAGTACTGACAACCCCAGCCTGATCGCGAAACCCCAACTGAACCGCACACAGCGGATTAATTCAGAACCCCGCCACCGGCCCGCGCCCAGGAAGGTCTCTCAGCTGTAGTGTGTCTGCGGTAACCAGAAACTGGGACTAAGTTGCATTTTTTGCAGTTGTTTGCTGTAAAATTACTGTAGGTTATGTATCATAATTGGGAATGTTTTCAAATGCAAGGAGGTGCATTTATGTGAAGGATTTGGAGTGGCATATTCATAAATAAATCTTTAGTAAATAAGAGTGTCAATGAATAAATAGATCCGTGTCAATACATAAATCAAAAAATATGTTAATAAATGTATCAAAATTGATCAAAAAATGATTTATTTATTGACACATTTCATGCTTTATTTATACCATTTATAAATAAAGAAAATGATATGGCTATCTTTTAAATAAGTGTCAATAAATAAATAAATGAATGTTAATACATCAAATGTAATTTAAAATAAAATTATTTAACAACATATTTATATATACAAATATATATGTTGTTATATAATTGTATTTATTTACCAATAATAAGTAGATTTATTGTATCAATAAATAAGAAAAATAATTTATTAAATAATTTTATCACATTGGACTTCTATGTATTCATTGACACATACACACAATCATGATTTATTGACATTTTTACTAAAGATTTATTTATTATTATATCTCGCTCTCAGTCCTCCATACATTTTGATTTTTAATTTAGCGATTTGTATTCTAAAATCGAAAGTAAATCGGAATGCGCCCATGATGAATGTTTTCCTTTTTTTTTTCTTCTTTTTGTTCTTTAATATTAAATAGATCATCTTAGTTTAATTTTACAGCTGCATATTTGGTGGTTTATTGACTATTTTGCGGAAGTCTGAAGTGCAGCTCAGACACGTTCTTCACCGATGAACTGAACTGGACATCTCGGCATAGTCCTTCTGATATGCAGTTACAGCTGGATATAAAAATGTACTGGAAAAGCCATGAAGAGATTATGTACGCTTTGAAATGGCATGTAATTTACAGCAAAATCTGAAGATCTGGCAGGTCCATATCCCATTTAGAGTGCTCTGAAACATATTGCTAGCAAGGTATTTTTGATAGAAGTACAAAATCAGTGTTGTACAGCTTTTCTTTCCACACTACGGCAGTATTTTTTTTTTTTTTTGGACTTACTCAAACCAAGGTGTGCAGCTAGACCTGCATCCCGTTTTAACCGCTTTGTACTTTCCGGAATGGCTAAAAGGTGCTACATATTTCTTAGTGTTTGGTTTTTTTTCTAATGTAGCCTCGTATCTACCAAAACTGCCTGACCGTTTAAATGTGCCATGTGATGAAATTGTGTGGTCTCCGAGTTTTGTGCCAAAGATGCAAACAGTATTAACTTCTTTGTCAGTGAGAGTAGTTAGGAAAGCTTAACTGAAGTTAGCGTGACCGCTAGTGCTCAACAATGTGCTTCTTAAACCGTGTGCAGAGGCGTAGATCAAGACTGCATGGGGCATGAACAGTACAAAGCAATATAACCATTGTAGTTTGCAGAGAGTGATAGAAACAAACATCATCTAGTCCTGAGATGACTTTTCCCAGCAGCCTGAATCCCAAATCAGGTTTTGTTGCCACAGTCGCTTCCGAACAATATTGGCTAGATCAAATCTGATTTTCTTTCTCCTTTAAATGTTAAATCTGACAGAACTTTTCGCATTAAGGTCAGAAATTCAATTTGGACTCTTATTTGGACTTTAGGTCATAGATGATAAACACAAAGTTTAGGAAATGCTGTGTGGAATTGATTTTCGTTTATATTGGTTTACCTTTTTTGTTGTGTTTTTACATATTTTCATTCACATTTTCTTTAAATTGTTAAAATAAATCATGTTATGTGTCATTTTTACCATGGAAAAATGGACTCAAAACATTAATTTTGCTAACAAAGCCAGCAAATGTTCAATTAAACAGCTCATTTTAGACATTTAAGAAAAGAGAAAAGTTGCCACATTTTGACGTAACATTGATAGTAACAAACAGCTTTTTCACTGCCAGCTTTAAAGCCCACAATTCTTTTCAGAAATAATGGATAATTTGATGTGTAAATGCAACTTCAAAATTCCTTCGAGAAACTCGACTGTCGGGTTTACTTTATTGATGACGTATGGACAGTTGAAATGGTCTGAATTTTATAAAAATTGTTCACAGCAAAAATGTCCCCTGTGATTTCATTGCATTTTTTGTAGATAAATACAAAGTATTTTTTGGCAACCTAAAACGTCTGAAGCGTGAAGAATTAAACTAACGTTAGAATGATCACAAAATACTTGATGGGCACCGATTCATTTGTACACTATTTTATTAACGGCTTTGCGGCAATGTTCTCATATTCCCATGCTACGAGAGTTGCTCATTTTAGGCAATCATGTTTTGTAATTTCGATGGATTGCCAATGGTCAAGTCGTAGGACTTCAACTCTAGTTGCGCTTGTATTTCTCCTCTCCTGTTCTCTCCTTTCACTCTCCTTTTTATGGATTATACTCTTTCTGTTCAATTTTTTGAACTTGTAAAGTTGTACTTTATATCATACAATGGGATGAAAGTATTCCATATAGCCTGTGTTACAGATTTTGTACAAAAGGTGTTTATATGAAAATGTAACCAGTTCATAGCTTTGAATGTTGCAACTAAAGTTTTTATTTGTAAATGTTGAATATTAACCATCAAACAAATAAAGGTTGATTGATGTAAAGTGTGAGTTTTTATATATTATTGCTTCTCTTGAGAGAAATCCATTACGAGGACTACAAGCAACCTTACAAACATTTACCATTTTTATTATGGTTAACTAGTAATTTGGCGCAAACTACCTTGTAATGACCAAATGATAAACATTTATGTCTGCCACACATTGACTACATTAAAAACACTTCATTTCTGATTTCAAAATATCATTTTTTTCTGAAATATTACCATAAAATGTTGTGTGGACATGTATATTAGTATAGTCAGGTATCGAAGGCAAAATTCCCCCCGAGAAGCAAAACATTTGCGACAGAACACAAAAGCATTGACTTATTATTTTTCCTCCCATCTCATATTTTTTACCCATCACCATGTTTGGTGCTCCATACTTTACTGATATAGCCTAATTGACTCATCGCACAGATCCGCCCCCTTTAGTTACTGTTGCTATGTCCGACAAGCCACGCGCTCTCACGCCACACATCATGTTCTCACAGTGAAAAATACATCGCGGAGCAAAGAGATCACTGACAACACATCAACAGACAAGACAGAGCAGGTTACTTTTGATATGAAACAGTTTCATATTTAAAATATTGTAATTTTTTAAGAAGTTTAAACAAATACCATACAGTGTCCCTTAAATGTGTCGTGACAGATCGCTGTAGCTCCTTCAATCTGCTCGTGAACCAAACATTTCTTAGTTCATGTATAGCTTCAAATAAACATGAACAATTTTTCAAGTTTGAGTTCACCAAGGTTAATCTACTAACTCCCCTGACTGTTTTTGTCGGACAAAATGGCGGATTCGGGGATATGATTGGTCAGATCGCCTGTCAATCAAACTGCTGGCGAGGGGTGACAAACTTTGTAAAATACATAGTGAAAATTACACATGACCTTTTGATCAAGCGTTTAAATACAAACGTAATAATAATGTTCAGTCCATTTCCTTCTGTGAGAGATTATCCTCTCATTTTCTTGCCAGAGCCCGCCAATAATCAGACGTGGCGGGCTTTAGGACCTGGGGAGCAGCGAGCGTGGTGTCGTAATGAACGGAGCGACGTACTGCACATACATAAGACATTAGGTGAGTGTCTTGACACACGTCTGAAACCATTGTTACTCGGCATTCAGACCTTACCAGTGCTGAAGGATTTTTGCTTCACTTTTGCTTATGTTTTTTAATTGTGTCCATCCATTATAAATGTCATCACACGCTCGTTTTTGCTCTTGTTTATAGTTGTAGCGGGATGTCTTGTCATTGCAACGTGGTCTCCATACACGCTAAACTACAACTGGGTTTACTCATGCAGTGTGAGTTAGTGTCGCAGCTTTAACTTAGTAGTACAGAACAAAATGAAACAAGACAGATGTAAAAATAAGACGACAACATTTGCTAATGTCAGAGCTCACAGGCTGTGTCCCAAAACCTGTCATTCTTTTGTATACTTGGATTAACTGAACTACTACAAAAGTACAGTATGCTAACTACACAGAATATATCCCAGAATGTAGTGCACTTGAATCGACCTGACCTTCCATTTCTAGAATCACAAAAGACCCCATTTTGAACATTTTATTTAAAGAGACAGCTGTAAGTTAAGTTATTATATCCGGAATGATAACTGGAAGGTGTTAGTAACCCATTCCTAACTAAATTATTGCATTTAAAGCATGAAATGAAGTTGCGATAGTATTTTTGTTACCTATTGTAACACATATCTGAGTTAAAAAGGCTTCTCAAACAAAATAACATGTTGGGAGGGACTTGATTTGGTGTTTTGGGAATTGTTTGGATGGTTGTGGTTTGCTATTGGTCGACCTCATGCGAGTGAATTGTCCCGCCCTCACGCCAGTAAACGCATCATCAGAGAAGAGATGAGATGTCACTGCAAGAGGGACGGGGAAGATATTTTGATTAAAGATTACGAGAGCACATAAATTACTTGAACAAGTAATGATGTGCACAGATAAATCATTTATTAAAATATATTTTTTATACATTGTTATACATAAATTTAAAACCAGCCTATATGTTGCCCAAATGTTAATTGTCCAAAATACTAGGTAGACAGCTATAATGTTGCGATATACAGCCACTGCTTGTTTACTACTCATCACAGTCACTCAGTTCAGGAGTAAAGATCAGTATCTTTTAATTTTTGCAATATATATATATATATACATAATCTCATACATTGCGAACATGTGAAGATACTGATAAAAAGAGGCCATTCTCCCACATGAATGCTGGATTTAGTTTCTAGGTTAATTCATTAACAAAGCTGCCATTTGTAGCTGCCCTAATGAATAAGATTATTTTAAATTTCTAATCAGTAACTGGCTTGGCTTTGCAGTATAAAATGGCTGTTTCCATTAAAATAGTATATATATATATATATAATGGGTGGTAATCAGATTACAGTTACATCTGGAAAGTATTTTAGATCACCAAAGTGATTACTTTGAGTTTTAATGTAATTTAAACAGCAATTGGTGATTCTCTGACTCTGACAGTCTGAAAAAGCGGAGTTAAGTTTCATGTTTTCAACTGTTTTCATGTTTTGTGATCGTTGTTTGTGAGTCATTTTATAATTGTAAAAAAGGTCACTGCATCTTTTTCTCACAATTTGTTTTTTCTCAGAATTGCGAGATTTAAACTCACAATTGCAAGTTATAAAGTCAGAATTGGGAGATATAAACTTGCAATACTAACTTTTTTTCTTGTAATTGTGAATTTAGTATGTGAGTTAAATGTCATAATTCTGACTTTTCTCAATATTGTGAGTTTATATCTCATATTTTTGACTTTTCTCAATATTACGATTTTATATCTCATAATTCAGACTTTTCTCAATATTGTGAGTTTATCATAATTTTAACTTTTCTCAATATTCCGAGTTTATATTTCATAATTTTGACTTTATAACTCGCAATTACAACTTTATATCACACAATTCTGAGGGAAAAAGTCAGAATTGCGAGATAACAACTTGCAATTACCTTTTTTGTGTTTGTTCCACACTTTACGTTACAAATTACTTTTTAAAGCATGTATTTTGTAATCTGTAGTGAAATACATTTTAAAAGTAACCTACCCAGCCCTGTATATATATATATATATATATATATATATATATATATATATATATATATATATATATATATATATATATATATATGTGTGTGTGTATGTGTGTAAATATTTAAATATTTAATATTTAAAATATTAAATAAAGATATATATCGCCATAATAATTCATTAGTTACACTCTTGTGCTAGATGCACTGAAAACAGTTTCTGCTGTTTTATTTAATAAATGCTAATAACTTTATTTATCAAGAATCATGAAAGCATAAGTATGGAAGCCCGTTTCCGCCACTGTTGAGAAAAAAAAAAAATTCCGTAAGTCATAATAATGAGAAACTTTCTCATAATAATGACTTAGTATCTCATAATAATGAGAAACTTTTCTCATAATAATGACTTAGTATCTCATAATAACGACTTAGCATCTCATAATAATGACTTAGTATCTCATAAAAATAATGAATTAGCATTTTAAACTTAATCAAAAAATTTTTTTTAATTTTTTTTAAGAAACTTTCTCATAATAATGACTTAACATCTCATAATAATGACTTAGTATCTTTAACTTAATAAAAAAAACTTTTTTAATTTTTTTATTTTTTTTATTAAGTTGCTAAGTCATTATTATGAGATACTAAGTCATTATTATGAGAAAGTTTCTAAAAAAAATTTAAAAAAAAATTTTTTTTGATTAAGTTAAAGACGTTAAGTCATTATTATGAGATGCTAAGTCATTATTATGAGATGCTAAGTCATTATTATGAGATGTTAAGTCATTATTATGAGATGTTAAGTCATTATTATGAGATGTTAAGTCATTATTATGAGATGTTAAGTCATTATTATGAGATACTAAGTCATTATTATGAGATGTTAAGTCATTATTATGAGATACTAAGTCATTATTATGAGAAAGTTTCTAAAAAAAATTAAAAAAAAATTTTTTTTTTGATTAAGTTAAAGATGTTAAGTCATTATTATGAGATGCTAAGTCATTATTATGAGATGCTAAGTCATTATTATGAGATACTAAGTCATTATTATGAGATACTAAATCATTATTATGAGATGCTAAGTCATTATTATGAGAAAGTTTCTCATTATTATGACTTACGGAATATTTTTTTTTCTCAACAGTGGCGGGAACGGGCTTCCATACATAAGAGACGTCTTTTAAAAAAAATCATTTATTCATTCATATATTTACCTATAAAACTAATTTCAGCATAATGCCAAGGCTTTTAAGACGCAGGTGAACCTTAAAATCAATCAGCGTTTCACTTCTAGTGCCCATTATAAACTGTTTTAAAAAGTGTATCCATGGGATATTGTGAGTCAGTCTCATTCTTTTTGTCTGCTTGTCCACAGCTGTCTGCAGCACATCATTAATCTCACCGCTGCTGTGATGCAGACTAATGGTCAAGCATTCCAGCTGAAATCATACTTACAGGTGCAGACATTGAGATAATGTAATCAGATTCGGCCTGTCAGCACCGTGTTATGAAATACACTGTTAAAATAGGCCCATGCATCAAGGAAACCGAAAATTGCCTGTGCAAATCTGTCACTGCAGTTTCAAATTACCCTAAAGCAGCGAATTCACTAAGCTTTTTTTGACATATTTGATGACTAGTGCAATTAAAATGGTTACGCTCAGGTATGCATAAACAAAGGTACGAGGCTACAGTTTTACATTAGGCAGGTGGCATATTTGACAGTATTACTTGCAGGATAAATGGGTTAGAAGTTCTAAACGGGAAGCATATGATAAATTGATTCTGCTGGCATGAGACCACCATGCACCGTTTCGCAGCTGTGTGGAACGGTCACCTAGTATTACAGAGGCACTTGCTTTCAACTCTAGAAACACATCTTTAATTGGACTCAGCTACAAAAAATCCATCTATGTTGCACACCTGCTGTGCCAACCTTGGTTTTTATCGCTCACGGTTTTATTTCTGTCCATAGCACATAGAAAATGGTGTAAAATGTTCTCGATTCTGAAACTGAAAGAGCCTTTGATGAAAAATGAACACGACGCTCTCTTTTGATCACCGCGCACCAGTCCTAGATTCTCCCATCTGCCCGTTTTTAAGAATAAACTATTCAATGCTCCACTTTACGCACCTTTGAGATCCATGTGCCAACCATCTATGTAAAGCCTCGGCCTGGGCATTGCACCATTGTGTTGCTCTTTGTCTGTAGCCTGAATTAAAAAATATCAGATTGTGGCTCAGTGGAGGGACAAGTAAAAATAGACGTTTTTTTAAAGGCTGTCATGTGTTGTGTGGCTCTGGGGTGATTGGCAATCTCTCACTGTATGTGCTGGTGAGGGATTATTGTTAGAGCAACCTGACAGCTGGCACTTGGCAGGTCTGCCCAGAACACCATGGATAATTTAGCTGCTCGTTGTCATAATAGTTCATTAGTTACACTCTTGTGCTAGATGCATCTCTTCACGAACTAAGCGAATGAATACTTAACACTACAAGAAGTTCCAGCGCAGGGTGAGACACATCAGAGAATCTGGTGGATGAAGACGTGAAATCAAAATTTACCCTCTTTTCTTTCTTAAAGCGATAGTTCAACCAGAAATGACAATTCTGTCATTTACTCCCCATCAAGTTGTTCCAGACATCTATGAGTTTTTTTCTTCTGCTGAACACAAAAGAAGATATTTTGAAGAATGTCAGTAGCCAAACAGTTGATGGACCCCATTGACTTGAGTTTTATTTTTTCCATACTATGGAAGTCAATGGGGTTCATCAACTGTTTGGTTACTGACATTCTTCAAAATATCTTCTTTTGTGTTCAGCACAAGAAAGAAACTCATACAGGTTTGGAACGACATGAGGGTGAGTAAATGATGGTTGAGTTTTAAATTTTGGGTGAACTATCTGTTTAATACATGTTTTTTTGTGTGTTTGATTCAGCACTTGCAAGGTCTTCCAAAGAAAAATAATGTTTAATCAAAACTTGATATAACTTTGTGTCAAAGTTTCCACAAAAACTGAAGATTGAAATAATGATACTGAAAATTCAACTAATATATATATATATATATGTTAGATGTGATTAATTGATCAATTTGACAGCACTATAAAATATATTTAAAATGAAACCAGTTATTTTAAATTGTAATAATATTTCACAATATTACTGTTTTATCGTATTTTCATCAAACCCCGACCTATAAGATTTGAACGAAGATTGGATTTTAATTTAATTTATATGTCAAAATGTATTTAATAGTATTTGCATATATTAATAATAATAATAATAATAATAAATGTATTAGTAATTAACTCTCATTCACTCTCTTGCTTTAGAAAGTTTCATAAAAAGTCAGTATTCAAAACTGGCCAAAACTTTGTTCAAAATATGAGTTACTACATTACTAAATGATTTATATTCAGAGCTGTCAAGTGATTTTTTGCAGGAAATTTCTGGCTTCTGCCATTCGTCCTTGTGTGATTGTTTTATCCCCCCCCCAAAAAAAGGGGGGGGGTGTTCGGATGACTCATTTCTCAGATGTACAGTTGGTCTTGTAGGACTTTTTACTATCAGTTATCTTTGTGTAACTAGTCAAAAACATCCTCCACAAGTAAACTGCAATTTTATGTTTCAACCGCAGGTGTCAATGTCGTAATTTCTCACAGTTGCTCTATTATTTCTGATAATTGCGACGTTTAGAGGTTACAGAAGTCACAGACGTTTATGCATTTGGCAGATGTTTTTATCCAAAGCAATACATTGCATTCAAGGTGTGCATTTACTTTTGACCAGTTGTTCCTTTCCCTGGGAATCGAACCCATGACCCTGGTGTTGCTAGTACCACGATCTACTGTTTGAACTAAAGAAAGTCTACAAAGTAGTAAAATAGTTTGCAAATGCTGTTTCATGCAAATTTAGTCAGTGTTTGTATTGTATTGGTAGTGTTGCTGCCTCAGCTAGCCTACATACGCCGCAGAGAGTCAGGAAGGTGTCTTTTTTGCTACCACAAAAGAGGGTTTTGTAATTTTCCCTGTTTGAGCCGGATCTGGCTCACAGCAGTGCAACCCTGACAAATCCTTCCTGCACTGCGTTGTGATTCGCTCAGCATTATTTTTCACCCTCACATCTCCTAGATTCTCTGTTAAGTTGTTGTAGTCTCTGATTTTTGAGCCTCCTGAATGCCCTCCTGCAAGCAAATGGCTTCAAGACTTTCTTCAAGTGCTTACCAGTAAGTCTGCAAAGTTGCTGCGGGAGACCTTGAGGGCTTTTTCGGGAAAATAGTACAAGCTGCTCTTCATCTTTTTGTTACTATGGTGAACTGTACGAAACGAATGAGAGGCATAATTGCATGCCGTGTACCTCCAAATCAAGCATCACACTATCAATTAATGGTATTAGAGCGAGCGTGCTCTTGTCAGATTCAATTTCAATGCTTCAGTGGGTTTTCTGCCCTAATGCTTTGGGTCTACAGAGTTTTGTCATTGTGAATACGGTCTACAGCAAGGTGCAATTACTAAACTCATTATTTAAATGGTTGCTTTATGAGTGTTTTCTTCTTTTTGACCTCTCTAGTCCCTTGCAATTTGATTCAAAACAAGATGGTTCATGCTTAAGAGTGGTTATCTGGTCTACTTTTGGTACTTTTGCTGTCTATGTGAGTTTAATCATCCAACATATCCTTGAAATATGCCTCTTTTCCTGTGGAGAGACTTTTTCACACTAGTTAAACAACAAACATCCATGTTTTGTTGAATTTTTATGTTTTCATAAGATTTTAAGAGATTCTTTAAAAAAGCCAAGGTCATTTTTTTTCTTTTTATTCTCTCTCCCTCTCTCTCTCTCTTCAGGCCATGGCGCAGACGGGCTTTGGGCGAAGATACTTCAGAGCATTTGTTAGTGGCTTCTTTGTAGCCGTCCCCGTGACAGTGACCGTTTTAGATCGTCTTGCCTATGTGGCGCGCGTAGAAGGTGCCTCGATGCAGGTGAGATGTCCTTTGTCGACTTTATTAAACTATTCTTGGTAACATTGTTGTTTTGATGAATCTGGTTTATTCTAGTTTTGCTAAAACTAGACCACTTACAAGGTAATTCAAGTCGGAGCTGTGGCGCAGCAGTTTGCGCATATTTTTTGGCACTTTGAGCTGTGGTGCTCTTTTTGGCGATGCAGGTTTGAGTCCTTGAGGCCATTTGTCACCATAGTAGTTTTCTTTCCCCATATATATAATAAAAAGCCACCAAAGTGAAAAAAAAATAATGGACTATTAATGGACTTAATATAATTTGGGCCATTGATAAATCTTTGTATATATATATATATATATATATATATATATATTATATATATATATATATATATATATATATATATATAATATAATATATATCTCAATATACATCTTTGACGTTTTTTTGTTTTCTGTAAAATACAGTAATATAACAGAATTGTATTTAATAATTTCCATTTAAAATGCAGCAGTGTAAGAATACTCAATACAGTATTTTAACCCTCTGGTTCTCTACATTTAGCGGTAACGCTTGGCTCCTTTACGGTCAAAAGTGACCGAAGCCTTGAAATGTAACTTTTGTTCTTCTTCAGGAAAACCAATGTAATATATTTTTGTTCAATAATATTTTTTTTATTATTATTTAAAATTTTGAGGGTATTTTATGGTACTATGCAATATTTATGCAATTTGTTTTAGCTATTTTCCCCCATTGAAAATAATACTCAATTTTTTTCTAATATGTATTTTTTAAATAGTTTTTTAGTTAAAGCTATCTACATACACAGTGTATGTAGACTAAACATGTTTGGAGATCCATTACATGTTTAGTCGCCATTTTGTGCCGGCATGTTTCTACAGTAGCCCTAAATGGACAAACTGCTCTACAGAGCGCTTTTGCTTGATGGCTACTCTCTGCTGTATGAGACGACAACATTTCTTTGGTCCCCATGAGGAAACAAGCTTATAAATCATACAGAATTATCTTTTTTGAAAATCTAAAATAGCAGAACATTTTCTGTGATGGGTAGGTTTAGGGGTAGGGGTAGTGTAGGGGGACAGAATATACAGTTTGTACAGTATATAAACCATTACGCCTATGGAATGTCCCCATAAAAAAAATAAAAGCATGAAATGAAAACTTGTGTGTGTGTGTGTGTGTGTTTGAGTGGGTGTGTCAAGTTTGAACCCTCTTCCTTGCTGTTCATTTTTTTTTTTTACTGCTGAATTATTGATTTTATTCCACACATTTGAGAAAACTTGTGCTATTTCATATATATGTGGGTGGGGGGTGTATGTGTCTATTTTCCACTCTTGATATTTTAGAGTGTCACCCCTTCATTGCTGTGCACTTTTTTTCTGCACAATGGCTGAATTGTAGTTTGTACCACCAAAAAATTCTTTGACTTTTCGTATTTTGTCGTATTTTTCCATTCGTTTCCTATGTCGGCCATTTTTGACCGCGAAGGAGCCAAGTGCGTTTTCAACATATATTAATGATTTTTTTTGTGTGTTCACATAGCTAATGTGACAAGTCACCAAGTGTCATCCCGTTCTGATGAAGGAAAAAAATTAAAATCTCAAAAACGTAAAAATTTTCTGGTCATTTTTAGCCAAAGAGGACCAGAGGGTTTTAAAAAAAATATCGTATTGCACTATTAAAACATCTGTGCTTATTTTTGAGGAAGTGTTGTTAAAGTGACGGTTTGGGGAGCTTAATAGCCAATAAAAAGCCAATTAAAATCATGACCATATTCACAGTTGCTTGATTTTTATAATACCATCAAAATAACTGCAAATATATTATGACTATTAAATATATTGCCCAGCCTTAAGAAATAGTCAGAGAACTTTACTTTACGTTAACAAGCTCCTCTGTTCAAACATTAATAACCATATGTTAGGACTTTGCATTAGGGCTCAATCACACCAAATGTCCTAAACATTGCACTAATAGCACTAAGACCACAATGAAAGACATTTCTAAAAATAAGAGAACCAACTGAATACACCATACTCATTTCCTCACCAAACAGAAGTAATGCTTCATTATGTACCTAATGAACACTAACTACCCAAAACGGTGTTGTTGTTTTTGTTTTCCTTTTGGAGTCTGGTGTTCTATCTCGGTTCATAGTATTATAAATTTGCTAATGGCTTTTCCCGGTCCACCCACGGCCTTTGAATCCAAATAAGTCACTCCATGGACAATGCTGAAAGCTGACACCAATACAGAATGAGAAAATGTGTCTGAATAAAAAAGATAGAGCGCCCAGCTGTGACAGATAAATTCTCTAGGCAGGAACGCTCGTCGGGATATTTATTTTAGAAGGACAGATAAGAGATATTTCTGTCAATTATCCCAGCAAGCGTGAAATGGCTCATCGAGATCTCCCCTAATGATTCATTGGAGGCCCGTGTATCAAGTCAGTCGTTGACTTGCATGCATGAGAAGGTTCGTCACACAAAAGTTGTTTGATATACCGCTACAAAAGAGTTAAGAGAAAAACAAATTCTGCTTTGAAGTTAACTTGTAGACGTTATTTTTATCCTTCAGTCGAAAGGTAGAATGAAGAACAGAGCGATTCTTTTCCAGAACAAAATTAAAGCAAAGTTGCTGCCACTGAGTTTATTCTTAGAGTTACAGTAGTTTTGGAAGTTTGTGTGGAATGCAGGATTAAAGCAATAAATCACAGACCAAAAAGAAAAAAAAAATCATACAACTTCAAGTTTCTAATCTGTCACAACTCTTCTAGAGACTAGAGTTTATGAACCATGTAGACTCTTAAATATCATGTGGTTTGAATCTTTCCCAGCCGTCCTTAAACCCGGATGGAGAGTCGTCACCTGATGTTGTGCTGCTCAACCGCTGGAGTGTGAGGAATTACCAAGTAAAGCGAGGGGACGTTGTGTCAGTTCTGTGAGTAGCCGCATTTAAGCCGTATTTTGCCCTAAACGTGTGAGCTATTATGTGACACTTCTCTGTGGGCGGAGCGACCCAGTGTGACACTTCAGAAACTGTAGAAACCAAGTGACTGAAAAAATGTTCTGTTGATAATCGTGCCTGTCTAATGTGGTGCTCAACGCTTTTTGCATTGTATTGTATAGTGCGCTGTTGTGGAACGGTGTAAAGTAGGGATGCAATATATCGGTGCTGTTAGGGATGCAGGATATATCATTTAACAGGCAATTTTAGAGTTATTTAATTTTTATTTAGTGTTTATTTTCACCAAGTGCAAATAGCCTCCCTTGTTGGTTTACACTAACTCCACTCACCAATGTCTGATTGATCCAGACAACATTACGAAAGACGTCCCGCTGATAACAGGAGAGTAAGACGGGTGGCTTTAGCTTTTTACATGAACGACCCAAACTCGAATCTGCCTTTTTCCGAGCTTATTCTTCTCCCTTTTCCCTTTTCAGTTTGGAGGGGTGTTTATTTTAAATAAAAATTGAATATTGGAAAACAGTGGCTAAATTCCGAAGTACACTTCACTTTTTACACGTATGTGAGGGTCAGTGTACAGTGTGCATGACGCGAATTTCGTTATCAGAAGAGTACGCGCACCGCCGGAGAAATCGGGTCTCCTGTAGGACCCCAAGCGATCCCATTGGTTCAAATTGCTTTTAAATAAATACTGTTTCAACAACATTATAATGACCATTTATGTCTGTATTAGTTGGCTTATATACTAGCATGCAGATAAGCGTTTAGCGTGATAGCTTAGTTTATACACACATTTGCACTTACCCTATATTTTTATCATCTTTAATGAAATTTTGTTTTGATTAAATTAAGTGTTAAATGTCCAAATATTTAAATTATAAATAAAACAAATTAATGATGTTGTATTAT
Source organism: Zacco platypus (assembly GCA_038088235.1). NCBI lineage: Eukaryota > Metazoa > Chordata > Actinopteri > Cypriniformes > Xenocyprididae > Zacco > Zacco platypus. Next base: position 11,658,768 of record CM076063.1, on the reverse strand, counting down.
TTACTTAGTGGGCTATTATAATAATTATTATTATTATTATTATTTGGCTATTTATTATTTAGCAGATAATCAAGTGTAAGATTCAGTTTGTTCAGTTGGTTTTATTATGGACTAATGTGATTCGTATGTATTATATAGTAAGCTATGTATATTTTAAATATCATTCGCATATACTTAGGATAATCATTAACTGAGAGTTTGGCAAGACCCACTTTCTAGGGAGGACCCGATTTGTCGTGACATCAGATTTTTGTCACCGTGTGTATTTTGTATTTTCAAAATTTTTTTGTTGCAGTAATTAGTTTATCCACAAGGTGGCAATCGTGCCCTGAGGGCGTCGATTCACAAGGTAGTCGAAGAAAAATTGCATAAACAGAACAGATTTTGTTGCTAAATTTAGCGACTTCCCCGCCCCTTTTGAGATTTTTTTTTGTTTTACCCCTTTTTTCAAAAGCCTAGCGACAAATCTAGCAACTTCTTGAAAAAACTTTATCTAGATTCCGTAACTCACCCACTAATCTATATTTATGTTAATATAGATCAGTGGACTCGCCAGTATGACCTCATCTATCGACATTTAACGACCAGCTTTAGCTACTTTCAACTGAAAGCAATTGGCAACACTGAAACGGAACAGACCGGAATGCATGCAAGCTACAGCGACAATGGAGGCCTATATAGATGAGAGATTGTGCGAAGAGGTTAGAAAGTACCCTCATTAGACAAAAGAGGTTATATTTTTATTATTGGTCATTTATCTCTCATCATCCATTTCATTTGTTATTGGCTTATCTGTATAAGCCTGAATTTTAATATTATATTATTCAGTATTCAATATAATCTTCAGCCTCAAAATGAAAATCTGTTTTGCACACTTTTAGTTATAATGTTGTGATGCCTAAATTCACTTAACATATAAAATTACTGATTAAAAAAAGATTAAAAAAACTATTTTGTATTAAAAAGATATTTTAATATTGTCAATTCATCAGTTATTGGTTGTATTATCAAAAGAATTATTGGCTTATCAACCAAAATTGCATTTCGGTGCATTTCTAGTGTTGAGCTTCATTTTTTTGCAACTCAGCTCTGGTGAAATCCTTGAAAATGGCCTAAAATGTCTGTCCATCTATTAGATGTAATTTGTGAGATGTGATGTTTTTGTGACAGAACATCATGTTGCTGTCAATCGATTGAGCCTGCAGACCTCTGCTGTTCCACGGGTGTCATGTTGAGTTCTCATATCCTCCCAGGTTTCCAAATCCTTGATGAAAAATATCACATTCTTTCAGAAAATGGCCACTGAGATGTTCTCCATCCAGACAAAGACATCTGTAGCGCTCAAAATTGCTAATTGGACCATTTTGGTTCATCTCTAATCTGCCACAGATCTCCTTGACCTTAAACCCAGCTGCTCTGAGTACACTAACTCAAGAGGAATCCTCTGGATAATGAGCCCACTCTGTCAAAAGGCCTTTTAAGAGTTTCTGTCATCGCAAGTAATTGGCATGGACGCAATCGTCTGATATACTTTAATGCGGTGCTCAACACCAAGAGCCTTTTGACACGGACCCTGCGGAGGCTATCATCTAGACTCTAGTTAGGTAACTGCTCTTTACTTTTATGTATGGTCTGTATTTTGAAGCACTGGGGGGGAAAGAAAGTATTTATTTCGGCCATCTTCTCGATCAAACACTCACCCTGCTGTGTTCTTTGGCTTTTGTACGTTTGATAGGCCAGTAGATGGTTCAGCGCCTTTAGCTGTTCATATGAGGTTTTGATGCTGTTAAACCGAGCAACTTTTATATGGTTATAAAGCCACCACAGGTTGTTTATCACATTTAAAGCATGACTCTGTTGGCCGGAATTCTGAGTGTTTAACGTTGAATTAATGAAGCAGAAACGTTCATACAATTCAATACTACATTATTACATTTTAAAAAGTCTTAGCTATTTTTTATGCCTCTAGCAGTACCAAACGAAGCAAAAATAACAACTGTTTTCAAAATGTTTTTAGAACGCTCCCTTCATTTGTCATTGGTCAAACAAGCAAATGGCTCCGCCCCCAAACTCACATCATTGGCTTGACTGTTGCTATGTCAGGCTGGTCGGAATTTTCAAACAAACATGTTTTCTAAATGCCACACAGAGTATTTCTGGGAAATCTACCTTTTTAATAACATATTTATAGTCTCTGCATTAAGCTGGAACAGGATAAAGTATTTTTGTGTTGTTTTTTAAACATTACAGATTTAAATCAATGTACTGTTTCTATAATTTTGTGTAAATCCCTGTATTGGGAACAATGTTGAGAGTATTTTAAGGCAGATTCATTCTGTCATTGCCCAAAGATGGCACTCTTCCCCTGCTGGGAATTCACTGCACTGGGAACATGATGTTCATCCTTTGCTAAACTATTCTGTGGAAAAACTAGCAATGCATACTAATACTCCTGACTTTGATTGCTTTAGAATTTATTCAAAGCCCATATAACATCATGTGTATATATCTGGTTTTTAAATCACATTCTTTCCTTTTTATATCAATATATTCAACAATTCCTGTATTTTAAAGGAATGTCAATTCTAGCATTATTTACTCAGCCCCATAATATATCATTTTTATGTGATCTTATGTGTCCAAAAAACAAAAGAAACAAAACAAAAAAAATAAAACGCACCATAAAAGTAGTTTAGACTCTATGCGCTATATTTCATGTCTTCTGAAGTCACAGAACTCAAATTGAGGTCATTATTCAGTGTAAATGTTGAATTCTGTTACAACAAATTAGATTTCAGCCTTCAGAATTCATATGGCCTACTTTTATGATACTTCTATGGAGCTTTTTTGTCGTTTTGTGTTAAAAAAAACAGCTTCATAAAGGCTGCAAAATGTCTCATTGTGTTTAACAAGACCGTGAGTATATGATGGCAGAATGTTTATTTTTGAGTGAACCATCCCTTTTTATGTTTTTTACATTTTTGAACTATATTTGTCATTTTTAGATCACATGACCATCTAAATTGGGACAAATCGGTCTAAATTTTGTCTCCAGTTTTCGAATCTGACATTTCTGAGAGCGGTTGAATCTGAATGTGTTTATGCAGTCGCAAGAGTTTTGTTTTCCTCTGCCTGTTTGGATCAAATGCAGATGTAATTGGGACTCATTTCAAATGTTGTCTATAGAGATCTCTCAGCCCACTGAGTAATATCTTATTTAGAGAACATTCCTCATCTTCAGACAGCAGTCGATGGGGAAATGGTTCTGTCAGGGTGTTTTATGCACACAGAAAACATTTTGTCACGCTTTCAGTGTAAACAGGGACAAACTTGATGATTTTATAAATTGCCATTTGTACATTACCACTTCCTGAAAAGTTCTTCCACATTATTTGGTCAAAAGAGAGGGTTGCTAAGAGTAAACGGTGGCACAAAATTCGAGACCGCTAATTTCATTTTGTCCTTTTTGAAAATTTCCAAACGTCGCAGAAGACGCTTGGGAAATAAAAATAGTTGCTCTGACTAGGAGCATTGATAGTGGACAAAAAGAGCAGATAAAAGTCTGTTGATTCACAACATGCCATTTCAATTTTCCTACTCTTTTTCCGAGCCACTTTGAAGTGTGCTGGGCAGAAAATGGGATCTCATCGGGGCTGGATTGGGTTGAGTGTAATTAGCCAACTTCATGGAAACCAGTTTAATTCATGCATCCTCAGAGAGGTTTCATGGGCTGAACCCGCATTCGGAGAATTTTGCATTCAGCTCAGAGTATGAGGTGAACTAAGGCTTCTGTGGTGTTTTTAGGACCAGCATGCTTCTGCGTTTATAGACAACCTGCTTGGTTGTTAATGTGGTGGCAGGAAGCCATAATGGTGGCAGCTTCATTGTTGTATGAGAGTGCTGAAGGCGGGTCATGTTTGGGGGACTCTTGAGTAAACAGAAACCTGTTGTTTTTGTTTTTTCAAGTTCAGAGAAATATGTGAAACATCTGAAACATATTTTAAAAGGACAATGAGGATGTTCCGGGACCAGTGTAAGGGGGGTTGGGACCTTTCATAGAACTGCCAAGCACTAAATCGGACCAGTGTTGCATTAATCCTTCTCTGTGAAGCTTTAAAAGTATTAATATAACGACAACGACAACTACAACTACGGCTATTATTATTATTATTATTATTATAAAAAACATTATATCAAACTAAACTAATAAAATTATATAATGTTCATGTGTTAATTAATAATTGTTTTGATAATAATAATAATAATAATAATGATAAAAATAATATAATAATAATACTGAAATAATAAAATACAGCAATTTATTTTAAATGATTTATTACTATATCAATATTATTAATTGCATTTATTCATAGTAAAATAATAATAGTAATAAAAATAACCTATTAAGGATCGAATCTTACATTTTCATAATAACCTGTTGATGTTTAGGTATGTGAAAACTTTTAAAAATGTTGTTTTCAATTTTGTCCAGTTAAACCATGAATATCAAGAATATTACCAGATTTATTTCCAGAAGTTAGCAGGTTTTCCTGATTAATATCACATTTATAGATGGCATCATTTTGTCCTGCTTTACGTCCTTGATGGCCACTTCACGAAGCCGCAGTATTGTCCTCAGCATGAGGTTTAATATCATTCTTGAGCTGTATGTATTGCCCGACCCAGAGAAGCTTGATTTTTGCCACAAAGATTATCATTTATTGCCCTCAAGTTTTTTGATGCTTTACCTCATCATGGCTTCACCAGTGCTGTAATCTGTGAGGCTATTTGTGCTTGTGAATCAGACTTCAAATGGAGACTGTCACAGCAGAGAGCTGTAAGAAATGACCTTTTCAGGGAAATTTAAACGGTTAGAAATTCCTTTAAATAACACGAAAGTACTTTCTTATGCAGCGAGATCTTATAAATATTTAGAAAGTTGATCACCGTTATTGTAATTTTTCTTCTTTTTGTCTGAACTGCAAGATGAACCTTCCCCTTTTGGCCAGAAAATGAAATTATCAGTGGAGGAATTGCTCACAGATGTTTAATTTGCAGAAGCTCGAGGCAAGCGCCCGTTATTCATCCAGGGAACTCTGGAAACTCATTTTCTCCTCCGAACAGCCTCACCAATTAAATCTGAGGTCAACTGTCCATCATCCGTACAGTAAAAGCTTTGGGTTCACTTGTAAAAGATGAGGTATTCCATTTGTTACTTTTACCTTAGTTATCTTTGTTGAATATACAATGCATGCAGTCCATTATTCTCATCAGTCTTAATCATATTAATTGAGAGAATATGAGAAAAAGTCAAGGAATGTCTACTAGTAACCAACAGCAACTCAACCTCCAGCAATTTAGAAACACACAACGTTGCTCTGCCAAGTTTGCTTAGCTAGAAGCATTTGTACTTGCCTAGAGCACTTCCCATGTCTTAATCTCTGTCAGCGTGGAAGAAAAGGCTTTTTACTTGCCACTTTATTGCATGACACCTGGTTAGGTGTTATAATAACATTCATAATTTCACCGTGTAGTATTTTATTATGTTATATATTATATTGATTAAAAATCGATGTAAATGTTAAAATTGTATGCGATTTTGTGTGTGTGTGTATATATATATGTGTGTATATATATAAATTACATAACATTCTTAATTTTATATCATTATATTAAATTGTATATAGTTGCTGGCGGAAACCTTGTATCTCCATATTTCATCATTGGTCACCCTTTATGTCTGTCTGTGGGTTTTTGAAAATATTCAACCAATGAAAAGTATTAAAAAGAGTTTGTGACTAAACCTTGTAATTTCATTGGATCCCGAAACCGTCAGTCAAACCTCATAACTCCACCCCGCCTTGATCGTGAATAAAGTGCTGCATGCAGTCTGGATCGTCTCTGATTGTTTGCAATGCAAGTGTAAGTAAATAATCTGGTTCTTTAAAAAAATACAGCATTTTCTTTACTCCAGAAACACTATATATAACGACTAATGTTTTATGTATTTGAGGAGAGGAGAAGAGTGTCTTAGTCTAGCATTTGTCATCGAGACACAGCCATTACTCTCTGAAATAGCCTGTGCCTAGCACTTCATCTTTTATAACATGAGATTTTGGCCAAATGACAGAACAAACGGAGCGTCCACATATCTACAGTAAAATTTAAAACCTGTAAGTTAGTGAAACGTAATGTGATGCACTTACTCCAAAATTCGTTTGAGATTGATTTTGGTAAAATGCTAAAGATATAATGACACATGCAAGAGTCTGACCATATATAAAGCCACAATATCAAAACTTTGGCAACGCAGTGTTTAATTATTTTTAAAAAATACAACGATTTTCCATTTCCTGAAAAGCAGAATTTTTGGACGTACAATGTTTCTGCCCAACAGCGACGATATAAAACCTTCAATGCAGCCAATGTCATAAAGACAATCATCTCTGCTAAAATGCATGATCTCTCATTTAGCTTTCCAAATTTTGACTCCCTTCCCAGGCTTGTGCTAAATTTGGAAATGGGTTAACTCTACCTGGGGGGGCCATTGTGTGCTTCAGGCATCCAAATTACAGTTGCAAGTTGGCTAAACGTTCAGTGCCACTTGTGGATTTGATTGCGGTTATGATTGCATAATGGAGCAGGTGGATTCTGATTCCCTCATCCACTGTTGGTTCATTTGTTTCCATGGGGATCACCACTGCAAACAACGCCATGAGCGCGAAGAGCCGCTGAGATGACGTGTCTTTAGAGGCAAAGCGTGAATCACTGGTGTCAAGAAGTGACACCTGCCACTGGCATTAGCCATAAGCAGAGACCACCTATAGCATAATGAAAGGTTTGTGTCACTAATAATGGTTTATAAATATCTAGGGTCTAGACGGGAGGAGAGCGTTCTGCATTCTCGAGATGGCTTGAGCGTTGTATAGTTCATCTCTCGCTCTCAAACACACGGTCTTTTCACTCAGGGCAGGATTGAAAAAAAGGCTCTAAGCTACATTTGAGTGCAGAGAAAAATGTCTTTGGAAGTAAAAGAAACATCAATCTTTATCCGAGTCTCTGGGTAGAGGGAGTGTTTTTTTTCTGAGATAGCTGTGAGGTAACGACAGAAGAAGAGGGTGCAAGCTCTCACAGACAGAAAGTCTGTTGATGCACAAGAAAGACTCAATAACAAGCACGACTCAACGGCTGTACCGCTGAGATTAAAACCTTTTTTCTCAGATGCTGCATGTCTGATAAAGGTCACGTGACCCAAATGTCTCAGTTTCATTAATCACAAGACACACCACTGCGCAGGTATTTTTCTTCAGGGGTCACAAGGCCAACAGTTCAGATTTCTGCTCAGTCTGCCAAATTTTTCACTGTCCCCACTAAAAAAAAACAAATTTTCTTTATATATATACACACATATATATATATATATATATATATATATATATATATATGTATATGTATATATATGTATGTGTGTGTGTGTGTGTTTTATTTATATATATATATATATATATATATATATATATATATATATATATATAATATAATTATTTTAATTTTTTAAAATAATTTTTATAATTGATAACTTTTAATAATTATTATTATTTTTTATTTTTAACAACATTTTATATGCATTAGGAAAATAATATAAATATTATTTCATTCATTTTATCAAACTATATCAAACTATTTTGTTCTAGTTTTTAATGTTTTTATTTATTTGTACATTTTTTTTTAATAATTCTTTTACATTTGTATTATATAATAGAAAATAATAGAATAGAATATATAGTAATGTGTAAAAATTAAAAATCTTATGTAAAACTCTAAATTCTATTTTTCTTTATTTTTATATAATATCGTATTTTATATAGTTTGTGTCAATTAGATTAAAATCTTATATGTGTGTGCATTATACATATATATGTACACAATAATATATATATATATATATATACACAATAATAATTGCAATGTTATATTGAAATTCTACTTAATAATTTAATTATAATATAAGTAATTATTATTAAATATAATTAATTATACTTCATAATTTACTGTAATATAAATCCATTTGCAGTTTCGCTGGCAAACGAGTGAAAAATTACAAAGCAATATTGATCTGTTTTATTCTTCCAAAAGAGATTTCAACAAAATGTTAGACAGTGGGATAATTTTACGTTATTGACATTTTAATGGCATAATTCACAACAAAAATATTCAATACTTCACACATGTGTGAATAAAAGCACACAAATGGTTACATTTGTAGGAGCAGGTCTGTATTCTCTCACACTGGTTCTGAACCATCTGTTCTTCTTTCTTTGCATTATTCTCAGTGCTTATGGAAAATGAATAGTCTCTAAACGTCCCAAATTTTCCAAACCAAAAGGTCTGAAAAGCACGGAAATGAATTTCGGAATTCATTAAAATCCCCACTATCTCTTGGCCTTAACCTCTATTGTGAATGTCTAAGACCAGACAGTAATTCCCCTAAAGAATATCTTTCTTATTAGAAGCTTAGCATGTTGACACATTGTCTTAATCTGCCATGGCCAGCTCCCCCGTCTCCCTCGCACTCATTACCATGACTCCTCTAAAGCGCTGACCTCCCAAGTGTGACAGGGAATTTAATACCAGCCGCCATTGGGGAAATGAATTGTAACACTCCTGATACTGATAATAAAGTGAACAGTAGGTGAGCACGGGACCGCAAATGTCTGGACCGGAGTGAATCAGTGTGACCTGACTGTAATGAGTGTTCTCTAACTGCTGAGGGACAGAAATATGTTGCTGCCATGGCGACGACTGCACCGTGCATTGTGATGACACAGCTGTTTGTGTTCCGAAGGAAATGTGACTCGTGCAATTCGAGAAATAGTTTCACGCATAGCAATGACTTGGCAAGCAAGGATGTCAACCCAGGCATTTTTGCATTGTTTTTTTTTTTTCACCTGAGCTTTGATATGCAGACTTATATTACAAAAAACCTATGACATTTTCTGCAACTTAAAAATAAAAATAGAATTATTCAATCTACATAAACAATTAGCAATTGTATTTGATAATTATTATTATTATTATTCCATCTAATTTTAATATAAATTAAATAAATTATTAAAAACTAATATAAGAATATAATTAAAAATTATAGTAATATCTAATAATCTAATATGTAATAATAAATTAGATATTATTCGACAAAAATAAAAATGTCAGATATTACAATTCTATACTATTTTGTTTACATAAATAAACAAAATACTAAATTAATATAATATATTAAAATTCTTTTCTATTTTCTCTACATAAATGAATTAAAAAATAAAAATTATAGCAATATAATATAATAATATGACATATTAAAATTCTGATGTTAAAATTCTGTGCTATTTTGTCTACATAAATAACACAAAAAATATAATAATATAATATAATATAATAAAAGGCTGATATTGAAATTCTATATTATTTTGTCTACATAAATAAAAATTATAACAATATAATATAATAATATATGACATTAAAAATGGCTGATATTGAAATTCTATAGTATTTTGTTTATGTAAATAACACTAAAATAAATATAATATAATAACATATTATAATATAATGTAATATAATTTAATGATATTAAAATTCAATATTACTTTGTCTACATAAAAAATAAAACACTAAAAACTTCAATAATATAATAAAATATAATTTTAAATATTTTTTAAAAATTATTATATGTAAAATATACGCATTAAAGCAGAGAAAAAAAAAAGTAAGAATAGTAAGCTAGTTCAATACACCTTGACATCTGTAAGACAAATTTCCCATCTGCTACATCCACATCTTCCAGCCTTATTATGTCCTGAATATGTCAAGGGACTAACATCTCCCACTGATGTGGGCAGAGCACAGTTCATGTAGGAGATGAGGGGAACGTACAATGCCAGTGGTAATTCATTTTATAGGACGGATCCTATTGGCGGCGAGTGCCAGGGAAGCCTCTTTGATGTCCGTCCAACAACTCGAGAAGGGGAAAGAGATATCTGCTCCAATCACAGGCAAAATAACCAACAGGCATGATGACAGACCACTAACAATTTGCAACTATATATATATATATTTACATGAGTGTAGCTAATGTAGTTTTCTGTTGAGATTAAGAATTATATAATAATCACATTAAATAGGGCACTGCAGAAGTCTCTGTATTGTTAACTGCAGCTCTTAGATGTAAAAACGGCACAGCAACACATGGCTTCGGATAACTGTTCCATAAACGTATAAGTTGGAGAAATGAAAACCTATTTAGCATTTATTTGATATAGACTTTAGGTTAATGTAGAACTTTAATAATATAATTTACTTATATATTCTTTAATTATATATAATAAAGAATTTAATATTGTTTTAATTGTCAATTGGTGTTGGCTTTATCCAGAAAGAAATGGGAGACAATCTTAGTAGAAAGCTTTAAAATTTACAATTGCGTGAAATTAATACAAAATATTTCAGATTCTTCACTGTTTGCAATTTCAGCTCCAGTGCATTAAAAATGTTGCATTTTAAGACTGTTATGATGATATAATTTATAATGATATTAATAAGTTTTGTGTGTGTGTGTGTGTGTGTGTGTGTGTGTGTGTGTGTGTGTGTGTGTGTGTGTATTTATATACACACACACACAAATGTTGTGTTTTCATTTTTTATGGGGACATTCCATAGGCATAATGGTTTTTATACTGTACAAACTGTACATTCTGTCCCCCATTCTGCTATTTTAGATTTTCCAAAAAAGATAATTCTTTATGATTTATAAGCTTGTTTCCTCATGGGGACCAAAAAAATGTCCCCACAAGATCAAAATTTACTAGCATTACTATACCTGTGGGGACATTTGGTCCCCATAACGTAGGGAATACCTGCCCACACACACACACACACACACACACACACACACAACTTATATTTTAAATATGTTTGTGTGTGTGTGTGTAAGAATCCCCCCTCAAGTCTTTCTAATATGTCATTAGTGTTTTATTTTTCAAGCACGAGTGTGTTTGTGTTTCCCTCTCCACATTCATCTTTTTCAACTCTCAGGTTGTTGCTAGGGAAACCTGTTGAGGGAAGGCAAGAACATCCTCGCCTGTGCTGCAGTATGTGTCTTGATCGCTGCTCACTTGCTAATTTTTAGTCAATATGCGAAACATATTTAATGGTGGGTAATTTATTTATTGCCATTTTTCATCTGCTGGGACTCCAAACGCCTTCCTCGGCAATGGAATTATCTCAAATGGTTATTACTTTGCATGCGTTGAATTTAATTAGTGCATTATCTTTGTGGACAGAAAGTCTCTTCATTACGTTTTAGATTAAATTAAAGTTGCATACCGCCTGAGGTTCGTGTTTTTGGAGTGAAAAACACGAGGCAGTTGCATTACTACTTTTTGGACTTGCTAAAACATTGGATAAGAGCTGAATTGCTCCGCCTCCTTTGATGTAGGTTGTATAATAGTGTATCTGGTAAGTTTAGTAACACGTTTACGCAGTGATTTATCAGCTTCCAACACATTTTTACGTTTGCACACTCCAGAACAGATGTTTATTTTATTTGATCATGTAGTTTAGATGTTCAGATTTTAGGTTGTACTACAATTATTAATTTTGATCACTTTAATGGCTCCATTTATAATAATAAAATAATATTATAGTAAAATATTATAATAAAATAATAATAAAAAAAATTGTTTATATTGACAAAATAGTATGGAATTTTAATATCAGCCATTCTATTTTTTTTTTTTACTGGATAATGTAATATTACAATTCGATAACATTATTTTAATTTTATAAATGGAGGTTCATATTTTATATGTTGTATAATTTTAATTACATATATTATAAATTATAATATTAAATTATTTAAAATAAAAATATGATTAATTAGCAAAATTATATAGCACATACACTACAAATTATATAAATTATTAATGCTGTCAAATCGATTAATCGCATCTAACATAAAACTTATATACACACACATTTTTACAAACTTTTGTTAGATGCGATTGTGAATAATCGATTTGACAGGACTAATAAGATAATTGTAGCATTAATTAGAATGATTGATATATTTATAATAATAAAATATAATTAATATGTGTTATATGTATATATATTTTTATTGTAATGTTGTCATTTATTTATATATATATATATATATATATATATATATATATATTATTAATATAACATTACAATAAAAATAGTAAAAAATATAAAATTTATGAACACATACTTTATAAATTATATTATTAAATTATATTTTAAAATTAATTAAAATATAATATTTGATTCAAATTCAAATCTTTCAATTAATGCATCTCTATCAAACATCAGTTAAGTACAAATGTCATTTCAGCAAGTAAAGAGAGACCTGAGAAGATTTGTTCACTCTGCTGCTAGTCATTCCCACTTTCCCGTGACGGTTTCCCCCTTTAGCAGGCGTTATTCCCAACCACACCTGACGTTCTACACAAATACATCCACCCCGACCTCCCTCGCTAATTAACTAATTGATTTGCGCTCATTCATCCGTACTTTTTTCCAAAGAAGTCTGCTGTTCAGGCCAGCTGGTGGAGGCCAAGGTGAAATATGGGCTAACGTGACTTTGACTAATCGCTTAGAGGAAGAAAGATGGCCCTTGTGCTCCTGACTCCGCACAACTTGTGGAGGTCAGTTCTGGAACGGCGCTGATTAGAAACTTTCCAACTGTAAACCAGTCACAGCGTGTTTCTGAAGTGGACAGAATGGACTGGAAACATTGATGTAATAAGCTCAATAATAGTTAACGTCACAAGGCCACGGAAGGCAGCAGTTCTGACGGCCAGCGAGCATTGGAGGTTATTGGAAAAAGACACTTAATGTATTTTTTTGTAATTAAATCTCCAGTTTCACCTCAGAAATCGATATGAAGTGCCGTCATAAACCACAGCTATTGAGCAGGACGCAGACTGCAAAGCCGCCGAAGCTTAATGTCGGAGTGTAAGTGGTTTGCCATAAAATGGATTAATAAGTATTAGCATTAAGGCATTTCCAGGCTCTGCATAAAGTTGTTTGCGGGAGGTTTCAAATAAAATGGCATAAACATTAAAGTTAGCAGACCTTTATATGTTAGCAGTGGCGCATTTTATTGAAAAGTCACAGCTCAGAGTGTGAAATACATCAAGAAAAAAAAGGATCCATCAGGATATTTCTCATAAAGCTTTGTTGCCAAAAACTTTTGTACCTTTTTTCTTAAGAGCTTGTTCAGTTTTGGATCCTATTAAAGCTTAGGCAAGCATCTCTTTTTCTATTGCACTCAGATTTATGTGCACTACGGATGTGAATGATGCCTCAAATCATGAGGGTTGTTGAGAACTTGTGTTACTTTTCTAAGTGACAAGACTTATGATTTCCCCTGGTGACTGATAAAACAAAAAAATCCCATTGAGAACTGAGCCATATCTTGTACTATTTTGTCTAAATAAATGAAAAAATCAAATGTTATAGCCGATAACGGGACGTAAAGATGATTTTAAAAGTGTTAGTTCACCCAAAAATGAACATTCTGTCATTAATTACTCAAACACAAATTAAGATATTTTTGATGAAAACAAGCTGTATTCTCATCGCTTCAAACATTAAGGTTGAGTCACTGTAGTCACATGGACTATTTTAACAATGTCTTTACTACCTTTCTGGGCCTTAAAAGTGGTAATTACATTACAAAGTATGGGGGTCAGAAAAATTATGGATTTCATCAAAAAGATCTTCATTTGTTTTCTGAAGATGAACAAAGGACGTACAGGTTTGGAACGACATGAGGGTGAGTCATTAATGGCAATTTCGGTAACACTTTACAATAAGGTTCATTAGTTAAACATTAGTTAATGTATTAACGAATATGAACTAACCATGAGTAACACATTTGTTACTGTCTTTACTAATCTTCGTAAACATTAGTTAATGTAAATTCAGTTGTTCATTGTTTGTTCATGTTAGTTCACAGTGCATTAACTAATGCTAACAAGATTTTAATAATGTATTAGTAAATGTTGAAATTTACATTAACAAAGATTAATAAATGCTGTAGAAGTGCAGTTCATTATTAGTTCATGTTAACTGATGAACTATTTTAAAGTGTTACCGAAATTTCATTTTTTGGTGAAAATTCAATACTATTTTGTCTAAATAAATTAAAAATTGAATGTTATATTAGCCGATAACCTGACATATGGATTAAAATTCTAGTAACACTTTACAATAAGGTCTCTTTTGTTAACATTATTTAATGTATTAACTAACAATGAGAAAAATATTTGTTCGTTTTTATTAAACTGTTAATGTTAATAAAAATAGTCATTCATTGTTTGTTCATGTTAGCTCACAGCACATTAACTAATGTTAACAAATACAACTTTTTGTTTTAATAATGCAGTAGTAAATGCTGAAATGAACATTGACTAAGATTAATAAATGCTGTAGAAGTGTTGTTCATTAATTCATATTAACTAAAGTATTTAACTCATGTTAACTACTGAAACTAATGCAGCCCGTTTCTTCCACTGAAAAAAAATAAAAAATAAAAAGAATTATTGTGACTTTTTTTTTGTGAAAAAGTCAGAATTGTGAGATACAAACTCGCAATTGTGAGTTATAAAGTCAGAATTGCGAGATATAAAGTCAAAATTCTGACTTTTTTTTTTTATATCTCGCAATTGTGTGAAAAGAAGTCAGAATTGTGAAATAAAAAGTTGCAATTTTTTTTTTCAGTGGCAGAAACAGGCTTCCATACAAACCTTATTGTAAAGTGTTAGCAAAATTCTATACTATTTTGTCTAAATAAATAAAAAATACATTTTGGCTGATAACCTGACAAATGGACGACAAACTTCTATACTGCTAAATAAAACTGTGATTTTAGGCATCACAACATCATAATGTACACTGAAAAAATTTATATTAATCTTGAGATTTCCTAAAAATATATATAAAATAAATGTAAAAATATTGGCTGTAAACCAATATGTAAATCTCTGATTCGCTTGTCTCTCATTAGTCTTTTGTTGTTCTCAGTAATAATTTGCTACTGCAAAGGCAGCAGAGGATTATAACTCTATTAAAGCAAGCATTGTACATCATCCAGTCTATTGTCTGCATGCTGCAAATGTTGATGAATGTTATCCAGACTGCAGCGTAGTCTGACAGGAACAGAAATCGTCAGTGGAAACTATTATCTCTTGTCACTCCAGCACATGCAGTGTTATATTTAAGCACACATGCCTTCTCAGTGCTCTGTTTTATGCCATCTTATTTGGCCCCACCACTGAGAGCTCATCAGGGCTGGACGGCGGGAGGCAAGAGGAATACTGCTCTAGGGAAAGAATGTTGCGGAGACATCTCTGTTGGGGGGTGAAGTGTGTCGTATGGTATCTGATTATGTATGAGGGCAGGAGTTTTAACTCAATCAATCTTTCCTGCTGTCTTTGAACCTGTTGGTCAAATATAAATGTCATGGGGTTTTTAAGCTACTGTTGCATCGCTCTTCTTAGATACATTTAAAGGAATATTTTGGGTGCATCAAGCTCAATCATCAACATTTGTAGCATATAATGATGATCACCTCAAAATTAATTTCCACTTGTCCTTCGTTTTCTTTAAAAAAGCAAAAATTGAGGTTAGAGTGAGGTTCTGTGTAAACGTTAAAATAACCACTGTCTCGTTAATGAAAGCAAACATTGTGTGTTAAAATGATTTTAGCGTAAAAATTATTTTTCTGACTTTTACTTTGTAAAATTATATCCATCTAACCGTGATAATATAATGCCATAAACCCTAAAACCATAAAACAACTGTAAAATTGATTATTTAACCAGCTGTACAGCTCAAATAATACACAAGTTGAATGTAAAATGAATGAATGTAAAAGTTTTTAATAAAATTCACATTTCTGCTTTTTATTGGCCATCTTAAGTTACATTGTAAGTGCCTCACATTAACCTTTTCACAATTTTCTGGTGTCCCCAGAATGAAGTTTCAGCTCAAAATATCCCACAGATCATTTATTATACCTTGTCAAATTTGCTCCTATTTGTGTGTGAGCAAAAAACATGCAGTTTTGTGTGTGTGTCTCTTTAAATGCAAAAGAGCTGCTGCTCCCCGCCCCCTTTCCAGAAGAGGGCGGAGCTTTAACGGCTTGTGCTTCGGATACTCGACAACAACAAAGCTGGAGAATCTCACGCAGCTAAAATGATGATTGTCAGTAACATTCGGAGTCGGACTCCGGAAGATTTTAGAATTCATCTGGATTAGTTTCTGAATGGTTAGTGGATAAATTAATGAAGTTGCCGTGGAGTCGGTTCCACTTATTGGCTAGCATCTGTCGTCATGTTAATCTTTTGTGCAAATCCACTGTTGAATTGACTGCTGTTTGTGAAGCAGTCCGGCGTAAAATGGCACGGTAACAACACGCTACTACAACAACTCTTCCTCTTCTCTAAACCAGACCAACATGGCCTCGCCCCCTTTGTTACGTGTTCCCAGGGTAGGGTTTATGTACATTTTGGGGTTTGTGATGTCACCAACCTGGGAAGAAGTTCGTAATCCCTACCAGCTGTTTGTTGTAGTCCTTAAAACGC
Source organism: Zacco platypus (assembly GCA_038088235.1). Lineage (NCBI taxonomy): Eukaryota > Metazoa > Chordata > Actinopteri > Cypriniformes > Xenocyprididae > Zacco > Zacco platypus. The sequence goes on along the minus strand of CM076063.1, from coordinate 11,642,101 downwards.
GATTTCTGTAAAAGAAAATATCTCCCTTTGCATTGAACTTTGAGCATCGTTACTTTTCAGATGTTGTTTATGCTCAAACAGCAACGTTACACACTAAATAAAGTTAAAGTAAAATCATAATCAACGACCCCGCATTCCTAAGGTCTCTTAAAGAGAACTTTTTTTGTGGTAATCAACATTAAGCCACAAATGCATTGAACTTGTTCATATAATGTAGCCTTTAATGCACATAACCATTGGCTTTATGTCTTTACGTTGTTTCCAAATTGAAAGTCCGAGTGTGAAACTATTGGGAACCAAAATTTTAGCTTAAAAACAACCTGCCAGGATAGACAGAAGAGGCCATAATTAAATAGTAATCCCATCTGTTAAAATCAGCATGAAAAAGCCAATGATTGTAGGATTCTCAACCTTTGATACCGCAACAGATGCTCTCTCCTGAGAGGAAGAGACTGGCCCAGAAAAGCAGTCTTCCTCCTCTTTAGTTTCCGCTTCTATCAGTCCAGCTCTATTTGATAGTTATTCAATGTCTCGCTTGTTTGCACCACATCTGCCTCCTGCCACCCCCTCAAAATCAATACTAAGAAACTGTGTCTTATAGATGATTAAAGCGGGTTGCCGACTGCAGATATGTCATCCTTGAAAAGCCAAATCAGTCTTACCCTGCAATACAGTTGCACAATGTTTTCTTGATTAATTGCTTGTCTGAAATTGTCGATAGGCATCATTATTTGCCATTATCACGTTCATCAGCTTTTCACATCAGGAGCCTATTTAAACTGTCTGAAAGACTCATTGGGACCTGAATCAAGACACAGAGCAGTTCAATCGTTGGCATAACATGGAAAATTCATTGTGATTTTTAATATCTGTGCGGTTTTGCTTCTTAAAGGCAACATCAAATGGCATTCACAATCCATTTAACTTTTGTAATGTGATGTATTTTTAGTGAGCTGCCTGCAGAGATGGCATTTTAGAGCATTGACATGCTCCCATCATGAAGGCTGCTCCAAAATAGTAAAGTAGACAAAAAACTAAGGTAACAATGCTTGTATCTTGTATTGTAATAAGTTCAGTTGGAAAAAAAATCTGTAAAGAAAATTGATTATTTTACCCAATATGTGTGTTTTCAATGTTTTTAATCCTGATTAAACTGTTTGAAATGTTATAAGTCTCATTTTAGTTACATAAGCAGGGTTTTTATAAAAATCTATTTAATGCAACGTTATCTTAGCAACATGTTAATGTCAAACAAACTTTTGAAAAATTTTGTGGTCAGTCAAGTTTTGACTATAATCAGAAAAGAAAACTCATTTCATTATAATACCTATTTTTTATAAAAACATGATTCTTGTCAGCATTAACCTAGAAACTGTTAATGTCAAACTATTGAAAAAAAATTGTAAGTTGATTTTTGGTTACCTAAGCTGAAAAGAAAACTCATTTCATAGGCAAAGAATGTAATTAGCCTACATTACATAACCCTTCCAAAGTCTATTATTTTTATAAAAACCTAGTATTTGTGCAGCGTTAGCTTAGCGTCATGCTAATGTCAAATTGTGTGGAAGCTCAGTTTTTTTTCATAGTATCAAGCTGTGTAGTTTTGCTCTGTGCCTGCTATCATCTCATGAGGCATTTCATAAAGTGTGTTCTCGTCCACTTCCTGCCTTTCTAAAAGGAGGACTCAATCTATTACCCCAACAGTTGGTGTGTCCTCACCACCCATAATGCTCTCCTACCTGTTCGCGGTTTTAATTATGCTAAGTGCTAAGCGCGTCAACCTTCAGCCGCATGCAGAAAGATGTCACTTTTATAAATTGCACCCTCCCTCTTCTGTCACTGGTTCCTGTCACAGTTTTAATTAAACAGAGAGAAAGAGAGACTTACGGCCAGCGAGCAGATTTGATTGGGGTTTGAAGGCCGTAGGGGATCAAGACAAAATTGTCATTTGGCATGAGGATAAAAGATCAGCATACAGGTATGGGTAAATTTACACACATCTCTGTTCGCACACCATAAAGACAGTCAGTTCGGATATTAATACGTTATGTGGTTCAGATGTTGTTTGAAGTGACATAAGAGTTTACATGTTTATAAAATGAAACTGCACTTGAACCTATTTTTTCCTTTATGTGATGTATTTTTGAGTGATACTGGATATTAAAAAGAAAAAATGTGGGGTGGAAATTGATTGGATTATATAAAGTGCAAGGTTGGAGCCAAAACAAATGCCTAAATAGCTATTGGGCTGTTGGTTAACATTATCCAATAATCAGAACTGGATGATTGTTTAATTTTGATTAAAATATATATAGAAAAATTATATTTTTCTTCAGAATAATGTTTGTTGTTTTTGTTAACTTAAGCTATAATAACTGATTTTCGTTAATTGAAATAAAATATAATAGAAATATTAGATAACTTAAAGCGGACCTATTATGCCCCTTTTCACAAGATGTAATGTTAGACTCTCGTGTCCCCAGAATGTGTCTGTGATGTTTAAGCTAAAAATACCCTTCAGATCATTTATTATAGCTTGTCAAATTTGCCCCTATTTGGGTGTGAGCAAAAACACACCTTTTTTGTGTGTGTCCCTTTAAATGCAAATGAGCTGCTGCTCCTGGCCCCCTTTCCAGAAGAGGGCAGAGCTTTAACAGCTCATACTTCAGATACTCAACAACAAAACTGGAGAATCTCACGAAGCCAAAATGTCAGAAATTGCTAGTAACGTTGTTCAGTCTTACATTGTTTAAACCGGAGTTGGACACTGACAGAGAGACTCAGAAAGAAGTTACAACTTTTAGAAAGCATTTGGACATTTCTGAACGGTTAGTTGATGATTTTATGTAGCTGCTGTGGAGTTGACTCATCGAAGTCATCGAGTTGACTTGTGAACTTAAAAGGGTAAATAAAGAACTGGTTGTTTCAGAAAGTACTGCAGAGTGCTTCCTGTACTCATTACCCTTTATAAACATAGTTTTTAAAGTAAAATTTTATGAATGTGAAGTCTGAGATGTGAGAGAGGGCAAACGGTTTGCAGTTCAGCTCAGTATTGCCATCTAATCAGCCAATTGTCTTAAATAGCCTGCATAGCACTTCATCTTTTATAACATGAGATTTTGACCAAATGCATTCAATCTTGATTTTGGTAAAGTGTTGCAACAAAATGTTACACGTATAAGGTAATAGAAAATAAATTAAAAAAAATCCCTGAAAGCAACTTCAAATGAGCATTAAAAGCAAATATCTTTAAAAAAAAACAAATCCATGTGGAGCATGCCCCCGCCCCCTTGTGTTCTCAGCTTTCCCCCACTTATCTGTTCCTGCATCCCTGCTTTATGATTTATCGGGATTATTTAAAATAAAAAGGAGGTGGTGAATTTTTACCATAATAGGCTGGTTGTTTACACACACTGTGGAAACACATCTGTGTTCAAACACCTTATAAAAGGTCATTTTGCATAATAGGTCACCTTTAAACTTATATTGAAAATTATAAATCTTGCCATGATAAGTAAGTGAAATTAGTTTAAGTTATAGGAAGTGCAAAAATGATTAACACTAAAATTGAAATAATTATAAATTAAAGCCAAATAGAAATATAAAAAAATCAATTCAAGCATATAACAAAATTACTAAAATTGAAACTAAATTAAATTAAAAACAAAAAACAGAAAAGTAAAAGCTAATTGAAAATAATAATAAATACTATAACACTAATAATGCAAATAAAATGACTCTGGACTTTAAAGATGCACTATGTAGTTTTGCATCTGCTAGAGTTCGCCTATTCGAAACAAAAGCATAGCTTGATGACGCCAAGTTTGAGCGCGGAATCTTGGGACACGTGATCTTCACCTCGCAGCCGGTGGAAAAGAGTCGGGATGGGACTCAACCAGAAATCATGTTCATGGATGCGATTGTTAACATTACTGTAGTATGAAGCTGAGCAGGACCAGTCACCTGCGCCGCTTCCACTTTTCTGGTTGAGTATGAGGTAACGCAGCTCTGTTTATCATATTAGATAGATTTGAGTGTTGAAAATGTTCTAATGTTACTCTGTGTGTTCGCTCGGCGGCTGCTGTGAGACACTTGTTGCACACTGCAGTAAGCTAGATCGATATTAGAATATCATATTAAATGCTGGATGGCTTGTTTTGATAAATAGCATAATTAGAAGCAGCTTTATTTTAACAGTAATACAGAATTTTTTCCATCATACAAAAAGTTTTAAAATTAATTGCATGCCATGTTAGCTACTTGACAAAATAGTGTTTTTCTCTGAGGCACAGTAAAATCAAGAAAATTAGATTTAAATAATAAGAGCAAAAGTGTTGAGATGTAGTACAATAATTAGTTTTCTGTCTATAAATGTATCAAAACAGATGCTCCCTTGTCTGTCACCACATGTTATATATATTAAAGCATCGTTGGTGTTTCCTAAAACCGGAAACCGAGTATAACCCGAATATGATGCCATTTACAGGCGACTCCCTCACATGTCCTGGATCTTTGGTTAAAATTGCGATTTTTCTTACGATTTACAAATAGTTGGAAACATTTGGGACATTGTAACTGTACAAAATATATAACACTGGCCCAGTATATATATATATATATATATATATATATATATATATATATATATATACACAGTTTTTTTATTTTATTTTTTACTGTTCTTCTTTAATTTCCTTAATATCAGTCCTCAATATCTCGTTCCTTCCCCGTCACTGTTATCTGCTGTTGGATTCATTCTGGTCTCTGTCTCTCTGCCTCTCTTTGTCTCTAATTCTCTTCCTCGGCTTGATATCTCCTGTACAGCACAGCCAGCAGTCTCTCTCTCTCTCTCTCTCTCTCTCTCTCTCTCTGTACTCCTGATCGTATCAGGCATTTCCCATCACTCTGCCTCACATTGATGTCTACTACAGTACATCCAGTTCCACAAACGAGAGAAAAAGGGCACGTGGAAAAGAAAACTAGAGTCTCGGCTTAAAATAATGGATCTGGATGTGATGGAGCATGATGGTCCTTCAAAGCAAACAGCCGTTTAAGTAGCATTAGAGCTTCTGTCCACATCTGAGACCAGCTGGGCACCAGCAAGTCATTTGAAACTCGCATTTGGCACTTTTTTGGGGGTGTACGAAAGTTTAGATGAAGGAAAGCTGAGCCTCAATCACCGTCTCAGAGCAGCAGGAAAGAGGTAACATCTACCTGGAGAAGATTTTGATTAAGTCTCTATGTGATTAAATCCTCATTTACAAAATATTTATTACTAATCCTTGAATTCAAGGCAGTCATGTCCTCAGACTCCCACCAGCCGGGGAGGACATCAAAGACTAACAAGCCGGGGTCATTTGCTTACCCAACCTGAGTGCTGATGTTTCTCACTCCCTGAACTTACATCATTCCTCTCTGCATCTGTGTAGGTGTGTGTATATGTGAAGTTGAGTGAGTCGCTCTGCTTTTAAACGTCTTACAGGGGTCTATACTTTTTCCTTCACCTTTTGAAATAATATTTTGATGTTACTTAGCAAACCACCCCTAGCAACTGCATAGCAACACCCTGGCAACCACCCCAATACCTTAGCAACGGAATAGCAACACCCTGATCACGTCATACTCACCTTAACATTTTCAGTGTCAAAGAGGTTAGCCAATCATATCAGAGGTCATTTACATAGAAGTCTTAAAGGAATAGTTCACACAAAAAAAGAAAATTCTGTCATCATTTACTCACCCTCATGTCATCCAAAATCTGTATGAGTTCCTTTCTTCTGCTGAACACAAAAGAAGATATTTTTCAAGAATGTGGGTAACCAGACAGTTGATGGTAATGACTTCCGTTGTATTTTGGAAGTCAATGGCTACCGTCAACTTTTTGATTACCAGCATTCTTTAGAATATCTTCTTTTGTGTTCAGCAGAAGAAAGAAACTCATACAGGTTTGGAACGACAGGAGGGTGAGAAAATGATGACAGAATTTTCTTTTTTTTGGTGAACTATCCCTGTAAATGCACAGCAGCCTGTTTTATTCTAAGGGAGGATGAAATTAGATTATGACAAAAAACAGTTAAATATATGTAAGTAGTTAGAGAAATACATGAATAAGTGAAAAAATATAATATATACTATTATTTATAGTATTATTGAAGCTATTTTATTAACGCTTTTAAACGTTAGAAGCGGCTTAATGCAACATCTTGCTTTTGCTCTTCTACAAATAAATGTCTTATTCTACACTTCTGATTTACAGTCTAACAAATTAATCTTTTATACAATTCAGTAGGAGATTAAGTTTATGGATCTACTAAAGTATATTTTAGTGGTGTAGTTTAGCATATTCAACTGTTTGATTTTCTCATAATTTACACCTCGCTCACCTCTTAGCATTTAATATTATTAATACAGTTTTATCCTTAACGTTTAATCCAAGGCTCTCATTTACAGTGATTTATATATATATATTTGGTTTCTTTCAGACATGTTGTGTTTTGCTTCATGGGGAATTGAACACACAGTGTCTACCAATATTGTAGTTAAAGACAACATGAAATAGATAATTCTTTCTTATTACAGTAAATGGCCTTGGTCTTATTGTGCATGATTGATCAGTCTGTTATTTTAGAAGTTTTTTTTTTTTTAAATGCTGTTTTCATGATCTTTCATAATCGTTTCCTTCATTAACGATATAAAGCATGCACGCACAGTGTATTAGTGCATAGTTGGAGCACTCAAAGATAAGTCATTTCCACATGTAGTGGATTCCATGTGCCTCACTGCAGGATATGTAATGTGATGTAATGCTATTAATGGCCTGAATTAAATCAAGTATTCTTGGGCTCAGTCTCCCCATGGTTGAAGCAAGAGCAGATGGAAGGTAAATATCTTCAAAGAACTTAAATATCTTCATATCTCATCCACCCAGCTTTTATTAACCCCAATTCTCAGAGCCATATTGTCTTTTGAGCTTTGTGAGAACTTGGATTTAGTAGGGGGGATAAAGGAAAGAACTTTCTAAATTTCTTAGTCTAGAGGGTTTGTGCTAAAAAAAAATGGTCTGAAGGTGCCAAGATGGACTGGACCTTATAGCTAAAAGAATATTTTTATTTTAGCCTTTCAGCAATATTTAATCCATATTTGTATTTTCTCTTAAATGGCTTAAAAGGGTGTTATTTATGTATATTCAGCTTTGCCGTTACAAAAATAAATGACGTTTTACTGTATTTTTGATTGAATAAATGCAGCCTTGGTGAGCATAAAAGACTTCTTTCATAAAAGTTATTAAACATTCTTATTGGCCTCATTTGAATGATTTTGTGTGTATATAAAATATTGAATCATTTTCAATCACGCACCAGTGTAGTTTTTCTCAAAGCATGCACAATGTCACATGAAGACTTCCATGAACATGAACCGACTCAACTCCTTCCTAATGAATCCACTAAGTGTGTTCATGGGTCAAATAAAGCTCAACACATCAGCAGCAAAATATCGTATATATTTGCTATATTGCACAGGCGCAAAGTTCACTCGCAGTCCTCTGAACCAGACCAAAACTAGCAATTGTGATAGTAACAACCAATTATTTTAAAATACACTTTCACTGAAGGTGGTGCCCTTATCAGAGGTCTCGCTTGCTTGCTTTCTCTTTCCGTCGTTGTTTTCTTTGGTTGCCGAATTAAGATCAGACTGCAAGAGATCGAAGTGCTTTCCAGCGAGCAGCTGAAAGACCCAATTTAACCAGGATCGGTAAAACCTAACGTCTGAGAGGAATGATCTTGGAGAACCTAAGTGGGCGTGTGCAGCACATATCTGCTTTCACGCGCTCTCTCTCTCTCCCTGCAGGCTGTTATTTGACTACTAGCTTACTGCGGATTGGGTCATTCTGTGATGCTTCCCATCCACTCCATCTGTTCAGTCCTCCTCATGCTGAAGTGAGCACACTACTTAGTGTGTGTATATAATAGTTTAACTCTTTCCCTGCCATTGACGAGATTTTCCTGAGGTTCTGATCGATTTTTGAAGGCAGCATAGATTGATATCCCACAATCCTGCACGTTCTATTCTGTGAAAGTTTCGGTTTGTAAATGTATGTTTTTGACCAACTTTTTCCACTTCTGATGTCATTTCTATTGAGAAATTAGGATTGTAGTAATTAAATATATGCTTAGTTATCACCAAAGCTCACTCTATTTTGTTGTAGATCATTAAACCGTTACGTTGCCTCAGAAGTCTGACTGAAATCAGTTTTGTGAGGTACCTTCATGTGCAAACGCTGCCTGCAAAGACATCGCCTGATAAGGCAGCGAGGCAACAAGTCAGCTGCCTGATCCTTGTTTTCATTGAAGATGAAAGATTGCTTACGCACACACATGTGAGCTTGCGTGATCATCAAACATTCTACAGCATATAAATTAAAATGTTGAACCCATGGGTAAAGGACTGTGAAGCTTTGAGGGTCTTGAAAAAATGTGATTTTCTCAACTTTTTGTTTAAAATGTTGTTGTTTTTATGAAACTTGCCCAAATACTAATATATGGTATATAACATACTTGATGCCAAAATAATGTAATACACATTTAAACATAAGATTAACATGAAACCCTAATGTATATAATCGATACAGTAAGGCAAATCAAAGTTATTTCAGTGAAAACTTATTCTGAGATGAAACCAAAATGAACTGAAAATGATGAAGCAAAAAAACTGTACATTTCACAGTCTATTAGATCTATTATAGTTTTTCACAGCATAGGGAATGTACCTTTCACCGTTTAGCAGGTTACCATAGCATTTTTACAGTCTTTTCCTTATAAAAATATGCTCATTTTGACAGTCGCAAGTCATATTGACCAAATTTAAGGAAAAAAAATTCCTTTTTGGCAAACCCAGTCCCCATCCACTTTCATTGTAAAGAAGAGCAGCGTGAACATTCCTCAAAACGTCTACTTTTGTGTTTTACAGAAGAAACAAAGTGAACTGTGCCTTTAAAATACGATTATGATGTCATATTTAGGAAATGCAGACTTTATTGAAAATTTTTAATGGCAATAATTAAAGTGACTAGTTTTTAAGTAAACGGTTCGTTCCATCTTCCAAATGGATGAAATAGGTAAAAAACAAACAAAAAAAAAAACCCGCAGAAGACACTCAGAGAAAATGCTAAAATGTGCTGTTTTTTTTATCAGCTGTACCCAAAATATTACCAGAGAAGAAAAACAACATGATTGACGCATTTATGATCACCTACAGCAAATGTCACAGAAAATGTCTCACCTAATTTAGCACAGCGTAACTTTTAATTGAAACGTTTTATGGGGGATTTGAAGTCCTGGTATGTTTGACTGACGCTCTGCACTCCCGGATAAAAGAGACTTGCGGAAGATTCACCTCAATCTGTTACTTGTTTGTAGTTTCTGTTTCTTTGACCTTACTGGCTTTTGAAAAGAAAATTGGGGATTTTTTTTTTATTTTATTTTCTTTTTAAACTTTGTTTTTTCCAAAAAAAAAAAAAAAAAGCAGCAGAGAAAAAAAAGTTGAATCCTTTACCACCGGTCTCAATGTTTATACATAAAGCATCCAAAAATCATTGAAAAAAACAACAACTCACTTTCATTGTATGCATTCATAAGTTTACAAGATTTTCCCCAGTGCTCTCCAATTCCATGAGTGCTGTTATATGTCTTCTCCTCAGGAGATGTAATTCATCTTTGTAATTTATCACGGTTTTCGGCCGTTGAGCTCATTAATTAGTTCTTCCATTTGCCTTTTAGCTGTCATGGCAACATCGCAGCTAGACTTTTGCCATCACACGAGGCTTTCAAAATTAGCATTGCAGACTGTAATTTCTTATCAGGGCATTTTAACCCCACATGTCACCTTTCATACCGTCTCTCTGCTGTTATCTAATGAATACTGAAAGCCTTTTGTTTTGTAATTAGTGATTAATTATATAAATGAAAAGAGCATTGTGTGAATGGCCACGTTTGTTTACTGCCACTCTTATTACTTGACACATTAACACAATGCAAATCGAAATGTGTTCCTGTTGATGCATTTCTTTTCTCTAATGCTTTTTTTCCCCTCCAGGCTTTGTCGTTTCTCTATTCAAAGCTTGGTTTTGGAAGTAAAATGGTTGCCTAAGTGAGAATTACACACTTAGATAAGTCATTGTACTATAATTCAACATTTTTCAGAGAACTGCCTGATGAAAGATTGTGCAAGCCTGACTGCACTTATAAAAATTCAAATGATTTCGCAATGCAATTCTCAAGAGACTTCTTAGCTTTCACTTCAGTTCAGTACAGTTTACAGGTATGTGGTTTCATATTCAATAAACTACTGCAGCAAATGCAGGACCTTCCAAACAGCCTGTTAATTTAGTTCAAGTGATAGTGGTCAAGCGAATAAACCTCCATTCAGAAACGCCGTTGATAAAATCTAAAGTGGACCTCATATTGTATTTGATAAGACTATCGCTTTATTCGCCCTCTGGAACAAAATATATCTTAATGTTTTTAAGCACACATATACAGACCTTATTATCAAACATGTTCACACTTTAATATGATACCCAGAACCCTTAGTTCTAAAGGTCACATTAGTGAGGTTCACTTCAAATCAATCGGCTTTCTGTTGATTAACGCGGCTAATTCACATGACTAGCTTGAACCAGTTGCGAAATCTGTGTGGGGAAAACTTTCAGAAACACCCAATCATTTGGATTCCTATTAAAATGAATTTCTCCTATGAAAATTCGTGAAACAATAGTAAATTTACATTTATGCATTTATCCAAAACGACTTACAAAAGCAATTTGTCAGATCCTATAATATTTATAAATAGTACTTTTGCATGACAACGATGTTTCAAAAACAGGAAAGTTTTTCCTTTCCATTTTTCGTGTACAGTCAAAACGATCCCCGTTCACACGGATCCGTGAAAACAACTAAAGAAACACTGCGTGCCTATAGACTGATTATGTAATATGCATATGCATGACATCACCATTTTCACAAAATCACGTTTTTGTAGTTTACACAGATACGATCAGAACTGTATCATTTTCAAAAACTTGCACTTTTAAATTTTCAAAAGTTTGCATTTTCAGGCCCTCAAATCGCCATTGACGTGTAGAAGTCAATGTGGAAGTTTTCCATTTTTAGTTGAAAATTGGTGTCCTGTAAACGGACTTTTAAATTAATTACTTTTGTTCCTCTTTTATACTTTGTAAATATGGATGGAATCATGAACACCATTGATTAACCTGGTTAAACCATGATTTTACCTCAGATTTGTATTTTTATGCGTATTAGAATATTGTGCTTTTAGCATGGTGTAGCATGGTGTCACCTGTTTGATTCCCATGAGGAACGCTATTTGTCAGCCTGCAGTGTTGTCGCTTTAGTAGAGTATTACAAATCAGTTATTTGGTTAGGAGGCTGTCTTAGTAGGCAGTTGCCTAGAGTAGATCTACTTTTATCCTTAACGTTTAATCCAAGGCTCTCATTTACAGTGATTTATATATATATTTGGTTTCTTTCAGACATGGTGTGTTTTGCTTCATGGGGAATTGAACACACAGTGTCTACCAATATTGTAGTTAAAGACAACATGAAATAGATAATTCTTTCTTATTACAGTAAATGGCCTTGGTCTTATTGTGCATGATTGATTGACTCTACTAAAAAGTAGAGTAGATGCCATTATGCCAAAGTCCCTTTTAGACAAGTCATTTCACTCAGCGGCCATCTTTGAAACGCCTCTCGGGCAGACAAGTGCAGCTCCAAAACTGTTTGGCAACCCTACGATTAAATTTCTTGTTTGAAATCACAGATGAAATCTGACAAGTGTCTCATAAATTTTTGTTTGTTAACTCTCAAATAATGACAAAAACCTACATTTTTTTCAGGCTGGAGCAGCCAATGTGCATGCGCAGTCCTAATGGTGATGAAACACGGGGCAACTTTTTGAACAATGTTGCTGGGCAATATTGCCGTCAACGGGCAGCCTGGTCAGATACAGGGCAACTAATCAGGGCAACGGACAGTTGGCAGCAACCAATAAGAGAGGAGCAAATCTATTGCCAATAAATACTTTATTATTAAACATTTGTCAGGCACTTTATTTTTTCACTTTTCAAATATTTTCTTCATTTTCATTAAATAGAAATGCCTTTTCGATCTGATTGTTGATAAGGAAAGGGAGAAGAGCGAATTTGGTAAAAGGTGGATTCGAACCCGAGTTCATGTGCCATACGCCCTCCAGCTTACGCCACCACAGATGTTTTTTTTAATATTTAACTGAAAACATTTGATGGCTAAATTACAGCATGCACACATTATTGATATTTTAAGCGTTAAATGAGGTAAATTCCCTGTTTTGGACACATGACAATTTACCAGAGTAAAAAGATATAAGTTCACTCTCCTTTTCTTCGCTCCACTGCCACTGAGAGGCCGCCATCTTGAATCTTTGAATTTTTTACTAACTCTCCAAGTTGGTCATGTGATCAGCTGCTAGCATTCTGATTGGAGGATCTCAAAAAATTGCCCTCTAAAGTATCCAGATAGAAATTTGTTGCTCATTCTCAATGGGAAAGTGCCCAAGCAACACTGTTCGGCAACATTCTTCAAAACGTTGCCCCTTGTATTATCACCTTAAGTGTGTGTCAGAACACTGACTGTTTCTACAACAACTGGAGGTTCGAACGGCACCTGCAATGACTTTATCAAACAGCAATTTTCTTTAGAAATACGACATATTGCGCGTTGCACTTTCTCCCGTTCATAGTAATACGAGTGAAACGTCTTTCTGTATATAAAGTCTTTTTATAATGCTGTGTTCCATATTACCTCGGAATTACATCACACCCAAGTTGACTCAAGTCAGAAAACCGAGATGGACGCGTCCAGGCAAACCTTTGATGTGCTACCCCTTGTTAATACAAACAATATTTTGCACGGATAATGTGTAAGCATCATATCAACAGAAAGAGGTTGGGTAGTACTGTGTGCACTACTGAGTTTGAGACACAGACAAACAGATGTCCTAATAAACAATATTACTCATATACTGTAGTGTTGATGCGCTGAGCAGCCATTTTGGATTCTGAAGTCGGGGTTGTTGCATTCCCCTGAGTTTCCAAGTCAGAACTCCGACTTAATGGGGTGTTCCACCTAAAAGTTCCTTCTGGGAACTCAGAATTTCAGACTTCCGAGTACAAATAAAACCATAAGGTTTTTGACTAAATCATGTTTATTGTTGTAAAATCCCTCAATGGGATTCCTATATGTGTTTGTAGCAGTGAATGTGTCTAGAAAGTCCTATCAGCACATGTTGCGATTGTAATTAAGAGAGTTTTCTCAGTTCACCATGATCTAATAAAGCTACCAGTGAATTAAAATTAAATAGCTCCTCAGTTAAACAATTTCTTTTTGAATTGGAGTATTTTGTACTCAACAGTTTGCTAAAGTACCAAAAAACCTTGATACGTTCTTCATGTGTCTTTAAACACTCGGGGATTATGATTGTGATCATGACAATATGTTAAGTCATTCTTTTATGCGACGTTCTTGTCAAATGTTGCCGAGACTTTAATTTTTTCTGCCTCTGAATACATCTACATCTAAATGCAATAAACTAAAGGACAGTCTTTGTGTTTCTGTCTGCATAGCATCCTCCCTTTCCAGATCACTGTTCACTGTCTTGGCAGTGATTCAATCCCCTTCTTTCTCTCTCTTTAGACTCTCCACAGGTGTGCAGTTGCCAAGGAGATTTGTGTTCAAGGCTAGGCATCCCACATATATTCATATTCTTTCAGAATGGGCTAGCCTGTATATTTCAGCCTCTATAATGTATGTTTTAACGATTCTGTTCTTTGCATTTTGAACTGTCAATATTTGTTGAAGTTAACGTGAGGACGAAATCAAATATAGTTTGAGTTGCTCTACAAAATCACATTCATTTTCTTTAAATATAAATGTTTAATTTAGCTCCCTGGTTGTTAAGTATTATATGGTCTAGCTAAACCCTCAAACTGCTTATGTATTTATGTTCAGCTCAATATTTAGCAAGTATCAAAAATCAGGTACCATGTGTAGATAAGTGTAAATTTTTTAATCAAATGGAAAAATAGACAGTATCGTTCAAAGGTTTGACATCTTTAAGAATCTCTTATTTTATTCTTATATTTATTAGATCAAAAATACAGTTACACAGTAAGATTGTGAGAAACTACTGTAGCTGTTTTCTGTTTGAATATATTTTAAAATGTAATTTGTTTTTATGATAGTAAAGCTAAATTTTCAGCATCCTCAGTGTCACATGATCCTTCAGAAATCATTATCTTTATTGAAATCCCTGGTAATACCACCAAATTTGACCCAAACCAAGTCAAAACTCATATCTATAGCAAGAAATATATTCAACTTTTTTCCATAATTCCACAATTGTTTGATTAACATTAATGACACAGACAGCCTGTATATTAAGAACCTACTGTTTCACACGGATCTAATATAATGTTACACATCAGATGCTTTTCCCCAACATTCTACCAAACGTTCACTTAAAACATAACAGATAATGTTTGCATGAAAACTCACCAAGACACATTTTTTTACTCATGTGTATGTGTGTATTGGGATTGCAGTATCTTTGAAAGTTTAGTTTAGTAAGAAAGTTCAGTTTACATCAGCCTGAGTTTGAAAATCACATTTCATTGGACTCAAGCCATCGAGAATTCACTTTGAATGTTCACAAAGTTGAAATGCTGCGTTTTACAACCATACCAAACTAAAACATTACCAGTCGTCCAGAAGTGAGCAGAGAAAAACTGCATTTTTCATGGTCAAAGGAAAGATACTCCTCCCAGAAAATGTACAAATAAGATTCGTCTAGATGTTTAATTGCAATTTGGAGCATTTGGGGTTGTAGATGAGGGCTTAATGAACTCATTTTTGTGAAAACCTCAATTTCGACCAAAACTGACATTTTTCACTTGTTTTGCCTTTAGCTTGAAATTGGACCGCGCGCATTCCGACTCATTTTGCCAGTACCTGTCACATATTTTAGGAAGGGGGTCTCTTACAAAGAAATCATAATTGGGAGTCATTGGTATCAAAAAGCTTGAAAACTTCTGGATTAACATAATGATGTGTTTCAGTTCTTTTTCATGTTACATTCAGTTCCATTTTTATGAATGGAAAGAAACTGGCCTGTCAAAAATGTTATGCTGTCAGAACTGCTATTGCTTCAATATAGATTCTGAATTTCTGAAATTGTATCAAAACGCTGTGTGGGTACTATACGTATAACAAAACAGTTTTGTCAAGACTGATCTAAGCGGCTGTAACCGCAGAGGCACCTAGACTGTCAGCCCGACATCCTCCGGCGTTCTGATGGCCTAACACACACTGTCAGTTTCAATGTGAGCTCTGTCAGTGCCAATGTGGCTTTCCACCAGAAGTCAGACATCACTCTGACATTACAATGCAGCCCGGCTTGCCCACACATGACAGTGACTGATGTTCGTTCTTGTAAATGACTCGTCTTTTATGGAGGTGATGACTTTGTTGGTCTCGTGGCGCCTCTCGTTTCACCTCATCACGCTGATTGGTCGACGTGTCTGTTCGTCTCGCTCTGACATAAGTGAACACCACCCGGTTCCTCAGAGGTATCATTCGACTTGTTGTTTTCGGGTTTCTGGACTTTTGATTGTAAATGATTTACCCAAAGGACAGTTAGATGTTGCATAGGTTTCAAATGAGATGTTTTGGGATTCAAACTGTGTAGTTATCAGTGTGGCGCCATGCTGAATAGTTGAACTGGGTATTGATAGTAGAGATGGTTGGTTTAAATATATATTCCTTTGGAGATATTTCAGGTACATGTGAGTTTTTCGTGTGGAAGTAAAAAAAACTCAACTAATATGGTAAATTATTTTTATTATTATTAAGTTTTTAGATTGAGTTAATCTGATTCTGTTTCACAAGCTCTTGATTCAGTTATGATTCTGATTTATATTAGATTTTGTTCCAATTTACAAGCTCTTGATTCAGTTAAAAATTGGATTTGATTTGATTCCGATTCCCAAGTTCTCAATTTGATTCGGATTTGAATTTATTCCGATTCACTAGATCGCAATTTGATTCTTGCTTTAATTTGAATAAATACAATTAATTTGGATATAATTCTGGCTCAGGTCAGGTTTCTTGAGAGACTTTGGACTTTGTAATATATATCTCAACTAATGCTGTTAACTATTTTTTGTTTTAGTAATAAAATAAATATTTAATTATGTTTCTACTCCAATAGTGATTTATTCAAACATACATTAAATAATTAAAACATCAAAACAAAATTAATGAGCTATGGACATTGGAAAATTTTCCCGAGGTAAACGTAGGTGACGTTGAACTGAGGCAGCTACTGCGATTTGTTCGCACCAGATTAAAGGGCACCAAAACGATTTCACGGTTTATTTATAAAATTTGAAAACTGAGATTATGTTCATCAAAAAAAAATAAAAAATTCACAATAAATATATTTTGCGATAACTGGATTGGATTTGTGCTACAAATAATATTTAGCAGAGTTTATACCTGCATCATCTAAACCAACATAGAATAGAATTTAAGAATCATCATCGAGGTCATTCAAATGAGAATTGCAATAAATCGGAAATGGTCAGTCAGATAAAACGAGCATTTATGTATACACGAGTCCACGTGCCCGTGTCTTCAAGTGTTCAGGCGTATACGTGGGTGAATATAGATTAAAGCAAGAGCTTGTATGGCTCCATGACCCCAAAGCTATTCAAACTCTCTTTCACTAAGCAACCCATGCGAATGGACAACCGCCGTCATTAACGTATTGATTTTTACTGACAAAGAGCCGGCATTGGCTACAGGATGATTTTCAGTGCCAAGCAAAATGAAAAATCCCCAATTTATTTCAATTTGCTCACCACTTCAGGCTGAAGATGTGTGCGTGTGTGTAGATGCAGTTTAAGATGAAGTATTTACCCTGAGCCAGGACAGATTACACTGGGTCTAACAGACCTAAGGCTGTAATTAAACCCACTGAGAAATCAGGCCAAACACTAAGGCGGCCTCTATTTCCCAGAGACAGGCTGAAACGTCAGCTTTTTAAAGGCCACAATAAGGGCTTAAGAACCTCTCGGAAGCTCTAATCAGGCACAGTAGTCATTTATAGTTATTTTCCCCAAAGTTGTAAAAGATTTTAACTTGTCTCACCTCACAGAAAGACCTCGAGGTATATCTTCAAATGCTGTCCCAATCCATTTAGGATGTTTTGATGTATTCTTATTTGTCCTAACGAGTACGAGTCAAGTGAAGTATACTTTGCAAGGCTGTGCGTTTGACTAGCGTTTGCAAAAAAAAAAAAAAAAAAACATTGATGCAATTTTGTCATTCTCTGGCAAAGTTTACAGTAAACACTCTTCCTATAGCTTCTGA
The DNA here is from genome assembly GCA_038088235.1 of Zacco platypus. Classification (NCBI taxonomy): domain Eukaryota; kingdom Metazoa; phylum Chordata; class Actinopteri; order Cypriniformes; family Xenocyprididae; genus Zacco; species Zacco platypus. Next base: position 11,624,618 of record CM076063.1, on the reverse strand, counting down.
ATACAACAACTGTGGATGGTCACAGTGTGATATTTCAGGCTTGGTTTAAAGAAGCTCACAGAGATGCAGATGTTCTGGTTTAAAATCTTGTGCGTGTCATGCCAAAAAATTCAAACTAGATCTGCTGAAGAGTTTGGAGTTCACTGAATATATAAAAACAGAGTGGAAAAAAAGAGTGAAAAGGTTTGGGTCATTCAAATTTTATGAAGCCCGTTTCAGATCTGCTAATGGAACAGTGGAAGTAAATATCGTCAACCTGACCTCTTCATAAGTTCTGCTTATATTTATAAGGAAACCTTTAGTTGTGTGGTCTGGTAGTTCATGATGATTTTTATAATCACCGAAGCCTACACAGTTTTATTTTAATAGCTCACAGTTTTTAATGAGACCCTCCGTTAAACAGCTGTTGTCTTGAAAAGTTAAAAATAGTCCGTTGTCATGTTCTCCGATGGAGCCGGACGGCACACAGAAGCTGAGGCTCACCAGGCTTTATGAACTAACTAATTAAGTTCGTAGCAGTTGACGTGAGTCTTGATGTGGCTTATTTCTCCAGATGCTAGGAGTACAAGTATTTTGAAGCTGGATGATAAATCCGCGAGCTCTTTCTGAGGCACGGGCGGCCCTTAGAGTCACACGGAAGTCAGGAATTAATTAACTGGAGAGCACAATATAGAGTGTGAATGGCTTAACGTAGGAATGAGGATGAATGTGTGTGTTTGTGCATGTAAGTGTGTTATCCATTATTTTTGTAGCGTGCACTGATGTCTCTTTGATGCCCTTACTTGGATGTTCACCTCAGCATGAGCCTCGATCGATCGAGATGTTTATCTGAGATGAAGATGCCAAACTGGAAGGACGTTTGATTGTCGTGAGAGATGTAAGATCACAATCTTTGCTTGGATGTCAGTCAGTCAGTGTTACGGCTGTGCACTGCCAGACTGATTTAAATTTATCTTATAGGACTTAGGAATTCAATTTTAATTTGGGATTTTATTAAGTGTATACAACAGGAAGTTCCAGACCAGTCCTCGAATTTTAGCTGTGTTCCAATTTGAATGGTTTTCATTGACAGAGAAAAAAGTATAAAAAACAACTTACCAAATTTTGCCCAACATTAACTTCTTGCTTATAGAGGCTTTCACACTTCTATTCTGTTGTATTGAATATAAGTAGAGACTGCTCAATATTGTGTGTTTTTTTTGTTATGACAGATACACTGTAAAAAAAAAATTGTTTGACTTAACATTTTAAGGCAGCCAGGTAACTTACTTTTTTAAGTTCAATGAAATTAAAAATTTGAGTTAATACAATAAAGGCGATTTGGTTTAACTCAAAATATGTCATCTGAACCACATTAATTAAGTTGATCTGACGAAAGAATAAATGTTGGGATAACAAATCATGAAAATATTTTACAGTGTACCAAAACAAATCATTTTGTATATAAATTATTAAAGTATAAATTATGAAAATATAAATGATGTTTTATTCATTTTAGATTTTTGACATTAATAAATTATCACTGTACTACAAAGTATGCATTTGTAATATTATGCATTATTATTATTATTATTAACAACTATTTTTTTACTTGTTCATTTTAATTTTATTTATTTATTTTGTTGTTTGTGTCATATTTATGCAAATATGTTTTATGATATGTGGTTGCAAATTTATTTATTTTTTGTTTTGGCTATGTGTAAGCTACATATCACTTGAGAATGAATTTGTCATTTAGAAAGTTAATTATCTTTTTAAGTTTTTAAAAATAAATTATTCTGGATGGATCTTCAAAGTCTTTAGGAATGTAGGCGATCTGGGAACATTTAATGCAATATTTATTTTCAATTTTAAAAATAGAAGCTGGCGAATGAGCTGCAAAAGAACAGATGGAACCTAACAATTAACAATAGAAAAATATTTAAACGCATAGGTGTCATACACAATGGCCAAAAATATGTGGAGACCCATTTCTAATGATCAGATTTGATTACTAATATTCATAATAATCTGGTTTGATTTTATATACAATATATAATTATTATTGCACTGATTACATCGCGATGATTCTGATCATATATATAATTGAACTACATAGTTTGTGTCCTGTTGTACATTTAAAAAATATTGTGACAGAATTTTCCCTGTATAATTTACAGTATTAGGTGAGAGTGAATTTATTTCTTGTGTAAGCAAATTGACATTATCACTGAAATCGAATCTACAAGATCTCTATTGTTACCTAATAAGTGTCTACATGCTTTTAGCATATAATGTACAATATACAACAATACTCAACACATTTTAGTTTGGTTTCTGCAGAGATTTCCGAATCATTTTGATTTTGACTCACAGGGAATCACAGTTTACCCCATTTTCCAGGTTACTTTTAATGAATGTGTCATTCCTGAAGACCCGATGTGTTCAGAAATGTTCCTTGTGTTTTTAATCCTCAGAATGAAATACTTTTCGAAACTCTGAATCAGAAAAAAGAGTTTAAAATCAGTCAAGCATTTATTCTAGCGAAGCACCAGGTGATGTTTTTATATGACTTCCTCTGCTGTTTCTCTGGATGTGCTTTTGAAGTTGCCCCTCACTGCTGAACTGAGAGCAGTTTTATTGTTGCTGTAGCAATGGCTGTATTTAATTAATGGCTGAGGGGACCCGGTGCACTTGATGCAGTACCAGTAAAGGACCCTCACTGGGGTTAATTGAAGTTCCTCTTTGTTTCTCTGGGGAGAAAGAGTTCGTTTAACGACAAATTTTCCTCTCTGTTCTCTTCCAATCGGGCCTGGGCTGCATCTTTGGTCTCGGCAGAAATGTTTTGTTTATCTTTCATTACAATGACTTTTCATTTTCCTTTCTGCTTTTCATCATCTTAACTGCTGCTCTCGAGGATGGACGGCTCTGGGAATGAGAAGGAATGAACTGAGAGCGAGATACCTAATAGGACGGGGAGATCTCGCCGCACAGCCGGATTAGGCGGCATAGATGTTCATATATATATATGTGTGTGTGCTAGTACATCGCGTCCTTGTCAGGGGTTGTCTCAGGTATACCTGTGTCCTTTATGAACAAAACATCCAAATAAATGTGATTTATAATGAGCAAGAGAGAACATTTCCGAAGAATAATTACCATTAAACTGTGCGAGCGTTTTACATTGGATCTCATAAACATCTGAACTTTGTTATTAATATTGTCTGTAGCAGAAACCTAACTGAATTGAGTAAAATGCAATAAAATTAGACATACTCCAGTTAATACAACTGAATCGCTTGCATTTTGCTTATAAACACATAAAATTAACTTTTACTCTCTCCACATAGTGTGAAGAATGCTGGGAACTAGTATAGTAATGCTGATATACATTAAAATACGTAAATTACAGTAGCTTTTTGTAATCGTTTTTTAGGTAAACTATCCCGATCATGCCATGAATGTTTTTTTAATTGGAAGAAAATAAAGTATTACAGTGATAATTTAAAAAAAACTGTATTAGTCAATATGGCCACAGATTTCTTATGCGCCTAGCTTAAAATAAATGACATCTCTCTGCCAGATATACAGCTTTTTTTTTTTTTCTTAAAGTTTAATCTCGTTTTAATATAGTCAGTTGAAAAATGTGAAGCCGCACATGGTCCTCCGCTGATACTGATGTCCCAAACTGCTGACTATAGACCTAATGTGTACATAATTATCTCAAGTTTGCAAGGCTCCAGCTTTTTAAATAGTGTGCTCAAAAATGTTGAGTGCACAATATTAGCACTGCTAAATGAAAAGATTATAGAATGGATTTGAGTATGAATGCAGTATTCAGGCCACAGCAGATTTAGTAGAGCAGAGGCACAAAAAAAACTAATAGTTTTCAACATACAGTTACAGTATGTGCTAAAGGATTATTTTCATTCAGTTCTATAATGCAGTTGTTGTGCATAATATTCACATAGAATATAATTTGTCAAGATTCGTAGCTTTTGCTTTTGGTGATGTACAAGTTTACTTCAATGGAAATGCCAACTCAGTAGGATCCATTAAAACTGACTTGGCTTTTTAAGTTCATTGCTTTGTTAGAATTTAAAATGCTGTCAAGTACCAGAAGAGCATAATTTAGCACTAACATCTGCGGATCCCTTGAGAGGTGCATTGAAAACACAGTAACGCACACATGCGCCGTCACACATGGTGATTTTAGTTCTCCTTTGAAGGGCTGTCATGAAACGGTACGCCGGTAGTCACAGTTCAACATTGCGTGATACGCATGACTAAGCGCCGATGTCAAAAATGCTACGAACTAGCATGACTCAACTAAAAGACGCTCTCTGTGGAAAACATGAAGGAATTTGTTCAAAGGAATATGATATAACATGCAAAATGCATTGAATTCTGCTACCTTTTGAAGACGAGATAAACATTTAGAAATGTTAGCATCATTAGCAGTAATAATTAGTCATTTAGCAGAAGCTGTTATCCAAAGCTGTTTAGGTTGTTTTTACACTTTTATTAAGTGTTTCCACCCACTTCAGGTCTCTTGTTTGCTTCTGTACTGTGGTCCGTTTGCTTCATTAAGGTAAATAACACAGTGAGTACTAGCGCTGAAAATAAGTGGTGACACTGGGAAGAAGATCCCAGCTTCACTGTTTTATTCATGCGTCACTTTGCTTTTACTACTAAAATTTAACGCTTTGTGAAAATGCTTTTTAGAAAGGCTTTATATGTCATCAACAGGGCTTGACATTATCATCTGCCAACGCATCAAATTTGGGTGGATTTCAGCAGTGGCGTGCAGTCACTCCTAATAGCCTCTTTGGCAGGTTAAATTATATACATTTTTCAACTGTAGTCTTTGTTCTGAAATAATAAACTGAGTGCAATGTAGTGTTGTCAAAAATATCGATTTTTCAATCTTTCTCACTCTATTGTCGGTGTTACAGGGCTTGAATTTCGGCTTGAGATTGCGAGTATTGCGTATAATTTTACTCATTCCTGTAGATTTTGTGCTCACTCGCAAAGTGCGCGCACATAAAGCCACCTCTCAGTACCAAATTTACTTATTTTTCGCTGCTTATTGTGCATAAACGGTCAAATACCAAAATTGGTAGGGTGTTATCATCAGGCGAACAGACACACACCTGTCTGACACTAGGTGGCACTATAATACATCAGTTTGCCTTGAGAAAACAAAATCTAGAAACAAAAGCCTCCTATGTTTCTACCGCTGCCTCATCATAACGCAGTAGTCCAGCACCGGCGGCTACACATTGTCATGTTGGAAATAAGACAACATCTTTATTGCAAACCCCTCCATGTTTCGGTTGTTGTTGTTATTTTAGGCGTATACCTACCAACGCGACGTCATTGCCATAGAATCTGATGTAGATATTCTGGAAATTGAAAAAGTGCCATGGACACAAAATCGGATCTGAACAGTTGCGATACACTGTGTGGACTTCAATAATTTTAGATCAGATTCCAATCGGATACACAAAAAATCAGATTTGGACTGACAGTCTGAACAAGGCTCTTCGGTCAAACCCTGCAAAATGTCTATGATTTTAATTTCCGTCTATAAAATTTTTCCGTCATTTTGAATTCTCCAAAAAACATACTTTTTCAAACTCCTCCTAGGCCATTGGTCAAATCTTCACTAAAATAGGCACACAGCAGCTAGGGACAGTGCTGGCTAAAAGTTATCAAAGTAAGTTTTATTCGTCATAGCAGTACAAAGTTATTAAAGTTCAGTAATTGGTCAAGCAGTGACTATTTTTACTAATTGACCTATAGCTGCTGAACCAGTGTCCAAGCTTAACGAAACTTGACACACTAAGAAAGCAGGACATTCTGAGGACGTAGACCAAATTTCAGAAAGTTCTGCCAATGGGGGGCGCTACAACTACCAAAAAACGATTATAACTTCACAACCATATGATCCATGAAGTTGAAAATTGGTATACATCTTCTTTGGTGGACGTCCTAACATATACACATACACTCTAATATGACTAGGATATTTAAAAAAAAAAAACATGGCTGCCAGCAGCCAATCATATTTCAGAGGCTAATAATATCAAATCTGAATTTTCTACTGTTACAAAAATAGATAAATCTTATGAAAATGAGTATTTCTTCAGAATGCTTGCTTTAAGCCCAAACAATAGTAAATCTAATTTTTATTTTTATCTAAAAATCTCTGCGATTCTAATTTGTTAAAAAAATACTTTTTCGAACTCTTGGTTTTTGTTTTAGTTAACGATAACAACACTGTTTCAGAGGTGGAGGAAGTTGTCACATTTTGATGATAGATTACGAATACAAACATTTATTTTATTTTCAATAGCATCCTCTAGCAATAATGCCAGGAATGTGTTTTTAAAAAAGTAAAGGAGTTCAATTTTGATGTTGTGTTGTCTTGCCCAAGTGCAGGTTTCGAATCTACAATCTTTCAGCACATCTAAACCATTTATATTTCCATGCTAATTAATAGTCACTTAATTTCTGCCCTCTTTTCTCGTAAAAAACCCTCCTGTCTCTGCTTCATATCCATCTTTCACCTCTCTCGTTCTCTATCGCTCCTATCTCTTGAGGAGAAAGCAGTAATGCAAGGGGTGGGGAGGATTTCAGTACAGAACACGAGTATCTCTGAAGCAGCACCGCGCGGGCCGTGTGCCATGTTCCCAGCCCAGCTGCCGGGATGCAGGGAGCACTAGAAGATGGATGAAAGGATTGACAGAAAATGACTGAGCGTGGCAGGGGAAAGATAAGCGCCAGACGGAAGGCTCTAGAAGTCAGGCGGAGAGCAAAGCAGGTGAAACATCTTTTAGTGGTCTGAAAGAACAGCCACAGTCTGGATGCACTGACACCAGCCAGAGAGTATCAGCGTAGGACTTGAACACAAAGATGAGTCGTGTCAGTCGTCATGTGTTTTGTTAAAACCGTCTGCTGCCAAAAATGATCGAAAGGTAGTCAGAATCAAAACATCCTTTCTGTGAAGTGCAACATTTGTTTGCGAATAAATCATGAAGCATTCATGTCACATTTATGAAGGTTTTAATAAATAATGCGCACAGGTTTTATTGCCCTTGGTTGAGACGTAGCTACGTAGTAGTACAATTGTACTCGTTTTGTTTTGTGTTTTTTGCTGCAAAAAAAAAAAAAAACTGTTGACATTAATGCATTTACAATGGAAGTCTTCAGATCAGCCGTTGTGGGACTTGCAATGTAAGTTCATTTCTGTAAACATGGTTTTTCTTCATTTATTTTCAAGTACAGATATATGCCTAAAGTTTGAAGAGTATGAAAGTTTAAATCACTAAATGAAACAATAGGAGAAACCAAATAAAATAAGCATTTAATTGGTAAGTGGTAAGTTTTTCTTGCAATTGCGAGTTTTTATATCTCTATTCTGACTTTTTTCTTGCAGTTGTGAGTTTATATATCGCAATTGTGACATTTTCTTGCAATTGTAAGTGTATATCTTGCAATTCTGAATTTTTTCTCACAATTTTTATTCTCACATTTCTGACTTTTTTCTTACAATCATAGGTTTTTATCTCTGTATTCTGACTTTTCTCATAATTGTGAGTTTTTTTCTCACAATTCTGACTTTCTTTTCTTGCAGTTCTGAGTATATATATCTCAAAATTTCGAGTTTATATCTAAATTCACGATTGAGGAAAAAAAGTCATAATAGCGAATAATAAAGTTGTAATTGTGAGAAATGCAATCAGAATTGAGAGATAAAAAGTCAGTTACTTTTTTATTCCATGCCGTGACTTTTTATATCACAATTCTGGCTGTATTTTTTAGATTTGTGTATATTTCACAATTCTGAGTTAACATCTCGAAATTTGGACCTTTTTTATCAAAATTGCGACTTAATTCAATTCTGACTTTTTTTCCTCAATTCTGAGTTTATATCTCACAAATTTGAGTAAACATCTCACAATTAACTTTTTCTGAAGATTATGAGTTTAAAACACACAATTTGGACGTTATCTCTCGCATTAAACATCACACGTATCTGTCAAAGCCCCTGATAAGGCAAGCCATGTTAATCTATGCTTACAGGTATATGTGTTTTTAGCATGGGTGTTTGAAGCACTTGTCCTGATTTGGACAACTTGTTTCAGGCACTAACAGCAGCAGCTGAAGGCCCGGGGATACTTCATTTTCCACGTTCCGCTCCATCTTTCAAAGTATACTCCTTTGGCAGTGAAAGCGGAAAGACGCATTTGACACGTATGCACTATCTAGTGGACTTTGTTTCCAAGCACTGAAGTCACTCACAGTGAGGACGTCACACAGACCGGTTGCAGAACGCAGACGGCCAAAGTACTCTATCACCTCATCTTATTTTCACAAGCATTGGTTAATAGATATGCGAAGCAAAGCGCGCAGACGCAACTAATCAAATTTGACATTCATTGTCGATTACTTTTATTGTTGTTGTTTTTTGTTTTTTTCATAGATGCTATCAGTAGAGTTTAACTGGTACTTAGCCTGGAATATTTTTTAACAGTTGACCTTAAATCTGCTACATAAAATATTAGACAGAATTGAAATGAATGAGAAAGTAAAGTGCTTTATTTGTCAGTTGACTGCTGAGAGCTTCTACTGCAAATACCCATCAGTCAACCAATTAATCAGGAGTGCTGCATTTGCATTTGCATTCATTTAAATAAACTCCAACGCTGTCTCCATTTAAATATATTTCTTATAAGGTTGTTTACATTCAAGAGTTCCTGTCCACACCGTGTCTCGTTTTCTGGGAGATAAGTGCTTTTCTGTTGCCTCGGCCCTATTTTTTTTTTCATTTCATGTTCGAATGTAAGTACAGGTCTGAGAAAAGTAGATAAGTGTGTTCTTCTTATGCTTACGAGGGATTTATGTGGGAGAGGAAGCCCAGTTCAGACACACTGTAGGGAGGTACAGAAATATCTATATATATAAGCAAGTGGGCTACCCGTGAAAGCAATCGTACATGTGCACAAGAGATTTTGTGGGCGTCTGAAGGAGATTTGAATAAAAGCTCTGTGGAATTTTAAAGTTCGAATCCAAAATAGTCTTTTCAGCGTGTTGTATTTTAATATGAATTGTTTACTGTTCCTACAGCACGTGCTTGGCTTTAGGTTTGTGGCTCCTTTTAATATCTAAATCATTCTATTTTCAGTCATTTTTGATTAATGGCACGAAAGTCTAAGGTGCATGACGCCTATTGATTTAAAATACTTGTCGACATGCGATCAAAAATGACCCCATTTCCTTTTTAATGCATTTTCCTGGTCTTTTTTAGAATGGTTCATCAGTCAGAATGTCATAACTGGCTTCACATCTTTCTGAATTTTATGCAGGCTGTTGGATAATGTTAACCAGTGTTGTTTTATTATTAAGGTCCGACTCCATTCTGATGTGTAATATCTTTTTGTGATCAATTCCTGATGGATGAAATCAAATCATATCGTAATTTATTTTTAGTGGGACGCAGCTCATGTGTGTACATGGCTAGACAGTATAAGGGCTTTTTTTTCTGGAAACACACTTATCGAGGTCACCTTGACAGCTATAATTGTCAACACCTTCAACATCTTATTTGTATAATTCAGTTTTTTTGTGTTAATGGGCATATGGCTCTTGGTAATGGGACACCGTCTCACGATTCCTTACGGATTGATTGCAGAAAATGTAGATGGTGAATGTATTATGCTAATGTATCTATAAATGTGCTCTCAAGTTTCTCATATTAAAAACACAGTAATGTCCTCCACTCTCTGCTGTGACATTATTACGAGCAAAACCGTCTTGACTCCTCCATAAACTGCCAAAGAGGGTAGAACAGTTTGCGCTTGTAGACACGTTTATATTTTCATCAATAATGAATTCGCTCAAATCATATTGTAATATTAATGCCCAGATTTATGCCCAGATTGGGAGTTGGCTTGAGTTCACTTGTGTAACGTCTGCGTGTTCTCAGTATGTGTCTGTGCTCTGAACACTTGTCAAATCAGAAACGTTCACTGTGAACTTCAGCTTCACGGATTTTAGTTTCTAGTTTCTTGCCTAGTTTAAGTCTAGTGTAGTTTTATTGAGATTTTCCTTTTGAAGTTGATCTTTGTCTGGGTTGAGGCTTACTGCTCTGGGAATATCCTCGCCCCAGGTGACGTGAGAGACTAGAGAGCCTGACTTTATCCTGCAAATCTCTCCTGACAGTGTCCTGGCCTTGTGTTTTGTGATTGAGGGGCTTGGTCGGGAAAATGAACCCAAGAAAGATCGGATAAAACCTCAGGATATCTTAACTGTGCGCTCTGCCAGTATATAAACTTGTAAATACAGTGGGTTCCACATGGCGAACATTTGGGATTCTTATAATAATAGTAAAAATAACGCATTTTTCAAACTGAATATAATTTTATTGACTACTTTACACATTATTTGCAAAGGAAATTGAATAAAATGACTTGATTAGTAATTAACTGTTGGACGTTTGCCACTATATTTTTAAAACAATAATATCTTAGTAAAAACCAAAAGTAATATTGATATTCAAACACACTATATATAAAAGCTTACAATCTTTTACGATTTTCCAAATAATTTACAGAAACGCAATTACAAGAAATTTTCAAAATTTTTACTTTGAAATAACGATGAAAAAATAAATGAAAATGAAAAATCATGAAAGATTGGTTTTTCATGCCAAGAGTTCAAAAGATAATATGCAGTCAATTTTTTAAGAAAAAAGGTCTGAAAAGGTTTTAAAAAATGATAGATTCGCCATTCGTGATGTGACGACGAGCTATAACGCACATATGTGTTCTTTTTATGTTTATTAGAGGTTGAATTTAAATCAAATTCTGCCAAATTGCCTATACTACTTCTGAATTGGATGTCTATTTCATAAATTGTGTGAAACTTATGGAAATGGTTCAAGTAGCTCAAACCATATATGGAAATGCAAGCGCCCTTATATGGTCAGTAATGGAGCTTGGATGTCATCTAGTGAAAAAGTTTGATACTGCACCCAAACAAAATCTTACTGAAAGCTCATTTTTTGAGATATCAACCCAAAATTTGTTTTGTTTTTTTGCAACTTGTTTTGGTATGTAAAATATATATTTTATATAAAATATAAGAAAATATATTTTTGCATTTTACATTTTCGGAAACTTCTATAACTTTTTTTTCTCTTTAACTTTCATAATTTCTTCTACAATAATCTACATAATGTCTTCTTTAAAACAAGACCAACCTTCCAGAGAATTCTTGAATTACTACCATTTACTATCGTTTTGGAAGAGCATTTTCATATGCAAAAAAAATGGTCGTGACTGTTAAGGGCTTAATGTTAATGTTGTTCTTACTGTTTATAATAATGCTTTTTCAAAATTAGTGCAATATGATCATTATTCATTTGTAAAAGAAATGAATAGAAAACATGACATAATTAGTGACTTACAACTGATCAAATATTCACATATGAAATGTCTAATTCATTTAATACTATTAATAATAATAATAATAATAATAATGCTTCTCTTTTGCATTTTACTTTATATTTTATTTTTTCAAAAGAATTACATTTTTTTATTTCAATGAATTAATGTACTATATTTTAGCTCAATACTAAATTGTATTTATGCAGTAGTTATAATCCATTTATTACCTGTTGAAAATGCACAAAAATACATTTTTCATTTTTTATATGAAATACATGTTTTCCAAAACATGTTTTACTCTAAAACTGAGAGAAAATCAAAGGCATAAATCTAAAGTTGCGTTCCAATTTTGAGCTTGATGAGCTTTCAGTAAGATTTTGTTTGGGCGCAGTACCAAACACGTCCTCTAGATTAAATTCGTTTCCCATTTCAATAAAGTAAATATTTCTAAAACGCCAAAACGTAAAACATTTTCAGTCAACAATGACCAAAGAACACCAGAGGGTTAAAAGGAATATCATGTAATACGATCAATTTTCCCAGCAGATGCACATAGCTATATGTGCTTTAAAAAAATCTTATATTCTTAATTCTTAGTGTCATTCTTCTATCACACTGATGGACTGGCACATGGAGGCTTTAGCCATCTGTATATCAGCACTGCCAGATATTAACTTCATCATTGCTTTAGATCCGAAGCCAGAATTACTCAGCCATATCTGTCACCCTGTGTCTCAGTGTGATTTTAAGCCTGAATTTCTCACAGTTCTCTTTTGTTGTCATAGTTTTTATTTCAGGTGATAGAGTTTGTTCGGTTCAGAGCTACTCTGCTTTCATCTGGCAAGCAGCAACAGCCCTTTACGTACACAATCAAATCATACAGGTCTGTTCATAAATCCTCGTCCAAATGAAAGTGCAAAAAGTCTGTCCACATTAGACTTTCCTCTTGAAGTAGAGTAGATCTGCTCATATAGCTCTGAAATATGAGCACACCTAAAATGAAGTGCGCTCTGGTTTTTATTGGGAAGTGGCATGATGTATATTGAGATTATGTGAAGGGGTGCGTGAAGTGGATCTGTATTATGACTGTTATGCCTTGGAAAACATGACCTATAATCGTCGTTTTTGTGATGAGGGTGAATATTATGCTCAGAAAAAGCTAGAAATGCTGAATTGAATTTGGGTGATGTGTGTTTTTTGTTTTTGTTTCTTGTATCTGTTATCAAGGCTGATGGTTCTTAGTTACATAATTTGAGTTTGAATGCTTAAGTGAAGGTCAGACGATGGATCCTATCACTGAAACATGATTTTTACTGGTGAGTTTGGCAAACAGACGACTGCACAATAATGATCGTTTTATATTCCAGCATGAAATATTTAAACAATGTCCATTGGCCATTGTTTGTTCAATCTCCTTGTTGAAAGCCTTCATTTTTCAGACCCTTAAAATGTCATCAATAATTTAAATGGTTATGCAGTGCATAAATATCAGCCTTCATGTTGTTTTTCTTCTCGTTTCTGAAGGATGTCAAAAAAAAACTAATGAATTTGTAAAAACTCACCATTCTTTCTGCATATAGAAAAGAATTTGTTAGAAGTTGCAGTGCAAACAAAAATGTTTTTATTGACTGAAATATAAAATAACAAAGTTTTTTAAAATATGAAGTTGTTGGAAATATCACAATGAATGGTTTCCAGAGTTTCCCAGGTTCAGATTTTTTCATTGACAATAAAACTAGCATGTACAAAATAGATGGATATTTCATGTTTATTATTGCTAATTAAAACTAAAACTATAGTTTGTCAATAAAACAAAGCTGAAATAAAATAAAATATGATATTAAACTGATATAAAAATAAATTAAGCCTATTAATAAGGACTAATAAAGTAAAGTAAAAAATCTGAAAGTGTGTATATATAAAAAATTAATTCAAAATATTAACAAAACTATAATAGTATGTAAATACTATATAAATAATAAAAAAATAATGATATATATAAAGATTTAGTTTATAGCACCTTCATAAATTTAATTAATGTATTACCTGATGCTTTTTCTTTATAACTACAGTTATATATTTACGGTAAAAAAAACAGCAATTGTGGTTGCCAGAATTTTACCGTAGCAATATGGTAGCAACGTTTTAGGTTTTATGGATTTAACTTAAGTTTACAGTAAAAATACCGTATTTCAATAACTGATATGTTAATTTACCATCCTGTAGAAGAACTAATCTGTTTTGTATTTTTAAAATACGTTGACAACCACCAAACACAGTGGTGATAGAAGTCACATGATGAATCTAGGCACATCACAAGCAGCTTTTCCACAACCTGAGAATTACAATACTAATATACACCGTCATGGTAACACATGACATTAAAAAAAAATGCAATAAACATTCATTTAAAAACATTAGATGTAACATAAAACCCTATAACTGATTAGAAAAAAACTAAGAAGAAACAGTTATTTCAACGAAAATACATCAAAAGTGAAATGTCACGCTGGCCAACCACAGCTGCCGTTTTTTTACCGTAAATTTAATGGGTTTTTTTTTACAGTGTGAGAATGTCAATTTTCATTGTTGTACTGTAAATTATACAATGACTTTTCCTTTATCACTTCCAAAAACTGACATTTTCAAAATCACAGTGCCCCGCCTCTAATATGCAGCTCTAGGTGAAGGAAAAAACGCTCCCATCTGTTTTTAAGGAACAGATATGACACCGCTAATCGCTGTTAATCAGTCTAGACGTCTCATTGACATAATTTGACATTTTAATGCTAGAGATTTATCACATCGGCCCTTGCCTGCAGCTGTCAAGGTTCCCTGAATGAAGGCAACGAGCGGGAAGTACATCGGATGTGTTTTGGTCACATATTATCCAAAAATGTTTTGTCATTGAATGTGTCTCTTTATATGCAGTAACATGAGCTGTAAATTGGATTCCCCAGGCGAATCATGAGAATAAGGAAGGTATTGATAATTTACTGAAGATTTTATTTGTCTAGATAAGACCTCTTGCAGTCAGGCTTTGGTTTTTGATGAATAAAAGTGCAGTGTTCATTTGTTAGATCTTAACCTGGCTCACAGTTTGCGGCTCCCAGTGATTATTTCTCTTTGAATTGATTGTGTTTTTACTGTAGTGTTGTTGCAGATGTCTGTGTCCACACATGCCCGTCTCTTTCACTTCATAGCCGTCTTTGCACAGATGCGATCACATCAATGTGGTTTAATTCGGTTTTTATATTAAAAGGTGTTTCAATTGTCATTGAACAAAGATGAAACACCTGTTTAGTGCCAATGCCGAAAAAAACTTGTTATCTTGGTTGAATACTAATACGGTAGCTGTTTGCCACTAGGCTCTCACTAACCTCCCCCTGAACCGTGCTCATTTTTTTTCTCTAATCTTGGCGTCTCACATTGGCTCACTGCTGTAATCACCTCGTTCAGAACGATGGCGCTGCTTGAACGGCCCGGCTTACAGGGTCATTAGAACCAGGTAAATTATTCATTACAAAATGTGCCATCAAAGTGGAGCGCTAAGCACAGTGTTTCAGTCCTGCCAAGAGGCACAGTCATGTCTTCATATCTTCCCTCTTTGAAATCTTTTACAGTTTAAGGCAAAGGTTGATGTTTATGACTTGTTTATTTTTTAATATCAAATTACATATGCAGATTAATCAAATAATCACATATTATTATGTTGTAATGTATGTTAAGAGTCCTCAAATGGCATATATATGCACACAATCCATTTATTTCATATATCAAGCATTTCTGTATCAATGATAATGGATAATTTTGCTTAATCTACTATTATATAATCACATGATCTTTCAGAAATTATTCTAACATGCTGATTTCCTCAGTTATTATCGATGTTGGAAACGGTTGTGCTGCTTTAATATTTTTTGCAACCTGCGTGTTATACTTTTTCAGGATTCATTGATGAATAAAAAGTAAAAAAAAACTGTTTATTCCAAATCGAAATCTTTTCTATAAGTCTTTAATATTAGTTTTTATCAATTTAACACATCCTTGCTGAATAAAGTATTAATTTCTTTCACAAATTACAGACCCTAAACTTTTGAATCTTTTGTTACAAAAGATATGTATTTTAAATAAATGCTGTTGTTTTTTTTTGTTTTGTTTTTTACTTTTTATTCATCAAAGAATCCTGAAAAAGTATCAAAGGTTATAAAATAATATTAAGCAGCACAACTGTTTCCAACATTGATAATAAATCAGCATATTAGAATGATTTCTGAAAGATTGTGATTTGGAAGACTGGAGTAATGGCTGATGAAAATTCAGCTTTCCATCGCAGAAATAAATTCTATTTTAAAGTATATTAAAATAGAAAGCCATTATTTTAGATTGTAATAATATTTCACAATATTACAGTTTTTTCCTGTATTTTTGATCAAATAGCTGTAGCCTTGGTATAGCCTCAGCTCATCAAGCCTGCGTTGCTGATTAATCTGATTAATCAGTTATTATTATTAATTATAATTAATCATATTAATATGTGATATAATTTATATTAAGAGGCCTCAGTTTGTTTGCAATTTCTAGACGACTCATGCATATTTCTGCATAAGTAAAACTGCATAATGCATTTATTTCATTTATTAACTCCTACATTTTTTTTCTTGTTGAATATCAAAAATTGTACTCCAAAATAAGTCATATTGTGGCAATAAAATGAGTTGCAAACACTTTAAATGAGAAATGTCCATGTTTTTTTTGTTTGTTTGTTTTTTTGGTCCATACAATTGAAGACAATGGTAACCAAATCTATTTAGCTACCTACATTCTTCATTTCTGTTGCACAAAAAAAAAAAAAAATAAAGTCATAAAGGACATCTGGGTGAGTAAATGATGACAGAATGCTCATTTTTGAATGAACTGGATGATTTGGATCTCCCTTTAACTTCCATTGCCTTTCAGTGTCAGTTAGCTTGATGCTATGGCACAAACCCATAACAAAAGCCTTGTAATGGAGATGTATAGTAATCAAACCAGGTGGAGCTTGAAATTGATGTATCAAGTTCACCGTATTAGCCAATTAATAAAGTTATTTTCAGTCGCATGATCATAGCGTGACCATATTGGAAAGAAGGACATAAATGCTGTGATAGGTGCGATAATCAAGATTAATTGAACTAATGTTCCTGAAGAACTATCCCATTTCTCAGTTGCTGAGCACATCACTTAATTAAGAGGTAATTTGTCTTCCTGTACACACACAACCTGTCATACCTTATATTAATTGTGATGTTATGGTTGTAAATTAATGGAGTATGAATAGATTCTTGATTGGGCAAATGCTAGTCTATAATGTCCTTGTAAAATGAAAGTTATAGTTGACTAAATGTGTCTCAAGTTGAAGTTCATACATGATACAAATCAACGCTAACTTTTTTACTGATAATTTTACATCGTTTCCCAAACATTGAGCTATTGAATGCCTTTATAGTCAGAAGTTGGAGTTATAAAGTAAGAAGATCCTATATATCTGACTTTGAATGGAACACAGCTTTATCTTGAAATGTCATTTTTATGTCAAGAAAGTTATCTAACTGTGAATTATGTCATTTATTTAAATGGTGGGTAATCAGATCCACTTTACTTAACCTGATGTTATATTAGTTGTAATTCATTTCTTTTATAAATGGCTAGTCTTTTAATTGGAGTTCGACACAAATAACGTGTATGTGAAAAGGTGTTATTTTCTTAAAATATTTAAATATTTTTTTTATTTAATATTTCAGTTTTGTTAGTGTTTTTGGCATAAACAATATGAAATACAATATGAAAAAGAAAAAAAAAATTGTACTGTAGTTTGCCATTTGATACATGATGTATAAAATCTAAAAAAGTTTAAATGTCTTAATTGGTATTTTGGTTTTAATAATTATTGTATTCACCATCTCAAAGAAATATTATGGCACATACCAACACTGCTATCTCCCCACCCCTTTGTTTTTTTCCCTCTTTTGACTCATTGTTTGCCCTCTCAGTATGAACTGCAAGTGTTGCTGTGTCCATAATGTTCACCATGTCTCACCACGCTCTCAGTGAAATAGAGAGACCAGATGCAGCACATTCCTGCTGACCTATTCGGTACCTACCGCTATAATGCCGCATAATTTAGCTCCTGTGTAGGTGACAAATGACCCAACTCTGTGTTGGGTGCTAAAACCCCCTGTGATATATGACCATGCAAGTCTAATAAATCCCCCACATCATTCGTTCTGTGACGGCAATTCATCACCTGTGGGAGTTTAGTGTTGGAATTCCTATTGGATTTTTAATGAAAGAGAAGATAATGTGACTAAAAGTCAATGAGTTTTGTGAATTTTTTTTTTTCCAAAACCCCACCCACGCGCAGAAATTTTTTTTTCTTCATTTTCTACTATTTTCTGATATTTCAACTCCCCAGGCGCATTCTTTCATTGACTGAATTTTTGTAGCATTGATGATGAAAAAAATCTGAAGGCCATCCGTCATTTTGACAAATTACACTATTGTAACTTTTAACTGTAAATCCCACCCCTGTCCAGTTGGTGGCGACTGCGCTCCAGTGTGGCAGCAGAACGCGGCAAGTCGTCTATCCGAGGCAAAGACACAAAATATCTTTCGCCTTTTTGCATCTTCTTTGTTTCTTATTTGTTTGTCTTCTCAATTGACAGTGTACTGTAAATAGCCAAATGAAGGCATTTTTAAAGAGTAAAACACTTGCAATGAAAACAAGCTGTCATTTTCTGTATAAATGTATTTTATCACAAAGTGTTGTACATGTGTACTCTTATGATCTATTATACAAACCGTAGTCCATCATAAACTTGACATTGTTTATTTTACCAATGATACAGCACAAGTAGTGTTGCTACAAGCCCACAATAAAAAGACTTGGCCACTGAGGCTTTACAATCTATGTAAACAGTCATGCCTAACCTTTCATGTGCTGTTCTTTGATCCTGCATGAAAAGAGTATTTCTCTTCATGCTCTCCAGTGTAGTGTGACATTTAAACAATTAGTGGCTTTTTGGTAATCAATGTCAGATTTAGCAAGAAATGTCTTGAACCACAAACCACACTGAAATCCATTTAATAATGATCCAGTGGTGTGAGTCTGTATCAGACTGAGAGCGATATTAGACACACAGTCCAGTGACCAGTACATCCCAAACCATTGATCATCTCTCAAATTGAGTTTTTTGTCAAGTCTGTTTCTGGATCATGGGCTTTAGCCCTTGACCCCCAGTTTGGTTTGAAGTGTGAAGGTAATATCTCAGACTGCTGATTTCGTAATTTCCTGTAAAAGTGATCACTCCTCTGCAACAGGCAAATGAACGAACAGGCCACTGCAGACACAATCAGGAGCAGTGCAGTGATGCTGATTATCACTCCGTCATCGATACCATCATCCGTTTTTCCTATTAAAACCTCAGTGGTGCTGACATTCATGCAGTTTTTCAAATGTCTACTTTGAAGGTCCGTAATTTCCACACACACCTCGTACTGTGTCAGCGGGTGCAAGTGTGTGAGGTTGAATGTTTTTACATCAGACAACACGTGTGCAGTGAACTGCAAGGAGCGGCGGTGTGATGTGGTTGACCACTTAATATTCGACACAAGACTGCCCTTGGGTGGCACCCAAGAAATCCTCACCGAATGTGGCTCAGTCCCTTTGACTTGAATGTACAGGGATTCATTTTCCGGCAGTGGAAAGTACCCATTTACTACCACCGAGACGGATCTCATGTCAGTACCAATGAGATTGTGGGCCACGCAGGTGTACTGCCCAGCCTCATTCTCTGTGATGCCATGAATGTCAAACGTTCCCTCAGGATGCAGCTGATACTTCTTGGAAACAATCTGAGACGAGATCTTCTCTCCTGAAGGTGTGACCCAGTAGATCTCAGGTTCAGGATCGGCAAAAGCCCTGCAGTGCAGAGAAACAGAATGCCCGCTACCCACGTTAACCTGATCGGGAAGGCTTTCCGGGGAAATTAGCGGAAGGCAGATATCTGCCATTTCGCGGAAGTGCACATGCCTGACAAGACGACCTTCAAACTCTGAGGGCCCTGCGCAAAAGAGAGCATCCGGTTCCATGAAGCGGACCTTGGTCTTGTTCATATTGATCCAGCGGATGACACAGTCACAGTAAATGGGGTTGGTGTGCATGCTCACCTCCTGAAGGTTAGGCAAGGATTCCACCGTCAAGTGATGAAGGGCCCGGAGCGCATTGCTATTCAGCATCAAGGACTCAAGCCTCGGAAGTTTGGAGAATGCATTTGGATGAATGTAGGAAAGTCGGGGGTTGTTCGTGGCTTCGATCTTTGTCAGCTCTGGTAGATTATGCATGGCAAAGCTGTCGATCGAAACTAACTCTGGCATGCTGTTAATACCAAGTTCTTTCAGATGGATCATGTCCACAAAGTCACCCCTTTTGATCCTCTCTATGGGATTCTTGTTAAGGTCCAGAAACTTGAGGTTCCGCACTTGTCTGAGAGCAGCTTGAGGTACTTTTGGAAACATATTATCATAGAATGACACGCTTTCCAGCTTATCGAGGCCAACCAGGGCACTGTCGGGGATTTCAGTGAGGTTCATTCTGGTTAGCACAAGACTGCGAAGATTGATAAGGGGCTTGAAATTAATGTCTTGTATTCTGGCAATTGGATTCTCTCCTATCATCAAGATTTCCAGCTGGGAAAGATCCTGGAACCACTCTGTTCTTATGGCCCTCAGCTGGTTTGAATTAAGATGGAGCCTCAAGAGCTTGTTAAGCCCTTGGAAAGCCTCTGCACTGATCAAGGAGAGTAGGTTATGGTTAACATAGAGCTCCTGTAAGTTTGGGAAGTGTGCAAAGCAATTATTATGAAGACTGCTTAGCCAGTTCTCCTCTAGGTGCAAAGACAGAAGTTGTGGAAGGTGACCTAGATATACATCACTCAGTGAGGAAATATTGTTTCGAGATAGGTCTACCTCGGTTAGGTTTACCAGATAGTCCAAGGGACTGTCGATCTTTGCAATGTTGTTGGCCTGCGATAGAAGTACTTGCGTGTCTAAGGGCAACCTCTCTGGCAGAGACAGAAGTCCTAGATCATTACAGTCCACAGTCGGAGCCTCGTTATACATGGACGAGGGAGAGAACCAGGGTCGGACTTCACATTTGCACAGCTTGAGGCACACAGCCCTCCTCTCAGAGGCCTGAACTGAGTTAGTCAGCGCAAGTCCTGCCAGCAAACAAACTGCAAACAGCAAATCTTTCATCTTGGTCCTACTCTCTTCAGCTTGTAATTGGTCCTTGTGGGGTCTGGTGTTAGAGGCTTTAAATTCACAAATACAGAATCATTTGTTATGACAACACGGTGTATTTCTGCTGATGGGAAGTCCCCCAAAGCTGTGACTTTGCCTGTTGTCGTCCTTGCCCGAGAGTTGCAACCTTTTAATTTACCCTGCTTTGGCTTGTCATGCAGACTGTATATGTGAAGGTCAGCGTATCCTTAGGGGAATGGAAAAATTGGGAAAGTGGAAATTTGCAGGGTGAGCTCAGGTTCCTGTGGGGGATGGACCTCTTGTCTGCCATCGTTATTATGTTCAATCAGTCACACTCGTCACTTCCCATCTGAGGAATATAAGAGACAGGAGAGAGGTAATGAATATGGTGTCACATTAATGTCAAGAAGAGCCATATTGCCATTTAGGAGCATGACGATATATTTAGGCCGTGTGAGTGAATGTATTATTGCTTTTTTGTGCCATCATTTAATACATTATTGCTGGTTTGACCTCATATGCCTACCGATCGTACATATATCATGCGACCACTGGGACATTTCTCGCAATTTATTAAAATGCCAAGGGGCTTTTATGTACGTGAGGGCAGGTGTTAAGAAAATTTGCATAGATCATCATAATTCTGACTGTTTAGCTTAAGACAGAAGTGTTTTACTCAGCTTGGGCTGTGCATATAAGAGTATCAGTATGTTATGTCATTTTATTTCTGTCATAGATCATTTTGTAAGATAATGCGTGGAAAAAATGTGGCTTATTTGGCGACTGACAGTTTCATTCCTACGCTATGATGTTTTATGAATATAATAACTTGCATTTATATGAAAGCCAATTTAACAACTGTGATTCCTGTCATACATAACACATTTAATTTGTGTTGTACATTTCTTTCGAACTTGTTATCCAAGCATACTAAGGGCATTGCTAACATTGGTTTTTATTGTCTCATAAATAGACATTAAAGCCAGCTGAATGCACAGAGGGACAATTATTCCACAATGAAGTGCTATCCCAAAGGGCTTTGTGATAACCACTGTATTTTGTCTCTCAGTGGCAGCTGCCAGTGGGCAAAGTAAGTTAATTAAGATGTTTTAAAATGTGCCTGTGAACTGCTTTGTACTTATTTGTATGGTTGAGTAAAACTATATTTGAAATTTATTAAACGGTGAGCAGCTCTGAAATGTTTACTTGTGCAATTCCAGTGGCAGACGTGGTGGTCCATGTATGAAAGCTTGTTTCAGCCACTGAATAAAAAATAAAAAAGGTAATTGCGACTTTTTATCTCACAAGTTTACATCTTGTAATTCTGACATTTCTCTGAATTGTGTGATGTAAATCATAACTTTGTATTTTTAAAATTGTAATTTTATAACACGCAATTGCAATGTTATATTTCTCAATTCTGACTTTATATCATGCAATTGCGACTATCACACAATTCTGATTTCTGTCTCGAAAAGATTTATAAATTGTGAGATAAAAAGTTGCAATTATCCTTTTTTTTATTCCGTGGCGGAAACAAGCTTCCATGTTTTTTAATTGCATTTAATGTAAATGATATTTTATCAAATTAATTGGGCATCTTATAGCACTCTTGGACAGACTAATAACTCGATTACAAATATGGATTGCTGTGGACTGTGTATTGTAAGGTTTATGTTCAATAATATTAACTGACAGCTAATGTAAATATACAAATTCAGGTGCTTACACAGAAAACCTAGATCTTTTTATTTGCTAGATCTTACTCAATACATTGAAATTATGATTGGTTTGCAACCTTGAGGACAGAAAGCACAAAGCCGCCTGGCTGTGGTAGATGAAGCTGTCAGTATCACTATAGGAGCAGGTTTGCAAAAGAACCCCTGTAGGACAGTGTGCTTATGTTAGTCCGACTATGGCAGTGAGTCAACACAAGCAGGTGGGAGCATTTTTTTTTCCTCCTTTCTCCTTGCATAGCCATCTGTTTGGTCCTGTTTTCTGCTTTTTGCCAAGATTGTGCAAAGATCACCATTCATCCCAACCACCATACAAATTATGAGGTTCTAAACTTGTTTCAGAAGCTGCTTACTGTCTGATGTGTGAGAATTAGGTGAAGCATTGCCATGTTGAGGAGAGACATATCACTGTATTGCGCACAGTTTTCCAGTCAATCGAGATGTCAATAATCAGATGTGCTCTCCTAGAATCTTCCAGTGTTGGAAAGTCTATGAATCGGTTCATTAAAGAACAGATCAAAAAGAAATGATTCATTGGTTCAAAGTCATAAATATATGACTTTGACTTTAACTGGCCAAATTTATGTCTCGTGATTTAAAGCAGCTTACCCAACAGCTATTTTTCTAAAGTAGCTGAATTATTTAACGGACAATAAACAGCCATTATCTGTACAGAACAAGCATTACATGATTCTTTGTTTCTGTGACAAGTGCAGCACGGACGCACCAAGCCCTACGTAACCGTGGACAAGTTGTGATACACACAAAGGACGCACATCTCGCTTACTCTCTCCATCTCTCCCATTTTTGTCTATTTACTGTTAAGAGCTCTGCTATGAAGATACCCTCACATGCTAATTTGATTTGTTCATGTATGTGTCCTTCTCAACTAAGAGAGCCCTCAGCTATGGTTCGGGAGTGTTGTGCTCACTTCATTATGTGAAATAGGGATTTGAAATAGTGGAGAGTGCTTCTATTGCTGAATGCTGGAAAGGGTCAAAGGGGCAGACTATTTCGGTTGTGTCTAGAAGGGATACAGCTACGGCCGGAAGTGAGACAAAACCTCAAGATCAATAACAGTAAATTATATGTGCTACTTATAAAATTGCGTTTTATTAACATCTACACCTACCCCAACCCTAAACCTACCCTTACAATACTCCAAATACAGATATTAAATCAAATTAGATAAATATTAAATGACGCAATATTGATGTGCGCATGCCCAGTGGCCGTAGCTGTATCCCGTCCAGTCTTTACCGACTATTTCTGTCCAGTTTACTTGCATCATGGGTCGACACATGCTTTAAGCATCGCCACCTACTGGCCTGACATGAGTAATACAGCGATTTTAGTTGTTTTCACTGATCCATGTCGTCTGTACGCGAAAACCGTTTTCAAACATTTCCATTTTTAGTACAACCTTGTCAGGTAAATATACCCTAAAAGGTTTCCAAAAGAAGCCAACGTTGGAATTACCGAACAAATGCAGACATGAATGATACATACTGGGTTGCCCTTACCACAGTGAAATCTGCCAAAATCCCACCATATTTGTTCTGATTGGCTGAGGGACTAAAGAGGTTGTTTGTGTTTAGTACTAAGTTTTTTCTAAGTGTGTTTTTTTATTGGAAGTTTGTAGAGTGTTTTGTCTGAACAAGTCCAACAGCAGTTCCTCTGTCTATATGCATGAATCACACATTTTTGTTGACAACCGGTCCTTTCCGAGAGTCAAAAGTCCAACCACTTTACCTGAAATATTTATGATTCGCCTCCTTTAGAGAAAGTACTCATGAAACTAACACACATAGACACACATACTCTCTCTTTTCCATCCTCTCGTCTAATGCAACAGACACCACGTAAAGTGGCCCTGCTCTGCTATGTTTTATTCACAAGGCGGGAATGAATAGAAATCTCGCCATACTTCTGCTGCGGAGCAGCGCACTCCTAGTGAAGCGTGTGCGGGGAGACATCAGGAATTGGAGGTGACACCTTGTCACATTACGATGGCATAACGCATACTGCGAAATGCCTTCCCCCTCTGGTTTGTGTTTAGGGAGTGGAGTGGATCTGAGGGGGCTGCTCAGGTTTGGTTTCATACCGCACAGTGAGTGAAAGCAAGAGAGAAAAACGTGTGCGGAGGGCAGAATACTTAAAAACACAGCAGCGGCAGACTCTAGTGATGGTGAAGTTAATGGATTATACGTTTAGCCCTTGACCAGTTGAGTCCACCTGCGTGGTTGCAGGTCCGCTTTTAGTTTGGCTTCAGTAATAGAAATATTAGTTGTTGGAACAAAGGGTACGTTTAGTTGTTTTCCACTTTGGGTTTAATTCATTTACACAGTTGTGTAGATTATCTATTGAAATTTTCTTTTGCTTTTAGTCAACAATCTCTGAAAGTTGACTTTACACTCCAGTTTTCCACTACTTACATGGACAAATAGTAGTCACACTGTGAATTTAGCTGCTTTATAGATTCTGAAAACAGATTTCTTTTTCGATTCTGCACTATTCTACTCTACTCAGTTCTATTATTCTTTTGTGCTCTTTTCTAATTTGATCTATTCTGTTCTGGCATGTTCAATTCTGTTCTTTTTTTTATTGTGTTCTGTTATCAATTCTATAGTGCTATATTCTAGTGTGCTGTTTTCTACTCTATTATATTTTGTTCTGCTCTGTTGTTGTTTTTTCTATTTCATCCCATTCTGTTCTAGTTCAATCTGTTTTTAATATATTCAGTTTACTCTATTTTGTTCTAATTTATGATATTATCTTCCGGTTCACTCTGTATTTTTCTATTCAGTTTACTTCATTCAGTTCAGCTGTATTCTATTGATTTATTTTAATATATCCGTTATATATTGTTTTTTTCTGATCTGTTATTCAATTCTGTTCAATTCTATTCCATTATTTTCTATCTATTATATTCTACTCTACTCATTTCTGTAATTCTTTTGTGCTCTTTTTCTAATTTTATCTATTTTAATTTGTTGCTGTTCAGTTCTGCTCTGCTGAGTTGTATTTTACTACGCATTTTATATTCTATAATGTTCTATTTTCTGCTCGTGTCCAATTCTACTCTGTTCTGCTTTTTTTTCTTTCATCCCATTCATTCTTTTGCTAATATATTCTGTTCTACTCTATTTTCTTCCGATTCTTCTAATTTATTGTATTCTCTTCATTTGCTGTATTCTATTACATTCTATTTTAATTTCTCTGTTGTATTATGGTTTTTTCTGATCTATGGTATTCAATGCTGTTGTTACGTTCTATTCTGTTCAATTCT
This sequence comes from Zacco platypus, assembly GCA_038088235.1. NCBI lineage: Eukaryota > Metazoa > Chordata > Actinopteri > Cypriniformes > Xenocyprididae > Zacco > Zacco platypus. The sequence continues at coordinate 11,598,861 of CM076063.1, read as the reverse complement.
ATTCTACTCTACTCAGACCTAAAATTCTTTTCTCTAATTTGTTCTATTCTGTTCTGCTATGCCCAATTCCATTTTCATATTGCGTTTTCTATTCTGTACATTTCTATTCTGTTCCATTCTGTTCTGCTGTACTCTATTTTGCTTTTATTTAGTCTATTTTATTTTAATACATTCTATTCTGCTCTACTCTTTTGTTCTCCTTTTTATTTTATTTTGTTTAGTCATGAATGCATTCTATTTTAGTGTTTGTTTCTTCTGCTTTTTTCCTGTTATGTTGTTTTCAGTTCTATTCTGTTTTGTTCTGCTCTATTCTGTTCCATTCGATCATTTACGTGAGTGTTTTTTCCCCAGCGTGCTGTAATATATCTGCATTGCTTCCTATCACACTACATGGTGTCACTTCAAACGCCTGGTGTGAAGTATAATTAGCTAAGATACAACGCTGACACAGGCACCGACAGAGTGTGTGTTATATAGTCCTACATCTCTCACCTGCTCCACACTGCCGGCGAACACACCGCATGACAGCAATTAATTATGCCTCAGCACTGCTGACAGAATCCCTATAGATATATCAGCTATTTCTGTCGCATATTCTTCAGCCCTGTCTCAAGACATGTTAGCATTTTTTTCTTCTATTGTCCCTATTGATTTCTCTCTGTCTCATCTCTTTGCTCCCATCTACACCTTGTTCATACACATGAGGCAGGGACATATGCCATAAATCAGAGGTGCTTAGACTATATATCCCTTTTCGGTTCCTTCCGTGTCCCTTCTTAACCTGTATTATTGCATTTTGATTCCAACCCAAAACACTAACTTTGTAACCATTATAAGATCCCTGAATGAGTTAATCATGAAGCGTGCTAAAGTAAACTCAAGTTCATTGCCGGATTGTTTTCTATTGCTGCATCACAACCTTACATTCAGTTTGTAGATGTTTTATTTTATTCTATTTTAGGCTGCAGGGTTGAACACAGAGGAACAGAATGACGTCTTTCCACAGTTAAAGTGAGGCGCTATACAAGCTGTAGCTTAACATATTTTTGTTACTTTTAAGCTTGAAAGCATCTGTGATCATCACAAATTTTACACACAGTTATACAGCAAGATGTATGAGACCATTTTATGAGGGTTGATTGTGCGTGAACAAAGCTGATAGAAATAATTCTAAAGATTTGCTTTAACTTTAAGGTAATGTTTAGGTAACATCCAGGTGAGTACGTGCAAGTTTGACTGAAAGTTGCAGCCTGAATCCTCCATTTTGTTAAAATGAAACATTTATCGTACAAGTATACTCAGAACTTTTACTAAGCTTTTTTTCATAATTGTATAATAATATTAATATATTCTCAAATTGGTTACAGAATACATTGTGGTGGCTTCTATTAATCTACTCCCACTGGCAAATTTATGGGACTACAAAAATCAATCATTTTCTCTTGATCTTTAACATGATCGGTTATTCCTCCCCTTGATACCTGTAGAGTCTCTGCGTGAGATTACGACATTTCTAACGCGGATGCGCAGAGCGTTCTGATCAAAAACAACATAACGATTGAATCGGGTGATAAAAAAATACATTTAGAAGTGATTCTAACACTCATTTGTGCTTATTTAAACATTCAGAGAGCGCAGACAGTATGTTAGGCTCAGACCTCTGCAATGGCACTGTTAAAATCCCACATCACAGGATGCACATGAGTCATGAGAGCGCTTACCGGAGAGAATGAGATTCCTTGTTTCAAACGCATAATGTATTCCTTTCCTCTCAATCGCGGGATTGAGCTCCAGACTTATCGTGGTTTATGTCCAAGTGAATTTTAGCTTTATATGAGTGTGTGAAAGATGTGGAGTCTCTCTCCATACGGGAAAGATGCTGAGCGCACCGCGGACTAAGGACCGGAGAAGCGCGTATCCATCCAGCTCTCTGTGCCGCGCTCCTTAATGATACACACATGCTCGTGCGCGCACCCTCCACCCAGTCTCCCCGGGGACAGGCAAATTTCCTTCGCGCGTTTGGTGCAAGCTGATTGGTCAAGCCGAGCTGTCAGTCAGGTGATGGCTCCCTCATACATATATGAGCGAGAAGGGGGCGGGGCTACTATGTCGCTCCATTTTAATAATATTTTCATTCTCCCACTTTCTTTCTTTCTATCTTTGCCTTGTCAACTTAATCTCCATTTGCGCTCTGCCCGTGAGGCTACGTCTCTGATAAAGATGCGCTATTTGAATATTCAAATGCTGTAGTGTAGACTAAATCAGCGGTTTTGCTCAAATTTTAGTGAGATGCATTAAAGTCACCATGAAATCAGCATTGGCTTATATATATACATTTAGCATTGTTTCCCTGCTGTTGAACGGCCATTTAATAACCACTCGACTAATTCCGAATGTGTTTAAAACATTTTTAAACAGTACTACTTTTGGATAGCTCTGCCTAATGAGAGCTTTCTCATTTTTTGCACATTTTTCCAAAACTTTTTGTGAGATATAATCAATTTTTGGAAGCCTTTAGGTAATGCGCGCTCAACTGGGCTCTTGCGGTTACTGCAAAATCTTACTTGACACATCAGAATATATTCTTGCAGGCAGCATGCCGTATGCAACACTTGAGATAAACACCAACAACATTCAGGCCTGCAGAAGTAATGAAAAGCACAAATCAGGCTGAGCGTCAGGGCTGTGTGTGTGTGTGTGTGTGTGTGTGTGTGTGTATGACGGATGGAGGCTGCACTGGAGCTATCTGAAGCTTTAACGCCGCATAGGTTCTGACAGGAAGCTGTAGTGGCATTCTTTGAATTTTCTTTTCTTTTTTTAAAATCTGAAAATAATTTTTAAATTAAATACATAAATGAATTTTAAAACAGGAACGTTATGACATATAGAGTAGTCTCTTTTGGGGACCCAACTACTGTAGGTCAACAAAAAACTCTAAATATGTAGTTAAAGTTGGAATGAAACAGAAGTTGTTATAGTCATTTCTTCCCTATAGTAAAACAACTTCTCAAACGAGAAAAATGTAGGATGGGATTTGATTTTGTCCATCGTTAATTGATTGGGTGGTTGTGGTTTGCTATTGGTTGTTCTCATGTGAGTGACAGGTTGATCCCGCCCTCACGCCAGTAAATGCATCATCAGAGAAGAGATTTCATGGCAAAAAGAAGATATTTTTAAGATTACGAGGGCACATGAATTTAAAACAATGAGCATGGTTCAATTATTTATAATAAATACTGCAATATAAAAAAACAAGAATTTTGTCCATTCTGATTTCATGGTGACTTTAAAAACTAGCATTAGAGTAAACACAAAATGTCTTAATGATATCTTGTAACAGGTTTGGTTCTTAGCTGCCTCAAGACCTGATGTTCAAACTGTCACAAAAAAAGTAGGCAATTTCTCACTGACGTGCTTGCTCAGCATTTCAGAGACGTTTGGCACCAAAGTACACACTTCAACCGTGAGAAGTCATCTTATAAGAAGTCTTGCAGGGTGTGTTGTAGCTGAGAAAGCGTTCTTGCGGTAAGGCAACAAGCAGAAAAGATTACCGTACACGATATTCCATAAAGCTCAGAGTGACAACCACTGGCAGAAGGTTTCAGAAGTGGATGAGATGAGAAGTTTGCAGCCTCCCTGAAGATGAGGTTGTGTCTCGGTCAGGGTCATTGTGGGTAATGATGGATCTAGGATTGTCTAAAGTACCGACTTTGGTATCAAGTCATTTTGAAAAGCAGCCGTCTATCAGTGGATCCCTAATACATCCGCTCACAGACGGATCCACTGATAGACGCCTGCTTTCAAACGCTCCCATGTGTATCCGTATAAGCGCTCGGTTGATAATTGTTGCCAATCACAGACATATCTGTTGAGTGAGTGAACACAATGGCCAATCAGAGGTGTTTAAGAATCTGCTCAACAGCGCTCAAAATGCTTGGGGGAAATGCTGGTGTTGTCACATTTTTGGACTTGGTACCGAACTTTTGACAACCCTCAAAATTGATGGGACAAATATTTCAAAACTGACCTAAGTGAAGCTGTGTGGGATCCGAAAACCTGAAAGTTAGGGAACTTGTGATTTGACAGGCCTGAAAAAGTGGAAATAATAATAGCTTTAAATGGTCACGGAAAAGGAATTGTATTCCACTGTGCAATGATTATCTATAATATGGTAGATCTATGATATAATCTGGTTTTGAACAGTGGGTTGTTTTAGTGTTATTTATATGTATACAATTGCAATTAGGAAAGATAATTTTGCTACGTATGAAGTCACATTATGAGATGTGAAGTTTTGGGTAGTCTGGAAAAAAAAAATCTGCCAAAATTAATAAAGAGTAAATGCATAACATTCAAGAATTTCGAAATAACCAAGGATCTTTCCTTTTTTGTCTTTTCTTTGCCTACATTTAAAACTCTCGACAATGTCTCAAATGATTATATTAACTGATTTAAGTGAAATATGATCTAATAACCAAAAATTAAGAGTTTTGACATTTCATAGAGACTTTTCTTGACTTACTCCAGCAGATAAGACCCATCTGGTCTCCGAAAACTGTCCCTAATGCCCCATAATCCACTGAGCTCAGCAGCAACCTCAAATAAACCAAGAGCAGTTCTGTCATCAGTATGTAAATGCCGTACCATCTCATATCTGTTCACTCCTTCTGTAGGAGCCCGAAGAACCCTCAGCAGAAGATCATCAAACGGGTCATCGGGATCGAGGGTGACTTCATCAAGTAAGTTTGTTCAAAGCTTGTTGGCGGAGTTAGAAATGAACCTATGAGTTTGATGCGGTCTAGATGGCATCATGATTGATTCTTGGGTTGAAATGGCAGAATATTGTTTTGTTGCCACTAAAATGTTGCCTGAAAAGTGTTTACACAGACTAACAGGCCTTTGTACCAGCAGTCAAACCACTAGAAAGATCTGTTCGAGCTTATTAAACATGCCAATTGAGGCTCGGTCCTCTTTAAATGCTTGTATCGCACAACTGCTCCATTTAGCCGTAAGTATCATTAAACATTAATGTCTCATCAAACCATTTATGGCCAACAACATTACATTTCAAGGTGAACTTGGGATTCGGTTGAGGAAATCCCAGGCCTGATGACTTCGAGAGTTTGATTTCAAGATGATTCATATTAAGGCAAAGTTAAATTAGTTCTATGATGACTGAGGTAGAAAAAGTGCCATTAAAAATCCTAAAATCTCCTCCACGCTCTCGCTCTAGAGGACTCACAGCACTGCCTGCAATGGATATGAGCTATTGCTATGTCAGAAAGTCATCTTAAATATAAAACAAAGACTGCAGCAGCTGTGAGAACATTAATTATTGATCTTAGATTTAGAGAGCGGGCCAAGAGCCAAATGCAGGATTGGTGGATACATGAAGCTGGTCAACTGTAACATAAACAACGGAAAATGAAAAATAACCCAGTGTTTTCCTGCATTAAGAGCAATCAGAATCCATTAGTGTGTTAACGCATCATTTTTTTCCTTTAACAGAACGCTGGGATATAAAAACCGTTATGTAAGAGTTCCAGATGGACATCTGTGGATCGAGGGAGACCATCACGGCCACAGTTTCGACAGCAACACATTTGGACCGGTAATCAGTTAACTGGTGCTTGCTAAGAACAAAATCTCATAGTCAACACTGAAGGAGAGAAACAAGTTATATCAAGAGGCTCACATTCTCTTATTTAAACGAAATGTATTCAAAAACATTTTTCAATATTTTAAACACAACTAACTAAGATCACATATCATCTAGCACTTAAGTATCGTTCATCAACAACTAGCGATATATACACGTAAACTGTTTATAGATTTTCAATTTTGAGTGCGAATCATTTCACTGAATTCTTGATGTAATTAAAAAGATGTGCGCGATGTGTAAACGACCATGTTGATTTCATTTAGGTGTGTAGAATTATTTGAATTGTGGTTTCAAATTAGTGTTTTGTTTAACAGATATTATAGTTAGAGAAATTTAACACAAAAAATACTTTAAAAAAATCACATACTTTAAAACTTTTACTCAAGTAATATTCTAAACAGCGACTTTTACTTCTACCAAAGTCATTTTCTGGTAAAATATCTACACTTTTACTTAAGTATGGCTTTCTAATACTTTCTACACCACTGGAATTCTGCACCGAATGCTGTATTTTAAAGCGATATGGAGGAGATTAGGAGGAGAAACGGTTCGAGATTAAGAGAAAACTGCGGCTTTACCGAGCTCATTGGCTCTGGTCCCATCCTGTCTTCCTGTTTCAGTGGAAATTACGTCAACACATTAAATAATGATGCACGTTTCAAGGCTCTTCAGTGGGCCTTTAATACTTTTATTAAGCAAAGATGCATTCATTTGATCAAAAGTGACAATAAAGATGTTTATAATGTTGCAATAAATCTTGTTCTTTTGAACTTTTTATTGTATCACATTTTCCTCAAAAATATTAAGCAGCGCAACTGTTTTAAACTTCAAAAATAATAATAATAATGTTCGTAAGCAGCAAATCACATATTAGAATCATTTCTGAAAGATCATGTGACACTGAAAACTAATTTTAATTATAATATTTAAGAATATTATGGTTTTACTGTATTTTTGATCAAATAAATGCAGCCACTGTGAGCATAAAGGACTTTTTTTCGATAATTAAAAAAAAATCTTACTGACCTGAAACTTCTGAATGGTAGTGTAAATAACGCACATAAAAATGAAACATGCAAAACAAGTATTGGGGAAGTCATTTTCTCATGTATCATAGGTGACCGATGAAAACTCTTTCAGGCTGCAGTTTCAAAGGATCTTTTCTGGAAGCACCACCATAGACAGATTTAGCCACAAATAGATGTGGTTATAAAAAATTCAACAACAAAAAAGACAAAGATTGCCACTTTCTGGGGACTTCTGTTAACAGCTTTGACGTACTCGAATAGCCCCGTCTGTAATGTATATAGATTGAGGTATTATTGGTTCTTTGAAGATGCTTCTTTGCTGCACGGCTCCTCAGATACATTATTAAACAGAGCAGTGATTCCTTCTCCCATCTCAACTCAGACTGTGACATACATAACTCACTACAGTCATTCACAGTGCATTGCTCAGATTCGTCCTTGAAATGTTTTAAATGTTGGGTTTTGCTTACTTGGACCGAGAAAGAAAAACAAATGGTCCTGTCTGTTAAGTCGCCGACTCAGCACGATTTTGTTGCGTACCTTCAGATTCGATGGTTTTGTACTCGCTGAGGTTTCCAAGTGTTTGTCCTCGGGCGGATTTTTAATGATGCTTCTTGTCAGAAAGCAAATGAATACGTTTCTCACTGAACCACATACTTCCTAGGTCTCCTTTATTATTGTTTCACATCCATTACCCAAAACGCTTTTGGTTCTCCCCAAAGACCAGGCCGGAATATCCAAGGGAGGGGTGTGAGATGTATTAGGAGAAAAACCATCAAGTCATATATCACTAAGCAAATATTCTTGTCGGATGTTTCAGGCAATTGCTTTCACTTTTGTCAGTGCCGACTGCGCCGTTACCTTGACTTGATGTATTATGCAGCAAGATGTGTGTGTTTACGTGTGTGTATGAAGGGAAAATCGTGTCTTTTTTCAATTTTCAAGGCAACATTTAAATCTTTCTGAGAATTTAGATTTATCTTTAATGCTGCATAGGCGACTAATGTTGGAATATTTGTATTCTGAAATGCTGAAAGACTCCAGCGCTCCACAAAGCACTGATTGAAAGTCAGGTCACAAAATCTTGACTGTCTGAGACTGTTTATTTTGCCCACAAAACACTGCAAAATGTCACACGGATTCGACTCAGACATCCAATTTGTGGACTTAAATGGATAGTTCAGCCAAAAATGAAAATGTTGTCATCATTTACTTACCCTCATAGGACTGTAGGACTTTCTCCTCTTTGGACCCCATTCATTGTATGGATAAAAATGTTCTTTAAATTACAAGTAGGCCTACTTAAACTAAAGTATTTTACATTCTTTAAATATCTTCTTTTTTGTTCCACAGAACAAAAAATGAAATGGATGAAAAATCTTTTAAGACTGGATCAGGGTTATTATCGTAATACATAATATAAAATCCACCGCACTATTTTATGATCAGTTCTGATTCTAATCTTGACAAACGCACATCGTTGGAAAGGTCTGAGACTGTTTAGTGATAGAAGTGATATTGTAACAGAAATGTGTTTATTTGTGACATGAATACGCGTGGGTGTCACTCAACAAAATCTCAGAGGAACCATCATTTTTGTGATATCAACTTCAAATTTGGAACACAGTTTGGTTAGACATATAGCTTTGATTTTAGGGTCCAAATTATTTTGAAAAACATTTTTTATAAAAAAAATAAAGCTTGTTTCGTACAGAACATTTGCTTTACAGTAAACTTAAACTTTTTTATGTTCTAAAAACAGGGGTGACAGTAAACAGGTTAATCAAAACTAGATAAGTGGTGAAATGGGCCTACCCGCTTTGAATTGTGGCCCACCTGATCAGAAGTTAATTATTTTCCAAATAGATGTATGAATTTAATAAACAATAATAATAAGAAGTTAAAAGTTTTAGTTAAAAGAATGATTAAATGCAATGGTCAGTTGACCGTTCGCAAAGACCCGCCTCCTTTTGTTACTGTTGCTATGTCCGAAAAGCCATGCGCTCTCACGCTGAGTCCATAACAGTGTTAAACATGTCACTTCCTGTTGCCAGCTGATGTTGCTGATATATATTGTAAATAAGTGATACTAAAAAACCCTGGTAGGATTCCCCGTAAGATTCTTCTCAGAGCCTCTCTGTAGCATTTTAAACTTATATTGTGGTCTCGTCATGCTGTTGAAGATCTGTGAGGTCTGTATCATCACCCGCAGGTTCACTACATTATCACCCCTTCAAGTCTCTCCAAACCCTGCAGGTATTTACAGTACCCTCCAAATCAAAGTTTTTGGGAGCTTGTTGGAATGTCTCCCATGTCCTTCTGGCTATAAAAAGCAATGAGGTTCCTGTTCTCTTCTCACTAGAGATATATTGCTTTGTATTCACTAGATGAGAAAAGCATCTAATTCTCGTTCCAGTTGATCTTTTGTTAAAAGCTACTTTCTCCTTAAGAAATTGACCGTTTTGTTTGATTTCATAGAGCTTTTCATGGTGGTTTACTTTGATGATTCTGACCTCCACAGGTTTCTCTCGGTCTCGTCCACGGCCGGGCGTCTCACATCATCTGGCCGCCCAGTCGGTGGCAGCGGATCGAGCCGTCTGTCCCCTCAGAAAGAAGACCAATGTTAAACTGGGATGGAGCAACAGAGGACAGTAATGATGACTGAAATGAAGGGCAACCATGTCAACCCTCATGTACAGTAAATGTAAAGTCATGTGCTGTGGACTGTAGAAATGTTCTTGTTGAAACCATGTGGGTCAAATCAGAGCCCAAGAAAGACTATCCAGTGTTTAGCCCCAGTTTAGGCAGATATTTGTAATATGTAAGTTGTACATATTCTTGACCCTTTTGTCAGGTCTGTGCCAGGGTGATGATCAAATGACATCTTTTTTTTTTTTTTTTGAAAAATTGTCAAATTAATTCTTCAGAAATAAAAAGATCATTACTCCAGTCTTTTGTGTCACATGGTCCTTCTGAAATCATTTTAATATGCTGATTTGGTGCTCAAGATACATTTATTATTATTATCAATTTTGAAAACAGTTGTGCAGCTTCATATTTTTGTGGAAACTATAATTAGTCACTTTTGATCAATTTAATGCATTCTTTCTGGATAAAAGTATTCATTTCTTTCAAAACAAATCTTAATTACATCTGACTTGAATGATATATCTGATACCATTAAGATTTGTTTTGAAATTTTATTTTTATTATATGTATATATATATATATATATATGTGTGTGTGTGTGTGTGTGTGTGTGTGTGTGTATATGTATGTGTGTGTGTGTTTGGATGAAAATAAAATTTCATATTCATTTTATTAAGTATTATAAATATAAATAATATAACTATATATATATATATATATATATATATATATATATATGAACGAAGGTCTTACGGGTGTAGAACGACATGAGAGTGAGTAATAAACTCACTTTTAATTTTAATTTTGAATTTTAATTTTCGCACCCTCATGTCATTCCAAACCTGTATGATTTTACTTCTACAATGGAAAACAAAAAGAGATATTTAAAAAAAAAAAAGAAAAGCAGTTCTTTTCCACACAATGAAAGTGAATAGGAACTACAGCTGTCCCAGTCCCACTTATATTGTAAGAAAAAAAAAATTTAATCTTAAATTTTCACAGTTCTCATTTTAAACAGAGCTGTTAGCAACGATCAAGCTGAAATGTCCTTCTGACCTCACAGAGTTCTACACAACTCTAAATTCTCCCTCTATTGAAAACAACCAATGGAAAGTTGCTGTGGTCGGCATCATCTCCAAATTGACATTGAATGATTTCTCTTTGTTGATGTACCATATCCGCCCCGAGATCGAATGTTGGATATTCCAGTTATCATTTTCAAGCAGGATGTGGGAGAATTCCAAGTTCCATTCCGAGTTGTCTGGAATGCAACAAAAGCCCACTTAAAACATAAAAAAAACACGCGTATCGAGAATCCACAGTGCAAAACGGCTTAATTCGAAAGAAACACAATTCAGCTTGCATTTACATCAACATGTGAAAGTGCACATCTCTTTGACCCTGTAAGGTAAATTCAATTTGGGGCATCAATTTCCTCTTGTGGGTATGTAATGCGGTTGTCATGTTCAATGAGAAATTGCTTCCTCTCTGAAGAGCTTTGTGGGCACTGAAATAGGCTGCTATGACATGCTCGTTCCCCGTGTCCTTCTAGAGAAGATTAAAAGCTTGATATTGAAATCATGCTTCGTCACCAATGCAAGACATCTTATTTACTCCGAATGGGCAAGGAACGCAGAATGTCAGACGTGAAAAACACGTTTCTGTCGTGTATGCGCACACACCGTTTCAAATCAAGGATCCTCGAGCCCCGCTTGGCTGCGGCTCCATTATCTTCGGTTCCGGCAGTATCCTAAGATTTGTGCCTATTCCCCGCCGTACTTCAGCCCTAGGGCTGTCTGTGTTGATTTATGTTTGACAGCCATTGAACTCATCACAGCCTTGTGCGAATATCCGTATTGACCTGTGGCCACTCACATTAAATCCTATCGAGTTTAGTCTTGCATGATGTTCGACCTCCTCGAGAAAGGCTGTCTTATAGGGCAATCGGAAAATTCATAGCTATAGCATTTAAGTGCAAATCTATCTTGGGCAGCACAGGATCAATACAAAAAATGCAGCCATTTGTGCTTCTACATCGGATCTGTGCATATGAAAATACTTCATCAACAACACAAAACAGATGGATATAGCAGATATGACAAAAGCAGAGGCTTAATTTGACTTAGTAAATGCATTGCCATGAAATGGAAGTTGCAAATAGCTGCCACAAAGATAAGCATTTATTTTATTAGCGACGAGGATACTTTTTGTGCAGCAAAAAAAACAAAATAACGACTTTTTCAATCTAGTGATGGCCAATTTCAAAACACTGCTTCGAAGCTTTACGAAACTTTTGTTTCGAATCAGTGGTTAGGAGTGTCGAAGTCACGTGATTTCAGTAAACAAAGCTTCGTTACGTCATAAGTGATTCGAATTTTCAATACATCACATGACTTTGGGACTTTGATACGTGATCTGAACCACTGATTCGAAACAAAAGATTCACAAAGCTTCTCTAGATATTGTTGAAAAGCCGTTATTTTGTTTTTTTGTAGCACAAAAAGTATCCTTGTCGCTTTATAATATTAAGGTTGAACCACTGTACTCACATGAACTGTTTTAAATATGTGAAAGTGATTAAATAGTGTTAATTGTCTTGCTGGCAATATGGGCCATCTGAGCCATCGGATTTCATCAAAAATATCTTAATTTGTGTTCTGAAGACGAACGAAGGTCTTACGGGTGTGGAACGTGGGGTGAGTAATTAATGACAGAATTTTCATTTTTTGGGTGAACTGTCCCTTTAAATTTCCTTTTCATAGACATTTAATTTTGTCATGCCATATGTTCAGGTTACCATGCCAAACTGGTTTCATTAAATGTTTTCTTTGTTAGTAAAATACACTCAAAAATAGATGAAAAGGTCACAAAGCGGAGTTATATGTGTGACGCAGTACTATAGGGAATATTTTTAATATTTACTGTGCAGCTGTGCTTGGCACTGGAATATTTAAGGGCTCTATCTTTACCGTAATTTGAAATGTATTCATATTCAAAGTCAATGCATGAAGTTGTACCAGAAAAACTGCAGAAACGAATTATGCAAAGGCAAGATAAGGATAATCTTTTCTAGACCCTCAGAGTCACTATAAGATGTTGTGTCATTTTAAAATGATAACAGTTCTTATTATCTTTCCAGAAAAGACTATATAAACTATCAGGCAAAAGTTTGAAATTAAGATTTTTAATGTTTATGAAAAAGTCTCTTATGCTCACCAAGGCTTAATATATTTGAAATAATAATAATAAATACAGTTAAAACTGTAGATCTTGATTAAATGTGAGCAGGCATTTACTTCCCACACTTGAACAAAAACAGATATTCCTCAAAATGAAGAAAAAAAAGCAAACTCAGAATAATATGCAAACCTGCAATAATTAAATGTTAAATACTGAAAATATTCTTTATGTATTAAATCTCACTTTAAGTAAAAAATGACTTTAGATAAACATTAGCTTGTGTTACAAATTTTTTTTATTCCTAAAGTAAGAGTGTTGAACTTTCTTCTCTTGCATTTTATTCTTCTGTACTCCAGAATGGCAGCGCAGCTGTAAGGTGTGTTTGACCTGTGCCCTCTACTGTCCAGGCGTGAATTTGTATTTCCTTCAGCCTGAGGCTTATTCATTTTACTTTTGGTGCGAAAGCCCAGCTCCGTTGAGAAAAAGTAACACAAAAGTAATGTAACTCATTACTTTTCATAAAAAGTAACTAAATAACGCAATTAGTTACTTTTTAGGGCGTTACCCAATATTGTAATGCATTACTTTTAAAAGTAACTTTTCCCAACGTGGTTCTTATTTATTATCAATGTTGAAAACAGTTTTTACTGCTTTATCTTTTTGTGGAAATCATGATACATATTTTTCAAGATTGTTTGATGAATAGAAAATTCAAACACTTATGAACTTTTTTACATTGTAGTGTAACAGTTCTTAAAATAAAAAATAAAGCAACAAAAACCATTATAAATAACAGAGTACATATAAAAACTGATAATAACTGAGCACCAAATGAGAATATTAAAATGATATCTGTGATACTGAAGACTGGAGAAACATGTTATTTTAAATTGTAATATTTCAAAATAATGCTAAAAAAAACAATGCTTATAAAATCAAATTCGGATTTTGAATTTGGATAAAAGCGTCTTTGGACTTTGGATAAAAGCGTCTGGTAAATGACTAAATGTAAATGTAAATGTAAAATCAGAATTGACTCTTCGCACAGATCCGCCCCCTTTAGTTACTGTTGCTATGTCCAACAAGCTATGCGCTCTCACGCCACACATCATGTTATCATACATCGTGGAGAAAAGAGGACACTGACAACTCGTCGACAGACAAGAAAGAGCATGTTACTTTTGATATGAAACAGTTTCATATTTAAAATATTGGCATATTTAAAAGAAGTTTAAACAATAAATACCGTATAGTGTCTCTTTAATGTGTCGTGACAGATCACTGTAGCTCCTTCAAGCGGCTCGTGAACCGATCATCTCTTCATACTAGTTCATTTATAGTATCAATTAAACATGGAGGGATGTTGTTTCAAGCACAGAAAGACGTGAGGACACACAATTTTTCAAGTTTAAGTTCACCAACTTTAATCTACTAACTCCCCTGAGTACTTTGTCAGACAAAATGGCGGATTCGGGGATATGATTGGTTAGATCGCCTGTCAATCAAACTGCTGGCGAAGGGTTTAGTAACCAAAAAATAAATTGTATAAAAAAAAAATACATTGACACAATATAGTTACACTGATCTAATCATGGTAATGAGGCATTAAACTGCAGGTTACTATAGTCCTGCTACAAATAGTACATAAAAACTATGTTTACTATGCAAGAACTACGGTAAATCTTCATAATGGAGTAGCAGACTGTTCCAGACGTGTGTGTGTAGGCTGAAACGCCTTTTGCATCCCCATAAAAAGGCAGAGGGTTGCTTTTTCCAGCGCTCTATTCACTCATGTGATGGCAACAGGCTGCAAATTCAGACTGACCCAATTAAAACACTGTCCTCAGCTCAGGGCCTCAAGGCAGCTTGCAGTTGTGTGGTTTAACTGATAAGCAACATGCTGTATTATTACCTGGCTTTTGTGCTGACATCCCCTTAAGGCCTCAGTAATGGCAGCCACAACACATTTGCAAAGGGTAATAAGCTCATTAACTGATTCAACGTTCATGTGGCTTTTTGTGTGATATCAGTGCACACCCTGACCCTGCATCTTTTTGTCTGCACCCTAAAGGGTATTTCTGAAAACAAGTGATTGTAATAATATAAGGGAAATTAGTGGATTCTGATGGTTATCTCAGGTGTGGCATCAACCCGAGAGAAATCTAGAAAGTTTTCTTTCATCCTGGGGGTGCAAACCTTCTGTTCTTTCATGGCATGGCAATTAAAGAGCAAGGAGAATTGACAAATGTCGCATTTAGGGGGGTGTTAAGGTTGAAATTAAAGTTTTATCCTTGAGTGAACTTGATTTTGTCCATGTGGAATTGATTGGATGGTTGTGGTTTGCTATTGGTCGATCTCATGTGAGTGACAGGTTGTCCCGCCCTCTCGCCAGTAAACACGTCATCTGTGTTTGCTGCATAAGGACGTTATTTTTATTACAGATTATGAGGGCACATGGATTTTATTTTTAAATGATATGCATGGCTAAATGATTTATAATACATGCTGCAATATTCCATAAAAACAAAAAAAGTTATTTTGATAATGATTCGTGTATATAGTTTAAGGGCAAATTCATCTTTAGAGCCTCACTAACGCAGTGTCAGAATCAGTTTAACATCTCAAAATAGTGAAACGGCGCCATCTTGAGGCCGAATAAAGACAAATCTCCAAATCAAGGGACTTTCTTACAATTCGTACCATACAAATGTTTTTTCAGTTCTTTTTTAAGTATGTGTATATAAAAATACAAACTGAATATAGTTTTTAAGGCACAATTATTCCTTTTGAAATGTCAGCTAACACTCATTTGAATACGGAATACTCCTTGGGCTGTGAGACGCGCGTCCTCCAGTCCGGTAGGTGACGCTGCGCACACTCCAACTTAGTCCTTCAAGAGAAGTTGTTTTGAAAACGTCTGATCTGTAGCCGTGTTCACACAGTGGGGAAAGGGATATTTCATCTTTCTAACCAATAGTCCTGTCAGGTTGTCTTCATAATTGGTAAGTCTTCCCCCCCCATGTCGTATTTTTCGTGGATTTGCTGTTATACAATCGGGGGGAAAAAGCAGTACGGTCTGTCTATGCTAGTTTTGTGCTAGTAATGAACAGCTCATTTATTTGAGAATTTGTCAGGATGGGACAGTTTAAATTAAACATAGATAAATATTGGCGAGACAGCACTAATGTGTGTTACATGTCAAGTACAGCTTGGTGGGTAGTAGACTGACTGCAACTAAAACAGTTTACATTTCGTTGAACACTGGCCATTACAGTATTTTATTTTATGATAATGAACGATTTATTGTTAAACCTAATCATAGCCTTTTTGTGAATATGCATATAATATCATATTACTCTTAGTGCTTCTTTTTAATGAATATAATGTCATGTACGTGAATACATCTTATATAATCTGATCTATTAAAGCATTGAATAAAAAAAAACTTAATAATATATTAGTTAGCTAATTATGATATTCATTATTATTATTATTAATACTCTTAGTTTTACTATAATTTTACATTGTTATTTATTTGAAATGATTAATTGACTTTTATTCAATTGAAATGTCCAATTTCAAAAGATGCAGCTCCACAAGATGAGATTAACTGAATGTTTGGCACGTAAACTGCACTCGTACTTCTGATGATAATTGTTTTTCTCTCTCTCAGATCAGCCTGTTGCTGTGCCCTTAGGCCAGCGTTTCAAATGAACATGTCCCTTGCTCAAAGAGTCCTCCTGACATGGATCTTCACACTTATTTTCCTCATCGTGCTGGTCCTCAAGTTGGACAAGAAGATCGACTGTAGCTGGTTTCTCATCTTCCTTCCTGTCTGGACCTTCGATCTTATTCTCCTCCTCATGCTCATCGTCAAAATGGCAGGCCGCTGCAAGCCGGGTTTCGACCCTCGCAACGGTGCGGAGAACTTGAAGAAGCGCGTGTGGTACCTCGTGGCCATGCTGCTTAAACTGGCATTTTGTCTGACTCTCTGTGCCAAATTAGAGCACGTAATGAACATTTTGGTGAGCTCGGTTTGCATCCCCCTGTGGGCGCTGCTCATCGGAGCCATGGTGGAGCTGGGTTACAACGTTTTCCACTTCAGAAGAGACTGAGCATATGAATGGTACTCTTTAAAAGCCACCAGAGAAGTCTTTACTGTATTCTTCGGGAGTAAAATCATCTTGAAAGTAGATGTTATTCATAAAGAAGGGAATATATAATGGACAATGAGAATGTACAGCTATTTAAATCAGGAATTGCTTGTTTCTTTCAGGCTCAAGGGTGAAGCTGAATTGCCCACGTTTCGTGTTCACAGTGATGCAGGGAGGTTTACGAATTTTATCTCAGTGGTGAGTTTCCACTCAGGTGACAGAAATGACTGATTGTGAATGTTGCTCAGAATATTTATTGCATTTTAGTGAAACACTGAGATCATTAGCGGCATACCATAACGGACATTTGAAAAATAACAGTTAACATGCTGCATACACACTGTTTTTTCAACCAGTACTGTAACACGATATGGTTCGCTAACAGAAAAGACATGTTCTAATGGTGTATAATTTATAAATCTGTCTTTGTTTATCATACACTTGTGTTTTGCATTGCAGAACTTACTTAATACATGTTTACGGAATTTAATTTTCAATTGTATGGAGTGCATAAATGAAAATAAAAAGTAATAACAATATCCTTGTAATTAAAAGACACGTATTTATTTTCTTTACGACGACATGTTCAGCCCAAACGTTCATAGTTTTATTTACAGATGTTTCCAAGATCGCCCAGAGGTGTTAAAATTCAGCAAAAACTTTATATTGTTCTTGAGATTGGAAATTTGCTATTATTACTTGCTTTATAATAGTTATATTTCATTATTGATATTTTAGTCATTTATTCATTTATTCATTAGTTAAGTAATTATGGTCCTCCTTTTGAACTGAAATAGAAATTTTCTCTTATTAGAAAGAATTGCCTGTACAAGGTACTGTAAAAAATGAAATTTTTCTGCAATGTTTGAAAATAACACTTTGTACAATGAAAATAATAGAAACTTACAGATGCTTTTATTCAGCTATTTGTATTTTAAAAAAACAACAATAAATTGTGCATATATCCATTTAAACATAGTCATGGATTGGCCCAGACTTACAATCATTTTGATGTAAGTTTAAAAAAAAATACAATATACAAAAAAGTATCTGAATCTGTAAATGGCATGGTTTTATGCAATACAGTATTTTCAAAGCAACACAAGAGGGCTCAGTTGTGTATACTAATCCATATGCGTACAGTTCAAAAAACAACATAGATACAGAAACATTTGTCATGTTTATTCAAGTTCTGACCTTAACATTTTTCTATGAATAAATCAGTAACACAAGAGTGGCAGTTTACTTTAAGCACTTGCCGTTTTGTTTTACCATACAAGTTCAAAAGACAGCTTAATTTAATTTAATTGGTAGGTTAATATTAGTTTACGTAGTTTTTAGGTCTTATCATCATTCTAACAGTCTTAAAAGCTTGTCTGTCATTGGTTGGATAATATTCCATTGTAATGTTGTGCCACGTACCCCAAAATATCCCATTACGTACCCCTTTGTACTTTGATGGATAATATTTGCCATTTAAGTTTGCAGACATGCATGCATCAAACCACCAGCCTGAGCTGTAATAGGCCCCACAGTTTCCGGAGGGATACTGATCATTGTCTCTGTCCGGAGTGGTGAAAAGCTTCTGGTCGTGATTGTATTTCTTATTAAACTGCAAAGCATTACCAGCTGTACCGGAGTACCCATTAATAGATAGGCGGTATTGTTGACTTTCATTGGCCACGTGGAAGTGGTCATAATGGGCATATTCTCTGACACCCTCAAAGTCTTCGATTTCTATTCGCAATGACATATTTTTCGCCTTTGTTAGCAGATGAATCTTGTCATTGCCAAGCCAAAACTCCCCTATTAGTTTACCAAATCCAATTTTGTACTCATCCCAGGTGCGATTGAAACTCGTGCTGCCGTCAAAACGATGCTGGATCAATGTCCACCCCCCGCCAGAGGACTCCATGTCACAGAAAACAGGAAATGTGCTGTTTTTCGGCCGCGGCGTTACTCTGTATACACCATTCCTCAGTGATTTTGTAATGTAATCAGCGCAGTCTTGTGCAGGTCCTTTTTCTGTAGGCAATAAAAATTATTTTAGGTTACCTCACCCTCTGTTGATAAAATTTGCTATTACAATGTGTAAACAACCTAAATCTGCATGTTTATATTTACTTAAACATCTTAGGGAGTATTTCCTTGCCATTGTCATCCAGAGAACTAGAGAAACCCGCAAGGCACTTTTATTTGTAAAGCTGCTTTGAAACCATATTTATTGTGTAAAGCGTAATTCAAATACATTCATTTGGGTTGAAAACAAAACATTCATCTGAAAATCTGGATCATATTTTTTAAACGAAAACAGGGCAAGATGCACTGAAATTGTTTTCTATCTGTCTTTGTCGATAGAGCCCTAAAGCTGCACTCAGCAGACAGTACTCAATGTTTCATTTAAGAGATATGCTAAAGCTGTTTTATACATAGAAATGTGGACCACCTGGATGAATTTATTCATGTTTCGAGAGCTTACATTGAGCAATGTTGAGCCAAATTTTGTTCTCCAATCACTGGACATGTAAATTGAGACACAGGGTGGCACTGATCTTGGTCTACATGTATTAATTATGCATTGCTGAAAAGTGTTTGACTTTGAGCCTTTCCTTAAGCTCAACAAAGACACCACATCCTGATACATCAGACAAAAGAATATGCCTACAGCTGGACCTCTTCACAAAAAGCAAAACATCTGCTTCTCAGATGAGAGTCCATATCCACTTATCCCTGCTGTGGAGAATTTAGGAATCCTATCAACACTATCAAGATAAAGTGCAGGGTCACAACATGTGTTAGAGGATAATTTAATATTGTATTATTTCCAGAAAATGATTATCTAGGCAGCTTTTACCAGTAGTTATTTTTGAAGATGTGTCCCTGTTTGCACTCTCCTGAAACCTTTAGTGTAATTATACAAAGAGTCACAGTGACTTATTCCACTATACTGTAAGCTTCGTGTCAAATAAACATTCACTACTGCCATACTCTAAACACTCTGGAGTGTTTTTTTCAGTGTAAATTAAGAGTAAATACTCCTTCAACTTGGAGGGAAAGCATAAAAATGAACAACATGGGTTGGGTTAGAAAATGTCTTACCTCTTCCAGAGTCCAATAGAGGCCTGGTCTGGGTTGTAGACTGTTGGGTTGACGTAGTGTTACAATCACTGAGACAGGTGCTGTTGTTTTTGTTCTCTCCTTGCACTCTCTCTGTTA
Organism: Zacco platypus; assembly: GCA_038088235.1. NCBI lineage: Eukaryota > Metazoa > Chordata > Actinopteri > Cypriniformes > Xenocyprididae > Zacco > Zacco platypus. Next base: position 11,578,972 of record CM076063.1, on the reverse strand, counting down.
CCTCATCACTGACTGCATGTGATTTAAATCCCTCAGCTGTGTCCTCAGGGCTGAGTGAGAAAAGCTTTGAGCCCTTAATTTCTTCAACATTTGTAAGCGTTTCCAAAACAACTGGAATTGCGTTCCTCTCTTCAATATAACCTTGGGCTTTGTCCGCACTTTTTAGGTTGGATAATATCTCCCTAGGGTTTTGTTCTGCTCTGTCTTTATTAAGTTTAATAAGTTCCAGTTCTCTTGTTGCTCCGATATTTTCAAAGCTAATGGGTGTATCCTGACTGACATTTTTATCCATTTCAACATGTGTGTTTGTCACTGTACGAATGTTTTTTGTTCCATCTTCATGGTCTGTGTCCGGAAAAGAGAGTGTTGAGGTTGTGAAATGAGTTGTTCCTGGTTTCTTAGGTAACTCTTTCTTTAAGGTGGATGCAGCTGGCCTTTTCTTCCCGCTGCTGGTCTTATCCACTTCCAATGGCGGTTGACTGCTGGTATCACTGGTTCCCAAACTAAATATCTTGCTTTCTTTCCCACCAATAGGTGAATCTGATGCTCCACTTTCAGTTTTAGAATCCTCTGCTTGGTTGCCAGTGTTTGATATCAACACGGTCTCACTGTTGTCTCCAACTCGGTTCTTATCTTCCTGAACCTTAACCAAATCTTTTACATCTCCTGCATTTTGAGACTCTGATTGTGATTTTGACTCAGTGCTGTTGTTTATTAACCAATGATTATCCAATACATTTGACCTCATCACCTGCGGGATGTGTTTGATTTCTTCTGTTTGTTCTTGTTCTACAGTAGATGGTGCACCAGTGGGACTGAAGAATTGAGACACTGTTTGAGTCACCTTTGTCTTCAAGCCGCTGTTTATTTTTGTCTCGGTTTGAGAGATTGGCTTCTTCCTTAAATAACTTTGTTTTATAATTCCAGTGCCATTTTTCCTGGCAATATTGCTGTTTCTGACTGGAATGGACAGCTTCAAAGGTACTCCAACAGTCCTGTTTGCTGACATTTTGTTTATAATAATAGGTTGTCTTAGTTTGGGGTCACTTGTTGAAGTTATTGGATGTATTTCCGGCCTTCTTAGGCGGTTTGGCAGCACATACTTTATGTTGTCTTGACTTACGTCATGTATCTTGCTGATGTTTTTGCTATTCTTTGACTGTTCCTCTTCAACTTTAGCTTTGAGTGGAGTTATTGAAATTCTCCTCGTCCCTTGGCGTACCACAGGTGATTTACTCTTTACTTTTGGGACAAGAGTGGGCTTCGCCAGATCTTTTTCCAGCAAGATGGCTTTGCTGTGGCTCGGGATGTCCTTCTTCACAGTCCCTGCACTCAGTAAGTTAATACCAATTTCCTCTTTTGGCCTTTCAATGAATGTTCCTGGCTGTAACTTATCCTTAAGATCTGGAGACAGTGGATTAACTGTCCTTTCATTAAAAGTGCTGTCAACTTTATCCAAAATTGTGGAATCAGTTTGTCCGTTATTAGTTTCTGTTTTTAGGTTTAGATATTTTTCATTTTCCACCTGTCTACCTTGGAAAGGCAGGTCATCTCTATCCCCTTTGGAGCTAGTCTCTGCCTCGCTACTAATAACTACCAGACTTTCACTCAGTCCCACATGCTGCTTTTCCTCTTTAAATATGTTTGGCTGTTCAGCTTGATTCATAACGCTAGAGATTGACATATTTGTGGCTATGTGACTCGCATCTCCTTGGTTTTCTTTACTCAGTTTTGTTGGAAGTCTTGTAATCTCAGTCTTGTTTATCTTTCTCAAATTGCTGTCCCTAAATATAGTCACTTGGCTAGCATCTTTCATGCCATGTCCATCATCAGATCTGGGACCAGAAGCCCTACTGATGTCTTGTTTGTTTTGGTCATCTGTTGATGGGATTGGTCCACTGACTGCCCCAGGTTTTGTGTTTGCTATATGATGACTTTTTTCCTTGACCCTCATAACGCCACTTCTCACTGGGGAAAATCCAGCCTCTTCTGGATCAGTCTTGACCGTCATGTCCCCAGCTTGTGGATTAGTCTTCCTCACCAAAAGAGGGTTTGTCAGTCTTTCTTCATTGTTAACCTTGACAACTTTACTGCTTTTGAAGGATCCCTTTGGCCTCAATGGTCCACCGACTCCAGGAATCTTTACAAGCCTTCTGTTCCCAGCTGATGTGCTTAAATCCATAGTCTTAGTGTTAGCATCCCTTGAAATACTGCTGAACCTGTTTGGATCAGGCACATTCTGCATTCTTCTTCTTGCCGCCAGGATGCTACTGATGTTCTTTACATGTCCATCCCTGAGATGGTTTGGCTGCAGTCTCCCATGGGTTGCGAATTGTACATCGTCCTTTTTTCTAGGAAGTGACGGTTCTATTAATTCACTTTGCTTAGACTTGAGTTCTCTCTCCTCCGGTGTAGGTGAGACCACCAGTTTGACCTCAGATATGTCCTCTGGTGTCTCGTCAAGTGAAGGGTTAAATATTTTTACTTCCCTGCTCATCTCAGACATCTGATCTGTGGTGCCTTGGTTTGGATCAGTCCTTGGATTAACGTTCCATCTCTGACTTTCCAGAATGGACTGATTGAGCCTCTTCATGCCACCCTTGACGGTCCCTTCACCTTCTGATGTGTCTCTTTGCGGTAGTGTTGTTGTGAAGATCCGGACCACCTGTTCTCCACTATGGCTTTGTGTCTCCTTGATGCTGGTATTCTGCCTTAGACTTTGAGGTCTCTTTTCCTCTTCTTCACTGTGGTCCTTCCATTCACCTCTCTCAGTACTACGCCTGTCCTTACATTCTTGGCAGTCCCTTCTCAGCTGGTTCACCACTTCCTTTAGGTTCTGCAGCTCCTTGGCCATTTTTTCCAGTTCCCTAAAAGGCCTGGGAAGCTGGATGGAGAGATGAGGGAGGGTGAGTTGATATGGGCACAAGTTGTCCTCATCCCCGCAGTGTCCCAGGGGCTTCAGCTTCACCCATGAAGCAGCGTCCTCTGAGGTTTCTGGGCAGTTGTCACACACCGAAAATGCTATCAGGCTTCCCCATATGTAAAACACAGTAAGCCACATTGTATCCTGTATGGTGAGCAGGTCTGTGCAATGTGTCGAGGAGTGTGAGAGAGAAGGAACAAGAGGGACTGGAGGACCACCTCCCTTTATAGAAGTATGAGAGCTCAGAGAGGGGCGATGCTCTGTGATTACTCTCAACAAAGAGATCACAAAGTTACAGCCTCTTTGCAGAACGATCAGCACAGAATTTACTTGGTGTCTTTTGTTGCTCATTAAAAATGATCATTGACGATATTGTGCACATACAAAATAAAACTTGAGAATTTTTGTAGATTATTGTGACGATACTATAATTAGTAACAAGAAGCAAAGTGAGCTTTTGCAATATATATATTATAGTATCTATGAAGAAATTAATTTAAATGCAAAAACGTTTCAATTAGTCTTTGTTTCCCAGTTAAAATACTTGTTTAAGATAGCTTGCTTACTCAGAGAATGTATCTTGTACGGAGTGTATTTTGTCTTACTACACTGGTTATACAAGTATAAACAAGTTTAATTACAATAAAATATGCTAATGCTGTAGGACAAAATGCACTTGTATTAAAGATACAGCATTAGTATCTCATAAAATCTCATGCAATGTTTCTTCTCATTATCTTATTTTAAGGATTTTCAGATTTTAATTGCAAAATAAGATAAAAGTACTTAATTGCTTTATTAATGTAATATTATTGATGTTACTTTGTTTTAATTACCATGGTATTTAAACAGTAAACAATCTGTTTTATACATATTTTTTTGTTTTCCACTGGTATCCAGAAAATGATTACCCTTAATTTTATTTACTGTTTGATATATTTGTTTCCATACAAGCTAGAAAAATTGTATGGTATTAGATCATGCAAATAGAGTTTTATAGTTTGTTTTATTACAGTCATTGTTGGGTTAGGTTTGGGTTGCACTTTTTTTCTCATGAGATGGATGAAATACCAGCAATAACAGTACACATATTTTTTGTTTTACATTATTTTAAGCTTTTTAAGCACATCAGAACCGAGAAGCAGAATGTGATTTGTCAAAGTCATTTGTGTTGGCTGACCCTGACATTTAATCTAAACCATCACAGTTATGATCAGTCTTTAATCTAGAACACACAATGCATTCTCTGCATATGTCATTTCCTTTCTCACATGTGCAGATATGCATATGTGTGAGAATTATGATGGCAGCAGCTTCTCAACATCCTGCCAATAAAGCAGCATGCCCCACACACATAGACATATGCAGCCAAGCCACAAGATTCAGTGCTGCATTGTGACTAAAGTGACTAAAGGCTATTGGGACTATTTTCCTAGGTATGTTTGTGTTTCTTTCTTACTTTCATTTAAACCAGTCTGAATTGAACAAGCTTGCATTTTCCTCACAAAACCTTTTCAGGCATTTTTCAGGCATCCTCTGAGAAGTCTGAGAAATGTCTGTTATTACAGTATTTATATAGTGATTTATGATATTGTTGTCAGACATTATTCCTTATTTAATGTAATTTTGACAAACATATTCTAAGATACCGGTCTTTCCCCATTCAGGTAGATTGCATGATAACAAACAGCTGCCCAGGGGTGTTACCAAGATGGCCACCGAGCAGACTAAGTTGCCTTGAAAGCATTTTGGTAATGCCTACATCCAGACAGTGGACATTTCCAGTTTAGTTAAATCCCATCCAAAAGAGCACATGTAATGGCATGTGTCCTTTGTTAGCAATTGCAACTCAAATGTTGATGTTAAGAGATGTGACGACCCCACATCAAACTGAAAATGTCATTACGAGAAATGTTGTAACAACTGTATAAACAATGGAGCCATAGTAGTCCAAAACGTTAGGCAAGAGTGGAAAACGTTGAGTCCAAGTCTCTCAAATTTCATTAAAAAAATCCCCTCACCAATGTTTACAATGTCAACCTGTATCCAAACAGAATTTTACGTCTTTAAAGTGTTTTTTTTTTATATGGTGCGCAGCAGTGGATGTATTACAAGACAACTCCCAGTTTTATTACTACTAATCAGAAAAGGCTTACCATTTATGGACAGGACTGTTATTGTGAGGTGCCCTTTATGATGTCAAAGATTGAAATCCTTCTGGGATGGTTCAGCCCATCGGTGTCTGTATAAACAGTGAGATTTTTCCATAAACCATCTCACACAAACATTTGACCTGCTGCTTGGGTTCGAGTACCACATTAATGACTGCTACTCTGACACATTTGCATGATCATGATGGTTATGTAATTGTGATAAAATAACAGACAAGTGCACTCAGACTCTTTTCTAACAGTTATATAACACTAATGAGGCAAATTCTGTGGGAAACCCAGTGGAAGTGATTTAGCCGCTTTTATCCAGATTTTCAAACTGGAGAAGGGACATCTGGAGTTGATGGTTACAGTGCATCAACAACAGATAACGTCAAGACCGATTGTTTGCGTTACGAAAGCCTTGACTTCATTAAACCATTGGCTAATGCTTGTAAGGATTCCTCTCATTGTTGCATGCAATGAGACAGGCGACTTCTTGACTTCAGGCTTTTGTTTCTCAATGATGAATATCTTGGAATCAAATGAAACAGTTTTAATCTAAATTTGTACAGGCTTTCAACTCTGAAATTAATTGTACTAATTGTAATGTAATAAATATACCGGTGTATGGTGTCATGGTGTTGAATGGTGTCAGATGTGCAGTATATGAGGGATAAAACTTATTCTTACAAAAAGTCGAAATAATTACTGAATCTTAATTTTGGGGTGAACTACTACTGTACCACTAAGATGGCAGGGTTGGTCTAAATAATAGTGTTGCAATTTTTTAAGCTGCAAATGAATAAAACGTGACATGTAGTCCATGTTAAATCGGCTGCGATTTAAAACACATGTCAAGTTACTCTGCCAATCATGACTCTCTTGCCGTGGGACACAGCATAGATCATGTCACATGTACAGAGTAGCAGATACAAATCATTTTAATTTCTGAATTTCTTCTATATTCCATTTATCTATTTCCGTTGAAAGGAAAAAATGGCCACTGTTGCATAACAGCTGCAAAAAATACCATCAAATCTCAAAATAAAGCTTTTGTAAACTGGACGGCTAGGTTTTTGAAAATGTTAGAAAACTAAGTTTCTCTAGTCACGCCCACTGTGAAATTTCATTGGTCCCGAATACACAAAAAACGTGTATATATATTTTGCTTAATGACGAACTGCATATCCCAACACAAGTAGTAAAAGAAAACTTCAGAGAGTGAAAACACTGATAATACATATTTATATACATACACATTTATACAAATTCAGAACACCCATACCCGTGTCTTTTGTCTGATTTGATCATCTCTTGTTTTCATCTGAATTGTTTTGTCTTTGTTTTTTGTTTTTTTATTGGACTATCCATTTTTTTAATTGTAATTTTAATACACGAAGACAATAGGCCACAAATGCAACATAAAAAATCCACTTTGAGAGAGAGAGAGACACACAATGATATCCATGTTTATGAGAGTACATAAAACCAGCAATGAGCTCTCAGAAACTGGTTATCAGGATATGATATGAAGATATTTGGGAGCCTACAATGTCCTGTCTAAGAGCTGCTAGAAAACAACTATAGTTTCAGTAAGCGAGAACCGTAATTTCTTGCGCGCACCCCTCGATGGACTCCTTCATGAGCACTGCAAACTGTTTTCATATATATTTTATGTCTATTCCATGTAGCAGCTGTTAATTGGAATTAAAGGACACATAGAACCTGATTTTTTCCACTGACTTGGTATCAGGTTTGACAAATAGACATCACTATCTATAAATGTTTACATCATGCTCTTGAAGGTGTCCTATAGGTTTTCGGTAAAGGGGAAGGGTCATCCGATGAAGTTTAACCAGTGCAAGACGCTACCTAAACGCAGAATAGATCGAGGGTCCAATAGTCTTAATACTGAGTGCAGTTAGATTAGCATAACACTTTTTTTAATTGTTTAACAACAGTTTGGCATTCAGTTATGTTTATATAGCACCACCCATTGATCAGGTTAACATTCTAAATCAGTTTTTTACTCAACCATGATGACATATCAAGAGAACGAAATTAAAATTGCATTCACGACTCAACTAACACTGCATATTGTCAATGCTGCACCAGTATTAAGACTACAGACTGTTACAGGCTCTTTGAGGGCTCCGGTTTAGTTCAGGTGAGAGGTGAGGGCAGAGAGACAGTGGAGGAAAGCTGGAGGGTTCGATCATGGCCAGTTTAGGTCCAGAGCAGGGTCCAAGGATCCTAACTGCAGCTCCACACTGACTCACCATCCCAGGCTCCCACTAAAACCCAAAAAGAATGACAAGTATGTGAATCAAATCAAATGCAAAACATGTTTTCATTTGGAACATTTTTACTTAAGTTTGAATATTGTTTAAATTTGATCATTGCAAATAATCTGCCTGATATTTGTAATAACAAATAATCTTTCAGTAAATAATATATACAAAATAATGATATTAAAATATTAAGTGGGGTCTGAATACTTAGGACCATGTGATATTTCAGTTTTTCTTTTTTAATAAATCTGCAAAAATGTCAACAAGTCTTAAATGATTTTAGCAAATGGCTGCAATATAACAGAGTGATAAATTTAAGGGGATCTGAATACTTTCCATACCCACTGTATATGATAAATTACAGGATGCATAAAAAAATACAATATATCACTTAATATAATGAATATATAAGTGTTACCTGTGAAAATGTGTGTGTCGTCACTGACGGTGGGTCCTGGGTAACTGGTGTGATGAGATGTGGGCTGAGTTGATGCTGTAATTAAAGGGTTTTGGGGTAGTTGTACGGGATAATCAGGTGGCCAGTGTAGAGCTCCTGTGCACTGTAGCTCTCCGCCCAGATCTTATCTACAGAGCAGAGAGACTGTCACTACCACAGAACAAAGGATTATGGGAAACAGACAGTCTGTTCTCATGCGTCTGCAAACTTTAGCTTGCTGGGGCTGATATTGTTCAATGCAAGCACATCATTTCTGTCAGCACGGTGCTTCGAAAAGACATTTTGGCATGCAAACACATGCTTTTTAGACATGAAGAGACAAGACATTACCCCAAAACCCTACGATTTCATGTGGTTCAATTTCATATATTATTGTGACCGTTTTTTGTTGTTGCTTTTCAGGGTGGGCTCTAAAAAGGAAGCATGCATGTCATTATGCTGTCTCTTAAAGTGATTTTAGTTTATTTGTTGATATCTTCCCTCATTCTGCGTCATACCCAACTTCCAGTGAACATTGGTTTAGTTAAATACTGATAAGCAGTAATGAACAGTCCTCATTTATTTAGTTGATGTTTCTGTTAACTGACTGCAAACTGTATGTGCAGTAATCTCCTCTAGCTAGACCAACTCAAATTGATTCATTTAATAATGCCTGCAGGGTTTGGAAATCATTTTTATTATTATTAATACACATACAAACAGTGCTGTTCAAAAGCACTCGTCCATTCTAATTTAATTTAATTATAATTTAACATTCGAATCTCCTCAGTTAACGGTTGGTTAAAGTGCATCAGCTAAAAACTGTACATACATACACGAAACACGCACAGAAATCTGATTTACAGACTGATTTCAGCTCTTTGTTTGTCTTATCGTTTTTTGAATGAGTAAAAACGCACAAAATTATGTCAAAATGCCCGTTTTTGGCAAGATTTAAATGAGTTAAAATGTCTCAAAAGAATGTAAGAAAATCAGATGTGCGTCAGGTCTTAAAGTGACAGAAGCCTAATAAACTTGCTGCTGTCTTGTTTATTTGTTCTTTTTAATGACTGTTTACTTTGTCTTTAAAAAATGTTAAACTTTATTTTAGGTAGGCTGTTGTTTTTGTTGTGGTATAAAAAATGTAAGAGAATTGTGAAATTTCACTGGTAAAAATTTGGTGTTATCATAACCTTATTTATTATGGATGAAATGGGTTAAAAACAAAGAAAACAAAAAGTTTAATTCACTTTACAACAAGAAAAAATCCATTTATTAAAGACATCAGTAGCAGTATTGATATCGGTGAAACTGCCCTTCATTCATAGTACTTCATAAAAAGATGCCATTAAACAACACAAACGGCACCATCTTTATGTTGTCTCTTAATTTGGAGATTCGCTGTGAAGTTATGTATTACAATATAAAAATATTTTATACATTTTAATCTTCGGAGCGATTAATTACAGAACAAATGTGCAATTAAGTATTCTTTTAATCGATTGACAGCTCTAAAATATATATACCATTCAAAGGCTGAATTTATTTATAATAAAAATATAAAAATATATTATAAATTATTTCTATTTTAAATAACTGTTTCTATGTGAATATGAATTTTCATCATCATTCCTCCAGTCTTCAGTCACATGATCCTTCAGAAATCATTCTAATATTCTGAGTTGCTGCTTAAGACATATTTATTATTATTGTCAAAGTTGAAAACATGTTCATTGTTTTTATGATTCTTTGATGAATATATAGTATTTATTTGAGATAAAAATCTTTTGTAACATTATAAAAGTCCTCACTGTCAATTTTTTCATCCTTACTGAATAACAATATTAATTTCTTTAAAAAAAAAAATCTTACTGACCCCAAACTTTTGAATGGTAGTGTATACATTTCAGAATTTTGGAATATTTAATACACCAAATGCATAAACTTTTTTTTTTCAGAGTTAAACTTTGTATGTGTTTAATTTTATTGATTTGGTAACCCTAATAATTAAAAAGTGCTTATCAGCATGTTTAACTTTTTTTTTTTTTTTTTTTTTTAGGAGGAGGAGGAGGAGGAGGAGAAATTGAATCTGTTGAGGGCAGGGAGAGCGTGGAAAATGTATAGTCTTAATGCACCATCTGGGATTATGTTTAACCACAAAACTATACATAAAGAGAACAGGCTTAAAAAAGGGAGGGAAAAAACAAAACCAGAGAAAATGAGATTTGTAGACTATTTCATAGCAGTGCAATTATAAATAAGTTACATATGTAGATTTTTATATCAAAACAAATAACCTTTAAAATATAAAAAGTACAGAAAATACTTGCTAATAAAAAAACGTCCCAATGGAAACCTCAGAAGCATGTTTGCACTGCTATGACATGGTCAATAATCTCAAACAGGCACAGCGAGACAGGCAGGGTTTGATGTCACATGGGGAGGAACAGGGCAGCTGAGATTGGCTTTTACATGTCCATCAAAGAAATGCTCACCCTTCTAAAACAAAATGGCTGCCAGTGAGGCTATGCCCAAATTCCCTCCTCATCATCCTATTGGTTAAGAGATGGCAGGGTTTTAGCCAAGTGCAGCATGGGAAAAAAGATCAGGTTAGTATGCGAATATATCCAAGTAGAAGCGACCCGTAAGCACAGACGCAGGATCAGCTTTCAGCATCTTTGATGTTTGAGTATTGTATTGCAAGGTTTAAGGGAAACTGATCCTGGATCTGCGCTTAGGGGCGATTTCTACATCCATGAATAAGAATAAAATCCATAGGGTTGAGAAGTTATGATCTATATGAAGGCAGTAAAAAGGAAATGATGGCGTCTGCGTTGGAGATGAGGGCAGCTCCATTTCAATTATGATAACACGACTGCAATGGAAATGGACAATGGAGCGTCCGTTTCCAACTCAGTTTCTAATATTAATATTTTATTAACAAGTATGAAACTGACCACACCTCCAATTTGTCTTTCTTGGCTTGCTGTTAAGATTAAGCTCCTATGAATATGAGATAAGCAAAATACAGCAACGGTACAATTATTTCATATTCAGCCATACTGAATTTCCACTGAAGGAAAAAAAAAGCTGATGACAGTTGGACCAGTTCACCAAAAAAATGAATATTTTGTCATCATTTACTCATGTTGTTATACAGGTTTGGAATGAAAGTAAATGATGACAAGATTTTCATTTTGGGGTGAACTGTCCCTTTAGCACGTTTCTGATCTTTGTAGAGGTCCGGATTGTGACCTGATCGGGTGATTTCGGAGGTTTATGGTTGGTCTGGTCAGGTGGTGTTTTCAAGTAGCCATCGTCGTAATTATCCGCCATGAGCTTCATACGGTTCTGTGTCTAGGAGAAAAGAGGAGGCACAGATGTAAGGAAAGAAAGGGGGGTAGAAAAGGATGAAAGCGAAAAGGTTAGGGAGGTCGATTAGGGGTCGAGAAGAAGAGATCAATTAAAACGAGCACATCAATAGACCTTGTTTGCATTCAGAAACTCACCAGTCAAAACAAAGATGTATTTTGTCTAGGCCTTTTAAGTTCTCGGCTACTCTATGATCATTGATTTAAAGCAAATAAACAACTTGACCTTGAGGACAAACAGATACGCTCGGAGCTCGGAGCCTTGTGACGCAGTCCGTACCTGCTGTTTGAGTTGCTGCACCAAACGATCTTTCTCCCTCCGCAGCTGAGCCACTTCCTCTTGTGTCTTCTTTTTTTTAGATGAAGACAGCTCCAGCAAGGCTATGTTCGCATCTTTCTCACTTATGGCTGCCAGCAGAGCCTCCTGTCTGCGAATTACAATTGTTTAACATTATGAAAATATTTTTAACTAAATTAAAAACATATCTATATCTATATTATTCATAACATTACTATTACTATTATTATTCATTGCATGCTATTAAAACTGATTAAAAAAATCAAGAACGAAAATACAAAAAATAAAATGACATCATAAAAGCTAAAATAACCCTGGTTGAAATGATTAGAAGTCAAAGCCTAATGTCAAACAGCACTTTACGGAAGTACTGTGGAAGTGCTCTTCAAAGTTTGTGACCTCATCGACAATGACCAGGTGTCTTACAACCCTCAACAGAGCAGGTTAAAGGATGTTTGCTTTCACAAGTACAAAACATCTCAACGGATTATGGATTTTGTCAAAATGACTGTGTGTAATTGTCTCAGAAAGACCGAAATAGCTTGTTTATTCTCAGTTTTTCTAGATTCCCAGGAGCACGGCTGAAATATGGAGACAGAAATAGCAAACAGAACAAGCCACGTGCAGAATGAATCATCCTCTGCATTTATGATCTGTACAAATAAATGGTATTAAAAAACATAAACTCAGTTAAAATTTTACAGCCTTTTTTCTGTCATGATGTTTATCGCTGTTTACTCCATATTAATGGATTTATATTATTAACATTAAAGCTTGCCAGAGTGACCTCAGAATGAGATCTGATGAAAAAGATGGTTATTTAATGATTAAATATCTGATCTGGAAAAGCAATTTAGATCGTCTTAGGCTCATTGCACAACATATCGCAGATGAAGATGCCATATTCTTTAAATCTTTACAATATGCTTTTTGTTGCTGTTCCTGAACGTTATATTGTACATGATGATGCCTGACAAAGAGGGACTAGAATACATTAGTAGAATAAGTTCAAAGTTTCAATTAGTGAATATATTGAGAAGATTATGATTGTAACTGAATAACCATTTTGAAAACCAATAGGTAAAATCCCACTGTATCAAATCAATATATCACTCATTTTTATTGTAGACAGTCTAACATCCAATGCACTTTTAAAATTAAAGTTTCTTAATTATCATTAGCGTTTCCACCACAGGAACTTTCTCCAGGTGCTAGTGGCTTTGGGGTGGAACTCGGTGTGTTTTGACCGCAGGGACCAGGGTCTAAATGAAGTTTTGGGTAAAAATTTCCCCATCAGAAAGTACCTCCTCGCTAAGTAGTACTTTTTCAAAGTTTAGGAACTTTCTGGGTGGAACTTGGGCACTGCACGTGCTGATTGGTTGAGTTCACGTATTATTTTGATTCGTCGACCACCATTTTTAAAAGTCTGTTACGGTGCGTGCAGTATGAGATGTTTGCTATTCAAATCAACTATGGAGTTTAAAAATTATGACTGATGGACCGACAACGAAGTTCAGGCTTTATTAAGCTTAAAAACGGAGGACTAAACAGCAAACAACTCTTACTGCACACACCACAACAGACTTTTAAAAATGGTGGTTGAAAGAAAATGCTGTATGGAGTCAACAAATCAAAATGCTGTGTGAACTCAACCAATCAGCATGTTCAGAGTGCAAGTCCCACCAAATTCTTGAACTTTGAAAAAGTACTATCTCGTGAGCAGGGACTTTATGAGGGGAAATTTTTTACCAGGAACTACATTTAGACCCTGGTCCCTGCGGTCTAAACACAGAGTACAACCTCAAAGTGCCTAGTTCCTGGGGGAAAGTTCCTGCGGTGGAAACGCAGCTAATGGTTCTTTTAAGAACTGTTCACTGAATGGTTCTTTGGGAAACCCAAAATGTTTCATCAGTGCAAAAAAAACCTTTTGGAACCTTTACTTTTAAGCAAGTGATGCAACAAAACTAGGTACAGTGTAAATAAGAGATTTATTCTGCTTTGTAGACAGCTTTATTGATTTATAATGGAAAATCCATGTGCACGGGCAGTCAGTGAGCTCACGCTGTGTTCAGACACATGAAATTTTGTAAACTAGCAGTGACACCTTCATTCATTATAATAGGATGAAAGTGTTCTAATATTGTGTTGCCTGCTTTTTGTATATAATTTATTAAAAATCTGAATTACACTATTTTTTTTCATGCTGCTATGAAGGCCAATGCGAAGTTGGTTATTTAGTCACTGTCTTGATGTACTGATATATGAGACAGAATGAAGTCATTAAGGACCAGTTTGTAACCTATCTAAAGAATATGGCCTGTAGATTCCCTGTGCAATGTTTGCAAACCCTCTTTGTTCTTTCAGGCTTTACTGAAGTTTCTTTGCAAGCACGGTTATGGTATGATGTAAACAGAAAGTTGGTAACGTACTTCATCTCCAGCACTTCCTCCAGATGTCGCCTCCTCTCTGCCCTCAGTGTGGTGAGATGAGCTTCTTTCTCAGCCAGAGACTGTTGGGTGGACGACATCTTGGCCTTCATGGACTCAAGCTCCAGCTTCACCTTCTCCATCGCTCCAAGTAACTCTTCCATCTTTTTAAGAAATAAACAAAAGGTAAATCTCTTTCACACGCTGATTAAAGATGCAGTCCCCGTTGTAACAGTTGTTTGGGAAATTTTTGCGGGCAAAATCCAGTAATTTCAATAGGAATCCATGGAATTGTAAATGTTGTGTGAGGGTGAAAGATTTCTCCACGCAGGAGATTCATATCAATTCAATTCACATTGATTTTTACAGCTCTTTTCACAATAAAAAAGTTTCAAAGCAGCTTTATAGAAAATGCATGTTTCTTCATTACAATTTCAAAAAAGTCAATTGTAATGAATTACAATTCATTACATACAAAAAAGTAATCGGATATCAGATTTCTGAGATCACGCGAATTCGCCATTTTGACCAAAAAAACGCTGCTTGGTTTAAAAACATGACTTCTGTGTGAGCTGTAATGGACCTTTTTTGCTTGTGAAATTTTGCTAGATTTTGATGAACGTGACTAACATATGACCAAATGCAAAAAAAACATTAAACATTGACTGACCCTGAAACTGATCCAGAAATCGATTCGTTTTGATTTGAAATCAGCTAATCTCTACTAGAAAATCCAGGTAAAATTGGCTTCTTGGTGGTATTAAATGTTTTCTAGCTGGTCCAAGCTCATACAGATGGTAAATAATCTAGTGAGGCAGAGTTTGACCTGGTTGAACATCTTGGTCAAGCTTGTTAGTGCTGGTAGACTATCTTGGACCAGCAAGAAACCAGCTACCATGTTCCGTAAACCAGCTTGACCAACTTAATTTGGTGTGAGCTGGTTTCTCAAATAAGTGGAGAATACAGGTATGAATGTAAATAACACTTTTGGTTTTCTAATTTTTGCGTGTTTCGATATTTTTAATAGTGGATTAGCATGCTAGCACAGTAGTCCTCAACCTTTTTGATTCCAAGGCCCTGCACTTTTCATAATAATATTCAAAAGCCCTTGACTTTTTCAGTTTCCCATGATTTACTGGATAAGGATTGAGAATATTTTAAAATATTTTTACTCACAATCTCTAGAGCTTAGCATAACTAGAAAAATATGCATTCATTATAAAATGCCCATGAAGTTTTTTAAATTAAATGTATAAATTTACGTGGCATTTATAGGTCTAGAAATCACACTTCACACAAGTCTTTCAAGACCATGGGAGTCCTTGGTTCTTCATTGGAGAAAAAAACCCAGTGTGGACAGTTGGTAAAACACTCTCATAGAAGTTATGTCTTTAAATTCATCGCTCTAAACATACACATCCCATCTCCACATACACATGCAGATGGCATATCAAGTTAAAAATAGTTTTTAAAGAAATAGTCGAATAGTTATTGACGTAACACATTTACTAGTCAATTCTGAACGTTTGTAATTTTGCTTGTAAATATTGAAGCGTTGACCTGTTTCTCCTGGTGGGTTCGTGCAGCCTCCTCCTGTGCCAGAACCATCTCCCTCTCGGCTGTGATTTGAACACTCTCTCTGAGAGCTTCCTCCAGCTCCTCGATGCGCTCTGCCTTCTGTCGCAGGGACTCCTGGGGTAGACAGGGTTCAGCTCATCATAAGCACACCAGCACAGTTTGACAATTTTGGAAATATACAGGGATCTGTCAAAACACAGGAGCTTATGACAAGGCTGTCATAACTGTTCCTCTGTAAGTCTCACCTGCTGTGGGCCATCGTTGACATTTCTGCCCTTCCCTGGTGGCTCCTTGTGTTTGCCAGAGGACTTCTTACTCTGCTCTTTCATTTGCCTGAAACATAAACATGAAGTGGTTGTGAGGGTTTAATAGTAAAATTAAGAGTTTTTGGGTGCAGGGGGCTGAGAGGTTTATAACACTAGCAATTTAATAGCTCTTAAAATATATATATATATATATATATATATATTATTAGTCAAATATCACCAAGCCTGATCACATGTATAATAACTTCCTTGTGCTATTTATAAAGCTAAAACAGTGATTATATGATGCAGCAAAATACATTTCCTTTCTTTTTTTGCACTTAAAACCCCATGAAATCACTAGATGAACGCAACTTTCCATGGGACACATTGAAGCGCTCATCACTTTATTTGAAAATAAGTGAATGGCTTTATTTATGTCATTTATGCACTATGCACTACTTTCTTGTTCGTTCTTGAGATCTTATAATTGGAAATTAGGGATACACAATATACTGGTAATATACTGGTTATCAGATGATTCTAAAAGTGTATCTGATATTTAATAATCAGATATTTGATTTTTCATGCAAATTTTCCTTATTTATACATTTAGATTAAGTTAATCTTTAAATCCTTAAATAATTTAATAACACTGTTAAATGTAATCTTTAGCAAATCTCAAAATGAAAAACAGTTTTTCATACTGTAAGTCAGAATGTTGAGATTCCTAAATTCACTTCTAGCATTTAAAATGACTGATTTTACTTTTTAGTGTTTTCCTTATAATTTACTTAGACAAAATACTATTGAATTTGTCAGTTATCAGTCATAACATGAAAATAATGATCGGGCAAAATTTTAAGATTGGTGCATCCCTAGAAAAATACGATCTGTAAATTATGAATTCGTATGTCTGCTAAATAGTACTTTTGCCTTTTTAAATTTTAAGAGTTCACTATTAGATGACTAAAAGCTACAAAACATCTATTTCATGGCATCTCTAACAGGTTTAAACTTTAATTCTTGGTCCATTTATGTGTGTGGAAATACACATGTATCTACTAACCTGGAAGCCACACTAGGTACACATTTCCAGGTGAAAAAGTGAAAAAGAGGGAGACAAAAAGCAGAAGTTCAAAGGCCACTTAGTGTGAGAAAAAGTACTTGATCAGTGCTTCAACGCAAAAACTCAAAGAAGCCCAGTCAAAACATCAGCCTCGTCAAACGCAGACACTGAAAACGTTTTGACGGTAATGCTTAAACACGGCAGCAAAAATGGATAAAGACGTAACATGTTTTGACTGCGACACCAATACAACAGATAATCACATTTATAGAAGAGGAGAGAACAAGCCATGGTGAGCAGGGAAATAGACTGACCTCTCCAGCTCACTGATTTTTCTGTCCTTGTCGTTCTTCTCGTTCTCCATCTGACGCAGGATGTCCAATAGACGATCAACTTCAGCCTGGGCTTTGGCAGAGTCCTCTCTGTGTCTGGCCACATCAGCCTCAAGCGAAGAAATCCGCTCAGATATCTCCGCGTTGGCCTGTGAATTGGCTGCGGCACTCTGGGCCTAATAGATGACCGTGATATAAACACACCCACAACTTACATAAACTCAAATATATAGTCCATGCTTACTCTTGCATTGCACTGTGTTCCAACATTTTTTGACCAAACTATTTCCGTGACCTTTCAAGATTTTTAGAAATTGTAGATTTCTGGGTGAAAATAGTTCAACAATTTGATGTTTCTCCGAAAACAGTTCAAACAAACATTCGCAAACTGCAGTTCTCGAGCTCTGGTTAGAAGCATAGTTTCTTGTTTTTCTGACGTGTGGACTTGATAAATCGTTATCTTGAGCAAAATAAGAAGCTGACATTGTACAATGTATATCTTTTATTTTGAATACATACAAATGTCATTTACATGTTTTAGTTTGTTTGTCAAGAGATTTTAAGCACCGTTTTTGAAGAGTGCTCATGTGAGTAAGTGTTCTAGTACATAAGAACGAGACTGTGATTGAATTTGGAAAAAAAGCAAAATATCTGAGAAAAATGCGAATTAGTACTCAGATACCATGTCCGTAATTTAAAGCAAAAAATCTAGCATTAATTCAATCTCAATCGGATTCATTTAAAGGAAGTTATTACTCCACCACCTGCGTTGCATCATGGACAAAAAAAATGTTTTGCGGCAATACGGTTTTGGTAAACAGTTGTGACTAGGTAGTTGATTTGTTCAACATTTGTTCAACATTTATCGTACTATGGTAGTGAAGCAGCGAGTTGCGTTGTTGTACAGGAAACGCACCCCAGTTTGGGTTCCTGTTAACTTCCATTCTATTTTTTTGTTCATACAATAGAAGTCAATGGGAACTGAAGCTGTTTAGTTAACAACATTCTTCAAAATATCTTCTTTCCACAGAAGAAATAAAGTTTAGCATGACAAACAAGGGTGATATATTTATGTTTTGGTGAAAAACATTTCCAATATATTTTTACACTACAATTTATCTACACAAAAACATTTTCAAAACCAATATCTAGCCAATTAAATATTTTATAGAAGAGAAAAAAAATTACCAAAGTATTATGTTATCTAATTTCCATGACCTTTTTAAGACTTCTCCAGGCCTGGAAATCGCATTTGTAAAAAGTATGCCATTTAAAGAACTTTGGTTTACACATTACTAATGTAATGTGATTTAGGACGTTTGTAATCTTTTCTCAAGTGGATAGTATGCAAATATTGAGATCCAGAAAATTGGAATGCTCTCGCTCACCTTCTTCAGTTGGTTCTCAAGCTTAGTGCATTCCTCCCTTCTCTGCTCCAGGGCAATCTCTAGGCTTTTCAGTTTGGAGTCTTTCTTCAGGCCAGATGAGGCGAGCGACGATGCATGCTCTTTGAGGTCCAGCAGAGAAGTCTGAAACCAAACTTAGCATTGAGGTCCAAGATATACAACTTACAAACACTTTTAGTATACATGTTTCTTTAGAATCTCATGACATGACAGACACTCAACCAACCTGTCACATAGGATATCTGCTTGTATGTATGTCTCGAGGTTGACCCCCTTACTTATGATCAGATTTCTCTTTTTAAAATATTTATTACACATATAAATCAACACTGACCTTATTTTCGTAATAAATGTAACATAATTTTCTTAATCAGGAATTTGTCTTGTTCCCTTTCGAGAGCGGTCCCTTTGATACTGCGTAGAACACTGCGGGAAATCCCTTTCCTTACAAAATGTTGAAATATTATAGGCTAACGCCAGTTAGAAAAGCTGGCCAATTGCTGCTCTATATGTAAATCGCATGCAATACTGGCGGTAAATGAGCAGTATAAAAGGCGAGGAGAGCGGCAATTACCTCAGAATCTCTTCCTTCACGCTCATCGTTCATCGTTGAAGTTGCAACTTGAGGATTTATTCTCTTTGCAGCATCTGTGCGGGTCCCGTGGACCTGCCAGATAACCACCCCCATTTGCGGAGCTTGCCTGGGCTAGGCCCACGCTGAGGTGGCCTTCTTGGACTCTGGGAACTGCTCCTAATGCGCAGACCTGCCAGTACGTATTATTAGAGCCAGAAGGGACTACGCATGGTCACTTACTGGAGCTTGGCCCACTACCGCCCTACTGTCCCTGTGAGCAGGTGGGCCCTGCGATGGCGACGACGACGTTGACTACAATGACGATGAAGGAGATACGTGGGATCGCCGCCCTCTACCATCTCCCCATTCTCCTGTCATCTTCACGGGAGAGGCCTTCCACCCACCCGCGTCCGTCGCCGATTTTGTCTCTTTCGGCACAGCTAGAGAAGGTGACTCTATGTCCATCTCCGCTTCAGAAAAAGATTGGGTGGCATCCAAGTCCGACCGCCCAGAAGTCGAAGCCCCTGTTGACTCATGAGGGTGCTGGACAAAGCAGTGAGTTAGACCTCACTTGGAATGCCCCGGACGAGCCAACTAGCTGTAAGCTGGACTCCTGGCATTTCCAGACAGGCCGCCACCAGGCCGCTCAGAAAAGGAGGACCCCCTTTTTCCCGGACGTCCATGCTCACATTGTTCAATCGTGGTCTGCACCCCAAATCAGCGCGTGTCCACCCATCTACCCACGCGTTCTTCTCCCACATGGACGACGCGGAGGCCCACGGATATGTGCGCACTCCCCCCATCGAGGAAACCGTTGCCACTCACCTGTGCCCATCTGCTGCCTCCTTGGGGTCGGATCTCAGCCTGCCTTCCAAGCCTTGCAGGTTTATTGGCAGATAAGGCTTATGGCTCCGCGGGAGAAGCGGCCTCAGCACTTCACTCCATGGCAGTGCTGAAGGTGTTCCAGGCAAATCATCTGCAATCTCTGGATGACGCTGGTCTCGACGCGGAGGTGGTGCAGCTAAGCACATGCGCCACGCCACTCACAGCTAGCCCACTCTCAGAGAGAGCGGTATGCATATCCTAAATTACTTGGACGACTGGATGATTTTTGCCCATTCACAAGATGTGCTGATAAGTCATATGGATGCGCATCTGGGAAGTCTGGGGCTACGAGTGAATATGCAAAAGAGTGTATTCACCCCGTGTTAGTCGATAACTTATCTTGGAGTGTGCTTCGACTCGATAGCTATGAGGCCCAGCCTCTCTCAGCAACGTGTGGAGACCATAATTTCTACCATGCACCGTTTTAAACTGGGCTGGTCTGTCCTGCTGAGGAAATTCCAGAGGCTTCTGGGCTTGATGGCGTCAGCATCCTCGGTCTGCCATCTGGGTCTCCTGCATATGCGCCCGCTTAAGTTCTGGCTCAAGTCTCAAGTCCCGTGGAGGTCATGAACATCAGGCTATTTGCACATTCCGGTCAATCACAGCTGCATCAGGACTTTGAAACCGTGGCGCAACCTGGACATGTACAGACAGGGCGTGCCCCTGGGCTTAGTGACGAAACGCATTGTTGTCACAACGGACGTGTCCACCTCAGGGTGGGGCGCGGTTTGTGTGGGCTCACCGGTGTCAGGCCTCTGGTCAGAGTCACAGAGAGAGTGGCACATAAACCGTCTGGAGTTACGTGTGATCTCCCAAGCGCTGGAAACTTTTCTGCCTCAGCTCGAGCAGCAGCATGTTCTGATTCGCACCGACAAGAGGTCTGTGGTCATTAATCGCCAAGGCGGCATCAGATCCACAATTCTTTTCAAGCAGGCAAAACGCCTCCTTTTGTGGACGGATCGGCATCTTCTCTCCATCATTGCAACGTATATCCCCGGTTGTCTAAACCGTGGAGTGGATTTGCTTTCAAAGAGCGAGATTCCTCAGGGAGAATGGAGACTTCACCCCAGCGTGGTGAGGAAAATTTGGTCCCGGTTTGGGACAGCGGAGGTGGATCTGTTTGCGATGAGAGAGATCGTGCATTGCCTGCTGTTCTTCTCAATGTCCCACTCCCCGCTCCGGGGAAATGCTCTGACTTCACCAAGCTCTATGCGTTCCCTCCGGTGAAAATTTTGCCTCTGGTGCTATGCAAAATCTGGGAGGAGAGAGTGTCTGTGATCCTCGTCGCCCCGAATTGGCCAAACCAGCCATGGTTTCCGGATCTCAGAGAAATGCTGACAGCCGCTCCATGGCGGATTCCGCTCAGAACGGATCTATTATCACAAGCGAACAGTGTGATTTGGCATCCCAACCCGGAGCTTTGGAAACTTCACGTGTGGATGCTTCAGGGTCATTAGAGTGCTTTAGCGCCTTGCCTCCTCTCGTCCTCTCCACACTTACGGAATCCCACGCACCAGCCACTAGACGCCTTTACACCTTAAAATGGCAAGTGTTTGTAAAATGGTGCTGTGAGCTTCTTATCGACCCGTTTAACTGCCCCTTGTCGGATGTTCTACGTTTTCTGCAGCACAGACTGGATTGGCAGTCTGCCCTCCACTCTGAAAGTTTACGTGGCTGCTATTGCTTCGTTTCGTGCATCGATGGCCGGTCGGTCGATAAGTAGACACGACTTAGTGGTCAGATTTCTCAAGGGAGCGAGGAAGTTACTTCCTTCATGGCCACCTTCCGTGCCGCCGTGGGATTTGGCTTTGGTTCTGAAAGCACTCTCTCTTCCTCCGTTTGAGCCTTTGGAATCTGTTGCCGTTAAAGAGCTCTCGCTAAAAACTGTTCTCCTTCTGGCCCTCGCTTCAGCAAAGCGCGTTGGGGATCTACACGCATTGTCTGTTCGTGAGGATTGTAAGAGTTTTGGTCCCGGCGATTGTAATGTCACTCTCCGGCCAAAACAGGGCTATGTGCCGAAATCACCGTCTACGCCCTTTAAATCACAGGTCATTACTCTATCCGCCTTATCTGCTGAACCGTCAACCTCTCACACTCGCAGTGCTGTCAGCCCGGTCAGGGCGCTCAGGGTCTACATTGATCGCTCGGCCGCTTTTCAACAGTTGGACCAGCTCTTTCTGTGCTTTGGAGGCTGCTCTAAAGGACGGGCTGTTTCTAAACAAAGGCTTTCCCACTGGATAGTGGACGCGATTGCTCTGGCTTATGCTACTATGGGCCAGGACTGTCCCTTCCAAATCAGGGCGCATTCTACGAGAGCCATAGCTTCTTCTTGGGCTTGGTGTAAAGGTACGTCCATTCAGGAGATATGTTTTGCTGCTGGCTGATCTTCTCTGAGCACCTTCGCCAGGTTTTACAAACTGGACTTGCCATCTGTGGCTTCTCAAGTGCTCTTGGTGAGTTAATCTCTTTTTTCATATTATGCTGCACAGTTAGTTGCCGCTTGCTGTTGACGCTGTGTAGACTCGTTCCTATGCATTGTGAGCTACATCATTGTGTTGTTCTGCCCTTATCAGTGTGGTCTACACCTCTCTCTCATTATTCTATTGTTCACTTATGTGATCTTATGCTGCACAGTTGGTTGCCGCTCTGCTGTTGACACTGTGTTCACCCATGATTTATGTTTTATTTCACTTATTCTGTGTAGTTCTGCCCTTGTCAGTGCAGACTGCATTTCTCCCTTTTTCGTATGCAAATTTGGTTGGGCTTTAGCTCGTCTCTAATTGGCCTTGCTTCACCTATCGTATTTGAGCATCTGTAGCACCGCCACTTGTGGCTTGTGCATCTCTTGCTCCTCGCTCTCACATCGGGATTTCATTTGGTTCCCGCAGCGTTTTACACAGTGTCGAAGTGACCGCTCTCGAAAGGGAGCATCTCCAGTTACTGGTGTAACCTCAGTTACCTGAGAGGCGGGAACGAGACACTGCGTAAGCCGCTCTCTCTCAGCTTTGCGTTCAGTCGTGATTCTGAGGTGCTCTCCTCGCCTTTTATACTGCTAGTTTACCGCCAGTATTGCATGCGATTTACATATAGAGCAGCAATTGGCCAGTTTTTCTAACTGGCGTTAGCCTATAATATTTCAACATTTAGGAAGGAAAGGGATTTCTCGCAGCGTTTTACGCAGAGTCTCGTTCCCGCCTCTCAGGGAACGGAGGTTTCGCCAGTAACCGGAGACGTTTTCTTTTTATCTTGTTTCGTTTAAACAACATAGCAGGGCTATTATTGTTAACTAAGACTAAAACTATTAAAAACATTTTTGTCAATTGAAATATAAATTATCCATGAGCAACTTAAACTAAATAATTATTAGAATTGCTGCCTTGACAACTAACTGAAATAAGTTTAAAACCCTTTGACGCGTACGATCACACCGGTGTGATCAGTTTTGGCTGGTCCCTGGAGCATACGATCACACCGGTGTGATTAGAACGTTCAGTGCATCACGTGATCAACTGCCAAATTCAAACTTTCTTGCGCGCGTTGGCTTGCGCTGATCCAGTGTCAGACGCGCTCAGCGCTGTCAATATATCACACATATGCAGTGTTTTCAACCACATAATGTTTATTCTAGGTTTCAGACATTTAAATGCACATAAATACTAACAAAACAATACATTTAGAGTTTGTAAAATACACATTGACGTCTATGGAAGCGGCAATAACAATCTTTCCATAATAATTAGACGACACGTTTTGTTCATAGATACACAGTTTACTCTATTCCTCTATCAGTTCACCGGCTCACTTACTTTAGTGAATTTCGGGAGAAGTGGATGAATTCACGTGTTGTAAATCAAACAGATGCGATTCTTTGTACTGCGGAGCAAACTAATATGGCGGCGCCCATCGCGGTATAGCTGAACTAACGCGATCGTTATAAAGGTGTTTAAACAGCAAAACACATCTACTTGCGTATATTTGACAATCGGAATATCATATATTTAATGCTATAGCTAAAAAATTTGTGAATATTTTGAATAAAAAAAGGAAAAATGAAAGGGTTAAACATAAATAAAAGTGAAACAAAACTAAACCTGAAATAAAAATAAACCTAAATCGTAATATTTAAAAAAAAAAACAAGTATAATTGACAAAAACATATAACTAAATTAATAAAAATTTTAAATTACTTAAAATTAAAAAATATAAAAATAAAAGCTAATTATGAATAAAAACCATAAATAATCCAAAAATTACAATCGCAGCATAGATTTACTTGAGATGCAAAATTGTGACAAGATCTTGAAAATATCTGAATTTTAGTTTTTAATTGCCTGATATTAAATATTTTAAGATTTACTTGCGAGCAAAATTGCATGACAGTAAAACGTTTTCAGAGAATATATTTCTTTTTCGCAACCTCATCGGCCAATAACATTTACTCATTTTAAGTATAAACCTCACTGTATTTTCTTAGATTTATGTTCAAATCTATTTACCAATGGGGTAAGACAAATAAATTTAATTCAAGATATATTCTATGAAAAGTTTTTACTCTCAAGTAAATTTAACCCAAAGTATTTTTACAGGTTTTTAAACTGTAGTTTTTTGTGGCCCATTCAAAAGTGCATGTAATTCTACAGCAAGAGACATAACTAAATAAATATATAAAAAGTAATAATCATGTAATGTGCTTTTGATGGCATTTCTGTTTGTTGATCTCTAACCTCTCGGTCTGACAGATCTCCCTGCAGCATGCTGACTTTCTCCTTTAACTCCCTCAGCTCTTTTTTACTGCTATCCAGCTCCTCTGCTTTCTCTCGCTCCTCGCGGTCACGTTGCTCCTTCAGACGCTCAATAATGCGTTCCTGTTTAGAAGTGGACACATTAACACAGTGCCAAAAAGACAGCATATACAACGAACATGAAATGTTTATAACTAAGCACAGATGTTCCGACTCCAGATTACGACCATGTTGATGCCATTTGGAAGTGCACCAATGATTTGTCCTGTCGTCTCGTTGTGTGTTATAGCATCCTCTAGAGGTGATCCTCACCTTCTCAGCCAGTGAGTCCTCCAGTGTAGTGAGGGCTGTGTCTGTATTAGAGGTGTCTGTCTGTAGGGACTTCACCCTCTCTCTAAGGCTGCTCATCTGCTTCTCTTTATCCCTCAGCTGCTCCTGCAGGTTTTCAATCTGAAACACAGTTTTATACGCATCCAAAATTTATGGTAGTGAATTGTTTCTGAGTATTTTTAATAGTACTTCCTGCATTTGAACGAAAAGCTATTAGTTGAGTCATAAGCACTGTTTACTCAGAAGGATCTAACACACTATTCCTCACAGCTACCATTTTTGGAAAAATACTTAATTTAGTAATTCATGGTCAAAGTATGAAAAGAGTTTTTATACTTCAGCAATTTACCTACATGTATGATACATAATTATAGACCTGGATCATTTTGACTTCAAAATTGATTTTACTTGCAATGTAAAAAATGCTTGATGTGCACATTGAAAAATCTACAATGGTTTATGGTAAAATACCATGAATACAGTTATTGTTGTTATAATAAACCCTATATTAATTTACTGTTACAGTAACTGTGATGGAAATTATTTGGTGGAAAACGTATTTTAGAAGTCATTTTACTCAGGATTGTTTTTGTCTTTCTTATTTTTCTTACTTATTTTCTCCATTATTTATATATATATATATATATATTTGTATATATACATAATATCACTTTTTTTTTTTTACTTTAAATCAGTTTAACTGTATTAATTGTTCATTGGGTTCTCGTAAATCTATATTTTATGTATGGCATGTATGACTTTTGTAACTTCAGCATTTTTAACCCATAGTGGTTTGGTGACTCATTTTTATATGTGTAGATTTTCTAATGATATTTATCAGTTTGACAGTATTAATTGTTCATTAGGTTCTCGTAGATTTATTTTTTATTTTTTAACTCATTTTTTAATCTTGACTCATTTCTGACACGTGTAATGAGAACATTTTGTTCGTTGTTATGAACAGTTTCCTGTTATGAAAAGTAAAATAAAGACACGTTGCATTGGTGAATCATGCCCTCACTTTTTTCTGAAGGACGTTGACTTTGCGCTCCTTGACATCCAGCATGTCCTTCAGATCATGGATTTCTCCGTTGAGTGTGCTCTTTTCTTCAGACATTTCCTGGATTTGCTTACTCTTTTTGTTTAACGTGGTCTCCTTCTCCTCCAGACGCAACCTCAGAGCATCCACCTGCAAAGCAGTTGTGTGCAGTGTTCAGAGAATCTGACGGTGTGATGGCTGAAGACTAACCACTGGTGTGCTCTACTACCTCTGTCTGTAGAATAGCAGCACGTTGTTCTTTGGCAGTCAGAGACTCTTTGAGCACTTCAATATGCTGTTTGCTGTCGGAGAACTGGTTAGTCAGGGTTTCCAGTTTGGTCTGCAAGCCGAGGAGCTGGGTGTCCTTCCTGGAAAGGTCTTGCTTAACTTGGTCCATCTACATAAAAGAATTATTCAACATTTATTATATGTGATACTAATCCTGATGTGCTCTTCTAAAGCAGACCATGCAGTACCTTGTTCTTCATGAACTTGGTGTGGTTGCGGTAGACCTCCATCTGCTTGGCCTCCTCCTGCCGTTCTTCACAGCTGAGCATGCTACTGGATCGAAGCATCATGACCTGATCCTCAAGCTCCCTGAGTCCCCGCTCTAGAGAACCGATCTGAGAATCCTGAGACACGCGTCAAATTGAGGTTATAGGTCTGACGTCGATAATGTCGACCAATCACAATGTGCCAAATTTGAATATGCAAAATATGCAAGGTTTACTTTAATGCTACTTTTCTGTTGGTCACTGTTTACTTTCATTATTGAAACATACATAATGCCTAATATCATCAACAGAAGAAAGAAAATCATACAGGTCTGAAACAACTTGAGGGTGAGTAAATGAGTAGTTCAGAGTAGTTCACCCAAAAATGAAAATTATACCATGATTTACTCACTCTCAAGCCATCCATATATCTAGGATGGCTTGAGGGTGAGTAAATAATGGGATAATTTTAATTTTTGGGTGAACTATCCCTTTAAGCATATTCTTTTAAAGTGTATTATTTCTCATTTTAAAAGTATGCTAAAGCGTACAAAAAGGAAAATGTGGTTCCTGTCATCATATGTAAACAGATTAACTCATTAATTAAAATAGGAGCTATACCTTCATCTCAATTACAGTCTGAAGAGCTTTGGTTTTCGTAGTCTCTGGCGTCCCCTCGAGGCGGCGATGCAGCTCCTGGAATTAAAGACACATGGTTGGCACTTGCTTCACACCAGTGCCAGAAATAGAGCTCTCAGATATGTCATCATACCTTGAGGGAGAGCAGCACTGTTTAGTTTTGGCTGAATTCTCCATCACATTGCAGGAGCTATACTCTATTATAAGTACAAAAAGGTCTCCTGCTATCTAGTTCAATTAAGTATCCTACTTTTTTTGAGCTTTGAGGAAAATAGCTACCATCATTATGTGACTGAATGTTGTATAATGCTGCATGATATTAGTCTTTCATTATAATAGTCTTTCTGCATTAATCCACTGCAGTCAGTTGATTGTATATGGCACTTTCGAAAAATATTGTCTGAAAAAATTTCTTCTTTTTTTTTCAGCACATGTTCAGTGAAAAGAGATGCTTAACCTTCAGAAAATGTTGGTCGTCAACCTCAGGAGGTCGTACTAAATATTGTATTTGCTGTTAATCTTATATGAGGATTGTCATTTTTACAACCCTGTTATCCAAGTGATCCAAACTATATTATGTTAAAATACAGTTTAAAAATGAACCACAATTTGTTTGAATTCATTTTGGAACAATAAACACATACATAAACATATATAAATATCAAAGTTAAAGAAACTTATTTTCTAAAAAAAAAAAAAACTTAATACTACACCAAAGTGGTTGCAAGTAACAGGGTTGCAAATTTAGCCAATATTTATTTAGTTGTTTAGTGAGTTTAGGAAGAAATGTTTATATATATTATATTATAATATATATATATATATATATATATATATATTAGTGCACCAATTTTTTCCTATTCATGTAAAGTGCCATATGTAACAGGTTTTTTTATATTATATCATTTTCAAATTTTGTAATTTGTATTTTTAACTCTAGTTATCACACACCTCTCTCAAAGCCGCTAGCTCTTTATCACGCTGTTCTAGAAGGTTCTCCAGGTGGTGGGCGTGCATCTCAGCATCTGCGAGGCGCCGTGTGCGCTCATGGTCCTCTTCACTGGCTTTAGCCGAGGGTCCTTTGCTGTGCAACATCTCCAGGAGCTTTTTGACAGAGTCATCACGAGCAGCTAGCGTCTGCCGCTGCGTCTCCATGCGAACCTCCATCTCCTCCAAGGTACGGCGGAGCAAGAACAGCTCTCGAGCCTGCCTTTCCTGCTCCTCGCTGGGCTCACAGGCCAGCGGCTCCCCAGGTGGCTGGAGCAGCTGGTTCAAGTCACGCTGGATACGCAGCTCGGCCTGCAGTGCCTGCACAGTTGTCTGCAGGTGCTGTGATGGACAAGACAATAATTTACTCACAATTCATTCAAAAATATTTAAAAACAGAAATAGTTTAGTGACATTGACTGTTGGTAGATTTTGGAACTGATTGGAGAGTTAACAGCCTAGAAATCAAAGTTCTCAGCTTCACATCATAGTTTATCAGCTATAATCCTATTATTTATAAAAGCATCCCACAGAAACAATCTCTTTATTTATCAGTGAATACAGTTCAATCTATAGCATCATCTTTCATATAAGCAGCACCATGAGTAATTACTGAGAACAGTTGTGATGTAAACATCTCATTTGTAACTACTACTACAACTTGGTAAAAACTGGTAAAGAATTGGTAAAAACAGCTCAGATGGAACAATATTTAGTGCATATTCTACTGAGAACCATCTCAGCTCATGTGAATAATGCAGGTTTTAGTCCTGCCTGTAACACTCTTTTCCATGCGATTACAATTAACAGAGACTGAGGTTTTCAGGCTTGAAAGCATCATTAAAATCAACAAACTTTTATTTTGGATGCAATTAATCGCGATTAATCGTTTGACACCACTAAATAGTATATAAATAATACTAAAATAGCACTGTTATATATATGACTTCTGCAGTACATTCCAAGTGTTCTGAAGCCTGCTTTGTGTGAGGAACAAACCTAAATTTTAGTCGTTACTCATCATTTTCCCCTCCAGTAGGCTGTTAACCTTGCTTATTGACTCACTGATTCATTGAGTTGAACTCAAGAACTGGGTCAGTCTTATGTCTGAAAAAAAAAATTAAAGGATTAGTTCACTTCAGAATTCAAATTTCCTGATAATTTACTCACTCCCATCTCATCCAAGATGTTTATGTCTTTCTTCAAATTAAGGTTTAGATTTTTCTCCATATAGTGAACTTCAACAGGGTTCAATGGATTGAAGGTTCAAACTGCAGTTTCAGTGCAGTTTCAAAGGGCTCTACATGATCCCAGCCGAGGAACATAGGTCTTATCTAGCGAAACGATCTGTCATTTTCTAAAAAAAATAAATAAAAATTAAATACTTTTTAACCACAAATGCTCATCTTGCACTCGCTCTGGGATGCCACGCATTACGTGATCACGTTGGAAAGGTCACGTGAAATAAAGACATCAGATAAAAAAATCTAGGCAGAAGTACCTAACAAAGTCGAACGGCCTTTACAAAAAAAAGCTAAATGATGTCAGATGATTTTGAATTTCAAGGAGAAAATGAGATGGAGTTTTTCGCCCTACCGCGGTACTTCCGCCTACTGTATGTCACGCGTGACCTTTCCAAAGTGATTACGTAATGCGTGGCACATCCCAGAGCTAGTGCAAGATGAGCATTTGTGGTTTAAAAGTATATACATTTTTATTTTTTTTAGAAAGTGACAGATCTTTTAGCCAGATCAGACGCTTATTCCTCGGCTGGGATCGTGCAGAGCTCTTTGAAACTGCAATTTGGACCTTCAATCCGTTGAACCCTGTTGAAGCCCACTATGTGGAGAAGAATTCTGGAATGTTTTCCTCAAAAACCTTCATTTTTCTTCGACTGAAGAAAGAAAGACATAAACATCTTGGATGACATGGAGGTGAGTGAATTATCAGGAAAGTGAACTAGTCCTTAAAGACTGATACTGAGAACTGGATCAAGTGATTCATCGAAAAGATCTGACTAAAAAGAAAGATTCGATCTCTTTCTCACACAAAGCAATTACATGGCTTCAGAAGACGATACATATGGAATATAGACATATTTTTGAAGCTTTTTGAAGCAATTAACTAACCATCTAAAGAGCAACCAGTGCAATTCTTCAAATTTACAAAGTTTTCGAACTGTCAATTTTCATTTTGTGGTGATCTACGACTTTAAGAAGCTTTTTATCTACAATCCATCATGCACTTGTCCTCAGCACTGGTTGTAAAGGTGGTGAGTGTGAGAGTGTGTTAATTTTATCATCTCTCACACTCCTCTTTACTCCAAATTCATCCACACAGATGCAACTATGTTACAAACATGATGGCAGACAAAAGGCGACTAAACAACAGTAATTATACATTTTCTTAATCATACACACACATACACAACTGTGCCATAATTAATGGTAAGATCTCATTAAGCCCAACAGGCACAAAAGGACTTGCCAAGAATCACCAAATACCACAAACTCAGAGTCAGAGCTCTCTGATGATTCATGTGTTCATTTCAATCTCGAGCGAACGGTGTGAGGAGCGTGATAATGCTGATTATGCTAGTGAATAACCAAGCTGTCATTAGTTTAGTGCTGTACGCCCCATCGTCTGGGAATCTGTCATGACAGCCATGTTGCAGTGAATCATGGTTGAAGCTAATCATTCAAATAAGGGGGAGTGTTTCAAATGCAACATAGATGAAGGACTATGCCACTGTCACTTCTACAAAAACCTGTCTTAGTATCTCGACGTACATTTAAAAGGACCACTGAATATCTGAAAACAGAGTTTCATTCTTAATTAGCTCTGATGTATTGCTCATCGAGCATATTGTGGCTTGCAGGAATTCAGGCAGTGCAGTGAGCCGCACACAGCAGGACCAGGATGTCCATTTCAGGATTGGCCATTAGCGTCACCTCACAGCAGAGGTAGACTTTTCCTTCCCGTTTGAAGATGAGCTGGATCTTTAATCAGGCAATTCTCACACTTATAAATCTATAAAAACGCATTGGTGCGATAAAAATGTGTCTATAAATAGTTATACACTGCCTAAGATGGTTTGCTGGTCCTAACTAGTTTAAGCTGGACAGTTCTACTTGACGCATGCATTTCAGGGCAGTGTTTGGAATGGGAAACTTTTGCACTGGTTACTGAATGCTGAGCAGTGTGTATTGTATAATACTAGCTATTTTAAAAAATAGCATGCATAACAATATGCATTCTAAAGATAAACATTTTAAACAGAAGCATGCTATGCTATTGTCACATTGAGCTAGAGATGTCCTGTGGTCCTGTTAAAATAAAAAAATTGTAAAAAAAAAAAAAAAATAATGATTAAGAAAAGATGAAAAGTCATGTCTGATTTTACGGATATCAGATATTACACTGTCAATGCTCTGTATAATGCATATTTTGACAAATGTAGGTAGTCACAGGCATTCTGTGCATACTAAAACATGCATAATATATGCACAGTATGAATATTATATACTGCAAAACATTCTGTATAGTGAGTGACTATATATATTATGTGCTGATAAATTGAATAAGTTTTTTCCCAAACATTGTACTATACAATATGTAGTCTAGTGTATTTTATACAAGTAGTGTTCTCTCAAGTTTTAAATTCCACACTTTTGTTGAATTCAGAATAGGATACTGCCATATTACTATTACCATTTCTGCTTTAAGTATATAAAGTTCTATGGAAGCATGCAACAAATTCTGCCCTTTTTTTGGTTGATGAAGTACCATGTACTCGTAGTACACTACGCCTCGCTGTGTTCTGGCAGAGAATATTGAAGAAGTATGCAAAACGGGACGCACTTATCCAAAATGTATAAGTGTAAATCAATTTTTTAGATGGAAGTACACTTTTATAGATATACAGTGCCTTTTAGTACTGATCTAGGATACTAATTTAAATCTAGATTCCTTTAAGCACATGCTTTAAGCCTATACACCACTGAGGCCACAAAACAACTCTATTATCAGCAATAAAATATCATTTATACTCAGTGTTGGGGTTAACACATTGTAAGTTACTTGAGTAAAGTAATCGGAGTAAAGAAACGCATTACTTCTTTTAAAATTACAACAAAACATCTGAGTTACTTTTTAAAATAAGTAACGCAAGTTACTTTGTTCTCCCATGTATTGAGTGACAGCTCTCCTGTCGCCATGTTGAGAGAAATCGAGGGTAAGTGCAGATGTGTTGTGTGTAAACATGATGGTTATTGTAGTTTTATCTCATCTCACTTGCACAAAAACAGAGTCAGTATTCCTCAAAATGAATAAAACAGTGAAATGCAATCTCAGAATATTGCACAAACCTGCAATAATTAAATATATTAAATTAAACAAATATAAAGTATTTATTTAATCTCACTTTTTTCACCAGTTTTTTTGCCGCTGACCTTCGATTCAATTCAACCATACTAATAAGCAAAAACGACTTTCGATAAACATCACATTTGTGAGCAGCCTAAAGCTTATTCATTTCACTTTTGGTGTGAAAGGGCCTTTACATTTGCCAATAATTAAATAAGCAAGCCCAGCCCAGGTTAGAAAAAGTAACACATAAGTAATGTAACACATTACTTTCCATAAAAAGTAACTAACGCAATTAGTTACTTTTTAGGGAGTAACGCAATATTATAATGCATTACTTTTAAAATGAACTTTCCCCAACACTGCTTATACATAAAAAACAAGCATATCTGGCCAGATGTACCCACCTGTGTCTCATCTTGCACTGCACGGTACTGCTCCTTCCAGACTACTATTTTGGACGCCTCGTCTTTGCGCAGCGCACGTTCCTTCTTCAGCTCCGGGCTCCAGAAGCTTTTGATAGAGCTCATAGAGGAGCTGAGCTTGCTCTCCTTCACCTCGATCTCCTTCCGAAGGAGCTCGTTCTCCCTCAGCACCTCCTTGAGCTGGGCTTGGAGCTCCATGATGGTGTTGTCCCTTGCTTGACGTAGGGAGTGAGGAACGGTTGAAGCTGCATGGATCTCCCCTCCAAAGCCCATAGAGTCGGTCGAGACTGCCGGCACCATGGCCATGTCAGGTGTGCTGCCAGTAACCGTTCCCCGAACTCCGTAGGGGATGCTGCCTCCAAAGCGTCCCGTCGCTACTCCGCTCTTGGGGAGGTCAGAGGAGGTGCCTATTGCGACCTCGTTGTCGCTCATGTACATCGGCCCTGACGTAGCGTAGGCGGCATTGAGAGATTGAATGTTCTCCATGGACAACGTCTTGCCTCCAGAGCCACCCGGGCCTCCGCCGCTGCCCCCCATGCTGTTGGTGCGACGGTGGCCCATGCGGGGTGACCGTGGCAGCCGAGGCGAGCGACCCGAGTTGCCCTGGTTGTTTCTACCCCCGCCGTGATTGCTGTCCATTTTGCTCACCGAGCGTGAACTTCCGTACATTTTGGTAAATTTGCTAAATTTACCCACCAAATGTAAAAATGTATGTGATGAAATGTGCTAATAGGATGGCCAGGTCATCTTCATCTCACGTTTAAGGAATGTGATCTGTCAAGCAAAGGCCGGTCTTCAGTGCCTTTCTTTCAAATGGAGCAACTACGGTGGCCTGTAAAATGAAATAAAAAGGCAAAACCCTCAAAACACATATAATTGTATCATATATCTCTACTATAAAACATAGTTCAAATTAGGGCAAATATGACCAAGACATTTCAAATGTGGGGGGTAATCCTCAAATATTTTTAATTGTAATTGTATCTAGAGGATGGGTTTATATTAGGATGGGTTTAACACCCAAAGTGACCCGTAGCTGGTGGATATCTCAGAGGCTGTTTTTTTTTATTAAAAACACTAAAATAACTAATACTAGCCAAAATCTACCAGTGTGGTAAACCCCAGAGAGCTGTATAATCTAATATAGTGTATGCGTTTATTGTGTTATGTCTTGTGCATTATTTACAGCAACTGATTTGCTTTACACAACATATACTTATAGATAAAATTGTAATTGTTCCAATTGAGACAGCTACATCATTTTACACTGGTTTCAACAAACAACAGAGATTAAAAAGCTATATGTTTAGTCAGTGATGTTAAGCTTTTCTCCCCCACACCACTCATACGTTAACATTACTATCATTATTATCATATATCTTATTAATAACAGACAATTACTCTCATATACAAAAATAATTCACTAGCCATGTAATGAAGCATCTCCCATTTACACACCGAATGAGTGAATCGAAGGAAAGGTGGGGTTTTAATGTAGGCTCACACTCCAAGGTTATCAAGCATTTAATGACAACAGCTTTACTAACATTATCAAGGGATACTCAGCTAATGGTTTATACTCTAAACACATATTCAGTGTCCATCGCTGTCGATTCAATAATGTTTCTGTATTTAGGCGAGGGCTGCTCAATCCAACCAGAAGCGTCGGCATTTCCCACACACCACAGACTTGCAAATGCGCAAAATTACGGAGTACAATTCTTATACAATTTACATTATACTATATACTAAACCTAACATTCCGTGAAATCCAGCCCTGCAATGGTTCAGCCACAAGCATCCTCCCTCAATGTCCTTCTTCTCCACCATTGCATGGCTTAACACATTTGCCTCCTCTTTTGTTAGTAATAGCTGTCCAGCAAATGCGACAGTAAATGAGAGGCGCTATTTGAATATTAATATATGTAGATATTGAATAACCGCAACCATATACAAGCATTCACTATTTCATTTTAAACCACAATAGGTTTTTGCACAAAAAAAAAAAAAAATCAATTTACCTTGTATGGCTGGTCTATTTCATCCGATATGTAACGACCGTCTGTCCAAGAGATGTGTGATAGAGAGGAAGCGGCCTGTTTTTCTTTGTATTGCTTTTTGATTTTATTATTTGCAGACATACACCAGCATCTTCCCAGAGCTGGAGGACTTCAGTGACGTAACGCCTACGCCGCGCGCTCACAACACTCGCCTCTGAAATGCCAACGCCATGCTACGAAGGTCATTTTATTACAAAAAAATAAATTCTCACTTAAAAAACACGATCAATTGTTGATATTCACTTAGTGTAGTGTACATTTTCAGAATATATATATATTGTCATTTGGACAATATATCTACTGTTCATTAAATAATCTGGTTCTTGTATATGCCATGATATGGCCTTTACGTGAATAATGTTATCTTTGTTTGCATCTCTGAATAGTCATCCTGCCTTAAACCATGCAAATTTCTAAGCTACACTTGATCACCTCCCAGTCATTTTATAGACGGAGAACAGAGATAATCACCAGTTGGTGGGGTTTGATCCCTCTTAAAGGGACAGTTCTCACAAAATAAATCTTTCATCATGTACCAGATCTGTCTTTTTTCTTTTGTACAATCAGTGTATCATTGCACATCAAAAAGTTGGAACAGTTTATTGAACCTTTAGACAAAATATTAAAAGTAAATCTAAAAAAATGTTGCATAATGTATTTTATGTTTTGCATCATATTTCATGATTTTATGGCTCATATATGATATGATTATACTCAAGAAAGAAACAGTTTTTATCCAGAGGCCCTTACGGAGCATGCAATTTGGCGCAGATTTTGTTATTTATATGGCCGAAATGTAAGATGACATTCTGATAGCTGGTAATGTAAATCAATGACAAGCTACTTAAATTAAAATACTTAAAATGTCGATTCTCACTGTACACCAATAATGTCTTAAGATGATATTTAAAGGCAAAACAGTGATGATTGAGAGATAAAATTAACATTCGTCAAAAGCCTGTTGTTTCATACATTTGAACATATTTTTTCCCCAAAAAATTATGGATGGATAATCAAGTATCAATCAGACAGAAGGTTGTGTACAAAAGCTGGATTTTTGATCGTATTGATCATTTAAAGGCTTTCGAAATGTATCAATCGATAATCAATCAATATTCATGGTGTTAATGATAAAACAAATGCTTTTAAAAAAACTTGAGATCTTTATTATTGACCATATTACTGATGACAATCTTTTGTTTCCAGTTTAATAAAAAAAAAATGCATTATTGGTAACACTTTACAATCAGGTTCATTAGTTAACATTAGTTAACAACATTAGTTAACATGAACTAATAATGAACTGCACTTATACAGCATTTATTAATCTTTGTTAATGTTAATTTAAACATTTACTAATACATTATTAAAATCTTGTTAGCATTAGTTAATGTTCTGTGAACTAACATGAACAAACAATGAACAACTGCATTTTCATTAACTAACGTTAACTAAGATTAGTAAATACAGTAACAAATGTGTTACTCATGGTTAGTTTATGTTAGTTAATACATGAACTAACGTTTAACTAATGACCCTTACTGTAAAGTGTTACCGCATTATTTCTTTTCTTTAACTTTGTTTGACTCTTTGAAGGTTGGGTTTGGTGTGTTTTTTAGACTTATGTGTCCAAGTGAATCACTCTGTCCTTTAGATTCAAAGAAAGAACTTCTTTCTTTTTTTCTTTTTCTTTTTTTTAGCAATTGCATTAGTTAATATAAAGTGACAAATGTTTGGCCTTTGAAATTTCAAATGACTCCTTAAAGGGATAGTTCACCCAAAAAAGAAAATTCTGTCATCATTTACTCCCCTCAAGTAGTTCCAAACATGTATAAATTTCTTTGTTCTGCTGAACACAAAGGAAGATATTTGGAAAACTGTCAGTAACCAAACAGATCTCTCTCCCCATTGACTACCATAGTAGGAAAAATAAATACTATGGTAGTCAATAGGGGGTGAGCTCTACTTACTTACAAACATTCTTTCAAATATCTTCCTTTGTCTTTAGCAGAACAAAAAAAATTATACATCTTTGGAACTACTTGAGGGGAGTAAATGATGACAGAATTTTCTTTTTTGGGTGAACTATCCCTTTAAGAAGTAATCATGACATGTGCACTGAGAATTAGTCTCCATTCCCAATGAAAAAAGGATGCAATGAAAGTGAATGGAGGCTTGTGTTAAACCAAACTTCTCGTTTTGTGCTCCACTGACTGAAGAAACAAAGTCATGCATGTTTAGTATATTTTGACATAATTTTTATTTAGTGTACTGTTCCTTTAAAACGCGTTTTAATGCATGCGTTTTAAAGGAACTATTCAGCAGGCGGCGCTATTTTATAACTGTAAGAGATTATTCGAATAAAGACAAGCAGGGGGAGTGGACACAGTCCGGGTTATTGTTGATCACGAACCGGTTTGTTCATGTAGAATGTATTTATGTCATGGCGAAAATGTAGAGAATCGATGGCATCCAGATTGGGCAGCCTTGAATCAGCGCGTGCAAATCTTCTACATCTGTGCTGGATCAACAATAGAGCCACACAGCG
The DNA here is from genome assembly GCA_038088235.1 of Zacco platypus. NCBI lineage: Eukaryota > Metazoa > Chordata > Actinopteri > Cypriniformes > Xenocyprididae > Zacco > Zacco platypus. Next base: position 11,541,356 of record CM076063.1, on the reverse strand, counting down.
CTCGCGAGCGTTCTGCACCCAAAGCCAAGTTTCGTGTCGGCATAAATGGATATAGTCTCAGGGGTTTTCGATTATAGTTTTGCAGCCTGTCGATGTAAATATTGTTACGTCAACTTGAACTGCATCGTTTGCACGCACGACGTCATGCAGTAGATGAGTGTTCAAGGAAGATGAATCGAGGTCAGTTGAAAGGGAATAACAAAGAGAACCTGCTCTGTAGTCTCGCGAGCAACCATTAGCGGAAGCGGCACGTTGTTGTAGTGTTTGACATTCGAACTTCGCAGTTTAGCTCGAGACGGTTTAGAGCGGAGGAGCAGTAACCGACGTTTAGACATTTTGTCGCATTTTTACTGGCTAAAATCCGTAAAGCGGTAGACATTTGGTTTCTCACACGATTTCCGCCGGTTAAGCGTTATTTCAAACACTGAGCACGCGCGTTTGGGGAATTACCGGTTAAACCTGGAGTTGGCCGTTGGTTATTCACCGATAACTGAAGATGACGACGACGCTTAACATTATGGTAAGTTTTTGTCTTAAATGTGTTGACAAAACGGCCGTTAGTAAATCTAAACGGGGTCGTGACCAGTATTTATTTATTTACTAGTGGTTAACCTTTGGTTCTAGCTCATTTTTGGTCAACTCCCGATACGAGACTCACTTAAAGGGAGAGTTAATCTAAAATTTAAAACAGTTTACTCATTTATTTAGTCGCCTGTCCAACACGGTATGACTTTATTTCTTCTGTGAAGTACTAAAGAATGAGAGATTACGAAAATTTGCCGTTCTTTTTTTTTCCTTCACGATTGTGAATCTTTCAAGCTTAAAAATGACGCAAATATTATAAAACTAGCCCACACGACTCTTGGACTATATCCCAATTCTTCTGGAGTCTTATGATATCTATTAGAAACTGACAATGATATTTGAGTAAAAAAAATGTGATTTTGAGGCTTGACATCTTAAGTCTCCATTAAGTACATTCTTCTACGTTATGTTACTTTTCATGTCCCTCGAAAGAAAAATAACTATAACGTTTTTAATTTTATTTCATTTGAAACTGTAGACGGTTTGGTGTTCACACATGGTGAGGTGAATCTAATTGACTAATCCCGCAACATATGTTCACTGTGCTGAAGACAGATACTGTTTGCTCACCGTCTTTCAAGATTTGTAGTTCAAACGATTTGTTAAATATTCAGAAAAGCATGATGTAAGTTACCTTTGGTTTTTACATTTAAATAGGATGTATATTATATAAATTAGCTATATGGGAAATCTATGAACAAAACTAGAATTTTCCTTAAGGGTTAAATGTGAAAAATCAAAGAGTTACTTCCTTGTACTCTGTCAGTCTTTATCTCGAAGTTTCAGTATGACTGATCTATTTCTGTGTTAAACGTTACATCCTTGCTTTTTAGTAAACACGAGTAAACTCTTATTAACCTCATTTGAACTGGTTCATTTTTGTCAGATTGGGGAAAAGCCATTGCCTTGTGTACAAGCAGACTTGTAGTTGAGTGAATATTTGTTTACTCTGGCTAACCATCACAATTTTTGTTTTTGTCTCTTTCAGTGAATCGGGCACAAGGGTTAAACTTTGTGCCCTGGTACAACCTTGGGGGTCGAAAGTGATCATCACATTTATCAGTGGGCATCTGCCCTATCCCCTCAGGAGACTCCCTATGTGGATAGAATACACGCCAGAGTTTTTCACAGGATGGATGAGCTGGATGTGAGGTCTCCTTTTTATCTTCATCAACGTATTTTGATCTGTGCATGGATCCTGCGTTACTTTTATCACCAAGCACATCCTGTGCTCCTCTCCAACACTTTAGTTTGCAAGAGCATTGACTTTATCTGAACTGCTGTTTTGAGAGGAGGGAGGTTTGGTGAGTTTCCACTTGGTTTGAAGCGACCTCCTCTCGTTATCATATATTAATACTCCCTTTTTTTCCCATGCATGGATAGTATGTAAAGTTTAATCCGACTTTTCTCTCCACTGGGTGGAGAAATGTCAGAAAATCTTAGCGACAAGATGGTCAAGTTCCTTTCCCCCCCTTCGAAGAATGTCAATGGCTCCAGCTCAGATACGCTGGTGGGCGAGCGTCTAGGTGTCGAGGTCCGCCGTCGCCACCACACAATGGAGCGGGAACTGTTGAAGGCAGAGCATCGTTTTTTCCGTCGCAGTGTCATCAATGACTCCAATGCCACAGCGTTGGAGCTGCCCAGCAAGAACGCAATCCTGACCATCTCAGCGGACTCCCATACTCTTGGTGGTGAACCTCCTGCCCTGGAAACCAAAGCCTCTTCTGTGGCCACACAAGCTAAAGTGTTGGTTGCACCAGAACAGAAGGTGGCTGACTGTGTCGAGACGGCAGTAGAGTCAAAGCCAGTGTTGATAGTGAATGCCGGACCGATTCTTTCCGCAGAAGCACCACGATTGGCCGCGGCGCTGAAGTCTGGAGATGGTGTTGACTCTAAACGAGAGGATGAGAAAGATGACGATGACGAAAGTAAAGAGAAGGCACGAGCTGAGGCAGAGTTACGGGATGCTAAGAAGGAGCAGGAGGACATTGAGGAAGTTGAGACAAATGCAGTCGGGACGTCGCCGGATGGCCGTTTCTTAAAGTTTGACATTGAGATAGGCCGTGGCTCTTTCAAGACTGTCTACAAGGGTCTGGATACTGAAACCACGGTGGAGGTGGCATGGTGCGAGTTACAGGTATGTTTCTTGTATTTGTAAAACTAGTCGTTTCCTTGAACAAGGGCAATTCACACTGCACCGACAGATGGCAGTAGACATTTCATCAGGTTTTTTCGGATCAGTGTGTTACCCCTGTCGTAGCTTGTTTTTGCCGATTGAACTTGGTGAATCAAATTATAATGTCTGAGAAGTGACGTGCTAAATGGTTATCTGGTGACTGATGCCGTTGGTCTGCGTCTGTCGGTGCAGTGTGAATTGTCCTATAGAGTGGGTTAGTCCCCACCCACTTTTTTCAGCCAGCCACTTTTTCCATTCGTTTTTCCCATGGGGGTTTTAAGAAAGTCTTAATCCATGAACCAATCCAAGTAGCTACAAGGTGAATCTTAACATTACAGACTTTGATTTGAAGGAAAACAAGTATTTGAATCAATGGCTTTAGTGAGGGAAAGAACTACAATCCCAATTCATGGGATTATATATGTATATTAACCCTCTACAATGTGATTAAATCACATGCGACCAAGTTTCACTCTAGGCGACTAAAAAATGTCTTTAATTATCCAATGAATGGAAAAATTAAAGCTTGAATGGACAATGTCACTCAAAATTGTCAAAATGCCCGGGCCCGTCTTGGCGAGTATCCTAGTAAACGTAGTCAGTTATGTCTTAAGTGAACTTGAACAGTTGAGAAAGACAACGCATGTGTAACAGTGCCAGCACAGATCCATGCATTGTCTTAAAGTGACAGCAGTCTAATATTCCTACTGTTTTTTTTTTAAAGTAAATCAAACGGCAAAAGACTCACTGCTCTTGAATAAATAAATTTTGTAATGTTAATGAAGATGCATGTATATTTAATTTATACAACGAAGACTATGCAGTGGTTACTTTAGGTTACTAAAGTAACCACTTTAGTTACTGGTTACTTTATTCAATTTTTGTACCTAATCTACCTGAAAAACCTGAAAGCACCATTTCATTTGTATCTTGGTGAGTAAAATAAAGGATGTCTCAGCTTTTCTGCTAGGATAACAAAGTACAACACTTAACTTTGTTAGCACTCTTGATCTGTCCACTGATGATGGTAAATCTGATCTGCTCATTTAAGCCTAGATTAAATATTATCTCATTCTCTTAATCTTACAACACTGTCTTGAGGTCTTTACAGGAACAGCGCATTGTCATGACAATCTTATGACTAGTTTGATTTTAACTGAGATGCTCCACCTACACCTTTCCAAGTAATGTGTCATCCGTTTGTATTGTTCGTTTAATTTTGCATTCTAATCTCTCTACAAAAAGGAAGGAAGTTTCACTAGTCCTTTTGTCACACCTTTGGAGCGTCTCACCTCTGAAGCGTCTCAATACACACCCCTGACACTTAACTCATCTGGCATTTGGCCAGTATTTTTAAAGCTGTCGGTATCTTTGGCCAATTTGGCCACAGCGTTGTAGTATCATCCCTTGAATAGAAAATTCTCATTTCCTAATTGGGTTATTTTAGACCACCAGGTGTGTTTTGTAAGCTGGTGTGACATTTGCCTTAAATCATAGTTAGTGTTTATTTAAAGTGTACTTTGGGACAGTCTAATTGCCGTGGAAGCCTGCTTCTCATCAGAGTAAAAAAAAAATTAAATTGTAACTTTATATCGTACAGTGCGGCTTTTGTTTCTTGGAATTGCAGTTTGTATCTTACAGTTGTGAATTTACACTACCATTGAAAAGAAAATGATACATTTACCTCAGAAAAGCCATTCAATGACCATAAACACATTAGTCAGATAGAAAAATGTAGTCTAGAGATCTAAATATGTACTATATTGCAGATAGATTCATTGTATTTTTTTACTCAACCTATTCTTCAATATTTGATGTTTGAATAAATGTTTAAAAACATGTTTATAATAAAAAATAAATGAGTCATTAATGCATTATAACATTGTTATAAAACGTCCTTATTTTAATACAAGTACTATAAATATTTATATTATATTAATGTACTAACTGAGGTTCCCTGTATAGTTACAGTATTTGTTGAGATTTCTCCCTAAAGGAAATATACTGTACCTGTACCGGTAATTAATCAACATAGAATCAAAATTGAATCAAATCGCAAGCTTGAGAATCGAAATAGAATCGATATGAAATGTGTGTCAATGCCCAGCCTTAATATTGAGAGATTATTATAATTTAAAATACCTGTTTCCTATTTTAATTTATTTAAAAATATAATTTATTCATGTGATGAAAAAGCTGAATTTTCAGAATAATTGCTCCAGTCTTCAGTGTCATATGATCGTTCAGAAATCATTCTAATATGCTGATTTGTGCTCAAGAAACATTTCTTATTCTTCCTCTTCTTATTATTATTAATGTTGAAAGCGGATATGCTGCTTAATAGTTTAATGTAATTAACTTGATGTAATTTTCGCATAATACTTTTTTATTTTTTACTTTGAGACAGAAACATTCTTGTATAAATTGCAGTCTATACCTATTTTTTTTAAAAAAATCTCTAAATTATTTTTTTAATGAACCACTAGAAGCATGAGCTTTTGTACTGTATGCTGTGGAATAATTAATGAATACAACTTTGCAACCATTCCACTTTTATTGGTTTATGATGTGATAAAAGCATGAGTAATTGCGCTGAGGTGTGCTCGCACAGAGAGCATGCTGACGCTGGCAGACATGGCAAAAGTAGCTCGGAAAATCATTGGCTCATAAGTTGTGTGACCCACTTCTGAAGTCTTTTTTTGCATTTGTATGCATCCTTCCTTTTATTTCTAATCATAAAGGAGCAGCTTTTTGTTTTGATAGGCCACAGAGGTGTGAATTTAAAAGTGGGTCAAGTTCAACCACCAAAGCAATTGTAATCTCTGTAAAGTATGGTGAGCTGGAGGGCCAAGGCTTGATTCTACTGCTGCTCTCCACCCCCTGCTGTCTCTTCTTTTGCAGAGTGATGACGAGGCAGCACCACGTGAGCTGCTTTTCTCCTCTTCATGCCCCTCAGGCGTAGCTAGCTCATATACTGATTTGAAACAAAAGCCTCTCTCTCTCTTGCTTTCAGCCTCTCTTTACATTTCTTTCTCGCATTTCATGTCTCTGTCCCTATTTTTATCTCTCGGCCTGTCTTGTGCGACACAACAGTATGTGTTCTGAGCTGTAAGTTCACGCTGCTGCAGAAAAGGGAAGGGCCTGTATATCTCCTCCAGAAGGCCATCTGTCTTTAGCGCCTTATGCTAAACTCAGGGATATTCCCCTCCCACATTTCTCTCCTTTTCTTTCTCACATGCTAAACACATTTGAACAATATGTAGGTCACCACAAAAAGAAAATGAAAATGGATGTCAGATGCTTCTCTTTTTACAGAAGTTCCCTCGAAGTATCTAATTCATTATACCAGTACTCTAGATAAACTATTTAGCCAGTTAACCCAGTCATCGCTGCAAGTGCATATTACTGACTTTCAAGCAACTGCTTGAGTTTCACCCCAGTTGTCCTGCATTTGATCCCTTTAATGGACCCCTGTAAATCCATTTAGCCTTCTGCAGTAACCTTAAACTATTTAAAGATTTCTTTTCCCAGTTGACATGATTTGTACTTGGTACATTTATGAATATTTTATTATTTTAAAGTTAAATAATTATTTGTATTAGATATGTAATATTTATTATACAACTTTGTCAAAACTAACCAGCAAGTTTAATTCCAGGCTTTGTGTTCCCATGAGAAGTAAATGAACTTTGTTTATAGTTATAGTTTTTTTTTAATGCAAGGATGCATTAAATTTATCAATCAAATTTATAAAAGTTTTTATGCAACATAAAAAAGTCTTTACTATAAATGCTAATAAAATTACAAATAAATGCTGTTCTTTTGAACTTTCTATTCATCAAATAATCTGGAAAACACAGTTTCCGCTAAATATTCAGCGAAACAGTAAGAAAAGTTTCTTGAGCACCAAATCGGCATATTAGAATGGATTTCTGAAAGATCATGTGACACTGAAGACTGGAGTGATAATGCAGAAAGTACAGCTTTGCATTACAAGAAAAAATTAATTAAAAAAATATACATTGAAATAGAAAACCGCTATTTTAAACTAAATTATATTTCAGAATATTATATATTGATGAGCATAAGGGGCTTCTTTCAAAAAGCCTTAAATCTTAATCTTAAAATCTTAAATCTTACTGACGCCAAAATTTTGAATGGTAGTGTATGACACTTCTTTTTTTACTTCCTTGATGTAACATTATAGTAATTTTGGATGGGGCATAAGCCCATGCAGAGCCTAACAAAACAGTTCACAAAGCAAGTGACCCCCATGTGGTCACTGATTAACAATACAGGCTGATAGATGAGCGAATGAATGAAGTCCCTGTGCAACCCCGAATAAGTGATCATACCTCTGCACTCTATCCCAACCTACTAAACTACATTGTCAATTTTTAATAGGTATGCACTGAAATTTCAGCTGCCGAGAATTATCGTCTGAAAATGGCATTTTCAGTTTTTGGCCAAAAATATGCCGTCCCGCCCCGCCCTTCCATGTTATACGCTCTCTGCTCAGTCGCTCATGGCCCAAACGCTCCACTCATGTACCACTCACGCTCACCGGAAAAGCAAAGTCCATTCAAATTAACGTGCCGACATAAAATTCATGTGGACTTGTTTGTTCCTTTTTGCAATAGCCCTACTGTACTGTAACATGGTGTTGTATAGCCGTGCCGGTAACATGACGCTATCCTCTCATTCACTGATCCACTCCCTGCTGTCTGCTGACATGCTGAGATAATAATAGCTTTGTAGGACTATACATTATTTTGATAATTGGTCAAAAAATAAATTGCTAAATCTGATTGTTGCATAGAAATGAATGTAGAATAGTATATTTATGTATTGACATTAATATACTAATAATTAGCATTTATTTTTAATATTTAAATAAATAACGCAATTAACACAGCATCTGTTTTTTTCCGTTCATCTTTTGACTGTGCTACAGTATATGATCATGCTATCATTTATTCAAGTGCTGTTAAACCAGTCAAGAGCGTTAAGATTAGCAGTCAAATCTGACTGTTCTCTTTTGTGCTTGAACGAACAAAAGCACAAAAAAATGCCAGTTTTGTTGAGTATCCACATAAACAGTCTTAAATGAGTTAAAAAGAATGTAAAGAATTGAATGAATGTAAAGAGTTGTGAGAAAACAGATGTGTGTCAGATCCACGTCATGTTCGTCAGGCCTTTGTTAATCAAAGAAGAGAACTTTTGTAGCTTTAATAAGAATTAATCTATATTAGATTTATAATTTATGCAGTGAAGTTAGACCTTACATGGGTCAAAAACAATAATTTTTTCTGTGCATTTTACCAGGGCAGGTAAAAATATGAACCTGAAAAAAAACCTTAGCGTTGAGCCCTGATGTATTAAAGGCACGGCTAAATTTGTGAAGATTGTTTGTTGAAGTTCACTTAAATTAAAAGTTGTTATATCATTTTAAAGCCTATTAAATGTTAAAATTGATCTCTCTCAATAATACTGTGATGTTGAATGGCTATAATTAATGGCTAAAACTGAGAAAAAAAATGTTTCATAGAGACATCAGTATTATTACTGGTATCTGTGGTACTGACCTTTTATAGTGCTTAGTAAAAGGATTAAAATATATCTTTTTTTCTACATTATTTTGGAGATTTAATGTGAAATTATTACAATATAATTTTTTTTTTTAAACTTTAATGTTAGGAATGATTAATCACAATTAATTTGCGATTACAGAAAATGTGCGATTAATTAGTTGGATTTTTTTTTATCGATTTAAAGCTAGTAATTTGTGTTTCAGATCATCTCACTAATCCTAATTCCTTATCTTCCGCCTGAAGTGGTATGTGCCTTCACACGTGAGCCGGAGTCATGCCAGGAGTTTTATCCTCATGCTGGAGTTCAGTGTGCGGGCCACCCCTCCTCTGGGGAAACTCTCCCACGCTTTGCTGGCCTTGTCCTACAGGCCAGAGTGCACCACATATTTGGAATTGCCAAAGAGGAAGAGAGAGAAATTAGGTCTGTCTTAGGGTGAAGTGCAAAGCGGAGTCCCCCTTCCATCATTCAGCACTGAATTGGCTTTCTACCAGGCTTCACCCTGTTAAGGCGTTTTGCTAAAGACCTAATTGTGTTACTTGCGTACATGTGAGCAGTTATGGAAGTTTTAACCCTAGTTTAGGGTTAATGGCCATCCCCGCGGGGCTTGACAAAGGCAAACTCACGGCTAAATGTTTCTCATTCCAGAGATGGCAGCTGACCACACCAAATGTAGGTCAACTAAGAATTCCCATTTGAATTGAGTGCATTTTTTTAACTGTAGTCAGACACACACACACAGCAGTTCACAGCATATACTTGCTGGACTGGGTTTGAGGCAAGTATTTTGTAGTTTCATTGTAGATGATATTAGTTCTGCACCATCTACTTCGACTGCAAATGAGGTTTTTTGCAACAGCAGTATTTCCTCCTCGGTGAAACCACAATTCAAGACACAACTTTTTTTTTTTTTTTTTTCCCCATCAGTTTTATATTGCTTTTTATGTCTGTTTTTGTTTATTTACATTAAAAAATAAAGAAAAAAATCTAATTTCTCTTATCAGCACGTATTTATCATTCATTTCAAGTTTAGAAGTTTAATATATAAAATATTCTGAATAAAATGTAATGCACATAAATTATAATATAATGAAAATTTAAAAAAAAATTCTCCTAGTGTTAAATAATTTTTTTGCAGAAGGATTTTTTCTGCTATTTATGTTTATCAGTTTCACTGCTCACAAGTTTAAAAAAAAAAAAAAAAAAAGATTTAAGACAGAGGTGTCCAATCCCACTCCCGGAGATCTACCGTCCTGTAAAGTGATCTAACACAACTGAACCAGCTAATTAAGATTTTCAAGGAGCAGTTGATAATTATAGTCAGGTGTGTTGGATCTGAACTCTGCAGGTAGGTAAATCTCCAGGAACAGGATTGGACACCCCTGATTTAAGGTGTGGCTAAACTAACTGTTTCTGGGCAAAATCTGTCATTTCAGTATGAATCTGTACAGTTGTGAATTTCACGTTAGGGCCAAATATTTCCCCACGTAGATTTCAAATCAAATTTGTTTTTACGCAAAATCCATCACATTGACCAACAGAATGCTGCTTGGTTTGAAAGTGTGAAATGTGATTTGTTAGACAGTGACTGTGGACAATGGACCATTTTTGCTTGGCTGAGCTTTGTCGCTTTTCTGCTGACAAAGTTAATATTGTAAAATATGATATTCTTTTTCAGGATCGCAAGTTGTCTAAGACAGAGCGGCAGCGTTTTAAAGAGGAAGCCGGAATGCTGAAGGGTCTTCAGCATCCCAACATAGTACGTTTCTACGACTCCTGGGAGTCATCCTTGAAAGGGAGGAAGTGTATTGTCCTGGTAACTGAACTCATGACATCTGGGACTCTCAAGACGTAAGTGCTCTTATTTGTTCCTGTCAGGGTTTTTTTTTAAAACCATGCTTGTCATCGAGCCCACTTGCTATGGATTTACTTGTTTTCGGTGCCCTTGTAGGTATCTAAAACGGTTTAAGGAGATGAAGATCAAAGTCTTGCGCAGCTGGTGCCGGCAGATTCTGAAGGGACTGCACTTCCTTCATACAAGGTCGCCTCCCATCATCCACCGGGACCTCAAGTGTGACAACATCTTCATCACCGGACCTACTGGATCAGTCAAGATTGGAGACTTGGGCCTAGCTACCCTCAAGAGGGCCTCCTTTGCCAAGAGTGTCATAGGTACGGCTAACTATTTGCAACTGTGTTACCGCCTCCAAATCGAAGTCCATTTGAATGGCCGACTCAGATTTGTGGTTGGGGGGAAGCAAATCCTTCATTCCGTGTTTCTTTTCTTCCTCTGCTTCTTTTCAAAGCGCGTTTTAATAAGTGGTGAGAAAGCAGACCACAGCGTTTCCCTGACCGCTCGCACCGCAGCAAACCAGGGCTCCCGCTTTATGGAAGTTGTCTCTTGACACCCTCCTTTAGATCAAATGTAGTTTTTGTCTGTTCTTCTGTCTTCACTGCCACAATTTCAGGTACCCTCAGACAAAGTGAGTAGTTGTGGAGCAGTTGTAGGCATTTTGTGACTCGTCTGCAGGGAAACCTGATCTGATCATGGGATAACACTAGAGCTAGAGCTGAGCCCTGGGCTGGCAGGTACCGTGAGTGATCTTTTGCTCTGGTTCGGAAATTTGTGGTCTGTTTCTTCAGTCAACCATGATTTAATGATGATGATGCTAATGAATCTGTTCATTTTTTCCCCCCACAAGGAAATGCTTGTTTTCTTTCAGTGTGTCAGTGTCTGGAGCTCAAAGCCTTAAACTCTCTGCTCATCTTCCCTCATACTTTTAGCTTTGAGATCTTTGTGTTTTTGTTTTGTTTTGGGAGCCTTAGGCTCTAATTTCAGGTCTCCCCTTATTCTACTTTAAGGATTATTTAATGTACTGCAGTACAGACAGTAAGTACGCAGAAATGAGCCTGGTAAGTCCACCAGTATTATGTGACATCAGTCTGAATCCATTATAAATATGGGAAGTTTGTCCGTGTGAGACCTTTGTCAATGGGTAACTTGGTTACTAGTTCACCTGGTGCACAGAACCTCACTTTTCAGTAAGCTATGGAGTGTGTAACATTTGAAATGCTCAACCTTTTCTCTTCACAGGTTAACCCAAAGGTAGGACGTTTTTGAAAGGTTTATGTTTTCCATAGCAAGTGCTTCGGTTTGGTCTTGTGATTAAAAGCATAAGGCCCTCTGACCATGTACTCATTTTAAACATCCTGTTTGGGCTAACAACTACAAATACATTGATTGCTTAAATTCAGGCTACCTTGTTTAGAGTCATGTGGTCATTCCAGGCCTTGGAGTGAGTCCTGTGCACCAGTTTGGTTTTTCTCGAACGCATTCCTGCCCTTGAAGGTCTTACACTGAGAAACTTGGGCTTCTTATCATTGCGGTCTAACTGAGGACAGTTTCCCCCTCTTTTTTTTTTTTTTGTTTTTTTTTTTTACTTTCTATCCCCTTTGTGCTCTCCTTCCCTCTACCTCTCTCTTTTCTCGCAGGTTGTGCCCAAGCGGTCTTCAGCGACAGCATCGTCTTCCTCTCAACTCTTCACTGAGAGGGTGTAATAGGGTACTGAGAGAGTTCTGAACCATTCTTTTAATTTAAGGTACCCCTGAGTTCATGGCGCCTGAGATGTATGAGGAGAAGTATGACGAGTCGGTGGATGTGTATGCCTTTGGGATGTGTATGCTGGAGATGGCTACTTCTGAGTACCCGTACTCCGAGTGTCAGAATGCAGCTCAGATCTATCGCAGAGTCACCAGCGTAAGTCCACACTTCACTGGCGGAGGAGAGAGCCCCGCACACTCATCCTCCCCCTTGTTTGCTGCACTATTTTAGTCTTTTTATCCATTTTTTTTTTTGCCCTCTATGGGGGTGTTTCCTTTCTGCTTTTTTTCTCACACAGTGGTAAGTTGGGTTTTTTTTACCTCTACCAGTAAATGTTTAAGTCATGACTTCTCACAAAACCAATATGATATGAAACAAAATGGTATGGTATGGATATGAAACTAATGGTACCTACCAGACAGTAATACATGCGAAATTTAGTCTGATATATTCCAATGTACCAGCCTTGAGAAAATCCAGTGGTTCAACCTTAATGCTAAAAAGCGACTTGAAAACTTTTTGTGCGCAAAAAAACAATAAAAATTAACAACTTTATTCAACAATTTCTTCTCCTACTCTGTTCACTTAGAGTACACTGTACACAGTTCACTGTACACAGTGCAGTGCTTCCGGGTTCTATGCTGGCTAATACTAATTTAGAAGTAATAAGGGATTTTCTATCCTCTTTTTGACCCTCTCTTTCAAACACTTCATTTTGAAAGGCGTACCGCATTCAAGAGTTTGAAGTAAGTGCCCACTGCTATGATTGGATAACCGCTTTCCATATTAAAATGATTTTTAGCATCCCTGCCATTACACGTGTGGAATTTTCCAAAAACTTCCACTGTTCAAAAATATCTCGTTACATAGTTAAACCTTTGCCAGCCATGTGAAACCTATATGCCAATTACATATGCTTTATAAGTGTTGGTAATGGAAAATAAAGTTTTTAAGTACTCGGAATTACCATGGTTATATTTGATGAATTATGAATGTACCATAGTTTGTCACATTGTAGTTCTTTATTCTTTTTGTTAAAGTGAAAAATGTATTAATTGTAGTTTGCAGTGTAGTGTTTTATATAAAATTAATTGTGTTGTAAAGTCTTATTGATGACAACCAGAAGATCTCGCTCACTGAAGCTTTTAAAGTGTGAGCTCTAAAACTTGCAAGATTTTTTTAATTTTTTTTTATAATACAGTTATCTCTTATGTCAAGAGAACAAGGAAAATTAGATTTCTCAATTCATGACCCCTTCAAAGCCATCTTTCTACATTTGTGTAATTTGATTGTTTCCTGTGTCATGTTTACAGGGGGTGAAGCCTGGCAGTTTCGACAAAGTGGCTATTCCTGAAGTGAAGGAGATCATCGAGGGTTGTATACGTCAGAATAAAGATGAGAGGTGAGCATGAGAGTGCAGTTGTCACAATGTCTGTTTAGTTTTCACAGGCTTTTTATTCTTGTTCACTGCAAATTTGTGGTAAAGTATATTTTCAGGGTTTTGTTGGTTACACCACATTATTATATTGAACAAGCTGCTCTTGCAGCCTCATTTTCATTTATGTCATGAAATATGGTGTCTATTCTGACTGAGGTCTGTTATTACCACATGATTAATTATTTAAAAATGTCTTAAGTATTTTTGCATTTACATGCCCATTCTTATCCCTATTGTTCTTAATTATCTGACAAATCATGAGGTCATGGAAATGCATTAACCCAAGTCACAGCTTAAGCATAAACCTGTTTTCTTATCTTATGCAGCCAAAGGGGGGACATGTTTGTGCAAATTTCCTTCTGACATTTTGGAATACTGGGGTTTTTAATGTTTCATGTAACATCGCAGCTCACAAAACAAATATCATATTAGTTTATTCCGGGGGATAAACTGATATGAACGCAGTTTTTGTTATTGGTTTGTCTATATGTTTGCATGTAAACCAACAAGACTGATTATTTCAGTAAGATTATTTCTGTTAGTTATCAGGATATTGGTGCGCATTAAAATGGGGCTCGTAAAACGTCTTAAATTTTGGAACGGAAAAACAGAGTTGCGATACAACTTAATGTGATAATTAAACTTTAAAAGCTATGATTTAATGAAATAAATGTGAGCACTTAACATGTCAATGTAAAAATGCAGCGCGTTGTGCAGGCTTGTCATCAATGGCAAACACACATTTATTTAACTTTTTACCAATTGATTATGAACTATTGTTAATGGATGGTATGGTTTACATTATGGAGTTTATATTGTAATGTTCTAGAGTGCATAGTTTTTCTCCCTCATCTTTTCAAATGAGCAACTGGAAGTAGTAAAGCATAGGCATTTCAAAATAAGAGTCCTAGTGTATGTTCTGGTTTATAATTAACAGTCCTACTTTATGCATGAGATATTATTTTTGATTTATGGTCAAACAGTACGCTCTATCTGGTATTTAATTCAAATTATTCTCCAGCTTGTCTCTGGGTCACGTTGTCACGGGAATGATTACCAAGACACTATGCTTTAAAACATTATTTAACACATTCAGCAGATAGATTCACTTGATAGGCACGATGATCTATTTTATCTTCTTTCTTTGATCAATATATTGATATATTGGTACATAAACCAATTTCAATACACAATATTTTTAGATTGCATAGGTTTGTTCTCTATGGACAAATAGTATTAATGTTATTTGTGCAGTTCCTAAGTTTTAAATTAGATTTTGTTTAATCGACTCATTTACATTCTTTTTTAGGTATTGCATCAAGGACCTCCTAAGTCATGCCTTTTTCCAGGAGGAGACTGGGGTTCGTGTAGAACTGGCTGAGGAGGATGACGGAGAGCTGGTGGCCATAAAGTTGTTGCTGCGCATTGAGGATGTAAAGAAACTTAAAGGGAAATACAAGGAGAACGAAGCCATTGAGTTCTCCTTTGACTTAAATAAAGATGTTCCAGATGATGTTGCCCAAGAAATGGTAAAGATACTTGCTTTTCTGTTCTGTTACCTAAATGAGGTTTCAAACCTTTTTTTTTTCATCTTTAAATGGTTAATGGTTCCATGTAATTATCAATATTTATAGTAATTCAGACTTTCAGTAAATAAGTTGCTTTATAATGACTAATCATTGTCCTTGGAGTTTAGTTATACATATATATTTTTTTTTTCCCCTCCAGGTTGACTCGGGCTATGTTTTTGAGGGTGACCACAAGACCATCGCAAAGGCCATTAAGGACAGAGTGTCCCTGATCTCCCGTAAGAGAGAGCAGAGAAAACTTGTGAGAGAGGAACAAGAAAAGAAGAAGATCGAGCAGGAGAATGATCCCTCACAGCCTGGACCAGATACTAACCCCACAGCCAAGCCCCCTGATCCCACTCCGGCCTCAGTCATCACGGAGTCTGAGGAACCAGAAGCAAACCAGCACCAGCACCTGCAGCAGCCTGGCACCTCTGCTTCCAGTTAGTGTTGAAAAACTGTCATTTGCTCCAATTTCATTTTAAAGTACTTTATTGACATAAATGTGTTTACATACAGCATTGCCAAAGCATTTTACACAATATTTAATGACAATATATGTTTCATAGCTGTAGGTTTTGTAGACCCTCAAGGTTCAGTGATTGTCCCTGAGACTCACCCTGCCCAGCCAGGCACATCTTTCAGCACCGTATGTCCTGATCCGCAGCCACAGCACACCATGACCCATCCACAAAGCATGGTGAGCTATTTCCTTTCTACTTTGTTACATGTCTTGGTGTCAGAGATAATTGACCCTTCGCAAACAGTTAGATTGACAGGTGATCTGACCAATCATAACCCCGAATCCGCCATTTGGTCTGACAAAGCAGTCAAAAATTGTGTGTACTCGTGTCTTTCTGCGCTTGAAACAACATTCCTTCTGATGTTCATTCATGTTTATTTGATGCTATAAATGAACTAGTGTGAAGAGATGGTTTGTTCACACAAGCCGATTTGAAGGAGCTATAGCGATCTGTCACGACACATTAAAGAGCCACAATACGGTATTTATTGTTTAAACTTCTTTAAAAAATTACAATATATTAAATATGACACTGTTTCATATTTCTGTCGACGCATTGTCAGTGTCCTCTTTGCTCCGGGATGTATTTTTCACTCCGTGAGAACATGTGTGGCATGAGAGTGCATGGCTTGTCAGACAAAGCAACAGTAACTAAAGGGGGTCGGTGTTTGCGAAGGGTCAATTTTGTTCATCTGAAAACAAAACACTGTATTCTTTGATTTTTATGGCTATTTGGCTAAATTTCTTCTCCACATCAGTCGCAGCAACTGAGCAGTACTTTGAACCCACTCCCCATCCCCCAGACTGGAACTGCGCCAACACCCCAGGTACACTTCACATGATCTATAACATAATGACAAAAACATCTTGCTCCATGGATGTATTGTTTGTCAAACATAAACCAGAGCAATAAAAGCCCTTTTAATGTATATATGAACTCCCCTCTCAGGTGATGGGGCAAGCGGCCTCTCTGCCCCCTGCTGTTCAGCCCACCGTCCCCCTGCAGTACCATCAGTCACCACAGGATGGAAGTGCTCCCCCTCAGTTACTGCACGGCCCTCAAGTCTTACAGGTACAGCATGAATAGCGCCCTCTGGTGGCTGATCTTACATCTTCCATTGGTCTGCATGTTGCTTGATGAATGTGCTGTGCTTTACACGCATTTCCAACTTATTGGCAGTTCATGCATTAATCCTACTGTTCTTTACTTCTCCATCCTTTTCTTGCATGCTGGCTGCTCATGTTTGTCAGATATGGGCATGTCAACTCAGCCCTCCTGTTTTCTCACCACCTCCAAATGCTGAACAACTCTATTTTCTATATCAAGCCTGTCAGGTACTAGTTGTGCCTAACACTGTGGTGTGCGAATTAGCAGTTTGCCAATGTGGATTCTTAGTGATGATAACAATATCTACAGTGCTGAGGGCTGATATAATGCTTTTACATATAAAAATGTTTATAAAAAAAAACAAATTTGTGATGGTACAAAAAATATCTAAATATTATATTTACACAATATTTTCTCAAATTATTTACAATTCTAAAAACATTTTCTTGGACAAGTATAGTATTATATTTTGAAACGAGCTTAGTTATCAGTGAATTGAGGAAATATTGTGGAAAAAAAACAACATTCTTTTAATGTCTGTAATTTAGTAACTTAATCATAAGTTTGGGGGTTGGTACATTTTTTTTTTAATGTATTTTAAAGAAGTCTTATGCTCACCAAGGCTGTCTGTATTTATTTTTTTTATCATTGCAGTAAAAACGATCCTTCAGAAATCATTCTAATATGCTGATTTGGTTCTCAAGAAATATTTCTTATTAATGTTGAAAACTGTTGTGCTACTTGGTTTTTGAATTTTTTTTTCAGTATTCCTTGTAGTAAGTTCAAAAGGACAGCATTTATTTGAAACATTATACATTCCATTACTTTCACTTTTGATGAAGCTACTTTTATACAGTATTCAAAAAACCTTACTGACCCCAAACTTTTGAAATGCCAGTGTATATCACATTTACTGTCAAAAAATTGTAGTGTGAGTGTGTACATGTGTGTGTGCTGACATTATAATGGCCATTGGCCACCCTCCTCTCTAGATATTGTCACCAACCATTGAAAAACTCTCTGAATTCTAGTCTAACTTCCTCTTACTTCACCTTCAACACCCCCTTCCTCCAAAGCCTTGTACAACAAACCTTTTTGTCTGGATGAAGACATTCTCCTCCATATGATTGTTATGGGATTTGCTGTGGGAAGTTGTGATTGAAAGTCACCTGGATTCTAAAAATCTAATTTGATTTTTTTATAACAGACACCACTGAGTGTTTCCCAACCGCAGTCAGTAGAGCAGACACCTCAAACATCTCTGGTTCCAGCCTCCACGGAAAGGTGAAACATCTTTTTAATAATTCATGTGTATTAATATTGATATTCCATTAGGGAGACGTTGAACCAATGATGTTTTTGATTTCCTCAGTGGCCACTCCGATCCCGCATCTGGTCTGAGCGATGGGAACGATGGCAAGCATGAGGGTCGCTCTATGAAACGACCCCAACGTCGCTCTGTACGAAGCCGCTCACGCCACGATAAGATGGCCAAGGTCAAGCTCAAGCTCAATGTGCTGAATGTAAGTTACGCTCAAATCTTATTCTATTTGTTTTTATTTATTATATATATATATATATATATATATAATATTTACTATAATAACAATGTGTGATTTTGTGCAGAAACATTAAGTATAAGTAATATAATTAATTTTCATTGAATTGTTTTTGTTTTGTTTTTTGTAGATTTCTAATATTGGTGACAGAGTTGCTGAATGCCAGCTGGAAACCCACAACAGGAAGATGGTCACATTCAAGTTTGATTTGGATGGAGATAATCCCGTAGAAATTGCTGAAATCATGGTAAACTTTTCTCTTTCTTTCAACCTTTCAGTATAGTGGATTGGCCTGGGAATTGGCGTTGACCTACATTTGAAATAGAAACATTTTTTTCTGCTTTATGTATTTGGCTGTATTTAAGATGCAAGACTTTTATTTTGATATGTTTTGTGCCGTCTGTTTTCACTCTTAAGACAGAACTTGCAGTGTTTACATAAATTTCAGCATTCAAGCATTTTGCAATTTTTTCACAAAGGGAATAACTTGGCGCATTTTAAGACTTATTTTATGATGAAACAACATCTTACAAATGTGCACGCATATGTGAGACACCAGGACACGAGCACAATGGTGAGAGATGTCCATCTAGTGCTTGCTCAGAGTGGAAAACAAGTACAGTGATTAAAAAAAAAACTGTTTTGTGCGAACGACCTGTAGAAGGTGAAGTCTGTGAAATTAAAAAGGGATGATAACTCCTGACTGGTTAGTTTTCCCAAGTTGTGTGTGTGTGTAACTTCTCTTCATTTTGTATTAGGTCGAAAGTAATTTCATCTTGGAGAGTGAGCGGGAGTCCTTCATAGAGCAGGTTCAAGATGTCATTCAGATGGAAGATCAGAAAGGAAAAGCTCTGAAAAACAGCCTAACTCAGGTATGTACTATGATTTTCAGACCATAAGAACAAATTTAAGAAATAATATGACTAAATGAAATTCACTTTTATAACATTTGTCAATTCAGGCGATCAATAATTCAGCCCAGCAAGTACCTGAAATTTCAACATCCCATGTGCCTGGTAAGTGTACTTTGTAGTGATGTTTTTACATTTTATCTGCCCCCATCATTTATCACTGATGTTTGTCATATTTCTCATTTAACAGGTTTGCCACCTAGTGTAGCAGCACAGGTTGTACATTCAGCAGGCCGGCGCTTCATAGTTAGTCCAGTGCCTGAAGCACGACTTCGGGAACCTTTGTTTGGACCTCCTTCTGCAAACACATCATTTGAAGATTCCGCCCCAGGTCTGATTTACACTTCTGCAGAAAAAGTTTGCTTAAACATATTTCGAACATTCAGACTGAATTTATCCATGCATTCTCATTTCCAGCATCTGATCCCACATTAGCCAGCAGTGTTCAGCAGGAACAAGCAAACTTTGCCCCTGGTTCAACCCAGATTTCTGTGATACCAGCCACACCTGGAGGTCTTGCACCAGAGAGCTATATTCCTCCTCCTCAGTCATTATACCAGAGCGCTGCACCAGCAGCCACTGCAACTCTGATACCGGTCACCACTCAAGTAACCACTCCTACACCATCTACCACTCAGCCAACCAGTACAGGGAGGATGTCTCCTTCTCCAGCCACAACTGAATCACCAGCACCACGACGACTGTCACTTCCCACCCCTTCCCAGACTCCTCAAAACATTGTGGGTCAGCAGGCTGAGAACAGTGGCTTGGATCAAACTCAACCTGCTGTCCAGCAGGTGCAAGTCGGCCCCTCTTCTGTCCCCTTGACGCAATCAACTGGGACAGGAGATGGTGAGAGTGATGTACAGGGGAAGCCACCTGGAATTGAAGACATTCATGCTTTAGACCAGAAATTGCGTTCCCTTTTCAAGGATTCCTCCCAGAGCTCCACCCAACCTGATGGATCTGGAGAGCCATCTACATCCTCCCCACCCAACACTATCAGCACTAACACTCCTGGCTTGGTTTCCAGTGTGACACCTCCCAGTTTGTCTCTCAATTCCAGTGGGAACTTTGCACCTGGTGCTTTTGCCTCTGTTGGGACACCTGCAAGCTGTGTCCAGACGTCATCTGCAGAACCATCACCACAAAAGCCACAGGTGGGGAAAGTTGCTAAATGAGCATCTATATTGGTGTTTGGATGACATGATGCTTATACATTGAAAATGAAATTCATACCATTGTAATTTTTTACTAAAAATTAATTGAAATAAAATAGAAATATTAGATGTAAGACTTTCATTTTAAGACCTTGAGAGGTTAATGATGACTCACCCTCATGTTGTTCTTCTGATGAACACCAAAAAAGATATTTTGAAGAATGTCGTTAACCAGATAGTTTCTGGTCCTCATTAACTTCCATAGTATTTTTTTTTCCATGCTATGGAAGACAATGGGGACCGGCAATTATTTATTTATTTATTTTTTTGTTAAACTCGTACAGGTTTAGAAAAACTTAAGGGTGTTTAAATGACAGAATTTTCATTTTTGGGTGAACTATCCCTGTAACCTTTATGAAAAGGTAAGGTTATTTAATAAGTTGTAAAATGTTGTAGTTCGACAAAGATTAAGATGTGTACATTCATACTTTTTTTTTTTTTTTGCATTCTCTTTTGAAGATCTCCATAGCTGTAAATCAACCAGATGGACAGACAAGCGCTGAGGAAAAAGAACCAGTAACGACATCACTGGAAAAAGCTTTCAAACTTGGCCGATTTCAGGTAGCTTATCGATGTGCTCCCAGGGTTCATATTTTAATGCCTAGAAGATTTAAACATCAAGTTCATGCACATCCTGTCTATATTTCAGGTTTCTGTGGCCAGTGATCAAGACCCAGGCAGTACTCCAGATCCAGTAGTCATAGTCTCATCTTCCTCAATCACCCCTTCAACAACATCATCATCGTCATCATCCTCCTCATCACCATCATCTCTTTCTAGCCCTGAAAACACAGTTCATAAATCTCAGACCCCTCCCAGGGTCAGCCCTGAACTCCTATCATCTGTCACTACAGTTGGCCGCTTTCAGGTGACCTCCAGCACTGACAACAAAGTGGGCCGCTTCTCAGTGATCCCAACAGAAGGAAAGATCTCCTCTGTAAGCTCTACTGAGGGACCAGACACACCTAAAGAGTCTAAAATGACTGCTTCCAGCATGTCCATCACCAATCACTACCTCAGCAGTGACAATGATTCTGAACCAGAAGATGAGGGCCTTAAACAAGAGATAAACAAGCTTAGGGAGAGGTACTGTGATATTTTTTTTATTTTTTTTACCTCATTTGTGCATTTTTGACTCAGTAAAGATATCATGTGTAATGTGATTTTTTTTTTTTATTTATGCATCATCCTCATCAGCAAAAGCAATTCATTGTCATCAATTCGTGATCACCTTTCATTTCTTTTTGCAGACATTTGGTTGAGATCCAGGCATTACAGAATAAACAGAAAAAGGAAATTGAGGAACTTTTTACACGTCTGGGCAAAACGCCACCCTCTGTGGTGGTCCCTCCCACTGTGGCTATCGCAGCAGGAAGGCGGAGACCTGCTAAGGGCAAGGGGAATAAATCTAGAAGTGGTAGTGGCACTCAGGCTGGTTATTTTCAACAAGGTATCAGAGCTTAGTGGTTTACATCCATCTGTAACATTCTGCTCAGGCCTTGTGAACAAATGGCTAGAAAACTGTTGTTTGGTTTTGTCCAGGCAACAAGCAAGCTGTACAGAGTGGCCAAAGTTCAGTAACTCCGTCTGCCACTGGGAAAACTTCAACTTCTGAAATGGCACCAAACTCAAATGTTCATGTGCAAGGTAATTAGTTTTAGTTAGAGAATTAATGCATCTTTTTTCTCTTCTCAAAATGCTCAAGTTCTACTAATCGGTGAATATTGATTGCAACCTGTAGGGACCACGAGTCCAGTAAGAGAAGAGAACGGACAGAGCCAGGACCAAGCACCTGCAACTAATCTGCCACGCAAGGGCACTTTCACCGATGACCTCCATCAGTTGGTTGATAACTGGGCCAGGGATGCCATGAACAAGATGCCACAGGTCAAGAAAGGCTCCAGAAAGAACGCACAAGCCCATGACGTATGTTAACTCTAAGTCAGTAAAAAAACATAGTGAACATAATTTTGCTTTGATTAGTGGCGTAAATCGATTTAAAAAAAAAAAGTAACTAGATTGATCATGTAACTGTTAGTGATTAATCACAATTTGGAGTTGGAGTGCTGTATTGACCCATCAAGATAACTGTTTCATAATAAATAACCAGTACTAATTAAAGCCTACTGTCTTCCTCCTCAGATGATGCCACGTAAATACTCTGCACCAGGTCAGCTTTGTTCTATGAGTGGTCACATGCCGGCCAACGTCAACCCCACAACTGGACGGAAGGGTTCACTGTGTGTGACCAATCAGCAGTTTGGCTACACCTGTCCCACCTACAGCATGCCCCAGTGGGCTCAGGCGGGTCCGGTGTCATCCACCGCTCCTCCTGCAGGACTACAACCGGGCTTCCTCATTCCATCAGGAGCTCACCAATCTGGAAACGGCTGCGGGTCAACTAGTCTACGCACCACTCAGGCCAGCTGAAACAGCTGTTGAAGGGTTGGTACAAGGAAGAGAGAAGCTGTGCCTTGTGGGGTTGAGATTATCAGGCCTAGTCCTTTTAAGTGGGCATGTTTTATCTAACAGTTTACATTGGAAAGACTTCCAAGTGCATATAATGTGACTCGGGTATCTCAAATTTGACCTAACCTGCTGTTGAACAGACTGATAGATGAATGTGTACATTTGATTAAAAAGGCAGAGAAAGGGTTGAACTGGCTTAAGTTGTCTTAAACATCAGATATATAGCCTTATAGTACGGATACCGTCCTTATTGTAATAAAGTCAGGCAATGTGTGACCCGTGAGATACAGAGATGCTGATGTTAGTGAATGGATTGAGAGATTGAAAGACTACACCACCAACAAATCTCAATGGACGCCGACTGTACGTATCCTACAAACATGTCTAGAATGTTGGAAGACTGATAAAGAAGGTAGGACTGTTGGAAGTAAATGAATGAGACGGACTTGTCTTCATTTACTTAAGTTGGAGTTTGAAGTGAAAGGAGGATGTGCAATTGAGGAAGGTAAAAGTAGGGTTTTTATAGCTCTTCGTACTTGCACGTATTTCATAGCATTGTTCATTTGTGACTTTTTTTTTATATCATTTATGATGAACTTACAATAATACAGTGTATCTTTATATAGACAGTCACCACTTCTCCCTGCCCACATCCTTATTTGTATGTAAGTGGATAGAAGGCTTAATTTGGATATAGATGGTCCTTGAGAGGGTGGGAATGCTGTATGCATATTAATGAAAGCATATTTCTTCATCCAATCACATGTTGCTGTCACTTTGAAAGACGTTAGCCTTAAACCACAGGACTATGTCTTCCCCCGTCTTTAAGATGTCACACACACGTCATAGCCCATGCAAATGTGCTGTAATCCTTGAAATACTTGATTTTGGGCAAACTTCTTTTGGTGACCAACTTTGTTGAAAAGATTTAACGTGATGCATTTGACTGCAGCAACAGAAGTACAGTATTAAACTACAGCACTGCATCACTCGTTTTATTTATTCATCACTCCCCCAAAAACATTTTTTCTATACCACGAATTGAGTGCCAATCGTTTACAGAAGTGACATCCCGTCATCTTTGAAACGATCGCTTGACTTCTCTAGAGAAGGTAAATGTTACTGCAATGCAGAATACGCGCCGTTAAAGGTTTAACCGACTGGGGAGGGTTATTTGTTACTTTTGATACTTGACTGCACAAATCCAAATACTCTGTAAATGACCAGAACCACGTTTAGACACAGTAAAACTGTTGAAATGCCACTAATCACAATCACATGCTCCTGTCACAACTGAAATCTGAAAACCGCATGTTTTCACAATCCACATCTCACACTTGTTCCCATAAAAAAAACAGCATTAAATTTGTGGGGTCAAAAATTGCTGCTGCTGATGTTTTCTGTCAATTCGTTTCATCCAGGGTCCTTTTGGTGAATATCTATGATTTTATGTATCAGTCTTGTAAAAAAAAAAAAATGTATATATATTCAAATGCTTAATAAAACATTTTTGACTTTCTCCTCCCACTACATTGTGCTTTTTTTCACAGAATTTTAGTAGTTATCCCCTGCCATTAGCTACCAGTAAAAAGTCAAACTGGGAATGCTGTTTCAAACCTTTCCACCAATTTTTATTCTCAAAAAAATAAAATTATCCTGCTGATGTTTTGATTTATATTACAAATTAGGAGATTTATCAGTCAAAAACGGACGTGAGAAACTTTTTTTTATTTTCACATATCTAGATAAAAACAAGGTATTCTTAAAGAAAATAAATAGTTAAATTCATTACGTCTCCAATCTTCGTTTCTTCATCATCTGGCCATGTCTGTATGGGCTCTGTTGTCCACCTTCAGTGACAATTACAACATCATTACCACAGGTTCATAATTAAAAGAAGCTAAAGTCATTTTCTCTTAATGAACAGGCAAAGTCAACAAGCACAGGCTGGTTCTAGAATTGTGGGCCACAGGCTGCCAGCTCTGAGAGTGTCAAGTCCCTGGCTATTTATATTAATGGGGACGTGTGAAGAGGCAAAACCAGAACTGAGCATGCATATACTTGCCTTATTACAAAGTTTCTGTCAACGAGCATGTATTTATTAAATGAACATGAGTCAGATTGTACCTGCTTCTGCTGTAGTTCTGGTCTCAGAGGACCTGAATTGGCCATATCCTCCTTGGCCTTGAGGAACAACATGGCCCTGGGGTTGAGCTGGTGGTCTCAGGTATTGGGCTCTCTGTGGGGTCTTGCTGCGCGTGGTCATCTTGTGCTGGCTCGGCGTGGTGGGACGAGGAGGTTCTGTGGAGCCTGCTGCGGGATTGTCAAGCACATCGATGCCATCCAGAGTGAAGTCCCATAAATCCGGGTCATCTGATAAGTGAGACATTTTTATATATTTCACCACAGTCTTAACAACCTTGTTCCTGTATTAAAACCTCAGTCACAAAGTCCTTAAAGTGTTAGTTCACCCAATAATGAGAAGTGTCAATATTCACCCTCATGTCGTTCCAAACCTGTTCGCTTCCTTCATCTTTGGAACACAAATTAAGATATTTTTGATGAAATCCAAGAGGTTTCTGAACCAGACATAGGCAGCAACGTTATTACTACCTTTCTGGACCTTGAAAAGGTAGTAAAGTCATCGTTAAAATAGTTCATGAGACTACAGTGTTTCAACCTTAACGTTATAAAGCAACTAGAATTCTTTGTGTGCAAACAAAAATTATGTTTTTATTATTCAATTTCTTCTCTTCCGTTAGTCTCCTACGCAGTTGACGTAGTAAACACAGTGCAGTGCTTCCGGGTTCTACTTCAGAATGCTGACTCACTATTGGCTAGCTCCTGTGAACAGTGTCAGCCAATAATGAGTCTGCATTCTGACGTAGAACACGGAAGCGCTGAACTGAATTCACTATGTCAACTGCGTTGGAGACTAAAGGAAGAGAAGAAATTGTTGCATAACAAAGTCCTTATTTTTGTTTGTTTTTGCACACAAAGTATTCATTGCTTCAAAACATTACGTTTGAACCACTGTAGTCACGTGGATTATTTTAATGTTTTTACTAACTTTTTGTGCCTTGAATGGTGCAATGACGTTGCTGTCTATGGGTGGTTCAGAAACCTTATCAAAAATATCTGTGTGTCCTCAAGATTAACGAAAGTCTTACCGGTTTGGAATGACATGAGGTTGAGTAATTAATGACAGAAATTATTTTTGGGTGAACTAAGCCTTTAAGTGCTGAATCAGATTAGTGAGACCTATTAAAGAAAAATGAAAATTCTGTCTTTTACTTATTCTTGTCATTTTAAAACCCTTTAAAAAAAAAAAACCTTCAAATGTAAAAAAACAAATCAATGGATATACTGGCCACGCTTTTTGAATCACAATGGAGGACTGGTAAGCTTCAAAAATGTTTGGAATGACAGAATTTGTTACAAAATTCCAGAAATTCCATGAAATTGTTTTCCAGAATGGCAGCACATATGAGAGGTTTGTTTATTTGATCTGTGCCCTCTACTGTTCAGGTGTGAATTGCATTTCCTTCAGCCTGAGGCTTATTCATTTCACTTTTGGTGTGAAAGGGCCTTTACATTTGCCAAAAATAGAACTACTTTGTTGTAATAAAAACAAACAAACAGCCCAGCCCAGATGAGAAAAAGCAATATGACTAAATACCTTCCATAGAAAGTAACTAACTAATGCCATTAGATACTTTTTTAGGGAGTAACGCAATACTGCAATGCATTACTTTTAAAAGTAACTTTCTCCAACACTAACCATGAGCTCATGTTTCTTAAAAAAATTCCTTACCAGCCAAATACTCCTCCTGTTTAGTTGTCACCAGGTGTCCGTTTGGTGTACTGTGGTTAACAGGACATACAGCCTGTCCTAAAACGATAAACCCACCGATGGACAACTCTACACACCTGACACTCCTGCAGGCAAAGGCTTGAATGTTTTATACTCATGGCTAAAACATGAACCCTTAAATTTTCCATCACACCTTGCTTAGACTGCAGCGCCGGCTCCATGCAAGCGTTTGATGGCTGGGTTTTCTGCTCCTGTAGCAACTTCTTTGCTTCCATTTCCTGTCTGAACTTTTGCTGCAGCTGCTGCTGCCTCAGCTTCCTCTGCTGCTTGGAGTCCAGTCGAGGATCAGAAGAGGACAGGTCAGCCATGTCAGCAGCTGACCTAACAACACAGAGAGAAGCAGATTTATCATAAGTGCAGCTGGCTAGTGTTGTAGTCGAAGTTAGCACCAAATAAATTCACCTTGAGGTGTTGCTGGTCCTGTTTTCAGAATCCTGGTGAGCTGACGCGGTGCCAGAATGTGCTGCCATGGTTGTCAATGAAGTCCTGGATCCTGTGCCACTCTCATGCCCTTCTCGTACAGGGCGACTTCCCGTTCGCTCAAAGGGGATGTTGGCTGGTTCCTCCGGTTTGATAAATTCCCTGCTGTTGGCGCGGAGCAGACTGTCGAACCTGGCCTTCTCCACGGATGGCTCGCCATCACTGCGTTTGGTTTTGTCCGGGTCTAAAGGAGGAGGTGGCTGCAATAACAGGAAATAAACTATGAATTAAGAAAATGCATTAAAAGAGAGACACAAATTTGGCCCAAATGTTTATAAGAATACTTCTTACCTGCTTTGGTATTTTATTGATGGCTATGAGATACTCCTTATTCAGAATACAATTTCCAAGAGCATTTCCAAAACATCTTATTGTAAAAAAAAAACATTAAAAAAATTAATTCAATTAATTTTAGAGGGCATTGTGTAGTCAGACAGTCCTATATCACCTTAAATGGATTTATTTTTGAGATAATAAGCTGAATATTTTGTAATCATACTTCTTATATGGATTCTATTCAATTGAACAAATTTGTGGACATGAAATTGATTTTCATAAGGAAGTGCAGAGTAATGCAAAAGATACACATTATTGTTTTCTTATGCTCACAAAGCCAGCATTTAATTTATCAAAAATACATTAAAAACTGTAATATTGCAAAATTGTTAATTTCAAATGTCTTCTATTTAAATATATTTTAAAATGTCATTTATTCCTCTGATGGTAGAGCTGAATTTTCAGCATTACTCTAGTCTTAAATGTCACATGATCCGTCAGAAATCATTCTAATATGATGATTTGCTGCTCAAGAAAAATTATTAATGGTGAAAACTTTCATATTTTTATTTTTTCAGGATTCTCAGGTGAAACTTTAGTAACGTTATAAATGTCTTTCCTGGCACTTTTGAGCAATTTTCAATGCATCCCTGCTTGAATAAGTGTTTTGTTTTTTCAAAAATTGTACAAAATCTAATCAAAAATATTAAGCACAGAACGCAACAAATGACTAATCAGAATCAAGTGTATGTCGAGATAGAAATAATTACTTCAGTGCTCGTTTCAGTCCATCTGTGACGGCTTCTTTTCTTGCTTTTTCCAGGGACAGAGCTTTGGATTTGAGGCCTTCACTCACTCCATATCCTACATCCTCATGGAACGAGCCATCCTATGGAAAAGGCATTGAAGAAACAGAATGGTACATATATGCTGTGTATCTATCCCGTCAGAGCGCTTACCTTTAATTGGACCTTCACAAAGGCACTGACTCCAACATAAAATTTCCCATTGATAAGATCCACAAAGTCTGTAACAGAAGATGACCACACTCCCGTTCAAAAACAAGTACAACCCGATTTGAATGCGGCATAAATAGTAATGTTTGAGAACGTGCGCCTGTCATGATCAAAGAAATTGTGACGTGTCCTTACCAACATTTTGCTGAGATATTGAGTGTGACCATCCATTATACCCGAACATTTCATTGGCCAGACTTATAACTTTATGACCTTCGATATAGCACACCTACAAAAACAAAGCAAATGTCAAAATAATCTGGGAAACGGCAAGATAGATTAATAACTATATATTAAAATGTGCAAGAATAAGTGTACCAGAAGCATATTACTTCTCACCTTCTGTCCTCCTCCAGCCTGTCTGCTGCTTATATATTCAGGTCCTAGTTTCTGCCGTAGAGCATTCTGGACTGCCTGATATTCCTCTGCAGTGTATGCATACTACAACCAACAGAAACGGTCACAAATACATAAACTCTGCAAATATTGTTAGAATAGATTATGAATAGTGTGTTTCTGTAGCTAATCATATAATGTCAAAATGACCATCACAAAGTGTTCAAATCTATTCCCTAACACACATTACCTGACCAAAACACGTGCTGGTTGGTTTTCTCTCCTCTTGTCTCTCACTGCACTGATCCATGTGTGTTTTAATACTCATTTCCAAGTATTAAAAGCTGTCAATGTTCTCTTTTAAACGATGTTGGACATGTATAATGTGAGTGGAGGTCGCTAAATTGTAATAACAGGAAGTATAACCCAACATTACGCGTTAGTGTACGCCCATAGTGCGCTACCAACTATCTCCCCAGCTTTCTGTTGACGAGCCGACGGATTGAACTGGTAAGCGTTCAGTCAATGTTACAATGGCGACGTTCTAATATAAAAAACGAACGCCGAACAGTAGAATTCTCTGGTCTTGTTTGTGCGTTTGAAAATTCCCGCGCCACAATGTTTACGCCGCCCCGCCCTTGTGCGTAACACGTCATAAAGACGGGGAGAATGAACGTTTTAAATATCCCGCTGTTTGTCACATATACAATATTATTGCGTTGTCCGCGATTACCATTACAAAATTAAAATAAATATTAACATAAACAAAGATAGCAAAATAAAAAATTATATTTGAAAACTATTTTGTGAACAATTCATTTGTGCAAAAAAAAAGCACACATCTAGTAATGTTTAATGTCTCTGGTGATGTATGCAGGACTTCTCCAATCATTGCATCTGCTTAAACCCCACCCCTGCAAATTCTCATTCATCTTCCTGTATTTTTAAAATGTTAATGTGCGTTCATACCTTGTTGTAATTACTATAACGATTCTGAAGTGTAAAAAGCCTTCATGTGCTTGTAGAACGTGTTAATTCTCCGACTTGTACCACCTGACCACAGCAGATTTAAGATGTGTTTGATTTGAAACGGTGCTGAGCAGACTTGACTGATAAATGACATCAAAGTACTAGGGCTGGGACGATACATCGATTCTCGATTCATGATGCAAATAATCTGGAGCGATTCTGATAGTTTCCGATGTATCGCCATTCTCTCTCGAATCGCTTCTGAGCTTAGTTTTTAACAGCAGATGACACTATGTGATTCGCGATACATTCATAAAGTTCGAAAAGGTTGAAGCGATTTACACAGTGGGCTGCGTTCACATTAATCTCGCTTCGTAAAAGCATTCTGAGCCAAGATGCAAGTGCATTTAACCACTTACATGACTCAGCCGAACACATGAACATCCAGCACTCTTCTTCATGAGCATTTTAGTATGCTGTTAATAACTTGCCTAGAGCGCCATCTGCTGTTGAAACTAAACTCAGAATGATTTGAGAGAGAAAATATCAGAATCAATCCAGAATCATTGTATCGCGAATCAAGAATCGATGTATTGTCCCAGCCCTACAAAGTACCCTGAGAGAAAGTCGAAATCATACGGAGCTTTGTAGTTTAAGGTAATTACGACAGGGCGTGAACGCAGCATAATGCCTACATCTCAAAATCCAATCAATAACCGATCCACAGAACCGAGTCCCAGCCCAACATTTTTAGTTTTTGATAATCCATTTCACGCATATGTACACCACAATACGGAAGAAAAGATCTGTCGCTACTTCTGTTTCATCGCGACTTTAAATTCGTTCACTGTTCAGAGTAAGAATAAACTGTCAAATAAACGTATAACATTGTGTTATTAATGAACGATTCACTGAATCAGTCGCTCAACCTATTCATTAAAACACCGTAATGGTGATAAAATAGTAAAACAATTCTTAGTTCTTTTAGATTTTTCAAATCCTAAAAAACGGAGGCAACCAAATGAATGTCACGACTACATGTATCTATAACAGAACAACAAATTTAAATCCAGTTCATTTAAATTCTGCCCTGCCTCTTTAAGATAAACCGCTGGTGTGCTAAATTATATCCCTGTCACCATCAACTCAGCAGGGATTATCTAAATTAGGGATCCGAATAAAGATTGCAGTTTGGTTAGCATCACTCAGTGACTGATTGGATTGAATATGGATTTTATTATATACGCTTCCTGCTGAGCTCTTTATTAATATTAATATCACAGCAACCCTAAAATACATACTTTACATTCTAACATCTCTGTTTTGTTTCAAGCTTATCTTGACCCTTCGCACAATGGCGCGCGCGCACGTGCTAGGGCGTGAACGCGCCCACAGTCTCGACTGCCGTCTGGTCAGACAGTCTGCAACTCGGGAAGCGAATAGGAGGGGCGAGAATTGGGGATGCCACAGGAATGATCCATTAACCCCGCATACGCCCACATCCGCATTTATGGATTAGTTTCTCCTCAAGTGTAGTCCATCATATTTATTGCTTTCGTCCTCATTGAAGTTGCTAAAACATCCCTGACTGCTCTTATTCACTTTGCACGCGGAACACATGACGGTGAGTTGAAACATTGTTACAACGCACTACTGTTTGCGTGGAGTGTTTTATGTTATATTGCGTTTCCCCCCTGGATGAATGGTGCATTGTTGCGCTGTTTGTAAATAAGAAAAGTGCCATGATAACCATAAGGTACATTGAGTACCCAGTGCGTCAACCCCGCCATGAATAACTTATAGCTACGGATGGAATATGTAAGCAATAGAAATTGATGCATTGAAACACGGTCAGTTGAGTTGTTTGATTCGTATCGAGTTTTAACGGCGATGTCTGTTCGTCCAGGATGGGAAGTGATGCCCTTCCTCTCAAATAGCCTTCTCAGGTTTACCCAGACGTCGTCGTTTTACCTGTCTACACTTTAGAAAGGGGAATGGACTCCTCCTGATCCTGTAATACATCGTGGCTCGTGTCCTGGCACGTTCAGTGAACAAAGGGAAACTGACATGATGCTTCAGGGAAAGTGGAACATAAAGCAAAGTCACGTATTTAGGTCGAGGATGGTGAGATGCGCATGTATTTTTTCAAGAGCTCATAAAAAGGTCTTACGGTCGTGAGCAAATGATGACAGCCTGATGCAATAAGACAAGTCTTTTGTTGTAGTAGCCTATTTCTTTTGCGAAGCTTCCCTAAGGGTCCAGTAGGGGGCGCGAGTTGAATTGTGATGCTGAGGAATTGGATCCTTTCGCTTACAACAGCCGAACAAAATGAAACTGATATTTGTGAATCTTCGGCGGAATAACGGTTTTAAAAAGTTTTTACTGTTGCTGTCTCATATAAATGGGTTATAACATGAGGATATCATCTAGATTGTTTACCAAATACTTGCATCAGGGAGTTGTGAAATTTAAAGGGATAGTTCACCGAAAATTAAAAATTATTTCATCATTTACTTACCTTCATGTAGTTGCAGTCATTATGACTTCATTTCTTTTGCAGGTTGCAGTGAATGACGACTGGAGCTTCAAAATGAATTTGAGAACCGAATCAGTCTGATTCGTGAACAAATTCAGATGCGTCAACAGCATGGCTGCCCTCGACTAAAGATTTTTCTGGTCGACTAGTAGTCGTTCATATTAAAAGGTTAGTTCACCCAAAAATGAAAATTCTGTCATTTATTACTCACCCTCATGTCGTTTCACACCCGTAAGACTTTCGTTCGTCTTCGGAACTCAAAGATACTTTTGATAAAATCCGACGGCTCAGTGACGCCTCTATTGCCAGCAAGGTAATTAACACTTAACATTGTAAAGCGACGAGAATACTTTTTGTGCCCCAAAAAAAACAAAATAACGACTCAACATTATCTAGTAATGGTTGATCTCAAAACACTGCTTCAAAGCTTTACGAATCTTTCATTTCGAATCAGTGGTTCGAGCGCCAAAGTCACGTGATTTCTGTAAACGGCTTCGTTAGGCCTACATCATAAGTGTTTTTCAATTTCAATAGTTCACGTGACCTTGGCGTGAGTTTGATACGTGAACCGAGCCACTGATTCGAAACGAAAGATTCTTAAAGCTTCGAAGCAGTGTTTTGAAATCGGCCATCACTAGATATTGTTGAAAAGTCGTTATTTTGTTTTTTGGTGCACAATTAATATTAGGAGCACGTTATAATATTAAGGTTGAACCACTGTACTTACATGAACTGTTTAAAATATGTTTTAGTACCTCTCTGGGCACTGAAAGTGTTAATTGTCTTGCTGGCAATAGAGGACTCACTGAGCCATCAGATTTCATCAAAAATATCTTTATTTGTGTTCCAAAGATGAACGAAGGCCTTACAGGTTTGGAACAACATGAGGGCGAGTAATTAATGACACAATTTTCATTTTTGGGTGAACTAACCCTTAAGTTTATTAATAAACCATATAAATCATAATAATTCTTTAATGCCTATACATAATGTTCAAGCACACACTTAAAGCTTGCCTCAGTAATGATAATAAATGTGTCGGGGGAAAACAGCAAGGACATTTAATAACTGATTAATAAATAGTGTTTTCTGTATTTTCGGCTGCAGAGATGAAGTTGACAATGCTGACTCATCATCTTCGTAGTAGTGGATGTTTTTCTATGCCTGTTTCATATTAATTACATAACCTGAGAATATTTGTTTTCCATTTGAATTGGTTTTTTTAAAAGTATGCATTTTGCTTTCTATAGATATATTTTTCATGTCTGTGTGAGTCGCAATTCTTTTTTTTTTTTTTGACACAATGAAGATGGCAGAAAGCGCACCCTGTTTGCTTTCATTATTTTACAAACGTTTTTTTGTTTTTGTGAGTGCACACAAATAATAAAACTCTTCACAGATTCAAAAGATGTATTACTATTATCTGTATGACCAAAAACGACAGAGTATTTTAAGTGCAAGTGATCGCACTGTGTTAGCTGTCATGTAGTATACGCTACCATTCAGCTTTCACACTCCACATAAACACTTGAATAGTCCACATTTTTCTAGGTTACCGTTAAAGCGAGCGGCCATGTAAAGTTGCTACTATTTACGTGTTTCAGGTGATAAGCTATATTTGCGGTCGATGAATGATAGGCGAGCATTTGGATGTCCTGTCTGATGTACTGTAATTACCACATAGACCAGCTGTTAACAATCTGTCCGTCATAGACTGCGTGACTTCACCACTTCCTGTGTATTTTTTTCCCCTGGGACTAATAAAATTTTATTCGACTAAGCCTCTTCTCGACGACTAATGGTTAGTCGACTATTAGGGGGCAGCCCGCATCAGCAGATTTATTAAAACTATCCGATTCAAATAAAAAAAAATTGTTAACGAATCAGGCTAGTTCTCTCATGAATATTAAATAGCGATTCAAATACTGATTTTTTTTTTACTCCTGACAATTGAAATTATTATTATAATTACAATTATTTTGTGTTCTGCAGAAGAAAAGAAATCATGCTGGTTTGGAACAACATGAGGGAGAGTAAATGATGACAGAATTTTCATTTTCACATCTAATCCTTTAAAGATGTAACTGGTAGCAAACACCACAACACATTCTCATTTTGTCTCCTTCTTCTTCCTTTTGTGTTATCAGAAGGACCAGAGATGTTCTGAATGAAAGGAGGATCTGGCAGCCTTTCGATAACAATGCTGGAGAACTTGAGCGGAGCCCACGTTGATCGACCCGCCCCTAGATCCTCCACGTTCAGCTTCTCTGCCCTGTTTGCTCTGCCACACCATCTTCACATGGATGGGAGCAGTCATCCATTCAGGAGGTACAACTGATGTTGTGAACGGAACTATTAACACACTCACATCCTGCTTTACATACTCATATCCTGTTATTTGTTAATGATGTCCTGTGTTTTTCCTTGTAACTTATATCCTAAATAGGCCATATTTAAAAATTTCCTCACAATGTGTGACATTCCACAAATTTACTACCTGCTGAGGGACCTATTTTGTGTACATTTATTTAGCAGCAGTATGATGCCACTGGAGA
Organism: Zacco platypus; assembly: GCA_038088235.1. NCBI lineage: Eukaryota > Metazoa > Chordata > Actinopteri > Cypriniformes > Xenocyprididae > Zacco > Zacco platypus. Next base: position 11,506,567 of record CM076063.1, on the reverse strand, counting down.
CATGACATAACATAGATTACTCAGTTCCAGGAACTAGACCGATTTTAATGTAAATTCAATGAGTGCAGTCAGGACCAGTGGGAAATGGATCAAAATTTTCCAGGCTGAAGTCAATAGAGTACAGTCACCACTACAGCATATACATGCTATGAAAAGTAATAGATGGGGGGTTCTTATATAAATACTTTAGAATAAAGGAAATATACATATATATCAAAGTAACAAAATAAACATATATATATATATATATATATATGTAAAAAAAATGTAATATAATAATACTTTAAATATAATTTAAATAATTATTAATATAATTAATAAATATTATTTATTTTAATTTTAAGAAAAGATGATTATTTATTTATTATATTTTTATTTTTTATATGTAAGAAAAAATAAATATATATATAACATTTTAATTTTATTAATTTAATTTTGCAATAAATATAATAATACCAGTTATATTATTAGGGGACAAGCACCTATTTTATCCATTTTCTTTTTTTCTTTTCTACTCTTGAAGTCTATAGCAGCCCATACATGCTATAGAACAACTACTTTTTCAAATGCCTCCTATGGACCGTATGTCCGATTTTATTTTTTATTTTTTTCCCATGAGGCTGTATCTCCACAACGCTTTAGTGTATTCAGACCAAATTTGGCATGTGTAATCACAAGCATGTCTTGAGAGTGCATGCAGTGTTGCCACTGTGTTACCTAGTGGTCAGAACATATGAAAAATGGATATATTTGCTTATAACGTCTGATCAGTTTGACCGAAAATCATGAGACTGGTCTCTTTGGATTCAGGGTGCCAAATTTTCCCAAGTTGGCCATTTTGAATTTTACAAGCGCATTGTACAGCCATTTTGCCCAGAATCATCTTCAGATGTCTTTAATTGCTCATTGTTGCAGTTGGTCTGATGCTCCCAGCCATGCTGACATAACGTATAGTGCCTTCTTTATTGCTGCTTGCAGCTATATTTTTACTTATTCTTATATTATATGAAATAAGACATTTTACCCTATTTTTATTTTTGAATATACATATATAAATATAGGAATAATACAATAATATTAATATAAAATAATTTCATATATATATATATATATAGAGAGAGAGAGAGAGAGAGAGAGAGATTTTTTTATCATCCTCTAGGCATAAATCATAGGTAAAAATCATAGAAAAGTAATACCACACACCTCTATTCAAAAAACCTTATGATTTGAGGTATTTTAAAACCTCACATTGCACAGGAGGAGCAGGCTGTCACTCCCTTGCACTGGGAGTGTGAAAGAAAGGAGTTTTTGTATTGCATAACTATTAAACAACGTTGGTTTATCCTTGTGTGTGTGTGTGTGTGTGTGTTTGACAGAGAGAAAGAGAGACTGAGGAAAGGATGGGGATGTAATGTTAGTAGGAAGGAAATTGGTTTCTCAACAGTCAAGCAGTAGTTTCCTCCCCTTCCACGTCTGTAGCTGCATCTTTCTAGCTCCTCCCCTCTCACTTGTTGTTGCTGTTCTGGACTAACTGTACTGTGTTTTTATCCCTCTGTTTGAACCATGAGGACTCTGTACCGGTTGAAGTTGGTGAGTTCTCCAAATCTGAGTCAGCTGGGGAAAAATGAGAAGGCTTCATTGGAGGAGAGAGGATCAGGCCCTAATGCCACATGGAACAGGTTAGTGCGTATTTTGTGCCCAGCGCATGTCCATAAGTGTCATAAACTGAGATATTTTTTCACATCTGATTTATTGCAGCATTCACAACGCAGTTATTGCCGTATTTCAAAAGAAAGGACTGGCAGACAATGAACTCTATACGCTCAATGAAGGCGTGAGGTGAGACAAAACAACATTGTATGTTTAGTAACAGCAGACTGATCTTTTGTTCATTTTCATATGTTTTTGTGAATTATTTATAACACTATAATGGTAACTGTTAGCAGTGTGTAAAATGTGCACTTACACTCTGGCAGCTGTGATCTGACGCTTCACATTATCAGCACAGAACAGAACACAGAACAGGACGCAGAGCCTCAGTCCGTTATTATGTAACTATTTCAAGAAAAATTATGAAGCAATAACATCCATATTTCACCCCAAAAGTAAAAAGTAAGAAATTATAATTTACATAAAGAAAATTAAGCTTAATTTTGTATTATTTATTTATTTATTTTTGCATTGAATTGATGCTATTTTAGTATATATCATAAATAAGCACCCCCCTTCTCATTACTGTAATTCATCTGCATTGTTTTACGGTTAGGTTTGTTTGTGATTCTCATTATTTTCTATGCATGTCTCTCTACAGTAACAAAAATGGCATAAGTTAAAGAGAGAAATTATAATGGTACTACCTTTATTGTATCATTTCTTTTTCATATTTCTTCAAATATTTGGGGGAAATGTGTTTAAAATAATGTCAAAAATTAGGCAACATATATTATAAATAAAAATACAGTAACATTAAAATTTTTAAGTAAGATTTATTTTGAAGAAGAAATAAATTAATATTTTTATTTAGCAAGGACACATTGATAAAAAGTGACAGAAAAGACATTTGTAATTTTAAAAAAGATTTTTATTTCAAATAAATTCTGTTCCTTTGAACCTTCTATTCCTCAAAGAATCCTAAAAAAAAAGCAGCATAACTGTTTTCTTCCTGAGCATCAAATCAGCATATTAGAATGATTTCTGAAGGATCGTGTGACACTGAAGACTGGAGTAATTCAGCTTTGACATCACAGGAATAAATTACATTTGAAAATATATTCAAAATTTCAAGTTATTTTACAATATTTCTGTTTTTACTATATATTTTTTTATCAAATAAATGCAGCCTTGGTGAGCAGAAGAACCTTCTTTCAAAAACTATAAAAAAAATTCCCCAGACTTTGAAACATTAGTGTAATACTGTATATAACTTTTACCGTTAAAATTGTATGCAATATAAAATAGTTACATTATACAGAGATATTTGAACACATTCTTGACAGTCATTTAAGTCAAATTGCTTTATTTTATTTAAGTCAGAACTATATTACAGTCAAAAATCAAACTGCATATCATTACTAATTTGTTAAAAAGAAAATCTTTTTATTTTCCTATATATCATGTGTAAGAATGATTTCTCTTCTGAAACATTTATTAATGCGTTTATTGATATTTTATGATATTTTATTTTATCAGGCAGCTATTGAAAACAGAGCTGGGCTCGTTCTTTACAGAATACCTCCAGGTGAGAAATGTTTTAAAATTCTTTTTTTTTTCCAGAGATGTGTTTGTTCTAATAAATACATTTTAAACGAATTATTAAAGTAATACTACTAATAATAATTTCTTTCCTTTTTTCCACATTATCAGAATCAACTTTTAACTAAGGGCATGGTCATTTTACGGGACAAAATAAGGTTTTATGAAGGTACACCATCCCATTTTAGCAACAAAACACATTCTGATTAAAAACAATGCTATTATTTTTGAATTTCATTCACAGAATTGCAACATTACACAACATTTCACTTGGTACACAAACAATACAAACTGTTTCTCCTCTGCCTGAAAATAGGTCAGAAGTTATTGGACTCTTTGGCTGAGACATGGGACTTTTTCTTTTGTGATGTTCTCACTATGCTTCAAGCCATCTTCCACCCCGTCCAGGTACAGTCCAGTCATACTATGAAATTACTCATCAGACATCAGATACAGCCGCGGTGTGTGAGTCTGTGTGCATGTTCATGTTCAGGGGAAGGAGCCATCGGTGCGTCAGCTGGCCCTGCTGCACTTTCGAAACACCATCACCCTTAACATGAAGCTGGAGGAGGCTCTGTCCAGACCACGAGCCCGTGTCCCTCCCTCCATCGTCCAGATGCTTTTGGTGTTACAGGTACGCATGGGCTACAAAAATTCCCTTTTCAAAATCCTCATGTGAAAGATCCAGCCATACCGTCATGAGCTGCACCCAGAAATGATAACATAGTGACTTCGAGACAGGTCATTTGTGGTATAAGCAATTGTGTCATATAGAGAGAGACATTAATCATAAGCTTTGTGTGTCTCAGCTAAAATGACTGTTCATCAATCTATCAAAAGGGATAGAGTCAAAGTGAAACTCTTACATATCTTACAGGGGGTTCACGAATCCAAAGGTGTGAGTGAAGAATACCTGAAGCTGGAGTCTCTCATCCAGAAGGTGGTGTCGCCGTACCTGAGCACGCAGGGGCTGTGTTCGCATGAGTGCGGCGCTTCTCACTGCTCCTGTGTGATTGGTGAGACCGTACAGAAAGACCCAACATTTAGTCTGTTTAATATGGAAGCTTGTTTTCGCCACAGAATAAAAGAATGTTATAATGTTTTTTTTGGCAATTACAAGTTTTTATCTCGCAATTCTGACTGCTTTTCTCAGGATTGTGAGACATAAACTTGCAATTGCAAGTTATAAAGTCCCATTCTGAATAAAAAAGCCCAAGTTTATAATCTCACAATTCTGAAAAAAAAAAAGTCAGAATTGCGAGATGTAAACATGATTACCTTTTTTACAGTTACCTTTATTATTTTTTATTCTGTGGTGGAAACAAGCTTCCAAAGTTTAATATTGGTTTCTTTCTGAAATAAAGAACTTAACAGGATAGTTCACATGAAATAAAAAGCAGCAGTATGTATGTTTTTTGTTTTATTTGGAACTTTGCTTTTATTAGTTTTAAGAACAGAAGAAAAAATACACCACTGTTCAAATCTGGGTTCAATAAGGGTTTTTATGTTTTTGAAAGTCTCTTATGCTCACCAAGTCTGCGTTTATTTGCAAAGCCATATTTATTATCTTTTATCTAAAATACAGTAAAAAAAAAAAAAATTTTATAAAATATGTGATGCTGAATTTTCAGCATTATTACTCCAGTCGTCAGTGTCACATGATCCTTTAGAAATCGTTCTAATATGCTGGTTTGCTGCTCAAGAAAAAACAATTAAAAAAAAATATTTGATTGAAAAAAATTGTACTTTACCATAGAAATACAGAAAACAATTATGATTTATGATTATGAAAATTAGATCAAAAATAAAAAAGTTTGATGTTTTAATTTATTACAACTCATTTATTATTATTATTTATTATTTACTGTGAGATTAAGCTCAAAGTATTAAGCCTAATATCATAAAAATGTTTCCAAAGTCATTAAGTAATTTACTAAATTAAAAAAAATCTGTAAAATGTTTACTTTGCATTTGTTTTGTTTTTCTATACACTATTAGAATAATTTTTGCTATATAAACCTAAGAGAACTTTTATTAATTCATTTATTTCTAAAACACTTTTCACAATATCAATATTAAATTTATTTTTCTATATTTATTACTGTTTAAAATTAGGGCTCTCAGTAGAATAAAACTGTGATTCATTTCATGAATTCCACCAAAAGCATAATAAAATATCAAATATGATAAATGTTTTGAATTACACTTGCATTTAATAAATAAATGAACTGTGCCTTTAAAGATCTTGCAGTTATGTTCTCCACCCATAAACATTTACTGCTCTCATCATACTGTATGTGATTCAGCCACTGATACATTTCAACTGTATTACTCCAGTAAAAAAAAAAAAGTAATTTGCTTACTAATTTGTTAAAAATCTTTCTAGAGAGGCGTTTGCAGTATTGCTGGTCCAAGTCTGCAGACCTGCCCTCCAGTAACCCGGTAGTGCGCTCCAAGAGCTACAACATCCCCATGCTGACCCCCGTGGCCGAGTACGACTCTGAAGTGAGCTCTGTGGGCAGTGTGGGCATCCGGCGTCACTCTGCATGCGATGTCACTTCCTGCATAGAGCACCAGGGCTATTCGGCCCTGTCTGTGGGAATAGAGACCAGCTCGACCCCCAGACTCTCCCTGGATCACGACCTCACCCTGTCCGGTGTGGTGCGAGGGGCCACGGGACAGCCCGCTCTAATTTCTCCGCCCGTCTTCATCCACACCTCCGCGGGGTGTCTGCACCCACCAGACACCCAGGTGGCTTCATCCGAAGTAGACAAAGGCCTTTCGTCACCGCCGAGCTGCTCCTCCAGTCCGGAGACGATCGTAATGCAGGGGCTGGACTCACTGGAGTCGGATCCTGACGGAATCTTCATCGACTTTTCCCACTGCCGCTCCGATTCTTTTGGAACAAGCAGGAAAACTAGCTGATTGAATGAATTGCTGTGAAGAATCCATTTCAGATGATTGATTATAAACTACTACTATTTTCTGTGAACTTGTGAAGTAGTTCTGTACGTTGTGTATTTTTAAAACTGGAATTTCATTCCAGCTTTGCGCAAAACCCAAGGCTGCTTTGTGGAAAAATGGGAGAGGACTCCATTTAAAGCAATTGTTTTCATAATGTTCTAAACCTGTGGATGATTTTTTTTTTAATTTTCTGTATAGTTTTTCATGGACATATTCCATGTCTATTGTCAATTTGTTTTACTTTAGGGCAGTCAAATCGATTAATCGCAACTAATCGCTTCTAAGATAAAAGTTTGTTTACATAATATATAGGTGTGTGTGTGTGTATATATATATATATATATATATATATATATATATATATTATATTTAAATACATAATGTGTATAAATGATATTCAAACAAGCTTATCTTAGAAGTGATCGATCGCGATTAATTGATTTGACGGTACTATTTTGTACTCAAATTGATTAATCACAATTAATCGCTTCTAAGATAATTTGTTTAAATATTATAATATATACACACAATTAATATGCATTTAAATATCATATATATATATATATATATATATATGTAAACAAACTTTTATCTTAGATGTGATTAATCACGATTAATTGATTTGACTGCACTTTTACTCTCTCTCATTATATGTTTAAAGGTACAGTCACATTTACTGTTGTTAGGCGAATTTTCACGCGCAAAATACAGTCATTACAATAGGAATCCACTCGATTTTCGCTGGAATTTCACAAAAGATTTCCCCACGCAGATTTCGCTGTGTTGACCAACAGAAACCTGCTTGGTTTGTAAGCGACTTCTATGTGAGCAACGCTTTAAACATCTCGATATTATTGACACTAGACCTTTTTTGCTGGCAAAATGTGACCGCACCTTAAGTGAGCTTCACTTAACCCATTGTGTTATGAAGCGACAGTATCACTAAATGTAGAAATCTCTTCCATTATTGTCACTATTGATCTCATGCACTATTTATTGTCATAGGGCTTTTAATGAACTACATTTAGTGCTTATAAATCATTGCCAATCTAGCCTGCACTCTTAATGGTATAAAATAGTTTTTCTCACAAATTAAGAGACTAATTATTGCTAATGATAATACAGTGCAGAACATTGTACGTTCTCAAGCTTGTTGCTTTTTTATGTGATGATGATGATAATGAGCTGCCAGAGAGCAAACATGGTTTGCTAATTGAATGTGTTAACAAAAACTCCCTTTTGGCTAGTTGATAAAATATTACAAATACAGAAAAATGGTGTGAGCTGAAACTAAAATAGAAAATTTCACTTATTGGGTATAATGTGCCATTTTATAAGGTAATTTTATATAATATTTGCCTAATTTAAAAAGACTATTGTCTGATTTCTTTAGAATTTAAGAGTTAAATTAATGGGTTAAATAAGCATAATTGGATAAATGTATATTCCAGAATATAAAACAGAAAGGATGCATAAACGGCCCAGTGTATGAAAAATGATAAGAAAGAGCGATATTTGTTTCTCTTATTTTTTATGTATGGAAGCTTTTTGGGTTATAAATTGGTCAATTTCTCTGTAGTTTTATAGAAAGAAATTGAGCATATCTTGCATAGATTTTTTACACAAGGAACATTTTTAGAAATTTAAAGGTTTACAGTGGTACTTTAATACCTTGCACTGTCATTTCTGAAGTCTGTGCTTTGTTTCATACTGAATTTGTTATCAGCTTTCATGTGTGCTGCTGTGGACAACCTCAACAAGACTGAATTTGTAGTAAAATGCTTTTATGCTTCATGTTTATGACTGTTTCATATTATAAGAGTATGGCTGGGTTTTATACTGGTCAGGCTCATATTTCGTTGTTGCTTTTCTAAATTTCGTTATAATGTTCTTTAGTCACTCGTTCATTAAGATGAACATGGTTCAGGTATAGGAAATGAGTGTGAAAAAACTCACGTTTAATTTCGTATTCAAAATTAACTGGAGCTTGTATTTGTTTACGGACGGGTCATTGACGTTGAGCCGGAAGCAAGGTTTAATTCGTGAATGATTCGTTCATTTGAGCCGAATCTTTTCAATGAATCACTTCGAAACGCTTCATTAAACCAATATGAACGATTACATTTTGAACCAAGACCATAAAAATCCTACAAACTAGTGAGCTCATATATGCGTTTGGAGTGAAAGAAGGATTTGACTCAAAGTAAGTTATTTTAGTACCCAAATATCAGTTATGAGGACCAAATTTTGTGTTTTATCAAGGCACAAAACAGATGTGGTGTTTACATTTTAATTATTTAAATTTTATTATCTAGACGTGTCAAAACCTTGTGATTTGAGTTTTTTAATTAGCTGAATGACTTTTTATGAATAAAAATGAATTTAAATGTAATTTTTATGTTTTATGAATGTAAAATGGCATATTATTAAGACAAAAATATGTACATTTTAGAAGAACTACGTACTTGTGTCTTGACGTAAGGCTTCTATCAGTTTTATGAACCGATTCATTAAAACTGCTCAAAAGAACCGATTCAGGGAAATGAGTCGGACATACCATCACGAATAGGGGGGTTGTTGTTGTTTTAAAATGAACAGAATTGGAATTAATTTGAGCAAAGGTAACGATTTATATGTTTTCAAAGAAAAATAGTACATTTTTACATACATGTCATACATTTTGAACGTAAACGTATGGCTTTTCCCACACAATACAAACAGCCCGTTGAACAGTCACCCTCCCGGTTTTAAAAGGATGAAGACAAAGGCTACCGGAAACCGGACTCCATAGTTTTCGTCAAATGGCTGATTTATATTCATGCGAAATCGTTTGTTTCGTTCGTTTTTCAAAGTCTTTTCGTCGAGCTTTTTCATGGATTTACATTTATGCTTACTAAACATGTGTCTCGATCTGGAAACTGTTGTTACAAAGACCTGGCGGTGCAAATACAGCGTCTACTCCGACGTAAGCTGGTTATTCAAGTGAATGAATCTCTCAGCAAGTTTTAAATGCAACAAAGCGCATTCGGTTTTTATTTTTGTTGTGCGTTTACTTCGTTTGGACATTTTTATTGTACATGCGGTCCTCACCGGCAGAAGACCAGACTAATAACTTCGCTAAGCTAACGAGCTGCTCTTAGAAATGGAGATCCACATCTCAAGCCTTTTCCCGGAGATCTTAGCGATGATTTTCAACTACCTGGACGTTAAAAGCAAAGGCAGAGTCGCGCAAGTGTGCACGGCGTGGAGAGACGCTTCCTACCACAAATCCGTCTGGAGGGGAGTAGAAGCCAAACTCCATCTGAGAAGAGCAAACCCATCGCTCTTCCCCAGCCTCCAAACCAGAGGCGTCAAGAAGGTCCAGATCCTCAGCCTGAGGCGCAGCCTTAGCTATGTTATTCAGGGCATGCCCAACATCGAGAGCCTTAACTTGAGTGGATGCTACAACCTAACGGATAACGGCCTCGGTCATGCTTTCGTGCAGGACATCCCGTCACTGAGGATCCTCAACCTCAGCCTGTGCAAACAGATCACCGACTCCAGTTTGGGCAGGATCGCGCAGTATCTGAAGAACCTAGAACTGCTGGATCTCGGTGGGTGTAGTAATATCACCAACACGGGGCTGTTGCTCATCGCTTGGGGACTTCATAAACTCAAAAGCCTGAACTTGAGAAGCTGCCGGCACGTTTCGGACGTGGGCATCGGGCACCTGGCGGGCATGACGCGCAGCGCCGCGGAGGGCTGCTTGAGTTTGGAGCATCTCACCCTGCAGGACTGTCAGAAACTCACCGATCTGTCGCTCAAGCACATTTCCAAGGGCCTAAACAAGCTGAAAGTCCTGAACTTGAGCTTCTGCGGCGGAATATCCGACGCCGGCATGATCCACCTGTCACACATGACGCACCTCTGGACGCTTAACTTGCGCTCGTGCGATAACATCAGCGACACGGGCATCATGCATCTCTCCATGGGCGCTTTGAGGCTGTGCGGACTGGACGTGTCGTTCTGCGACAAAGTGGGCGACCAGAGCCTGGCTTACATCGCGCAGGGCCTGTACCAGCTCAAATCCCTGTCGCTTTGCTCGTGCCACATCAGCGACGACGGGATCAACAGGATGGTCCGGCAGATGCACGAGCTGAAGACGCTGAACATCGGCCAGTGCGTCCGGATCACGGACAAGGGCCTCGAGCTCATTGCGGATCATCTGACGCAGCTGACCGGGATCGACCTGTACGGCTGTACCAAAATAACCAAAAGAGGACTGGAGAGAATCACGCAACTGCCCTGCCTTAAGGTGTTGAACTTGGGACTTTGGCAAATGACCGAGGTCAAGGGTTCGGGAGACGCCTCTCAGATCCTGCCCTGCTACGCCTCGTAACGTTTACGCTACCTCAGTGTCGCCAGTGATGTCTTGTTTTTCTAGAGACGTGTATTATATTATATGCCATCAAGTACTTTGATACTAAGCCTGTTTGGAACAGAGGCTTGATGTAGTTCAAATTGAATCAGCAATAAAACACTGAACAGCCTTCCTAATGGTATAGTCTGAATTATGACGGTTCCCTTGAATGCCTTTTTTTTCTGTACTTTGTTTTAGAGCTTCATATTGAGGTTAAATGTCTTTTTTTTCCACTGACAAACGCATTTTGTCACTGCCTTTGAGTATTTATCCTGAAATACCAGCATTATACTGTAAATTGGAGAGAGAAAACATGTTTACCATGTGTGTGGAGAAGGATGGAAAACTTGCTTGTTGGTTTTATGTGATTCCTCCCTGTTAAAGTGGAACATATGCAATTTTAATCTTTTTTTTTTTTTTTTTTTTTTTTTTAAAGGCCAGTTTGCTTGTTAAAGACCTACAAGAAGTCTGTTTATTTTCCTATGAGAAATGATTAAAGCTAAAGTTGTTTTAACTAAATTGTTTTCCTGTTATTTTTTAATACTTTATCATGTTCTCCAAATCACATAACATTCATTACATTCATTTTGCTTTCATTTTCTTAACGTAATTTCCCTTTAAATTATTTTTCTATACCACACATTGATTAATACGCACAAAAAACTAAAAGGTGTATATATACATAAAATAACATAATTGTATATTTTTATGTACATTTAATAGCAAGTAAAACTCCTTATATAAATATATAACTCGTAATCACATACTATACTTGCCAAGAACAGAATAATCACTCAATAATCAGAAAAAAATTCTATGAAATGGTTTTTTAAAGCATTTCTTTAAAGATTTGTAATGACAAATAGCTGTAAAAGTCATGAAGATTTATTAGTCAAAAGATATGTGAATCCTAAAATACAGATTATATATTATAATGAAACACCATTATTGGCATGCTTAAATGACAGGAAAACTAAATCACATTGATACGTAGAGAACGTGATTCTCTTACTAAATATGTGTATTGTAATGAAGTTCTTTTTGGTAAAGAAACAAAAATTATTATGATATATTAATACAATTTAAAGTCTTCAGTTTTAATTTATTTTAAAAGCGTCATTACTCCAGTCTTCAGTGTCACACGACCTCCCAGAATTCTTTCATTTGCTGATTTGCTGCTTAAAAAACATTTCGTACTATTATCAATGATAAATTCAATTTTTTCAGTCCTGATGGTATATTCAGAATAAGAATATTCAAAGGTTATTCAAAAGAACAGCTTTATTTGATTTTATATGTATACCATTATAAATGTTATATATATATATACATATATATATACATATATATATATATAGACAATGTTACAAAAGTTGAAGTGATCACTTCTGATCAAATTAATGCATAAAAAAACCATACTGACCCCAAACTTAATATTGCAAGAAATAAAACACTATTAATCTGTTTACTGCTTCTTTTCTGTAGTCTTTCTAATAATTTGGCTGCTTCCACAGCTTGACCTTGTATTTTCAAACCCTGGAAAAGACTTTATTCAGAGCAGAAACAAGGCTGTGTGGGATAAACTTGCCTTGTTTTTAGTGGCATCTGCTGTAAAAAGCTCCTAGATCACTTGTAATTTTCCACTGCTCATGTTGTCTGGACTTTTTTGCCTATATTGAAATCTCTTGGAAAGATATTTTTGCAGTGTTTCGTCCAAAAACACTTAATAGTACAACCCACTGAAGAGCTGTACGTCTATTCCTCACAGCCTCGCTTTCATTCCCGTTGAAAATCAAAGATGGCGCTGCTGTGAATAAGATCTATAGATCCAAACCATCACTTTAGGATATTCTCTGTGAAACTGTTTATAAGTGCACACAACTTTGCCCAGTGTCTTACTGTTTTCTGGTGGCATGAATATTCCTGTACTTGCATGTCAGCAGCTGTTTGAAGGTGTTCTTGAAGGTGACATTGCACAGGGCATAACAAGCGGGGTTAACCGTACTGTTTATGTAGCAGAGCCAGTAGCCAAAGATCCACATTGTTTTTGGAATACAGACCGAGCAAAACGTGTTGATGAGTACCATGACATTGTAAGGAGTCCATGTGGCTGCAAATGCCACCAGAATGGCCATAATGGTCCTTGTTACCTTCCTCTCCCGTGAGGATAAACACTTTCTCTTCTGATAACGTGGCACGAGAATCTTCTGCGACACCAGACTCAGCCTTTCCTTCCCGTTGGTCATGTCCTGACCTCCGTTGTTGGGTTTATAGGTGTTTTGCAGGTCCTTTTGGGATGTTGTTCTGAAGCAAGTAAATCTGACCCAACTTCCTGTGGCCAGCGGAGCTGATTGGGTCTGACGGCTTCTGATGTCACCGTTAGTGCTTATGGATACGGCCTCCTCATCCCGCTGGTTTGAAGAAGCCACCACACTTCCAGATATAGAGTCATTCTCACTCTCCCGTTCTTCTCCTGCAAGTGGGTACAATATATTTTCAGTGAGATCATTGATGAATGGCAAGATCTAGCTATATTTGGTTCAGATAACACAATAATTGTGCTCGACTGGATATGGTCTGCTGCCAAGCTTCAAAAAAGACCATAAAAGTGGTTTATATGTCCCAGCAGCTTAAATCTTTTTTCTCGCACAAAGCAATGGCTTGTGATTTGTGAGAAAATGTAATACTTTTATTCAGCAAGGATGCATTAAATTGATCAAAAGTGACAGTGAAGACATTTATGATGTTACAAAAGATTTCTATGTAATAAACGCTCTTCATTGAAGCTTCTATTCATCAAAGAATCCTGAAAAATGTATGACCATTTCCACAAAAATGTTAAGCAGTAAAAACTGTTTTCAACATTTATAATAGTTTTAGTTAAAGGGTTAGTTCTCACAAAAATGCAAATTCTATCTTTAATTACTCACCCTCATGTCATTCCAACCTCTTAAGACTTTAGTTCATCTTCGAGAAACAAATTAAGATGTTTTTAATGAAATCTGAGAGCTTTCTGTCCCTCCACAGAAAGCTACGCAACTACCACTTTGTCACTTCAAAAAGTTCATAAAGAGTTCGTAAAACTAATCCATGTGAATTGATCTTTCGCCGACAGTTTGATTGACAGGCGATCTGACCAATCATAACCCCGCCATTTTGTCTGACAAAGCAGTCAGGGGAGTTAGTAGATTAACGTTGGTGAACTTGAACTTGAAAAATTGTGTGTATTCACGTCTTTCTGTGCTTGAAACAACATTCCTTCTGATGTTCATTCATGTTTATTTGATGCTATGAATTAACTAGTATAAAGAGATGGTCGGTTCACGAGCCGCTTGAAGGAGCTACAGTGATCTGTCACGACACATTAAAGAGTCGCTATACGGTATTTATAGTTTAAACTTCTTTTAAATATTACAATATTTTAAATATGAAACTGTTTCATATCAAAAGTAACATGCTCCGTCTTGTCTCTCGACATGTTGTCAGTGTCCTCTTTGCTCCACGATGTATTTTTCACTGTGAGAACATGATGTGTGGCGTGAGAACACATGGCTTGTTGGACATAGCAACAGTAACTAAAGGGGGCGGGTCGCTTTGATCACTTTGTACGATTGAATTGAGCCTTTTATTCACATATTAACATTGATCAGTGAACATAAACAGAAGCTGAAGCTGAACTTGAACCTGCGAGAAGAAACCTCATTGGTTCTCGCACGTCAAGCGAACATGGTTGAGCTTCCGTTTACCACAACTAATGTGTAAGTTGATGAATGTTTATATGTGAATAAAAGTCTAAATTAAATCTGTTTATCATATGAAGCGATCGAGTTTCTTCAGAAAATTTGGACTATACCACTCAATTCATATGGATTGGTTTTACGATCTCTTTATGAACTTTTTGAAGCGTTAAAGTGGTAGTTGCATAGCTGTCAATGGAGGGACAGAATCTCTCAGATTTCATTAAAAATATCTTCATTTGTGTTCCGAAGATGAACGAAAGTCTCACGGGTTTAGTACGTCGTGACACTGAGTAAATGAACAACATGCGCCGTATCAAAAGTTTGGTAACTCCTAGAATTGACTATTTTTGCGCTTCACTTTTGTCTTTTTCGAGCTCAACAGCCCCCGTCCTCTATATGTGCAATCTATGAAGAGCAGTGTGAACATTCTTCAAAAAATCTCCCATTGTGTTCAATGCAAGAGAAAAGTATACAGACCCGTAGTGACATCTGAAGCACTCTGCCTGCGTGGAACCATTTCCTCTCCTCCTTGGATTGACTTCCTCTCCTTATTGTTCTCAGTTGTGGGTCCAGCCTGGCCTCCATCATTATTAACTCTAGATATTCTCCGATTGTCTCTGCTTCGGACACGACTGCGGCTGGCTTTGGAGATCTGCCAGTATAGTATGGTCATAGTGACGACTGGCAGGTAGAAGGCAGCGATGGCGGTGCCGAAGGTGACCACAGCATTGGAGAAAAACTGGATGTAGCACTCGCCTTCAGGAACCGTCCGGCTGCCAGAGATGAACTGCCAGAACAGGATGGCTGGAGCCCAGAGAATGAACGACAGGATCCAAGCTGCCGCGATCATCATGCCTGCCATCTTGTGCGTCCTTTTGACCGGGTAGGTGAGAGGTTTGGTGACGCAGAAATATCGGTCAAAGCTGATGATGAGGAGGTTCATAACAGAGGCGTTGCTCACCACGTAGTCCAGAGCCAACCAGAGGTCACAGACCAAAGCTCCTAAAGGCCAGCGGCCAGTCACAATGTACACAGTGTAGAGGTTCATGGAGAAAACGCCGATGAACAGGTCGGCACATGCTAGGCTGAACAGGAAGTAGTTGTTGACCGTCTGGAGGTTCCTGTTGACCTTGATAGAGAGCATGACCAGCACATTGCCAATAATTGTGATCAGGCTTAAAGTGCTCAGTCCGAGAATGATGAGAACAAGCTCGACAGGCGAGAACGGACTGTCTAGGAAAAAGTTAGTCTTGTTAGCATGGCTGAGGTTTGGAGAAAGAGTTAAGTTGGAAGTCTCCATCTTTCCTTGTCACAGGACATCAGAACCTAAATGTAGAAAGAAAAGAATATCATATTTAGCGATGAGATTTTCCTTTTCTACGTGTTTTTAATCGGATCGCAACTTCCTAATAAACCCGTTTTCAGTTAGTAAACAAATTTTTTGTGGGACGAGCTTAGGTGAAGGCTGAACGATTCCATTCCGTCTTTTCACTTTTAACTATGTTCTGTATCAAAAACTAAAAATAATACTATTTTGTGGACTCTTTTGTTACAGCTACTTTTGGAGTCATAAATATGTATTTTAGTTTCATTCCAGCTTTTCTAATTATATTTGAAGTTTAGTTTTCATTAACACTGGTTCAAATACTTTTTGGGGACATTGTATATTCCCGCCATCTTTTACTGTAATAAAAATACAATAAATTGTTAAGTGCTTTCTCTAAAATGCACAAAAACCCTGTGCAAAAGACTACTCCTATCTTTATGGTTCAGAATATGACATGGCATGTAGAAAGAGAACTAGTGTGTATCTTTGCAGATGGAGTCTGTTTGCCAAACATCATTCTCAAACAGAGAGTTCATCTGTATTGTTTATGCTGCCAGATTTCCATTAAGGCAAAGGAGAACAGCATCACATTGATGGGATTGATAATACTCCAGGGAAAACATGACTAACTGTGATATTATCTCAGATATTTTAATGTAGCTGGATGGAAGGAAGGACTCTGATAGCACATGTTTTATTTACTGTAACCAGGAAGGCCTCTTGGGAGCAATAAGCTTATTACCTTTAGCAGGACAGCATGTACTGTTCTTTATGCTTCAGTTTGGATCAGTACCAAAAAGTAACTACATTTTACATTTTTTGAAGAAAATCGTGCTATTGTGTTATTAAAACATTTAAGTATGTTGTTGCTTAAGTGTTGTAGTGCGTTCTGGGTGCTTTTTAGCACGTTACTATGTGGTTGCTGGGTGTTTTTTGGTAGGGCTGGATAAAAAAAATATAGATTTCTCGATTTAAATCCATTCTCGTTTTGAAGAACTGAAATCGAAATCGAAAATAAACAAATCCCATCCAAACTCAATATCAATAAGCTTTGTGATTCATTACTTCCAATATGACACAAAGTCTTAGCTTTCAAATTCTGTCGAAATTCAAACGAAATTCAAACAGCTTTAAACAGTATGTTGCATTAAGCTCAGAAAAGCCATTCAATTTCCAAAAACTTGTTAGTCAGCTATAAAAATGAACTTTGAATTTTACTAAATATATGCACTAAATTGCATATTCGTATTTTTTATTTAACCTGCTCTTCATCTTCATGTTTTTATGGCGGAAGCCATTAAATGTTTATATTTAAAGGCAGAGTAGGCAGTGTGTTTTACGAACACTTTTTGTTATACTGGTTGAAACTCTCCTCACATCCTGATAGCAATCAATAATAAAACCGGTCTCAATATTAAAACATGTATATCTTCTGTGAAATGTAAAACTAACGTCTTAAAGATGTCAATCAGATGTTTGTAAACAGCAGATGCTTTCCAGATGAAGTGATCTTTAACAGACATCTTGCAGACATACATATGTTTTTTTTATTATTGTAATGTTATGTGCTTTGAGACATGAGGTAATTTAATGCCTTCTCTCGTGATGCTTTGCGGACACTGCTGTGTTTGGAAGGAGGCGTGGCTTTAGAAGGAGGGCGGGATCTCATCATTTAAAAGCTAGCTTATTGCTAGCTGCTCCGAAATTGCCTATCCTACTTTTAAAAAACGAGTAGAAACATAATTATGTCATAAATTAAATATTATTATAACGTTATTATGTTGATAAAAAAAACTCCCTTATGTGTAATTTAAATGTAAGTAGCCTACAAATCAGTTCATTTAATATTATAGCAATGTACCAAAGTGGGCTCCCTGTTTTTCCCTTGAGGAAACTTGCCATGTACTGTACCTGATAGGCCCAATTAATCAATATTGAATCGAACTGAATCAAATCGAATCGAATTGCAAGCTTGTGAATTGAAATTGAAATATAATCGAATCGTAAAATTTGTGTCAATGCCCATTTTTGGCATGTAACTATAGAGGTTCCTGTGGTGTTGCTATGTGGTTGCTAAGGTGTTCTGGCCCTTCTGGGTGTTTTTTAGCACGTTACTATATTGTTGCTAGGGTAATGCTTTGGTGGTTTCTATAGTGTTCTGGGTGTTTTTTAGCACGTGAATGTGGTTACTGGGATTGCAAAGATGTTCTGAGTGATTTTTAGTATTGTTCCACGTCAGCCCACATGAAATAATTGTTTTTAACAGTGGAATTCCTGGTGAAAAACTACATTACCCATGATGCTGTACAGAAAATTACACCAATCAGAGAGTAGAAAAAAGCAACACATGCCAAAATTGCTCTTTAGCTCCGCCCACTCCCATGAAGCACTGCGAATGATGCAATCAAGTCGATTTCCCTATGCTCTCAAAATACCAAAATGTTTTTGTGTGTGTCTATATATATATATATATATATATATATATATATATATATATGAGAATATTTTACAATAAACTTAAAATATTTTGCTTTTAATTCGATCATGCTGTTTGCGGTGCTTCATGGGATTGTAGTTCTTTCCATCACTATAGCCATTAATTACACCTTTGTCTTTTTGTCCAATTTTCACAAACTTTTTTGCTTCAAATCAAAGTTTGTAGTGTTGTGATTCTCCTCATAGCTGATTGGATTGGTTCATGACTTATAACTCTTTAACAAAGACTGTTTTAAAATCCCTATGGGAAAAATGAATGGAAAACATAATTCTGGATCCAGTGCCACTGAAAAGGGGGTGGGTACTAATGCATTCTATAGCTCCTAATTAATTAACTCTTTGTGAAGTCATATTGGGTAGTGCTGTGTAATTTAATATAATGTAAACAGATGTAATATGTGTTCATATAGGTGAGCTACTGGGCAAATATGTAGTCTGCTTAAATAAAAGTTTAAGTAAATTCAGAATGACTGAGGACACAAGGCTTTTTTTTACTACTGTGCTCAAAAGTTAATGGTCTTTGGTCAGTTATCCTGTTTGTTAAGAGTGGGGTCTGGTCATCATCACTCTCAGGATGAAGAGTAAAGCTGAGGATGTGCGGTGGTGTGTGTTATATATTCTCTTTGAAGGACAAATTAAATTATGACCTAATCTAATATGAACAATGTGAATATGGATCAACATATTATTGAAGCTCTTAGTATTTCTCTGCTGTTTTTTAAGTGAGAATAATAATAGTACTGATGTTCTGCCTGTCACATTTGCTCACTTCTCACTGTGATATGATGTTGCTGACAAAAACAGAGAGGACAGAGAAAACTATCAAGATGGAAGGCATTAAATTGTGAAAACATAAATATTTATTCTTTATTTATCTGAAGATCGTACTTACTGACTTCAGTCACCCATCTTCACCTTTCTAGCTTGTGCCACAAGTTCTTGTTAGAAAGCCAGGGGCATACAACACAGCCATGTGGGAAATATCTCAGCGCTGTGACAAAGAACAGCAATCTTAGCACCAGAGTTAAAATTTGTACCTTGGATTGGTTAGTGTATGTAAGTTTATATGTGTTTTGCTTCTGAAATTCCTTACATATTTGTTTTATCGTGTATAGGGCAGAGAGGGCCAGATGTCACACTTGTTACTCCAGTGAATTTTTCTCAGGTTGGGTTTGTTTTTGAAAGTCAGTTTTAAGTACTTTAAAGTCTTGACTACAGAAATGCAAATATTTCTACCATTATTTCCTGGGCAAAAAATAAAGTTAATTTAACATTTTGTGACAACATTCCCCAATAGCAAATGTTCATAGGGGTAAGTTGTCACATTGGAAGTCAATTCATGAAACATCAGCAGTTTCACTGTTATTCTCCAGAAAAAAATACAGTTCATTTAATGCATATTGACCTTTTGTGACAACATGCCCCAATAGCATGTTAAAGTATACACAAATTATATAGGGGTAAGTTGTCTCAATTAATCCGCCCTTACTTAACAGCCTATTAAAGACGTTAGCTTCATTTTAAACAGTAAAACAACCAGGAAATACAAAAAATGTAAAATGCAACAAAAATATCAATCCAACATTTATTGTCCTTCATAAACTGTTCATAAATAAAAACATTTAAAACACGACATCTGACCTTTGAAAACAAATGCAGTCCTTAAACATAGCCAACCTGTGAAAGTTATAAAAAATAAAATACCTAATACCTTATTTCTGCAGTCAAATGTCCAGTCATAACTCCTATCAGAGCAGATGATTGTCTCCTGTGAGGATCAGCGTGAGCGGTGCGTCTGTTGCTCTCTGTGCCAGTGACTGACTGAACATTAACTCTGTTAGTGTGTAAACGAGGGTGGGCTCTAAACACTCCTGGATGAGAAGCCAGAGAACTACAGGGAACATGGCAGAGCATAAACACGAAAAGAAAAAATGTTTAATATTTTATTTAATAGGGACAGCCTGTTACAAATTCTATCTATCTATCTATCTATCTATCTATCTATCTATCTATCTATCTATCTATCTATCTATCTATCTATCTATCTATCTATCTATCTGTCTATCTGTCTATCTGTCTAAATGATTATTAGGAACACCATACTTATACTGCGTTTGACCCCCTTTCGCCTTCAGAACTGCCTTAATTCTACGTGGCATTGATTTGACAAGGTGCTGAAAGCATTCTTTAGAAATGTTGGCCGATATTGATAGAGTAGCATCTTGCAGTTGATGGAGGTTTGTGGGATGCACATCCAGGGCACGAAGCTCCCTTTCCACCACATCCCAAAGACGCTCTATTGGGTTGAGATCTGGTGACTGTGGGGGCCATTTTAGTACAGTGAACTCATTGTCATGTTCAAGAAACCAATTTGAAATGATTCGAGCTTTGTGACATGGTGCATTGTCCTGCTGGAAGTAGCCATCAGAGGATGGGTACATGGTGGTCATAAAGGGATGGACATGGTCAGAAACAATGCTCAGGTAGGCTGTGGCATTTAAACGATGCCCAATTGGCACTAAAAAAACTTTCCCCACACCATTACACCACCACCACCAGCCTGCACAGTGGTAACAAGGCATGATGGATCCATGTTCTCATTCTGTTTACGCCAAATTCTGACTCTACCATCTGAATGTCTCAACAGAAATCGAGACTCATCAGACCAGGCAACATTTTTCCAGTCTTCAACTGTCCAATTTTGGTGAGCTCATGCAAATTGTAGCCTCTTTTTCCTATTTGTAGTGGAGATGAGTGGTACCCGGTGGGGTTTTCTGCTCTTGTAGCCCATCCGCCTCAAGGTTGTGCGTGTTGTGGCTTCACAAATGCTTTGCTGAATACCTCGGTTGTAACGAGTGGTTATTTCAGTCAAAGTTGCTCTTCTATCAGCTTGAATCAGTCGGGCCATTCTCCTCTGACCTCTAGCATCAACAAGGCATTTTCGCCCACAGGACTGCCACATACTGGATGTTTTTCCCTTCTCACACCATTCTTTGTAAACCCTAGAAATGGTTGTGCGTGAAAATCCCAGTAACTGAGCAGATTGTGAAATACTCAGACCGGCCAGTCTGGCACCAACAACCATGCCACGCTCAAAATTGCTTTCCCATTCTGACATTCAGTTTGGAGTTCAGGAGATTGTCTTGACCAGGACCACACCCCTGAATGCATTGAAGCAACTGCCATGTGATTGGTTGATTAGATAATTGCATTAATGAGAAATTGAACAGGTGTTCATAATAATCCTTTAGGTGAGTGTATATATGTGTCTGTCAGTTCAGCTCGATTCAAAATTGCTTTCGGCATGACTGTAAATAATACAATATCGCTTGGAATACATAAAATAATAAAAAGATCAAAATAATAGAGGAAAATATTATAACAAACTTAACTAAAAACGTGTAACAAATTAGAACATGTTTGATCACTTGATACTGGGGTTTGAATGAGTTCAGATTTATTTAAGTCGACTTTTATGTGATTAAAGTAGAGTCGACTTCGACTAAACGCTGATGACATCATTAATGAACATATAAGCCTGAACCTTAAGCTGAGGCTCGAGCGCCGTTTGCCTTGTGCACAGCTATGGCATATGATAGCGCTGTCCTACATAACAGCTTATTTTTTATCAGTTCTTTTATTTATTCTTTTATAAATTTCTCACAGATTTCTGTTTCTGATACAGATAGGCCTGGTTTCACAGACAGGGCTTAGACTATGACTTTATGTAGCTTTTATAAATGTACCCTTGAAAAAAACATTACAGGTGTGCAACTTGAGACAAAACAATGGCACCGACATATTTTAAGATACGTTACTACAAGTTGCTTTCAGTTAAAACACCTCAAACATGCATTTTAGTCTAGCTTAAGCCTTGTCTGTGAAACGGGGGTTAAAGTAGCACAGTAAAGATTACATTTATATGAAGCATCTCTCTACTAATAGTGAAGCTGTGTTTTAGTTACTGAGAAATATATGCTAGAACTTTTCAGTTTCTAAGCTATTTATTGATCAATCACAGAACAGTGTTGACAATACATTTCTGCTCGACTGAATGTTTCTGTGTGTGTGCGATCTGCACGTGATGTTTGCGCTATATTGTCAGTGTGTTACAATGCGGCAGCACATTAATTTAGAACGGCAAACAAATAAGCTGTTTAAAACGTGCATTCACCAGATCAATATTGAGCATCCAGATGGTATAATCAAACAAATCTTGTGGAATGCTCACGGATTATGCATTTATTTGTCATTTTAATTTGGAAATGGATGTTGCACCCTCTATAGGCCATAATCAGCAACTAGTCGAAATCAAGCTTTAAAACGTCATGGCAGAGCATTTAAAGCTGCAGTCCGTAAGTTTTGCCTCTTTGTCGCCATCTCATTTTGAAACCTGCAATTGCAGTTATTTGCAGAATTATCATCTTTACGTGGGTTGTGCATCGGCACGGCTCCTCGGCGCGGATGAATCTAATGTTTGCTGTCAGTCACCGCATCGGTGTGGAAGCTGTACTTCGGAATCACAGATCCTGCATCTTGGAAGTCTGAGCAAAATAAGAATCACTGGAAAATGAACAAGTAAGTAACATGTCTGCCACTTTTGTTCTGACCAACTGAGAAAAAAACATTACAATAAATCGCACTGACAATGGAGATTAAATGGTCGCTTAGCTCTGATCACGTCAAGCCATGCAAAGTATTATTATTGTTCTTTGTTCTGAAATTGTTCATGTAACAACATCAGCATTCCGTGACACTGTATTTAGTGTGTATTAGCGTTACATTTCAATTTCTGTAGCCACTCCACAGTCCGAAGTCTTTTGCTTTTGAATTTTTTTGGTGAATCTCCAGTTGTCACTGATGATGTCATTTAGACCTCTCCTGATTACACTGCGCCATCAAAACAATACGTTTAATGATTGCAGCTGCTGTGAGAAAAGGCTATAAATGATCCGCTACCAGCAGCATCCTCACATGTGATTTAGCCTATTAGCTGGCACTCATTCGTCATGTAAACAGATGTGCCGTAATGACGAAAAGACGTTTCCCACGGAAACCTACCAGTACCACCTGAATTATAAAACATAATTACAAGCTTACCGTTGTGAATTGGGCTAAGGTAAGGAAATAGTTTTGAACACTGGCTAGTTATGTACTTGGATCATTTTTAACCAGAAAAAAGTAACGGACTGCAGCTTTAAGTCGATTAGTTGACTAGTCTGTGCAACCCCTATTTGATACCACAGTGTAACATTTGTACACACACACACATATACTGAGGGTCACTGTGGTGGACAATAGGGTAACACACTGAGATCACACACAATACACACATTACATACATTCATCTGCTGTCTCTCAGGCTGTGGCACATCCACTCATATCTCGCAGCTGCTATCTGTCCCTCTATTCAAAATTAAATGTTTTCAGCCATGGCTGTAAGGTTCTGCATTAATTTTATGAACTTGTTTAATTAGAGGTCTCTTGATATGTATTTGTGACAGTGAAGGAGGAAGTGCATCTTTTGAACATACACCCTTTGCTCTGTGGGTAACCAGCTCTGTGTCTGCTGGTCTCGATGGCTAGACTGTGCGCACTGAGCCTGTACTAAATCCGTCTCTGCTTTGTGTCTCTGACAATGTGGAGATATTCTTCCAATTCATCAAATGATTTTAGAGTTTGACAGAATTGTAATTAACTTTATGTCATATTTTCTTGATGCCAATGTTCCAGATATGCATTTTTAGATTGCTTGATCATTTATTTTGATGTTTGGGTGAGAAGCAGGGCTGGTCTGAGACTGGTTAGTGTTAGTATAGAGTTAGTCAGGTTAGTAAGTCTCAGAACCAGCTGATTTAGGGAACTTTTTCTGGGTTCAGTTCTTGGGTTTGTTATTTGGTACTTGATTTTAAGCCGCGTTTCCACCGAAGTTGCCTGGAACAATTAGTCCCAGGAATTTTTTTCCCAGGAAAATCATGTAATGGCTTCTGGTCTCCTTTCCTGCGTACTGGCAGCTGCAGTGTTAGCATTAGCCATCACACTTTTTTGGCTAATGATTGCAGACTTGTCATCTAGTAGCTCAGATGTGCAACTTTCCTGGATTTCATCCTCCTCATTTAAGCTTAAAGCTGTGGTCACACTAGACTTTTTGTACGTGTGAAATTTCTTCTTTTTTTTTTTTTTTGTGCGAAAATTCATTGGATGCTGACACGGTTGTGATATGACGTCACAGTCTACATGAATTCAACTATAACATTTAGTAATATATTCAAAATGTAAAAATATACAACCTACTCGACTTCACTGCAAAGATATCATTCTATTAATCCAGCCAAGAAGTCATGCCATGACCAATCGATCTTCTACTGGGGTCGCACATCTTCACGTGATGCAAATTCGCAAGTCAGAGTTCACCAAACTTGAACTTTGGAACGCAGCAAAATCCTAATTTTGCATGTGTTTCCGGTCTGACGGATTCGCATGCATTTGAATGGAAGTCAGTGGAACGAAAAGTGCAGTGTGGCCAGCCCTTAATTAAGCCTGGACTTTGTCGTCGGTCCATTGGTTGTATTTTTTAAATTCTATTGTTGATTCGAATAGCAAACTCTTACTGCACACACCGCAACGAACTTAAAAATGGTGGTTGAAATAGAATGCTGCGTGGAGTCAGCCAATCAGCATGTTCAGCGCCCAAGTCCCACACCCGAAAGTACCCGATCTTTGAAAAAGTACTACCTCGCAAGCAGGGACTTTCTGAGGGGTATATTTTTTAACCAGATCTCAATTTAGACCCTGGTCCCTGCGATCAAAACACGAGTACCACAACAAAGTCACTAGTTCCTGGGGAAAGTTCCAGCCATGGAAATGCGGCTTTAGATGCATGCAGAATTTCAGGGATTTTTTTTGCATATTATACTTTACTAATATTTTTTGCATAATCAATTTTAACCTTTGGAAAACCCGCCTCCTGTTGCAATGCCCGACAAGCCATGCGCTCTCACGCCACACATCATGTTCTCATGAAGATCGCTGTAGCTCCTTCAAGCGGCTCATGAACCGATCATCTCTTCATACTAGTTCATTTATAGCATCAAATAAACATGAATGAATGTTGTCTCTGGCTGTCTGTCTGTCCGTCTGTCCGTCCAACAATGGTAACAGGCTGGAGCAGTGGTTCTTAACCTTGTTGGAGGTACTGAACCCCACCAGTTTCATATGCGCATTCACCGAACCCTTCTTAATAGGAAAAAGCGGGGCGTGTCATCACGAATCACATGAGTCGGGTGTATGTCTTGACCTCCGCTGAACCCCTGAGACTGACTCACCGAACCCCTGGGGTTCGATCGAACCCAGGTTAAGAACCACTGGGCTGGAGTGAACAATGAAGCCCTTCCACAGAACTGTCCTTTCTCTCTTAGTGTAGTTTTCAATAGAATCGTGTGGGTTCAAGCGGCTGTGAGCAGTACCAGCTGCCCAGTGGAAACTTTGGCTGTCAGAGTTTGCTGTCAAACATCTCATCACAAGAACCAAAAGACAAAAGCCAGCCTTAGGGCCTGTTAATAAATTCCCTAATACCACCAGACCATAGGAAGACATTAAGTTTCTAAGCTACTGTCTTACTTACATTGTTGTGAAATACTTGTGTGTAGTGGGCAGTACATACTTTTTATCTTAATTATAAAGTTTTTTTTTTTTTTTTAAATTTAGTGACTCTAAAAATGTGAAGTGATGTAGCTATGAAGTAGAAAGTGTGTTTATTAAAGTTTATTAAAGTCATGTCTGAATGAGTTAGTACCCTGAGTAGCTTGTAATATTTATTTATGGGTTTTTTACCAAGTAGTGCTCTCTTCGGAGCATAAAAACCTCCAGCTCCACCTCTCTGGAGCTCAAGGGTGGAGCTTAACCTGTTTAATGGGTGGAATGATAGGGTTATGGTGTGGTTGGGGAGTGCAGCTCCACCCATCATGCCCACAGTAGGTCAAGAGAGGGAGGAGCTGGAGGTTATGCCTCTGCAGCGAGTAACCTCCTTTTTTCCGCTTGAACAGTAATCCATGCTGTTACATTGTACAGCCACTTGGTGGCGCTGCTGAGCAAGGCAACGTTGAATTCTCACAGTCTGTCTGCATTCTGAAATAAATCTCAATTACTGCAAATTCCCTTTCTGTAAAATCCAAGGTTTTTGACACATAAGAACAAAGGTAAATAAGCTAAATCCTAATAAAAGACCACAAAGGTTGCATTTAGTCTGTAAATGTATTATTCATTTAATAAAATAGATTGCAAAGATAAGCAAACCCGTAACACAGCTTCGATATTATCACAAACACACACTTACGCACACTTATCCCCACAGGCCCTGTTTCAGCAGTGTCTCTACATTCAAGTCGCACAGCAAGCAATCAGTCCCCAAGCATAACAAGTCTCACCACGCTGGAGAAAGAACAATTATCCCTATTGTCTCATCTCACCACTTTATAACATCAAGATGCATACTAGATTACTGCACCCTACCATTTCCAGTGCAAATTATAATTTTAATTTTAATATACCTAGTGTATTATTTAATTAAAAGACATAAAAAAACAAGCTTCTTTTGTTTTTAGCAATAAAACAAACAAAAAACAAACTTGGGACTAATATGAATGCACACCATTCATGCAAAGTATGTTTTATGATTGAGACTTTATTCTTTAGAAATATAATTTGAATGGATTATATACATTCATACACTTGGGTTATATAATTAATACATTTATATAAAAGTCATCTCGTCGGTACAAAAGGTAAATAATGACTTTTCCAGGTGCGCCTGACAATGTTGACATGAGTTTGTTTTTGTTGTTGCCTGTAATTCAAGTTGCACAAATGATATAAGCTTAAAATATATATTCTAAAGACCCAACAATGAATGACACTATAAATCAGTGTAATGAATGTTCAGTCGCCATGATGATTACCCTCATTTTCAGTGGCTTGAGTGCTCCTTGTCTTCCATTGTGGTTCTTTAGGAAAATACACTAGTCACGGATATGGGGGGAACTTGCTAGTTGGTTTGCATACTCATGAAATTTGAAATTTAAATAGTATGTAAAATAATAAGGCTGGGTATGATAATATTTCAAAAGCTTATGTATGAGGTCATCTTTTGATTTTCTGTATGGTTTTGTGCCACCTATAAGAAAATCTCCTAAATCTGAATCTATTTGAATATGGTTAGACCCGTGACCAACCAGATGTGGCCCATTTATCTCACCGAATGGAGCCATTTCCTCTATAAATTATTCATATTCACCAACCTATGCAGACAATAATATAAAAAATAAAAATACCTATGTTGTGAAAAAATATTCTTCAATACACAATAATACACATTTGACACACTATTGTGAAGATATTAGCCAAAGGGCTATTTTATTGCTAATTCCCCCACTTGTTTGTCACCAGTGTGCTACTAACATTTATACACACACACACACACACACACATACACACAAACATATATATATATATATAAACACACAATATATACAATATATAATTATTGACATAAATGTAAATACATTAAAATTACAAACAAATAAAAATCAGAAATGTTTCATATATATATTAATTAGCTTATAAATAATAGCATAATAATGTAAATAAAAAAATTACAAATAAAGACAAAATATTGAATAAGTATTTTAAAAGCATATTAGGCTTTTCAGAAAATTAATTAAATAAAATATCATTATTAATATATAAATACTGTAAATACATTTTAAAATGACTTATAAGTAAAATAAAATATAAATTTAATCAAATAAAAATTAAAAGTTTCAGAATTCTGACTTCAACTTCTTCTGAAGATCAATTTGCGCGCACCCTTTGCGTGCGCGCATGTGTGCGGGAGCGTGCTCTCGGGGCGCGCGCCGTGGAGGGGGGATTTATGTATGAAAAGAAACAGGAAACTCCGTCGATCTTTTCGACACTTTAACAGCAGTCGGAGAAGCCGAGTTTGAGGCTGGGCATTAATGATTGCATTTTCACTTTATTTTTAATCAACCATGGCCGTCAAGGCATTCGATTGATTACTGACACCCTCCGTTTTTATTTTTTTAACTTTAGAAACTCCTGCGCCTGGAAAAATCCAGTTTTAAGAGGCTGTGCGCGTGCGAAAGAGTTGGGCGTGAGACGTCGTGGTGGCTCCCTCATTTGAACCACTTGTGTATGATATTTATTCATTTCCCACATTTTTTTCGCCTCTTCGACTTCTTATATAGTTTGTAAGCGTTTTAAACTCCAAAAAGATGGGGTGCACCCTGAGCTCGGACGACAAGAGCGCCCAGGAGAGGAGTAAAATGATTGACAAAAACCTCCGGGATGATGGAGAGAAAGCGTCGCGAGAGGTCAAGCTGCTGCTGCTGGGTGAGTTAGCCGCTCTGTTGCTGAAAAAGCCCTGTACTTTTCACTTAACAACAAATAAAAGCTACTTGAACTTTGGATTTAACATTTCACGAAGAGAATAAAGCAGTCAAGTGCTTATTTTTGAACTATGGGAAACTTTTCTGTCAATAGTTACCGTGCTGGTGTCTCGGCTAGCATATGAAGCTAATCTACTTAGTTATATCACTCGAATCATTCAACACTGTTTTTAATAACGTAATTTACGTGTCTATATATTATAGATTTGATAACTGCGTAAGTTGTTTTATTTGGCTGCTTTTCTTCTCTTTGGCCTTGACTTCTTCAAATTGCTGGTTTGCATATTCGCCAAAGCGGCCAGTTAGACGCAAACGGCGCTCGGCTAATCCAGCCAACAAAAGACCAGTTTAATCTAATTTAATCCCCACTGCCTGATTTACTGAGAGGGATCTGTTAGATTGCCCTAACCCTCATCCAATTATGATAAATGAGCTTGTGCATATGGAGGGTCCTGATGGGTGCTTGGAGTAAACTGGAGAGGATGATTCTAGATGGGCTTAAAAAGAGCCTGGAAACCTGAATGAATGGGGTATATTTGAGTTATTTGAATACATTTTCAAGCTCTTAAACACTCTAGAGTAGATTTAAAGAAATATTAAAATGGCAGAAATTATTCTTATGAGTTGATTTTAAAATAATATTCATAATGAAATTCATACAAGTTGCTGCATATAAACTGTAAGTGTAGTTCACAGTTTTTAGTTCACGTTAGACTTGTAAATTCATTGCGATTTACATAGAGGTCATTTTTTCAGTTTCCGATTCCTGTTTTGCATACGTTTCTTCTGTACTTTTCCAGTAATTTTGTGTGAAAGCTTTTTTCGGGGCATTGAGTAATGAAGCTTTCATTTTCATTTGGTGATTTTAAACATTTGTTTGCATTTCTTATTTATCCATGGTGTGTTCAGCTTAAACATAATATTTGTTTCAGAGAAAATGCCACACACTCCCTGAAGAGCAGCACTTGGGGCTGTTTGCATGCAGTTTCTGCAAAGTTAACTTGTCAGTTATCCCTGCTTTTTCCTCTGCAATCAATAATTGTCGTCATTTCACTTCGATTTTCCATCTTATTTATCCTTTTATTGTGCAAACCATTTTCCCATTGGTCTCTTCTTGCTGTGTAAATTGTTGGAGGACATAACACCTGCCCTTACACCATCAAACTTTAGAGAATTAGCATGTAATTATCTAGTTAACTGGATTCCCCCTAAGTGCTGATTCATTATATGCCCTCTGTGTACTGCGTTCTTGGGTTTGTTTGCTTTTTGGCATTGCAGATCGACAGCATATGTCCTTACGCCTGCTGTAAAACAGGCTGGACTTCCTGTTTAGACTATAGAAGGGGACAAATGGTGACTGCCAGGATTGTTGCTAAGAATAAATTCACTGCTGAGAAGAGAAAGCACTTTCATGGGTGGTTATTTGAAGAATTTTTGTCGCAGTGAGTGCTACAAACATATCAAAATGTAATAATTCAGTAAAGATGAGCACCGCTTCACGGTTTGGAGCGTGTTGATCGTGCGTCTCAGGCAGTGTTGTTGGTTGCCCAGGAACCAAAGAGCCAGTTCAAATTACAGCACCATAAACGCAGTCGCAGGAGACCAAACAAAAGGTGAAACCAGTGTTTTGGGAGTCAAGTTCACTATATGGCACCAGAAACTTGTAATGATGCATCTTAAAGCAGTCATCAGTATTCTTACTAATACTATGGTTAAAGGGTTAGTTTCCTCAAAAATGAAAATTCTCATTCTAGATTGTTTCGTTCAGCTTCAAGAAACAATTGATGTTTTAATGAAATACGAAATTTCTGTCCCTCCAGTGACCGTCAGCTACCACTTTTCTACCATATTTATTTCTACCGAATTTTCTAAATTGACACGATCACTTTGAACCGATTTAATTTAGATTTTTACTCACATAAACATTCATCACTGCACTCATCAGATATAGTAAACGGAAGCTCAAGCATGTTTGCTTGTTGTGAGAACCAGTGAGGTTCGTTCTCATGTGTTAAACGTCACATTTGAGCTTCCCCAAGAACCAATGAGGTTTGTTCTTACACATGAGCTTGTTTATGTTCGCTGATCAGTGTTTATATGTGAATAAAAGCCTAAATTAAATTTGTTCATCATATGAAGCGGTCATGTCTCTTTAGGAAATTTGCACTAAACCACTTAATTCATATGGATTAGTTTTATGATCTCTATGAACTTTTTGATTACAATGCACAGATCGAATAAAATAATGCTCGTTTTTTTTTTTCCTCAATTGTTTACGTTCATGTAAGCCATACGCAATGTTGTTTTTCAAGGATATTCACAGAGATGGGCATTTTTACAATATTGCATGTATGTGTCTGTTCAAGAACAAATAGAGAACAGAATTCGGTGTTCTGAGTGCGCGCACAGAAAACGGCATGCGAGTTCCGAATTAAGTTCGTTTTCACGTCTTCTTGAGCTTGAATGGTTTAAATTTGCTTGAATGTTTAAACTGACAGAAACTTAAATGTTTACAAATTAAAATTTCGTTCTTTGGTTAAACTTTGCAATTAACTTTACATGCGATTGGAACCGTGGTTCCTGGTCGGAATGGATCAATTGCGATCCCTGTACTTGAGATGGCATATCCTGCGAAGTGACTGTCACACATGGACTCAGAGGAAATGGCAACGAGTTTGGCCTGCCCAATCGAACAGTTTTCCAGCATTGGTTTTCATCTCAAACAGATCTTTTAAGGTGCAGTCACATTTACAGCACAGCGAAATTTTATGGGCGAAATTGAGTTATTTCAAGATAAGGGCGAAACGTTTCCCCATGCAGCTTTTCCATCTGGTTCAAGTTATTCATCCAAATTCACCACATTGACAACCAGCTGTGTGAGGGGTGCCTCATACATCGCTACAGATTTGACAGTGAAACGATTTTTGAAATTTGACTTCACAAATGTGTCCACAGTCTTAGTATTTTGGGGTCACAGTTGCAATATTTTGCTAGAAGTCCATTGTCAACTATCAAACATGTAGCAATCTATGAAGCACCACACACAGATATTGGTGAACGTTGGGAATTTGCAAGAGAACTTGAACCCAGTTTGAAATCTGCAGGAATTTATCTTACCGTAATGTGTCATTATGTAAAATTCTCCTTTTCATTACGTTTCATTACATAAAAAATCGTGTCACTCGTGGATTCCTATTGAAATGACTGAATTTTGCCTGTGAAATTTCACTGTAAAAATGATAAATATGTTTGACATGCTGGAATTTGTTGAACACTGATATTTGCTTGCCAGGAAACATTACGGCCTTTGTTTGAGGACGATTATCAGTGTGGATGAACATTAAGTACCACAAGTCTCTCATCAACTTGTGTGGGAGTTTTGCAGGGGTCTCTGGGGTAAATGCAGCGCTCTTGTGTTCAGTCTCCTCGCAGTACGGGTTGAATCTGTGTGAGAGATGCTGATGTGGCCTAATTGCTGTGTTTTTGCTCTGGGACTGAGAGAAAGAGACATCCTCCCACAGGGACATTCACAACCACAACTGAGATGGTTAATTGAAATGTTCGCTCGGTGAACGGATGAACTGTATGGGAGTATTGAGATTTTCCTGACCGTAGGTAAATTAAAGACCAGCTAGCCTTATTCTGAAATGGAGAAATTTTAAATCAAAACACTACGTTAGGGGTTTTCCAACTTTTATTTTGATGCCAGGGAGTCTATACATATAGCCCTGTATGCATTTGTGTGTACAGAAATATATACATGTATAAATGATTTTTACAATAGTGAAAGTAGTGTATCATTTTTAAGTTTAGTAGTAATGTTCTGAGTACATTGACTATTTTTTTAACATAGTTGTCAGGCCTCAAATCTACCTATTTTCCTCTTAAATTTTCTGTGGACCCCATGGACCCCAGTTTGAAACCTTAATTAACTGTTTCCAAAGTTTGTAGTCTTTATATTAGCTGTCTGTCGCCCGCAATCAAACCTGCGCTGACATGCTTATCTAGACGTATAGCTAATCTGTTTTCAAAAGTGTCTGTAATCCCATTATGGTGAGGTGACTTTAATTAATCCTTTAAGATTAACACCTACACACTTCCTCACATCACTGGTGATTGTTGACGCCAGTTGGTTTTATTCCTCTTCTTAACATACAGGGGAGTGAAATTTGTCTAGGTTTCATTGACTGCATTGTTGGTTTGGGCCATTTCACATGACATCAGTTTTTCCCACTTCCCTTTGTTTTTTTTTTTTTATATCACTTGTTTTCATCATGTGAATTGTAAGGATGCTTATCCTTTCAGGGTTGAAGTTGATAGTCTTCTCTCCAACTAGTTATTACTTGTGGCAAAATCAAAGGAAACTAGATGGATTTTCCTGCTCAGTCTGAAACTGACAAGTACTTTTGCTGAGCTGGCAGAAGCCACACTTGATCGTTCAGAGTCAGATCCTCATACTTTTATGGAGCAGGGAAAGATCTGGAATGTTTGGGTGTGTGTCCATCTGGCTAACACACTTTCTCACTCTCTGTCTCTTGCAGGGGCTGGTGAATCTGGGAAGAGTACAATTGTCAAACAGATGAAGTAAGTTTCACTCTTAAATATGTCCTCATAATGTCAAACTAGTTTCATAACATTTAAAAATTACATGAGATGTTAAAGCCAGCAGTGTTTATTTAAATTAAATGGTCATTACATAATCATTCGATTATGGACTGGACTTAAGGGCCCTCCCTGCATTTGTCAGACTATTGTAACCTTTTAACATTTTAAACATCCTCAAAGCCATTATAATTGAGCGAGAGTGCTGCAGTGATGACGTATTTTGTTACCATCACCCTGGTTCCCTCAACAAAAACCCAATGGGATTTATCTATTGGCTTTTGGTTTATAGCAGAAAATAAGTTCTGTCCAACAAAGGTTAATTCTATAACAGTTTGTTCATCACTGTAATATTCACATGAACATAACTTTTATGAACTTTGAAGCCTAAATACAATTGTCAAAAGTAAAAAGCTTAAAACAGTTAATAAACAGACTACACCACGGTTACATGACTTCAACGTCACCACCATTAAGCTTTCGGAAACTTTTTCTCTCTTTAAAGGGTTAGTTCACCCAAAAAATAATTATCCAATGGTTTACTCGCCCTCAAGCCATCCTAGGTGTATTAGAATATTTTCTTTCAGACAAACGCATTCGGAGACATTTAAAAGCATCCTGGCTCTTCCAAGCTTTATAATGGTAGTGAACGGGGGATGAGATTTTGATGCAAAAAAAGTGCATCCATCGTACAAGTACTCCACACGGCTTTTGGGGGTTAATAGAGGCCTTAAGCAAAGGGATGGGTTTTTGTAATAAAAAAAAAAGCATTGCATCTGGAGTTACTCTTGTGGCACAAGTCGACTTGCGCAGTATGTGTTTGGTCATCTGGTGGAAGCTAGTTATTTTGGTTAAAAGTTTTGAATATGGATATTTTCCTTACAAAAAAACATCGCTTCGCTTCTGAAAGTCTTTATTAACCCCCTGGAGCCATATGGAGTACTATTACGGTTGATGGATGCACTTTTTAGGCTTCAAAATCAGGCCCCCATTCACTGCCATTTATATAGCTTGGAAGAGCCAGCATATTTTTTTCAAATATATCTCCGAATGTGTTCATCTGAATGAAGAAAGTCATTCGTCATACGTCTTGGATGGCTTGAGGGTGAGTAAATCATGGGATAATTTTCATATTTGGGTGACCTGTCCCTTTTAAAAAACATGTTCCCTGAAACTTTGAGTTAAAATAGTTTGCTAGCAAGAGATGAGGCTGTAAAAAGGGACTATTCACAAAAAAAAATTCACAGGGGGGTATTACTGATGTGTATATATATATGTTATAAATGTTACATAAACATTTATGTTATAAGATCAAATATGAAAATATCTTGATCTTGTTAACCACACCTTTTTTCAGGCATTAAACCAAAAAACCCATTCAAACTGATGGGTATGATGGAACTGTAAGTGCTAAAATACTAATTCGTTTCTAGGTTTTGGCCAACTAAAATGCATCATCTATGCTGCAACTCTATAGGGCAAATATAATGATATATCTTCAAATTTAATTGTCATTGTTTGGCACAGCGTGCAGCAGAACTCTTCTAACCTCTTCAGCCAGGACTGTCTTCACAAAATATATATGCCAGGAACTATTAGCTTTATTTCTTCAATTAATGGCATTGACTTTCTCCCACAGAATCATCCATGAAGCAGGCTACTCAGAGGAAGAGTGCAAACAGTACAGAGCCGTGGTCTACAGCAACACTATCCAGTCCATCATTGCAATCATAAGGGCAATGGGCCGCCTGAAGATTGACTTTGCGGATGCTGCTCGGGCTGTAAGTGCTGCTGCTATTATGTAAAGTGGGGTAAAATGCCTGCCAAATATATTCCAGGCCACTTATTTATGTAATGCTAAAGTATCAAAAGGAAATCAAGAGAACGATAAATTTGATTGGCTGTTTTGCAGGATGACGCAAGGCAGCTGTTTGTTCTGGCCGGCTCCGCGGACGAGGGATACATGACGAGCGAGCTGTCTGGAATCATCCAGCGGCTGTGGAAGGATGGAGGGGTGCAGGCTTGTTTCAGTCGCTCCAGAGAGTACCAGCTGAATGACTCTGCCTCATAGTGAGTTTATCTCTCAGTTTTTTGGCATATTTTCTGCCCTGCACAGCCTGATTCCCACATAATGACCTTTGCGCTCCCCACATAATGCTGCTCCGTTTCCATTGTGGCCGCTGACCACGTCATTGGCTTGTGTACTGCGTGCGGACATTTTTGACATTGAGCAGAGTTATTATTGACATTATTCCATCCATTATGGCCCATGATTCAAATATGCTTTATGCAAACTTTTCAAAAATGCAAATTTGTCCTGTGTTCTCGAAGCATGCAGTAAACCCTTACCTTTTGCATACAACCCAGATGAACAATTCTATGGGATAATAAAAATGCGATGTGTCTGACCATTGGCTAAAAAGATAAATTCAAATTTTGAATGAATTTAACGCTACCTTTCACAAGTTTGAGGTCGATCAAAAGATCTCTTTTCACAAAGGCTGCATTTATTTTATCAAAAATACAGTAAAATCATGAAACATTATCACAATATAAAATAACTTTTGTATATGAATATACTTTTGGAGGAATAAATTACATTTTATGGTAAAGCTGAATTTTCAGCATCATTACTGCAGTCACGTGATCCTATGCTGATTAGCTGCTCAAAAAACATTTCTTATCAATGTTGAAAACGGTTTGCTTAATTTTTTTTGTGGAAAGTTCAAAAGAACAGCATTTTTTTTTTAATCTTTTCTAACCTTTGTTGTGAATTTCTTGAGGAAAAAAAAAACTTACCCTATATTTTTGAATGGTAGTGTATAATCTTTTCAAAAGTCTGAACAAAGCATATGCTCAAGTTCAGATAAATGAGCAATTTTGAGCTGAAATGATTCGAATTAATGTTTGGTTAATTCTGTTTGTTTTTTTTGTTTTTTTAAAGTTAAATCAGAACAGGTTTCCTAAACTAGTCTGTCATTGGTTTGACAAACCGATAGAACCGCCCCAAACTTGCGCTAAAAGGTTGAGCCAGTGTTACTATAACTGGATGTTTAGCATACTCAAAC
This sequence comes from Zacco platypus, assembly GCA_038088235.1. Classification (NCBI taxonomy): domain Eukaryota; kingdom Metazoa; phylum Chordata; class Actinopteri; order Cypriniformes; family Xenocyprididae; genus Zacco; species Zacco platypus. The sequence goes on along the minus strand of CM076063.1, from coordinate 11,470,256 downwards.
CAAGCAAAAGCACTATAGTATTTACACTTTTCTGTGAAATCAACTTATGAGTTGCTTAATATTTTAAAGACTTGCATTTCACCTTTTAAATCATTAGCTCGATTATGATTTTTATCTTATTTTTATATATATATGATTTTTATAAATAATAATAATAATTAATCTGTATTTTTTCTGTATAGCTACCTGAATGACCTTGACAGAATATCCAGTCCTTCCTATGTCCCAACTCAGCAAGATGTCCTGAGAACCAGGGTGAAGACTACTGGTATTGTGGAGACCCACTTCACTTTCAAGGACCTTCACTTCAAGTGAGTATTGCCATTGTAACTGCACAATGGCAGTCGTATATACATATATGATATACACACACCATACCACCTTGAAAATATCATTGTGTGTTCAGTGTGACTGTCCCAGAGTGCATCTCACCACCCACATCTCTTCTACTTTCAGAATGTTTGATGTGGGCGGCCAGAGATCCGAGAGGAAGAAATGGATCCACTGCTTTGAGGGAGTGACCGCCATCATCTTCTGTGTGTCTCTCAGTGATTACGACCTCGTCCTGGCTGAAGATGAGGAAATGGTGAGCACTTAAACAAGATCTCTTTCAGTGTCAGCATCACGAAACAGAAACTTAGCATTTTAAAGTTCTCTCTCAAACAGTACTTGGTTTCTTTTCTTGTAGAACCGAATGCATGAGAGTATGAAGCTGTTTGACAGCATCTGCAACAACAAGTGGTTCACGGACACATCCATCATCCTGTTTCTCAACAAAAAGGATCTGTTTGACGATAAGATCAAAAAAAGCCCGCTTACTATTTGTTTCCCAGAGTATACTGGTATGAATATCTTAATATTCAATCCTAAATATAATTTATTTGACAATTTATATATTTTATATATATTTCTACAATATTTAATGTGGTAGAAAAAGATATTGTAATTTAAATATATTAAATATAAATTATATCATTGAGTGTGCTTTCTATCTCAAGTTTATTTTAATTGGTGTTTCAACATATTAGTGCTGTCAAAAGCACCGACTTCGGTACCAAGTCGGCACTGAAATTTTAAAAATCAGACATTTATTGAACGTGTGAACACAATGGCCAATCAGAGGTGTTTAATAAACTGCTCAACAGAGCTCAGAATGCTTGGGGGAAATGCTGTTATCGTCACATTTATAAAAAAATTGTTTTTTACGAATTAATTGTGTGAAACTCTCTACAAGGATCCAGCACGTATGAGGACGCCGCCGCTTACATTCAGTGTCAGTTTGAGGATCTGAATAAGAGGAAGGACACCAAAGAGATCTACTCCCACTTCACCTGCGCCACTGATACCAAGAACGTGCAGTTCGTCTTTGACGCGGTCACTGACGTCATCATCAAAAACAACCTTAAGGACTGTGGGCTCTTCTAAAACGAGCCATCTTACTGGTGAGCAGAAACACAGGAACTTAATGACTTCAATTATATGATTTTGGTAAAACTGTTTATTTATCCTTCCAACCTTCACTTTTGATCCTTTCGCAGTGTGACGCGAGTGGCCTGACATGAAACCTTTGGGAGAACCAGAGCAGGAGGAAGGTCAACCATGAACCTGAATGTTAAAAGCGTTACTTAACTTTATATTTATGTTCTCTGAACATTTTAGAATTTTTTTTTAGGGCGTTTTAGAAAAAAAAAGAAAAGCATTTTGTGTAAAATATTTGTACAACTGTAATTGTTGCTGGAATTTTTCACCATTTTTAGACTGACTTCACAGGTCTGCTTTTTTTTTTTTTTTAAGGGTATTTTTCATTCAAAGGGTTTTTGGGAACATTATTTTCTCTCTACTCTGAATATTAAGGTCAGGTGCCTTGCATTTAATGTTGCAGTGCTTCAACTAAGTTAAATATGAGTCAGTTGATATATATTCACATGGCTATCATCTGTTCAATAGTAGTCTAGATCATTGAAAGCTAGATATTTTAAGACCAAACAACTGTGGGTGATCTCAGCTGTGAATGGTAGCACCTTCTGCTTATCTGAGTACAGCCATCATTACCAGCACAAGTAATGTCAGATTTGCCTGTGATTGGAATGATGGAAAAACTGTGGTGAGCCCTGAAATTTGCTGATGAATTGGTTCCTCTGCACCTGCAAATCATGAACTCTTTTTAATGGAGCACTCATCAAAAGGTCAACATTTTGCATTAATAGCATTTTTACTGATCAAAGGGAACCATTTTTGAATTCATTAAAAGGGACCAAAGAATTTCTCCTTAGAATTCATATAACACACAATTTTTGCACTAGGTCCACATTCCCAGATTACATAAATGATTGAGCTACCTGTACAATGTAATGTCTCATAGAAGCCTTCAGTAGGAGCACAAACATCTTTTGATAGTAACATGGTCAATTAAAATGGTTTTAAACTTCACATCCCTTAAATGTAGGTTCTTATTGTATGAGAACAAATGTTGACTAATATACACTATTTTGCTAATAAAAATGCTGTTGAAATAACGGCATCCTGAAGAGCTCTGGCTTGAGGTTTTTTTCATTTTTTAAAATGAAAATAGCCCATTCCATAACTTTATATAAATTGTATCTCTCTGCTTTTTTATTAAACCAAAAAACACATTTGTAAGGGTGCTTTTGCTGTAAATGGAGGTTTTTGAAGTGTGTGAGAGATCAATAAATGAATATTTTCCCCATAGGAATATTCTGTAAGAGCTGTTGCATCACAGAAGATTGTTGGAACAGTGATGCACACTGCACTCTTGTGGCGATGACAAGACAAGGCAGAAGTGTGGTTCCCATCGCCTTTAGTTGTCATAAGGCAGGCAAGTAATTTTAATTGGGCACACTTTAGGACTGATGGGAAATATTTTTTTATCTGGTAGTCTGTAAAACCATATATATATTTTTTCTTTTTCTTGGCAATGCCATTAAAGAACCAATTTGGGTTCCCCAAAGAACCTTTCAATGAGATTTTACTATTTTTAACTTACTAAGTGATTCTATAATATAAAAATATAAGATATATTTTAAATTATTTTTTGTCATATACATTCAATAATATATATTTTACATTTTATATATATAATGATGTGCATTTGTTAACGTAAAAGGGGCCCTATTATGCTTTTTTTTTTATAAAATGTAACTCTCAGGTGTCCCCAGAATGTGTCTGAGAAGTTTCAGCTCAAAATAACCAACAGATCATTTATTGCACCATGTTTTATCTGCCCATTTTTGAGTGGAAGGAAAAACATACCGTTTTCATGCATGTATCTTTAAATTCAAATGAGCTGCTGTTCCCCACCCCGCTTTCTGGAAGAGGGCGGAGCCTGTTCAGCTCATGCCTCGGATACCCTGCTAAAAACTAAAACATCTGTTTGGTTTTGATTTTCATCTCTATAGCGACCACGCTCGCATGACATTGCAATTCATCATGAAAGTTAATATCTGCATGCATTTTAAAATCTTATCAGTCTTATATATACATATACACTCAAATACACTCAAAGTTCAAAAACACAGTTGGTTATGTTGCGAGTTATTTTACTTTATAAAGCTAAACTATGGAATTTTTTTTTTTATTTTTTTTTTTTTACAAAAATTCATTGCTTCGCTTCAGAAGGCCTTGATTCACCCCCTGGAGAGGTATGGATTATATTTATGATCTATGGGTGCAATTATTTTGGGCTTCAAAACACGACCCCCCCATTCACTACCATTATAAAGCCAGGATATTTTGGTTGCACTTTGTTTTACAGTACGTGCACATACATGTACTTACAGTGTACTTAAGAAAGTACTGTATAAATATAAGGTAACTACATGGGTTAAGGTCAGGTGTAGGGGTAGGTTCAGGCTTAGTACCTAGTTATTACCCAGTTATTACAATTACTATAATAAGCACATAATATGTACATGGGGAACAGAATGTAAAATAAAGTGCTACTGATATTTTAAATGTATATCTGATTGTGTTCGTCTGAAAGAAGAGTCATATACACCTAGGATGGCTTGAAGGTGAGTAAATCATGGGATAATTTTCATTTTTGGGTTAACAATCCATTTAAATGCTCCGAAAAGGAGATAAAAATGGCACACTGTATACCGCTTACTCAGGGAAGAGCCAAGCTAATAGGGCAGATTCTGTCAGCAGTTGTGGGCGGGGCCTCATTGCATAGAAACTGCAAATGGCTTATTCTGAGACACTGCTTATGATTTATGGGGATTAAAAACAGGAGTGAGAAGATTTTTACCATTATAGGGTAGTTGGGTTGTGTACACACTGCCAAAACCAATTTATGTTCAAACACCATGTTAAAGTGAATTTTGCATAATATGTCCCCTTTAATTACATTAGTTTACATTAACAAGTTAATTAATAATTATATTTAATTATAATTATAAATGCTGCAATATTCCATAAAAAATACTGACTCACACTGTCAGATCATCCACATGTCCATGTGGCCCAGGCTCTATTTTAGGGTACGATTGGGACTTAAATGTAAGTGATTTGACTAATCTCTCAGGCCTCCTGTGGGGAGATAAAACAGACAGCTAATAGAGTGGAAAGAGATGGAAAACCTGATCAAAAGAATCCATACTTTACTACACCAGACCTCCAATATCCTGATCAGACAGCATCAGGGCCTTTTAACAGCTCTGACTGTTTGATCAACCAAATAACATTAACATTATAGATGAGCCTGACTATTTTTGCAACTTTAATTCCCGCCGTGTACTTTGTGGATGCCAAATGGGTGTAATTATTTCTGAATATTGCATATGCCAAGGCACAATAGCTTTTAGGATGAATTTATGTGCATTTATTTATTGCTGAATAGGTTCCTTTGTGTGGTAGTGATACTATATAATGGATTTTAACTAATGGACATTAGTTGTAGATTGAACATTTACATTTTAAAGGTTTTATTATAGCTCTGCTCTTATGTCCTAAAATATGTGCCCATAAAACTGTTGTCAATAATAAGTCTAGCAATAAATATAGACCGTTTATGGTTGGAGAAATCGAAAAAGCCTTGTAATCCTAATCCAGACAACATTTACTGAGCACACTATCCACTTTAATCTGCAAATAATCCGCATGATCTCATTTTGATGAATGTTGCTACATCTCATCTATTTTTTAAGCTTAGTGCTTTCTAAAGGTCATTTAGAACAGTTTTAGTGAAGTTAGGACTTGTTTCAAACTCATATTGAATATGAGAGTGTTTTAAAACCTATCGTGAGAGTAACGTTACTAATTTATAGAGAAAGCATTTTGGGGCAAGAGTCCTCTTTCTGGGTAGGAAGCTCGCTAGACAGCCGATGATAGGCTGATGATTCGCACTATTTCGTATTACATTTGTTGACAGAATTAAAAAAATGACAACAAAAAACCTTTTGTTGCCATTACTTTTTCGCTTTTTGCGAATGATTCGATGTCCTACCTGCCTGTCAACGGCTGCATCCGAAAATTTAGGCAGCTGACATGTTGCCTCGCTTCCCTATCAGGAATGACTTTGCAGGCAGCATTTGCACACTGATAAGGTAAAGTTCCCTCACGAATCTGATTTTGGATCGACTTCTGAGGCAGCGCAACGGTTTAATGATCTACAGCAAAATAGCGCGATAACTAAGCGGATACTCAATCACTACAATAGTAATTTCTCGCTAGAAATGACATCAAAAGTGGTCGAAAACGTACATTTACACCCAAACTGACCACCAACCGTTACTTTCAGACGCCATCTTTATTTTTAGCTCTACTGTAATAGAATGGAAAGCACAGGATTGTGGGACATCGAAGACAGCGAAGGATATGCTGCCTTCAAAAATCGATCAGATGAAGGCATCTCATGAGACAGGAAGTGAAGATAACTTTGTATTCGGACATGGCTTGATGCCTTCCTACCTTGGAATGCTCCTCCGAAGGTTTGGAAACACTATCAATGCCGAAATGAATCTGCAGCAGTCAGGTGGACGTGGTACAGGTCAGTGCTCTTTAAGTTGTTTATGTTCATAAATATTTTAATGTTATGTGCTTTGAGTCAAGTGTATTTTATTCTTACAAATAACTTGAATATTTTTTATTTAGTTAGGGCTGCACGATTTTTCCCATGATACGAAGAATAACATTGAACTTTAATGCGATTATCGCTTAAACGCGTTTCTTAGTGCGATTATGAAATCCCAAAGGCTGTGATTATTTTTTTTATGCGCAGCTTGTCAGTGAAGTACGGCTCCAAATGCTAATCCATCTGAAAGCACTGCCAGTTTGAGTCGCTTATAATGTACATTTGAAAAAGCAAGGCATGTCAAACATATTTCCAGACATGAGAAGAATTTATTAACATTTAACAAAAGACAACATTTAATAACATGTTTTTACTTCAAACTCACTTCATAAGGACAGTTGAGCATCCTTCTGTGAGATGATGTGATTTCTTACACAGAATAAGGCAGTCCTGTGTTTATTAGTCATGTTTAGCCAATCAAAGTATTTTAATCTTCTGTTTATTCAGCTAAAGCGATATGACGCATTATCTTCTTCTGCTGCAGGGCTTATTTATAGTTTCTGCGCAAGAGCGCCCTCTGACTTTCAGATGGCGAAGCATTTAGTACTGATCACAGAGCTGTACAACTCTGACAAGCTGCGCATTAAATAATTTCAGCCTTTGCCAAATCGCGTGCAATTTAAACGCAATAAATCGTGCAACACTATTTTCAGTCCATTCACCAAAAAGATTTGTTCACTGATTCATTCTGTGACTCTTTCTGCAGGTTACATAGTCCACCAGTAGGTGGCGACCAGTCAGTCTTTATGCGAGTGAGCCTCTCAACAATTTTGTTAAAGTCGCCATGAAATATTGCAGTATTTATTATAAATGTCTGTGCACATCCTTTTTTTTTAATTCATGTGAATTTAATATTTATTTGCACTGACATTTCTTTTCTTTTATGATTACGTTTACTGGGATGAAGTGGGGGAAAACAGTAAAAAAAAATCAATTCCTGATGGACGAAATCAAGTCCTGAACTACATTTTTTCAAAAAAACATTTTTGCGGAATAAGAACACATTTTTTCTTGTCTGAGAAGCCGTTTCACTCAGATAAATATCACATTAGGGATCTTGTCAAAAATAATATTTTAATTTACACTTGTTACGAGTGAGACATTTTTTAATAGACAAGCATTCTACCCTGGCAACTGTCTAGACATACCCTAACAACTATTTAGAGCACCCTAGCAACCATATGACAGCATGAATAAGCCATATCACAGCACCAGAACATCATAGAAAGACAGTGTTTGACTCTTGATTCAGGGAGACATCCAGTCTATTAGTTTCACCCTGGTATATGTCTAGACATACCCTAGCAACCAGTTAGTGGAGCCTAGCAACCATTTGGCTGCATGAATAAGCCATATCACAGCACCAGAACATCATAGAAAGACAGTGTTTGACTCTTGATTCAGGAAGACATCCAGTCTATTAGTTTCACCCTAGTACATGTCTAGACATACCCTAGCAACCAGTTAGTGGAGCCTAGCAACCATTTGGCTGCATGAATAAGCCATATCTCAGCACCAGAACATCATAGAGACACGGGGATCGGCTCTTTTCATTCACACACATCCAGTCAGTCATGGTAACTATCTAGCCACACCCTAGCAACCATTTACAGCACCCTAGCAACCGTATGGCAGCATGAAGAATGAAAATCTCAGCACCACAACACCATAGAGACATAGCAGTTGGCTCCTTTTTTTGGTTTGGAAACCAGGCTGTAAGTATCACCATGGTAACTGTTAGCCACACCCTAGCAACCAATTAGAGCACCATAGCAACCATGTAACAACAAACAGTGTGATATCACACACTGTGATGTCTCGTGATATCTCAGTATCACAACATTGCACAGACTTGGAAGTTAGCTTTCTAGCAGTCTCGCAAAAAACCCTTGTAACTGCCTAGTGCTGAGTTTTCCATGGCAAGCACCACTCATATTATGTACGTCTAGTTTTTTTATACTTATTTGAGTGTCACTCAACAGATTTCTTTAAAAAAACCAAAACATAGAGGAATAGTAAATGATCTTACCATTCATACTACCAAAATAATAGTTTAATTTATACTTATTTTATTGCAAATTTACAATACAAGAAAAATACCACAAGACACAACCACCATGATATACACTAAAATTGGGCATGTAATGTGAGGGGAACCTATTATGAGATTAAAGGGATAGTTCACCGAAAAATAAAAATGCTGTCATCATTTACTCACGCTCATGTCGTACCAAAACTGTATGAGTTTCTTTCCTCTCTTGAACACAAAACAAGCTGTTTTGAAGAATGTTGGTAACCAGACAGTTGACGTCCATAGTAGGAAAAAATACTATGGAAACCAATGGGTGCCATCAACTGTTTCTTTGTAAAATCTCTTTTGTCTTCAACAGAAAAAAAGAAAATCATACAGATTTGGTGCAAAACGAAGGTGAGTAAATGATAACAACATTTTCATTTTTGGGTGAACTATCCCTTTAATAACAATAATAACTGAAATCTTTTATTGAAAAAACATACATGGTCCAGTTATATACTTTGCACTTTTTCCTTCTGAATCAAGATATTTGTTCTTGAATCAAATCGATCTTTTCCACAACTATGCAACACAAACATCCCGTTTGAGCCACCTTTCATCCCACACTCCCTTCCCTTTTCGTCGAAGACACACTTTTACGTCTAAGGAATGCACTAGCATTCCTGCCTCCTCGTAGACATCACATCCGGGTCACTCGGCAGTCAGCGTGTAAGCGAGCGTGCTCCTCCATACAGTTGCGTACTGCTGCTGCAGCTCTCAGCGCAACTCCACTGCATGCAACATGGATACTATGAGCAGTGGCCAGCCGCGGAGGATCTGAGCGCGCCTCGGGACAGGCGCGGACACGCGATACGCCACACTGGGGCAGGGATGAGGTGCCATCCAGCAGACGCACACTGGTAGGCGAGTCGTCAATTGTCAGCGATGTCAAAGAGTCTGAAGAAGAAGAACCACTGGACGAACAAAGTCCACGAAGCGGTGCTCACCAGGAATAAGGAGGGCGAGCTGGGGTTTGACTTGAAAGGGGGCGCCGAGAACGGCAATTTCCCTTATTTTGGGGAGGTGAAGCAGGGTAAGGTGGCCGTCCAGAGCGGCAAGCTGTCCCAGGACGAGCTGCTCTTGGAGGTCAACGATACGCCGGTGGCAGGGCTCACCATCAGGGATGTGCTTGCCGTGATCAAGCACTGCAAAGACCCGTTCAGGCTGAAGTGCGTGAAGCAAGGTGAGGATAAACATCAGCGCGCCGCCGTCTGTGAGCGACCCCTCCGCTGTCTGGGGCTGCTGTCTGCACATTATTTCAGCTGAAACCCTGTTTACACACAAAGGTGCTTTAGGGTACGGCGCGCGATCGCTGTGGTTATCGATTGTAGCCGCGAACCGAGCGTTCCATTGTCGCTCGTGGCAACAGAAGTTACAGTGTAGTGGATTGTCACATAAACATATCAATAAAATGTGTGCTTTGTTTGGATTTTAAGGACCGTGGTATCATGCACGAGGGGGCGGAGATTGTTCTGCCCTGTATTGGAGATGTCTTGGCCCGCGGGTCCGCCATGGGCGAACTGGGCGAATATTTGAAGGCAATTTCATTGATTTCGTAAATTGCACGGTGGCTGTGGCAAGCCGTTTATACATTTATTCTTTAGCATTCATTAAGTAGATACTGTTTCTAGTACTTAGTAGTATAAATTAGCAACATTTTACCTATTATATTAATTGACTAATGGGTAATCCAGTGTTGACTAAAATTATTTTCAATCTCAATAGCAACTATTTATTAGACGTTAGTAGTATTGACTTGTATCAGTAATACTTACAAATCCCAACTAGTATTTATTCTTTTGTCACTATCATTGTGATTATTAATTAGTCCATTGTCATTGAACATTTTTGCCATTAAATTCTTTGTGAATCTGTGTTTTAAATAACAAATATTTTCTAAGCATTAACTCAATTTGTTGCTGGGCGCCTTGTTATAGTTGTAGTAGTAAGTATATGTAATAGGTTATAGCTTATTAAATTGAATACATCAGTTACTATTTGAATAGTTGTACAAGTTTTGCTAGTACCAATCATCGTTATTATCGTAAACTGTTTAGAACATTTTTGTTGATTGAAATAAAGCTGAAAATATATTTAAATGTATAAAATATGTAAATATTATGCATGAAAACTAAACGAAAATTTTAAAATGTTTCCTTAATAAAAAACTTGAGTTGTAGCACTAAAGTTACTAACGGGAGATAACTAAAACTAAACTAAAACTAAAGGAGATGGAAATAAATTAAACAACTTATAAAAAAACTAATAAAAAGACAAAGGCACATAACAGAATTACTCAAAATTGAGTTAAAATGATGAAAACTGAAAATATAAAAATAAAAGTTGATTCAAAATATCAAAAAGCATAATAGTATAGAAGTAATAGTAAAATATCACTGGTATCAGTTGAATAGACATTAGGATTAAGGCTGGACGATATGACCTAAAATCAAAATCTGGATTAATCGAACATTTTACCTCGATTACGATTAATAAACTTTTTTTCTTTCTTTTTTTTTTGCCCTCATAGTTCACTGACAAGGTTTTACTGTGTTACTAATAACAGTGGGGATAAACACTACTGTCTTCTTGGTTGCACTTTATTTTAAAGTGCACTTACATGTACTTGCACTAAAGTACTGGTTAATATAAGGTAACTACATGGGTTAAGTTTAGGTTTAGGGGTAGGATTACAAAGTTGTTACCCAGCTATTGTAATTACTACAATAAGTACATAATATGTACTTGGGGAACTGGACTCTAAAATAAAGTCCTACCATCTTCTCATATGTCACAAGTGTATTATGTGTAAATATGTACTAGTAAAGTAATCTATAATAGTAGCAACTGGGATATTGAAAAAGATGCTAGTTCAGTGGTGTTCAGGAATTAATGTTAAAATGGCTTGCCATAAGGTGGCAGCTTTTAAAAACAATGGCATTCGGTGGTGAATAGGACAGGAGATGGGACTTGCTGTGTAAATGGGAGGAGTGATGTTATCTCTACCACAGATGTTGACTTACAGTGATGGGATTCGAGGGCATGCAGCTGTCTTCAGGTCTACAGTGCTGAGTTTTCGACAATGCTTGCTCATAGTACATTCGCAGTGTTTTTCGCTCTTTGAAGCAAACTTCAGCCCCCGGGCCAGCGCTTTGGAAAGCATCCCCAGTTCCCAAGTGAAAGCAAAAAATATCTTGATGCAAGCAATGGTTGTGTCTAGGGAGATCCAGATCAGTGGAGTGACTGAGTAAATATTGATTGGCTGCTGAAGATCAGGGTTTGGGTACCTTATCCAAAAGGCGTTTTATAGTGTGCTTATATTGTAAAAAGCCATAAGAAAAGAGAGGCTAGCTGAATACATTTATTTTAATGATTGAATGCATGATTTGGTACAGTCATTTGAATACAAGAATGGACTGGCGATAGGATGCTTCATGATTTCTCGCTGCAGGCTTGTTGATTTTTGGGGCGGCTATATTGAACGCTAACTAATATGTATTGTGAATATCCAAATTTGGATGGGTCTTTGTGATTGCATTAGAAGATTCTCTATTTTTGACTGTCTGAACTTCCTCTTCCATTGGTGTTTGTTCTTATAGTTGTGTAATTTGATTGTTCTATGAAGTAAAAAAAAAACAAAAAACGGTTATTTAAAGGGATAGTTCACTCAAAAATGACGGTTCTGTCTTCATTTACTCACCCTCAAGTTGTTCCAAACCTAAATACATTCCTTTCTTCTGTGTAACACAAAAGAAGATATTTTGAGAATTTTTCAACAGATTTTGTCTATACAAAGAAAAAAAAAAAATTAATTTGTTGCAATTCACGCTGTCTTGCCCAGAAAGAACAAATCAAGATGAACCAAAACGCGTCATGAAATACAGCGGCAATAAACCCTTTCCAACGTGACTACGTAATGCATGAAGAAGCATTTTTTAAAAATTTTATTTAGAAAATGATACATGGTTTCGCTAGATAAGAAGATTCGTCAGTTGGGATCGTGTAGAGCCCTTTGAAGCTGCATTGAAACTGCAATTTGGACCTTTAACCCATTTTGTTCCCATTGAAGTACACTATATGGAGAAAAATCCTGGAATGTTTTCCTCAATTTCTTTTCAACTTGAAGAAAAAAGACATAAACATCTTGGATGGCACGAGAGTGAATAAATTATCAAGAATTTTTAATTCTGGCATGAACTAATCCTTTAAGACATATTAATGTACATTAATAATCAACATTATATGAACAGATACAGTAGGTAATAGTCTGTATTATAGGTATGTGCATCATATGCTGTGGGATTTGGTGAGGCAACTGCTGCTACATGTTTTTTTTTAGTCTCAGTCAGTCCATCCAGCTTTGATGCGATGGAGGAGATGGTGTGTTTGTATTGGTGCGTCTTGGTGCATGTCCAGGACTCGCTTTTGTGGCTTGGCGGTTACAGGGACTTTGATGCCCAAGTTACTTGTCATAATGACCCAATTCTGACAGTTATATAAATATCAAGCTAAATAGTCAACTAGGCTGCCTTCATACCATCACATTTATGCGCAGCACCACGTTTCAGTTGGAATAAAGCACATCTATCGCAGTCTTATTTTAGAAGACGTCTTTAATGTTTTCATTTAATCTTCCGGGGCAGATATTTGGTTTAGTGGTCTCGTAATCCTGTGGCACTACACTACTTCGCTCACAGCGCATCGAACGATCCGGTGCTGCGACCTCCAGTTTTCCCGGACTCTTTTGATGCGCTGTCAGTTTTTAAATATCAGCAATATAATCTCATTATTTTTCAGTTGTGAAGTGCAATAATTGGTTATATAACATATTCATTTTGCACAAATGGATTTGCAAACTGATTAACACGAACATGACTCTGAGCAGATTTATGCAGCCTCGGGGGTTTAACTTATTTTGCTTTGAAGTGTAATTTATCCATGACAGTCATTATTCCGTCATAATGGTCGGCATTTTCCTTAGAGATGTGGGATAGATTTGGTATTTCATCTTGCATTTAGTCATTTTTAAATAAGTCATCTTCTTTCATCTGTGTTTTTCAATATTTCATCATAATTTCCCATTTCTTATGATCTCCCTTTTCTTTGCATCTGTAAAGAGTACACATAAGAGTGGGGTAAGATGTGTCGCCCCTTAATCTAGCAAACTGTGTATAATGTCGATCATATATTTAGAAATAACCCGTCACCTACAGCCAGACTGAGAGAGCATGCGAGAAAAGCGAAACGTTTTTTGCTAAGAATGAACATTTTCGACATGGTTGATAAGATTATTTAGGTATAAAAATGTATATTATACATCATGTTAATTTATAACTATGTATTATTGTGCATACAAATTATAATGCTTATTATTATTACTATTTTAATTTAAATTATGTTCAGTTGATGTCAGAAAGCATACTGAAGTGTATTAGTTTTTTTATTTTATTTTTATTTACCCTTACCTAGCATTGTTATTTTAGTATTATTTATGTTATTGAAGTTTTTATTAATATTTCGAAATAGCTTTTTATTTATATATTTTCAGTTTTTGTTTTAATTTTAGTTTGATTGTTAATAAAATTGTTTTTTTGTTTTTATTCGCTTTTTTAGTTAGTAATTTTAGTGTTTCAACTTAAACTTATTTCAGTTAGTTGCCAAGGCAACATTTGTAATTCCCTGTTAGTTTTGGTTTTTCGTTTAATATTTATATTTTATTTCAGATTTTTTAATAAGCAAAAATATTTTTAATTGTTTTAGTTTTAGTTAATAATAATAATAACGCTGTTACCTAGAGGACAGTTTAAGTAAGAAGTGGCACATCTTACCCAACTCTCCCCTAAAATGCACAGTTCATTGACATGCATTGCCATCTACATTGGTTAAAGGCACAATATGTAAAATTTTTATATAAAAATATTCAAAAACCACTTTCACAGTGTTATATATTTCATTCAGCTTTGTACTTACATTATCCTAAATGTTTCCAAGAATTTGTAAATTCAGAGAAATTCACAATTTTAAATAGTGCCCCGTCCCCCCACTTCGCGCCTGTTAATGGTGTAATATCTGAGTTATTCCTGGTTTCCGCTTGTACTGCACAGTAACCATGGCAACAGACATGACACACTGTTGTTGTTTCGTTCAAACATTATGGACCATGGCGAGCAAACTTTGGAACTAAAGGAGAAATAAAACGAGGATCAATATCGGCGTGGCGTTTCACACCTTGTGCCGAGATGGCGAGAGGTTTGCGACAAACTTCGACTTGACAGAGACGTCGCTCTTGCACGTTATTAGATAAGGTAAGCAAATATAGGCTACATAAGACTAATAAATGTTAGATAATTCAACACGATGAAGTGTTAGAATATCATCAGTATGATACTGTAATGTTGATCTAGCTTACTGTTAAGTCTCATACAGCCAACAAACTAATACGAAACATTACAACTTTCAACACTCAAATGCAGTTTAGTATGATAGTGTAACGTTAGACCAAGTGAAACAGCGCTGCGTTGCCTCACAGTTTTAATTTGTCAAATAAACTGACCTGTATGAGTAGTGTTTCAGCACTTGCGAGTAGTTCGGTAGAATGAAATGTCCTCTGTCCTTTATCCTCGGGACTCACGTGTGCCACTGATATCTGTCTCTCATTAGTAATCACGCCCGCGATTCTCGGCCACGCCCAGATTCATACCACTGTCATGTTAAAAAAACATGCATTCACTCATCCAGAAACATTATTTTCCAATAAACATTAATCAATTAGATCAATTGACATGACGACACGTTCCACCCATTCACTACGCCATCAATCTATGCCTTATTTTTTTGTAGATTTTAGTGACCCCTAGCGGCGAAAAAAATACATATTGTGCCTTTAAACCATTTAATTTTTGACAAAACAATTTCTGTGAAAAGCAGAGGGAAAATGTTGCCCACCTGCTTCTGGTGAAGTCACTGAACCTGCGTCTCACAGTCCCATATTTCTAGAGGCATTTGAAAATATTATTTACTTGTCTACCTCAGTATGCTCAAATGCAGTTGACAGCTGTTTTTATTTATTTATTTATTTTTAAGTGGCCTATTCCATCAATTATGGCTGAATTTCTTAAATTTCTTAAAGGAATAATTCACCCAACATTGAAAGCCTGTGTGAATTTTCTTTCCTCAGTCAAAAAGAGACGATAGGCAGAATGTTCACGCTGTTCTTTGCTATACAATGAAAGTAAATGTTGACCAAATGGCTGTCAAGCTTCAAAAGTGGAAAAAAAAAACTTTATGAAAGTGGACCAAACAACTTTTCAGAAGCGATTTCATTAATCGCTACCAATACCAGTAAAATTTTGTGATTCTTGATACCAATTTTGGTACCGCTTTGTCTCTTTCGTTTTATCACTGTCAGTCATCGCAGTTCACGATTCAATCACACATTTAAATATGGCTGTCAATGAACCTCTTATTTACATTGTTTACACTTTGTTGGTTATAATGAAAGTGCTAGCATTGAACAAAACAAAACCTTGTGCGTTTTCAGCGGTGTTAAGCGAAACTTACTGACTAGCACCTCTGCATTCATTCACTCAACCATCCACATCAATGCTTGTAAAAACACACTTGTAAATAGTAACCTTTGAATGAGAACAAACACGAATGAGAGCATTTGAAAGCAGCGTCTATCACTGGGTACTGAATATACCCGGTACTCAGTTCAAGCGGTATTGCAGCAATGCTGCTACCGTCAACTGGTCACCGACTGGTAACGGTATAGCGATACATTTGACAGCATTAGTGCATAGTCAAATTTAGCATGTCACAGTCGGTTACAGAACAAACAAAGAGTCAGTGATGTGTACGTGTCATATTTGCAAATACAGGAATATTGTATAGAAAAGAGAAGTAAACATCTCTTTTTGTGTTAAACAGAAGAAGAAACATCATATTTATATTAGCAGGTGGATGAATAAATGATGAAATAATCTTGTGTGATCTATCCCTACACAAAGCTGTTTTGAAGTATCTGCCATTTGTCCTCCTCGTTGTAATAATAACACTACATATTTATTAGATGCACACTGTAACGTTTGGGCGATTGCAAATCTGGAAAGGGTTCTCTAAGAGAGCTGTGAATGCTCTTTAGCTTTTGCACGTTCTGCAGTGTAACATTCCGGCTATTTTGGCAATTTTGTCTAGACCTGAAGGATGAAACGCACCTTTCGGCACTGCATCCGATTAATCATGAAAATGCGAAAAATGCTTCATAAAGCCACTAGCAGCACAGAGCATTATATTCTGCAGTCTTCCACTCACTAAGCAAGTGGAGCACAAGTACCACCTAATTTGTAAAGCAGATCCATCTGACATCCCTCCAGGCTGCTATTTGGGATTATGATGGTTTTAATGTGCTTACCAGAGTGACTGATTGCAATCAACCGGACAGAACTGCAAGGTTCCCATCAGACAGAATGATATACTTTAGGCTGATGTTGTGATTGCCATTTTGAAGTGGGTACACCCTCGACCAATCAGGGCACAGAAGCGCCTTTGATCCATTATTAAGTCACGACTACAAGCACACGAGATGTCAAAGACAGCTGCCTTGAATGTTAACATGACAAATACGGGCGCTGGAGAGCGTGCAAGCAAGATTTTCGTTTTTATGAAACTATTTCTCACACCGACTGCCTTACTTTGATTATCCGCATGAGAAAAACATATTTAGTAAATAATTAATTATGATGTGGGTTCTTATCCTTTAGATCTGTGCATAAAAACGCTTGGCCATCTGTCATGAAGTGAACGGTACTGCAGTTAATTTCAGCTCTGTGCTCTCTACACTGCAGGGCCCAGAGATCTTGCTTTGCCGGATAGCCTTATAAAAAGAGCAGATTTAATTTTCTTTAATGCACAAGATTCTCATTCTATGTTTATCCGTCTATTGTGTTCGTTACTTTATTGATGCACACATTATTGCCATGCACATGCAGTTTTGTTGTTCCGTTTTTCATTAACCAGCTGAAGGGCCAAGGTCTTTTTCACTTGAAAAAAATGAAAAAAATGCTGATGTTACTTTGCAGCATCCTGTATATGGCTTTCTGTGATTTGTTTTAGGGCGGTCAATGATGTGTCTATGGTGAAGGAAAAGTCTTTGAAAAATGTTGTTTAAAACAAGTTGGTTTTATGTGGTTTTGAAAAGCTTTAAAAGCATAAGGACTCTAAAAATGTTATGTGTGTCAAGGAAAAAAAAATGTTTTTTGTTTTTCAATTAATCATTATTTTCAAAAAAGTTTTTAAATATAGTTTATAGTATAAAATATTCTTTTATGAATATCATGAATAAATTATTTAATAAATCTTATAAAATAATGTTTTTAGGGAGTTGCACCACCTGACATTTTACTATCTGAACTAACTTTCCCTTGTCATAAAAATGTCAAAAGTTTGGTTTGATTTGGCTGGGAATACTCCCCAAATATTAATAATCAGTAAAGCAGTTTTGTTAAAATATAATAATTAAAAAAAAAAACATTTTAATTCAGAAATTAAGAACAGACTCATTCATGCTAATTTAAGTAATTTTATGTATATATTTAATTTTCATTGTATTTTTTAAATAAATTAATTGATCCAGACAAAAAAAAACTTTGTAATGTTGAATCAGCGAGACGTACATCAAATCTTATAATCGAAATTAATACAAAGTTAGACTTCCTGTACTTTTAAATGAGATATATGCTTAGTCAAGAGAGTCGATATCGCATTCAGACTCATGCTGCATTTTTTAGCTTCAGGATCTAAAATACAGAGTCTGCTAAATAAATAAATGTCCACGGCCTACTATGAAAGCTAGACTTTGGAAATCATCTTTAATTTCAGTATACCGTGCAGCGCTTTTTTTTAAAAAGCATATCAATGTAATACATTGTGTATGAACTGTTTGCGTTCATTGTTTGCTCTGCAGCCCACAGTTTCCGTATTTTTGCTGTGGAGAACATGAAGATGAGCAAAGTGTTTGTTTTGGGATTAGAGATGCATAGGCAAATTAAAGCGGTGTAGCCTGCTTGTGTGGAATTACTCAAAAGCAGGATCCAAAACAAAGACATTGCTTTAAGAGCCTGCAGTCAGAGAAGCTGGCAGAGAAAGGTCTTTTTGTGCAGTAATCACTATGTGGCTGTAGGCTTTAATGTCTTGTTCAATGCCCCCGAGCGTGTGTTTTGTCACAGAGATCCAGAATTGACCCACAGAGCATATTTATTTACTTGAAATTCAAACTGTTGTTGTTTTTGTCTTTGGTTATGTTGGATGAGATGGAGGTGGAAAATGTATTCAGTCAATCATTCAGTAAAAACAGTTCAGTTACACACTGCTTTTTTCAAATCGAGCCATTTAAAGGGACACTGTGTAACTTTTTTTTTTGTTCAAAATTAACAAGATTTAAATAATGTTAATATATCATCATTCCTTCTTCTAAAACGTCTTTTTGTCTTACCCTGATTCACAGTGGTAAGCCTATTATAAGTGTTTATGTTTTTGACCGAATGGGATGGTTTTTGCGGGAAATTGCATATGTTTTTTTGTGCAAACAAAGCACTCACGTCCCACTGGAGTCACATGGATTACTTTAATGATATCTTTACTACCTTTCTAGGGCTTGAAAGTGGTAGTTGCGTAGGTTGTCAATGGATGGACAGAAAGCTTTCAGATTTCATTAAAAAGATCGTCATTTGTGTTCCAAAGATGAAAGTCTTATACGGGTTTGGAACGAAGTGAGGGTGAGTAAATGATGACAGAATTTTAATATTTGCATGAACTATCCCTTTAACTTGTACACTATATACAAAGTAAAAGTGCAGCATAAACTATAGATGTTTTGGGAGAAGGGAGAATTGTGTCAATGGCATGAAATTAGGCCAGTAGTGTTGGTCATAGAGAAGTCACATATTGCAACATGCATATTCAAGATGTTTTTCGAGGAAAAATAACTGACCCTACTCCAGCAGATGGTGGGAGATCGCAGAACCATTTGGGTGGGACAGGGTCCCAGATGATTCTGCATGACGCATATATGACGTGACATCATTGCTTTTAAATTCTGGGCCTGATTTTCTGCATCAAGGGCCAGTCATCAGAGCAATGCTTGACAAACAAAAGCAGTGAACTATGGCATATCTCGTCTACCAGGATAAAATCTAGAAGTTCGCTAAGAACTTCAATACTTTTGTTTTGTTCAAATCCATAAACCAAAAGCATGAGCAACAGGAATCAACACTAATAATGTCATTTACTTTCCGAAAATGGGTTGGTTGACACGGTTCCTGTACTTTTTTTTTGTTTTTGGTATCTCTATTTTAACCACTTAAAGTTTCAGGCCAAATTCCTTATTGTCGTAATTTTAGGAATGGAAACCTTGATGTGATGCACAAAGACTCAATTTCTATATTTAGATGAAACAACCTGAGCTCATCAAGATCTTTTGTAGAGTCAGTGGAAAGGAAAAGGCTCATTCATTTTCAAAAAGACTAATTCTGACCAAAGTCTTTGACATTGATGGGTACAGACATCATAGACATTTTCTCATCACTTTTGCAGGATACACGTTTCAGTATGACATAAATGAAAGCTTTATCTTCCTGTTGTGTCTTTTGTCAGATGCTAGTTGTGTTCTGGTCTGGAGTACTAAAAGGTTTCTTATGCCTTAGTCAAAAAAGAACCCACCTGTAATTCTATAAGATCTTTTGATCCCTAAATATGATTTGCGTCCCTCATTCAATTCAATGTTTTTTTAAATCAACTCTAGATAACCTATGCCGCCATGTAATGCTCATTTAAAGGTGCAGTGAGTGATTTCTGAGAAACTTTAGATTAACACCTAAACAAACAATTTTGTGAATGTTTGCTAAATGTCTGTTCTGTGTGTGTGCATTTTCTTGGCTGTGTAAATAAGAGAAAAAACGAAGGGGATCGGACTGATCCACAGAGCACCAAAACACTCTTGTAGCCAATCAGCAGTAGGGGGCGTATCCAGCCATGATGGGGGAGGAGAGAGCGAGTGAGCAAGTGAGATTTGAAGAAAAACTGTAGAAAAAGGGTTATGATCCGATAAATGTTACGATACACATTAATATTGGAAAAGCTTTCCAGCGATGGAGAGATGTTAGAGAGCGGGAAGGCATGAAAATGGATCCCGAAGTTGATTTGTTTCTGCTCGATATGTAATTGACCCTTCGCCAGCAGTTTGATTGACAGGCGATCTGACCAATCATAACCCTGAATCCGCCATTTTGTCTGACAAAGCAGTCAGGGGAGTAGATAAACGTTAGTGAACTTGAAAAATTGTGTGTACTCACGTCTCTCTCCGGTCGAAACAACATTCCTTCTGATGTTCATTCTTGTTTATTTGATGCTATAAATGAACTAAGAGATGGTCGGTTCACGAGCCGCTTGAAGGAGCTACAGCGATCTGTCACGACACATTAAAGAGACAATATACGGTATTTATTGTTTAAACTTCTTTAAAAAATTACAATATTTTAAATATGAAACTGTTTCATATCAAAAGTAACCTGCTCTGTCTTGTCTGTCGACATGTTGTCAGTGTCCTCTTTGCTCCGCGATGTATTTTTCACTGTGTGAGAACATGATGTGTGGCGTGAGAGCGCATGGCTTGTTGGACATAGCAACTAAAGGTGGCTTTGTGAAGGGTTAATTGAATTTTGCTATGTTTCACAGAATCAACATATGCTGTTGTATGTTGTTGTTGTTGAAACATAGCAGATTCATCCATACTTGCGCAGGCTGTCTGATGCACCAGCTGTTAGTTGTTGCCTTTGTTGAATTGCATGCTTGTTGTTTTGGGGGCGGAGCAATGAAGGCAGGGGTGTGTTTGTTTGGGTGTCGATTTCAAATATCAACAGTGTTTCTAAGAAATCGCTTACAGCACCTTTAAAGCTAAAACACTATTTAACACAGTTAAATGTAATCTTTTGCAAATCTCCAAATTAATATCATTTTTTTTATTGTACATTATAATGTTGTGATACCTAAAATCATATATATTATATATTCATACAAAATTTATTGGCTATAGGTCATAACATGAAAATAATTATCAGCTTTATACATTTCAAATTCTTGTCAAATTATTCTAATTATTTGATAACACTATTAAATATAATGTAATTATATTGTAATAATGTATAATGTAAATTTCTTTGTAGCATTTAAAATGAACTTCAATTTTTTTTGTATCAGTTACATAGGTCATAACATGAAAGTAATTATCAGATTTTAGTTGTTAGTTCCAGCACTTTATACGCTTCAAATTGTTGTATATAGCTATGTGTCATCACATAAACATAATTTTGCTGCCTTTGGGTTGTTACAGAGGTGTGAGTGATTTTGTAATGTGAATCATTGTCACAGGACAAACAAAGTGAGTCAGACTGAAATCGCAGAACCATAATTAGCAGTTTTCTCTTTTCTTCATTGAACAAAGGGAAGAGATTGATAGCGCTGGCTATGCATTTTGAATTCTTAGTTGTTAATGTTGATTGTTTTAGTCAAAAAGACAAAAGGGTGTCATGCCTTATGACTTCAAATGCAGCTGCCTGGGTCATTTTTCCATCCTTTTGCTGATTGTAGGCTTTCATTGGGCTACATTGTGCCCAGGGTTGGCACCAGAGTGCACAAAAAATGGTGGCATGTACAATTTTTTTTGGGGGGGGGGGGGGCTGCGTTCCGGGGGTGGGGGATGGATGTTGGTTCCCCCTTAGGGAGGTTAAACTATTTTATTCACTTTGTTCTTCAAAGAAAAAAAGAGGAACTGCAGTGGTAGTGGTAGGCAATGCTTTCATCCATATTAAAAATAATATTACCAAGCAATCTTTTATTTTAATCAACAGAAAAATAATTAATTTAAAATAACTAATTAAAATAACTGCACTTTTTTCTGAATATTGATTGATCTAAATAGTGTAGACTACTTAGATAAAGCAATATTCAGAAACATGTGCAACGAATAAAAAAACAAACTAAAAAAACAAGCATGTCAACTTTCCCGGTGATTTGATTGGAAACAGAGCGGAAACCTAACAACGTCTCTCAAAAACTTGCCTTGTTTCACTTTTTTAAAGGATTGTTTCGGCTATACTGTATTGATTGAAATTATTAATTAATTAATTAGCATTCTGTGCACCTCACACTTTGAAAATCCCTGCTGAAGATCATTTAAATATGTTAAATAACTACGCAAATAATATGTTTAGATTACGTTAGTGATTCATTTTTATTTTCAAAGATTATTAGCATAATACTTTCAATAAAAAGCAAACTGCATTCTGTTCTTATTTTGGTCTGGAACCAAAATGAAATCAATTTGTTTTTAAGCATGTATTTAATAGATTCCCCCACTTCCTCTACCTCTGGCTTCCAGTTTACATTAGCCCATCCACGCTCCATCTGGTACTTTGAGTGGGAGATCTTCCCAGGGCAGCTCCCAAATTAAAATCGGACGTCTCGCTAGACTAAGTGGGTCTGGTCGACCAGAGGTGAGGGAGCACAGCGCCCGAGGTGGCCGGGCCGGACCACCACATGGCGCCTGACGTTGATTGCGAAGAAGTACATTGTGCTCCAGTGTCTTGTGATATATTTTTTTATATTTTTGCCACACAAGATGAATTAAGCCTTTTTGCTTCTTTTTTTATTGATGTATTGATAGCAAAAAGAGCCGGATTCAAACCCATGTCACCCACATAAGCACCATGGCTTAATGTGCAAGGCTACTAGGCCACTGCTCCAATGGTCCAACTTTCTAAAATGAAATAAACTGAAGAAGCACAGTGATTGGATATATCTGCCTCTGAAGAAAGAAACAAAGATTTGAGAGAGGAATGTTGAGTTTTGTTTGTATCTACTCAAAGAAGATGTAGAATTTGACCTATCGTAGGAGTCGGTGGTAGCGAACAGGAGATATTGATTCTTGGCTGGCATCACACGTGGTTTCCCTTTCTATGTCCAGAGCTTTATCACGGCTCTCCGCTTCAGTCTATTTGAGCAGAAGGCCTCTAGCACCAAACAACTTTCCACGGGAGGAAAACTTTCAGGCGATCGATACGGTGCTCAGCTGTCCTCGGCGAGGGCAGAGGTGTCAGCTGTGATTATGCTGTCAGAAAGAAACTGCTGGAACTCATTGGAATGTTTTATTAACCTTCTCTCTAGTGTGAACAAATCAATAAGATGACATATTCCCACCTTATCAGAGAGTATTAATCATATTGTACTGAAGATATTGCGGGTCAGACCTATGAAAGCCTGTTTCCGTCTCAGAATTCAAAAATAAAGGTAGTTCTGACTTAATTTCTCGTAATTGTGACTTTATCCCGCAATTATGACTTGGTTTCTTGCAATTGCATCTTTGTTTCTCATGATTCTGACACTCAATATGTGACTTTATATCACATAATTGTGACTAAGAGTCTCATAATTGTGAGTTTATACCTTGTAATTTTGACTTAGTTTCTCGTAACTGCAACTTTATATCTCAAAATGTGACTATATCTCACAATTAAGAGTTTGTTTCTCATAATTGTGACTTTAAATCTCAATATGTGACTTTATATCTCATTGTGACTTAGTTTCTCATAATTGTGACTTTATACCGTGTAATTATGAATTAGTTTCTCAAAATGTGACTATATCTCACAACATGTCTATATCTCACAATTGAGACTGTTTCTCATAATTGTGACTTAATATTTCATAATTGACTTTATACCTTGTAATTTTTACTTAGTTTCTCATAATTACAACTTTATATCTTGTATATAGTCTACTATAAATTTTGTTATTGTGACTTAATATTGCGTAATTGTAACTTTATCTCAAAATGTGACTATATATCGCAACACTACATCTCCCAATTGAGAGTTTGTTTCTCATAATTATATAATATTGTCTCTAAATATGACTGTTTTACTTTAAAACAGTCTTTATAACACAATGTGTTTTTAATTTTCATATTTATGAATTTCCAGTAATTGTGACTTTATAAAACGTGACTTATATCATGATTATGACCGAGTTTCTTGGACATTAATCCCCGGTTTCACAGACAAGGCTTAAGCTTGTCCTCGACTAAAATGCATGTTTGAGCTGTTTTAAGTAAAAGCGACCTGTACTGACAATCTTAAAATATGTCGGTGCCATTGTTTTGTCTCAAGATGCACACCAGTAATGTTTTTTGTTTTCTATGGTACATTGATAAAACCTGCTTAAATTGAACTGAGGCCTAATCCTGGCTTAGTCTAAGCCCTGTCTGTGAAATCGGGCCAATATCTCAAATGTGACTATATCTAACAACTTTATATATCAGAATGTGACTTTATATCTCACAGAGTGACCAAATCTTGTAATTTTGACTTTATATCTTATATTTATGTCACAATTGAGTACTTCCTGTTGTAATTGTGAATTTGTGTCTCAAATGTGACTTTTTTTTTCTTTATTTAAAATTTTATCTCAGAATTTGTTTTATTTTTTAACTCTGAGACAGAAACACGCCTCCTCAGGTCATGTAGGCTAAACCCGATCACGTGCGATCACCGTGTGCCGTCTCATCTCTGCGCCTGTTTGTTTATGTATGTGTGTCTTTGAATTTATTGACTGGTTAATCAACAAGCATCTGTCATTACTTGTGGAGAAGTGACTGAGAGATTACGCAAAGCATCATCCTCTGGGATTGAGAGAAAGTGAGAGCGTGAGAAAGAGAGAGTGTTTTTAACTGCTGTCCGATTCTCTCTCACCCTCACGTCATGCCTTTGCCCACTGTGTCATCCGTCGTGCTGACAAATGAAGCGACCGCATTCTCTCGTGAGTCAAAGGTTTGTCCTCCTCCACAAAATCTCAGCTGCGACCTCAGACTCTCTCCTTGTAATATTGACTGAGTCATGAAGATGTATTCTCAGCAGATATGGCTCTTTTTCACAGGCCGAGCTACAAGATAAGTGATCTGAGATCAGTTGAAACGCCTCCTGTGCATTCCTCAACCCAATTTCAGCACTTAATAATTTTCTGTGCAGCCGTAGCGTGCAGATTTTTCACATACCATCTTGGATGCTGCTGTTTTTTCATTCACCCACACGAATTTCATTTCTAAAGGGTTATAACAAGGTCACTTCTGCTTCACCATAACTATGGGTTATTGTTACTCCTGTCTACTGTATAATTTTCATCCTCACATTCCAAACAATCAGAATTTCAAGCTTCCGGATGACCAGAACACATTTAAAACGCACTGAAATACAAGCCTGTGAACTCGCCGTCAGATCTTTCCGAGCAAATGTTGATCTCAGTTTACTGTCAATGCTCTCAGTGTGTAAGACTATAGTGAGCTTGTCAACATGTCAGATGTGCCATGTTTTTAGAATATTGTTTTAATATAGTTTCACATATTCATAACTAAAAACTAGTTTGCAAATGGTATTTTTGTGTATTTTTTAAAATAGGTAATTGTTACATTAATAAGTAATACAATACTTTTTGAGAGTAATTAGTACAGTAATCTAATTATTCTGTTGAATATGAAATTAATAGCTATAAATTACTTTTTAGAGTAACTTACCCAAAACTGTTTACTGCTTGCCATTGCTAGTCGTCTAGCTAGTGTTTATTGCTAGGATTTGCCTATATGTAAAAAAAAAAAAAAAAAAAAGTCAGTTTTCATAAAATAACACTTTATAGACAGTAAATTATTAAAAATTAAAATAATTGTAAAATTTGCTGAACATTTTTCTTTTGTCAATTTATTGCACATTAACAAATACAGTCCAAAATTTCACTATTGCTTTTTTATGCTTCTAATGATCATTTTTGTTATTTTTTATATAAATATTCAATTTTAAAATACTGTAACAACAACAACAAAATGTAATGTTCACCCCTATTTTTGACCTACTAAATATGGCTTAAAATCACCAAAAATGTATTTTAGATTTTATGGGGTGTTTAAAATGTTTTAAGAATTAGCGTGACTCCAGAATATGCCTATATATAAGCCATGCATATAAACATATGATGTTCAATATAATGATTCATGTTTAATTGAGCAATATAACATTGCTTATAACAAAAGTTATATTTATTTAAATATATTTATAATTAAATATATTACTTTAATATAATTTCTTAACATGTTACTTTGTAGGCAAAGTAAACTTACAATTTTAGGCAACCTTAAGTCATTTTTAAATAGTCTATTTCCAGCTAGACTTGGCCGGTCACTGTGCTCTTAGAGTGCGCGTTGCTACTTGCCGTCTTCACTCTTGACACTGATGTGTTCACAAGGTCAACAAGTTCACACGATGCCAACTAGCAAGAAGCATCTGGTGTGAACAAGCTGGCCTTTTTGGTGGTGTGTCCAAAAGCATCTGTATCACGCACACTCACCCTCAACCATTGCAGTACCGTTGTTTGCGGTCAGGGGGCGATATTAGACCTCACTATCTGCCCAGCAAATGAGAATACAGGCTTCATTGTGATAGGCTCTCTGCTTGCAGAACCTTTTTTCCCTCTCTGTTGTCTCCTGACTGTCGACGACTCCGTCTCTTCTTTTCCTCCTCCTCCTGCATTCCCTCTCTCCTCTGGATTAAATTAGCTGCAGAACGGGAGACTCCATCACTGCTGCATCCATTGATATACAAAGGACTAGTTAAAAAATGGAATTGAAAGCATAAAGGGGAATAGCAAAAAGGATTTTGGAAGGGGTGAGTAGATCCAAGCTAGTGACAGAAGAGCACATCATCTGGACCGCTGGAATTACGATTGGGATACAGTAGTTTTATGGGAAAGAGGGGGAGGAGAGAGCCATTATTATTATGGATGATGACAAGTGAGATATTTATTTAGGATTGCTGACTGGAGAAGTCTACTTGTGAGATGTTTCCTTTTGTTATTTCCCTGGAATGGTGTGACGGTATTCCGGTATGTCCTTTCCGCCGCAACAGCTGTGCAAGATTGATTGTTGCAATTTTTTTTTTTTTTTTTTACTTGAGCATCGTTTTCCATTCACAATGTCATGCAGAGATTTATTAATAGAAAATTATGACAACAGTGATCCTTTTAGGTTTATGGGAATTATGGTGATATTAGAAAGGAAAACTGGTTTAGACATCTTCCGTGAATGGATTTTGGAGTACCAGGTTTTTGCCTTTGTTAACCGGTGACAATGAGATGTAATGTATTCTGAACTTGTGAAATGGTGTGCAGGATCATGCCAGATGCTTTTATTCTCAAAGGATCTTCTCACACACAAATGTGTGCTAGATTTTTGAATTTCCAAGCATGCATCCCAATGTATCCATGCTCAGCTGTGCCGAATGGTCAAGGTTATGATTGGAGCAGGAAAAAAAGGTAGAGCTGTCTGACTCTCTTGAGGCACAGTAGCACAAGATGATTTGTCATTTTTCTGTCCTTTGTTCACCTTAGAGAAATGATAGAAAGTACAAGTTCACAAGATACTTTTTATTTTCAGCAATTGCCTTGTTGTCCCTCTGTGCCTCTTGCTCAAGATGTTGTTAGGGTACCTTTGGATGACTAGCTATGTGATAAACACAAGTCAGACAATAAGACAACACAGACTGTTGGATGCATCAGTAATGTGATTCTTCAGGGAATCATTTTGTGATAAATACATTTATGCATATTAAATGTCACTGAACCATTGAAGCCAACTCCAAAATTCAGCTGGAAGAATGTGACAACTTTAGACTCAACAAATGGAATGTGCTAATGCTAAGTGACACATGCTCTTATGGGATTTCATGAAGTGTCTGAAAGGCCTGAAAACAAACAGAATTTGTAAGGACCTAAGAGTGAACCTTGTGGAACTCCGCTAATTCAAACATACCAGTTCACATATTCAAACAAACAACTTTGACAATTGACATTACATTATATTATATTATATTATATATGTGTATATGTATATATAGTTATTTATTTATTATTTTATTTATTTTTTGGTTTTGAATGCTATCTTACCAACAGGCCTGTGCATCCTCTCAGGCAAACGCCAAGAAATTATGGGGGGAGCTACACTACTCTAGCTTTTTTAAGGGGTATCTTAGGTCTTAGTTAACTTACTTTGTGTTTTTTATTTACCTTTTACAGGTGGTGTTATAGATAAAGATCTCCGCCATTATCTCAACCTACGGTTCCAGAAAGGTTCAGTGGACCACGAGCTTCAGCAAATCATACGTGACAACCTCTACCTCCGGACTGTGCCGTGTGAGTGACCTCTACATGTACATTTTGAGAGTCCTTTTTTACTCTTGGCAAATAGTCTGGGTTTCCTAGTGCTGGTCCTTTTCATATCCATAAATATGGTGATGTCCTGATGATCCTGATGAGTAACCTATTCCAGAGTGTCTGAACCAGGTGTGATGCAATAAGAGTAAGTTAAATGTGACAACCCATAAAAGTTGTCTTTGCCATCTGACCCCAACAGTCAACAAGCTGCAGGGCATTTTGATGATCTTTTTGTTTCTGTTTCTGTAGTGTTGCACAGTAGCTCCGCCTACTGTGAAATCTAACTGGTCTAAAATACTGCACTTCATGACTATGCATTATACAGCTAAGCAAAAATTGCTTGTCACATTATGCCTAGTTAGGACACAGGAAGTAGCCATTTTTTGTATTTTATTGTTTTTGGTAGTATTTGTATTAATGGAGCTTTTGTTTGTCTTTAGAAAAGGAGGGCGGGGACGCCCTGCGTGTGTACTTTTGACTGAACTGTTTGCTTGTTTATTTCCTCATGACTCTCCAAACCTGCCATGTGATCTGTGAGGAAAGGTACTTGCTGCTAAAACGAGCTAACCTGCAATATTGTGGAAGTTGTTATTGTTGTGTGGGGGTTATTGGAGAGACGTGGAGACAAACCCTCCCTGATATGTCTGGGTACCATCTGAATGTATGATGCAACCAGATGGAAAGAACCAATATGGCTTATTTTGGTTTAAAGCACTTTGAATGGATTTTTACTCAGTCAGACATAATGAAAGAAATTCTAATTTTGTGGAAAGCAACAGTCTCCAGTTTGAGGTAAATGACAGGAATGTTAGCAGAGTTTCGAAATCACGTAACAAATTTGACTTGTACCTTAGTTTGTTAAAACAAACAGAAAAGTGTTGACAGTAATGCCCTGAGACATCTGTGGAGTAAACATACAATGCTTGCAAAGTGTGCTTCTGTCAAAGAGCTTAACTTGTATTTAACCCAGATTATTTCTATTGAGTCTCTCATTA
The DNA here is from genome assembly GCA_038088235.1 of Zacco platypus. Classification (NCBI taxonomy): domain Eukaryota; kingdom Metazoa; phylum Chordata; class Actinopteri; order Cypriniformes; family Xenocyprididae; genus Zacco; species Zacco platypus. The sequence goes on along the minus strand of CM076063.1, from coordinate 11,440,792 downwards.
GTCCACACATTTGGACTGGATTGATGCTGCCAGTCCCAAATCTTGATCGATATTAAAAGTTGTGATTTTGGCTAGCAGAGGTAAGCTAAGCAGCAGTCGCTAATGTTAGTTTGCTGCCTATGTGAAGTTAGTTATTATGGCTTGTTGTAGCATTAGAACATAACATCATTGTTCTGCTTTTTTCTGTCATTTGCAATGTTTGTATTGCTTCCAAATGAACTTGAGATTCATAAGAAGGAAATGAATAAGAAACATAGTTTTGCAAACCTTGATGTTGGAAAAGTTCGCAGTCACTATTTGTGTGTGTGTGTGTGTGTATATATGTATATATATATATGTATATGTGTGTGTGTGTGTGTGTGTAAATAGATAGATAGATGCTTCGATCAACTCTCCTCACCCACTTCACTTGTTCTTCCTTTCCTTCCTCTCTCTCTCTCTCTCTCTTTCTCTTTCGCTCTCTTCCTCAGCCTAGGGTTTCCAAGGCAACCACCATTTCCTCTCCAGGCTGGCCTGCTGATGTTTCCCCCTCCCCCTCCATAGTGGTGCACAAACACATCACAATCACCAACCGGCTGGATGAAATGATGCCTTTGATTTATGCCTGTGCAGCGCAGTCATGAGCGTGTATTTCTGGAGCTATTTCTCCCATACTGAGAGTCATTAGTGTAACTGAACAGCTTGCTATGAGATGTTTTGGAAGCTGAATTGAAAGAGACAAGACAAGATAAAGCGATGTTAAACTGTTCATTTGTCTCGTGAATGTTAAAGCAGAGGAGGAGAGTTAGAACATGACCTAGGTAACTGAATGTGATAGCGTTGCTTTATTAAAAACATGCTATATAGATTTTGATTGTAGAAGAAGTAAGAAATGGGTGCCGTCAGGATATTATTAGACTGCATGGTGGTTTAAAATTGATATAGATTTTTGTTTTCCTCGGTGTTGGTGCAGAAAAGTGTTCTTCATGGTTAGTTTTCCAGCTCTTTAGAAATCATTCACTTTTAATTTTTACTTACTGACCTTAATTTTTCAGACTATCCAACGTCTTGAACCGGATTTGCCAATGCCTGCTATAGGGCAGAGAATGCAACATGCATATGCATTGTGCATTGAATTTGTGGCCTAATTTTCGGATGAAATGATGTGTCAGTGTGGGGTTGTGTAGCTAGAAGCGTTTGTGCTGCTTGTTTCGGCTTTTCTGAATTGAATCCTGCTGGTTATGGCCACACAAGGTGTAACTACAGTACATTAGATATCTGATGTGTAACTTCACTCTCAGCTGGAGATCGCTGCATTGACATGGCTCATTTCACAAGCCTCTTCACTGTCACTATTAGTTGCCACTCACACACTCAATAATTTCAGAACTGGGTTTATAGATCAGTCTTTACCATTTACTATGCATGACAAGTATGCTTGTCTGTCTGCTTAATTTAATTTTTTTTTTTTTTTCAGATTTTAGACCTTGCTTAAGCTGTTAGACAATTTTCAAAATTGCTTTTGGATGTTTTACCACATGTTGCCTTGTTTTTTTTTCCACCAGTGTTTTTTAAGATGCTGAAAATAATCCAACTTTTAAAAACACAACAATGCATATAATGTAAACATCCACTAAGAAATTCATCCAATCAGGGAGAGACAACCCTAAAACTAGCCTAATCTAGGCTTCCTTTAGACCTGTTAACTAGTCATATGTATACTGTGTAAAGAATGCAAATTACATATGTGTATATATATATATATATATATATATATATATATGTGTGTGTGTGTGTGTGTGTGTGTGTGTGTTTGTACATCCATCCATCCATCCATCCAGATGTTGAATTGGTTAATTTGAATCAAAGGAGAAAATAATATCCATCCATCCATCCATCCATCCATCCTGATGTTGAATTGATTAATTTGAACAAAAAAAATAACATCCATCCATCCATCCGTCAATCCATCCGTCAATCCATCCATCCATCCATCCATCCATCCGTCCATCCGTCCATCCCTCCAGATGATGAATTGGCTAATTTGAACAAAAAAAATAACATCCATCCATCCATCCATCCATCCAGATGTTGAATTGGTTAATTTGAACAAAAAAAAATAACATCCATCCATCCGTCAATCCATCCATCCATCCATCCATCCATCCATCCATCCATCCATCCATCCATCCATCCATCCATCCATCCATCCATCCATCCATCCATCCATCCATCCATCCATCCATCCATCCATCCGTCCGTCCATCCCTCCAGATGATGAATTGGCTAATTTGAATCAAAAGAAAAAAATAACATCCATCCATCCATCCGTCCGTCCATCTGTCCGTCCGTCCATCTGTCCGTCCATCCGTCCATCCCTCCAGATGCCGAATTGGTTAATTTGAATCAAAAGAGAAATTAACATTGTCCATCCGTCTGTCCGTCCATCCATACATCCATCATTTATTTTCTCCATTTTGTTTTTTGTATGTTATTGCATTATATATATATATATAACACGTATAAATGTGTGCTTCATTGTGCTAAATAAATAAATTGTGTGTGTATGTATGTATATATATATGTATATATATATATATATATATATATGCTTAATTTAAAATGAATTACATTGATGCATTTACACAATATTTTTGAAATTCTCTACAAATATTTAGCTTTTTTTATTTGTGCGTTGACAAATGCAGTGCAATGAAACGATATTATGCCTTAAAGTGTTGTCATATTTTATTAGTTAAGACATTTTGAAACAAAATTAATGCAAAATAACCATTTTTAATTACAAAACAAGAACTCTTAGTCACTCAACAGTGTAGCTGTTGAAAATGCTGTTTTTAATGAATAATAGGTGCGATACAGTGTAAATTGCATGCTATTCAGTAAATAGTTTTCAGAACACACTCTTTATGCCCTTTTGGATTACTCAAAATATGTATCCATTTTAAGTCACAGTGAAATTGAAAACCCTTTCATTAGAGCTCAAGGGATTGCTGGTTTCATTTCTAACAACACAACTTCACTTGTAATTTCACACAACATATGACAATAGGCAACGACCCCCCCCCCCCACACACACACACACTCTCAGATTCTCTAGTATTTCACTGTTTCTCTTCCGCATCAGCTGTTATTTCCACCAACTAAACAGTGACAGTGCAAAATCATGCTTTGGTCTCACTTGAGGCTGTGGCACTGTCAGATCACGTCCGTCACTTTGATGAGCGGACGACAGAACGCATCACGAAAGGGCCTGTCCTTCCGCAGGGCAGTCGAAGCCCTGTATTGTACAATTAGATTTTCATATTCGTTCTCTAACCCCCACCTCGTATCTTCTACATCCAGCCAAATACAATTGTCGCATCCCGCTGGTAGCGCGCGCCTACTGCTTAGCGAAACCCCATTAGTATCTGTCAGCCATCAACCAATGATATATAATAATTTTAGACAGTTAGCTGTTTGTGAAGTGCATCGAAGGAAAAAGAACAGACAGTTGTGTGACTGTAACAGAGGACAAGGGTTATTTTGACAGGTTTTCGAGCTGTGAGAAGATAATGTATTTCCTATACATGTTTCTAAGGCCTCTTTCACAGGCATCGTGGCATTATTTTCCAATGCCGTGAACTTTATGCATTGTAGGTCAACTTTTGTAATGCAAAGCTTAAAGTTCAGCCTTTGAATTTTTGCTCTGTTTGCACTAACCTTTCCTCAAACCATATTCTGTGTAATTCTTGCAAGATTTGCATGTGGTTTGTTTTAGTAAAGTAGTGCCAAAATAGCCTTTTATGACCAGTATCATACTGATTATTTTTATATTTAAAGTCGACATGAAACGGAAGTTGTGATAGGCTTTTCTTACCTATTGTAATGTATATTTGAGTGAAACAGCTTCTCGAAAAAGAACATCTGTAGGACGGGACTTGATTTTGTCCATCAGGAATCGATTGGATTGTCAATGAAATCTGGACCAAAAATTGATGCAACTCTTGATAGAAATACATTTTTTGATGTTATATTGCATCAATATAATGAACAAATTCTGAGTTATATTAATAAATATCCTGATGCATTCAAGCTTTATAAAACTTTAATGAAGCTCCAGAAAGTGCATCCATCCATCATAAACGTGCTCCACACGGCTCGGGGTTAATAAAGGCCTTCTGAAGCAAAACGATGCATATGTGTAAGAAAAATATCCATATTTAACAAGTTATGAAGTAAAATATTTAGCTTCCACCAGACTGCCTTCCTTATTCAACTTACGGAAAAAAAAACTTAACTAGCATCATGTCAGTTACGTTTTTCCGTAAGTTGAATACGGAAGGCGTAGTACGTGGTGTAAGCGAGAGGCGGATTGAATACGGAAGGCGGATTGAACATCTGAATATTTTACTTTATAACTTGTTAAATATGGATATTTTTCTTACACACATGCATCGTTTTGCTTCAGAAGGCCTTTATTAACCCCTGGAGCTGTGTGGAGTACGTTTATGATGGATGGATTGAGCTGATGCACGCTTGAACTTTTAGTCCCGATCACTGCCATTATAAAGCTTGGACATGTCAGGATATTTATTAATGTAACTCAGATTGCGTTCATCAGAAAGAAGAAAGTCATACACACCTAGGATGGCTTGAGGGTGAGGAAAGCTTTGGGTAATTTTCATTTTAAAGAGAACTAATCTTTTAATGATTTTGGAAAGTGTATTTTTTAGATATTTGGCTTGAAAGAGTCTTTAAACAAATCCTCACAGCTCGTACAAAGTGAACATTTTGATTGTAGTGCCTCAAAGAGACCGAGTCTGGACTCTTTCGGAGTTGCTGTTCTTTTGTGGACAGTTATATAGCAATGCAGAGAGTCATTTTACATTCTGCAGGTGTGCACTGCTTCTGTCAGGTGGACAAAATATGGTCCTGTAGACCCCACTGGGAGACTGAAAATTGGCATCTTCAGACCGCAAAGACAAACCTGTTGTGTAATCAGCGATGGGAGGAAAATGGACAAGGCAATTTAAAAATAAACAAATTCAAGCCGTGTTTTGAACATTTTAAAAACTCTGGAGCTGGAGATGATATTGAGATCACTGTTGCACCTCAAGGCACAGCTTCATATGCTTGCACACATTGGTAATTGCGCAGACAACTGTACACACACCAGACCACTGAGCGAAACTGTGAGGTGTGCTCTATCCAACCGTGAACCTCCGATTTTTCCCCGCCTCTTCAAAGCTTCATAAAATGAACAAGCAGGATGTCTTGAGTCATCCATTCCTGAATCATTGCCTCCATTTTTACTGTCTGAATGCTTTTAAATCATCCTTTAACCATCAACTGGCCTCATTAAGACCGATTCTGCACCCGCGCATAGGCTTTTTTTGTGAACGTCAAAGGTGGATTTAAAGATGAGTGTGGCGAAAGAATATCATCCGATCAATATTTTCATCTGGGACTTGAATGGTGGATTGTGGATTCGCTCAGAAATTCACAAACGCTTTTGTTTGAGGTTCTTCTTCACTTAAAGATCACAAAACAACTACACTCTTTGAGGTGCATGGCCCCAGATCATTGATTGGCCTGAATTGCAGATTGTTGAGATATTCCCAGAGAAAAGGAAGTATTTGGATAGCTTTTTCAACAGGAGCATTAGAGTAAAGAAGAATGGTGTGAGTTTGTTCACCTTTTTTGAGGCTAGACTATAAAATTGTAATTCTCATAAATTGGATTATATATCTATTTATTATTGTTTTTTTTTTAAAGTTTTTTATTATAATAGAATAATGCAAGTTTTCTTTCAATTAATTTCTTTCAGATTTAATTGCATAATAATTTAATTGCATTTTCATGTACTGAATAGACTGAAAAAACATATGGACCAAATATATATATTAGGGCTGTCAAGCGATTTAAATTTTTAATCTAATTAATTACATGATGTGCTGATTAATTAAACTTCCATGTTTTTTTTCTTCCAGAAGATGCATCTGAATTGGTATTTAGATATATTTACAGCTCAGAGGTGGCATGAATGCATTTACACTTCAGTTACCATTGCATAAATAATGCAATGAGATTTATGGGTATTAAATATGTATTAAAGGCAAAGTTCATGCAAAAATGAAAATTCTGTCATCATTTACTCACCCTCATGTCTTTTCAAACCTGTCCTTTCTGATCTTTTCAAATCCTGTCTGTGGAACATAAAAGAAGATCATTGAAGAATTGTTTTTTTTTTTTTTGGTTCATACAATTGAAGTCAATGGTAGCCAAAATGGATTGTTTACCAATATTCTTCAAAATATCTTTCAGAATTTTCGTTTTTGGGTGAACTATCCATTTAATGTTTTTTGTTTTTTTTTTAATGTAAATATGAATTTATTTATTTTTTAAATGAAATGATACTCCAAATAAGAAGCTAAAACTGCCAGTAAATGTCTATTTGAGCAAGTCATTGAGTCATTCATTCATTCGATTCGTTCAAACTTCTGATTCATTCAGGAATGAAGGAAATGACTCTCTTTATGAATGGCCCATCGTATCATCGGTTGACTTGATTTGTTGGTTACACTTTATTTTAAGGTGTCTTTGTTACACTGTAACTATACATTTAAGTTCTGAGTAATATTAAGTTACTATATGTACTTACTATAGGGTTAGAATTAGGGTTTGGGTCATGTAATTATGCATAATTTATAGTTATTACTATATTAACTATATGTAACATATGTAACAATGACAGTGTATAATAAAGTGTTACCAATTTGTTCAAATGTGGATTTGTTCACTGCTGTGTGTTGTTTGGGGACGCACAACAATTTTGATGTGGTTTAATATTTTCATTGACAAAATTAAGCAAACGGACAATATTGTGTCTAAAATATGATAACTTTTTATTTATTGAACTGTTTTATAAAATCAGTATCTAATTTGCACTCGTGCTGTTCAGGACAAAGACAGGACTCGTGTGATATTGCGCTCGTAACTTGTGATTATAGCTTAACTAAAAAAAAACTCAATTTTTCCCCCATTTTTGCCCCTATATCTTGAGTTTTAGGGACATTCCAGCTGCATTTTATCACGCAGTGAGTCGTTGCCCTGCTTCATGTTCGTCACCAACTTTATGAAGTGTAAGATGACCTATGTAGGTCTGGGGTGGGGTGGGCACGTTAAATGCATTAATCATTTTAACACATTTTGTTCCATAACTAATTAATTAAATTAAATGGACAGCCCTAATATATAATTCAGGATAACTGGGACATTTTTTCCCAGTCATCTCAATCAGTAGCAAAAAGTGTCCCAATATACCTGAATCCTATATTTAATTCAACCTAATCCAGCTCTTGAGGAACAACATCTATACTCTAAGGTTTTCCTGAAGTGCCACAGCATCAGCTTATGCAAAGACATCATCCCAATACGGGAGAGATCTTGTGTTGGCGTGTCATATTGATTATTCTGTTCTTGCCTGAGTTTATTTAACGTGCTGTACTAAAAAATGGATGACGGAGCATCATAAGCTTTCTCTGCCTCTGCCGCTTGTTTCCTCAGATCGGCTTTGATGTGCTTATAGACTCCAGCTGTTTGATTGACAGTGTGGTTTGCACTCCTAATCCTGGAAGAGCAATTGTAGCAATCGCAGTATCATTACTGCATGATGTCCTTTGATGTTTGAGGGAGATGACCAATCAAATAATCAATTATTCTTCGCCGTGCACATTGCAAAATGAAGATTGAAGACAGTGCGCTGAATTAATCTAGAAAAAATAAACGTTGAAAATGCGCCATAAACATGTTTATTAACTGTATTTTGCAGTATTGGCTTTTATGAATGCAATAGGCTACTAAAGCAAATCACCAATAGCTTCGGGATTACTAATTTAAGCAGTTTTTTTGGGTTTATGGAGGACTAGGAGTGCCACTTACAAATAAAATGTACTGTAGCAATCAAACAATTTAATAGTTCAAATAAAAATCTTAATAAATACTCACTTTTCTCCCAAATGAAGTTTATTTTGTTATATTTAAACACAAATTTAAATATGAATACAACAAAATGTTTATTAATAAAATGTAGACTTTTATTAATTTAATAATTCAAACATATTTGAATATGTCTCCCACAAATAGACATTTTAAACAGTTTCATTTAATTTAAAATCTACTTAATTTTAACAATAAAATATAATGTAATATATTTTTAAATTTACAAAAAATAAAACGTGCAATGTCTATTTGTCAGTTTTATATTTTATAATGTTTAAAACCACAAAGTTTACTTTAATTTCACTTTACATGGTTTTGTGTCGTGTCACAAGCCTGCTGTTGTCACTTAAACAGGCTTAACGGAAACCCTCACTGCTCTTCTGAAGTTTGTTGGACTTTCTTAACAACAACAAAAAAAACTGTTTGCCCACTTTAAAATCTCCCCCAGTTTGCAGAGATTCCTGCTTCCGGCAAAAGCAGATTGCATAACATCCGTGCTGTTTACAGATGAGATGACTCACTGTTGAGACACTGAGAGCATTTTGAGCTGTCGTCACTGCATTCGCTTTGTACATATGTGGGAATTCAGGGTAATAAAGAATTGCATCATGGTGCGACATCCTGAACATTGAGAACGGAAAGAATGATATCTGAGTCTCTTCGATGCAAACTCGTTCGAGTGAGTTCGACAGGGCCGCGCTGGCTTATGGCTGTGTTGGGTGACAGAATGAAACTCTTAAATGTCCTTTCAATCCACGAGGGACTCTCTCTCCCCCAGCCATGGCCTCCCCCGACGTCATCCTGATGTATGAGTCTCCTCATCCTTCGTGGCAGGCAGGCAGTACACTCAGTTAGTGATGGGACTCTGCGATACAGCCAATAGACACTGGTGCTGGATCTGGTCAGCCGAGGCATAAATCAAAATGAAGGCATTGAGGTTTGGGATTATTTACGCCTTTTCGAACGTATATGAGATGGAGACTATAAATTTTTGTGTTGCACTAGAGGTGAATAAAAGGTGAAATGGAATGGGTTTTGAAAGAAATCTAAGTTTTTTGTGTATACTAGTTTGTGATGTCAGTTTTGAAACAATATGCCTGTCTAGCTTGTTCTTGACATACAAATACAAGCCTTTGTGGCACACTGCAAAACAATCATTTTTGTTTTCTAGAAAAAATATCTAAACTATGGCAGTAACAATTAACAAGTAAAAGAAGGGGTCCTACTCAAACCCGGGTCTCTGGTGTGGGAGGCGGGTGCGCTAACAAGGCTTCAGGCTAGCTGTCCTCCGTTATACTCACCACCCTAAACCGCACTCCCATCCGGGTCACGGCACCAATGTAACTCCTCATGTCCTACTCACCCCTTTATATATACTATAGTATACTATATATACCATAAACTATATATAGTTCGCTTCGGGAGTTCAAAACAGCTTGCCAAAGTGTCCTTTCGGCTGTTAAATGCCTTCGCACTGCCATTGGTCCGTGGCAGTGATGTAGCAGGCAGTTGTGTTTCTGAGACTCCGCCTTCCTTGACATGGTAATCTTCTCTGGCTTATTTCTTCTGTTAATTCTGACGACGCCAGTCGTCCCCGGGTAAATACATGAATGCACTGGAGAGCCGCTTTATAGTAGAAACTGAAGCTGTAATTCTAATTGAAAGAGACACTGGCACTGTTTATTTTCATATTTAATCATGTAAAGTTGCTGCTATAAAGCTGTCTATTCTATAAAGTGCTGTATAACTAAATGTGACTTTACTGGAAGGCCGAACTGAAGATCTCGTGCAAACATATCATCGCAAATGCTTTCTTAACTACTGTTTTCTCCTCGCTGTCATTTTTGTGGTGTTTATTTGGTATTGGGAGGAAAGCGTGCAGCGCGTATGTACGCATTCATGAATTTGTCTAAACGTCGCTCACAGCAGTATGGGTCGGATGTTTGCTAACAGTGAATTGCTGCTCATGTATTAAGAACTTCTTTTTACCCTTAGCGAAGAACAAAAATGAACTTCACCAGGAGTATGTTGGGGCCTTTAAGTCTTTTACTTAAGGGGATAGTTCACCCAAAAATTTTAATTTTGTCATCACTTATACTCACCCAAATGTTGTTCCAAACCTGTGAGTTTCTTTTTTCTGTTGAACACAAAAGAAGATATTTTAAAGATTATTGGGCCCCATTGACTTCCATAGGGAAAAAAAATACTATGGAAGTCAATAGCTGCCGTCAACTGTCTGGTTACCAACATGCTTCACAGTAGCTTCTTTTGTGTTCAGCAGAAGAAAGAAACTTTTGTTTGGAACAACATGAAGGTGAGTAAATGATGACAACATTTAAAATTTGGGGTGAACTCTCCCTTTAATTGATCTTATTGTGATTTTTTATTTTTTTTTTGGAGACCAAGACAGAAATACTGATTAAGAATTTTTTGCAGTGCAGCACTATCAGCATGAAAAGCTTTAAAGCATGACGGTGTTAGTCACGGTTAGCTCACCGCCACATCTGAGTCTGACCCTCCGTTTTAAAGCCCTAAGTTGAGCTGTTTGTCTGACGCAAATATATTCCTAAAGCGTTCACTCTTTCCTGACACCCTTCAAGCGCTTCTCTCACAGGTCAGCACATGGACATGAGAAGATCAGTTATACAAGACAGTGATGATGGATGTGAAAGCCAATAAATAGGGCATTTAAGTGATATGGGGTCAACAATTTTGGCTTGAGTAAATGCATTGATTTTGCACTTATTTTTTTTCGCTTGATCCAATTGAATCTTAAAATCCCAGGATCAATTTTTTTATATAGTCCTTTTTTTCCACTTAATGCATTAAATACCAGTTGCTACAGTGATTGCTCCTACAAAAAATGTGTAAATAATAATAATATAATTTTTTAATTATTATTAATAACAACAACAATAATAAGAAGAACAACAACAATAATAATAATAATAAATAAAATAATTATAATTGGTGGTGCTGTTGAATATAATAATAATAATAAAAATGATTTGATATCTTAATTATAACATTTATTATTGTTGTTGTTTTATGATGATTTTCTATTATAAATACCATCTATAATACTCCATGCAATATTAATAATTAAAACAATAATGTATATAATTATTATAATATAATTGTTTTATTGTTAATTAAAATAATTTAATAAAAAAAATCAGAAAACTCTTTGAAAGAGAGCTTATTCTAATTTACTTTTTCATTAATTAATAAAATAAATGTTGAAACCAGTAGCAACTATTTATATAAATTTTGTATATATATATATATATAAAATGCATATGCTGAACAAGCTTACTATAGACACTTCATCAGCTTTTGAATTAATTTTAGATTTAATTGAATTTATTTTGCATCAAGTCAGACTTACTAAGAATCTAATTGAATGTGGGAATTGGTTCAAACTCTCAGTCCTTCTCATAGTGTCTGATTATAATGTTTTTGTGGCTACTTTATTTTCAGTCAAATGTTTGATTCCTCCTTCAAGTGAAGGATCACCTTATTTGCCCTGGTTTCCCAAGGCATCTGATGGCGTTCAATCCATTACGGTTCACATGCGTTGTGATGAATCATTGATTTAATCACTCAGAAGAAGCACGGTAATGTATAGCCATGATTGAAGGGCCGTTTCCTGGATCATGTTAAAAAAACGCAATGCCTCATGTTTGCTGGCCGTATCCCCTGGGTCGTCCGAAATAGGCTCGTTCACTTCAGAGCATCCGTATCTCACATATCCCTTCACCTCCACTCACCCTGAGAGCTGTTTACCTCCATTCAAACATTAGCGATTCAGTGCACAGAGCGGCACTGGGCTTCAAGGTTGGACTGACCGCAGATTAGAGGGAACACGACCCCCCCGTCACCGAATGTCAGTGAGGCTGCAGGCGATTACAGGCAAATTTCAACCCTTCAGCCCCAGCACTCTTCAACCCCTCAAATGGTTCCACAGATGGTGCACAAGGGCAGGGCCTCGGTGTCAGCCTTCATCCAACTTCTACCCGCAGAGAGTCATTTGTGATGACTGGAAATATATTTGAACACTCGATTCTTTCATTAGATTCCCTGCTTACCTTTTACACCTTCCTCAACTTGAGAACTTCTTAAATCTCTCTGCCGTTTCTCCTTTGATGTTTGATCTGTTGTTCATTCAAATTTATTGAACTAACAAATTTATTTGCAAGGAAGTGACATTTAGCCCCGCCCTCCCAGACTCACGGCATTGGTTCAGTCAGTCTTACTGTCAAGCTGCTTTATTCATGTATATTAGTAAAAGTCTTTGATAAAAATAAAAAAGTATATTAAAAAACGATAAAATCCAAGTTCTTTCATTTTAGTGGTTACGGTTGAACATGTATTTATGCAGTGAATATTCTAAACACTTAATTTTGTGAATACAACCATTTATTCATCTTTCAGAGTTCAATTCCAAAATGTTCAGGTATTTTAAGATTTTGTTGTTGTTTTTTATGAGAATTTTTGACAATTCTATCTTTATTATTCAGCACGTTATTTTATTATAATAATTTAATAATAATTAAATCTCATAGGATTTATATAAAATACACAATTACTTATAATTATAGTAATAATAAAGTATTCATATTTGTTAAAACTGAATAAATCACATATGCACACATATATAATATACATATATATTATTATATTTAATAAAAATTATTATATATTATTATTATATTTAATAATAATAATAAAAAAATAATTATAATAGCATATATTAGTATATTATTTTATTTAATTATTTATATAACAATATTAGTATGTTAGTAATAATTAATACAATATTTATATGACAAATTACCGAAACATATATATATAATAAAGTAATATAGTTAAAAATGTATTTCAGTGATATTATATTATAATTTCTTAATATTTGTTTATATATATTTATATGTATGTATATGCATACATAGATCTATCAAAAAACATTTTTTTTTATACAAAAGCCGTTGCCACTTAAGAAAACTCCTTTACTCTGGATAATTAACTATAGCATGTGGACTTTCATGGCTTATTGTTTTTGTGCAATTTTTCTTTTAATGGAAAATAGATGTTTGAGGAAAGAGCATTTGATTTAGATTTATGTTGTTGCATCACAAATCATTATTTTGAATATGGTTTCTGCATGCTGTTGTTGTTGTTATGATTCTAGTCTACAGCTTGTCTGAGTTTGTCTGGAGCATCAGTTATTGTCAGGGCTTTGTTTAGCAGGTGGGAATGTCATTCGCAATCCAAGTGATCCAAAGAGATGCTGCTGACGACTTTAAAGCAAGGAATTCCTGAGGAGATGAATCGAGACAGCAAGAGGCTGAGAATGAGTTGCCGAGGTTGATGACTGGAGTAAAGCCGTAGCAGCGCTCTGAGAGGCAGACTGCCTTTTGTAAACTTGCAGTTGATTGGATTTGACAGGGAATTCGAGCAGGATGGCGGCGCCTCAGTAAGTGTGAAACAGTCGCACCTGAAAGATTGTTTCACATGGAGATGGTTTCTGGGAAGGTGAAGCTGATATAAGGAGGTAATCAAGCAGAGAAATGAAAACAGGTAAAGCTGGACACAATTTTCTCTCATCATTTCTCACAATCATATCAGCCGTAATCGCATGAGAAAGAGAGGGGGATACTAAGCCGGTTTCTGTGCCCTGTTATAATCAGATTTACCCCATGGATGTATTTAATCAGGGCTCTTCAGGTAGTCCTCTGAACAGATGTATTAGCCAGGACAGATCAACAGCACTAAACAAAAATAGAGAAGATTAATGAAAAATATTTACTGTTTTCAAACTGGTTTCTTTAACACTAATCAGCTAGATTTAAATATTTATTTAACAGTTTAATATGTAACATTAACATTATATATATATATATATATATATTTGCGATGATTCACAGATTTGTAATGTCACAGATTTATTTAACATTTTAATATGTAACATTAACATTATATATATATATATATATATATATATATATATATATATATATATATATATATATATATTTGCGATGATTCACAGATTTGTAATGTCACAGATGGAAATGAATTTAGTTACGGTGATGAATTGATGTTAGACAAATTCTAAACATCCATCTATCCATCCATCCCTCAAAATATCTTCTCCCCGTTAGGTTGTCATCTCAGGAGAGCCACTAAATTTATAAAAGGATTCACAGGTACTATATTTAGGCCCATCGCTGGTGAAATGATGTTCAGGTGAATATCCTTGAATATTTAAATGTTCTAGACCACAATGTGCCATTCCTGTCTGCATATTACATAAGCTGTGTGTGATGGGCTTGTCTCTCATTTCCCAATCTCTCTCTCTCACTTAGTAAAAATATTAGTTTTGCCTTACTTTCATAATTCAGCGGTACCTTGGCCTCTCCAAGCAACACATATGGTCTGTCATTTTAGTCCCAAAATCAAAATGGACTTTTCTTGTTCAAAGAGTTCACACTAGCCGTGAAATACACTCCAGTCGCCTTTGATTTCCGGATACGAGGTAATGCATATCTGTCTTCTGAATCTGAAATGAGCTCGCTTACTTCATAGTGGAGAAGTGTTATTTAAGTGTGCCCAGAAATCAGACGGATATAGGCAAATGCTTTTATCAGTTTTATCACTGGCTTGAAAGCTTTCAATATTATATAAGCAAATACATAGAAGCTAAAAAATCAGTTGGGACTGATTTAAAAAAATCTGCTTCGGTCGGAGACATGGGCCAGCGGGTACATTCTGTGCTGCTTGTTCAGCCGATTGGTGTTCAAATCTGGCTCATCCTGATTAGAAAAAAAAAATCAGTTTAAATATTAGTGGAATCCACCCAGGCTAGGTACGCTCTATAAAATGCTGGGTTGTTTCAACCCAAATTTGGGTCATATTATAGAGTGTAGTGGGTCAATCCTTTGTGACAAAAAGAAGACTGGTGATCTTGATTTCATTTTCATAAGGCATATGAAGATATCATATGGCGTTCAAACCGATGCTGTACCGAACAATCCTCCATAGGAGATAATAAAGAAAATGGAAGTGATCACCTGTGCCCATGTGAAGGTGAATAACCAATAGGAAATAACAAAGAACTGCTGGTCTGGTAGATGTTTAGTGGCTTTAACTGGTCAATCAGCAGAAAATGTGTTCAGAAACCGCGTTCAGAACCGTTGTGGTGCACAAAATAAGCGTTTTAGCATTTTTCTTGTTAAAAGCGACTTTATTTTGTTGTATGTGTCTAGTTATGATTGGAGTTATTATGGAAATTATAATGAAAATTACGTCTGGGCATGTATAAAATTTGCTCCTGACAGTTTGAATCTTTATGAAGTCAGTTTAGCAGTTGTGTGGCAATAATAGCCAGAATGATGATGTCTGATTGGACCGTTGATGTTAGATATGAATGATTATGCTTTATCACAGCAGACGGTTTAGCTTCTGTATGACTGACTGAGTCTCTGCAGCCCTGCTATTTTAGTGGCTAATCTGGCTAACAGTTTTCTTATATTGGATGAGTTTTAACTGGACTTTTAATCCAAACCTTGGTGGGAGGATTGAGTAACCTTAGGCAGGTTAAATGGCATATTGAATTTAACACGGATGAAAACGAGGCTTTGAAGGATAGACATAGGCTGCGACCCAAATCAGAGGTCGCATCTTTGAAAGGCTGCATTTGCATCACAGTGGCACAACAAAGGCTGTCCCAATTCGAAGGCTCCTTCAAATGTAGCCTACAAATGTTTGTGTGCCACGAAGAATAGAATGAGCGCTGATTGGCTATTGTGTTTGAAAGCAGGCATCTATTAGTGGATCTCTAATATTTACATTTACATTTATTCATTTGGCAGACGCTTTTATCCAAAGTGACTTACAAGGGGTGCAAATAGGGTGCTCAAGGGCACCTTAGTCATGGTATCAAAGGTGGAGAGAGTGCTGTTCTCTCTCACAATCCCCACCTTCAATTCCTACCGGCGTGGGAATCGAACCAGCAACCTTCAGGTTACAAGCCCGACTCCTCACCATTAGGCCACGACTAGCCATTATATATATTTACTATTAGACGGATCCACTGACAGACGCCTGCTTTCAAACGCTCCTGTGTGTATCTGTGTAAGCGCTTAGCGAAGAGCGTCAAAGATGTCTATTTACTGCATCATTTTGAAGCGTTGATTATTGTAGCCAATCACAGACATATCTGTTGAGTGCCTGAACACAATGGCCAATCAGAGGTGTTTAAGAATCTGCTCAACAGCGCTCAAAATACTAGGGGGAAATGCTGGTATCGTCACATTTTTAAAAATTCAGTATCGACTTGGCACTGAAGTCAGTACTTTTGGACCCTAAGTTGTGAACCCTGTTTTGTTTTCAAACAATATAACTTTCATAAAAGTCACCGTTGCTAAGCGAGAAGAGCAATCTTCCATAGGCTAGACCGTCCCATTTAACAACGTTCTGTTCGACCATTATTTGGACTTCGTATGCGGAGCCTTTGACGAAGAATTCTCTGAATCGGGATGCAGCTTTACAGTCTTTACAATGGCACGCACTGTATAAAAGTCCTATTTCACTTTTAGAATTTTTTATGGATTATGTTTTTGTCAACTGAAAGTTTTTAGTTTTTTTTCCTGAAAGACATTTTGTCATCTGAGCAATCGGTTTGTTGTTAAGCAACAGGATCCGTTGAACACTTCTATTCCTCACAGCCTCATTTTCAATCCAGTCAAGGTCCTGATAAAGGTCTATGGGCTGGTAATTTAAAGATAACTGTCATCTGTTTATCTGCTAATTTGGCAATGAGCTGTTGTGACAGGCATCACACAGTAGTTATTTCTGATTATGAGGGTTTTTATGACACTGTGTTAATAAAATGTGACTTCAAATATGGGTTATTTAATTTCTACTCATTAAAGACAAAGTAACCCACAGATGGAACTGTCAGGTAAGATGCAGATAACAAGCAATAAATACAGCCAACAAAATTCTGAGCGGAAAAATTAATGGAAAAATAAATAATTTTATAACTTCTTTCCTGAAATAATGATAAAATAAAGTTTTACAATTGTGTTTTTCTTTCAGACCTTGGAAGTCATGGAAATGTTATACAAGTTGACATAAGGTTGATGATTCGCAGCAGCATTTCATATTCATTTAGTGTCTTCTGACTGTTATTATTGATTATGATCGTTAGCCTCATCTGATGACCCATCCATCCGTTACGTCTGTGCTCGCATTTTGAAGTAAAATCAACTCTCGTTATTAATCACCCACTTGATTAATCTTAAATTGTCATTTGAGTTGCCAGAATTAATAAGAATGCTAAATTAAATAAGGCTACCGTAATCTCGATTGCGCTGTAATTTTTCACAGAAACATGAAATGGCTTTTTTAAATGAGTCAGCGTCATGATTTAATGACTCACGTGTTGTAAATATTTGGCATTGAATAATGTCTGTTTCAACTGATCATTGGTCATTTCTTTGCCATGATGGGAAGGTCATTAAAGCCAACATGTAAAAGCAAACAGCAGGACTGTTTCTCTCATGGTGAAGTTCATTTATTTATTTCCCCCTTCAGAGTGAGAGTTTTGTGAAATCAGAGACGATTTGGTTGAGAGCTCAAGGGACTGGATTATGATATCGTTGCTAAGTATGTGTCTTGCAAATCCCCTGTGCCTGATTTCTTAAGAATGTTTGATTACCCTCAGAAGACAGCCTCAGTTAATGCATTAATTATGCGCCGAATTTACATAAACAGTCAATATGGAACTTGGAAATGACCCTGAGTTTTCAGAGTTACTTTATTACTTGGTGATTTGTTTAACCTGACTGTCATTATTAGGTTTGAAATGCTGCTCCTTTTAAAAAGTACCATGTATTAATTGGTTCCAAGATGGAGCCAGCATTTTGTCACGTCCTGTGTGTTTTAGAAAGTGTCTGTGTTTTTATGTTAATGATGTCTATGTAACTTTTTTTTTGTTGGATCTATATATTTGGTTGTTTTTCCCACGGTTTCACAGACAAGGTTTAAGCTAGACTAAAAATGCAGGTTTGAGCTGTTTCAACTGAAGGCAGCTTGTACTGACATATGTTAAAATATGTCAGTGCCATTGTTTTATCCACAAGATGCACACCAGTAATGTTTTTTCTAGGGTACAGTTATAAAAGCTCCTCAAATACCCTAAATATTTAATAAATTCCAAGCTTATACACCATATATATGTTTGTGAAACCGGCCCATTATTATGTTTTTAAAAGGATTCTTATATGCTCAAAAAGCTGGTGTCATATCAAAAATATATTATTTTGTTTTAAAAATGATTCCTTCTGTGTCACATGATTCTAATATGGTGATTTGCTGCTCAAGAAACTTTTCTTATCAGTGTTGTGCTACTTAATGTTTTTATGAAAACTGTGACATTTATTTGAAAATCTTTTGTAATATAAACATCTTTATTGTCACTTTTGATCAATTTAATGCTTCCTTGCTCTGAGAAAAATAAATAAATAAATAAATATATATATATATATATCTGAATATAAAATATACTATAAGAATTCAGTTTTCCTGAAATATAAAAATAAGCAATATTGTGAATTTTAGAATTATTTTTATGCACTTTTTATTCGGCCATTAACTTTAAACTTCAGAAGATAATGACAATCTGATTCATTTCTGTGAATGAGCTCAAACTTTCCATTTCGTGAATCCATTCAAATTTGATTTAACAATTCACTCCAAATTGTTCACTGAGATTTGTTGCAGTTTTTGTATATCAAAATGTGCAGATAAACACTACTGTTTTATTAGCCTACCTTGTACCTTTGAATAATTGTATTTCATCATTGTCAAGCATTCTTCGATTTAAATGTAATTTTAATTGTATTTTACATCTTGCATGTTTTTTGCACTGTCCTATTCAAATAAACCAATAAATAAAATAAAATACATTTAATACCATGCTAAATGATTATGGTAGTCTTTTACCAGCATTCTGACAGGTGTAATAAAGTATGTGTTGTTTTGTGTGCAGGCACGACGAGACAGCCCAAAGAGGGGGAGGTCCCAGGTGTGGACTACAACTTTGTGAGCGTTGAACGTTTTATGGAATTAGAGAAAAGTGGGGCCTTGTTAGAAAGTGGAACGTATGAAGGTAAGTGAAATTCCTCGATAAACCTCCCACATCTCCATAAATCATTACCACTTGAAATAAAGCTTGTGCCACACCTGTTACAGCATAACGGCCTGGAATATAAATTTTCCTAAATTTGCTCCATTTTACCGCAAAAGAGAGCGTGTATGTCTTTGACATTGAGCAAAGGTATTCAGAACTAGTGCAGTTTGGTCTCTTGAGGACCAACTGAGGTGTGTGGACTACTTTCAGACGCAGGTTTAATTTCTCTTCATGAGGAGAGGAGATCCTTCCCATGATTCTGTGAGGCACAGCATCATTCATAACCAATACTCAGGAAAGTTACTTTAAAAAGTAATGCATCACAATATTGTGTTATTTCCTAAAAATGTAACTAATTGCATTACTTAGTTACTTTTTATGTAAAGTAATGCATTACGTTTTTATGTAAAGTAATTACATGGGGCATGGCGCCGATATATGCTTGTAAATTTAAAAGTAATGCATTACTTTACTAGTAACTTGAAAAAAGTAATCTGATTACATAACTCGTGTTACTTGTAATGTGTTATCCCAACACTGTTCATAACAGCTTCGATCAGACACTTTGAAAATAGCTTTGTTTACTCTAAATATGCAGAGAAGTACAAATGACAATTCATTTTACAGCTTCGAAGAAATACGTTTAATAGGAATCATTTTGATTATCGGCAGATATTTTTTCATTTATATTACCTTTGAAATAATCTAAAACTCACTTAAAGTTAATCTATAAAACACTATTAATTTAAAAACTCATTTAAATGTAATCTTTAGCAAGATTCAATGATTATAAGTTTTTCGTGCTGTACATTATAATGTTGTGATGCCTAAATTCACTTTTTTCATTTTTTAGAGTTTTGTTTCAATTTAATTAAATTCCTGTTTTTAATTGATTTAACATCAGCTGTTTATTGGTTAATGGGCAACATTTTAATATATAGGAAATATAATTTAATATATTCAAATAGAAAACTGTTATTTTAAACTGTAGTAATATTTCACAATATTAATGTTTTTAATGTATTTTGATCAAATAAATGCAGCTTGGTGAGCATAAGAGACTTTGAAACATAAAAAAAAAAAAAAACCCAAACACCAAAAATTTTGAACGGTATATTTACAAGTAGTCTTTTGGAAAAATGGACCTAAAGTTTGCATATGCAAATATTTGTCCAATTAAATGCCCTCTAGAATGAGAATGTATGATCTTCCTCTGAATAGCAATAGCTTTTATCATGTCAGCACAATAAAACCAACCGCGTGCCATTTAATAGGATATAGAATATTAAATAGAAGTCAGCACAACTGTGCGTATATTGATTTTATAGATTTCATGTGGTCTTGTTTGAGGTGATTTCATGTCACTTAAAGTTAACCTAATCCCAGTCTATGATTCTGGGTTGCAGGCTGTAATTTAAATGAATCTATGAACTTCACCTCTTCTGTTTCTGTCCCTACAGACCTGCAAATGAATTCATAAATCCTTTGCCGTAGCCACACAGGAGCTCAGTTTTTAATCATTAAACAGATTTCCCTGGATACACATGATTTCTTTTCAATCTTGAATGAAACGATTGAATCGCCAGTGAACGAGGGTGTCGTAGCGGCAAACATCACACAGAAAAAAAATAACTAGCAAAGTTCATGAACATAAAACATAATTGAAGAGTTACTTGAAAAATCAGAATTTTTTGCAGGCCAAGGAGATGTGGAAGCATTTTTTAAGTCCCCAATTTTTTTTTTCTAGATAACTTCTATGGCACGCCAAAGCCTCCTGCCGAACCCACGCCGATGCTGTTTAATGTGACGGACCAACTCTTGCCCGGTGCCCGACCCAGTGCAGAGGGAAAAAGGAAGAGAAACAAGTCCGTCAGCAACATGGAGAAGGACAGCATTGAGCCACCAGAAGAGGAGGAGGAAGAAAGCCCTGTCGTCAATGGCAACGGCATCGCCATCACACCAGGTTACTACCAACTACTGTTACCGAGATAGTTTAGAGTGACCCAACTGAGTCAATTATGAATGTGGGCTTCACAGTTGGTCCGAGTCATTTCTAATGAAAGACATTTCAGACGAGAGTCTGGCACTTTATTTAAAGTCTTCTGTTGTTCGTAACTCCAGTGTGAGGTTTGGAATCATACTGAGCAATTGAGGCTCTTAAAATAGGGCTGGTGGCCTTTTTTGTAGTTGTTATTTTCATCAGAGCATTTTGAAATATGGAAAATGCCATAAGCATACATGTCTGTGAACATTTCTGATGCAGATCTTTGAATCAGTGTTTTGATTTAAATCGCTGATATTCGCTGAAACATGTGTCCCAACTTCTTTGATGCTCTCCAGATGGCTTCCTTTAAGGAATTTGAGGGACTTTGACAAGCAACTTCTCCTTGTTTATGTTACATTGTAAAAAAGAAGTACACTTTAGCATACGTTCAAAAAGAGTACTATTAAGGAAATCACAAGAATATACTATGGAACCTTGTGAAACAATTTAAAAGATATTTTCAAATTTTTATCTCACAATTCTGACTTATTTCTTGCAATTCTAACTTTTTCCTCACAATTGCGAGTTATAAAGTTTAGGTCTGAGAGGAAAAAAAGGGTAAATGTGAGGACAAACTCAGAAATGTGAGTTTATATCTCAATTCTGACTTTATAACAAGCAGTTCTGAGAAAAAAGTCTTTTTTTCCTCAGAATTGGACTTGCAATTATATATCACACAATTCAGAGAAAATAAGTCAGAAAGTGAGATAAAAAACACAATTTACCTTGTTTTTTATTTATCATGTGGTGGAAACAAGCTTTCATATGTACTGAAGTGTGAACTGAATGTAATGTTTTTGGACACAATTGCAATTAAATGAAGTTGTATAATAGTTTAAATTTATATTAAATGCAATTAACTTTTTAAAGTTTTTTTTAACCCACTTAAGTGCATTTTATATGTAATTCTAAGTTACTTCTGTTGTCTCTGAAATATAGTTCAAGTGTACGGCTAAATGTACCAACAAGCATTGATGTTAAACTAAAAAATACTTTAGTGTAATTTCTATTGAAACTTGAAAGTCATGCATTTAATTTATTATATAAATTATTATATAATATATATAAACATATTATTTTAAATTTATTTGAAATGACACATTTGTAATTGATAAAGTTGCAATTTAGTACATTAAAAATATATATTACATATAACATCGAAGAACACACTACAATTAACATTATAATTATATACTTAATATGTTAATCAGCACATAAAAGTGTACTTCTTTAAAGCGCAAGAAAAGATTATTAAAACAATCATTTGAAATGTACTGTTAAACTTTTAATTTGACATTATTACAGAGTGCACTTTTTAAAAGTGTACTTAAGTGTGTTAAGAAACATGAATCACGAAATTGCAAATAGCCTTTTATTTTAATGAATATGCTATCCTTTCAAGGTTTGAAGTACATGATAAGTGCACATTCAATACAATTAAGCACACTTCTTTTTCACAAAGGCTTGATTAATCTGTATAAGAACCGGTATTTGGATAAAAAAAAAAAAATGTCGCATTGTGACTCATTAGGATACTTCACAATTAAAACATCTTTCTTTATTTTATACATTTAATAAATGTGTTAGTGCAGTTAAAAGATTAAATAATATGTGTTAATACGAGTTGACTTTGACAGTCCAAATCATTATTTGTTGGTTTAATGTAACTGTATCTCTTTGTACAATACTTTTCTAATAATCTACTGTCAAATCAGTCAGAAGGTCACGCTTGACACTGATTCCTTTTGTTTTCCTCACAGAATCGAGTGAACATGAGGACAAGAGCACCGACGCTTCTGGAGACGTGCCCGTCCAGCCATGCCCACCTGAGACTCCCACCCTCACCGCCACAGATGCCCCTGAGGAGGAAGGAGACGCCCCCAAGTCCCCACAAGACTCCCAGGAGAATGATGACCTGGGCCCTTTGCCAGACAACTGGGAGATGGCCTACACTGAAAAAGGAGAAGTTTACTTCATAGAGTGAGTGAAGTGCACTTCAAAGCACACTTCATAATGAAAGAGGTGTGAACATATGGAGCGCTACCTGTTGCAGTGTCCTCTTTTACAGATTGTTACGGATGTCTGAATTATTTATGTGTGCCGTATTGAGCTCCCTCAGTTTAATGCAGTTCAGTTGACTGCATTTTGGAAATTATTTGATGGATTTCATACACAATAGGGCTGGAAATGTAGCTAAAATCAGTGGCACCTGCGGCTGTACGCATTTCGTTTACCATGAGCGCTCTGACAGAACTTAGAATCACTTTCCTTGTGAATATTTCAGCAGTTATTCTGTATGTCCCGTATTTCTTTCGACTAAACCAACAATGCCAATCATTTGTGAATGAATCATTCTTCATCAATCATCAGTCAGTTCTTTCTTTTCGGTGATTTGGCCAGTTGTGTTAGCTAAAACGATCCGAATCTATTCACATTTCTTTGGACCGCTCTCTCATTGAATCATATAAAGCGTTTTCTCGAGAGACAACACCAAGATAGGCTACTTAAAGCGATAGTTCACCCGAAAATGAAAATTACCCCATGATTTACTCTCCCTCAAGCCATCCAAAGGTGTATATAACTTTCCTTTTTCAGACGAATACAATCGGAAATATATTTAAAAATATTCTGGCACTCCCAAGTTTTAGGAGCCATTCACATATCGCATAATTTGCACGCTCAAATTCATTATTTCAAATGTAGGTGCGTGGCTGGTGCTCTCATAATGGAAGCGACGCGGTCACGACACGGTCACGACGCGGTCACGACGCGGTCACGACACACATGCGATGCATTTCCAGGTGCAGAGAGATGAAAAATTCTCAACTTTTCAGAATGCCGCAAGCACACCGCAGGTCACGTGACAAGAACCAACCGATCAGCTTCGGCTTTTCTGTAACAAACATCGAAAGCTCAGCCAAACAGCTGATCATAGCTGTACAGGGTGGTTGTTATATCTCATCGCCATAAATATATCTAGTAGTAAAGCTAATGCAAGGGCTTATAATCAATTTATCCTTTGCTGAAATTTCCTAATTGTCGTGGAGAGCGCAGTTCATGGTTGCATAGCAACAACAGACACCAAGGAAGCACTTCGGAAAGAAGGAGAAAGCGCAGCGGCCGCGCTTTCTGATATGTGAGCGGCCCCTTGTAATGGCAGTGGAGAGCAGGCTTGATTTTGAAGCCAAAAAAGTACATCCATCCCTTGTAAAAGCTCCTGAGGATTAATAAAGGCCTTCTGAAGCGAATCGATGTTTTTTTTTTTAGAAAAATATACATATTTAAAACTTTTATCATCTATAATAACTAGCTTCCGGCTAGTAATCATTTTTGATTTCGCCTAGGGCAGCAAACAACTGAATCGCTACTGACAGCCGATGCACAAGAGAGTACCGGCACTTTTTTTCCACTTCAAGCACTGGTTTTTCTGTGTGGAGATGTGCTAGATGGATGTCTTTGACCATTTTTTCCCTTTTTGCTGCTTTCATGTTTTAAAGTGTATAAAACATGGGTAGGTGTACTGTTGTTCTCACTGATCATCATGATCTGAAGAGTGTCAAGTCTTAGAAAAGCTAGTTACATGAGTGCTAAACACTAACATTTCTCTCAGAGTAGAATTTTTAAATTGAGTATATATTGAATTTTTACACTATTTAGGGTTGTTTTGCAAAACAAAAAAAAGTACCCTCAGATGGAATCCTGGCTAAAATGATATATTTCAATTATATGGTATGGTATGGTATATGTTAAATATTTATTTCGAAGGAAGATTTTTCAGTTTAAGTACTTGCTTCTGAAATTAGTTGATTTTTTAAAAATTAATATATTAAAATAATTAAATTAATATAATTTTATAATTTACTCAATTAATTTTATGTAAATTATATAATATATAAATATTAATTATAAATGAATATTTTCGTACATTTTTCATTATTTCAACTAAACAACAATCATAGGCGATTTGATTTAAATTGTTTGATGTTAGATGGAAGATATAACGGTAATATATTATTTTATTTATATAAACCAAAATATTACAATAATTAGTAATAAAAAGCAGTATTTTTATTTTTTTTTTTAAGAGCAGATTTTAGAAAAACAACAGTTCCATCATGAATCATCATGATGATGAATGGATCACCATAAAACTGAATCTGTCAGAGTAGCAGAGGGAAGAACGGTCTTAAGAGTGAGAGAAAGATGTTCCCCTCCCTCCATCTGTCCTTAATGAGGAACCAGGGACTTATTAAAACTATTGATTGTCATTGTTTTAACTGAAAAACTCCCAACCACTGTGATTGAGGCCTTCTGGGATATCTAGTCTAGATTGTTTTACATTTCAAAGTGAGGCTTGTACCAACATTTGGCTGACATAACACATAAAGATGCTTCTGATTCTGGCTAAACTCTATCATATGTACTATTAATTGTTACAAAATTCTTCTCTTTTCAGTCACAATACCAAAACGACGTCATGGCTCGACCCTCGACTAGCGAAGAAAGCCAAGCCCCCTGAGGAATGTGAGGAAGATGGTGAGTGCACTGGTGTTTTACCGTGTGTGTGAGTATGTTTCGCCTTTTTTCGCTTGGAGAAATTTGATGTCGTGACCTCTACTTGTATCCCCCCCCCCCCCGGAGACATACGCTTGAGAGAGTGTAACATGAATTCCGAGGGGGAGGTTTCCATTTTGTGCATTTGTTCACGATGTCAGGACATGGTCAGATTGTGCTCTGGTTTCATGAAACACCCAGAAAGACAAACTCTACTAGCTCATGATGATTGCACACTGTGTTTATGAATGACTGGATGGATTGGTTAAAAAGAAAGTTCATTCAGTGTTGGTGTTTATCTATTTAATCTTTCATTTCCCTGTTAAGCCATCTATTTTGTTCATTCAACCATCCATAATGCCATCCATCTTTATAGTCATCCATTAGTCCATTAAGCTTCTATTCATTCGTTCATTCATTCATTTGAATGCTTGTTCAATCACTTTTTCGTTGTTTGTCCATCCATCCATCCTTTCTCCATTTTTTTTCATTCATTCATCCATTAAGCCATCTATTATCTATTCATTCATTCATTTGCTTGGTGATTCTTTCATTTGTTTCTTTCGGTCAGCCATTCATCCAACCTTTGTTTGTTCATTTACCCATCCTTTAACTATCCATCCTCCATTCTTTCTTAGGTTTATTCGTTCATCTATAAAGCCATTCATACATTAGTTTGGTTATTTGTACATTCCATTTGTTTGTTTCATTCATTCATTCATATTTTAAGTATCGATCCTCCCTTTATTTGTTCATTCATTCATTCATTCAATCATTTGTTTGATAAGAAAGCGATTGATCCTTTTTTCATTCATCTATAAGGCCATTCATCCACCTTCCCATTAATTTATTAGTTTATTTGTTCATGCATTCATCCATAAAGCCGTTTAACCTACATTCATTCATTCATTCATCCATCCATCCATGGATTCATTCATTCATTCATAATGCATGGTGGTTCTATGTACCCATGCATTATGTTAGTTTCTTTCATTCATTCATCCTTTAAGTATCGATCCTCATTTGATTTGTTCATTCATTCATTCATTCAATCATTTGTTTGATAAGAAAGGGATTGATCCTTTTTTCATTCATCTATAAGGCCATTCATCCGCCTTCCCATTAATTTATTAGTTTATTTGTTCATGCATTCATCCATAAAGCCATTTAACCTACATTCATTCATCCATGGATTCATTCATTCATTCATTCATTCATAATGCATGGTGGTTCCATTCATCCACATTCCCATTAATTTATTAGTTCATTCATCCATCCAGCCATGGATTCATTCATTCATTCATTCATAATGCATGGTGGCTCTATGTACCCAAATCTACCATCTTTGAAACCTTCTGTTAAATTAAAATGCAATTTAATGGGGCCAGAGAAATCAATATCTCTTTCCACAGGCCTTTTAATGCCTTTCTGTGACATGACTACTAATATCCCTCTCCGTAGTACAACATAGATCTATTTTTTTGGGAGGTCTGTGCAACAACGTAAGTTCATACACATAATCGTGATTGATTTCCATTGTGTTCAATACTACCTGCTGCGTAAAATCACTTTGTGTATTGAAAATTTGATCCACATCTGTCTTCAAAGTTCAGCCATGTACATGATTCACAAATTAATTCAGATGTCTGTTAGATTATGATCCTCATGGGGCGGCACATATTAATCATAAATTCCCTTCAAAGGCTAGATAAAAGATGATCTGTACGTGTAAATCTAATTTTGCCTTCAAAATCAATGTTAGTCACAACACTTAAACATCTTTGTGTAATTTCAGAGGCGTGTCTGTTCAATTTAGCAACAATGGAATAATTTTTCCATTGTTCTAACGCTCCAAAATTTACTCGGTGCTTGCTAATTAATGAGCCCTGCTAGTTGGTTTTAATAGCACAAATTTCACAGCACATTTAAAGACGCATCCGGCACACGCTCATATTTACACTTGTGCATTCAATGCACTCAAATATACATAAGCCACTCAGTGAATGAAAGAACCTGAAAAAGAGACTTCTCCCATAGTTGCCATGGCAACTGCCAATGGAGGACCAATGATTTAAGGAGGCTTGAGAAAAGATATTTAAGGTGGTCTGGGTTAGATCATTTTCTTAAAACCATTAAGGGTCTATAATTGTCATGCATAAAAAACAGGATTTTCTCTAAAAAAAAAAGAAAAAATATGTGGGATTTTCTCTAAATTAATTAATTATCAATAACCTGTTAAGCATTATAGCATTATATTTATTAAAATTAAATTGCAATATTGTGTACATGTTGAGTAGGTAATATTTTTAAACTTTTATAACATTAGTATTTAATTTATTATTTTTTAAAACAAATTATTGCGGGAATGTCAAGTAGGTAATATATTCAAATGTATTAAAAACTAATTATTTTTTAAATGTGGTATATTTAACATCTGTTAAGCATTGCAGAAGGTAATAATATTTATAAACAATTGATAAATGTATTAACATTTTTAACTTACAATGAGGACTCGCAGAATTGCGGCAGCATTCAGTTGGTAATATATTTGAGCATTTTGAATATTATTATGTTTTAAATTCATTATTAAAAACAGAAGCCTAAGAGCATGACATCATATCCTGTTGTCCATACGTAAATAATTTTCAACATATGTTTTTACGTTTTTAAACTGCAGTAATGTTTTCTCATGCAAGAACGTTGAGTCTGTAACATTTTGTAGATTATATTTTATATGATTTATTATTTATATAAAACACTGACTAGTTGGTTTGAAAATATGTGGTTTTGCACCTCCATTTAAGTTACATATAGGTGTTATAAAGAGAAGTGATAAATATGACCAATTATAAATTAGATTAAATATTTAACATAGTGAATATAACTCTGCTTGATACATTTTGATTCATTTGGCTCCGATTACTTCCATACCAAGCTATAATCTTTAAAAGAAAGCTCTAGTAAATCTAGCCAAGGTTATGTCACACTTCTCACTTTTTTTCTATTAAGAAAGTGTCGCCATCTGGTGTGTTACTCGTCTTTCTCTCTCAGTTAAAGCTGCGTATGTGACACATATAAGAGTCTCGTCCTGTATCCTCTGGGAAAGGTCTGTTCTTAATGTAAACCCTAAATATGCGTCTCGCGTCTGATTGCAAGGAAGAGGGTCAAGCATTAGCTTCTGCGGTGTAGCCGGTCGGTCTGTGTGTGTAGGAGGGAATTGATTGCTCTAACCCTCCTAGGGAGGTGCGAGAACCTCGTCGGTCGTCACACCTGCTCCCACCTCCTCCAACCCAGCGTTCTGTTCAGCTCAGCATCCATTCACTCAAATAATGAATATCTGATCACAGCATGGCTTTATTATGATTTTTTTTTTAACACAGTATGAATATAAAAGCAGATTGGAGGGCATGTTTGAGCAGGGATTGGTGCATGATTTGTGTTGTTTGTTAGTTTACTTTCTGATGTTTTCTTTTTTTTTAAAAAAAATGTTTGTGTCAGGAAATATATTACATTTTCTTAAATAATTAATAATATAAAAATTTCAACATTACGTTTTTTAATTTGAGCTGCATGATTAATCGTTAAAAGATTTCGATTCAAACGCCAAATGACAACGATTCGCCCGTGTCGATTAAATCACACCAGATCACTCAAATCTGTACTCGCACTGCCGCTGAGCCAAAGAGAGCAGTAGTCATGGTTAGGTATGAAACAGCTTCACAAACAGTGTTTTCAACCACACAGTATTGTTATTTCTGTCTTACAATTATTCAAATGATTACAGAAGTACTGGGATGAAGGCTTATAGTTAATTATAAATAAACACTAATGTCTATGGTAGTGATCAAAATAGAGCAAATCTCCTTTGAAAGTAACTTAATCCTTCAAATATCGATTATTTAGGGATGTGGTGATATGAAAATTTTGGCCAATGACTGATAATTCTTTATATTTGAAAGCCGATACCTGATATATTGGCCAATAAATCTAAATCCAAATTTTTATGAAATTTTTAAGAGCCTGATTACAAAGACCAAAGTTTCACCATTAAATCCATGTCCCAAGCACACGATTATAATGTTCTCATTTTAGTTTTATGACTTGCGCTGCACGTTTATTTTCCTTTTTGAAGTGGCAATTATATTTCATGCAATTCAAAACCATCATGGGGAACAGTGCGCATCTGAAGTGTTTCAGCTGAAGGAAATAATCCATTATTTATCAGCCTTAATATATCGGTCGATATGGTGGCTGATATATCGAGCGTCCTTAATTGTATCTATTACATCGTTACACCACTAGGTGGCGGAAAGTATTTGTCATTGAATCTTTCATTCAAGAGATTCCTTCAAAAACGCTGATTCATTCTGTAATGAAACAAGTATACTTGTGAATGAGTCATTGAATCATTCATTCAAACTTTTTTTTTTTAAATATCCCTTTTAATTAAATTTCAAATTAAACACTTTTAAATAGACCGTAGCTTTTAATATTTTATCAGAACCTCTAGTAATTTACATTTATTTTTACTTTATTTTATTTATTTTTACATTATTTTATTTAGTTGTCTGTTCAGAATTGTGGGAGAATCGCGATCTCTCTTTGAAACAAACAAAAAAAGTAATTCTCAATGTATCCAGAATCGTGCAGAAAAGTTTATTCATGAAATCTCACCGCTGTGATGCCAAGGTGGTTGCTAGGGCATTGTTTGGTGGTTGCTAAGGAGTTCTATGTGGTTGCTAGGGCATTGTTTGGTGTTTGCTTAGGGTGTTCTAAGTGGTTTCTATAAGTCATTGCTGGATGGTTTCTTGGGTGAAAGGTTTATAGTAGTTCCTTGAGCATTGTTTGCTGGTTGCTAGGGTGTAGGAAGTAGTTGCTATGTGTTCAGAGTGGTTTCTAGGATGTTGCTAGGCAGTTTCAAGGGTATTAAAAAGTTTATAAACTAAATAGTTGAGAGGCATTTCAGATGATTGCCACAGTGTTCTGTGTGTCTATGAGTGTTGCTAGGTTACTAGGTGTTCTGAGTAGTTTCTAGGTAGTTCGTCAAGCATTGTTTTATTCGTTGCTAAATGTCTGAGTGGTTTTTAGGGCATTGCTAGAAGGTTGCAAGGTGTTTAGATTTGTTTCTAGGATGTTCGAGTGGTCGACGGTAGGACGTCTGGGCATCGTTGAGTGTCGGCAAGCCAAGTTTTTGCACTAGTTTAGCCGATTGAGCATGTTGAATCTGTTTCCGTCGGCATCAGCTTCATAAGTTCTTTGACGTCAGCTTGGTGTGGTCACGCGTGTTCCATGATATTTCTAGGACATTGATTAGTAGTTGCTATGGTGTACTAAATGTTTATTAAGGCATTGGTTGGTGGTTGCTAGGGAGTTCTGAGCGGTTGCTAGGGCATTGTTAGAAGGTTGCTAGGTTTTTAAAGAGTTTTTAGGTAGTTCCTCGAGCATTGTTTAGGTTACTCGAGGTTGCTAGGATGTTCTGACTGGTTACATGGGATTTGTTTGCTGGCTGGTAGGCTGTTTGGAGCAGTTGCTAGGTGTACAGAGTGATTCCTAAGGCATTGCTAAGCAGTTTCTTTAATATTCTGAGTGGTTGTTAGGTGTTCAGAGCTTTTGCTAGGGCCCTAGATAGAGTTTCTAGGGTATTCTGAATGGTTGGCATTTCAGATGTTTGCTGCAGTGTTTATTAGGGTGTTCTATGAGGTTTAGTGGTTGCTATGGAGTACTTAGTGGTTATAGATTGCAACAGTCGGGTTACAGACGTAAAAATTGATTTTGAATGATCACTTATAAACCTTTAAAGACAGACCACTGTGAGCTACGAGGTTGTTAATCCATGATATTTGCTTCTGCTGAAGCGGTCAGCTCACATTATTTCGGCTTATTTTTTAATCGTGTGGAATTCCTGGTGAAAAACTACATTACCCATGATGCTGTTCAGAAAATTACACCAATCAGTCGAAACAAGCAAACCGTGCCAAAAGATCTTGTTATCTCCGCCCACTCCCATGAAGCCCTGCGAATGATGGAATGGAGTAGATATCTCTACGCTCTCAAAATACTGAAATGTTTAATAACATATTTTACAATAAATATCCATGGCTTATAACTTTTTAACAAAGACTACTTTAAATAATAATACTTTCAGGTGGGCGCTAATGCACTCTATTAGGACTTTGTTTAGTGTTTCTAGGGACATTTGCTGGGACATTGTGACATTTATAATATATATATTTTTTTTAATTAAAAAATGGCATGTGTGCGGTTAATTGCTGGAGAAAGGCGATGTCTGAAGAGATAGGAGTTACGTTAGCCTGATGTGTACAGGGAGTGCAGAATTATTAGTCAAGTAGTATTTTTGAGGATTAATTTTATTATTGAACAACAACCATGTTCTCAATGAACACAAAAAACTCATTAATATCAAAGCTGAATATTTTTGGAAGTTTTAGTTTTTAGTTTTTAGTTTTAGCTATTTTAGGGGGATATCTGTGTGTGCAGGTGACTATTACTGTGCATAATTATTAGGCACCTTAACAAACAACAAATTTATACCCATTTCAATTATTTATTTTTACCAGTGAAACCAATATAACATCTCAACATTCACAAATATACATTTCTGACATTCAAAAACCAAACAAAAACAAATCAGTGACCAATATAGCCACCTTTCTTTGCAAGGACACTCAAAAGCCTGCCATCCATGGATTCTGTCAGTGTTTTGATCTGTTCACCATCAACATTGCGTGCAGCAGCAACCACAGCCTCCCAGACACTGTTCAGAGAGGTGTACTGTTTTCCCTCCTTGTAAATCGCACATTTGATGATGGACCACAGGTTCTCAATGGGGTTCAGATCAGGTGAACAAGGAGGCCATATCATTAGATTTTCTTCTTTTATACCCTTTCTTGCCAGCCACGCTGTGGAGTACTTGGACGCGTGTGATGGAGCATTGTCCTGCATGAAAATCATGTTTTTCTTGAAGGATGTAGACTTCTTCCTCTACCACTGCTTGAAGAAGGTGTCTTCCAGAAACTGGCAGTAGGACTGGGAGTTGAGCTTGACTCCATCCTCAACCCGAAAAGGCCCCACAAGCTCATCTTTGATGATACCAGCCCAAACCAGTACTCCACCTCCACCTTGCTGGCGTCTGAGTCGGACTGGAGCTCTCTGCCCTTTACCAATCCAGCCACGGGCCCATCCATCTGGCCCATCAAGACTCACTCTCATTTCATCAGTCCATAAAACCTTAGAAAAATCAGTCTTGAGATATTTCTTGGCCCAGTCTTGACGTTTCAGCTTGTGTGTCTTGTTCAGTGGTGGTCGACTTTCTGCCTTTCTTACCTTGGCCATGTCTCTGAGTATTGCACACCTTGTGCTTTTGGGCACTCCAGTGATGTTGCAGCTCTGAAATATGGCCAAACTGGTGGCAAGTGGCATCTTGGCAGCTGCACGCTTGACTTTTCTCAGTTCACGGGCAGTTATTTTGCGCCTTGGTTTTTCCACACGCTTCTTGCGACCCTGTTGACTATTTTGAATGAAACGCTTGATTGTTCGATGATCACGCTTCAGAAGCTTAACTATTTTAAGACTTCTGCATCCCTCTGCAATATATCTCACTATTTTTGACTTTTCTGAGCCTGTCAAGTCCTTCTTTTGACCCATTTTGCCAAAGGAAAGGAAGTTGCCTAATAATTATGCACACCTGATATAGGGTGTTGATGTCATTAGACCACACCCCTTCTCATTACAGAGATGCACATCACCTAATATGCTTAATTGGTAGTAGGCTTTCCAGCCTATACAGCTTGGAGTAAGACAACATGCATAACGAGGATGATGTGGTCAAAATACTCATTTGCCTAATAATTCTGCACTCCCTGTATATGTGTGTGTATGAACTTGATTTACATGTTTTCTGCACACTGTTTATTTACACATGCATGATTTCATCTGCGTGTATGTATGTGTGCATGTTTCTGAGGAACGCTGGCAAAAACTGTCCCACTGGCGATGTTTTTGATAATTACTGTGTGAGTTTGTGCATGTACCCCACTTCTTTTTGATGTTTCAATAATGTCAAATTTGGCTGGAAAAACAAAACAGACGGGAAAAAGCATCTTGAATGCTGCACGTGATGACAGCCCTTTGTTGTCATGGTGATCTCGCCAGCCCTTTAATTTGTTTTGTGTCTCTCAGGCGGATTGAATTGCATGAAAGTATGTTGGCTCTAACCTTCGGGCTGCCAGACCTCCCCTCACTTACCGCTGTGTGTCCTAATTAAGCTTTGTTTTACACACTGAATGCCAGCGTGAACGGCCGGCTGGATTGTTCAGGATACGCAATCGAAATTCTGGCGTGTGCAGGGAATACGTGTGTTTTTAAAAGACGTCTAGACTGATTTGTGCCATGTATTATCATACGCTGCAGGCATCCCTGGGGTTATTGATTTACTGGACGAGGCTTCACTATAATGAAAACTGTGAGGAATGTTTTCATGACACGCATACTTCGTGCCATGCATTAAATAGCTCGCTTTAAGCTTCTGAAGCATCTGAAGGTTTCATACAGTCAGATTCATCTTTCAATGTTGTTGTAGTTACTTATAATTATGAAAATATGGTAATATTTCACGTGAAGCCTGATTAAATAATACTGTTTATTCAAGGCAAGGCAAAAAAAAAACTTATTTTTATAACACATTTCATAAATGATGCTAATTCCACGTGCTTGGAATTAAAAAAAAAAGTTTAAAATCATTTGATATTACAAGTTAAATTAATAAAATATATATTCAATAAAATTATTAAAAATTATATATAGCAATATAATTAAATACTATTGTGTGTATATCAGTCTTATTTGTAGTATTAAATTAATATTTTTATTTAGATTTTTTTTTGTATTTTAATTTGTTTTGGTCATTTTTTCATTTTTTTTTTAGTTTTTGTGTTTTTTTTATTTCTGTTTAGTTTGAATTAATTTAATTTCGCTGTTCATTTTAGTAATTGTAGAACTTAAGCTTAAAATTTAGAGTTTATACATTTTTCATGTAATAACTTAAAATTTAGAGTTTACTCATTTTTCATATATTTTTCATATAATATTTATTTCAGCTTTATTCAAGTTAAAGAAAGTGATTAACAGTTTTAAAGCTATATATATATATATATATATATATATATATATAGCTCTAAAACTGTTAATCACTTTCTTTCGCTTTCAATATCTATATCTATCTCTATCTATCTATATATATTTATATAGATACACAGATTCCTCAAAAAGCATTAACAAAACTATGCAAAAAAACAAAAAACAACCCAGACTACATTAAATACGGGTTCACATACAACGGGGATAAACAACGTTTTCCACAAGGTGCCGACCATCTTATTTTTTTCTTTTTACAGAACTTCCATATGGCTGGGAGAAAATAGACGACCCTATTTATGGCAGTTACTATGTTGAGTAAGTTCTTCAAATTTCTTTTTTCAAGCACCAAATATTTGCAGAATCCGACCCCAAATCATCCGCGTCATTCTCTTCAATAAGTTCGCCGGGGAGGGAGGGTCCCAGCGTGATTTAAATATCTGCTCGTTCTGCCCCGCAGCCACATTAACAGAAGGACACAGTTTGAGAACCCCGTCCTAGAGGCCAAACGAAGGATCCAACAGCAACAGCAAATGCAAAGTCACGGTCTATCGGCGCTGCCATTGCCCACGATATATAGAGGTACTTCTTTTCTCTGTGGCCCATGCATGCCATCTTCACCCAATTGGTTTGTTGGTGTTCCTCGGTTTTGGGTTGCTCAGGTGTGCCCTACTTTCCTGTCACTTTAGCTTTAGTTACCGAAGCACCAAAGACCATGCAGTAGAGGTGGTTGTGCAGTGTGCAGTACATTCCTCTGATTCTTCATGTGTGTTTGTCTTCACAGAAAAGCCTCCATTCACAAGGGACGCCACGCAACTCAAAGGGACGTTCCTCACCACGGTGCTGCAGAAGAGTAACATGGGATTCGGCTTCACCATCATTGGCGGGGACGAGCCGGACGAATTCCTACAGGTCAAGAGCGTCATACCTGATGGACCTGCAGCCCAAGATGGCAAGATGGACACAGGTGAGAAGGTCAAGGAAATCAGAATCATATGCGTTTCATTTCGAATTAGTGCTAACCTTTATAAGCTTGTTATATTCTTGCAGAAGGATGAATTGGTATATGAATCTATGAAACTTTGATAATGTTTTGATGTAAAGTGATTTAATATTTCTGTTATATAGTAAGGGTGTACGTGTATTTGTCCCGAACCGTCACGGTACGGACGTCACAGTTCGGTGCATACAGTTAGACGACGAATACAGTCGGTCACTGGCGATCCACACTCCCAGTCCAGAAGGGGGCGTGTGCGGTAATGCCACACTGCTTACTTACCGCCACAACAGAAAAAAGCGAAGAAGAAGAACAGAAGCTGTTTGCACATGTTTACATATAAAAAAAAGAAAAGAAAGATATGTTTGCATGTAATCTCTCAAATCAGCTTTTCAACCGTAAAAATACATCAATAAAATAGCTTGAGAATAATATCTCTCGAAGCATAGCACTACATTTACCTCAGGCAAGTCATTTAGTGTCCACAGCATGTTAGTTCACTAGAGAAATGAACTCTAGAGGGAGCATTTCACTAAATATGTGCCCGATATTAGCTTATATATTCATTAGATTTACTTTATCTGTTAATTATTTAATATATGTTTAAAAAAAATGTAACAATACTACATACTGTAACAATTTATTACAGTAGCTATGTAAATGATTATATATCAAAAATGAATTGAAGTAGAAAAATAATTGAGATTAGATAAGATATGATTAGATTTAGAAGTGAATGCAAAACCTGCCTTATGTGCAATTGACATGTTTTTTTCTTTTTATTTGAGTGTTGATTATTATATATAAAAATAAAAATTTGGGCTCTGTTGTTAATTGTAACCTTTAATATTATAGCATTAGTGGAGATAGATTCTTTTAGTTTTTAGAAAATGTTAACTCTAATTAAATTTATGTTAAAAGAGAGATACAATTTGACCAATGATTGTCACCCCAACCACATTTACTGTTACTAAGAAAGACAAACAATGCCAGCAAGCCTAATTTTCCAGTTTAAGCAGACTGATTAGAATTACGATATGCCCTCTTTTAATATGCTGACACTTATCGATAAATAAGTAGTGCTGAGCAGCGACCTCATCCCAGGAGAAAACCTTCAGTGCATGGACTAGGAAACATCATTATCTCTCTAGCCACTGCTTGACAACAGTCTCTAATAGCTTGCTCAGAGCTAGCGCAAGGTCACGGTTGTCGCATTGTGTTTTTCTCTCATGAAAGAGCGTGTTTGAGTGAGTCATCACAGGCGGACACCGTAGGCTTATTTGGTGCTTTTCCATAAGTTCTCTTGTAGAGGAACTCTTAACCTAATACAGAAATCTTGTGTCCTCATTGCAAGTCTGTCTTTCTGGATGGCTTGTTCGTTTCCTTGATCATGTGTTAACTTTAGAAGTGAATCACATCTGTGAGCTCTGAAGATGACATCACTTCCCAAGACCCTCACAGATAATGATGCTGGCAGTGACTTTATTTGCATATGCCTCCAGCTAGCATTGCAATTTGGGCTTCTGTGGGATCTTGTGTGTTTTATCCACTTTTGATGGGAGAGTGGGGTCCTTTTATAGGAGTCCTACTCTATTCTCCACAAACATACACAGTTGGCTTGTGCAACAGGCCTCATGTTGCCTTTATTACAGAGATGTCTCAGTACTGGGCAGCTTTGCTTATAGCTACTGTCTGCACTTACACAACTGACTTTGTGTGTGTGTGTGTGTGTGGAGGAGATTACTTTAATCCAAAGTGAAATGATTTAGTAAACATGTGGGTCAAAGAACGGCTATTTTATTAACCCTGAGTATGTGTGTCCTTAAACATGATTTAATAGCCCTGTTCCAAAACCTAGTGACCTGTCTGGTCACTTTTGGGCAGTTTTGATGAACTTTTGTGAGGAAAAGAGGCCAACTATCTATTGCCAATATTGTAGTGAAGCACAGCTCACAGAGAAGTCACTTTCAAACCTAGCAGAATTCGCATGACCAGCTTTAACCTGAATGCAAAATCTTCCATCACATGGATTCCTATTGAAATTACTGAATTTAACCTGTAAATGTGATTGCACCGTAAAGGCCAGTTCACAAGGACAATAATTGTAATGATAACTATAAATATGAAGTTTTAATAATCATTCTAATTCTTTGAGAATAGTGAGTCCACAAGACAACTATAAAGATAACAATGACGTTGGAATAAATGAAACGTTATCATGTGTTGATGTGGACGCTGATATAGTTATCGTTATAGTAATGTTTATAGTTATCTGATTCAGCACTGTGTTAGTTCACCCAAAAATGAAGTTTCTGTCATTAATTACTCACCCTCGTGTCGTTCCAAACCCGTAAGACCTTCGTTCATCTTCAGAACACAAATTAAGATATTTTTGCTGAAATCCGAGAGCTTTCTGACCTCCGATAGACTGCTATGAAACTACCACTTTCAAGGCCCATAAGGGTAGTAAAGACGTCGTTAAAATAGTCCATGTACTACAGTGGTTCAACCTTAATGTTATATGAAGTGACAAGAATACTTTTTATGAGCAAAAGCAAAACTAAAATAACGATTTTATTCAACAATTTCTTCTCTTCCCTGTCATTGTCTTACGTTGTTGAAGTAAGTTAGTCACATAGACTATTTTACTATGTCTTTACTACCTTTCTGGGCCTTAAAAGTGGTAATAATACTGCAGTCTATTGGAGGTCAGAAAGCTCAGGAATCAAAAATATCTTAATTGAAGATGAACGAAGGTCTTACGGGTTTTGAATGACATGAGGGTGAGTAATTAATAACAGAATTTTCATTTTTGGGTGAACTAACCCTTTAAGAGGACAATTTTGCAAGTCACACAAATATTAGTCCTTGTGTGAAATCTGAATCTTGTTGGTAACAGGCGCACTTGCTCAACTACAGTATCCTGTAACTCTGTCTCTCATTGGTTGTCATTGCATTGCTGCATAATAAAACATTGGTTGGTCATGTCACCTGAATTAAACTGGTTTCACTAAAAATTAATGACTTGCAAATGCTTTTTTATTGTAAACCACTCAGTCTGAACACCCGTTCAGAAGGCAGCATAATTGAGAGCCGGTATCTTTAATGAATATAATTTATGTACATACGCATTCTAGATGTGAGAGCGATGACATAATTCACTTGGGAGTATGGCGCTTCATATTTTGTTTAAATATGCATGTTTAGTAATCTCCTTTTTTCATTATTTCTTCATCAGGTGATGTGATCGTCTACATCAATGACATCTGTGTCTTGGGCACCACCCATGCCGATGTGGTGAAGCTCTTCCAGTCGGTCCCAATTGGCCAGAGCGTCACACTGGTGCTGTGTCGAGGTTACCCCCTCCCTTACGACCCAGAGGACCCCTCCGCTAGCTCCTCCATGCCCCCTTTGGGCCTTGTGGATCACCCCTTGCTGCTCAATGGAAGGAACAACTATGAAAATTACATGGAGTACATGTCTTTGACTGGCCGCTTAGTACCTGAGCATGGCGAAGGCCTTACCCCTCATCCCCACCCTGGAGACACCCACCTGGATGGCTCGCAACCTCCATCCCTGACCACACCGGGACCCCCTCCCGACGACAGCGTCTCCATGGCGTCATCCTCGGGTGCAACCGCCGGGGCTCAAGTGCTTCCTGAGCTTCTGAGCCTCACTATAACCAAAGGCACAGAGGGTTTTGGGTTCACCATAGCGGACAGTCCCACAGGGCAGAGAGTCAAACAGGTGCGCTGATATCCATTAACATTTTAATTCAGTGGTCTCAAACTCAAATTAAATTGTATGTATAAACAGTAGTAGCCAAAAGTAATGTCCAGCCTAGGAAAATTGACATCTTCACCTTTTAGTTAAATATTATTCATTAATAATTATTAACATTGATGAAGCTGTTCTCAGCGTGTACACGAGCACTGAATAGCTGCTGACGGCCTGGAGATCGCATCTCCGAAAACGTCAAAACAAATTGTAAAATAGGTGCTATGATTAAATATGAGTCACATATTTTAGGTCTAAACAACTACATTTTCGCCTTAAAACTACATTTCTTGCTACAACACGTGTAGTATTTGTACAATAATATGGTGTATTTGCTCAACCGCCAATGACAGTCGCTTTAAGCGGAGTGATACAAGTGGTGAAAATGTAGGAGTGCTATTATTGCACGGCTCTCAGCCAATCTGATTCGAGAGCCAGAAAAAACTGTTGTATAAATATATTGTATATTATATTTTATTTATTGGTATTTTGGAAAATAAATAAATAGGCTTCTGTTGTACTTATAAGTATGGGGTGAAGGTAATGCGAAAAGGGAAAATTCATTTGCGAGCTGTATTTAAGGATATTAAATGCTTATATGTCCTGTTTAAATGCTTATATGCAGGTTTATCAAGCATAAGATGTGTCATACCTGTTTCAATACGTTTTGATCAGGTTCTGGAGCCGCAGGGTTGTCCGGGGTTATGTGAAGGAGACTTGATGGTGGAGATTAATCAGAAGGGCCTCCAGGGACTCAACCACACACAGGTGGTGCAGCTGCTCAAGGACTGTCCAGTGGGAACAGAGGCTACGCTTGTCATTCAGAGAGGAGCAGCAGCAGGTGCGCACATTTCCACCCTTCATTTTTGAAACCAAGTTCATCAGAAAGGTACTGAAGGTTGCATGAAATCTATTCTGGACTTTGGCAAAATGAAATGTTCACTGAAAAAAGAAAACTCATTTACTCATCCTTTTTTTTCCTCTGTGTAACACAAAAGGAGAAATTTTGAAGACATTTTTAACTACACTTTGCAACACAACAATTGCAGATCTGAAACCTGCTAAAAAAACACCATAAAGGTTTTATAAAAGTGGTCCTTATGGCCTGTGCATGATATTCCAAGTCTTCTAAAGCCTTACAACAGCTTGGTGTGAAAAGAAACCCAAAATTTAAGTTTAATTATCTAGGATGTTATCTTTCAATACTTTCTTTTCCTCACTTTGGCCAGGCATGTTGATGATTATTATTTAAAGACGACAGAATATTAATTTTTGGGTGAATTGTTCTTTTAAAATTAGGGTAGAAATGAGCAAAGTAACTTTGTATATGTCAGCTCTTCGGTTTGTAGTCTTTTTAAGCTCTCTGAACGTCAGCCTAATTTGCCTTAAGCTTTGATTCTGAAAGATTTTGAAATAAGAGGAGAGAACTACTCCGATTATAGAGTCCTAGATGTACTTTGCCTCACAGACTAACCAGTACATCTCAATTTCTGCGACTCAAACTATTTTCTTTCAGAATAACTGAAGCTGATGAGCTGTTTTGGGGCAATTTTAGCAAAGCCCTGACAAAACTGCATATTGTATCATCTCTTGGCTAGAGCTGGTGACAGTTATTAGCATATTCAGACTGGAGCCAAGTTAATCTACTAATTCCATGCGAGTCCACTTATCAGAGTGCTTACTTTCATTAAAATGTCCATGCAGAGTGTAATATTTTATCACCCTTCGTAATTAGGATATTCTTAGAATGAAAATTAATGAGGCAATTAATAGAAACTATCTTGAAGAACGCTATAGTCTCTCCATGAGTACAGTAAGCCTGATATGTGTTCTTAAGATGCTTGTCCGTTTCTCTGAACCGCTATCAATCAAGTAATTACACCCACGCATCCTGCCAATTACGCTGCGCATCTGTTCTCACCTCCTCAGTGTGTTTCATGACTATATCGAAGGCTATGGCCTTAAAGGACTTCCCAGCAAACACTCCAAGGCCTCTTGTAAGGGAGCGAGAGACGTTCCACGCGACTCACTGGCTAAGTGCGAGACCATTCAGTTTCCTGCCGGCGCTCTGCCAAGAGCCCGGCCAGCGCCGGCCATGTTCACAGCTCTTTTCCCCGGTTGTCTAATTAAAACACGACTCCCACACTGAGCTGGTGGAGATAAACAGGATGACGAATCAGAATGCAGAGTGGCTGAAGGGGGCGGGGCATTCAGCGAACAGGCCAATCAGAGTTTATAACTTCCTAGCAGGAAGCACTGAGGGAATACTCTGAAATAGATGCTGATTGAGGAGACGTAATTTATTCTTAGTGACGTGAAGAGTTTATATTATCATAATTTACATAAATTTACATGAATATATCTATTTAAAGCAGCTGGATGAATGGGCAAATAAATGTCAAGACGAGCATAATTTCACACCGGAACAAGAGCGAATATGCAGGATTCTTCCCGGGGTTCTTTATTTAAAATCTTTTTAAATAATTAAGAAATGTGTGTAAATATATATATGTATTAGTATTTTTAATTAATAGTGTTTAGTTGGAACTAGAATTTTAGAAGAAAAAAAACAATATCTTGTCATATTCAGTATATATTTTTGATTTTTTCTTAAAATATCTTGTAAATATTATATTCTTGTAAAGTTATTACTTAGTAACTAAAATGACTGTTTTATGGTCAGAGCAGTGTTGTTACTAATAAATAGTTTTCAGTAATTGAAACAAACCTGAAAAAAACTAGGCGCAATAAACTTAAAAGAAAATCTAAAACAAAAATAATTAAATACATTTTAGAAACATTAAAAAAATAAATAATAATGGCAAAAGTACAATGAAAATGCCAAAATGACCAAAACTTAGCATAAAATTCATATGAAGTTCAAATTAATTTAAAATATTAATTCGAAACAAACTAAAACTAATATAAATGTTAAAATTAATGTAAATAATACTAAAATTATATGGAATCATTATTTTAATCAGCTGTTGTTGATGATTCAAAAATGAAAAAAAAAAGTGAAATATGTTAAAAAATCTAATTGAAAATAAATCAAGGCTTGATTTCCACACTTTTTTTCACTAAATAAACTAAAGAAAAAATAAATGTATATTTAATCTTGTTTTGTTTATATGCACCATTATAACAAAACAATACATAGAAATAAATAGCAATATTTACTTGCATATAATTCTGCCAGAAAAAGCATAACAAATATATTGCAAATATTCAATATTTTGCCCAGCTCTAATTAGGACCAGTTATTGGATTGCATGTGCACCCATCCCATGTGCCTGTATGAACAGAACTTTTGCAATCATTTCATTAGATTTATTTCTGTTGAAATCTGAAATGATCTCATTTGGCAGCGCACTGCCGAGGGAGGTAAATGCAATAAGAAATGCATTTAATTCCGAATGTTTCCAAAGTACTAAAAGAATCATTAATGGAATCATTAAGGAACTAGAACTGTTTACGATTCCCATTTCGAATTCTTCAAGCATTTCTCTACCTTATTAGTGCAGCAGTCAGAGCACAAAATCTCTGTCCATCTTCCTCTCTGCGGTTCTTTTGCCAGGATTATTGACATCTCAGGTAGGACTGGACAGGCAGGTGCGAGGTGATAACTATACTCTTCTGACTCTCCGGACTGTCGGAAATATCATCAGGGTCATGGCATTTCAGCAGTGCCGACTGCTTTCTTACATCCTCTTTGCTCGTTCCATCTGGGTCTCAGAGTACTCAGAGCTGACAGTCACCCTGAGTCCTTCATGATTCCATCTGACTCACCTTTCAGACTTCACCTGAGAGATTTGTGACATGAATGAAACCCAAGGACACTTGAGGCACGCTGCACTTGCTGCTCTCGACTGATGCCATTGACAGAATTTAGCCTTCAGCTTTTAATTTGGACTTTTTTGAAGGTTCTTTCAGTTTAAGTCTGATTAAGTCTTGCATGGGAGCTACACCGAAGTTCATTGGTCTTTGTTGTCCATATGGCATCGTTTGTGATGCATTGGGGGAGGATGAGGAGTTATGGAGTGGCACGACTATGCATATTTGCCCGAGGCTTTATGTTTAGCCCTTCTCTGCCAAGTCATGTCCTGGTCATATAGCGTTTGATGTAATCCTGTTAGTTTAAGTAGGCATAAAAATGCCTTGCCCCACTGCCTTATGCTACAAATACTCACGTACACACACCCAGACATACAGGTCACACACATGCATGTGTATTTTCATGCACACACACACACACACACACACATAAACACAAACACATACAATATAGTTCATGTGATTGAAAGAAACCGGTATGAGACTAAGAAATGAAAAGTCATAACTCATTATTCTCACAGCACCTCCAGCCATGGTATAATCGCATTGCAGATGAATCTTAAACAACCTTCTTATTACAGTCATATCACAAATGCACATTATGCGTTTTATTATATGTGGAACTTAATGCAAAAAAAAAAACAGTATTACGGTACTATTACGGCACTGTAAAAAGCAAAAATGCAGTTTTAACTATATAGTTTCTATTATATCTCACTTTTAAAAATGCCTTTCCATTTGTATAACCTAATGTAGTCTGTAAGATAATAATTAATTATTATCTTAATAATCTTATTAACTTAAAAATTGACAATGTAAAAAAAATGTATTTGTAAAAAAACAAGTTCGATTAGATGTTTATTTAGGTCATTTACATTATTAATATTATTATGAAGCATGTTAAGCAATATTAAGAATAATATTCTTATTCGCTATTTGAATTATTATCAAAATTGTGTGAAATAATAATAATAAATAATTTATAATAATAAATTATTTATTTAGAATCATGTTTATTTTTCTGGCCCATTTGTCTATAGCATCAAAATAATTTCTAATCCACATTTTCTTCTCAGTACAGCGTATGTCAGTAAATAAATATGTAATAAATAATGAGTTTTTGATGTATTTAATGGAATAAGGGGCCAAGCACAAAGAGGCAGGATAAGTCATGCCAACATGGCTGGGAGCATCAGACCAACTGCAACAATGAGCAATTAAAGACATTTTAAGATGATTTTAGGCAAAAAGGCTGAAAAATTATAAATACAATATATAATAATTATATATTATATAATAATATAATAAATACAATATAAAT
This sequence comes from Zacco platypus, assembly GCA_038088235.1. Taxonomy (NCBI): domain Eukaryota; kingdom Metazoa; phylum Chordata; class Actinopteri; order Cypriniformes; family Xenocyprididae; genus Zacco; species Zacco platypus. The sequence goes on along the minus strand of CM076063.1, from coordinate 11,395,935 downwards.
ATAAATTAAAAAAATTACTAAAATGGAAGTATACTACAAATACATTTTTCATATTTATGTGCTAAATACAAAATACCCTACAATTGTACTTTTGGTATACTAAAACTTGTATACTTAAAGTCTGCTAAATTGGAACTACTAATTTTTTGCTTAATGGACACGTGACTAAAGAAATACTAAAGTATATTTGATTGTGATAAAGTGGAACTATTGCAAGTATACTTTAGGTACACTTTAAAGACTGATATTATATAAAGATCATAAAATCCTTATTAATAGTGATATTAAAACACTTTTTAGGCATAATATTAAGAAATGTGCATTGTGCAATAAAGAAATACTCCAAATAAAGTTTAATCAAAATTTTATATCACTAAGTCTTAAGTGATACGTCAATAAATATGTTAATGAATTTGAAGTATACTAAGTATGAAATAAATGTATTTTAAATACAATTTAATTAAAATTTGTGTAGGTTTTTTTTATAATGAAAAAAGTAATTTGATTTAATGGTTTATCTTTTTTTGACCAATAGGTGGCGCTATGACCATGGTGTGGTCAAAATAATGTGACAATGTTAATGACACATTCAAAGTTTGGTGTCAAGATGCCAAAGCATTGCAGAGATACAGCCTCAGAGTCGTCTTGGCAGACAGGAAGTTTGCCTGGAATTTATTAAGTTTCTTTGCAATAGGTAAAATAAAAAAAACGTTATTAGCATTTTTGGAAATGTCAATATAACTTTTGACCACAAGGTGGCGATGCCCCAAAACGTTTTGAGTACCTTCAAGGCATGTTGCCGAAGACACATACCGAGGTTTGAAATGATAAGCAAAAGTTATAATCAAAAATGTCAGTTTTTAATCTCCTGACCACTAGGTGGCACTGCGCCGAAACTGCAGGTACACTCAGGTCACGGTTGACATAACACAAACCAAGTTTAGTCAGAATACGCTAAAGGAGATATAGCCTCATATTCATTTTGGCGTGCTCTTCGTTCAATTTGCTCACGTTATTCGAGAACGTCTATAACTTGTCAGCATGGTCTGAAGATGAGCTGATTAAATTTTCGTAAAAATCTGAGCAACGGCCTTGGAGGAATTCGAAAAAGAAAATTCACAATGAGTCGTTTTGAGCCAAGGAATCAGAGGAAAAAGGAATTTTGTATAGTTTTTGTTTCAAAAGTTATTAGCATAAACTTGAGTGCAAATTTGGACAGTTGGTGGTGCTAGAGGGATTGAGTTAGAGACTCCAAATTTGCTCTGGTGACAGTTCAGACTGTCCTCTATCTGTGTGCCTAATTTCATAACTTTCCCCCAAGAAGTTCTATGGGTGCCATAGACTCGAGCAGAAGAAGAAGAACACTAACGATTACAATAGGTCCTTACACCCCTTCGGTGCTCGGCCCCTAAAAATATTTTTAAATGAAAAAATAATTAAGATTTTACCATTGTTATACTGTACCATATAAACATGGAAAAGTTCTAATTTCCATTTATTTTTCTTGGAAGTGATCATAATTCTGAGTGATCCCTTGGAGGTTTTTCCTCATTTCTGATTGTCATAATACTAATATGATGTGCTATTTTACTACTGATATAGGGAAGCGATTCTAAGCCGTAGTAGGCTACAATGGTATAGATACAACACGTATACTAAAAGCATTGCTGGCCATTGTTATTTCATTATGATCATTCAAAACTGACTGAGAATCCCAAGAGTTGTAAAAATCTAGTGTCTGTTGTCTCTTTTACGAAGTTTGGCTTTTGCTCAAAGTTAATCAAAGCTAAAGATGTAATTACTTCACAAATAAATCCAATAAACTTTCCTCTCTTAAGAGCCTACAGGACAACGAAGTGAAGAGAATGGGACAAATATTATGTGACTATTGTGAAAAATATGTTATTTTACTCTTTAAGGAAGAGCTAATACATTTTTCTCTTTCTTTCTCTGTCAGGCCTCTTCACACCCTGGGATCCCACAAAACAGGTAAATAGATTTTAAATATTTAGTTTCTCAAACATCTGTTTGCTTTTGCGTGTTCTTGACATTAAACTGCTGGAACTTCAGAGGCTCATGAAGTGCGCCTTTAGTAAAGATTCAACCGTTCCACTAACAGTTCTCACGCAGGCTTCACCGATGTGGATGGAACATGATATCATGAGAAAACTTATTTTATGAGGCTGCAATTTGTATGAATTTGTACAATGTGATTTGTACAGAAATCCACATTTATCCACAGAGTTCCTCATCCACAACGGTTTGCTTGTGCCTTTTGTTTTGCGCAATTGTAAGTTGAATTATTACATTATATATATATATATATATATATATATATATATACTGTATATATATCTGAATAATCTCATATGTTATATAGATTTAGATTTATCAGCCAATATATCGGTTATTGGCTTTCAGATGTAAAGAATTATCAGTTATCAGTATTGGGCAAAATGTTCATATCGGTGCATTCCTAATTTGTAGCGGAAAAAATCCATCATGAAGGTCCACCCCTACACATAACCGTTAATAATTTTGATATGAAACAAAGTCTCAAATTTCAAATTTTGTCATTTTTAACGATATGTAAACAATAAATACTGTTTTATGGCTCTTTAATTTGTCGTGACTGTAGTTCCTTAGTTCAAGCGGCTCGTGAACCGACCATCTCTTCTTACTAGTTCATTTATAGCATCAAATAAACAGAATGAACATCAGAAGGAATGTTGATTCAAATACACACCTTTTTTTCAAGTTCAAGTCCACCGACGTTAATCTACTTACTCCTCTGACTGCTTTGTTGGACAAAATGGCAGATTCAGCATAATGATTGGTTATGATCTAATGACTGTTATGATCCAGTTCCTTTTAATGAATCAAACACATACAATGCAACCAGGCCCTGTCCCAACTGGAACCCTAAGTCCACACATTCATGACAAAGCTCTGACTGTTGGGTAGAAGTCTTTTGCGGAGCACTGCGCTTGTGAGCACTCTTCTAAAACCTAAAATGACAAATGGGACACCCTACGTTCTTGTGGAGTTGACGGACAACCACACACGGCGGCCATTCTACCACAAGACCACAAGTGTACGTGAAGTGTTCCATTTGGGACAGGGCCCAAGAGTTGTCCGATTTCCAAACAATTGACTCTGAGTTGGTTCTTTTTAGTGAATTAAACACATGCAGTGCAACAAGTGTGGTCTGATTTCAGAGCAAATGACTTTAACGAGTTGTTCTTTTTAATGAATCAAATGCATATATATTGTAACAGTGCAGTCAGATTCCTAAACAATGAGTCGCTTCTTTGAAGTAACTCATACAGCTTTTTTTTCTTTTCTTTATTTCTTTTTTTGTTACAGATTCTAACAATTTTTCATATGACAAAGTGTGAAAATGCACATTATGTTTTTGGTTAGTAGTATTATATAAAATGAATGAAATGTTACAACAATTTTGTTAATTATTGTTTTTAATAAATAGTAAGGTCACAATTATTGGATTGTTTTCTTAAAAAAAACTGAAAAGTCATAGAAATAGTTATACATACTATATGTACAGTAGAATATGTTCTAACTGTGTGGTTTACAGAAGCACTGTGTAGTGCTTTTGAATAGATGAATAATCTCTGATGGAATTTTGACGGTTGTCATTCCAGTGTTTGGTGGAGAAATGATCAAATTATGTTTTCATGTAATGTAAGAGGATTTGACCACCTGTACACCTCTGGCTATCCGCTGGCCTTTAGCTAAGATCTTGGACTAGCGTCTGAAGGCCGAAATCCCTCGGCAGCTCAGAGCGATTGCAGCATCAATCTCAGATCGCTCTTAAAGACAAACCGCAGCCGCGAGTTCTTAGTCTCAGCACGTGTTCAGCACCACGCTGGATAACACTCTGATGAAACCCGACATGGAGATGTCCCGGGTGACAGATGCATTAACGCAGTCGCCATGGGTGGCATACTTAATCAGTATTCTTCTTGTGCTGCTGCATTAGCAAACAAAAAGCTTTAACTGACAACAAAGTGGGCCTTTTTAATATGTGTGTGTGTGTGCGAGGCGTGCGCTAGAATGTGTTTATCATGAAGAGAAATTATTCCAAGCAAAGATTATGCAGGTGATACTCAATTGATATTCCTCCTCCTATGTCCCTGAGACCCGCCGACTCAATCATGTCGCCCTGTGATTTATAGCTCTGGCGGACTTAAAAACAAAACTGAAATAGATAGATCTGAAAATAGATTCATTTGAAGTTTTAAATATTAAAGAGAGAGTTCAGGCAAAATGAAAATTCTGTCATTATTTACTCACTCTCATGTCACTCAAAACCTGTTGGATTTTTTTAAATATATTTTATTCACTGATTATTTATTTCACAAAATAAACCACTTCAGAATGATACAATCCCTTTCACTGGAATGATCTTTTTACCACTTCTAGCCAATGGTGAGAGAAAATGTATTATCCATAAATATTTCAAGAAGGCCATGAAAATTTATTTTATTGGATTATTTTTTATCTGTTTTTTTTATTTTATTTATTGTATATATAGGAAAAATAGGAAAAATGTGTGTGTGTGTGTGTGTGTATATATATATATATATATATATATATATATATATATATATATATATATATATATATATATATATATATATATATAAAATATATTCATATATATTTATTTAAAAAAAATCACTTGAGATAGTTTATTGGCCTTCTTTATACAAAAATATGTATCTGTGGAATTGGCTAATTACTACTACACATCTACACTACACATCTCAGGTTAAATTTCTCCGAAGCCTTGTGAAGTAATGAAACATTTCATTTAGTCCATGTAGGTATTTCTAGAACCAGCCTTGATTTGTAATTTCATGTGAGTTCACTTTCATGCCGGTGTGAGATACATCATTTTCAGGAAGCCGTCCAGTTCAGCTGGATTCAGGGCTCGTAATGGAATTGGCAGGTTAAGCAGAGAGCTGCAGGTGAAATGAACAGCTCACAGGAAATAGGATCCATTAGCCCCCAGGGCGCATGACTGGAGCACAGATACTTCGCTTCACACTTTAGTCCGACACTTAGGGCTTAATTCTTCTCCCCTGCTGAACCTCTGGAGAGCGATTGGACTGCTAAACTCTCTCCTCACAGAAAGTAATGACAGGGGTCACCTTTATGATACACCGAATGCTCTCTGCTTAATTTTTTTTTAAAGGATCTACATGAGAGATTTTCACAACTTTTTAGTGTATGTATATGTATTATCTGCTCAAACCGGACTGTGTCTCTATTGTCCTTGCAGTGGGACCCTCAAGGAAGCCCCCAGACCAGCTTGTCGGCCGCTTTGCTCCCCCACGGTGCTCCACATCCTGGCCAGACGCTCCATCGCTCCTCTGTTCCAGACACAGAGGGCTTCCACCTGGGCAAGCCTGACCCCTACGACCTCTATGAGAAGTCACGTGCCATTTACGAAAGCAGACGTAAGTCAGAGCTTATGGTGTGCGGTGTATTGTAACCATTTATATACATTTGCTTAAAAAGGAAGCAGTATGTACGATACTGGATGACATAATTAAATAACTGTATACTGAAAATTGATTCGACTGAGTTTTAATATTTTATAAGCTCACCAAACGCAAAACTTCAACGAAGAAGCGTTCCTAAGCATATAGCGCTGCTGACTTCAGGAACCCAGATGAGCCTGTGTTATCTGTTTTCAGTGGGTGTTATCAGGGAATAACATGATTAACCAATCAGAATCAAGTATTCCACAGAGCCGTGTAAGAAGTTATGTTATACTATATTGTACTATTATATTATGTTATATTATATCATACTAAATTATTTTATAATATATTATACTATACTATATCATACTATGGTATACTATACCACATCATACAGTATTATACTATACTATATCATATTATATTACATTATACTATATCATACTGTTATATTCTACTATATTACACTATAATATATCATTACTATACTATGTTATACTAAATTTTACTATATTATAATATACTATATCATACTATATTGTTCTATACCATATTATAGTATAGTAATGACAATTGAGAGGCTTCATTTTCATGAAAATCATGTCACAACTAGAAAAAAGGCTTCTTTTTCTCTGCGACATGAGCCTATAAAATTCTTGACAGGTTCCTTGAGATTCCCCCACATAAGCCTCAATAAAGCATGAAGCCAGTTGTTAGTTCAAAGTGTTTTTGAATAATTTGATTGTTTGAAGCTTTCATTTCTTATTCGCACAGAGCCGGTCCCACCTCGGACGCTGACAGACTCTACAGGCAAGTCTATTGTGCTGCTTTCCCTTTCTTTATGTCACAGAGCACATATGCTGTTAGTCACATTTCAATAGCTAATTTATGTAACCCATGTGACTTTAGTCCTCTATATTTAGCTCTCGGTCTATCGCTATACTCTTATTCTCCTACATCAGAAGGTTCAGCACTCCGGTTTGTGAGGCGACCTACATAACGTGTGTTGTTCTCTGATCCTTCAGCTTGTGGTTAGGTTTGGGATGGTTCGATGTTCCTGAAGAAGCCCTGAACTTTGCTTTTGTGTCAAACACACCAAGGAAGCACTATGAATTAACTCAAACTTGAATTGGAGTGCTTTGTCTAATCTGTAATTCGTGTTCCTCAGGTGTGGAGTACCAAGAAGTGGAAGTGCACCTGCTGCGTGAGAAGACCGGCTTCGGCTTCAGGATCCTGGGTGGAGACGAGGCGGTGCAGGCTGTGAGTCCGGAGGCCCGTGACAAGGCTCGTATGGGGCAGGATAAACAGATACTGGCTCATATCTGTACAGCTCCACGAGCAGCAGATGGGAACATACACCTGACAAATTCATTTCCTTCTGCTACTTATACGACATTAACAGTATCATGTTTTTTTGGGCATGTACCATGATGGTATATGACTATAGTGGTTATTATAGTTTTGAATATTTCACAGTCATTTTTTGAGCTGGGCTGTACGATGATATACACTAACGTTTGAAAGTATAGGGTGGGTAAGATTTTTTCTCTTGTGCTCATCAAGGCTACTGTATAGAAAATACAGTAATACTGTGAAATAATATTACAATTCAAAATAACTGTTTTCTATTTTAATATGTTTTAAAATGTAACTTATTCCTGTGACGCAAAGCTGAATTTTCAGCATCATTACTTCAGTGTCACACGATCCTTTAGAAATCAATCAATGCGCTAATTTTTGAGTTCAATAAACATTTTTTTATTAAAAACAGAGCTGCTTAATATTTTTGTGGAAACCGTTATGCATTTTTTCAGGATTCTTGGATGAATAGAAAGTTCAAAAGAACAGCATTTATTTGAAATAGGAATCTTTTTTAAAATTATAAATGTCTTTACTGTGACTTTTTGAAATTTAATGTGTCCTTGCTGAATAAAAGTATTAATTTTGTTTAAAAAAAAATAATGATCCCAATACATGCAAGCTGTTTTTGCTCTTCTTATGTCAGACTTATGATTTTTCTGTAATGATGTCAGTAATCTTATGATGGCATCAGTTTGTGTCCTTCAAGCTTCAAACGGAAAAAAAAAAAAAACATTTTTAAACTATTTAAGTTGCTAGATAGAAAAAAGAACAAATATGATTGTTATGTAATGTATATAGCATTGTGGGGATGAATTTATATTTTGAGATAATAATACAGCTACAATAATATACAAATTACTCATTAGGTGATATTTTCATTATAATGCCCAGCTCTAATTGTTTTGTTTTTATTGTACATTTCAGTTTTGAGCTTGGTTTTTCCTTTAATATTTTTTTGTTATCATTTTAATTTGTATTTATTATTATTCATTTCATTCCATCATAAATTGTTCCATCTGCCTGTGACGAGACACTCAGCACTGTGATTGGTCGTTTTACATGTCAATCAGACTCGGTGTTGTTTTGACAGAATACTTTGCTAGTCTGAAGCCAGGCTTGAGAAAAAGAAAGAAAATGTGTACAATTTCAGATCAAATTCATTTCAGAAGTTTTGGTCATATATTAGTGCTTTGTTTTATTCTTTTGCTCTACATTTTTTAGTTAAGAAAAGTATTGTTTGCTGCCGATTTTCTTCCTCATAATAGTAATCATTAACACTAACAGTACCCTTGTTCAGTACCATGGTATGTATCAAATAGCATTTATGGTCACTGTACATAAGGTGCGCTGCTTTATTTTACACACATTCTTTGTGGCTTTTAAAAGCTTCATTACTTTAAACTGAGTTGTCATGGATTTCCTTGAGATTCAAATGACAGTTTATTAACGGTCGTGTCTTAGCTAGTTGTCTTTGCCAGTCTCTGCTATTTTAATTTGCTTTTCTTAAATAAATACCAGCAGTAGAGCAACTTTTTGTCAGGCTATAAACCCATCAGCTTAGTCAAGAAAATCGCTGTTTGAACATGTAATGTAAATCTGGCGACAGCATTATTATGAGACTGTGAATGTCAGTTCACATTAATGTGATGACTGATTTTTCTTCACAGATTGTGATCGGAGCAATCATAGAGAACAGCCCCGCGGAGCGCGACGGCAGACTGCGTCCGGGAGATGAGCTGGTCTCGGTTGACAGGATGCCCGTGGCGGGGAGACCACACCGCTACGTCATCGACCTCATGCACGCGGCTGCACGAAACGGACAGGTCACCTTGACCGTCAGGAGGAGAGTTCTGCCGCAGCAGGGTGAGCAAAACTCTCCTGTGACACAAAACCAACAATCATATTATTAAATCCAACACTTACTGGACTGAAGCAGCTTAGGTTTACTTGATTATCCATGTATCATTTTTTTTTTTTAGAAAAGTCATGTTAAAATGTGAGTATGAAAAAATGAAACATCGGGCTTTTGAGGAATGTTTATTTCTTCCTCTCTCAGTCATCATTATATTTCATTGCATTATATATTTTGCCCCCACAATGAAAACTATCGAGCTTTGATCATAAAGCTAAGCAATTAAATATCTTAATAAGATGTATTATTGGGAGATTTAGTTAAAACTATCAGAACTATCAGAATTTTACTTTTAGGGCATATAAATATCAGAATCAAATTTGTGAGCACCAAATTGTGCTCAGTTTGATAAAAAATATGCATAAAAATTATCCATATTCTCACTATATCACATTATATGAGCCTTACAAGCCTACGGTATTAAATATAGTCTCCAAAAAACACATTTTTTACTTTTTTTTATATTTTGTCGTAAGGTTCAAATTGTTCCACCTTTTTTGTTCCACTGTTCCATTTTTTCTGAATATTTTTTCATATGTCAGGTTTTACAGGGTTAATGGTGAACATTATCAAGTAAAACCGCAGTAATTGGAGGCAGTTATTCCTGTGTAATAGCTTGAGTAACATTGCTGTGGTTTGCGTTTGCGTTGGCTGAGATTGTGTGTGCTGCCACCTGCAGGCCAGCCATGTGAGGAAAACGGTGCAGCGGCCAATCAAAGCAGTTCTCCCCGGGGTCATGCAGTGTGCCCGGTCAACTTACCTCCCACCACTGATGTAGTTATCCACCGCAAGGAAAGCGAAGGCTTTGGTTTTGTCATCATCAGCTCTCTCAACCGTCCAGAGACCACAAACACAATAAGTAAGTCCTATCCTCACATAGCTGTCTGGTGAACATGGTAATGTTTTAAAGTGCAAATGTATTGAAAGTCTGAGATCAGGCAAATGAAGCCTGTTTTAGAACGATTAAGATTACTATTAAGAATATTTATAATAATAATTTATGTAAAAGAAATTTATAATAGTATTATTAATTTACTATTATAATAGTAATAAATTATAAATATAAAATAAATTTAGAATATTAATATTATTATTTTTTTAAATTATATTAATATTATATAAAAATATTAAAAATAAATAAATAAATAATATTAATATTAAATATTATTATTGTTATTATTACAGCAATGAAGCCTATTTTAGTACCATTAAGATTACAATTGAGAATATTATTATAGTCATTTATATAAATTAGAAATTAATAAATATTTATAACAACGAGATTGTGATGAAAATGTTACAATCTTTATTATTTATAATTATATTTATAATTATCAGTACTAAAATAGACTTTTTAGTATGGAAAATATTATTTCTCACTTTTTATATTCTTTTTACATTGCATGGAAGTATGAATATTTTTTTTTGACTGAAATAAGAAAATATTTTACATGGAGTTTTCATAAAATTCCCCATTCGTGTGTTTTGTAGCTGTGCCACATAAGATCGGCCGCATCATCGAGGGCAGTCCGGCCGATCGCTGTGGGAAGCTGAAAGTTGGCGATCGTATTATGGCCGTCAACTGTCAGTCTATTATCAACATGCCTCACGCTGACATTGTCAAGCTGATCAAAGACGCTGGACTCACTGTCACCTTGCACATCATCCCAGAGGAAGGTATGATCAGAGTACATTACAATAAAGAAAGTTTTTTTTCTTCTTCCTTTGAACACACAATCATTTTGTGCCCTAGACGTAAACGGTGCTCATTCGGCCCCTACATCGGAGAAGCAGAGTCCCATGGTTGCCCAGAAGCACAGCCCTCAGACTCAGTCCAGCCCAGCAGCTCAGCAGAGCCCGACCGTGGCTCATCCCAGCCCACCAGCGCCCCACCCCAGCCCGGCCACCACTCAGCCCAGCCCTCTTCTGATGGAGCCGGGCCCTGGAGCTCCACACAGCAGCCCACCAGTGACTCAAAGCAGTCTCCCTGTGAGTCAGTCCTGCCTGGAGGCCATGCAGTCGGGCTCAGTGGTGACTCAGGCTGCTCCTGTTGGGGATCCAGGCATGCCGGGGGTTCAGCCCACCTCCATCGGATCAGTGCCGGTACCACCACAACTGTATCTTCATGACACCAGGTACTGTTTGTCATGTCTGCTATAATATTAAAGCTTGAACAGAAAAAAACAAATGAACAGAAAAGGTTGTGATCTGTTTAATTCTCTTTTATATATGTAAGTAAATTTCATCTGTCTGTCTTTATGTCACTATCTATCTATCTATCTATCTATCTATCTATCTATCTATCTATCTATCTATCTATCTATCTATCTATCTATCTATCTATCTATCTATCTATCTATCTATTTGTTCAACTATCTATCTATCTATTTGTTCAACTATCTATCTATCTATCTATCTATCTATCTATCTATCTATCTATCTATCTATCTATCTATTTGTTCAACTATCTATCTATCTATTTGTTCAACTATCTATCTATCTATTTGTTCAACTATCTATCTATCTATCTATCTATCTATCTATCTATCTATCTATCTATCTATCTATCTATCTATCTATCTATCTATCTATCTATCTATCTATCTATCTATCTATCTATCTATCTATCTATCTATCTATCTATCTATCTATCTATCACCCCAATTCCACAAAAGTTGGGACATTTTGTAAAATGCAATAAAAACCACAATCTGTGATTCGTTAATTATCTTGAATGTTTTTTTAACTGATAAAAGTATAAAGAAAAGATTTCTGATGTTCCCGCTGACCAACATAATTGTATTTTGTAAATATAAACACATTTTGATGTTGATAGCTGCAACACACAAACAAAAAATAATAAAGTTGGGACAGAGGCAAAATAAACATGAAAAGATTACATAATATCCAAGTTAAACTGTTTTTTAAACGGTCCACAATTAGCAGATGAATTGTTAATAGCTGAGAGTATCATGTTTGGGTGTAAAAAAAGTGCAATCTTGGCAAGCAAAGATGGGTCATGGCTCAACACTTTGTGCCAAATGTCATGAAGGAATTTTCAAACAATTCAAAAATCACGTTTCTCAATCCAACATTGCAAAGAATTTATGTCTTGCATAATATTGTAAAAAGATTCAGGGAATCCAGAGAAAGCTCTGTGTTGGGTAAGGTAGGACACCTCAGTTGAATGTGCAACTTGAGTCCTCAGATGGCACTGCATGAGAAACCATCATGCTATCTATCTATCTATCCATCCATCCATCCATTCATCCGTCCGTCCGTCCGTCCACCCTTCCACTGTTTTTATATTGAAGGTTTTGTTTGCCTTGACATTATTTTCATCACAGTTAAGCACATTATACTTATATTGCATAAAAAAATGAATTCTGTTTTTAGTTTTTTTATCAAAACTTTTTTTTATTATTATTATTATTTTCATAACAATTAACCACATTTCTCCCCAAATTCTCATTACTGCAGTTCATCCAGATGTTTTATTCTTGAGTCATGTAATTATAATTCCAAATGTATTTTCATGTATTACAATAAGAATTACATTGATTTTTAAAAATATAAATAGTTACAATTTTGTTTACCATTTAAATAATATCCAATGTTGTTTTTCATTATGTAATGAGTAAAACTTTATTTCGATGGTCTACTGACTATAATAAGTAACTGTGCAGCTACTTGTCAACTAGCAGTCCTCAGAGTATTAGTAGACGGTCTGCTTAATTTCTGCTAACACTTTATTTTGATGCTCCTCAACAGACATTCAACTGACTATACGTAACGTTGCATCTTCACGTTAACTTATTCTCTTAACCCGAGCCCTAACACCTAACCATAACCTAACAGTCTACGACACTCTACTAATACTGTAATGAGAGTAAGTTGACATGTACTTGCAAAGTTACTTATAGTAACAGTGGACCAAAAGTGGACCATCGGAATAAAGTATAATCTGGTAGGGTGCTTTTTTGGACAAATTCTACTTAATTTTTATATTTCAATGTACGAAAAGTACCAATGAAGATTTTGTACATTGAAATATAAAAACAAGTTCCATTGTTTGCAAAATATAAAGTATTAAAGTGTGTTTTTTTTGTTAAAATGATTTTAAATTAAATGAAAATACTGACATTTTTTTAATTAATAAAATGATGATCATTTCATATTCTTGGGGTGAAATGATTCGAGCATGTTCTTGACATGCTTCAAGAGATTGACATCTAAATCTCTTCATTTTTAGTCATGTTTATTTTTCCATGTGCCCACATTTGTTCAAGGGCTTCTCTCGGGGAGTCTTTGGGCTCAAGCCAGCTGCCTTGGGCAGTCTCACATAACGCTTTGAGCGTCTGCTGTCTTTCTCTCACACCAGCCCCAGTAACATCACTTAACACTTCATGATAAATTATTTACCTCTTCAATAATACATACTTCTCCTCTCAGACAGGGTTTGCACTTATTTTCCCCAGAGTTGGCTCAAGACCGCTCTGATTTATGCATTGTGAAAGATGGGAACTGAGACTTGATAAATATGGCCCGTGAGCAAAGCCACATGGTCAGAGAGAACAAAAGGTCACTGCTAGATGTAAAATATGTTGTTTTTATTGTACATCGTATTTAAAGCAACATTTCCAGAGATTTTAGGTGCTTTGAACTTGAATTCTGTGAGAAATGTGTAGCTGAAGTTATTCAGCCTGTTGAATTGTGGGACAGGATCACTTCATTTGACCTTGTTGGTAATTACAGGTCAGAAGTAAAAGCCAGGCAGGACGTTAAACCCGATATCTGCCAAGCTGCATACACGGACTACAGACAGCCCCCGGTGGACTACAGACATCCACCTGTAGCAGATTACAGACAGCCGCCCACCCTGGAGTACAGACACCCTCCTGCTCTGATAGACTACAGACAACACTCCATCGCTGATTACAGACCACAGGTGAAACTGCTCATTTTCTTACATAAAAATAGCTCTTGACATCAAGAGTACGGAACAATGCAGCTGGAAAATTAAAAGCATCATATTTTTCCTACTCAAAGAAATCACCTGTGTTATTGCTTCAAATGTAACAAATATTTCAATGCAGTTTGAGCTCATATAATAATTTTAAATGTAATTTTTGGTCGTTTTAGTAATAAGTAAATAAATTAATATTAAATATAACTTCATTTAAATTGGATATAAGCTAAATAATAGCCAAATGTGGGGGTTGTCTTAAAAAGCAGCGTGCCACACTTAGATTTTGATTTCTTTTTCCAGGACTATGACTATTTCACTGTGGAACTGGAGAAAAGTGTGAAGGGATTTGGCTTTAGTATTCGCGGAGGACGGGAATATAAGATGGACCTGTTTGTGTTGAGACTGGCTGAGGACGGACCCGCGATCCGCAACGGGAGAATGAGGGTGAGAAAACTCTCCAGACACATTCGGAGATTATCAGCTCAAACTGTTGATGGAAAAGTCTTTCGATAATTGCACTTTACACATCAGAGTCTCGCACTCAAACTGTTAAGATCTATTTTTAACGTTTCACTCTGTGTAAAAACAAATGCATTTATTTATGTAAAATGATATTTGACTTTCAGCATATACTACTGTTCAAAAGTTTGGGGCAGTTAAAGAAATTAATACTTTCATTCAGCAAGGATGGATTAAATTGATCAAAAGTAAAGACATTTAAAATGTTACAAAAGATTTTTATTTAAAATAAATTGTGTTCTTTATTCATCAAATAATAAAAGTAAATTGTTTTTAACATTGATAATAATAAGAACTTTTAAGCACCAAATCATCATATTAGAATGATTTCTGAAGGATCATGTGACACTGAAGACTGGAGTAATGATGCTGAAAATCCAGTTTTGCATCACAGGAATTAAATATTTTATAATATATTGAAATAGTAAACAATTATTTGTAATTGTAATATTATTTCACAATGTTTTACTGTATTTTTGACCAAATAAATGTGGCTTTGGTGAGCTGAAGACACTAATTGGAACAAAACAAACAAACAAAAATTTTGGTGCCGACCCCAAACTTTTGAATGGTAGTGTATTTTTTGCACTTATTACACAACTCTCTGGAATACTTGATTCTGATTGGTCAGTTATCATACAAAAACACTTTCAGGGTGATATAAGATCCTAACTCAGAATATCCCTTCCTGATTTTCCTCATGTTCACAGGTTGGAGATCAGATTATTGAAATTAACGGCGAGAGTACGAGAGACATGAGTCACGCCCGTGCCATCGAGCTCATCAAGGCCGGTGGTCGTCGAGTGCGTCTGCTGTTGAAGAGGGGCACGGGACAGGTACCGGAATATGGTGGGTAACAGCCAACGTTGTTCAATTTAAAAGAAACTTTTTTTATAGCCAGTAGCAACTTCACAGACAAACTTAGAATTCATAATCATATTTTAAACCTAAAAACTTGCTGATTTTGGCGAAAATAATAGGGCGAATGCTCATAAATGTGCTTATTGGAGTGCACCGGGGAACAATTGCTCAAGCGCTGCACTGTGATCTTAACGGTTTGCTTTAGCTGAAAGCTTTCTGTTCAAAGCTTAATAGTTTTGATGACTCACTATATCAATGAAACCTTTCAGTGAAGTTCAGCTAGTGATGAAACATCTGGTAGCCCAATGTTGTCTTAACTCCTCTCTTCTATCAGCTGCTCTGTTATTCTAACTCTTCTGTACAATGCAATAGTTCAGTCTTTTACTTCCTGTCCTGTAGGGATGGTACCTACCAACCTTTCCATGTGCATGAAAAGCGACACTCTAGCCTCACCCTATTTCTTCATAATGGGACACTCTAAAGACACGGTTCGTGGCATCCTGCACGTCTTTCTGCTTGCGTTTCTTCTATATCTGTAGATTTTCTCTCTGTTTCTGTTTCTTTTTGCATTGGCACAATAGCATACTTTGCATGTCTGAGTATTTTTTTTAACTAGACTGTGATTGGTCGCAAAGTGTGTTCGTGTGTAGTTTTGTGTCGCTGTGTGCATGTGTGCGTATGACAGTGTTGGGGAAGCTACTTTGAAACTGATGGAAGTGTTGAAGTAGTTAAACTACAATATGATTAAAAGTATATGTATGTATGACTAAAATATATGACTAGATATAAATTATTTATATTTAGATTTGTATTTACTGTATATATTTAAAGTTTATTTTCAGATTTATAAATAAATATTTGGAATTGCATGTATATTTTTGATTTGCATTTTGTATACATATATATATCTAAAATTTATACTTTATATATAAATATTTTATATATAAATATAATATATTTTTTTAAATATATACATGCATGTGTGTTTATTTATATATACATATATAATATATGTACACAGTACACACTTATGTTATGTACACAAACTTTTATTTTTGATGCGATTAATTGTTTGACCACTAATTTTTTATCATAAAATAATATATATATTATACAAAAAACATCTGAATAACCAATTCACTGAAATGAATCAAACTCACCAACATTACGGATTTTGTTACTTTACCAGTCAGGCTAAATTAGCTTCCTACTAGAAATGCTACTAAAAAGTTTTAGTTTTTTGCTTCCCAACACTTCTGCTGTGTCCATTGGCTGTAACCTTGATGTGCAGTCAGGTGTATCGGGTGATTCACAGGTTCTTTGTGTTTCCTGGTAGACAGTGCCGCCTCCCGGAGTGCTGTCTCTCCAGCCGCCCCTGCCTTGTCGGAAGTAGTCTCACCCCGCTAGCCTGACACTCGCCCTTCGCCGTCACCCGTCATCTCATCCAGCCTCAAACCCTGAACTTTCAGTGGCATTCTGTGACAGTCTGGACCAATCACGGCACCCCTCATGGTCAGTTTTGTGGGGCTTCGCCTGCGGAACAAAGGGTGGCAGGTCCACCTGTAAGAGCTGTGATTTGAACAGCCTAAAAACAGAGAAGATGGATCATAAAAGTCGAAAATATTAAGAACAGATGGAGACACATCAACCTCAAATGGATTGTCGCATCCAACTTGCTTTTCATATAGTCGCTGATCCAAGTTTGTTTTTCGTTTTTCTGGACGATCCAGATGAACGGCAGCCAAAGACGCGTGGCTCGCCCTCTCGCTGTTTAATTCTGGATCCAGAGCGGAAACTTCTTGCAGGGGAACGAGCTGAACTTTCAACGCCTCGTTCTTCCGTCCTGTGGACTCGAGCTCTCTTTATTTGTTTATCATGTAGAGGTTGTTTATTTTTTGTATCATTTCAAGATATTCAGAACGAGCCCCTAGCGATACTGGGGGTCAAATATCGCAAATATATGTGTAGCATGAAAAGAGATTCCCGAAGAAACACACAAACTTCTGAGTTGAGATCTTCAACGTTTTAGTATTGAGTTTCGTTATATGTCTGATGGGAAAAAAAACGTCACCATAGACATTGTGAAACACTGACAGTGAATAGAAAAGGAGGCCGTCATGATGGAGATACAAGGTAAAGTATCTTGCCGACCCATTCGTGCTGAGTTATAGGAGGTAAATGCATATCAATCGCCAAATCTGCCACATGGACGTATCCCTTTAGAACCCAAGAGAATATGTTACATTGGTATGGTTGAACTGAACTGAACTGAACTGAACTGAAGAAGGACTGCAGATGTTTCCGAAGCCTCAGTGCATCATTCCGGCCTCATTGGCCCTGTGCTGTGCGCCACCACTGTGGATCTGGGGTGCCATCTTACACCTCACAAGCTTCATTCCCATGTCCCTGATGGCTCCGTAGTTCATGGAAGCTAATTAGCAGAGCTAATTAAAAAAGGGAGTTTTTTCAGGGCAGTTTGGTCTGAGACCAGGAGACATGTAGTCTTTCACCGTGTCTTAACCAAGTGCGACAAGACAAATAATTTGCCTGTTTTCTCCAAATGCGAAAATTTGCTCAAAAATCATATCTAGTCAGAATCTATTTGATGTGTAATAAACAGCAATATGGATTTTGGACCAATAACATGTAACTATGGGTGGGGCTACATACCTGTAAATGTGGATTTTTAGACCAAGGGGATGTAATAATGGGTGGGGCTACATACACGTAAATGTGGATTTTTTTTTTTTTACCAATAAGTCATAATTATGGGTGGGGCTACAAACACATCAATGTGCTTTTTAGACAAATGAGATGTAATAATGGGTGGGGCTACATACACGTAAATGTGGATTTTTTTTTTTACCAATAAGTCATAATTATGGGTGGGGCTACATACCTGTAAATGTGGATTTTTAGACCAAGGGGATGTAATAATGGGTGGGGCTTCATACACGTAAATGTGGATTTTTTTTTACCAATAAGTCATAATTATGGGTGGGGCTACATACACATCAATGTACGTTTTAGACTAACGAGATGTAATAATGGGTGAGGCTTCATACATTTACATACGTAAATGTGGATTTTGGCCCAATAAAATGTAATTATGGGTGGGGCTATATATACATCAATGTGAATTTTTTAATAATAACGTAACAATGGGCAGGGCTAAATACACATCAATGTGGATTTTAGACTGAGATGTAATTATGGGCAGAGCTACATATTCGTAAATGTGGATTTTAGACCAATGAGATGAAATTATGGGTGGGGCTATGTGCAGAAATGTGGATTTTAGACCAATGAGATGTAATTATGGGCGGGGCTACATACACGTAAATGTTGATTTTGGACCAATAAGAGGTCGACCTAGAATTTTTGGTAGAACTTGGCAAAATTTCTTGCCGCTTGTTACAATTGCACCTAGTTATTGCAAAGTGAATATGAAATCAAAGTTGTTTTTAGCATTTTTTTTTTAAATTTGTTTAAACAAAATGGAATTTTAATATCGTCCATTTATCGGTTATCAAGCATAACATGAAAATCATTACTGGCTAATCTGTATCCAGAACTTTATATTCCAGTCAGTTTGGCTTTACGCTCGACACTCACACCTGGTTAAGACACGGTTAAGGTTCAGCTGGGAACCGCGACGAGGAAAAAGAATCTTTTTAAATGATATGGGCATGATCAGGGTCTCTCTAGCATGAATGGGTGGGACCCAGTTGTATGGGGCAGAGTGCCTTACTGGCAGGACAAAGAGCAGTATGAAATATGCATTTTACATATAGAAAATAGAAACATCTTAAGAGCTGAGCTTTTGTTTTCACCTTTGATTCGACGGTGACAAACTTTGCCAATTTTTTTCTGATGTCGTGAAAATGTTTTGTTAGTGAAAATGTATAAAGATCAAAAATTCTGATCTGGCACATGTGGACAGTGGTATGAGAAAATAAGGAGATAATATATCAAGATTTTGTGTTTGTTGCGGCAAACACTGTTTTATCGAAACCTCTATCATTCTGACCTTTTCATTAGATGATGGAGACCATGTTAATGCGTTTCATAAGGTGATAGTGATCAACAGTGATTGGATCTCACAGTGCGGAGGGAGGGTTCGATGCCATGCAGTGTTTCACCTCTTTTTGTATTCATTTAATTGTGAAATTGTCTTATGCTGCTCAGCACCTGTCATTCTGATCACAGGCTGATAACTGTGCCAATTCAATTGTTTTTGAGGTATGTGGAATGTAATTCCAGATTTTCAAGCAGTTTCTTGAACTACAGGACATCCTGAAACTGTGTCAAGAGATGCATTGAAAACGTTGCATATCAATTTAAGCTTATCACATTCCTACTTCTCAACACTGCAAAAAAAAAAGAATAAAAAAAGTATTTTGTCTCGTTTTCCTGTAACATTTTCTAAACATCCTTAAAACAAGTTAATAGGATTGGTCACCCAAAAATGTTCCCATAATTTACTCACCCTCAAGCCATCCTAGGTGTGTATGACACAGTCGGAGTTACATTAAATAATAGCCTGGATCTTCCCAGCTTTGTAATGGAATTCAATAGTGTCAGAGTTTTTGAAGCTCCAAAAAGTGCATTCATCTGTCATAAAAGTAATCCATATGACTCCAGGGGGTTAATAAAGGCCTACTCAAGCAAAGCGATGAGTTTTTGTAAGAAAAATAGCCATATTTACAACTTTATAAACTATAATCGCTGGCTTCCGTCAGAGAGGGTGACCTCTGACCCAAAAAGTTAGAGTTTTTCTTATAAGAACTCATGGTTTCCCTTCAGAAGGCATTTATTAATCCCCTGAAGTCGTACGGATTACTTTTATGATGGATGGATGCGCTTTTTGGAGCTTCAAAAACTCGGACACTATTGAATGCCATTACAAAGCTCGGAAGATCCAGGATAATATATAACTTCATCTGTGTTCGGCTATTTATTTTGGCAAAAATAAATTGTGAACTATTTTGGCAAAAATAAATATAGGTGTTGTTAATTAATTTTTTATTACTTAAATATTAACTTTTAAGTTTATTTTTTACAGGAGTAATAATAGTTATTATTTTAAATAAATTTAATGTATTCTTAATTCACATGTACACCATTTAAAGATTACTCGTTCCAATTTAATGCAAATTTGTCAAGTGCTCAAATTAAAATTTTTATTTTTGTTTTAAGTACAAACCTCACAAAATGGGGTTAAATTTATGCTTAAAATAAGATAGAAACAACTTGCTAAGGATGTAAGAACAAAATCTTATTTCAAGATAAACAATATTAACTAGATTCATCTTGTTTTAAGCATATTTAGATGTTTGGAGGGTTTCTTTATGGAAAACAAGAGGAAAATAATGATTCATAATATTTTTAATTTTTTTTTTTTTTTAATTTAATTTTTTTTTTTGCAGTGGAAAAAGATAGTGTATATTAGTAATGTGTGCCACAATAAAATGCTCCCTGTTCATATCTCCCTGATGGTTTTGTAGCTAGCACATAATATTTGTAGTCTCCATTGATTCCATCATTGGGTGCAGTGTGCTAGAATAAACTGCTGTTTACATGGAGAGACAGACAGCGAGAAACGGTGATGGAAAATGTGGATGCATTTATTGCACAGCTCATAGCTTTTACTGTTTGAAGCTGTATCCTGCCTGCTGTGAAAATAAGACAAAGAAAAAAAACATTTTATATTACTGAGGAAAATATTGAATCTGTGAAAGATGGCACATACCAGGGCCCATTCAGATCAATATTACTGTCTAGTGTTAGATGTGTATTTACCTTGTACAGCTGTACTCCTATAAATATGGTTTAATGTATTATTGATAGTTTCAAAGACTAAGTGATCAAATATTTTTATGAAATGCAACAGTACGGATATAATAAATTTTGCTAAAATCTTGTTTACCTGTATGATATTCTGATATACTGTTAAATAAACTCTGACAAGGTCTGAAGTTCTTTTTATAGTTCTGATTTACTCATCTAATTGTGTGAGCAGTTATTCATCATACTGAAAGATAATTAAAAACACAAGTGACACTTGAGTGAGTGTGTGTGTGTGTGTGTGTGTGTGTACTTGTTTTCCTTACATTGTGGGGAACAAATGTCCCCACAACGTAAGTAAAACCAGTAAATCTTGACATTGTGGGGACCTTTTATTGGTCCCCACTAGGAAACAAGCTTATAAATCATACAGAATTATCTTTTTTGAAAATCTAAACTAGCAGAACATTTTCTGTGAGGGTTAAGTTTAGGGGTGGGGGGGGGTGTACAGTTTTTACAGTATAAAAACCATTACGCCTATGGAAAGTCCCCACAAAACACATAAACACAACGTGTGTGTGTGTGTGTGTGTGTGTGTGTGCGCGCATGTGCAGAGCTGGTAGTAAATAATCTGCGTTACGCAATCAGATAACAAAAAAATATATTATGCTTTAAAATGTTCATAATCAGATTACAGTTACTTATGGATTACATTATGGATTACATCACACAAATGCATTAGTAGCTAAAAAGTAGTCAGAATACATTCAAATGGCTAATCTAGATAATGTTACAAAGTACAATTTTCGTCATGTAATTTTTAATCAATAACGGACTACAATTCGCAAGTAATCAGTGTGTGTCTCTACTGTTTTTTGTTTTCAGGAAAAGAGTTTTTTCATAAATGTCATGTTGGATCAAGTTTTACAGCAAGGCACCCTTTTAAATGCATTCAAATAGAAATTAGTTTGTTGAAATTGTAGTGATATTTCACAATATTACTGTTTATTTTTGATCAAATAAAGTCTTGGTGAGCACTTCTTTTTAAAAAATGTAAAAAACCTTACTGACCCCAAATTTTGATCTGTGGTGGATAGGGCTATTACATATTTTTATTTATAATATATATTTTGGTTTATATTATTATTATTACTGTTCTTATTCTCCTATATAATTTAAAAAGCATGTTATTGAATGCTACTTAACAGAATTGATATGACTGGACAGTTTGAAATCATTATCAGTTCCCAAGGAGCAAAATAAAAGCCATTTATATTTAGGCAATGAGTGTTTAATAAACTAAATTTGGCATTGAAATTTTAATGAAGTAGCCTAGATTATCACAATTACTGCAGCCAGTCATCAAACAACAACTATTCGTATTCATTGTTCCAACGGAAAACAAGAAAGAAACATCATATCGTGTTAGCATGCTAGTTGTTTTAACAACAACTAGCATGATAACATTTCATTTAAAAAAAAAAAAAAAAAGATACGCCATTTTCGTCGCATTGGCGTAAACTAACAGGTTACACTCTGTCTACACCTAATATATTGTATATATATTGTATATTACACCTATAAATTGTTCTCCAGACCACAAGGTGGCGCATTACACAACATTCATCTTTCTAAAAACAGATTAAAGGGAATGTTCTTTTGACTGATTCGGTTCAAATGAACCCTAAACAACTAGATAATGTCTGAAAAGCACCGAAAACTTCCACTGTGGATGGTAAAATCTGACGTTAAATGCAGTAAAGATAAAGAAGCGCAAAAGAAGAAATCACACGAACCCACAAAACGGATAGCGAAGAAGCGACGAAGGTAGACTCCTTTAAGAACGATCACTTATTAATAATGTGAACGGACGTTTCACGAGAAAGTGTTTTCTCAGTGTCGTCAGGTATTGGATGAACGAGAGGGAGCTCGTGGAAACAGCGCTCGGCATTTTGAGGGATGATAAGGTAAATGGATTTTGACTCGCATAAATGAATTATTTATGCCACATGACACAGAGCTATTATTAATTCTCTTATGTATCGCAGGCATGTGTCACAGAGGAGGCAATGATCATTCCAGAGACGGATGAAGACACGTCTGACTCGGATGGACAGGACAGGACATATGTACCAAACATTGCCGAGCAAGAGACTGTGCCATATCATGGACACTCCATGGAAGAAAGTACCAGGACGAAACTAGACTGCCATTTGAAACCTACTTCAGAGAAGCCTAATGTGGATGAAGAGGCTCTTGACCTTGTTCGTGAGATTTTTTTCACATAATTTAAGACTAAAGTCACTCAAAAGGTTTGTTACAGGTCATTTGACCAAATATTGAAAGAGATACTTAATTATTTACTCGCCCTCAGTCATGCCTGGCTTTCTTTCTAATGTGGAACATGAAGAAGATGATTTGAAGAATGTCACAGCTGCAGCAAAAAGTGCCATAAAAGTAGTTCAAATGAGTTGTCATAACCACTTTAATGATCTTTTTTTGTCTTTTTGGAGCTTGACAGCTTCATAATGGATTATGATGAACTAACAACTATTATCGTGTAGAAAAGAGTTAAACTGTCTTCAGAATTTCTTTGTTTCCCACAATAAAGTCGTCATTTGGTTTTTGAATGACATGAAGGTGAATAAATCTGTTCTTACACATTTCTCTTTTTTATTACAAGCTCTGCTTTTCTTCAGAAAACTTAAATCTAGTTATGATTTGTATGCTCTGTATGTGATTAACCCTTGTGCACATCCACCATTTTAACTGCTTTAAAAATGTATCAGATAAATATTTTTTTCTAATTTTTTTGCTTAAATCTATTAATCAACCTCAGTCCTGATCAAAACTACTAAATTTAAAAAAAAAATAAAATCAGGATTTTAACTCTTTAATTGCCAAATTCATAAATGATGTCACTGATTTGGGAAAAAACGTGTCAAAGATTAGAAACAACATTGGCTTTGATGCGTTGTTAGTTTTTGTGCAGCATCAGATTTTAACGTTTTAAAGAGTTAAAATCCTGAATTTTTCTGTTTTCAGCCACGAACATAACGAAAGGGTAGTGAATTTTCCCACAGAGTACTGTTGAGTTTTTGAAAATTTTCAAAGCATTTTCCCAAAATATGTTTCAAAATAAGATGTCACCAAAAATCATTCCATTTGCTGAAACACGGAGAAAGTTATGGCCAAATTAAGACTCAAAAATTCCCCATAGTGGATGAAAACATCCCGAACAGCACATAAGGGTTAAGGTTGATGGCTAAACAAAGATCATTTCTAAAGCAGCTGCTCTGGTAATTGTCATTGCACTTTCTGAGGTCCTTTGGGCATGAAAGCATCAACAAAAAAAAAATGAGAATGTTAAATTACAAGCAAGAATAAATTGTATATTTATTCATTTTAATTAAATAGTTTACACTAGTGTCTGAGGACAAACTTTCAACTATGAAGATTTTATTTTGCTGCTCGGGAGACAAGAACAGACAAGGTGGTGACACTCCGAAACGGATATCACATGTGTGCAGGTGCATGAGAAAGTGTTTTTATTTGGACTCTCAGAGGACACGTTGAATAAAACATAAGAAAACAGCATAATCCTGGGGAATGTTGTGTTAAAATTCATAAACTAAGCAAAATGAATCAACAGAATGTTATGCGTGACTGTAATTTGTTTACAGACTTTCAAAAAGGGACTAAAATTATCTTCCGATTTACATCAGTTTTCTTGCATCAGAATGTTCAATAGGCTTTAAATGAATTATTTCACCCTACTCTCCTTATCATTTAGTCATATAACCAAATACAATCATGATTGTATTACTTTCATTGATCAGTATCAATAATATCAAACACAATCTCTTGAAATGCACATTAATGTCAAATAATCAGTCCTTCCTGAGGTGGAGATCTCGGCTCTGGCTGGGGACAATCATTACAAACATCCCAACCAGATGCTAATACTGTCGTGAATGGGTCGTGTCTGAAATGTTCCTGATGCTAGTTCATATTTTAAGGTTGCTTCGCATAAGACTAAATTGCGTGATATTCAGATCTGGACTTATACTTTTTAAAATTTCACAGAATCAAAGACGATCAAATTATAATTTAAATGCCTGCAATTAGAAACATTTAAAAATATATATAAATAAATGATGTTTTCATGTGTGCAATAACAATCACAAGCTTTTATGCGAGAATCTTTTTCTATAATGTTATTAAAAAGCTGTCCACTAATTTAAATTCATCCATTTTTGCATCAATCAATATTTTCTTCTACCGATTTATGAATTTATACCTGTGTAACAGTTATTGTGTCAGTGCAGATGGCTCTTTACAGTAACAAATGACAGTCAGCCTCAATATCGTGTATTAACTGAATCCTGGGATTTACAGTTGTGTTTCAAATTGAATAGCGAATGAACAGATCTCTAAATGTGGGTTAGTGTTCGCCGTTCTCAGAAAGAAGTGGCGTCAGGCTGTTCACTTGGCCATCAAAAACACTCATCTAAAGACAAAAGACAACAAGAGTGTCAATGCTCAGTTCTAGAACAATTCAAAAATGATGCCCCCTCCCAATCACTACGTACCGTCTTCGGCTTGTAAACCCCCAGTTTAAAACGACAGCAGACCACGTCTACGCAGAAGCCAACCAAACCATGTAACATGCCTGCAGAAACAAATCACAATCATTGAATCATTTCAAATGAGATATTTGTGATTAGCAGATATTCTCTCCATTTACCTGTTGTTGAGAAAATGCCTCCTACGATGCCACAGAGCCGCACGAGGAACTGCCACAAGGGCATGTGTTGCTCAGTCACCTTCACCATCAGAGAGCTGATGTCATACTTCATAAAGATCCCAGAAACCCCATGACTCCCCGCTGCGTGGTTTATCACTCGCTCCTAAAGGAAAGAGTCCAAATGTGGCACCAGTGATCATCCTTGGGCAATCATGCATACACAATGTACTTTATGAACATAACTTTTTTTAAAATTCAACTTTGTAAAATGTAGCAAATCATGTCAGTTTGATATGCAACTTTAATTCAAACAACAGATGGTTATGAATATATATTTTGAAACTTTAAAGCGGTCTGTACCCGTTCAGTGACTGAATACTGGTGCGTGTCCGCTGACAACTTGTACGTCTGCAGTTTTGTAGGAACAATGGTAATAAAGTACTGGAACATCTGATTATCTAGGAGGAAAAAAAACATAGGGTCATCATGAATTATAAATGTTATTTATAAAGAGCGTTGGGGAAAGTTACTTTTAAAAGTAATACTTTACAATATTGCATTGCTCCCTAAAAAAGTAACAAACTGCAATAGTTACTTTTTATGGAAAGTAATGCATTATGTTGATTTTACTATACAATGCAATTTTAGTAAGAAAAAAAACAAGTTCAAAACATTTTTGACAAATGTAAAGGGCCTTTCACACCAAAAGTGAAACGAATAAGCTTTAGGCTGAAGGAAATGCAGATTCACGGCTGTACAGTAGAGGGCGCAGTTCAAACAAACCTTACAGCTGTGAATAAGATGCAGGAGAAGAAAGTTAAACACTCTTACTTAAGCAATAAAAACAAAAAATTAAATGTTTAACCAAAGTAATTTTTGGTAAATAGTGTGATTGAAAGTCAAAGGTCAGCAGTATAGACATTGCTTAATAAAGTGAGATTAAATACATAAAGTATATTTGTATTAATATATTTAAATTATTGCAGGTTACAATAGCCATCATTTTCACACAGCACATCTACACCTTCTTATTTCTCTCAGCATGGGGACAGAAGAGCTGTCGGTCAATAAATGGGAAAACGTTTTTGAAAAAGGAACAGACATTTTGTTGTAAATTTTAAAGTAATGAGTTATTGTACTAGTTACTTGAAAAAAGTAATCTGATTACATAACTCAAATGTGTTACAACACTGTTTATAAAGTCATATTTAATATAATATAAATGCATTTTTATATACTAATAAAATAAACTTAATTTTTACATTTATAAAAAATTAAATTAAGGATAAAGAATTATATAGATTGAGAAAAATGCAAAAAAGACAATAACTTCTGGATTTAAATATAGACACACACACACATACACATGCTAATAATATGATTTGTATAAAAATGTAATTGAATTAGAAATAAATTAAATATTTTTATTAATTATGTTGTTATTATTGTATTATTATTTATAGACACTTTTTTTCCTGAAATTTTTGATAAAAAGTTGCAATCACTTACGATCTGCAGACACTTTTTCTGTGCCATCCAGTGGATTTAATATGCCTGGTATTTCCTCTCCAAAAGACAGATGGTCTATCCGATGGGAGAAGTTGTACGCTGAAAAATAAAACAGTCCTTATTAGCAAACTGACCTTTTGGACATAAAACTTACGGTACGATTTCATTTGTTAGAGGAACAGATGTTGCCTTCTAGTCTGCATGCAAAAGCACAAGATATGTTTCGCATAGAATAAGCCATTCAGATGATATCTGTAGCACTTTTCTAGAACAAGGCTATGAATAAACTATGTTAGGGTCTGAAGAAACTCTTCAGCTTACTCTCATGGCTGACCAGGGCCGCTAGATGAGCATGACCTCGAGGATGCGGGATGGCCCTGAAATGAACATGAAATAAACAGACAGCAGATGATATTCAGTCTCATTCAAAGGTGTACATCATCTGACTACATTAACAATCAAATGACATAGATTTGTAAAGTAAAAATGTAATTGGATGCCAAAAACAGAATGAAATGAAACATACTTGCCAACAGTGATGTGGAAATTTCCTGCTACTTTATTGACATAGAGGTGTCCATGAATCCGGCAGGCGTTTAGAGGCTGTGTGGGGTCGTCTTCCCTACACAGTCAACAGAAAACGACAGGACAATTCTTATTTTTTATGGAATATTGCAGTATTTATTATAAATGATTTATCCGTGCACATCATTTGTTTTATTCATGTAATTTTTATTCAAAATATCTTCTCCTCCCTCTTGCAACGACATCTCTTCTCTAATGACGAGGGCGGGATCGACGACACTCACATGAGATCGACCAATAGCAAATCACAAGCATCCAACAATCGAATCAAATTCCGATGGACAAAATCAAGCCCCGCCCCACATTTATTCTCGTTGGAAAAGCTTTTACTCGGGTATATACATCACAATGGGGAATCAAAGATTATCATAACTTCCGTTTCATGCCGACATGTGGCGTAATTCGTTCTCGTACAGTGTCGTGGGTTCTGACCTGGGTGGGAGAGCAGTGGGGGCACCTTTCATGACATTCTTGAACAGAACATCCTGGAGTGAATGTTCCTCGCGCAGACGGTTCTGAATGAGCAAAAGTGTTCTGAGGGACACAAAAAAGATTTCTCTTTTAATAATCACATCTTTATATTAACAAATATATGACATTACAATTGTGTCCTAAGGTCACAGTTGAAAATGTAATCAAAGATAATACCTGTGCCAGATTCTCTGCTGAGGAGAAAGGTCAAAAACAACCTGCGAAAGAGTCATAAACATGTCATGGCACAACTATAAAATATACTAGGAAATAATTAACTCTCAGATACCCACGGGTTCATACTGCAGGCCGTCAGACGCCACCATCGTCTCAGCGAGATCCAACACATCAGCACCAACAACTGAAATATTTTTTAAATTCTATAGATTAATGACAAATTTATTTTAAAGTCATACAATACATTACTATTGTAGCATTTACTTACATTGGCACCTCATGGCAACTGTGATATCAATGTTAATTCGTAGTTTGCTGCAAGATGAAAAACAAAATGTTAGGTTTTTTTAAATGCGCATCTTACAGCTATATTGTATGCAGATACAAAAAATACTGTTATGTAAAAGAATCACCTAGTAAAATCCTTATCCACTTCATACTCGTACTTCATCCAAGTGTCCCGATACACAAAGAACTCAAAGAAGGCCAAGAGTGCCATGGCCGTGAACGCCAACACAGACACTGAGAAAGAAAAAAATGATTTAATTTGCTTTATGATGCTTCAATTTTGAGATCATTTGAGAAGTCAGAAAATATCTAGCTAGCTATCATACACACATCAGGGTTATAATAGTTAACAAAAAAATAAAACTACTAAAACCATAAAAAAGTTCTTTATTTAAAATAAAGGTACAGTTAAATAAAATATTAATAAACATATTTTATTTCAGCTATTTGACAAGGAAACAGTTCTCTTTTTCATTTAGTTTAACGTGATGTACTAAAATAAATAAAAAGTAATAAAAACTCTATATACACATACAAAAACACAACCAAATGAGGAAAATATAAAGAAGTCATTTACTCATCTGGCAGACGCTTTTATCCAAAGTGACTTACAAGTGAGAAGTTCCCCTTCTCATCCAAAACATCCATTTTAAAATAAAATAAAAACTATTAACTATACTACATACTATACTATATACTCCACTAGTACTTATACTAACAATTACAATAGCACTGATACATTCGTGAATATATATATACAGTCTCATTTTGACAAATGAAATCTCAGCTCATCTCACCAGTTCCTCCAGTCGCTGTTGTCTCCACATAACTCTCAGGAACCTTGGGAAAAGCATCCAACTCCTTCACAAAGTTCAGGGCTTTCTTTTTGTTCAGCCTCCTCATCGTCACAGCAGTTGTCTGTTATCGTCCTCATGAATTTAGGCTGCAATTCATCATTTGTACATGAAGAGGAGTTGCATTTCCACACACATTTATGAGCAGTAGTTACATCAACTTACTATGTTATTAGCATACAATGCTAAATATGCGAAAAGCTTAAATACATATAAGTTAGGACGAAGAGCTGTTTTGATTGTAAACATCTTTTAAAGTTAATTTATTTTAACAATTTGTGAACGCTCAACTATCTCAGTTGTCTATGGTTACTGTTAGCCACTGCTAGCCGTGTACTTGTCTGGCTTGCCATTTCACTAATTTAGTTCTATACCTACCTTGAAATGCTATTTAAAGGGGTTCATTGTTTATTATACAATATTCAAATAAATAATCTTCTTTTACATTAAGCGTTTCATGAAATAACAGGCAGAAATGTACAGGACTCGAAACAGAGGGACGCTGATGCGTTGTAGTCGCGAGCTTCCGGTTCGGGGAATTATGGGGAATGTAGTCATTTTACTGTTAAAAAAAAATTGTGGATTCGGAATATAATACTAGCATATCTTATTATGTTTTAGAAATAGTAAGATTGGTAGACTACTCCGAATTTGCAGTACAAAATCCATGCAAACACCTTGCATACTGTGACGAAGCTTTTATTCATGACATTCAAAAAAAATAATACTAAATAATAACTAATGCGGTTTTAACATGAAATTTTACACAACACCAGGTACACATGTATTTAACTGTATCGTCATCTTTGGAACTGTTTTTATCTGCAAAAAAAATTGATTTTCTAGGCCATTAACACAGCTGTCATTTAAATATGTAAAGTTGTAACATAAAACTGAAAACACAAAATTAGTAGCACAATTTCACAGAGTAAACGTTAAGCTGTAGACTTGCATCTTTAAGCGGCACCTGGGTGTAGTAAACACCATATTATGAATTTAAATGTCAGCTGAATCCGGACCCTCGTCCCGTAACACTGCCGGTTCATGACTGTCAGAGGTTGGTGTGCCGCTGTTCTCTTGAGAGGGGTCTTCAGAACAGCAGCTAATGGTGGGTGATATCACGTCAGGGCTTGTGTCACATGACTCTGTGCTCTGTTCGGACGTCGCAGTGGTAGTGATGGTGGTGGCCACACTGGGAGGGATGGGGTCAAACTCATCATCATCATCCTCCAGGTTGGAACATTCATTGATGTCTTTTGAAAACAAAGTAGTTTGATTACACAACATGAGAAAAACTGGTACAAAATTAAAAATGCACTAAATATTTATATTATGCACTACCATTCAAATGCTCGGGATACTTGAATGATAAAAAAAATACAGTAAAAACTGTAATATTGTGAAATATTATTACAATTTATTATACTATTTGAATATATTTTAAAATGTAATTTATTCCTGTTATCAAAGCTGAATTTTCAGCATCATTACTCGAGTCTTCAGTGTCACATGATCCTTCAGAAATCATTCTAATATATTGATTTGCTGCTCAAGAAACATTTATTATTATTACCAATGTGGAAAACAGTTGTGCTGCTTAATATTTTTGTGGAAACATACTTTTTTTTCCAGAATTATTAAATGAATAGAAAGTTTAAACAGCATTTATGTGAAATATAAATCATTTGTAATATTATCACTGAATAAAAGTATTATTTTCTTTTTTTATCCACTTTTTAAGTGTAATGTATATTAGTGATTTTAATTATTTTTTTATCAATAAATACTTCATATTCAATTGTAGATGTTAATTTCTAGTAATTTAGATTACTTTTTGTCATTATTTAGCTGTAAATGAAAAAAATAATGCTAGATTGTTGCAAAAATAAGATTTAAGATTTAACTTCAGTGTTTTGCTAGAAATAATGTTGTTTTAACATGGGCAAAACTATTGACTTTTGTGTTTTTCTTCTTTATTTACTTTGACAAAATAGTATAAATTGTCCATATCATACATTTGTCAATTAACTTCCATAACATAATTATCTAGAAATTAATTATTGCCAGTTTTAATCATAGTGTATTTCAATTTAAAATACTGCATAATAACTTACTGCTAAAGGCCTCGGGATATTGTTTCGCAACCTTGCCTTTTAAAGTCCTGAGGAAACACAAAATCATGTTAGGAAATGACTCGTTTCACCACACTTTGTATTATATATATATATATATATATATATATATACATATATATATATATATATATATATATATATATATATATATATATATATATATATATATATATATATAATGTATATATTTAGACATTGTTTGCACTTTCAACTTCTACAATTTGCCCCAAATTTTATCAGGACAACCCAGCTAGAATTTATCAATGTTATCATAAGCTTGCTTGTAAAGGAACAAGAAATGTGCACATCAGATCTTAGGTGTCCCACCTTATAGTTAGGATGTGAATATATAATACCTTATTCGTCTGAAGATGCTGTCCAAGTCTTTCTTCATCTCTATTAATGTACGGGTGTGCATTAGAAAGTGTTCATTCATCTGTTGTAAGCGCACATTGGACAGCCCATTGAAGTTGATTAGCATCTCATTGGTCTTCTCAAACCGGTCAAGCCTGGAAGACATGCAGCAAAATCAAACATCTGTACACATGCTGCCTAGGTAGGTCACTCACTAGGTAGGGAAACCCACATATGTCTCTGAGCTTGAATGATGGCGTTCACATCCTCAGAGTTCACCATGCTGAGCATCCTGTTGCAGAATATTCCCGAGGCGGTGGGCTCCATGATGACACTTTTCACAAAACACAAGATAGTAGCGTTACTAATAAATCAAATCAATAATGAACTGAGAGATACAAGTACAGTCGCTTACGTGGTTATATTCACTCTCTGACTAGGTTTGTTTATAAAAAAGTCTTCATTTGATGCTAACTTTGGAGTAGTTCGACGTAAATGCACACACTGATATATTTGTGAAACGATAAAACAATTTACCGCACCGAAAAGCAGGCAGACATTTTTGTTGTGATGCTGTCACATGATCACATGACAGTGAGGTCTTGTGGGAGGCGGGGTCACGGATATTTTGTGAGCGTTGATTGGCTCTCCAGAAAAAACGGCGTGTTTGAGTTTAATTAAAATCTTAAATGGTTGAATAATTTTATTTCATATTCTATACCGAAAAACAATTAATAATGCCTGTTTAACACACGCTATTTTTCAACATCATAGTGTAAAATTATATTTTTGTGGTCTCATTAAAATTTCATGTCTTTTTTTACATTGAAAAAACTATCATAATTATTATCATGTATTTAAATATTTCAGTTAAAATTATGTCACTTACTGCACAGTAACTATCACATAGTTCAGCCACTTTTGTCTATTGTATATAATTAATATTAAATAATTATTATACTTAAATAATTATGAATAATTTACGTTTAAAATAATTTTATTCATATTTAATATTAAATAATAATTTACAATGACTATTTCAGGCAAAGGTATGTCACATGAAGAGGATAAATCGTTCAAGCACTTTTGAAATGTGATCTAAAAATCATTTAATCTGCACCACAACAGAGCACACTGCAATATCACTTCAAATCAGATCCTGTTTAAGAGCTTCTGCCTCTGGCCGAGTCCTGCTTCACCTTCACACACACCAACAAACACTGTGCTGGCTCTGGTTGTTACCGCGGAGCGCTCAGACAGTCCTGAAGGCATCTCAGGTTCTTTTGAAGATCGTGGGAAATGTCACAGTGAATTCTTCAATAGTCTTTGCATGATTTGTTTCTGCTAGACATTTGCACGTGCAGGTTCCACTTCCGTCTTTGACCTTAAAAGGTAACAAACACTAGCTAGCTGACGTATAACTGAGAAGAACATATTTAACATGAATTTATTTCCATTAAAATATAAACAAAAGCCCCTTGAGGCGAATATTTCTTAATTGAATAATACTATTAATTTAATTTTTAATGATAAATATCGTTATTAATCACAAATAATGATAAAATGCTCTTATTTAATAATAAAATGATATAATAATGCAATAATATAATTTAATAATTATTATTTCATCATTATGATTTATAAAACGATATTATAAATATGAATAATTGCTTTAAGATTTTTACGTTTATGCCGTTGTACTTTGGCGGTTGTCCAGTGAGTGGCAGTAAACACAGATTCAAAACTGACACTCGCTCAGTGAATTATCATAGAAGAAGCCGTTCGCGCAGTCGAGCTCTTCACAGGAGTTCAGCAAAATCTATCACGATATAACAGTTACCCGTATTATTGAAAGGATTTAGTTTTGACAACAGGTGATGAACTTATTTTATTAGTTTTATAAAACCGACGACGGAAAAAGTAGCTTATAAAGCCGTCGCGTCCTGTAACGTTACATCTAGCTGGCTAACATTAGCATCTCCCCATCTAACGTTCGATACTTGATTTGTCCCTCTGCAATATTCCTTATTTAAGTGTATCCCCGAAAAAAAAAGAGTTATTTTTTAATATAAAACTCAAAGCGTATTTTAATCTCATTTCAGTTGGTCAGAATGGCATCAGACTGGATTGGCAGTCTTGTTTCAATCCACTGTGGAGCAGCTCTAGGAGTGTATCAAGGAGAAGTATCTTCAGTAGATCAAACCAGCCAGACCATCTCTCTCAGACATCCCTTCCACAATGGAGTCAAGTGCACTGTGCCTGAGGTCACTTTCAGGTAAATAATAAAATGAGGATCCTAAAATCTAGATATATAAAATATATATCTATATATTTTTATCCTTTATGAACTTCAGAGATGTTTTTAAGTTGGACAACATTGTCTCAGTGGACATATTCTACTTTTTTTGTGGTATTTTGAAGACCAATTCATAATACAACATTTGATACTGGATCATCAGAATCTGAATATCAAGCACGATTAGTTACTGTTTTAAACAGGTACACCTTTCTAATCAACAGTGCCATGGACATTAAAGTTCTCAAAATCCTGGAGTTCCGTAAGAGCTTCAATGAAGTGCCGAAGCAGAATGGTCCAGACTCCAGTTCCACATTGACGCCGCATGGCGGACGCAAGGACAAGGGTGGTGGTGTCCCAGTCAACAGCGCTCCAATGACAGTACCTAATAAAACTGAACCCAAATTGCAGGAAGGAGGGGTGTCTCCGGTGCCACACTACTCCAAGAGTTACGGTGAACGTCACATGGACAACGTGGCTGGCCAAAGTAAAGGCTTTAGACGAAGACACAACTCCTGTGAGTCTCATGTGTCATTAGATTTTAACTTTTCTTTAAGATTTTAAGTATCTTTTCACTCTGAGGACAATTGAGGGACTCAAACACAAGTATTATAAAAGGTTCGAACAATCAGTGATGCTCCAGAAGGAACAGGATGCGTTATGAGCCGGAGGGTGAAATAAAAGATTTTATTTCTCTGCTGAAATAAGAGGTAACTTTCCTCCATCTCGTTTATAAACAAGGACTAAAATAAAGCAATTTAATGTGGATTAATTATCGATTATAGAATTAAAAACTGATAAAAAAAAATCATAGTTTTTTCAACCCTAATACTAACAAGAACTTTTGTATATATGTACACCGATCAGGCGTAACATTATGACCACTGATGGGTAAAGTGAATAACTCTGATTATCTCTTCATCACGGCATCTGTTAGTAGGTGGGATATTTTAGGCAGCAAGTGAACATTTTGTCCACAGAGTTGATGTTAGAGGCAGGAAAAATGGGCAAATGTAAAGATTTAAAAAGACTTTGACAAGGCCAAATTGTGATGGCTAGACGACGGCCAGAGCATTTCTAAAACTGCAACTCTTGTGGGATGTTCCTGGTGTGCAGTGGTCAGTATCTATCAAAAGTGGTCCCAGGAAGGAACAGTGGTGAACCGGTGACAGGGTCATGGGCGGCCGAGGGTCATTTATGCACTTGGGGACCGAAGGCTGGACCGTGTGGTCTGATCCAACACACGAGCTACCAAAGCTCAAATTGCTCAAGAAGTGAATGCTGGTTATGATAGAAAGGTGTCAGAATACAGTTTGTTGCGTATGGGGCTGTATAGCCTCAGACCAGTCAGGGTGGTGGCATCACGTGGATGGCCAGGTCGTGTACCTGGGGAACACATGGCACCAGATGCCACAGCACACCTTCAGAGGTCGACTGGAGTCCATGCCTCGACAGAACAAGGCTGTTTTAGCAGCAGAAAGTGGACCAACACAATATTTGGAAAGTGGTCATAATGTTATGCCTGATCGGTGTATGTGAAAGTAACTAATTCCAACTTT
This sequence comes from Zacco platypus, assembly GCA_038088235.1. Taxonomy (NCBI): domain Eukaryota; kingdom Metazoa; phylum Chordata; class Actinopteri; order Cypriniformes; family Xenocyprididae; genus Zacco; species Zacco platypus. The sequence goes on along the minus strand of CM076063.1, from coordinate 11,360,040 downwards.
AATTTTGTTTCTAGGGTCATCTAGTTGCAGAGGTCAAAATCAGGCCACACCGAAAAAGAACGGCCTGAAGAATGGAGGTCACATGAAGAACAAAGATGATGAATGTTTTGGCGACGGTATGGACGATGTTCTCGATGAGGACTTTGATTTTGAGGGAAACCTCGCACTGTTCGACAAGGCTGCAGTGTTCTCACAGATCGATTCGTCAGAACGGCGAGGCAATGGTGCGAGATCTCGAGGGACGCCTGGAGAGCAAACACCATCGCGATACCGACATGACGAAAACATCCTTGAGGCCAAACCCGTCGTCTACAGACAGATCACCGTTCCACATAATGCAACGAAAGAGTATAGCACTGGTAAGAATCTGACCTCATGAACTGTTTAATAATTTAGCTTCCTTTAACTTAATTCATGCCATTTCTCCCAGACTCAGGGCTGGTGGTCCCCAGCATCTCTTTCGAGTTGCACAAGCGTTTGTTAGCTGCAGCAGAAAGTCATGGTCTCTCTCTGGAGCGCAGGCTTGAGATGACGGGCGTATGTGCGAGTCAGATGGCCCTCACGCTACTTGGAGGCCCAAACAGGTTTGTGGGGCTTACACAGAAATTGCATAATCATAAATATCTTCAGAAAGTCTGGTTATCATTGATCTGGTTCTTTTCGTAGACTTACTCCAAAGAATGTGCATCAACGGCCCACAGTGGCCCTGCTGTGTGGACCACATGTCCAGGGCGCTCAGGGCATCAGCTGTGGCCGTCACTTGGCCAACCATGAAGTGGAGGTCATCCTTTTCCTGCCAAACTTCGTCAAGATGTTGGAGGCCATCACCAGTGAGCTTGCACTCTTTGGGAAGACGGGAGGCAAACTGGTTTCTAATGTGAAAGGTGTGGCACTGTTGCATCTACATTTAATAATCATGCATAGCATAATATATTGGTATTTATTAGGGATGTCAATTTATATAAATTCCCATAATCAATTAGTTGATTAACCTTAAACCCTTAGCAGGGGTGCTACTGAGTTATGTTACTTAAAGGATTGGTTCACCTTAAAATGAAAATTACCCCAAGCTTTACTTGCCCTCAAGCCATCCTAGGTGACTTTCTTCTTTCTGATAAACACAATCGGAGTTATACTGATAAATTTCCTGGCGCATACAAGCTTTATAATGGCAGTGAACGGGGTCAATGAGTATGAAACTGAAGTGCATCCATCCATTGTAAACAGACTCCACACAGCTCCGGGGGCCTTCTGGAGCAAAGCGTAAGAAAAATATCCATGTTTAACAAGTTAAAAAGTAAAACATCTAGCTTCCGCCAGACCACCTTTCGTATTCAACTTACAAAGAAAGTGTAATGCCTCTCGCAGTTCAAAACACTTACACTACGTACTACGCCTTCCATATTCACGAAAAAAACGTAACTGAAGCAATGTGCAGATTGTGTTCATCAGAAAGAAGAAAGTCATATACACCTAGGATGGCTTGACTAAAGCTTGGGGTAAATTTCATTTTAAAGTGAACATCCTTTAACCACTTGTTTAATCTGCTCAAAATAGGTGTCTTTTTAAAGTTGAGAAGCTTGGCTTTACAGTGAATGTAGGGAATATTATCATCACTTAACAAGTGATTTTAATTCGCTGACATATTAGAAGTGCTCCATTTTTATTGCATGGAAAATAGGATTTGTAAAGTCATAGTAACCTACATAACAGACTTGTTTATATGTTGTTGAAAAGGTCTCAAGCATAATTGATTTAGTTGGAGACCAAACTATACCAAGTATTTATATGAAAAAGCGCTGCCGACGCAAGTGCAAACAGTATACATTTATTTTTTGCGCCACGTTTTGTTGACTTTGCAAAACATTAGTAGACCGTAGTAGATGGCATATCTCTATTTAGAGCAGGTTTTCTCAAACGAGCCCAAACACAACATAAGACAATGTAGATCATGGAGTGACATGACATGCTGCTTGGCTAAAGCTATAGGTTTTCCGGGATCCAATCGTGTAGCAATTAGCAATCATGACGCAGTGTTTTTCAGCCTCATTTGAAAGTTCAACCAATGGGAACTGGCGGGTATAGTGGGTAGGGACGATCTATAGCAAGGATTGAAATTGTGACCATTTTGGTTGTATGTGCTCCCAAAATTTAGTCTGTGCGACCTCAAAATATATTTGCGAGCATTTGTTCGAGTGCAAATAATTCTTGTTATTCGACCTGTTTTCTAGAGATGCACTGGTCGACCAGCCATAAATCGAACTAGGTGTTTTTTGCTCCAAACACGCGATCGGTAATCAATAATTTAGTTTTATTGGCTGGTGTCTGTTCTGGACTTGCACACAAATTGCAGTCATTTCCCAAAATGTAATTTGTGTGAAAATATTACGAAGTCTTTAAACAGGACGTTAACAGGCGAAAGATGGAAAGTGCTGAAGACTGATGCAAAGAGGAGAACACAGAGGAAATACTGTACCAGTCATTAGCTCATCGTTAATGATGCACGAAAAATATAAATGTAGAATTGGAGGTGGTGTTTGTCAATGTATCCATGAAGGAAACTGATTGTCTTTAGGAAAGTTTCAATGGCATTTTCATTTCCTCTTATCTCTGTATGAAGTAATATTTATAAGTGCAGTGCTGCTTTGTGTACAGCATTACTCAGACACCATTGCTGTTCCATAAGCGCCACCTACTGTCAGAGAGTGAATTTGCATTTTAATTCAAACAGTCTCCTGTTTGTTTTGTGCAGGTATGTAGCATAATTTCACAAATCTGAAGTCAGACCATTCTGTTTTTACTTTAAGTCCTATAATTAAATCTAATTTAAAGCAAAAACAACTGCTCATGCTACATGTATGTACCATCTTTGTTTGGACCATAATTAAAATGCAGTGGTCCCTCTAATTAAAATGGCTAAGCAAATTTGATTAAGCAAATTTACTTGTTTATTTGCTCTATAACAAGCCAAACTGGTCTTAAAGAAAAACAAAAAATGGCAACCGGTTTCGAAATTATTTGCCAGCAAAAAACCCCCCCCCAAAAAACAATAATAAAAAATAGAAATTGGCCATGAAAAATCGTTGGTTCATCACTACGGTTTTTATTTCTCAAAAAATAAAATGCGGTGTTTTTTTTAAATAAAAGAAATGTTTATAATGTATATATAAATTGTAGTTGTGGTGATCCTTAATTTTCGGTGGGTGCTCCTAAATTTTTGCTGGTGCTCCTAACTTTTTGAAGTTAGGAGCACCAGTGCTATCAAGTAAAGTTAATTTCGAGCCCTGTGTAGAGACCAATTGGACACTGTTTTACAGCTGGAGCGCACTTGGATTGGTTTGATCGCTCAGATTGACAGGTCTTGATTTAGCGCTGGAAGATCATCATTCATCAACCAGGACTTGTTTATTCTATGTACTTTTCTTGTGGCGTTGACACAAGTAAGTAGTTCTTACGTTCAGCAAAATCACTTGTTTGGAGGGTTTTTTGGACCCTTGGTTAATTATGCTAGCCTAATCCATTGCATGGCTTGAAGACATTAATACATTTAGAATATTTACGGCGCGCTCGCTTCATTTTGGTTGTGTCTTGAAGGGATACAGCCACGGCCGGAAGTGAGGCAACCTCAGGATAAATAACCGTAAATTAAATGTGCTACTTTTTACTTGTTTTATTAACATCTACACCTACCACAACCCTAAACCTACCCTTACAATACTGCAAATACAGTTGTTAAATAAATAAATAAATCTTAAATGACGCAATATTGATGTGCGCATGCCCAGTGGCCGTAGCTGTAACCCTTCTAGTCTTTACCCTTCATTTTTCCTTGTGTCTGCAGCACGTATTTTGCGCATGAGCCGCACGCACCTCAAAACTACGAGCTGTAATGATGACCTTGCTTAATCGACCGTCGATAAGGTTTATTGCTTAAATTATTGACAATCTTTAGTTTATATATAGTAGCCACATTTTTTATACATTTAAACCATTTTATAATATTAAGATATTTATTAATATATTAATATTACATAATAATTTATAATATATTAATATTATATATTTATAAATATCATTCTTGGTTGATATTGGAGATGCTGTAATGCTCACTTAAAGTTAATCTTTTGATAAATTAAGTGAGAAATGAAGCATATAAAAGGAACAGACTCGCGAGCGTGTCGAGCGTACATCCCTTTCTCACAGACGTTGCTGAAAAGTTTATTTTGGTTGGATATGTCAGTAGCAAAGGAAGTAAAACGATGCACCTATTACTAATGTTACTTGACGGTAAGAATAGAGTGTACTTCTGTTGCATGCGCTTAATCGCTCACTCAGCACACATGCATCAGTTGGATTAAAACTAAATCATATCATAATCTAAATCATATTTTGCCTAAGTAAAAACATGAAGTGTTACATGATTTATGTATAACGTGGTTCCCTAAATATTTACAGGAAAATGTCATGTGATTACTGTGCTGCTGCACTCGAGTGGCTCTAAATGTGCACTGTGTGAAATATGACAGAACAATAGAATTAACAGTGAACAGAAACAGAAGCTCAGACAATACATTTTAACAAGCATAATTAAGCGTAAAAATACATTTATTCATTTATTAAAAATAAATGAAGGAAACCTCTATTTGCTGAGCAAAATAAGCTTACTAATGTGATTCATGTTCTTTTGGGTTGTCCAATATTTGAAACAGTTATTATATTTAAATTATTTAAATGATTATATTAAAATTGTTTTTTTTTAAATTACAAATGCAATGAAAATACAGGTATCGGTACTCTGTATCAGGTAGCACCAAAAAGGAAAGTATTGTATGTGTAGGAAGATCTATTGACAGGAATGCAATATAATATACACTGTTATATAATATAATATAAAATGTTTTCAGTACTGTATTTAGACCTTACATAATGTTTTTATTACCTTAGAATGAGCCATCTCGATCTACATACACCGCGGGTCCCCTAACATGCCAAGTCGCCATTTTGTGCCGGCATGAATCTACAGTAGCCCTAAATAGACAAACTACTCTACAGAATGTTTCGTCACTGTTGTTTTCGTTCTACATTGTTGTTGGAGGCAAATTTTATTGTCACTAGGTTGGATATATTAGTAGTCGTCTGATTTATTAGAAGCTGAGACCTTTCTCTGCTGTCTCGACAAAATCTTCGTCCTGTGTCGACCACCGTAGTTTCTATTTGTGCTTCAAAACGGAGGGGCGAGCGGTGAATCGAGCCGCAGCCTCGCCGCTAGATCCTGCTAAAATTTACACACTGCGCCTTTAATGTAATTATCCAGACCTTATCCCTACTCCTATTAAAGAATATGAACAACATTAAAGAGCAACATTGGGCTTTATCAACAAAATGTTATTGGATCACCAGGTGTAATCCAGGCATTTTTTTTCCATCAACACATTTGGTGCATGAAACCTTTAGCATGGTTTCTGTATCTCACATACGTTCCTCAAACACCCACCTGATGCTTTGTTTAGATGGGCTTGGAAGTCTCGGAAACTTCCACTCTGAATTGCAAAAACACATTTACTCTGCATCCACCCACCCTCCTTACATAATATTCCAGAACACCTATGAAAGTCAGTGACTTCTTAAATGACTTCTGTGTTAAAAATCAAACTACATCAGTAACCCTTATTCTAATCATCCACTCATCTCAAACAAATGTCATTTTGCCCTCAGACTTGCCCGAGACGCCAGTTGACCTGGTCATAAACTGCCTGGACTCGCACGAAAACGGATTCTTGAGGGACCAACCCTGGTATAAGGCCGCCGCCGACTGGGCCAACCAAAATCGAGCCCCTGTCCTGAGCATCGACCCTCCAGTAAGTGGACAGGCACATGCCGTGGAAGCGAAATGGTCACTTTCTCTGGGCCTCCCGCTGCCTCTGTCCGAGGGCGCCGGCCGAGTCTACCTATGTGACATCGGCATTCCCCGACAGGTATTCCAAGAAGTGGGGATCAAATACCACTCCCCCTTCGGATGTAAATTCGTCATCCCGCTACACTCCGAATAAGCCTTTGTGGTCAAGGCTCACTGAACCTGCCTTAAAGATTTTTAGAATGAACATATGTCGGTTTGAATGTTGCAGCAGAACTGGAACTTCTCAGTCTTTTTTTTTTTTTTTTTTTCCCTCAAATTCTTCTCTACTTTTGTGATGATTCCTATCATAGGGAAGTGATGGAAAATGATACCAGCACCTAATATGTCAAAAGTGGAACCAATATCAGTATAGTCAGCATCTGCTTCATAATTCTTACAATAATCTTCCACACAGCCGCTTTAATATGCAAAGGCTAATCTTTTTAGATGAAACAACTCTCATAACCCATTCATAAATTATGCAGGTATTCCACAAAAACATTAAAACTGGCTCACACTTAATGCAACTTAATTGGTCTTGTGGCATGTTTGAATCTTATTTTCTTACTTTCAGCATCTCAAATAGAATAATTTGCGTTTAGTTTGTAGTCGGATGACTTTCATTTTTTGCATAGAAAAATGTGCATTTGATGAGGGTTTTGCCTTTTTTCGCCCTTTTTTCGTGCCAGATTGATCAATGTTATAGGCACTGAGTTTGAGGCAGTTTATTGCTTGCAAAAATGTCTTCTTTCAAAGCGTTATTTGCTTTGTTGACCAAGCCCAGTGTGCTGTAAATATGACAGATTTACTGGGTTCTTATCAGTGATAAAATGTTGCACACTTGAATGGTAAGGTAAATGTACTAAAACTGTTTGTGATACTGGTTGCCATTGGACCATTACTGACCATTTTAAGCAGTCATTGGCCAATGCCACAAATTTTCTTACGTTAATATTCATTGTTGTGCTTTACCTCATTTCCTTTTTGTTTCGGCTCTTAGTACTTAAAATAATGCTCATTAGATCCTGCTTTAAATGGGTTTCAGATGGAGTCAGTATTGCTTGTTTGATTACATCAAACAAGGCTCTTTTATTAAGAGAGATGCTCCATGCTTTGCAATAAACCTGCTTGCTTAAATCATTTTGTGATTTTATGATAGGTTGTATTGTGAGCACAAACCCCTTTCAGAGCAAAGCGTCAGTGTGTGCTGCTCACGCGGTACTTTTGGGTAATGAATGATGTTTTCAAAAGCACTGATGAAGACAAAGAAATTTTTGTTTGTACCTGCAGATTATCCTATGCCTTCAAAGTTTAAATAAGCAGCACTTACTGTTCAGGATCCATATGCGACAATGGACTTAAAATTGTTTCACAGCTGTAATGATGTACTGCTTTCACTTATTTTTTTTACTAAATGTTTTTTTTTTTTAAGTTTTATTGTGACATCTTCTAAATTTGAATATTTTTTGTTTCTTCGTTCTGCCACATTTAATTTAGTGTTTTTTTTTTTTTCTTCTTCTGCTTCTGTTTTCTGTTCACAAGCCCCATTCATGGTTTGGGCATAATGTTCATTGTTCGCTTTTTCTTTTTTGGTTAAGCTATGTACAATCTAGGGGTCACGTCACTAAAGTTGACCTTCCCAGATGTTACAGTTTGCTTGTCATAAGTGTTTAGAAAATTTAGAAACCAACAGACCTTACACATCAGCTACTCTCAGTCCTGGGAAAGAATTAAATGTGAATTTTGACTTTTCTTTTAGTTTTTTCTGTTGATGTTTGTGTCTGTAAGGTCATTGGTGCAGCCTCTGATGGCTGTCGAAGAGCCGTTGGGCTCCTTGAAATTAGCTTTTGAGCTTGTAAGCAAAGACTGAATGAAAAAAGGCAATTATTGAAAGCATTAATAAGTTTATTATGCTAATGAGATTGCACTGTCCATGTTTTGAGAACAAAAAAAGTAAAGGTCCATCTTATAGTAGATGAATACAGATAGGAGAATATGTATATCTAATTATACAGCAGTTACAGAGTAAATCCAGCACTAAAAGTGTTGCTAAAATCATTTGCTGGTCTTTGACTTGTTACTTGAGAATAAAAATATTACTGCTGTACAACTTTTTTTTTTTTGAACACTTAGTTATAAAAAAAATCACCTGCAGAGGCCAGTTGTAATTTTCAATTGAATATTGCTTGATACCTGAGCACTACATGTGTTTAAATGTATGTTAAAATGCAGGTTAAATCATTCCTCTGTAGGAGTTCTAAAAACTATGACCAAACTCTGTTGAGCAATTTAAAAAAAAAAAAAAAAAAGAAAATGTGAAAACGTTTTGTTATCTGGTGATGCTCAATGACATCATTGAATACGTTTCTGAAGGTTCCGAGAGGTTTTGTTCAGTATCAAAAGTTAAAAGCTACTTTCCATTCTTTTTTTTCCATTCTTATGCCTTTTTCTTTACAAAAGCATGAGATAAAGGTTGTCATCGTTGGGTAATTTTATCATTTATCTCTGCACCTGTTGTATAAGGCAACACGATTCAGTAAACTGGTTTAGACAACGCAATCATTACCATTAATTGTGAATTAGTGGCATATCTGTTCAACATAATTCTGATATCACTGGAAACCTTACATGCTCATTGTCAACCTTGAAGTGTAAGGACTGAATAAATCAAGAGAATGGAAATAACGCTTTATGGCTCTCGTTGTTTTATTTGCTGTTCTTTCCACCTTACAACATAGCATAACAATTTAACCTACTTGGATAAAATGTTTCGTTTTAATGTTTAAATATTACGTGTAAATGTCTTTATGGTTGTAATTCTCTTTAAAAGCGCGTGCTGTCGCTCCTGTTTCCGAATGCGAAATTACCAATCCTATCACGGAAAAGGCCTATCTTATGAATATTAATTAGCTCATGCTGACGTTGCTTGGTAACCTTCCTGGAGCGTCCAGTGATGCAACCTCATTAATATTTACATTTGTCGTAGTAGCGTTCGTTAATTCGCCAGTGGACTACCAACGTCCGGCTTTCAGCAAATCCCGTCACGCGACCTAATTAATATTCATTAGCCAACCCTTCGGCGTAGTAGAATTCGTAAATTCGCGCACCGGTGAGACGCATGCGCACTATTCACGGTGCTGCCTGAAGAAGTGCGTTTCCTTTTCAAGGGCCTGTGTGTAAAAGACAGCTGTAGCCCCTGGGTGTGCTGCGCTTCCGTAATGCTTAAAAACTGTTCGCTTCAGGCGGCTTACCATTTATCGACTTCCCTGGTCAGTAATACGCCGCAACAGTTGTGTATTTTTGGCTGAGCCGTTTGTTTTCGTGCACGCGCTGTGTTTTTATAATTGAAGCGCATACAACCGCCGCTGTCTTAACGGTTTTTGGGGGTAACGTTATATTTGTATGCGCGGACGAGCGTTTTTTTTTTGTCTACTCTGCATTGATGTTAGATGATAGCTCTCTGGAAGATCTGTTTTTGCTGAAAGCACAACGCTGAATGTGTGAATGACCACGTCTGTATCTTCTGTTGATACATTCTGGTAGGTTTGACCCACACATGGACTAACGTTAAGTGGACAAGCCTAAAACATCTCTAACTTTAAGGCATTTGGACACTAAGGGCTGATCATCTAGGAAACGCATAGGTACTGTTATGTCTTTTGTTATGCTAATGTTATAGCTTGATTTTACCACCTTTCTCCTTTCCGTTTTTTTGCAACCTTCTGAATGTCTAAGAATGGGCGCATTGTGTTTGTGAATCTGAATGCGATGGGTCTGTTTCACAGCTGTCTAAATAAGAGCCACTTGAGGCTGCTGCATGAGACAAAACGTGTCTTTGAAGGACCATCGTGTTTATTTAATCATCTTAAATGAATCGTGTGTGTAAGATAAAGCCTAGTTTGGGTGCGGGATGGCATAATGGACTAATCCCAGTTTGAGATGCATTGTCTCCTTTCCAGTCCTGATTGGACCAGCAGTGCTGTTCCCCACCAGCATCATTCTGGGATTGTTGTGTTGTCATGGCTCCCCTTAAATGTTTAATAACAACATCTGAATGTGGGTCTGGTCTGTAAATAATTGAACTGGGGTTTTGGTTGGGGACACTCATATTTTTGAGCTGTTATGGGACGCCATTTGTAACCAAAGCTAGAAATGTTTACCTGATATTTCAAAGAGAAAAAAATCCCATGCTAAAAGGGCAGTTATTCAAATCATAGCAGAAAGGCTTCAGTGTGTTTTTGCCTTCATTAATATTAATGAGATGAGTTTAGAAAGGTCGAAATCCAAAGGTCGCTTCCTCCCGCTAAAGTGTAGATTTTAAAGGAACAGTTCTCTAAATATTGAGAATTATCAGTCATGTGTTTTTTAAAACTTTAATTTCTCTTCTTTATTATTTTTTTTTATTTGGGAAAAAAAAGAGAATACCCAGGCCTTGTTTGTTTCTCACATAATGGGACTGCCCATCAAATTTATGACAAAAAGTAAGTGTCATATAAATAGTCCATACATCCGGTGCGCGATATTCCAGTGGTCACTGGTGACGCTCTGAAATGATGTCTTGATGCCTTTGACATCAAAATGGTATTTGGTAGTTGTATTTTTACCAGAACTGCAACTAAAACCATAAAAACATTTCAGGACTTGAAATGTTTGACTTGTTTTTATTTTGGCTAGTTGCCCATGCAAAATTTGATTCTTTTAAGGTTAAGTTGGATGTACTAAAATAACTAAAGCATCAAATAAAAAATTTAAAGAAAAGGACGAAAAACTTGACTACAACTACTAAAAATTTAACTAAAATAAAAAAAAATTAATGAACTATAATAGTCCTTTTTACTATTAGTGATATCTAATAGTTATTTGATCCAAAAGCTGCAGAGGATGGGAGTTTTTCATTAAATATTGACTTGGATTTCAGTGTGATCCTCCCACGATATGGACTATTTTTACGGTACTTTTATGGTGATTTTTGTGTCCTTTTAGGGGCTTGACGGCCCCAGTTCCCAGTATATTCTTCATAAAATCTTCATTCCCTTTTGCATTCAGCAGAACAAAGTTTTACACCCTCATTGGTTCATTTTTCGGTGCTTAAAATTGCATCCGAAAGTCGCACAGATGCCCATTAAAAGCAGAGCTCCTTCTTTGAAGAGCATCAAAACAGCACTTCCTGTTTAGTTCATTTAATTCACACCTGCAAGAGCTCCTCAGTCAAGCTTCACTGCGTCTTGAAGCGTCTGTCAGAGTTTATGTCTTTATATATTTCTGAACTACTCTGCTCCATGGGGTTTTCCCTGCTGCTAAACTGCTGTGCTTTTCTCTTGCTCAGAAAGGCATTTTGTGGTGCACTGCTCGAGAACATTGCTTTTCTGCACGTTATGACAACAGCTGTCATGCTATTTCCTTATTCTAATATACTGCTCAGATCAAAGTCAGCACTTCCTGTCATGTGATACTGATGTCGCTCATTACTGTCCTGAACTGTCAAATATCTTTGCAGGGGATGGGTGCTGTCCAGGTGCAAAACTGTAAAAATAAATGTTGTCCATGTGACTTGTGTTATATTCCAAGTCTTCTGTCAGAGGAACCAGCCTAAATTGAAGTCATTATAGTTGTGTTTGGTTGTAGAGCTCCCTACTGTCACAGTGGCTTGTCGGTAGATGACAGAGCAGTGTAATTAAGCATCAAAGCGAGCTGTAGGAGCAAGTCTGCCCGGAGGGGAAAGAGTTTGCAGGGTCAAGCTGGTGAGAGACGCTCCCTGCCATGGCGCTGGCTGGTGTGGAACTTATAAAGGCTTGTGGAAACAGAACAGAAGGAAATAACTGGGAGTAATTATGACGGATAATGATATACACCCAGAGTGACCCTCATTTATTGGGGTTGTTTTTGGCCTTGTTGTATTTGCATTTGTGATAATCTCCAAACGTTACGAGGTGACGGTTTCGTATAAATTCATACAAGATGATAAAAAAAAGATCCACCCCTAAACCTAAGCAGATTGTACAAAAAACATTGTGCAAATTAGCCATCAATTCACCAAAACTTATGAATTGCCATTAGAGTGTGCTGTAATCTCACTTTTCCTAGTTCAGATAATTTTAAGATATGTTTAAAAAATAAAATTAATATATATTTTAGGTGTAATTTGGACTTTTTAACGTAAAGCAAAATTCATATTCCATCATATTTAATATTTCAGAATGAAAAGGATTATTCTTTCACACTGCGTTTCCATGAGGACTTCACAGGAACGCTTTGTCTTCCATTGCAGAGGAATTTTGCGCATGAATATTAATGACATGCATTTCTTGGTGATGAAGTATGAAGAGCCTCCCATAACATTTCAGTGTCGATGTTACTGTCTGATTGGATGTGAAAGTGATGATTTATACTAAAATATCATGTACTTCAATATGTAATTATGAGGGCATAAGGGCAGTGGCTCTAGCTCCGGGCCAACTCCCCCCCACCCCACCCCCCACCCCCGTGCATGTCCCTAGTTATTGCAGTTATTACATAAAAATGATTAATGCGTGTAACATGGGCTCTAATATGAAGTGTCAATACAACTAAAATTCAATCCTTTTTTTAAATGTAGAATATGAGACGATCACATGGTTTTGTGTGTTGTTCAGCTTCACGAAACGATTGTGTCATCAGGTGATGTGCTGAATATAGATGGGGAAAGGGGGAGTGGTGAGCAGAATACCTGAGGTCAGAATCTCTCAGCTTGTTGAATCTTGTCCCAGTGCACTGATAGTAAAAGTTAAGAAATTCACATTCCATAATGCTGCTTTTCTTTATCTTCTCTCACACATTCAGCAGTACAATAACAATTGCCCGAAAAAGTACTAAGGTGGTGTAGGTTACCGTGGATATGCACTAGAGGAGCACCGATATATCGGCCGCTGATATTTATCGTTCGATTTTTGATCAATTGGCATAACTGCTATAGCATGACGACCGATATAACAAACCAATGGTTTATTTATTAACTGCGTGAAGGCACCGAGTTGTATACTGACTTTTGCATAATCCAAAATTTTTTTTATGGCTAAAATAATTACTATATCACTATATTATGTCTGGGACAATACATCGATTCTCGTTTCGCAATACAATGAATCTCTCATATCAATTCTAGGCTAGTTTTTAACCGCACACTCAAATGCTCATGAAGAAGAGTGCTGGACAATGATTGGACAATGACAGTCATGCAAGTGGTTAAACATACTTACATCTCGTCTCGCTTCAACCATTTCGAACTTTATGAATGATTATTTTAGGTTTAAGTGGTGTGTGTGTGTAAAGGAACCGGAAGCAAGCAGAGTTACGGGTGTTTCTAAAGCACGTAGTGCCATCTGCTGTTAAAAACTAAGCTCAGATTCGATTCGAGAGGATCGCGATAAATCTGTGAATAATAATAATAAAATAAAGTACTTTCCAAGTTGTTGTTTTTTCTCGTTTTTGCTCATATCAGTATTATAGGTTGAATGATATAACGCCTCTTGTTTTTTTTTTCTGTCTAGCTAACCTATCTGTGATAGTACTGGACTGTAACTGTCCTATATCTGTATTATAACTACAGACTAAAGCCTTTTGTTGAGCAAAGACTTTCTGAAGAACAGGCATGCATGAAGGCTAATGTACGCAAATTAATGCTTGATATTGAGCATTTCCCTCTGAAATTTTCATGGGTACACACAACTTGACACATTAGCACTTCATAACGGATCTAAAATTAGAGCACATATCTCAGCGGCCCTCCTGAAACACACTGACTGTACTCATTAAATTAACATGCTGAAAGATGCCCCATTTGTGGTTGAAAGGGAGAATCGAAGAGCATCCAAACGTTCGAATAAGCTCGTATGCTGACCTGTAGTAGTAATTGTGTATGGTTGTAAGTGAGCTGATGTTTTGTAAGAGGATGTGAAGTAGATGGATTTAAGGGATGAAAGGCTGCCAGGCTGGAATCCGTTCTATCTCCGGGCACATCACGTCTCTGTTCTCTCTCATTGAAGCTGGTTTCCTGGTTCCTCGTGTAGCCTGGAGGCAACTGTCATGCCTCCCCTACTGAGTCTCACTACTGGTCTCACATGTGCTTTACTTTGAATGTTGCACAAAATGTCAGTAACTGTGATTTAAGCTGTTTTGTTCAAAGGCATTTGGCTTTAATAGACTGCAGGCTTCTTTTCAGAGCTGAACCATGAAGATGAACAGAACAATCATAAACAATTTAGAAATATAAAAAGGAAAAAGTTGGCCTGGAAAAGTCATCAATGTATAGTCATATGTATATTCACTATAGACTTTTCCAACAATCTGAATAACTGGAAAAGCAATGGAAAATTTAAAGGGTTGGTTCACCCAAAAATGAAGTTTCTGTCATTAATTACTTGCCCTCGTGTCGTTCCAAACCCGTAAGACCTTCATTCATCTTCAGAACACAAATTAAGATATTTTTGATTAAATCTGTGAGCTTTCTGGCCTCCAATAGACTGCAATGCAATTACCACTTTAAAGGCCCAGAAAGGTAGTAAAGACGTCGTTAAAATAGTCCATGTGACTATAGTGGTTCAACCTTAATGTTATGAATCGACTAGGAAAAAAACAAACAAAAATAACTCCAACTTTATTCAACATTTTGAATAAATTGTTAACTCCATTATTTTGGTTTGTTTTTTGTTTTTGTGCACAAAGTATTCTCGTCGCTTAGAACGGGGTTGAAGTGTCCCCTTCTGGCATACAAAGATGCTTTTGTCAAAGTCTGTGCATAAAAGGAATGGCTTTGGTTCTACATCATACCCTCTGGAAACTTCTGCAGTCCCCGTCATCTTTGAGCCACCAGAGTTGCCTGGATTCAGTGGCACTGAGCTGCCTGCTGGCCTCCAAATGTCTGCTGCAATTTTTTAGATACTCGAGGAATGAAAAGTTTTCTTGTGCAAGGCGTAGCCCTGCCGATGCAATCCCTAAACAATGATATCATTTATAACAAGGGATTTGCCAAGGCACACCCCAAAATTGTTGCTGATCACAGAAAAGCCTCATTGATTTTGATTTGTGAAATGCGATCCTCTTTGAATGTCAGCTTCTAGTTTTCTAGATGAGCCATTTTTGTGGTTTGATATTGTTTAGAATTTGCAGTATCCTGCTTTTTGGATGTGGCACACATTTTATCGGTCTCTGTGCATCGCCTTTAGGTGTTTTCACATGATTGCATCATTTTCTTCCTGCCATTTAAGCTTGTTTTGGGTGAATATGAACTCAACAATACCATCTGGACGATTTCCACAGCTTGGTGTCAGTGCGGCAGTCAAATTATTTAATGCAACCAGGCGAGATCTGTTACTTCATGCTTTCACAGGGTTAGCATATCATTTATATTTATCTTTATATTTCTAGATGGTTTCTAGGGTGTTGTTGGGGTCCTATCCATCAGACAAAAGGATGATTTTAGGTTGAGTTATGCACCAATTACTTGAGGTTAAAGGGGTTGTTCAAATGTCTAACAAAAGTACATCTGATAGTGATCCAACACTAATAAAGTACCTTAACTACTGGTTGCCTAGAGTGCCAAACAAGTTGCATTATGAGAATGTGATATTAATAGCTTGTTGCTTTACTTGACAAGGGTGGTAAAGAGAGGCGGTTAGTAATATTGAAACAAAATGTCTTCCTGCTTTTTTTTGCACACCACTTGTAGCATTGTTTTATTGCACCGTTCACTGCATTGGTACATTTCCCCCCACCTTTTTGTTTGTTTTTGAAATGGTTTTTTGTTTGGTTTTTTTCTTAAGATGCATTAGTTAGTTTCATTTTTGTTTTTGTTTTTTTTTTGTTTTTTGTTTTTTTGTAGTGTTTGTTTTTTTTCTTGCACAAGTTGGTGCATTTTTTCCCTCCTTTTTTGTTTAGTTTAGTTTTGTTTTCCGTTTTTGTTGTTTTTTTAAAATGCGTTATGCTTTTCCCCACCTTTTTGTTTTTATTTGTGTCGTGTGTTTTTTTTTTTTTTTATGCATCACTCAATGCAATATGTAGCTTACTCAAAGTCCTTCATCAAGGGGTTCTTGGCCTGAAAAAAGTTGAAGACTCCTGATCTAAGACAAAAATAAAACAATATAGGCATCAGGCATTTTGAGAAATAACCATAAAGACAAGAATGGACGTATATGAAATGGCAAACCACTACAACGACAATCAGTTTCCTGCCTTTACATAATTCATGTTATTCCTGTTAGTGGCAAGTATAAAATTAGGTAGTCAGAGCAGCAGGGGAAGACTGTGTTTTTAAAAGGAAGTGTGTTATATCCTCACTGTTAGGGCTTCTGTGGATTGCGCCGCTGTTGGCGGCCCTTTTACCGTCTGCTGCTCTAGCCAGCACCCTTCAACCCATAGTGTTCATCACCCACCAATGCCTTTGTGCCAATACAGGAAGACAGTTTTAGTCTCGGCAGCTCAGACAGGAAGTGACTTCATGTTGTGGGGTTTGCTGCAGCTTTTATGCCAGAGCTGTTTTGCAATTTTGTGCCAGCCAGTGTTGATTGACATATTAATGAGGTCAAGGTACTCATATCATATCTAGTTCACAAGAGTACCGCTTGTACTGCGCCTCTTCTGAAAATGAGATGGAAGGATTAAACCAGTATGAATTTACTGTTACACGTAAAGAATGATAGAAAACAGTCATGTGTAACTGTCAAAAGTATGAAAACAAACCTGCACTAAGGACTGTTACCTTGGTACAATAATTTATTGGTACTTTTTGGTGACTTAGTAATTGACAACGTAACTATCACACAATTGAGACTTGACTTGACTATTTATTTATTTTACGAAAATAATGTTAAAATAATGACACATTTATAGACTGACAGCATCTCATCTGACAGAAGATACTGAGTCAGGCAACGTGTTTTTCTCAGGCACGTTTTACTGACAGAAACCGGTCACTTTCACGCACGTCTTTCAAAATAAAAGTTTTGCATCAGATAAACCTTTTAGAAACGGTTTATGGCTTATTTCTTTGACTACACACCCGATGACCCACTCAATGGTCTTGTGACCTGCGTATTGGGTATATTACTTGCTTAACGATTCCAATAGAATTGTTCAATATGCTGTTTCACTCAGAAATACATTACATTTATAGAGTAAAAATAGTTGCGAATGCCTTTTCGTCTTGACTTTTAAGGCTCTTTTTCTGTTTTAGAGTAGATAACTGGTTAGATTTCCACCTCCAACCAACTGTTCAGTTGTTAACTTCTAATGTAGAGCAGAAAAACTTTAGGTACATTTGGTTTCTGATTCCAGGTGCAGTTTTATTCCCATGAGAAATCGTCCCTAACTGCCTGCTAATTTGTTCCCATGAGAATTATATATGAGGATTGCGGGCTGGCATGTGTCATTTGTTTTAAGTTCAAGTTCAGTTCAGAAGTTTCTTCTCCTTACAACACTTGTTATAGTGGAAAGAGAGCAATAATAACTTTGAGATTCATATTTCCTGTCACCATGAAAGTGAGATTTTTTTTTTTTTTTTTTTTTTCTCATTTCTGTTTTCTGGTGTTCTCAATTCTTATACTTTGGTGTGAGATTTTTTCTGTAGTAATATCGGTTTTATTTGTGGAACAGCAATGCTTTATTTACACTGGTGTGAAGATACATAGTCTCGCAAATCTATGAGTAAATGGTCAAATCCACATTGTGGCCAATTTTGGATGTACAGAATAAACCAGAAAAAAAGCAGAAAATGTAAAAGTAACACTTGAACGGGCTTTTTGCAAGCCTGCTTGCTGCTCAGCCCTTCTTCCTGTCTGAGGCATCGGAAAATCTACAGCCGCCACTTCCCCTTTGAAAGTGTGTGTGTGTGCTTGAACCGTATTTGCTGCTAAACTGTGTTTGCTGACATGCTTGGTACGTCTAATTCGGGGTCATTATTTAAATTTGAGTTCTTTTTCTCTATGTCTGTCTTACTAAAAACAGCTTTTTAGGAATTAGTGTTAACGTGAACTGTATATTCAGTGTTTGGAAATAGCATTGTGTATTCTTTAATTCCAGTAATGCATTAATGTGCTTTCTCACCAGGTTTTTGGCCAGTTCTGGCTGCAGCTGTACGCCTCAGGCTCAGCTCTGATGTTACCGGCTAAAACGGGTTGACTGTGAGAGGACGATTTCCCTCGGCTATGTCTACCATTGAGGTAACGTAAACCTTAAAATGTTTTCACTTCTTTGTCAAATTCTTCTTATTATTTATTTATTAATTTATTTATTTTTTTCTAGACAATCTGGCCTCCGGGCACCGAGTGTGTGGCCAGGTACAACTTTCCTGGAACGGCAGACCAGGACTTGCCCATGTGCAAAGGAGATGTCCTTACTATAATTGGAGTAACTAAGGTAAAGTTCTCAAAAAGCAATGTTAGAATAACATGTTTAAAGTGGTCACAGAACATAAAAATTGTCATCATTTACTCACCCTCATGTTGTTCCAAAACTTCTGAAGAACACAGATATTTAGTAAAATAGAAGATATTTGCACGATATATCAGCCATCATATCGGTATCGGCCGATATATGTTCATTTGTACTGTTATCGCCATCGACCCGATATTAGGCCGATATATTGTGCAAATATCTTCTATTTTACTAAATATCTGTGTTCTTCAGAAGTTTTGGAACAATATATATCTATATATTAAAGCCGATAAATAATGGATTATTTCCTTCAGCTGAGACACTTAAATAAGAACTTTACTGTATTAGAATGTTGTGAATTCTTTGTACGCCTGTGTTTTAGCTTGTTGTTAGCGGAAGAGCGCATCCACAACAGTTACTTCATGACTAGCACAGTCAAGTTTGCTTGTTATATTTACTTTGTCTATGTATATCTGATTTATCTCACATAGGATGTGTTTGGTTAAGTTAGTTAATTCGACAAAGTGCTCCATTTGACCATCTTTAGCTTCGGTGCAAGCAGCTCAAACATTAAATGATTTGGACTGTCATATAGATAACATTATGACTATTGTAATAAAGGCCATGTTCAGACAGCAGCAGAATACAGTTGTCAGTTCTGTATTGGAGTCCTTGGTTTGGTTACGTTCACATAGAGTGACAACCGCATTTTATAACCGAATTCATTTTCAGGACTCGCAAAACCACATTCTTAGAAAATTTGCTCTGTGTGAACAGAACCGGACTGGACAACCATTGTGAATTGTTTGGTTTTAGTTGCCATGTTTCAGCACGGTGTTATGTGCATCCACAACAGGAGTTACACATAGCACGTAACTTAGTTCAATTCACTTGTGCATTCGCATAATATTATGTTTATGTTGTATAAATATCTGATTATTGTCACATAGAATGCGTTTCGTTGAGTTAATTAATCCGCTAGCATAGCGCTCCAGTTTGCCGGTGATCATCTTTAGCTTCAGCGCACGCAGCTAATGCACAACATTAGTAACTATGATTGGGACTGGCCTATACATAAAATTATAATGACAATCACTTTAATTTGTTTGTTGGTGCTTCATTCCAGGATCCAAACTGGTACAAAGCAAAAAACTCAGCAGGAAGAGAGGGTACCATACCAGCAAACTACGTTCAGAAGAGAGAAGGAGTGAAGTCTGGCGGTAAACTGAGCCTTATGCCGTAAGTACAAAGTTCATTTGTTTTTTTGTTTTTTTAATGAGATGTATTTATTATCACTGATCCTCACTTGATATACGATAAGAGAGGGTGTTTGTGAGTTTCATGCATACTGATATCATGACAGATCACCTACTAGATCTATAATTATACACAAATGTCTTCCTGCTTTCCGGTCCACAACAATAACCCAAGGACCCATTTGAATCATTCAGCTGTTTAAAATAGGAGGAGAAATCAGAAACTTATACAAATAGCACCACTCAGGCCAATGGAAAAAGTTCATCTCTTGGCATCTGATATGCAAAACCCAGAGACATGCATCATGATTAGAGTTCGGTTGTAAAAGAGCATGTGATATTCTTCAATTACTGGCTGCTTTGAGAGAGAACAATGGATATAATGACGCAGACATCTCGGTTTTATTTAGCGTGGCAAGACAAACTTGCTTGCTGTATCAGTTGAAGCTTATAACTTGATGTATGGGATATGGATGTCTGCTTTTAACCATGTGTAATGGAAGGTTTAGATTTAGATGTGTTTGGCTTTTGCAGATTGTGACAGTAGCATTTTTTTCTTTTCTTCTGCCTAGTCTTTGGTGAGTGCACAGCTTTGGTTTATTTTCGATGGTGTGTATGTATACGTGTGGGTAATTGGGAGATACAGATTGGATGTTTGTCATGCCAGAGAAGCCACAGAAGGGCCAGGCAAGGCCAGCGCTGCTTTTGGAAGCCTGTAATTTAGCTTCCTTTTCTCAGTCCTGTGCACAATATTATGTATCTGAATCAGTGTTTCTTACTGAATTCTCTCCATAGTTGGTCCGAGGTACATGCGAAACAAAACATACTATTCTTTGTCGCACATTTTAGTGTTTTTAAAGTAAAATACCATTACAGCAGCACTATCTTGGTGATTCAAAGTGTTAACTAACAAGTTCATGGGTTATTTTTGACCGATTCATTAAAAGAATCTGCTCATAAGAGTCTTTCTTGTGAATTGTAGCAAACGCTTTTATTTTAAGCGACTTTCAAATGAAGTACATTATAAGCAATTGGTCATAATTTTAAATTAAAAATGTTAAGTTATTTGTCATATTATTCAGTTGATACTGTTTTGTACTAAACAAAATTTTGTAAAGTAATATTATTTCTTTGTCTACGTAAAATACCATTTATTACAACAACTTTCCTTTTTATATATATATATATATATATATATATCTGTTACTGATTCATTGAAGAAATTCAAAGCGTTAGACTGATTCAAAACAAAAACTTGTGGGTTCATGAGTCTTTTTATTACCAAGGCAATTAAAAGAATTGACTCATTAGAGTCGATTGTTTTTGAATCGGAATAGAGCGATTCAGTCCCTACTGCAATTTGACAACTGAGGTAAAATTTAGATGCGTTTTTCTGTGATGTTTTTATAGTAAAATATCATTACTACACCATTTTTGTGTGTGATTCAAAGTGTAATTCTCAAGTTCATGAGTCTTTTGAACGATTCATTAACTGAACCTACTCATTCTTTTGTGATTCAGATTACATTTATTTAACAAATGCTTTCTAAATGAAGCTGAACTGCTTCAAAACATTTTTTAATATGATTTTAACAGATTATCTGTTCCAGATTTAAAGCGCACGACTGACTCGATGCACATAACAAACACGTCTTTCTTATATCTGTGGTCACTCAGATGGTTCCATGGAAAGATCACACGCGAGCAGGCCGAGAGGCTGCTATACCCCCCAGAGACGGGCCTCTTCCTGGTGCGCGAGAGCACTAACTACCCTGGTGACTACACCCTGTGTGTCAGTTGCGATGGCAAGGTGGAGCATTACCGCATCATCTACCACAATGGCAAACTGTCCATCGATGAGGAGGAGTACTTTGAAAACCTCATGCAGCTCATGGAGGTGAGGGTTACTGGCTTTTTTCCTGGTTTAAACCTTAGCCTAAAAAGAGCTGTACCAAAGACTCTTGATATACAAACCCAGTGCACTCATATTACTATGAATGGTATGGTGGAATAAGTCATGCCTTCTGAATCAATGGCCAATTGGTAAAGTCATTGTCACTGCCGCTCCGGTTGCAATAGAAACAGTCTGTGCCCTTAGGACTGCACATGTGCTGGTCCAGCCTGAAAAATGCTGTTTTTGTCATGATTTGACCATTAAGAAAACAAAAAGTTATAAGGCAGTTGTTGTCAGATTTCATTCACTCACAAATATGAAATCTAATCGTATGCTTGGTAAACAGCTTTGGAGAAATTGATGTTTCCCCAATCAAAAAGATAGGAGCTGTACTTGAATTACAGAAACTGCTGCCTGAGAGGCATTTCAAAGATGGCCGCCGAGTGGAATGACTTGGCTTAAAGGGTATAGTTAACCCAAACATGAACATTTTGTCATTATTTACTCACACTGAAGTTGTTCCAAACCTGTACGAGTTTCTTTCTTCTGTTGAACACAAAAGAAGATATTTTAAAGAATTGGTAACTAGACAGTTGATGGCACCCATTGACTTAAAAAATACCATGGAAGTCATTGGGTGCCCTCAATAGCAACGCTGGATAGCAACGTTCTTTAAAATCTTATTTTGTGTGCAACAGAAGAAAGAAACTTGTACAGGTCTGTAACAACATGAGGGTGAGTAAATGATGATAAAATTTTCATTTTGGGGGGAACTTAAAGAGACTTTGGTTGTATATTTACAGCTAACAAGCCTATTTAGGGTCTATTTAATGAATGGTAAAATATGAATGTATATATTAAAAATTCGGCGCAAACGCATTCCAAAGTTAACCCAGCGGGTTGTGAAACCATCAAGCTTCTTCCTGTGAGTCCTCTCACCGCCTCCGTCAACATTTTCAAATTGATCGCCACATACAAAGCCAAAAATAGCCCTAACAGGAAGTCAGTCCACATCAGACACACTGGCCACAGAGATGAAGCAAGCATTTACGATAGACTCCAGGAAACAATTTTGTACACGCACACCTTGTGCTTTGAGGTCAAAGGTTCAGTCCAGGCTGTGTTGGAGGAAGTGTCACTGCTAAACAAGAGCTGTGAAATGAGTGTTTTAATGGAAAGATGGTTATTCTTGATGTATGTCACAAACTTTTTTGTGAGGGACATTCCATGAGTTAAACAAAGCAACATGTATATGTGTGTATGATTATTTTATATATATATTATATGAATTATATATTGTAAACAAACTTTTATTCTGGATCCGATTAATTGTTAAACAGCCCTAATTATTTTATTCTATTATACTACACCATTCCATACCATACATTCCATATAAAAAGTTTTTTTTTTTTCTAAATCCGATAATATTTTAGCAAGTTGCTTTAGTACAAACACAATATAAAAGTCAACTGTATAATTTTGTAAGCAATTGAGATTTAATTTTGCTGTCTTCACAGTATCAATGGATTTTTATACATGAGAATATACAAGCTACCTTTATATTTTAGGACCCTAACGTCATCATATTTGGATGCCAGCTTGTCACAAGTACAAGCTTGTTATTGGTGGTTGCCAGAGTGTTGCTGTCTGATTTTGCTTAGATGTTCTGAGTGGTTTTAGTGCGTTTCTATGCATCTCATGGGATGTTCAAGGTGGTTGCTTACTGGCACTAGTTAATAAAAAAAAAAAAAAGTTGTGAGAATTTTGTGCCCATCCGTTTGCTTTAAAAAGCAATTGCACACCTCTTCTCAAACAAGCAATCATTTGAGGTAACATTCAAAGCCTTTGGAAGCACCGCTAATGAAAAGAGAGCCTTAAAAAGGGCTGATTTACATAGATGTAAGATGTAAATGACAGTAATTTGTATAATTTTACATATCTTTTTTTTATTCCACTGGTCATTGGCTTTATTAGGGTCGTTCTGTGTGATTAACCAGTGATCCGTTCTCGGTTAAGTGTTGATAATGGTTCTGCTCTGGTTATTCTAGATTGGGGTCTGGGTGGCTTTAGTGGTCAGAAACACTATGGGTTCCTCAAGTCTTTCCTCACCCTTTCTATTACGGAATTCCACACATTCTTTAGTGTAATTTTGGCTACAGTCACTCTCTCTTTCTCCCACCCTTATAGCCTCAGCTGAACAGTTGTGCTTTTTCCAAAGTGGACGAGTCTTAAACAGTCTACAATAAGGCTTTATGTCCATAGTGATTAGACTACCAGAGAAGATATTCCTCCCACAATCCGCTCAATAACATTCCTCGGAAAACCAGTGGAGATATAGGAAATAAAAGCCACAAACTGATACTGTTGTACCATATCCATTTAGTGTTTGTTGTCGCTCATTTAAGGTTCACATTACAACTCTGGGCTGCCTGTACTGGTTCATTATTAGTAAAGACATTTATAATGGTGAAAAGATATCCATTTCATATAAATGCTGTTCTTTTTGACCTTCTATTAACCAAAGTATCCTGAAAAAAATCGTGTGCGGTTTCCACAAAAATGTTAAGTTTTCAACACTGATAATAATAATAATAATAAATGTTTCTTGACCAGCAGATCAGTATATTAGAGTGATTTCTGGAAAATTAATAAACTGTAAACCGTTATTTTTGTATATCCAATAATTGCTGAACTGTTAGTCTAGTCATGCAAATGTGTTGTTATTTTGAGCGCGTGTATGAGAACGGCGCGCGCGCGCACGCACGCTTCATTTCCTGGAATAGTTGATAACGAGGAAGTGACAAAGAGGAAACGAGCGCAGGTTCCAGATCATTTCAACAGCTCAATCGATGCCGTTTCATTCATGTAACAATATTATCTCGTCGTCTGGCCACACGATTATAGCGTCCAGACATATGGAATCACAAACACGTATTTCAACACTGAAATGATAAGAATGTTCTTGCCTGTGTGGACTTGACCTCTGAGGAGAGGAAACTCAATAGAGCATACATGTACAACAGCGCACTCTGTTGGCAATCAAAGTTTACTGCGTTGCATGTGCTTAATGGAAGAAAGAACAAAATATTTGTAAAATTTAAGTCATTGTCCATTTAAACAGCACATTCGAGTCTCATTTTACTATTTCAGTTTTGTATATATGATTTATATAGTATAGTTTTATAGCATTTATTTGCATATTGTTCTGTATAATTCAGTGAAGTGATCATTTGTTTGAATTTAATGTAGCATAGTATTGGGTATTATCAGCTGAGAAACTTTTTTTTTTAAATGAGCTTAATTGTGTGTGTATTTTAACAGCACTACACTAAAGATGCAGATGGACTTTGTACCAGACTTATCAAACCTAAACTCATGGAGGGGACTGTGGCGGCCCAGGATGAGTTCTCTAGAAGTAAGAGACTTCTTGACTGTATTCACACAGACATTTTCTTCATTTATACAGGTTTAAATTGCTGCATGGCTTCTAAGTTTGTTTTATGAAATGCATTTTTAATAAGATCATAAATCTTCCTTCCCCACAGGTGGCTGGGCTCTGAATAGAAAAGAACTGAAGCTTATCCAAACTATTGGAAAGGGAGAGTTTGGAGGTACGAATGTGCTAATGGGATGCTTTTTTGTGATTGGGAACGGCATCTATATCAGTGGATATAAATTTAATTTGGTTCAGGTATCAATTTTGGTTAATAAAGTGAGATTAAATGCATAAAGTGTTTTTTTTGCAGGTTTGTGTAATATTCTGAGTTTGCATTTCACTGTTTTGATTCATTTTGAGGAATACTAAAATCTCTTTTTGTTGAAGCGAGATTAGTAAATGCCTGCTCACGTTTAGTCTAGAACTACTAACCATCATGTTCACACAGCACACTCAACGCCTTACTCACGATTTCCCTCAAAATGGGGACAGGAGAGCTGTCAGTCAGTAAATGGGAAAACAAAGTAACTTGCGTTACTTACTTGAAAAAGTAACTCAAAAATTTTTAGTTACTTGAAAAAAGTAACCCCCAACACTACTTATAAAATCAAAACAAATATATTAACAGTACCATGAACTACACAGGTAGTCAATAATTCATCCAGCCTTACAAAAATATGCTCTTTTTGATTTTTAGATGTGATGGTTGGAGACTACAGAGGCAAGAAAGTAGCGGTGAAATGTATCAAAAATGACGCAACAGCGCAGGCCTTCGTTGCAGAGGCTTCAGTCATGACGTATGTCCCCCGACTGACTAAACAGAATCAAATATTTCAGAGAATAAAAAAATAAGGCTTTGTGTATATATAGATATATTTGAACATCAATATTCATATTGACTGTTGCAGGCAATTACGGCATAATAACTTGGTACAGCTACTGGGGGTGATTGTGGAAGAGAAGGGCAGCCTCTTCATTGTCACTGAGTATATGGCCAAGGTCAGTGATTCCACACAGAGAATTACTATCCTTATACATTTAATCTTGTTTAGGCAGTTAAAATTATATTTTGAGACATGATTATTTTGATGTCTTTCTTCAGGGTAGTCTTGTGGACTATCTGCGCTCCAGAGGACGTACTGTTATTGGTGGAGATCGTTTGATCAATTTCTCAATGTGAGTTGCTTTTTATCACTTCTTTACTCATTCAATGTTGTCTCATTAATTATAATATTAATAAAATCTTCAGTTTTTACATTTTCAAAATGTTTTCTTTTATTTATGTTTTTGATTCATTTTTTAGGGATGTCTGCAAGGCGATGGAATATCTCGAGGCCAATAACTTCGTGCACAGGGATCTGGCGGCTCGTAACGTTCTGGTGTCAGAAGACAACATCGCAAAAGTCAGCGACTTTGGCCTCACCAAGGAAGCGTCATCTACTCAAGATACTGCCAAACTCCCGGTTAAGTGGACTTCACCTGAAGCCTTACGAGAGAAGGTGTGTTGTCTGCTTTTGTTTTAATGTTTAAAAGGAGACATTCAAGAGGTAGACTCAAACATCCTCTTATCTTTTTATTTTCTACCTTTCTGAAAACAGAAGTTTTCCACTAAATCAGATGTATGGAGCTACGGCATCTTACTGTGGGAGATCTATTCCTTTGGTCGGGTACCATATCCAAGAATTGTAAGTCACTTCAAACCAGAAACATGACAAATAAAATAAATACATATATAGATAGATCTAATCTACATTAATACTACTAAAATAAATAGGATGTTATAATCAATACATCTTTAATTTTAATTATACATCATCTGAAAGCAGAAACATGATCAATAAAAAAAGCATATTTGTTTTTTTTTATATATTGTACAAAATTATTATTATTATTATTATGTTATTAATAATCTAATTTAAATTAATATAACTAAAATAAATTGGATTTTATAAGTCACTTCAAAGCAGAAACATGACCAATTAAAAATACAATTGTTTTTTTAAATACTATAATTAGAATACTATTAGTAATATAGAAATATATGATGATGATGATGATGATTAATAATAATAATAATAATTAATAATAATAATCTAATTTAAAGAAAAAAAATCCTTATATAATTGGCCACTTCAAAGCAAAAACACGACCAATAAAGTACATTTGTGATCATTTTATATAAAAACATTAAAAAAATTTAAAAAACTAAAATAGGATATTATAAGTAATATGCAAGTCACTTCAAATAACTTAAACGCTAAAATATGACAGAAAAAAAATTCATACTATTGCTATAAAAGTACTATAAGTATTATATCAAAATATAAAGAACAAACATGACATAAAAATACACTTGTGATCATTTTTATATTTAATAGATGATTTATTTGATATTATTATTATTATTATTATTATTATTACAGTTTATTTATTATCATTTTTATATATATATATTATTTATCATTTTTTTCAATTAAAATAAATTTCGATCAAAAAAAGTGGTTATAATACATTTTTAATCTAAATGTAAATATTTTTTTATATTTTAGATATTATTAATGATATAATTTTGTAATGCTATTTATATATTAATTTAATATTTTAAATATATAAAATATATTTTAGTGTGTTGCAAGATTTCTGCACATACCACATTATTTCTGATTCTTAGAATTATGTTCTCCAAACAAATTCTCCCAGTAGAGGACACTGTTGTCTATTTCAGCACATTCTTCCTAAGTCACAGTGTCCTTCGTCCTGTCTTCTTACAGCCTCTGAAGGAAGTGGTCCCACGTGTAGAGAAGGGTTATAAGATGGACGCCCCCGACGGCTGCCCGGCAGTGGTGTATGACATCATGAAGCAGTGCTGGACTCTGGACGCTGTGGTGCGGCCCAGCTTCAGAGAACTGAGAGAGAAACTTCAAGATATCATAACCAATGAGCTGTACCGATAAAAGACAGAAACTAAAGGAAAAACACGAGGAAGACCTCCATGGGACCATTCTCATACAATCTGACCAAAATCTACTCTTAAAGCCGTGGACTTGAAAAACTTAAGCAGAAATTTCTTTTGCAAGCGCATCCTTGTTTTTTCTTTGCATTCTTTTCATGGCTTGATTTTCTTAATTTTGGGGAGGCTGGCCTTCTCTACACCAACTCGCCTCTTTTTGAATCATAAGATCTTCAGCCTCCTCTGATATGTCTTCATTCGCTCCCTCATTACGGACTTTTGATTATCATATTGTACTTTCTGCCAAAAAAGAAAAAAAATCAGCTTTACTATTAAATCTGCCTATAAAACAAACAAAACAAAAAATCACGAGAAATGACATTCGGCACCCATAAGGCAGGGTTCTGCAAAACCTCACACCCAAGAACAATAATTGGCACTTAGGGAAACCATATATTCATCCCAAACAGTTTGATTCCAGTAGCCAATGAAATACACGAAAGAATCTTTCTTCCATTTCACAGTGCCTTCACGCCAGAAGTCTGTCTCACCCCAGAGCTTGTTTTTTATTTTATTTTTTTAAATATGGTGTGTGCAAGTGCTTTGATTTCCTGTTGTCTTTCTCATCTTTCCAAACATTGTCAGTCTGAGCCTCAACCAGAAAGGATGAATATAAACATTATAGGCCTTTTTAAAAGAGATGTGGCTTGGGTGGAAGCTGAAACGCTTTACAGGGATAGTTCACCCAAAAATAAAAATGAACATGGTTTGTATTTCTCTGTTCTGTTGAATACAAAAGAACATATTTTGAAGAATGTTTCTGGTCCCCAATGACTTTCATAGTGGTTTTTTCATACTTTGGAAGTCAATGGGTATTCGAAAATGCTTGGTTACCAAAATATCCTCTTGTGGACAACAGAAGAAAGAACTTAAGGGTAAGTAAATGAGAGATCTTTTTTTATTTTTGGGTCTATCCCTTTACTTCGAAATAAAAATGATATATAATAAAAAGTTAAACAGAGAAATCATACAAAAAAAGCCACAAATACAGATTTGTGAAATATTTGTTATATATTATATGCTGATTTTTACAAAGGACTTGACTTTTGCTTTTTTTTTTTTTTTTTTTTTTTTTTTTGCTGCCATATTTCAGTTAAAATCATTCCATCTGAACAGTTTGATAAAAACAAAAAGATAAATGACAAAAAAATAAAAGGCTGCCAAAAAGCTTTGAATGTGTGTTTATGTGCTTTTAAATGTGACCAAACATTTTAAAGGTCAGTCAAAATAAACTAAACGCACCCAGAGAGGAAACACGTCATCTATACAAACTTCTGCCCGTATAGCAGTGACACATGACAGATTTTCACCCTAAGGCTTTGACACGCGTCTATGAAACAGTGATAATAATACCAATGCCCTGCAGGTTGGCTCCACGTATGCCACATCACAAGCACCTCAACCAGCATGTGATGGGATTGTTCTCTGCTCTATCTATATAAAGCCGTATTTCTGCTCGGCGCATGTAACCGCAACATGATATCAAGATGAGGAAGATTCATGAGCGTGCAGCTGGAATGAAACCTAAACCGCTGAAATGCTGCATTTGTGGTTTTCAGTGAAGGTGAATCCACCTCTGGTCTACAACAAAATCACTTGAACAAAAACACACCAACACAATGAGATGTTTGCATTTCTCTTTTATTGACAAATAATTGAATTCATTTCTTAATGGAGCTTCAACTTACAGAAATGATGATTTTGGGAGAATTGCATTTTATTTTTTTCCTCTGTGTTTAGAAATTTCTATTCACAAGATTATTCATGTAATCCGATAAAGAGTTTGCGTATTTGGCATTTTTCCAGAGGAAAGGGCTCCAAGCTCAGAACGTGGCACAAACGCCGAATACTCCCCTTGATATCCCTGGTTGAGAGTGAGGAGTTGGGGTGGTGAAGGGATGCTGGAAAACTTGTGGGAGGTGAGAGTCAGCTATAGAGCCTCGTCCCGTGCTGATTGGTTGGATTATCTGAACGCAAAACTGTTCATTTCATTTAGCAAAAAGAAAAAAAAAACTTCCAAAATAATAGCCATCAGAATTTTTAAACATTTCATTTTTAGGATATATTTGTTAAATCCTTTTTTTTTTTTTTTTTTTTTTCTCCAAAAATCACCTTTTTGAAAAAGCAATGGTAATGTAATAATGTAAAGTCATTTCCTGAATTTTGTTTTTTATTTACACATTAAGTGCCATTTCTAATTGATTTATAATCTGTAGAGATTTAGAAAAAAAGTATAAACATAGTCATTTATGAATGCATATTAATTTTGAAATGTTTTCTTAAAAAGTAGTTAATTTGGTAAAATATACTAAGTTTATTTATATATAATAAAATGCAATAATCTATAAAAAAAAATCACTAAAAAGTTTAATTAAAAAAAAATAAATAATATATATATATATATATATATTTTAATTTTATTTATTTATATATATATATATTTAATGAAACTTTTTAGTGTATATATTTATATATATATATATATATAGTCCCATCTTATCTGAAGTGGTTATCTACCATTTCTAATGCATTTTAAAATCAATTAATAAAATTATATATATCCACTTCAGATAAGCTGGGACTCATTGTTTGAATATTTTAATTTACTGTATGTTGATTTCCAGTTTTATTTTAATTTTTATTTCAAAAGAAAAGGGAAGGAAAACACCTGTAGTAGTACTTCCCCTTAAAAGTGAGATCCATAAATCCTAATGAAACTTCAAGCACGCAAGCATCCCTGCTTAACAAGGAAGAATGAGGTAAGTCAGGGAGACGGGACTTCAGCTTCCCCCTCGGGCGTCCTGTGTGCTTCACGCCAGAACGCTTGACTGTGGATGTCACCATGCATGTGTCACGATTTGCTCTGTTTTGTGGCCAATGTGGAAGACATTGCCAAGGGATGTTTAATTTAACCATTTAGTTTAAAGGAAATGATTCTGATCTCACGTTACGAGGAAAGAACAGAAATGTTGCTTCATTCATATCACTATCCCTGCCTAAACTGACTAAGCAGTCAATAGCAGCGGCGATTGTAAAGTTTCTTCAGTCTTTATCTCTTGAGTTCATGCGTTTGCCTGAAGAGAGCAACATTAAGTGACATGCTAAGTTTCATTCTCTAAAATACCAAAGTTCCTCCAGCTGTAGGTTTAGATGCGCTCCGCAATGCTCGTCAGCCCCCATTTACATCTCTCCCATGACATTTGGGCTCAGGCTCGGATCCGGCCTTCACCCACGCCCAGCCTAAGGGAGCTCGTATGCCACTGTACATCCCAATCAACACTAGAAGTGGAGTCCTCACGATGCTTACGTTCATGACAGTCTTCTCTCATGCAAAACGCATGCCTCTGCTGTTTGCATTTTGGCCAGAAATGTGCCTCATGAAGGGTACTTGAGTACAGTGATTCAGAGTTATGCTGAACAGAGAATTGACTTGCTGGGGCACTGCTTCAGGCAAGAGGGAAAAACCTTCTCAATGCCCTGGCATTTATCTGAAGAATCATTGACCCTCATAGACAACAAGGTTTGGCAAAGGGTCTGTTCTGTTTGTATAGACACAAAATGTAATTCAATATAGTCTCTTGTTCTTCGCTGGACAAATAAGGACAAATGAGATTGCAGCTGGTCATGTTTAAAACATATATGATAATGGATTCAGTGCGACATCTCTGAATAAACTCTCATATTATCAGAGATTACCATCTGAAAGCAGTTGAATTCAGCAAGATGAATGTTCACAGCAAATGTAATTGTTAAAATTCCCCCAAATGGTACAAAGCGTTGACTCACCGTTGTATTTGGGAAAGGTCATGATATCCTTCGAAGAAGACGTTTAAACGTGTATTATTCATGCCATTTCAGAAAAGTGATTTTCTATATATATATTTATATATAAGTCGCTGTTTGGGTTTAAATAGGCAAATACTTAAGACTCTATTGGTTCATTATGATTGGATCATTATTGCATTATGCTCCACCGCTATTCACGTTGTAAACACAGTGCAGGGCTTCCGGGTTCTACAAGTATTGGCCGGCTCCTGCGTCAGAATCACGCGCATACGTCGTGTTGCTCACGTGAACGTCGACGACCAATACTGAGCCGGCATTCTGACGAAAACACGGAAGCGCTACACTACGGTTTCTCCGTCAACTGCGTAGGAGACTGCAAGGGAAGTGAAGTTGTTGTTGAATAAAGTCGTTGTTTTGTTTATGCGCGCACAAAAAGTATTCTCGTCGATTCATAACATTAAGGTTGAACCACTATAGTCACATGGATTATTTTAGCGATGTCTTTAGTATCTTTCTGGGCCTTGATAGTGGTCATTAAATTGCAGTCTATGGAGGAGCCAAAAAGTTCTCAGATTTCATCAAAAAGATCTTCATTTGTGTGCTGAAGATGAACGAAGGTCTTACGGATTTGGAACGACATGAGGGTGAGTAATTAATGACAGAATTTGCTAACACTTTACAATACGGTTCATTAGTTATACATTAGTTAATGTATTAACTAACATGAACTAACCTTGAGCAATACATTTGTCAAAAAATTTTTTGGGAATCCCGTCTGTCATCTTCCATTTACTTGCCACCAGAGGTCGCCCTCCAATTTCATGGACTCACATACACAGACTACATCTCCCAGAATCCCTGTACCTGTCACTGATTGTGGCTCCAGCTGATGCTCATTAACCTAGCCTTATTTAAGCCCTACGCGCACACACTTAATTGTGAGGTCTTGTTTTCCCAGTGTGACATTTCCTAGCGTTCATTCCCGTCTTGTTTACCTGTGTCTGATCCTGCCTGTTACTGTTGTCTATGTTTATTTTCGAATCCTGTCTGTCATCTTCCATTTACTTGCCACCAGAGGTCGCCCTCCAATTTCATGGACTCACATACACTGACTACATCTCCCAGAATCCCTGTACCTGTCATTGATTCTGGCTCCAGCTGATGCTCATTAACCTAGCCTTATTTAAGCCCTACGCACACACACTTAGTTGTTAGGTCTTGTTTTCCCAGTGTGATATTTCCTAGCGTTCATTCCCGTCTTGTTTACCTGTGTCTGATCCTGCCTGTTACTGTTGTCTATGTTTATCTGCCAGCCCTTTGGAATTATCGCCTGTATCTTTGGATTGTGTCTTGCTGCCTGCCTTTCTGATCATTTGCCTGGATTATCACCACGAGCCTGCCTTTTCCCTGCCAATACTGTTTGCTGTTTTCTTGACCATTGCCTGTTTGACTACGTTTTTGAATAAAGCCTGCATATGGATCTCATCCGCTGACTCGCCCATTCATTACAACATTTGTTACCGTATTTACTAATCTTTGTTAACGTTAGTTAATGAAAATGCATTAACTAATGTTAACAAGATTTCAATAACGTTTTAGTAAATGTTGGAATTAGCAAAGATTAATAAATGCTGTTTTAGTGCAGTTCATTATTAGTTCATGTTAACTAACGAACCTTATTGTAAAGTGTGACCAGAATTTTCATTTTGGGGTGAACTAACCCTTTAAATTCATTGAAAGTCTTTGGGATGTGCTGGAGTAGACTTTACAGAGTGTTTACCTCTTGCATTTTCAATACAGGATCTTGGCCAAAAATGGATGCACCTCATGACAAAAAATAATTGTGATATTTCCACAGCTGTAAGACTGTACTCAATCTTATTAGCATAGAGATATAAATCATAAATCATATAAATGATAGCCCCTAACGCTGTACGTAATACAATTAGTCGACGCAGACCGAGGTGTTTTACTTGAGCAGCCCTGTGATTTGCTCGACACAGGAAAGAAGTGACAGTCGCAGCTCATCATTACTCACACTGACTCAACAAGCCCACAGGCCGTCATTAATGGAGGGCTCAAAAAACAATGAAAGTATTTTCTGTCTCCAAATAGTTCAAATCTAAAGTATTTAATTATAAGTATAGTGTCATCAGTTACAAAAGACATTTAATTCGTCAAAATACATCTGATACAAAAACTGCAAAATTTTATATTCCCATTCTGTTATCTCACATTTTACTTATACTCATTGTTTACATGCATGTCTGTGTTTGTTGGCACAACTGTCTGTACTGTCAGTGCTCTGAAACTGAGCCTCATCACAGCATTTCTCTACTCACTGAACCCTGTGTAAACTGTGTAAATGACAAACTAACTTAATCTTGGCAAAATATTACAAAAATAGTGTGAACTTACATAAGACAAATTCAGATCCAGAACACACAGCACAATTTAGAAGCTAATATGCACTAGTGTCCAACAACAAAACATTTTATCAAAGAATAAATACATCAAATATAGGCTATTATACTTATATTATACTCAATCATGTAAGCAGAAGCATCACGAGAGGGGGAGAGAGAGAGAGAGAGAGAGAGAGAGAGAGAGAGAGAGAGAGAGAGAGAGAGAGAGAGAGAGAGAGAGAGAGAGAGAGAGAGAGAGAGAATTCCTCCGCAAATATTTGTTGCTGAAACTTGAATTGAGCGGAAGAAAGGAAAACATCGCGTTTGTTTTCTTCTCACACGAGAAAAGTAGACTTTCTCAAGCGACTGGCATATAATCCAGAGAAACAGGCGATTTATATCTGTATAGTAAAAAAAGACCAATGGCTTTTATGTTTAAACACATGATAGGGGGGCAGCTGAAGGATCTTACCGGGGGTCTGGGAGAAGAAAAGCCAGAAGGAGAAAAGTCAGAAGCTGCAGCGAAAGGAATGACACACGAAGAGTTCGAGCAATATCAAGAGCAGCTGGCGGAGGAGAAGTAAGATTCACCACACTTCTTTAGCGGTTTGGTCATGACCAAAGAATATTATTTTAAATATTTTTCAATAATATCATATATGCATAATTTTCCCTCCATTTTCTATTTCGTTTGGTAATAGCGTAGCATTAATTCGACTTTTTTTAATAAATAATAATTTGATGCATTATTTTTTCATATAATTTTATAAATAATTGTATGATATTTGTATAATCTCCAGATATTTTACTTTATTCAACAACAAATTCCACTTTACCAAAAAAGGAGGCTGTTCCTTACATATCCTGACACATATAAATGATAAATGCCACAATAATAATTCTATTTAAAGATTTTATGTTTATATATTATCAAATTATGAGGACCCTATCCCTCCTGTTTGAATTTAATACACAAATGTCATTGCACAGTCACTTGTTCAAATGTAATACAAGGAGCTGTAGAGAAGGTCAATGTTTATCTCCAGCTTCCTGTATTTCTGTGGTTTAATCAATAGTGCATGTCACCTTGCTCTCCAGATCCGTGTTTCTCCGGTTTGGCCTTGAGGACAGTGACTCCTCTGCAGAAATGCATAGGCGGCGGTTTTTCTTCTATTGTGTGCGTTTCTGAATGGCATCGTATTACATTGTCCTAGACATAAAAAGTTAACATCTACCCTAAAGAAAAATTCATATTGATAATATTATGATCGTACATTTCAGTGAATGATGTTTAAGGGTAATTATTTGTCAAACTAACTTCTGTTTTTCAACTAGGATCGAGCGAGATGCCAGCTTTGCCCAGAAGAAGGCTGAACGGGCCACGGTCAGGAGCCACTTCAGGGAAAAATATCGCCTTCCAAAAGTAATCATCACTTTAATAAAATGCACTATGTGAACCCTGCTAGTTTATTACATTATTAACTTGTACTTTTTATTTAGAGTGAACTGGACGACACGCAAATTCAGGCTGCGGCAGATGACGTGGAGTTGCCCACAGAACTGGCCAAGATGATCGCGGAGGACAACCAGGAGGAGGAGCAAAAGCAGTCTGTCCTGGGTCAGCTGACCAACATTCAGAACGTAGATATTGATCAGATAAAAGAAAAGGCCCAGTCCGCCCTGGAAGACATCAGACAGTCGGCTGAAAAGTGTGATGTCATGTAATCCAGGCAGAGCTGGACTGCTGATTGAGGATCGGATGTTTCCTCGGCTCGGATGACTTCAGGGAGAATATAGGGAATAAATCAGATCCATAAACAGCATCCCTGTAATGAGATTCTTTGTGAAATACAAGCTCCTACCCAAAGCCAAGCAATCATATATACATTTGAAGTGTTTGTTGATATTGCAAATAATGTGGGCCACACTGTATACATGTTATGCTTTGTCATAATAGTGGCTTAAGGCAATAATTATAAGTTAACATCTTTCTACTTGTTGTTCTTTAGTGCTTAAAATATGTTGTATTTGTTTATATGTGATTGACTGTACTACATCTACTTTAGAAAATGTTACAAAAGTAAATACAGTATTCCAGGCTGATGAATACATATTACTAAAAAGGTATAAAATACGAAACCGCTTAATACTATTAAACTGTGTATGTATTTGCACCTTTTTATGTACTCAGTCAGTATAATGATGTATTTATGTGAAATGTGTTGATAAAAATTTAATTGTTTTTTTTAGGTAAAAGAGAACCTAAATATAAACTTGTAAACAGTCTTTTTTTAAATTTCCTTTTGTATATATTTATTTATTTAATGTCACACTGATATATTATATTAATAAAACATATTTCAGCTCGTTACCAAGGCAAAAAATTTTCATTTTATTACTAAAATACTAAAATGTGTAGTACAAAAATAAATGAAACGTAAAAATATGTAGACATTTTATTTTTTTTTAAAAAGCGCCTACCACTAAAAATGACCAAGTTACTAACATTTTAACTAAAATCAAATGAAGACGGAAAATATAAAAATAAACTTTAGTTAAAATGATTAATAAAGACTACAATAGCATCTCAAAATAGCTCTGGTGTCAGTCTTGTGAAGTTTGCCGCCAGTTAAATTTGAATCACTGTGGGAACCACTTTCAAAGGTCGATGTTGTCTAAGACTCATTTCTGCAACGCAACGTTGGTGCATCAGGAAAAACAGTCCGTCTCCATGTGTCATTCAATCGCGGTTTATAACACGCAGGATTCTGTTCGAAATTCACTCGCGCGACGGAAACAGCGATGGACACAGAAGCGGACCTCTTTTATCGTCAGCTGCCCAAAGTGGTAGGAAAGATAAAAATAGACCAGTTAATAAAACATTGATTATCTTTTAATGAGCTCAACCCAACGTATTTGTATACTTTAATGAAAGTTGTTTTTTTTCGTTCAGGAGCTGCACGCGCATCTCAACGGATCTGTCAGTTTTGAGACTATGGAGACGCTCATTCAGCGCAAGCCGCATCTGAACATTGAGCACAGCATGACCGCCATCCGCCGCGGACAGCGCCGAACACTGGACGAGTCCGTATCAAACACCAGTTCAGATAAACGCAATATTTTCACAATTACATAAAACTTAGAGAGAGAGACTGCGTCCGAAATCCCTCAGTAGATACTGCTTTTGACAAAGCAACGACTTCTCGACCGTCACATGTATAGTGTGAATGAATGTGTATATGAATTTAATCCATACTTACTAGTTGTCTTTGTCAGTTTTTGTTTTTAGTTCAGTAAGTACTGTCAAATACAGAACAAAAAATGTACAATACTTAACAGTTCAGAGAATGTAAGATAAGGAACAAAACAACAACAATAATAAAAGGCTACAGAATAAAAATCAGCTATAAAAAGCCAACAAAAAAATTAACATAAGGCAGTGACGTGTGTTGTTTTCTTAAGTTTCTTATCTTTTGTTCTCATGTTTCAAAGTGCGTCTTAAAATCAGTGTTACCGAAGGTAGTTATTATTGAATGTAACATTTTGATCAAATTATTAAAATATTAATTATGTGATTGTTTTTCAGTAAAATATTGTAAGGTTCTACATTTAAATTGTTTAAATTCAATCCAAAGTCAATCCAAAAATGAGAAAGAGCAATTAAAAAAAATAAATAAATGTCATATAGTAAGTATGGATTAAATTCTTTCCTCAGGAACTAGCGACTTTTTTGTGGTACTCTGTGTGAATCGGCGTCTAAATGAAGTTCCAGGTAAAAATTCCCCCCCTCAGAAGGTTCAAGGAACTTTAGGGGGTGGAACTTGGGCGCTGAACATCAGTGTTGCCAAGTCTGCTGTTTTCCCGCGGAATTGGGCTACTTCATCACGGTTGCCGCGGGTTGAAGCGACCGCAAATAACATGATATTTAGCCCCCAAATGCGAATTTAACCATGGGAACCCCGCCAAAAGAGGTTTTTAAGCCCCGGACCGTGATTTTTAGAACCCTCCCTGAAACACGATCGGGGTAGTTTTGAGTAGCAATTGACCCTTCGCAAAGACCCGCCCCCTTTAGTTACTGTTGCTATGTCCGACAAGCCATGCGCTCTCACATCATGTTCTCACGCAGTGAAAAATACATCCCAGAGCCACTGACAACACGTCAACAGACAAGACAGAGCAGGTTACTTTTGACAAGAAACAGTTTCATATTTAAAATGTTGAAAATTTTTTTAAAGAAGTTTTGCGTATAGTGTCTCTTTAATGTGTCGTGACAGATCGCTGTAGCTCCTTCAAGCGGCTCGTGAACTGACCATCTCTTAGTTCATTTATAGCATCAAATAAACATGAATGGACATCAAAAGGAATGTTGTTTCAAGCACGGAAAGACGTGAATACACACAATTTTTGAAGTTCAAGTTCACCAACGTTAATCTACTAACTCTCCTGACTGCTTTGTCAGACAAAATGGCGGATTCTGGGTTATGATTGGCCAGATCACCTGTCAATCAAACTGCCAGCGAAAGATCAATTGGGCAGGTTTTGTTGTGAAAACCTGGCAACCCTGCTGAACATGCATATTGGTTGAGTTCACGCAGTATTTTATTTCAACCACCATTTTTAAAAGTCTGTTGCGGTGTGTGCAGTAACAGTTGTTTGCTGTTAGAATCAACAATGTGGTTTAAAAAAATACAACAGATGGACCGGCGACGAGGTTCAGGCTTAATTAACCTTATATGCGGAGGACAAAATCCAGCGGGAACTGGAAAGTCGCGTGCAGTCCCAAGTCACCAGACTAACTTTAGATTGCGATGGAAACGCAGACAGCAACAGGTCTTGGGGGAACAGTTCCTGGAAATGAGTTCCTGGGACAAATGGAAACTTCAGTGGAAACGAGTTTTACAGACAAGCTGACAGGATTAGGCCTTAGTTTAATTAGGCCATTTAAGTAGCTTTTATAATTGTGCCTTAGAAAAGAACATTACTGCTGTGCATCCTGAGACAAAACAATGGCACTGACATGTTTTAAGATATGTCAGTGCAAGTTGCTTTCAGTTAAAACAGCTGAAACATGCATTTTCGTTTAGGACTAGCTTAAGCCTTCAGGGGGAAACAGGGGGACAGTGTACTAGATGATATTTTGTGAGCTATTAAGTCAGTGTGTCTCTCCATTAGGTGTTTTCAAGTGTTTAAAGTGATTCATCAGCTGGTTGATTCGGAAGAGGACATCCTAATGGTAAAGCAACATTAACTCAATGTTTTATCCTTTTGTAACTTTAAGAATAAAAAAAAAAATGGAATTATTATTATTAAAATAGGTTGCCAAAGCAGTCATTCAAGAGTTCGCAGAAGATGGCGTAAAATACTTGGAGTTGCGTAGCACGCCACGGGAAGTGGCTGAAACAGGTACTGGAAGAAGTGCATATGTCAAACAATTATTAGAAGCTCAGTTCTGCTTTTTATTGACCTTTATTTTTGTCACAAAAAGGTCTCACTAAACAAAGATACATTGAAACTGTGCTGGAAGCCATCCGGCAGTGTAAACAAGAGGAAGTTGACATTGATGTCAGGTAATTTTTAGTTATTAATTCTAGATTTTCTACATGACAGCCTGCTTCTTTTATGGTCACCTGCTGTGTATTTGAATGTTTGAACAGGTTTCTTGTGGCTGTGGACCGCAGACATGGGCCTGAGGTTGCCATGGAGACCGTGAAGCTGGCAGAAGACTTCCTGCTTTCCAGTGATGGAGTTGTAGTTGGACTTGACCTCAGCGGAGACCCAACTGTGAGTTCAGGTTGCAATTAACATCTTCCTCCACTTGTTTCTGGCTGCAGTGTCCATGTCTTTGATCACACAGGTCGGTCATGGAAAAGACTTGCTCTCTGCACTTCAGAAAGCCAAGAACTGCGGTCTGAAGTTGGCTCTACACCTCTCAGAGGTCAGAGCACATGGAAACATCTCCATATTGGAAGTATGTTTTGGTACGAATTCTTTTACGTGGTTTACGCAAGAGTTTGCGTGTGTTTCAGGTTCCTTCTCAGAGAGACGAGTCCGAGCTGCTGTTGAACTTGCCTCCCGATAGAATCGGCCATGGAACCTTCCTGCATCCTGAGGTCGGTGGATCAGACAGTCTAGTGGAGAAAGTTTGCAAACAAAATATACCTATTGGTAAGAGTTTTCCATCTTAATTCCAAAATTACATGCTTGAACTTTAAAGAATTCTTTTTTACCATTTTACCATTTTACTTTAGGCAACACTTTAGATTACAGTGTCCTTGTTACACATGTTACATGTAGTTACAATAGTACTATCTATAAATTATGCGTATTTACATGTAACTAACTCTACAACAAACCATAACCCTATAAGTACATGTAGTTAATTAATATTACTTAGT
This sequence comes from Zacco platypus, assembly GCA_038088235.1. NCBI lineage: Eukaryota > Metazoa > Chordata > Actinopteri > Cypriniformes > Xenocyprididae > Zacco > Zacco platypus. The sequence goes on along the minus strand of CM076063.1, from coordinate 11,319,557 downwards.
ACTTAAATGTATTATTACACTGTACCAAGAACACCTTAAAGTGTAACCTTACTTTAGTTTTATTTTATTAACCTTTTTTACTTGTTTTCCATCATAAGAATATTTTTTTAATTATTTACTATTTTATGTTAATTATTTTGTTTTTGACTAGTTTCCATCATAATTTCAAAACTACATACTTAAACTTTAAAGAATATATTTTAACTAGTTTCATATTTTAATTTCTGAACTAAATTATTTTAAAAATTATTTTGCTTTTTTATTTAGCTTTATTTTTATTTTATTAAGCAAATTTACTTGTTTTCCATCATAATTATTAAAGTACATTCTTGAACTTTAAAGAATTCTATATATAATTAATTATTTTTTAAATTTAAATAATAATTTTTTTAAAAAATATATATAATGTAATTTTATTAACTGTTTTATGTTTTTGTCTAGTTTTCAATCGGATTTCCAAAATTAGATACTTGAATGTAATCTATTTTACTTACATGAACTTTAAATAATTCTTTTTTTTAAACTATATTATTTTTATTAAATAGTTTATATTTTTGACTAGTTTTCCATTGTAATTACAAATCTACATACTTGAATTTAAAAGAACATTGTTTACTTTTTTTAATATTTTATTTTCATTATTATTGTCATTTCATTTCATTAGTTTTTTTTAAAATGATTTACAATTTTATGTTATTTTAAATAGTGTTCTATTGTAATTTATAAATTACATACCTGAAATTTAAATAATAGAACTTTACTTTTATTATTTTATTTTTATTTTATTTTTTTCTATGCTAGTTTTTTTCTAGTGTTCTGTAATTACACACTGGAACTTTTAAAGAATTATTTTTTAGAACTATTATTATTTAAATGTCTTGTTTTGCAGAGCTGTGTTTGACCTCTAATGTCAAAGGTCAAACAGTGCCTTCATATGACAAGCATCACTTCCAGTACTGGTATAAGCGAGGACACCCATGTGTTCTCTGCGTGAGTTATTTTGCCCTCTCTATTTTGCAGTTCAGACACTTTTAAATGAGTGCAAACTACTTTTTAAAAGCGTTTATAAATTGTATTAGAAAATAACAAAACTCATGTTGCTCCTCCTGTCCCGACAGACGGATGATAAGGGCGTGTTCTGCACGGATCTCTCTCAGGAGTACCAGCTGGCTGCCTCCACCTTTGGTTTGACTCAGGAGGCCGTGTGGAGGCTCTCCCAGCAGGCCATTAGATACACCTTCGCCCCTGAGCCAATCAAACAGAGGCTGGAGAAGAAATGGGCGGAGCTCAAACAGCAGTTTCTCCCATGAGGAATGACCGCTGTAAACTTCATCAACAGTCCTACCTCAGAGAGCCCAAACGGTTGCGTTTCAAAAATGAAGGCACACTGCTGCAGCTCATTATGTCGGTTCTTCCATTTCAAAGCACACACTGCATTAATATCTTAATACGTAAGCTAACTGTGTTGTGTGAAACAGAGTTGGAGTGTTTAAATCAAACTGATTTTAATATTTTAAAATTTATGATAAACTATTGAATGTTTCTTGAATATTAATATTGTTTTTTAATATTGGATATTAATACAACAATATTAAATAGAAGTTTATTAATTATACAGCTCGTGTGGAAGTGGTCTATTTCCTTTTACATTTTCAAAACACTTTTTCTTGTTGCTACTTTATAAATGCTCGATATTTGGCACAAAAAAAGTTATTCTAATTTGCATTTTTTACTGCATCAGTATCTGATTGGATGATCATAGCACAAGATAATCTGTTTAAATAAAGGATTCCCGGACTCGTGCACTCACACATTTTGATGTCATTTTTGAACAACCAAAAGGTTTTACCATTAGAGGGCAGCAATTCATTTTAAATGTTCCTTTACTATTTATCACAAACTGCAAAGCTAGTTAGATGATTCTGGTTTCTCATGGATCAGGTTACACAGCTCAGATCTCTGACATGTTAAATGTTTGATTAGGTCATTCTTGAATTTTTGTTGTCAGGCTGTAAATCCTCAAAGATCTTCTGTCCCCTCTAGTGCCAGAGCTAAAAAGTGTCTGTGACAGCTTAACATGCAGTTACAATGTCACCGGAAAATCATAATTGACAATTATTTATATACATATATATGGAATATTGCAGTATTATAAATGATTTATCCATTCATGCCATTATTTTTTATTCGAATATCATGTGTTTGTAATCTGTAATCATAATTTCCCCTCCATCTTGCAGTGACTTCTCTTCTCACTCTGTCACTCACATGAGATCAACCAATAGCAAACCACAGCCATCCAATCAATTCCCCATGGACAAGATCAAGCCCCGCCCTACATTTTTCTTGTTATTTTTTTTTAAATATGCTTAACAATAGGGAAGAGAAGATTATCACAACTTCTGTTTCATGCCGACACAGTGGCTGTGAATTTATTCTAAGACAAAAACAAACAAAAATGAACCCACTAACCCTGCTCTCCACAGTGTGGCTCAGTCTTTGATTTCATATCAAGCTTTGGAGGGGAACTTATAGGGATAGACCCCATTGGCACCTCAGATGTAACATCGATTTCTCCTTCCTAAATCTGCAATAGTATCATTTTTTGTGTTTCATACTGAGTAAAATCAATGTCAAATGTATTTTCAGCTCTGTCTCTAGGTGGTGTCAAATTATAGGAGTGACCGGGGCTAGTTGTCACACTTTTCGGTTCGCACCCGTTCAGAAGTTTGGGGTCAGTAAGATGTTTTTATTTAAAATGCATGGATGCATGAAAATGTTCAAAAGTGACAGTAAAGACATTTATTATCTATTTCAAACCAATTCTGTTCTAAATCCTGAACATTCTTCTCATCAAAGAATCCTGAAAAGAAAAATGCATTATGGTTTCCACATAATATATTAAACAGCACAACATTTTCAACATTGATAATAATGATAATCAGCATATTAGAATGATTTCTGAAGGATCATGTGACACTGAGGACTGGAATAATGATGCTGAAAAGCATCACACGAATACATTTTAAAACAGAAAATTATTTTAAATTATTATAATGCCAAAGATAAACATAAGAGACATCTTTCAAAAAGATTTTAAAAATTGTCCCGACCCCAAACTTTTGAACTTTTCCATTGTTATTACCCACAGCCAGTCTGCAATCTACCTTTTGTGCTGTTTTAGCCATAGCTGTATCTGTTTGTTTAAAGAGTGGACCTCCTATTGTACCTTTTAACAAGTCACATTTCTCATTTATTCAGTCGTAGCTTTAGGGCCTCTCTGCCCAGCGGATGCAAAGGGCAGAGGTCAAATCATTCAGTCAATACACAACACAACTCGTATTATCATCTTTGTCCATGACACCTGCGCGAATGAGCCCACGAGTAAGATTTTTGTCGTTTTGCACATAACTATGCGTCTGTTGTAGAACAAAACACTTGTGTTAGGTTTTAATCTCCTCAAAGTCTGGACAGCTCGAGACAACATGTTTAGTAGCTTTTGATTAATGCGTGTTTGTTAATGCATATTACAATAAGACTCGTGAAATTTTAATGACCTATTGACCTAAAGGTGTTTATGGATGGTGACCTCCAGCAATCTCTTCAATCATTGCTTGCTGTGTTGCCTATTGAAGTTGTTTATAATGGCTTTATCATGGATTTTTGGCTGTGTGTTATTCGTTTAATGTTTTATTTGTATATATGCGTTATCAAATTTTTAGATGTGATCATTTCCGTTGCTTTGCTGAAACAGCCATATGACGGTGGCAGCTGTCCAGTGAGATATTCCACCGAGGCGTATCTTCTTCTCAAGGCCTCTGTTGTGTTGCTTGTGTTTGGAAAGCATATTTGACAAGCTAGTAATGATGCCAGACACATACAAACTACAAAGCTTGTCTTGCTGATATCACCTCAACAATGCCCAAATGCATTTGTTGTGTTAGCAAGAGCTTTGACTCCTTTGTCTGCAAAAGCAAAGAGTTTTTTTTTTATTGTTTGAAAGCAGCAGAGTGCTTGAGTTCTTTTGATTTCAGGCAGGCGTGAAATAGCGAGAACGTTCCTGGCGCTCTTGCAGATTATCGTAAGCGCGTCGGGTGAACGGTGCTGTTACACGGGTTCATTTAATTAAAGATATTAAACCTATTTAAGAAAGGTATCTGAGAGATTACTTGCTGATTATTTCTTCAAGTTTGGCAATCCAGATGCTTCTGAGTTTTAATTGTTCATTTACATAATAATAATGGCAATACTCATTATGGTAACACTTTAAAATAATGTTCATTAGTTAACATGAACTAACAATAAACTGCAATTATAGAGCATTTATTAATCTTTGTTAATGTTAATTTCAACATTTACTAATACATTATTAAAATCTTGTTAACATTTGTTAATGCACAGTAACAAATGCATTGCTCATGGTTAGTTCATGTTAGTTAATACAATTCATTTCACTCTGTAGTTTGATTGGACAGCATATTATTAATCTAATTAGACAACATAGAATCTTTGTGATCTTAAATCACATATACTGCATTCACTGTGCTGTTTTCCTGCTGGATTGGAAGATTATTATTGTAAAATTACATGTTGCAATTGCGCCCATGCTTTTCCTTCACTTCAGAGTTGCCCAGGGTGATCATTTGTTTTGAAACAACCTTGCAAAATGAGCAGCATGCAGCGGTGTCTTGAGAACACCTTGGCTGCCCTTTCAGGGTCCTTAAAGTCACTGTAGCATGTAATTGTGGCAGGAGTGCCAGCGAAAGAGAATTGGATGGTAGAATGTATTGGTGCAAACTGGGGTTTCAACAGTAATAGATGCCTCTTAATAAAGGCTGAGCAATTTTGTGTTCAATAACAATTCAGTTTTCACCCTGGAAATTGACCCGGTGGAATGAACAGTGGAAAATACTTGTTGAAATGCTGGGAAAAAACTTAAGGTGTAGATTTTTTGAGGAGTCTGTCTATCAATTATCTATCTATCTATCTATCTATCTATCTATCTATCCATCCATCCATCCATCCATCCATCCATCCATCCATCCATCCATCCATCCATCCATCCATCCATCCATCCATCCATCCATCCATCCATCTTTCTATCAATCAATCAGTCAATATCTATCTATCTAACGCTCTATCGTTCTATCTATCTATCGTTCTATCTATCATTCTATCAATCAATCAGTCAATATCTATCTATCTATCCATCCATCCATCCATCTTTCTATCAATCCATCAGTCAATATCTATCTATCTAACGCTCTATCGTTCTATCTATCATTCTATCAATCAATCAGTCAATATCTATCTATCGTTCTATCATTCTATCTATCAATAGTTCTATCCATCGTTCTATCGCTCTATTGTTCTGTCTATCTATCAATCAATCAATCAGTAAATCAGTCAATCAATCAATCAATCAATCAGTCAGTCCATCTGTCCATATTGGAGAACATCCATCCATTCGAAGAACTATTCATATTGGAGAAAAATGATGTAATGAATCATGTCACCTTTGCACAGCAGGTTAGTGGAAAACTAGAGACCTTAATCCCAGATGATAGTGTTCATCAGGGGATGTGACGTCGTCAGACTCAGCTGAGGTCGATTAGGAGACCCACTAGAGGTTAAATTTGTAACTTCGATCAGGAGACGTTCAGGGGCGTTGATTAGGTGACCTCCCAGTTAAAATGAAGTCTGGAATCTATATGTCTATCTGTAAATGCATGGCCCAGTTTTGCTTGCACTATTCCATATTTCTTTTTACTATAGAAACAGGGCTGTGATGATCTTATTGACTCATGTAGATTTGTCACAGGTGTTTTCATCTGTTTTCCTGAATGAGGTGAGCTCATGTTCGTTTCAGAAGATCCCTCGAGGAGCAAAGAAGATTGATGTGACTGAAATCACAAAACGCAGTAACTATCTGGGTGAGTAACATTTCAATATAAAGGTACCAAACAATCCACATAAGCTTGTCAGAGTGAGAAAGTTCGGATTTGATATGAAGCTGTATGAATCCATGAGAGCTGGGTGAATGACTTATTGATCACTGCGATGGTATACTACGACTGCAGTGGACATGTCGAATCATATCTCATGTATTTTACAATAAATATTTCTTTTGTATTTTGCACAAGCAAACTACAAAGATCTTTTTAAGACATTACATTGACACGAATACACATGCAGTAATGTTCAACCAGTTTGATGAGATACTGTATGTGTAAGTGCTTAAACTCTCCTAAAGCCATACAATAGCTTTATGTGAGGAACAGACATTATTTCCTAAAAATCTTCCCAAAACTAAATTATAGTGGTACTATAATTATTAAATAATATTTTTTTTGTTTGCGAGTTTTACATCTGCAAAAGAAACAATAATACAGACTGGTTTATGGCACACACATATAAACAAAAATATATCGGATACATAACCTCCGCAAAATAGTGAATTGTGAATGTACAAGTGAACGATTAATTAGGCTAAACCTGTTACTACTGATGCCTGGAAATGTCTTTCTTACAATATATTAAACTGTAAAGACAATGTATTAGCTATGTAAAAAACAAATTTTCATGGATTCCTGTTGAAATATGTCTGTTGCTCCCCTTTTCCCTGTTTGTTTTATTGGATTCTATATATGTGTATTAGCTTATGTTATGTTTGAAAAACAATAAAAAATATTAAATAATATTACATGGTGTTCCACAAGGATCAATTCTTGGGCCAGTTTTGTTTTCATTATACATGCTCCCTTTGGGCAGCATAATTCAGAAATATAACACTGTTGTATTAGAGAGGTTGACTCACTGTCTCTCCAGCATTGTAAAGTCGATGAACACTTTTTTTTTTTAATTGAACGAAGACAAAACCTTTCCTTTCCTTAGCACTACAATCCAAGACAGAAGTAAAGCACTAAGGCATCATTCTGGACTGTGGCCGTAGTCTCATATTAATCAAGTGACAAAAACTTGCTTTTATCATTTGAGAAATAATGCCAAGATTTGTCTTTTTTTTAATCTTTGGATAATGCTAAGAAACTCATTCGTGGTTTTATCTCCTCTCGTCTTGATTATTGTAATGTTATGAACACTGGCACCTCTATAGATTTCAGACTGTCAGTCGAGTCGAGATCTCCCAAATAGTAGTTTAAGATCCTCTAGTGCTAGTCTTCTGGCATATTATACAGTAAATCATAAGCGATCTGGTGGTACTTCTATTAGCCACTATGCTCCAAAAATTTGGAATTGTCTACTAAATGAATTACAAGAGGCTACCAGCATTCATATTTTTAAAAAGCATGTTGAGACATATCTTTTTAAAGTTGCTTATCAGTACGGTGTGAAGTTGTGTGTAGGTCTGTTTCATGTTTTATTTTGCCTTCTGATTCTTATATAGTTGTTTTATTTATTTTATATTGATATTGAGGCCAAACTGTATTTCCAGAATATTTTTATATTGGCATGATTTATATTGTGTGATTGTATTTTTTGATTTTATGCTTGCATTTGAGTTGTATGAAAAGTGCTATTCAAATAAATGTTTATTATTAGTAGTGCACATATTTCAGAGTTCCCTCAAAAACATTTTAGACCTTTGTAGTTATTTGCATTTCATAAATTTGAATACTTTAAAATGGAAAATCTTCACAAACAGTTGAAACCGGCAATCCTTAATGTTGCCTAAAATAGATGATCTTCCAGCAGCAAAACCCTGGAGTGCACAATGAATTCATTCTCTCTGTAGAAAACCGTTGAAGCCCACGGCATCCTCATTACAACAGACCTGGAGGTAAGCCCTGAGAGGAGCAGTCCATGTCATATTTACAGAGTTTGAGATGTTTGCTTTCTCTGATAGACTCTGGAGCTGAAAGCTACACTTTTGAGAAAGCAATTGTTACACATGACCTTGATACAAACGAGAAAGACGATGGACATAATTCTTTAAATAAAAACTGAAACCAAAAAACACATAGATAGAGTGCAAATTGACATTGCATTACAATCAATCAATCTATCAATTAATCTATCAATTTATCCATCAATTTATCCATCTTTCTGTCTATTTGTCCACCTGTCAATCGTTCCATCGTTCTATCTATCTATCTATCTATTGTTCCATCCATCTATTTGTCCATCCATCCATCCATCCATCTATCCATCTATCTATTGTTCCATCCATCCATCCATCCATCCATCATCTATCTATTGTTCCATCCATCAATTTGTCCATCCATCCATCATCTATCCATCTATCTATCTATCATCTATCTATCCATCTATCTATCTATCTATCTATCTATTGTTCCATCCATCTATCTGACCATCCGTCTATCGTTCTATCTATCTATCTGTCTGTCTGTCTGTACATCTGACCGTTGTTTCATCCATCCATCTATCTATCTATCTATCTATCTATCTATCTATCTATCTATCTATCTATCTGTCTGTCTGTCTGTCTGTCTGTCTGTCTGTCTGTCTGTCTGTCTGTCTGTCTGTCTGTCTGTCTGTACATCTGACCGTCATTTCATCCATCCATCCATCTATCCATCTATCTATCTATTGTTCCATCCATCTATCGTTCCATCTATCTATCTATCTATCTGTCTGTCTGCCTGTTTTTACAGTTTTTTTTTATTCGCTTTGGTACTATTTTCACAAGTAAGGTGTATAATTTCAAAACTCTTATAACAAAAATCCAAACTGATCACACTTGTGACACATGCTAGTAGTTCTTTCAAAACCTGATCTCCTATTTCATTCTAGTGGTACATATTTCCTTCGACATAATCACTGTTTCAAAACACAGGATCATTGTGACATGTAATGAGAACATTTGGTTTAATCACCGAAACACAACAGTATGACCTTCTTTCAGTTTAGTACTTTTAACAATCAGTTCATTTAATAGCAAACAATACAAGATACATGTTTCAGATCATCCTTGTTGCTTCAATAATTACAATTACACAGGTTAGAGATGTGACATTAGAAAATACACTTACATTACCTAAATTACATAACTGACATCAAATCCATCATATTTGTAATAGTATCAGTATTCAGTGTGTTATCAAAATGTGTGAAGTATGACACAGTCGTGAGGTTTTGTGTAGAAAAGAGTTTGCTGCCAGTACAGTAAATGTTCTCACTGTACAATAAGACTGACTCTTACCTTTATAAGGGTGAGTTACAGTAATGTAGCAGTTTCTACCATGGTAATGCCTCTGTTTACAGTATCAGATGGCATATAATGCAAAATGATGCCATCTGTCTCCCTTCTTCTGATGCATCTCTGATCAATTTGATCTTATACAGTCATTGATTGTTTCTTTTCCCTTGTACTCTGTCCTGTTCTGTGTTCACAAATTTCAGTGTACCCTCTATATCTGTCTCTGTCTCTTATACACACACACAGGTTTGTTTTGTCAAAGTGAGGACATTCCATAGGCGTAATGGATTATATACTGTACAAACTGTACATTCTCTCCCCCTACATTAATCCTACCCCTAAACCTACCCATCACAGAAAACATTCTGCATTTTCACATTTTATAAAAAATTAATTTCATATGAGTTATAAGCTATTTTCCTCAAAATATGACCAAACAAAGTCTAAAATGACAAGTATTACAATCCTTGTTGGGAAATTATGTTCACAACACAGCGTTTACAGTACTCGGACCACACACAAACACACACTTTGAAAATTGTGGTTATCATCAAAGATCAATTTCTTATAATGTAAAAAGAATTAATTACATTTGGTTATCCAAATTGCAAATAAGTTCTGTAGAAACTATTAATACAGAATCAATATCTATAGAAATCTATAAATGTACCAAATGATTCATTGATTAACCATTAAGTTCAGTTGGATTAAATAATAGACAAATGTATTAAACTGAACGAGAACAGATGCAAAAGAAAAGTCTGATAGTAAGAGCATTATGAAAGACAGTTACTGTGAATGAAACATTTATATAAATGAAACACTTATTTTGTGTAGTGAAAAGGATACTTTCTAATTTTGCGCATTGTACTAACACAATTGAAACCATGCTAAAATGTTTGAAAAAGTGCACTTTTGATGATCTGTTGTGATATTAGTACTAAGTGTTATGAAAATATACACCTTACTTGCGAAAATAGTACCAAAGCGAATAAAAAAAACTGTAAAAGGGGATGTTGATGAGCCGTCTGAAGGCAGTAAGGGTTATGGTCTTGGCCCACTGCTCAGCAAGCAAGCAAATGCCAGACGAAACAATGAGTGTCACTAAAGTTCTGCCGACGTCTTCCTGTCCCTGAAACTGCTGCCACCTGTCAGCTAAAGATATGAAGCGAGTGGCAGATTCCCACTGACTGGACACAAGCAGATGACATCTGTCAATTATATAGGATTTACCATGGACCTATTTACTGCCTGAGGTGACAGACATAGACTTAATGTGGTCACAGTACATTCTTTATTCCTATTCTTCCTGTCATTTTTATTTTACAGGGGATAGGGGTTGTTTCAGCAGGTAGCAAAATGCACTTTCCAATCTCTACTCAATGCTTCATACTCACTGTAGTTTGGTTAAAGTCCATCAATCAATCACATGGTTTCACACCACACAAAACGAACATGCCGATGTCTGCAGATCATGCTGTGATTGACCTTTGCACTTTTGACCCCAAAAAAATCATTACATACACAGGGGACAAACAATTTATGACCTTGATATAGACTACAGCCATCAGGGCCAGTGTGTAGGCTAGAAAATATGAATATGTTGTATCAGCACATCAGTTTAATGTTGTTGGTTATATTCCTTCAGTGCTCAACTCCATGTGGGACAAGTCAAAGGTCACAAGAGGCTGTTCATGTGAGTAATACAGGTGAAATAGCACCTGATGAGGAGTGCAGTATGAGTTTACGGCCCAGTGATGTGGAGAAGTGCGATATGGGCCCAGTTAACTGAGTAGAGCAGGTATTGAAAAAAAAAAAAATCTCATACACACAAACCTTGAGTTGCTAATGTGGTAAGGGGTTCAGTAGCACCAAGAAATAGATTACATTTCAGAGTGTAACGGGGTTCAATGAGAACGGGAAGAAGGAGGCGGGAACCGGCGAACATTCAACGTAACTTTAATCAAACAAATAAACAAACAATAAAACGAAAGTAAAATGGCGGCAGTTCCTCACGGCGACTGCCGCCCACACAAACATAATAAAAACACACCATAAAATCCAGACCTGGTCCTCTCTCGTCCTTCACTGTAGTCGCTCCTGTTTTATGCTTCCGGAGCTCCTCCGGGAGAGATACGAGACCGGTGCGCCGCGCAGCTGACGCTCATTATCTCTCGCGTCACCGGCCTCGCGCCGTTCCCTCACGGCTCTCGCCCGCCCTGCTCGTCACACAGAGTAATTACCAAATGCACTGCTGATAATGTTCTTTTCCATGTCTGTAGTGTTCTGATGACGTCACCCTGGGGTTGAGAGTCACAGTGCCTACTAGAGGTGCAGGAATGTTACAGCAGCTCCTGCATCAGTCAAATGCAGGGATTCACCAAACAGACATCAGGTAAGGCAGCCACAAGACTTTTGTACTGATACAGTGACTGTTTTAGCACATCTTATTGCTCCCTGTGGAGTCCTTTAAGGTTTATTGCATTACAAACAGTTGTTACATTTCTCTAAATTAAACCGTTCTATATGCAAAAAAGAAATGGCCTTTGCCAATATGTTAACTTTTGTGTAAATACTTGCTGTTGATCAGGGCAGTCATATTTTAACATGACAACATGGCCATTTTTAAATCACATGCTTTTTCAGCTTAATTTCAAACTGCTAGGTGGATTGTGGAGAAAGCTTTGGGTTTTGAAGGTTAAACACTTTTTCCTCTTCTTTCACTTCATTGTTGCAGCACCTCTCTTTTCAGTCTGTCAGTAACACTCTGTTTAGTTCCTGTCTCTATGAAGCCCCTCCTTCTGAAAAGCGGAATGTGCTTTTATTGGTCGGCTGAACAAGTGTGTTGTGATTGTCCAAGCGTTTCAAGGGCATGGTCGTGGTCAACTTCATGGCCATTAAGGCCAAGTTACTGTAACGGCGAGTTTCAACGAAGTACTAATGCAATCAACCAGGCCTTGCCACTTTATTTTGCGCAACCCTTGGGTGGGAATTATTTAAATGAGGAATACTGTGACGGTTTTGTTCCCGGAAGAAAACTCAAGACTAAAATCAAGGTGTTTCAAGGAGTTCAGAAACAGTGCTCACTGACATAGAAAATAACTCCCTTTGGAGTGACTTTGTAACTTTGCAGACCTTTTTCATGCTCAAACGGCAACATTACACACTCAAGAAATGGCTGGCAAATAGACCTTCACATGTCATTTTCAAGTTTTTGTCTACTGAAAGTCTTTTGAAAAGATGTTTCATTGGCTGAACAGTCAGTATGTTGTTATTCCTCACAGACTTATTTTCATTCTGTCAGAAATGAAATGGCGCTACTCTGACTAAGTTCTCTTAGCTCCAGAAAAGACCTATTTTCCATTATATTTTCCATTCAGATTAATTATTATTTTATTCTTGGGCTTTTTGCATTTATTTTTAATGGACAGTATAATTCAGACAGGAAAGAGGTGAGAATGGATGAATGCATTACGCATTACAAGTAACACAAGTTACGTAATCAGATTACTTTTTTCAGTTACTGGTAAAGTAACGCATTTGGCCAACTTTTAAATTTACAACAAAATATCTGAATTACTTTTTCACATAAGTAACACAAGTTGACTGCTTCTCCTGCGTTGTATTCTTCAGCACAGCTGAAAGGCTTGTTTGATTGAGTTGCGCCCTCTACTGTACATGTGTGAATTTGCATTTCCTTCAGTCTGATACGGTGGCCGAGAGAGCTCAACGCGCTGCGAATAAGAAAACACATGCAAATAAAAAAAAAAACGTGATCATCAGTTTGACAACACATGTGCTGCAAATCCTCACAACACATGCAAACTCAAAAATGCGCTGCATATTCAAAAACGCGCTGCATATGCAAAAACGCGCTACATTTACAAAAAGCGCTGCAAAGAGCACAAACCACAACGGAAATGTTTCAAGGGGGACCCCAAAAAGTGACGGACCCTACTTGACAACAGCACAGACTAAAAAATATTAAAATATATTATGTAGGCATTAATTCAATGTAATGTGTTTCACTAACAGAAAAGTGTTTTAATATGTGGCATTGTTGTTAACTCATTAAACTTTAAGAGATGATAATTTAGTGGATGATTTAAAAATATTCGTTAATCATCTGTAGCGTACTAATGTGACGTAATCATAACGGCCGCCTGAGGCGCTCGACGACCACGTCATCAGTGAGCGTGAGTTTCTAGCAAACTGAAAAACACTTTATTAAAAAAAATAAATACATGAAATAATGTACAGTTGTTTATTTATGTTTGCAGTTTTTATAGTATTTCATGATTGTGAACACATTGTGCACTCAAATGCCGTACACTATATAGGGATTAGTGAATAAGTGAAGGGTGAGTTGAACTGGTTTTGGACACACGTCCTAGTAGGGTCCGTCACTTTTTGGGGTCCCCCTTGAAACATTTCCGTTGTGGTTTGTGCTCTTTGCAGCGCTTTTTGTAAATGTAGCGCGTTTTTGCATATGCAGCGCGTTTTTGAGTTTGCATGTGTTGTGAGGATTTGCAGCACATGTGTTGTCAAACTGATGATCACGTTTTTTTTTATTTGCATGTGTTTTCTTATTCGCAGCGCGTTGAGCTCTCTCGGCCACCATAGTCTGAGGCTTATTCAGTTCACTTTTGGTGTGAAGGGGTCTTTACATTTGCCAAATATAGAACTTTTTTGTTGTTATGAAAACAAAACAGCCAAGCCCAGATGAGAATAAGTAATGCAAAAGTAATGTAATGCATTAATTAAGTAAGTAATTAGTTACTTTTTTAGGGAGTAACACGATATTGTAATGCATTACTTTTAAAAGTAGCTTTCCCCAACACTGAATCTTGAGCCAACAGCTCATGCATATCCTAAGCATGTGCACAGTCCACATTCCCCTCAGATGTTGGAACATTTCCCATACTTGGTGAAATCACATGCACTGGATGTGTCAGTGTTGTGCAGTGGTCCAGCCAGCCAGCAGAGGGCAGTAGTGTGAGGGGCTCTCTGTACTGCCTCCACCCCAGTGTGCCTCGGAGAGCTGCCTCTAAAGCTGCTTCCTCATAGCCTGTGGGCCAGGTGCTCTCACACTGACTGGAGTCCTGTGAGGATACATTTTCTTTTTCACTCTCCAATAAATCACCATTAATATTGACTTTCTGTGGGCTGACTCACTTTCTTCATCTAAATTTAGAAGACAGAGGCAGCCATCTAAATCTAGTTAGAGGACAGAAAATGCCATCCTTTGAGAAAGATCTATTCATTTTGCTGTTGTGTTATAAATAAGTCTGCCTGAAGAACCTGGTGAAAGTTTTATCTTGTTTTTATAAGTTTCGGTTTCTGACATCTCTGAGATCAGCCCATCATGAGACATGCAATAACAGAGCTTGTTTGCCACAAACTAACTACTAACAACCCATTTGAAAGATACTTTGCATGTATGATGGTCTGCAAAAGTCTTTTTTGTTTTTGTTGTTTTGCTTCATAGGCTTGATATTTTCTCATGCAATCACGCAGGCGGGGCTACAGGTGACATCATCATCTCTTTTATCCACATACCTCATCACTGACCGAACTGCTATTTGATCTCCTGGTAAGAGCTCCATTAGTGAGCTAAAAGAAGCTTCTAGCCCTGCAGATGAACTAATTATGTATTGGTTGGCGATCCATACAAGGAAGAAGTGCAGCAAATGATTCAGTCTACTTGCAAAATTCATTGATAAATTTGCTATCATGAAACTAGACAGAAAACTGATTATCAACATCATAAATGAAAGCAGATGTCAAATGCTAATCATCTGAAACGTCAATAAAGTCTAAGATTCTTTATTGATTGTGTTAAAGTCCACGTGAAACAACATTCCCAACTAATTTTACTTCCTGATATAGTTCCAAGTAAAAAAGTATGTTTTAATGAGAAAAAAATGAGTGATGGGAGAAAAAATTATATTTAAAAAGGGTCATGGTATAGATTTTTAAAAAATATTTTAATGTGTTCCTTTTAGTGGCTCCTTTAAGACATGTCAGTAAACGGCCACTGTTATGATTGGCTAATCTCATTGCATAGTAAAACATGTCAACGGCCATTTGCTATTGCATGTGAGTAATTGTTTTGAAGATCCATATGAGACTGCCATTTATAGACAAAGCATTATATAGTTGTTTACTTACGGTTTGTGACATAGCTGTTGTCAGATCCAATACAGTTGGTTTCTTCATCTTCTTTGTGAACTGCTCTTGTACCCTGTTTACAAAGCAATCTGCAGTCAAATGCTGATGTAAAATGATTATAATTAACATTTTCTTAAGGATAAAAAAAAAATCTATCTCAGCTAATGCTGTAAACTATAAACAGGAAACCCCTTCTTACACATTACTATAATATTAAAGGTTACAATTAAATTGAAAGAGTTTAATTGAAAGAGTTGACCTTGATATAGACAACACAGAGTTGAAAGTTCATTTCTTTAGTGAACTAACATGCTGTGGACAGTAAATGACTTGCCTAAGGTAAATTTAATGCTACGTGAGATATTATTCTCAAGCTGTTTTATTTATGTCTTTCTGTGGTTGAAACAATGGTTGATAGATTACAAGCATATCTAGATTGTCTGTTCTTCTTCTATGACCGCACATGCCCCCTTCTGGATTGGAGTGTGGATCACCTGTGACTGACTGTATTCGTCGTCTAACTGCATGAAATGAACCGTGACGTCTGTAACCATACGGTTTGGGAAGCAAATATTTGTACCGTTACACCCCTAGCTCCCTCGCAAGAATGTTTGCGTTCCGCTAAGAAACTTCACGTTCGCTCTCAAAGAGCTCAAAAGGTTTTGCGAGCGAACTTAAAGTTTCTCGGGGGAACACAAATGTTTTGAGAGCAAACGCAAAGTTTCTCGTTGGAATGCAAATGTTTTGGGAATGAACGCAAAATTTCTCGGATGAACGCAAAGGTTTTAGGAGCGAATGCAAAGTTTCTCGTTGGAACCCAGAGGTGTTGGGAGCGAATGTAAAAGTTTCTTGGGGGAATGCAAAGGTTTTGTGAGCGAACTCAAAGTTTCTCGTGGGAATGCAAAGTTTCTGACTTATTTTTTTCCCCACCAGGGACTTAAGGGTCTCCGTACCTTTAAATGCTTTTGCGTTCCCTTGCAAATATTTAGCATTTCCCTGAGAAACTTTGCATTAGCTTAAACTTTTTGAAAAGTAAAGTTTCTCAAAGGGCCACAAAGGTTTTGGGAGCGAACACAAAGTTTCTCGGGGGAACACAAAGGTTTTGCGAGAGAACGCAAAGTTTCTCAGGGAAACGCAAAGGTTTTGCGAGAGAACGCAAAGTTTCTCAGGGGAACACAAAAGTTTTGGGAGTGAACGCAAAGTTTCTCGGGGGAACGCAAAGGTTTTGCGAGGGAACACAAAGTTTCTCAGGGGAACACAAAAGTTTTGGGAGTGAACGCAAAGTTTCTCAGGGGAACGCAAAGGTTTTGGGAGTGAACGCAAAGTTTCTCAGGGGAACGCAAAGGTTTTGCGAGAGAACACAAAGTTTCACAGGGGAACACAAAGGTTTTGCGAGAGAACGCAAAGTTTCTCAGGGGAACACAAAAGTTTTGGGAGTGAACGCAAAGTTTCTTGGGGGAACACAAAAGTTTTGGGAGTGAACGCAAAGTTTCTCAGGGGAACGCAAAGGTTTTGGGAGTGAACGCAAAGTTTCTCAGGGGAACGCAAAGGTTTTGGGAGTGAACGCAAAGTTTCTCTGGGAAAAAAAAAGCAAAAGCATTGACTTATTTTTTTCCCCACCAGGGACTTATGGGTCTCCGTACCTTTAAATGCTTTTGCGTTCCCTTGCAAATATTTAGCATTTCCCTGAGAAACTTTGCATTAGCTTGCAAAACATTTTGAAAAGTAAAGTTTCTCAAAGGGCCACAAAGGTTTTGAGAGTGAACTCAAAGTTTTTAGAGGAAATGCATAATTTTTGTGAGAGAACGAAAAAGAGTTGTCTATCACCTTGTCCCTTTAGGGGCTCCTACCAAAATGGTTATGTTTTTAGCCAAAAAAAAGAAGCAAGGAAGCAATTAGGGTCCGTTTTGATTTCACATTGTAGCTATCTCTAAATATCTTTACTCTTGTGATATCCAAACAGATATGATAATTGCAATTACTTGTTTTAAGTAGTTTCAGTAACTCTAAATTCAAGTAAAACACAAATAGATGGCCAAACCTGCTGAGAGATCATCTTGGATGTCAATGGCTATGTGTAAGTAAAGGACCTTGAAGAGAATGTCCCATATTGCCTTTCATTTTGGACTGGCGAAGAGATTTCAGGGCTGTGGGGATAGAGCAACAAGAAGACCTGAATCATAAGATCAATATTCTTTTGTCTATTTTTGCAGAGAATAAAAAACAATTGGTTATCTTGTGGGCAGCGAGGTGAAATGTACTGCTGTATGGAAAAGCGTGCAGTATCTCATGGTGACAGTGAAGAAATGAAATGATGTAAGCTGACAGTAATTTATAAAGCAATCAATATGTGCCTTCAGGATAAAGTAGCACAAGCGCCTCCGGTACATCATTTAATCCATTTGGCAGTAGAAGTCTATTGTTTTGGAGTTGCTAAAGTCAATAGACAAATAATGTCATAAATAAAATGTGATAGACAAGAGAAAGGTTAATCAGCATTGTGTTATAGACTTCAATGAAATGTTCATGCAACTCATGAAAAAATGCTGTTGTATGTGGGCTTGATATGTATTCTCACACCTTGGTAAAATAGGGCAGTGCTGCAATGATATGATTCTCAGTTTCATAAATTCACAATGTTCCTTTAATCTCGGTGAGTCCCCAGAGTCTACATTTATTTATGGACTGTATGCTTATTTATAGACTCCTGTCCAACATCACCCATTAAACAAGTGTAGAAGAGTATTTGTAATGACATAAGAACAGTGTTATTTTAGTATTATTGATATACTATTATAGTTTTTAATTTTTTATATTTCCTTTTAATTTTAGTGAAAGTTTTTATGATCTTGTAGTGTGTTTATATCATTTTTTAATTGTTATTATTTAAAAATGTCTATATAGTTTTTTATATATCTTTTTTATTTATTAGTTTTATTTTATTTGATTTTTTTCCCCCTCAAATTAAACTAAATGAAAATGAGAAATACAATACAGCTGTAAAAAAGTTTTTTTTATATATATACATTTTCAAGAAACTATCCTTTTTATGGTTTTAGTTTTAGTTAACGATAATAACCCTGCAAAAGAAAACTATTTTAGATGTCACTTTCATTTTCAGAACATTTATTTTGATTAGAAACATCTGGCATTTTTCATTTTAGAATGGAGTTTGCCAAAATCCTCCTAATTGTAAAAAAGAGATGGGGTTTAAAAAAAAGCTATGGTTTCTGTCTTGAAAAACGGTGAGTTTAATATATTTTTTCCCAGTAGGCTTTATTAAGACATGTATAAAGGGCACATGAACACATACCGCATATATTGCGAAGCAATGTCCCATATAATGTTTGTTAGTGACATTAATGAAAATTCTTATACCCAAATAAGGCATATGATCACTAATCTGGAGAGATCTCTCCATACAGCCTAACTGTGAATGACAGTAACCGAATGAATGATAACGTTTGTTATACAGCATGCCAAACTTGAGCGTCGTCAGACTTTGATGGGTTATTACAAAAGCTGTTGCTTGGCAATATCAGCAGCAGCATCGGTGTCCCTAGAGAGCGCGCGAGAATAGAAGCACAGGATGCGCACGCCCAACACACACGAGCGCCGAGCGACCGTTCACATCTCCGCAAACACCAGTGCCAATCGCTTTAAAGTTACACTCCGACCGCAGATAGGCATTTTATCGCAGGCTACGTTTTATTTACGTGCCATGGTTCAGTTACTAACTCGGTACTGAAATTGAAACCGTTGAATTCAGCCAGTCCAAACGAAGTGGAGCGCCTACAGCGTCACATTTGAGACATATGAAGATTGTTGAGGTAAGTGTTGCGTGTGCTAACGGTTTTTCGCGCTTAGTCCTGGAGGAAAGAGTAGAAATAGGTCCTCCAGGCGAGTAATATGAGCTTCAAAGAGGAAGGAAAGTGCGTGTGTCCGAGTCTGGACCGCGGAGGAGAAGTGAGAAAGAAATTGTGTGAAGAAGTGGAAATGCAGTCAGTACCATCAGTTTGGGTGGCAGTTACCTGTCGTGTTTAACTGTAGCACAGTCATGTTGTCTCTTTCCATATCTTTTTCAAGTGGAAATGATGAATGTCTCTTTAATGATTTGAACAGGACGGTTTTCATTGCTGAACTTTAAAAGATATTTTAAAATGTTTGTTTATTGACTTGTTTTCGAATGATTTAAAGGGATAGTTTGCCTAAATATTGTGTGATTTACTCCCCCCTTCAAACTGTATATGACTGCAAAAAAAAGTCAGTCATTTATATTTTCATTTTTGTTCTCATAAAATGAAAGTGTCTGAGGCTGTCATTATCCACAACAACTCCATATGTGCTCCACAGTAGAAAAATTTAAATTTTTTTAATTTTTTAAGTGTACTGTCACTTTAAGAGCATTTATTCCAACATGCATTTAAATCACTTTTGGAAGTTCTTTTGGAATTAGAGCTTTTTTATTGCCTGTCACAGTTAGAAACAAGCGCCTTGTGTGCTGTTCTGTCTGTCCAACAGATGCCACATCCATCACTGTGATGTTCAGGATATAACTCACACCTTTACTGAAGTGTGCTGCACTGTCTCATACTGATGGCTTTTGAGGGAGAAAGAGACGTTCTCCTTTTTCATTCTGTGTAGGACTCTGAAAGGGAAGATTTAAGAGATCTCACTCCGATTCCTTTGAATTATTTCTCGGCAGGCTATAAATAGGATGGTGACATGCCCCCACCAGCTTCTAGTTAAGAAATGGATGTGCTCAGAGGACAAGACCTTCTAGTATGTGTTCTACGGCAATAATAAACGAAGGAGTGGTTGACATCCCAACAATTATTTGGCCAGTCAGTATATGTATCATGTCCATGTGCAATGTCACAGATCATCCCGAAAGTCTTTCAAAAATAATTTTAACGTGACGTTTTATAGAAGCACTGTTACAAGTCGTGTATTATTTGAGCTCTAAATTTGATTGATTATTTGAAAAATTTATATTAATATTAACTCATTCTTTACGTCTACTGTTAAAACAGTAGCACTGGCCCCATTCACTTTCATTGCTGTCGATTGAGCTTAACCCAGAATATTCACTTTTCTTGGCACATCTACTGAATGCATGTCTCTTTTAACAATTTAAGAAGAATTTTAAGTTTAATCTTTAATCTGAACCATCAACTATTCACCCAGCGAGTGAATTATGAATGTCAGAGCTCTTCTTTTCCCTCCCAAGGGGATTCGTTTGATTGGCTGCCCAACATTTGGTCATCATCTGATCATTTTGTCTTGTAACAATTCCGTCTGTATTTCACCCTGGTCTATACAGAGGGTTATTTTTACTTTCGCTGCCATAGAAATTGTCTGTATAATGGCCTCCTTAATTCTGTGGAAATAATACTTGTGGGACAACTCATGCATTTTTTAGCATTATACTAATGGATGTTTGCTGTTTGTGGAGGCCGTAGAGAGCCGTAACATTTTAAAAAAAAACACTTAAGGACAGAAACCTGGTTTGGCTCTATGCTTGGTACGTTTAAGTATAAGTGATGGGATCCTTGCCGTTTTTCATTATATATTGTAAATATGTTTGTGATGCATTCTTTTTGAATTAGCTTTTTTTGCAGCTTAGTGTTGTAGGTCTCTATAGTGCAACAGTGCCCGCCCACCTTTTCAGCGCTGTTGGTTCTGGAAGTATTTTTTCATTCATTTCTCCCATAAGGATTTCAAAAATAGTCTTCATTAACACGTTTTAAGTCATGAACCAAGCCAACCAGCTACAATCCTGTGAAAAATTGCGAACAGCAATCAAATTAAAAGCGGTGGAGAAATGTAACTAGTCATTTAAATTGGTTGATTATACAAAATAAAGTTAAGCTAACTTAAAAAAAAAAATAAGGCAACTTATCGCATTCCACTTTTTAAGTTAAATCAACTGATTCGCTCCGTTTAAAATTAACTTAAATACTTTTGTTCGTCTAATGAGTACGAGGTAATCTTTTGAACTTCAATCTTCATCAAGGCAACTAAACAAAAACAAAATAAGTTGAGCCAACTTGAAAAAATAAAGAAATCTATCGCACTCAACCTTTTAAGTTAACCCAACTAATTCGCTCCAGGTAAAGTCAACTTAACAAGTTTTGTTCATCTAATGAATAACAGGTGGGGTTTTTTAACTTAAAACTTCTTGTCAACACAGCTGAAGAATGTTTAGCATTTAGCAATGCAAGCAGCTACAATCCTTGTTTTTTCATCTCCATGTTTAATTTTCAAAGTTAACTACACGACATGAACATCATTTGCCTCATTAACAAAAGTTTTTAAGTTGACTTTACCTGTAGTGAATTAGTTGAGTTAACTTAAAAAGGTGAGTGTGATAGATTTCCTAATTTTTCGTTGGCTCAAATTTGTTTTTTTTTTTGTTGTTGTTTTATTGACAAGAAGTTTCAAGTTGAAAAGAATACCTGCTACTCATAAGTTGACTTTAACTGGAGTGGATTAGTTGAGTTAACTGAAAAAGTAGAACGCAAAAGGTTGCCTTATTTAAGTTAGCTCAACTAACTTAATTTATTTTGTATTTGTATATATATTTAAACTTTATTGCAAAATATGCACATATATTCAAGTATTTAAGTACTTTGAAAGTGGAGGGAGACCGACTCTGTCATTTGCAGTGCTTCATGGGAGTGGGCAGAGCTAGCAAGAACTTTTAGCTGTTTTGCTTTTTTTTTTGACTTTTTTTTGATCTGGGAATTTTCTGTACAGCATCATGGGTAATGCAGTTTTCACCACAATTCCACTGTTAAACACGATTATTTAAAAAATAAGATGACATAATGCAAGCCGACAGCTTCAATGAAAATAAATACCATCAATTAACAACCTCCCAACTCAGATCTGTCTTTAAAAGTTTATAAGTTGTCGTTCAAAATCAATTTCCTTATGGAGAAAATGAATGGAATTTTTTCTTCCGGAACCCGACTGTTGCACTCTATTGAGGTGTAATATGAGCTATTTAGTCAGGCCTGTGAACATGTAGAACAAACGCACCACCAGTAATAGTAGTCTGGTTTATCTTCTGAGACAATGTTTATTAAGATTAATGGCTACACACTTAAGTCTGTTACGTTTTGTTATGTGTAACTATGGAGGTTATGGATTGTTATTATAACCAAACAGGACTCTGTGGACTGGTGCACGTTATTGACTTCGTTAATTGGATGACTACACAGGCATTTCTTTCTATGATACAAGTTGTATTCAAAAATGGACTTCTAACTCAACAATATAATATAAATTTATTTTCTCAGAGCACTGCAGTAATTACTTAGGCAGCAGTTCAGTCTTGCCTGACAGAGTGTTCCTTTTAATGTTTTGTAATAGCTGCAGAGAATCCAAACTGGAATTACCACTTGTACACACACACACACACACACACACACTCACACTAACTCAAGTCTTAACCATCTCTTCAGCCTCACACACCTCGCACCCACACAGAATTCCTCTGTGTGCCTCATGACAGAGTTTGCTGTCTGAATGTCAAGGACAGAATCAGAAAGCTCCAAGAGAAGGTAAAAGACAAGTTCTCACTCTTTATGATTAGTCAGGCCCTGAGAGGATGAGGGGTTTGACATTCAAAAGATCCGCTCATCACACTGTCTGACTGCAATATAGGCTGGTGTCATAGGGGATGGGTGAACCGAATTCAGGGTAAAGCTATGAAGACTGGTGTAGGTGTGTCAATGAAAGTCCCAGTTTTTTTTCTTAAATAAATAATTTAAACATGTTTTCCATGAGTATCAATTTGGGCCTGAATTGCTTTAAAAAAAAAAAAATCAACAAATTGTCAGTGACAAGAGGTGCTTCAAAAAAGGTTGATTGTCGATCCCAGAAGGTAAAATAAAACTATTTATTTTATTTTATGAGCTTTTTTATGTTTTCTAGTCATTTTATGTGAAGGTTGCAATTTCTGCAGCCCTGTGGTTATGTATTTTTATGCAATTTTAATCTAATTTATAGTGAAATGTATTTTAAAAAACTATGCCATTTGGGTAACTGAGTTTTCAGGTAATAAGCCAGAAACATTATGACATTTGAAATTTTAGAGACAGTTGAAGGTAGGACAGACCAAAATCCCCATTTTAGGGGGATATAGACATTTGCATAGACGCATGCATTGATGCAGAAGTTCATTTTATGTCAGGTAACAGTTCTTCGTACAAAGAAACATATGTATTTGAGTCTATGCATTAAAAGTCATTGTCCACCAAAGTGTGAATCATTTGTAGAATGTGCCTAAAATAGATTTCCTACCATACGTTAAGACGGCTGCATATACCAGTATTCACATTACATTGCTAATTAATTAAGTGACTGAAGATAAAACATAATGTGTTTTTTATTGGCATGGCAACCAAAGAATAAATACAAAACCCTGTCTTGCCTAATGAAGCAAAATACACTGTGTTCATCCTCGAATCACACATCTTCTGTTATTGACAATTTTTTCATTTGTAAAGTCAGCATTCCTTTCTCTCTAGGTTAGGGATGTGGAAACTGATCTTAGACTAACAATTATGGCAATATTCCTATAAACACATCATGGTCAAGGGACAGTGAGCTCTGGCCAGCATTAAGGCGAAAGAAGGATGTGACAAGTCTTGCTGGAACTGTTGTTTAAAGATCATCCTGAGTAAACATCTGTCTTTTGAAGAAGCGTGCCACTGCACAGTAATATTAGTGTGTAATTTATTTCCCTCCAGGGCCAGAGCACCTCATGTGTGAGAGAGGTCAACATATGGTGCAGAGCTGTACGGTGTGTGCATCTGTGTGTGAGAGAGGGAAAGAATGCGAGTTGTTAAAATTGAGTTGGTATTGCGTTGCGAGCAAGCAGAGAGTGTATTTCATTGCGTATCGGATGAGTGCCAGAGCGTGTGTCCGCCCCAGTGCAGTGACTGATGTAATTTACACTGTCACAACATAAGGCCGGTCGCTGGATGACAGGGGAGAGAGGGAGAGCAAGGCACAGTGATGACTGACCTGTCAGCACTAATCATTTTGTGTGTCATGCAGCTCGGTAAGAGACGAGAACCTGTAGCGATAGAAGAGGACCTGAGTGAGAATTTCCTTGGGTGATGGTCATGTGTGTTGACCATGATTTGTCCAAGCAGGATGTATTCCTGGATCAACATCAAATAAACATGGTAACTATCAAATACCCTTGAATTCAGAGGGATTCATAGGGGTGTAACCAGTGTTGGGGGTAACGCATTACGAGTGAAACCAGTGTTGGGGGTAACGCATTACGAGTGACTTGAGTTACGTGTTCAGATTACTGTTTTCAAGTAGCTAGTAAAGAAACGCATTACTTTTAAATTTACAACAAAATATCTGAGTTACTTTTTCAAATAAGCAACACAAGTTATTTTGTTTTCCCATATATTGACTGACAGCTCTCCTGTCGCCATGTTGAGAGAAATCAAGAGTTGTGTGTAAACATGACGGTTATTGTAGTTTTAGACTAAATGTAAGCATTTACTCATGTCACTTGCACAAAAAACAGAGTCAGTATTCCTCAAAATGAATAAAACAGTGAAATACAATCTCAGAATATTGCACAAACCTGCAATAATTAAATATATTAAATTAAACAAATTTACTTTATATATTTAATCTCACTTTAACCTATAAACCAATGTTTTTGCTGCTGATCTTCGATGATCCAATTCAACCATTCTAATAAGTAAAATTACTTTAGATAAACATCACATTTGTGATCAGCCTGAGGCATTTCACTTTTGGTGTGAAAGTGCCAAATTTGCTAAAAATGGAACTTTTTTTGTTGTTATTAAAAAAAAAAACAGAAAAGGAAGCCCAGTCGAGATGAAGAAAAATTCATGCAAAAGTAATGTAATGCACAAAAAGTAACTAGGTACTGCAATTATTTATTTTTTGGGGAATAACAGAATATTGTAATTGTGGCTTGACGGCTTGTGGTATCGTCACAGAGAGGCACAAAATCACTCTCCAGAACATTCTCCTTCACTGCTCCCTGCTGGTGGAATGATCTCCCTACTTTCATCAGGAACACAGAATCCCTGGCAATATTCAAGAGACAGCTGAAAACTCATCTCTTCCATGAACACTTAATCCCCTCATTAAAAAAAAAAAAAAACCCTTTCCTTCCCTCTTCCCTTCCTACTCTAGCTTATGGTACTGAGCAATGTATGAAACTTGTATTGTGAGCACTTCCTGTGTTATTTGCCAATTCATGAAGAATCGCTTGTTTGTTTTCCTCACTTGTAAGTCGCTTTGGATAAAAGTGTCGGCTAAATGACTAAATGTAAATGTAAATTCAGCAATATTTATCATGGATAAATGACAATATACATTGTATATAGTTCACCCAAAATGCAAGTTTAGACATTTAATTTAGCATCAATTATGGTAAACCCAGAAGGTCAGACCTTTAAGCTTCCATTAATTATTAATAATAAATTGAAAATTATTATTTAATAAAATACAATATTTAAAACTTTTTTAACTGTATGGGACAGAGTGCAAGCTTATGTGTCTAACATAATTCTGTATTTTTATCTAAGCAGAACCATGAATATTTTTATTCTGGTGTCTCTATTGCCTGGTGCATGGGGGAGAAGGACCAAGTCTAAATCTATTCAAGTCCACCCCTGATGTAATACCAAATTTAATGCACTTTAATAAACAATACTTTTTAATAAATGTTTATCTTAGAAGTAATAATTTAAACATTTCTTTTCACCATTTTAACTTGTGAGAGTATCGTATCGTGAGATCAGTATCATGTATCGAACCAAATCGTGATGTATGTGTATTGTTCCAGGGCCAACAAAATGTGAAAATGTCCTGCTTGGAAAAAATAGCAGTAGTAAAAGGATAAGAGGACCTGAGTGAGAGCAGTGGAAAACAGTAGCATCTGGAGACTTGCAGGGGCCGGTTACTATGGCAGTGAGTCTCTTAGGACGTCAGGGAATATATACTCAGCAGGTTGCATCTTAGTCGAATTAGACGCCATACTTAATATGATTCAAACGGGAATGGGACTGTTAAAGATCCTAAGTTTCATTAAAACTGTTTGGTAAGCATACGATGGAGTCTGAAATATTGAATTGTATTTGCCAGATCAAAGGACATGAATGACTAAGTGAAATCATATTTATTTATTTATTTATTAATTGCAATTTCAAATGATGCCCAGATTGCCAGTATCTATGTGAAGCATGGCGGGGAATTTTTTGTGAATGGTAATGAATTATACAAAGTTATTAGCACCTTTTCACACATAAAGTCTTTCCTGGTAAATTGCTGTTTATATATATATAAAAACTTGAAATATAATAAAAATAGTAGAATAATAACAATAATCATTATTTTTTTTAGCTTTGAATGCTCAAGATTTCCACATAATACATAATCTGTATGGGTAATTCACACCACACAGCACTATGACTGATGAAGATCATCTGTACCTTATGACAAGTCATTTTGTAATAAACAGATCACTCTAAATCCCAGTATAACAATCACGTGCTGCAAGTAATTACTGATGGATGACAGCTATGGATTATAAAATACAGCCTACAATGAACTGTCTCCAAATACACTGGCAAATATAAATGATTTATGAAAGCAAAATGAGAGGGCATAGATTTTAGAGACGAGAAGAGATGAGATGAGAAAGAATTTCAGGAGATTTTACAGATTTGTGCCCTTTTTACAGATTATTCAGTATATTCATGCAGAAAGTCACTGATGGATGAGGGGTCTGTGTACACACAGGACCAGGTTTAACCTTCCTCTCCATGCTTCCTTTGATCCCCAAGTAATCACAGCCCTTCCTCCATCATGTTCTAGAAGCGCTTTACTTAATGAAAAAATGCTGTGATCTGTAAATGAAAAGGCTTTGGTGGGTCTCTAACCATTAATCCACGTAGGTTAATATCACACATGCCCTAGAATCAATATGGTTCTTCCCTCTGTAAGCAGAGAAAGGTTGGACAAGAAGTTTTTTTTCAGGATTTTTTTTTTTTTTTTTTTTACAGAATATCCTGAATATAGTGTGTTCTATCACTATTTTTCACTTAAAATGTGACTTAAAGAGTTAAGCAATTAATTACAAAAAATAATGAAATTTTTTAAAATAATAATAATACATTATTATTAGTTGTAGTAATAGCCAAGTAGTAGTATTAATAATAAATATTATAATTATAAAAATAATTTTAGGATAAAATTATATCCTATCCTTTTATATCATAATATTAAAATATTTATATATACATAATTATATAATTATGGTTAAAAATAAATTATTATTATTATTGTATTGTATATGTATTTATTAATGATTTAATTTTATATTATATTTATATGTGAGTATTACAGTCGTAATTTCTTTTTTATGGGTTTAATACCGGCTGGTGTATGCATACCGCTGGTTGGGAATCACTATCCTAAAGCCCTGTATGATTGGAAAGCACGAGCCGTGAGTCATGCATGCCGCAGTATCATTTTTATTCAGTGTGAGAGAATCACTATAATGAGACATCTTTCATTCATTCCAGTAATACCTAAGGAAGTGGGCTGGAGAATATTTCAAGGATAACCTATCTTCTCCTTTGATGTAACATATAGAAGATAAATGCGCAAGTGGGCATAAAAGCAGATTTTTGATAGGCAAGTTAATAATGCAACGGCATCCCATATCTCATTTGTATAAAGATCAATTGATTTCTGTCTGTGCAGCGAGAGATTGTGATTTATTTCACCATTTCAGTATGATTAGGGAGGAAAAGTTATTGTAAAATCAAGTCATTTGGGTAAGCATACTATGGAGCTTTTTCACTTTTCATTTATGTTCACATCACATTTCATTTGAAAAGGGTGATTTTTTTTTTTGCTTTTAATAAGGCCCAATCATTGTAAAAATGTCTCATTCAGCCCCTCTCTCTCTCTTTTTTTTTAATCAGATGCGCTATTGCTATGGTTCAGACTGTACATTTACTATAACCTCACTTGTTGATGTTCAAGTTAACTCAGTAAAAAACCTAAATAGTCAGTTTGACATCATTGGGTCCTCACAACTTTCAGAAGGCTTTAGAGATCCTTTTCAGTAATCAGTGACATTGATTATATTGTATGTAGGTTATGATTGATTATAATTACACACAGAGAAATGTCTTTGACAACTTAGTAGATTTAAAAAATGTAATCATCATATTTCATGCTCGGCTTTCAATTTCTTGAAGTTAAAGTTAGGACACATCTGAAGCCAGTTAAAATGCAAAGCCAGTTCTTTGAACAAAACTACCCGTGCACAGAGAATCATTAGCATGTCCTAAAATTATTTTACCTTGTTAAGGGAATTAATAACATCAAAAAAGCATGTGGAGATGCTGCCTTTTTAATAAGATTACACTGAGATTATGTTGACAAATCAATGCAATATGGTTGCTATGTTTGAACGTTGTAAACTGGATCAATGTTTTTAATCTTTTCTAATTTCAGAGTACTGATTCAACAGGGTAATAATCGCAAAAGTGAGGTATAATATTCAGAGCAATGATGAATGTGTTCGGCAAACAAGGACAGTGATGAGGGGGGGAGACGGTAGGGAAGCTTACAGTAGTATTGATTTGTGAGTATGTCCTCCATCTGTCACCATAATGAATGTTAATATAGCACTACACAAAATACAGAAGCTCAACAGATCACATCAAGCAGTAGTTTAAGATTCAAGACTGTTTTTAACTTAGTTTCACCAGTAACTATACTTTTGCAGAACTCAATTCTGTCTATCGACACAAGCTCGCGTATTTTGTAATTAACAGCTGCCCAAACAAGTGAGACAAAATTGATTTTGTCTGTTTATGTAAATACATAGATTTAATTTATCATGGGTAATTGAGCACATCTGGTCTTTGCGAGCATGTGATGTGGTTACAACTTCCAAAGTTGCAAATGTTGCAATGAAATATGATCGAAACAGACCACCTGAATTACACAGTATCCTATGACTTCAGACTTGACTTTTAAGACAGAACAATGAAAATAAACTTTATTTATGCATATTCCTGGTCTGCATATAATTCATCGCTGCACCTTAAGTTTTTTGTAATATTTCATCAGAATGTATGAACCTGCTCTGCCCCTGAAAAGACTTTTCTTTTTGGCTCACTTCACTATTTCTTTTAATGCTGTGGGCACATGAAATTATCCCCTCTTTAATAAGCTATGAAAAAATATGTTATAAATATTCAAGTAATATAATTTGAGAAATATTTAGTTTCTACTTACACTGTATTTTTTATATCCATCATCACTACTTTTAGATGTATAAACCTGAAGAGAAGCTCAAAATAATTTTAATTAAACTGATTTCTGACCAGCCTTTGCAAGGCAGAATGAAACAATAATATTTTATAATATTTAGATTATAAAATATAAATATAATAAAATATTATAGTATTTTATTATTTTTTTATTTGATTATTATTATTTTTTTTTTTTTTTTTTTACCTTGTGTTAATAAGAATAAAACTTCTTTAAAGTGACGTCTTAAAGTTATTTAAAGAATAACTTTATAATGATCCACCATATTTCACATGATTATTAAAGTCTGACTAATGGGCAAGTATAACAGTTGCATAAGAGTTGGCTTAATATAAGTAATAATTATTAAAAAGTTAAATAATGTAGTCCTTTTGACCCGGGTTTCAATTAGAAGTATAATCACAAGTGGATTTCAAATGTGAGATCTTAAAAGGCAGGGTAGCATCTGGTGAGAGAACTGCTTTCATTAGCAGAAGATCCTTTGGCTCTAGTGAGCAGAACAGCTCTAGATTACATCCACAGGTTTTCTTGTGCTACTCAAGACCTTTTTAAATCCCACTATCATACAGGTCAGGGATCAGCAATATCCTGGGACTGGCGTAATGGAGGAAGTAGTCCAATCCAGGGAAAAGCAATCAAGCCCAGATAAAGGAAAGGGGGCGTCAATGAAGGAGCAGGTGCATGGGGTGTTTTTTTACTCAAAGCTGTTGTTAAAGAAATCTAACCCCCATCACCTCAGCTATGATTGCCTGCAAAGATGCGACTGTACACATCAAGCTGCAATTTTGGTGTTTTGATGTGGGAAGATGATAAGGCCGGTTTCCATCTGGCAAAGGCTTGATGTTCGGTTTTACAGTAGAAAATGCAGCACTCACATTTAAGTGCTGAATGGAAAATGCTTTCAAGCAAATGAAAATGACTTTGCAAAGCAAATAAAGCCACATTCACAGTGCTACATGTAATTTCTGTAATTGCTGGGCTTTGATTTATTTTGATGACACCGGACCAGTTAAAATTGTGAGCCTAGACTTTCTGAACTATATCCGATAAATAAAAATGTAATTTTTTGCTAATTTAAATGACCAAAAACTAAATAGATTTTGTGGTCAACTCTTTTACTACATTATTTTAATTCTTTAATATTTTGACACCCAAGAAATCATCATTATATAATGATGTCCCAATTTACAGTATATATATAATGATGATTCCTTGGGTGTCACAATATTAAAGAATTAAAATAATGTAGTAAAAGAGTTTACTACAAAGTCTATTAAGTTTATGCTTAGAGGTCATTAATGAGGCTGTATCAAAATATATTTAGATATAAAATGTACATTTTCATATAAAATGTACATTTTCATATAAAATGTAATCGACTCCTGTGATGCAAAGTTGAATTTTCAACATTATTAGTGTCAAATGATTCTTCAGAAAGCATTCTAATATTTGGTGTTTAATAAAGCTTTCTTATTATTATCAGTGTTGGAAACAGTTGTGCTGCGTAATATTTTTGTGGAAACTGTAATGTGTGTAGATAAAATGAAAAAGATAAAATTTTACTGGTAGACAATCAATCAAATCAGGGTTTATTTACACATGTCCCAAATTAGTTTGCAAACCTATGGAAACTTGTTTCTGTCACTAAATAAAAAAATAAAAAAGGTAATTGACTTTTTATCTCACAATTCTGACTCGCAATGGCGAGTTATAAAGTCCAATTCTGAGGAAAAAAGACTGTCTTTATATCTCACAATTCTGACGATATCTCATTATGACTTTACATCACACAATTCCAACTTTATATCATGCAATTCTGACTATAACTCAAAATTCTGACTTTATATCTCGCAATTCTGACTTCATATCTCGCAATTCTGACTTTATATCTTGCAATTCTGACTTCATATCTCGCAATTCTGACTTTATAACTCGCAATTCTGACTTCATATCTCGCAATTCTGACTTTATATCTCGCAATTCTGACTTCATATCTTGCAATTCTGACTTTATAACTCGCAATTCTGACTTCATATCTCGCAATTCTGACTTTATATCTCGCAATTCTGACTTCATATCTTGCAATTCTGACTTTAAATCTCGCAATTCTGACTTTATATCTTGCAATTCTGACTTCATATCTCGCAATTCTGACTTCATATCTCGCAATTCTGACTTTATAACTCGCAATTCTGACTTCATATCTCGCAATTCTGACTTTATAACTCGCAATTCTGACTTCATATCTCGCAATTCTGACTTCATATCTCGCAATTCTGACTTCATATCTTGCAATTCTGACTTTATATCTCGCAATTCTGACTTTATATCTTGCAATTCTGACTTTATATCTCGCAATTCTGACTTTATATCTTGCAATTCTGACTTCATATCTCGCAATTCTGACTTTATATATTGCAATTCTGACTTTATAACTTGCAATTCTGACTTTATAACTCGCAATTCTGACTTTATATCTTGCAATTCTGACTTTATATCTCGCAATTCTGACTTTATATCTTGCAATTCTGACTTTATAACTCGCAATTCTGACTTCATAACTCGCAATTCTGACTTTATATCTCGCAATTCTGACTTCATATCTCGCAATTCTGACTTTATAACTCGCAATTCTGACTTTATAACTCGCAATTCTGACTTTATATCTTGCAATTCTGACTTCATATCTCGCAATTCTGACTTTATATATTGCAATTCTGACTTTATAACTTGCAATTCTGACTTTCTAACTCGCAATTCTGACTTTATATCTTGCAATTCTGACTTTATATCTCGCAATTCTGACTTTATATCTTGCAATTCTGACTTTATAACTCGCAATTCTGACTTCATAACTCGCAATTCTGACTTTATATCTCGCAATTCTGACTTCATATCTCGCAATTCTGACTTTATAACTCGCAATTCTGACTTTATAACTCGCAATTCTGACTTTATATCTTGCAATTCTGACTTCATATCTCGCAATTCTGACTTTATATCTTGCGATTCTGACTTTATAACTCACAATTGCGACTTTATATCACGGAATTCTGAGAAACAAAGTCGCAGTTATACCTTTTTTATTTTTTATTCAGTGGCGGAAACAAGCTTCCATACAAACCTCATATAAAGTGAATAATAATAATAAAAAAAGCTCATGTAAAATTTAGTTTGACCTCCTGAAGTTGGCTTCAGTCATTTTCTGAAGGTTAAGCAATTCTTTCTACTGACTGTGAAAAAAGAGTCTGACTTGAAAAGGAGTTTCAGGCTTAATTTTGTAGCCGGTTTGTGGAAAAGTGCCATTTAATGTGGATTTAATGTTATTGTGACAGTCCTATTAATAATGTTAAAAGCAAATTAATTCACATCAGTCTATAATTTCCTCCTCAGTGCTCCAGATTTGTTTGGTGTTAAGCTCCACGAGGCACATTGTATGATGAATGTTTGTAATAAGAATTCGTGTTTGTGTGGGTCGTGTGAGTCAGGTAGTCTAATCTCACAGAGTGTAGAAGATACACATGGAACAGGCAGGGCAAGATGTTTTGTGTAGGCTTCAGGTCCCTATAGGCTTGAAGCACATGATTCCTTATGCTGCTCTCACCTGCTGAGAACAGCAAACTGGCACACACTCCACACACACAACTGTGCCTCCCTTTCTCTCTTTCTTATTCTGTCTTGCATCCACTCTTGTGGGAAATGGGACCTTGCAGTCAGCAGAATATTCATCAGATAAATCTGCGAAAACACAACACGCTATTTATATAAATGCATGCACATTGTTGCGTGAGATACAGAAATAAAAATTCACAAATGCAAACATCCCATTGTCCTTTTCAGTCTGTGACTTGGGAAAACTAATAAAAGTTTTCAACAGTTCCCAACAGCAGAATTAACTAGATTTCTTTTTCATTTTCTAATAAAATGCGAGTCCTGCTTGCACTTGCAAAACTTGCCATTGTGATGCTAGAATATTCTGGGTGGTTGCTAGGGTGTCCTAGATGGTTGCTTGGTACTTGCTTCAAAAGAGCCCTAAACAATTCTAATTCCAAACCTTAAGACTTAGTAGTTCCAAACCTTAAGACCACTAGTTTGCTGGCTAGCTTGTCTTGCAGAAGTAAAGTAGTCACAATGGCCTTGGTTGCTAAGGCACTGTGCTGAAGTGTTTTTTCTTTCTGTCTGTGTGTGTGTGGGGTGTGTGTGTGTGTGTGTGTGTGTGTGTGTGTGCGTGTGCGTGTGTAGGTCCCACAGTCAGGGCCGTGCGTCACAGGCCGTGATGTGGGTAGAGTGTAGGGTGCTGGAGGCCGGCTGTGGAGGCAGAAGGAGGTCCCTACGCTCAACTGTCATGAGACTTCCCTGCTCCTTCTGGTTCCTGCTGTTGTTAGGCGCTGGAGGTCTTCTTCTACTACACCTACAGGACCTCACAGAGACACTCCAGCAACAAAACCAAGGTCTGTCTAACATGTGACTCAGACTTTTACAGATCCAGTCTTGCTATTTCAGGTTTATTTTTTAAAGAAAGTGTTCACACTGTTAAAATGTTTTGCTTGGATGTCTAAATATGTGCTTTATGTGTTAGCATTAAAATGGTTTTTATTCAAGAAACATGATTTATTATGACTAAATACGACTCATAAAGTGCATGGATTGAATCAACAGAGATGAAGTGGAGGAATCCATCAACACTTGTTTTACACTTTACACTTCTTTATTACAATTTAAAAGTAAACGAATTTTTTTTTTTAAATTATCCAAAATTATCTCTCTCTCTCTCTATATATATATAAAACCAGAAGACTCAACTGGCAAGGTGATATCCCAGCATACACTGCAAGAGCCAACACTTTGTTTGATTACTTCCATTTTTCGGTTTATTTGAAGTGCTAGCATGCGGTGAAGTGGGCTTTAAACTCACTGTGTCTTCCCTACAGAGCCATCAAAGATCTAATATTGTCTGTTTTCATCTTGAGACAGAGGACAATTGTTAGCTGAGCGCGGAAGCTCATGAGAACGATATTATACTGATTGCGAGATGCTCACTGGAGATATTGCAACATTGTCTCTCGGAAATGTGGGTCAGTGAAAAACTCTACAGAAAATAGAAATCGGTTTACTGAAAAATGTTTTTAAAACACATTCATGGCTTGGCATGCATTTTTGTTTATTGTGGTAATTCCCTCAGAGACATTGTCAAGTTCAGTTTTAATAGAAAAATGTATTTTAACACAAATAAAAAAGACTTTTACACACTTTTACAGTAACCTTTTTGTGGTAGTTGACATTCCAGTCAGATCACAGAGAGAATTCAGTGGCATCCTCAATAATTGAACATTTACACGAGCCTCGAACGCAAATGCTTGACAAGACACAAACAATATATGTAGATCTTCTTGAATGCATTACATTTGAGATGTTTGTTTCTAAAAAAAAAAAAAAAAAAACAGTAGAGCACTTTGGCGTATTAGAATCTAATTAGGGAATGACTAACCTGAGATGATTGAATCTTACGTGACTATTGACTGAGGGATTGTGTAAGCAGTCATTGGTTGGGAAGCTAAATAACAGTTCAATAGTGCCCTGAAAAGGAGTCTATTCAGTTTCATCTCTCCTGTGCTGATTGATCCGTCTCTCCATACCCTCTGATCCAACCCACCCAGTCAATGACAGCTGTCTCTGTGGACTCGGAATCATTTGCAGGAAAACTGCAGTTCAAACTTGGTTTTGGCACAGAGGTATTTCAAACAGTTGAGAGCTTGTGGGGTTTTTTATATTGCTACTAAACTTTGCTGCATTCATTAAAAATTCAATTGGGGTTAAAGGGTTAGTTCACCCAAAAATAAATTTTCTTTTATTAATTACTCACCCTCATGTCTTCCCAAACCCTTAAGACCTTCGTTCATCTTCGGAACCCAAATTAACATATTTTTGATGAAATCTGAGAGATTCTAGGTTCAGAAAAGTAGTAAAGATATCATTAAAATAATCCACGTTACTACAGTGGTTCAACCTTCAACGTGCTCTGACGTAGAACCAGGAAGCGCTGCACTGTGTTCACTATGCAAACAGTATAGGAGACTGAAGAAATTTTTGAATATAATATATATATATATATATATATATATATATATATATATATATATAATTTATTTTTGTGTGTGTGTGCACAAAAAGTATTCTCTTTGCTTCATAACATTAAGGTTGAACCACTGTAATCACATGGACTTTCTTGGCCTTGAAAGTTGCAATTATGTTGCTTTCTCCTGGGGATCAGAAAGTGCATGGATCTCATCAGAAAATATCTTTTAATTTGTGTTGAACGAAGGTCTCAGGGGTGTGACACAACATGAGGGTGAGTAATTAATGACAGAAATTTCATTTTTGGGTGAACTAACCCTGATTAAGCGGATACGTGGCAGAAATACAAAAAATGAAAAAAGAACGATATTCTTCTATTATTCTTATTCTAAATAAATTATTCACTTTTATTTGTTATTTCATTAAAGTAAATAATTTAAATATTATTTGGAAAATTGTTTCATATTTTTTACCCAGAAAACCACTTAAAGGTGTCCTTTTCTATTTCTTACTGTCAAAAGACATTTATTTGTAATTCTTGTATTACTCAAATTGTCAGTAGACTCCCTGGACCCCAGTTTGAAAACCCCTGGTTCATGCTATCTGTCTTCAGTTTAATCCAATTTTAACTCAAGTCCTGCAGAACTACACTTTTGATGATTGGTACTTTTGAAACATTGTTTCCTGTTGGACTAATAAAAACCAAGGGGTCAAGATTTGGCCGGTTAGCATGGCCCCATTAGTCCCTTCTGGTCCTTAAATGGCATTTAGATACACTATCTGGACCCAATAAGCATATTTCTTCATTGATGACCATTTAAAGGAGGCCATGGAGGCCTCAGTCTGTGACTGTAATAACTTCTATATGACTCTCAAGTCCTGCATAATACTAGCATATTTCAGACAAGTTACAGTCAATGGTTATTATACACTTGCCGGTACAGTGATCTATAATTTTCGCTCTAATACATCAGCAATGATGTGTTACACAATACTTTAAGCAATGAGTGTTGGTGAGAAAACTTGTGGGGATTTTTGAGTGTCTGTTTGAATGTGGGCCAACAAGATTCAAAAGAAATACGATGCGCCCTAGAGAGGGAATATATCTGTTCATTAAGACTGACTCCTTGTGCATGAAATAGAATGAATCACATAAGACTTAAGGCTTAACTATCCAATTACAGCTGTGGATGTTTCCACAATTGTCTAATTTGATGTTTTCCAAAAATGTGCAATTCTTGCAATGTTTCTTGAGACTTTGCTGACGTGTTTAACAAGGTGTAAAATTTTTTGAATGCACCAGGTGTTTTCTTACATAGACAGGAACATGGCAGAAGAAGTACACTGATATTTCCTGAACTTAGACATTTAATGCTGTGTTTAAAAAGTCAAGTATGGACCTTTTAGCCCTTTTCACTATTATCAGATCAGTGATGGACATTCCACCATGAGGTAATTAGAGTGATACTGTTGCAAAGAGCCTGAGTAAGAGTTTTCAGCTGCCAAAAAAAACGTATGTGATCAGTCACAGACCAGTCAATTGTATTGCTTTCAGACGGTCTGTTGCAGTCAATGGGATTATAAAGAACTACATCATAGCACATGCATTTCCGACCGTTCCCCTGCCTAATTTGATTGCCGTTGAGCTCACTTTGCACACCACTTAAACAAGATCAATACTCGTTTACAGCCCTGCTAGATTTACAAGGCAATTTAGAGCAATTATTCAAGTCAATTTTAACCCCACCTCTGCAGAACATTAACAAACTCGACTTCCCATTTAGGATATCATTATTGTCAATAATTTGATGAGTGCTTAACCTCTGACCCAGTGTATCATAAATGAATGCCTAATATTTTTTAAAAACAATTCAGAGGTCTAGCAGTAGTGAGGCACATACAAGTGTGTTGTGTTATGTATTGCATGCATTACATGGACAAAAAGTGACAGTAAAGACATTATAATGTTGTATCTAATGTATAATGTATATAATTCAGATAAATGCTGTTCTTTTGAACGTTCTATTCATCAATGAATCCTGAAAAAAATGCATCTTGATTTTCACAAAAATATTAAGTAGCACAACTGTTTTCAACATTGATAAGAAAACAGTTGTTTTAAATTTTAATAATATTACTGTTTTTAATGCATTTTCATCAAAGAAATGCAGCATGGTGAGCTGGTATATTTATATTTTGTATATTTATTTATGGTATATATATATATATATATATATATATATATATAAATATATATATTGAGCATATATATTCTTAAGCATATATACTGTATGTATATATATATATATATATATATATATATATATATATATTGCTTGATGCACTGTTTGATTACCCTCATGTAGTTCTAAACCTTTAAACCTAGACTTTTTTTGCAACACAAAATGAGATGCAGGGCTGGGAAGGTTACTTTTAAAATGTATTTCATTACAGATTACAGAATACATGCTTTAAAAAGTAATTTGTAACGTATTTCGTTACATTACTCAAGTTTAGTAACTTAATCGAAATATTTTGGAATACTAATAAGTGTGGAACAAAAGCAAAAAAGGTAATTGCAAGTTTTTATCTCACAATTCTGACTTTTTCCCTCAGAATTGTGTGATTTAAAGTTGCAATTGTGAGTTATAAAGTCAGAATTATGAGATATAAACTCACAATATTGAGAAAAGTCAAAATTATGATAAAATCACAATATTGAGAAAAGTCTGAATTATGAGATATAAACTCACAATATTGAGAAAAATCAGAATTATGAGATATAAACTCACATACTAAATTCACAATTGCAAGAAAAAAAGTCAGTATTGCAAGTTTATATCTCCCAATTCTGACTTTATAACTTACAATTGTGAGTTTAAATCTCGCAAATTTGAGAAAAAGAAGTCAGAATTGTTAAATGCAAATTCATAATTGTGAGGGAAAAAAACAAATTGTGAGAAAAAGTTGCAGTGACCAGTGAATTATTAAATGACTCACAAACAACTATCACAAAACATGAAAACAGTCGTGGATCATTCAGGTCATGACAGGACAGTAAAGTTGACAGTTGGGCAATTTTTTTATAAATTCAATCATTTTGTCTTGTTCAGGACCGAACTAAATAAAAATAAAATTTTTATGATCCCTCTTAAAGGTATTAAAATGTTGATGAAACTTAACTCTGCTTTATCAGACTGTCAGAGTCAGAGAATCACCAATTGCAGTTTAAATGACATTAAAATTCAAAGTAATCACTTTGGTAATCTAAAATACTTTTCAGATGTAACTGTAATCTGATTACCACTCATTTAAAATGTAATTGTAATGAAATACAGTTACTCGAATTTTGTATTTTAAATACGTAACTAAGTTACTTGTATTTCTCCCCAACCCTGATGAGATGTAATGCTGTCTTCAAGTCCTCCAAATTATCAGTTTGTAAACAAGTTTGGATGTGGTTTATTGACACTTGCTAAACTGACTAAATTCACATAGTTTCTGATTCTATAATTGATATGCCTGAGCTCAGGAGGTCAGGAATCTAAGAAGAGTTTTGTCACTGAAAAATGACATTGTGAAAACATTCCTTTCATAACATTCTTTCCATCCATTCCATTCATTCATAACAAGACAACATAACCTTTTGTTTGTGTTTCACAGAAGGAAGAAAGTCATACAGGTTTGAAACAACAGGAGGGTTAACAAATGGTGACAGAATTTCTTTTTTGGGTGAACTATCCCTTTCAGCCAAGATGAAACTGTGAGATATATCATGTGACATGATAGCATTTTGCTATTTTCTACTTCAGATGTGTGAGGCTGTAGATTACATTCTTTCCCCAAGGTTCAAAACTCAGAGGTGAGAGGAGTGTGAAAATCTCCAGCATCTGGGATCAACACGCAAACATGTCTCTGCATGGGAAGGTCTCGCCGGAGTGTCTTAGTTTAATTAGAGTTCACGCAGAGTGGACCGCTCCGCAGGCAGGTTTCAGAGGAGTCCGCAGCCTGAGAATATGAATATATACTTGCATTAGGCCCCTATGGTGCTTTGAAGCAACTGTCTTTCAGGTCTTCCTATGGCTCACATCCTGCTCTCACAATTCTCATAACATTATGAGATCATATCTAGATAAACCTAATTATGAGATTCCAAATTCAATTATATGTGTGCATTTTTGAAATAATTCATGAGTTCATTCAGTGTAAGAGAGTGAGGAAATTGTGGTCTGATTAGAATAGAACATGTTGCAATTGATACCGGAGTCTGAAATGAACACTTGCCAAGCTCTGAAAAAAGAAAACCAAACTTGTTTGCCAAATAACTTTGTTTGTCAAAGACTTTCTCATTAGTGTAAAATTCTGTGATTAATATGATTTATGATTGTGAAAATATTCTTTTTTATTATTTAAAAAAACATTTCTTTATAATTTCTTTATTTAAAAAAATTCAATTAGTGTTGTAAAAATTAGCGCGTTAATGCACGCAATTAATTTTTTCAGTTTAACTGCAGCATCCGTTTTTTTTGTCAAAATCGAGTTCTTTTTCACGCTTGAACAAACAATAACACACAGAATTATGCTAAAATGGCCATTTTTTAAAGTATCCTCATAAGAGCAGTCTTAATTGAGTTAAATATTGTCTTAAATTAACTTAAAGAGTTGTAAGACAATGAGATGCGCTTCAAATCTGCGTCGTGTTCGGCAGCTGCAGCTCCAGCTCCTCAAGTCAAAGCAGCCAAATAAACCAGTTGCTGTGATGTCTGTCATTAATGTAAATCAAACAACAACGGTAACAGAGACAATTGTAGATTTAAGAAGGATTAATCTATATTTAATTTATAATTTATGCATTGAAGACTGTAAAGTGTTTGATAACTTTATTCAATTTCTGTTAGACAGGTAGGAAGGCCATATCAATTCATTCATAAAAATATGCCATTAAAAAAATATTTAAAATATACTGTCTTTAAGTTGTTTCTATATTAAATTGGAGAGTAGAAATTATTACAATATAAAAATATGTTTTAATTGCGATTAATTACAGAAAAAAATATGCGATTTAGTTATTTTTTTTAAATCTTGACAGCACTAATTTCAATATATATATATATATATATATATATGTATGTATATATATATATATATATATATATATATATATATCTCACTTTTGTAAAATAACAAGTGTCATTGTCATAATTTATGTTTTTAAATACTGTAGCTTCAAATATTACATATAAAATAAAAAATTAATATAAACTTAGATTTTACATATTCAGTTTAGAATATCAAAGTTATAAATATAATATATATCACTTTTCAATTCTCTCATAGTTGTCTGATGTGGAAAATTGTTAGTTTTAGACTCTGGCTTGACGCATTTGTCAGCTCATTCAGCATAAGTTGGGGGTCTTTGAGGGCCAAATAGTCCAAAGCCAACCATGCATCTGTCTCCAAACAATTTTTTTTTCATTTCACAAACTGCAGAATACTTTCAGTGGCTCAGAAAGTGAAGCACTTTTTTTTTTCAAGGAGATCTGAAATGTGTAAATGGCCTGTATTTATTTATTTTTCTCGAGTTGTCATAAAAACAGCACAGTGCATCTCTCCTACATTCAGATGTCCTTTTGACCTCAAGAAAAGACGAAAAATGAGGAATAGCACAGAAAAGGAAGCAAAGAAAGACTGTTAATGGTTTTGTGAAGCGTTCTATCAAGCCCACTCAAAGCTGTGGGCATGGAGGTCATCACATTTGAAAGATGTTGTCAGTGTAGAATATACGCAGCTCATTAACATTCTATCATGCTGCTCGTTAAGTTCGTTTAGGCATACGACACAAAGGTCAATTAGTATCGCATTTACTGTGCAGTTACGGTTCTTGCAGGTTGGTAATTTTTAAAAGTGCACATACTGTGCCTGTTTTTACGTGACACCTATAACAATGTAAGACGGGGGTGATATTCTATTCGTATAGCACTGAATTAATGGAAGTGAATTATCAGACGGCTTTGATTAAGGCTGCATGCTTTTACCCAGCCTCATTCGTCACCTTGCTTCATGCATAAATTGCAGTGTTAAATCAAATGGGTTCAATACACTACTTCATGCGGCAAAAAATGCAATTTCAATCTGTTTATTTATAGAAATCCTGATATTCGACCCCCTCCCATAGCCCTGCGAGAGTACCGTGCTGTGTAGGTGCCGCGGTTTGTGGCTGGGGTATTTATAGATGAAAGATGACAGAGAGACTCTCGTGCTTTGTATCGGCCGGGCATGACTTGTGGTATCTGAACACAAGCCGATTGCATTCCTTTGAGAGGGGGCAAAACTTTCTTGGCCACTAGTATCTGATCCCTGTTCAAACACACAGTTGCTGCTGTGCAGTCGCACCCTGTGCAGAGCTCTCTGAAAGCAGAGTCTTGACACAATTAGGCCACTGGCTGCTGTCCATACAGCAGGTGTTTCCTTTATTAAGATGAGAAATGAGGGAGTACACACCATACGCACGTCATTATCTGGCTTTATGACTTTATCTAGAGTTGAGTTATTTTTGTTAGACTAGCCATGATAAAGTGGCTTCACAAATTATTATTTTGTCACATTGCACATTTTGTGTATCTATGCATGTATGTATGTATGTACATATACATATACATATACACATACATGCATGAAAAAGAAAAGAAATTCATCATATTACAATGATTTCTGAAGTACCATGTGACTAAAGTATCAAATCAGTATTTTTGAACAAATCATTTAAATTAACGATTCAATAAATAAATCATACATTTTTGTTCCTGAATCAATCAACATTTTTGAATGAATTGATTGAACTGATAATTAATTTACTCACTCATTCTTTTCGAATTGTATAAACTTGTTTGAACAAATGTATGATTCATTGATTCACTCATGAAGACTGTCAAGATAAAACCACAGAAAGAGTGGAAAATCCCCACCGCTAGTGCAGAGAATAGTGTGAAATGAAAAAGTATTAAATTATTTTCTACTATTAAAATTGCGTGTTTCACCAAATAAGAATATAAATGCTTGTGGGTATTTATCACATTTTAAGACATGTTTTTGATAGAAATGACTTTGTCTGGCAGTGTAATTTTGAGCTTAGTGCTTCTACATTATGATTTTGCCTAAATTAACTCGCGGCTATCCTCCAAGGCCTGAAATATGCTGATGCTGTACAAGTGCATCTCAGGCATGTGGATGAAGCATTTATTCATGGTAAGAGAAGCTCAGGGCTTCTATATTAGAGACTAGCCGCATTGCATGTAAATATCAATATCAGGTAATGAACAAAACACCTGTGTTGACAGCATCTCCTCTCTCAATAACTTTCTCATAAGCTTTACCGGACAAAATAACACTCTCTGCAAGGCTTTGATTAAATCAAACCTCCAGG
The DNA here is from genome assembly GCA_038088235.1 of Zacco platypus. Taxonomy (NCBI): domain Eukaryota; kingdom Metazoa; phylum Chordata; class Actinopteri; order Cypriniformes; family Xenocyprididae; genus Zacco; species Zacco platypus. The sequence goes on along the minus strand of CM076063.1, from coordinate 11,276,343 downwards.
TGTGAAGCGATAGGGTTGTCTAGCATAAGCTGATTATGAGTTCATATGAAATGCAACATCAAAACAACAGGTTATTTCAAGTGATGCCAAAATTAACACAAAGACATTATTCAAAATGAATGAGCTACATATTTGAAGGAATTATTCATCCAAAATGAAAATTCTGTCATAATTTATTCACACTCATGTCGTTCCAAACTGTTATGACTTTCTTTCTTCAATAGAACACACAAGGAGGAATGTGCCCGTCATTTTTAGGGATTCAAACACGCAGCACTGAAACCCTATTGCAATTGTTCAATTTCTAAGGATACAAAGTGATCGGGAAGACCTAACCGTAAGTCCAAGAGACTTGAAACCTTTGAGGGCTGGTAGTCCTCACACCGTCTACTACATCGGCAAGGCTCGATCGGCTTGACGGGGGCTCTACAGCTGTCAAAAGTATGAAATGGCTCATAACTCCTGAACCATAGGCTTATATCGTTGGACTCGTTGGCTTAAGATGGACAAAATGCGGACAAAATTCGTTTGTCAAAATTTTCAGGTTCTTTGAAAAATTTGAAAAAGATTTTTGATTCTTTGACAAATCATGTTTTATTAACAAAGATTGGGAGGAACACATTCAAATGATCTAACTAATCATCACGTCACTCCAACCAGCAGTCATCAATCAGCAATCAACATGTCTACCCAATCAGCATGAGCGGAGACCTATATACGTATACTCAGCCGACTCACCGACTTTTTAAGCATTGAGGTTTAAAAACAAGTGGTTTTGAACCGTTGACTCGCAATTAACAGCGAAAGACAACTCATTTCAGCTTATGCACGCGCTCTCTGAGAGACCGTTTCTCAGCGCTGTCTGAGACACGCGCAACATGAAGCCGCTGCTCATAGAGTGCGTCAAGACTGAACTGAGTGCTTTTTGCTGCCTAATTGGGATTGAATGTATAAATAAACACACCTACAGTGTGGAGAACAAGTATTTGATACACTGCCGATTTTGCAGGTTTGCCCACTTATAAAGCATGTAGAAGTCTGTAATTTTTATTAAGGTCCTCTTCAACTGTGAGTGACGGAATCTAAAATAAAAATCCAGAAAATCACATTGTATGATTTTTAAGTAATTAATTTGCATTTTATTGCATGACATAAGTATTTGATACATCAGAAAAGCAGAACTTAATATTTGGTACAGAAACCTTTGTTTGCAATTACAGAGATCATATGTTTCCTGTAGTTCTTGTCCAGGTTTGCACACACTGCAGGAGGGATCTTGGCCCACTCCTCCATACAGACCTTCTCTAGATCCTTCAGGTTTCGGGGTGTCGCTGGGGAATACGGACTTTCAGCTCCCTCCAAAGATTTTCTATTGGGTTCAGGTCTGGAGACTGGCTAGGCCACTCCAGGACCTTGAGATGCTTCTTACGGAGCCACTGCTTAGTTGCCCTGGCTGTGTGTTTCGGGTCGTTGTCATGCTGGAAGACCCAGCCACAAACCATCTTCAATGCTCTTCCTGAGGGAAGGAGATTGTTGGCCAAGATGTTGCAATACTGCTGGCTTGAGCACAGAGACCTTGCATGTGCTGCAGGATTTTAATCCGTGACGGAGTGTGTTATTAATGGTTTTCTTTGAGACTGTGGTCCCAGCTCTCTTCAGGTCATTGACCAGGTCCTGTCGTGTAGTTCTGGGCTGATCCCTCACCTTCCTCATGATTATTGATGCCCCACGAGGTGAGATCTTACATGGAGCCCCAGACCAAGGGAGATTGACGGTCATCTTGAACTTCTTCCATTTTCTAATAATTACGCAAACAGTTGTTGTCTTCTCACCAAGCTGCTTGCCTATTGTTCTGTAGCCCATCCCAGCCTTGTGCAGGTGTACAATTTTATCCCTCATGTCCTTACACAGGTCTCTGGTCTTGGCCATTGTGGAGAGGTTGGAGTCTGTTTGATTGAGTGTGTGGACAGGTGTCTTTTATACAGGTAACGAGTTCAAACAGGAGCAGTTAATACAGGTAATGAGTGGAGAACAGGTCTGTGAGAGCTGGAATTCTTACTGGTTGGTAGGTGATCAAATAATTATGTCATGCAAATAAAATGCAAATTAATTATTTAAAAATCACTAAATGTGATTTTCTGGATTTTTGTTGTAGATTCCGAGTACTTATGATAAAAATTACAGACTTCTACATGCTTTGTAAGTGGGCAAACCTGCAAAATCAGCAGTGTATCAAATACTTGTTCTCCACACGGTATGTGTCAAAGTGACCATGTATTTGCAAGTAAACAGAGCCATAAATGTCTTACGTGAAGGTACAGTTGAGAAAGACAAGGCTCGAATATAATCGGTGGAGTCAGTCTTAAAGCTGTTGTCATTATTAATGCTAATCAAACAACAAAAAAGAGAGAAAATCTCTCATTGCTTGCTTTTGTAACTTTAATAAGAATAAGTATATATTTAATTTGCACAGTAAAGATAATTCATTGTTTTTTTATACATTTGATTACTTTATGTAGTATTTCAAGTGCTTGAAGTTTTTCAGGTAGGTCTATTTCGTCTGTCTTTGTTCTATTGTAGTATGTTTTCTTTGCTCTTTCTTTATCATCGTTTACTTGTCTTCAGTAAGCTTGAAAGTAGGCTAGTATAATTTTTTTAAGTGATACTGAAATTGGTGATAAGAATTATGAAATTTCAATGGAATAAAAAATTGATATAAAAATTTTATTCAAAGCAAAAATTACTATATCGTGATATATATCATTATCGTGATATAAAATTACTCATATCGTGAAAAAAGATTTTGGTCATATCGCCCAGCCCTACTCTGTCCATAATCGTTTGTTAAATATTGCCAATTATTTCAAAAACCAACTTTGGTTTTTGGTTCAATCTCTATAACTGTTATAAAGCTTTAAAAACTATTTATTTCCTATGGTAAATTGCTTGTATTGGCAGTAAATATTTTTTGCATGATTGAAATGGTTACAAGTTTGCTAAATAAAACAATACTGTTTTACGCATGTGCTTAAAGGTCAAAATGCGCTTGAACCCTGATAATTGCTGCTATATTTTTCTATGCAATAACAATGAACATGGACCAAAGTTTGCAAGCTTAAAACACTGTATGCACCGTAAAAGTATCATAAATTTAGTCCATACAACTCATACAGTAGATTTGTGTGAGAAACACTGAAATGTACATGAATAATCAGTCTTTTTCTCACACAGAGCTGTCGTTTTCATTTCTGAGTAAAGAAATCCATTAATAAAAGTTCACCAGTATGGTTCAGCGGGTTAACAGGGTCAGGGAGATGATAATGGACAGGAGAAAGCTGGCTCAGGTTTAAGTCTTTTATCTGATCTGTCTTGAGGATTGTGCATCATCAGAACAGGAAGCATCGCTCAAAACGTAGTTCAGGCAGAGTTCAGGGGCACGGGCGTTTTTCTCCCAGAGATGGCCTCGGTGTGAACTCTAAATGGGCTCTTTGATCTTTGAAGTCAGCATAAAGCAGCACCAGTAGGATCAAACATGTATTCATTTTGTTGAACATATGTTTCAAGGGTTCTTTACTTTTATAGACATTTTTATGGACATGCTGTCATATACACTAAAAAAATGTGCCAATTTTGTGTGGGGCATTTAAGCACAAAATCCTGAGCCTTATTGACTAAACACCCACAACCTAGTTTAACCAAATGTTATTTGTGCTGAAAACATTTTTAAATTAAGTCATTGTCATTTTTCTCAGTGCAAACGCATCCATTTGTTGTTATTACAACAAACTCCAAACAGTATAAACGCTTGCAAGTCACCCACTTCTTTATCTTGTCAAATGTTACATAAATGTGACAACAATAATAATAAAAATAACAACCACTATATTGTTATTTTTAATAGTAAATGTTTGTGCTGAAAAGAAAGGCAATGGTACTTTCTTTAGCGAATCCATGCTTAAACAACAGACAACATATGCACTAATGTACAAAATTGGTCAATTTCTCCTGTAAGTGCTGTCAATGGATGATTTTTGGCTTTTTGTCACCAACAACTCTTTGAAACTTCAACATGTATTCTAAATGTGTGAAATCCTGTCATATTGTCCCCTACCGTTAATTAATTTGTTGCATGCAGACTCGCTTAAGACTCAGCAGCCAGAAATAAATGTCAGCTAAATGTCATATTTTAAATTACTGTGGATAAATGGATCCAGCAGAAGAGTGTTGCAGTCAATGATTTCACTAATTAAAAATGAAGAAGAAAAAAAGACATGGATGCTCTCATTTGATGGTAAACACGTGACCATCACATATTCTTTCCCCCACATCATTATTATGTTTTCAGACTCCCTAAAGACTGTAATCTTTCAACTAAGATACTAAACTTTCAAATAGTCGTGACAATTTGGTGTCATTTCTCACTGACTAATGGTCGTTACTCTAATTAGTTGAAAGCAGAATACCCTTGCATCACTTGTCTTGTCTCACTAAATGAAGTATTTTGAGAAGAAAAGACTTTGTCATATTTTCTTGAAAGATTTTTGAAAATGCCTGTTTTTTCCAATTTAAACTCTTAAAATAGGTCTAAAAGACCCTACTTTTTCTATACCCAATTCATTAGAGCTATAAAGCAATGGCCAGGAAAGAATTTCATTTTTAGCCCTGCTAGAATCTCAGTTCAGATGCTATTGAAAGACCATAAATGTGATATATCTCAACCTTTTAATCTGTAATCATGTCATTTTATAGATATGCATTACAATAAAAAGATTCATTAAGCAGTCACCAAAAGATGAATCCCTTTGTCTGCTTAACAATTACAACATAAAAGTAGCATTTCATATTTTAGCCAATATCTTTTTTAAGCCTACATTGTATGCTGTGCTTTCGCACTGCAAATATACTTGTAATTAGTATTTAGCATCATGTTTTTCAGTAAAAAATACCTAATTATCCTTAAAACCTAAATTTATTTCAGGAGCAAACTTGTATATACTTGTAAACCTGTGTATAATATTAAGACTTATTTTCAGAGAGTACGCAAGAGTAAGTTTTTTTTAAAGAAATGAATACTTTTATTCAGAAAATTGATCAAAGGTGACAGTAAAGACATTTATAATGTTACAAAAGAGTTTTATTTGAAATAAATGCTGTTCTTTTGAACTCTGTTTTCACCAAAGAATCCTGAAAAAAATATATCAATGTTTCCACAGAAATATTGTGCAGCACAACTGTTTTCAACATTGATTAATAATAAGAAATGTTTCTTGAGCAGCAAATCATCATATTAGAATGATTTCTGAAGGATCATGTGACATTGAAGACTCGAGTAATGATGCTGAAAATTCAGCTTTACCAATAACATTTTAAAATATACTGCATTAGAAGCCAGTTATTTTAAATTTTAATAATATTTAATTATTTTACTGTTTTTACCGTATTATTGATCAAATAAATGCAACTTTGGTGAGCAAAAGAGCATAACGAAATCATTTAATAATACATCTAAACAAATAAAGTTTAAGCTTAAAGTAAGAAATTTTAAAATTGGAATAATATTTAATATCTTATGCAGTTTTTCTACTCAAGTAAATGTGTCTTGTTTTAAGGATGTTTAGTTTTAGTCTATATAATTTTACTTGAAAACAGGACAAAAATACGTATTTTTAAACACTTTTTGCAAGATAAGGTAACAGATTAAACAGAGGCTGTTGTATTGCAGGAGTAGAGTTTCATACAGAGTATGTGCGATAATTTTTGCTCATCCATCAGCATTGGTGCTTATATTTGTTTTTGTGTCTTTGCACGTCTGACTCTATCCCCATGTTCACAGTCCATCTCTACAAGAAGTTTGTGCACTGAAGCTGTTTACAGATTCCTAGCAGATGGTGGTGTGATGTACATCAATGAGGCGTCGCTGGGTAAAATTGATAAATGGATATGGGTGGGTGACCATAATGGCAACAGTAAGAAATTGGATACTTGGCATTTCCAGATTTAATTTACTGTAGGCCCAGTGTTAGAGTGGTATGCCACAACCCACTTTCTCATGACAAGCACCTAATTATTTTCACCCATCCAAGTGTAGACCGTTTTATTCGTGGCTAGGAAAACAGCTGCACCGCGATGGAGCTGGAGATTGCTGGGAGAGATGAATATCACTGCTTTATTCAGACGGGAGAGGTGAAAAAATAATTACACTTTTGATGTAACTGCCCAACTTCTTTTTAATGTTCTGTCAATCTAAATTATATACATTTTTTTTGTTCTTCCTAAAATTACTGTATGATGTCACATTTGGGATTTCATAACATTGCATATGCAATAATACAATGTAACGAAGCTGTTCTCTGCTTGTGCTGCAGATATTATATGCATGATTCGTCCTTTCGGTCCCCTTGAGTCCAGAACATGTGCTCAGCCTTCCTCCATCCTCTTTTCTCTCTATCCCTTTACTGAGAATACATTGTCGTTCATTCCCTTAGGACTTCTAATCCTTGTGTGGGCAGCATGTGCTCAGAATTTCAGCAGAGATCTGCTCATGGCCTCTGGGTTACAGAGGCGACAGTCAGAGGTCAAGCCATTTCTGAAATCTGTGGCCTCCCCATTTCATTTTCAATCAGTATGTCAGTTCACCAAAAGTCCGGCTCAGATGACTTCATCCTGATCCGATCTCATGTGACAAGATCAAATAACAGCCAATAGTCAACTACAGACTTAACCTTTTCTATTCATTTGAATTAACGAACAGATTCACACTTCAGGTGATGCAGAAAATAATAACTGCACAGCTTCATTATAACCCAGGAGATAATCGGCTGCTGGTGTGAATGAATAATCAATGGAAAGACTTACTTTTAATTAAACTTTTAAAAATCTCTTTAAAGTGCATTGTGTAAATTTTAGCGGCATCAAGGGGTGAGGTTTGCTCACCCCTTCCTTTCGAAGTACATAGAGAAGCTACGGTGGCAACACAGAAGAAAGATGTCGTTGTCTAAGACAGAAGAGAGTGGGCCGTCAAGCAATGATGTTTCTTTTTACTTCTAACAAACAACTGTCTCTGCTTCTAATAAACCAGACGACTACAACTAGTACTTCTTCTTCTTCATGTGTCAACATAGTGACGATGCAAGTTGCCTCTAAAAACACCAAGAAAGAAGAAACGTGACGAAACATGCTCTGTAGAGCAGTTTGTCCATTTAGGGCTACTGTAGAAACATGCAAAAATAGCGACTTAACATGTAAGGGAAACCGCAGTGTATGTAGATAGAAATGGGTAATAAAACATAATACATTACGGTTCATTATGTAAGGTCTTTATACACCACTGAAAACATTGTTATATATATATATATATATATATACATATTATATTGTATTTCTGTCAATAGATCCTCCTAAAATTTACACACTGCACCTTTAAGTTGATGTTAAACAACAGAATTTTTTTTTATAATATGCCTACAATGCTTGAAAAGGTATCTGAAATGATCTGCCCCCTCTGAATTTGTGCACATTTTTAACATTATGTGCAGTCAGTATTTTTTTTGGAGGATTGTGTCAGTATATAGATACAATTCAGTGGTAAAATAGACAAAATTGTAGTGCTTCTTTCTGTGCTTTTTAGTTTTCAAAATGGTCTCAATTATGCAAAAGGTATGTTGCATAACTTTCTTTAATTAATTAATGAAGGATGTGTCATTGTTGTGTTTTTTGTTCATGACGCATCACTTTTATGTATTTATAGGTTTTGTTTGAAGGCCTGAGAACATTCAGTGTAAAAATAGACAAAAATACAGAAAATCAGATGGGGGGGGGGTGCTCGCCCATAAAATGGGGTGCTCATTTTTAAAATTATTCTCACTTAACACATAAACCATTTTTAATAATATCATAACCTCACACTCCACACTGAAGGCAGAATACAGACACGTGTATGGCGGGGGTGTTTTATGAGACGGTGTCATAGGGCTGATGTCTGATTTATGAAGAGTCTCTCTGTGAGGACAACAGTAGGCAGATCATTAGTGTTAGGTTACGACTTGATCTCTCTCACTTTTCTATAATAGTGATGATGTTTGACAACCAGTGTCTCTCTTGCTGTCTGAAATATTTCATATTCATTTGAAGATGCAGATTATTCCCAATTATTACCTTTTTTCTTTGATTTCTTTTGTATTCCCAGAAGAGGCTCAATGATCAGATAGATAGATCACTGGACTGTTTTGCCACAGAAATAGAAATACAATTGTTTTTGTCAAAGTGCGGCTTGCTTTTGACCTCGGTCACCCCTTACAGCTGCACATTTTGATGATTAGGAAGGATGTTTAGGCTGACTGCAGTCAGTACAAAAACATATCATGAGGGCTTCTAAATGATAAAGATACATAAAGTGTTGCCTAAAACCAAATGATATATGAGCGGTCAGCAGTTGCTAGCTGTGTTGTCAGCAAAGTTCTGCTTAAATGCACAGATTGAATTACGCCCCACTGAATAGGTTGTTACAGCTGAACTAAAGGCTTAATTTACAGCATAAAGATTTCACTCTATTGCATCTCTTCCCAATGACCATTCTTTTTTTGTGCCATAATCTTATGCACCATTTGGATCAGTCTTGTAAGGTTTTAATTAACTGTAAAAGCCGGAAATGAATGAGCACCCGATAAGCAACCGAGTTGAACTGACCTTACACTGAACCAGCTTGTGATGCTGATTCATTCCTCTGTTGAAAAATTGGCAAATGTAAAAATATAATATTAGGGCTGTCAGTTGATTAAAAATGCTGAATAGTTAATCACATATTGTATCGCATATGTTTATATTTGCTGAAAATAGACCCCAGATGGAGATATTTTCAGACATTACATTATGTAATAGATGAGGAAAGCATTAGAAAAATATATTGTAAAAATCATAAATATAGCTAAATATATTGTTTGTTTTATTTCAGTGTTGTTCTGCAGTCCACAGCAATACATATTGCAATGTATAATTTTTAATGCCTTACTTTTTAACTAACCATCTTAAATTAAAGGATAATTTCACTTTAAAATGAAAATTACCCCAAGCTTTACTCACCCTGAAGCCATTCTAGGTGTATATGAATTAGTTATATTAATAAATATCCTGACGCGTCTAAGCTTTATAATGACAGATGAAGATGAAGCTGAAGAAAGTGCATCCATCCAACATAAACATACTCCACACAGCTCCGGGGGCGATAATAAAGGCTTTCTGAAGCGAAGCGATATAATATCCATTTAATATCTAGCTTCTGCCAGACCTTCCATATTCAACTTACGAAGAAGTTCAAAACACTTACACTACGTCCTACAGTATTTAACTTATGAAAAAGCTTAACTGACATGATGTAGAAGCTAGATATTTTATTTTATAACTTTTTAAATATGGATATTTTTCTTACACAAATGCATTGCTTTTATAATGAATTAGCCATTATAAAGCTTGGATGCGTCAGTAAATTTATTAATATAACTGCAATTGCTTTCATCAGAAAGAAGAAAGTTAAATGTAAAATTCAGAAACCCTTGTTATTAGCGACACCGGTGGCTGTTAAGTGAACTGCAAACAGCAACATGCTTGCACTCATGCACACGTAATGTAAAATACTTTTGTAGCTATATACTTTTAACGAACATCTTGATACCATCTGAGCAGAGAGCGGCATTTTGATGAGTATTGAAATATGTACTGTCAGATTTCCTCTCCATAACAAAATATACACGCAACAAAAATGAAAACAGTTAAGAAAGCATCTAATTGTTGCAATGTGGATATGTCTGCATAAGCTCTGGAATTATGTCAACAGATGAGGTAATTAAAATTACACTGTTATGATAGTTTGATTATAAAGTATATTTGACTCTGTAGACTATACACTCTAAAAAATACTGGGTTGTTTCAACCCATGTTTGGGTCAAATATGGACAAACCCAGCCGTCGGTTTACATTTTTTAATTCAATTTTTTAACCCAATGGTGGGGTTTGTCCATATTTGACTCAAACATGGGTTGAAACAACCCAGCGTTTTTTTGGAGTGTAGTTTGAATTAATCCCTTTTCTTTGCTTGACACATTGACATTACAGTACTCTTTCGGCATTATCCTGAACATTGTAAGCATTTGTTTCATGTGTCATTGAATGGAAGAGAGGTTCTCGGGGAGCGCTCGTAATTGTCACATCCTTTGGATTTTCCTGTCAAAAACCTTCCGAGTCCTTCACATAAAAATCAGCTACTGGCTTTTATAGACAACCTAGGAAGTAAGGTCTCGTTTTTAGGTTTCATTAAAAGCTGTTCCCGCATTGGCAATAAAAATGTTATTAATACTTGAAAATTCTTACATATCACCCCTTTAATAATGCATAGTTAATCAAAAAGATAAATACTTTTAAAACTTCTTCAGAACTCGCTCATTGTTGCATGTCTGTCACTCCAAAAGATTTTCTAGCGTTAAGGTTTCCCAATAGTGTTCAAAGGACAGTAACAGATACTGGTGTTTGTTTTTCAGACAAGTGTGCTTGACAGGAGATTTTTCAGGGCTGCATTATTTAGGTCTTATGTTTTGGGAAAACAAGAACTTTGGACCCTTGATATTCAGCATGCTGTGATTCACAGCATACATTCTCTGCAGACCCGCTACACAATAATACTTGTGTCTCTGCATGCAGCAATATCCTGTGCAATATCATTACGAGAGAGAGAGAGTGAGAGAGGGGGAAGTTGCTTAAGATTTCATTTTACTGGTATGACATTTTTTTGGAAGGCAAAGGTTTTTGCCTTTAATATAGAATAGCTTTGCAAAGCAGCAGCCCAGATTTCACTGTTTTCTTATGAAGCGCCTCAAGGTCAGAGGAGACCAGCTTCTTTCCGAACCATAGAAATGTTCAATCCTCTCACCCTGGGAAAGAGTAGTCTTCAGACTCATCTTATTTGTGGCGCAATGTGGATTTCAATCATGGAATAATCCATTTTCATTACTTATTAAAATTGATCCATGCAAACAAAAGGTGCGGAGATGTCGTCCTCTGGGAACAATTGTGGCTCTCAAGCCTCATAAAATCAAAAGCTAGGGGTTATATGTGGAGGTTGATGCGTATTGGATTTTAAAGGATGCAGATGAAAATGTTATCATTGACCAGTTGCCTTGGTGAATCAAAAAACATAGGAGAACCATTAAAGAAATCATCATCCTTCATCACGCTCAAAAAATTATTTTGCTGCTTGTACTTAAAAAATAATCCAACAAATTAATTGTTCATTCAGTTTACTTAATCCTTTTTAGGTCCCAACACAAATATATTAAGTAAACTTTAATTGTATAATTATAATTATATTAAACCAATATAATTATGGTATGTATATATTTTGTTTTAAATTCTACATTTGAGTTATTTGGTGTATTCTTCACCTACAGCACAACACCTTTTGTTTTGTGAGGGTGAATTTGTTTTGCAGATATATCTTGGTCTGGGTCATGGTCTGGATGTCTTGGAGGTTTTGACTCCAGCAGAATTGATGTTGTTTCAGTGTACTGACTGGATTCTCCTTTGTGTGACTCTGTGAATTATACATGCTGTGTTCTGGATGCAGATAACACACACACACACACACACACACACACAAAGGAATTCACCAGGAGAATGTATACAATAGAAAATGAGGGGAAAGCAGTTTTATTTCTTGTGGCCTCATTAGTGTAACTAAAATAAAAAATTGGTATTTTATGGGAAAAGTAATAAGAGGAAGGATATGGTCTATAACCCTACAGCTGTTGTTTGGAAACAAATGTGAGTGTAAGTAATGCACAGCCTGGTAAATAAAATATTTCCGTAAGTGAGTTTGTAGTCACTGTAGTCAAGGAGGATACAAAAAGCCAAAAAGTCAGGAAAAGGTCAGGAAAAGGGCTGAAGGTGAAGAAAGAGTGTTGGTGAGAATCATAAAGGAAGTTAGATATCGATTCAATGCCATAAAAGATACAGTGAACTTTTCTGTTAAGAAATCATAAAGGTTTGTTCTCTATTGTCTTTGAGGTTTTCAGGAATGTCATGGATCTGGTCTTGTTATTTTTATCTGGCTTCTTTGTAGCTTAGTTCACACAGACAATTAATATTCTGTTCCAACCTATGAACTGTTTGTATGAACGTCTTTCTTGGAGCACAAAAGCAGTTGTCTAGTAGAGTTTAGCATGGATCTTTTCCACACAACGTGGACAGATGCTGTCAACTTTTTTAAATGTGTCATAAAAGTGATGCATGTCTTTTGTAGAAATCTGATAGATTAGTGTCAGGAACAGACCAAAAATGTGTCAAATAATAGCAAGAAAATGTTATTATTGAGCTGTCCTCACAGGCTACATGCAATAATATACAGTGTGATTAAACAAGCGACTCTTTTGAACTGCTTCTTTTTTTCCATGTAGATGAGTGAGACACATTCCCGTTTACACCTGGTGTCTCAATCCGTCTTCGTCCACTTTCAACCGCTGATTTCTTCAATGGGAGGGTCTATGAATGTGTAAATGCATGGGCTTTTTCAGATCTTTCGTTCTAATGGACAGAAAAACATATGACGATCAGCATTTTTCGGCCGTAAGACCACGACGAGCGTCGTGAGTGTGTCAGAAATCAGGAATGGCGAGAGAAGTTTGTGCTTGGTACATTGTTCATTTTCAAGCCAAACTTGGGTCTTCAGCCAACAAAGTTTAAATCCTGTCTGGCTAGCGCACTTTCACATAATGTTTACGCATTAGTTAAGTATGCGGAGAGTACGTAGTCTTTTGTGGCTGTTCAAACGAATTCAACCACATGAGCGTTTTAGACCCCGTTTACACCTGTATTTAGCGTTCACTTGTGATCCGATCGACCAAAATGCATCTTAATACCAGTTGTAAACAGGGCCATATTTAGTCTTCACAGTTTCTTTTGATCAAATCAATATGCTGTCCTGGAAAATATTGTACTGATCCCCAACTTTTGAAATGACTAAATATGTATCAAATCAGATTCAGCCCTGATGTCCAGTAAAGATGCTTTAAAGTACACGTCAGCTTGAAGTGGGCTGAAAGACGGTACCAATGTCAAGACAAGCGCTCAGGTCTAGGGGGTGTGTAAGTTAGTTAAGAAGTCGGTAGCTGACAGCACGAGGTGAAGGAAGGTGGGACATGAATGTTAATCAAGCTAATGATGTTCTGGAGAGAGCGCAGGCTCATGCAGAGAGAAGGGAGAGAGCCAGATATCACACACACACACAGCAGCTAACAACAGACGGATGTGCCACCAGGGGGCCCGCTGGTACACAACAGCAGTAAACAAGTAAACAGCTTACAATAAATGAGTCTCTTTACACATTTCCAAAATGTCCGGGTTAGTCAAGGACAACAGCATCGATGAAAAGATTGCGTGTATTGAAAAAGTAGGCTATTTGTAAATAAACGAGCGAGTGTGTGTGTCGCCGTGGGACGATAATTGGATGTAGAGTCGCCGACGTGTTCATCAGACGGCAGAAGGACACTTGACTGAAATTGGGCCGGATTTGAGCAGGAAATGGCCAGACACAAATTGCAAACTACATTCTTAACAACCATATCCATCAGGTCATCCATCCTTATAGCCATCTAACCGTTCCTCTGTCCAATCAATCACAAAATCTATCACCCCATCACCCACTAAATCCTTCCATCTTGCTGCGATTTGCTCATTTTCCCTCCCTCACACGCAGTTCATTCATTCGTCCCCTTTTTGACGGTGGCAGCCAGAGGTGTTTACTCTTCCTGTGACTGCCAGGTATAAATATTGATGTGCGGACCCGTATGGATGTCACAGTCATTTCAGAAAGAGAGAGAAAGAGAGAGACAGACATTGTTGTGATCCTGTATGCACTTTAGAGTTCCATAAACGATCAACTTTAAGATCCATTCCTGACACTCACCTGAAGATCTTTCTGACAGAAATCCATGATACTTTAGATTAAAAAATCTTCCTTCATCATGGAAGTATTCAATATCTTCCATCATAACTTTCCTAAAAATGTATAAATGCACTACGGTTCAAAAGTTCGGTGTCACTAAGATTGTAAGATTTTTTTTTTTTTTTTTTAGAAGAAATCAATACTTTTATTCAGCGAGGATGCATTCATTTGATCAAAATTGGCAGTAAATACAGTCAAACATTTATTTCAAATAAATGATTCTGATTTATACATTTCTATTCATCAAAGGATCCTGAAATAAAAAGTATCACTTATTTTTTTTACAAAAATATTAAGCAGCACAACTGGTTTCAACATTGATAATAATAAGAAATGTTTTTTGAGCATCAAAGCGTCATATTAGAATGATTTCTGAAGGATCATGTGACTCTGAAGACTCGAGTAAGGATGCTGAAAATTCAGCTTTGCATCACAGGAATAAATTACATTAAATTGTAATAATATTTCACAATATTACTGCTTTTTCTTTATTTTTAATCAAATACATTTGATTTATTTTGAAAAATAATTTTGATCATTAGTGTATTGACAAACAGAATTTTTGGTGAGAGGCTATTCAAAATAATTTTCTATGGTATAGAGAGCATAACTAAACCTGCAGCATTAAAGATGATTATTACTATCTTTTAAATTCATATTCCTGCAGCCAGGCAACAGATCCTTTCAAAGCAAGGTGAAATTCTTCTGCTCGGTTCAGAATTTTAAAGCTCTTTGAGAGAAACACACATATACACACTTATACGCCCACTGTCTGTCTGGCAAACACATCCTAACTTTTTTTTTTCATTCTTATAAACACATCTTGCTTTGATACCTGATATACGCTGTTTCCTTGCCGCATCTTTGCTTAGATGAAACTGAGCATCACACATGCCCTCAAGTTGAGTTTGTATTTCAAGGTGAATTTAACTCATCTCTAATGCACCAATTGGCATATTTACCATCATTTACTACAAACTAAGTCTTCCTGATTTAGTTGTTGCTGGATTCTAACAAGGTTAGACAGGCATACAAATCAGTTGTGTGAAAATGTTGGGAGTTTTTCACAGTGCATTAAGTCTAATGAGGAGGGCTAATATCAGGAAACCCTTATTATAGTCAGTCACCACATCTCACACAGTGTGCCAGTGGAGATGTTGACAGCTGCGTATTTTACCACCAAATTTAGCCTCATTATTGGTCTCAGTGGCTCGACACATGATACCTCGCTGCCCTCCAAATGTTAAATAATAGTCCAATGTATTTGTATATAGAAGGTATGTTATGTAATGATAAAATATCAATAATTATAGTGACATAATTATAGTTATAAGTACTAACTGGACCTTACTAAGCAGCCAAACTTTGACCCCATCGGCTGCTATTCAACCATATACCTTACTTCTGTTTCTGTCAAATCAGTAACATCTCATCATGCCGGAGACTGTCGCCATGTTTATGACATATTGATTCGATTTTGTGGAAAGCTGCACCGTGGTAAACAAAGAGCTCCTGCATTAGATGTGACAGACACTCTGCTTGCTTTTGCTCTTCTCTGCCTCTTCAGATGTCTGTTGTATAACTTCATATGTATACAACTGCACTCAAGCATCAGTAAAGGAGTATCTTAATCCATATCAATTGCTTGTGGCATAAAAGAACCCAACAAGAGGGTATATTATTTCATATGATGATTATCTATATGGTTATAGTTGTAGTGTTGGGAAATGTTATGGTATTGCACTTCTCCTTTAAAAGTAACTTATTATGTTATATTTTATGAAACTTTTAAAAATTATCATTAAAATCATTCATTGAAATGAGATGCAAGGTGTAATAAGAAAAAAAAATAAAATGAAAAACTTAAATAAAAATTTTAAATGTTGTCTTGGGAATTAACTTAAATAAAATAAGTTGAAGTTGAAGTACTAAAATGACTAAAACTTAAATAAAAATAAAGCTAAATAGAAATAATAAAAAACAAATACTAAAAAATGTACAATAGCACATAAAATGTAAAATATAAATTTATGCTATAATAGTACTACTAATAAATATTAAAATTACATAAATTTTGCATACATACTAGCTCCTTTGTCAGACTACATTGTTACTGTCAGATAACAATTTTTACAATTTGTTTGCGTTAGTCATATTTTTTTTCTAAAAATATCCTTAAAATGTTGTTGTACAGTATTCATTGTTTTAGTAAAAGTATTTGTTTAGAGAAATATATATAAAATATTTTTGTTAAATATGTTCATGCGTGTATGTGTATTTATGTATACATAATAAATATACACAGCACACACACACATATAGTAAACAAATTTTTATTTTGGATGCGATTAATCGCAATTAATCGTTAGACAGCACTACCGCAATTAGCAATAAACAACATTGAAGTGGCAAGAAAGTGCAAAATTACATCAAACAGACAAACGTTTCTAGATTTTTCTAGAAAGAATATCACTCAGCTTTTGTTTGTTTCATTTTCTTGGACTCTTGTTTGTATGTTCTTGTTTTCCTGTTTCCTTTGTTTCCATTGCTAGCTTGTTTCCATGGTTTCTCATTGCTATCACCTGTGTCTTGTTTAGTTCCTCATTATCTTGTGTATTCATTGCCGTTAGGGTCCGTTTACACGACACTGTTTTAACTGAACACTAAAAAGTTTTTATGGGTTTTGTCTATTCATTTACATGACAGTGATGTTTTGGGGCCTGAAAACGCAAACTTTTAAAAATAGTTTCAAAGAGCAAGTTTTTGAAAAGATATTATCACCTCTGTGTAAACTACAAAAACATGAATTTGTGAAAACGTTGATGTCATGCGCATTCGTATTATGTGTTCAGTCTATTGGTGTATAGTGTTTCTTTACAAAGTGACATCGCCACCTACTGGCCTGGCATGCATAACAGTATTTTTAGTCATTTTCATAGATCCGTGTGACAACATTGTCTTCTGTATGTGAAAAACGCAAACGTTTCCATTTTTAGTATATTGTTGTCGTGTAAACTTACCCTTAGTTCCCTCAGTTCAGTGTTAAGTATTGTCTTTGCCAAAGTAATGAAGTAGAAGTGATACATATAGATCCTTATCTCTTCTTCCTTACCGACTTCACCGTGACAAATGTCATTTGCTTACATTTCAAGTAGTGTGTTACAATGCCCCTCAGCAGTTTTTTTTTTTTTTATAAAAACTTCAGTTAGGACTAGCGGGTACTAGAGCATTCTAGAAGATCAGACGGCGGTGGGACCAGTGAGAGTCCCTCGTTCCGTGTTCCTGCTCTCTTCCCGGGATTTGAGTTATTCATAAGCTGTGAAGTCATCGGGAGCGAGGCTGTCTGCAGTGCTCCATTACTGCCATCTCCCACCGTGCATCAGCGTCGCTCTCCTGCTTCACCTCATGTCGTTTAGGTCGGCCGTCTCTGACGAGACTCTGATCTAATAGAACTGAGTGATCTGCCGGTGCCAGCAGGAGGGAGACGCGCAGTGGCAAAGACATTAGCTGTTTACAGGGATCGTCTGTTATCTTTCACACAATCTCTCCTGCCTTCTCCTTTCCTCCCTGTCTCACCTCCTCCCACTCAAGTGAGAGATCTTGCAGACCCATAGAGCGTGAGAGAATTGCATGCAGTCGGGTCAACGCACAAGGCTGTGCATCCGTGCGAGCACATACTATCTTTTATTCTTTTCATTCTCCGCTGCTTGATATTCATTTTTATAACTTCACAATAAAACTTTAACACCTCTGAATTGTAGCATGTTCAGTTATAATTGATCAATATTGAGTATTAACACTAAATAAATTTGACTGACTCATTAATAGGTTCATGAGAGTTATTTGGTTACAAATCGGACATAGTTGTTTTGTGCGGGAAACTTTTGGCCATGCGACTAATTTGTGACCAGTTTTGTTGAAGTGTAGAGACCTGAAGTGTCAGGATTGAACAATTATATAGGAAGACAACACAAATTCAATCTATAAAATAATATCTTAGAAATAAGACTCGTTGGGGATTATTTATACAATTTAGATTTTAAATAAAAATATTAACCTAAACGAGAAAAAAAACATTAATGCACAATTCCAATCCAATGTCTCATTATTTCCATTTTAATAAACTTTAATTTTCAGAATATTTAAATATAGTGAAACATTATTCAACATTTCATAATAGTGTTTTTAATATTAATAGTATTTGTAATAGTAGTAGCTCACTATCACTTACTATTAGTATAACTTACTCCAACCCACATAATTTTGGGAAATATGCTTCATTTAATAATTCATGACTGATTTATAGCCAAATAATTTACATGGGTTTATACATGGTTGATTCGCCATATTTTTAAACTTTGATTATATTTTGTTCATCTGCAGTGTGGAAAATTTATTTTGACATGCAAAAGAAAAAAAAGCAGCATAAAATTTATTAACATACTTCTCGATTACAGACATCTAAATGGTATAATTTTGTGGCAAATTATGCAGTTTGTTAATAGTATGCAGTATGTGTTGATCCTTATGTTGGTATACAGATTAAGTGAAATAATGCATTGTGACACAAACTGTGCAGGATAAAACATGCTCACCAGCAGGATTTTATGAATTTATGAATAAAAGAGAAGAAATACCATGAATATTTTGCAGATTCTCTTTGAAATTCATATTCTCACTCATCTATGGGAAATTACAACCTGTACAGTGTCCTCATTACAGGAAACATCCAAATCAGATTACGAGTAGATTTATGCACCAATGAACTGTATTGTTTTCCAGAACTTTGTGAATTTATTTGTAATCATTCTAAACAGGTTTTATTAGCATTTGTTTTACATTAAAATGTTGGGATGGATTTTGATAAGTCAATCAAAAACTTGCAATGAACTGTGTCGTTTGGAAGACAAATAATTTTATATTAAACAGGAAAAAATTAGGTTGGGACAATTTTTAATTGGTTTGTCAATGTCATAGTCAGTAAACAGACTAAAGTGACTAACGTTTCCGGGTTTACAGAAAAATCACTCGCTGTTCAGTTTGGTGAACTCAATAACGGTTCTGAATGATTCATCTTAGTGAGTCTGTTTCAAACCCCTACGTCTTTAGAAAGGACAGGTTCCTAAGAATCATTTAGTTCCAAACTGGACATAGTGCAGGAAACACCAGGTTTTTGGTCATGTGACTAATTTGTGGCAAATTTAGTTGAAGTGTAGAGAGCCCAAGTGTCATGAACGAAAAGTTTCAGAGAAAGAGTAAAGGCGCATTTTTGTGTTCCCAGGGCTGGGTAGGTTACTTTAAAAATGTATTTCACTACAGATTACAAAATACATGCTTTAAAAAGTAATTTGTAATGTATTTCGTTACATTACTCAAGTTTAGTAACTTAATCTAAATACTTTAGAATACTTTGGAATACTAATAAGTGTGGAACAAACACAAAAAAGGTAACTGCAAGTTTTTATCTCACAATTCTGACTTTTTCCCTCAGAATTGCGTGATATAAAGTTGCAATTGTGAGTTATAAAGTCCGAATTATGAGATATAAACTGACAATATTGAGAAAAGTCAAAATTATGATAAATTCACAATATTGAGAAAAGTCAGAATTATGAGATATAAATTCACATACTAAATTCACAATTGCAAGAAAAAAAATTAGTATTGCAAAGTTTATATCTCCCAATTCTGACTTTATAACTTGCAATTGTGAGTTTAAATCTCGCATTTCTGAGAAAAAGAAGTCAGAATTGTGAAATGCAAACTCACAATTGTGAGGGAAAAAAACAAATTGTGAGAAAAAGTTGTAGTGACCTTTTTTACAATTATAAAATGACTCAGAAACAACGATCACAAAACATGAAAACAGTCGAAAACATGAAACTTAACTCCGCTTTTTCAGACTGTCTAAGTCAGAGAATCACCAATTGCTGTTTAAATGACATTAAAATTCAAAGTAATCACTTTGGTAATCTAAAATACTTTTCAGATGTAACTGTAATCTGATTACCACACATTTAAAATGTAACTGTAATGAAATACAGTTACTCAAATTTTGTATTTTAAATACGTAACTAAGTTACTTGTATTTCGTTACTCCCCAACCCTGTGTGTTCCTATGTGCCATTATTATTATTATTATTTTTGGTTTTTACTTTTCATAAAAGTAAAAACATTCTCATTCTCTGTGAACTGTGTGTAAACTGTTACATTTTGATTAAAAGATTGCAAGAACAGTTTTTCTTTGGAATAATATGCACACGTGCATTAAGAAAGCAAATGGAGTCAGTTTTGATTTAATGTATAAACAGATTACGGTAGACTCGTCTCCTCAGCCCCTTCTCCTGGCCTGTAAATAACCTCCTGTAGCTCTCAAACCCGAGTCAGGCCGCCGCCTGCAATGAATCTATCAACGAGAAGTGTCATGGCTTTGGCATCTAATCGATGCTAGTCTCTGCCCTTCCATAGGTCAGTGTCAAAGCATTGAGACGTCTCTGCCAGAGCTGCAAACTCTGATTCAGTATGACTCAGGCCATCCTCTAATCTCGTTCCCCCTTAAGAAGGCATACACTTCGGACTGCAGACTTTTCCCATGCTGAATACTAACCAATATCTTTTGACACACACCTCTGTTCATACACAATAACCTTTGATGTCAAGATGATGTTTGTCAGGCTGCTGGGAGACCATCTGGAGCTGCTGCAAGCAATGGCACATAAACATTAGCAGTCGACCACAGGAGTCAACCTCCCTCCGTCCGCCCGCCCTTTCTCTTCACTTCGTCTATGTTCGAGGAAAGAACTAAAGCAAGGACACCACTTTGCAGAGCCATATGCTCCGTTATTTCGGCAAATTCGGGCCTCAGAATAACTTCTCGTTGGTTGCGCTTTGAATGTAAACAGCTCGATAAAAATTCCTGAACCCAAAAGTTCACTTTCATGGTACATGGGTTGTAAAAATGCATAAGCCCGAAATGTCATCCTAACAGTCCCTCTCTTTCTTTTCCCTCAGGTGCAAAGGTCATATTCTCCCAAGTGCAGGCCATAAGAAAGGTACGCTTATTCGTCTGAACAATCACAAGTGTTTGCTTCAGTCATGTGATACGGCTGCTGGAATTATTGAGCGCTAGCACCACTTGGTGGTTGCCATTGCAGAGACAAGACTTTAAAACCACAAGCTTCTCTTGTAAATGCTTATAGAGCCCATGAAATAGTTCCTGTGTTGATGTATTTTCTTTTGAAACATGGTCTGTAGTTTGTCTTTTAGCCATGTGGACTCTCTGAAAATATACTTTTCACATTCTCACTAGTTTATTCAATTTAATTTGTCTGCTAACAATTTCCAGCAGATAATTCTGACTGAAAGTTAGTGTCATTTCCACCACATCTCAAATTATGTTTTGTGTTTCTGTGGAAATTACATTTTTTACATATTCCTTTTCCTTACTTAGACTACTAATTTTATAGCTTGTATTTATGTATCCTAAATACAGTCAATTAAATAATATTTTCACACTTTTTCAAAACAACTGTGACGGTCGTTTTTTTTTTAAGTGATATAAATCATTTTTATTTAGATTATCATAGTTTTAAACACATAATACTCATATTTTTATGATGGCTTTTCATAGTTTAAGATTAAAAGTCTGGGTCTGGGAAACAAAAATCTTTTTAAAATCAGTTTTAATAGGAATTTCGTAGTACGAAAGAAAAAAGGATTTGATACTGTAACATAAATAAAAACTAAATAGCATACTTTTAATAAGAATACTTAGATATTACAGAAGTATTTAATACTTTAAAAAATATACTACTAGTGTAATGTTTTTGTATCTTAATTGCAATTAAATAAACTGTTTTATTGTTTAAATTTTAGCTGACCTTAAAAGTTCCTTTTTTGACCCCCTTTAAGGGATAGTTCGTCCAAAAAAGAAAATTCTTCGACATGTAATCATTTACTCCCCCTCAAGTAGTGCCAAACCTGTATTAAATTTCTTTGTTCTGCTGAACACAAAGAAAGATATTTGGAGGAATGTTAGTAACCAAACAGATCCCGCCCCCCATTTACTACCATAGTAGGAAAAATAAATAATATGGTAGTCAATAGGGGCGAGATCTGTTTGGTTACTGACATTCTTTCAAATATCTTCCTGTATGCTATATAAAGGTGTTAGCCTTATCTGTAAGCTAATGTGCTCCAAAACAATGATAAAAATCGCATTTAGAAGATATAAGCATTCAAAGCTTGCAGTTTCTCACTTGCGCCAATATGGATCAACAATTTTGATGACATCACTCTTTCCGATTTTGACATTCAGCCTCTCATCAGATTTTCTGTCCAATCAAATGCTCTCTAGAATCTGAAGCGTCCCGCTCGCTACATTATAAATAGACGCTGAAGCTGTGGTCACTTATTCACATTTACTATTTTCTACATGGTGAATAGCACATAGTGCACTATATAGGGGATACGGAACGATTCAGATAGTGTAAATATGCTTTCCATTGGGGCAAATGAAGTCAATTTCACGTCAGTGTCGTGCGATGCACACACACACACACACATACACACACACACACACACACACAGGTTTGTTTTGATATCAAAGTGAGGACATTCCATAGGTGTTATGGTTTTTAAACTGTACATTATACCCCCCTACACTACCCCCAAACCTACCCATTACAGAAAACATTCTGCATTTTTACATTTTTAATAAAACATGGTTTAGTATGTTTTTAAAGCTATTTGAAATATGATAACACATGAAATGTCCTCATATTTCAGGTTTAAGTTGTAATACCAGTGTCATACCCATGTCATTATACAAATTTGTGTCCTCATAAATCACAAAAACACACACACAAAGTCTTCTCCGGTCCAGAGACACGATGATATGCGCGAGTCGATACAGACCAGAAGACGTATCGGGTCCATTTGAATTCTGCACAGAATGCTGTAATTTAATGCGATATGGAGGAGATTAGGAGGACAAACGCATAGATAATTTATTTTTTAAAAAGGGAGCTGTTCAATATGTCCCGCCCTGTCTTCCTGTTTCAGTGGAAATTACGTCAACATGTTGAATAATTCTGCATGTTCCAAGACACTCAGTGGGCCTGTTATTCCATTAATATTATATTATATTCAAGTTTTTTTTAAATATATATTTTCGGATTTGAAGTAGACTACAAGTGCTCATTGAATACAATTAAGCACACAGCTGAAGTTGAAGAAACACAACTATAATCTTATTCTCTAACTTTCAGGAACAGTGTCCTTATTGTCTTGACAATGACAGACAGTCTGATCCAACAGAAGACGTCTTTCCTAGACCTTTGCAACCAGTGCAACTTCCAGTCTTCCCATGGGTCCAGCGTTCTTCTCTAATCAACCCCAGAGACATCACTGCTTCCCATGTCACAAAGAGCCACCGTAAACTCCTCAAGAGCAGTCCACTTGTCCAGCAGCTCAACTCTGACCCTCCTGGCCAGATCAGAGACAGTCCAGAGCGAATGACCGAGGTGCAGAGCTCCCGTCTGAGGCTTATGAGAGAGGTCTGTGCCAAATACACAAGCGGAAGCATTAAACAGACTATAACCCGCATGCACGTGTCCCGTATCTTTGTGGAGGACAAGCACAAACTCCTCTACTGCGAGGTGCCCAAGGCGGGCTGCTCCAACTGGAAGAGGGTGCTCATGGTGCTTCAAGGTCTCGCTTCTTCCACAGGAGAGATCCAACATGACGAGGTGCATTACGGGAATCACCTCAAGCGTCTAGACTCGTTCAATCAAAAGGGCATCATCCGGCGTCTGAAGACCTACACCAAAGTCCTGTTCCTGAGGGAACCTTTCGAAAGGCTAGTGTCTGCATTTCGGGACAAGTTCGAGAGCCCAAACTCGTACTACCACCCAGTGTTTGGGAAGCCCATCATCTCAAGATACCGCAGCAACGCCACGCAGTATGCCTTACGCACAGGAGAGGGAGTGACCTTCAAGGAGTTCATCCAGTATTTGTTAGATGTGCATCGGCCGGTTGGAATGGACATCCACTGGGAGCCCGTCGGACATCTCTGCAGCCCCTGCCTGCTGGACTATGATTTCATTGGGAAATTTGAGACTCTGGAGGAAGAAGCCAATTTCCTTTTGAGAAGTATCGGTGCTCCTAGCAATTTAACATTCCCTAGTTTTAAAGACAGGAACCCTAATGCAGAAAGGACATCTTCAGAAATCACAAGGAGATATTTTGCACAGCTAAATGTTACGGAGAGACAAAGGGCGTATGACTTTTACTACATGGATTATTTGATGTTCAACTACTCCAAACCGTTTAAAGATTTATACTGAGGCCTTTTACAGTATCTGATGAACTTGCTGTTGGCCTGATGTTCATATTTTGTCTTAGTGAGGTTATTTTATTACTTTAAAATGTTGTTTATTTGTTAACAAATTTTGATGTTAAATATTAATCACACTCTATATTTATATCTGCAGGCTGGTCCTTGCGTTTATCTTAAACCTATTTAATTCTATTCGGTAAGAAACCCCTTAAAGGGATGGTTCACCCAAAAATGAAAATTTAGTCATAATTTATTCAGCCTTGTGTCATTGAAAACCTGTGTGAACAAAAAAGAAAATATTTTAAAGAATGTTTCAGCTGTTTTGTTTTTTAAGTACAATGAAAGTCAATGGGGTCTAAAACAACATTGGTCCCCATTGACTGTCATTGTTTGAACCACATTGTTTGGAGCAGAATTTACATTTTTGGGTGAACTATCCCTTTAACACATGTTGTGTGTGATTTGGCTTTGTGTCATGTTTTCTCAGACAGCCTAGAATATCATAGAATAGACTGTACTAAGAGTGTCATGATGTTATTAATTAAAGTGTTACAGGAAAGTGGTTTTAGCACTAGTCCAGCTTTTCTTTGAGAAAAACATTTTCAACAATGTTACTTGACATTTGCCTATTGTTGCTGAATTTGGTCTGGTACATCTGGTAATAATAACATCGAATTTTTTTGTGAATGTATTAGAACATTTTGTCTTCAGTATGTCATGTATTAGAGCATGACCTGCAACACCTTTGCCTTACTTTCACTTCTCTTTTATGACATTTTCTGTACATCAATAAATGTTAGCACCATTTTTTAATGTTAGTTAGATGACATCTCTGAATTATTGCCTTTTTTATTGCTATAATCACGTCATATAAAATACCAGTCATTTCTAGTCTCCTAGTGTGCAGGAAGCTCTGCAGAATCTAAATGCATTCAAGTTTCTCACATCTTTTGCAGTTTGATTGAAGGTTAGTTCCATATATATATATATATATATATATATCAGGGACGAGGAGGCAATGAAGGCAGTGTCTCAAAAAACAAAAAAAAATGGATAAGAAAATAATCAGCATTACAAAAATAAAAAAATCACATAAATATTACAAAATGTGACATTAGAAAGTGTAAAAGTCATTTGTTTTTTATAAAGTAACATTGTCCAACAGCGACACCTGCAGGTAAAATAACAGAGGGAGGATTGCCTCCTCTCAGCTCATTGACTTTAAACAGACACCCTAAAGTGAGCGGTGAGTTTGATGGGGGGGTAATTGAGAATGAATGGGGGAAAGTCACGTGAGAGGAGGAAACGCCTCCGTCGCGCTGTGATTGGATATGATTGGTTTGTGTGATAAATCCCGCCTCTGTGAGTTCTCGAATCGGCATGAATGAAGGTAATGATGCCGTTAATGGGAAAACGAATTAAAAAGTAAGTAAACAACTCAGCCACTACATATCACCGCTTTATGTCACATCACATGGGTTAGTGAGCAATCAGCTTGGGAAAATGAAAGGTGTATCTTTGTGTCTGTGACCAGTGCGTGTACAAGCTTGATGACTGTTAAAAATAAGTTGACTATTAAAAAGAAAAGCTGAACATTAGTTCACAAATAACATATTGTTTAAATTGTTACTGCCGTTAGTTTTTATTTGGAATAAATGTAAAAATGAGTAAAAACACTAATTTGATGAAATTTATACATGGTTTTAATAAATACAACATTACATAGGCCTAGTGTAAAAAAAACTAAATAAAAATGTATTTGGTCTCTTTTTATGTTATGTTTATTTTGCCTCCTCATTTTAAAACACCACTATATACACATCCACTTTATTTTTCATTGTGTAAGTCAGCTATTTTCTCTGCTATTTTCACATTCGATGTAAAAATGTCATGAAATCAAAATGGTATTATAGAGATAGCTAGCACAATGGGTCAAAGTAAAGTCGTTTAGAAATGTCCGCTGCAGCTCAGTATACGCAACAATTGAAGTTATTAGAAGACTTGTTTGTTTGTAACATCGAGCGTATTTTGCAGTATTAAATACGTATTTATACCGATTTCATCAGGCTCTGAAAATTCTTCAAAAAGAATGCAAAGAATGGCCTTCTCAGCTGCCATAGTTGCAACTCTTGCGTCATCAGAACAGGGTATTCGACACACCACCGTTTCTGCTTAAAAACGTTTTGTCGGGGCTGAATGCAACCCTGTTCTCTTCATGACGTGTGTCTCGGTTCACACCATGAAGTAATCACGTGTTTCTATCGCAACACTATCAATGCCAATTTGAATCTGTAGCGGTCAGGTGGTAAACTGCAAGTCGGAGCTCTCAGAAAATTCCCAATTTGTAATTGACCCTTCTCAAAGACCCGCCCCCTTTAGTTACTGTTGCTATGTCCGACAAGTCATGTGCTCTCATGCCACACATCATGTTCTCACACAGTGAAAAATACATCGCAGAGCAAAGAGGACATTGACAACATGTCGACCGACAAAACAGAGCAGGTTACTTTTGATATGAAAGTTTCATATTTAAAATATTGAAATTTTTTTAAAGAAGTTTTGAGTATAGTGTCTCTTTAATGTGTCGTGACAGATCGCTGTAGCTCCTTCAAGCGGCTCGTGAACTGATCATCTCTTCATACTAGTTCATTTACAGCATCAAATAAACATGAATGAACATCAGAAGGAATGTTGTTTCAAGCGCAGAAAGACGTGAGTACACACAATTTTTGAAGTTCAAGTTCACCAACGTTAATCTACTAACTCCCCTGACTGCTTTGTCAGACAAAATGGCGGATTCAGGGTTATGATTGGTCAGATCGCCTGTCAATCAAACTGCCGACGAAGGGTCAGTTAGTACAATAATGTGATCGCTTTTATAGTGATTTCGAAATAGTTTAATATCCTCCACAAATCCAGTCCTGCCCTACATTTTTTTTGTCTCATTCCCGAAGCTTATGTCACAATAGGGAAGAAAAGACTATGGCAGCCTCACTTTCATGTCGACTTGTTTCTGATTGGTTTGACGCTGTACGTCAGAGCGCTCATCCGTTAACTTTCACTTCAGCGCGTATCACTCCGCGGCCTCGTTTTATACAAACGCAACTGTCGCCATCTTGCGTCTCACTTATCAACTACAGTGACAAACATCCTAAGATTCCCTTTTAATAGCAATGTAACGCTGTTGCATTGTTCTTCTAGTTGCTAGGCTGATTGTTTTGCATTTTGTAAAGGATTATTTTTTCTTAGCGGAAGCTTCAAGATACAGGTAAGCTTATAAAATCATTTAAAATCAAATCAATAGTTCAAATATTTATAAAGTGTGTGTTTGCTGAACATTTTACCTTGTATCCTGAGCTCAGCAACTGTTTGATAAGACATTATTATTTTTATAATATAGGCCTATATATTTTCTGCTACTTTACGGCAGCATTGGAAACAAAAGCAGCAGTCAAAACTGGTGTTGATCTTTACATCTTGTCCTCCCACTCCAATAAGTCCTCTCCCGCCTGGAGCAACTGCGGCTTTTTTAGCTCCACCCCCTCGTTACCCCCTCCTTATCTCACAGAGCCTGAGGCTTTGACATCCTGTTCTCTCACAATCTACAGACTCAAAGGGCACATCAAATCAGCTACCATTTGTCACGTGGAAGACAGAACAAAGAAAATCTTCATTTTTCTTTCTTCAGCACCAAAATCATATTTAAAAAGGAGGGTGGGGGGACTGAAAAGAGAAAAATTAGTCTCTCCGTATGATTGGGTTTTGGAATGGAAGGACCTGGAGGCACCAGAATAAGCTCTGAACTAACTTTTAGAAATTAAGTTATTACAAAAAGACTGGAAAATCTAATTACCAAAAGAAGTGTAGACAAAATGCAACAGCATCACAAAATGTTGAAAGTTGTTTTCAGGTGAGATGTCAAAATGTTGCACGCCATGTCCAGCAGATGGCGCTGCGGTTCAATGAGGGACAGTCATCTGTTAACGGCTTGCGAAAGAAAACATGTCGATTTATTTATGCGTTTATGAATGTTGCACAGGTATTAGTTGTCTCTCTTGGCAAAACATGGCTCATATGTGTAATAATTCATCATATTATAAGTACATATACATATATAAAAATAAGCGGCTACATAATTCAAATAATATTTAAATTTTAACACTATAATTTAAATACTATTAGTGGTTATAAATTAACAATGTTAATATTAATGTAATAAAGTCTTACAGACCAAATTAGTTCATGTGAATTGAGAAAGTTTTAGCTTTAGCTGCTATTGATAACCAGGACGCTGTTGTTTTTCTTTCTTCAGGCTGTTTTATTTGACTCGAGCTCAACTGTAAGACCAGGGAGAGTAAATGTAACTCTCAGATATATAGTTTGTTGGCATGATGCACATCATTGGGATAACCATTACTCCCCTCATCTCTCTGTAAATTAAGGAAATGAAGTGCAGGCGCTCGAGGCAACATTCTAAGCTATTTAAATCTTTAAATTTACATCTTCCTCCAGCGTCAAGTAATTGAACTAACTCCGGGCTTGTTCCTTTAATTGAACAAAAATATCTTGTCTTCCTGCTGCTCGTCTGATGTGGGAAACTAATTTCAGCCAAAGGCGAGAAAAAACTCGGCTGTTAAGTCCAAATAGTTTGCAATTGCAACATATTCCTGTATACAAACAGATTTGCTTTGCTGTGTTTTCACTCGAGAATGTGGGCTATTATGTTGAAGGTGATAACATTAGCGCTGTGCCAAAAGATTATTGAAGGTAATTGGAAAATATTTTTTAAAATTCACATTTGTGACATATGAAGGGTTCTATCGCATTTCCCTTTTGCAAAAACTAAAAACTGAACCGAAATAAATTATACGCCTAATTTATTTTAATTATTTATTTATGGAAATCTCAATTCACGATTTGTTCTCGTTTGACTCCGTTGTTTGAATTCCCAGCACCACGTTTTAAAAGCGTTTTTAGGCCATGAACTTCGATGTGTTTTCATTTTCCCTTTCTTTCCTCACAATATATGCACAAATTAAAGATATTTCACTTATACTTTAAGCTTTCCTAAAGTATTTTGTTTTCGTCGTAAACATAACTGACGACTGACGTATCGGCTATGACGTTTGATGACCGTTAAGACATTTTTCAGTTACTAAAACGATTTGTTTTAGTATTTTAAATTTGCTATTTAATATTTTTTTAGCCTATTTTAGCTGGCGTTGTATCACTACGTTACCTAATTGCAACAAACAAAACGTTGTGGAAATGTTTAAAAAAAAAACGTTTTTATTGGCTTTCAGTTTGGTCACTGGTTGGCGCCAGATGTCAAGGTACAAAACATTTTCGGTAGAAGTAGAACACTATTACAAAGGGCTAAAACTGTCAAATATCCTTTTTGTAAAAGTCTTTTCAGCACAATGAGGCTGTCTTCCAACCTGAAAGCTGTGTGCCATCAAGGCAGACATCTCTATCTAGCCGCGCGCAAAAAATTGAAATGGCGCGTTTGGCTCGAGGCGGTTGCGTGGGCGCCTTTCGCAGAGGCACAATGCATATCGATATACGTCATTTAGTTTTCATGGCCAGCAGAACATTATTACAACGCTGAGAGAAACATTTTAAAACCAAATATAAAATATAAATTCTTCTATGCCCGCAAGAAAAGCTGGAATAGAACCAGGAGAAAAATTCATAAATTATATTACAGCACAGGCTAAAGCGTTTAAAATAAAAGATTGTTTCTCTTTTGCTCGCTGAAGCCAAAGACATGCACACAGGTAACCTAGTAAACCGTTATCCTCGCGCGTGCACATATCTCTGTTTGCAAATAAATGCGATTAAAACACATATATATACGCAGACTTCCAAATGTGAAGAGCAAGATCAAATGTTGTTCTTGTAACTCGCCCCAGCTCAGGCAGGGTTGAGCTAATTGTAGCCTAATCCTGCCCCGGGGCGTTTGGAGAGCCTTGAGCAAGAATTCTTGTTCAGCTGTCCTCTGTTATTCGGGCTGGAACGCTGTGCCTTCAACGCACTCTCACGCTTCAACAAAAAAGCAGCAAGAAAGAAGGAAAAAAAAGCGAGGCTAAGACACGCCACGATCGATCTCATGTTTTAAAGAGGGCTGAAGATACATTTACAGCTATGTCTTCCAAGGTAAGGACGCAGCCTTGACTGACTCCCCTGTGTAGCTTTTGTGGAAAGTGTCTATAGCAGTCTGTGTTTTAAGCGAGTTTTTAAAGCCACAGCGACCTTATAGCGCGGCGTTAGATTTCGCTGGATTCAGAACGGAATTGTCGCCGGATTCTGTGCGAAGAGCTGTTGGAGTGCCGGAAAAATATTAGGAAAAGTTCTTTCTAAAGGACAAGCAGCCTTCATCAGAGACAATCTGCTAGAATCCTCCTCAGATTGCGTCGGACATCCTAAAATGTTTGAAACGGTACGGTGGATTCTGTCAAATTCTCGAATGTTTCTCCAGTGCTTCTTTGCATTCGTTTTCAGTGTGTCGTGCTTTTGCAGTTTTAGATCAGGGAGGGCTGATTTGAGTATACAATGAGAGGTCAGAGCACTACTGTATGCCCATTGCGTACAGGAAGTGCGGTACAGAGAGTTGTTGGGCTATTTTACGCACTCCAGGGACCTGGCTCTGTCTTATCACTAACTATTATTTCTGACTTTGATGAAATGTCTTATCATCGTTTGCTTCCGACCTAGCATATATATATATATATATATATATATATATATATAAATATATAACATTTTTGAACAAGCACTATTTATACTGAGTATTTAACGATAACTTGTAGTTACTGAGTGAGATGTTGATTCAAACCGCTCTGACGGGTTCACTGTTCATTCATTATAGAATTCGTCAGACCGATTCTAAGTTATGAGTCTTTTTGAGTGATTCATTAAAAGAACCGACTCATAAGAGTCATTAGTTTGTGATGGGACTACACTGGTCCCGTTGTATGTTTGTTTGTCGGCTATGTTTTTTTTGGAACTCAACTGGAGTGTGTGTTTTCTTGTCATCTTGTCAATATGTACTCTGTATTTTAATCGCATCAAATTCAGTTCAGAAGAATGTAATATAGCCCAATAGTGTCTTTAGTCGTGGCTCTGTAGATTCACTAGTTCACTAGCTTTTTTGGAAAAGTGGGGCAGTTCTCCTGACAGTGCTACCCAGGCCAGAAATATATATATATATATATATATATATATATATATATATATATATATATATAATTTAAACTTGTAGGAACAAACTCCTCATATTAAGTTGTGTAAAAATTTTTAAAATTAACTATAGCTAAAACTTGGACCCATTTTTAAATATAATGTCTAGATATAGATAACATTGTCCTATAGGAGTATATAAGTCCCTGACATAAATCCATGAGCACACATTGCTCCAGGCATTTTGCCTGCAGAAATGGGACTTAACCATCTGTTTAGGCGGAATTGTTTGTTACACCAAACAAAGGTCGATTCATGCCACAATAGCAGTCATGCATCACAGTCCCTGTGGTGTTTAATGTAAAGAGCTGTAATCTTTAAGGAGTGGACAACGAGGTCAGATATTTTATGTAGAGTCGTCTAGAGCTTTTACCACTGAATCTTTATTTTGACGCAGCATCATTTCGATTTTTTTTTGTTTGACCTTGTGGAAGTTTGAGTCTTATTTAGCCTCATTTTTGGTTTCAATTCAAAATGTTGATTCTTTTGCTCTGAGAAACTTTTAAAGAACTGAAAAGCTGTTGGTGATGAGGTGTTTTGCATCTCACACATTTGCCCAATATCTTTAATTAGGAGTTTACACTTTTTCTCTCTCTTTCCCCGGAGGTAGACACCTACAGTACTAGGATCCATCCCTCTCTCTCTCTCCTCTTCTCTTCTCTCCCTCTCTCCCTTTCGTGCTCGCTAATAAGCATCACTCCATTTCTCCCCTCCGGTTCTATGAAAAAAGGAGGGGAAAAAAACGGCAGGCAAATTTTCTTAATTAGACTTGTGGTGCTAATTCTTAAGGTAAAAACGCAATTTAAGGGAAGATGTAAAAGTGATCTCCCGCGTACTTGCAGGCCAGAATCGCACCTTAGATCTCGGAGATTGGAGGGGAGAGGGGAACCAGGAGCTGTTTATTTGATACTGTGCTGTTTGTACAGGAGGGAAGGAGCATGTCTCGGCTGTCTTTGACCCGGTCCCCAGTGTCTCCTCTGGCCGCTCAGGGAATCCCACTGCCGGCTCAGCTGACTAAAGCAAACGCTCCAGTCCACATTGACGTAGGCGGGCACATGTACACCAGCAGTCTGGCCACCCTCACCAAATACCCAGACTCCAGGTAAGACAAATTTGATGCTTTTTGAGTTTTTTTAGGGGGTTATTGGGACAGGCGAGGCATTGACGTGAAACTATGTCATGTTTCTGAGCATTTATGTTGTAACTCTGTGGTTAAACTTCATTATTGCCTCGATATAAGTGCAAAATTACGTGTTACACTTAATTTAGCAATGTTTTTATGTATAAATAGAATGATGCATCAAATATATATTTAGTTGCTGTACTTTTAAATGGCGTAAAGCTAATTTGTGTCAAAATTAGATCTTTTTTTGCTGAAAAGACTTTGATTTTACCACTGCCACTTGTAGAGTCTTGCAATTCCTACCTGCTGCATCCATCCCAACTGTAATCTACGGATGTTTGCGGATAAAGGGAGGTAAAGGGACGCCACCTGTTAGAGATGTGTGTGGGTGTGTGTGCAAGATGGGAAGTGAGTGTGAGAGCTTTGCCACATCTGTTCAGGTTAACAGAGAGCGTGGCTCGCTCTGATTTATTAATGGATATGGAGCGAGAGAGCAACGAGAAGGAGGGAGGAGAGGAAAATTGGGGGAGGGTGAAAAGCAGGCAGCATTTTAATTGCTTTTTGGAGGGAAAAAAAAAAGAGGCTGAGATGAAAAACTAAGATTGCCTAAAGCTATATGGTGAAATTCTAACTGGGGGAACGGCAAGACCATATGAGAAAAGGACCACCCGAGGCACAAAAGGGGGAATTGGTTTTCTTATTAAGTGTTTTGCATCGGTTTCCAGAATGAGAGAGAGAGAGAAAGAAAGAATGGAAGAATGAAATAGGATGAGAGAATGAAATAAGAACATTTTGCAAAGATAAAGTCGATTTATCCAAAGAACAGAAATAGCGTACAACGTAATTCCAAATGCTTGACCCCATTCTGGCAATTAAATCAGGTTAAAATAATCAACTTATATATTCGCCCTTAAACTTATTTCAAATGTGAAGAGAAAGGAGTTTTTTAGACTATAACATGATATGGGCTAAATCATTCTTTATGTAGTGTGCTTGCATGAAACTTTTTCTTCTTGATGTTAAAGTATCATTGATTACATGTTCTCCCCCCAGAATCAGTCGCCTGTTCAACGGCACAGAACCGATTGTTTTGGACAGTCTGAAGCAGCATTATTTTATCGACAGAGACGGAGAGATATTCCGCTTCATACTGAGCTACCTGAGAACCAGCAAACTGCTTCTTCCTGATGACTTCAAGGTAATGAGCACAAACCAAACATCTCTTCAGCAGGTCAAAACTTTCATTTAGTTCCTCTTTTAGCATCACGTCAATAGCCTTGAGCAGAAAAGGTACAGACAGAACCATAGAGAAATTATGGTTTCAATACAGAATTTTTATTAGGCCACACCATGTGTTTGGAATGGAGAAGCTTCATGTCTCTAATATTCCTGAATGCTTGTTAAACCTTTTTTTCCATTGCACAAAGGGTTCTTTCACACAAGAAAAAAATGGTTCTTTTTTCCTCTTTTCGCTGGAAGGTTCTTTAGGAAAAATTGTTCTCTTACATCGCTACAAAAACCTGTAATCATCCTACAAAGTTTCTCCAATCTTCACCAAAATTGCCGTCTTGAGATAATTGGATTTTTGTTGTATGAAATTGTTCCTCTGAAGCACCTTAACATTTTTGCTGGCAAATATGGCAGACAGGAAGTGAAACATTATCTTGGCAGTTTCTTTTCATATTGATACAAAACTTTCCATACTAGCAAAAATTCAAATAAGTATATTTATAGCAAATTTTATGAAATAGGTAGGTGTGCGTGCGGAGGCTCCGCCTTCTTTCACGTTGAAATCTTTTCCGCTTCATTTCTCCTGTTCAATTAGTGGAGGTCAGACGTCCGCGAAGGAAAACTTCCGATGAAACAAGACACTGACACTCTTTTTCATGTTTAATGAAAATTAAGAAAGAAAAAAAAAAGATATTATATTAAATGTAGTGCTCACATTTAATGTGAAACTTGAGCTTAAGTCAGACAGGAACACAATAAGGTCACTTTACATATCGTCGCTGTAGGGCAGAAACTTTGTTTTTAATTAAACACTTGTCATAGTTGTTATTGTGGCTTTATATAACTATGGTCAAACACTTTCAAGTGTCATTATATTAACATTTTATGAAAATCAAGCTAAAATGGAGTTATGAGGTTTTTGATATATTTTGTCTGTCACTGAAACAGTCGCATTTAGGCAAGTGTATCGTATTACATATTCATTCTAAATGGAGGCGTGGTGGAATTATGAAGTTTGACTGACAGTTTGAGAAGCCAATGGAGTTACAAGGTTTAGTCACAACCTCTTTTAAATGCTTTTTATTGGTTAAATATTTGTAAAAACCCACATACAGACATAAAGTAGCATTAATTTGATAAAACAATGGTGAAATATAGAGATACAAGATTTCAGCCTGATTATAGATTCTTATTTGTAGCATTTATTTTTACTTATTTATTTTGAATTTGATCATTTTTCACGGCACACTAGTGTCAGATGCTCGATAACCGATATCAATGCTCATGTATTTCGAACTTCGTTTCACCACTAAAAGAAGAACGAAAAAGAACATCGCAGTGAGTATATCGGGGCCTTTAAAGTCTAAGGTAATGTTTAAACTCGGACTTAAAATAGTGTGAAATACAATTTCTGACTTCAAACCCACATAGCTGTGAGTGTTTTCTTTAATGACAGCAGATAAGTCGGTGAAGTATTATTCCTGCCTCAGTCAAAAATCAGATGGGTAAAGGTATTTGTGTCAATGGGATTAATTAGGGTGAGACTAGTCATTTCCGCCTCAGGCTCTATGGCTAGCTCTCCTCCACTGTGTGAGACCGTTTGATAACAGAACATAAAATATGTAACTGCACAGAGAGGCACATCATTACATCCCATTATGCTTAACTTTTCACACTTCGCCCATCAAAACTCACCATGCCCTGACCTGTGAGAGCAGGAAAACTCAATGACTACATGTACCGTTCAGCCTCTGTTGGGTCTGTCTGTAAGGCCTTCAAACCCGTCAAACAGTCTTTTTCATCCAAAAAGATGCAGTGTATATCGTTTTCCGATGAAGCTGGCAAATGATGCATGTTGTCAGATAGAGGTGCACCTCCTGTGAGAGGTGATGGGATACGTTTGGTTTCCTCCCAGACGTCTGTTACATGCGCGTATTCATAAGACACGACTTATTGGATTAATTGGCAACATTTTTGTTCTTCTAGCAGAGTTTGCTCTTGAAAACAGTGTAGCGCATCCAGCTCCATTTGTCCATATGGATATGGCCTAAAGACTAAATTCACTCTACTGTGGGCCGTTGCTTTTACATTCTCTTTCCCAAAAGTGAGTCACAGAAGGAACCCTGTTAAAACATACCCAGCCTTCACTGCAGACCTGGGAAAGAAGCGGAGCTTGTTTTTCTTTGAATTAGCAAGAGCCTGAAGGCCTAAAGTCTCTGTATCCATGTTGTCAGCACCAGTATGGGCTAAAGAAAGGAACATAGGGAATAAAGAGGGAGAGAAAGAAGAGAGGGTGAGGGAGGGGATGTGGGTAAGAAAACAACTCCTTTTCTTGTGGTAATTGTAAAAGAGCGTTGTGTCTGAGATGGTCGGTGCTATTGTTCTCCGTGGCGTAGCCTGCAGTGGAATGAGTAGTCTTACAGGGTGGGGATGAAGAGCCAGCAGGGTCGAGATCACAGCTATCTCTCACGGCCACTGAGGAAATAGGCCACCGGGCGTAGAACCAAAGAATGGTATCTGCGTTTCAAGCGCAAATGCCTTTTAACCCTTCGTGTTTGGGGTCTGAGAGACCCCAAGGCCCTTGTAATATCTCGAAAAACATTAACATTGAAT
Source organism: Zacco platypus (assembly GCA_038088235.1). Taxonomy (NCBI): domain Eukaryota; kingdom Metazoa; phylum Chordata; class Actinopteri; order Cypriniformes; family Xenocyprididae; genus Zacco; species Zacco platypus. The sequence continues at coordinate 11,239,812 of CM076063.1, read as the reverse complement.
ATCAGGTTAATGCTTCATGACTTTTCTTAATCTAATGAGAACTGACAAAATTTTAACTCGATAACATCCGTCAAACATCCTGCATGATAAATTTTACCTCACTGTTTGTGGTCTCAGAGACCCCAGATATATTTCACATAATTTCAAATATTTTGAGATGTTTTTTTTTCTTTTCTGAAAAGTGGGTGCTTTAATACCATATAATATACTATTATTAAAAACATTATATTGGGTTTTAAATTGGTCAGAGGAACATATTAAGAGCTTGAGTATATGTATGTATATATATATTCAGATGCTTATAGTTTGAATATTTGATGTAAATGTAAATATATATATAAATAAAGATAAGACTGATAAAATCAGGGTTTTTTTTACCCAGGTGGTACTTTTCCTCAATATATGCCCATGCATACCACCATGTTTATATTAGAAATAATTTCATTTTGTAGTGTTTGTAATGGCTGGACTGAGGCGTGTTGCCATCTGGTTTAGTGGTGAATGAAAGGCGAGTGTAAGTGGGGTAAATGTGCTCGAGGGTGAAGGACCCCTCAGGCAGAGGCAGCAATCTGTGCTGTCCGACCGGAGAATCTGTGAGTGAGGGGAGAGCCGGAGGGGCTTACACCCACCCCACCCCCTTCGCCCTGGTCCTGGCTATAGACGGGTCAGATGGGCAAAACTGCTCCATGTGTTGGTCTGGGTTCATGCTAAATGTTAAACAACATATGCTTTGAAACATACAGTACTCAATCATTATATGAGTTCGAATTTCTTTTGTTTTCCTTCTATGTTTGTAAAAACTATATTATTTCTGTTAGTTCATCACGTCTTACCTAGTGGATTCACGACATTATACCAAGTACATATGTAAAATTTAAAATCTAAAATGATCTTTGATCGTGACAGAGTAGCACTAGAAAATATCTCAGGATATTGATAAAACAAAATAGTTTTTGTTTGTTATTATTCATTCGCTTGGTGGTTTGTTTGTGTGCTTGTTCATTCATTTGCTCAATGGGTTGTTTTTCAGTCATTTATTTGTTTGTGGATTTTTTGTCTGCTTGTTCGTTCATTCATTGGTCTGTTTTCTGCTCATTCAATCATTTGCTCGATGGGTTGTTTGTTCGTTCATTCATCTTTCCGTGCATACATTCAGTTCCATGTGCTGTTCCTGCAGGAGTTCCAGCTGCTGTACGAGGAGGCTCGGTATTACCAGCTGACGCCCATGGTGAAAGAGCTGGAGCGCTGGAAACAGGACCGGGAGCAGCGGCGGACGGCTCAGCCCTGCGAGTGCCTGGTGGTGCGGGTGACCCCTGACCTGGGCGAGAGGATTGCCATCAGTGGGGACAAGGCCCTCATAGAAGAGATTTTCCCAGAGACAGGGGACGTCATGTGCAATTCAGTCAACGCCGGCTGGAACCAGGATCCAACCCATGTTATTCGCTTTCCACTGAATGGCTACTGCAGGCTCAATTCTGTACAGGTACAGCACTGCCATTCGATAATCCAAACTTCTGAATGCTAGTGAAGACTAAGAAGATTTTTTTGAAAAATCACTTAAAGATGTCTCTTAAAAATAAAGTAAAAACTAATATTGTGAAATTCTATTGAAGTAGAACTTCGAAAGAACAGAATTTATTTGAAAAAGAAATCTTTTATAACATTATACACATAATGCGTCTTTGCTGAATAAAAGTATACATTTATTTAAAAAAAAAAAAACTTGACAAACGTTTGAACGATAGAATATACTTCGGTGAATCTCATGAAAACTAAAAACTATTGTATTCCAATTATGAGAATCTAATGAAAATCACCTATTAGAATAATGGAAGTTGCAAAAAAGTGTAAAAGTAAAATGTCCAGACACATGGTAATGAAGATTTGGAAGAAAAATATCATGAAAATAATGTCATAGTTCAAAAAAATCTGACTAGTACCAGAAATATGTTTTCATTATTATCATCATTTCAGGGTAATTTGTGACCTAGACATGTTTTTTCTTGAGATTTATCCATTTGTGTATTGTTTTGATCCAATTTTACAAGTGTAGTCCAGACAAAATGCTTGATTTGGAAATGGTGGTTCGAACCTGGACTGCAACATGATGCCCCGATCTCACATCCCGGACACTTTATACTGCCTGTCAAATAAAAATGGTCGAAAATCTCTAAAATAAAGTCAATGATTACATTTAAATTAAACAATAAAACTATTATAAAGCATTAGCTAAACTTTAAAAGTTTTGACTTGCACTTTGAAAAAGCTTTGGAGGATTGCTGGGATATTGATCACGCTGTGCTGCCGTGTCTGGGATGCAGCTTGACTGCCGCCTGCCAACAAGAAGCGATGTGAGAGGGTGCGAGATGTAGTAGGCAGGTGTGGATGAAGGTGTGGCTCCACAGCTGCAAAGGTGCAGTTATGCCCTACGCGATCTTCTCACATACTCCTCGATTCGGCTGTTTAAAACCGTGCTAAAACAGACACACATCCTAGCGTACACACAGACACATCCACATACATACGTCTCATAATGTCCGGTACCTTGAATCCTGGAGGCGATGCTAATGTGGGGAATATGTAGTCATGAAACTGAGAAGAGAAGAGAGGGAAATGATATGCATAATTTATTTTTAACTCATCCTTAAGACAAATCTCTCCGTTTGAAAAAGTGCTCCAACATTTCTGTGCCTGAAGCGTTTTAAACACACATGCTACATTTTTAATACTGTACTTTGGTTTCTTTGAACAACCTAAACTGGTTTACGCTACTTTTTTACACACGCCTAATTGACTTACTGTATAACTAATTAGTGTGTCTGATAACACTTATTTTTTTCCCTCTTTTGCGCACTTAACCGACTGAATCATGCGGGTGGATTTTTTTTAAAGCCCCGTCTTTGTCACACATCTCGGGTGTTCACAAAAACCCACCTATGAAATATGAGAAGATAGATCAGAGAGGAATGACTGAGGACAAGAGATATGGAAAAAGACAGAGTGTGAGAGAGAGAGAGAGAGTTTGTTGCCAAGAAATTGTAGCCGTTTACTGTAAGAAAGTTAGTAAGTGATGCAACCATCAGCGCAGTGAGTGTAATGTCAAAATCATAAGCCTTCAGATATCAACGCGTGAATATTTGAGAGGCTTGTGACACTCTATACATGTTCATTCCGTCTTCACGAACAGCTCTAGATATGGATGTTTTTTATTAAAGGAAATTCAAATTAAAGGTACAGTTCACCTAGAATTTTCTGTGGAACATAAAAGATATTTTAAAAACGGTATTTGTCCATACAATGGAAGATTTCTGACGTGACAAAAAACTTTTCAACTTTCCACAAGGCTGAGTAAATGATACAATTAGAATTTGTTTAGGTGAACCATCCCTTTAATCTCCTACAAGTTTCCAAAAGATGAATTTTTTTCGAAATCCACTGGAAAACTTTTAAAATCAAACAAAAAGAACGAACTTAAAAGTCAAACGATTTGTGTATAAAAACTCTCTTCTGTAACACTGATGCAACCGAAACCTAACATGGATCTTAATGGCGATATACGTTCTTGAAAAAAAATGCTTCAAAACGCAATCTTTCTTTGTGCACAGTAGGCCCTTGAATCATCTACTGATGTCTTTCATACCTCATCTGTGCATAAGTCGTAAGAAGTGTTCATTTCCTCTACAAGTTTCTCCGCAGCCTCAACTTCCAAAGTGAGGATAAGGATGGACATTTTTTCTCAGGCCCTGTGCAGTTCAACTGATTCCTTCGTCTTCATCTTTTTTTTTTCCCTTTTTTTTTTTGCAGAGGGACTTTTATCTGGCTCTGTAGCCCCGAGCCAGAACTTTCATTTTCATGTGAAGCACACTTGAAAGAAGTGCAGGAGTAAGTGAATACTCAAGGCTGCATGTATTGAATTTCAAAAAAATCTACAAGCACTCCAACAGATAAAACATTTCGTTGGCTTTTTGCGGCAGCGGGAATGACAGTGACAGCGGCCGCCCAGAGACGTGTCTCGGTGAGGGATCTCTGACAGTAGCCGAGATTGTGTGTATTGGGTTTGTAATGAAAGAGCCGGGTGGCTTCAGTGTGGGCTGTCAGTGGGGGAGCCTATTCTCATTTGACTCCGCATCAAACCCCTGTAAACAGCCCAGGGGATGTCTGCTCGCTCCTTCTCATCCCGGGTGGATGGTCTGGAGTGAGAAACGTCTGAGGGTAATGCAAGCGTGAAGTTGTTGATAGCACTGTTACTGAGATTGCACATTTTAAATGCGTCTTGATGCAACTATGTGAAGTGCTGATAGAGTAGCATAAATAGGAGTTTACTTCGAAAAAAGCCATACAGAGTTTCTCCAATTCTCACAACGGAGAACTTGAACTCAAAATACTGACAAATTCCTGTGGTTTCTCTTCGGTCCTAGATAGACTGTTGCAAAAGGGTTCAGTCTGGTGTCATCTTGATGCAATTAGATGGTGCTGATAAAGTAGCTTAAATAGCAGCTTATTTTATGGAAAACTTCATCTCAATATACCAAAAAACTCCCCTGGTTTCTCTTAGGTCCTGGAGAGACTGTTCTAGAAAGGGTTGCCATCTTGATGCAATTATGTAGAGTATCATAATTTGCTTACTCATAGTGAGTTTCTTAAATTGAACAAAGAACTTCTCAAATGCTAAAAATATCCCTGGTTTCTGTTAGGCACTGGAGAGACAGTTCCAGAAAGTTTCAACATGGCGTGTGTCTGGATGCAACTGTAGAGCACTGATAGAGTTGCATAAATGGAGTTTAGTTTAGTCACATTTCCACCGCAGGAACCAGGGTCTAAATGAAGTTCTGGGTAAAAACGTCGCCCTCAGAAAGTCCCTGCTCATGAGGTAGTACTTTTTCAAAGTTCAGGAACCTTCGGGGGTGGGACTTGGGTGCGGAACATTTCACACAACATTTTGATTGGTTGACTTCATGCAGCGTTTTTAAAAGTCTGTTTGCGGCGCGTGCAGGCGATTTTGGTGGAAACGCGGCTTTCGACAACCAAAATTGTATGAAAAACGTCATCTCAGAATTGTCCTGGTTTCTTCTAGGTCCCGTTGAGATTGTTGCAAAAGGGTGTAATCTAGCGCTGTCTTGATGCATTTAAATGAAGTGCTGATACAAGTTGCATAGAGTATCATAAATTACTAACTCCAAAAACCCATAGTGAGTTCTCAAATTGAACAAACTGGTTTCTCCTGGATCCTGGAGCGACAGTTCCAGAAAATTTTAGCGTCGTGTTTGTTTTTGATGCAACTCTAAGTGTTGACAGACAAGCGTAAATGAAGTTCACTTTCAAAACTCGTGCTGAGTTTCTCACATTGTACGAAAAACATCTATAGTAGAATAAGGGCAGGACTATTGATGACATCAGTGACTTCAGAGGGAGGGGCTCTGATGACATACCAAATTTTCATTGTAGGGGGCGTAACTTAAGGCAGGGGGTGACATTAGGAATTAGGTCATGGAAAGAGCTCAGTCCCTGGTTTCTTTTAGGTCCTAAAAAGATTGCTGGTGTCTTGATTCAACCGTATGTACTGAGTTTCTCATATTGTACAGAAATATCAGTATATTTAAATATGTCCCTGGTTCCTCCTAGGTACTGGAGAGACTGTTCCAGAAAGGCTTCAGCATGGTGGCGTCATGTGGCGGGGGCGTGGACTCCTCCCAGTTCAGCGAGTACATCCTGAGTCGGGAGGACAGACGGTGTCAGACCAGCCACACGCCCATCCGGATAAAACAGGAGCCTCTGGACTAGCAGGCTCTTGCACCAACCACGAACACCTCAGTCTGCTTTCGGAAAAAAAAAAGAAAAAAAAAAGCGCCAGCGGACAAATAGAAGACTTAATTTGCAAGAAGAGTTTTCTTCAACTCTTCGGACTCCAAGAGGACTGAAATCTTAGTAAATGTACGAGTAAATTCATCAATGACCCCAATACTCCTCCAAAAGATGCTTTACAAACCCAAGGAAGTCACAGGATAGCTTGTCAGCTACTGACCTCGAGTTGAACTTTTTAACTCCTTTGGTTTGAGTCATGAAAAATGCACTCATTGATCTATATTTCCTCAGTACAAGAATCATGACATAACTTCGCCATTGTATGCGTGTGTAAAAGAGCGAGAAGAACTCTACAAGGAAGTTGCGTTTGTGGCGAACGCACCTTCTGGCTAGAACACTTTCAAATGATGCACCAGTCAGATCTCCAAGCTCCCGGGCGAAATTAACCACGAAATACAATGTCTGTCCTCTGATCCATTTTTAATCTTGATATCTAATGTTCTCATTTTCCAGTCTCATCTATGTAAATCAGTTCTTTTATGACCTACAGGTTTATTGCTGTTGTCTCGCTACATGAAGGATATGAGAGCAGTTCTCAGAAGTCATTTGGTTGTAAGTGCGGTCTGGATTGGCCGCGTAGATGTTTGACTTGAGGCTAAGTGGCGGCTAAAGCGGACAGTCTGGTAATGCATTCAGCGCTGGGCAGAGAGGCTTTTGTTTGAGCATGTCTAAAGGGAAACCTGGACTCATATGGGAGAGCTTGTCTGATGGCATCGCTAAATCCTTGACCGTTTTCTTCAAAACTAGCCCTGAACGTACCATCTAGCAGCTTCGGAAAGCATCGTGAGTGCGTTGAGTAAAAGGTTAAAAAGCAAAGATCTTTTTGTAGATTTGCATCCAAAACAACATCTTTTTTGATGAAGGCACCTTTTGAAAAATGAGATAAGTCAGACTGCTAATGAATGCAGCACTTTCAGGGGGCGCTGCTCGGACCGTCGGAGAACAGGGGGATTACTGTACCCCTTAAGGCCTGGAGATGGAGGGGCTGCGGTTCAGACTTCTCTCCAGGAGTTAAGGTCACTTTCCCACAATCCCTTTTGCTCACTCTCCCTTAGCAAAACAGTGCAATCAGAGGCACTTGGAGAGAGACTGAGGGAGAATAAACTTGAAAGGTTAACTTGGTGGCTGGTAAACAGACTGAATTGCATAATGTGTTGTAAAAAGGCACATTTAATAAGACAGCTTTTTAAGGCTCTCTGCCTCACCATTTCAAAAGGAAGGGTCACTGAAATGTCACGGATGTATTATGCTATTTGTTTGCGTGTTCAGATTTCTTCGATTTGTCGCACATTGTACATAAAGGCTCAAGGACGCTTCGCAGGTCCCCCTGAGTGCAACTTACTATCTCGCTGCTGTGCGACTGCCGTTTCGGTTTTTGACTTAAAAAAAAATTTAAAAAGACTCTCTAGTCTCCAGAGCAACGAGGGTCAGAGAAGCCGCGTTGGACATTACTAAAATCTTAATTTAAATACTGCTCTAATGGATGTTGTGTCAAGATGTATATTGCAGTATGGTCCAAATGTATATTATTTAAATAAAACATTTTTTGTAATGGATTATTATTGATATGAATCATAGTGGTATGTCAGGCATGTGTTTATTTGAATTGTCATATTCTTTTTGTAATTGGTGTTGATAAATGAACTTTTAATAAATTGTTGGAGTTCTTTCCCTATTTTAAACCACTGACAGCATGTATGTGAATGTGTCGGATAAACTTTTGATACAAATGACAGTGAACCTATGAAGTAAATATTGTAAAACAGGGTTAGGTTTAGTCAAGATTAAACAGAACTGGCAACAGCTGTTTTCTTCGTATTGACGTACATCCAAGTGAAACATTATTTGGTTCATTACTTGGTTCAATCCATCGGTTGTTGATTGGATGGAGGCGGGTCTGAAAGCGAACTTGCAGTCGGTTGTGGAGGGATCAGTGGACGAAATGATCTTGCATACGTCACCGGCGAGAAGTTTGTCGTTTCACTGAAATATTGAGCAATGACATTTTGATTAAAAACTACAAAATCAAAACAAAAAGATCAATAATAGCAATTAGAGAACATACAACAACATTCGTAAAGCATTTTACTTTAAGTATTTCTGAACAAAATATTCAAGGATAAAATAAAAAGGTAGGGCAAGACTTAATGTTTTTAATCAGAAATTGACTGAATCATGAAAGTTGGGTGGTAAAAACCAGAATTGAGCCTCACCTGAATGAGTTTGCAGACAGTCTCGGTTTATGTCTTTAACTGCCATATACTTACATAAAAAGAAGACAAACTTAGGTAAAATGTACTTATTATGCTAATATTGTCTTGCAAAATACTTGCAGATTTAGTGGTATGGTGGGTTAAGGCAGTGTTTCCCAACGCTGTTCCAGGAGGCACACTAACAGTACACTTTTTCCAACTCTTCTTAAACACACACACACACACGATTCACCTCATCAGCTCATTAGTAGCGACTCCAATGCCTGAAACAGATGGGTCAGAGGAGATATCTAAAGTGTGTCCCAGGGTTGGGAAACACTGGGTTAAGGGGAGGGTCAACATTGTAAATCACAGATATAATTACATGAAGGTATCTTTTATAATACAAGTACAATGTACAACATGTATTTACACAATAAGGTCATTGTATCAAATGATTCATTTAAATGTTAATACAGAGTAGTTAAAGACGCTTAATATAAAGGGGACCAAAAAGTGTCCCGGGAATCAGACCACATTTATTTGATCCTTTACATGCTGGTTGTGACAACAGCATTAACTATTGGCAAACGTCAAAGAAAGTAATGCCAGAAGTATAATTAGGAACTTTATTCTTTTACAAAAGTACAAATTTAATAGAGATGAGCACTTTTTTCCAAACCAACCAAACATTCAAAAATTGTTAAATTTAGCAAAAATAGAAATTCTAATAGATATGTTTTTTTAGACAAAAGACAATCCCTTGATCAACAATACTGTTTGTCCAAACGTCAGCACAAACGATACGAATTAAAACAAATCTGAGTGATGGAAAAGTTTGTCTCAGATCTCGAAGGAATCATTGCACATGACATGAACGTTGACCGTCTCCCAACATACATCTGTACAACGCCAAAAGGTACATGTCAAACAATGTCACTTCCTCTCCTGCATGTCTTTAAGGGCAGTATACAAATATTTGCTATTTGAAACATAAGTCATAAAATAATGCCCAATGACAGACACTAAATTTATAGTGAAATTGAATTTCATACACAAAAGTACAGGATCCAAAATGCAACATTAGTATTTTAAAATCATTACTTCAGTCTGTCAAAGCCACCCCATTTTTAACGTATTTAAAAAAAAAAAAAATATGGTCAAATTAACAATACGTACAACCTGCCATTTCTCCACAAATAAGTTATGAGAGATCCTGCTCTAAAATTGTTGTTGAAGCGATGCATATTAGTATTAGCATATTAGATAATTCCATGCCGTTGATTTGATTCAAAAACAATGGTGCCCCAGGAGGGCCACATAAGGCACCATTTCACAGTATACTTAGACACTAGTGAAACCGTACACACCTATAACCCCACACTGAGTGTGCGAGACAAAACTGTCACTGAATTTCAAAAGACCATCCAATAGGATGAAAGAGTCAGTGTTTTACAACACAGAATTTCTTCATTTTGCATAAATCTGTAACAAAAAAAACCCCACAAAAACATCCACACATTTCCTCAGAGACTTAAAGATGCGCTACTTATAAGTTACTAAAAATACTTCTGACTTGTTAGACCTCTAAAACTTTGCATTCACATTTCCAGTGTCTCTATTGCAAATGAGGCTTTTGGTTAAAAACAAGTCCAGCCATTATTTATATAAAACAAATCTCAATCTCTATCCTGAAACGTAAAATCAGTCCGAGTTCAAGTTAATGAATAAAAAGATCAACATTGCTCAAAATGATGGCTCATTAATCCAAAACAAAGGGGAAATAAAACCATAAAAGGGTCACCCAAAGGGGATAATCACATGGTGTCCACAGCCGCCACCTTATGCGCTTTTCCAGAACCTTCTCATCTCCAGAACGGCCACGTTTGGAAGTTTCACAGCAACATGCTCGTACTGATCAAAGAGTTCATGCCACAGGTGAGTCTGAAGGCACAAACTGGAGATGAATGTGGAGAAGGAGAGGAAGACTTGAACGTTTTACTGAGAGTCAAGCAGGTGGAGTACCATTAGGGTGGATGATCTCATCCATCTCACTGGATCAATGCTACTTCAGAAGGGCCTTGTAGAGCAGCATGGACCTGGCTGTGGTTCGCTCCTGCTCCATGCAGAAGATCAAGTCCCTGAGGTTGACCCGGGTGATGCGCTGACGGGTCTGCCGGACCGAGGACGTGGAGGATGAGGTAGAACCGGTCGCTGATCCAGAGGAGCCCGCAGGACACTGAAGGGGAATAATGAAAGGATTCATTAGGTCACTGTCAATGTGTCAGGCTGATAAATGTTTGTCAAGTCGGTGACTGATGACGATAAACGGTTTCTACACCAAGTAAGCTGTTAAATTTTCATTTTATTTAATTGTAAACAGCCCAGTGTTAGACAAACATACTGAATTATTTGAAAAAATGTTCATTTTAATAAATATCTGACTTTGCTGTTATTTTGTTTTATTGTGATGTTGCCACTCTTACTGTATAAAATCTCTTTCATGACTTACAGCACTAAATTCCTTAATTTTTCTTAAATAATTAAAATAATAATAAAACAAAGCTAAAAAACAACTTTTGAATTCTCAAAGATTAGACTGAAATATTTTGTGTTACATTTAAAACAGTAAAAAATATTTAAGTTTAGGTCACATTTGTGTTCGCATTTAACTTAAAAATAATAAAACAAAATCATTTTTAAAGATTGTATAACAACGGTCAACAGGAAGTTAGATTGCTTTGCATTTCATTTAAAAAAGTAAAAAAAGAAAATTATACTCAAAGGTTTGATTAGGTCAGATTGTTTTGTATTAAATTTAAAATGATAAGAAAAAAAAAGATGATGTCAAAAGGTTTTGGGTTTATTTAAAATAGTCAAAAATGAATAAATCAAATAAAACTCAAAATTATTGTGCTACCTAAACCCGAGACGAACCAGTCTTGGCCAGAATTTTTTTTTTATACTTGCATTTTTGCAGTAAAGACCTCGCAGTCATCAAAGATCCTCTGGTTTTGTGCTTTTGTATGTTTGTCAGCACACCTGCCCAACATGTGATCATCGGTTCTCAGCTCGAGGCTAGAGAACCACACCTCATGCCCTGGGCAGCACACTTTTGATCTCAACTACAGTATCTCAAAGCAGTTCCTCTTCAGATTTGACTCAAACAAATGCGAGTGGGAAAACAGAGAGATCACAACGAAACTCTTACGAAAAACGAAGATCTTTCAAATAAAATACTAGAGAGGGCGATGAAACGGAGGGCTCACGAGCAGATGACGCTACATTAAGATTATTTACATAGCCCACCTTGAGGGGAAAGACCCTACATCCAATTTACAGGGAGGAGGAAGGAAGATCGCATGTGTATCGTATTCATCAGCCGTACAGGGGGTCTATAAGCGTGACATCACTCGGCTGGAATGAGGTGAGGGTCTCCAGCCTTCACTGGATACTAAGTATACGTGAGAAGGTGCAAGATGGCCTCTGGGCACAAAACACACACCACACCCTACAGAAACAACGTGCAGCTTTGTGGAATATATATCACCCTCATACATGCTCTTACACACCCTGGATGATTCCGACTCTCACACACACCCAGGGCTGGTGAACCTCACGACATGTTTACACGGGCAGGTCGTGCGTGGTCTTGTATGTCGTTAATGTTAGCTCATTATTCGAAAATTGTTAGGAGCAAGGGAAGAATGAAATGTGAAACTCAAATCAGAGATTAATGCCAAAATTCATAACCACACCCAGAAGAGACCGTTCCAGGAAGTGGAGTAGAAGATGTGATCGAGTGGTAGTAAGCCTCTAGTTACATATTGCGCACACTTAAATAAACCTGAAATCAATGCAGAGCATTGGATTGCGTGTGTGTGTGTGTGTGTGTGTGTGTGTGTGGAGATAAAAACATAACGAGCTAGTTTGAGATTTCAGCATCTGACTCAATGCCACGCAATAGTCAGCAAAACAACAAACACTTATGAACGAGGTCTTAAACAGACCCACAGCATTTGGTGATTTCAAATAAATGGGTCAATGACGTGATCTTACTCAAAAATTTGATTCAGACATCAAGTAATTTGAATACACCTCTTCTATAATAGATTTTTAATATAATTCAATTTTTTAAATTAAGGTTAATTTAATATTTTTTAAGTGTGCATAAAAGTCCAAAATGCCAGGGTGGAAAAAATGTCCTGCTATTATAATAAAGAAAAAGTCTCAAAGGAAAAGCTATAGTTTGGCCAAATTTCCATTTCTAATGTATAAAAGCCATTTCGTTGAATATTAAATTATTAAAATTACCTAACTTTCGCAGGTGGTGACATGTGGTGCAACCAACCAGTGCTGTTTGTTGATAAACTATTAAAAATGGGTTTTGTTCATTGAAATAAAAGCTGAAAAAAAATGTAAATAATACATGAAAAATTAAAAGTAGAAATGTTATCTCGGCAACTCTAACAATACAAAAATGACTAAAACTAAAAAAATAAATAAATCAAAGCTTAATAGAAATGATTGATTAATAATAATAATAAAAAAATCAATCAATAATTCATTATATTTGTAGATGTTTTAGCTTGAAAACATTCATAAACTATTTACTAGCATGCATTCAAGGTTTTAGCAAAATATTACTTTTTACATTGTGGTACACATCACTAAATTGAAACTTTTCTTCAAAACAGTATAAAAGTGTTTGAAAACCATAATGAATACAAAGAGTACATTTCTAAGAACTTGCTGCTTAGTTTTAAACAACATTTTTATCGTTGACCCCTAATAAAATATTAACAAAAAGCAAAAGAGATATCAGTAAAAATTCATTTAAAAAAAATAAAAATCCAATATGTAATCACCTAAACTCTAGCCTTTAGTAAGAGACAGTTTTACTTGCTCGACTCGATACTGCAGTACAGGAAGCCTGCGTTTCACAGTTAGCATGTGTGGGTGAACACGCTCAGGGCATTTTGCCACTTTCCTAGTGGTGCGTTAGAGATGGAGCTTGTTAAGCCTGCATAAATGTGTAAAGATATGGATGAATATATTACAGATGTGAGCATTAACATGCCCCAGGCACTGAGAGAAATGTATTTTTTAAAACCACATTAGCTGTGGAGTGGAATGTGTAGGGTGCACAAGCTATCTTTTCGAGTGTCATTAGGGTTAAAGTGTGTTGTAAACCCTTGAGTTTATGTTTGTGCGTGTTCTCTGTGTGTAGGACAGCAAACACCTCCAGAGGAACTGACTCCAAACCCTGAAGAGATGAGGCAGCTTACACTTGTAGGTCTCTGAAAGCCATGAATTGAGCAGAACAGCATGAAACATCCTTCAACCAGACGTGAAGGTATTAAAATCTTCAAAACAAGTACAAGTCATGCAAGAAGCAGCTCTGCTCCAAAGCTACCCTAGAATTGAAAAGCCCTTCAACTCAAAGTGACCAAACCACCACAGAGAAAACCTCTCCAGACAAAATGGAGAGAAAAAAAACCTTATTACTCCACCTTATTCCTCCAAACGACTGTGAGCACTTCTGGCCTCTAAAGGTTAGAGTGTGCCTGAGGGTTCTGTGTGTCTCCAGCGTTTGGGGAAATGACTCGCCTTGCCTCTGCACGAACACAGCCCAGTCTCTGCAGAACTGCCGCCTGGGGCTACGCAACCCTGCTCCACTTCACTTTAACCCTATACTATCCGGCTTTTGATGGCGGTCTTTCACTTTGATCCAGGACCATCTAATCTTGTGCAATTAAAAAACTGAGTGACACGGTTGGGCTTCAAAACGGGCTGCTTAAACCACAACGTCTTCCTCGAAGAAGATCCAGATTTAAAAATAAAAGGTTCTTTATTGGAATCGATGGAACCTTTAACATCTATGGAACTATTCAATGGCACAAAAGGTTCTTTATAGTGAAAAAAAGCTCTTTAGATTATTAAAATGTTCTTCACACACACAAAAAAGGTTAATGTAAGACCTATTCACTAAAAGGTTCTTTGGGGAACCAAATAATAGTAGTTCTACGGCATCGCTGTCAAAACCTCCTTTTGGAACTTATAACAAGATGGCGCTACAAAACCCACTAAGACCATGGTCACTTTTCCAGCCCATTTATGACACAATCCTAGTTTGTGGTTTGGTGTGTATTAACCATGGATTAAATCTGTAAAGTAGTTGACACTACACATAATTAAAAAGTCTAGCTGTAGGGAAGGGGATTTTCTAATTAGTGAAATAGTGGCAAAGCTGCAGTTCCTTTGCCTCCAGTGAAGTTGAGGAGCTGAGGGGCAGAGCTGGGATAAAATCCAGGCCTGCAGCCCCAACCAAAACAAGAGCATGTGAGGCTTTGTGGTGTTCCATCATTACCTCATCACATAATTATGAAGAGACACAACAAAATGCACAGCATAGTGTATGCATGCTAGTCGAACTGATGAAGATACTACTACAAACCTTAAATCAACCCTGAATCCAACATACCACCAAATTATTTTCAGATTTTTTTACCTTCAACCTAAAAAACAAATTGAGCTTCAGCCTCTAATGGAATAGACAAAACTAGATCCTTTGAAGAAAACTTGGGGTATTCTGGGTGGTTACTATTGCATTTCTATGGTGTTTTGAGTGGTTTTAGCATATTGCTATAAAGTTGTTCAGGGGTTATTTTAGCATGTTGCAATGTGGTTGCTACATAAACAGCCATATAATCCTAGAAACACCCTTACAACCACATAACAATGAAGTTTCATAGTAGGTTTGGAGTTGACAGATGCAGATAAACCCAACCTGGTTTAGATCAGGTTCAACGGGCGTATAACGCTCGATATGAAGGTTCTCTGTCAATTCGGGTTTAATCCAGTTTGCATTTAATTCTGAAGCGCCTGCACCTGAAAGTGTGACACATGAGGCAAACAGCCAATGACATGAAAGATGGAGAGCATCCATTTGATTCACTTCTCATGAGAGCAATTCACTTTTCTTCTGAAGATTAAGAGAATGTTATGAAAAATTTCAAGAAATTAAATGCATTTACAAAGCAGGAATATAAACACTGCTGCTACAGTGAATGTAAGCTTAACCTGCTTTATATATTAACGTATGCATTGTATTAATTTTAATTTAAAAGCAAAGTTTAATATGATCAATTAATATAATTATATGAATATATATTTATACATAATTATAATTCATATCATATAAATAAAATAACAGCAAAAGATGAGCAATTTTGTCTCTAAAATGTTTTCACTATAAGCTGATTTAATTTGGAGCAAGAAATACAGAGGGAGAGGTTTTATTACGTCAGATACAGGTCACTTTACTCACAGCTGACTGGTCGGGTTTTGGAGCAGGTTAGGCATGTAAGTTACCATACCATACCATAGATGTCATCTGCTAAAAATCAATCCACCTTCATAAGCCAGAAAAACCAGAGTTTGCTCAAACTAATCTTGAACTTAGCTGTGGAAGAAACTGAAACCAGCTTTGTGAAACAAGCATCGTTAGTCAACTATGGTTGCAAGTTCCGTTGAATCGTGTTGGTAATAATGGAACTTGCGACCATAATTGGTTTCAGGAAACTCTCCTCCGGGTGGTTTTTTACCATGGTATGTGGTTGGCTTTGTGGTAGCCAATAATAATATCAATTAAAAGAACCAACCCCAAGCCTCTAGATATGGCATGAGTTCTAGTCAATCGACCAGATAACCATCGCTAGCATTTATCAGTATGAAGTTCTCAAATCTGCCATAATCATTGCTAATAACCACCAAAAAGGCAAAGTCTTTTCAGTAAAACAAGTGTAGCATGTTATGCCAAACTCTGAATGTCAGAAGATGCCACATACTGTGATTCATCTGGGCTGCAGGACTTGACATCTCCAGACCTCTTCAACTTTTTTTTCAGCATCAAGCATAATTTAAGGGTCAAAAAGTGTTAAATTGACACTCTGACAATGTTGTCTGTCGAATTTGTATGGAAAATATCCACGGTGCAAATTCACAAATATTCTGCAGACATTTTAGAAACAGCATATCCCTTTCTCGCCCTGTTTCACTCTCTCAGCACAAAGAACCGGGATGCTTCAGGCAGCACTTGCGGGAGAACGAACATTCTGCCTACATCTGCCTGCAATTCAAACAGCTCTCCCACATTGTGTTGCCTGTATTAAAAAAAGCACTTGTCAACAGCTTACATTGCTACAAGGTACACATTAAGCTCGAGGGCAATGCTATACAAACACATGAAGTAGCTCAACAAAGATTGTGGCATAAAACACAAAAAATTTTCCATTACACTGGAATGGATGTTGAATGTCTCCACTACTATTGATTTTGTGTCTCATATAGCTTTCAAAATAGGTTGATATGACATTTTTTTTAACAACGGAATGTATTTAACAAACATTGTGGAGGTTACATTACGAATGGCGAAATGCACGCCTACTTCGTTTCAATCCAGAATAAACAACGTATAAAGAGCAATAGTATGAGCTGTAATGGTAGCTGAACAGCTTGAGGGAATCAGGAGGGTAAGCCAAGATGGTGCCAATACCCCTCTGGCTTCTACATACACAGAGGGTCATTGCGGTAATATGAAACAGATTATTTACACAACCAACCAGAGATCTCAGGCAGTGGGGGAGAAAGAAAAACGTAAAAAAAAATTAAGCACAGGAAATCCAAGACAATATATATAACCATTTAGTTTCACAGTTTGTTGATGTTTTTAAGCTATCAACAAATACACAGGAAATAGATATGAAATCTTTTTCCTCTTAAATGCAACAATACTAATATAAAAATGAAGAAATTAATAACCCCAATGTAAATAATTGAGGAACAAAAACATATAAATCGACAAAAAGAGTGCTTTGCGAATGACTGTTCAGGTTAATAATCTCCAGAAAGGTGTTTACATTTAAGATTTAGATGCAAATGCTTAAAAAACAGATAGAGATCAGTCGGTGTGACTTATGCCAGGTTGTAACTTGTTCCAACTGATGAAATGCAGGGCGAATAAACTAAATGCAAGGAAGGACATGGCGAATCGGGAAGGAAAGCGATAAAGAGAGAGAGAGGGAACGAAATAGAGAAAGGAGAGAAGTGGTAGAGTACGACTTGAATTTAATATTTCATGATTGCCTGAAGGATTTTTCACAGATCAATGTGACTCTGTACCCAAGCCAGTGTCAGCCAGAGAGCGTCAGGAGAAAGCAAAAGAGCGAGTGAGAGAGAGAGAGAAAGAGAAAACAGTTGAAAGTATGTGATATATAGAGTAAAAGACAGAGAAAAGAGTTAAAGGAGGACAAGAATAAAAAATTAATGCCAAAAAAAAAAAAACACACACAGAAAGAAAGTGACAGTGAAAGAAATATTTGGCTCATCGGTTCAGGAGACTGTTAGTCTTCTAAACACCAGTGTGTGTTTGCTCCATGAGAGATACACCCTCCACTGCCTCCGTGCCGTGGGCTTCGCCAGAGGCACACATTACCTCCGTTAATGGGTTTCCATTTGAGCAGCAGAAAGGAAGCCAATAACCTATCCACACTAATGGATTAGTCTACATGTAGGCAACCTCTGCAGCTAATCTTGGACCAACTGTTTCTTTCTTCACAAAACAAACAGAAGAAACAAAAGATTGTCACCATATGTGGGTGCAAAAGTAAAATTCTTGGAAAAAAAAGGAGGTAAAAACTCTTGTGTCAACAGCTATATCAGGCCAATGAATCCGAAAGAGTCTCCTACTATTCTGATTGGTGTCACTAAAGCCAACTTTCACAAAACTCTTGCAGTTAGAGGGAACTTGGTGAGTGTTGTCCTTCCATGGCCATCATGAACCAATAAACTTACAATTTTAATTAGCAAAGATTAACAAGGGAGGTAATTAATTTCTGAGATGGGCATCTTAAAAGCGCCAAAGGCTTGACTTTGTTGACGGAGCCGAATGCTTTTTCATTGATGTGGGCAAAATAGTGGGGCATCATTATAAGCTGGCGAAAAAGCACGCACTTGCATTCTAAAAGAGTTGATGGCTGGAAACGTTCCTCTTTGAGGTCTATTGTGCTGTTATTATTGGAACTGAATGTAGATCACCTTATTCATTTTACCAAACACCCCACAAAATCTTCATTAACCATAACTGGTTATAAAAAAAAAAAAAAAAGAAGAGAAGGTGCTATACTAAGAGCGTCTATACAAACAAGATGACCACAATCCAAAGAAACAGTAAGCGCACTCTGAGGCACGCTGAACATGTACTGGTCGTGAAAGCTGAAACATATGGCAGGGCCGCGGTAATTGCAACAAATGATCCTTAATTTGGAACAAGAATAACACACAAATCCCAGCGCAATGGGGAAAAAAAAAGTAGTGTTCTTCTGTTTCTTTTTTTCTCCTACATCCAGACAAGTGTATGTTTTGATATTATGTTTTATGCCAAGATAAGGTCAAATGTGTTTATGGTCTCACCAAGTTCCCAATCTGAGCATCATCAAACCTGAACCATCATGTGAGGTTCTCGAGCGCACAGAAGGAATAACAAACTCCAACTCCTTCAAGGCACTTCTCCTCATGGAGAATGATGCAATATTCCATTCCTCACACATCAAGACTTTTATAACAGTATTCCAAGAAGGACTGAAAATATTCTGGAGGCCCTGCTCTCCATTTGATCATAGCTACATACTGCAAGGAATTTTCCATTTTGTCAACTCTCTGTAAGTCCATCGTTACACATTGCTTGTATCTTTAAGCAAGCATTCTACTATGTGTGTTGAGGGTCAAAATGATCAATGTTGTACGTAAAAAAAGGTTAGCATTATGTTTGTTTACTGAAATAAACCATGAAGCAGTAATATGCAGATCTAAAAAGAAATATTTCATGCATAAATCAGGGTTATACAAAACCACCATTCATTGCACAAAAAAAATGTGCAACAACTTATCTGCAAAAACTGGCTCCAATTTAAAAAAACAAAAAAAACCTACAAATTACTTTATTTCTGACATATCTTAAGTCAAATTTTCATGAAGACAACAAGATGGTTGCTTGCCCTCCAATTTACAATCCTTTTCAATCTGACACTAGGATTTTTCTGGGTCGACAAATAAACCCAATTTAACCTCCTTTAATATATTGGATGAAAAAATGCTTGTCAAAGCATGACGATCAATAAAAAATTAAGAAAAACAGAACACATCATCATTCTTACAAAGCCCTAACCACTAACAAAGACCTTCCACTTCTTCAATGGTAGCCTGGGGTCAGAAAGAGGCAATTTTTGGCATTACGTTATTCCGCGCAACCCCTACAAACTGATAACAGTCTCTTCATGCTCCTTCTTATCATGTCAAAACACATGCAGATAACCCACAGATAACACACACAAGACTCATCACATCACCGTGCATGAAAAAATACTGGAGCTCCAATCAACCGGCAAAATCTGCCACAGGAAACAAGAGAATCTGTGTGAATTTCATATTAATGACCCAACTTTATACAACAATAACAAACCACAGAAATAAAGCACAATATGTAGGCCAAGGTTAAGGCGTGTAGGGGACAGAAAATGGGAGCCTACTGGAAACCTGAGGAACAGACATCTAAATGAGAAAATCAAGAAGTCATGTATCGGATTTATGTTAACATTTATGACAAATCAAAATCATCAAACAGTTGCAAACAAATAAATCGAGAGCAAAATTAAGACTTTCAACACAAGTTAAATTTTAGTCTTTATAGGTATTTTATAGCTTACGACAGCTTAAAATATGGTGCATGAGACATATAGACTGTTTTATGGAAGTTTAACAGTGCCCATTATGAAAAAAGAGCTCTGGACAATTAAGGGATTCGCTGATATTAAAATTCTATTGTTATTTTGTCTAAAAATAAAACACTACAATCAATTGTAAATTCAGGAGGGAAAATCATATTGAGATTTGCTGAAGATTCAAGTTGCAATGAAACGTAAATTGCAATAAATCTTTTCTTCCGTATTGTGATGCACATCTGAACAAAACGAATTATCAAAAAAATGTAGGATGGGACTTGGTTCGGCCCATCAGTTGCTGACTGAATGGAGGCAGATCTGAATGCAAGCTCACAGTTGATTTTTTTCAGTGTAAGCTGACTAAATGATTCGAGAAGTGTGTGGCATACTTCAAGATTCATCAAAGCAACATGCATTGAGAGATCTGTCATAACAATTTTGATCAAGAGGTCAAAATTGCAAAAAAACGAAATTACAGAGATAAATAGTTTACAATAAAGATCAATAACATGTATTTAGAAAACAGGCTATTTTCATGTCTGCTTTTAACTTCAAGAGTTTCTAAAGATAAACTTCGAGCGTTGTTTAGATGAAGGTAATTAAAATGTAAAAACGGTAAATCTGCATAAACAATATTTTATACAAAAATAAAACACAAACAACCAATAACATAAAATTATATATATACATATATATATATATATATATATATATACACTGATCTACTGTGCATGTCTATACACAGTTTGTCTTTGTGTTGCAGAGAAGAAAGTCATATAGGTTTAGAACAACATGGAGGCGAGTAAATGATGACAATGTCTCTTTAACGATACATATAGAACAACCACACTCTCAGTTCAACGACTGGTAATGTTTAAACTTTAGACCACTGCTGCAAAAAGCTGTGCTTTAGTAGTGCTCATTACTGGCTACACATTTCAATCTGCCTTTGGTATTCCATGTCTGCCCCCACGTCCCCTCCCTCCCCCCATTCAGTCTCTGCCCTCTGGCCGATCTGGCAGAGGGGGAGATTTTAATTGTGGCTATAGAACTCTGCACGGTTCTTTGCCTGTGAGCGAGCCCTCACTTCAGTGAGTGAGAGCTTGCTTTAGTGATATTGGGTCCAGTCCATCCCTTCAGGCTGCTTTTAATGGCCCTCTCCTCTCTTTCATAGCCGGGGCTGAGATTGTTTTCCATGTGATGCCTGTTAATTCTGCTGCAGGGAAGGGCAACCGTATATTCATTCTCCTTTTCTGTACGAGAGATACATTTCTTCTTGCTTTCGTCTCCATTTTTCCTTCTCACAATACTCGCTTTTCTTAACTTGAGCTGAAAGTCAAAGCCAACATGTTACGGAATGCATGCAGAAACTCACATTTTAGTACTGATCAATTGTGAGCAGTATTTTTTATTCAATTGTGAATTGTTTTTTTGTTTCAGAGAAGAAAGTCAAAAGTTTAGAACCCAATGAAGATGTTTAACACCCACTTTCCACAAATCGAACTAAAAGTTAAAGCCCACGTTACACTTACAAAATACATGCAGGCTGAGAAGATGCTCAAGGTTAGTTTGCATCAAGAATCACAGTGACCTTCAAAACAACTAAACAATAATAGTACAAGAAGTGCACCAGACAATACGAAAACATCTTCTCTTCCTCTTTTTCCACATGGATTGTTTCTCGATCCGTTGTCCTCTTCATCCCCCTGGCCTCAGGACTGGGATGAACATGTTAATATGGGCTGCCCATGTTAGAACAGCTCAACTCTGAACCCTCATGTGTGATCTGCCCCCAGGCTCAGTCTGGTATGCAGGCCCACAGGAACTCAGCGGCCTTTATTACAGCGTGCCCTAAAACTCGCCCTTCAGAAACGTCCTCATCACCTGCCCTGGTGACTAATCTACCCTCGAGCAGTCCTGCAGGGCAGCCCTCTGGCCTAAACGCTTCATCAACCCAAAGACAGACGGAATAGCAATCAAACAACAAACCGCCTCAAGGGCGTCGAGGCCAGACAAAGGGCAAGCAAAAAACTGTGCCCTTTCCTCAACCGCAGCAAACAAGAACTTGAGTATTTTATCTCTGCGTCCCCGATGAAGTACCCCACAGAAAGACACCGCAGGAAGCTTAAATAGAGCGAACGGGGAGCAAGGACGAGGTATTTTGCTGTCAGGACACGGGGTGGGGGAAGAATGAGTGGAGCCATTATGACATGGCTGCTTCCCGCTCGGGGCCATGCTGCCCTTCAGGCACATTGCTGTGATGAAATCTCTGACTGGACCCTTCAGAGTAGGCCCAGCCACGGACCTCTGGGCGAGGACCGACCCCTTTAGAAAAGTCATATTCACTTTGCTCCACATTGAGGCAGTGTGTGTGCGATTTTCTGCACACATGATGGGGGAGGCACCGCCGAAGGCAATGGATGTGAAAGACAGAAATGATGGGATGAAAATAGAGAAGACATCTACTTGCCTTCATTCTGGACACATTGGATGCAAACACTCTTACCTGTGACAGCAAAAAGACATCTGGGAATGCATGTGTTGTGTAATCAAAGTTTGGTGCCGTTTGCTGATCTGTTTTGGCTATGTTTTATGTGGGTGGATGAAGGTAATCCATAGTGAAAGAGGTCGGCAGTGCATTCATAGAGCAGAAATAATGCTTTTATTTGGTTATTTATGCTCTCCATAAAGGGACATTTAGTGCCCTCCATAGTAGCAGATTGTTGCAATGCAAGTAAAGAGAAGATCTAAACCATGTGGCGGGTCATTAGAAGGCAGCCCCTACTGTTAATGTTAATAGTGGTAATGATCGTTTATGTGTGATATCGTCTGGCACGTCTCTTATTGATAATATGCCATGGGCGGCAGCATGCGAAGTCACAGTATTTACACAGAACTGAAATGACACTTGCTTGATTTACTAAATTAGCACAAATAAGCTTTGCCCAAGCAAAAAAGCCATTGAGCATGTCACTGGTTGGGGCATTTATTATGGCCATTTATCAAAGGCTTGTAAATGCAACAGTCAGGTTCCCAAAGCAAAAATATTTGTTTTACCATTGTTTTTTGACAATGCTCATTCCCTCACAAAAGACATTAAGTAGATAAGAACACAATGTGGTATAATCTTTATTCCATTTCATGTTTGTAACGTGAACCTCAGAGCTGGTTAGTTTGGTTTATGGCTTTGAACTCTCCCTTTATTAATAAATGTTAGACTACATGAATGGGAAAATAAGTGCAAAAGTGTCCAGTCACTGTTGCACTAACTTAATCTTTCTAGTTTAAGCTAGTGCACACTTTTGCACTTTTATTTTTATGCTTTAAAAATATGCAAATGATAACAGAATTTTATCTTAAGATTTACTTTTATAATCTTTATATATCTTATATATATATATATATATTTTCTGGGTTTGAAGAACCTCTTTTTAAAGACTTTGTGATAGAAAAAATATTGCATTTCAGGAGCTGACATGCTTTAATCTACTTGGTATTCGCCCACATGAACCTTAGAGTGGAGGTCCATATAAATAAGGGCCTGAGGGTCTTACCTCTGCACCTGCTGAGGCCCCAGGAGAGTCAAGCTTGCGTTTCTTGCGAGGTCCAATGGCAGCAAGGGCTGTGAGGTTGGCATCCCGCTGTCTCATCTGGGCGAGTTCCTGCTGCTGCATCTGAATGGCAAGAACATTCAATCAATATTAACTGCGTATCGAAACGATTTACGCAGAACAGACATACATTGTGTCGGTCTGTGAATAACAAGTCCCCAAATAAGTATTACTGTGTATCACATTCCTTTACTTGAATTATCATTTTCAAATATTTGTATGCTGTGTATTTTACATTCATTCCAAGCTGCCCTGAAGAGCTCTATAGAGCAAATGAAGCTCCGAACTTCACGCACGGCTTCAATGCAGCAAATAACTCAGAGCTTTCGCCGTATCTGGGTGCTTAATTCAATTTCTTTCCACGAGGGAATGAGAGAGAAAGTGAGTGAGTGTTTGAGAATGAGAGAGAGAGCGATTTTCAAAAAGCACAGCCCGCAGGTAAAGTCATCTCACCCTAGCAGGCAGTGACAGAGCCAGCCATGCCGGGAGGGGTTGATGAGGGGGGGGTTGTGCGTCCTCTGTTCCCCCGCTCGGAGTGAGCGCTGCCGGGCACAGAATGCAGAGAGAGTCCTCACCTCTCCTCACCCTGACACTCACACCACTGTGGCCATGAACTCGCAAAAAAACACTAGCAGCAAGAAAAGATTTGTGTGTCATCGACGGCCCTATTAGAACGTGCATTCACTGAGCCGCAGTGGCCGCTGGAATTATGAAGTGAAGTGGGGAAATGTGGGAACAAAACATTAGAGGTGGGGTACAGGACGGATGACGTTACAAAAAGAGATTCCCAATCAGGAGGTCCTGGAAATAGCTTCATTTTGCTTCATTTAAACGTATAAATAAAAGAAATGAAAGTCTAAAATACTGGGCTGTCAATATATTAATAGCCAACTGATCAATCTAATTTTGACATTTTGTTTCATAAAATATGTCTAATGTTTATAAAATATATTGTTGAAATCTACTATTTATATACATGTACCCTAGTGAAAACAAATGTACTAATATGTATTTGAAAGTATACTACAAATACATTTACAGATTTATGTGCTTAATAAAAATACCCTGCAATTTTACTTTTGGCATACTAAACTATTATACTTAAAGTCTGCTAAATTGGAACAACTAATTTTGTATATAATGCACTTTAATTGCATTTACACTTTAATGTGGAAGTAGTGTTGAGATCAAACTAATGATATACTTAAGTTTATTTGATTGTGCTGAAGTGGAACTATTGCAAGTAGACTTTAGGCACACTTTAAATATCTTGCATTTAAAGACGTATAATGATATTATACAGAGATCATACAATCCTTAAGTGTGAAATTAAAACACATTTTAGGCAAAATAGAAATGTGCATTGTGCAATACATACTTCAAATAAACTTTACTCATAATTTTATATCAGTAAGTCTGAAGTAATGTCAATAAATATGTTAATACATTTGAAGTACACTTAGTATGAAATAAATGAATTTTAACAAGATTTTGTTATATTTTTTTTACTAGGGTATGTATACATACATGTTTGTACTATCAGTGTGTGCGTATATTATAAATTGTAAATGGCTATACTGTTATTTTGATCAATTGAATGCATCCTTACTACTTAATAAAAGTATTAATTTCTTTAATATCTTTCCCAAAAAAAAAACTCTTACTGACTCTCTTAACTTTTGAACGTTAGTAATAATGTTTTTTTTTTTTTAACTTTCTACTCATCAAATAATCCTGAAAAAAAAAATTGTACATAACTATTTTTGACATTCATAACAATAATAAAAGTTTCTTGAGCAGCAAATCAGCATATTACAATGATTTCTGAAGGATCATGTGACACTGAAGACTGGAGTAAAAATTCAGCTTTGCATCACAGGAATAAATTACATTTTAAAATATACTCAAATACAAAACATTTTAAATTGTACAAATATTTCACAAAATTATTTTGGATCAAATAAAAGAAGCCTTGGTGAGCAGGAGACTTTTTAAAACATTAAAAAATTCTTACCGTTCAAAAACTTGACTGTGTGTGTATATTTATATAATATAATATACTATACATATTATATTATATGAATATTATATTATATGAATATTATATTATATAAATATACACACACAGTCAAGTTTTTGAACGGTAAGAATTTTTTAATGTTTTAAAAAGCTAGTCAAGTTTTTGATATATATATTTATAGTGATATTAATAAAATAGATCAGTATATCTTAATTTAATAGGAACAGATTCCTGTTTTTGTCTATTTGCGACAGGGTATCTTGAGCCTTTTTGATGGATCTGTGGAAGTACATAAGAGATTTTAATATTCAATATTCCAGAAATGACGTAAATCAGTCAGTGACTCTGTGACTGATTTTCATTGTGTATGTAGATTACTTTTAATTGACTGAATTTGTCACTTGTGCTGCTAGAAACAATTTGTCCAAATAATTGTGCAGCCTGCCCCTCCTTTCACAAATACAAAAACTAAATAACATAATGAAGAGGGAGAAATTGACAAACCGCTAATTCAAGGCAACGTTTACATGCTAATTAAGTCAGGGTTATACTAATCTGAAGGGAAGTTGTGCACATTGCATGCACACGCATGGATGCCCCGGAGAGAGCGAGCTGACACGTAAACATGCCCAGTGCGACTGCTGCATGTCAGTGATCTGGTGCACTGAACTTTCACCTGACCCCGACAGCTACGGTGAATGTGCCCGAGGGTGCATAAAAGACACGGACAGCATAGTGCGTGAATCTATTTGAAGTAATGAGAGGTAAGAAGGCCCTGAATGGACACAATGCAGACGCTCTTGGGGTGTTAAATGAAAGGTTCTAGAAGGACAGGCACTGTTTGGTGTCGCCGCTGATCTTCTCTCGCTGCCTGCAGCTAGAAGGCTGACTTGCGTTCATATTCGATTATTTGATGAGGAGTGAAAGGGGAACCTAGTTATGCCATCTGTAATCCAGAGCTCTGTAGCGCCACATAATCACTGTTTAATGACTGACCTCAATCACAAATCCTGCTGCTCAACTTTAACACGGTTGTTCGCCACTGTGAATACCGATTGGAGATTCTCCACTTACCTCATTAAAATCAAAAGCATTGCAACACTTTGACTATATTCAGAATGGAATAGTAGCATACTGCTTACTACACAGTATATACTTGCTAGGGGTGTGACGAGACCGTTGTGTCACGAGACATAAAATGAGATTTTTAGTCTTTTTAAGAAATCCTCAAAGACGAAAAATAATTTGTGCATTTGAAATGTTTTATCTAATCATCTTGTAATGAATGTCATTTCAATTCTACTTCCTGAATATGAATTATCATATGTAGTAAAAGATAACAATACTCAAGTAAAAGGTTTGCCTTTTCAAACTCAACTGACTTCTCTCTTGTATGATTTCATTAGTCTCTTCAGACCTTACTGTAAATGAATTATGAGCTTCTACGACTTTTGACCTCCTGACTAAAATCCTTTCCACAAATTGGTCATAGAAATAAAAACAGTATTAATAAAAAATGAATAACAGTTCTCTCTTAGTAAAGTGCAAACAACATGAGCAATCAAAAAGTAAAAGGCGGTGCTGAGCGCGCATTCTACAAGATTCTACATTTGTTTGACGCTTAGGCTCTGTTGTGCTACGAATCCTCCGCCATAGTCTTGTCAGTCATCTCCCATCACGTGATCAGTGAACTGCTGCTCGTGTTGGATGGAATGGAAGTGACCATTATCCAACTGAATTGAATGATTTTTATTTTTATAAAAAGCAAGACAGTGGAGGCATAATGTAAATGTAGCGCTGGCATAATTTATCCTAATTTCCACCTCATGCTCCATTGTGGCAATTTCATGAAACTGATTTTCACCTCTGCGAAAAATTGTCACATTTTAATCTTGTAAAGTATTTGAAACATGACCTCACCAATGTGCATTCCACCCCTGAAACCTCTGATTAAAATGTCAATTTTTATGCTATAAATATTATAAATATAAAAACTTCCTAAAAAAAAAAATGTAAAAATCAAGTATATAATTATAAACAAATAAATTTTTAAAATCTGGGCTAATATTCATGATGCTGGAAAAGGTAAATTTATCCTGTATTAATAGAAATAACGAAAAATATAAAAATAATTAGATTTTTATTATATAATTATATTAAGTACATCATATTTATAAAAAGATACTTATAATTACTGATTACTGATATATATATATATATAGTTTGGCGTCAGTAATATTTTTTGAAAGAAGTCTCTTATGCTCACCAAGGTATAAGATTTTTTAATCAAAAATACAGTAAAATACATACTATTGTGAAATTTTGTTTGTTTTAAAATGCAAGTTATTTATGTGATGCAAAATTGAATTATCAGCAGCCATTACTTCAGTCTTCAGTGTCACATGATCCTTATTATCAATGTTGAAAACAGTTCCTTGATTTTGAATAGAAATTGCAAAAGAACAGCATGTATTTGAAATTGAAAATGTTACAAAAGATTACTGTCTTTATTAAATATCTTTACTGTCATTATTGATCAATCCATCCTTGTTGAAAAAAAAAATTCTGACCCCAAACATTTAAACAGAAATGTATTTATATATAAAATATATAATAAAAGCATATCTAATTATCCATGGCATATTTGCTATATTATTTTAGGTGATGTTGACATGTACT
Organism: Zacco platypus; assembly: GCA_038088235.1. Lineage (NCBI taxonomy): Eukaryota > Metazoa > Chordata > Actinopteri > Cypriniformes > Xenocyprididae > Zacco > Zacco platypus. The sequence continues at coordinate 11,211,668 of CM076063.1, read as the reverse complement.
TGCCCAAAAGGCTGAGTTTTGAAACTAGTAGTTTTGTCGAAATGCCATTTTCTCTCAATTGCCTACCTGTCTGTTGGCGAGACAGAGAGACAGGAGGCGGTGAAGAAAGAAATGCTTGTAGTCTATAATCATTTACAAAGGTCAGGCAAGAGAGAGAAAGGCAGAGACAGTGAGCCTGCCAGCACTGCTCTCCATCTCTATTGATCCTTATCTGCAGTCCAGCCCACCAGAATGACTCGCCTGAGAGAAACACCTTAATAACCACACAGGTTGATGTGGAGTGTAGCGGTTCAATTAGGGGCGCTGGATGAAGTCAAGGATGTGAGAAAACATGAGCATGATTCCTGATCCTAATTCCAGCGTGATTCTAGGAGTCTTTGATATGCTGAATATCAGCTGCCGAGTTTTTCCAAGCGAGTGAGTGGCAGTTTTGGGCTCTGGGGGTTTTGAAGGATCTATCACCTTCCAGAACTCCTTATTAACAAGGTGAAGCACACGGTGTAAACCCTTGATAATGAGCCAACAATCCAAGAAAACAAGACGGCAGAGCAAGATTCCAAAAACTGCTTTCAAATCCCAGTGGCATCAGAATATGTACACAACATGTGCAGTAACGAAACTCTTGGTCGCTAAATGAAATTGTTGAACACATTGATGAATGTTTAACATCTTACAATACTAAAATATGTTATAGCCATTTAATTTAAAGCAATTATTGTAAAATAAAGGTTAATACTATATATTTTTTTGAATGTTTAATGAAAAAGTCAATTTTAAAATAGTATTATACTCTAAATAATAATATACACGTATATAAAATAGTATTATACTTGTGTGCGGGTATAATATATATAATTTGGCATTTCTTTTTAATTTTATATTTTTATATATATATATATATATATATATATATATATATATATATATATATATATATATATATACACTTCCATCCATCCATCCATATATAAGTTAAAGACATTTAGATGTCCGCATCAATAGAAATTTAAAAAAGTGATTTTATATACATAGAAAGCACATTAAATGGAAGTAAAACATCTATTACGGTTTCAAAAAAAAATTGTGACAATAAAATGTCAAAATGCGGGTGAAATAATGTTCCATTGTCATTCAGTGCAACACATATTTATGTAAAAATTGAAACCATACCTATTCTGATCTGTACGTATTAAAATATATAAAATAATAAGTGAGCATACTAAATTTTATTGCATTTTAAAAGAGTAAAAAATTCTTGCTAACAAATGGGCAAAACCTAGGACTAATGGCAAAATTTAAAAATGTAAAATTGCAAGTTATTAGTATTTGGGGTAAAAGTAATTAGTCTTTAATATGGCATAAATAGATTTGTTTGTTTGTAAATCTCCCTGACAAGATTGTTACACTGAACAACATTTTAGTGGGACCCATATATACATATACATGACCCACACATGCATATCTTCTTTCAGTATTTAGTTGCGGTAAGAAATCAGGGGTTCGGAGGAGGGAGGAGGAATTTGTCTAGGCTTTAAGACAGGCCTTCAACAATGATGAGAAGCTGCAATTTGGCTTTGAGGTGAATCATGTAAATAAATATATAGAACTGTACTGTTCAGCGTTTCTCTTTAGTCTAGTTAGCTATACTGTGATCTGAAAAAAGGAGATGCACCAAAGAAGCTTCAAGAAGTGCTTCTCTTTCTCCATAACTATATGCCCTCAGGTAAGAAAAACAACAGAGTGCTGAAACAAACAATATATCCACAGCAACAGAGAGACAATGGGCTATGCGGCTCTAGATTTGAATAAAACATGCTTTGAATGATCGCTGGGGTTCAGAACAGATCCTCTTTAACGGATGAGATCCAACAGTGGTTGTCAATACAAACAGAGACATATGGTGACATTGCGACATATGGTGTGTAAAAAGCTTATTTACAGAAAGGGAGAGGAAATGACAACAGAGACATGTCTTTTTCTAAAAATGGGCCAATTGCTGTATCCAAAATTGTAAGTTCCTGCTTGGCAAATAACAGCCTGAAAGCTGTTCACTGTGCTAATGAAGAATTTGTTTTTTTTTAAACATACACATATATATATAAGGTATATATATATATATGCTGAGAGATGATCATCACCATGCAATATTCCACCACTATATGATAACTTTGTGAGAGGAACTGACTGACATTTAAGCTGTTATAAAATGGTGCAGGGATGAATATTTGGAAGCCAAAACCCAGAAATGACTTTACGGCATTTTAGCACTTCCAGTTACATCATCCTAAAGTCAATGGGTTTTCGGTTAAATGCTTGAAATACTTGAATTCACATTTAATTCTACAATATTAAATTAATCAGTAATACAATCGTGATTTTTATCTTTAAGTTTTACTTGCCTTGTAAATGGCGGTTGCTAACAAGTGACTAAATGGGACTAGAGGTTGGTGGGGACATCAAAAGTCATCAGCCAAACAGGTAAAATCTTGAGTAGATTCTCAACAGTCCGCTTTAAACTATTAAACTATTATATGAACTTTAAAGAAAAATGTTTTTAAACAAAAACTGGACGAGTTGTCGGAAGCTTAATGATGGTGACGTTAAAGTCATGTGTCCGTGGTCTAGTTCGTTAACAGTCCACGTTTAGCTTTTGACGCTTCAAAATTCAATGTGTGTTCATTTATGAAGATTATCACGGCGAACAAAACGTGAATCATAAGCTTTTGTTAGTCACAGATTTTCTGCAGTAATCCAAAAGTCAATGGAAAAATTCTATTGGGTTTTTGTTGAGGGAACCTCGACAAGAGTGACTTCAGAAGACCTGGAAGTGTATGAAACATTTTTTTTTATACTTTTATGGTTATTTGGTATCCATTTGAAGATGGAGCACCAGTCCCCATTCATTCATATTGCATAAAAAACACTAACCAGAGCATTCTTCAAAATATCTGCTTTTTTCTTCCATGAAATAAAGTAATTTAGATTTTAATGGCATTAAATCTGATGAAAAATTCATAGTGCTCAGACATGTCATGCCCCCCACAAGCCAAAGATTAGCCCATTTTAGACTCATGATGGCAGCGGGGCGGTGTGACATCTCAGCAAAATGATGACTTCTCCCCCATGCTGTAATAAACTTGTTAGGAGACGAATAAGACCATTTGTCTCAATGTCAGACTAAATGATGTCAAAGTCATACCAATGGCATAATCATGAAAAATGTATGTCGAGCACTTTTATTAGTACTATTAAATAGTCTTCCATAAAGCTCACCTCTTTAGCTTTCTGTTTAAGCCGGGCCTGTTCGGGATCCTCCTGCCTCGAGCGACTCTGCAAGCAAAGAGAAACATTAGAACTAAAATAGACCGGTTTAAATTATATACAGCATTTAGATGAACAATATTAGAACAGAACAGAAATATCTGTTCAGAAAACAATCTAAAAGTAACACACAAAGAAATAGCTCACAAAAAATCCTTCCAAACTGATTTGATGTTATTTTTGCTGTGGAACTGTGTGAATATTGTGAAAAAATACTCTAAATTTGTGTTTAGAGAAATAAAACAGCTATTATTATTAGTTTTATTTTATATATATACATATATATATATATATATATATATATATATATATATATAAAAATATAAAAATATAAAGAGAGAGAGAGAGAACATTTTTCTTTTTTGTGACCTAGTCCTTTAACGGGACATTCATTTACCTGAACTTTTCCAGTATATTGAGAAAGAAAAAAAAAGTCTATTATTTCTACCATGTTGACAAACTGCAGGTATGCAGTGATGTGCATGTAAATAGGTCAACTCTATTCCCAAACAGTATTTATATGAGACCAGCAACAGCAACATAAGAACAATTATCTTCTGGCTGACATCTCAATTAGTCAACTGCATTAATTAGAATAGGGACGGTGCTGCACTGGGAGTTGCTTCGGAGCGGGACATTGTCAGCGTCATCATCAGCGTTTGTCGTTTAAGTCAACTAATTACCTCTGCTTTCATGTTGCCATGTCCCTTTCCTGTGGGGAATTGTCACACCCCCACCGTATCTTAAGGAGTGAAACTTCAAGGGAGAGCAATGCATGCTGGGAAGTTGCTACTAGCCGTTTGTTGCTGCTTTGGAATCTATATGCAGTCTCAAGTGTTGCCATCACAAATGAAATAGTTTGGAACTGATGTGTGAGTAATATGCATTTCCTGAACAGACCTATATATATGTATATATAGGAATGTGAGAGGACTGAATTGTTTTGGTTAACCTCAATTTCTGACTTCAGTACAAGTTGTATTGGCAGCATCTGTGACATGCAGTCGATTAACACAGACAATAATTTTGACTTTTGTCAATTTTGTATATTTGTTCATGCTCAATTATGCCGCTCTTTTCACATTTAGATTACCTCCACTGTCATCTAACACTCAAAGTTAAATCTAATAACAAATAATCTAATCATTTAATATCATTGTTAAATGTAATTTATCAAACTCAATATGAATATCCGATTTTCATTCTGTTATAATGTTTCAATGCCTCACTTAAAGCATCTAGAACAATTTATTTTTAACTTTTATTAAGACAATAGTATCAAATTTTAATATGACCATTTATCAGTTATCGGTCATATCAGGGAAAAAAGGAAATGGTATATGATATCAGCCAGAATTTAAATTTAGTATATTATTTATCAACAGTTATCAAAGATTTTTGTAATTTATCAGCAACAACCAATATTGAATAATTAATTATTCATGCTACATTTAGATTACCTTTGCCGCCATATAAAACTCACTAGTTAACCTTTAAAAGCGCTAATAATTAATTTTTTTTTAAAATCAAATCTCAACATGAATACCCATTTTTGATAATGCAATAATGTTGCAACGCCTCACTTATACCATCTAGAACAATTGTTCTAGAAAATGTTTTGTTTTTTATTTTTATTTAGACAATAGTACAAAATTTTAATATCAGACACTGATCAGTTATCGGCCTATCATATCAGTGAGAATTTAAAATCAATACTCAATTGCTGAACAGAATTATACACAGGAATGGGAGAAGATTGGTTTGTTTTTTTTGGTCAACTTAAAGTAGGAAACAATCCTGTAAATAGAATGTTCAATAGAAATTGTATCGGCAGTATCTGATCATTTTAACTCGTCTCATAAAAATAAAATATACATTAATTAACCAATATGATTTTTTTTTAATTACCTGAATCAGCTGATATTGGAAATTTAATTACTCATCGAGATGATTCATATAGATTACCTCTGCTGTCACCTAACACTCTCAATTTTTAGCAAATCTCAAAATGAATATTTTTCATTCTGTACATTACAGTGTATCTAAATACACTAATAGTATCTAAAACAATTAATTTTAGTTTTAAGTGTTTAAGTTTTTGTAATTATTTTACATTATTTTAATTTATTTCAATATTTTATGTAAACTTATATAAATATTTTATAATTTATTTAAGTATATCATATTAATACAGTCGCTTCATAAGTTATACAACTTATAAAATACTAATCAGTTAATGTGAATCAGCAAGAATTTTAATTCTGCAGCCCTGCATTTTAAATATAGAAATTTAGTATCACAAACCACCCCATAAGTCCATCCCTGCCGATTGCACTTTAACTTGTTTAGAACCCAGAAAATTCCTCCTGATCCTCATGTCTGGCAATACAGCTGTTTTAAAAAGCCACATAGTCTTGATCAATTTATAAGCAGTGTTCACTTGATTAGTGCCAAAAAGGTAAAGGTAGTGATGCCTTAAGGTTCATCCATTACATATAACATGATTTTTTTCCCAACAAACTGAGTGAGATAGTGTCACTTCCTTAGAAAGAAAGCAACTTCAAGGCAAATTTAAAACATCCTCTCTCGCTCCCTAACAGAAGACTCATTCCCTTTCCCCTGATGTACTCCAGTCCAGGCAACAGTACAATCAAATCAACTCGAGACTGGATAAATCCCTCTGGCTTTGCCATTACTGCAATTTGCTACAGTATGAAGCTGCAGAGTGCAATCTTGTGTCTTAATAACACTGTCTTTTCTCTCCGAGGCTTAAAAGCAAAACCGGGTTTCTTTTAAACAGTGCCCAACGCATGCGAGAAAAGCCTGTGTTTGTTGGCAAGGCGCTGATGGGCAGACTGGCGGCAATGGCCACTCCCGCATCACTCAAACCTACTTTTGCGGCTTTCATTAGAAGCTCCCGTTCCTCATCATCTTTCCTCTGCTTCTCGATCTTCTCCAGCTGCTCAAAGAACTTCAGCTGGGTCCGCACATCCGACGCCTGCTCGTACAGCTCCTCATCCTGGGGAAACAAAAACACAAAACTCCTCATCAACAAGTTCATCACCTTTACATTGTTATAAGAGTGAACTAACTTTTCTCCAGCTTGCCTAAAGTTTCACTCTTTTCCCTTTCGTACATAAATGAAAGTGAAGTTAGTAGGTCACCCAGAGCTAATGGGATAATTGTGCTTTTCGCAGTGTCTCTGCAAGGCAGCCCCCGACTCTCTTTCCTGCGATGGTTGTTCTAGCGTTGCAGGTAAAAGAGCTGCGTGAGGCGCAGTGGAGGACCAAAGCAGAGCGACACACACACAGGAACCCTCACATTTTCTTGCACTTCTGAGGCTATAGCCTATTAGCAGCGGGAACGGCGCTGCTCTTCTCATCTCTTCCTGCACGCTTTCTTTTGCGCTGAGGCTGCGCCTCACTAGCAGGGCCAACTTTTCCCGTCTCCATTCAAGTTTGGCTTGTTTTTCGCTGATGTCAACAGGCTGACTTCATACAGCTGTGCCAGTTACTCATTTCGAAGAGTTTGTTTCAAAATCAGAACAGGACAAATCGCAACATGACACCTTATCCTCTTTGCGATATTCTTTTTCTTCCGAGTACAAAATTAAAGTCTACATTTTTCCTCAAGCTGCATTATATTCAGTGTTCTATGATAACAAGGTTAACAAAACTAGCATATATTTAAATATAATCGTAATAAAAAAGAAAAACAAATAAAATTCTCTTTTTCAGTTACTAATAATCAAAGGAAGCTTTAAGGAATGCATTAAGCATTATTTACATTAACAATTACAACTTGATCTACACCAATGATCAATTATGATCAATACCAATTTGGTTCCACAATAATTTCTGGATTGTCACACCTCTTCCTCTGAAAGAGGGCTTACAACAAATGGCCTCACAAGTAATTGTGATAGTGCTCTTGTGCGCTCATCTCGTAAATACAATCATTCTAACATGACTTGAAGGCAACAAAAGTAACAACTGTGTAAATTTATTTAATTAGCTACTGTATATCAATCTTAAAGAAAACATTCTGTTATCGTTAACATGTAAGGGATACTACACCTAGCATACTTCATTCAAATTGCTATGCCGATAATATAAAGTAAAATAAAGAAAAGGACAGTACAAAAATTACAATGTTTTGATATTAAGATACAGAAAATTTCTGCATGTGATAATTTAATTGTGTAAAAAGTAGGAATCATTTTAGGTTTTATATAGACTGTTTATATAAACTATTACCTACGGCTGATATAGAGCCATATCACACTTGTATGATATTGCCCATATATTACAGTGGTGTGTGTGTAAATAAATAACTATAAAAACTGAAAAAAAGGAATAAATCAGTACTTTATCAAGTAATTTCAAGTTATTTTATCAACACCATCTTTAATTATCTGTTATAAGAACTGATTAATCAAAATAAAGTACTGATTGACTTATGCTTTGGAGATATAAAAGGAAGTACCATATAATTAGTATGGTATAAAAAGTATGGTATAATTAGTTTAGAGTGATGTAAAACAAAAAGCCTATTCTTACTAGTGTAGTCATCTTTTACTAGAGTATCTCCCATGATCAAGACTCTGGTTACAGTTAACATTAAGAGTTACATTTTCAGCGTGAAAGACATATAATGAGAAATGTTCAGCAGGAAAAGTCAGTTTGTGGTTTCTCTTTGAAGTTCTGGAGTGAATGGTTCAGGACAGGTATTGGTTCTTACTTTGCAGGAGTCTGCGCGGTGTTGCGCAACGGCCGAGACTTTCTCCAGCATGGAGCGCAGTCTGGACTGAGTGGCGTGAGAAATGAGAGCGACAGTCTCCATTGACACGTCCGTCACGCCGAACTTCTTGGCTGAAACGATACAAAGTTTGGTGTTAAAGTTGCTCGGGAAGGTACAAAAAAAAAGTGAAGAAAAGTGATTCTTTGGGCCTGGGGCACCAAACCAATTAAAAGACAAGTATTATTGTTTTCCTTCTCAAACCTGCCTCATGATATGACCTAATTTAACTAGTAAACACTTCACTGCCACACTTAGCATCTGTCACACCCACACACTCACTTCACATCACTCTCTTCACTTAAATATCCAGCAGGTGGCGCAATGCACCTCCTCCCTGTTCCCTCCTCCAGCCATCAAGCTGAAATCATCACACACACGCAGAACTCCCCCGGAGGAAGATTTACATTTTTAACACACTCCACCCCCCTGGCGACAGCATAACAACCACAGCCGGGCTCCATGTAATAGCACATATCCGCGGGCACTCATTGGTATGCACTGTGTGCTAAATCAAGCGCACGGGGGGAGAGAGAGTTTGCTTAAATACAATAATGGAGGGTGCTTTTTTGGATGAGAGAGAGCCAAAGACCTGCCTCATGTCTACACAAGTCTCCTGTTTCTTCATGCTCTTTAAAGGGCATCTTTAAAGTGATCTATGTGATGGTTAACTAATTATTATTGATGAGACGTTAGTGCAGTACGTTCTCAGAATGCATGTAAACCGTTGAGTGTCTGGTTTTGATTATAGACCCTATTTGGTTTTGATATACACATTTTCCCCAATTAATTATTCTGATATGCAGCGGCAAGAAACATTTCTTATTTTTATCAATATTAAAAACAGTTGTGCCGCTTTATATATGAACTTTAAATAGAATAGCATTTATTTGATATTGGAACATTTTCTAACATTAAGTCTTTACTGTTAAAAAAGCATTACACTGCATCACAACATGTATATGTGGGATCTACAGGTATGTAAATTTGAATCCATTTAGTGTTTGAAATGCACATTGTTCGTTTAGGCAGGGACATTCAGAGTGTGCATGCAAGTGACCTTGTCAGGGAAGAGGCCTGAGGCAACCTCACATTTTAGCACACGGGAAACTAACAGAGAGCCATCAGAAGACGGCCAATAAAGCATTCATTCGCAGCCTGGGGAGACCTCAAGCTCGGACAAGGGCAATCATTAGAGTGACTTAGCAAGTGAGTGACCAGTGGAAGTGTACTAGAAAGTGCACTTGGTGGAGATAAAGGAGAGGAGATTAGAAGGGTATTAATCATTGAATATGTACTTTTTACACCCAAAAATGAAAATTGTGTCATTAATTACTCACCCTCATGTCGTTCCAAACCTCGTTCATCTTCAGAACACAAATTAAGGTATTTTAGATGAAATCCGAGAAAGTCCCTCCACAGAAAGCCATGCCAACTACCACTTTGATGCTTCAAAAAGTTCATAAAGAGCACAAAACAAATCCATATGAATTTTTCTTCAGAAAATTTGGACTAAACCACTCAATTCATATGGATTAGTTTTACGATCTCTTTAAGAACTTTTTAAGTGTCTAAGTGGTAGTTGCGTAGCTGTCAATGGAGGGACAGAAATCAGATTTCATCAAAAAGATCTTCGTCTGTGTTCTGAAGATGAACGAAAGTCTTACTGTGAAACGACATGAGGGAGCGTTTTAATTACAATTTTCATTTTTGGGTGAACTATCCCATTAACTCAACTACCAGCATTATTACGGTTATTAAAACTAATCTCAAACTATTAAAAATCATTTTCATTAATTGAATAATAAAGCTGAAATAAAATTTAAATATTAGATGAAAAATAAAAATGAGAAATGTTGCCTTGGCAACAAACTTAAAATAAGTATATGGTAAAAGAATAAAATTACAAAAGGAATTAAAAAAATAATTAAATAGAATAAAAAGTATTACAAATGACAAGCACATAAAAATTTTAAAATGAAAACTGAAAATATAAAATATAAAAAAGTGAACTCAAAATACTAATTAATTCTACAACAGTAATCTAAAAACAATTACTTTTTTTTTACAAGAACAAGGAAAGACATATGAATCATCATATGATGCATAATAATCATATTCTTGCAAAAAAAGTGTATGTATATGTATATTACATAGTAAAAAATATGCAGATCCCTTCTATTCATACGTGTTAATCTGCCCCAAAATTATTAACTACACATTTTTTTTTTGTCTATGGCATTTATATCAAGAAACTGCATCATAAAGCTTTGAAAAGAGTGACACATCTTTCCCGTCTCATCGGTCCAGCTTTCATCAGCTTTTTGTTTAAATCCATTCATAATCCCACACCCATTTAAAGATCCGCCCTCAAACAACGTCAGTCAACACTGATACAGTAATTAGACAGAATATTAACTGCCCACACAGTGGTGGTACAGCCTAAACCTCTTTATGACTGTAAACCTGCCAGGAGAAACTGATCCTGACAAGCACATTGCCAGACTGCCGCTCCAGTGTATGAGAGTATTGTGGTGTGCTATTTTGTACCAGTCTCCAGGAGACGTTTGTGGAGCAGGCTGGCAGGAAGGAAGGCCTCGTCCTTACAGGAACGGATCTGGGTGCCCACCAGCTCCGAACCCGTGGCCAAGATACGGGCGTTCTCCTCGTTCAGGTTCACACCAGCCATGGATGCCACGTCATTGATGTCGTCATCATCCCTGCAGACACAAACGGAGGAGATACAAGAAGAGCTTTACCATCCACGAAACAGGTATATTATGATGTATACATATAGTTACATTTAAAAAATATTTTGTATTATATAAACTATATTTATATATTACAAGGATTTAAATACAGTCCACTACTGTGAAAAAAATATTTATTAATTTAAATCAAAAATTTAAAAAAAAAAAAAATCACATACTTTAGTACAAAGTAGTTTAAATAGTCAAGGTCACACTTTTGTATTTTTATGCATTAAATGTATATATGACACATAAAGGTGAATTATATATATATATATATATATATATATATATATATATATATATATATATATATATATATATATATATATATATATAAATATATTAATGGTATAAAATCTTATGGAATAGGTTTGATACCAAACTTATTTTAAAACTTTACTCAGTCTTTTTAAAATGATTTTTCCTTCACCATAATAATAGATAGCCAGGAACACAGTTCATTCCATCACACCCATTTTACATTCTCAAATTCTGTATGCCCCCATTGAAACAGCAAACAATTCTAGACAAATGCTGCCTCCTACTGGACTATTAGAAAACCTACCTGAAAGTCCCACCCCCAGGGTCATTTAGCTTCTGTTTCTGATTGGCCGAAGCTTGAAAAGCCACACTCATGGGGTTCCTCACTTGCAAGTGTGTCCCAACAGCACCTGCAATAAAACTTGTAATTATAATGGGGTACTTCTATTGAACTCTTGCATGAGAAAAGGAACAATTAAGCCTCAATCACTTTCTTTTGATGTGTTTAAAATGGATTTTAAGCTCATTAACCCCCGGTTTCACAGACAAGGACTAGGCTAGTCTTAGACTAAAATGCATTTTTGAGCTGTTTTAACTGAAAGCAACTTCCACTGACATATCTTAAATTATGTCAGAGCCATTATTTTGTCTCAAGATGTAAACCAGTAATGTTTTTTTCTAGAGTACGGTTATAAAAGCTACCTATATGCCCTAATTGAACGAAGGTCTAATCCTAGCTTAGTATAAGCCCTGTCTGTGAAACCAGGCCTAAGTGTCTTATTAGCTTACCTTGAGCACGGACCGTCTGCGTAATCACCACCGGCATCCGTGTCGGAGTAGCCTGAAGCCCGGTCCTCTTAAGTGCCTTAAGAGAAAAAACCAAAGAGGATATGAACATTTTTAGACAAGTGGTAGATGACATAGCTTAAAAAAAGGCAAATATTTGTCTTCTGTAGATATTTAACATCACTATATTTGCTCTAAATTGACTTTCTTAAAGGGTTTTTATTAGATAAAGTATCATTTCAACCAAACAGCCTTAACCAGTTAGACTCAAAATGTTTCATGCAATAATAATAATCATTTATCACATGGACATAAAATATTTAATTAATTAATTTGCTTAATACTACATTTTAACTCAATTATGATTACGTATAATAAAAAAACAATGTTGAGGTGTCTGTAAATCACCGAATCAACGAGTTATGAATCATTCACTGCATTGATTCAAACGTATTTTTTGCTTCTTAAGTTTGAATCAGTGATGTTATTATCCGTCTTACCAAAGATTATGGAATTAATTTAATAACATGATCTTTAGAAAAGTTCAAAGCAAAATAAAAAAGTTAAAATAATCCATATTTTCACATGGTAAACATGTTATGAATATTCAAATATATTCGTTTTATAAAATGAATGATCAAATATAATATATCCAATTGTTATGGACATTCACATATTGAATATTCAATATATCAACCAGTCCTACAATAGAGCATGAGAAAACACGAGTACCATGGTGGTAGTGGGAGTCAGACCAGCAGCCGACCGGATGGTAGATATGGTGGTGGGTAGTGTGCTCGGCGCTGGAGCTTTAATGGTGTTCACCGTCAGTGGGGTGGACGTAGAAGAGGCCTGAGACAGCTGAGTTAAAGACTGCTGGGAGTTCAGAAGTGTCAGACGCAGAGCAGGCAGGCTTTTCTGTACAGAGAGAAGGGGAAACAGATTTAGTGTAATTAAGAACAGTAAGTGAAACTTCTTTAGAATGGAAAGTTATGAATCCTACCTTCAGAAAAGGGATCAGGTATGGTTGAGGAGATGATTTCAACTCTGTCTGCAGGCGATTTGTAAACTCCTCAGGCTCAATTTTTGCATCCTTTGCAGAATTTAGAAGGCAAAATGCATATCAGTTAAATTTGAAAAGATTTGCTCTTGTTATTCATGTACTGGAAATTTCAATAAGTTCTACAAATAATTTGCTACAAAGCTATGAATTCACACTTAACACTTCTGTTGGATTTTGGTGCCATTAGGTGTGAATTCATAGTTGGGAAGCACTTTATGTACTGTTATGAACCTACACCTAAACCTGACCTTAACCTATATAGTTACCTTATATTACCCAGTACTTTCTTAGGTAAGTACACTGTAATTACATGTAACTGCACGTACTGTAAAATAAAGCGCAACCCATAGTTGTGCGGCAAATTTTGTAGAAAACTATAAATCTAAAAAAAAAAAAACAGTGAAAAAATTGGTAGGGAAAATAAAAATCATGCCAAATTTACACTGTAAAGGTGACACAGAAGCATTTTGTGTCTTTAAACAGCTTTATGCTTTAATGCTGCTCAGAGGTGCTTTAAATCAAAGTCCCTTTAAGACAAGCCATTTCACTCGGCGGACAACTTTGAAACGCCTCTCGGGCATGCAAGTGCAGCTCCTATCTCTTTGAATGTGGAAACATCAAATTCACCAAAGCTGTTTGCCAAGCATTCAATTAAATTTCATATTTGAAATCACCAATGAAATCTGACAACTGTCACATAACTTTTGTTTCTAAACGCTCGAATCATGACCAGTCAGTCTTTAGTGCGCGGCTCGTGTCTTATTTCGGAGGCGCGCGTCTGACTGTTTCTCTATAGGAACTGGAGCTTCTAACGTCTGCTGCAATGACACGTGACTTTACCAATTCTTATTTAGAAGGCGGGACTTTTTCCGCAGTGCACTTTCTCCCATTCAAAAACAATACGAGTGACGCGTCTTGTGTTATTCTATAGTTATACTGTGCTTAAATGCAATTACAACTGTGCACTTTGACAGGCATAATTAAGTCAAGCTTTTATGTGGTATTATGTCTTTACACTGAATTTTGAGCAAGCACAAATCAGCCTTCACATGGCTGTGTACTGGCCTGACATGATGGAAAAAACCCAAAAAAAAACTTAAAATATTTTTAAGCCCCGCCAATGCTGACATCTACAGTTTAGCTAGAGTAAAAGCACTAGATGAAATACTATTACTTAAAATACCACAATACACTGCTATACTTAACATTTTAAAGAAAATGAATAATAAAGTGCTCCAATCAAAACTCTGCCACTAGTGATGCAGAAATGACACACACACACACACTTTAAACACTATCCGGCTAATACCTACCAGCAGATCCTGGACTAATGCCTTCACATTCCGAGATGTTTCCGGGGAGGGGGAATTATGGGATGCCAGTTTGATGAGCGTTGCTAGGAAGTTTTTGCACTTCTTTACATTCTCTTGCATTTCCTGAAATGAAAATTCCAGTATTTTACAAAAAAATAATGAATTATAGGCCATATCCACCAATATTAGGAGTCATAGTATGAATGAAAAGTTTGATTTTAACAGTACCTGAGAGAGGACAGGGGCTCTGTTAGCTGGGGCAGCGGCAGAGGTCGTGCTGGGACTCTGAGGGGTCACAGAGGGCTTGAGGACTGTCTGTGGTGCAGGCTGCACACGGGCACCTGCTGTAATGACTGTGGTGGTGGGCTTCTGAGCCGAGGTAATCGTCACAACTGCTGTCTTCTGCTACAGAAATAAACCATGTCGAGTTAAGAACCTTACCTCTAAAAAAAAAAATATTTCCCCCGAGCTTCCAATTTGAATGGAAAGTGACGTAATAAAAGACAAGGTACCATGAAACAATATAAAAACATTTTAAAGGAATAATTCACCACAAAATAATACATTTACTCAACTTTACATCGTTCCAAATCATGTAAATTTTTTCAACAAAAGACACAAATATAATTTCTCACATACATGTTTGCCATTCAATGAAAATTCTTGGTTACTACTGGCTGTAAAGCTTCAAAAAGGACAAAAAACACCAAAAAAAGGCATTGCATACTCCTCAAGCACTAGATATCAAATCTGAAGCCACTCGATAGCTTTGTGTGATAAACAGATCAAATCAAAATATGATGTCTGGCTATGAACCACTGGAGAAAATAACAGTGTTTATTGTTAATGACCTTCAATCTGTGGCATATTTGATTTGTGAATTCCATCTGTGAATTTTTATTATGCATACAAAGCTTCCATACAGCACATGAACTATATTATGGTGCTTTTTTTGTCCTTTTGTAAGACTTTTCAGATATATATTTTTCTCTACAATGACAGTTTGTATGTATATGTATGTATGTATATATATATATATATATATATATATATATATATATATATATAAATATAAAACAACAACGTAGTATGCAGGTTTGGAATAGCATATCACAAAAGGAGATGTTATGCAGAATAAAGGCCTCATTTTCAATCCACTTTCATTGTAATTGGAAAAAGATACAATGAGATTTCATTCTGCCTGACATCTCACTTTAACTTCCATGGAAGAAAACATTATATACGTTTGGAACAACATGAGGGTACACTATCCCAATGAACTATACATTTGAACAACTAGCTCTATAGATTCATTTTATGTGTCATTTTTAGCAGCTGCGTCCTGTACAACTCCGGTCACATTTTCCACTGCTCTGCAAATTCTCATGGGGGAAATCATTTCAATGGAATCCACGAGATTGGGAATTGTACATAAGGGCAAAAGATTTCTCCACTTAAGATTTCAGAACTGGTCACACGGATTCGCCATGTTGACCAACAGAAAGCTGGGTTACATTTTATTTTAAGATGTCCTTGTTACAGTGTCATTAAACATTTAAGTACTCAGTAATATTAATTAACATCATGTACTTATAGGGTTAAGAATAGGACTGGATTTAGGGTTGGTAACATGTAATTATGCATAATTGACTTGTATTACTATAGTAAGTGCATGTAACATTAAAATAGTGTTACCGAAACTGCTTGGTCTACATTACTGACCCTTTTTGCCCATGAAATTTTGCTTATGTGACCGCATCTTTAGTCTTAAATCAAAACATAAATCATCTGCAAATATTCTTCACGTTTTATCCGACAAGAGCTGTCTTAGCTCATACCTGGGCAACAGGTGTGGTGACTCTGAAAGCCGCTCCAGCAGTGGGTGTAGCAGGTCTCGGTGACATGGTGGCTTTATTTTGGTTCTGAGCTTTGGCCTGAGCCAGGACCTGCTGAGGAACCAACGCCAGCTGACCGGCCTCCGTACGTACCAGCACCATACCTTAAGAAGAACACAGAAGAAAATGAATAAACATATCACATAGAAACAATAACAATATCCACAAAAAGTAATAACAATACTTAACACAATTTAAAGGGATAGTTCATTTACTCTCATGTTGATCTAACCAATATGACCTACTTTACTGAGGAACACACAAAAGATGATATTTTGAAAAAATGTCTTAAGGTGAGGTCACATTTCAGAAATTTCAGCAAAATTTGCAGGCAAAAAAATGTCAATAATGTAGCGATGTATGAAGCACAGATCACAGAGAAGTCACTTTAAAAGCAAGCGTTTTTTTGTTGGTCAACACGGCAAATGACCAATTTGAATTTTTCCCCCTCATTAGATTAATTCCCAATTACATGTATTCGTCTCGCCAGCGAAAATTCGCAACTTTTAGATTTGTTTAGTCAGTACAATGAAAGTCAATGGGGTCCAATGTTGTTTTGGACCCCATTGACTTTCATTACGTGCACAAAAACATCTTCTAGGTTCTCTACAGAAGAAAGAAGTTGACATTAGGGTGAATAAGTGGCAAAATTTCCATTTTTTGGTAAATCATTCCTTTGAAAAACAGCTGCTGGACTATTCCCGAGGAGTTACCTGGTGGTATGGTGAATCCTGGGGGTAATTGAATAGTAGTTTGTTGCGGCGGCCTGACAATCAGCTGGGTCGCAGGCGCCCCTGGTCGCTGCGGGGCCGCGGCGGTCGCCGTCACTTGAGTGGGCGTACCAGGTCTCAACAGGGTCGTAGGCTGTCCTACGAGAGTGGTTGTTGCTGGCTTTGCAAGAACAGAGGGCGTGCTTGCCACAGGAAGTGAGGTCACCACCGCACTGGACGACACAATAATCTGAGTGGGCGTACTGGGGTGCAACCCTACAGGAGCCGCTGGGAGCTGGTTCGGGACGATGGCTTTAATCTGGTTTTGAGAGTCAGATTTGGGCTCTGTGTTTGTGAAAGCCACAGAGGTGGAGACAAGACCAGTGCCCTGCATGGGCAATCCTGAGACTTTAGGGTCACCTCCGTTGTGTACGACACTTGTGATGGTGTTAGGAGGCCTGTGCAGTGCAATGGTGGGGTTTGCTTGACTATCTAGTGACACATTCGCATGTGGCAGTGTGCTGTTGGGCTGAGCGGACACAAAAGCAGTATTTGAACTAGTAGGAGCAGACATGTTGCTTTTACCATTACCCACAACTGCTGAACCAATGTCAATACCGTTTACAGAAGCAGGCGCGGAAGCGATAACAGAAGAGTTTAACGTGCCACTGCTTCCGTTCACAGTCTGTATTCTGGCGGGAACCGTCCGGACAGCAGACGCAATGTGATTTGTATTGGGATGGGAGTCTGTTGGTGCTGCGTCACTTGAACAAGTTGATGGATTTGATGAATGATATTGCACCCGGTTCGCGGCAGTAACTAAATTCGCAGAGGTGCTAGGCAGGTTCGAGGTGGAGGGGACAGAACTGGACGCCGGTATCCTGTCCGGACCGTTTTCTTGAGAGTTTCCCTCCTGGTTTCGCTGTGGCTGCCGCTGCTGCTCCAGTGTTGTTCCTACTTGGGCGGGCAGTAATTTCCCCAAGTGTGGATTTAGCGCGTTTGAGGGTCTCCTGATGTCGCCTTGAGGACCCGCCGCTTTGTTTTGTCCACCCAACTGCGATTCTAACGAGCCTACGAGGTCACTGACGGCTTTTTCGTCCACTTCGGAGTACAGCATATCTTCCAGTGGATCGGGGACACCCGCCATCTTTGAGAGACGCTTGAGAAATGCGCACGGCGCGTGCGTTGTTTTGCTCCTGAGGCATTGTGGGAAAACGTAATGACATCATGGCCAAGATTTGCAGCTGTTGTCATAAGCCTGTCATTTCATAAATATTTACTGTAAAAATAAAAATACATGTAAAATAAATAAATGTAAAAATAATCAAATAAACACTGTAAACACATATAATTACGAGATTGATAGATGCAGAAAAATGCTTTCGCTTGTTTTGGAATTGTTTTTGGTCAGATTTCTTAGTGATAATAATTTAACTTTGTTTTGAAAATGTTCTTTTTTTCAAAGTTTTTTTTCACTTAAGGCATGTCTTATAATTAGGAATATTATTTAATTACTATACTACTTCTATTTAGTGTGCAAAAATGTAAATATAGGGAAAATAAGACTTGGTAAGAAAACAAGACTTCTAATTTTAAGTTCAACAATACCTAAAAATAAATATTAAGTTTGAAAAACAATAAAATGAAAAATGTGCTAATATTTAAAAACACTTCTTTTATTTAATTATTTACTTTATTATTTTTCTTAGTTTTGAAATAACCCAATCTTTTCATCCCAGAGACAAAATTCTAATTTATATTGATACATATTTTAATTTTTATGTACAGATTCTTGGCCTACCTTACTTTTTAACTGAAACAGAATCACTTCTTAATTGTTTTTATTATACTACTTTCTTTGCCTTTGTGTAAATAATATCAGAAATAAGAGTTTAGTTAAGAAAACTTTGACTATATGTAATAGGACGTCGTCCTCTTGACTCTGCGTAAATACAACGCAACAGTGAGTTGTTTTGGTGTCTGGATCATGTAAAGAGCACGTGGTACAGAGTTGACCAATAGGATTGCGAGTCGTGTTGTACGGCCCAAATATTGAAAACAGCAGTCTCAGTTTAGAGCATTTTCATCGGTGCAGTCAGGAACAGTAAGTATGTGCTCCTAATTGAGGCGGAATTCACGTCTTAATAGTAATTGTTTTCATATATATATCATATATATATTTAATTGTGCGAATGTGTTTAAAGAGCTGTTGTTGATAATGCGAAAGGATTAGATGAAACATCACGTTCGTGTTAGCAAGCTAGCTAAATGAGTTTGTTAGTCTTATGAAAGTTGGTTTCGAAAAACGTATTTATCATTCTTAATAAATTAAACCATATAAAGAAGATGTAGAAAAATACAAAATATTGCAAAAAATGTACAGAATATTGTACATACGCTGGCAAACGCAATATTTTAAACAATAATAATAAAAAAATATCAATTCTATTTAAATAAATGGTCATTAAATTAAAATTTGATGGGTTTTTTTTTCAATTTAAACAAATGTTTAAAACAGCAAAACTACTGGAGGGGGGGCGTGGTGCATTGGTCAAGCTAAAATTTCTGTAGGAGTATGTACACAACATCATTAATATTATTATGTACAGCACGTTGAAAAAACTATGGATGATTTCCACTGTGCAAAGAAGTAACATTGCTTTTGATTATTTTTTTTTTCCCCTTTAC
The DNA here is from genome assembly GCA_038088235.1 of Zacco platypus. Lineage (NCBI taxonomy): Eukaryota > Metazoa > Chordata > Actinopteri > Cypriniformes > Xenocyprididae > Zacco > Zacco platypus. The sequence goes on along the minus strand of CM076063.1, from coordinate 11,192,081 downwards.
AGATTCAATTAAAAGTAATGTTGCATTGTTATTGACGGGTATAGATGTTGTGTAAATATTAATTAACTGTTTAAGTTCTGCTCTCTCTTCCATCATCTCGTCAAGCATACAGAAGCATGGCCACGGCACAGTCAACACTGATGTTCGCAGTGTGCATCCTGGTGATAACAGAACTCATACTGGCCAGAAAGGACTACTACGACATCCTCGGTGTGCCAAAAGATGCTTCCGACCGTCAGATCAAAAAAGCTTTTCACAAGCTTGCCATGAAATATCACCCAGACAAGAACAAGAGCCCCGACGCGGAAACCAAATTCCGAGAGATTGCGGAAGGTAGGTTATATTTACCAGTCAAAAGTTAGGAAAAATTAAGATGTTTTTGAGGGATGATGCATTTATTTGATAAAAAGTAAAAACATATTAATATTGTGAAGTGTTATTACAATTAAAGTTTCTATTTTAATATCTTTAAATGTTGCTTGATTAACTACTTGGCATATTGATCTACAGCATGTTTATTAGAAAAGAGTCTGTCATAATTTTTGAAAACTCGTTCTGCAGCATACGAAACCCTGTCGGATGAGAAAAGAAGGCGAGAGTATGACCAGTTAGGAGACAATGCGTTCAGCAATGAAGACACGAACGGAGGGCAGCGTTTTCATCATTCCTTTGATTTCAACTTCAACGACATGTTCAGAGACTTCGACATCTATAGTCAAAACAGGCACGCTCGCCAAAAACGGCACTTTGACGAGCACTTCAAGGCCCACCAGCAAGCGCACAACCGCCACAAGAGACACTTCCAGAGCACCTTTGGTACCGGAGCCTTCGAGGACATGTTCGAAGATATGGAGAAGATGTTTACATTTGACAGACACATAAAAAGGACAGAGAGCAGGTTTCAGGGCACAACCAAACAACATTGCAGAACGGTGACCCAGCGAAGAGGAAACATGGTCACCACCTACACGGACTGCACCTCTTCCTGAACATCAGAGCAGACCATCACACTTCTGTTTTTATGTCTGATTTAGGTTATTAATTTGCTGCTGTGGTGAGGGGGTTTGATTTTACAAGTGACTGATCAGTTATTTAAGGAGTTTCAGTTTGTTTGATTGACACTACGTTGGATAGTGGCCTCTTAATAGTATAGTTTTAGGCTTTTTTGTGAGTTTGTTTTCATCCCTGCAGCACCAAAACATAAAAAAATGCTCATTAATTTATTAATGACAAACTATATTTGATGACGCTCTGATATTAGTGTTCGGTTATGTTTAAATTGCACTTTCTTTACCATATGAAACTAGTTTTTCAGTTTCATGCTTGGTTAGCTATAAACTCCCCTGTTATATTGGAAGAATGAATGTGCTGAGATCCTGAACCTTCTACTTATCCAAGGTTGTAAATTTTGTTGTTTTGGTGCTGAACACTCATCTTCAGGGGAAGTGTTGTGTAAAGTAACGACCGCGATGCCAAGTCGGTACTGAAATTTTAAAAATGTGACGCTTTGTGCGCTGTTGAACTGATTCGTAAACACCTCTGATTGGCCTTTGTGTTCACGCGCTCGCAGATGATTGAACATCTGTGATTGGCTATTGGTTTGAAAGAATGTGAAAGCAGCTCTTTATACCGCAGATAGACGCCTGCTTTCGAACGTTCCCGTGTGTATCCGGTGAAGAGTGTCTTTGACTATTTACAACATGTTTTTAAAGCATTGATCACTGTAGCCAATCACAGACATATTTGATGAGCGCGTGCAAATACAATTGCCAATCAGAGGTGTTTACGGATCCACTCAAAGCGTCACATTTTTAGACTTGGTATTGCAGTCGGTACTTTTGGCCTTTTGTGAAGCTAAACAAATATTTGTTGCATTGCTGTGAATGATATAGTTGTTAATTATACTGAAGTAGTTTCTTTCAAACTCCCACTTATTTGGTAGAGAGGTGCCTTTCCCACTCATTGTGGTAGATTCAGTTTATTGTAATCAGATTGGAGCACTTTTATGACCTCATATGTATTATTGTTTGCATGGCTGAGAGAAAGTGGGTCTCTGTTTTTGTCATGTACATCAGTTACCCGGTTGGGTTTGTAAACAGCTTTTGTTTTAGGAAAGTACAAGTCTGACATTGTTCTCTAAGCCAAAGTGTATTTTGGCTGAACTTTTTATATGTTTGTAACAAAACATAAGAGTTTGATTGTTTCTCTTTATATGGCGGTAAACCCCTAAAAAGAAACAAGGGGAATGTACCAACTTAGAATGACAATGTTTTTTTGGGTTTTTTTTTTTTGTAAATATGATGTATAACCCAGCTGTGTTCCTGTATGACATCACCTGTGACCTGTTTTGTTGAATAATCCCATGTGCAATATTTAAGGCAGCTGTCCTGTTGGTTTAACTGTTACTCGTTGACATAGATGAGTTATGAGTCTCAGTAGACTCATCTGGCACTTTCTTTATTTTAATCCTATGGATGAAAAGTAAATCTTAAATGGCCTATTTGAACCCAAATGTATGTATACTTGGGTTAACAATAAATCGTGTTCAAAACTGTTTGTTTGCGAACCTTTTTCTTTAGAACTTAAAAAACAAACATATTTATTGCTGTGCAGTTGTGATATATAGGAGCATTTTCAATACTTTCAGTGAACTTGAACTGATACATTTTGTTTGCAATATAGCCTACATAGTTTCTGACTAACATAATGTTATATATTTCAACGGCCATTGGGTAGAACAATAAAAAGGCATGTTATACAAAGTTTGATAAAGTTTTGCTCTAAACCCATTATATATATATATATATATATATATATAATATTGATGACTTTAAACAATACTGAAGTGTTTTGTGTATATGTAAACAAGCAAAAGGTTCTTAGATCATGTAATATTATTAATTAAAATAAGATATTGATAGATATTTTAAGTGGAATTCTTTTCTTACTATTTATTTTGTTTCTAATTCATTTTTACAATAGTTGTTCGAGTTTGTTTTACACACCAACATTTCACTTGGTGTGTAGTCCTATATATATTTGTGTTGTTGCTCAGATATTTATTTGGCTACATGTGTCATAATTTATGTAATATTGGCACTTTAACTATATTCCGCGCTACCTCACCCCAAAACACGTTTTCCTGTATGCTCCAAAATATTTTTGTTTCACCCCGTAGTTACGGTTGCCTCGGCGCATTCACTCGGAACAATGCTTGGTAATGTAGTTAATTTCCAGAAAATTCAGAAGCGAGTCAACAGCTTCTGTGCCGCCTAAAACTACAAGTCCCACAATGCACCGGTGCCCAGTTTTTCCGCGGCCGGGTTGGTTCATGGTTCCACAGGGACATTGGATGACTTTGTGCTGTGTTTAGCCGCGGTATTCTCCTTAGCTCATTCATTTTGACAGGGGAAGAGATCGTCAACACGATGGAGGCTCTTATTCCTGTCATTAACAAACTCCAGGATGTTTTTAACACAGTCGGGGCGGATATTATCCAGCTGCCTCAGATTGCAGTGGTGGGAACGCAGGTAATTATTTAGTTGCGGTTTCCATTCAGACTGATAAAGGTCTGTGGCGTTGTCTCAAAACCTAGTGAGTTACCTACCTAGACGGCATTTTTGGGCACAACAAGTTCGGAATGGAAAGTTCGAGTGCGCATATGAAGCCCCTAGCTATGCAGTTCACTTATTTTTGAAACACAGCCCATTATTAGCTATATTGTTTTTTTTCTTGCGACATGTTTTATATATGGCAAGGTCAACGACAAATAAACGAATGTCGTTTTAAATATATCGACCATTAACACAATAAAATCAAAATCTCTAAATAGTTTTCAAATAATGTCATTGCGCTATCCAGCTAACTAGCGTGCTAACCTAAGTCCTCGCTAGTTTCCTCATTTCTATTTGAATAATTGACCTCTCAAGCATATTATGGGAAAGTTTCTACTGTTAGGAATGTGTTTTTGTTTTAACAACATGAGCAATATCGTAAAGTGAACTATATAGCTGTTTTGGTGTCGGTTCTGTAGCTAACGCATGATGAGATGCGCCACAGTCTGTCCGAACTTGACAGTTCATGCGTGTTTGGACTGAACAGCTGCAGGACTCACTGCATATCAAGGACAAAATGTGCAGATTAGTGCTAAGGTGAAAGGGATTTTATCCATCTTACTTTACACTTGATATCTGCATCATTTCATTGTGGAAAATATTGCATATTTAATAGTGTTGTAATATAGCCCTTATATGTAGGTAAACCAGTGACTGACAAGCAGAAGAGTTTCCTACTTCAGGTATAATTATAAGTTTAAAGAGTCTTAAAGCAGAGACTTTCACTGACCGCTTAAGAGGATATGGCTGTCTGGGCGCCCAAGAAAGTGTCGTTATCCTCGTAAAGCCCTTTTTTAAATAGAACATTTTATTGAACATTTATACAAAAAAGAAAATCTGAGAAAACATTGTGTGGTATTTGTTATGTATCAGGCTTTTATGGATCATATAGTATAATATATTGAGACTATAGAGCGCAGCCCAAAATATGAGCAAAAATATGCAGTTTGATAGCTTTATAAGACACTTGCGTATCAGTTGTTACTTTATATCTTATAAGTAAATCTCTTAGTATTAAGATGATATTTAAATGGTTAGGTTAATGATAAAAGCTCTATTTTTATATATCTTTTTATATATATATCTTTTTATTATGGGGGCAAAACAAAATGTAATACTATGATGATTGGGAGAAGAACAAATGAAACTTGTTTCATACTTTTTGATACTTGCATTTAAACATGATTTTTGTAAATAAATGAGATATGGATAATCAAGTAAACTTAAGTTACTTCAGTCCAGTAAATGTTCATCTTGAAATATTACTAACAATTTATTTCACAGCCAAGACACGTGAACTACGTTTTTAGAATGATACTAAAAGGCCATGCACTTGTTAAGAAAGTATAAACTGTCAGTCAGATGACAGAATGCATGCAGTAGATTGTGCACAACAGGTTTTTCAGCAACGTTTTGATCATGTTGATAATTGCGAGGCCTTTAGAAATTCATGTTTGTTACAGTAGCCTTTGTGAGGTTAAGCTGTCCAGGTACAAGTTTGATCAAGTGAATTTTTAGTTACTTTCCCTATGTTTTTAACTAATAAATGTTCAGTAATTGACAGTCCACATAGATTTAGTCAGTGCTGACTTGTGTATTTTGTGTGGTTATCTGATTTCCAGAGCAGTGGGAAAAGCTCTGTGCTGGAGAGTTTGGTTGGCCGAGACCTTCTGCCCCGCGGGACTGGCATCGTCACCCGCAGGCCTCTCATCCTCCAGCTGGTGAACGTAGACCCAGAGGACAGAAGAAAGACCAGCGAGGAGAATGGTGTGTACTTTTTTTTTCCTGTTTGCATTTTGGAAAAGCATGAATTAGTGACCTGCAGTGTATGTTAGTAGGATTTAAGTGCTACTTTCTCTCTAATCTGGTTTCTCAGTCAATGGCGGTGCAGTGCTGTCAGGTATTTGTTAGGTCGTCATCTGCCAAGTTAAGTCAGAAGAGAAAGGGAAACAAAGTGATCCGAGCCAGTTTATTCCTTTGTGCTGTTTCTTTAAAGGATTAGTTCACCCAAAAATGAAAATTGTCATTTATTCTTCACCCGCATTTCGTTCCAGTACCGTAAGAGCTTAGTTCATCTTCGAAGCACAAAGTAAGATATGTTTGATGAAATGCGAGAGCTTTCTGACTCCTCCATAGACTGCAACGTTATTACCACTTTCAAGGTGCAGAAGGGTAGACATCAAACTAGTCCATGTGATTAACTTTAATGTTATGAGGCGACAAGAATAATACCCCCCAAAATAACGACTTTATTCACCAATTTCTTCTCTTCCCTGTCAGTCTCTGACACTGTTTACATAGTGAACGCAATCCAGGTTCTACGTCAGAGCGCTGACTCATTATTGGCCGGCTCCTGCGTCAACATCACACGCATGTGTCGCGCTGCTGACGTGAACTGCGTCTGGAACTCACATAGAAGAAAAGAAATAGTCATTTTTTTGCGCACAAAAGTATTCTCATTGCTTCATAATACTAAGGTTGAACCACGTTCGTCACGTGAGCTGTTTTAACGCTCTCTGATTTCATCAAAAATATCTTAATTTGTGTTTGAAGATGAACGAAGTTCTTGAACGAAGGGTTTGAAATGACAGAAGGTGATTAATTAATGATAGAATTTTCATTTTGGGTGAACTAATCCTTTAAATATGTTATATATTTTAGATGAAGCTTTTAGCATGGGCATCTCTGCATTTGTGTGGCTTTGTCCACACACGTCCTGTAAAGACTGCATTGCTGCAGGCTAACCCTCTGTCATCTCTCTTTAAACACAGACACCAATACCTGGAAAAATGGACGCCTTTACAAAGGTCTCCTTTTCCTTGTTCTTTGCCCTTTTGCTTGTGTTGAGCAGCTTTGTGTTTTTCTCATCCTGCTTCCATTATTTTATTGATAAGCTTTGGTTGTGCCGGCAATGCAAAGCTTAAACAAAGCCAGACTGAGAAATGTGAAGTACAATGCAGTTTCGGTTTCAGATTGAAGTGGGTGAGAGTGAACGATTTGGGTCTCAAAACATGCATTCAAATCTAACAGTCATCAACTACTTTTTAAATGTCACTTTGTTGTGAGGAGTCATAGTTTATGTTAGAATAGTGTGTTTTAGAAGGGGCTCGGTAGGCTGTGCTCACCACAATGCACTACGCTTTGCTTTTGTTTTGTAGCAGTTTTTGTTTAATTTGCTGTTATGGTGCTTTTAAAAAATAGAAATGATATATTGATGTGGATCAAAAGCCTATCCTACTTAGACTAAACTCTTTGAAGAAAGTGAAAGTGAAAGTTTTTGACCTTGTATTGTGCTTTGACAATGCCATCAACAATTTTTCCACAGGAGTGGATGGAGAAGAGTGGGGGAAATTTCTACACACCAAAAACAAGGTATGGAAAGCCGCACAATAGATGTTTGGACAAAGAATTCACAATCCGCAGCAGCAACTGTGTGTGAGGTCTACCGCTTGCAGTACGTGTTGGAAACGAAAGCCAAAGAGACACTAACTCAATTTGATGTGTACTTTGATCTTTGAAACTTTGCAGATTTTTTACATTTACATTAAAACTATATGACACACTTCATGAAAGTAATATGTTTTTTTTATTTTTTTCATGAAAGTAAAAAGCATGGTTGGGGCACTTTAAAGGATTAGTTTCAAATGAAAATTAGCCCAAGCTTTACTCCCCCCTCAAGCCATCCTAGGTGTATATGATGATCTTTCTGATGGACACAATCAGAGATATTTCAATAAATATCCTGACACATCTGAGCTTTATAATGGCAGTGAACAGGGATCAGGAGTATGAGCTCGTGACACATCCATAAACCGCTCCGAGCGGTTAATAAAGGCCTTCTGAAGCAAAGCGATGTGTTAAAATATCTCTGATTGAGTTCATCAGAAAGAAGAAAGTCATATACACCTAGGATGGCTTGAGGGTGAGCAAAGCTTTGGCTAATTTTCATTTGAAAGTGAACTAATACTTAAATGATTTTTTTTTCTTTTCTTGAAACTGCTTATAATCCGATAATCACGCACACATTTGTGCATATTCACAGTTAGTGAATGAGACCTCATGTCTCTAGACACACGTTTCAATTGGAATCATCCAACACCTCTCATTTGACTAAGTCGAACTGGAAAAGTTGTTACATCAAAGAGACGCTGCACAATGTAGGTTTATTCAGTCATTCTGGCCGTCAGACACCTTTATGTGTTACAAACGACAGTGCAGTGAGTTTGTTTGATTGTTTGACAGTTTGATGATGAGCAGATGAAAACCAAGTCCTTTTATTCATGAACATCAAGAGCATCTTGGTTCAAATAATCACAGGGTACAGGAGTGTGGTCTTGAGTCCAGACACATGCTTTGTGTTCACCTCATGTAACATTAATGCCATTCACTGTTGTGTTTCTTGTTCTCTTTAATGTTATAGAAGTTTGATTTAAGTCTCATGACTGTTAATATTGTCTCCGCCTTTTAGATCTACACAGATTTTGATGAAATCAGGCAAGAGATCGAAACTGAAACAGAAAGAATTTCTGGCAATAACAAGGTATGGAAGAGTCCTTAAAGGAACAATATCAGGAGATGGTTTATTTTTAACCCTGGATATACACTAACATTTTAGGGGTCAGTAGGAATTTTATTTTTGACTTTTTTTCCCCCAACAAGGACAATTTAAATTACTAAGTCAAAACATTTTACAAAATGTTTCTAATAAAAAAAACTTTTTTTTTTTTAAACTTTCTATTTATCAAAGTATCCTGAAAAAAATGTATCGGTTTCCACAACATTGATTATAATTAAAATTTTTGTGCAGCAGATCAGTATATTAAAATATCACGTGACACTGAAGACTGGAGTATTGATGCTGAAAATTCAGCTTTGCATCACAGATATAAATTACATTTTAAAATGCATTCAAATAGAAAGCAGATCATTTAAATTGTACTAATGTTTCACAATATTACTGTATTTTTGATCAGCCTAGGTGAGCATAAAAGAATCCAAAACTTTAATTCTTACTGACTCCAAACTTTTGAACTATAAGGTAGTTTCTATTGGCATTAAGCTCAAATACATCTTGTGTCATTGTTTCACAGGGGATTAGTGATGAGCCAATACACCTGAAAATCTTCTCACCACATGTTGTCAATCTCACGCTGGTGGATCTGCCTGGCATCACAAAGGTGTTTTATTCAAAAGCACAGCTTGGCATGTTTGAATATTCTGTTTGTGGATGATTTTTTTGACGCTGACACTGATATATTCATGTTCAGGTCCCAGTGGGAGACCAGCCCAAAGATATCGAGCTGCAGATCCGTGAACTGATCCTAAAATACATCAGCAATCCCAACTGCATTATTTTAGCAGTCACTGCGGCGAACACAGACATGGCCACCTCTGAAGCTCTGAAAGTGGCCCGTGAGGTGGATACAGATGGTCAGCATATTGCTTTATTTTACTCTACTTGTGCATTATTTTTGCACACAATGCCTGTGTCTTTCGTTTTGTCTGATGTGATGTTTTTCCGCATGGCTGTTTTTTTGAAACGCAGCATTTTAATTTTTTTCTTACTGTCAGGTCGCAGAACACTGGCTGTAGTGACTAAACTAGATCTGATGGATGCTGGTACTGATGCAATGGATGTACTGATGGGCAGAGTCATTCCTGTCAAACTAGGACTGATCGGAGTGGTCAACAGGTACAAAAAATTATTTATACAACTTATTTTTATAAATGATATATGCAACTGTCAGTCTATTCACAATTGAATATTATAAATATTGTATAAATTTATGAAAAATGATAAATTTAAAGATTTAAATATGACTAAATGTCTTTATACAGGAGTCAGCTGGACATCAATAATAAGAAAAGTGTGGCAGACTCCATTCGTGATGAGCACGCCTTCCTGCAGAAGAAATACCCCTCCCTCGCCAACAGAAACGGAACCAAATATCTTGCCAGAACATTAAATAGGTGAGAGTTTATGCTTCCAGTATCAAATTTTAATTTTGCTGAGCATATCTGCTTTTAAAGTCGTAAAAATACATTTTCTTTTTTCCATCAGGTTATTGATGCATCATATTAGGGACTGTTTACCAGAGCTGAAGACTCGTATCAACGTTCTAGCAGCCCAGTATCAGTCCCTGCTCGGCAGCTACGGCGAGCCGGTGGACGACAAGAGCGCCACCCTGTTGCAGCTCATCACAAAGTTCGCCACAGAGTACTGCAACACTATTGAAGGGACGGCCAAATACATTGAGACCGCTGAACTGTTAGTTCACCTTTTCTTCCAGTTACCGAAATAAAGCTAACAGTGCTAGTGCTAACCGCGGTTGTTTATTTTTTTAGGTGTGGTGGTGCAAGAATTTGTTATATTTTCCATGAGACGTTTGGTAGGACACTGGAGTCAGTCGATCCACTTGGAGGACTTACAACCATAGATGTTCTTACAGCAATTAGGAATGCAACGGTAGGTTTTGGAGTGAATATTTGCAGATTTCTACATCCTTTAGTTTTTACGTGGATACGAAATAAAGACTGCAGTCTGCGGTGCTCTGCATTGTGCTGCATTCTGCTCAAAGTCTGCAGATTTCTATTTTAGCACAAGTCCTCTGAGGGACCTTTTAAATATTAGAGTGACTCTAAGAAGCTTTTCTATAACACCGTGGAGCTAGATCGAGGAATGAAACGGTTACTGGTTTGACGAGAAACCACAATAAAATTCCAGCAATTAGTATTACCATTTCATTTTTATTATCATTAAAACCATATTTGATTACTCAGTAAATAGTCCAGTATTAAGCAAATTTTTGAACTAAAAAATGGAGAATGCTGCTAATTGTTTGTTTGGGTTTTGATATAAAATTTGGTGAAATGATATCAGTGTGTGTATCAGTACTTTTTGAACATTTTTAGCACATTTTAATAATACAGTGATAATATAATATTTATAACTGATCAGTTTGGTCGATGTAATCACGATATGAAATTTTATACCATTACAACTCTAGTTAGATTGCGTATTGCAGCAATTCTTGTGTGTTTCTTCAGGGTCCACGACCTGCTCTGTTCGTGCCTGAGGTGTCGTTTGAGCTGCTGGTGAAGAGGCAGGTGAAGCGTCTGGAGGAGCCCAGTCTGCGCTGTGTGGAGCTGGTGCATGAGGAGATGCAGAGGATTATTCAGCACTGTAGCAACTACAGCACTCAGGTAGACTCCAGACATAGGAGACATCCTCCCCACCTCCCCAGCAAAAAAGAAAAACGGCTTTCCACCGTTGCTATACAGCACATCAGTTAAAGTGTCATGAAACCCCCCTGTTTTAGCCTGGTCGTAGCCTCTGAGTTGAAAAAGTTTGAAGAAATGGACGTGTAAAGGTGAAAAGGAGAGGCAACAACCAATAAACACACTCATTATACAGACGTATGAATATTAAAATGACAGAAAAAAAGTTGAGTTAAGTGCACCCTGATGCATTTTATAATTATAACCCATCCTTATATGACAACAAACTCTTAAGAACGAGGGAGAAATGCAGATATTTAAAAGGTCTATTAATATTTTCATTACATTTATAAGCACTACAGTCCGAACTAAACGTGTCAGTCAAACGCAAAATAATAAAGGCATAGTTACTTTTTGTCCACTGAATTTTTCTGCATCATTGTCTTCTGTATATTAGAATAATTCCTCATGTCATCGCGTTCATGATCAGACGTATGGCTGTATCAGTGTCCTTATTTGCACATATTTCATTTGAAAGAAGACGTGATTAAATGTATTCGCATACACGGCGCTGGTTCATATTTAGAGCACTAGAGTATGTGAAATATGTCCATAGAACTTGAAACACGCTTACTCCAGTCCTTATAGGATGATCTTTGATCCACGTTGCGAGTGTTGTCAAACTCATTGCGCCATTCCGTGCAGAAACCGCTCTCATGCGCGCTCGCGTGTTGTTACATGTTTGAATTCTCCACTGTAATGCGATCTCATGCATAATATAGCACAGGTATTGGGTTACAAGAGTTCTGTGGTAGAAATATTTTATGTCAACATGAAATGTACAGAAAATGCAGACTAAGGATACTCCGGTCAAAGACCACGTAGACTTACCCTCAAAGTGCTTAACACAGTAAACTAACAGTCATATGATTTGCTTAGATCATTACAAACCAATCACCAGAGCAAATCACAGTGAAGAAGACATTGATTTTTACTCAACTGTAAGACTTAAAATGTGCATGTATCTTTCTATTCAGATACTCACTCGGTTGTTGTGACCCAGTGACCTCCCGGCTGTAAATAAAACTTCATTTCTGCAAAGAGCAACTTGGAAGTCGTGCCAGGTATATGCTGCGCAGCTAAGGAATAGAAGTTAGTGTTGGAAGACTATAGAGTCGCCCTCGGGGTGAGGCTGTAAGGTATTGACTGTAAAGGCTGATTTAGGTAGTGATAGTAGCTTCTAAATGGACGCCATCACCTTACTTCAGGAGGGGAATTACCTTGAACTATTGGATATGTATTAGAAGTATTCGAGAAGGGAATTACCTCGAGATACTGAAGTGTTGTATTCGAGATGAGAATTACCCCGAAAGTACTGTATTGGTACTGTAGTATTGTATTATATATCGACAACTGGAGGTTGTTCGAATTGTCAGTGGTGAAGTCAGATTAGTATTCGGAATTTCCACAACAGTTTATTCTCATGAATAAATGCAGAGAAGCGCTTAGAACGTTGCTTCCACTTTCCTTTTCAACCTGGAAGAACACAATTGCTCATAAAAAACGAAAAATAACCAATTTCCACTTGGTTAAATTTATGAGTGCTTTTGGTGTTTTCATCGATATACATACTTCACGTCTCAAAAAATGTGTTTTGGGGTTTCATGACCCTTTAAAGTCACCATGAAATCAAATTGGGCAATTCCTGTTTTTTTTATATAGAATTTAGCAGTATTTATTATAAATGATTTATTCGTGCTCATCATTATTTTTTAAATTCATTAATCTTTGAAATAAAATAACTTCCCTTCCCACTTGCAGCGACTACTCTTCTCTGATGACGTGTTTGCTGGCGCGAGGGTGGGACAACTTGCCACTCGCATGTGATCAACCAATAGCAAACCACAACCATCTAATCAATTCCCCATGGACAAAATCAAGTCCCGCCCTACATTTTTCTTATTCGAAAAGCCATTTCACTCAATATGTCACAAGAAGAAGAAAAGACTATCGCAACTTCTGTTTCATGCTGACTTTAAAGGGATAGTTCACCCAAAAATGAAAATTATCCCATAGTTTACTCACCCTAAAGCCATCCTAGGTGTAAATGACTATCTTCTTTCAGACGAACACATTGGAACACAATATCCTGGCTCTTCCAAGCTTTATAATGGTAGTGAATGGCACTTATGATTGTGAAGCCCAAAAAAGTGCATCCATTCATCATAAAATCCATACGACTCCAGGGGGTTAATAAAGACCTTTTGAAGCGAAGTGATGGGTTTTTTTATACGAAAAATATCCATATTTTACAACTTTATAAACTATAATAACCAGCAAACATCTGTACGAGTCGACTTATGCCGAAAGTGTAACCTCTGACGCAACGCACAATGTATTGACAAACGTGGAAGCTCAGAGGATAGAGTAAAACAAAACACCGGTCATGAATTCGAAGTCTAAACTGAGAATTTTTCAATAGAAATGTCTTTATTTTGTTGCCCAGCCCCGTTTATTTGAACCGCGAGAGGCATCTAAGCTTACTCTATTCCTAAGTCATATGTAGGATGGCTTGAGGGTGAGTAAATCATAGGATAATTTTCATTTTTGGGGACACTATCCCTTAAAGCCTCTTCACACAAAGAACGATAAAGTTTTAATAATTGCGAATAGCAAAGTCCACATCACAATTATAACTACAGTGACCGGGGAACAATACCACTTTTAGAGCATTTTTTTTTTCTCCAGCTGATGAACAATAAAACCATTCATTTCTAATCAGGATCCACCTGAGCTTGAAGATTTAAAGTGCCAGATGGCAAAACTGCAGTGTGCACTTAGAATTAACACAATGTGGGTCTGTTGGTCTGGACGCTAATATAGTTATTGTTATAGATATCGTTCTTGGTGTGAACGGCCTTTAGTAATGACTAAGCCAGTATTTGTTAATATTGAAATTGACGCCATTGCTGACTAACTGTTCATATTCTTAACCAATTTATCCTACCAGCTAGTGTCAGTTTTTTGTAAAATGTAAATACTTCATAAATTTAAATGTTCATTTTAAATCTATCAATTTTATTTGTAGCCTATTTTATATAGTAAATGTTGTGTTTTAAAAATATGAAAATGAAATCGGTATACGTTCTATATTTGCGTCCAATACTCAAATATAATTCCTGGTATGGTTAGCTGGTTTTATTTATTTATTTTTTAATTATTATCATTATACTCTTAATTAGTATCTTTTATGTACTAATTATTATTTTCTCTCTCTTTTTTTGGCCAGGAGTTGCTTAGGTTTCCAAAGCTCCATGATGCCATAGTAGAAGTGGTCACCTCTCTGCTCAGGAAGAGGCTACCGGTCACCAATGAGATGGTTTGTTTGGTTTTTCGTTCTCTCATGCTTTATTGTTTTACTTACTATTATCCCTTGGGCTGTTTATGCGCATATATTTCTTCTCTAAAGTTGTGTTTGCTCTCTGCTCCAGGTTCACAATCTTGTGGCGATTGAGTTGGCTTATATTAACACAAAACACCCAGACTTCGCAGATGCTTGTGGAGTCATGAACAACAACATTGAGGTTTACTGAAATGAAATGAGTTCGATTTATGACTGAAAATGTATTGATTGGAAAGAGTATGAGTGTGAAATTGATATTTCTTGTCTTCGTAAACAGGAGCAGAGACGTAACCGAATGAGAGAGCTTCCCTCAGCAGTGCCTCGTGATAAGGTACGATGTTAAATCTTGAGCTTTCCGAGAATTGCGTTTTTGTCACTGGAAAATTCAACGTGGAAAATTTGCAATGTCCTTTTTTCTCTTTTCCTCCCTGGAAATGAGTTGTTTCATAAACCGTCTTGCTGCTTTTTCTTGCAGTTTTGATTTGATTCAGACTAAAATCTGCTGCTTTCCTCTCTAGCTGACTAGTCTCTTCTCTTCCTGTGTGTCTCTGTAGTCCTTAAAAGGTCCTGGTGGGCAGTCAGTGTCCCCCACCGAGCAGCCGCCTGCTGAGGGCGATGGCCCTAAGGTGTGTGGCGCCCCCTGTGTGTAGGGGCAAAGCATGGAGTTGATTTTCAACCCACTCGAACTGCTCTCCCTGACCTATAACCCCGACTGCATGGTCACCAACCATTAAACTGACAGCAGTTTTGGTTTTAATGATCAGGACCTTCTTAAACATCTGTTGTGATCTGAAGGTTTTTTTTAAAGACCATTGACAACTGCAATTGTACTTTGCAGTTGTATCATTTCAGTTTATGGCCAAAATCTGTGTTTTATGTGTGAACTGTTGTGTACAAAGCTTATGTTCACTTCGAAGCCTTAAACCAATACATAAAACACAGATGGACTGCATGGGATGGTGCATAAAAGACTAGTGGGTGCTCAATCCTGTCTTGTTCTTCCTGTTCATGTGTATCAGATGGGTGGAGGAGCTCAGGGGGAGCAGGAAGGAGGAACAGGGACCTGGAGAGGCATGTTAAAGAGGGGAGAGGAAGGCCAGGGCGAAGACAGGAACAAACTGCAGAGCTCCTTCGCCTCCAGCCCTCAGAAAGGACACGCAGTGAACTTACTTGATGTAGTGAGTCCATAAATCACAAATAATTTAGATTTTTCTACAGCAGAGGTCCTGCAAGGTCAATGTCCTGCAGAGTTTAGCTCCGACTCCACCTCAGCACACCTGCCTGGAAGTTTCTAGTATGCCTGATTAGACCTTGATTAGCTGGTTCAGGTGTGTTTAATTGAACTCTGCAGGACAGCGGCCCTCCAGGACCGAGTTTGGAGACATCTGTAAAGACTTAAAATCATGCAATCTTAAAGTAAATAAACACCCATAAGCATCTGTGGTTTCTTTGAGAGCTGTTTGCTAACACGGTCACAGTGAATTAGTGTTGATTTGTTCTGATCTCTCGACAGCCTGTGCCAGTTGCTCGGAAACTGTCTGCTCGTGAACAGAGGGACTGCGAGGTCATCGAGAGGCTCATCAAGTCTTATTTTCTCATTGTCCGTAAAAACATCCAGGACAGGTATGTAGAAACAGCATTTAACCTATACAAGAGACTATGGAAGAGCCACATGTATGAGTTTCTAATTTCATGTTTGAAGGAGAATTCTCACTCTATTCCTCCGTCTCTGCAGTGTACCAAAGGCTGTGATGCACTTCCTGGTGAACCATGTGAAGGACAGCTTACAGAGCGAGCTGGTGGGGCAGCTGTATAAACCCGCCCTGCTGGACGACCTCCTCACAGAATCAGAGGACATGGCCCAGCGCCGCAATGAAGCTGCAGATATGCTGAAGGTAACATCAATCATATATATATATTTTTATATATATATATATATATATATATATATATATATATAATATGCTGTTTATACAATTAGTTATAATAATGTATATTAATGTTAAAATGTTTAGTAATGCAGAGGAGCCTTTACAATAGGATCTTATTATTAATTTAATAATACTACTAATAATAAATATATCATTTGTAATAATAATGTAAAATGTTTAGTAATGAGTTGCCTTTACATTCATATTTAATTAAATAAAATTGATAATTTATTATTTAATATTAAATATTACATAATTCAATAACAATTATTATTATTAATATTATACAAATGTAATATTAAT
The DNA here is from genome assembly GCA_038088235.1 of Zacco platypus. Taxonomy (NCBI): domain Eukaryota; kingdom Metazoa; phylum Chordata; class Actinopteri; order Cypriniformes; family Xenocyprididae; genus Zacco; species Zacco platypus. Next base: position 11,175,612 of record CM076063.1, on the reverse strand, counting down.
AATTAATATATCAATAGTTACAGTAATGTATATTAATTTAAAATGTTTAGTAAGGAGTAGCCTTTACATTAATGTTATTATTAGTAATGATAATGTATTAAGAATTATTTGATTGTGGTATATAAACTTTGAATTATATATTTTAATAAATGTTTGGTATTGTCTCAAAATAGAAAAATTGAAATTTCAAATGCTCATCCTCTCCTCTGTCCATAGGCCTTGCAGAGAGCCAGTCAGGTGATCGCAGAGATCCGAGAAACGCACCTGTGGTGAAGTCCTGCGCTGATGTACAGCCCCTTTCCCTTTTGCCCGAGCTCTGCGGTCTGCGTCAGCCCTGTCTCTGTTCTGTCTGGATTTCACAGACGGCCAACTTGAAAAATGCACTGGTGTCAGTTAGTGTTTATTGAATATAGTTTTATGTATGCAACGGACTCTTCTTGAACTACATTGAGGGCAGCACATATCTCGTCACACCTGCACACCGTCCCATTCAGTGATTTCTTTCATGTATGTAAGCTACCATGTACGCTGCAGATAATGTGTGCTGCCTGTTAAAGGACCACGTGTCCCCGATGTAGCCTAAATTAAAGGTAGTGATATAAACGGATCAAAGGGTTTGTCATTATGTTGTAGCTTCATTTGGTATGATTGGATTTCTTAAAAATACTTTGTTTTGCTTTCCAATAAGGCATAGGATTACATGGTAAAGATGCAGGGTCACACTACTCATTTCTTTTGTGTAAATGTGAAAATTTACTGAGTGCACCTTTAATTTCATAGCATAATTTGTTACTTTTCCCCATTGTTGGTCGGATAAAATTGAGGCAGACTTTGAGGTTTATGTAGTTTAATCCAATATTGGTGTTTTTCTGCATATGATTTTCAGTCACATTCATTTTATGGTGCTCTGCAACTTATTATAAATATAATATTTATTATACATTTATAATAAAATGTTGCCGCTATATTTCTTTCTTTACATATAATAATAATTTATTAAGTAATATAATTAACTTCACTAATTGAGTACACTAAAATAAACACTCAGTGATAGCATTTATTCATGGCCAAAAAATGTACAGCAAGGGCTTTTTGTATGTTCAGAACAATGACTTTTAAAATATCTCCATCAAACAAACAAAACGAGGACGATTTGTGCACGAGGACACAAATTCCTCTCATATCTGCTGTCAGCGTCTATCTCAGCCTTCCTCCCATCTTGCCTTTGCCTCGTCCCTTGGCACTAAGAGAGAGAATCAAGAGTTTAAAAATAGTTTTTGGCTTTAAAACGGAATGACTCAACACTTATAGTGGTTAGTGAGATTTCAAGCTTGTGATTCTTACCTCTGGTGATCCTGGACGCGGGCAAGGAGCTGATTTATCTGTGAGAGACAGAAACACAAGTGCTAACAGGATACAGTGATAATGAACAGTTTACCTCAGTCCAGGCTCCAGCTGGTGAAACTGAGCTCTATAAAGCCCTATTAGCGACTTAAAAGTAAGTTAAAGAAGTTTAGATATCACTTACATCATATTTCTGGCGTTTCAGTTTCTCATTGAGATCGTATTTCTCTGCTTCCAGCTCCATCAGCCACTGCCACATCTCATTGGCTTTTTCTCTGCAACGAGTGACAGAAATATCAAGGTAGGTTCACACAGAACGCGTTTTGTTTTCGTTCAACTGCGATGTTTTTCAGCGCCTTATTGGCGTTCAAGTTCTAAATAATGGTTTCAAGATGTTCTTTCAAATTCGTCGCGTTTAGTGCAAACAGCCACTATTATACAAGTCGTTTACTTACTAATTAGTAACAAAAATCCGCCCCATTTAGTTACTGTCCGACAAGCCATGCCACTCTCCCGCCACACATCATGTTCTCACAGTGAAAAATACATAGCGGAGCAAAGAGGACACTTACAACGAGTCTTTACTTTTGATATGAAACAAAGTTTCAAATTTCAAATATTGTAATTTTTTTTAAGAAGTTTAAACAAATCGGCTCGTGAACCGATCATCTCTTCATACTAGTTCATTTATAGCATCAAATAAACATGAACGAACATCAGAAGGAATGTTGTTTCAAGCGCGAAAAGACGTGAGTACACACAATATTTCAAGTTCAAGTTCACAAACGATAATCTATCTCCCCTGACTGCTTTGTCGGACAAAATGGCGGATGCACGGTTATGATTGGTCAGATCGCCTGTCAATCAAACTCCAAGCAAAGGATTAATTGTGTTTTTAAACGCAAGAGCAAACGCCCTCTATTAGTCCATACAAAGTCTCTTAAAAGATTATTTTATACTGGTTGTGTAGTTTCTGCAGTTATAACTATTTAAAAAACGTACGTTCTTTCCTCATTCCTCGCATTCAGTGCAAACGGCTTTTAATATTTAGGGTTTTCTGAAATTCTAAAGTATCCTCATATATTCTAGTTATAAGTAATGAACAATTTCCAGTAGTTCTGTCTACAGTCTGTCCTTAATAACAACAACAACAAAGAAAAATACTTTTAGTAATTAAGAAAATGTTAGACATGTCAATCACTTTGGTGTTTTTATTAAAAACAGTATAGTGATGCCAAGAATATGCCAAATCATACTTGAGTTTGTCATCGCTCAAGTGGTCAATGCTCAGTGGTTTTCGGCGGTCAGCTAGGATCTTCTTCTTTTTCTCTCTTTCGGTCTGTTTCTTGGCACCTTTGCGTCCTTCACCCTTCAGTTTAGCAATAATTATAATATTAGTGAAAAATCTGCATCATATAACTTGACAAAATTCGGACATTTACAGCCTTAAATATGATGAACACTGACCCTTTGCTGTACGCCGCCGTACTGATGGGTCATGTTAGTGAGAGCTTTCTTCTTCTTGGCATCTTCATCGTGCTTCTTTCTCTGGTCTTCCTGCTCCTTCCTCTCTCTCTCTTCCTGTGAACAGTTTAGATTTGTAGGTTTCATCTCTGTGGTTCATTGTTTTACTTCAATGACTGGACAAATTCATTTGGTTTTGTAGAAATGATTCGACGGCATGGAAGATTAGTTTGACAATATTTTGGTAACATCCTTCACAAAGGTCATTCAAAAGTGTAAATTTGGGACTTTCTTTCTAGTTTAGTCTCATTGGTGGAAGTTGTTCCAGTAGGCAGCTGGTGTAGTTTGGCACGAGGACAGTATTTCAAAATATATAACTGCCTTTTAAATTTGTATGATCATATTTGGGGGTCCGTGGCATCTAAAAGATTAAAAGCCCTGCTTTGGCAGGTGTCTGTGCAGAAGATGGCAGGTGTTGACAGGAACTTACAGCGAGTCTGGCTTGACGTTCTTTCTCTCTCTCTGCTCTTACTCGCTGCTGCTCGGCTCTCTCTGCTCGCCTCTTCTCCTGTTAAAACACATATTTACATACTTCTCCTCACAAGTTTATGTACCTCTTGCAGGATCTGTTTATCTCATCAATGTAGTTTTGCCTCTTTTTTGATGTTTATATTTAACAAAATAAAATAATAAAGTACGTAAAGCTAAAAGAATTTCTATTTCTATACACAAAGAGCTGTATGACATTTAGATCAGAAATAAACGACGTTTATATGGAAACACTCACGATTCTGTTGACCAGAGCAATGAGTTCTTCTTCATCTTTCTGTCGTTGGAGGAAATGAGCCTCTATAAGAGATTGTAGTTCTGTTAAATCCTTCTCCTGACGCTTTTTTTGGATGTCCTACACACACGCAAATGATACAGATTACAGAGAGTTTGAAAGTGAGACGTATGCGTTTAAAGGGAATGTAACCGAGAGGAAAATATCCAACTTACATCAAAATCTACTTTGTCTCCCTCTGGGATCTTTGGTGCTTGGATATTTGATAGATACCTGGAAAAAAATAAGATTAAGACATTTAAAAAAGAAAATCTAAAACGGTTTAATCTGGATATGTAATAATGCATGAGAGAATAAAGGAACTTACTTTGGTTTGGATTTTGAGTCGTCCACTATAATGGGAGAAAGTTGTTTTAACAGAAATTTAGTAGAACAGTTACAATTTCACAATTTCTCAAATATTTTACCTTTAATAGAAATAGCATTGCTTTTATTTTATTTACACTATTTGTCATTATACTTTGTGTAAACAATATATAGCGATGTAAATAGCCACTGGCATTATGTTTAATAAGTAAATAAATATTGGAGTTAAATTATATATATATATATGTGTGTGTGTGTGTGTGTGTATTTTGCATACCTTCTTCCCTTTTATAAAATTAGATAAAACACACAAACACACAGACAAAAAGATTTATAAGTGAAAATACAACACACATTAATTAATTAATTGCAAGATTGATAGCTTTTTTTTTATCGTAACATATTATAATTTTTGCAAACTTATGAGTAAAACACTGTTACTCACGGAACCCCCTCGTCCATCACATCTTCTGTGTCAGACATGACTATGAACAATGTCAAAGATTGCATGCAGGATATATTAAGCAACAACAAACATTTTTATATGCAACACAAAATGCCAACAGACATCTTGCTTATTATTCCTATTTGAGGAAAGGGTTTGGGAGAATCCTGATTCATCTTGAATCTCTTACCTGGGTTGTTTCTCGATCTCAGTGATGGGGCAGCTCTCTTTTAGAGTGCGTTCGAGCACCGGGCCTCGCTCTCGAGGCTAACATACTAACATACCACGTGACCACAATGTGCTCTCATTGGTGTGTGCTGAAAGCCTTCATCTATTGTTAGACGGTGAGATGCATTTCATTGAAGTTCTAAAACCAAACATTCTCTTTGACCTGCTCATGCTCAGCCTTGTTTTGCCACCCCATGAAACCCAATCCATTCAAAAAAAGAAGCAGACGGCTTGTCCCAAATGACAATGAGTGCAGTACAGAAAACACGCAGAGGCAATGAGTACATGTATCGTTACTTTACTGTGAAAGCTTACTCGATAATACAATAATTGTACAGTTGTCGCGATCATCACTGACCGGTTGAACTGTTATAGTAGGAAATGTTTCATTGATAATTTGAAAGAGTTGAGCTATAGTACTACATACTTTATAATGCTGTATCTGTAAGATTTTTATTACTGCCATATCAGATGTATAGTGTTCATAGCATGAATTTGAGACTCCATATGGATAAAAGTCATATAGGCAAAAGCAGCATTAACAAAGCACAATCAAAGGCCTAAACCACAACATGTTGCAAAGCATTATAAATTCAACATGAGTGTAAATTCAACAGGTCATCTGAAACTCCACAGGAAGATGGGGGAAGTATTTTTACAAAATAAAATACTAAATCAAAGCTAAAAAGTCTTAATGCTGCAATAGGTTCAGTTTCGAATTTGCCATGTTTCCCAACAGAAAGCTGCTTGGTTTAAAAAGTGATTTCTGTGTGATTTTCTAGTGTGCTTCATACATTGCTACACTATTGAAAATAGACAATTACTAGTGTGACCAGATCTATTAGTTCTAATGGTAGCGTTTGTTGTATTATAATTGTTTATTATTTTATTATATTATTATTATTTTCAGATGTAACAAATCGTCCCATTGGAATTATAAGGTTCTATCTGACATTTTTTCTCAAAATTGAGTTATTCGAAAATTCTTATTCTGAAACAACTTATTTACATTATGTGATGTTTTTTTTTAAAGGGGTGGTTGATTATGATTTCACTTTTTTAACTTCAGATGGTGTGTAATGTTGCTGTTAGAGCAAAAACAATGTCTGCAAAGTTACGATGCTCAAAAGGTCAATGCAAAGGGAGATATTTTCTTTTATAGAATTCTCTGTTTAAGGACTACAACAAACGGCGGCTACGGACTACAACTGGCTTCTTCCTGGGTTAGTGACATCACTAACTATGAAATTTACATAAACCCTGCCCCCAAGAACAAGCAACAAAGGAGATGAGGCCATGTTGGGCTGCTTTAGAGAAGAGGAAGTGTTGTTGTAGTAGAGTGTTGTTACCATGCCGTCATTCTATGCGGACTGCTTCACAAACAACCGCCAATTCAACGCTGGATTTGCACAAAATATTAACATGATGGCACATGCTAGTCGATGAGTTGAATCAACTCCACAGCAACTACATAAATTTTTCCACTGACCATTAAGAAACATCCAGATGCTTTCTAAAATGTTGTAACTTCTTCCTGAGTCTCTCCATCAGTGTCTAACATTTTGGCTGCGAGATTGTGAGATTCTCCAGCTTTGTTGTTGAGCAGCGAGCTCTTCTGGAAAGGGGACCGGGAGCAGCAGCTCATTTGCATTTAAAGGGACACACAGAAAAACCGTGTGTTTTTGTTCACACCCAAATAGGGGCAAATTTGACAAGCTATAATAAATGATCTGTGGGGTATTTTGAGCTGGAACTTCACAGACATATTCTGGGGATGCCAGAAACTTATATTTAATCTTGTAAAAGGAGCATTATAGGACCTCTTTAATGTTGTGTACATTTTAGGACTTTTATTTAGAAAACAAAAAGGTCTACAAATCTGAATGGAATGCAAAAACTTTGAAGCTCATTATCTCAAAACTGCTCAGAATGCAGATAGAACCTTACAATTCCACGGGGACGAAATGTAAAATGTTTAAATAATTCTAATACATAAATGGGATTTTCATTAAAATTTGTTTTCATCTTATAGAGTTGTGAACAGCAGGAAAAAAATAATGCTAAATGCAAATGCAACTAACCATATTATCATGCATAGTTAGGATAGCAAAATAAATAAGCTTATCAATGTTTAAAAGGGAGGTGAAAACACTTTCCACTTAAACACTTGCGTCCAATCAAACTCGAGAGTGTTTTTGCGTAAATGCACCTGTCACTTATTGATGTTTGATGGTAATACTAATACTTTAATATGTATTATTGGGCGGTGTGACTCATGGTAACTGTGATAAATTTAAATGTTTGATTTTAAAGAAATATTTGTTTATTTTTGTATGATTTTTATTTTGTACTGTGTTGGGTTGCCACTTGTCATTAAATCTAGGTCCTGAAATTGCAAAATTGTGCACATTTTGTGGAAGCGTCTTCCATTTCAGCTGATCTGGGGTCATTCAGATGTCCTTATTTTCTTGTTCCTGTAGAACATAAGGGAATACGTTGTTAATGTGCTAATCAGTTAGCACAGAGACAGTGCAAGAGAGTTACATTTGCTCTATATACGTCATGTGTATAATTCAGCAGGCTTTTTCAACACTTCCTCAAATAAACAAAAGGAAATAGACGAGCCGTCCGCACCTGTTCCCAGTTAGTGAGTTAACACATTGGTGCCGTGACCCAGACGAAAACACATGAGTGACATAGTCAGAGGTTTCAAGTTGTACGACAACTGCGACAAATATCTAGTACATTGTCATCTATGTGACTCAAGTACAAGGTCAGCTGAAAGACCAGGGAAGAGAGCTGACACTAGCTTCTTTGCTAACTTCTCACTAGTACCTTTTAATTGATAATAATAAACCATAAAAACAGTATCCCTGTCAGAATATGTACTAGATTTGGGTGTTAAGGCGGTTAATGTGACATAATGTGATACTTTCATCCTTCCCGTAACTCTAAACATTAAACTGCTTTGCTGTGTGACATCATGGTAATCCAGTGATTCACGTCCATGCAGTGGCAAACAGAACAGCTGCGGCAGGGAATGTGACGCGTCACCGGCCCTCTGCTACACAATGCTACATGGAGGTGTTGGGTGAAATGAGCCCACTGGAATTATGCCTTACATGCCAGCAAGTACCAATGCAGAGGTACCAATGCAGGAGAACAAGGTCGGGGCTTTAAATATATCGTAGCATGATATGTGAACTAGATTTACAATCGCGTCGGCCAGTTAGAGTTATGACTTCAGACATTTGCTGTCACCGAGCCGTCAGTTAAAACACCTCCCACTGTTCCACCCTTTTTAGGGAGCAAATCTACTCAGTGGGGTGAAGATATTTTGAAAAATGTCTTTTTGTTCCAGTGAAAGTCAATGAGGACCGATGTTATTTTTTGGACCCCATTTGATTTTCATTATACGGACAAAAACAGTTGAAACATTCTTCACAATATCTCAAAATTATACAGATTTGAGGGTGAGTAAGTGAAGAGAGAATTTTCATTTTTGGATGAATGATCACTTTGACAAATGTAAAAAAAAAAAAAGTTAACTTTTGGAACTGAATGAGGGAGAGAAAAAAACAATTCACTCACCGTTTGTGACAAATTTACTCTTGGCTACAAACACCTGGGACAAAAATAAGTACAAGAGTGTGAGTCTTGAATTAGGTATTTTAAACATATTTAAGTTTTCATATGAATCTATACAATATGAAATATGAAAATGTATGATTTTTAGAAAAAAAAAAAAAGGTCCACCCCTAACCCCAGCCATAAACATAAATGTTACTGGGCCATTAGCAGACAGAACAAAAACATACAAATTTATATGAATTGGCATTATTATATGTAAAATATAATGTTATAATGTTTAATGTAATGTTATAAATTGCAATGAGATTGTGTTGTATTATTAAAAAATTAAACATGAGAACAGAAAATAAGCCCACACACTCGTTTGATCTTAATCTGACAGAATATTTTAGTCATAATACCCGAGAAGGGGATGATGGGATACAGGTGTGCTGATGGACCATTGTACATCCAACCAGTGTCATATACAGTATAAAATTAACCACTGAGAAGAACGGTCTTTTTGGAAACAGGACCATTGCTTGAGTTCATGAGGCCTGGGACAAATCTTTTGCATATATTCAGCTACTTAAAGACATGCTAATCATAAAAGTTACCTATAATTTGTGTAAATAATCCATAAAATCAACAGGTATCAGACACCATTTTGGTACTTCCTGTTATTTTTCACAATCTGTCAGTGTGATTTCTGGGCTGGTCAAAGGAAACAATCATTAAATGAAATAACTGACTTTGATGGATTGACACCTTATTATATTTCATCGCACTTAGCTCACCTTAGCAGGTGTGGAGCCCTTTGTTTCCCATGGGCCACGTGGTTTAGTGACATCAGCTGGCTTCTGGTCCTGTCAAAACACAAAATTACAAACCATCCTCCATTAGATTTGCATATATGTTATTAATGGATTTTTTAATATGTTTCTTCCATTAAAATTTACCTTTCTAGAGGGGGATTGAATAGAAGCAGAGGAAAAACAGCGGAGTATGACAGAAAATGGAAAATGAGAAGAAAAGGCCACTGCTGGAGGAGTGGGAAGGAGAAAGAGATAAAATCAGTAAATATAGCACAAAGTGTCAGATGATGAAACCATACAGAATGATTACCATATTACCATATATGTACTACAGTATTTTTATAGTACTTCAAGGTACTTCGATGAAGACAATGGTACTATCGTGGTACATGCCCAAAATGCCCAAGGTGCATGCCGTGGTACCCAACTTATGTGCTCGCTCTCGCTATATATATATATATATATATACACTCACCTAAAGGATTATTAGGAACACCAATTCACAGGGATTTCAATTCAATTTCTCATTAATGCAATTATCTAATCAACCAATCACATGGCAGTTGCTTCAATGCATTTAGGGGTGTGGTCCTGGTCAAGACAATCTCCTGAACTCCAAACTGATTGTCAGAATGGGAAAGAAAGGTGATTTAAGCAATTTTGAGCGTGGCATGGTTGTTGGTGCCAGACAGGCCGGTCTGAGTACCCCCCCCCCCAACCTTATTTCTTATATTTGCAGTCTTGTTAACTTTTTTGATGTATAGAAAGAAAAAAAAGAAAGCAAATATTTTAGTCGGGAAATGTTGTAATTCTTAAACCAAAATCAGATGGTCAAATGCAATACACTAAAGACTCACAGGAGGGCCACCCTGTACCATATATAAAAGAGAGTTTACTTACACAACCTGTGTAAAACCATCATTTAATGTTCCTGTTAAAGTTTTGCATTCTATGAATACACAGAAAATGTAGATATAATGTAATATATAAATGTAACCCTAATGTAAACCCTTAAAATAAACATAGAGCCATGAATGATAGATAGATAGATAGATAGATAGATAGATAGATAGACAGACAGACAGACAGACAGACAGACATGATATATAGACAAAATCAAGACTCACTGTTTTGGCAGGTGGTTTTTCTGGTTCAGGGACTGGTTTCGGTTCAGTGGGCTTCGGCTCTGGAGTCTTGGTTTTCCAGCTGTTAATGCGACCAGCCACGCCAATGTTCAGACCAGCTGTTTCCTGATAGGACAGTTAGCAGGAATTTATACTTCTGTTTTCCAACAAAGTAATCTTGCTTTCTACTAAAACAGTCTCTCTCCTCTTGTACCTTGGTAACCGCTGGGGGGCTTGCAGGGCTCGGGGTGGGGTTGACCACATTCCCCTTCTCCCACATACTCTTGATGCTCCGCAGCCCTTCGGCCACAGGTACGTCCACAGGAGATTTGGGTGATTTGGTCACTTCTTTGGTCTGGCGAACAGATAAAGAGTCTCATACTAAGTCATAAACGAGAGATGGCCGCTTTAGCGTTCACTTTTCCTCACCTGAACAGCAGAAGTGTACTGCTCCAGTCTGTTTCCAATCTTGCAAACTAAAGGAGTGTGTGACGTCTTCACTGGACTGGGAAAAATAAAAAACAGTATCAACGCACACTATCCCAGAACCCAGTGTGTGTTCAACTTTTGAGTAAACACATACTATAAAATTACCTTTTTAGAGCAGATTTGTTCAGAAATTCTGCTTTCTCGCCAATCTGTCAGACAAATGAAACAAATATATGAGGCATGTTAAGTGAATCACATAAAGCGTGTTACTATAATACCGTGTACAAAAACACGGTAATACTGTGGTGCTTTTTTCTAAGTGACACTAGAATAGAGCCACTGACTTTTGCAGAGGCGCCCTTTGGAGCGATGAATGGTGCTTTGCTCCCTTCTTTTGACTCCTCCTTCTGTTTTTTTTTCTCAGCTGCCTCTGCTCTCCTTCGCTCTATCTCTTCCTTCATCTTCCTCCTCTCTTCCTGTTGATTGTATCGCAGAGAAGAAGACAAAAAAAAGTGTTTAATGAGGTGTTGAAACCACAGTACTTACATTTTAAAACAGTAAAATCCGGCAATTTCTCTCTCAAAAAAATTCTTTCATCAGCAGCAACCAATGAATTCTGGGGTAGGCTAGGCCGTGAAGGATCCTTCTGTTGTATCCTTCATTGCCCAGGAAGGAAGGAATGACGCATTTCGAGGCCACTTTAGAAGGAGCCTTCGAATTGGCACAGCCTTCTTTACGCCACTGTGATGCAATCGACCTTCCAATGCGGCCTTCGAAGGATGCAGCCTCTGAATTGGGATGCAGCCTCTGAATTGGGATGCAGCTTAAATGACGCAATGATTGGCTCTTGTATTCAGAAGGCGGGACTTTTTCCAGCATATTGTGCGTTGCACTTTCTCCCATTCATAGTAATATGAGTGCATCGTCTTTGTATATCTAAAGTCTCTGGTATACTTTGAAAGGCTATGTGTTCAACTGTGCAAGTACACTAAAAACTGAAGTATACTTTGTGCTTTAGTGTCATTTAACCTGCTTAGATTTAAATTCTGGCACATTTGATGTATTCCAATTCACATACTATTTTTACCAGGTGGTATGCCAGAATAGGACGAGCATCCCAAATATTTTTTGAATTTCTAAATCAAGAATTTGTATATGCGTTTTAGGCTAATCTGTTGAGCAGATTCTTAAACATCTTAAACATTGGCCATTATGTTCATGCACTCAACGGATATGTCTGATTGGTTACAATGATCAACACTTCAAAAACATTCTTGGAGTGTTTACACAGATATACACTGGAGTGTTTTAAAGCAGGCTTCTATCAGTGGATATGTTAGGTGTATCTGTATAAGCCTTCTGTGAATGTTTTTGAAGCATTGATCATTGTAGCCAATCACAGACATATCTTTTGACTGCGTGAACACAATGGCCAATCAGAGGTGTTTAAGAATCCGCTCAACAGGGCTCAAAATGCTAGGGGGAAATGCAGGTATAGTCAAGATTTGGTACCGAAGTCAGTATTTTTGACAACCCTGCTATCAAGTTAAAGTTAAATACTGCCATACTGTCTAAATAAGTACATACTTTCCAATCAGCAGAATTAGTATGTAAATTAGCATTTAGCCATACTTGTAACTTTCTTTTCTACCTCCTCTTTGGCTTTCTTTTCTGCCAGCTGCTGTTTCTTCTGCTTCTCCTCCTCCTCCAGGATCTTCTTCCTCTCCTCCCTCTTCTTCTTCAGCTCCTCCAGTTCGGCCTCGGCTATTTGTTGCTTCTGCTTCATCTTCTCCAGCACCTCGCTGTCCGTCTCGTTCCGCCGGCGCTTCAGCTCCTGCAGCTTGCGTTCTGCCTCCAGCTTGGCGATGGGATCCTGCTTCTCTGTTTCAGGTGAACGCAAGCTGGTTGGACTAAAATGTGAAGAAATATAGCTTTATACTCATTGTGGCTCTCCGAAAACAAATGGAATCAATTGTGACAAATTAATCTCTCTGTGCCTTAGTGTCTTCTCTGGTTTCTTGGCTTTGGCGGTGCTATCAGCTACATCTTGCTGCTTTGTTGACACTTTTAGCTTTGAATGGAGAAAGAATGAATGAACTTTATTATTTTATTCTCAGGTTGAGCTGCCTTCTGTCAAACACAAACGTCCAGAGCTGTGATGCTATTTGCACCATTAACTTACTTTGTCACGTAAAAAGGAAGGTTTTGGCTTTTCCTCCACAACCTAAAGAGACAAAAACAGGCACCTTCATTTCTGTTATTAGATTTAACAAGTGATTTTTCTAGCGTAGCATTCATGGGTATTGCATGGAGAATTGACCACACTGCATGCAAATTTTACACAGCAAAAATAGAGCAGTCTTGACACAAATATTGCATTTCCAGAACTGCATATACATGTATACAGCAAAGTGATATGTGACCGTAAATGGGTTAATCCTATGAAAACATGTCCAAGTGACATTTCACCGCAAAATCAAAAAGGAAATAAAATAATTAATTAATTATATTTTGCAAGAAAACTATGCTTATTTTTAGGATTTTTAAGATTTTCTTTCTTTTTTTTTTTGTTATTCTCAATGGTGATTCTCAATAAAACAATAAAATCTTTCACTTTATGGTAATGAGAATGAAAAATTTAAAATATCCTTTATAGGGGTGAAATGACCAGGACATGTTCTTCACAGGATTCATGAGATTCACACTGTGTCCATCCAGTCAAACTGAAAAGCACATTAAAAGCGTGAGCTGTGCATTCATCAGCGATTTCTGTGCAATACTTCTGGTGAATACCTCCTCTTTCTTTGATTTGACTTTTTCTTCAAGTTTGACCTTCGTTTCTTCAGCCTCTTTCTTCCATTTAGGCTTTTCCTCAACCTCTTTCTTTGGAGTCACAGGTTTCTCCTCAACCTTCCTCTTTGGTGTTGATGGTTTTTCTTCAACCTCCCTCTTCAATTGTGGTTTCTCCTCTTCTTTCTTTGGGGTTTTGGCCTTCACCTCAACTTCCCTAAATGATTTTTTTGGCGTTTCTTCAACAGCTACATGGGGTTTCTCTTGCTCTTTCATAGGTTTCTCAGCCTCCTTCTTCTCTGGAGCTTCATCTTGAATTCGAACCTTCACTTCCACAAGTTTTTCTTCAGATTCCTTTACATGTTTCTGCACCAGCTTTTCCTTCTCAATCTGTGGTGTAGCTGGCTCCACTATGACTTCCACCTCTATTTTATCCTCTTTTGCTGGTTCTTTTCTTGATATCATACTTTCAGCTTCTTTCTTTTCTAAATCTACACTTGCTAAATCTGCATTTGATTGTTCTTTAGTCTCTATATTTTCACTGACAGATTCTTCCTAAAAATATAACAAGTCATTTCAAATCATTTCAGACAAATAAATCAATTGAAAGGCTTTCACCAATTTTTTTGTTATAAACTCAATTTTTAAAAAACTCATACCTTATTTGGTACCTCTGGTTCTTTGGGTTTCTCCTCCATGGATTCCTTTAACAAATGAAGTGTCAGAATAAACTAATAATGCAGACACCACATGGAATGCATGGCTAATGTACTGAACCTTCATCATGAGTCGGAATGACAGCAAAATGTTGAGGAAATTACCTGTTCTTTGAGGTAGGACCTCTGTGGCCTGTCTTCCTCTTCTGGTTTGTCTATCTTCTCAGAAGATTCTTTGGATTCATCTGCTGCTGTGAATGGCATCAGATCCTCCTTTACTGTGATTGCCTCCTCAACCTCCTCATTTCTTTCCACTACCTGTTCTTCCTCTTTCATCTCTTCCTTTTCCTTCCAGGAATTGGTTTCTGTTGAAGGAACATCATTTTGGGAGGACTCTTGTTTGCCGTTTCTACGACTTGGCTCGTCCTCTGTGGCGGTGGTGACAGTTTCATCCGTGATGGTGGGATCAAGTTCCTTCTGTCTCTCCAAAGCCTCCTTCATCCTTTTCTGTCTCCGCTCCTCTCTCTTGGCGATCCTTTCCAAGAGAGCCTGTTCATCATCCTCAGTTGGTGCAGAACTAGTGATCAATGAGGACGTCTCTGTACTGAAAACAACACCATTATCAGTGTAGCCAAATGCTTTTTGAGTTATGAAAATATTTTCAGGCTTTGGTAAAGTTTATAATTAATTTTTTTCTTTTTTTGTTTAATTTTAGCATTTACAAATTTACATTTTTTTTTAAATCCAAACATTTGTAAAGAAACTTTAGAAACTAAGTATTGTACATTTTTGTAAATAAATTCAGGCACAATTTATATTTTTCTACAAATGTAATTTCAAGCATTTAAGCATAAAACTTTAGGTCAAAAGCTTTTCATTTTCAAAGTTTTTTTTTTTATGTAGTATAAAACCCAAACATGACATGCGGACAAAAATATATTTGTTATGGCCACAAATTAAAATTTGTTCCCACGACTTAATAATTCATTCCCTCATTTTAGTAAGGCATGGTCATGTTGCACTCATTCGTTCCCTGGTTTTTATTTAACTAAAACAAGGAAACAAATTATTACAACGTGGCTACGATTTAGTAAACGAGGGAACAAATTAATAAAATGAGTTAATTAGTCCATAATTAATGTATGGTCACAATATTTATATATTTTCCTGCATAAAATAGGGCTCTATAATACAACAAAATGCATGAAAAACTGATTTTGGATGGATCTACCTGTTGGTTTCTGCTGTAGAGTTATTCGAATCATCATTCTCCATATTGCGCAGGCGTTCCTGACGGGCTCGTCTCCGACGCTCCCGGGCCGCTTCCTCATCATCATCATGAGAGTTCATCCTGTAGGCGGTGGGACACAGACATTTGAGGTAAGACTCTCACTCTTCAGTATGAATACATGCTTCTTGGCTCAGCACTGCAAGAGCATGTGGGAAAGAAAAATCACCCTGAAAAGGTCAATAATGTTTATACAACCAAATGTGAGCTAGAATCTACAGAGAGTCTACTAAAAAATATGATCAGATTTTTGAGTTAAAAGTTTTGAATCATATGTGCTTTTTAAAATCATTTATTTATGTATTTGAAACATTGGCCATTCATGGTTATCTATAATATTTTGTATTACTGAAAAAAATATTTTAAATATTTTTTGAAAGTAAAAAGTATAAATTATCATATAATTTAAGGTGATAATCTATATTATCTTCAACAATATATGTACTTTAACAATAAAGTACTGTTACAAATTTTGAAAAAATAAAATAAGAGTCATTTTGTAATTATATATATATATATATATATATATATATATATATATAAACTGTACTAAAATGTATTACTATGGAAAGGCCACTTGTAACTTACATCCTCTAAATGTGCTTCAATTGACAATATTTATCACATTCATAGCATTTAAATGGTATATATGTTACATGTCACAAAACATGGCAATGAAATGCCAGTACAAATACTTTTTTGTTGTACCATTTTTAATACCCTGAGATTCATGTAAACAGTTTCTAGTGTTTATTTATGTTTGGTTTACCAGCTTGCTTAAGATACCGGTCAGACCCGAAAACCTCAACTGTAATGAAATCTTTGAGGCATGGGAGTATACAGAGAGAGGTTTGGACTGCAATCTGAGGGGAAAGCTTTGTTAGCATCCTAGCGTCATGGTAAATTAGCCAGATTGTAAACTTAGATGCCAAATGTGCTTTTTCCTATCAGAGTTGCCTCATTGTCGGTCTCAGATGTTGGACCCACAATGTCGGGCTCAAATTCTCCCTCTTGCAACTGAAGTTGAGTGATTCCGGCCTGGCTTGAGTTTGCCATGGCATGTTGGTGTTTATAAGGCAGTGAGAGCACTTGAAATGACCAATTGATGGAGGATGGGTTTTATTTTTTCCCCTTCTCCTCTTCACTTCCCTTCCCAATCATTTGCAGATGTTGTAAATGCTAGAGAGAAACCCATAACAGGGACCGCAATTTTGTTTCTCCTTTTCGAGACCAAAAGCGGAAATCCGAAACAATCCAGTCCTCTCAGGGAGTTCCATTTGAAAAAGGTCATCCAAAAAGACAGTCAGATGGAGTATCTGTGATTTTCTTGGAAGAATACAGCATGTCTTCTGTAAGAAGTGTCTCTGGATGAATACAATAGCTTTCAGACCTCCAGTGCTGCAGATGAAATGCAGGGAGAGATGGAGGGAGAAAGCTCACACTCTTGACAGATACTGAAATATTATGGCTGAATCTTGGAATAAAAGCAGCAGACAAAACATTCCAAAGTCTGTGGAGTTTCCTTAACCTGCAGCAAAGAGACTCGCACACTGTACTGACAACCCTTTAAAAGACTGCGTTTCCCAACAGCATCATAAACCTAAGGGGATCGCAGTGACTGTTGGTGCAACTGGGTTCTACAATATACTAGTCAAAAATACATAGCTGTGCTAGTTTCATGCATCTCATTTCACTCTGTAGTATCTATCATTTCACATAATATTTCATGTTCATTTATTATCGTGTACAGTAAGTATGTCATGATCACAAAATAAGATGCCTCTGCTTAATAACAGGACATCATACCACTACATGTTCAAATGATGAATATTATACTGTAAAGAAATTCATAGTTTTAAAGGTAAATGAATGTACAAATTGTATAAAATAAAGAAATAAAAGAAAATAAAGAAATAAATACAATATTCTATTTAACAGTAGAATAAAAATAAAATACATTTTTATGTGTGGTTTATTCATGATTCATAATATTTCAATATTAGTTTAAAATATTTTTTTTTTTTAAATTTTACAAAGAAAAAATATATAATTTACAGTGAAAATCTATATTACATTCAACAAGACAATACATTACACTTTCAATAAAACATCGGGTAACACTATTTTAAGGTGACGTAGTTACTATATGTACTTACTACAGTAATAACAGTAAATTATGCATAATTACAAGTAACTAACCCTAAACCAAACCCTAACCATGACTCTGTAGTAAGTACATGTAGTTAATTAATATTACTCAGAACTAAATGAATTAGAAGCCACACACCATTTCTTTGACAGTCTAGTTGATACTTGGATGTTTGAAAATTAAATTGGACAGAATTATGACGGCGACATTGTTCTGAAGTGGTAATAAAGTGAGCAAACACATTCAGAAAATATGCTGATGCATCTGGGAGCTGTTTAATCAAGGACAAGAGATTTATTGGCGGTGCCATGATCACTTCCTTTGACATAAATATGCGGGTTCTCTCCGTTGCTGTTTTGAACTGGAAACCATGACAGGCAGCTGGGATTTGGGGGAGTTTAATTCTTTAGCATCAATAATTTTCATCGAGAATATTTCTTTTCCAGATATGATTCCAATAAAGTTTGTTTTCTCCACTACAAAGCCAGTGGATGTGGTAGAAATGCCTTGAGGTTACTTTCTTGAGACTCATCCATCTCAATAAAGATTTTCTCTGGGTCATTCCAGCACATATGCATCGAACAGTTTCTGAGAGCAGACTGAAATATGACATTGTGCAGCAGAAGTGAAGGATTACACAGAAGAGAAATATATTGCCCTCACTCAGAGTTTAACATGCACACAATAAAGGAGAAAGTGTCACAATTCATCATTTCTCCAGATGAAAGGCTTTTATTAAGTAAGGCATTGTGGATTTGGCTTGGGTATCAACTGGATTTGAAAGTGATTTTTAGTAAAGATTTGATTTCCTTTTTAGACCAGATTGTTGCCACAATGAAACTTAAAAGTGATTGTTTTTAATTTATCACTTTTTCATAGTTTATTGTACTGAGACCACCGGGTCAAAGACAAATAAGAGCATCTACAATAATGCAAAGGAAAAAAATATTTTTACATTCAAATTTGTTTTATATGGTTTTTAATGATTAATTAATCAGCACATTGTGTAATTCATTTGTAATTATTAATAATTAGGGCTGTCAAACGGTTAAATCTTTTTACTTGGTGTGCTAATTAATCAAATTAATCACAAATTAATTGCACATCAAATTTGGTTTATAAATTACCCCGAAAAGATAAAGTCATTATTGTGTTAAATGAGAAAATCATCAAATAGACATTACAAAAAGTAGCTTTTGATATATTATATAAAATATAATAAAAATATATACTAAAAAATATAAATATATATTTTATTATATTTTATAAATATAATAACAGTAAAATATTATTCTTAAAAATTTATTCATTCAATAATGTTCATTATGATACCAGCAGAGCTGTGATTTTTGACTTTATGCCATCAAAAAATAACGAATTCTAAGTATGAAATTAAAAACATTCTTATCATAGAGGAAGCGTCAGTCTTTCTATATGAAATATATTTTTCATGTATATATAATAAATTAAAATAAATCAAGAGTCTTATCCTTCTTTATGTGAATATTTATCACAAACACTTTTGTATAAAGAGAAAAAATCTCACTGTAAACACTGTAATCTTCTAAACCATAAATATTACAATTACAGAAAACATGGAAAGTGTAAGACTAACAGTGTATGTTATCATTAGAGCATCTTCCGCCGCCTCGCCAAGAACAGCATCCATTAACCACAATTACACAAACAATACAAAACTGTTCATGTGCATTCCAAGCCATGCTAAAATATGATCAAATGTGCTGACAGTCATGTGTAACGCTATACTGTCATCTGTTCTCTGGAATGAGTATCACCTCTAACATAGAGAAGTAAAGCATCTGTCAGCTCAAATAGTACACATCTGCGGATCAGTCCTTAAATGGAGCTCTGGACAGTGGGAGTTATAGAGGGACGGAGAAACTGCAGTTCTCAGTCTTTGAGTGGGCCAAGTCATCTTGAACTATAAACACTCCGAACAAACCTGGCCTGCCAAACCCACAGCGCACATTACCCATGCTAATACAAACCTTTTATGTATTTCAAGAATTAATGTGAAGAGAATAAAGTTTTAAATGACCATTTTAAATGTCCATTCTTTTCATATTACACAAGAACGTTGATGTTTGTTGCTAAACAGTTCCTGAAATAAAGATGGATTTCCAAAGAAGGCTTGTGTAAAAAACAGACACACATGAATAAATCTAATCTGGTTTAAACAAACCCAGTGTAAATACAGAATAATTGACATTTATTGTGTACAAAAGACCAGTAATGCAATAGCATGCTATTTCTCTTTTCTCTTCCTTAATCAGCTGCATTGTATCCACTTAAAGTAACATGAAATCATGTGTAAAATCTTACACAAATAAGTAGGTTAGTTTTACAAAATGAAGAGGTCACCGTTAAAAAACTATTTAAAGAAATAATTTATATTAAATTAAGCCTGTTTTATGACTTTTTTGCCATTATTCTTAAAGGTGATTCTCACAGGAAAATTATGGTAACACTCCAAGAACTCCATTGTTTTATTGTTATATAATATTTCCTGTGGTGAACTTATAATGTTAGTATGATTTTTTCTTTTTTTCTTTTTTTTTTTTACATAATTTAGAAATAAAAGGCATTTTCCTACCCTGATTTTAGCCCTTTGATTTGAATGCTCTATTTGAAGGTGCATGTCTACTGTGAGAATTCAGTGAAAAGCAGTGCTGTGATTGGCTAACATCTTTGCAAATGAAATAGCTAAAATTATTCTCTCTAAAACTTTTAGCATGTTTTTACTATTACAGCTCTCAAGATTAACTAATCATGAAGAGTGTTGATTATAGCATTACATTTAGATCTATGGAATTATATTTAGATTATATTTAGGTTGCAGTGATGATCATTTTAACAGTTTACAGAGCACATGAATGCAGGGATCTCGTCATTGCAACTCGATTTCTGCACCCTAACAAATGCTTTCATCATAACTAACAGTGCAAACACAATGTAAATATGAAATTCATTTATTATAAATGGGAGTTTTTCCAGAGCTCAGTCACTGATAAACTTGCGCTGTTTGATTGACAGCTTCTCCAGTGAAAGGGAGCGTTCTTTAATTGCTTTCTATATATAATTTAATCACATTTTAAATAACAGATTATTTTCATCCTACTAAGAGAAACAATGTGAAGTTGACCGTTTAGTCACTGGTTTGATTTACTGACACAAAGAACATCTGACTGTACATGAATCATTACATATCAGAAATAAGAATAATTAGAATTAACATGTTGTCGCATTACTGTCAAGTCCATATAGTAAAAGTCTGTTTGCAAAGCCTGCCTCAAAATTGTGACTGATTTACCAAAGAATCCACAATGAAATGTACTGAATACAAATAAACTATGCTCAACTGAGACATTCACATTGTTGAAAATAACCACCTTCCTAGCATAAGGATCCTTTGGAAGATAATGTTATTTTTAGCTCAGTGAGTGATCCTGTGCTCTTATCTCCTTGTCATCTAACACGATGGTGGGCCAAAGTTGCAATGATTTTCTTCTGCAGATGTGGTCTTTTGTCGCATTATTATGTAACAAACAGGCACATTCAATTATCTGGGTTTGGAGTCAATAAAAGCTGTTTTTGGACTAACAAAGAAGTTTTCAGTTCTGAAACTTACTCCGTTCTCAGTTCATGATCCCTTTAAATAACAAAAAAAAAACATATACAACTTTTGATTTTAATTATGTATAAGTAAATGTTAAAATGAACATTAACTAAGATTAATAAATGCTTTATAAGTACTTTTTCATATAAGTATTTTTCATTGTTAGTTCATTGTCTCGCCCCCATTGACTACCATAGTAGGGGAAAAATACTATGGTAGTCAATGGGGACGAGATCTGCTTGCTTACAAACATTCTTCCAAATATCTTCCTTTGTGTTCAGCAGAACCAAGAAATTCATACAGGTTTGGAACTACTTGAGGGTGAGTAAATGATGACAGAATTTTCATTTTTTGGAGAATTATCCCTTTAACTAATGCAAACAATTGGAACCTTAAAATTGTCAGGGTTACGTCTATCTGTTTATCTGTTCTCTGGTCCTGTCATTTGTCACGTGATCCTTGTTTTGAGTTTCTCAGTCCTCCTTTGTTGCCATAGTCACCTTATTAGTTCATTTGCGTCAGCTGTGTCTTCTAAATAGTTATGTCTGTCACCTGTGCCCCGCTCATCACTCCTCATGTGTTCCTGTGTATTTATACCCTCTGTGTCTGTCCAGTCCTTGTTCGTCGTTAACGTTCACTATCCTGATCCTGATGGTGATTAAACTACTTTAAATCAAGCCTTCTTTGTCCGTGCGCTGTTCCTGTACACACACACCCATGACAATTATAAAATATTACCAAAACTACTAATACAAGTGTATTTTTATTTAAATCAGCATGAATTGAGCAGTACAACATAGTACCATTATTAAAAAAATAATTTATAATTTAAATAATATATCATACTTTTTCATTACAGTAATGATAATAAGATTTAATATAATATTTTGCATTACAACAATGATGATTTGAGAAAAATATGCTTTATTTCCTTTATTATGCTTTATTTGCTTTATTATGTTTTGCGGTAAAACTTTGAGGTTTGAGCTAACAAGTGCACGTCCCATCTGCCAGTCAAACAATTCTTTGTCCGAAAGAAACCATTACACTCTTAAAAATGTCTATCCAGTGCGTGTCTGTCTAAAATCAGATATTATCTGGATTTACTCGACCGACCCGTCAACTGAAACAAAGAACCGTAAACATAGGAAGACATTTACAAGCATGTCAACCTTTATAAGGAATAGAGAGGCGAGCAGAGGCACTGTTGTTTGGATCACGCAGACACAGGCCTCTCCAACTTGGCCAGAGTATTACAGACAGCACTCCTGTGGCTTAAAATAGTATTAAACTCATCATCGGGATGACAGTGATCTGAATTTTATTGCATCATCAAAAAATGATAAATGATAATGAAATCGATTGACAGCAAATTCAATGTTTCAAAAAATGAGGTAAAGACAGTCTCAATTAACGCGTGTAACTTACTTCTCTGCCTCCTGCTGCATTTCTTCTCGCTTTTGTCTCCGTAACTCTCTGCGACGCTCGAAATCAAAGTCCTCGTCCATGATGAGTCACACAGAGCTTTTTGGGTGCAATCTGAAAGAGAAAACGAGTCAGACAGTGTGGGATTTATAAAGATCTGAACTGTCCTGATCACTCTAATTCAAAGTCAAGACGGCCCCTGTCAGCTGTTTGGCTTAAAACTTACCAAGACCACAACATTCCAGTTTCTTGATCCAATTTCCCTGGAACAACTACCAGGAAAGGCAAACTTTGCCACACATTCTACTTCACCACTAATCTTCTGTACTAATGGAAATAATATTTTCTCCCACTTTCTTTTTTCTCTCCTTTCTCCATATAATATTTGCATTTATATATAATTTATAATAAATTATAAGTCTGCAGGGGCTTCATATATGTTCTGTATCTTTTATATACATTTTTTCATATATAATTTTCTGTCTTGATGTATAGAATTTATTAGTCTTTGGCCATTTTTGAGATAATTAAAATAAATCATGTTTTTATGTTTTCTGATTGTTTGCCCAATACATTGCTAAACAGCTTCTTAACAGAGCTAAGGAAGTGGCAAATTTCAGTTAAACAGTGCATATTTGTTTACATTCCCTGAAATAATGAAAACTGATGCAGTAAAGGCGAAGCCAAAAATCATATTGTGCCTGAAGGGTAGAGTATTTTACAAAAGAGAGTTTCCTGAACAGAAATCGGCAAAGACCCAAGTGCCTTCACCGATATAAACAAAAAACAGTTCATTGTTGGTATTAAATATAAAGTATGATAACTTGGTAATTCAGTATTTTATCACAACTAGGAGCTCCAAACAGAATTTGCGAAAATTAGGGGTGCATATCTAGGCTGCCACACATACTTTGCATCCACCAATCACCCACAATCCTTTGCACACATTCCAAGTCACGGAAAATAATTAATGAGAAAATTAATCAGCACTGAGCTTGTGACGTTTCATTACAATATGTGTTGCAATACAAAAAAAATATTTCGGAGATTCGTTAAATTAATTACATAATGCTAAATTATCTGTTATGTAAGCCACAGAGAGACCACACACTGTCATCCACATTGCATTAATAGAATGTCAGTTAATATAAAGATCTTTAAAATAAAAAGTATTTTTCCACAACTAATTTTAATAGTATTTTCGTGCCGTGACCATGGGCCGGAAACATTTGCTATGACCATCCACACTTAATAGATAGTAGATAATAGATACTTAATAAATAGTCTACTTCTAACGTTTAATGCTAAGGAGGGCTGCATCCGAAATGACATACTTCCTTACTATATAGTAGGTGAAAAACAGTATGTGACAAAATAAGTATGTCCGGATTCACAGTACTCATAAAAGAGTAGGCAAAAAGTACCCGGATGACCTACTACTTCTACCCAGTTTCGGAAGTGTGCATGCAATGGACCCTTTACTGTCCCATGAGGCCACAGGAGAGGATCTGTGAACGAATGGCAGTGACGCGACGCAACTAAAGCTGGTAGGTCACGTGATAAGGGCGACATGGCGAATGTACTACATTACTTTAAAGGGTTAAAACTGTTTGTTTTTTTTATTCTTGTTTTAAAAATAGCTTATTGAAATATATAATTAACACATTTTAAATTGCATTAATAAATGCCTGTTTCTTTTCTGTCTATTTGCTAATTGCTTGTGTTTGTCAAATGCTTTTCAGAGTTGAAAAATGCCATTTGACAATTCACTTGTAGGAGCAACAAATCAATTTTCGACTCAATTTTAAGAGCCACCCCCTCTGCCACTTGCCAGTCAAAGTTCGTCGGGCTTTTTTATTTAAAAATGATTTATTAACTTCTTGTTATTTAATTGCATTTTAAAACACTGATTCAAATTGAAAACGTTATCCTTCATTTTATTTTTAAATGTCCCTCCTATTCCTCCATAGTCTTGAAGACTTTGAATGGGGTTCAAGTTGATCAGAGAGCACTTCGACATCCGTGACTAGGAACCTGCTTGTATAATTCTGTTAAGGATTTTATAGTTGTCTCTCTGTAAGACACCGGCCTCCATTTTACACTATAATACCTTTGCATCGATGTGGGAACAATTAGGTTGGTGGTGTCACAAAGCCTGTTCTGTGTTCTTCTCTCCATCACATGTGTGGAGTGCTGGGCTAGACAGAAACCGCCCAGCAGGCTAGAGGTGAGTGGACTTGTTGGACGGCTGCTTCCACCAGTGCTGCAGGCGTGTTTGGTTTGGCTCTCCTCCAGAGGCAGAGGAACAAGGATTTTGCACCAGTCCAAAGAGTCTCCATATGTGCATAAACTGAAAAAGTCCTATAATAGTGACCTCATGAGAGGGCTCTCTGGGTGATAGACACATACGGCTTTCCTGAACCCTCTTAACCCCTGCCTACAACCCGTCACATCTGTCAACAGAAGGCTGATGTGTTTTGACCACTGAGTTGATGTATTGCACCTACGCGTAAGACAATATGTGAGCAATTTTCTATATTTGCATTGGGCTTTTTGAATAACTTGATGTGAGAATGTTTTGGTGACCCTAGTGGCAAATTAGAGAATGGATCAAATTTCAATTGAACACTTTTCACTATATTCATCAAATGCAACTTTTGCCAGTTTTACAAATTTGTGCAATTGTCTAGTAAAAGAACCAGTGGACAAGAATTGGTACATATAAACCTTGGAAGAAAAGGCCATTTAATTGTTAAAAAATTAAGGGGTGAAAATGTATGCATGAGTTTCCAGCAATTTAAGTCCTTGAAATCTTTCATTTAGAAAATATTTCATTAAGTGGGGTCGATGTAAGTACAATTTAAATGACCAGCATTACAATGTGAGTGGTTATATTAATTTAGTAGTATTATTATATATATAATATATATATAATAATATATATATATATATATACACACATTAAAATGTATTAATATTAAATATTAGATTTCTTTAGTTTACAAAATAATAACATTTAATATTAGATTTCTTTCATTACATCAAACAAAATCTGAACAAAAATGTTAAATTTTATTTATATATGAATAAATTTAAATGTATTAGCGTTGAATTATATAATATCATATTCTATAAAAACTTAAAGGCCAAAAATGGCGAAAACTTCTTTATTTGCACTGTTTATCAATTTTAATGAAAGAATTGTATGTGCTCAAAAAAGAAGAGTCTATACATTTTTGATATACCTTTTTTGGTCTGATTGCATTTTTTCATTATGCGGACAACTTCGGCTACTTGGTTACCATAATATTGTTTAAATTGTAGACAAAGTATGATATAAATTTCAGTGATAAACCTACCCTTACAATAACTGTTATTAATAATACAAAAATGCAGTAAAGTATAAAAAAGTATATCTATAGGGTATAATCTATAGTTTTCACCAAAGCCCTGGAGCTGTCAAAAGTCTGTCACCCGGCAAACTTTTGCTGAAAAATAAACATGAATTTCTCAGTCCAGTTAACACAGAGAACGACTAAAGATTGTTTATTTACATCCACCGACATTGTTGAAAATCAGTGAAGTTATATAAACCTACAGAAGTTACAGACCGCTTTTGGGTAGAGTGGGCATGTTACACATTTCCCAGACTCCCTTTCAATGTCCAGTCTTCCTACCACAAGGTATCATCAAGTCCACAAATCGTTTCCACATGACAGAGACGGAGAACATATTCTAATTTACACATCTGTGACTGATTCCAGGTCCTGGGCAATTTGCCTTCTTCATGGTTTTTATTCTCTACCCAGAGTTGGACTATAGACTACTATGACCAACATAATGCTTTTGCTCTAAAGCACAAACACATGAAAAAAAAAAAGCTTATGAAATGAATCTCACTAGGACTTTTACAGTACAGACTGACAATGATGTCCAAATGCATTAAAAAGATTTATATACCGTATCTTAAACCCGTAATGGAAGCCTGTGTGTCAGGAAGTCAGCATTTAGGAGCCAGAGCAACCACCCAGGTAAGGCTGGGTGAAGCCGTTTACAATGACATAACGAGCTGTCTTGTGGGTTTTCTATAAAGCTTTATTACGTGCGGACAGGACAAATGTGTGGAGCCAGAATACACATCAGGGTGGGATCTACATCCTAGCCAAAACCAACGAGAGCAGTGCAAGATGCTAAAACAATTTTGTAGTCACTGATAGTACCTGCTTTCCATTTGATTTATTCACTTATTCAGACCTGTAGTGCACGAGAAAGGATTATTACATTAGGATTTACCATATATAATTCTATAGTGCTATAATTTCATCTCTCATGCATCCCTCTGTGCTCTATTTCTTTTCATATAATAACATCATTTCAAATGAAATGAACATTTTATGTAAAATATTTTTAAAGGCACAATATGTAAGATTTTTGGATTAAAATGTCCAAAAACCACTAGAGCAATGTTATATATTTAGTTGACTTACATTATCCCAAATGTTTAAATCCAGAGAAATAAGCAATTTTAATGAGGGAACGGACCATATCAATGACATCATACCCTCAGTTTCCGGTTTAATTTTGTAGAAACTATGGAAACAATAAAGATGCTTAAATATATTATGTGTTTTATTAAACAGGTGAGCAACTGTTTGGATGGACAAATTCATCAACAGAAATACAGCGCAACATAGTAAGTCTTACTTTTTAAATATCATTTTCTTGACTTACAGCCAGCACCATGTTTTACTAGGGGTGTGCGATAATATCTTAATTGATGTTTTAAATATATGCCAAATCCTATTATCAAGTATTTCACTCATTTTTAGAATTTTTTTGTGATGTGATCTCTTACACAGAATAAGGCAGTAAAGTGTTTATATTAGTCTTGTTTAATCAGTCAAAGCGTTTCAATCTTCTGTTTATTCAGCTACAGCGTTATCTTCTTCTGCTGCAGGGCATATTTAGAGTTTCTGCGCAAGAGCGCCCTCTGGCTTTCAGTTGAAGAAGCATTTACTACTGATCACAGAGCAGTACAGCTCTGACAAGCTGCGCGTTAAATAATCGCAGCCTTTTACCAAACCGCGTGTGATTTAAACGTGATAAATCGTGCAGCCCTAATATGAAGATTATGAAAAACTTATTATTAAGAGCAAAATCAAAAACACACACGCAACAAAAGTTGGCCAAATCATTTAGCAAGAAAGTTTCTTACGACAGTAAAAGCGACAGATGGAAAGATATAACCAACACTGTCACCAATTACATAGCCAGAGCTAATACAATAAAACATTTTTGAATGATGTAAAAATGTCTGATTATCGTTATCGGAAAAATCCTAGAAAATATCGAGAGATCATTTTTTGTCAATATCGCCCAGCCCTATGTTTTACCATTCCTAATATCGATCTAGATTACTGCAGTGTGCAACATCTCACAGCAGAACGCAGAATAGCACTATAACAACTTTCAACACTCAAGTGTATCTAATATGATAAACAGCGCTGCGTTACCTCACATACGCTTGACCAAAAAAAGCAGAAGTGGCGACTGTGGCATAATAAAAGTTCGGCTGCTCTCGAGACGTGTGTCATTAGCAATCGCTCCTGCTCTGCTTCATACTACAGTAACATTAATAATTTCATGCCCGAGTCCCGTCCCCATTCTTTTCCACCGTCTGTAGACATGAAGACAACACCTCCCATGATTCCAAGAAATCAAGGTGTCATCAAGCTACGCCTTTGTTTTGAAAAGTGACCTCTAGCTGCGAAAAGTTATATATTATGCATTTAAGTAGGACAATGGAGCTTTTTTTTTTACTTTTACTTTTTGATACCACAGACCTAAACATATACTGTATAAGTAATATACTGTAGAAGGCAGCTATATATTTTCATGTATGATATGGTGAAAAAATAACTTTTTCACCATTAGGTTGAAACTTTTATTTAATTTTAATTTAATTTTATATGCTGTACAATACCTCTACTTTTTGTAAAATAATACCTAGCTTGTGTTGGAGCCATGGCTTAAGGGTTATATACGCTGTGGTGCTCATATGGGTGACATGAGTTTGAATCATTTCCCACTCTTCCTGCCGGCGCACCAACTGAAGTTAAGCAATAAACCACAGTAAAAGATCATTTGCTCATCTACAGCTTATTTGGACAACTTCTGAAAGCTGATGAAAGGATTAATTTATGGCACGTCTGTCATTTTACTCAACACATCAAAGGAGGCAGTGAGATGTTATGTTATTCCTAAACTCGTCTTTTTGATGTGTAATTAGCATTAGTGCTGCCATTACACCAAACCCTCAAATCACATCAAGAACCACAAGCCTTTAGCGGTACAACCAGCTGTACACTGGCAGTGAATCAAGCCCTCTACTTCCGTCACACCAATCTCCAGATGCACAGATCAGGGGATCCCCAACCAGAGGTGTGCTGAATCGTAAGATCATAAAATTCAGACCAGATAAATATGTGAAGGCTTTTGTGCCATGACGTGTAACAGGATGCAGTGGCTGCTCACTGGTGAGGCATTGCTTAACCAAACATGGTTAAAGATGCTCATCCTGTGAGACTAACATGGGCTTCAGTTTAGAGTGCAAGACTAGTATCTATAAATAACTAGTGTA
Organism: Zacco platypus; assembly: GCA_038088235.1. Classification (NCBI taxonomy): domain Eukaryota; kingdom Metazoa; phylum Chordata; class Actinopteri; order Cypriniformes; family Xenocyprididae; genus Zacco; species Zacco platypus. Next base: position 11,146,458 of record CM076063.1, on the reverse strand, counting down.
CACCACATCCAACACAAGAGGTGCTTTTTGTGCACAGTGGTTTATATGTTACAGGCATTATCAAGCACAACTAATAAAGATTATGACACTGATGCAGCTTGCTTTTATTCCCCAACTAATATATCAAGCAAACTTCTGTAGCTATTAAATCAACGCGGTGTGATCGCGGAGTTTGAATAGATGCAGTAATGCATGATTGCTAATATCATAACAGAGTAAGTTGAGAAATACATGTCTATGACATCCTGGTCCTTGAAGAACATCTGGTTAACAGTGATTAGTTAGACTCCTGATGTCTTAAATACGCCACATGCAGTAGCTTTGCCCTCTGTCACCCTTCTGCCTCTGTGTGATGCCTCTCATTTCTGTACACCAGCTGTTAAACATTGAGAATTTGGGGAAATGGCATTACTTAATGCACCCCTGAGGCGCTGGAGCACAAACTGTCCTCAGAGTCCTAAACTGTAGTCATTCTTTCTCTCTCTCTCTCTTTGGCCTGTCCATTTCCTCCCGAATTAAGGGTAGCTGCACCTGTGCCCTTTGTAGAACAGAAAACCTACTGTTTCAGAATAACCCCATCGTATATTTTTGACTAGTTCTTAGCCAAGGGCTACAACCTTTTAGCCACTAGAAATAGTCATAGATGTGATACATTTCTATAATTACCAGCATAACAAGAAAGTTTGAAACGGATCATTTGACTGGTGTGCACATACTTGCGACTATATGGTGAAGTTAGTGAAGTGAAGCACTGTATCATTATATATTCTTTCAGAATATTGCAGGGATTTGAGCTCTTAAAGTTCCTTCCTTAAACTCTCACTAGCATGCAAAGAGGAAGTATTTGCAGACTTCTGTCTATTTAATGCATTCCAGCAGACCCCCTCAAGCTGCGTGAGTCAAATAAGAATGTTTTTGATTATAATCTGATCTGGGCTTCCTACACTCAAAATTTAAGATTTATTCATTTGAATTTCATGTAAAATTTCCTTTTCCGTTTGGATCACACCATTTTAATATAAGCAAACTAATAAACTTAATGTGATGCATATTTGTCAGTCATACATAAATGAAAAGGGTACGATTTCTGAACTCAAAAAATTCTAGCATAGTTTATTGTTAACTATTTGCATCATTTATTTTATTTTAATAATCCTATTTTCAGTTCATTAAAACTACTTTGAAACAGCAGCAAGATTATTTTTGAATAATCTTTTGAAAAAATATTACCATTTTCATGTATTCATCGCTTTTTAATTATTGTCAGTGGCAGAATTATGTCAATTCTTTTGCGTTCTCTTGCAAAGTTGCATTCCCCTGAGAAAATTTGTGTTCGCTCACAAAATGTTTTGCATTCCCCCTGAACACAAAAATTTTGCGAGAGCGAACGCAAAAATATTGAAATATATTTTTTCCTCTTATCTCATTTTTTTTTCCCTCACAATGTCCCTTTAGGGGCTCCGTACTTGAACGTTACATGTGGGGGAGTGCGAGCTGGCTGCAGTTCACTTCACGGCCACCGGTGTCGCTAATAACAAGGGTTTCTGAATATCTACAAATAGCCCAAGCGTGCCACACGAGTACTGAAATGTGAAGCTGAAGCGCCTCGATCGCCCCCAGGTGGCTGGATGCAGTATAGGTCATAAAACCCGCCCTCTCCTTGTAATGTAATGGGACTTAAGACAAACTTAACTGTAAAATTATGTGTCAAATACTTTTTTCCAAAGATGTTTTTTGTCATTTTAGGCAGTTTTTAATCACACTGATTTTAAAGTATTCTTTCTTTAAATAAGTTTGTTTTTATTTGATGCTATAAAAACGAGTGTTTTGACGTTGTGATTGACAGCTTCTCTGAGCGAAGGAGCTTTAACTTTAATTTCTACATTTCTATAACTGTTTATTTCACACCGACATGAGTTGTTCTGCAGTATTAACCGATTCTGCGGGACCTTGATATCACGCCTCCATTTCTTGCTCACTACTGCATAGACTCGGGCTCCAAGTTCACTCGAGACTCAAAATGTCAGCGCCATATTAGCAGACTGGCGGCTTCACTTCCTACAATGAAAAAGTGATATGATATATATAGTATATAGCCCCCTTTAAAATATTCAGTTTGTTCAAATATATGACACTGAAACAAGATTTGGATTTTTTGATGATAAACATATAAACCTGGTTATTGAATAAATACATTGTTTATTAGTATTATAACAGAAATCCTATACATAATAAATTTATGTATGGTTGACAAATATGCATCACATTGAGTTTATTAGTTAGTTCATGATAATGCTGTAATCCCGTTGGAAATTTTATATGCAATTCAATTACATCAATCTTAAATTTAGACCTAAATATTTTTTGAGAGCACATATGACCATAAACAATCATTTCCTGTATGCCATATTGAAATAAATATGAAAGCAGCATTAATGTTCCGATGCGCTGTTCGACAGGTGGCTGACTAAGACCAAGAATGGTGAGCAATAATATTTATTCCATCACTTTATTTAGAAAAACAACCCAAAAAGGGTAAAAATGATCCCACTTTTAACTATGTCAAAAATGTTCCAAGTAAAATCCTCAGAGTTTACAAATCGGTCTGCAATTTGCAAAGTGCAAAGGAGGTGGACTATAGAACACTGAGATTCTCGAAAAGGAACTAAAGCACATTCCAAATTTCCTGGGCAACAAGACATTGATCATGGCCAGACAGATCCACAGGAGTTGGGAAGGAGATGGTCTCATGCCTAGTGGCTTATACCATGTAAGGAAAAGACCTGACTTGGCACACGAGTGTTCTAGTGTCGAAGCTTTTCCACAGCTAGACTCCTGGATAACGTATGATAAACAGTATGTTGCGATGGAACACATTCAAGGACTAAACCTCAAAACGGAATTTGGGATTTCGGCCTCGCGCACAAAACAGCTGCAAACTTCCCCATACATATTCTTGATGGGCCTACCGTAAGAAAGTTTAGCTTCGTCTTACTCTGACCTCACGTCTCGGGAATGCTACATGTGCCAATCGTCCTTCATCTTTGGTTAAGTGGTACACTCCAGCTCCAATATATATATAATTCCATCCCAAAAAATGTTTGCTGCATAATTCAAGGCAGCACTATGGAAAATTTGTCTTCAGATTACCTGCTTTTCAACATCTGGCAGCAATGAACTGTGTATTAAATGAGCTGTCTAAGGGATTGTGTCTCGTTATATATTTAACTATACAAATGGTGCTAAAGGTCCAAATCCAACTTCTAACGCAACTGAAATAACTATAGATTTCTTTGAGTGCATAGTCTGGTTCATGTCCAATTCACTCAAAAACGATGTCAGGACTAAGCTGATAGGAGGTTTCGACAGAAAATTTAATGGCTGATTGTGATTTTTAAATGTCCTTATTAGTTTTGAATATTCAAACTGGAAATTCTGCCAACCAAAGCAACCAGTTTGAATGTCCATGTGTCTTTCCATGTTGTTGGATGATTCCTTTGAGCAAAGTGAATCTACCTGATCCTTGATGGGCCCCTGCTGACCCAGCATCCCGTGCTCTCTGATTTCCCCCCTGAGTCTGGGCACTGAGGGCCAGCAGCATTCCCAAGCCTGATCCCATCCCAGTCCGGAAGCATAGGGCAGTACTCCTAACATCCTGCCCGCTGCCTGTGCCAAGGCCCTGTTATCACTGTGTGCTGAATTGCCTCCAGATTCTGTTCAGCTGCACAAAACACACACACTGCCGCTGTGCATTCCTCACACTGCTTCATCTGTCACCAGATCTGCACTCTGGGATATAATACTGAGACATTCTCAAAAAAAAAAAAAAAAAATGTCTGTAATGGTTTATTTACTCAATCTTAAACTGTAAGACTGTTTAATAGTTCAGTTGCATAACATGAATTCACCATGAAATATTTTTGTCAACATGTTTAATTATGTATATGAATTAAATGATTGTAAATTATTTTTAATTTATTTTTTTGGGGGGGAGAAATACACTTTTGGTTAAAATTATTATTATTTATTAATTACATTTTTAGAAGAAATGTATTTATGGCCATTATTATGTTTATGTATTATTAATATTTTAGAATAAATATTTTGGGATAAAATTATTATTAAAATAATTGTTTAAATATAATTATGAAAATATAAATTTACTACTTACCCCAACTTACCCCATACAGCACAAAAACATTAAATAAATTATTAAATAAATAAGAAATAATTTTTTCCTAAATTATTATTATTGTTTAATTTTTTAGCTTTTTTTCCGCTAAAATTATTATTAAATTTTATACCTCCCTACTGGTCAAAGTGTGAATAGCATCTATTTGCCTTGGAAATAACATTGGAAATGTTCAAGAGCTTTTTTTGCAGCAAAGACTTTAAGGTTTGTGCCTATACTGCAACCTACCCTAAGCAATATTCACTGGAGTACAGGATGTGACAACTAGCCCCGGTCTCCCCAATTCAATGAGCAGAAATTACTTTAAAGTAGTGTGATGCAGGTGTACTAAGAAAGCTGGCCATTAAATGCAACACACAGAAAACTCATTATAGAGATCCAAAGGCTGGATGAGCTCATGCTAAAAACAACTGGTAGTTAGTGAATTTGTGGGAGACCCTCCAATTAACTTGGACGGTAATTTCAAAAGCAAAGGGAGTCTACAGATGTTCTTGACAAGGGAACAAGTGTCATGGAAAAACAGAACATTTTTCATACAATTCATTTGTCCACAACAAGAGTCTTGCAAAGGCACCAAATTTAATCTCCAGTAAATTATACTGGCATCAGTAGCATGTTTTTATACATTAAAAGCAAATCAAAGCATGTCTATTTCAATTAAGAAACATTTTCAAAGGCTAAAATGAAGCACTATGCTTCTAACACCTACCTGTAACAGACTGAAGCAGGTTTCAGCACGCTTTCCAATTTAGTCTTCAAGTGTGATTGTGCTGCTGAAAGGGCACTGAAGGAATTACATGAGTCCTGACTCCACAGTTTATAAAATGCGCAGTAGTTCAGACTCCGCCTCTGCTGAGCTTCATCACTTCAAAGAATTTGGCAGCAGTCTTCCTTTGCTTTCCTCCATCCATAAGTAGCCTAACAGATCAATGTCACATTACACTTTTATCTGGTATATATAGCACCCAGCACAATTTGTTGCATCTTAGTTGAAAGAAACATCTAAACAAACATCTTGCAAAACATCTTTTTAAACCAAAAAATTCTTTTTTTTGACTACATGAATCTGCTAAACAATAAAGCATGAAAAATTACAGTAACAATAAAATTACATTAACCCTACTGGAAAACAAAACATCTTAGAAGTTGTTTGTGGGTCAGTGTAATTTTATTGCAAGAATAGTATTTCATGCTTTGTTGTTTTTCAGCTCCATGAAGCTTGTTTTTTTATTTTTATTACCTTTATTGATTTAAAGCAATGGTAATAAAAGTTAATATCATATATTTATATATATATATATATAAAACTACTATTAGACTGTTATATTGTCATAAAATACTATGGTAACCAGCTTTTGCCATACTACCATAGTTGCTATTACCTCAATAAAATCCCAAATATATGTATATATATGTGTGTGTTATTGTAAATATATGTAACTTAAAGCTGATCTAAACTTTTTTTTTAATCTTAATAAAGTTTAAATACTAAGTTACCCCTGACAAGAACCTGAGTAATTCTGATATTTTGGTGGAAATGGCATTTGGTAGCTGTTGACTTTAATCCGTTTAGACGCCATTTTGAATTAAACGCGGATGGAAAAAAAGCTGTGAGGGATTGATTTACAGTCTTCTTTATAATGAACTGTACGAACTGTGTAAAAGATTCATGTCCCTTTCACAACCCAACCTTTTTTAAACTGTTTCATGGAGTTTTTGTCTATTTAAGTTTTTTTAAGCCTCGTTATCATTCCTGTCAAAAATTAAAGATGGCGCTACCTTGACTAAGGTTTATGCTTTGTGTAAACGTGCAAGGTGCGAATATCATACTGTTACCTGTTTGTACATCAAACTTATTAGTTTGCAGCCACACCAGGGAAATGAATAGTTGTTCCGAGCTCAACCAGGACAGTGGCATTAGTATTAGCAGCGCATGCCAAAGTCTTAAACATGTCAACATTTTAAGAGCAACAGGTCTCAAGACGAAACTACGTTGTGTCCAGGCCTCTCTGGGCTCCATCCAAACGGAACAGTTCTCAAATTGGATCCTTGGCAGAGCTTCTAGTCGGATTCCTGTGATGTTTTTGTGCTGTTTCGAGATTTAAAGTAAGGACCGTCAAATCCAGTTTCAGAACGCAGTCCATGAAAAATGTTTTCTTATAAGGAGTTTATATCACGTGTAATCAGAAACGGGCTGTCCGGTCACGTCTTCATAGCACAGCAAATAAATTCAATGAAAATCACATTACTTTTTAATAAGCACGGAAAGAGATGGATGTGGCACGTTTTCCCATGAGCATATATCATGTTGAAATGTATACACTTCTAAGAGGACATTAAAGACCATGAGGACATGTTTTAGTGCCTCTTTTCTAAAGTTCCATCTCAACAAGACAAATGTGAGCGATTAGGTTTAGTGAATATGTACTCTGCCAAGTGCTACATCCTATTGAATAACCCAAATCAGTTTCCTTATGTCATAAACGCTTTCTATAATAACAAACTTCCCATCCACCACTATTATATTAAGTTCAACATCTATTCCACTGGAGAAATGTCTCCTCAGAAAACACTTTAGCACTGCAGCACCTCCTCCTGGTTAATCCATTCAATACACATTGAACTCTTTTATATTTGTAATCTTTACTTTTATATTCTTTCAGGAAAATGTTTCAGGGTTGTGCTAAACACAGCAGACCAGTGCTTCTGGTTAGAGATGAAGAAAGTTGAATAATAATAGTACAATCAGACAGGGGTAGTAAAACCTATAAAGATGTAACAGTGAAAGCCACTATGGATATTATGATGAAAAGAACACGCATATAACATTTCTTTACTTATACAGTGCAGTGTTGAACAACATTAAATTCACAAAATAGAGGTATTACAGTGCAGAGACATTCTAAACTACAACTATGACTTTGTTTTACTCCCCAGTAAAACTGGTTTTCTTTGCATTTGAGTTGGTTAATAAAAAGAGCTAATGTGAGCTGCATTTGGCATTGCATGAGGAAAATGAATATAAGTTACATCGTAACACATATTATCTTTACATATATCTATGGTAATAAATACATTAGATGAAAAGAAAATGTCCTTTTTAAATAATTGTTTTTTAAATACGGTCTAAAATATGATACCTGTACTAACACCAACATAATATTATCCTCTGGACATCCGGACAAAAAAAAAAAATTATATATATATATATATTACGCCTAATAAACCTGATTTGTGGAATATGAATAGGAATCCAATAACATTAGTTTTAATCTGTCCAGACAGTGGAGTGAATAATGTGTGCTTGTTTTAACTGTTATTTATTTATTCTGTGAATGATTCCATTCCATTCGGAATTATACCAATATATAAACTACCATTTAAAAGTTTGGGATTAATCTTTTTTTTTTTTTAAAGAAATTAATAGTTTATCCAGCAAGGATGTCTAAGATTAATCAAAAGTGACAAAACATATTATAGTGTAACAAAATATTTCTATTTCAAGTAAATCTTTTGAACTTTCTATGTATCAGATAATCCTGTATCACAATTTCCACGAAGATATTAAGCAGCTCAACTGTTTTAACACTGATAATAAGTGTTTCTTGAGCAGAAAATCAGCATATTACAATGATTTCTGAAGGATCATGTGACATTATATTCACATTAAAATTCACATTATATTAAAGTAGTAAGCAGTTGTAATAATATTTCAGAATTTACTTCATTTTTCTTCAAATAAATGCAGCCTTGGTGAGCAGAAGAGACTTCTTTCAAAACCTTAAAAAATGTTATAACCAATCCCAAACTTTTGAATGAATGATAGCGTACAGTATATAGTTGTTTTCTGCTTGTATTGACCTTTAATAAGAAACTCTATTAGAAAACAACTGATGGATGCTATTTTTAACCAAAGGAAGGCACCACTGGTTTTCTGTGGCCTAAAATCCACTGAAACTAAAAAACAACACATTATTAAATGATCATTTAAAATAATGTTATATCAGTATCTTCTTCATTATTTGGTCTACAGACCACCTGCTATGACAAAATATATGCAGCAAGTCTGCATTTTGGATCAGTAACCATTGCCTGAATTATAAACATTGACTTCTACATCTCTTAAAGACAGAAAATACGACTATAAACAGAAAGTATTATTTAAACAAGCCTACCTCGGACACACCTATAAACTGGATCTTTACCAGGTGCTTCAGGGCACACTGAATGACTAATGATCTTTCTATGTGAACAATTCCTCTCTGAAGATTCTGACATTCCCCCCAAGAAAATCCTTATTTATTTGCAGCATTAACCTTCCCTTGATCCTCCACCTTTTTGATGGCTGCCTGAATTTTGGCCTGGTCACCCAGGAGCTGACGTGGTTTGACCGGTCGAAGATTTTCATCCATCTCCAGTAAGACTGGAACTCCCGTGGGCAGCGTTACATTGACAATGTCTGTTTCTGATATATCTGTTGAGAAACAAAACAAAAGCATGTACATTAATTTGCATGTTAGTATTTTAGGTTTTAATACCAACTTTATTGGTACTGCCGTCCACTTTTTATGCTATAATTTATATTATATAAATATATAAATTAAATTTATATAAATATTATATATATATATATATATATATATATTATGCTATATAAACAGGATGAAGAGCAATTCAGTGTTTTATAACTTTAGTATTTAATTTTTTTTATGTTTAGGATTTACTATACATGGTAGAAATATTAAGATAAGATTAAGAATAATAAGAGTGAAATATTATTACAATTTTAAAGTAACTACTGTCTATTTGAATACATTTTAAAATGTACTTTATTTCTGTTGGCAAGCTGAATCTTCAGCCTCATTACTCCAGTCTTCAGTGTCACATGATCCTTCCGAAATCATTCTAATATGCTAATTTGCTGCTCAAGAAACATTTAATATTAACAGTTCTGAAAACAGCTGATTTTTTGTGAAAACCATTATACATTTTTCAGGTTCTTTTGATGAACACAATGTCCAAACGAACAGAATTTATTTGAAATAGAACTTTTTTTTTAACATTGTAAAGTTACACGAGTAGTTACTTCGAATCAGATTACTTTTTTTAAGTAACTAGTAAAATAATGTATTACTTTTAAATTTACAAAAATTTTACATTTACTTCTCCTGCATCCTGTTCTTCTGTATTCCAGAGTGGCAGTAAAGCTGAAAGACTTGTTTGTTTGAACTGTGTTCTCTGTCGTACAGGTGTGAATTTTCGTTTCCTTCAGCCTGAGGCTTATTCATTTTACTTTTGGTGAGAAAGGGCCTTTACATTTGTCAAAAATAGAACTTTTTTGTAGTTATAAAAACAAACAGCCGAGCCCTGATGAGAAAAAGTAACGCAAAAGCACTGTAACGCATTACTGTCCATAAAAAGTAACTAAGCAATGCAATGAGTTACTTCTTCAAGGAGTAACGTAATACTGTAATTCATTACTTTTAAAAGTAGCTTTCCCCAACACTGGTAGTAGATACCACCCCGCCTTCCAAGTGATAAAGGTCAAGGGTTTTACTCGATAGGGCCCACGTAATTCTAACTCAGTGGCCTTTAGGGGGACATTATAAATGTATAATTTTCAAAAGAAGATATTTTTAAGAGTGTTTCAAGTGTATTTGTCCATATAATGAAAAACAATGGATACCACTGACTTTCATTGTATGGACAAAATATCTTCTTGTTCCACAGAAGAGAGAAAGTCTGAGAACAACGTGAAGGTGGGTAAATGGTCAACAGAATTTTCTTTTTTTTTTCATGCTCCTGCAGGTAGAAAAACTGTTCAAAACAGCACATTGACAACAATATATATGTTTCACCTTCCAAATGTTTTAGCAAAGCCCTGCAGCTGTTCCCATGTCCAGAGATGAGGACCGTTTGGCCACTCTTGATCACTGGTACGATGACATCATTCCAGTAAGGAAGAAGTCTGTCCAACACTTCCTTCAGACTTTCGGTTTTGGGCAATTCCTCTTTTGGAACATCACACGTACTATATCTGCGGTCATTGTAAATTTCAGCGTAATAGGGATGTGACTCATCAATGGGGGGTGGCGTGATATCATAGCTACGCCTCCACAGTTTAACCTGTTCCTCGCCATGGTTCAATGCCATCTCTGCCCGATTGAGGCCGATCAGGGCACCATAATGCCGTTCGTTTAACCTCCAGGATTTGGTGACCGGGACCCACTCTTGTCCCATTGCCTCCAGCACCAGCCAGGCTGTCTGGATGGAACGGCTCAGTATGGAGGTAAAAACCTGATCAAATTGATACCCCTTCTCTTTCAAGAGCCTGCCACATTCTTGGGCTTCCACCACCCCGTTCTCGCTCAGTTTCTGGTCAACCCAGCTGCAGAAACGGTTCTCCTTGTTCCAGGCCCCCTCCCCATGCCGGAGCAGGAAGAGTTTGTATTTGGACATCCAGAAGAGACAGTATGGAAGCCTGAAAGAGATGCACATGCAGATATATATATACTATGAGGCAAATCTAAACTGCTTGATAACGCAAAATATAAAGTATATTATCGCTCAGCTCGAATCTGCTAAATGCGACTATAAGGCACGACGATATTAAGATATTATAAACATTAACATCATGGTTATCTGTAAAGATGCTTTGAAAAAATCTGTAAAATGCACTATATAAATAAAATATGTCCATACTAATAAACTAATTTAGTACAGTATGAACGTGCATTAAGCATTTCACTTTAAATATAATAAATTTAAATGTAGTCAGCCTGTATTAATCTAAATGGAGATACTGAAAGGTTAAGGGTCATGAACTAAATGTCAATGCTAAATTAATAAATGGTCTGACCAGCTCCTATATTTAAATGCTAAATAGAAAAAAAAAATCCTTGCATTCGCATTTCACAGGCTAAAATGCAGACGAATCTAAATAGCAAACTGAAAAATGAAATAAACAGTAGCGATGTGTCAAACTGTGTGACAACACTATAACACAACTGAACTAGCCTGCTAGCATTTCATTTAATGAAATAGCACCGTGCACGTAAAAACTTACTTATCTGCCTAAATGAATAAAAAATCTAAGTAAAATGAAAGCAATGAAAATGACTAGGAATTGCTACATGCTCACCGTCAGATTAGAAACCGCCCAACCCCGAGCAGCTGCAGCCTTGCAACAGGAACGATCACAGCAGCATCAACAAACGCGAAACGGTTTGATTGAGTGACAGTTCTTTCAGCTAATCATATACGTGATTCTCCACAAGTAGGCGTGTCCAAGCGAACACTGGGCGAATTAGAGCTGCCGTTATTTTGAGGTTGATAACGTCAGTTCCAATTCTTGTTAGGTTAAATTTAACCGTAGTTTAATAAAGCAGTAATTTAATATATTATTACATCCTTATTTACCTAATTTATCAGGTAGGCACAGTTACTTTATTTCAAACAGTTCTTTAATATTCTCTTATCATGCGGGAAAGTGGTATTTGCAGTCAGACAACTCTACAGAGAGCAATGCCAGTCAGAAAACCTTACCTGTGAAAACAATGAAAGCTTTATTGTTCCTCGATATTCACACATCTCTGATCACATATACATCTCATTACAATATAAAAATTATTATATAATGACGAATGCAATTATAAAATAATCATATATTAACATAAATAAATGTTTTATATGTGTCATAAAGCACATAATGTTTCAATAGGCTATTTGAACTGATAACTGTGGTTATAGCAATAGCACAGCTTTGTGAATTTCTTTCTCTTTGCTCATACAGTTGTTTTTCATTCATCCAGCTGTTCAACCAATAAAACAAACATAAAACCACAATTAAACAGCAGTTAAATTTCACTATGTTTCAATAGCCTTCACTTTGGATGTAATATTTGAAATAATTCATTTGAAATAATTTATTAAGAAGTTGGTCCAGCAAACAGCTTCTTCCTCCCCTCCATTCCTGACATGGCATCCACATTTTTACGCCAGTCGGTCACTTCCTCTTTCTGTGTGGATTACAAGTAAAAGCATATTATGATAACCTGTTATTTATATTTACAACAATGCCATTTTTTCTTGCTCTAGAGAAAGAGAGCACATTAAAAATGCAATAAATTGTTAAAGTGTTAATTCACAAATCTGTGAGCTCTCTGGTCTCCGATAGACTGCAACGCTCACTTTCAAGGCCCAAAAAGGTAGTAAAGACATTGTCAAAATAGTCCATGTGACTACAGTGGTTCAACCTTAATGTAATGAAGCGACGAGAATACTTTTTTGTGTGCAAAAAACAAACAAAAACAACAACTTTATTGAACATTTTCTTCTCTTTCGTGTCGGTCTCCTACGCTGTTTACGTTGTAAACACAGTGCAGCGCTCCCGTGTTCTACGTCAAAACGGCGGCTCGTTATTGGCCGACACGTGCTGCTCCTGTGAACAGCGTCGGCCTGAGTCGACATTCTGATGAAGAACACGGAAGCTTCATAAAATTAAGGTTTAACCACTGCAGTCACATGGACTATTTTAATGATGTCTTTACTACCTTTCTGGGCCTTGAAAGTGTAAATAATGTTGCAGCCTATAGGAGGCCAGAAAGCTCACGGATTTCATCAAATATATCATAATTTGTGTTCTGAAGATGAACGAACGGGTTTGGAACGACATGAGGGTGAGTAATTTAGATTTTTTGGTGATCTAACACTTTAATACTGATTAAATAATGAAATAATAAATAAAATAAAATAATACATGCAAATTTTATTTAAATAAAAATGTTAAAATAATTTCAAATTAATTATTTTATATTATTGACTGACTGAATAAACAAGTAAAAAAATAGCTTATATTATTTAATGAGATTTGCATAATTTAATATTTCAAGTTCACTATGATATTGATATGAGGTGTGTTGATTCTTACCTTTTCCTCCTCCTTCTTCACAGTCTTGAGGTTCGCTTTAAAGTCGATGGATTCCTTGTGTTTGGCACCTAGCAGAGCCCCCAGCATGGCATCAGCAGACACCCTCACTCTCTTCAGCGCAGGTCTCTTCATTTTACCCTTCAGCTCGAAGACTTTGTGGTTTAAATCTGCTATCTGTACCAAAGGCATAAATTATGGCTAGCAAACGAATGCGTCAAATAATGCTTTAGGCATTTTTAATGGAGTTTTAAAGCAACAAAATATACCTCCTTTTCATTTTTGGAAACTTTTGATTGAATGTCATATCGTTCCTCATCAACAACATCAATTTTTTGATGAAGGTCTTTGCACAGATTCTGTAAGCAGAGCACTGGCATGTAAAGAAAGAACAATGTCAAAAGAAATCTGGCAAAAGTCTAAAGAATGGAAACCTGTAAATCCTGTACGGACAGTCCAGACAGTTTGAGAGGAGGAGCTCTCTCACTGAGCGTTTGCTCTCGGTCAATCTTTTTCTGTTCCTTCTCCTCTGCCAGCAGTGTGCTGGCCTTCTTCAGTATTTTGGTCTGCAATGCATTAAAATTAGGATGCATACCCATATATTTATATGTACATCATAGTAGTTGCTTTAAAACATATTCATACATAAAATAATTCAAGATACTGAAATTTCAGAAATGCAACAAATTGATACTAACTTTTAAAAATAACCGCCGAGATGCTGAAATCTTGGGCTTTCTCTGAAGAAGAGAGCCGATATGAAAAGAACAACAATGTGACCCTGCCAGCTGCAATGTCATATAATAATACTGCAATTAAATACAGTGTTGAAAAACTCACCGCACTGATACAGATAGAGCCAGGAATGAAAACACATATATTTAACATATGATCAGATTTATAATTTCTATCATATATTTAATAATTTATTAGTTCTATAATATAATTTTAAAAAAAATAAATACTTACGTAGACTCAGACATGTTTGTGCTTTTGTTTCTTCCAAGAGGCTTATAAATAAAAAATAATTATTATTATTTAAAAAAAAAAACAACAACAACAACTTGTGTGCAGGTGTAGTATAAAATATATTAAAATAGACTTCCTAAAAACAAGGAAACACAAAATCTGTAGCCATACAGTCATTTACTGTAAAAAAAATTTAAATTCTGATGTCAGTAATGAGATATAAGGTAAGAAGCAAAGAAATCTACAACTACTATATCTATCTAATACGCATGAATAACTAGCAGTTGTTATAACCTGAAGGTCCTTACCTCTAAGATGATGGAAGTATGACTTTGCTTTGACCACAAGGAAGAAACTCTGCTGATTTATAGATTCTGATGCACTCGTAAGAGGCTCACTAAAATAGACCACTGTCCGCACCATTATCATTGTCAAATGCTTCACATCCCAGGCTGTAGTGTGACAGAGCAGCTGGTGCTGAAATGCACTTTATGTTCTCTAGACTAAGGGTGAGCAAAACAATACTCCAGCATTAATGAGACTATATGCGTACAGCCATACGCTTTGTCTTATCCAGTGTTGAGCGTTTCGCATTACAAGTAATCCGAGCTACGTAATCAGATTACTTTTTCCAAGTAACTATTTCAAATAAGTTACTTTGTTTTCCCATTTATCCCCATGTTGAGAGAAATCTGGTGTTAGGTGCAGAGGCATTGTGTGCGCTGTGTAAACATGTTGGTACTGTTAGAGTAAATGTGAACATGCATTTGCTCATCTCACTTGCACAAAAACAGATGTAGTATTCCTTAAAATGAATAAAAACTGTGAAATGCAACTTCTGAATTTTATGCAAACATGTAATAATATCTGCTGCTGGCCTTCAATGATCCAATTCAACCATAGAAGCAAAAATTACTCCATAAAATCTCCACATTTGTGTTTATATTTATTGTTAATATTGCTGAAGTAAAACTTCTGCATCCTATTCTTCTTCAGTAATCCAGAATGGCAGCACAGCTGTAAGGTTTGTTTGATCTGCGCCCTCTACTGTACAGGCGTGAATTTGCATTGCAGTCTGAGGCTTATTCATTTTTTTTCTTTCGGTGTGAAACGGCCATTTGCCAAAAACATAACTTATATATATATATATATATATATATATATATATATACAGGGTTGGGGAGTAACGAAATACAAGTAACTTAGTTACGTATTTAAAATACAGTTACATTTTAAATGTGTGGTAATCAGATTACAGTTACATCTGAAAAGTATTTTAGATTACCAAAGTGATTACTTTGAATTTTAATGTCATTTAAACAGCAATTGGAGATTCTTTGACTCTGAAAGTCTGAAAAAGCGGAGTTAAGTTTCATGTTTTCGACTGTTTTCATGTTTTGTGATTGTTGTTTGTGAGTCATTTTATAATTCACTCGTCACTGCAACTTTTTCTCACAATTTGTTTTTTTTCCCTCACAATTGTGAGTTTGCACCTCTTTATCATTTTTGACCACCTTAACGTTAATGTCATAGCGTTCCTCATCAATAACGTCGATCTTGTGATGCAAATCCCTGCAAAGTTCCTACACACAAAAGAGTGTCAACAAAATAAAATATGGTAACACGGTATTCAAAGCATGTCATGTGCATTACAATTCTGACTTCTTTTTCTCAGAAATGCGAGATTTAAACTCAAAATTGCAAGTTATAAAGTCAGAATTGGGAGATATAAACTTGCAATACTAATTTTTTTTCTTGCAATTGTGAATTTAGTATGTGAGTTTATATCTCATAATTCTGACTTTTCTCAATATTGTGAGTTTATATCTCATAATTCTGACTTTATAACTCACAATTGCAACTTTATATCACGCAATTCTGAGGGAAAAAGTCAGAATTGTGAGATAAAAACTTGCAATTACCTTTTTTGTGTTTGTTCTTAGTATTCCAAAGTATTCTAAAGTATTTAGATTAAGTTACTAAACTTGAGTAATGTAACGAAATACGTTACAAATTACTTTTTAAAGCATGTATTTTGTAATCTGTAGTGAAATACATTTTAAAAGTAACCTGCCCAGCCCTGAATATATATATATATATATATTAAAAAACAATCAAGCAAACCAAGGCTGGGTGAGAAAAAGTAACGGAATAATGTAACACATTACTTTTAAAAGTAACTTTCCACAACACTGATTTTATCCAATTTAGTCTGAGTCTGGATCGATCATTTTGGAGTTGTTATTGATAAGTCATGCAGTTTTTACAATACATCTTAATAAAAGAACAATATGACTGCCACCACCAATATCATATCCTATTTGAAAGGGACATTTAAACAATTTGTGAAGACGTTTTATTGAAATATTGATATTTTTATATTTTCTTAAATCCTATAAATAATTCCTATAAATAATGAAATCCTAGATTTTTTCACAGCCATCATTAAGGGACTTTAAACATAATAGACTGACATGCTGGGTTTCTCTTCTCCCTGATATGTTTTTGCAGGCTGCCATCAATAGGTCAAAAGAACAACTGCAGTTTATTACATATGACAAAATGCATAGAAAGAGCTTTTAATTTTAAAAACTACAATTTACAAGTCAGTGATCAGATTCAGGTCAGTACTGTGTCTGTACATCACAATACTTTACAATAAGGTTCAATTTGTTCACATTTCAAGCATTTATTAATCTTAGTTTATAATAAAAAATTTCCAAATCAAATCAAAAGTTGTTTGTATTTGTTGATATTAGTCAATAGACCTGAGCTAACATCAACTATAGGCTAAAAATAAATAGTTTCATTTTCATGAACTAAAGTTATTAAAGACTAATAAATACTGTTACAAATGTTTTGCTCATTGTTAGTTAATGATGCATGTACTAATGTTAACTGTGTTAACTGTGAAACTGATGTTATAATGATCTGTTTACCTTAAAAAAGAAAAAAAACATTAACAATAGCATTATTACAGATTCTCAAGGCTTTTTTACATTTTGAAAATGCTTTTTCTACAGCCATTTAGAGATTTATTTTAAAAAAAAATCAATGTATACAATGCGACTGCAGTTACTTTATTATCTCTTATATTTAACAGTGTTAACTCTTATTTCACACAAACAGTCTATTTATAAACACACTCTGTCTACCACTATCCATTACAATCACATTTTTACATTGTTAACTCTTGTTTCAAACAAACAGTCTATTTATAAACGCATTATATCTATACCACTATCCATTACAATCACGACCGAAAACAAAATCCACATTCAGTGTCCGTCGCCCTCTCAGCCCCTCAGCGAGCACCTTGGACAGCGTGATGACCAGGCCATGAGAGCAAAGAAATAAGAATGAGACAACAGGGATTTAATTCAAGATGGATACAAATAGGCGACATCAAAAGAAAATGTCTTACACGATAACAGAGTGATGTAAAAGCTTATCCTTATCCAGCGCAGGAGATATAAATATAGAAAATGAAACGATGGAAAAACTGTAATGAAACTAAAATGACCTGTAGGTGGCGCCAAATGGTTGTTTTAACGAATGAGTCATTCATTCAATGATTGAAGTTATTGAAGTTATTGTTTTTCATGAAACTCTTCACCTTGACATAATTTAGTTTTAAACCAAGTGATTTTATAATGTTTAATATTCATTCAAAAGCAAAAAGTGTGAAAAACTATTACAAGAAATGGCTATATTATAATATTAGCCAATACATGCTCATCTGCCGCCATCTACAGGTTATAGTGGCAATTAATTTTTTATTTTTGAATAGAAGTGTATAGAAATGTTCGATTTCCTACGTCTTGGAATGCTTGGTTTAAAAAAAGAGTACAAGGATGAACAAATAATGTTTTTGATCATCACATTAAAAATAACGTTTGAAGTGCTGGAAAAATGTTGCATGTGTGTGTCTAATTATAGACACTGTGTTTCTTATTCAAGCATTCGTGTTAGCTTCAAGTGGTTATTGCAATCGATAAAACTGGTTTAGTGGCAAATTAGGGAAGTGTGATAACTGCATTAAAATACAACATTAAAAAGTCAACCACTGATGGTTTTGTGTCGATGTACAGCAAGTACTACAGAATAATAGCTAACAGTTCACTGGAAATGCTCAAGCTGGCTTATTGAAAACCAGGAAGTAACTGTGCATATGGTCAATTTGACCCTTCTGCGGCAGTTTGATTGACAGGCGATCTGACCAATCAGAACCCCAAATCCGCCATTTTGTCTGACAAAGCAGTCAGGGGAGTTAGTAGATTAACGTTGGTGAACTTGAACTTCAAAAACTGCATGAACTCGCGTCTTTCCATTCCTTCTGAGGTTCATTCATGTTTATTTGATGCTATAAATGAACTAGTATGAAGAGATGATCGGTTCACGAGGAGCTACAGCGATCTGTCACGACACATTAAAGAGACACTAAATGCTATTTATTGTTTAAACTTCTTAAAAAAATTACGATATATTAAATATGAAACTGTTTCATATGTCTGTTGACGAGTTGTCAGTGTCCTCTTTGCTCCGGGATGTATTTTTCTCTGCGTGAGAACATGATGTGTGGCGTGATGGCTTGTCGGACATAGCAACAGTAACTAAAGGGGGCGGGTCTTTGCGAAGGTTCAATTAATAGTCAACAATAAACATGTAGTCCTCCATATTCCTGTTCTTTCTTACAACAAAGCACTTGAATGTGACGCGCTTGTATTCACGACTTCAGAAGTGGGAAGTAGGAAATATCCGATAGAACATGAAGGCAGCATATTAGTCTAAAATTAAAATCACCATCTTGTTTATTGAACTGTTGTATAAAATCAATGTCCTCTCACATTTGCAATCATGTTGATATTCAAGAAAAACAGCACTTTATATCCTGTTATAATTATTAAAAACAAGAAATCAAACAGGGACATTTTTGCCCCATATATATTGATTTTTGGGTGGAATTTTTGCCCCAATCCAGCGCTAATTTCCATGATATGGCCTTTGGTTTCAAGTGAAAACAGGTGAAACACAGGAAAGGCTGCTACTTCTCCTCTGTGACTGTCAGTTTTTACCTTCTACTGTCCAGCATCAAACAGCTTCTTTCTGCCCTCCATTCCAGACATGGCCTCCACATTTTTACGCCAATCAGTCACCTCTTCTTTCTGTGGAAAGTGAAGACACAATTATGAATATTGGCACTTCTGTCCATTTAATTTATTTGATATAGTCTTACCTTCTCCTCTTCTTTCTTCACTGTCTTCAGATTAGCTTTGAAGTCAATAGACTGTGAGTTTTTGGAGCCCAGAAGGACACTTAGCAAATGTTCAGCTGACAGTTTCACTCTCTTCAGGTTAGGCCTCTTCAGTTTGCTCTTCATCTCATAGATCTTCTGATTCATTTCCTGTATCTTTATCAACACAGACCACACATGTTGCACCATAACCCAATCCTTTGACCAATCTGCTAACAGAAAAGCTTTATCATTGAGAAATGTTTATCCAATTTTGATGTTTGTGACGCAGTTTTTCATACCTCTTTATCATTTTTGACCACCTTAACGTTAATGTCATAGCGTTCCTCATCAATAACGTCAATCTTGTGATGCAAATCCCTGCAAAGTTCCTACACACAAGATTGTCAACAAAATAAAATATGGTAACACGGTATTCAAAGCATGGCATGTGCATTACAAAGATTTTCATGCTGTAAAGTTGCATGTAGTTTCCAAAACTGGGCTTTTTGAGGGAATTGCGGGTGGCTCATGAGTGATGAAAAAGGTTAATTAAATAAAAACTGTAAACTTAAACTAAATAAATACGCTAATTTTAAATTAAAACAATCAAAACAAAGTACTTTAATGGATAATTCACCCAAAAATGAAAATTCTGTCATCATTTACTCACCCTAAAGTAGTTCCAAACCTGTATAGATGTATTTGTTCTGCTGAACATAAAAGAATATATTTGGAAAAATGTCAGTAACCAAACAGATCTCGCCCCCATTTATTACTATAGTAGGAAAAATAAATGGTAGTAAATGGGAGGCGAGGTCTGTTTTGTCACTGACATTCTTCCAAATATATTCTTGGTGAGTTATGAAAAAATTTCATTTTTGGGTGAACTATCGCTTTAAAAAATAAAATATTTTATTTGTTTACCAAAAATCATTGCATCCAAGCATCAATGACCTATGCCTGTGCTATTAAATTAAATAAAATGCTAACTTAAGATCTGAGGTAGTACTTCAAGTAACCCAAATACTTTAGGTCAAAGGGGTTCGGCTAACAAAAAACAAAAAAATTTTACCCAAAGAGTAATACATTATATCATAAGTAATGGTAACCAATTAAAAGTGCAGCTTGGACATTCAGCTAAATAAATTGTTTCACAAAAGAAAAAAAAATGTCATATAGGTTTCTAAAAGGAAAAGAATATGAGATGGCAAGAAAAAAGCCCCAAAGGACACGGCGATGGTAAAAAAAAAAAAAAATGAGATGGATGGAAAAATTCTATTTCAATGCTTATGCGTTCACTCACAAATCTTTTGCATTCACTTTTACATTCAGAATTCCAGGTGACGTTCATTCTCAGCCAATAAGATTTCACGTAGCATTTTCATCTGTCAGTCTTGGAAGTCTATTTTGATTGGTTGATACAAAATACAAATTAAACAGAACTAAACAATGACATGAACTTAAGCAGACTTGAACTTGACTCGAGGATGAGGAGACTTGGCGAAGCACAGAGGACAATACACGACAAACAAACATGGCTAACATGAGGGCTAAATACAAAACTATGGGGAACACACGACCAAACAATCAGTAAGCTGGAACTAAAGAACGTGAAATGACAAGACTGTTAACAATTAACCAATCAGAACATGACTCATGAAGCAAGAGAATGAATGAAAACAAAACACACGTACAGGAGAAGCAAAGATCACATGACATAAACATGTACCAATAAACTTCAAAATAAAAGACATGATTTGGTTGATAACTTTTGACACAGGAGCTTTCTAGATTCGCGCGCACATTACATATGTGTGCTCTCGACATTGTCATTAAAATAACGCCATAGAGTTGGACATCATTTGACTCTTTAGTGACTGAGCTCCACGTGCAAAAGTTTTCCAAGCGAACACAAAAGCTTTGAAATATAATTTTTGTACCATTTCATATTTCATACTTTGTGCTCTATGAAGGTTATGAGGGTCAGGGTGAGTAAATGATGAAGAGTTTTGTGTTTTTGTGGGGAGTTAACCATCCCTTTAAATTGTATAAATAGTGTTCAATGATCAATTTAACTGATTTGATTGTACCTGTAATTCCTGTACTGACAGGCCGGAAAGTTTGATGGGAGGAATTCTTTCACCCAGCACTCTCTCCCTCTCCTTCTCTTTATCCTGCTTCTCTACTATCAGCATTTCCATTGCTGTACTCAGCAGCCTCATCTTCATGATGGCAGGTCCATTGTAATCATGTCAAGGTATAAAAAAAAAAATGCATTACTTTTGCTACGAATGTACTGGAATCTCACAAAAGGAGCAAATAAATGGCTTTTATTACAGTTGCAACATTTAAAAAAATCCATGCTTCTGTCACTTCTTGAGCACACAAAGTAGGCAGTGTGTAACTGTGGTCAGCAGGTGGCGCTCACCTTCAACCCCAGCCGACGGGCTGAAGTTATCTTGGGTTTTGGCTTCGGTTGGGGACTTTGGTTGAAGCAGCCAGTGGAGCATATAGATAGAAGAGAATGTTGATTGAGACATATGACAGATCATAATTCAAATAGTGGGTTGTTACCGATGAAGGTGAAGATACTCACGCGTCAGACATACTTCTGTAGTCCTTCTTTATCTGCAAAATAAAATAACTATTTCAAACAGTCATCACTACTCTGAAACACATAATAGGGTTTTAAAGGATTAGTTCACTTCAGAATTAAAATTTCCTGATAATTTACTCACCCCCATGCCATCTAAGATGTTTATGTATTTCTTTCTTCAGTCAAAAAGAAGGTTTTTGAAGAAAACATTCCAGGATTTTTCTCCATATAGTGGACTTCGACAGGGTTCAATGGGATGAAGGTGCAAATTGTAATTTCAATGCAGCTTCAAAGAGCTCTACACCATCCCAGCCGAGGAATAAGGGTTTGATCTAATGAAACGATCGGTCATTTTGTACAAAAAATAAAAATGACTTTTTAACTACAAATGCTTGTCTTGCACTAGCTCTGTGATAAGACCCTTATTCCTCGGATGGGATGGTGTAGAGCCGTTTAAAGCTGCATTGAAACTGCAATTTGGACCTTCAACCCATTGAACCCTGTCGAAGTCTATTATATGGAGAAAAATCCTGGAATATTTTCCTCAAAAACCTTAATTTCTTTTCAACTGAAGAAAGAAAGACATAAACATCTTGGATGACATAAGTGAGTAAACTATCAGGAAATTTCAAATTCTGAAGCGAATTAATCGTTTAACTAATGAGAATATTTAAGATAAGCATTTTAATTATCTATATAGTTTTATAGCATTTAGTGTTACATTTTTAATTAGCTTCTGTTTATATTTTCAGTTTTAACTTTACTGTAAGTTTTAATAGTTTTTTTAATATTTTATTTAGCTTTAATTTATATTTATTTCAGTTTGTCATTTTGAATACTGTCAATTCAGCCAACATTTCTAATTTTCATTAAACCATTTTTAAAGTTTGTATTTATTTATCTCTAATTCATATTTAATTTATTTAAATTGATGAAAACAATTTGTATTAGTTTTAGTTAACAATAACAACACTGAACCTGTGGTGGTATGGAATGGTGTTATGATCTGACAAAGAAAATCCAAGTTTTATTTTCAATATAAAGTCACTTAAAGTGAATGCTTGAACTATGATGTCCTTTTGCGAGTCACAGTTATCACTTTTCAGATGCATTAGTTATGATAGTTTGATTACAATATGCAAAAGACAAGGCAATTTTTGTATAAATGTGTTACGATACCCCAAAAAATATCAATTCACTTTGCATATTGAATAAATGTGTATAATTTTTGCAATCTTTGAAGAATTATGCATAAATTGATTCAAATCCATTAATAACCATGGTAATCAGACCCTTTAATCCACCCATTTGACCTATTAGTCCTCGACACAGCGGTAAGAGTTCTGTGCATAGCGTCTGCGAGTTTTAGCATAGGTGAAAATCTTCCTGGATTGTCGCTAATTTGAGAAACATCTGAACAGATAGCAATGCAATTGTGCCCAATTTATTACCATTTTTGAATAAATAATAATTAAACATATTCATATATACCATGAATTTTCTAAAACCCCATCTAATAACTAAGTAATGACAGATTCGCCATCAAAAATAACCAAACACTTAGCTGTTAGTCTCTTATGCCCACTGAAAAAAGACATACCTGCTAGAAGAAGAAAAGAGAGGAGTGCGAGTTAACTGGCTGACCGAGGAAAGAATAAAATCCTTAGATTTATAGTTTCAGCTCCCATGAGAATGTCTTACTAAAATAGATCTCGTCTGTGCCACTCTTCTGACATTTACTGTTCGCACAGTAAACTAGCATAGTAAAAACTTCATTTGGACAGAGTCATGCAGCTGTGCAGTGTGGACTGGGTTGAATGCCTCTTTTTGGTAGCAAAAGCTTATTGACCATCAGAGTGACCAGTTCAGAGGTCTAAAGGTGATGCTTGTCATAACAGAAACAAATCTGATCAGAAATTACAGTCTTTAAGAGTAAATGAGGCAAATTGAAATAAAATTTTTGCACTTATTAAGGTAAAACTTATTGTAGTTTTATTAGAAGCATTGTCTGTGAAAAATAGAAGGGATAAGATGTCAGTCCATATTAAAAGAGAGAAAAGAGTGGAAGTGGATAAAAACAAACAGCAAATTGTTAGAAATCTAAGTTTATACCATGTAATTGCAATGTGATGTCATGCCATGACATCTATCTCATGAACGTGATAATTTCCATGCACATTACACATCTGATACCAATGGGGTATAAATCATTTCCTGGGCTATAGAGGACGGTGAGCAGGTGGAAGGAGAGGTCAAATTGTAAAATCATTTCAAGGGGGATGGTGGGGCTAATATTACACTAACATTACACAATGATTTTGTCTAATTTTTAAAAGATTTTTATTTATAGGATTAAAGAGTAGATTAAAAATCCAAATGGGTAGCATTCATGAAATAATTTATTTTGACTGCAGTATTGACTGAGCACCAGTCTCTCTCTCTCTCTCTCTGTCTCTCTCTCTCTCTCTCTCTCTCTCTCTCTCTCTCTCTGTCTCTCTCTCTCTCTCTCTCTCTCTCTCAGAATTGTCTGTCATCTCTCACTGTCATACGTACAGCAGACTTCCTTTTATTATAAATAACTCATTAGAAACAGCCAGAAACACCGTAAAAAGTGCAGCTTTCGAACCATTCGAACCAAGCGGCTTGAGTGCTTATGTCAAGCTATTCGCTTTACCGTTTTGCAAGCTGTTGCTTGAATGGTTTCTGTGCAGATTTAAATAAATACATAAATAAACACATTTAGCCACACCGAGGTGGTGTGCATTCAAATTCAGTCAACACGCTTTAGCTATGTTCTTTATTCTTTAATGTTACATCAGGTGAATGTTCTTAAAAACACAAAAAACTGTTCTTAGCCATTCTGAACTGCGCAAAAAATGAAGAAAGCTTGCTGATTGGTCAGTTGCTGTTATTTATAGTTTGTTAATTATCATATGTAAAGAATTTTAATATTTCATTTTCATGATAAGTTTTACATAATAGCTACTTAACATACTTTACAGAGGGGATGCTTTTTGTCTTCTTCTTTTTTTTTTTCAAAAAATGTCATCCTCGCATCCCCCCTTAAATCGAGCACTGGGTGGAGTCTTATTGTAATGTGAGCTGCTCTATACTCACACCTCATTCTGATACTCCAAGAGACATGTAATGAATTACCACCTGCCATTTGTCCTGGATTTATTTTTAGGCCTTATGGCCAGATGATGAGATGCCAAATGCAAGTTCTTGTCTTTAAATGGCTAAACTGCAACAGCAAGCATGATCTGCTGAGAACTACACTATTTTGCTCTGTTTTATGTCATATTATGACTCTAATTATATTTTTAATAGACGGAAATGTAATTGTAGCTGGCCCTTTAAGAGATCAATAAACGTGGATCAAAAAGAATCACAAACAATGTGCAGTTATTTTTGAGCTACACCATTTTTTTTTTTTATTAGTCTTGCTACAGTCTATCAAAGTATAGCGTACAGGACACAATGAAAACTATGCAAAATATTGGAAAGATGTTGGACGTCACCACTGTTTTTGGAGCATGCGTGCAATGTAGAGTCCAGTTTTATTCGATTAACATGTATACGTGCTAGACGAATCCTAAATACACTCGTATTATCAAGGTCTGTTCGTCCGACTTTCCCAAATTAGACTGGCACGATTTTAGTCGGTCTACTGAAGCGTTTACGTGACATTTTAAAAAGACGAATTATTGATTTATTCCGGCTTAAAACTTTCCAAGTGGGTGTTTTTTTTTTTTTTTTAGATGCAACGATTTACAAATGTTGTTGATTGATGTTAAAACAACTGAAGGTATTCCCGGGACACCACAGTTATGTTATGTCTGCTATGAGGTGAGGTCAAATAGATAAAAATGTATGGCAAGGTCTCCAGAGGTCTTATGGTCCGTTTCATCTTTATTGCCGGCAGATAGTATTTTTAAAGTAATAGACAAAATATTTAGTCTCTCTGATCTGTATTTATTTTAAAGACAGAAAAAGATCACATAAATCATTAAGTAGAAGTCCAAGACATTGTTTTTTTGTCTAAATGACTTAAAACATGCAGTTTCCTTTTCAGCCTAAACATAAAATCAGGCCATGAATGTAAGATATTATTAAAACAGAATTTGCATTATACATTCATTTTAAGATGTTTTGAATTCCTCAATTCTGATGTCAGATCTCATGTGGTTCCCATCTGTAAGAAAAAAAAAATCAATGCTCAAAGTCAAGGTGAAATATTTCATGCAAGACATCCTTAACCTAAAGATCATTGAAAAAGCATGCATTTTTAAAATGTACCATCTATTGTCCAGCATCAAACAGCTTCTTCCTGCCCTCCATTCCAGACATGGCCTCCACATTCTTACGCCAGTCAGTCACCTCTTCTTTCTGTGAGAGGAACAGGTGTAACAATAGGTATGTGTTAAAATAGCACAAAAATACTGGGTATCACTTTAGTTTAGGGTCCAGTTCTCACTGTTAACTAGTTTCAGCATATTGGGTGTTTATCAGTAATTATAAAGCACATATTAATGCCAATATCCTACATCCCTTAATTCAATCCAATACCTAAACTTAACAACTACCTTACAATTAATAAGCAGTTATTAGGAGTTTGAGGCAAACGTCATAGTTCATAGTTAATTAATAGTGAGAATTGGACCCTAATCTAAAGTGTGACCAAATACTGAATATATTTCAACAATTTGATTCATATTTCAATGATTCAGTTATGTTCATGAAAATGTCACATGACTTGCCTTCTCCTCTTCTTTCTTGACTGTCTTGAGGTTGGCTTTGAAATCCACAGACTCTTTGACCTTGGAGCCCAGAAGAGCGCCCAACATGGCATCGGCGGAGATCTTCACCCTCTTCAGTGCAGGTCTCTTCATTTTGCCTCTAAGTTCGGTAATCTTGATGTTCAAATCTGTAATCTAAAGCAGACACAAAGTTAATTCCAGTGTATTTCCATTGAATCTAATAAGGTACAAAGTTATTCCACTGACGATGAAGTACCTCCTTTTCATTTTTGGAAACCTTGGCCGCGATGTCATACCTTTCTTCATCTACAACATCAATCTTTTGATGGAGGTCTTTGCAGAGAGCCTGAGAATACAATATTGTGTTAAAATATTTAAATTGCCAACATTTGTTTTGACAACCTTTAATAATAATCGTACAAATTAAATGTAAAGCCTTTAAATGTATTGGTGATTTTTTAATTAATTAAAAGATAATAAACCATCATTTGCTCCAACTGCGTTAACAATTTGCATAAAGTCTTTAATAAAATTCTTAGAAATTAAAGACATATTTGTAGTCATTTTTTTTAAATAAAAAGCATAATTTTAACCTCTTAACTATCAGCTCTCTTTTTGAGCATATATCTGATCTTAAATGTTTGTAATTCATGAATACTTTTGTAATACAGACCTAAGGTTGGTCCTCTTTTAAAGAATATTGTTGCAGAAGTGAAATCAGCTTCAAAAAATTATAGTGCAAAAAGGTATAAAAGTTAAATTTACTGTAAGACAACTGTATTTTATACATAAATTGGACTTAAAAAATAGCTGTATTCCAAATTTGAAGTGAAGATCACAAAAATGGATTTAAAATACCGTTTTCATGGCTGGTTTCATCAATTTCAAAACTGTTTACACAGGATGATTTTTGAGTGTTTAAGCTTTCGAATGAAACCTAATTTATGACCAATACTAAAATATGTGATAGAAGAAAAAAGGCAATACATAAAAGCACACCAAGTGTCCCGCTACTGGAACACTGACAGTTAGCAGGCTATAGTTTACCTGAAGCTCTTGAACAGACAGACCGGACAGTTGTAGAGGTGGCACTCTCTCACTCAAGGTGGTCTCTCTCTCCCTCTGCTTGTCTTCTTTTTCAGTTACAAGCATAGATGTTGCTTTCTTCAAGAGCTTTGTCTAAACAAAACATATCAGAAAGCATTGCTAAATGCATCATCTTTAAAAAATGATTTCTTCTCTGTAAAACAGACAGAACCAAATACCTTTAAGAACAACCTCCTGGATGCTGAAATCTTAGATTTGGGTCGCTGAAAGAATAAGCACATTTATTGGATTCCGTTAGAAAAAAAAAATCGCCATGTACAAAAATTGGAAGTTAGAAAGTCCACTTACCTGTCTAAAATTGCAGTTTTCAATTTATGAAAAGGAATAAAAGCAGGGATGTTTTAAATGTACATTTACAGTAAGACAGCATACTGTATGCATATACTGTAGATATTAACACCTAAAGATACAATACTTACGACTCCGACATTGTGACCTTCTAAGTGCAAATCTAAGCCAAAAAATCTGAAATATAAAGATTGGTGACTCACTGATTAACAGCAGTTATTACTGTATAACATATATATTACTTACTATATTATATTCATAATTTTGGAGGTACATGCCACTTGAACAAAATATATATATATATGTATATGTTTCTCCTGGACAGCAATGATTAAACAGGTTGTGACTTTTATTTTAATTTCCTACAGTTTCAGAATACATCTCAACAATGTAACCAATCATGTCTCATCCAAGTTTTCAAAGACCAAACTGTCTGGGCTATGCTACACATTAATTATATGTCAGCACTTATATCTCATGGGTAATTTTGTTATTTTTAGAGCAATCAAATGCATTGCTTTTACTGTTATCTGTGCCAAATACTACAATAGTTCATACCTGTTTCTCCAAAGACCACTCGAAGGGAACGAGTAGAGTGTGACAATGTCGGCGCACAAGGAAACCTAGACAAATTTTATGGGCTCTTTGGCTTCCTCTGAGTGGCTCACTAAAATAGACTGAACCCATACACCCTGAGGCTCATTTTACTCAGCACCATCAAAACACAATTGCATACATTGTGTACCGCCGATCCCTTTTCATTCCCCATTGTTTGACTCTACAAGGCAGAAAAGTTTTTGCTGAAGTCAGCCAGTAGCTGTATGACCATGACTGTAACTAAAAATGACCACAGAGCCTGGTGAATTTGAATTGATTGATTGATTTATTTTGGAAGATAACATGTATCTGATGTTTCTTTTCATTTTTATACACATACAAAGAGTTTTATACACATCTCAAAGGGTTTCCGAAATGCAAATAAATGATACCACCTTGGCTGATTGAATATGGGTAAATATACACACAACATGTGGTAACTTAAAACCAGTTATGCACATATACAAAGTACACAACCAAGTGCAGAAATGCATTTCAAGGACGTTTGTTTTGCAAGGGAACCGCATAGTGACAACACGTTTCTTTGTTGCATGGGGTCATTTAATTTTGGAATGCCATTACATTGCAATTTTTACTTCCAGTAATGTAGAAAGTGTTACAATATCTGACATGTTTTATTCCTGAACAGCACTAGTTAACATTGCATACAATTAATTTCCAGTCTGATTATATTTCGCATGCATATATGATGCATTTAGCATATCATAAACAAAATATCATATTTAGTTTCAGATGTAAACACATTTGTACAGAATGTCCAAAAATTGCAGCAAAAGACAGGGACTGGTAAAGACACAGTAAGAGCTAAGGTCACCTACGAAAACACTTAAAGTATGAACATTATAAACAGTTTTGTGTGTGTGTGTGTGTGTGTGTGTGTGTTTGATTGACATTATTAGTCATAACAAATCAAATTTGTATTTGGTTTGGATTTTCTTTCTTCAGATCATGTGTGTTTCCCTGCGTTGGCACACATCTGTTGATCTCCTTTTTTGTTACAGAGTCTGAAAAATAAGAAAACCATGTCATCTTTCAGTCAAAACGCTTGTTTTTTACAGCACTCAAACATAGTTCAATTTGGCAAATTTGCTTTGTACCTTTTTTATTATTATTATTATTATTGTGCAGCATTAAACAGCTTCTTCCTGCCCTCCATTCCAGCCATGGCCTCCACATTCTTACGCCAGTCAGTCACCTCTTCCTTCTATAAATGAAACAAATAAATAAAATTGGTTTGGAATGAGTTTCAGTTTGTTTAAATGATGAATGAATGAATTTCTATTCCCAAAAGAATAAAATAAATCACCTTTTCTTCTTCTTTCTTTACTGTCTTTAGGTTGGCCTTGAAATCTGCCTTCGATGCCATTTTGGACTCGGTCAGCGCACCAAACATGGCATCATGTGACTTCTTAACCCTCTTCAGTTTGGTTCGTTGCTTTGAACCCTTCATCTCCCAAATCTTCTGGGTCAAGGACTGGATCTGAAATGGACCACAATGACGGTATCTTGTGAAACAACCTTTTTGATGTCGGTTTTACTCGTATGAGAGCAGTGTTGTTGCTAACTAAAAAATAATTTTCAATAAATGAAATAAATCTGAAATAAAATAAAAAAGTAGGTTAAAATCGTAAACTTAAAAAACTTAAACATAAATAGAAATCTTGCCTTGGCAACTAACTGAAATAAATACATTGTTAATAATAAATACAAGTTGAAATGCCATTTCACAAAACTGAAATAGAAAATAACATTTCTAAAACTGAAAAAAAAATAAAGATATGTAGAAATATTTTTTTAGATGACAAGCACATAAAATGGCTAGAACTTAAAGTTTAAAATAAAAACAAAAAATAAAACTAAATAATATAATAATGTGTGTAAATAATATTTAAATTACACTATCTTTAGAGACATTGTGCTGGTACTTTATCATTTGTATGTTCTCTGGGATTCGAACCCATGACCTTGCCTTTGTTAGTGGCATGCTTTATTTTAGAAGATTCTAAAAGTGAAACAACATCGCACCCATTACCTCTTTTTCATTTTTAACCACTTTAACTTCAAGATCATATCGGGCCTCATCAACGACATCGATCTTGCGGGAAAGCTCTTTGCAAAGTTCCTGCAAAAAAACAACAAAAAACATTCATGTAAATATATATATATATATATATATTACTTTTGCATATTGTTTAGTGCAGAATTTTTTATTCTGGAAAATACCTGGAGCTCCTGTGCTGACAGACCAGATAGTTTGAGAGGAGGAACCCTCTCAGTAAGAGTATCCTCTCTTTCTCTTTTATTCTGATCTTTTTCAGCTGCCAGCATAGACGTGGCCTTCTGCAGTAATTTGGTCTGTAATGTAACAGCAGTGATGTGACTATAGAGTTCCAGCAGATTAGCACATAGTTTAGCGCATAGCGCAGCACACTGCAAACACAACTGGCCATTTGGTCATGGATTCTACAGTCTTGGCTTTCATTACAATAAGGAAGTATAATATGTGCAAACAGTTCTTATGTTTACTAAAAATCTGAATTTTCACCATCATTATTCTGTGTTCACGCCATGTTGTAATTACCATAAATAATTAAGTTTGTATGCTTTCGAATCTCTCTCGCGATACTTTGATGTCACATACCGATCGGCCTGCAGTCGAACTCATATTAAATCTGCAGCGGCCAGTTGCTGCGAGTTGTAGCTTTAAGAAAATTATTATTTTACATATTGTAAGTTGTATAGGCACATGAAGGCTTTTTACAGTTAAGAATCGTTACGTTAATTATGACATGGCGTGAACTCACCTTTACTCCAGTCTTCAGTGTCACATGATCATTCAGAAATCATTGTAATATGCTGATTTGCTACTCAAGAAACATTTTTTATCACCACAGTTGGACACATGAGACATTTTCAATGCAGCTTAAACATTTTTTGGAAACCGTAACTTTTTTTTTTTGCGGGACGTATGATGAATAGAAAGTTCAAAAGAACATATACTTGAAATATTTGTAACATTATAAATGTATTTAATGTTCAATTTTAATCAATTTAATGCATGCTTGCTGACCAGAAAATAAAAAATTTCTTTGAAAAAAAAAAAACACTTTTGAACAGTGTATTTTAATGAACAGGCAACTTACTTTTAAGAGCAGCCGCCTTGTGGCTGTATACTTTGTTTTTTTCTGAAAAGCAATACAAGTCATGTTTAATCACACATTTTTTTTGACCTGCTATATCTTATGAATTATTGTACAACTTGTCAAAAGGGACGTGACTTACAGGTCTACAATGATGAGCACAGCAGTAAGGAAAGAAAAGAAATGGATTAACAAAAGTAATGAAGTCATACATTTTACAATTTTAATAATAACGTACTTAGTAAAGTATACTTACCCTTCAGACATGGTTGTTTTTCTTTATGGACCCTAAAAATGGAAGATAGTTTGTAATAGTTCTCATTAAATTAATTTAAAAACTCATATAAAATGTTTAAATGGACCAAATGTTCGCTTTTCACTATAACAAAGGTGATGGATCTCCAGATATGTGATCCTAAAAGTGTTTCAGGTGATGAAATCATTCAGTGTATGAATCTGCGTCAGATTTGCGTAAAGTCGCTAGGAAACATTCTTACAGTCCACACATAGAACATAGTCTGGACAGGTGACGAGTGCCAAGTATTTGAGTCACAATGTAGAGGAAAATTTAATTTGGGCCATCGTATCCAAAGACGAGCGCTTTATATAAGCACTGGTGCCGAGCACTCTGTCCGTACCTATTCTTTGCGTTCGTACCTATTGTGCTTGATAAGCACATGGTTGTTAGTATTTCCAGCCTGTCTAAATTTGAACATTGCTGCGATTCTTTCACATGGCCCAGTTTCAAGCCCTAGCCTTGAACTCACTGCACTGGATCCTATTGTTTCCATACTGATCCTACTAGCCATAATTCAAGTTTTGGAAAAGATAGCTTTTGTTTTGAGCAAAATTATCTGGATTTTTTGAGTCTTTTTTTTGTTAAAAAAGTGAACAAATGCTCTTAGAAAAAAATTATTTCCAAAAAAAAAAAAATGTGTATATGGCTAATTCGTTCTTGTGTAGAAACTTTGTTAGTAGTCAATCAAAAACTGGACACTACTTTAGAGCCGTTTATATTGTTGTTGTTTTTGTTTGTTATTTACCTTATGCCAATTTCTTGAGTGACAAACCACCTGAGAACTACTCGCATGATCTAATTGTTTCTGAGAGCCAAATCTCTCAAGAACATTTGATCTCGTATCCACGCTTCTCGAAGTCTAAGCTAGAGTATTTCATAACATGCATTCCTTAAAGTTGACACAAGCAGCTTGTTACGAAAATACACAGCGCGGCACTTGCTAGTCCCTGTGGGGAGCCGCGGTCGTGACATGGGAGAATGTAGGATGGATATCCATCCATCCTCCCAACATGGAAGGAGTAATTATGATTACCTCCAAATGTGTTCAGTAAATCTAAGTGTGATAAACAGACCACACAGTACAAATCCTCACAAATGTTTCGCAATAAACTCAATATCCTTAAGTATTTATGACAACATGTGTGGGTCCAATAAACTGTGAATGTTAATATGATAGCTTATAGGACTTACCTTGAGCAAGGAGACAATCAGGGCAGGATGGGTTGTGTGGTGGCTTTGAAGAAGAATAAATGTTATATGTTTTTTTTTTCGTGAAGGATTTATGGGTTGAATCCTGCGTGTGAATGGCTAACTAAAATAGACCCCCGTTACGCCTCTTGCACTCACGTGTGCAAATATCTGGGCAATTTGTTTTCCAGCCCCAGGACATGGACATACACACTCTTAAATGACACACACTAGCACAAGGGTCATGCACTTCAATTCTCTAGCTCTATTGTGTAAAGTAGCAGCTGGAAAAGGACACCCTAGGTTAATAGGGTAAAAAATGAACTACTAGATATCACCATGTATTTAAGAATAAAATGTTGTGTGAAGTTAGTCAAATGATATATGAGTAAACCCCTCTGTACAAACCTTTAGAATATAGATATGAATAAAAAGTAAAGATTGGTCAATATAAGTACTACTAAATATTTCTGATCCAGTGGAGAGAGAGATAAAAAAAACAGCCTTCAAAATATATATATGTATTGTAATTGAAATATAGAGAAGCAAATAGATAAAGTGCAATAAAATATACTAGCATGTTTTCTGATCGAAAAGTCTGAAAAAATAGCCAAATAGCTCAAAATCTCAAAATTGACCAGTGGATGAAAAAACTGTTGTGTCTCGCCTTAAAGATTTATTTATAGAATCATTGTGACGTATCTGATTAGATCAAACTTCTGCATTGTTTGTCCATTATACCTCGTATGCTTAAAATATTAAATTATATTAAATTAAAACACTATATGTTTTAATTTAAACAATTTAATCTAATTTAATTTAATAGGAATGTAGCTATTTTTTTTCATTATAAGTCTGTTTTATTGACATAACTGATTTGTCAGCTCCACAGTTGTAGTAAAATGTTCTCCTCGTAACCGCTAATGTTAACTGGCCTCTTTATTAACCTGCATGCTTGTGTTTGAGGACCATAAAAGCAAAGTTCTTCAAGGCTATGGTGCCTGCGTGCCATGTAAATGGGGTGAGGGCAGACAGTAACTCATATGTACTTGTTAAGACGGGACTGACAGCACACTCCTTTTAATTATGTTTACACAAGATTTTATAATTATAATGCATGCAAATCTTGTTCCCATCCACAAAAAGCTGCATACTCAAACCTTTACTTGTGGAAGCGCTCAATGACAATGTGACATTGTAGTATGTTTTTTTAAATGAGACTGACCTTTGTTTTCAGATGTGTCATGACATGTAGGTCCTGCATGCTGATCATTTACTGTGACAAATTAGAAGTGCCAGTAATAATATTGTGCCATGAGTTTTTACTGTGTGACAGAATGAGACGGGGGTTCAAGGCTTCTCAAATCCTCTGCTGACTGCTGGCATGCAGCGGTAGTTATCAGTGTCAGCAGAACTCATGAAGTCATTTTAAATGTACGTAAATGTGGAAGTTTGCTTGTTTCGGTCGCTGAAGTGCTGAAAACTAGCATTATTCTGTAGGGTGGCTAATGATGTTAGAAAATATAATTTACTATAATTTAATGTTTAAAGAGATAGAGAGAAAAAATATATATTGGTCATTGATCCAAATAAACTTACTAATTACTCTTTAAACTGACATGAGCCCTCTAGTGGTAATTAGTTGATTTTTAGATGTTCTGCTGTAACATTAACATGATATTTCACAACCGTAACATTGTGAAATATCATTACAATTTTAATGAACTGTTTACTGTGTATATATATATATATATATATATATTTATATATATATATATATATATATATATATAAATAAATAGTGATTTAAAATGACTAAAATTGATCAATTTATATATATATATATAAATAAATAAATAAATAGTGATTTAAAATTACTAAAATTGATCAATTTATATATATATATATATATATATATATATATATACTGTTCTAGTATCAAAATACTGTAAAAACAGTAACATTGTGAAATATCATTACAATTTTAATTAACTGTTTACTGTGTATATATATATATATAGTGATTTAAAATTACTAAAATTGATCAATTTATATATATATATATATATATATATATATATATATATATATATACTGTTCTACTATTAAAATACTATAAAAACAGTAATATTGTGAAATAATATTACAATTTTAGTTAACTGTTTTCTGTTTGAATATATTTTGAAATGTAATTTATTCCTGTGATGCAAAGCTGAATTTTCAGCATCATTCTCGAGTCTTCAGAGTCACATGACTCATCCTTCAGAAATCATTCTAATATGATGATTTGCTGCTCAAGAAATATTTCTTATTATTATTAATGTTGAAAATAGTTGTGCTTTAAAAAAAACCCTAAACCTAAGAGTAGTTTATAGATATAGACAATATTTAAGCAATATATTATAAAATATAGCCTAAAATAGTTTTCAGTTTTACTAGTGGAAAATGAAACTGTCACATTTTCTTGTATGACAACTCTAAATTGTTATAGTATCAAATATAGCAAACAACCGAGCACAGAAAATCAAGCCCTTTACTTTTTATGTGTATTTGAAAGGCTTGATTTTAAGGCAGACTTAAATATCAAAGGAAATGTTTGTGAGAAAAGCTTTATTTCTTTGCGTGCGTCATGTTCCTCCTCCCCTTTATCTGATCTCCTCGTTTCCTCTATATACATACAGAATCTGATAAGCCATGAGAGGTTGTGCGATTCGATTCCACCAGTACTTCAAAAACAGTCTGACAAAAAAGCAGTACTAGACAAAAACTTCACCACAATGATTTTTCTCTTTCTGTTCGTTCTTTCACATGTCATAATGAAAATCTCGCCCCTGCATCTCATTGAACTGCCTCCGATGGAATGTTCTCAAGAGGTAAAGATACTGTTTTTTTTCTCTTTTATCTATGAAACATTAATGTTATGAATGTAAAAACGAGTTAATCTTTCATTATGCTGTTTTATGACAGGGGGCACCTTGCAATGTTCAAGTAGGTAAGTAGATGTTTTCTCTAAATTGACAGTTTTTGAAGACAAAATCAAAGGTATGTTCATCAAATATTTCTTTGGCGTCTCAGGTAACTGTTCAGATGAGGGTTGGGTGATGCCAAGGACTGAAGCCCCAGGTTCTCCTGTTGTAACACACAATATAAAAGCCAAGAGGAATGATAGCGGACAGTTTGCTCCAATTATATACCTCAATTGGACCCAATCAGCTGACAGTAAGGCAGATGATGATGTACAGCAGTTCAAGACTAAAATATTTAAAAATATTAAGATCATTTCAGTCAAATTGCCTTTCTGACAGGAAACTTTCTTATGCAGAACCCACATTGTTTTCCCAGCATAATTAACAATTTAAAGGTTATTTTCTTTGTATTATTTTCCTCAGATGCCATATTCGTCCTCAAAGGGACTGAAGTGCGTGTGGTTGAAATGGCCACAAATCACAGCGTTTGTGTTCGTTACATTTTTCTTGACAAACTGTCGGGGACGAAAAACCCGAAACAGGAAATGGTAAGAGAATTAATGCTTGTATAATTATATACTACTATGCAGTATTATTCATGCCATCTTTTTTCTTTCCTTCATATTTTTAGTGGACTTTTTCTTTGGACAGAATTGTGGTCGTCCCCAACTTTAAATACCAGGTTTTTGTAACCAATTTACCAAAGCTAAACATAGGAAGTAATACAGTTATTACCAGCATCACAATTCCAGGTGAGAATAACTTAAGGTTTAAATAACAATTGAGGTTTGATGATTAGATACTGTATATATTTAGATTTGTAGCAGTTATTTAAAGTCTACACGAAACAGAAGTTGCAGTAGTCTTTTCTTCCCAATTGTGACGTACAGTATATCCGAGTGAAATGGCTCCTTGAACAAGAAAAAATTAAGGGCGGGACTTGATTTTGTGGTTGTGGTTTGCTATTGGTCGATCTCTTGTGAGTGACAGGTTGTCCCGCCCTCATGCCAGTAAACATCATCAGAGAAGAGATGTCACTGCAAGAGGAAAATATGTTATTTTGATTACAGATTACAAGGGCACGGATAAATAATTTATAATAAATACTGCAATATTCCATTAAAAAAAAAAAAATGTCCATTTTGATTTCATAATGAC
The DNA here is from genome assembly GCA_038088235.1 of Zacco platypus. Classification (NCBI taxonomy): domain Eukaryota; kingdom Metazoa; phylum Chordata; class Actinopteri; order Cypriniformes; family Xenocyprididae; genus Zacco; species Zacco platypus. Next base: position 11,109,016 of record CM076063.1, on the reverse strand, counting down.
TTTAATCAATCAAGTTATCATGCTTGAGCATGTTTAAAACTCCTGTTTGTATGAATCTGTTTGTCATTTTAGAGAGCATTTGGGATAAGAAGGTAAAATGGTCAGTGAGAAACTATAAGAAAAATAACTTGGTGATAACCATAGAATTCGAACCACAAGAGTTCTCTGACAAACACAAAGTCTCCATCTGCCGTCCTGACCTTCAGTTAGAAACATCTCGCACTGTCATAAAGGTACTTCCAATGTTCAATATTCGGATGTAAAGAAACTGCCACCTGTTGTATAGTCCTTCATAAATGTATATTCATATATGCCATGATATGAAAAGAATTCTGTTTTAAAGGGCAACGAGACATATATGAAGGTTAATTTCACACTGGAAGCATGGTGGATAACTCACTGTAGTTTGGACTTGCTGGTGAGTTAAAGTTTCATTTCTATGTGTGCTGTTTGTTAATATATAATATACAGTATCGGATATTTTCTTTGAGTCTTCAATCCATTAATGGCTAAAAAAAAAGTCCTGTTCAACAGATTCAGCCACTGTCTGTTCAAAGCGTGAAGAACTGTCTGGATTACAGAGAGAAAATTAATATCTGTCCCTGTACGTATTACACAGTAACATTAAATGTCATATTACCTGTCTATTTTAATTAGCTAGCATTCAGAAGCAATGCAAATTTTTGTATGGTCTTGACTGCAAGTGAACTTCGTCTGACCTCTTTTTTATGTTATTTTATTTGGATAGCTACCATTTTCTCTATTAACATGTTAATGTCAGTTCTTCCAGATACTCCTGTTCATTTTATTATTTTGGTGATACTGGGGCTGATGTCAGCTATATTGGCAGCTGTTGGTTGCTGTGTTGCATTTTTGCAGAACAAGGATTCACATAAAGGTTAGTGCAAATAAAAAAGACTGTGTTCTTAAAGGGATAGTTCACACAAAAATGAAAATTCTGTCATCATTTACTCACCCTCAAGTTGTTCCAAACCTGTATGAATTTGAATAAAATAGAACTAACTGTTGCACTCTATAGTGTGATAAAATCAAATATAGGCTACATTTTCTCTACTTTTCAATTGTTTTGCTCATTCTTCTACTGACTCTTTATTTATTGAATGGTTTTTGAAGGTTTCAAAGCTTCATTTCTTAATAATAAACTTAACTTTTGATAGAAACGACGTCCTCAGACAGCTCTACCTGTGGAAAAGGTAAAATGGAGTGGAATCCCGTTCAAGAGCATAAAAGGATCATCATCATCTACTCTCTGGACCATCCCTTGTACAAAGAGATCATCTTGAAGTTGTGTGCCTTCCTGAGGGCTAAATGCGGCACAGACGTCACTCTGGATCTCTTAGACTCCGCCTGGCTCAGCACAATCGGCAGAATTCAGTGGCTAGATATGCAAAGGGAACGAATCTCAAAGTCCTCAGATAAAGTCCTGATCCTGTGCTCTCCAGGCGTACATGCGAAGTGGAAGGCCATGTGCGGTGAGCACAAAGTGAGACTGAAGGAAGATGAACGTTCACCCATAGGAGACATGCTCACGCCAGCCTTGAGCCTCATTATACCGGATTTTCTTCACACTTCATCTTTCTACAAGTACATGGTGGCTTATTTTGATGACGTGTGCTGTGAGAATGATGTTCCAGCACCTTTTAACGTGGTGGTGAAGTACAAGCTCATGAAGCACTTTGAGGAGCTTTACTTCCGGATCTTAGACATGGAAAAACATGAGCCAGGGCGGGTTAAATGCATTGAAGGCGTTAGGGAGAATGATTACTTCAACTGTCCCTCAGGACGAGCCCTTCGGGATGCTATTGAAGCTTTTCACAGTTACCAGCTGAAAAATCCAAACTGGTTTGAAATGGAGCTTTTGAACTCTGATGATGATGAAGAAGAGGAAATCATCTTGGAGTCAATGTTTCCGTTAAACTATAACCCCGTCACTGAATGCTATAAGCTGAATGAAGAACATAAAGCTCATGCATTTGTCAATTTGATTAATTGTCACGATGAACATGCCCTAAAGTCTTCCATCGCAGAAACAGGCATATTACTGAACGAGAATTCTTCAGTTCTTACCACAGATGTGCACTGCAGTGGTCCAGTCCTGAGTAGCATTACAGCTATAGATGTGAAAGGTTTACCAGAGACTAAAGCTGTTGCACAACAGGCTTTATGTTTACAGCCTCTTTGAATTAAGCTTGAGATAATCAGACTACTGTATCTTTCTGAGTCCAAACTTTAGTCTACTGTATGTATAAAATGGCATATCAAGTAAGCTGAAGTTACTTTTTGACAAAGATGTTTTTATGTAAAGCTATTTACATTGCATTCAAAGTACACATTTAATATTTTTGACCTCCGCAAACAGTTTGATTGACAGGCGATTTGACCAATCATAACCCAGAATCTGCCATTTTGTCAGAGAAAGCAGTCAGGGGAGTTAGTAGATTATCGTTTGTGAACTTGAACTTGAAATATTGTGTGTATTCAGGTCTTTCCGTGGTTGAAACAACATTCCTTCTGATGTTCATTCATGTTTATTTTACGCTATAAATGAACTAGTATGAAGAGATGATCGGTTCACGAGCCGCTTGAAGGAGCTACAGCGATCTGTCACGACACATTAAAGAGCCACTATAAGCTATTTAATGTGTAAACTTCTTTAAAAAATTACGATATATTAAATATGAAACTGTTTCATATGTCAGTTGACGTGTTGTCAGTGTCCTCTTTTCTCCGCGATGTATTTTTCACTGCGTGAGAACATGATGTGTGGCATGAGATCACATGGCTTGTCGGACATAGCAACAGTAACTAAAGGGGACGGGTCTTTGCGAAGGGTCAAATGAAATGAAACTGCCATTGCTAGTATCAGGGACTATTTTCTATAATAAACACGTTGCACAGACTTATTATTATTATTATTTTAGTAATTCCTGAAGTGTCAAGGAATGGCAAATTTGAATACATTTTTAGAGGAAACGAGTACAGAATTGGGGATGTGGTGTGTTATTGTTTTCTTAAACCTGTATTGTACATAATTTCTGAAGAATACGTGGAGTACCAATGATTTAAATGTTGTTGTCAATCATATAATTTCCAAAAATAGTTTATGAATCAATTAACTTTAAATCGACGCCGTTCTGACAGAAGTTCTGAGTAAAACTGATGCGATTCAAGGCTAGTACAAACAAACCCAACCGGATCAAAGTTCAACCTAGTGCAGTCGAGCCGAGAAGAATGCTGCAAATAGATTAAATTGAGATTTTAATATCCAAAATAAAGATTTGGACTGATTTAAGCAGAATCGTGACTGAAGTAGCGCGTGAGAAGCGTTTTAATGAGCAAACGCTGCCTATTTTCTCTCACTTTACTGGACGACTGAAGTCCTGAATTGTTTACGTACATGACCCGTATGTTGATTTTGTTCTTTACTGATTTCTTTTTAAACGTGTGCAGGATTGTCACAGTTGCATATCAGCACGTCGCTTGTCTCTAACAAACAGAGCATGACAAATTGCTTCCTTTGAATGTGTCGGAAACTCGAGCAGGCGGTGGTTTGATTGTATTTTGGAATTATTGAGTTTTGCTGAGCTGAAGATCCTGTTTTGAAGATGTTGTGGAGGTTATCTGCGCTTCTTAAACGTTGCATTAAAACTTCATCCAGCAGACACTGCAGAAAAGGTAAAGTAGCACAAACCACATTTCCACATTAAAGATATTTACATAGAAACCTTGTCCCAATTTCATGTTTCTCTGCAATGCACCGTTCAGAGTAATTGCAAAACCCTTGCCAGAAAGTTAGTTCGAGTAAACATCTGTCGTGGTCATCTGAGAACCAATTCAAACTTGGTGCAACCTGTCTTGGGTTACCAAATTTGAACGTTCAATGATACAGTGTTTTGAATACAGCATTGATTGTATTGAACTATTCCCTATTTCTCCATACAGACAGCCTGTTTACCATCCATCCTAATGTGAAAGAGGCTTTAGCGGATCACAGGCCAGTTGTGGCTCTGGAAAGCACTATTATTACTCATGGAATGCCTTATCCTCAGAATCTCAGGTAAAAAAAAAAAACAAAAAGAGAGAGAGAAATCTCTTACAGTGCTGTCAATTCCCTCACGTCATTTTTAAGTCAGGGTTGTCACATGCCCCTTTATAAAAAATTAAAAAAACCAAATCGATAGTATCATTATTCTGTTGTATTATTGCACAAGCTTTTTAAAGACTAGAACTTTGAAACATCTGATTCATATCTGGATTCAGTATTTACCAATTTCTCTGCATTTCCTCTGTACTTCAGTACAGCAAAGGAAGTGGAAGCTATTGTGAGGGCTGAAGGTGCAATCCCAGCAACCATTGGGATTCTTGAGGGGAGGATTCACGTGGGCCTTTCTTCGGATGAACTTGACTTCCTGGCACAGAACAAAACCGCACTAAAAGTGTCCAGAAGAGATCTTCCTTATGTTATCAGCAAGGTCTGGAACTGATGTAAACTTTAATTTGTATCTGTGTCAATATACATTTTTATGTGAAATGTCTATTTTGATAACGCAGGGCCTGTCGGGTGGCACCACTGTCTCCGGCACAATGATTGCGGCTCACAAAGCTGGAATTCCTGTCTTTGTAACCGGAGGCATTGGAGGAGTACATAGAGATGGAGAAAATTGCATGTTTTTTTTTAAAAAATTGTCCTTATTTGCATGCAAAATATACTCATTATGCATAATGTATTCTGCCTATATTCATTGACCAATATATTATGTATTGCAGCCTTGGATGTGAGCGCGGACCTCACCGAACTGGGTCGAACACCTATCGCTGTTGTGTGTGCGGGGGTGAAATCCATCCTAGATATCGGTCGCACTCTTGAGTTTTTGGTAAGTGCTCAAACGTTTTTTTACAAGATTTCATGTAAACACGAGAAAGATACTGATTGGTCAAGTTGCTGAAGTTGTTTTTTGCTTTGCCGTTATCTAACGCTGGCTTAAAGCATAATTTCGCCGGTTTTCAGCCCAGTTTGTGGATGTTTATTTATTATTATCCCTGCCCACAGACAGTCGGATTGGCAGAGTTATTAACAAAACTGTTTTTGTATGAGTAGGTTTCTCACTGAATTGTAACATAGTCTACTGTTTAAATAGCATTGTTGTAAAATGGAACTGGTGTATGTGAAATAATTTTGTATTCAAGTGCACTCAATTTATTCTTTTTATTAATTTCTTGTATTTATTTCTTTTATTAATTATTCCTTTTTATGAATCTTATTAATCTCTTCTTTATCAATTCTAGTCAATTCTAAGTATTCATTTAATCAACATTAATTGTTATAGTACTTATTTTCCAAATGTAAGATCTTTGGTGTCTCTTTGGGGCTGTAAGATCGAGTGAGTGCATTTCCATCAGAACTGATTACGTGATGTACTTTTGTATCAAAATGTTTCCATGTCTGCAGACATGAGAGAATGCAAGATCAGCGATATTCTCATGAAGGTTTTAAAGGTGTCAAAGCAACATCTCATATATGCTATCTATTTTTTTTGCCCAGTTCCACCGACTTACACCAACTATGAGATAATGGATAAATCCGTTAGACCTTTTCTTAGACCAAAACATAATTTTAAGAGGATATAATTTTCCTGCATATATATTTGCTCTTATTTTGTTTTTTACTTCTGCTTCTCTCCTACCTCTTTTTTCATTCTGCAAATATCTTACTTCATTTGGCTTTCTCTATACTCTGATCTTCACAATCTTCATCTGTTAGATACAATACTTTGGATTTTATTATAAACTATTAAATAAGATGGATCTTATTTTTGTTTAAACCTATTCTGACTCATTGTATCCTCAGTGCTACTGCAACAGAGGCCAGCTAGTAGTTGCTGTGCGTGTCTGAGCCTCCTTGTTAGAGCGTGTGACTCCCATGCCAGAGACCCGGGTTCGAGGCCCGCATAGGGCAAGTTGAACCTGGGTGAGGGGCTATACTACAATAGAAAAATGCATTTTCCTGTGACCCGACTAGTGCTGAAGTTTTGGTGCAGGCAGTTTATTTAGCTATTGTCCACCAGCACAAATGGAAAATGTGTTCATATGAGATCGCATTACATCGGAGTATTCAAATGTCACAAAAGTGCTGCTCATTCACCTCTGCCTGCTCTGTGTTCGGACACGCGAGTCGTGTGTATGTTTCCCTCAGCACAGTAGCACATGAGTGTTGTTTGTATTTTGCACGAAAAATACAACGGACCTGGAGTTTGACCACGAACACATGGAAAATACGATTGTTACAATATTTAATATATCACCTTATGAGCATAAGCGGTTTCAGCGCGGTGCTCCGCGATGAATTAAACAACTCTCGCCACGTGGATCATACACAGCATAAAGTATACGTGTTTAAAGTTTTTATAGACGTATTTCACACTCTCATGCACCAAACATGAACCAGTACGGTGTATGCACACATTTCATCATTGAATGAACTATACGAGCAAATTTGGACACTGATACAGTGGTGTATCTGAACGTGATGACATGATTGATTATTCTGATACACAAAAGACAACGATTTAAACTGAAAATTCAAAGAAGAATAGACAAAAAAGTAACTATGCCTTTATTCTTTCTGTGTTAAACGTGTCGTTTATCATGAGACTAGTGCTTTATGAAAATATTGTTAGACTTTATAAAATGTTCTTCCGCATTTCTCCTTGTGCTTGGGAGTTTATGTTTTCCGTGCTCATATATTAATATTCATTATTCTGTATGATGAATATTAATATTCATTATTCTGTATCAAAGTTGACCTCCATTACAACTTAGTCTCTATCGTAGTGTCGATGTCATAAAGTTCCGGAATGCATTACGTTGCTGACGTCACGTTCCCATTCTCTATTTTGCCAGTGGTAAAGTTCCTTTAAAAGTTAATCTTTAGAAACAACAATAACATAAAACATTAAAAAATAATTTTAATCAATTTTCAGTGTTATTAGATTTATTTTTTTATATATCATCTATTTTCATTTCAATAAATTTTTACCAAAATATGAAACTAGTTATAACAAATTTTAACACTCCTAGTAAACATTCAGTTTTGATTTCATATAAGTTTTAATTCAAAGATCAATGCTTTTATTTACAGGAAACTCAGGGTGTATGTGTGTCCACATATGGAGATTCAAAAAGCTTCCCGGCTTTCTTCTCTCGGCAAAGTGGATTTACTTCTCCTTACCATGTCTACAGTCCTCAAGAAGCAGCAGATCTTATTGGCAAGTCTGAGTGTTTAAGCTTTTACCGCTCCTACATTTGAGTAAATGTCAATATTACACATTACTGAAAGCTGTAGTGATTGTAATTGAAAGAGCTAGTTGAAACAGATCATAGATAATGTTTCTCTAATGTAACTCATCCTGCTTAGTCATTCATGAAGGGCTCTTAAACTCTCTCTTTTATCAACAGCAAGCACACTATCTCTGGGGCTGCAAAGTGGTCTTCTGTTGGCCGTTCCCATCCCAGAGGAACATGCAGCTACGGGACAACAGATAGAAGATGCCATACAAACAGCTGTGACTGAGGCCAGGTAGAGAAAAATAATGCCAGTTGCCACATATAATGATAAACACTTCTAACACTTTCTTTGTATATTTGAAGCTCAAACGGTGTCACAGGAAGAGACGTCACTCCTTTTATCCTTCAGCGAGTCAATGAGCTGACTAAAGGGAAGTCCTTGCAAGCCAGTATCCATTTAAGATTCAACACATAGTTTTGCATTTATATTTTTATATACTTTTAATGACATTTTGATTTCATGCTTCCTAAACAATGATAATTCAAATGTGTATTGCATTGTGTGGTGGTAGCGTAAGTGATCTGCGCCGTATCTTTTGTGATATTTTCCTGAAGTTCATTCATTTTTAGATATAGGACTTATCTATAACAATGCCAAGGTAGGCAGTCGGATTGCATGTGCCCTTTCTAAACACAGAGAAAAAAGTGGAGCCAACTTCAGAGGTGACGTTCAGAGCCGAAAGTCAAAGGATCAGAGAATGGACTCCAAAACTGTAAGTTATATAGTAAGCGTTTATGGAAAGACTAATAAATCAGTTTTATTTTCAGTGGTCTTGTTGTTGTTGTTATTTACTAAAACTGAAATAATTGTTGATTGGAATAAAGCTTAAATAAAATATAAATATTAGATGAAATACTTAAACTTAAAAAACGAGAGTATATAACACTAAATTTCCTTCAGATTGTTATCGGTGGAATAAATGTTGATTTCATCGCTAAAGGAACAACAGAGAAATTGGTGGTAAGTCTAATAACAAGCTACAGGAGCTTAAAGGATTTCTTTCTTCAGTTGAAAAGAAATCAAGGTTCTTGAGGAAAACATTCCAGGATTTTTCTCCATATAGTGGACTTCAACAGGGTTCAACAGATCCAATTTGGAGTTTCATTGCAGCTTCAAAGAGCTCTACACAATCCCAGCCGAGAAATAAGGGTCTTATCTAGCGAAATGATCTGTCATTTTCTAAAAAAAATAAATAAAAAATTTGCATATACTTTTTAACTACAAATGCTCGTCTTGCACTAGCTCTGGGATGCGCCACGCATTACGTAATCACGTTGCCAAGGTGATGCGTGGCGTAGGCGGAAGTACCGAGCAAAGCGAACATGCAAAGACCAAGTCAAACGGCCTTTATATAAAAAAAAAGGTAAAACAACGGTTTTGAAGTTCGAGGAGAAAATGAAATGGAGTTTTTTGCCCGACCGCGATACTTCCACCTACGTCATGCATGATTGTGTAATGCATGGCGCATCGCAGAGCAAGTGCAAGACAAGCATTTGTAGTTAAAAATTATATACATTTTTATTTCTTACCGATTTCTCTAGATCAGACCGTTATTCCTCAGCTGGGATCATGTAGAGCCGTTTAAAACTGCATTGAAACTGCAATTTGGACCTTCAACCTGTTGAGCCCTGTTGAAGTCCACTATATGGAGAAAAATCCTGGAATGTTTTCCTCAAAAACCTTAATCTCTTTTCAACTGAAGAAGGAAAGATATAAACATCTTGGATGACATGAGCATGATTAAATGATCAGGAAATTTTAATTCTGAAGTGAACTAATCCTTTAAGTTACTTTTTAATGACAGTATGCAGCTAAATATTTGTATTTAATTCAGTTTGGTCAGACAAATCCAGGAAGTGTGTGCCAGTCATTCGGAGGAGTGGGCAGAAATATTGCTGGTATGTTATGCATCATTCATATTATTATGAAAGAACATGTACAATTCCTCTGTTTTTGACTTTGCCTGTATTTCCTCTAGATTGTTTAAGCCGATTAGGGTACAAACCTCTCTTCATCTCTGCCATTGGCCGAGACTCTCATAGTGATGCTGTGCTAAACTATTGTAAACACATGGTGAGTTATGTTTTATACTTTGCATTTTATTGCTCTTGTAGCCAAAATTTCATTGTAGTGTTTTTTTTTTGCATTTTACTCATCAGGATACAAGTGCAATTGCCAGATTACAGGACCAAAGGACCGCGACCTATTGCGCTGTCATAACTGAATCTGGAGAGTTGAGCCTGGGATTGGGAGACATGGACATCCATCAGCAAATACAAGAGCAGTATGTACGTATTTTAATTTTGAGATTTTTTTTAATGTTTTGAAAGAGGTTCTTATGCTAACCAAGGCTGCATATATTTGACCAAATACAGTAAAAACTAATATAGTGAATGCTTAATATTTTAAAATGTCATTCTTGTGATGGCAAAGCTGAATTTTTAGCATCGTTACTCCAGTTTTCAGTGTCACATGATCCTTCGGAAATCATTCTAAGATGCTGATTTGCTTATTAAGAAATATTTATTATTATTATTAGTGTTGTGTTGATTTAATACATTTTTTAGGATTCTTTGGTGAATAGAAATTTCAAAAGAGCAGCATTTATTTGAAGTAGAAATCTTTTGTAACAATGTCACTTTTGACAAATTTAATGCATCCTTGCTAAAAATAGTATTATTGTTTTCTAAAAGAGAAATTTTACTCACACCAAAACATTTAATTAATATTGTACAATCAGAAAAGAGTAACTTTATGGCTTTTAATCCAGTTGTGTTTGCTGGAAATAAGTCAACACAAGGGCTTTAAAGCAATGGTAACAACTATTTTGATAGCAGTCTTTTTTTTATGTTCAGGTATCTCAGTTTGAGGATAAGCTTGCATCAGCATCTCTCATAGTTCTTGATGGCAACATTCCGGTTTCGACCATTGATTATGTGTGCTGTATCGCTAAGAAACATGCAGTCCCTGGTAAACTTCACTTATCAAATACCGATACAGAGTATTGACGGCATAGTTTCAAGTCAGTCATGTGCATATCTATGTCTTTCTCTTTTGCTGCAGTCTGGTTTGAGCCCACAGATGCAGATAAGGCCAGTAAGCCCTTCCTGTCAGAGAGCTGGAAAGCCCTGTCCTACACCTCCCCCAATCTGGCTGAGCTCTGCACCATGAATCATACCCTAGATCTGCCCACTCCTACAGGTAATGTAGTTTGCAACAACCTAAAAATAAGCAAATGGTTGACTACTGGACAGGAAGTGGCAGAGCTACTTCAATAGTAATCAAAGCATCATTTTGTTTCAGAGTTCCCCGGATCGCTTGATGATGTTTTGGGCTGTGTACCGGCTCTCTGCCGCCCCCTGCTGGAGCATCTACATTGCGTGGTGGTCACTTTAGGTGCGCTAGGTGTGCTGGTGTGTGGAGAACATGATGCTGGAACTGTCAATTTGCAGCCACGAAAGCAAAAAAGGGTATGATGGGCTTATTATTTTATTTATTTACTGTCAGATGATTCAGTGTTTAATTCTGTACCTGTTTTGCCTGCTCGTAAAAAGACAGCAGGTAGAAGTGGTCAAGCAATATAAATATTTAGGGACAGTACAATGCTATTATTAGAGGGACATCTCTCCAGCACGTGCATTTTCTGAGGAAACTTTGTAGTTTTAATATGGTTGTCTCTGTCTTAAGTTTTCAAAAAGAATTCCTTTATACCTGCTGAGATTGTTTTTTATTGTAAATTGTGAGTTATTGTGTGTGTTGTGTTGCTATACATGTATACTGCTGTCTACATTACAAATTGCCTTTTGAGGACAATAAAGTTAAGTAAGTATTATTAAAGTGCCCCTATTATACTATTTTAAAAGCTCATAATTGTCTCCTAATTGGTTTACATGCATCCAAGGTCAAAAACCACTAAATTTCTCCTAATATACATTGCAGCATCACCTCTTTTCTCACAGTATCTGAAATGGTTTGATAATGAGTCAGTCACTCTAAACCTCTCCTTTCTGAGAGCCTACTCTGTTTTGATTGGTCAGATGGCCCAGTCTGCTGTGATTGGTCTACCGCTTACAGACCAATTCCCGATGGACAAAATCCATCCAAAGTCCCGCCCTGCATTATTTTTTCTTGTTCTAGAAGCCATTTCACTCGGATATATACATCACAATAGGGAAGAAAAGACAATCACAACTTATGTTTCATGCCGACTTTAAGTGTCTTTTAAACCTTTTTACTGTGATATTAAAATATTGAACATTATTTATGCATTTTTATACCAGAAGGGACGACTGTGTGCTGTTCATTATCCTGCACTGGCTGTGAACTCTAAAGAAACAGTAAATGTGTCTGGAGCTGGTGACAGGTATGTTAATATAAGAATTTAAAGGTATAGTTTACTCAAAAATGAAACTTATCCAATAGCCATCCTCAGTGTATAAGACCATCTTCTTTCAGACGAACACAATCGAAGCTATGCTATAAAATATCCTGACTCTTCCAAGCTTTATAATGGTACCTGATTTTGAAGTCTAAAAAAGTGAATCCATTCATCATAAAAATAATCCATATGGATCCAGGTGGATAATAAAGGCCTTTTTTTTAGAAAAATATCCATTTTTAAATCTTTATAAACTATAATAACTAGCTTCCGGCAGACGGCTGTAAGCACATCGACTTACACCAAAAGAGCAATCTTTCACGTGACGTATGACATAATGATGAAAGTGTAAGCGCAGAGGATAGAGTCTAAAGTCTAAAACGAACATTTTTAAAGAGAAATGTTGGAGGATTTTGATATAAGAGAAGAGGAGCTGTGAGAGTCTTCTACTCTCACCTAAGCTTACGCCACTCCTACATCCTGCGTCATACGCCGGGTCAGAGGTCACTTCTTCCGTTGGAACTCGATTTGCGTATGACCATTACTGGAAGTCAGATATTATAGTTTATAAAGTTTTAAATATGGATATTTTTCACACAAAAACCCATCGTTTCGCTTCAGAAGGCCTTTATTAACCCCCTGGAGTCGTATGGATTACTTTCATGACAGATGGATGCACTTTTTTTGGACTTCAAAATCAGGAGTGCTATTCACTACCATAGTAAAGTTTGGAAGAGCAAGGATATTTTTAATATAACTTCGAATGTGTTCATCTGAATGAAGATAGTCAAATACACCTAGGATGGCTTGAGGGCGAGTAAATTTTAGGATAATTTAAATTTTTGCGTGAACTATCCCTTTAACATCATGCAGAATAAATAAATCGGTTTCACATTAGTCTCTTTCTATCTCATCTAGTTTTGCTGGAGCAATGATGGTTGGGATCCTACAAGGGATGGACACTGACAGTTGCTTGCGAATGGGTCTACTTGCCGCCCGCACTTCTTTGTTGTCTCCTCATCCAATTGATCCCTCTCTGACAGCCGATGTCATCCATCCAGAAAAGTCGCAATCTCAACTGTTGTCAAAGCCTAGATGTATGTGGATTGAGGACTGAAATACAAAAGAGGCAGAAATCTTACCAGCAGGCATCTACAGTCACAATGCATCAGATGGTACATATGCTACATTTGTGGGGTTTTATTGCAAACAAACTCAATGATTGGTGCGTACTGAGGAGTTTATGTTGTGTATGTAGCCTTCAAGTGTGTTTTAATTCATTGATTTATAGTTAAAACTAATGGATCTAAACCTCTATCACACTGAGCTTATCAGTAGTGGTGGACTCCAGCAATGTGACACGCTTGTAATGATAGCTGGGATTTTCATAGAAGACCAGAGTCTATTTTTCAATTACTGTTTTTTAATTTTTCCAACTGCGTTGCATTTTAAATTGTGGAAATGTTTTTAGAATTTAAAATATGTATTTTAATATAATTTTCTTTTGTGAACCATTTTAAATTATTTTATATGCATGGTTTTATTGTTTCCTATTAAATTGGAGAGTAAATTAAATTTGTTACATTAGTATTTGGGTGAACTTCAAATAAGTAAAAAGATGAATACAATAAATTTAAAATAAAATTGAAATAAAATCAAGTAGGACATTTTTTTTAACTGTGTAGTAAAATTGTTTTCATTAAAGTTCTTATTTGATCAAAAAGTGCTTTTTCTAAATCTGATAACATGAAGTTGTATCGCCCCTCGTGACGAATATAGAACATTGCTGATGTTGAAAATTACAATGACATAAACTACATCTACAACGAAATAAACTACATCTCCCACAATGCATTATGCTTCTCATCTTGCGCAAACTCAATGAGAGGTGACTGGTTACTGTATTCCCTCCTCATTTCAGTGTAAGATGGTGGTAAAGAATCTGCTACCTAAATAAACAGTAAAACTGAGTAGGAAACATTTAATCAATATTGAACATCTGAGCTGTGGAGTAGTGCTCATTCCAAACTATCAGATAGGCACATCTGATCAGTTGAAAGGCAGAAACCCCCGCCTAAACTAGACTCAATATTCCTTGGAGTGGAATCCCTGCAATACAGGACCAGCTAGTTGAAGTGAGTACTCTACAAAACAACTGCTTTAATCGCGATCAGTGCACCCTACTATAGTTACCTCAGCGGTATTAGGTTTGCATATGTGTGTTGAAGCAGACTAACCCCATGGTTAAAGCATAAAACTTTGAGTTTAAGTGAAGGGTGAAGTTAAAGGTGGACAGGCGGCGGTTCCTCCTCTGGTCGCCGGGCCGATCAGTAGGAGAGTCGCAGGCTTTAGCTCTGTGCAGGCCGCAAAATAGAAACGTTTAGAAAACACTCGTTGTCGACAAAAATATATGCGAGGAAAGTCGTTTTATTCTTTTACAAGGAGTTCAAAATATGCGTGCTTTTAAGTTTGTGTGTTATTGGTTGTAGGAGAGTGAAATCGATGTTTTAGGCGTTGTGTTGTGTGCCGCACGTCAGTTCAAGTCTGTCCCAGCTGTAGAGACACCTGACCGGCTTTCAGAGAGACTGACGCACCGCTAGACATATACGATGTGAGATATCGATAATTGTGATTTTAATAAAGATTAATAGATATTAAAATAAGGATTGAATGTGTTGTTGATTTAATTATTGTCATTTTGAAGCAGAAATGGGCTCTACGGACTTCTTCGAATCTAAACATAGTGTTTTAGTGTTTTTATCTGGGAGGATGAGAGAGATTTAAGTGGGAATCTTTTATATATGCTTTCGCTGAAAATGAATAGTAATTTGCTTTTGGAATTTATATTTTTAGCTACGTCGTTTATAAATGCGTTTGTTGTGATACAATGTCAGTGTTAGACAAAAGACGGACTGATTCGCATGTTGTGATTTTGTAATTCATTTAACGATAGTATTTTGTTGTGAATATAGCATTGGTTCTGTATTCCGAGTTAAAATCATTTACATGAAGTGGGCATTATGTAATTTATTTGAGGTTTTTTTTTTATCTGTGCATGGACTGTGGGAATACCTGCCATACATTCATCTCTAATGTGACCCAGTGATCCTATTCTCCAATCCCAATACATCAGCATGTTTATAGACAACTGGGCCAATTGACTGTAATGAGAGTAACATGAACAGGCTTAATGTTCTTTGTGGTAGCTTGATGTTTTCAACTGCTTTGAGCCCATGACAGCTGACTATATGAATTTGTCATGGCTTTTAACTTTAGTTTTGAGCTAACTGTATGTCATTTTCCTATTTGAATACTTAACACGAGCATTTATGTCATAGAGTAAAGTATTGTCATCATCCAGGCTGCCATGTTTAAATCAAATCTCACTTCATCCCAAACTACTCGCTGTGACTACTTGCCCTCAGCCGACCTGCCACAGACTCTCCTGATCTTGCCGTGCAATAGGATGTCCCGCAGTCCAGAGCTGAAGGAAGACCCCATGGAGTGCCCACTGTGCATGGAACCGCTGGAGATTGACGATGTCAACTTCTTCCCCTGCACCTGCGGCTACCAGATCTGCCGTTTCTGCTGGCACCGCATCCGCACAGACGAGAACGGCCTCTGCCCTGCTTGCAGAAAGGTAAGACACTACTTGAAATTTGTAAAAAAGCTTCTGATGATTGTGATAGACTTGTTGTAATATATCTAATTATTCATAATCATTCTAATACCAACTTCACTCAGTATATAGTCGGCATGTTCGCAGGTTATTGGGTCACTATTATACTTGTATATATGACAAACGTGATCTGCGCTTTCTCAAGAAGCAGTTAATACCGAAATGGCCGATAGCTATATTGAAATCAGTGGTTCTCAGCTGTTAGGTTTCAAACAGCAGGAGAAAATGTTAATGCAAATAATGAAACACAACTTACAACCTATATAATTGGGGATAGTTTGTATTTGGAAAAAATAATTGTTGATTATTCCCTTGAAATTGTAATTACGATCATAACAATTTATATTGAATGATATTTTGAATAACTTTAAACCATCAACATATTTTTATATGAAAATAAACAAGCTGAAAACACACTTCTGAAAAACATTTATTGCTATTCTATAGCACAAAGCCTCAAATTTCAACTAAACTATATTTGGTTTCTTCTTTAAATAATAAAAAAGTAAACATATGCATGGTTATTATAATGTTATACTAAAATTAAAACAATGGAAAAAACCTTAAGATAAACAGTACAAAGAAAAAAACACATCTTAAGCATGCAGAATAATGTAAGTGGACACTTTTTTTTTGTAATTGCACCTTTGAAAAATTATGTAATTGTGGCACCTGTAATCGTAACCACGATTAGAAATTCGATTAATTGTGCAGCCCTGATTTGTATAGCAAAATAAAAAGGCATATAAACATTTTTAAATGGATGAGCAATTACTTAACATTTAAGTTGAATGTATCATCCGACACAAATCTATGCATGATTAAAGAAACACAACATGTTACTGAATAAAGTATTAGCTATTACTTGATTATTAAAATAATTCTTAAATCATTAAACATTAAATTATTTATTACAATATTAATAAAGGTTAAATGTTTGTTTTTATAGGTACACAATGTAACTTTTGGCCTCGTTGTGGTTAAAAACTGCATACATTTTGCTGAAGGATTTCGATTTGTTTGTGCTTCGGCTCTGTCCGGATGAATATGGCTATCCTACTGCTCATAAAACATTCACTGCTTGGCTTAAGAGACATAACCAGTTCAGATGGAAAGGATCACAAGCTAACCAGCTGAAGACACTACTGTAGTTATACTCATAAATAGACACGGTACTTCCTTAAATAAATTCCGGCACAGCGCTACAACAACCATAATGAACCCTTCACTAGATTTACAATGAACTCTGTTAGAGAGTTACACATGGCAATCTATCTGTTCAATAAAATGCCTCTCTCACCTGTTGAGTAATAAAAACGCCATCTTCGTGTCGCTTTTACATTTCAGATCTCTCAGTTCTCGCCATCTCCGAATTACGAGCTCTTTCGTGTTCTCTTTTTGCCTGCAGACTCTCTTCTATTCAGCATAAATGGGTGATTCCCTGGAGGTTTGAGATTTAGCTGTCAACCTTTTCCCTCATTGTGACAACTAACCTATGCCACTCCCACACCAAACATGTGTCAATGTAGCCGGAGAAACTTTTCTCTCTTTATGGATATGACGAGACGCACACGAGCGAGCGACGTATGTACGCAATTTTACGCAAAAACCATCCTGTCGAGTCTATAAACGAATAACTTGCTTGCCATAGTGAATCACGGTAAGACAAAAACATGTTTTGGAAGAAGGATTGATGATGTATCGACTCATTTAAAGGTTTTTATTTTTTTATTTGAACTATCCCTTTAATTCTGCTACTGTGTTGTCGCCACTTGTTGCCCAGTATTCTATCTGGTTTCTGAAGCAAAATCAGTTTAGATTTGATCTAGAGAACAGGATGAAATGAATTTGAACAAAAAATTGCCGTGACTATATTGTTGATTCTAAAAAAAAAAAAAAAAAAGTTATGTACAAGCGCAGTGACAAAATATTGTCTGATTAACCTGGTTGTGGATTTGTGGCTAAACAGCACTTCCCAAGTGTAAACGCGATGTGGCTCATTTCGTTCACTGTGATGGTGTCAGCCTGAAAAATTGACCTATTTGCAGAGTTCTTTGAGCATGATAGCCCTCAGGATACGAGTTCAAGCGAGGTAACGGGCTCTGTGTGTGTTCTGTAGCCTTACCCGGAGGATCCGGCAGTGTACAAGCCGCTGTCACAAGAAGAGATCCAGAGGATAAAGAACGAGAAGAAGCAGAAGCAGAATGAAAAGAAGCAGAAGGTGACGGAGAACCGCAAACACCTGGCCAGCGTCCGTGTGGTGCAGCGGAACCTCGTCTTCGTGGTGGGACTTTCTCAAAGACTCGCGGACGCAGAGGTGATCGATCATTATTAGACAACGTTGATGTCTTTTGTTGTTGTTCATATTAGTGTTGTCAAAAGTTCCAAGTTGGTTCTGAAATTTTAAAAATGTGACGCTTTGAGTGCTGGTGCACAGATTCATGAACTCTGTTTGGTGATTGTGTTCACGCGCTCATCATATCTCTGTGATTGGCTGCAATGCTCGACGCTTCAAAAGCAAACGCTTCACCGAACGCTTATACGGATACACACGGGAGCGTTTGAAAGCGGACCGGTCCTCTGATAGACGCCTGCTTTCAAATGCTCCCGCTTTTTTTGTGTGTGTCGATTATTGTAGCCAATCACAAACATTTGTTGAATGCGTGAACACAATGGCCAATCAGAGGTGTTTACGAATCCGCTCAAAGCATCACATTTTTAAAATTTCAGTACCAAATTGGTATCAAAGTCAGTACTTTTGACCACACTAGCTCTTATTATATAATGGCTGTTTTTAGTTTTTTAATTTGGATCTATTGAATTATAAACATTAATATTTAAAAAAAATGTTTTATTTTATTTCAATTTATTGTATTTATTGCATTTGTTTGAATAGACTTTAACAAATTACTAGATAATGAATAACCAGCTGCTACTCTCTGAAATAAACTCAAAATTAATGCAAAAGTTTGGGTCAGTAGATTTTTAGAGGATTTTTTACAAATGTTTTTGAACGAAGTCTCTTCTGCTCACCAAGTCTGTATTTATTTGATCAAAAATACAGTAAAAGCTGTAACATTGTGGAATATTACAATTTCTATTTGAATGTTTTAAAATGTAATTTATTCCTTTGATGGTAAAGCTATATTTTCAGCATCATTATTCCAGTCTTCAGCGTCACATGATCCTGCAGAAATCATTCTAATATGATGATTTGTGCTCAAGAAACACTTCTTGTTGAGATGAAACAGTTGAGATGCTTAATATATTTTTGTGGAAACCATGATACTTTTTTTCAGGAATCATTGATGAATGGACAGTTCAAAAGAACAGCAATTATATATAGAAATAAATAGTAACATTATAAATGTCTTAACTGTCATTTTTGATCAATTTAATGCATCCTTCCTGATTAAAAGTATTAATTTCTTTCAAAAAAAAAGAGAAAAGGCTTACTGACCTCACACTTTTGAACAGGAGTGCACAATCTAATGACTAAAAGTAGTAATTTATTTGAAAAATTCTTTTGAACAGTACAGAGCAGATCACCCGGCCTGTGCCCATATCACATCAGTGAGAAATGTATCACTTCCTGTGGGAGGCAAATGAGAATGGCACAAAAATAGAGCATTTTCATCAGGGAGCCGTTTACATTTTGCTGAACAAAATGAAATTTCCTCCCTCGGAGTCATTTCACAGTTTCACTGTGATAAGTGGGAAAAATTCAGCCGAGTGTCGATTTTGTCGTTCATGCAATGATTGACTCGAAGGAATCACTGTCACTTTGATCATTTCTTAGGTTCTAAAGCGCCCAGAATATTTCGGGAAGTTCGGCAAAATTCATAAAGTGGTCATCAATAACAGCACATCATATGCAGGTTCACAGGTAGGAAAAACCTGATGCTCATGTACTCCACAACCTGTGGAAAGCCTCTGGCTTATAGGACTAGTTCACCCAAAAATGAAAATTCTCATCATTAACTCATCCTTAAGTCATTCCAAACCTGTGTGAATATTTCTTCTACTGAACGCAGAAGATGATATTTTGAAGAATGGGTGTAACAGTAGCCATTGACTTCCATTGTATTATTGTCCATACTATGGAAGTCATGGGCTTCAGCATAAGAATGGACTATATCTTCATTTTCTGTTGTAAAGATAAACAAAATGAAGTATGAGGGTGAGTAAATGATGTCTGAATTTTCATTTTTGGGTGAACAATCCCTTTAAAGTTACAGCAAAACAGTAGAATAAAGAAAACACACACTTATATTTTTACCTTTCACTTTTCAGGGTCCTAGTGCCAGTGCCTATGTAACTTACATTCGTTCAGAGGACGCCCTTAGAGCAATACAGTGCGTAAACAATGTCATAGTGGACGGTAGAACACTCAAGGTAAGTGTTAATCCATCACAGCACAGTCCTTTTAAAAAATATGATTCAGAACGTCCTTTAGAAGTGTCATGACGCTTAAAGTTTATTGTTTTCAAACGCATTTCCATAAATGTCAAGCATATTATATTTATGAAAAATATTTCGTGTCTTCTATCACTTAGAAGTTATTAAAGTAGTTATGTCTGTTGCTGTTTTGTCTCCAGGCTTCTTTAGGTACAACAAAGTACTGCAGTTATTTTCTTAAAAGCATGCAGTGTCCTAAACCAGACTGCATGTATTTACATGAACTGGGGGATGAAGCGGCTAGTTTTACAAAAGAAGAAATGCAGGTGAGCGATTATGCAGATTCACTGCAGAGCAATCAGTTCAGACAAGTCAATACATCAGTTGAATTACAATTAGAAAATGAGTTTTGCTTTGTATGTGTACATTTGTTTTAGGCTGGGAAACATCAAGAGTATGAACAAAAATTACTCCAAGACCTTTACAAAGCGAACCCTAACTTTTTACAAACCTCAACGTGTGGGGAGAAGTCGAAGAGCAAACCCAACTCCACTCAGAGGTGTTGTTTTAGTCTCTTTAATTTCGTCGCTGCACACAAACATATAACCATATCCAGATTTTTAATTGGCAGTGAAAATTTGCCTTATTTTTGCAATATATTCAATACTTATATTGTCATGAAATAAATATTTAAATTATTTTATAATTGTAATTAAATAATTGTATTGCAATTATTTATATCAAAATATATAACAAGAAAATGTATACACTACAGTTCAAAGGTTTGTGGTTGGTATGATTTTTTTTTTATCTTTTTGAATGTCATGCTCACAAAGTCCCTTTTTTGATCAAAAATACAGTTAAAATAATATTGAAAAATATTATGACATTATTCAGTGTCACATAATAAATCTTAAATCATTCTAATATGCTGATTTGCTGCTCAAAAAACATTTCTTATTATCAACGTTGAGAACAATTTTGCTGTTTAACATTTGGATACATTTTTTATGATACATTTTTGTGTACTGTGATACATTTTGTGACGCATTTTGTGTTTCTGTGATACATTTTTCCATGAATAAAAATAAAAGGTTTATTTGAAAAAATATATATATGTCTTTACAGCCACTTTTGATCAGTCTAATGGATGTTTGCTGACTAAAAGTATTCATTTTTTAAAAACAAAAAAGGTATATTTATTTACTTTTGAATGGTAGTGTATATAATTCAGCTATTTTATCTGAAAGTTTAGCTATTAAGTTTCTCTTTTCTTTGACAAGTGTGATTCCCCTTTTTAATTTGGTATTATTTTATTCCCAGACCAAATAGCACCAGTAAAGAAGGGTGGCCCACATTACAGAGCTATGGGAAAATGGTTAATGGTTTAACCACAGAGCATCCCAAGTCCCCTCCTCTTTTAGACTGCCTAACAGACTCGGACCACATGACTCCAGACGAACCAGACCCTGAACAGGGAACAGAGCAGAACACGGGCCTCCCACCCTTCCCATCAGCCTTAGAGCCAACCAGGTACTGTACTGCAGAAGCCTAGCCACTGGTGTTGACAGATAACAATATCCGTTGACGCATCGAGTAATTGCACTTATTTTCTTCCTTTGTGGGTGTATAAGTGTTTTGGTGCATGCTTATTACACTGTGCTCTCATTTCAGTCCAATTGACAAACCATCAGAACCCATAAGTATAGGAAACGGGGAAAATATATCACAGGTAAGTGATTAAGCTGAATTGCTGAGAATAGTTGACTGTTTTGTTTTGTTTTTGATTCATCTGTCTATATTTGGGTTGGCAGACATCCAGTAGCGATTCCCCATCTCCTCCACCTGGCCTTACTAAACCCAGCCTCGTCGTGCCCATCAGCGTGGCTGAACTCGCAGCACGTTCACCCTTCGAGGGGGCGGCAGCGGAGTCTCAGTCTCTTTTCTCAGACAACAGCAATTTCAGACATCCCAACCCCATCCCCAGCAGCCTGCCCCCCTTCTCCAGTTCACCACAGGGAGCCTCTGACTGGCCCATGACTCCAGAACCACAGAGCCTTTTCACCTCAGGTAGGCGCATGCAGCGAATGCAGTGTAGTAGGATGTAGTAAAATACAACATTTCAGTGTAGGTTGAGCTAATCACTAAGCTCTCTCTCTTGTTTCAGACACTATCCCCGTATCCTCCTCCACTGATTGGCAGGCGGCCTTCGGTTTTGGCTCTTCGGCCAAGCAGCAGCAGCAGGACGATGACCTTGGCTTTGACCCATTTGACGTCACACGGAAGGCTCTGGCCGACCTCATAGAGAAAGAGCTGTCAGTCCAAGAGCATTCCCCCCTTTCTCCCAACCCCTCTTCCCATCAGACCAGCCTCCCCAACGGCCAACAGCGCCTTCCTCACCTCCAGCACAGAGGCCTCTATAACTCCTTCAGCCTTCCCCAACACATGGCCGCACGCCACCCCTGGATGGGCCTCCCTACCCGCAATAACCTCACACACTTGAACCACACGGCCACCACAGCAGCCGCGCACAGCCATTTCTTAGACCTGAGCATGCCGGCCCAGCACCACAGCACCGGCCTTGGGGGGATTCCTATATCAGGTTAGGGGATGCATCTGTCTTGTGTGCTCCAGTTTTTTGTGAATCATCTGTGTTTTTAAACACCTGGTCTAACCAGAGTACTACAGATATAGCCCACTGATCCAAATAGAAACAAGTTGTTGAACTCGTTCCCCGTATGTTTATATTTGTATTTAGCACCGAATTGCATTTTAATTGTAACTTTTTATTTATGTCTTTTAAATAAACCTGATATAAATATTGGATGAAAAATTTAATATTGACTAATAACTAAAATGACTAAAACTGAAACCAAAATAAATTATTATTAAAAGCACATAACAAATTTACTAAAACTTAAACCAAAATAAAAACTGAAAATAAAAAAAGTAAATTAGTAAATTTATGCCCTGTTCGGTTTCTGATTTTCTGTTGCTACTACCGACAACAGTAAAAATGGTTACATAATATGACGTTCAGTGTAGATCAGTGTTTTCCAACCTTTTTCTTGCCACGGCACAGTTTTGATGAGTAAAAAATCCCACGGCACAGCACTATGCTCTAAAACAACAAAATTGCACAAACATGCATTGCTTAAAATGGCATATTAAATTGATGATATATTAAAAGTAGGACTCTCATTTAATGTGCATTTAATGTGAAACTTGAGCTTAAGTCAGACAGGAACACAATAAGGTCATGTATAGGTAAATATATGATGATCTTGGTAATGATAAAACAAATTTAGATATCGTCGCTTTTAGCTGGAAACCTCGTATTTTTTAAATAGCTGGTTGGTATTGTGATATTATTTTTCCAACCATCAGTTCATTTACCTTTGCATCACGAACAAACTGTATGAGGCACTTCATTCACAATAGAGGCGGGCAGAGTTATGAGGTTTGACTGAAAGTTTGAAGTTTCAATCACCGCTCATGGCTACATTTTCTTCAAGCAGTCAGATTTATGAACTCCCTTTTTATTTTGGCTCCTCCAAGGAAGTAGACTTTCTGAATGTAGCAAAAATCAAGCAAAACTTAAGTCTGAACACAGCATACGACAGGAGAATTTAGAACTAATAAACACTAGTAAATACTAAAAGCAACTTAAGTTACAATAATGTTCACACACACACTCGCACGCTGTAAATGTTAAAATAGTAGGTGCATTTTTTTATTACTCGCTTTTGTGTTTCGCCTCCCTCCGCCATTTTACGTTAGTGCGAGAAGCACTTATGCGCCAACAAATGACATCAGTGAAATGTCAGCAGGCTATAATCTATTACTGCATGGATACAGAATCGTCCACGTCCGCATTTCCCTAGTGTAGACATGGTGTAAGGGTACAAAAAGTTAAAATTTTTCATTCTTCTCTTTCAGAAAACAATGGCTCTGTGGAAAGCATAAATGTGAAAGAGTGGCAAGATGGACTGCGAGCACTCCTACCAAATATTAACATCAACTTCGGAGGCCTCCCGAACTCTACCTCTTCCTCCTCCTCTTCCTCTACTTCCAGTGTGAATCACATCGGGGTGCCGGTAGGCTCAGCCGGAATCTCGCACGGCCTCAGCTGGGACAGTGCGGCCAGTTGGATGGACCCCGCCATCATCACAGGTACGGTGTTTTACAAACTCTCGGACTGGTTACGGTTAAAACCTTTGGTGGTAATAGTGCTCATTTGTGCCCATTTTCAAACTCCAGGTATCCCAGCATCCACAGGTAACAGTTTGGACTGTCTCCAGGATGACAATCCGCCGCACTGGCTCAAGTCACTGCAGGCGCTCACAGAGATGGACGGACCGCCCAGCTCCAGCGCACTCCCACAACCCCCGCACACCGGCCTCCTGGACGCGGCGGCCCACCTCTCCTTACACAGAGCCGCCTGGGCCCCTTACCTCCCCCCACCCACACTCACCCCAAGTCAGTTCCACTCCCCACCTCCAGGTTTTCAGACAGCCTTCAGACCCCCAGTGCAGACAGCCACAGATATCCTACAGAGTGCCGGTATTGACCGTCACTAAAGACAACCCTTGATTTAACTGCATTACAAACATGAAACTGCAAATATACCCCTTCCATTAATAACGTAACATAAGCTCTTGTCTTTCTACCATTTCCCTCTCCATCCCTTTCCCATCTGGATTTGTTTGTCTGTTGTCACTTTTTTTGAAGGCACACATACATTTCTGTAGTATGAGCACCATCAGTGCAGGGTAATGATTTTAATGAAGGTGCCTGGGAGATTCAGACAGACACTGAGGGTCTTAACACACACACACACACACCTTCACATATGATTCTGGGGGAAAATAAAAAGAGTCTGACATTGAAATGTGTAGAGAAAACCATGAGCACTGATGTGTACATGTGACTAATAACGGCTTAACGGAATGTGCTTAAATAAATAACGTGTCTGATCGGCCTCACTCCTTCATCCAAGGTACAGACTGCAATTTAATACTGTGAATCTTTACACTTCCCGTATGTTAGGTCTCACCACTCCAAGGAAACGGATTATTTTAATGCAAGTCTATGTAATGCTCTCTGCTTCTTACACGCTTAATTTTTACGGAGCCACATAAAAGATGTTTGAGGGCATTTGTAGAGTCAAGACCCTGGTCCTCCTTGGAATGTCAGAGTGGTACCTACTATATTTTAGGGAGGCACCCATTTTGTATTCAGGGGGGTTGTCTAAAGCATCTTTGGGCAAGGATGGAGATGTGAGACCTGACATGCTGCTACAGGATGTCTGCAGTACCTTCATTCCCATGAAGAAAGGTGAGCAAGACCACTGAGGAAGTGTTTATTGGCTTGCCTATAGAATAAGCCATTCATACAAGGTATGAATCAGGAATCGAGTCTGGAACCTTGGGAAGGATGGTGAGGGTAATAAAAGGGAGACGTGTCAAGGCATGATTGCAGAAAATACGAATGTTGAAAGCGTGAAGACAGGCACACACTAACGAGCCCCCATTCCAAGGCCTTCAAATGATTTCTACTCTTTTCTTTCTCATATGTGTGGCCATACTAAACAGTATTTATCAAATGCAATCACTCATTCTTTCAGGAAAAAAATCAATGTAGTCCAACATTTGGGTTTAACATGCTGCTGAAATCATTTAATACAAAATAAAGCGCTAAAAGAGAAGAACTGACCCATTTTCTGCTGGTCTGGAACAATGAAATCTTAAATAAAATTGAGTATTCAGTGCCTCTGTTTGATTCTCTTTTTTTTCCTGATGTTGCGTAGCTTGAGTAGAAACAATGGGATTGATTTCTTACACGAGGCATTTTATTGTCCAATGAAGAAATTATTGACATTGAAAACGATTACAGCACATAATGAAATTCATGGTAAATCATACATTGGAAAGATCTTTGAAATGGTGAATTTGTCTCGAAATTCAAACACGATCTACTGAACACAAAGACAAACACCAAGGACATGCTGAACTCATGTCATGATGAAAGCTTATATACAACTGTACAAATGTGCTTTCATAGAGCCTTCTTTTATAAGTCCCATCAGCCATGGCTTGTCACCTTCCAGAACAAAATGTCTCTCAACAGCCTCCAGCTTTTAATACCCATACGAAGTCTATGAACAAGTTTATGTTAATGGACCAAGTGCCACAACATGAGAAGCTTTAGCACACCGTTCCGTTCTCCATGCGAGACTTGGGACAGGAGGTACGGGATGGTGGGGGAGGCTGAATCGATGGTGCCAGGGTGCAGAAGAACCCTGCTATGAGGGTCAGTCCCAACCCTCCCCAGGCACTGAACATGGACCAGCCGTAACCATGGCTTATATCATCCGGGAGGCTGAACAGATAACGCGGGTAGCGAGACAGTTCGAAGTTGATGCCGGCCACACAGGTGCACAGAGAGATGATGCAGAAGGTACCTGTGGTGGGACATGAGACTAATTAGTAGGTGTTTTTTTTTTTTTTAACAAAATTTGGTGAATTTTTAATAGATCAAAAATTGTGGAGAACCCAAAACACATTAAGTAGCTATTTAGGGAATTCACATACCTCCCATAAGGAAGAGTAGACCAGCGACGTAATGCATGAGGCCTTGCTGCCAGCAACAGCCTAAAACGCCAATGGTCCAGCCAAAGAGAATAATGGACAGAGCCATGCCCATGAAGCCAGCTGTCATCCGACGCAAATCTGGAGGTGAACATAGCAAGTTACTGAGAGTGCCCAATCCTGCTCCTAGAGTTTACCTCCAACCTGTTCCAGCACACCTGGCAGAAATTTCTAGTAATTCTGAAGGCATTGATTAGTTTGTTCCAGCTGAACTCGGCAGGAAGGTGGCAATTCCAGGAGCAGGATTGGATACCCTTGCTTGAAACTACTGCAATATCAAAAGCTGTGCAGGAACTTTTCCCCTGGAACTAAGGACTTTGGGGTGGTACTCTGTTTCTGTTTCGGGTCTAAATGAAATTCTGGGTTGAAATTTACCCCTCAGAGAGTCCCTGCTCACGAGGTAATACTTTTTAAAACTTCACAAACTTTCGGGGCTGGGACTTGGAGACTGAACATGCTGATTCACAAAGCATTCCGCAGCGTTTTATTTCAACCAAATGTCTGGTGCGTGCAGTAAGAGTTGTTTGCTATTTGAATCAACAATGGAGTTTAAAAAATACAACAGATGGACCGACGATAAGGTCCAGGCTTTATTAAGCTTATATGCGGAGGAGGAAAGTCGCACGTCACCGGACTAATTTGCCAGTGATGATAATGCAGACAGCAACAGGTCTGGAGGAAAAAAGTTCTTGCGACAAATTGTTGTTGAAATGCGGCTACATGGGCCTGGAACAAAATTTGTTATGGGTAGGCAACTTTTAAAGTGCGGTCGCCTATTGTTGCTCGTTGAAATTTTGTGAGCGAAATCCAACTCATTCCATTCAGAGTCCTTGCAATCAGCAATTTTGCGCAAATTTCCTCATGTTCAATGCGAATTTGCTGCGCTGACCAACAGAAAGCTGCTTGGTTTGAAAGTAACTTCTCTGTGAGCTGTGCTGCATGCTTCTCTTTCCTATTGACAATGAATCTTTGGATTTCAATGAAATTTCTCTAATGACTGCACCTTTATCTAGGGCCCACTAACTACACTAGTAACATAGAGGACCCCTTTGTAAGAGGGCCTGGGACAACACTGATGCAGACCGAAAACAGCAAGTCCCACTTACGCAGGGCATGCCAATCATCTTGCTGGATAGTCTTGGTGATGTTGTAGGAAAGATCTTTCCGCGTCACAGCAGAGGAGGCGTAATAATACTTTATAAAGGAGCAACGCTCAATAGTTCCTGAAAAAAACAAGAAAATCATAATGAGCATTACATCCAGTCCCAGTATGATAATCAGAACGATCATATCAAGCGCCAAGAGGTAAAGTGGTTGTCAAGCTCATGCCTAGGTCCCCTGTTGAGCTGAGCCTGCTTGTGCATATGGACAAGTGTCACATTTAGATGTGTAAACTACACAGACAGTCAAGTGAGTATTGTTCATTTGGACTAAATTAGTAGTTCTCAGTCCAGAACCCAGAGTACCCTAGCACATCATGTTCAGTTCTTGAAGCCTCTACTAATGAGTTAATGAAATATATTGAAGACACACATCCAAAATATGAATTCCTCAGGTACTCCAGGACCACCGATTTAAGATGCAACAATACACAGACAACTGAATGTATAACTACAACCCAAGAGATGCTCATTATGTTCAATATTGAGGAAAATGCCCAATGAGTTTTTTGGTGCCCTGTGCAACTGATTATAATGAATTAGCATTTTACTCTGCTGCATCCATAGGCCTGATTATATATATTATCAGATCCTACAATAATGAGAGCCTGGAAAATGCCATTTCAAGAGCTTCGGACAGCTCATTATTATTATCTCTACATTCCTATAAGGCTCAGGTGGATGTTTTTACCTTTCTGAATGAGCTCTTCGATGTCTGGGTCAAATCCCACCCTGTAGCATTTGCTCCACAGCCCCATGTTGGTTGAATTGTAGCGCCTGCTGCACTCATCCGCCGCGCTCATCGCGAACAGCTGACGCCGGTTTCTAGTCAGCAGCAGTCGGTTCTCCCATCGGTCCAGGCTCGCTCGGCTGGCTCGCAGTGGAAGGCTGTGGTTGGGGATGTAAATAAAACCCGGATCGCTCCTGCGGTTCGAGAAAGTTCGGCAACGTTCCTTGTATCTCCTCGCGTCCGTTTCGTACCAGTGATCCGATGAGATTGCGATTGTGAGGAAACACAAGGCGACGAGAGACAGACAGAGACCCGTGTACAGAAGCCACTTCCCCGTCGCCATCGTTCTGCCAGGCCGCCGATCAGCACCTCATGGTGGACAGCTCCTTCGACCGAGGCAGCGAATCAATCCTGCTGGAGCATCTTTTTTCGAGTTAAAAAGGCGAAATGTTGTGCTTGCTGTAAACATGCCCTTTTAAATAAATGAGATACGTCGATTTTTACAACAATCCCGTTCCGTCTGTTATTTGCTCTCGCTTCCTCGCAGACTGTGTTGGAGGAGCGGGTTCCGCTCTTCCTCTGAGCTGCTGCAGGACACATGACAATCAGAGCCACTGAAAATCACTGAAAACGAATTAAAAAATAAAGGAGCGGAAAATTATTTAAAAATGGAGGAGCTAAAATTATTTAAAAATGTTTTGTTCAAAAAAATCAGTGCAAATACAAAAGTCAAAATTTAAATAACCTTGATTATTTTACCCATTTAAAACGGAGCAGTTGGTTTGATTTCTTACACTTCACACTCTAAAAAAGACACTTTTTCAAACTTGGTAAATAACTAAACAATATGGGCTTGGTTAAATTGTGTGGGCATTTTCCACAAAAAGGTTGCACAATAGGGCCAAGTTGTTGTTTTTTTTGTGATACATGGTTAACTTTCAAAAAATGTCTTTATTTTTTATGGGTAATTGGTATAAATACAATTTATGTTTATATATATATATATAACATACATCATATAGCATCTCTAGACTTGAATAAAACATTCAAAGGAATTGTATATATGTTTTATTTTGGATTTTACGAGTTATGTTGACCTGTATATAAAAAGCCAAAGTCATCAATATTTCTGTCATGTTACTAAGTGCCCTAAAATTTAGGCATTTAAACTATTTACACTGCTGAGCGGTCTCATCTTCAACCGTCGGGCTGGTCAGCTCTGGTTTGAGGGTCACTGTCCTGCAATTTTAGTTCCAATCCTAATTCCAAGTAAGCCTGGAGATCTTTAGTAGGTTTTGGTGTGTTCTGCCCTGCAAGAAAATGTCTAGTTGAAAACGCAAAGATGCCATCAACTACTATATATCAGTTTAATGTGAATATTAACATTTGTGCAATTTTTAAACTCAAAATTGTCAATATTGTGGAATAACCTTTTTTCTTACCCTAATCTGGCATCGAGAAATGTGCTAAATGACATCATGAACATCTATTTCTTTTTCAGCATCTTAAGACAACATTCACAATTAATATTAGCAGTTTTATTGCTTTAGTACATTTTTACTGAAGTATACATTAAACCAGATCATCATTTTTCCTTTCTCCAGGCTTGCATACTTTATTTTCATAAATACAACATACTATGCGATTTTTTTTCTCCCCCAATTTTTGTACATTGTTGGATAAACCAGTAATGATTCTCTAATACCCTCAAAACATCCTCTGTTGAGGGAAATATGAAATGAGTTAGAAAAATTAAAATACCACCAAAAAAAAATTAAGCGACAGTGAAAACTTATATCGATAATGTAGCATTAAAAGTTAAAACCGCCACTGGCATTGTATCAGAAAGCGATGAGATGTGTTTGAGAGAAAGGAGGTACATGATTAGTCAAAGATTAATTTAGAATTGCAAGGTTTTTTTGCCTTTTCCATTGTTTAAGTGATTACATTCACCCAAGCTTGACAAATCACTACAAATGTTTTCCCACCACCCTAACATTATACAAAAACTTCCAAATTTTGCCCAAAGAGCACCAAATTCCAAGAATGACCCTGTTAGGCCTGGATGACAAGCAGCACAGAAACATTAACAGTCACGTGACCGACCTACTCAAATATAGACTCAAGCATGACAGCAGCACTGGGCGAAAAAGATAAGTTCATGCCTCCTACAAAATGACTAGAGCATAATATGCCACTAATGAACGGAACTTATTTTTAAAATTATGACTTTCAGTATTTAGGATACTTCCAGCAAACTGTTTACGTCGTTCAAAAGCATTTAAGAGGAAAATGGTTGGTTTTAAACGGTTGTAAAAGTTGCTGGATTCGCTTAGCGGTGGCCAAAATTAAGATTTAAATATCAGTCAGAGCAAAGATTAGTTTCTCCTGACTCCAAAGAGGTCATACATCCAATAGGCAGCACTGCAAAGCGAAATGGTACGTGGGTCTACCTTTATTTTTTATTACAAACAAAACAGAAGGAAGACAAGGGTTTCAAAGCACAAAGTACAAAACACAGCATCTCTTAAACTCTTTATTCAGTAAAGATTAAAACTGAAATATTGACATTTACCACACACAAAGCCATTTCCTTGAAGTTCAGATAGGGGGCGCCATCAGAAGAACTTGCTACTAAGTCCAAAGAAGAATATAAAACTTAATTCATGTTAAAAGAACGTCAACAATGCGGTCAGAAAACACTATAAAAACAACCCAAACAAACACGAAGCGTGATTCGATCACTTACACAAGCCTGTTGTGCAAAACGCCGTCTGTCTCTGAAGAACTGAGTGTCTGAGCGCGGGTTAGTTTGCAGGATCAGTGGAAAGGTCCGCAAAGTTCGCCATGCTCAATTTAATCTGCTCAGCTGCTGTAAACTCACAGATCTGGAGCCTGTGCTGCAGAGTTGAACTCTTCGCGGCAGCAGAACTGTCCGCGCACAAAACACTCAAACCTGAGACACCGAGCATCAGAGTACTCTATAGCTTTTTTAAACGCACCGGAACCATGGAAAACTTCCTGTAATATACTGAAAGCTTAAGACAAAACAGTATAAATACCGTACAGGAAGCCAGAGAGCGTTAGGGTTAGATGAAGTACTCTGTTATTCCTTCACGCGGTGAGGGTTTATATAGTGTTGATGATGTCACGCTCATGGACCCTCCTGCTCGTCTCTGATTGGCTAGATCGCCCGCCAAATTGCTGATTCCACTCAATCATATTTGATAGGCGCTAATTATAAAAAAACATTAATTACATGATGGATAGCCACATTCTGGAAGTTGAACTTAGCTTATTTAAAAAAAAAAGAAAGAATATGTCGATCCATAACACAAATCAGTGATTCAACCTGTTGCCAAGTTTATATATATATATATATATATATATATATATATATATATATAAAATTTATCGTGACGTCATGGTTTCCCCTCTTGAATTTTCAATGGGGTTTTTAATATAGTGAATTTAGTGGAATATTACTGTGGTGAACGTTACTTGAAAATACTTATTTCCATAATATATAGTAAATGCAGTTGTAATTAACCGCTAAACGCTTATTTTTCCATTGGCGTTCGGATTATTGCTCTGCGATTAACAAAAGTTTATGATTCTTATACATTTTGTTCATCATTATAGTCTTTTATGAATTCTGAAGCCTAAATACAACCTGCAGAAGAAAAAAAGCTAAAGTTTGCACCACGATTGCATGACTTCAGCGTCACTAAACTATTATGATGACGTTTAACTTGACCGTTTAGCCACTTATTAGCAACTGCCTCTTTCAAGACAAGTAAAAGCTTTTAAAAACCACAAGGGTGTGTTAATGATGTCTTTTATTCTGTAGAATAAAACGTGAAAATCTTTCAAACCTTATTTCAGCCATTTAAAAAAAAAAAACAAAAAAAAAAACTTCATTTAAAAATCCACTGACAGAAACCAGAGGTGCTAAAATGCTAACTCGTTTTTCCAGGTTTTGGCCTAGGCTACAGAAATCCGTCATTCCTGCAGTCCTCCGTGTCATACAGGTTATTAACATCATGAGGGTGAGTAAATAGCCACTTTTCATTTTGAGCGAATTATTAATTAAATCTTTCACAGTAGCTGTTACTCATGGCAGGAGTTTATTGTTTCCACTAGATGGCAGTAGCGGCTCACTCGCTGTCTCGTCCAGCCATCTTCTGTGTGAGAAATCATTCACTGTGTTGCAGAACACGTCCTCTGCTGTACTTGAGTAAAAGTGAGATGTCCACCACCGGACACCAAGTAGACCGCCACCTATAATAATGATATTTCTACACACAATAATTGTAAGCAGTAATCTTTTCTCTTTTAATATACATTCAGCTTATTAACATAATAATCTGTCACTGTCATTACAAACACACATGTACCAGGAGTGATGCACATCAAGATGAATGTTTTGATACAATCCCATTTCAGAATATCGTTTGCTCTTAGCTTTCTTTCAGGTGCTGAGGCAGCATTAATTGCTGGGAAGGTGAGCAGGGTATTAATGCAGACAGACAGCATATTCTGGGCCAGTGACAGTGAGTCAGCACCACAGCAGAGGGGGAGGCATAGAGAGAGAGAGAGAGAAGGTAAAGTTCTACATCGCTTACCAAAAGCTGCAACCGACAAAAACACAAAAAGAATACAATAATACACAATAACACATTTCATTTTTAAAGAGCAAGCAATAGGGTGTTTGCGAATACACTTTTTACATATTGCACCATACTGCAGTGAACCTCCTTGATGCCGTCGAGCTGACATCGAAGAGGCTTACAAATCTTATTACAATCTTTGTTCTATATACATACCTTTTTCACCGTCACATTCATGGTTGTTTGCAGTTATTTCACATTCTGATGCCAGGACTGATTTCAATGCCAGTGAGTGAGATATTCTTTGCTGCAGGAGTTTACCCACACACTCACTCAATCACTCACGCAGGCGCTCTAAACTGCTGAATTCTCTGCTTCATGGAAGACTGCAGAAGCCTGCTGGGAGCTGCTGAGGCTTTCTGACCTGACTGTCCTTGAATGCTCTTGAGAGAATGATGGAGAGAGAGTGGGAGAGAGAAAGAGAGAGCTCCAAAGCACTGGCACAAAACTCCTCGCTCTTCATGCTTTGCAGAAAAAAAGTAAAAGAAAAAAAAAAAAGCACTTGGCTCATCTCCAAATTCTATCAAAGTAAACATATTCAACTAATGTGTTTCATTGTAACACATGAGGTATTATATATATATATATATATATATATATATATATATATATAGTGATAATATTTAAATTTTGCAAAAAGAAAATAAAAGGATCATTATCCGCGACTGCAAAGTCAAGGACGTTTGAAAAGTGTAAACTGTCAAAAATCAGCTGCAGCTGATGATGTGATACCTAAGAAGAGTGACTTTCATGCTTCCAACAATGTCACAATCTGAGCACGTAGATCATGTGATCAGGAGGGTTGGAGTCACACTGAACCTGAGAGTGAAGGAAATAAACTGACTGGTTAATAGACAAAAGTCAAAATAAGTATTTATTACTGATATAACTGATAAAAACATATTAATGGCATTTATGTTCATAAAATATATAAGGATATTCTGTCAAAAGTGTCAATTCGTTGTCATTCTTCTAAAACGATATTTAAACGCTCTTTTGGATTATTACAGAAATCCAATATGTTTGGTTAGAAATCCGCAATGTTATGAATGACGGATGTTGCTTTAGGCAATTTTAGGATCTCTTAATATTTATTCAAAATATTAATACATGTAAAAAAAATAGATAAATAATAAAAAATAAGTAAGAACAAGAACAACAATATAGATGGAATATGTAGCTAAATACAACAATTATTTTGGTCCAAGTGCTTTAAGACATATACAAATAAAAGTTAATAAGAATAATAAATTTAGCCCTAAGCAGCCCTTGCGGATAAAAATAATAATATAGTAAATAATGATAATGATAATGATAATAATAATAAATTATTATACAACAACTATATATATATATATATATATATATATATATATATATATATATATTACATATACAAGACATTGTATATAAAAAATATAGTAAATAAAATAATTATAATAATATATATATATATATATATATATATATATATATATATATATATATACACACATAAATGCTTTAGAGGTAATGTTTTATTGTAAAGCAAAAGTAAATAATATATTAGTATTATTTATCCATTTGTTTGTTCGTTTTGTTTTTATCGACAAAAAAAAGGGTTAAAGAGCTATGATGAAATGAAATATGTTGGAGAGATGCACTTATTGACAAGTATTTGAATCTGTTTTTCCCAATAATGCCATTACTGTAAAAACATCAGTGTCAATTCATCAACTACTGTGCATATATTTTGCTCTCTAAAATCTTATATGGAGTGAACATATGTGTGCATCACCAGCAGACGAATAACAATGACTGGAGGACATCACGGCACTTCTGTGCACTGACACTATCACATTACCAACAAGCAGATGATCCACTCGAACGAGTCTGATGGAACTTAAATGACAGCGTGAGCTGTAGATTGTATATATATGGTGATGGATGATGAGTCAAAGTCTCCTCCCGTCCTCCGTGCCGCAGGCTGACACAGCTGTAAGGAGCGATCTGTATTCTGGGAACAGTGAGGTCAACCAATGCTCAGCCACTGCAACTTATTAAAAGGGTAGATGAGTGATAGACCGAGAGAAGCAGCATATGCACTGCATAAGCACACTTTTAATGTACCGACTGATACATACAAGTGCCGAATATGCATATGGACAGCATAAAAACATGCGACCTGACCAAAAAAACAAAGCACACTGCTCTTTTTTCCTTTATCTTTTCAATTTCAATTCCCCAAACTATGTAACGCACATATGTTCAGGGCTATTACTGTATCTATCCATACGGCGCATCAACTTTTACTGGCCTTGGTTTGACAAAGAGCACTGTGCATAGTTTACATAAGATGGACGAATTGATGGACATGCCTTTAATTATTAAACACGGCTGACGGCAGCATTACAGAGATAATGCGAAGAGGAAGAAACCATAAAGTGAGCCAAAGGAAAGGCACAGACTGAATGAATGGATGGATGGATGTATAGATTGATGCATGCATTAATATCTGCATTACGCAGTCCGATGCGACCATCTGATTTCGGAGCAGCGCAGTCAATGAGAGGGGAAAACGCTTTATCAGGTAATCGGGACACATGACACATGCAGGAACTCTATGTGAGCGATGCAGTGCGATGCGCTTCTGATGGTCGCAGGTCATTCAAAGCTTTCAGAGGACACAAAACACATCTGAAAGACTCGTCAAGACATTAATGTTGCATTCAGATAGAGGAAAAGTCTTGCGTGATGACAGCAGGATATGCATGATTCATCTGTATTGAGTTGCGCAGAGTTTCTGTCTTTAAAGGGAGTGACTAGCAGCACTGAACGTGCCAGAGGCCTGACTAAGGGAAATGCAAAGTCCCATTAGCCCGACTTTCCACCTGATTTATGAGTATTTACATCTGTGTGTGTGTGTGTGTGTGTGCGTTCCCTTCAGAATTAATTCAGCAAATAGTAATTTATAAAACACAACATGTGACAGTTTTTGCACACAGAAATGTGACAACCCAACATGACATGAAAAATACTCTTGACCTGTAAACAGTTTATTTTTTTAATATATGTATATATTTTTTTTTTTTAGTAAAATCTACCTTCATTACATAGCTGTCTGAAAGTATGTCAATGTGTTCTTATTTGATAAAATAAATATAATTAATATATAGTATAATATTATATCATATTTAGACAAATACTTTGGGGCAACTTTCAAGATACAGAAGGGTATTAAAGCACTGGAGTTTTAGCATGATTTTGATATAGACAATATATATATATATATATATATATATATATATTTATACATAGACAATATATGGATTTATATATTCAGGATTTATAAATATATATTGTGACTTATAACTATATATTCAGATTTACATTTATATATTCAGATTTGTAACTATATATTCAGAGTTATAATATATTCAGATTTTCATTAATATATTCATGATTTACATATAATTATTTTCTGTTTGGCCTTAACCCTAACCCTAACTTTCTATTAATTATATATAATTCATTTTTATAAAAACAGGTAATATACCCTGCTAGGAAGTTCCCCCAATGTATTAATTCTCTAAATGATCGAAAGACACTGATTTGGCACTCAAGCCATAACCTTGTCTGACCTCAGATAACATACATCTCGGGGCCTCCATTAGGGCAGTCTGTTTTTGTGCCTGAGAAATCCTCAATTAGTGCAGCAGACAGCAGAGATTACTTAGACTGAAGCTGCTGTTAATTGAGGCAGAGTTTCCAGCTCCATCATGGCACAGCTGGAGGATCCATGTGAATGATTTTAACATCACAAGATAAAACTGTTTTATGATGGGGAACTCATGCAGATCGCTCTCATCCTCAGCACCAGGACGCATGTGCTCGGTCAGGACAGGACAGAGGCATGAGACACAGGAGCCCAGAGCTCGCTGCTCGTGTGTGTCTCTGCCTCAGGAACTGCACTGGGCCTGACGCCAGCTCACCCCACCCCAGCTCCAGCCTGCAGAGGACTGCTGCAGCTCCAGAGGGCAATGCAGAGGAGGAGAGAGCAAGGGTACTCCAAGCACAAGCCACTCCAATATCATGTTTTGAACTCTCAAGGGAAACCAAATGTGCCTGACGTGCGTGTATATAAAGAAAACGGACGGTAGGTGGATTGAAAGCAGGAGATAGACATCTTGTTGACGATGTAAACTGCCCGTTCACATCCGTTTGTTGTCATGTCTGTTCGGTGTGAGCTGGATGACTCTGGGCTTTCTGTTGCAATACAAATATCCACACAGAAAGCCCCATAGACCGTCCTCATTATCATTATGATCACCTTGCTTAAGGATGTGTTTGATAAGTTTGAATCAAGGACAAAGTGTCCAGTGTTCAGCTCTGCACTGCAGAATATCCATCATATGTCTTTCGTCATGACATGATATTTGTCACTTTCCACAAACAGGGTTCAAAATAGTGCCTGGAAACTCTTCTTTTTCATCAATAAAATAAATCACAAACATTCATGAACTCACACATCAGTTGTGGTAAACGGAAGCTCAAGCATGTTCGCTTGACATGCAAGAACCAATGAGCTTCTGTTTATGTTCACTGATTAATGTTTGTAATGAAATTCAATCTGTTTATCATTTAAGTAATTGTGTCTTTTCAGAAAATTTGGACTAAACCGCTCGAATCATGTGGATTATTCTTACGATCTCTTTATGAACTTTTTGAAGCATCAAAGTGGTAGTTGCGTAGCTGTCTTTGAAGGGACAGAAATCTCTCGGATTTCATTAAAAATATCTACAGTTGTGTTCAGAAGATGAACGAAAATCTTATGGTTTAGAATGACATGAGGGTGAGTAAATGATGACAATTTTTTTAACCCTTTAAAACCCTTATTTGTGTCATTTTATAGTCATAACAATAATTATAACATTAAAACGAAAAAAAAAAACAAAAAACGATTTGCTTGCCATCCAGTAATGCTGTAGAAAGTGTTTGAATGATGTCACTTACTGCATGTCACAGTTTATATGTAATATTAATGCAGAAAATCATGCAGCAACAGGGTTGGTCATAAAATATCTGTTATTTCTGACATGACGTTTTGGTCATTAAAATGATTTCATAATTAAAAAAAACGTATTAATCGTTTAAAAAATAGTTCTTACTGATAAGCACTGAATATCATTTCAACAGATTATGATACAATTATTATATTAAATATTTAAAAAATTCTATGCAAGATTTTAAAAAAAAACAAATAGTAAAAAAAAAAACAATGGAAATACACCTTTACAGACTCAACTAATAAAAGCTTTTGCTGCTAAGCATTGAATATCAAATTATTATATTAGAGATATTTTTTAAAAAATTACAATTTTATGGGGCATACAGGCATTTAATCGGTTTTAAACTAACTACTTTTCAAGTTTATTTTATGTTAGATAATTTATAAAAAATGTGTATATTAAAAAAAAAGCAAGTAATGGGACACAAAATTGTAGCGCATTCATGAAAAGTGTCGTTTACTTGTGTTATCAAAGCTATAGCATTTAAAAATGTACCATAGCCACTGTCTCCAAAAACCAGTAATGTACACCTGACAGCTGATAATTAAAAATTTATTGATTTAGATGTATGATCAAATCATATTTGACATAAGAAACAAAAGAACCCTTGCATAGATCACAGACCATGCCTTTGTCAATGTACGACAACATTAAAAAAAAAATTAGCATAAGAAAAAAAAACGTACAGAAAAATGTTAAGAGGACATGAACAGTTTGACCAGATGTACATGGAACAACCATTAACATGGAGTCATCATCTGTCTAACACAAACATGTAGCTGAGATGGTCAGTAATGGCTGTACGGACTCTAGTTTGGGTATCCGGAATTGAATGTTTTGTCAAATGCATCATTCCATGATATTATAATCCATGACTTGTGTCATTCAGCATCCTGAAAGCAAACAGCAAAATCTCAAATGAAGCCAAAATAAATAAACAGATAAACCGAAAACGGAAATCTGATCAGTGGAGTTAGACGGATTAAAGAACTTTTCCCAAACAAAAGGGAACAGAAATAACGTTGGCGTATAAATAATGAAGATGGCTCTAGGAACAAATGACAGCAAGGGCTTAAAAAATATGATGCAACCAGAATATAGTTGATCCTCAGTTTTGAAAGGCTAAGCTCATGCAGTCTTCCATACACCATGCAGATTTTTGCAATTGCTAGGTTGCTGTCGAGTTTTGGTTTGGTATGGCGGTATGGAGTTAAGGTTATTACAAAAAAAGTACAATGTACAGTACATTTTCGATGCTAATGCCATTATTTTATTTCATGATATCGATAATACAAGCTATAATCTTCCTATATATTTGTAATGGCTTGTCTTATGGACTCTTTTGTGAGTCTACTGTAGTTTTATCAAGGGCATGGGTTTGTTATAGCACAGTTAACTATAGTGCCACATGGACATAACATGGTAATATAGCTAGACGAGGCCACGCAGGTGAAGAAAATAAGTATGTCTGCAACATCCTCCAAAAGGCCACAACCTGGGAGCATACCGAGGGTTCCTCGTTTTCCGACAACCACCTTTCACATCGGGTTATGATGGCACGTCAGTCGTTTATTTTTTTCACTATTCCACTACAGTGTATTTTACCTTTTATCCCTTCTCGAAATAAGGTTTCAGCTTGTTCTTAGGAAATTCTGAGCGATGCAAACCAAGCAAAATACATAAATAAAAATAAATAACATGTAGAATGTTATGGATTTACACCTTTACGGACTCGGCTGATAAAAGACCTGCCTCCTAAGCCATAATTTATTTAAAATGTTGCTCATAAATGGTCCTCACCTCATATCAGAGACAAAATAAACTTCTTAGTACTACAGTACCAACTCAGTTTGCTTCAAGAGGGAAAAGGAAGCAACACTTGTTCCTTATTTTCTGTTATAGTCGCTCGACATAAAGTACATGAAAAATTAATTTTTGCCAACTAACACATTATCATTGGTGGAAATTGTTTGTCCTCTTGCATTATAATAGGTTTAAATCTCTACTCTTATAAAAAGTTTGCTTGCCACAGCCCTTGGTAAATATCAAAATAAGCATTCTGGAGCAGTCCTGTAATACATATCCCTATTGCTATGATTTATGGTGTAGTTATTAAATATAGGATTATGCATAGCACCATAGGGTTTGATCACCACTCACATGCCCAGTAGAAACAGTTCGTCCTTATTTCATCATTGTTTCATGTACATTATCAAATGAAATTGTTGTGATAAAATGTTTTGTTTTGATTGCTAAGCCCATTTTTATGAATTCTAAACAACAACAAAAAAAACATTAATAAAGCCCTGAATACTTCTTTCTGACACAGAGCTACAGCAGAGGTGACTAAACCCATGTTAGCGTTACAGGAAACTGCCTACGGAAAAATACTGCCGTTTGCCTTTGATTACAATCACACCTCAAGGATCAATAAAGGTCACATGATCAGACAACTTGTTTACGAGCTGGTCTAGCAGACTTGCTTGTGTTTGTTAAATGAAATTACACCCAAAAAGGCTAATTTAATCGTGGCTATTTTAAAGCGTTTTTTTAATTATCAAGAAAATAGTTCGCATTTGCGCTGGAATTAGCATGAACGCAAGAATTCACATTAAAGTCATCAGTACACTCGATAAATCAGTTAGGTTTGCATTCAGATTTGGTCATTATAATATACAGGCTTAATATACCGTAGTTTTAATTTGAGGTTGCTATACTAATGGGCTAAACATGACTTTTTAACATTAAGTAGACGTGTCTTTTTGAGAATCTACTTTGTACCCTGTGGAATAGGAAAGCCTGTGCTGTTGTCTCTTCCCCAGATCTCTCTCTTTTAAAAAAAGGTCTAAACAGAACCAAAGTGAATGCTGATTGTGCTTAGCAATGAAGCGTTACATATACGACGGGTCAGGGACGGTCGCATTGGTGCGTTTGTTGTAAGTGCTTGAAAAAAGGCTAATTCTAGGGCACACTAAGTGTATTATTTCTGACGTATCATCACACTTCACAGGCTGTTATGTATCTCGTGTTCTGCTCTGCAGTGAGCTGTGCGGCGACCTCACTGAGGTAGACTCTTTATTATGGCACAACATAATCAAAACCACAACGAAAGGCAGATCGAAAACTCTAAAACTCTAAAAGGTCCCGTCATGTGAAAGTCATAAAGGTCTGAATTCATACTCAAGCTCAGCTGTCATATGAAAACACAGAAAATGTTTGAGTTTGTGCCTGACAACCATGTGTCACGTCCAACAAAACAACAACGGAAATGAAAAGCACTCCGAATACACTGTAATGACCAGCCTCGACATACATTATGACAGTTCTAGAGCAGATATTGTTCCCTTGCCCTGCCTAAAACTCCAGTTACTCTGAGGCACTTTCACCTGTCCGGTTGCTGATAGGGTCAAAGGCACTAGCAACTAATATGAGAAATTCTGCCATGTTCTCTTTTGCATCCTGCTAAGATAAATTAAGCGATTTTTGATATCGTAAATCCTAAATTTGATCGCAAAATGGAAGCGTGAAGTATAATTGCCCATAGTTTTCTCTTTTTTTTTTTCTTCTCAAGGAGAGAAAGAATGCCCATGCACTGCACTATTTAAGTTACATTATTATTATTTTTTTTTTTTAACAGGTGCGCTTAGTATGAGTATATGCATTTGATAGTATCTTGATAGTTCTTTTTCTGTGTCTTTGACTACTTTTTAGATTGAAAAGTTTGCATCCCAGCGTTGGGGCTTGCATATATATTTTGTCACATTTCAGAAAATGTCAAGGAATCGACGTCCCTAGTTTCCCTGATTGTAACAACGACACCCTTATGAGGTATCTCAATTGCAACAAGCTGTTATACCGATGTCATGCATTAAATATACTAGGATACACAGTACCTTAGTTGAGTAGGCCATAATGCAGGTTCTTTTGACATGCTATGATATCATTAAGATTCTGTTTCCCGTAAGGTTAAACATTCAGTCTTTAAATACACCTAAATGATAAGCATCTCAAATCATGACACACTAGTGCACTTTTCATGGCGACAAATAAGGAGATTGATGGAGAGGGGGAGCTGATGGAACCGAATGCAAAAGAAAAGCAAAACAGGAACAGATGTCCTATCGTCATGAGGTAATGTCCGACGCATGCCAATATCAAAACGAGGATAATCTAAACATGCTAACTATGAGGCTCCTCTTTCGGCATTGTGCTGTCTTATATCTAAAGGGCATGGCATTTAATCACTTGGTGATATCTAAATTACAGCATCTGCTGGAAAATAGCAGCAA
This sequence comes from Zacco platypus, assembly GCA_038088235.1. Taxonomy (NCBI): domain Eukaryota; kingdom Metazoa; phylum Chordata; class Actinopteri; order Cypriniformes; family Xenocyprididae; genus Zacco; species Zacco platypus. The sequence continues at coordinate 11,066,648 of CM076063.1, read as the reverse complement.
TGCGGATGTCCATGAGGCGATGACCTTGGCCTCCGTAGCATCCCAGCAGAAGATAAGTCTTGTTCATATAAGGTGCTTTGCTGGTCAGTTGGGGAAGACCACCTACGGACGAGGCGTCCACCGAACACTGCACTTGGTCTTTTATGCACTTTCCCGGATGCAGTGTGCAGCTTGCTGAAATGTAGTCTGCAGTCCATGCATGAGTTTTTAGTAATCCTGTCGTCGAGAGTCCTTCAATGCCTGTGGACGTTAGCTAGGTGCTCGTGGAGGCTTTTTTCTGAATCATCCTCTTTGGAAATGTATTAGACTAAGTATAATCTGCCTCATTTGGTGCAGTTATGTTCTATATGTTTTGGTGTAGTATTTTTCTTTCGTCTGCATTGTAGAGATATTCGCATTGCAAGGGCTCACGAGAGGAGGTAAAGTAAGCATTCATATGTGACCAGTCAGTACTTGACTGAGTTTTCTACTGTGTCTCTAGACATCGGTTAGCAGCTTACTTTTGTTCACACAGTTCTGATTAGTGATAGTGCAGTTGCCAGTTCTGAGGTTGGCCTCTCTGAAGTTGTCGATGCTGTTGTTTATGTCCCCGTCTATCTCCATGTATTCGGACTTGCTGACGGTCGAGGAGCTGCGACGACTGGAGTCGGAATCGGAGGCGATGTTCGGGTTGCTCACGTTGAGGAGTTGGGCCTGCTCCTCTCCTTCGGTTTCTCTATGGTAGAAGTAGTTGAAGTTGGACACGATGACAGGCACGGGGAGGGCGATGGTCAGCACACCGGCGATGGCGCACAGGGAACCCACGATCTTGCCCCCTATGGTCACTGGAACCATGTCCCCGTAGCCAACGGTAGTCATCGACACAACCGCCCACCAGAACGCGTCCGGGATGCTGCTGAAGTGGGACTCTCTTTCCTCGGCCTCTGCGAAATACACAGCACTGGAGAACAATATGACACCAATGAAGAGGAAGAAAATTAGCAATCCAAGCTCTCGCATACTGGCTTTGAGGGTCTGCCCCAAAATCTGAAGGCCTTTGGAGTGCCTTGATAGCTTAAAGATCCTGAACACCCTGACCAGACGGATCACCCTGAGGATGGCCAGTGATGTTGCCTGCTCGCCCTTTCCCTCCTTTCCGTCCGCCTCCTCCGCTAACTCTGTGCCCAGCGTGATGAAGTAGGGGATGATGGCCACGATGTCAATGGTGTTCATCATATTCTTAAAGAAGGCCGCTTTGCTCGGGCAAGCAAAGAAGCGCACTATCAATTCAAATGAAAACCAGATGATACAGAGGGTCTCTATAATGAAGAAGGGATCAGTCAGGATGTTTGGTTTGTAGTAGAAGGTGGTGTTGCCTATAGTCTGTATACGCCCTGCAGGGTCCTCTTTCAGTTCAGGTAAAGTCTCCAAACAGAAAATGACGATGGAAATTAAAATGACCATAACGGATACGATAGCAATGCCTCTGGCCGGCCCCGAGCTCTCGGGATGCTCGAACAGAAGCCAGATTTGCCGTTGAAACTCCTTCTCTGGTAAGGGCCGCTCTTCCTCACGGATGAAGCCCTCATCTTCGCGAAACTTCTCCATCGCCTCGACCCCAAGTTCATAGAACTTAATTTCTTCTGAGAACATATCCAATGGGACGTTTGCCGGCCTTCTCAGTCTTCCACCGGATTGATAGTAGTAGAGGATGGCATCAAAGCTCGGACGGTTTCTGTCAAAGAAGTACTCGTTTCTCAAGGGATCAAAATACCGCATCCGCTTCTTTGGGTTACCTAAGAGAGTATCTGGGAACTGGGAGAGAGTTTTGAGCTGGGTCTCGAAGCGCAGCCCCGCTATATTGATGACCACTCGTTCGCAGCATTCATGATCGTCGTGGTCAGGGGGGTATGTGTCCTGCGGATGTCCCGGCACGGCAGAGGTCTCGTCCATGTTGTCCCCGGCCACGACTGTCATCGTGCAGGTCAAAGTTGGAGCTCCGCAGGAGTTAATTTAATTGAGTAGACATCCAATTGCCCTCCCAAGGCGTCGCTTTCCTTCCTTTTCTCCGATTCCAGACCCTTAAATCTATCTCGATCCCCGGGTATAGGGTATAACTTGTTCTTTCCTCAGTGTGGCCCCACTGCGGTTGTCACTGATTCGACCATCGCTCCTTTCCGCTGCATCCACTACGGCTGCCTCTGTCACCGAGTCAGAGAAAAATGGATCGAACAGCGGCGATATTTGCTAGCTCAGCAAGTTCACACTACTTATTTATTTATTTACTTGTTATTGTATGTATAAATCACAGAAGTGCACAGCCTTAAGGGCACAATTCTGAATCATTATGCTCATTTAGGTTATTGAAAAGATGTGACAGGACATTGTCACTTTTGCTCCATCACCACACACATGCAGTCTACTTCTCACTATATAGCGAAACATACTATTGAATAGCTTAGATGTAAGTTTGAGTAAATAAATTGATAGGAAAACATGAAAATGACTTTCACTTCAGGCTGATACAGGCAGTTATAGTGCTCACCTTGCTACTGAAGGAATGCGTCTTCTGCCGGCTGTCTCCTGTCAGTAATGCACCCTCGATTCCCTTTTGCTGAGAAAAAAAAAATGCCCTTGTAAAAGGTTCTTCACATCTTCTCACTTTCAAAATGTTCGGTTGCGCTCCATAAATGTCACATCCATAACGGAAATGATTCACGACATTCGCACGCGATGCTATAATGAAACAAAGATGGCTTTGGTATGTATTACAAAGCTTCACATTCAGTTTAAATGAGGGCTAAAAGACAAGAAGCGGGGGAAAAAAGGCTAAAAGAAAACATGAAGCCGCAGCGTCCTCCCTCCGCTCATGCTCGTGCGGCGGCACCTTGGTGTAAATGGCTTATACTGCATGAGAAATTGTAATGCTGCAGCTCAGCTCAGGCGGGAGATACATTAAGGGGGCAAAAGCGAACCATACCATTTCCAGACATTACTGCATCAGCAAAATTTCCCTCTTACGAGTAGACAAGATGACGAGCGGTCTGTTTTATCTGGACACACTGACAGGGGGTATGGAAGCGAAAGGCTTCTTAAAAAGGGGATCAATAAGGGGAGAGGGAATAATTCCTTAATCATGCCCAACATATTGTTGCACTGTATTGCACATGGGAGACCGAGGAGCGGGAGAGGGGGGTAGGACAGTATGGGGGAGGGGTTCGACGCAATGCAGACCGCGCGTGGCCACAAGTGCTTGTCCACGCAATGCGCGAGAGCATTTATGTGCCAACACTGGCGCAGTATCTGATTCGCCGAGCACTAATGTGCACAGATACTTTAACTGACCACACTAACCAATAACCACAATAAAAAGACGACTTCTCTAAAGTGCTCTTCTTCGTGCAATACTGCGACTTTTTTCCACCCAAAAGAGTTATAGAGCTGCACAGCTCCATGCGTGTTGTTTGAGGCTAGATCGTGTGGGGGTTGGAATATTTATAGAATAACGTGGGTGTATGTACTTGGACGGACGGCGATTTTTGCAGCACCTCGGCGAGAGCTCTTGCCAGCATGTGCCAATTATAGGCATTTTCACCCTCCGAAATTCCTCTCAATAATTAACTGGATTTTTTTCCCTTGAAATATTTAAATGTTTGAATTTGTGAGTCACTTGTTTTAACGTTTTGGTCATTTAGAATAGTGGGGAAATAACTCTATATAATTCACAAATATTTATCATGTGATTTTGAAGAAATCATTTTAAGATACTGTTGACATGTGCCAATTATTATATATTCATGTTTGGAAAAATGTACAATTTTCTACAATATATTATTATTATTATTATTATTATTATTATATATATATACCTATAACTCTAAAACCTAGTTTAGCCATTAAATAAAATCATTATTTGTTTGCACTACTTTAAGTAGCCTACTATTATATTTTTCAAACAGTTTTGATCAGTGAATATTCCTCAGCTATTGCTTTTCTGAGGTCCTTAGATAGAGCTTTTCATAGGCTTCTCCATTTACTTTGAAAAAATTGGATATTTTACTTATATAATAATAATATTTTAATAAATATTTATAATATTGTAATAATAAAAATATTATCATTTTTAAACAATCTAAAAAAATAATTTACATCAACATTTCAAGAATTCTACTCAGTTTATTTATTATTTTATTTTTTTATTTTACAATCTCTGTTACTCTGCCAAGATGTTTACTTTAAGCCCCTCTAAAACTTTATTTATTTATATATATATATATATATATATATATATATATATATATATATATATATATATATATATATAAATTTAATTAAGGAAAGTATTGGAAAGCATTATTACAATATAAATCTGACGATGAAGTAATAATACTTTCATTAATTAAATAAATACAAATAACACCAGGTGAAGATTTCTCCAATTCACCAGTAGGTGGCGCCCAAACATCATCAAACGATGTAAACACAAGAGAAATGACTGATCTGTGCAAGACATCTTCCCACAGTGTCATAAACATGTAATACAATGCGTGAATTAATTAATTAATAGAGGGCTTGAATTAAAAGATAAAATAAAAAGATACATAAAATAAATATAGACTAAAATATATAAGATGACCTGTAAAACATAGATATCCAGTTGATCTGAGCTGATCTTGGTTTCCGATAAATCCATGTCCATCTAGCACAACAGTTTTCATTGTCAGGCTGTTAGAACAGCAGCTCCAGTGAGCTCTTAACTGCTAAATATCATGAATAAGAAATGGGCAGCCCTTTCCTCCGCTCACTCTGCCGTTCAATGACTTCCCCTCAATACATGTAGGCCTACTTTTGGTGAGCAGTGATTAGTTCAATCAACATAAATGCATCGCCAGTCATTAATCAGAGCTGTCTGAAGTGTCATAGATCCCACCTGTTATGCATTATTGATGGAGTAATAGTGCAGTTTTGTAAGTGTTTCGTCTCTCTGTTTAAACTGACCACGACCAAATTACTTTATCTTGATTTTGGAGGCAACTGCACACCTGCAAAAGTTCCTTTAAAAAGAACATCCAACTGAATTTCAAGTGTTTATAAATAAAAATAAATATTTTTTCTTTTAAGTTTAGCCAGCAATATTATTCAAGGTAATATGATACAAGGCACTACCATTATTTTTGCATCATCATCATGTTCGTAAAATAAAACCGGTTAAAATGTTCAATATCTTTCACATATTCTTGATCACTCTGATATTTACTATTGATCACATGGGAAGTCTATAATTTTAGTTCGACTTCACATAAAAAAAAAAAAAATTGAGAGAAATAATTCAAACAAACGTTTATTATGAATGTGACAAAATATTTATTTACCAAAAATAAGTTAATTCATACCTCAATGTGTTAGAAAAATAGTTCCTTCACTTGGTCTGACACTGTCACGTCAGGTTAAGGTAACAAGACCAACTACATTTTATCCTGAGCAAAGGCAACATGTGCAAAGAGCAACTCTTGTATTTTTAAAGCACACAAGTCCGAGATGACCAAGATATTTTAAAAGCAGTATCTCATAAGGCAATGGCATAATGAAGGCTAAAACAAAACTTAAATCATATTATAAATAAGTTCTAGATTACAAATATATTACAATATATTACAAAAATCAGCTTGTGAGTCAACATTTTTATGTTCACTTTATATATATATATATATCCTTCATTAATTTTGCTAAATTTGAAAGTTGTCTGACAACAAGCAGGTTTGTTGACGCACTAACATCTGAAAGCATATGTGTATATAATATTTTCACGATATGTATTAGCGTTATGTACATTAATGGGTAAATGGCACTACAGTTAATTGTACTACATTCCTTTCGACCATCCTCCTCTGACGGACAGAAAAGGTTATAATACACACATATTACATGTTTACGAAGGCAATATGAACTTCTGTCTTCTTTACTGAGAAGAAATGCCTTCATACATCAGCTGCATCCTGCAATTAGAAGGTGGTGACACAGAAAATGAGACATGCACCCATCAAAGAGGTTACAGTAGGCTGTAGGATACAGATCCCTAACCCAGCCGCTAGGGGGCGATCGATACCCATTATCTCACGTAGGTCCTTTTAAGTTTGAGCGGCGCTGTCCACTTGAACAAGCGAACAAATAATTTACTGTTTACACAAAGCTCCTTCTCGCAACGTAGAAACTTAGTATACTAATTTAGAATTCAACTAATGTGATGTCACTAGTGTACTAGACTCTTAAGTATACGCACTTCTTATACATCTGTGAGTTTGCATATATGTTCCTCTGATGGATTCAGATTTGAAACGCTTGATGAATTCCAGTCGTCGTCATTTGAATGTTCTGATATCACGAGAGAGGGTTTACTGTCGCTTTTGTTTTGGTCACATGACGAAGGCAACGGTCGTCCACAAGTCACGTGCGTGTATTCCACTTGCTCCTCAGCGTCGTTTTCTCGGTGATAGAAGTAATTAAAATTCGACACGATTACTGGCACAGGCAGGGCGATTGTAAGAACCCCTGCAATGGCACACATTGACCCAACAATTTTGCCTCCAATGGTGACTGGGTACATGTCGCCATATCCAACAGTAGTCATGGTAACAACCGCCCACCAGAACGCGTCAGGGATACTTGTGAAGGACGATTCTGGGTCGTCCACTTCGGCGAAGTAAACCGCGCTGGAGAACAATATAATGCCGATGATAAGGAAAAATATCAGCAGTCCAAGTTCTCGCATACTCGCTCGTAGGGTCTGGCCGAGAATTTGGAGACCCTTGGAGTGCCGTGAGAGTTTGAATATCCTAAAGACGCGCACCAAGCGAATAACTCTCAGTATGGCGAGAGAAGTGGTCTGTTGTGAGCTTGCTTCGGATTCGGAGAGGTCTAAACCTAAAGTAATGAAATATGGAATAATAGCCACAATGTCTATGGTGTTCATGATGTCTTTGAAGAAGGTAGCTTTGCTTGGGCATGCAAGAAACCTTACAAACAGCTCGAAGGAAAACCAAACGACGCAGATCGTCTCCAACAAGAAGAATGGATCCGTGAATGTACTCGATCTTTTTCCTGAAGTCGTTCCGTTCGGCGCAAAGTGGTTATTGAACGTTGTTGAATCCTCTCGAAATTCCGGCAAAGTTTCCAAACAGAAGATAACAATGGATATCAGGATGATCATTACAGAGACGATAGCGATGATTCTGGCCGGTCCTGAGCTGTCGGGATACTCGAACAGCAGCCAGATCTGACGCTTAAACTCACTGGACGGCATGGGCCGTTCGTCTTCTTTCAACAAACCCTCGTCCTCTCGGATTTGTTGGATGGCGTCATCACCGATTTCGTAAAATTTGATTTCATCCATAAAAATCTCAACCGGCACGTTAATGGGTCTCCGAAGCCTCCCACCTGACTGATAGTAATACAGGATCGCATCAAAACTTGGTCTGTTTCTGTCGAAGAAGAACTCGTTCCTCAACGGGTCGAAGAAGCGCATCCTTTTAATCGGGTCTCCTAGCAACGTGTTCGGGAATCTTGCGAGTGTTTTAAGCTGCGTTTCGAAACGCAGACCTGAAATGTTGATGGTGACGAGCTCGCAGCACTCCTCAGGACGCTCCACTTCGCAGACGTCCTGGAAGGGGGCAGCGTGGTCCACGGTCTCATCCTGGTTCTCGCGGGACATCTTTGCCCCTCGAGAGTGTTGCCTGTTGTTCCTCCACGACTTGCCGCCACTCCACCAGTTTTTTGGATCCGATAGCTCCAGTCTGACGGAGAGTGAGCCCGAAACGAACTTCTAAAACTTTTTAAAACGGGTTTATTTGGTGTATGGGAATAGAAGTCATCCTGACAACATGCTCAGCCGAGAGCTTAAACAGATATAGTAGCACTCAGACTGCTTAAGACAGCAAAGGGTGGGCTGACTTTGATTGGCATGCTGAAGCAATGCGCGATGGGTGTCTTGAACTTTACTGGCACGATGTTATAACCTGTAATTTGAAGACTGAAGAGTTTGACGTTGTTTTTATTCATTGTATTTATCATGTACATTTTAATTATAAATATACATTATATATATATATATATATATATATATATATATATATAAGTATATATAAGACAATGTTTATACGTTATGTTGAACAATTGATATTGTGTTTTTTTTCCCCCGTGCAAATGACCCATGATAAATTTACAAATAGTTTGCAAATTCAAAAATGCTTCCAAACTGTTTATTTCACACCCATTTTTTTCAGGGCTGTTCAGACCTGGGCCCCCCTGAACTGAGGTGAAAATGCTGGCTTGACTGACACCTGAGCACCCGCTGAGGATGAAGCATTAGCATCAGTTACACTGTACACTTTACAACTTACACCATGAGGCCCCAAGTAGAAATGTGATCGTGCCTCATATTCATTGGTGCTGATTGATATGGAGAAAGAGAGAAAGAGAATCACCACACCTCTGTCACCTGTGTGCTGGAAGTTGTCTGGATCAGCTGTCTTGGTATATTCTGTGATTTGTTTGTTTTAGACCTGGTGTATGGAGCCCCGCATATTACATGCAAGAAAAAAATAGCATGAACAAATCGAGGGAACGAATTGGTAAATCGTGGGCACGTTTTGGCAAATCGAAGGAACGAATTGGTAAATCGTGCGCACGTTTCAGCAAATCGAGGGAGCGAATTGGTAAGTCGTGGCACGATTGAGCAAATCGAGGGAGTGAATTGGTAAGTCGTGGCACGTTTTAGCAAAACGAGGGAACGAATTGGTAAATCGTGGCACGTTTTAGCAAAACGAGGGAACGAATTGGTAAGTCGTGGCACGATTGAGCAAATCGAGGGAGTGAATTGGTAAGTCGTGGCACGTTTTAGCAAATCGAGGGAACAAATTGGTAAATCGTGGCACGTTTTAGCAAAACGAGGGAATGAATTGGTAAGTCGTGGCACGTTTTAGCAAAACGAGGGAATGAATTGGTAAGTCGTGGCACGTTTTAGCAAATCGAGGGAACGAATTGGTAAATCGTGGCACGTTTTAGCAAAACGAGGGAACGAATTGGTAAATCGTGGCACGTTTTAGCAAACCGAGGGAATGAATTGGTAAACCGTGCGCATGTTTTAGCAAATCGAGGGAGGGAATTGGTAAATCGTGGCACGTTTTAGCAAAACGAGGGAACGAATTGGTAAACCGTGCGCACGTTTTAGCAAATCGAGGGAACGAATTGGTAAATCGTGGCACGTTTTAGCAAATCGAGGGAACGAATTGGTAAGTCGTGGCACGATTGAGCAAATCGAGGGAACGAATTGGTAAAACAATGTCTTTGCTACCTTTCTGGACCTTGAATGATGGTAAGTATGTTGCTTTCTATGGGCTAAAAAAAACCCACTCAGATTTCATCAAAAATATCTTAATTTGTGTTCTGAAAATGAACAAAGGTATTACAGGTTTGGAACAATATGAAGGTGAGTAAATTCATTTTAATGACAAATTTCATTTTTGGGTGAACTAACTGTTTAAAGAGCACAAGCATTTAAAGCATCAGGCGACAAAACAGATCAGTATTGTCTGTTAGTGTAGACACTATAGTTATCATAGTTATCTTTATATCTTTATAGTTAGCAATCTTGTTGTGAACAGGTCTTAAAACATTCAGCAAACAAAAGAAATGGAAAAATCTTATCAAATACATAGTAGTATTTTATGATTTCTATCTAGCATTGTATTTTCCTTCTTTCAGCATTTTTGTCAGAAGTCTTTGACCCATGTTTGATACCGCTAAGATTGTAACTTGGTTTGTAGTTCTGCAGCTGTACCTCTATCTTCTTTATTAATGAATTACACAACATTGTTACCGCTCCCGACATTAAAAATTACTCTGCATATTGGTATAAACAGACACGATAAATCAGTGAGGCGTTTCCGAGCAATCAGTAACAGCAGACTGAATTTTGGAAATGTACCCAATAAACAGGAAAATCTCTCTAGCCAAGGCAGAAAGGCCAGGGATTCCCATGAGAGGAAAATGCTGACAGCATGCAATATGCCACCTTAATAAATGGCAGCCGCACTGGTCATGTGAGTGAAGGACAGCCCTATGGGACGAGATATCATCATTCAATTCACACCCAAAACGTCAGCATGGAATTCCTGTAATGTTCAGATGCCGTCAGGCTCCCCGAGGGATCTGGGTTCACGTTCCACCTTGTTGTGTAATGGTGTAATGGTACATCAAAGGAATTTATCATGTTTTCAGGTATGACAACCCTTAAGCCCTCAAATTTCAAAGATCTTAATATGGAGCTGCGACCTGTGGTGCTGATAATCTTCAATGAAAGTTACTCTCTGCTTCTGTGCAGTTGTGTATATAACAGTGTAAGAGTCTTTCCCGTGGCTAAATAAAACTCAGATGAACTTAGAGAACGTCACTATTCAGTTTATCAACTCATATTACACACTCTTGTCCAACAGAGAGCTTCATGCTTTCACCATACCCTGTGTGTGATAGTATACCTTAAAAAAACTCTTGTGTGTGTGTGTATAGTGGGACAAATTTGTACTCATTCACATACTAAGTGTGTTTTGGCTCATTTGCATGTGAGGTAACCTTCCTGTTTAAAGGGATAGGTCATTCTAAAATTATTTCGTTTACTCACCCTCATGTCTGTAATTGAATGTCGAGGCTTCTTTTTCCCCCCCTGGACAACTAAAGTGAATGAAAATTGGGCTATCAAGTTCCACAGGTGACAAATAAGCAGGTTTAATATTGTTAAACAGAATTAAAACATTTAGTTTTTTTCCTATTATTTTGAAAACAATAGTTTTTGTTCATTAAAATAATACTGAACCAAAAAGATGAGAACATTTAATTTACATTTTATAATTACCTATATTTATTTTTTTTTTTTAAAAAAGGTGCTAATTAGTTAATGCGAATATAGCTATGTCCTCTCAGTCAGATGCGACAGAGACTGATATAAGGGTGACGTTCATCTCTCCTTTAAATTATCATCCTCTTTTCATGTAAAGTTATTCTAATGTGACCTAAATGGGGCATGATAAATTCTTTGCAACAACACCTAATTACTACATTTAAGGTGAGAAATGTTTTTGTCTAAACAAGCTAAAAGCACACCTGCTACTGAAGCTCAGCAGGTTCATAGTGCGAGACAGTGCTAAGTTGCTGCTGACTTCAACACCTTAAGCTGCTGCAGATCAAGGCTTCCTCCATAGAAAGTGAATACGACTGCTAGGCATTGCGCCAGTTCTTGGGGTTTGATGGTCACCAGTTTTAGCAGGGTGTCAGTTGAGTTTGATGACCATGTTTTTGCTGATAGGCGACCATGGCATGAAGCGAGGGGGGTGAAACCCGAGATTGGAGATCCGGAAGGTTGGAAGGTATCTTCTGCATGCTCTGTTCCTCTCCGGATTATGATTACATACCTTGATTAAGACTTGCCCTTTTTAGTCTCAGACATAGTGTCGTCTCCAGCTGCAGTCTGATCTGCTGCAAGGAAGTCCTGAAGGGTGTCTTGCTCGATGTGAATGTTGGTTTTGAACGTGAACGAACAAAGGAAATCTTTTCTAATGTCATTTCATTTGTGGTTCATTACATTCCTTTGTAATAAATGTGTGAAAATGTAATGTATGAATAAATCCCACACTTATTACATACATTACATTTTTACATTCCTCTCATTTCTGAGCCAAAAGTACAGTTTTGAGATAGTCACAGTCTTGTTTCTTTACTAACAAAAATATGACCCTTGAAAGTACATTCAGTATTTTTAATGTTGCACTATGCAGTCGTATTGGGTTTACAGTGGCACCTAGTGGTGTGGATGAAACATGCAGAAATGTATAGGTTTAAAAAATATATATACTTATCTGCTTTTTAAAAAGCTGCTATTATATATATATATATACATACATACATAACTACTACTCAGTCATTTTTTCCAGTTTTACAGCAAAAGAAATGACAAAATAAAAAGCGGAATTTTATTTTGTATCTTTTTTTTTTTTTTAAGCCGTTACACATTTAAGTACAACTAATTTCTATATTAACTGAGCATGAAAAGAACCTTTTTAAAGTGTGTGAATGCTCTTACCAAAATTCAATGAAAAAGGGTTTTCATATGCAAATATCATTCCTTGACATTTTCCGAAGCGCCCATAGATCGTGAAGTATCTCTGTAACAAAACTGATACTGTAGCTGGAATGTTGACGTACGCAATGCAGCTGAACATTGTGTGCATCATGTCTCAATCTTCTCAGTAATACTGGATTGGGAGACACAGATGTTTGACCGTCAGATGCAGCTGAAACTGTATCCAGCCTCACAAGTATCCCACTGGACTGCCAGGAACTACAGCTAGTATTAATAGCCCTCCAGCACTTTCTGAAGAACCGTATTGGAAAACATGCCCTAATACATGCAATTAGTCTGCATTGAATCGAATCAATAGCAAGTTTTAATGAAGAGCTATAAAACAAATCGATCTATGACTGGAGTTCTCCCTTCTCATTTGGCTGATTCATGCTTTTACTGTATAACAGGAAAACTGGTGAGACAGAAAGCGGTTGGAAATGTTCTTTTATATTAATGACAAATTGCTTGAATGGCACCAAAACCCTTTTTTCAGACTCTGCAAGCTTTCGTCTAAAGTTGTGAAATCCTCGGCTCACAAATGAAATTCCTGATTGAGTGCATTCCTATGGTAATAAACTAATTTCATCAGCATTTTGGCCATGTAGATGTGTAACATATTTGGCTACCCGCAAACAAAGTCTACTTTGACCCACCCTCAAATACTGTGGAGTTTGGTTCGTGTTGTTGACACATCGAAAAGACGTCGTTTTATGCGCTTTGCATCCACTTCGCATGCGCTTCCATCGTTACGCTTTGTATCACGGGCTGAGGAAGCCTCAAAAGCTGAAATTCAGATGTTAATAAGCGTTTAATATCCCACACGCTCGGCTAGTGATAGACCAATCACAACAGACTGTGCCATCTGACCAATCAGAGGCGAGTAGGCTTACAGAAAGTAGGGGTTTAGAGAAACAATCCTTTTTTTTATTAAAGTGTTTTTCGACCTTAGATAAACCTATTGAAGGAGACCTCCAAAACAAAATGAAGAATGGGATAGTTTAAAGTGATAGTTCACCCAAAAATTTAAATTATCCCATGATTCACTCACCCTCAAGCCATCCTAGATGTAAATGACTATTTTCTTTCTAATGAACACAATTGGAGATATATTTCAAAATATCCTTAGACTCCAGGGGGTTAATGAAGGCCTTCTGAAGCCAATCGATGCATTTGTGTAAAACAAATATCCTCATTTAAAACTTTATAAATTCAAATAACTAGCTTCCGGCGGACGACCGTACACGTACTTCGCACGTCGATTTGGCCGGAAGAGCAATCTCTGACCCGACGCAATGATGAATGCGGAGGCGCTGAGGAGAAAGCAAAACAAAACCCCGGTCACGAGAAATGTCGGAGAATTTTGATATAAGAGGAGCTTGAGTTTGTTGCGCAGCCCCATTTGTTTGAACCGCGAGAGGCGTCTAAGATTACAACTCTCCTACATCTTCACTCATACGCCGCGTCACGGGTTTCTCGTTCGGCACAAATCAACTTGTGCATTCTTGCCAGAAGCTCGTTATTTTACTATTTAAAGTTTTAAAAAAGGATATTTGTTTTACACAAATGCATCAATTCACTTCGGAAGGCCTTCATTAACCCTCTGAAGTCGTATGAGTGCATTTTTTAGTCTTCAAAATTTGACCAACCATTCACAAACATAGTAAACCTTGGAGGAGAAAGGATATTTTTAAATATATCTCTGATTGTGTTCGTCTGAAATAAGATAGTCATATACAGAAGCCTAGGATGGCTTGAAGATGAGGGTAAATCGTGGGATAATTTTCATTTTTGGGTAAACTATCCCTTTAAAACCACTTTAAATCTCAAACTTCCTTACCAGCATTAGAGAAACATACAGTAGTGGAGGAACGCCCTTATGAATTAAGGTTACCCTTTTAAAAGATTCATGTGGTGCCCTCTAGTGAAACATCATACCATCTGTGGGAACTCAGATATATTGGAACTGACATGCGTGTCATGTCATGCATTTATTTCATTGTATAATACCATTTGGCATTTCCACCGGTGAAAAAAGCAGAAAACAAACAAAGGTTATACAAAGAACTCCGAGTTTATTTCTTCTCCAATGAAGACTAATCAGAGGAAAGCAGGAAAGAGTTTACCAGACATGTACATCCAGTGTAAATACAAATGTTTGATAAACAAACATCCAGTCACATTCAGCACATCAGATTTACTCAAGTCTCTGAGTAGTTAAGATTCCAATTTATGGTGGTTGTTCCTCTGCAAAGTCTATTAAACTCAGTTGTTGGGTGGCCGTACCAATGTAAATGTGATTGTGACAACTGTGGGCTATACAACCAACTAAACAGATACGTAAAACGACTTGAACGGAGTAATACACCGAGTGAAATAACACAAAAACAACACCCTTTCATGCTACAGCCAACAACTTCCAGGGAACAACAATCAAAATTCTTAAAGCTGGATGAAGAATGTGTTAGAACACAAAAGAAAATGTTTTAACAAGGCATTTAAAAACTATGATTTCCACAGGCAACAAAGGCTAATTTTCATGCCCCCACTGCTCCAGGGATCCAACTAGCCCATTGCGGAACACAAAATGTCTGTAAACGAAACTGTTCTGGGGCAGAAACAGAGTGCAAACAACAATACACATTTATTTGGCAAATGACAATCATTGGTGGTAATTTTTCCACTTTAAGAATTGAATTTGATTTTAGAACAATGTTAAAAGATGAAATTAATAAAACCAAGGTGCACTATTCATGTGTTTTCACAAATACATACTTCTGCACAGACAATATTACCGTCATCTTTATTCTAACTAAAACGCTCTTCCACTATATAAGTGGCCATATATTTATTAAACCCAAAAGCGCCTTTTAAAAACTTGGTAAACAGGCATATACTGACTTAAAATGATTTGAAGAAAGAAAATTTCAAGTGGCAAATGACTAAAGAAAATAAGGCAGAATAAGGCAGGTGAGAAAACAAGGCTTGAAACGGATGAAACAAAAGAAGAAGCGACTGTCTAAAGTGCAATTTAGCACAGCACATTTTGAAATGCATAAACATTAGAAAAGCAAATTAAAAAAAAAAAGTGTTGGGGACAAATAAACCAGAAAATCTTGACGTACTGTAAGACCCTCTCCTCACTTAAGAAAGAAAAGACCTGCTTTTAATCCAGAAGGAGCTGTTAAAATCTGCATAGTCAAAAGTTACAGGTTATGAATGAGTAAAACAAAGTAGTACTTGTATGTACCATGTTAATTTGGAGTTCCCTACGCACACTTTTAGAAGAATCATAACACATTACATACATAGAGAAAACAAATTAGCCTGTGGTTTCTTCAGTAATCAGATCTTATTTTGGGCTACAATATTAGTAAACTAAGACATTAAACCAACCATACTCAAAAAGGCATTAAATACTTCAATGATCTCAGAGCTCAATGACGAGGAACGAGAATTAATATTTTAACATGACCAGCTAATTCCTGCTTAGTTTGAACAGTCTTATATTTGTGCACATTCATTTAATGAGTACGCCATGTGATATTTTTGTGCTTTAAGTTAAAAAATGTGTTTTTATGCAACCTGATGTTTATCCAAAACATTATAAGGATAGTTCAGCCATTTTAAATCAACTTCATATTGTTTCAAACCTGTATGACTTCGTGGAACACATTAGGAGGCATTTTCTCTCTCTCTTTGTACAATAAAAGTCAATGGGGTCCAATGTTGTTTTGCACCCCATTGACTTTCACTGTATGAAAACACACAAGAAAACAATTCTTCAAAATATCTTCTTTTGCATCCCACAGAAGACAGTCATATGGGGTTGAAACAACATGAGTGAGTAAATTGACAGAATTTTCGTTTTTGGGTGAAAAAGAGCAGCTTGGACATTCGGGGTAAATATCTCCTTTTGCATTTTATGTAATAAAATCGGTCATATGAGTTTAAAACAACATGAGAGTAAACAGTAAAATGTTCGTTTTGATGTGAACTATTCCTTTCAAATGTCAGATTGTTTTTGTGTCATAAGTTAATACAACTAGCACAAATAACGAAGAGAAAGTTGGCGCGTCCCAAGGAACGGTGTGGTCGGCAGTTGCGAGCTGCTTTGCGCGTATGGATTTCGGTTGACGGTTAAGTCTGTTCCTTTCCCCCCTAAATCACATCTAAAAGCTCTCAGCAACACTAAGTGCTGTGTTTCTTTGTGCAAGGCCAGCGGTGATGCAATTAAGTGAAAATGGCGGTAAGCTCAGAGACGGTTATATGGTCTGATTACACACAGATCACACAAAGCCCTCCGTGAGACATAAAGGAGTACCAGCTCCTGTTCTGAAGTGGCATTTCTCTGTTGTAGGACACAGGACAACCAAACCACAACCAACCCCTAACCTTATAAAACAAGACCCATCCGGACAAACACTTGTGTAAGATTACGCCGTTTGAGAGAACATTATACAAAACACCCCTTCCTAATACTCACATGTAATCTAAAAGAGGATATGAAAAACTTTTTTTTTCTTTCTTTTTTTTTTTTGCAGTTTCTCCTCCTCAAATCCATCGTTTTGGGATGGAGATTGGGTGGACAACTTCTGGAAGCCGCCATCTCCATATAGCGGTCAGGATAGTGCTACATTAAGGTTAGGGCTGCCTTATGGACTACCTTATGTCATATGTTGATCCGGCTATGTCTCTGGGTTTGTGACTGTGGTAGCTGCTGTGGTATTTATGATCTTCATGTACTGAGTGTGGATGGCATCGAAGGCCTCGTCCCGATGAATCATGGCACCAAACACTAGAGGCTGCGGAAGACACACGAGACGAAACAGTTAGGGCACTTTTCACACTAGTGATTTTGGTCCATCTGACGTCACGCAGAATGGATTTAAGTATGATTTGCAGTTGGTATGAAAGCAATCCGGTGTAGAAGCGATTCTACCGGCTGAAAGAATGGACACTCAGTTTTGGTGCCTGATTAGACATCCAGCAAAATCACTTTATGATGTCTTTTAGATTGTCACATTTAATATAACCAATGCTATAAATACAACAACCATTACACATCCAGTTATTACACTTAGTGTGCAAGCTAAAAGAATTAGCCAACTAGCTTTTCATTTTTGGCACCTTCTTAGTTACCTATAGCTACAGTTTTAAACTGGTGCTCACTGTGGTGCCATGGTTTGGAGCCAGATAATACAATGTGCAAAGAAACCGGTCAAGATGAGGGGATAGAACTGAACTGTGTAAACGACCTTGAAAAATAATCACCTTCATACTCTAGAGGAAGTATACTTGTAGAGTATAAGTATAATTGTTAATTAGAAGAACACAGAAAAGAAAAAGTTGCAGGTAGCTTTTCAATATCCATTTATTTTTAATTAAACCTGTTTGCAACGATCCTCATTACAATATTTAGCATATATACAGCTCTGGAAAAAATTAAGAGACCACTGCATATTTTTTGTTATTTTGACCAGTTGTTGCTTTTGGCAAATAAATGCTCTAAATTACAATATTTTTATTTGGAATTTGGGAAAAATGTCAGTAGTTTATAGAATAAAACAAAAATGTTAATTTTACCCAAACACATACCTATAAATAGTAAACCCAGAGAAACTGATAATTTTGCAGTGGTCTCTTAATTTTTTCCAGAGCTGTATGTAGAGTAGGTACAGTACCTTTATATGCATTTTAGTATGTACTTTATATGTATATTTAATACGTAAAAAAAGAAATGCACACAAATAAATGCTGTTCGTTTGACCTTTCTATACATCAAAGAAGTGAAAAAATGTATTATAGTTTCCTCAAAAATATTAAGCAGTACAACGGTTTAACTTTTTTTTTTTTTACTCATGGTTGGAAATTAATGGTGGCTTGCGTAAAAAAAAAAAAAAAAGAAAATGAACAAAAATGTCCCTTAAAATTTAAGATAAAGAGGCAAAATATGGAGATGGTCCTCAATGCAGAACACGAGATCCAGGGGCAACTCCTCCCACTTTACAAATCCCTAAACCTACCCGTCTCCTCCCCCTGGATCTCGTGTTCTGCAGTGAGGGGCTACTGAAAATATGACCCAGCGCAATGAAACTACATCTATTGTGTCCGTTTTGATAAAAGTGACATGAAAATGAATGAAAGGTGTAGATTCTGGCGTTACATTTAGAGTCGCATACAAACGTTTCAGTTTTTATATGAGTGTAATTATTATCTGAATATAAATAGTTATATAGTATCGAGCTCTGTTGTTAATTTTAACCTTTAATTTTAACAATAATGTACCAAATGAGAGGGTTCCCAGTATAGTTTACAGAGATTTTTTTCCCTCAAGAAAATTGAATGGTATCAGCAAATATAATTCTGAATAATAGGCTATCTGGAGAGACATTTACCATCGGTGCATCTCACAGTCAGTATTTTTATTTTTGCTCTCTGATATTCTGTACATTGGTTGCTTACCTTTAGAGTAGATGGCGTTGTAATTGAGATCCCCAT
Source organism: Zacco platypus (assembly GCA_038088235.1). Lineage (NCBI taxonomy): Eukaryota > Metazoa > Chordata > Actinopteri > Cypriniformes > Xenocyprididae > Zacco > Zacco platypus. Next base: position 11,047,999 of record CM076063.1, on the reverse strand, counting down.
CCCGGATCCAGGCAAAACTGACAACACCTTGTACTGTTAACATGTGTAGAGAATCCAGTTAGAAAGCAAGCACTCAATAAAAATAAGTTACACATCTACAAAACATCTGGCAGACCTTCTGAATATCTGTGATGTCGTGGAGCTTGATGACTTTGTTCTTTTTCGAGGAGGTTGCCCGGGAACTGGAGCTCTCGAAACACAGGTAACTAAAAACACAGTTTTATCATGATCTCATTTATGACAAAACATTTACACATATATTTGGAATAAATGCCATTGGTAAATATGGATTCAAAATGTAGCTGATTCAGAAAAAGCCCCAAAAATGATAAAACAGTAAACTAAAATAAAATACTGCAGTTCTCCAGTACACATCCATCTGAACATGCATACTTTTCTGTGACGTAGAGGACACCATTGCGGATGTAGTCAGTCGGCATTTTCCTGTCCCTGTTGATCAAGCAACATCGCCATCCATTCTCACACACTGCAAATCAAAATCGCATGTTCTTTTACAATTAAACGACACAGCAAGTACATATGAAATGTTCAAAGGCTACCGCAGTTTCCCTTCCCACCTGGCAGGGGGCGCTCATTTTCAGACAAGTTGAAGACTTCATGAAACGGGCCTCTCTTGGTGTTGTAGGCCCTTCCGCTTTCCTCCTCACGGCCAATCCCGCATGACATTCCAGCCGATTGACTGCCACGTGCAACTGTCGGCTGGATCTGCTGTTAGGAACAAGCAAAATGATCGATTTAGGAGCAGGACGTGTCAATAAAGCCCCAGAACCGCAAGGTTCCTGTGTGCCAATGAAGGATCAATGCTATCCTTTAACTCCTCACCAGATAAAGAACGGAATTGATCATAGATCAGCACTTGAGGGCCCTAAAAACAGCACCCGCGTGGGGAAAGCTTGTCAATCGTGATAAAACCAGTGGATGCCATTGAGCCAAGCAGCAGTGTTGACCTATAGCACAGTGAATGATGGGTCAGAGGCTCAGCGGCATGTGGACTCCTGAGATCAGCTGGTGACAGACTCAGTTCTCTGGGTTGGATGCCAAACAGTAGCGAGGGATGCCTGGAGGGTGCTGAGGACTAGTGCAAAGCTCAAAGCCAGAGTTTAACAGCCACTTATCAGAGGTATTACCACTCACCAACACTACCATATTACCAAGGTATTAGTTCATTTACAGTATGTGTTAGAGTTCGGGGCTGAGCAAGACAGATGTCATCCGATCAATGTTTATGGACATTTCTTCAACTATGGGCACTTTTAATTTGTAGGAGAAGATTTATATTAAAATTAACATAACTTTTTGTAATTCACTATAATGAATAATTAATATTGTATTCACACTACAATTTGGATCTTTTTTGCAACTTTCTAATACTTTAATTTATATAAATAACAATATAACATAAATAATAAAATATATAAATAACAACAACAACAATAATAACAACAACTGATAATAAAACATCTAACTGCCTTATAGATTTATATAATTTAAAAAAAATCTATACATAAGACAGTTAAATGTTACGTTTTTTTTCCATAATGAGGATAATAGGATAAAAATAATAATAATAATAACAACAACATCAATAATAATAATAAATAATATAGATTATTAACATAAAACATACATAATATTATTTATTGTTACTACAATGTTTTATAATGAAACTATACATAATAATAATAATTAAACATTAATATCTAATTATCTTATTTATAATTAAAATAATTAAATCTATACACAATTAGATGTTAAAATGGTATATTTCACTTTGTTTATACCATCATGGTTTTATTAATTATTAATTGTCATTATTGTTATAGACGATTATTATTTAAAGCAATTAAATCTATACAAATCCATAACGATAATAATAATAATAATAATAATAATAATAATAATGATGATAAAACTATAATATATACAGAGAGTGAAATCGAGCATTTTAACATCTATTGAGCTATTGTGTATTTTCTATATTTTTCCTCATGCGTGTCTATGTTTGACTTTGTTAGTAGTAAATTGCTAACACTTTGCTTGAAGGGGTGTGCATAATCGTGACACGACACATGAATATGAAGAAGGTTTTATGCATGATTATGACAACTGACATGAAGTGTCATTCGGTCAATTATGTCATTTTTAATGCAAAGATGTCATTGTTTGAGATCTCTTTGTTATGACAACTTGACATTACCAAGCCAAATAGCAGCATCATGAATATTTTTCTTGACCTAAACTACAGTGGTCCTTACAGAAATTATGAAATGAAAAACTTTCATGACACTGATATAAAATAATTTGACAGAGTATTAACATTTAATCACATTTTAATGACAAATTCAATTTGTACCACTGCAGAAAAAAAAAAGGTTAAAATGATCTCATGACAGCCATTGTCAAAACCAACCACATGACAGTTTAATGTAATGTTAACCCATAAAAGTTAAAAACCCAAAAGTAGTTTAAGTTTTAGAATTAATCTGTTATGTCATGTTTATGACAAATGTATGACAGGTTATGATGTTTTGGTTTATGTCAAGTTGTCATAATAAAGACATCTCAAACAATCAGTTGTCATAAACCCTCCTCCATATTCATTCATGTCAGTCTTATGCACACCCTTCAAGTAAAATGACAAATTATATAAACTTTTGAGAGTGAGAAAAGTGTATGTTAAGGGATTTTATTTCCTAAAAATCAACAGTACAAGTGGCCACAGTTGAAGAAACCTTATATTTGCAGAAAACTTCTTCATCGTGCATAGAGAGCATGTCTGCAAATACAACATATCTGCAAAAGAAATGTTGACTAATTCTGACACAACTGACTTATAAATATTAGCCAATTCAAGGCCACGGCTCAAACATGACAAAAACCTGGATCCTACAGTCATACGATCGCATAATATGCAACATTATTCAAAAAGCAACCATTTTGAAAGTAAATGTGCATACATAATTTAATTTCTAATAGAATTCCTCTGATCACCACTTCACCTCTCCATTTCCTGAGAAGTCATTTTGAATAGCTTTAAAAAAAAGTAAGCACTACAAAGTGGCAACATCAGAAGAGCCAAGCTTCTAGCCACCTACACAAGACATTTATGTAATCATGGGGGAAAAAAAAGTCATGTATGAATAGAAAAGGATGATAGTTTCCTTTTAATTCTCAAATGTTTAGTTGTTGCTAAAATTTGCAAAAGCTTGACTGCTCTGATGTAGTCACAGTTTCAAAATACTATTATGCCTACACTACTTTAGTTTAACACTAAACTATAGTATAGAGCAGAGAAACTCTCAGATATAAACCCCGCATGTCACACACACACACACACACACACACACAGGATTTCTACACTATCACCCTGTCTGATGACGATGGATCGAAAACATTCTGGTACTTATCTTTACAATCATTTTCATACGCAAATTAGCGAGAAGACGCATTTTGAAAATCGACAGTTTTTGATCCAATTGCCAACAGACATTGTCAGTGTCATACTGCATATTCCTGACACCACACACACATATATATATATAAAACACACAAACGCAGGACCAGCCATTAGTGGCAAACACAGGCACTGTTGTCAAACCAAAGGCCACACTAGATCCCTACCTTTTCAAACCCAGACAGCTGAGAGAGGGAAAATAACAGAATAAACATGTGACAGACCATCACGCAAACCAAAATCCTGCCATTTAATAATGAAAAAGAGGAATTACATATCCTCAGTTGACTGAATTCATGTTTAATCATCTTCTAGACACCTTTTTGACCTGTCCTCCATTTTGTCTACTTATTGGTTTTTGTTCATTTCTTTTAAAATCCCATTTGAAATTATATTTAACATATTTTGAGATGTTACTAGCACCAAAATACAACTCTTATTCAATAGTGACCTGGATAAGATGGAAATAAATAAAATAAAATATATACTAACATAATTTTATTAGCCAGGTAACTCTTGAATAAGAGTTTTATGTTGGTTAAATAAAGGCTACAAACTAAAAGAGGAAGTTATTGCTCGTTTTCAGTCATAACTGATGAGTTCCTCACCACAAACAGATAAGAAGGAATAAGGATTAATATTTTACAAGCTTTTTGAAACTCGAACAATGATGTTGCACACGCCAATAGTTTCACTCACTCGTCTGCTCAGTGTGGCGTTGTTGCGCTCTTTGAGCTGCGGGTCTGTGGGTAGGTTGGCCCATACAATGTAGGGTGTGTCGTACTTGTCCCTCAGTTTGGGGCAGCTTTTGAAGATGAAGTCGATGATGAAGAATTTGATGCCGGCATAGATCCCTGAAATAAATCGCAAATAAATCAAAATAAATGAAAAAACACATTAAAATTGTTGTCATGTGTCAAACTGAATTTCTTACCAATCATGAAGCCCAAGAGTTTATATGGCAGTAAACAGGAAGCGATGAAGGCCATCCACACACCAACATACAGTTTCTGTGTTATTTCAGGCTGCACCCACATGAACAGACTGCAATGCAATGCACATCATACATATATGCATGTAATAAAACATACTTAAACAGGTCAGAGCTACCAAAATCTTATCAATATTATAGTATTGAATCGAATGCCATCTCAACCATTACCCAGAATATATTGTCGTACCGCCCATCCCCACAATTCAATACCTAACATACTCACTTTTTGATCTTTTCCAAAACGTCTGCCATCTTTCCAAATAGATTCTGTGAAAAGACATCAACAGCTTTATGTGTGAAGCAAAATGAAAGGTGTCTGCATTACACTTTTTTTGTAACAAAGTTACAAAATCACTTACCTGTGCTTTCTGTGCAACATCTAACACCAACTGGAACTTCTCTGAGACCGTAAGATCTTCTTTCGGAGGTTCCTAATAAAAAAGAGAGCACAAATTAACCATTAAGCATATTTTAACAACTTCCTGTTGTTAATAAATCGAAATATGGCTAATATTTACCACTGGTTCGGACACCTCAGGCACGATGCTCCACTGTATCCTCCAACCTCTGGAAATACAGACAGAACTGTTTGAGAGCCCATATTTAAATTATAGGATTTAAATGTAACCTGTAAGTTTTTTTAAAAATGTAATAGTAAAAAAAATTAACATTTTAAAAAATATTTATGGATCAGATCCCATGTCAAGCAACCAGCACATGGGTTTGAGAACAAGTTGTGAATTGAACCAGTGATAGATTATGTCGGACGTACTTTGCTATGAGGTAATTCAAGGACAACCGGAGAATGGCTAAAAATAGAAACATGGGGATAACCCAGCCATGCCAGGCAGCATTCATATAGATCTGTGGAAAAGATGAGAGGGAAAAAGACATTAAAATGAAGGATGGCATGTCAGGCGTGTTAAAGCCATGTCAGCCACCATACAGACACATGTGGCGGCACTATATCTCTATCTATTTTAAGATAAGCCAACTTCTATCACACTGACCCAATAAACATTAAACAGCGTAACAGATTAGTTTAACCTGAGGCGGAGCTTCTCCCAATTTGGTGATGTACAGACAATAATGAGCTTGGCAACATATTTTATTTGCTTTAATTATGGTAGTAAAACAGACACTTTGGACCGGGTGGCTACATAAACATGATAAACATGATGAATCGTGTTTGAGGGGTTTGTGTGGGTGGTGGGCCGTGCTCACAATAAAGGCGATGGCTGACGTGTAGACAGAGTGCCAGCTGGATAAGGCAGAAAGGTTCTTCATGAAGTTAGTTACAGGCTTAGCACCCCGTTCTGAAAACACACACGCAACACAGACCAGAACAGAGTCAGTTTCATGCCCGTGACACAGCAGAGGTGATGGGAATTAAAATGGGGCTGCAATCCGTTAAAATATCTAGCGTTATGGCTTGGAGGGGTTTTTTGGGCTGCAGTAATGAAAACACTTACTGAGTCGTCTCATATTTTCAGTTAATCTGCAAAGAGGAGAAAAGAAAATTAATTATTTAATGACATCCGTTGGGAGGGTGAAATTATGAAGCTAGAAATAGCCTGAAAATTGACACTAAGCTGGGCTGACTACAGTGAAGACGTGAGAGTGAATGTCTTACCTAGCTCAACATTACAACAATTTAAGATGTATAAAATTTTCAATAAAGTATAAAACAGAAAAAAATTGAACAAAAAAGGTGTGGGTTTTTAAAAATAAGAATTTTTATTTCTCTCTTATTCTTAATTCTATCCTATGCATTTCATCATTTTTAATCACCCCTAGCAAAATTACATCCAGGTGATTCTTATTATGCAGTATATTTTCATGTTTCCATTATATACATCTGATTAAATTGGATAAAATATGAAACTCTTAAGAAGGTTTTTAAAGGGGGAAATCAAGTTTTTTCATAAAATTGCAATTAACTAAACAAAGCTGGACTATAAATCATGAAAATTTGCTTTGGTTTTATATATATATATATATATATATATATATATGAACAGAGTATGTCTGGCCAGGGTTAATTTGGAGTCTGGTATACCTTTTTATAGAAATACAACACAAGCATACATTTTTAAAAAGTAAGAGTTCAAAAGGTACTGCATAATAGGAATGACCCATGGCTTGAGCGGTTCCTCATTCAACCTGCCTTCAAAACCTGTAAATTATTAATCTAAACAAACCAAAGGAGGCTTTATTTAGGCTGGTCACCTTTTAGCACTTAGTGGTTCCTCAGTCTCGACTGTATTCTCCTCAGGCTGAAAGCGGAAGTCTTCGATATAAACACCAAAGCGCTCATAGAGCCATTTCCACAAACGAGAGCTTATGGTCTCCTTCTGTTTGTCCCCTATCAGTTAAAAAAACAGAACAACACTTCAATGCAGCATTACAGACATTAAACCCATTCACAATATGAACATCTACAAGCTAAAAAGGGCTGTAATATTCTCAGAATTCAATTGCCAATAGTGTATTATCACAAAAGTTAACCTAAAAGAGACAAACGGCTCTTAGAAAGTGACACTTCTAGTGCAGAGATATATTCAGGATTAAAGTATGGTGTGAAAATGAGGAAGAAGCCTTGTTTTGGTTTTTATCAGCCATTTAAAGGGATGTTTAATTATAGGAAAAGAAAAAAAAAATCTTGTACATTAACTGCAGGTGACAACATAATAAAGGAATGAACTGTGATATAACAAAATATCTGAAGCATGAAACAAAGAGATTGTCAAAAGCTAAATTCCGCGATCAATCAGCTGAAGCGATGGATAAACCATAATCATGTTCCTCAAATGAATTTTAAAATAAGGGCACTGGTTCTCATTCACTAATAAAGTGTTAAGCGCACACAACAAAATTGCCACACAAAGTTTCAGGCAGAACAGGTGGGTATGCAATTCAAATTATTCTTCTCGTTCTAATGCTGATGAATCCGGATTATTCTAAATGAAGGACTATGTGCCCGTAGCTAGTAGTTACACAACGCCCATCCAAACCATCTCCATATGAGAACACAAATAGCAAGAGTAAAGCCAAATGTGTCATTCTCAAAACCAGAGAAAACACAATATCATTTTATTTAGATGTGGACTGCATGTAATCATGTTTTGGACCATTCATTATTACGCCTTCACCAATACAGGCTGAATTTTTGTGCATAATATCTCAGATTACAATACAATGCATATCTTTTTTGTTACTCAGTAATAAGTCTTATTGTAGGGTCACTTTAGGCCCGATTATACTTCATTTTCTGCATTCTGCTGCCTTTTGAAGTATACTCATTTGGCTGTTAGCGTGGAAAGACACATTCGGTGTGTTGCGCGCTTTCTAGTGGACTTTGTTTTCAAGCACTCAAGTCACTCGCACATGTGGTGTTACACACGCACCATCCAATGAATACGCCCTTAGGGTCAAAAGAACAACAGGGAAAAGCAAATATGATGAAGTATTGCTTTTAGACATGTCAAAATTTCCATTTGATTGCACAAGTAAGTGGGTCTAAAGTAGGGCTGTAAAATCGATTAATCGCGATTAATCGCCTCCAGAATAAATATATATTCTATTGTGCATAATTTATACCATATATAAATATATCACATACATTTCTTAAACATATACACATGTGTATTTAAATATACACAGTACACATACATGTAAACAGACACAAACGTTTATTTCGGAGGCGATTAATCCCTCCAAAATAAATATAAATTTATATTATATTATATATAGAATAAGTTATACACAATATATAACAAATTTATTAAATATATACATGTATTTAAATATACACAGAACACGCATACATTATGTAAACAAACACAAACTTTTATTTATTTTGGAGGTGATTAATCACGATTAATCGCTTTTACAGCCTTAAAGACCATAGATCTATAGATCTAAAGACTATAGAAAGACGATAAACTAAGCTTTACCTGTTCCATTGACTGAAGGGACTTGTGGCTTTGGAGGTGGAGGTGGTGAATCTTCTAGTCTGGACCAAGCACACTTATTGTTTAGAAAGTATTAACAACAAATAAATATAGAAATAACTAAAAAGGAACATATTTATTGAGTTATATAATGTAGATGTGCCAAATGTGGTTGTGGGAAACTTCTATACTGTGGAAAAGCATCACCTCCCATACCTGGATCTGAGAATTTCATTCATTTTCTGCTCGAGATCGACTCTTTTCAATTTCTCTTTCTCCAGCTCCAGCTTCAGGGTCTCGACATTTGTCTCCTCTCGGAGCTTCCTCAACTCCTCCTCTGTGAGCAATACACAAAGAAAACAGTTCAACTGCATGACTGAAGGACTGAGGAGATTGTTGACGACTTCAGGAAAGCTCGAGGTCTCTTTGGGTTCAGAAATAAAATATCCAAGTAATACAAAGATGAGTCAGCTGGTCATTGTTGCAAAATAAACATTGACAACATGGTCAGGATCTTGTATCACTCTCTTAAGGTTTATTTTGCAATAATGACTGTCTAAATGTTTATCTAGGTAAGAGGAGAACTGCTTCCCTGACTGAGCCTGCTTTCTCCCAAGGTTTTTTCCCCCCTCCATTTCTGTCACCTGATGGACTTTGAATTCTTTTGGTTTGCTTAGTTGGGGACACTTAATATTAAGTAATATTGATTTGACCGCTCTGACACTATCTGAGAAGAACAAAACTTGAACTGAGCTGAATAATGACACTGTTGTCTTCTGCTTTATAGCTGAATAGAACTTGTTTCATAATGAATGAACTTTACCCAGCTGTTGAACTGAACTGAATCAACACTGAACTGAATAATGACATTATTATCTTCTTACAGCAGAATTTGAATCTCTTACTTCGATAAAGTTTGCATAATAGTTGCGCCACTTTCCGGGTTATTATTGTGAAGCTGCTTTGAAACCATTTCTATTGTATGAAGTCCGATAAAAATAAAGGTGACTTGACTATGGTATATAGTTTAGCAAATATGAAATAAATATGAAATATTGATTTAAAATTATTATTCTGATAAGAGAGACAGGAAAGTGATGAGAGATGAAAATAACAGCTTTTTTAGAGCCCTTCTACAAACTTATCTAAGAGCAGAATGATACAACTGTCCAGAATCAAGTATTTCTGTAAAAAGAAAGCCGTGTAATATCTAAAAAAAAAGGAAATACATCAATTTATCTAAATGTACCTGAATAAGCTGAAAATGAAGACATTCATGACCATTGCCAACATATAATCTGCACACATTTCTTCTATATTTCCTGAGCCGAATGTGCGGGAAATTCATTGAAATAGAGGTCATGGTAAAATGTCTTTAAAAAAAAAAAAAAAAAAAGAGGGAAAAAGCCTGCACATTCAAATCTCAGGTGAAGGATCAAAAAGATAGATATGAAAATATACAATCATCGCCATTTAAACAAAGTTGAACTATTCCCTTTATTCCAAAAACAAAAAAACAATTCTATTTAAAACTTTCTTTGTATTATACAAGGTAAAACTTTCCAAACACCTGACAGATATCACAGAAACAGGTGTCCAGAGAAATCACTCGGCTCCAAACACAGCAAAAATAAATTAAGAGTGCAGCCAGTGCAGAGCACCAATCAGAAAACATTTAATCAAAACCCTTTCAATATATAATGAGAAAAAGCAAATGACTAAACATGTTACAAATTTGGGTACCATTTTGCAAATGACAGAATTCGAATTGTGTCGAAACCCATTGTGCTTCTGCAGAATCCTGAGGGAGCAGATTCAGGCCAACACATGACCAGTGAAGTCATCCTAAATCTCAAAAATAACACTATATTAAGAGCTATCAGAGGAAGATGATACACTTCACCCCCAATTTCAGAGAACTTAATGATTCTCAAGTCAAACAAATATGTCACTTCTTGCAGAGTCCTTGATCTAATAAAAGGAAAAATACATTGTCACAGTAACAACTTCTAACAAACACCTTCACAGCATTCAGGAAACTTTTTGCCTCTCGACTCTCATGCACCAGCACAATAGCTCTGATCGAGTAGTTTTTCCACCTGCCCTTTATTGCATACAATGCCCGCTTCAAGGTTGCCTGGAACACAAACCCATCTTCATCTATAATTCAGCAGTTCCTGAGTCTCCCACAGAGGCGCTATTGTCATGATAAAGACCCCCTGCCGCTGACTCAAGGGCAGGTGTGCTAAAGAGAAGACATCTGAATACAGATGATCAGTGCAGACCCCAGGGGCCGTCGCTAAACCCGGAGCTAGTGGACAGAGGGACTGAACAAGCTGTTTCACAATGATAAAACAATAGATCGAAATGAATATTTATAGCCTGATCCAATCCCACAAGCTATTCTTCACTTTACAGCATGTTCAGTGTGTCACGAATCTAGAAGCCAAGCAAATTTAGATCTAGTTGTACAAAAATTACAATTAAATGATAATTATAAATAAGTCATATTACAGTTAATAATAAGAAGAATAAAGAATAAGAAAAAGTCACGCTATACTTCCAGATATCCTAATCTCCTGTTACATGTTGTGCAAAGGAAATGTTTAGGAGCTTTACATGAATAATCCTTTTTGGGAACTTTTGCTAGATTTAAGCTATTTTTTTCAAGCTCTGGTATGCAAACTCAACATCACTTTCAATAGTTACAGTGAAATGTTGCGGAATTAATCGTGTAAGCAGATATTAATCCTTGCCATGCTAGAAGCACTTAGTCTTAGAACAATATTTTTGTTGCAATGTAGAGATGAGACACTGGACTCAAACGGCACTAACTGTAAACGTAATGGTAACTTACTCTAAACCAATAACCTGTAAGTCAACCGGGAAATGTAACAGAATCTCAGTGCAACAAAACAGTGTTAAAACATTGAGGAGTTGCTCAGTCACAAAGTACTTTGGTTACTTTTACACTCAGGTTGAAGGTGAAGGTGTCATTTACTAGTAGCACCAGAATGAAGGAAAAATATTTGAATTTATACACACATTTATTACTTATTTAAATAAAATTAGATATTTTTTTAACCGTTAGTAATTAAATGACGAAGTAATTGCATAACTGACCCATAAGCAATCAGCACATTGTTTGGGCGGTAACTATGCGAAAGGAACTTGAAATGTAAACAGCATTTTTATGGCTTGATTGGGACATGTTTTGTTGCGTTTGCCAGATTGGATCTTGGCCGACTGTCCTTCACTGAATCTGTGCTGTCTGACTGCCCTTTCTGAGTTACTGACATAAAAATGCGAGCCTCAGCTCACGCTATCTTGCTACTGCAAAAAAGGCTAGAATAAAAGATAGCATCTAATGGCCCATTTACACTAAAGCAATTAAGCATATGAAAGCCTTTCTGACTGACAGCATCCTTTCACATAGTTCACAAAATCAGCCTGCCTGTCTCTGCCAAAAAAAAAGGCCACGGACACAATGGTAAAGGCTACACAAAACCATGGACCAATCCTAGCTCATCATAAAGCCATCTGATATAATGAATATGTGAACTACTCATGTTAAGCTCATCATTTTCCTCAAGAAAATTGAATTGAAAGGAAACCAAAAAATAAAAAATGAAAATATTACATGATCAAGGAGGTATATGTTTGAAAGTTTTGCCGAACATTAGCAATGAAGGGCTTTCGTGTTGACATTGTGTATGTGTGCACTGAGTGTTTTGACTGAGCAAGGAGTCTCAGCACAACTCTATTGTAAACCTGAGACAGCTGCAGCATCCAAAGAGGACACATCATATGATCCAAGAACAGACATGAGGGATGAGAAATATGAAGATCCGTCTTATGATCTTATGACCGTTTGTTACTGGCGCCTGGGATCTACCAACATCACAAGACTCATGCTACTCAATTAAACTGGTCAAAAGCTCTTCGAACTTCATAAACGTTAAGTGCTACACTGCTATGTAATGCATTGCTGCAATACTTGATTCTGATGGGTCAATCCTGGCATTGAGCAGTGAAATATTTGTGTGATAAATTAAAGTAATTTAGAATTATAATTGTAAGCAGGTAAAAAAATAGATATATAGGTTTATATAAATACACACACACACACACACACACAATCCACTACAGGACCGTTCAGATGTGAAAAGGCACAAAAAGAGCCTCCAAATCTCTGACGTCACCTCATATAACCCCACAGCAGCATCATGCAGTTTATAAAAAAAATAAAAAATAAAATAAATATTCACCTTTACGCCGTGTTACTCGGTCAAAGACAGTGATGCATCAGGTTTTGCATTTTTTTTGAGCCGAGAGGCTTCTGTTGTGTAACAAACTATTAATAAGTTCAGTCTGCTTATTTTGGGCAGCAACAATTTGGCGGTCCAGGTCTGACCTTTTGCTGCTTTCCAGTACTGCAGTGCTTGAGGGCAATTCGCATGCACACAGGCACACACACTAAATACAAACATAGGGCCTAAAAATAGACCAGACACTCTAAACCTCGTAATACACGACAATGTTCTGTTTAAGCCAATATAATGAATAGGGAAACTGAATTATCATATGAGGAACAAGATGTTATCATGCGTCGACATGCTGGAAAAATCCAAAGATAAAGAAAAAGATGATACCACTACAGAAAACGTCTGTTGTTTGCGAGTGTGTGTGTGTGTGAACCCCAGAGGAGGGCTAATCTCTGCCTCTGAGAGTCTCACTAATTGAAAAGAGGTACAGGTGAGAGGGATCAGCATTATACATGAAGGGTTTATCGCTGTAAGGTGCAGGCAGCTCCCGTCCTAATGAGAATGATCTCACTCCACTGCTCAGGGTGATAAACCCACAGACACAGTGAGCCATCACCCATTTAGCTTGAGATATACTGCAGATCTGGGAGGCCTGTGAGGACAAATCACTTGTTCCCAAAGAGGAGTTTCTCACAAATTCTGGATATCCAAGTTAAAACCCCATTTTAAAACATCAAGGCATCATAGGTGTGGTTGTAAGAGTGCAATCCCTAAATGCACTGCAACAAGCTCAGTGAAAAACAATCCACGTTGAACTGTGTTTAATAAAGTGTTGATTACAAACAGACATTTTTTTTACATAATTTAAAATTAAATATTAATTAGAATTATGAATATTCAAATATAATTGTATTAGGAGTAAATATAACAATAATACACTTTAATTATACATATTTAAAGATTACAATTTTATTAAAGACTATAATTGTATTAAAAGTATATAATATTGTTTTAATATATTTTATTAAATATGAATTACAGCCTGGCTCATCAATATTAATTCGAACCACACCTTTTAATACATTTAAATGCTTTACCCAAGTAAGCAAGCTAATATTATATTATATTTATAAGTATTTAAACAATTATAATAAACTTTCATAAAATTGTAATTTAATAATTTGAATAATATAAAGATTATAATTGTATTAAAAATACATGTACCATTTTATTATATTTTTATTAAATATAAATCACAACCTGGCTCATGAATATTAATTAGGTAAATGGACAATCCTAACTGACTTAGCCATATAAGGATTACTGTTCACCGTCTCCACTTTTGTTGAGTCGATGCAACCAGTTCCATGACAGCTGCCTTGAAAGATTGCTGACTATGCAGACAGTGGGCAGCGATACAACTTGCAAGGTTTTAGAACAGAGCTTAAAGCACAATGGCATAAAAATGACTATGGGGCCATAATAAAGTATGAAATCCGACAGAAAAGAACTGCAAATTCAGCAAGAGTTGGATGTTTATCAGGGGAGCAGTGATGATAATTTAGAATGATATAACCATGTAAAATGGGATGCTGCAAAAAATTTGGGTTACTCACGAAGAAAGTGCTTTTCCAGTAAAGCTATCTCCAGGTGACCTTTGACCTCATTGAGTCGGTCGGAATCACACATTTTGTAGTCCTGGATGGGAGCAGCAGACATTGTGAGAGTCCCTGAACCAGCCTGGAGAAAAATCAATAAGAGATATTATGAGAAGCTCAGAAGTTCATGAAGGCTCAGTGCAATGACAACAATAGCTGTTAAGGTCAATTAAGGCAAGACACCCCCAGGTTAATGGGGTACAAAAAAAAATAAAAAAAACATAAATCATCCTAATTTCCCAGTTTAAGATTTGAAACATCTGAAACATCCAATTTTCTGCAGAATAGAGTCACGATACCAGCTGCGCTTTCTTGTTCTCTCATCTCTCCGACAGCGAGTTGACACACAAACCCGCCTCCCCTCACTCACTCGCTTCATTTGCTCCAGATGAATATTGCTGGTGTTACAGGGCTTAAATTTCAGCGTGGGATTAAACTGAGGCGCTACAGTGATCAGTCACATCACGTTTAAAAGGCACAATATGTAATTTTTCACTGCTACAGGTCACCTATTAAAACAACGTGTTGAGCTATATATCAATGGCATTAGTTTTCTATCTATAAACGTATCCAAGCAGTTGCTCCCTTCTCTAATAAAACACATAATATATTAAAGTGTCTTTGGTGTTTCCATGGTTTTTACAAAATAAAATAAAATAAAAATCGAGGGTAAAGCAGGTATGATGTCATTGATAGCCAGACGCACGGACACGGCCCATGTCTTGGTTAAAAGTGCTTATTTCTCTGGATTTAAACAGTCTTGGAAACATCTGGGATAATGTAAGTACACAAGTCAACAAAATATATATAACACTGTTCTAATGGATTTTGCATATTTTAATAAATAAAAAAAAACATACGTATTGTGCCTTTAAGAGCACCAAAATGCCATTTATGTTGTTTGAATGGACAGAATTTGAAAGCTGAGACTGTGTTTCTTACTAACAAAGCACAAAGCTTTTTGTGATTATTGTATGGGAGTTGAGCTACAAATAATGTTAGGTGTAGGGAAAAACTGTGGACCTGGAAACCCTACGCACAGAATATGACCACATTACGGTCTAATAAATGAGCGTCCATTAGGAGTCCTGTACAAGACATTTTACACATCTGTGCTCCAGCCTGCCAGAGATGTTACAGAATCGTCCTCATAGAAGTTCAGCATAACCGGGATTCTATAAATCACCACTCTAGTCACCAACCGGACACCAGTGCGACAGCTGTAACCATGGTGACCACCTCATGAGCTAGCAGAGACACAGCAGATCTCGGAGGTGAGGTTTCCTGTGCTTATCAAATTATAAGCAGCAAATGCAATTTCTTTGAAAACATGCTTGAGCAAAGCCAACCTATACAAAAGCTATTAATAACATTGTCAAAATGTGGTTTCTGATCAGTTCTTTTCTTGTAAAGTTTCATATAAAACATTAAAGTTCAGTGCTGAACACAGAGCAGCACAGAAACAAAAGGCCACGGGAAAAATACTGCAGCTTCACAAGGAAACTCTTGAGATTTTTGTTAAAACTAGGGCCTTAGAAGTATTTAGAAGTCTGGGTGTGAACGATGTAGGGAAATCTCATCTGCAACAACAGGAAGACGTCACTTATACAGGAAAAAAAAAGAGAGTGAAGCAAATGGATGTTTTGGCTGAAAGTCCTTTGGGAATTTGGCTGTCTGCCTCCTCATGCAATGCAAAGAACAGGAACTAAACAAGTCACAGGGAATACATGTTTTTTATTACTATTATTAATAATGCTATTCTACAAGTACCTGTTCATAAAAAACAAAAAGGAACATTTGTTTAACATTCAGTTTAAAACATTTAGCCAACACATTTCTACATAATCCCCAGTAAATTAGTTGGGCATTTACAGTGGAAGTCTATGGGCTACCATGCAATAGTTGCACATAAACTTCCACTGAAGTCCCCAATATACTCAAGGCATTTTTTTTTTGCTTAGGGGTGAAAATAAGTTTGAAATACATGACCAGTGGTATACCGTTAGCGAATATCCCAATGCCACCCACACTACTGAGAGCAACGTTTAGATGAATATCGTGGCATCGTAGCTTTATCTCCATATTTCATCATTTTAATTTTTTTCATAAATCATTACTAATGATCACCCTTTATGTCTCTCTGTGAGTTTAGCAAATATTTAACCAATGAAAAGTATCAAAAAGAGCTTGTGACAAAACCTCGTAACTCCATTGCATCCTCAAACTGTCAGTCAATCCTGACATAACTCTGCCTCTATTGTGAATGAAGTGCCGCACGCAGCTCGGACCATCTCTGCTTATTTGCAATGCAAGGGTAAATAAAGAACTGGTTCTTAAATAAGTACAGTGTTTAGTCAGGAAACACACAGACTAATGTTTTATGTACTTGAGGAGAAGAGTGTCTTAGTCTAGCACAGCGGTTCTCAAAATAACCTGTGTGAAGCACTTAATCTTTTAACATGAGATTTTGGCCAAATAACAAAAAAAAAACTGAGTACTACAATAAACTTTATAGACTGCAAGTTGGCGATGCACTTACTGCCTCAGATGCAGCTGTTACAATGACAGACAAAACACGCATGTCCAAAATTCTCAGGTCAAAAACCTTGTAAATACATTTGCACTTGATTTTGGTAAAATGTTAATATTATAAATGCCACATGGAAATATCTGGCCATATATAAAGACATAATACCAACTCTGACAACGCAGTTAAATCATTTAAAAAAAAAAAAAAGCTAAAAAATAGCATTTTTGGAGATGAGGTTTCCGTCTAACAGCCATGAAATGTAAATATGTGCTGCACAATTTCCTCCCCCCCAAAAAAAATATTCAGCGGTGAGGAAAAAAAAAAGTGATTTAAAAGTGATCAAAGATTAAGAAGCCATTTCTACCACTGGTGTTATGAAATCTTCAAAATGGAGGTTAGATTTTAAAACGGCTCTCTCACAATCACATCGCATCTTTACAGTTTCCTACAGAGACAAAACACTTAACCAAAAAAAAAAAAAAAAACTGCGTTCAGCACTTTTCTGACAGATTCTCCCTTGATATTCCCACAAATGAAGGAACGTCACTTACAGGGTCTCGCTGCTCTTCTGTGTCTTTGATGGAGCTCCGGTGTTTTACTGGGATGTCGTCATTACATTCGCTGTCAGATGCATTGGGGGACTCGGCAAGGTCCAGGAACTCATCTCGCTTTGGTCCTCTGAACCTTATCTTATCCAGTCGCTTTAGCATGTTCAACACAGAGATCTGTGTCTTTATCTTAACATGGCGGGCAGCAACCCTGTAGGGACAAAAGCAGCTTCTAAGTTATTGTGTTGACAAACTGTGCAGCGATGAAGAAATGTATAATTGCACAATACCATCTTGATAAATATTCTCATTTAGACCAAGTCCTGGCTTCTCATATGTTCATTGCACATACTAAATACAGAAAGTACCATGATATGAATATATAAACTCATTAAGAATGTTTTTTAGATATTTCACCTTATTGTCCAAGTGAAATTCAGAAGCGGAGTAAGACGAAGCCAGCCGTTCTTGGCCCAGGAATAATGCAAAACCGACAAGTCACTTGCTTGCACAATAATAGTCTCTCTGCACTGGGTATTGAGGTCTGTGAACTAGGCCGCTTGAACTAGCTTTGAGAAAATGCTACAATCTCAAAGAGATCAGCTGATGTCGGACTAGCGTGGCGCTGCACCCTGTTCTGTACAGTATGTGGGTCAGAGGTAGAGGCCCCGTGATCCTCACAGTTGTTTTGGCCCATAGTGAGACCCTTGTCCAGCTCTGATTCTAGAGGTTTGAAGTGTGAGGAAAACCAGACATTTAAAGTCCATCTAAAAGTGATGAGTAAAAGTTACTCACCTCCATGCGGTTACAAATCCGAATGAATTCTTTTCAGCTACTAGAAATAAAATGAAGAAAATTAGTGGCTTATTGGCATTAGTCCAGAATTTTAATATAGGTGCAGTGCTTTATAACAATAATATTCTCTCCCAGTGTGATTTTAGAATTACTTTTCGTTTTCATTTTAGGTTTTAGTAATTTTGTTGTGCTTTTTTGTTTGTTTTTTGAGAATTTCTACTTAAAATTAGTTATTTTATAAGCTAAAAATGATACATTTATTGGCGACACTTTATAATAATGTTCATTAGTTAAACATTAGTTAATGTATTAACTAACATGAACTAACCATGAGTAACCCATTTGTTACAGTCTTTACTAATCTTCGTTAACGTTAATGAAAATACAGTTGTTCATTCTTTGTTCATGTTAGTTCATTTTAATGTATTAGTAAATGTTGAAATTAACCTTAACAAAGATTAATAAATGCTCTATAAGTGCAGTTCATTACTAGTTCATGTTAACTAATGTAGTTAAGTTTTTATTTTCATATTAAGTTTTATATGAATTACAGAATATATTTTTTAATTGTTTTAGTTAATAACAGCAGTTTCTCACACAAAGCTACCATGTGGCCTCAAAATAAAGCATTTTAAAAACACTTATGATCATTTAGGGGGTTTTTGCATCCTTTTCAAAACTTGAAAGCCTCACTCGCCCGCCATTTATTATAACTGTATAGAAAAAAACACCCAAAACCACTTTTCAAAATGTTTACTTTTGTTTTCCACTTTCGAAATCAAGTCATACAGGTTTAGAACTACATGAGGGCAAGTAAATAATGACATAACACTCATTTCTGATCTTTAATCTTAATATGTCCCAATTGCTTCCTAATGGAAACAGGACATTCGGCAGTCAAACTCACAGAAGAAAGCAGGTCATGAACTATTGTGCTCTTCCTCAGGCTATGTCTTAAACGTCTTTGTGCATCTCATCTACAGTACAAAAATTTCCCTGAGTAGAATACACAGCTTTGCAACATGTGACTGGATTATACACACACACACACACACAAAAAACTCTCCAGGAACCAAAGACCCGCAGTGGGGCACAAAATAATGCTATTGGTGTTCCAAACTCTGCATTCCCTCCAGTTAGTTGACCTTACAGCAAACAAAGCAGGCCTGGGAACAAAGTGGCCGTATGCGTGCCTGGACACTCAAAACCTCCAAACGAGTTCTAATTTCACTTCCAGAGCTCAGACAACATGCTGTACATGATAATGACAGGTTTAACACCAGCCGTCTTGTTTTTAAGCAGACTGAATTCGGCTTCCTGTGAATTAGAAAGGGACTTTTTTTTGACAACAAGCAGACGTTTCATGCAGCTCTCGTGGGGGAAACGGAAATATCTGCGGATGGTATTTATCACTCATGCCTAGATCTGTCAGATTTATAATGTTTAAATTCATTACAACAGAGCATTTTATAAGAAATTATGACAGGGTGTTAAATATCAAAACCAATCACGGCCTCTTGTTATAAAAAAAGTTTTGCTTGTGTGAATGAGTACTACACCAGGCCTAAAGTAAAACTTCCTTTTCTCTCTTATGTTTATAAGAATATAATGTCTTTAAAAGGAACACTTTAGCTAAAATTACACCTGGTGCATCTTGAAACCCCTTTTAACTTTAATTGTGTCATTCTGTGTCAAATCACCCAAATTTCAGACACTTCCCTGGCTCAAATTTTAGATTTTGTTAAAATAAGAAATTTAAAAAATATGAAAAGACAAACATAAATGGTGATGAAAACCAAAATATTAAATGTCATGGATGATTATTTATTGAGTAGTCCACCATTTTGTAAAGGGGGGGGGGGTTAAAAATACAATTTTCACCTGAGAAAAGTGACACACATTTAGTTTTTGACACTGAAAATGGGTAATATTCAACAATTTGGACATGGAGCTGCATTGAGATCTCATATCTCTGGAATTGAACCATATAGGGCCTTAAAAATAAAGATACCAAAAGAAAAGTCTACCAAGAACCAGAATCTAAAATTATATTAAGATATTTTTAATACTACTTCAGTTAGGCAGGCTAACTTCTGAAAAATAACATTTTTCCACGTGTTCCAAGCAATTGTTTCGATAGAGGAAATGATACTTTTATAATTTCAATATAATTTGTTCTTCAGAGAATACTCTTTAAATATTTAGGGTCACATAAAGGGTTTAAAAATTAAGATACCAAAAAAGTTAGTTAAAAACCAAAATCTAAAAGCTTATTAAGATAAGATACTTCTTGAGTTAGTCATACAAATTTTTGGGGAAACAAATAAACACCAACAACAAAACAAAGAGTGCTTTTCCCATATTTGAACTTTCAGTGTTGGCATATAATACGAAGTCTGCTAAAGTCAACAGATTTTACTAATAGACTAACAGAGATTTTACCAATGCCATCTGCTGCCATCTTTCTAATGTCACTTTTAGCCCCCTGTAAGTTGGCGTGAGAGAGCATGGCTTGTCGGACAAAGCAACAGTAACTAAAGGGGGCGGGTCTTTGCGAAGGTTCAATTAGCTTTAATTTATGGTTTACTTCAGTTGTAGTTTTAGTGATTTTACGTAAACTTATTTAACCCTTTTATGCGCAAGCTAAGCAAACCCCTTCTAATGCGCAACATGGGTCTAAAATGACCCGAATTCATTCCCTATTTAATTTCAATCACGGCTGAGTGATTCTTTGCTGAATCTTTGAAAGAAATGTATTTTATCATTTATTTATTCCATGTTTTTATTAAATATCTTGTTTTTGACTCTTTAACTCTCCCTTTAAAGGGATAGTTCACCCAAAAATGAAAATTCTGTCTTTAAATGTGTCATGAATGTGTCTCATCTTCGGAACACAAATGAAGATCTTTTTAATGAAATCAGAAATTTCTGTCCCTGCATTGACATCCAACACAACTGCCACTTTCAAGCCCCAGAAAGGTAGTAAAGACATCATAAAAGAAATCCACCCCCATTTTAGGGCAAAAACACAATTTACCACTTTATTTACAACATATTAATCTCCAACAAGCATTGACGAGAGCACCACAAAGATGCATGTTGTGTTGATGCGAGAGCAGATGTTGAGCGAACATGCATTTGAGATTCATATTTTGTAAATGTAGTAAATTATGTTTTTATTTTTGTGCAAACAAAGCTGTCAAGTCACTTCATAAAATTGAGGTTAAATCACTGTAGTCACATCGATTACTTTTATGATGTCTTTACTACTTTTCTGGGGCTTGAAAGTGGTAGTTGTGAAGACCGTCAATGGAGGGACAGAAAACTCAAATTTAATTAAAAGGTAGTACTTTATATACATACTGTGTACTTATAGTAATTGGAATAACTGTGTAATAATTATGTACTGACCCTGAACCTACCCCTAAACCTTACCCTGACCAATGTAGTTACCTTATATTACCCAGTACTTTTACAGTTTTTTTCGATTGCTAAACGACAGTGAGCACAACTGGAGCTACATGTGCAAAACTCAAACTACAGTCTGCACTACCAACAATCACCTGAGCTAAACAGTTCACATCACCTGCAAAACTCATTCCAAGCAACACAACTCTGAACACATGGCTCAAAACAGGCTCAGTGCAGAATAGTTGAGGGGCTAATCCTGCCTCTCTCTCGAGCATCAGGCCACAGGTTTTCATCAACATCACATCCTTGTTCCATTTTCAAAATTAGTGTTTCTGGTTCATTTATATATATATATGTGTGTGTGTGTGTGTGTGTGTGTGTTCACTAACAAGTCTAAAACAAGACACCTGCTTAGCCTTTCAGCTGAAATTGCAATCAGCAGTGTTTGAAAGACACAAGGCTGAAATCTATTCTGTTTTGAATGTGTGGTTCACAGTTCTGACAGCAGTGTGTTAGCATTTGAACAAAGTGCTGTAAATCCACAGTGTTGTGCAGGTTGTGGTTAAAGTCATGGTATAAGTGTGTAGAGTTTTGAAAACTGTGTTCAAGCAATGAAAAACGAACTAGAGTTTGGTCCACATGAACTGCTGCTGTGCAGACTGTACTTAGAGTTTTGCACATGTGACTCCAGTTGTGCCCACTGTCGTTTAGCAATTGAAAAAAACTGTAAGTACACTGGCAGTACACGTAAGTGCATGTACTGTAAATTAAAATGCAACCAATTAAAAATAAATTAATTTGTGTTCTGAGGGTCTTACGGGTTTGGAACGACATGAGGGTGAGTGATTAATGAGTAAGTTCATTTTTGGTTGAACTAACGGTTTCTGTTGTCCCCCTCAGACGCATGATGAAATGACCTAGGAAAGTTTTTTC
This sequence comes from Zacco platypus, assembly GCA_038088235.1. Taxonomy (NCBI): domain Eukaryota; kingdom Metazoa; phylum Chordata; class Actinopteri; order Cypriniformes; family Xenocyprididae; genus Zacco; species Zacco platypus. Next base: position 11,025,437 of record CM076063.1, on the reverse strand, counting down.
AAGAAACATTGCACACAATGGCACCTTTTCCAGAAGTGAAACGCATGTTGGAGAGTAAATCACGGAAGCAGTTGAGCAAGTTTGATTTGTTCAGGGTGGAGCATGACTTTAACTTTCCCACTACTCACTAGTCTGCACAACAAACACTCCTTCACTAGAAAAACTTTAAGTGCCTAAGACAAATTTTGGGTGGAACTCCACTAACAATCAAGCCTCAATCAATTTTAGGTGGGGGAAAGTCTGTTTGAAGGGATAGTTCACCCAAAAATTATTCTAAAACGTTCTGACCTTGTTTCTTCTGTGGAACACTAAAGATATTTTGAGAAATGTCTTTTTGTTCCATACAATAGACATCAAAGCACATTAAAACGGTTTAGACACCAACACATTTCAAAATATCATCATATTTTGTTTCACAAAAGAAAAAAAGAAAAATCGCACAAGTTTGGAATGACATGAGTGTAAGTAAATGATGACAGAATTTTCATTTTTGGGTGAACTCTCCCTAAACCACCTAGAACACCATTTAGTAGTTATTATAGCTTTAATTTACCAATTACTAACTTACAATTAATATCCAAAACACTTGCGTTACCAGTTCAGTTGTATATTTCCTCTTTCAACAATATCAGTTTCAAAACAAGCTAACCCATCAAGCTATATTATATATATATATATATATATATATAAATGCACTGCGATTTGTGGATCGTTTCTGATATTTTCCAAATGCATCGCAAATCATTCGGAGTCAACAGCAGATGGCGCTCTAAGCTATTTTTTAACCACACACTCAAATGCTCATAAAGAAGAGCGCTCATGCGTTTGGCTGAGTCTGAGAATGTACTTGCACCTCAGAATGCTTTTATGACACAAGATTAACGTCAAGAGCCCACTGTAAACACCCTTGCATTTCGCGTAAACCTTTCCGAACTTAATGGATGATTATTTTATAGAAAGTTCAAGCGGTGCGTGTAAGGAATTGGAAGGAAGCAGAGCATGGCTGTTTGTAAACTAAGCTCAGAATCGATTAGAGAGAGAATCGTGGAAAATACATATGGAAAATATCAGAATCATTCCTCGATTCGTGCGTTCAAGCGACTGAAATCTGCGTTGGTGCTGCTGCTGACCCAGAGAGAGCAGTTGTCATGTATGAAGCGGTTTCACAAATGGTCTTTTCAATGACATGGTATCATTATTTCTGTTACAAACATTCAAATTATCACAGAAGTACTGGGATAAATGTTTATAGTTCAGATGTAAACAGTCATCAACTGAAAGTAACAACACTTCAAATAAAGATTAATCAATTACAACATTATACTAGTAGGTGGCCACAAGTAGCCCAACTTAAATGTCAATCATTAAATTTTTCATTCAAGAGATTTGTTCAAAAGTACAGGGATAAAAGTTTATAGTTCAGCTATAAACACTGATGTCTATTGTAGCGATTAAAACACCTTTTGAAAGTAATGACGCTTCAACTAAAGCTTGTAACAATTACATCGTTACACCAGTAGGTGGCGACAAGTGACGTTAAAGAGATTCGCTCAAAAATGCTGATTCATCCAGTAATGAAGTGAAGTCTTTATCAATAATAATAATAATAATAATAATAAAAATCTACTTTTTTGCGTCAAAGCATACTTTAAGGTTTAGACAAAAGTCAAACTAAAATGTTTCAGAAAAATGTTTCAAATAAGTTTTCTGAAAACGACTAGACAGAGTTCCCTGTTAGCTAGGAACGCACAATTATCATGAAATGCTTTACAAAAAAACAAAACAACGTTCTATCCGTTTTATTCTATTCAAAACGCCATTCTATTGTAATTCTATATTAACATCCCTTACAAATTACATCATGGGTAAACACCATGACAACCAAAACTATTTTCTCCGTACTGACGCCACTGGGCGACTCCCCTTTCACTCTCCCGGCTCTGACGAGGAGTTCAGCGGCCAGGCTGCTCCTCCGTGCGCCCTTTACATCCTCCGATACTGGCACTGTGGCAGAGTCTCATTCCCCCATACTCTCTCTCTCTCCTAACATCATCCGCCCCTATTGTCATAGCCTCCGCAGTCTATTACCGTGTCAGTCAGCAGTGTTTAGCGCCCTTTTACATTATTCCTCATGCACTGCAATCTATAGTAAAATAATAAACAAGCATCTTGTTAACACAAGCATTCCGCTCCAGGGTTTAGCATCTTCATCCCCTCACCGTGTGGTTCAAGTTGGATCTCATCAATAAAACATCGAGGGTTGACACAGTTGCGCCATCAATAGATTGCCGATTAATGCCTTGACCTAAAAAGCCTTTCGTCACTACGAAACATCTTATAAATCGATGCGGTGAAGAATGGCGGCTTTCAATATTTAGAAGCGATTTCTTACCTCCTCTCGACTGTAAGGCATGGTTGTCACATTAAGCCACACAAGCTGTTAAAGAAAACCGAGAAATTAAACATATTCAAGAAAAGGTGCTGCAGCTGCACAAAACTAAACAATGTGGCACGTTCGCTCGCGAGTCGCGCGCGCTGTAATGAGTTTGATGATTCGAATTCGAACGCAACAACGGAACAAAAGCTTCTTCAGTCTGAAACATTGTAACACGTGCCCCGCCCGCCGCGGGATTAACAAACAGAAAGGGGTAGAAAGTTTTTTTTCACCCACCTTGCACGGAATTCGTAATTAAGTTTCATTAACAGGAAGGCATGGATATTCGAGCTTCGCCCCGCTCCCTCGCCACCTGCTACCAGCTCGAGGAGAAATCCGGCGTAAAATGCCCGAGCAGACACATTGATCTACGGATGTGACTCCCCTAGCTGTCAGATGTTATTTCCAGCGTTGCTGCAGATTAGAATCGCATGCGAACTGCAAACCATCATTTGTACTCTGTTTCAATCTGTTGTTGATATCCAGCGAGACTCACTTCACACCAGGAAATTTCGTCAATGACAGCGACAGGCGCTCTTAAAGGGGCCGATAGCGGACAGTTGTCTCTTATCAGGCAAAAAGCACACTCAAATATGTTATTCTTCGTGAATGAAGTCAGCGTGCTTGAATTAGGGTGTGTGTTTAAAATATTTAAATAGGACAACAATAGAGGGCCCTGTGTGTCTCTACAAGTGAGGTGGACATTAATCCCATAACTCTTGTCAATCCATGCTTAAAGTTTATGCGTCATATACGCATACGAGGGTGGATACAAACACGAGGGTGTATTTTTAATTTTTTTTTAAGTGGACTTGTTTTGACGTGAATATTCGCTTTAAGCCTAGACAGATATGTAACAGGTCTGGTTTGACTCGTTTTTGGGGTGTTTTCACTGCGGTTATCCTTGAGCCCTGGTTTGTGTGTCCACTAGGTGGCGCGCAACGACAGTTCAATGTGTTTACATTTGAATAGCCGAACTTTGGCGCCAATAACACATTTTTATTTCACATTTTCTTTCTAAGTGGGATGCGTTTTGCACATGTTTTATATATAACTTGTTTATTTTAGTCTTTATCACAATACTAGCAAAACTGCCAAATGGTTCAATGAGAATTATTGTCTTTTTTGGAGGTGGTACCATTTGTAAACAGTAAAATAAACTGAAATATTATTACATGAATTTAACTTTAAACTTTGGGAGAACTTTTCAAATATATTTAAAGTGTAATTTAAGTCTAATCATTTTAATATGCTGATTTGCTACTCAAACATTTTTTTTTAATTATTATCAGTATTGAAAAATGCTCTGCTTAATATTTTTGTGGAAATTGATACATTTTTTGAGGATGCTATGGTGATTAAAAATTTTATTTGGAATAGAAATCTTTTGGAACATTATAAATCTCTTTACTGTCACTTTTGATCAATTTAATTCCTATTTGCTGAATAAAAGTAATAATTTCTTTAAAAAAAATATACTGAACCAAATTTTGAACTGTAGTGGAAATTGAAGGAAATGTCATAATAGCAAAAGAAAAAAGAAAAAGATCCCAAAGAGTTTTAATTAAATCTTTTAAATTCATTTATTTACAATATTCAAATGTATTATCAGTGCGAATAGTACAAATATAAATACCTTATTTTACATGCTGGTATCTAATGTCTACGAGCTTTGACAAGTAATGGAGGTATTTCATGGATACACATTTAATCTATTTCGTGTTATAATGTGTGTTCACTTAAGGACTTACAGATCAATAAATGCTTTTAAACTATTACAGATTACATAGTTACTGACCTGACATCACTTTAACATGAGTAAAAACAATAAAACTACTCCCTGAATTTCTCAGTCTATATATTATTTACACAAGAGGTTTGGCAGAGCTATAAAATAGTCGACAGGCACTTTAGGAATCCTTTGATTCTCTGTTGGTAATTTAGATGCAGAGCAAATGTAACAAAACACTGTTTTTCTATGTCCAGCACTGGCAGACACATTAAGACATGCTGAACATAAGCTGTAAAATACTGTCAGAGGTAATCACTGTAAAAATACAACTGCCCATCGAACCCAATACAGAAGCCAATGACAGACAATGTGTGTGATGGACACTTTCATACTAATAATTCATATGAAACATGACTGGGGGAAAAAGAATACTTTAACAAATGTACAAATTAAGCTACAACTGATAGTTCTTAAAATGCTCAATATATAAAAAAACACAATATAAACATTCAAAACAGTGCTGTAAAAATACCACAGTAAACAAAAAGTCATAAACATAAATATTCAGTATTGGCATCACAATCACAAACCCTAATTTACAATTTTACAAATAACCCTATTACACATCTAAAATACAAAATGTAACTATAAACATTACTTACACATCATAAGTCATCTGTTTTATGATTTATGAATTCTGGAATAAACTGTACAAATGCTTATTAATATCAAAGTCTTTCTTTTTGTAGCACTAGATCAACTTTATCCATTTCGATGGCAGAAAAGTTTTCTGTCCTCGTCCAGCAGAACTTGGGCAACGTAGTGCTTTGGAATGCTGGGATACCGAACACCCAGACTCCATTTGTACTAAAAGAACTTTTAGAAATATTAAAACCAAGTTCAGAGCAGGACCATGTTGTCATAGGGAGACAGACACTGATTCTTCAAACCCCTTCCAGTTCATTTGACGTCCTTCACGCTGAACACTCAGATTGAAGTTTCATTGCTGCCACTAACAAGAGAAATACAGAGAGGTGTTATATTCAGAATGTGACCAAATCAATTTGAATGAACAGCATTTGACTTCCAACTCACTCGGAATCAAAGTCTTCGTCCGCCAGGGTGAGGGGGTTCGTGTTGAGCTCCACAGTGATCCCGTTCAGCGCAGGTTTGGGCGGTAATGGAGGTGGCTTGATGACGATGCTGTTAGCCTCGGTTCCTGAGCGAACGCCCTCGTTTGACCCCACCGACGGAGTCTTACGGGGGATCTGGGGTGGGTTGTAGTCACTGAGCTTCTCCCTCAAGCGGTTCTTCATGTTCTTGTCCGTCAGTGGGGGTGGATACGTGATCTTATTCTTTAAAATGCCTAAAAAAAGCAGTAATATAATATAATATTTTTAAGAGATATTTCAGTTTTGTAATGACATTTATATATAGGCACAACTATTTTAAATATATATATATATATATTATAAAATGCCTATTAAAGGTGAAGCAATAACAAAATACAGTATAATATATATATATATATCTTTGCTGAATAAAACTATTATTTTCTTTAATATATATATATATTATACTGTATTATGTTATTGCTATATATATATCTTTGCTGAATAAAACTATTATTTTCTTTAATATATATATATATATATATATATATATATATATAAAATAAATAACAATTATAAGATGCCAATTATCTATTAAATATTATTTTATAATTAAAAAAATATTATGCATGCAATGAAGAAATTGTTTAATTCTCTTCTTTTAAAGTAATGAAAAATATAAATGAATATAAAATGTATGTATTCATGTGTTGGTGCGCACCTCTTCTGGGTAGCTGGTTGCTGTTTGGCTGACTGGGTGGACTCTCACTTTGAGACACATCTCCATTTTGGTTTACTTTATTCCCTTGATGAAGTTCCACATTCACTTTTGTTTCCACCCGCAGTTTCTCTAAACCACCCGTATCCTCACTTTCACTGGCGGTGGGCGGCTCTTTAGGCCTGTATGGCTTCCCATGACCTGCATCAACTGCAGAACAACATGTGTACAGTTATCTAACACCCATTTAAATATTTTATGTCAGGAATGAATATCTTCTGGTGACTGATAACTAGGTATCATTTTTTTAATGTTTGCTTGAGTAAACCATGTAAAAGGGCAGGTCAAAGGTCACAGAAGAGACCGCAGGCACCTTTAGGAGTGCTGTGGACGGGCGTTCTCTCATTATTCCATTTGGTCTTGGAGTGCCTGGCCTCATCTTCACTGTCCGAGGAGTGAGAGGAAGCATAGGAGCTGCTGTGTTCGTCCACTGAGAGCTCACTGTCCGAATCTGAGTCTGTATAGAATCAGATCAAAGAAGTGCACTAGTTTACCCATAAATCATTGCTTTTTTGCTGATGCTCTGACAGAAGAGCTTCACCCTTCAATGGTCTTAAAAATGAAGTCTTAATGAAGTATTTTCCCTCACCTTCTGCCTTTTTACTCTTGTGGAAAAAGAGTGATGACTCCCCTTCATCGTGTCCCACTTTTCCACCATTAGACGAAATGCTGTGTTTCTTCTCCCTGTGTGAAAACAACATTAAAACTGTGTATTAAATATTGTGAATTTGTTTCATTACATTAAGTGGAGTCACGCTAAAGTTATTTAATGACAGTAAGTTGATAGTGAAATCTTCACAAATGCAGCAGCTGCCAATATAGCAATATAACAAATATGACAACCCCGATTTTTTCCATTCACTATCTAATAAAATGTCCTCTGAAAATGTCATATGCTTTACCGGTGGACTTTGTAATGAAGTATAATGTGTGTCTGAGAGATCAAACACATGAATCAATAAACATTAGATCCAATATGTGATCCGTGTAACACATGACACTGTGCTGTGAATTAGGACAGCTAATATTGAAGGGCTCTGTCAGTGGTTAAGGTAAAAAAATAAAAAATAAAGTCATAAATATGGATAAAGTGGCACCATTGATAGTCATAATGTACTTAGTCTCATCTAAAATATTCAGTGGAGCGACCTAAAAACCGAATGCTCCTTTGAGACGTTTACGCACAATATAACATGTAATAATTGGTGCAAAAAGGTTGGTGAAACAGCTGCCAGCACAGCTGCAGGCAAATACTTCAATGAGTTCATTCGAGTTCATAATTCCTGATATATTAACAGCATATTGCAGAAACCTGACTCATATATGAGAGAAGTTCAAAGGATACATGATTCATGTTTCAACACCTCTTCCTTAACCTCATTCTTGGGCTTAAGGAGTAGGTGTGGAGATCTTTCGCACAAGTTTTTCAAATGAAATGTTAACTAATGTAGTTAACAAATGGAACCTTATTGTAAAGTGTTACCTAATAACTCGCATGATGATTGACTTGTGGTGTATCACCTGAGTGTGGACATGAGGTAGCTGCTGCTGTGACTCCTGCCTGATCTGACAGAGTTCTCTAGAGAGACACTGGACTCTCCAATGGTGGTCCGGTATAGACCGCCATCCTCCACGTAGGCGTCGCCATTCAGAGAACGCTGGAATGACAGAAGACATTCACTGTTAGCATTTCATCGCTAAATAAATTGTACCTGTATGTGAATTTTTACATTTTTAATGTAAAATCTAAACTCACTGTGAGTAAAGTAGCCCGTGTTGTACTGGGATCTTCGGCTGGTACTTTCTTCCCTGTAAAGACACTTTTCAGGTTCCTCCTTACGTCTTTATTGAGAATACAGTGGAAAAAGAAGATGCAAATGCCCTGGAATGAAAAATTAATTAATGAATAATTACATAAATACAAATTTGTCACAATACACAAGAATACCTGTTGGTTTAAGAAAGCAATCAAATTCTATGTTTTTATAAATCATATTTTATACTCATATAATCATAATCAAACTCATTCTATTGTATTTAAATTTACATTTTAATATTTTTGATTGATTTTTTTTATCTTTTTTTATTTCTGTATTGTTTATTTTATTAGCAAGAATAACAAAAATCGGAATAATTATTATTAAAACTATTTAATTATACACTGACAATCGTGTCATTAATGCTTGACTTTATTTTATTTAACTTGACTTAATTGTATTTCTTTTTACTTTTTTATTTTTATTATAATTTTATCTCATCTTGTTCTTTCATTTTACCTTACATTTTCCATATTACTTTATTCACTTCTCTCTTATTTCTGTATCGTTTATTTTATTAGCAAAAACAACAGCAATAATAAATACATTTTTTTAATTTGATACTTTTGTAATATGTATGTTAATTTCATTATATTATTAATATTTAATTACTTTACATGCTGACAATTGTAGCAATACAGCATTGTTTACTTTACCTTGGCTCTGAATCCGATCTACATTTCTAAAAATGTGACAGAGCCATTCTAAGGCATTTGACAAGAAGTCCCACTGCTCTGATAAACAGTGCACATTATTCACATCACCATACCTGCAGGCAGCTGAGGATGGCAAAAAGGTAGTGGAAGGAGAGCACATCACTGTTGACTGCCATTAGACCCAGCAGCCAGGTGGCGCTGATGAGCAACAGCAGGAGGAAGGCCACTCGGAGAGCAGAGCTGTACAAGAGCAAAGATTGGCTTTTACCTGCTTCAGATCTTCTGTATTTCAATATTGTTCAGGTTGCCCAAACTCTCATTGAACTTACATTGCTCCTGACTTTTCTGTGCGCTGACGCCGTCCAAATGAGGCTTTGGCTGCCAGCACAATTAGGACTATATTTATCTGTTAAAAAGAGATTTGTTTGTCATTATTTAGTCAAAAACAAACGCTTCAGTTGGGAGAAGAAAAGGAAAGAAAAGATTAAGATTAAACTGACCAGCACTACTATGGAGATTGGTCCTGTGATACTCCAGATAAGAGTGTCGTTGACAGAGAGCCAGCAGAAGTCTGGGTTTCCATAACCCTGAGGATCCAAACCCACAGCCAGACCTGAATAGAGAAAAATAATCAGCTAAAGTGTACAATCAAGATGCGAATTACAGGAGGTTTAGTAGGTCTGACCCCTCTATTTAAAGGTGCAGTAAGAGATTTCTGAGAAACACCTGACATTTGAAATCAACCCAAACAAACATCCCTCTCTTCATTGCTCCACCCCCAAAATGTACAAACACAGCTGAAGATACAGTACACAAGAGTCTATACAAGCAAGAGTTGGAGCAGCAGTACACCAGCTCCACACAAACAATGACCCTCAAAACTGTCCTATTACTATAGCTTACATTACAACAACAGCATAACTTGGATCTGTGAAACAGCAAAACCAATGTTACTCACATATGGAGCAGAAACAAAGGTTTTCAGGCCTTCAGGTCTCTCCAGCACTGGAAAGCTTTGCTTATATTAACACGGGTCCTAAAGCACTTGACTGATCATAGCCCTTCTTTCCTTCCAGTAATATTCCTCTGACCTTTTCTTTTTTGTAATGTCTTTCAGCCATCTCTCTTTCTACAGTCTTTCTTCAAATTTCCCTCTCACTCACTCTCTCTCTTCTCCCATCATGAGTGGACACACCCCCTACTGCTGATTGGCTCACTCTCTCTCCTCTCTGAGTGAACACGCCCCCACTGCTGATTGGCTCACTCTCTCTCTTCTCCCATCATGAATGAATACGCCCCCCACTGCTGATTGGCTCACTCTCTCTCCTCCCCCATCATGAGTGGACACACCCCCTACTGCTGATTGGCTCACTCTCACTCCTCCCTGAGTGAACACGCCCCCACTGCTGATTGGCTCACTCTCTCTCCTCTCTGAGTGAACAGGCCCCCACTACTGATTGGCCACAAGTGTGTTGTGCTGCTCAATAGATCCATTTTCAACAGCGTTTCTCAGAAATCGCTGACTGCACCTTTAACACTTGAAACGTCCAAATGAACTTCAAAACAAAATGTTGGGGCATTTCATATACTAAACAATTTTAATGGGCACCTGAGGATCATACCAGTGATAACAGCAGGAATCCCCCAACCGATGGCGTAGTAGAAGCGCATGTGGCCCTGGTTAATGTTACGCATCTCGGTCAGCATGCGATAGATGTGCAGCCCCTCCACAAACATCCAGGCAAATGCGCACATGTATGAATAATGCAGCAGAATGGCCACAACTGTACATACAAACTACAAATCAGACAAGAAACAGGTTTAGTATCTCACAGACATATCCAAGATAATTAAAATAAATTACGTTATTGATATTACAATCTAAGAACTCTGCCTGCTGCTCACCGGACTGTCGGTCTGATTAATGCCAGTGAGGAAGATGAGCTCAGAGAGGAAGATGGCAGCCACCAGGTTCTTGTGGATGCTGTGTAAGTTGGAGCGCAGCTTGCGAAGAATGGCCAGCAGGAGGAAGGTGATGAGGAGGGCCACCAGAGAGGCGGACACTGTGGTATAGGTCACCACTTTTAGAGGAAGAACATCACCATGCTAGGGACGAGATGTCAGCGTTCAAAAACTAGTTAGCTGGCTGTATACAAGCATAATTCCACATTAAGCAAAATAGCTGGCTGTGTCCTACCTCTCGTTTGGAGATGTCCATGAGGACAGCAAAACTGGTCATGTGGTTGCACTGGCAGCTGATGTGAGTCGAGTTCCTGAAGACCAGCTCACAGCCTTTAGAAGACCAGGCACCTCCACTAGCAACCCTAACAAATAACAGACACACACAAATACAAAATTATCAAGCATTCTGCAATGACAGCATAAGCAGAGCTTTCATAACATATTGTATTCATTTATTAATTCATTGAGGACTCACGGGATGGAGTGGTTCCAGTAGACACACACAGGTTTGGTCCTCTCGTGGGTCTCCAGGAGCCTGAAGTTCAGGGTGATGGGTCTTTGGAGGGGTGTTGGGAGGGCTTCTCTGTCCCTGTGGACCACCACACTCACTACAGGTGTGTTGATGACAGGACGCGTGGGCAGTCTGGGGATGTGTAGAGCACCAGAAATATTTACAACAAGAAATATATATCAAACACATTCAGTTTCCAAGAATTTGAGATAGATTTGAGATTTGATACTGTCAATAAGTATAAACAATATTTTGGTACCATATTGGTTATCGACAATTCAACTATAATCTTATAAGTTTCATCTTTTAACTTTCTTATTTCTTATCTCATAACTTTGACTTTCAATCTCATAATTTTGACTTTGTTATCTTATGAATTAGTGTCTCATAATTACAACTTTTTACCTTTTAAATGTGACTGTTTATGCCATAATTACAGTATGTTTTTTTCTTATGTGGTGGAAACGGGCTTTCATACATATTTGATATCTAACTGTTTATGCACATTTCCACGTTACATTTGCTATTATTTAACACTCACTTGAAGTTAATCTTGAAAACAATAATAATTTCATAACACTGCTGAATGTGATCTTAAGCAAATCTCAAAATGAACGTCCATTTTTCATACTGTACATTATAATTTCTAAATTCACTTGTAGCATTTAAAATGATTGATTTTAGGTTTTAGTGTTTTATTTTTAATCTATTTAAACAAAAAAGTACAGAATTTTAATATCGGCTATTTATGAGAATGAAAATAATTATCAGCTAATGTATCGATGAGCATTTTAATATGATTTATGAACTGATAGCGCAGCAATTCCTGGTCAAAGAAATGGGTTTGTATGTAAAACCCCAGGCTGAAGTTCTACCTGAGGCTGCGGCGGTCCGGATCGTAACTCTCCGGAAGGAGTTGACCCAGAGACCTGTAGATCATCACCAATACAACAGCGGGTGGATCGGGTTGTTCTGCATGGCGTCTTTTCTTAATAGAAGGTGTTAGATGAACAATATCTGATCCATCCATGCTGATGAAAGACTCAGTTGGTGCAATCTGGGCTGGAGGCTCTGTGGTAAAAGCATCTATAGTGTAACACAACATAGTTAAGTTCAGAATTAAGTTTGAACACAGCACATTTACATGAATATTACTGACAATATAAAGAAACATGTTTCAAAGTAAGAACCTTTGCTCTTTTTCTGCACGGTAAGCAAATTTGGGAACAGGACAGATGACTCCAGCTCTTTTGAGAACACCTCCTTAGCCTCCTGAAATCGAGGAATCTTGTCTTGGTTTGCAGTGGAGTCCAGAAAATCCAATGCGACAACTTGAATGTGAAGAATAATGGTAAATATTTTTACACTAAACACTCGAAATTGAGCAGAGCAGATGCTACAGGATTGGAGAACGCAATACTAACTCATGTTGTCAGTGACGATGGTGAAGGGTCTCAGGTAGGTCTTCCTCACGTTCTGTACCAGAGTGTTGGCGTACTCTTCAAAGTAGTGCAGCAGATGTGCCGTCCCACCATCAGAGTGCTGTATCTTTTCCCAGTGCTCCTTGTTGACTGGATCAAGAATGGCACTTCCAGCTTTAATGATGTTCTAACACAGCAAACAAGAGTAATGTTCATTAATACTGTATAATTACATGGAAGCTTGTTTCTGCCACTGCATAAAAAATAAAAAAAGGGTAATTGCAATCTCACAATTCTTTTTTTTCTCACATTTGTGAGTTTGTAGCTCGCAATTCTGACTTTATTTCTCGCAATTGTGAGTTTATATCTTGCAATTCTGGCTTTATAACTTGCACTTGAAAGTTTATATCTCTCAATTCTGAGAAAGGAAATCAGAATTGACCCTTCACAAAGACCTGCCCCCTAAAGTTACTGTTGCTTCATGCCACACATCATGATCTCATGCAGTGAAAAATACATCGCGGAGCAAAGAGGACACTGACAACACGTCGACAGACAAGACAGAGCAGGTTACTTTTGATATGAAACAGTTTCATATTTAAAATATTGTAATTTTTTAAAGAAGTTTAAACGATAAATAGCGTATAGTGTCTCTTTAATGTGTCGTGACAGATCGCTGTAGCTCCTTCAAGCGGCTCGTGAACCGATCATCTCTTCATACTAGTTCATTTATAGCATCAAATAAACATGAATGGACAACAGAAGGAATGTTGTTTCAAGCGCGGAAAGACGTGAGTACACACAATATTTCAAGTTCAAGTTCACCAACATTAATCAACTCCCTTGACTGCTTTGTCAGACAAAATGGCAGATTCGGGGTTATGATTGGTCAGATCGCCTGTCAATCAAACTTTGTGAAGGGTCAATTGCGAGATGCAAACTCGCAGTTTTGAGAAAAAAAGTCAGAACTGTGAGATAAAAAGGTCGCAATTACGTTTTTATTCAGTGGTGGAAACAAGCTTCCATATAATTACCACCCATCATGAGATAAAAAATGTATGTAAATTAATTAATTAAAAAAATAATAATTGAAATAATTAAGGTGCAAAAAAATAATACATTTATTAAAAAATAAAAATAAACAAAAATAAAATCAAGATCATTTAAAGACAGAATCTGAATGTGTCTGTGAATTTAACGTCTTTACACATAATATACACCTCAAATATTGAATCTGAGTGGTTTTACATGAGTTGGTTCAACCTGGTTTAGATGGTTGATCAGACTGGCGAGGTCAACCAGGTAGACCATCTTGGTTTAAAACGTTTAAAGTGAGTTGGTCACTTTTGACCAGCAACAAATCAATTACAACGTTCCAAAAGCCATCGTGACCAACTTAAGCATTTGAGATCTGATTCCAACAAAGTTATCTTTAAAATGAGCCTATAAATTAAAAGGGTCCTCTTCCTAACATACTCTGAGGTGCAGAACCCATTAGCTTGAGCTTGAATGTGAAAATACTGAAAGATACTGTTAGATTCTGGAAGTGTGTGCGAAGGCTTTGAGGTCTATACAGTACCTTGTTGAAATCGGCATCATGAGTGGCGGTGAGCTCAAAGCCCTGCTGCAGACTCTCATGCTCTAACACACTGGCCAGCAGATGGTAGGCAGTCCTCACGTCATTTCCAAAGAGACGATCCGTGTGGTTGGTGGCGGAGTGCAACATCCCCGCAAGGCTCCTTGATCTTTCGCCGTCCATTCGAGAAGCATTAGCATGAAGATCCTCACTCTAATTCACAAATGGAGGAGGAAACACTGGTCACTTCTAGGATTGTGGAAGCTGGCGTATAATGTTTAATATTCCGCTCCACAACTTCACACTACGATTCCAACTTGAATCAACCAACAAGAGTCACAAACCTCTTTCTTTAGCTTTGAGAAGCTGAGAGAAGTGCAGTTGAAAAGCTCAGGTGGAAGCCAACCTTTATCATCGCTGCAATGACGGATAGCTGTGCCTGTCGAATGACATATCAGATGTAGATATATATTGATAAATCATTCAACAATAAATAAATAAAATGATGAAAATTCCTACATATACTGCCAGTCAAAAGTTATAGTAAGTAATATTTTCCACATTTTTTAATGATAGTAAAATCATTAAAATGAATAAATAACACAAATGGAAATAGTGAATTTATGTAGTGACCAAAATGTATTTATTATTTATTAAGTGTTTATAAAATAATAAATAAAATGTAAAATATATTTTTATAATATTATAAATATATAACATTTATTTACAATATTATATGATAATATTTAAATTATAATATACATTTATAATAATAACAATAATATAAATTGTAATAATATAATTTATAAACACAAATTATTTGTTAAAATATACAAAGTTTCAATAGCCCTAATTATATATTCAATTACATACAGTAACTGTATATTTATAATTACATAAATATAGTTGTTTACAAAAATCAAAAGTTTCAAATTCAGTGAAGTGTGTCTAAACTTTTGATAGTTTATTTTTGATTTAGTTAAGAACAGTATAAATTATCTAGACTCACCGCTGGATCCTTTGGGGCAGTTTGTGGCTGCAGGGCCACCAAACGTAGTCCGAGGCCACCAGATACTGCCTTCAAATGCTTTGGGACAACCGTCATAAACCACTGGATGGAAAAAAAATGGAGTGAAAGTGAGAGAGAAAGGACAATATGGCAAAACGAATGCCATTTAGTGTCACTAACAAGGTTTGTTGCTATATCTTAATGATAAGGCCTTTTAAAGGGATAGTTCACCCAAAAATGACAATTCTGAATGCAAATGAAGATTTTGAAGAATATGAGTAATCAAACAGCCATCAATTATACCATTATATGGATAAATACTATAGAAGTCAATGGGGTCCATCAACTGTTTGGTTATCTTCAAAACATCTTCTTTTGCGTTTGGCAGAAGAAAAAAGTTCATAAAGGTTTGCAACAACTTGAGGGTGAGTAAATGATGACAGAATTTTCATTTTTGGGTGAACTCTTCCTATAAGGAGCCACAAATCCCCATTATTTCTGCTCCAAGAAACCCCACAGTCAGTACATGCTGACATGAAAGCATTCTGCTTTAGATTAGAGTGTATTACACTTACATTTCATCATACTGTGCATGCATATTGTAAGCTAAAATTGCAAACAGCTTTCATATTTTTGTTCTTATTTATTCAATAGTCTAAGACATTGTCAAGCATTTTTTAAACAGTTTTGAAATGAGCCCAACAACAGTAAACTGCTATCCTGTCCAGCTGACAGCACACATACCCACACATCCCCCGACTGTCACCTCTGCGAAGGGGTTGTCACAACGGTTGCACTGACGGCCCACCACACCCATCTTACAGGCGCACTGGCCCGTTACAGGGTCACACGTCCGCGAATGCGCTCCAAGGTGAAAACAGTCGCACGGGTAGCAAGTGTCCCCACCAAGAGGGCGAAAGTAATTGTCCTGAAAAATTGAGGAGGGGAATATAATGGCACCTTGTGAGCATGGACCTGACATCCAAGTATAATAATGTACAATAAGATACTTTTATTCAGCAAAAACGCATAAAATTTATCAAAAGTGACATTAAAGAAAGGCAAATGCAAAAACAGATAACTCCGTTTTTATTAATTCTCACACTTCATGTTTTTTTTAATTCCGAATTCCAAGTAATATGAATCAAACTTTGGTTTGGGTTGTTTTGATTAAGTAATAATAACTTCAAAAATACAGGTAACTTACAAAATTAAGGTTCATTGAAAGTATTTTATATATATTAAAAGTTTGTATTTTAGCAAAAGCAGATAACTCCACATTTATGTTTCAGAGTTAATCAAAACCAAGCTTTTTGCTTTGTAATTGCATTTAAAACACACTCAAACAGATCGGCACACGCACGCGTGCACACACACACACACACACACACACACACACACACACACACACACGCGTGTGAGCAATTTTCAAATTGAAAACAGTTGCTTTAAATTGTAATAATATTTCACAATTAAGTTTACTGCCGGTGAAAAAAAAAATTAATTGCGACTTTTTATCTCATGATTCTCACTTTTTATCTCGCAATTGCGAGTTATGAAGTCAGAATTGTGAGATATAAATTCACAAATCAGATTTATTTCTCACAATTGCAAGCTTATATCCAGCAACTGTGATTTTATAACTTGCAATTGAGTTTATAGCTCGCAATTCTAAGAAAACAAGTCAGAATTATGAGATAAAAATGTGCAATTATTATTTTACTCAGTGGCAGAAACAAGCTTCCATATTAGTGAGCATTTTCTTTAAAAAAAACAAAAAAAAAAAAAAATATTACAGATTCCAAACGTTTATACAGTAGTATGCTTAATACAATAAACGCCACACGGCCCAGTTTATATTTATATAGTTCTACAACATAGAATTCAGTGGTTTCCTTTCAGAGTCTGGAGCATGTGATCACTTGCAGCTTACCTTGCAGCTACACTCTCCTGTGGTTTTATTACAGTCCCTTCTGAAGCCTTTGCTGACATCGCAGTTACAGGGCCCACAGGTCGGGTATCCCCACCAGCCGTGAGCACAAGGTTGATCCCCTCTGTGTGTGTGCGCACACGTCAAAATAAGCATGAAAAAGGGGACGGAAAAAAATAAAATTGTGTAGTAGTGCAGTTTAAGCTACAAACTTCACAGAATAAGACTTAAAACAGCTTCAATTGGGGACTGAGACTGATTGGAAGAGTTGAAAAAAAAGGGATTTGCTTTGAAATTGGACATAAAATTCCGCAGTAAAATCAAAGCGATGGATTCTGACTGCGAGGCAAACACAAAATTGCTTGTGTGAAAGCAATACATCATTCTCAGCTCGCTTCCTTTGAAACTGATTATTTAAAAGAGAATCTTTTCATGGTTAAAGAGAGGAACAGAAACAAAATCATTTCAAACACATTCAATCCTATTATTTTAGGCTTTTTTTCTCCTCTCTTGGAAATTCTGTTATTATTTTGTAACAAATTTTTGGAGTTTACAGATTAAGCATGTGTATAAAATGATGTGCAAATTATGGGGCAGAAAATTTAAAAGAATATTCACATTTTCAAAGCTCAAGTGATTCTGCTAAAGAAGAGTTTATCTTTAATGGATGAAAGGCTCGTCGAGGGCTGGATCATTCCAGCAGTCGGAGCTTTACTTTACTTTGTTGCATTATAAATAAAAGCGATACAGTGTGGGCGTCAAGGACAAGTGGAATTACCAGAATTAAAGGAAAGACCAGATTTAAAGGATCATCATAACAATGCCATCACAAATACTGCCAGCATCTGATATCACAGCTTTCGCCACTTACAAAACCTTGGCAGTTCATGAAACAGACCATCAGACAATAAAGCTGTTGTCAGTCAGCGTGTTTAAGCATGTACCGAGCTTTAACTAAAAGTCCACCAATTTTCTTAATCCTAACCAAATCTAAACATTAAAGGGATAGTTCACCCAAAATTAATGTTCTGCATTTATTTCCAAACCTTTAAGACATTCTTTCTCCTGCAGAAAACAAACAAAGATATTTTAAAGAATTTCCCAGTGGTTTTTTCTTTTCTTTTTGTCCATGCAATGAAAGTCAACGGGATTCAATGTTTGTATGGACAAAAACATTCTTCAAAATGTCTTTCAAGTTCAACAGAAGAAAGAAAGTCATACAGGTTTGAAATGATATGAGGGTGGTTAAAAGTTTACACAAATTAAATTTTTGAGTGAAATATATCCTCAAATACTAACATGACCCCTTTTTTATCATCAATCAGACAAAAATTGTACATCTGATCATTTAGAAAAGTGCTAGCACACCTTTGCTCAATAAGTTGCGTAATTTGAGACATTCATGTTCTACAAACAATTTACGACAAGTTACATGCAAAATTTTAGGGTTAGGAATTTGTTTTGAGCCCTAAACCTTAGTATAAGATGAATGGATGAATGAATGAATTAAAGGTGGGGTAAGCAGTTTTTCAAAAACACTGTTTGGAAGTTAGTCGGACCGACACCAACAACAAACGTGTAACCAGACAGAACGAGCAAGAGAAAGATTTGAAAAAAAAAACTTCGGCTGTTGTCGACTAACAACGAACACTTGTTTGTATTTAGTCTTGTGTACTGAAAGTTAATTTTTTTGTGCTTCCTTGCGCTTTGTTTTTCGTGAAGCATTCTGTTGCACGTAAGCTGTGATATCCACTCTCGCAATGCATGTGCAACAGCGGCCAGATAGTGAGAGTTGTGCAGGTAAACCACTGTGCACTGATGATGACTGTTTGAGAATGCGATGTTTAGAATCTTTGTCAGTTCACTCGCCTCGCCTACCAGCAACGGACGGGCTGGGGTTTGAGACCAACTTGGAGCAGGGTGGTTAGGATTGGAGGGTGAGTTTTGGAGGTGGAGCAATGAAGAGAGGGGTGTTTGTTTGGGTTGATTTCAAATATCAACAATGTCCAACAGTGTTTTTGAAAAACTACTTACTCCACCTTTAACCAAAGAGAAAAAGAGAAACTCACTTGAGCTCACAGTATTGTCCATAGTAATTGTGTCCACACTCACAGCTGTAACCATGTTTGGTGCTAGGTTTACGAACGCAGGAGGAACTGTGCTCGCAAGGGTTCAAGAGACACGCATCCACACAATCTCTGCCGAAGTAACCTGGAGGAAAGGAAAAGAGAAAGAAAGACTGAGAAAGTGTGTGTGTGTGTGTGTGTGTCACAGATTGATAAAACTAGACACTCAGAACTTAACTCATGTACACAAGGCTTTAAAATTCTAATACTTTTTATTACAATTTCATATTTTCTATTAAAAAAACATTTTTATTTATTTTATTGAGTGAAAAGTTTAAATTAAAAATGTACATGAATTAAACATGACTTATGTATGTCCTGGATTTGCTTTAATGATAAACCACATTTGATTTCAATTCAAATGTCTTCTGTTTTCAGTCCCTTTGTAGCAGTGTTGGTGTTACCTGGCTCACAGACACACGTGTGAGACGCCCAGTTGTCCCTGCAGTGGCTGTGTGTTGGACACAGGTTGGACAGACAGGCATCAGGTACGTTACATCCGTCTTCAGCACGGACTCGTGTCGCATGCTTCATGTTGATGTTGGCAGTGTTGGTGGAGGTCTCGCCCATTCGCACACCCTATAAGATGAACACATGACAAAACACTGTGAATAAGCCAATACACACCTTTAAACAATGTAAATATGTTTGTATGTGAGACTTACTTGCATGCAGCCAGCAAATCCTCCCTGCACAGTGCCGTCTTTCTTAAGCAGTCCCCCGATAAACAAGTTCCTCAGTTTAAGCCCAGGCAGCTCATTACCGATCTCAACTGTCCTCTATACATCAAAAACATATCATAAATATCTTAAACTCATGCACACAGAACTCGAACCACATGCATTTATTGGTGTTTCTTCAAAGCCTCTTGCCTCATGCTTCATGATTTCACACTTTTTTTTCCTTATTTGTATTGTGACAGTCAAATTAAAACTTTTGCAGCAAATTCATGGTCATGGAAAATCTATCATAAAAATTATTACACTTTTAAAACTAATATATATATAAAACTGAGACTTTTATGTGCATCATTTCTATGCATGTTTTTTATTGCACATCATTTATGATAATTTTTTTAATTATGTAAAAATTGTGAAAATATTATATAATTGCATGTATTTAGAATACATAAAGCACTACAGAATCTTAAAAATTAGCCTTAGCAAGACAAATGTTTTTTAGTGTTATTGAGATACTATTAGTTTTTTACTATTTTGAATTTGTCATTTTCATTTTAATTAAAGTTTTAGTAATTTATGTTGTTTTTTGTCATGTATTTAGTTTTTTTAATGTATATATAGTTTTTATTCATTTTTATTTCAGTTTTAGTATGGTTTTAGTACATCAAGAAATAAAGTGTTTTTTTTTTATATTGTATTTCATTTCAGGTAAAATTTATTTAATTTCTATTAACAAATAAGTTTTTTCAGCTGAGTATAAAAACTCTGTTCCAAAAATGTTTAAATATATCATTTCCGTCATCGCCATTTTCACTGCAGAAACAAAATACATAACAAAATACATAATTTGGGATTTGATGTACAAGACTGTTCAGCTAAATTACTGTTTAAAAACAAAAATTACAAAAAAAAATTCCCCTGTGATGCATATATATTAGAGAATGGAAGTAGACAAATTAAATAACAGTATGAAATGTTTTAATTGAGTTTATCTAAGTCCACACAGCACCACATTCCCATAGTTGAATAAACATGATTTGTTTTTGAGCCTGACTTGGGTGGTCTACTAATAAGTATCAAGATAATATACCTGAAACATGCCATAATCCAAAGACACAAAAGCCATATATTTGATGTCTTTGTCATCTTTTCCACTCTTGAGCTCGACAAGCACATGGTGCCATTCACCGTTGTCCACGCAAACCTGAGGAAAATCTAAGAGGGCCACACGTCTAACACCCAGAAACACCTGGAACCGAAGGTGTCTGTTGCTCACCTAAAAACACAAAGTAAAAGGCTGAAGTATGACAGCACAGTCTGATTTATCTACTTTATCAAAGCAGACATATCATGGAAAACAAGATTGAACGTGATGAATTACTGAAACACAATACTCACCATAAGATTAATCTTGGAAAACTCTCCAGCACTGGCCTGTATCAGAACGCCTGTGCTTTTTCGGGTGCGAAACATAAGACCCATGTACCATGGAATGGCAATGGTTATATCGGTCTCGCTCAATGAAACCAGTGCATGGCCATCGAAATGAAGAGGGGCGGGCATAACTGCGGAAAGAAGACCATCAGACAGTTTAGATGACATCCAGACTAAACAGAGATGTTTTTTTATTTGAAATCTATTAAAATAAACAAACACACACAACGCTTTGACATTCCCCAAATAATCACTATCATTTGCGGACAAAGGAATGTTTCCCAGTCATCCCGGAGATTTCTTAATGAGGAATGTGAAATGTTCTTACACACCAGTTTCCTCAGGGCAAATATTTTGCTTTCTATATGTGAGGGTTGAACTTATGGAAATAACAGTAGTATATCTTAGACCCAACCCTGGGGGTGTGACAGTAAAATTAGTGATATTCATAGTTGGGCCTTCTCTTCAGTTTTCCCCAATTGAGATTTTAGACCTACAGAAGAGGAAGATTTTCTGTGTCCTTCATGGAGTCTGAGAGCCCCTGATTTCACTATTATTTCATTGTGTGTTAAAGAGTATCCTGAATGTTCTTCAAAACATCTGCTTTTGTGTTCCAGAGTAGAAAGAAAGAATCAGGTTAGGAGTGACATGAGGGATTTAGATGTCCATTGGTGATATTATGACTTTTATGTTCTTTTGTAGGGTCATAACATGGTGTGATCCCTCCATCCAATTGATAAGCAAAAATAAATAGAAAATGCAGGTTCAACCGGGTTTCCCTCCAAGAATTTAGGTCAAACTAAGCTCACTGAAAATGTTAAGCCATTTGCAACCCCGTTCGCCGTTTCAAATCTTCATTCACTGTTAAGGGGGACTCTTTGTGATTATAATGCACTTACTCAAATGGGTTTATAGTTTAAAAACTTGACAGACAGAGAGACAGACAGACAGACAGACAGACAGACAGACAGACAGACAGACAGACAGACAGACAGACAGACAGACAGACAGACAGACAGACAGATAGATAGATAGATAGATAGATAGATAGATAGATAAAAAGATAGTATGAGTCATTGTGTACACATTGGTATGTTATGGAGGCCAAGGGCAAATCCAGGCAAAAGCATTCCATGAGGCGTGTCGGTGTTTGTGTCCATTAAGTAAAATCAAGTCAAAGGAAGAATGAAATATAGAAAAGAGTAGGAAAGAGAGGATTATCTTACCATGTTCACAATTCTTTCCTCCGTAGCCTAATGGACAGCTACAGGTGTGGGTGTTCCATCTATTCACACATACGCCTCCATTCTGACAAACAATCTTGCTACAAAAGTCGTGTTTTGCAGCACAACCTGAATAGAAAGGGCACTTTAAATATTAAGGGTTGGAGTTTGACAACTTAATGGAGAGCTGTAGAAAAGAAAGAAAAACACTTTCAAAAAAATTCTGTGAAAAAAAATATTTAAAGAGAACATGTGCACATTTTATATTTTTAACAACAAATTTTTGGGGAGATGAGAAAATAGTTTTGAGTTTGTTTTTATAGAACTCTGAAACGTATTATTTAAAAAAAAAAATCAAGGAAGGTATGATTTGTCTAGATATGAACCCTTTTTATACAGTTTCTAACCTGCTGAAGTGCCGTTGTTGGAGATGAAGCCGGCCATGTCTATGGGCTTGCTGTCGATAGTCAGGTTCCTAATGCAGCCCACAAAGTCTCGGTTCTGTATGGGGAAATCTTCAGGGAGGTTTGGAACTCCACCCAAGAGCAAAGGTCCGGTAAGATCCAGTGACCTGCGCACAAACAGAGAGATCCCTGAAGCCACAAATACACAAACAGACCCAAACATTCTCCATTATATGGAATAACCTTGAGGCCCATCAGGCAGAAAATAGACGACAATTTTTATTGTCCTTTTTTTTTTTTTTTTTTTAAGAGAAAACAAAATCCCCATCCTTTCAACCCTCAAGAAAACAGAAAACATATTTTTTGGATAAAATTAAGGACAAGATGATGACAGAATTTGCTTTTTTGGGTGAACTATTCCTTCAATTCAGTAGTGTCCAAAAGTGATGTCCTGAAGGGATATTTGTTTTTAATGACCCTACATATTAAACCATCAACATTTGAGGAAAACATTTTATTTATCTTTAAATATTTTAAATATGAGGTAAGAACGAAACACTAAACTTGGTTAAGGTATTTATCTACAACATAATTAGTTATTAATATTTTGTTGATTCTCTCTTGTTTTGAATGTGTTCTTTGTATGACAATCTGGCCAAAATATATGTCCAAAAAATCTGAGATGTTTCTCCGAGGCCTGACATCTTTTTGCCACTTATATTTATACTGTATAAATAATAACATTTTAAATGTATTTTTTGAAAGAACATTTATGTTTTTCAATAAAAGGCTCGGGTTTTTGAATTTTCCGACGGAAGCAAAATGCGGTTAATGCCTTTTGTAGCCCTTTTTTTCTTTTAAAATAGATATTTATCCAGTATTATATGTCAACATCTGGCAGCAATGATCATATCCATCATAATCTACCATTCATATATAGATTATGAAAATAATCTTAAATTTTCAAAGGAGGGTCTGCGAACACAAACTGCACATAAAATGCGTTTACATATTTTGTTAATCCAGAATATTATCTAGTTTTATTTAAGTGTTTTCCTGTTTTATTGTAGCCAGATATGCTGTGGTTTTGTATTTCAGCATCTGTGCTTCACATTGTAGCGGATTGCAGTGCATTTCATCTACAATTCATATTATGACCCATAAATCCACATAGATCTGTAGGTTTATGGGTCAGCACTTACTGCGAGCATATGGTCTGACCCTAGCAGTTGCATTTCAGAGGCTTTACGGACCATATCTCCACTTATCTCAGATGGATCTCTACCATCTCACACTGCTCTGTTCTCCACACAGAGAGACAATTAGCTTATAATGGCAAATCCCAGCAGCAGATAAGCCAGGAGTGTGTTTCCATTGTACAGCCCATAAAACTGGTTTGACATGAGACATGCAGATTGGTGGAGATTAGGAAAAAAAGATAGAGTGTAAGGGGAGAAGCAGAATGCTGTGTAATCTCCTGTAATGATCAGCTATTCAACACCCGTCGGTGGTTAGCATGCCTTCGTGTACTCAAGTTCCTCTGTCCCGTCACACTCTCCCTTTCAGCACACAATATCACGCCCTGAGGACTTTAGATGGTGGAAACATGAATGAAAGTGGGAGACAAGGAGTGTGAGAAGAAAGAGAGAAATAGGAAGAGTGTAGCTTGTCAGGTAGGGATCACAACAAACATAAAAACTCCACATGAAATCACAATTGACTCTGTTGCTGAGATGTTTTGTGGCTTCTGCAATGTCACAAAAGATCCTATTTCTAATAAATGCTTTCTATTCATCAAAGCATCCTGGAAAAATTGTACACAACTGTTTTCAACATTGATAACAATAATAAATGTTTCTTGAGCAGCAAACAGCATATTAGAATGATTTCTGAAAGATCATGTGACACTGAAGACTGGAGTAATGATGCCGAAAAGCATCATAGAAACAAATTATATTTTAAAAATATATTAAAATACAAAAGTTATATTGAGTTTAAATAATATTACTGTTTTTACTATATTTTGGATCAAACAAATGCAGCCTTGGTGAACATAAGAGACTTCTTTTAAAAACATTTTTAAAAAATCCCACGCTTTTGAATGGCAGTGAATATTCAACTCAGTATAATAACAATAATCTAAAAATAAATTAATAAATAAATATGAATTACTTTTTATTTTTAAGAATATTTTCTTTCTTGTTGAATATCCTGATGCACTCTTAAATATGCCACACTCTGCAAGTAAAATGGGTTGTAAAAGCGATTTCATATTTACTTTAAGAAAATACTTACTTCTTTTGGCCTGTTTGGGTGCCACGGGCCGCACAGCTGTAGTTCCCAATCTGTCCCCCGAAACTCAGAGCCATGGCCACATCACAGTCGTCGACGGCAACCACTGCAACCTTTTCCTCAGAGGGACCGTGAGGGATGCCAAGACGTCCTATATTGGGCTTGAATAATAATAAAATAAAAAAGGGTGATGTCTTTACATTTTAACAGTTAAAATTGAATGGTAATACGAAGTTATTTTGTGGACCCCAACAGTTATCAGGACACTAAAGCTTCGCAGAAAACTGTATGTAGTTTCTAAACACTGTTGAAAATCAAGAGATCACATATTATTTTCTTAATAAGTTCATTTCTAGTATGTCTAGTGTAAATATGCTACATATATTAGCAGTATTGCTATTTTTCTTTATACAATAAAATATTTTGATGATTTTATATTTAATGATATGGGATCTGTAACTTGAAAACATCATTTAATTTAATAAAGATCACACACGTCTCATTAAACCTTGTGTCTTAAATCTTTTTCTTAAAATTTGTGGATTTGAGGAACATTTCCATTCACACCTTTGTGAATTTGGAGATAATAGGTCTTGTTTGTCTGTAATCTCTAACACACAGCGTGAGATGATTGTTTACCACTCTGTGACATTCTGGCCTTCTCAGCTCATCTAATTGGATTATGCCAACGAGACGCTGGGACAGAAGAGATACCAGACAAAGAGAGCACACCATTTCATGTACAACCTCCCCAGAGACCCCCACGGTTTCCACAAAACAGCAGAAATTTGTATTATCATCTGGCAACACCCTTCCCCCATGCTAGAGGCTTTTTGAAATGTTCAAGCTCATTAAAATGGATTTTGTGGTGCGTATGATGTGCTGAACTGAACTTTGATGTCTGCCCTGTGGTGTTAAAAATGTCCTGGTGACAGTTTGGTGTGATGTGAACATTACTCGCTCCTGAAGACTGGCTGCGCTCACCATTCAAACTGTCTATCTAGTTATCTGTGTAGCCCTTGCTGAAATAAAAGAGAGAGAAAAAAGAGTAACATTTCTTAAGCATTTGTCTATATAACCAAAACAACGACGACCATAAATTTGCTGCAAATTACGGTATAATAATTATTATTATTATTACTATAGTTGTTGTTATTATGCTGCCTATAAATCAAATTGATAACTAAAATATATAAATAATGAATTAATGTAAATATTTATATAATTTTTTTCATAATAACAATATATATATATATATATATATATATATATATATATATATATATAACTCTAACTAAAAATCCAAATATTCATTAACCAGATGCCAGTTTTAATATTTCTCTCAGTTGCTTCTAGAGAGCAGAGATGAAGAAGGGAATGTGAGTAGACTGGTAAACTGGTCAACAAGGAAATCCATGAATGGGAGAATTCCTATACTCTGACGCAAGTGTCATGGAATAAATCCAAGCGGTCATGGCCTGAAGCTGACTACTCAGTCAACAGCAGTCATTTATCTTTAAAAATGGTGTGAAAACCTGGTGAAAAAAACAGTTTGAGACACCTACAACGGACCGAATACCTTTCAAATATCATGTTTCTACTGCTATTAAATTGTACACATGTCTCTACAGTACAGTTTTTATCAGGTGGACGACAATCTGTAAGAAAAACAACATGACGAAAGGAAAACTGATTAGTGTTGGCGAAGTCACCACTACTTAACCCTCTGCCACTCATAATAAGGATCCGCTTCCGTAATGCTTTGACGATCCCACAATCTCTGCTGTCTTGAGTCCAGCGATGAAAATGAACTCAATGACAAGCTCAATGACAAGCTCAATGCCCTCAGGAACACACATGCACACAAATCCCGACAACAGCTATTAACCTCCAGCCTTGTAACTCATCAGCCTTTTTGTTTCAAAGTTCAAAACAATGGTTCATGGATTCTCATGAACATGAGTTTGTTTGTTTTTTGTCCTTTCCAAATGCGGTATTCAGTAAAAAAAAAAAAAAAAAAACGTAAACATAAAATCAGTGATCTGTTTTATATAGGAAATCAAATGTATTGTATTATAAAGCAGAAAAGCTTATGCCTTTAGGCAACAATATGTTCTTGTTGGGGTCAGTGAAAACCTAAAGCCATTGTAATAGCTCAAAAAATATACTTTTTAAATACAGGCATGGAATTTAATGATTCTTCTTAATCGTACGAGAACTGACTATAAAACAAATTACATCTGATTATCATGCTTCAAATGTCCTCCATGTCCTCCAGATACAAAATATGCATAAATGCAATGAATTTTCAAATGCTAAGCTTTTATTATAGGTGTACACAGTGTAGAAATACACTGACGCCAATTGATTTTGTTTTCTTTTAATTAATTGTTCTATTATGAGCATTTACAAAAGGTTTAATAATACAGTACTGTTCAAAAGTGTATTTGTTTTGAAAGAAATTAATACTTTTATCCAGCAAGGATGCATTAAATTGATCAGAAGTGACGGTAAAGGAAATTATAATGTTATGAATTAAAATGTTGTTCTTCATCAAAGAATCCTGTAAAAAAAAAGGTATGACAATTTCCACAAAAAAATTATAAAAATATATGCATATTAAATATGCCTTAATTAATGGTAACAAGATTTTAATAATGTATTAGTAAATGTTGAAATTAACATTAACAAAGATTAATAAATGCTGTATAAGTGCAGTTCATTATTAGTTCATGTTAACTAACGTTGTTAACTAATGAATCTTATTGTAAAGTGTTACCGAGACTTCTTTCAAAATCATTAAAAAATCTTACCGACCCCAAACAGCTGTGCATATGACTACTGAGGTCAGAGGGACATAATATAATAATTTTATTATTAAAAGAATCTGTAGTGAAATAATTGGCTAATTAATTCAGTAAAGGAAGTCTCAACAAACTATTAGGGATAAAGGACCACATTAACTGCCAAACTGTGAACCCTTTCCATCATCAAAGGATTGTTTGGAAAAATCGCAGAAGGCACACACTTTAAAACACTTTAAACCGAGACACTTTAAAATGAAGAGACATAACACTTCAAAGCATCACTGCATTACAGCAGCGTCCTGTTGTGTTTGCTTATTATTACTCAAGGTAAATATGTGAAAGTGTCTTCACACACATTCACAAAATAACACATAGGTTGCACTTTGGAAAGTCAAGATCAATGGGGTCAAATAGAAGTGATTTACAAAGTTTTTGAGGCTCCATTTCACAATATAGTACAACAGACAATTCAACCAAATCTTATTAGAAACTTTCGGACATCAAGATTGAGACGGATGTCAATATTAAGGGTCAAAACAAGCTCTATGTTATATCAAGTACTGTTACCATAGTTTACTTCACCAAAACCTTACCATATGGTGAGGCTATCTTTCATGGTTTTATTTCATGAAATATTCTGGGGATTTACAATAATAGGCCGGGTGTTTTTATGTTCATGTGCAGCAGAAAAAAACGTGTGCCATCTGGCGCTTTTAGAAACTCCAAGTGTGTCATTGTAGTCCCAGATTAACTCAACAGGGAGTCTGCTATTGTCTGGGTTCCCGATCAGACTATATTGAACTTGGAATTGTTAAATGACAGGGTTAAGGGGGAGATGTAGCCACAATGGAGCAAACACGACATATGCATGGGGGAAAGGGGGCATTGAATCTAAATAGACGCCTTTAGAGTCTGATCTTCCATCTAAATGTTTACAAGTGTAATGTAATGTAAGTGTAATGGTGCTCCAATCCAATGACACACTTGCTAACTTGCATTTTGCATTATATTATATACATTTTGAGATTTAAAACTTGTGTTGGCCTTTCATCTGTTTCATCAGAGGTTATTATGGCCTAACAAAGATTCTCTAGCTTCATTATGATTCAATCCAGGAATACCGAAACACAGACTCAGATGCACAAAATGCTTTCTTTCGTTCTTGTAAAAATGCAGCATGTAAATAAGGTTATTAAAAGGTCACTTAGGAACATATGAAGGTGTTAATGAGAGCTTAATGGATTCAAGCAGAACTAATTGCTCGTGTAACTACAATATGTTCAGGTTTTTGCAATTCAGCAACAACAAACAACAAAAAACTTGAGAACCACTTGTTTCAAAACATGAAGAACAAGAATTTAATACCTCATTAAATAATACTAGCACTATGGGTTACAAAATACTGAGACGCTGTGTAACAAGACACCCAGGTAATAGAGAAGACTAGCTTTTGGCCATGAAACATGAAACATGACACATGACGTACTACACACGCACCAAACTTCATAAATGCATTTCAGCAAATGAAATATGAGGGTCTAAAAACTGAACAGGATCAAAGACGTAGAAATACAAGATGTTTCTTTTGACCGGAGTTCTTAGAAGATACTGTGAACTTTGATACAGCTAGAGATGCCGCTGAGATCATGTGTCGTCTTTCATGAAATATGGCCACAGAGGCACTGATCTCACCAAGAAACACGCGACTTGTGAGACTTTGACTTTTTCTGGCATAGGACCAAACAATTTCATGAAGTACAAGCAGAACAAATTTGTGCAAATTGTTCGTAAAACCATTCTTACATAATGCATTGCACAATCAATGCATTTAAACAGGAATTCATTTTGCTAATGCTTCATGAATGAGATCAATTGACTTTGCAAGCACATGAACTACATTGATCGCCCATTCTCATTGTTTTCAGTACAAATGACTTACCTTGTTGTAGTAATGTAGATGTACCGTGTGCCATTGTCCATCGCTAACCCCACCAGCTACAAATGGAGTCACTGTGGTTTTAGTTTCTCCTAAACAGAAATAACAAGAAAGAGGAAAGCATTTTTTTCAGTAACTCTGCTAGTGTTAATTTTTACTTACTGCATGTATAGATAGATTGATAGATCGATAGATACACAATATGCAATACAATACAATTCCCAAATAACAAACTAAATGGCTTCAAAGCACCTTGAGTATTTTAATATGTGTGGCATTTTTCCAGTCTAGTGGACAAAATAAGTAAATCATTATCGAGGAGATAATGGCATGTCAGGACCTCCCATGACAGCACTTTCCCTCAGTCCACACAGTTAAATATTTTAGTTGTTTATATCTCTATTCAACTTAATTAATTTGAGTGATGGCTAGTAAGCTGGGATGGACCTTTGACCTCTGAGGGTTCATAATTTACCAGAATTACTGTGTTGTTTGAAGTTTCACATTCCAGGACAGTGGAGGAAATGCCTTTCACTGTCTTTATTCTCAGCTCATGTGGACGTGTGACCCTCAGTGCTGTGGTAAGACGTAACAAACATCTGCTCATACTAGGACACTGTAGGGATGAATTCTACTATCGTATTTCCTTTGGAAACAATTCTGACCTGTTAAAAAGACGGGACGTGGTATTTCACACACACTGACTAGACAGTAACTCTTGTTGATGTGTGAGATTTAACAAAACAAAGGAACAGGTAGACAGAGGAAGTGTGTTTTAATGCTCTTTGGCCACCTGCTTCCTTTGGCACAGCTGTGGATGCACAAATACGCACTAATGTTTGAGATATGACACTCAAAAACGTAGATGAATATTCAGGACTCTTGTTCAGGCTTTGTTCAGATTCAAATTGATTTTAAACAAAACAAACAAAACAAAACCAAACAAAACACAAAACAAAACCAAACCAAACCAAACCAAACCAAACAAAACAAACCAAACAAAACAAAACAAAACAAAACAAAAAAAAACAAAAAAAACCAAACCAAACCAAACAAAACAAAACAAAACAAAACAAAACAAAACAAAACCAAATATGTGAAAAAATATGTGAAGATAACCATTCATAAACAAAAAAAAATTAATTGGCTTCCTGGGAACTTTCATTGAGCAAAAACTTTGGGTGCTTTTCTTAAAAAAAAAAAACGAAATTAATTTATTTTAAATCAATTTTATATTAAAACTAAATAAACTATCTTAGAGGGAAAATTCAGAGTATTTTGAATTAAATGATGCCGTTTAACTACTTACCAGCAGAGAAGGTCAGCTGGATTTGCTCTTCAACAATTTCAATCGCAATGAAATCATGCCTTTCATTAAACCTGCCATTATAAAGCAGCAGGGCGTTTCTCTCCCTGGTAGCAAACCTATGGGGAAAAAAACAATATTGAAAACCCTCATAATTACATCATAATTAGCTTGTTCAATTCAAACCTTAATGCATAATAATTAGCTTGTTCGAATCAAAGTGTAAAGTAAGATACACAGGCTATTTCAAAGAGTAGTTTAAATAGGTTTAAACTTTTTTTTTATCAGATTTATCATATTTTCATCAAACATCCTATTTTAATGAATATTCATTTCTGATATCAAGAGCCCAGGAACATCCTAAGATCACTCACAACAAAAACATGCATGCTTGACAGAAGAATAAAAAAAGATAGGGAGTGGAGGAAAAGGAAGTGATAAAAGCTGCCAAGAGACACAGCTAGAGGTAATGACGCTGTAATGGACAGGGGAAACTGATACTCTGATGTTTGCCAACCTCTGGTATCTCAGTTGGCCCTGTGGTGAGGGCACCTGGGATTTTTGCAGGGAGAGGTGTCAGATAGCACATGGCAAAGGGGCAGACTCACAGGAAGTACGAACAAAGATGTCTCACCGCACGCGGCATCCTGTTTTTATGTTTGCCATGAGAAGAACTTGTGTGGTTGGTATGCACCAGTATCTAATTCTCTAGATCGGTTACATGTTAATTAATAAATGCTGTAATGGAAAAGTGAGGAGACGTGGTAGAAGTTAAACAGGTGTTTACCCTTAGAAAATTTTAGATTAGCTGCAGGACATTTTCCCAGGAAACAACTGCACAAGATTTGCACAAGAATCAGAATATGACACAAAATACATATAGAAATATTTCAAAATAATAAAAACTAAACTGAAACTACCAAAACTAAAGCTGGATTAAAATGTAAAATAAATGTAAGTATTAAAATTTAAATGGATTATTTTTATTATTATTTATAATACATTTTTTTAATAGATTTAAATACAAATAAAAATATTGTATTATTTTTATTAATAACATGTAATTTATGTATTATTTATTATAATGTATTTTATTTTATAAATTAAAAGTATTTTATGTATTATTATTTTCATAAGATCTTTTTAATAGTATTAAGATAATATTATTTTAATAATAACATTATTTATTATCAGATTTTTTTTTATTTTAATAGTATTAAAATAAAATTATATATTATATAAAATGTAATGGCTAGAGAGGTTAGTGCATGGATGGATGAAGTGATTGATGGAGTAACTGTAGAGGGTTTACTGACATGAAGGAGAGGGTGAAGTGGAATCTCTGCCTCAGGCCTTTGAAGGTAACGAAGGACTGGCCAGGGAAGCTGCGTGTGGTCATCTCACAATAGGGCTTCTCGTAATCGCCGTCAGGACACTGGCACAGGAAACCTCCCACCAGTAGATCCACACACCTGCCTCCATTCTTACACACACCTGGAACACAGCGACCTGACCGTGTGTTCACCTCACAACGCTCTCCTGAAAAGAAAATACATGAGAAACACTACTACAACAAACAATTTTTTCTGTTTTTATGAGTGGTGTGAAAGTTGATCGACTAGGGTATTGTTGCCAAGGTGTTGCGGTCCTTGAATATAAATCTGTAAATGGGGCAAAATTCTGTTGAATTCCAACCTCAAAATTATTTTATTCTTTTGGGTTCCCCAAAAGACCTTTCAGTAGTCACCATTTCTTAGTGTAAAGAACCTTTCGTGCATTGAGAAGATTCCATGGATGTAAAAGGTTCTTCATGGAACCATAGATGCTAGATGATAGAATCTGGAGACAAAAGTTCAAGTTGTTAAATTCTGACACACTCCACCTTATGGTTTAATAAATGGTGGCAGAATTTTCATTTTTGGCTAAACTAATTATTTGATGAAATGGACAGTTCAGGTCTGGGATGCTGATTGGTCATTCCATTAATGCTAAATCAGGTAACAAACCCACATTTCATACGTCCACAGCCATGGAACTCAATTTCACATAATAATTAGAAACTTGTTCCTTTAACACAACCTTCTAACCCAGTCACTCGAGTGGGCTTAGTTTTAGTTCCAACAGGACAAAGACTTCCAGTTCTATACCAACGTGAAGGCTTCAGAGAGAGCATTGAGCACCATGTCCTCTTTGCTTAGTGATTCCAGGCAGGCCGCTGTGCTCACTGACCCAGGCTAACCTTTGCTCATACTCTAAAGAAACAGGACCACAGCCAAGCAACAGAAAAACAATGAAAGAGCCCTGGTGGTCTGTAAGACACCTGTTATGCTCCACTAGCCTCATAACGTGACATGAGACCTGGAGTGAACTGATGATGGCTTGCTACTGGAAGATGTTGCTGGCAAAGGAGACCGTTCACATTGATACAGGTAGATGTTTGATATTTATCACAGTTCTGAGAATGTGTTAGAGGCATGTGATCAAATTAAGATTAAATTCATGAAAATCACA
Source organism: Zacco platypus (assembly GCA_038088235.1). Classification (NCBI taxonomy): domain Eukaryota; kingdom Metazoa; phylum Chordata; class Actinopteri; order Cypriniformes; family Xenocyprididae; genus Zacco; species Zacco platypus. The sequence goes on along the minus strand of CM076063.1, from coordinate 10,991,780 downwards.
TAGCTGAAAGATAAGACTTATAACTTGTGATGATACATATTCCACTGATGTAAGAGTTGTTAGACGTTGACAGTTTGTATGTTTTTGTAAGACATTTTGCATGATCATATCCTCTGGTAATTGTTTAATTTGCTCACCACAGCCAATTTTTGGACCCTGTGTGTTTGTGTATATAGTGTTTCGGGTTTGCTTTCACTTGAGATAGACACACCCATAGCACAGGACACAGAAACATGCCGATAACAATCTTTCCAAAAATCCTTCACCATGCTGACAAATGCAGGAACTGTGGAACAAACATCTGAGGTTTGCTTGGAGGACTTTACCTTGTTGAGCTTGTAATCCTGTATCTCTGATTCCAGGCCAGCTCGGTGTGCAGACCATTGTGTACCTGCCATTACCTTGACAAGATCTGGGCCCAGAGGAACTATGTCGACTGGGACACACAAAAGAGGTTCCAAAGAGGTAATGATGCAAATGTCGGTCAGATAATCCCTCATTTCGGAGGAATTACAGGGATACATTACTCTGTAATGAGAGAAACCCATGAGAGGAACTACAGAGGCCACTGTCAACACCTCTAGTTATGACCACATACTACCTGAGGGCTTGAGAGGGCAGAGGTTCGCTACTCTTTACTGTAAGTTCAGAAACCTGAGCTGAGAAACAGACAGAAGCTGTCAAAGTGAATGATCCAGTGCAGGAACTCTGAACCTCTGAACTGAAGGTCTGGATACCATTCCTGCTGTCAAACGTACACAGGATAATTCCTTCCAACAAGAACGTATCTCCAAGTTATGACAGAAGCAAAAACAATGACACTCTCATCAGTCTGAGCAACTGAGAAGACGACAATTTGCAACCAATTTGGAATCAACCATACTATAAGAAAACACCTATAATTGATATTTGTGGTGTTTCCAAATGCACAGATCACTATTAGCTCAACTATTGCTTTGATTTGGGTTAGGGATGTGAAGAAACCCCTAACCCTGAACATTAAACATCGGCAAGCAACTTTTTGACATGATACCTCAAATCATGCTGTTTGTTGAGAAGAGGTGTGGAATTACTTATCTAGACAATCAGGCTTGCAGATAAGACAGACAGACAGACAGATAGATCAGACAGAGATAGAAATAAATAGGGTTTCACCCAACCCTGAACACAACCTGAACAACTACTAGAACACCCTAGCAACTAGCCAGCAACTACCCACAACACCTTAGTATTGTGGCATGACTCAAATTTTCTTCTGAGAATATAACAAATCCAGTTAGAAAATATAACCTGACATTAATTCTTGAACACTTTATAAAATAATCTAAAAATAAGAGCAAAATTAACAGATACTGACCTGTAAAATCTTGCGGGCACTCACAAGTGTATCCCCCCTCTCGGCTGCGGCACTTCCCGTTGTTCTGACACGGGCCTGAGTAACAAAGGTCCACCTCCGTCTCACAGTAGTCTCCAGTGAAACCATCAGGACATCGACACCGTAAGCCTTTCACAGGGTGTATGGGCCTGAAAAGAACTGTGTTGGATGCCACGAAGGGAGCCGTACTATCAAACTTCAGAACGGCTACACACTTCATGTAGTTCTCGCAGGGCTCACGCAGACAGATATTATCATCAAACGGCAGGACGCGCTGAGTTGAGAATAGTGTCAACAAGGTGCGGTTAAGGTACAGCTGCTCCTGCAGCTCCTCTGATGGGAAATAACGTCCTGGAGTTCCACCAGGAAGCAGGGCCGAGAAAGTAACATTCAGAATGCTACCGCTAACATCCGTATCATTTTGGACATTGAAAACGAAGACGCCATCAGGGCTGGTGGACAGGACCGCGGCTACACCTTCTGTAAAGAGTGAGAGCAGAGGGGAGAGGAAACGCTCCTGAGACATGTTCTCCAGACGAACGGTGATGCTGTTCGTCAACATGTCATCCGTAATGATGGTCACACGTAGGGTGCAGAAGGCCGAGACTTGGTGGAGTCCATCTGGGAAGAAACAAAGGAACATTGAGGGACTCGATTAATGTTTAAACCGAAATGAATGCCATGGTGGGAGCTGGCAGTTGGTAAGCTTACATTCTTGTGAGTGAGATGAACTAAGACATGTTTGAACATGGAGCTCAATTCATGTTTCAATGTTCACATTCATAAGAACTTCTACCTTCACAGTTTTATCATCTTTATTCGCACTGTTTGAACAGCAATACAACCAGCTTCCTGTCGAGCAAAGCAATGCATCACTGGTGGTGACCTCAAAAAGTCCTCAAAAAAGTCCTCAAAAAGTTTGAAAGATTTGTTTGCGGAGGAGGTATTAATTATCAGTTGTAATTTTGTTTTTAAGGAAAAATATAAATATATTATTCTCATACTTATTTGAATACAATATGTAATGCCACAAAAATACTGCAAAAAATAAAGTGTAGTAGTATTAATAATGATATTAATTATAATAATGTTATTATAAATAAACAAATGAATGAATTGTATGATTGCTATTGTTGTTAATATTATAATTATTATTACAAGGAAATATATGAATATTTTATACTTATTTAAAAACAAGAACATTTTTATATAACATCATATATTATACAATAACGCAAAAATAAAGTATATTATTATTATATATATCATTAAAATTAATTTATAATAAATAAATATATTCTATTGTGTATTGTTGTTAATATTATTTATTTATTTTTTAGCAAAAAAAAAAACAAAAAAAAAAAACTTGCCCGACTGGGCCAGCAGAAAAAAACTCCACCTTCATTCATCCCCACTTTATCATTACCAAATAAGAGCAAAAGTGTCTAGTGTTGTTCATCTGTCCTCTGTGTCACATTTTCTCTGTACTTTTGTTTGACAGGCATTGTTCATGGTCTAGTGTATTCTCTTGTACCAATTGCGGGCTCCTAGTGTAAAGGGCCCCTATGTCATGTGAATGGAGAGAGCTATAATTGCAGGACAATGAGGACATGTTTCCACTCTGTTACACTGTCCTTTCACATACTGTCAGCTAAGCCAGACACGCAGTTGCAGACACAACAAGGAGCTCACAAAAACGCAAGGCATACACATTAAATTACATTAATTCATACTTTGCATGCACAAACACAACGTTTGAACAATTCACAGCTACTGCAATCAAAGCATATCACTACTCTCACTGGTGTGCCATTTAAACAATTAGGTTTAACAAATACCACCCTTCTTATTTCCATTATATACATATACAAATCTTACAATCATTAAAAAATGCACAATATTAGTAATCATAATCCTATCCCAGACAGTTTTCCATCTTTTTACTGTAGAAAATATTTTTGATTAATGCATTTAATTTAATTAAATTGTGTAATCCATTGACCTCTAAAAATAATAGTGTTCTGGCAAGTTTGCAATCTTGGCAGATCACAAATTTATCACATACTAACCGCAATTTTCCCACAAGTTTCTATGAGGCGAACGGCTTATGACAGGTCACATCCTGCTCCATTGTGTTCATAATACTCAATAATCCCATAAACTACTAAACTAAGTTTCTTTTAAATATGCCTTGTAAACTTCGCTAAATCATGCCTGAAATCTGATCCTTATATGAAGGCAGTGGCAGTAATGTACATGCTAAGTGGTTTCCTGTTTTTTTTGTCTTTTCTTTAATGAGGTGTGCAATAAAATCCCAACATTGTATATTACAGCCACTCTGAAATGCATTAAGTCTCTCTCTCTCTCCCTCTCTGTTGACTCTCTTACCAGTAATAGCTATACATAACAAACACTCTGGCATATAATAAAATATTACAAACACTTTACATTAGATAAAAGTACTGAAGAAAACTGATCCAAGCACTTTAAATTTGCAGACAGCACTATTGCAAAAAATGTAACGCACTTCATATATCCAGTAGTTCAATATTGCGACTCTAGAAATCTTGTGTATCATACAAAAGTAACGAAAATGTTATTGAAATCAAACCTAGTCATGACACATGCAAAACCTAGTTATTCCCAACAAACCGTTCTCAAAATTGTCCCACACATACGAAATAGGCAGGTCTGATCTTGGATCCTCTCCAGGAAAAAGCTTGTAGAAAAGTCTCTAAAATCTGTCTATACAATCAAATAGGATTCACTGTGTTAATATGAATATCATACACAAGTGTGGGTGGTCCAGAGCAGAAACTGTACCGACTGATTCCAGAGTTTATAGAACAAGAAATCAAAGCAAAAGATTGTATGTACGATCATTCGTTTAAATGGAATAACTGCTTAGATAGCGCCGTGCCAGAGGAAGTCCAGCTTCGACGAATTGCTCAAAACTGACTGAGGAGATTATGACACTAGTAAAGTAAACTACACTGAAATGTTCACAGTTTCACTTGGCAACAAACTTCTTTGCAAGAGCACTGAGCTGTGACGGTGTTTACAGCCTCTGTAAAGAGCAAGTGTCATGTTCAGTTTTCGTTTCGAACAATCTGAGAACAAAGCCAAATACACGGAGCTGCTTTGGGCACTGCGTTTTCCGAGGGAAAAGGCCAAACAGTCTGTGCAAAGATAATACTTTGTAGTTTGAATACACACTCTGAAGACATTTACTGGAGCTGATCTGCAAACGAACACAGTGGGAAGTTTAGAGGTTATCCCCTAAACGTTAAACTGTCCCGACAGCTACCTCGGTTTCCTGGATACTAACTACTATGTGGATGGGGTGAATCAGTCTAAAGGCCAATTTCAATGCACTCTTATGACAGTTTATAATAATTTGCATGAGATGGCAAGATCTTATGATATCATGAAACTTGGCACATATGAAAAGTACTACTGTTTTAATTATTACAATCATGGTCACGTATGAATGTGAATGAGATTTGAGCTACAGTGGAAGGAAAGTTTTTCAGCAAACAACTCTTAAAAGTCATATGGACTAATTTTATGGTTGATTGTATGGTAAAGACCAACGTGAATATTCTTCTAAACAGAAGAAAGGAAGCCATACAGGTTTGGATTGGCATGAAGTTGAGTTAATAATGACAGAATTGTCATATCTGGATGATCTAATGCTTTAAATATGGAGTGTCATGGGGTGAGAATACAAAACACATCAGACTTAATTGTCTCTTTTCAGTCATCTGTCCTACAAAGCTTCTCAAAAAGCATGTGGGAACATTCAGTTGGACAGCTGATTGGCAGTTGGCTGGTAACAGTTGCAGGGACTGACAAAAAACTACTTCCAAAGCATCAGTTATCCAACGCCAAGACACATGTCCTGCTTCTGCAGTGGCCACAGCAACATCACGGCTGATGGTTGACCTAAATATTTGCAAAGACGAGCCAACTGGTTCCCGTCGCACAATAGTCGCAGCTGAGAGAGGGGCTACTGAGCGCACAAGCCAATGAGGGCAGAGCTGTGTCCCCTTTGAAAATTCATTCAAGTTTTTGAGAGGACTTCAAATATGTAAGTCAATTTCCACCACATAAGAAAAAAAAATTCTGCTGTGGTGAATCATAATTATGAGATAAAGTCAAATTATGACATAAGTCATAATTATGAGATAAAAGGACAAGGTTATGAGATATTAAGTCATAATTTTAAAAAAAACAGAGTCAGAATTGTAACATAAAAAGTCAAAATTATGATTAGAAAAGCAAAAAGTAATGATAAAAAGCACAAACTGAAATAATTATGACAAAAAGTTGAAATTCTGAACCAAAGTAGTTGAAATTATGAGATAATAAATCATAATTGAGATAAAAGTTGAAATTATGACATACCAAGCTATGATTATGATATAAAAAGTCAAAATTATGACATATTAATTCAGAATTATACTATTAAAAGTCAAAATTACAAATTGAGATAATTATGACAGTTGAAATTATCACAAGAGTAAGACATACTGTAAACATACTGTATTGTAAAATGAAATTGTAACAAATATGAAATATACAATTAAATATCCAATATCAACTGATAACAACAAATAAAAATATATATTAAAAATATATGATAACTGATATGGTCCCATGGATATATTCGTATTCATATATATTCATCATTTATCCTATACATTTGTTCGTTTTTACAGAAAATATTTTTTTCTGTGGTCATTGACGACAGCATGCCACATTAACGCTGCCCTCACGTCCTCTCGGGATTATCGTAATTATGATTTTCCTATGTAAAAACTGCATATGAACGTCCTCCCACTTCCAAACTTGAATGTGATGAGCTCGTAATCACGACTTCAGAAGTGGACATTATCAAATTTACATGAGGGCAGCATTTTACATATTGCTCAAAACATGTTTTGTTTGTTTCTTGCTTGTTCAACACATCTATCCTCCTTTCAAGCCCTGCATTCCTTCTTAAGGCCTATTAAAAGCTTTCACCCTGGCATGGCTTGTGTGGAATGTGGTAAGTTGCACTTTGAGAAGTTAATGAACAAAGCTTCTTTCTAGAGAGTGCATGGTCTAAGTGCTTGATAATGGAGACCACACCTCGTCCAGCCTCCCTCATGAATCTGTCGTGATTCTTGTTAACATCATTGGTGGCAGGTCTGCTTTGATCCCTTCAAGAACATACATAAAACAGAGGGGAGCACAGTGAAGTGGAACCCTGCAAGGTGTGGATTTTATGGGTAGAACTGTCAATGTTGCCCAAGGCCAAGACACACATGAAGGTGCTTCTACTTGGTTATGCCTTAGTATCTATTAGAGGTCTTTGCGGACTGAAGCACTTATATAAAATATTAATACATTAAAGGCTTTAAAAGCCTTTATTTAAAAATGCAGCAAAATGCAGATGCCACCAAATACTGCAAACCTGGAAGCTTCCGCCTTGATTACTTTGCATTAGATGAGCATCATCCAAAGACCATCCAAAAACTAGATTGTTTGAGTTTGATTTAAAACTTCGAGGAATAGTTCACCTAAAATAAAAGTTGTCATCATTTACTTATACTTTAATGTCATTCCAAGCTCATTTTCATTCTTCTGTGAACAAAATGGCAAGTCTTCTGAAGTTGTACACCGACCAAAATATTATAGGAGCAACAGGTTCTTACATTTTCATAAAGGTAATGTGACATGCCGAAATTGAATATTTCAAAGCAGTATGAGAATTGAAAACTATAGTAGAGGGAAAAATTTTCACTGAAGAATGGTTATCGTATGACTTCTCAAGATCTTGAAATATTGGATATAGACGACCAGTTTGGGGATGGTAAGTATATGATTCATTGTTTCTAAAAGAAGTCTTATATGCGCACCAAGGCTGCAAAAAGGCACTGAAAAAACAATACAGTAATATTGTGAAATAATATTTACAATATACATAACTGTTTTCTGTTTCAATATATATTTTACATGATATGTGATATCAGAAATCAATATCCTGATATGGTGCTCCGGAAATATTTCATATTATTATCAATATTGAAAACAGCTGCGTTGCTTAATATTTTTGTGGCAACTATGATACACTGTTTTGCAGGATTCTTTGATAAAATAAAAAGTTCCAAAGAACAACATTTATTTGAAATAGAAATCTTTTGTAACAATGTTAAGGTCTTTACTGTTACTTTTAATCATTTTAATGTATCCTTGCTGAATAAACTGATTCATTTCCTATTATAACAGAACCAGATCCTGGTCTTGTATGTAAAAGTGCAGCTTCTACGTTCTGCTGAACTTCTCCTTTTGAACTCCACAAAAAAGAAAAGGTCACATGGGTTTGGAACATGAGGGTGAGCAAATGATGACAGACATTTCATTTTTGAGTTAGCAACTTTAAAACTTTGATTTGGGAGAACTGTAATAGCTGTATAAAATTCTTCAGCTTAAACAAAGTATTTGCATCGATTGCATCATCGTTTCATTTCATTGTTAAGGAAGGAATTCATTGCAAAGCCTTAGCGTTAGAGAAGATAATGCCCCGTTTGCCCTTTGTACTCATGCAGTCCAATGAAAAACCTCCATACACCATTCCTGACTCTTTGTCAAATAGTCTTTGGTGTCCAATGGCAACAGCTTGTGACTGGAAATTAAGAACAGCACTTGAAGAACAGTGTTCCTAAGCTCTATTTATGAGTAACAGAAACACTGCAATCATTACCATGCATTGTCTTTTGATATAAAAAAATCTACTTTGTGCAAGTGATGCGATCGGGAATATTGTTTTACTGTCACGCAGGTAGACCAGTCACAACATACTGTGCCTGACTGACAAGTTTTGTTCAGTTGCTGTTCTGATCCATGTCTGATCTCTGCTCTTTCACCAGACAGACACCAAGTGAGTGCAAAAAACTCTCTTCTTTCAGCTGTGTTCTTCCTTAAGGTCTCAACACACAAACAGCTTTGTCTACACTGACAGAAATCTGCATGTGGACAATGCCTGCCTCCTCCTCGAATTTAAGAAGCCCCCCCACATTTCACCCCTTACCCTCCTCCTCACCCCACTTCACAAAAGGGGCCCGTGCTTCAACCCCCAGCTTGGCGCAAAACGCTTAAGATCTCCACAATGCTCCCCCATTCTCCATAGCAACAACAACCGAGAGCCAGAGCTTTTCAAAACTCTTTTTCCCAGACTTCCTTCAGAGGACATCCATGAGGGAACCCAATGGGATGCTTCGTTCCATTACCCGAGGATTTGGAAGGAGATCAGCTTGCTTAGCACAAGTAACCCGGTTGAAAAGATCAGCAAATGAGGTGTTTTGGATGTTGGGCCTCACCAGGATTCCAGCAAGACTTTCTTGGGATTTCTGTTGTGGTAAAGCTATCAATTCCTTCCGAATCAACCAAACATTTCTGAAAGGAATTGACAAATGCCCAAATTTGAATTGTGGAAGGAAAATTTCCTCTCAGTTCTTTAGAAACATATGGCCTCATATTCAGTTTTTTTATCCAAGACGTTCTTGGTCTTTCTGGTATAATGAAGCTGGAATGTTTTGCTGCACCACCAAGAGCAGCACTAGCCTACATAACCCAGCCTGGACCTGCAAGGAAATTCATGCTGGTCTAAGCTGGTCTATCTAGCACTAAAAGTGACCAAACCAACAGCTTGATCCCTGCTTTTCTCTGAAAGGTTCACAAATTCCCTGCATGGTTTAGATGCTCCGAAACACTGATATGAGATAAAGATTCCATAGATAAGATGATTTAGAATGTGCCGAAATAAGGATAAAGACATATGAACTGCCATTAACGGAAGAAATGTGTGCACCACACGCTTTGCATCAGCCGCTGCGTGAGATTTCACTTGGGGAGGGGGGATGTAATACATCAAAGTTTCAAAAGATAAAGATGAAGAGATCAAAGATTATGAGAAGTGCCCTACCTTTAAAATAAAACTGTAGATCAAAAGTTGGCAAGAGAATTAACCACAGATGGTCCTTTCGTGGCAGCTCACTCACTCGAATTAGATATCGAATAATCACTCAAATTCCGAAAGCCCTCTAGATAAGGCTTATGAAGATAACTTGATGCACTGTTATGAATGGAATGCACTGCTGGGGTTGAGTCAAGTTTATTGACTGAACGTAAAACGATGCAAAATAACTAACACTAGAGAGGAGGCGTTATGCTGGGAATGAGAAGAACCACCGAGTCTACATGAATCCAGATGCTGCAATGATTCATATACATCAAATACTGATTTTAAAAACGTTAGTGTACTTGCTTAAAACTGCATTCATATTAACATAGTGAACAATTTCAGGGAATAAAAGAATAACCTTAGATTTGTCAAATAAGCACAGTACTTCATGTGTATCCAACATCTTTCTCTCTCGCACTCTCTCTCAAAAACAAACAAACAAAAAACATTCATTTTCCAGCATTAAAGGAAAAGCTTGAATGGTAATGATTGACTGGTTTAAAAGCTTTGTGGATGCCAAGTGGAAGGAAACTCAGAGAGATTAACATGATAATGCTTTCAATTTATTTCTCTCTCTCTCTCTCTCTCTCTCTCTCTCTCTCTCTCTCTCTCTCTCTCTCTCTCTCTCTCTCTCTCTCTCTCTCTTATTATTATTATTTTTTTTTGCACATTTAATAGTCAATTTATTCCAAATTAACCCAAATTTTAAAATTGCCCGATTTTGTGGAAGGAAACTTTCTTGCCATTTCTTTACAAACATATCGCCTCATATTCTGTTTTTTCCAGAATGTACTAAATGGAATTGCAATCAATGCGATACTAATTTGAAGCATTTTAAAAAATAATTTATTTATAATTTTTATATGTATCTAATAAAATATCTGTAATGTATAAAATGTATATAAAAAAGTTAAAAAAGTATATGCATGATGAACAAATGCAGGATTTAATCGATCAAAAGCAGCTTTGAGTAATATTTGTTCTCCCTTCACTGTCACTGTGTACTAGGAAGTTACTTGTCTGCCCCCTAAGCAGCGGCACATGGCATTTCTCAGAATCAAATTAAGTGCGCTGTGTCACTGGAACTACATGTTAAAGGGGCATCTCTACTAACTGGCTGATCCTGATCCTCTATAAGCTGTGACAACAATCAAACAGAAGTACTCAAAACAACACAAAACAAAGTTGTACCCAGCCTAGACAGGAGTTTTAAAAGGCTCTTCAATTAATCCCCCAACATTTTCTTGTCAAATGTGACATTTTATACGAGACAAACAAGTTATATCACTGAGAATCTATGAAAAGCAATCACTCCATGGACATCAGTTCTAATCCCGAAATCACGTGATATCTTGTTGGGACATGCAACATGGTTTTCAGTTTATGGATGGATTTCAGTTATTTTACCTTTTTTTGTTTTGTTTTGTTTCATTTTACTTAATTTTATCTTCGGGCATGTTATAGCCTGGAGGAGCAGAATGTGAATAAAGACTTAAAATCATAAGTCAAGTCAAAACCTCCTTTGACACGTAATCAGTCACTGTCTAATAGGCAAGACATTCTGTAAGCTTTGGCTCCTGGGAAAATGTACATGAAATGAACAAACCTGACAGGTAAGAATGACATTTGATTTCTACAAGATTCAAAGGGAGAAGGGTTCACTAACTTTTATTCATGTTAGTGCATGATATCTGTTAGTGGGAATATGTTCAAGGATGGATCAGAGGAATGTGCGGGAAGATCAACAACAGCTAATTTAAAAATTGTTGGAGTACCAATTTAGAAACAATTACTTCTCGCTATCAAACCACAGTTGCTGTACTGAATTAAAAGAGACTTTTAAAGAGTGAGTGTGGCCCAGGTACATCAGTTTAAAAAAAAGAGAGAGAGAATATGAGTCCTTAATGTGTTATGCAGCATGACCATGGAAAAATTTTAATAAAATAAGACAATAAAGTTAAATTATTATATTTGAACTCAAATTATGAATTATAAAGTTGCGATTGTGGTAGATACTGGGAGAAATAAAGTTTGATTATGAGGTAATGTTGCAAGTATCTTTTTTGACAGGCTTCACAAACAACCTCATATTCACTTAATAATATATTGCAAACAAGAAACTTATCAATGGACGGCCAATTAAGAATTGCTGCAAATAATGAAACATGATAATATTTGTTATGGATCTGCTTACTATAAGGAATGCCAACAAATATTGTTGAACATAAGCAGAGACACAGTAAGACTGTGAAAATAATTCACATATTCAGGGACTGAGAACCCCCCAGAATAGAAAAGCACACAAGGAGGCAGATCACTGTCACTAGGAGCATCAAAGAAAACCAATTAACTTGGCGTGAAAAGAATAAAGCTTGCACAAATCCACTTCTACTATGACAAGGCAATTTGCAAAGCAGATTTTGAAAGTCACTCAAACCTCTGCGCACAATGCTTCGCCACATAATGCTTTTAACTTTTCAAAACAAAAATTGTACCCAAATAATGTGGTATCACGCATAGTGAGTCTCACCTGAAACCGTTACCCTCATTGTGGCGTCAAGTGGCCTGTTGTTATCCAACTCCTTGCTCAGCTTTAACTCCCCAGTGTCTTGATTGAGAATCAGCAGTTCATTTCCCTCTACAAATGTGTAGAGGAGCTTGTCAGACACATCTGGATCACGAGCAGGCACCTTCCCAATAACTCCTGTGGGAAAGCTGCTGGACTTATTGGTAATGTAGTTGTTGAAAATAATCTCAAAATCCTGTAGAACGGGGTCATTGTCATTGACATCTACTAGAACGACGTGTACAGTGGCCCGACTGACAAGTGGTGCGGAAGTGGCCTGGACCACTATTACGTACTCCATCTTGGTCTCGTAGTCTAGGTCAGTAAGGGCAATTAGATCTCCGCTGAAGATGTCAAGCTGGAAGACCTCAGGAATATTGCCCTCAACAATCTGGTAGAGGATCTGGGCATTGGTACCTTCATCTGGATCTGTGGCACTTACACGGGCTAGAGTGGAGCCTACAGCACTGTTTTCCTCTACATATATATACAACTCGTCCTTCTCAAACACAGGGGCATTGTCATTTATGTCCAACACGGTGACATGAACGTCTACTGCTGCTTTGAGAGGGGGCACTCCTTTGTCCACTGCAAACGCCTTGAGGTTATACACTGCAACGTTTTCCCTGTCAAGCTTGCGGGCCGTTCTGATGATCCCAGAGTAAGGCTCAATAAAAAAGTCCCCCTCGCCATCATCCCCGCCCTGGAAGGTGTAGCTCAGTCGACCATTAGATCCTGAGTCTCTGTCTGAAGCGGATACCTGGAGTACACTAGTGTATACCGCTGCATCCTCGAACACTGTTCCCTGGTAAATATCCCGGAGGAACTGGGGTACATTGTCATTGGCATCAAGAATGATAATCTCAACGTGGGTGGTGTCTGATTTCTGGGGAATGCCGTTGTCTCGGGCAATGATGGCAAGCGTGTAGGAGGCCTGATCTTCGTAGTCGATCTCAATCTGAGTCGTGATGGCACCGGTGTCAGGATCAATCTTGAACTGTGGCACATTGTCCTCCATTACATAAGTGATACGGGCGTTTTCACCAGTATCCTCATCTGTGGCACTGATGAGCACAACAGTTGAGCCTACGGGCCGGTCCTCGCTTACTAAAACCTGGTAGTTAGCACTTTGAAATACTGGTCGATGGGTGTTGGCATCAGTCACATTAATGAAGACTTGAGCAGTGTCATGGCGTGTACCATCTGAAGCAGTGATTGTTAGGAGATACTGCCTTTCTTGCTTGTAGTCCAGAGGTAGTGCTAAAGTAATTAGTCCCCCGCCACTCTGGCTGGTAATAGCGAACCTGTTCCGTGTGTTCCCACTAGATATTTGGTATGTTACCGCACTGTTTACATCCCTGTCTACAGCTGTGACGCTAAGCACACTGGTGCCCACAGTTGCATCCTCATTGACCTTTAGGTTATACAAGTGCTGCGTGAAGGTGGGGACATTGTCATTTACATCTAGTACAGTGACACTTACACTGGCTGAAGATGACATTGTAGGAATCCCACAGTCTCTGGCCTCAACACCAAAACTGTAAAACTCTGTAGTTTCCCTATCCAACTCGGCACTAACCGTAATCCATCCAGTGCTGTTATTGATGGTGAATGGAAAACCAGGTGATGTGTCAGTCAGCTTGTATTCCAAATGAGCATTGTCACCTGAATCAGCATCGATAGCTTGAATGTGTATCACCGAGTAACCAACAGGAACATTTTCTAACACTGAGGCTTGAAAGGGTGTGCTGACAAACATGGGGGCGTTATCGTTAACATCCACCACTTGAATTACAACCATACCTGTGCCATTGATAAGAGGTGGTCGCCCTCCATCTCGTGCTTTCACTCGCAGTGTGTACTCTCTTATCATCTCATAATCTAGAGGGCTGATAACATCAATGACACCTGTAGGGGAGTGTATGTAAAACTGGCCCTTTATATTCCCATTTATGATGCTGTAATGCACTTTCGCATTATTCCCAGCATCTTTATCTGTAGCCTTCACCACAGCTACTTGTGAATTCATGGCTATGTTTTCAGATACTTGAACTATATATCTCTTCTCACTAAACTGAGGGTAGTTATCATTCTCATCCTCTATGAAGATGTGCACTGTGGCTGTGGCGGTACGTGGACCAGGCTCTCTTCCCTGGTCGTTGGCTTCAACAATAATCCTGTACTGAGATTGAACTTCTCTGTCTGGTCTGACTCTGGTTTTTACCAACCCATTCCTTGGATCGATTTCAAAGCAAGTGTTTACCTCATCATTATTCACAATCTTATAAATCATATTGGCATTAGAAGGGGCATCGCCATCAGTAGCCCTAATAGTCATCACTTCAAAACCTACTTCAACATTTTCTCGAATACTAACCCTATACTCATTTTGTTCAAAAACTGGCGAGTGGTCGTTGGTATCGCTGACTGTGATCGTGAGGTATGCGATAGCTGATCTTTTAGGGGTTCCCCTATCAGTAGCAGTAACTTTGAACACATGAGTGTCTTTAACTTCCCTGTCTAAAGGTTGTAGAGTAGTTATACCACCCGTCTCCGGGTTTATTTGAAATAAATTGTTAGATCTGCTGTCAAAAATAGCTTCCATATCGTATTCAACAACACCAGCTTCTCCGTCATCGGCGTCGAAGGCTTTGAGGGTAATGACGCGCGTTCCCGAGGGCTCGTTTTCGGGCACTGATACCTGGTAGTTTGGCAGTTGAAACTGAGGAGCAGAGTTCACGTTTCTTTTTTGACGTTGAAATTCACCTCCAGTGTGCTTTCTGCTTAAACGTAACTTAACATTGACAAATAAAGAGCCATTCAGTGTGTTAGGCATTAAACAAAGCAAATTCGCTTCATCTCGCAGCTTCTGAGGTAAACAGAGGTGCGCGCTCGTGAGGGAAACAGCTCTCCGCTGGTCTCTCTCCACACACCGACCACGAAACATTTGGGAATTCCTCATGGATACAGGTAAACGTTCGTAGATGTTTATGGGTAAGGAGTCCAAAGAAAAACATGTCTCATACCCAGTCAGGAGATACATATAGGCATCTGGATTAAGATTTTTTCTTTTGTATTTGTTGAAGCAGTTCTGCCCATGAACGAATGTATTGAAATGAAGCAGAATGAAGTTTTCAGTAAGCAGCGATTTAATCCGCAAATACAGTGGCACCGGATTTCTCGGTAAACGAGTGCAGTCAACTTTACGCGCAAGTGATACCAGCCCATCACTTCTCCTGATTTTTAGAAAGTGCCGTAAAGACTTATCTGTGAGACTTCTGTCGATTATGTACGTCCAGTCTGCTCCGATTGATACATTTACCAGTATTGCACCAGGCTGGAGGGCTTCCGACAGATGTAAATCCAAGCATCCAAACGGTGGGAGATGAATAAGTAATCCAAAGCACATCCATATCACTGGTAATTCCATGGCTCACGCGCATCTCATTGGGAAAATTAGTCCAAACGACCCTCTGCAGTTTGCAAAATTCCAACCATTCCTGTAGGCTAACGTGAAAGCGCACATTGGGTCAAGGCATGTTTCTGTGTGCAGAGCACAGGGACCAGAGAGCCGCACTGATAAGTTTTAATGAGTAAGATGGCTCTTCTCCCTCCCCTCCCACAACTTGCATGGACTTACTCATGCATTGTGATTTTGAAATATCCAATGAGATCAACCGAATAGCTTACATTCTTGGCTATTAAAGTTTTCAACTTAAATGAAAACCATTAAACGTTTAATCAATACAATTTTCACGGTGTATTTTTTTCCTGTTAATGTAAAGGATTATTATAATGCATTGCTAAATACGAAACACAAAAATGAAGTTATTGTATGTACATTTTTCTGGTTCGAAAATAAGAAATGCATTATTCTTTAATTTCATATTAATTTAAAAAGTCAGGTGTAGCCCTTGCTTTGTTCATTCAATTTACGACTTTTTTTCAACGACCATCATTATAAACATAAAACATGTATTCTCAATTAAATATATGTATTACTCAATTAAATTATCTGATTTGAAAAAAAAAGTGCTGAAATACCTTGTCTCTCCTGGGGAAATAGATTTCATGTTCCGCTCTTCTTTCTCATTCCACAATATAAAACTGCATGAAATGGAATTTAATTTACATATATCCAAAGATAAGTGTTTGGTATGATAGTGGAGATCTAGGGCAGATCTTGGTTGAGTACGCCCTCTTGTGGAGAAGTTATGAAGAAGTTATACTGAGGTTATTTAGTACATCTTTTGGTTTGAATACAGCAGCCACAAAATGTATTTGCCACATCTAAAATTACTATATATATATATATATATATATATACATATATATATATATATATATATATATATATATATATATATATATATATATATATACGTACACACACACAAAGACAATTGTTGTAAAGAAAAATAGCACAAGTACACTTTAAGCAAAACATTGCACAAAAGCATTTTATGTCTTAAAATACAAAACAATAGATCTAAACAAAAGACTGTCCATTTAAATGAAAAGAATCAGAAGTCATACTGCTTGTCAATTGTTAGTGGAAGATGTCCATACCAGTGGTTACTCTTGAGAGGAACTTGATGCTAAATAACTTTGGGACAAGCAAGGAATAAATAAATAATAATAATAAAAAAAAAGGTCCAGAAAAATTTAGTGTGGCTGACTTTAGTGGGACACTTGTAACACATCCAGGCTGAAAGGAACAGAGGTATAGAATACTTTGATCATTAAAAAAAAACAATCTTTAAGTATTAAGGCCCATTCACACCAAGAATGATAACTATAATGATAACTATATTAGAATCCACATTAATGCATGATAATGTTTATGATTGGCTGTCAATGGTTTTATAGTTCATCAGCTGGAAAAAAAAAAAAGTCGTTCAGAAAATGATTCCTGAATGATATCATTACACTTCCCTATTTTCATAGAATTAGAACAATTAAAACTTTATCATCCTTAGGGTGAACGGCTTTTAGTTTGAATAAAAAAAATAAACAGACTTTTCACAAATGCGATTTTCTCTCAGTGTAACTAGTAGCATGTTCGCTAAACACTCACGAACAATATAATTCTTTACATACTGCTGATTTTTTAATAAATATTGACTTACAAATCCAAAATTATAATTGTTAAAGGGATAGTTCAAAAACAATTCAGTTAAAATATCTTCCAAATATCTTAATTCATGTTCCACAGAAGGAAGTCAGTGACACAGGTTTGGAATGACACGAGGGTGAGTAAATGATGACAATTTTCATTTTTGGTTGAACTATCCCTTTGACTTTAGCTATAACTAGCTTCAATTGTTGTGCCCAAAAGTGATGAAATCTAATTAATATTCGGGTGTTCAAGTTTTATTTATTGCAGTTGCTAGGTACAACATTGTGTAAATGTTTCAAACTAAACTGATAAATTCTTCCATCCAAAAACATAGCCCCCCCCCCCCCCAAAAAAGTGCCAGCAATGGGGATGGTTATATCAGAAAACAAACAGCCCATACAGCTTGGTCAACCATATCCAGTCGAAAATGACACTATCTATACTCTAAACTGTCTGACAGAGCCAATACAGGCAGGATGCTACTGGTAATACGGTCTATATCGTGACTGCTCATGGTGGTGAGGCATCTGTCCCTGTGGTGGTGGCCCTTGCATACGGGGTGGATGGGGTCCACGTGGATTGGGCCACATCCCCGGGCTCATGCCACCTGGTTGAGTAAAAGGTGGGCTAAGAGTGCCTTGGTCCTGTGGCATTGAGTTTGGGTTGTAGTGATGTGGAGGAGGGGCATTGACCGGGGGAATCGGACCTGGTGGAGGGTGATTCATGTAAGGTGGCATCTGACTGATGATGTGTCCAGGTGGAGGGGGTGTTGACATGGGAGGTGCCTGGTTGTAAACCATGTGAGGTGTGGCTGAGCCTTGCGGCGGGTGCTGCATGGGGATGCTGAGAGGGGGCGGTGGGGGTGGCGGAGGTCTGTAATGTGGTTGTTGTGGTGGAGGCATTATGTGATGCGGGTGGGACACCACTGGTTGGCTGGAGTAGTCACCAGGGTGATGGTGTGGGGGCAAGCCGGGAGGTGTCTGTGGGTGGGGCTCACGTGGAGAGGGGCCCAAGCTCCCCGAATCATCTTGAATGGGCACTGTGATGAGGTTGCTATGCTTCCGTGTAGACACCGTGGCAATCCGGAAGGTCTCCGGGGGGAGGTTGC
The DNA here is from genome assembly GCA_038088235.1 of Zacco platypus. Taxonomy (NCBI): domain Eukaryota; kingdom Metazoa; phylum Chordata; class Actinopteri; order Cypriniformes; family Xenocyprididae; genus Zacco; species Zacco platypus. The sequence continues at coordinate 10,973,604 of CM076063.1, read as the reverse complement.
GCGGGGAAGGCCCCAGATCGGAGGGCGAGGATGGAGGTGGATGGTTGTAGGTATCGTGGCCTTGCAGTGGGGAAGGAATGAGAGGGTGCGATTTAGACAGGTGGGGAGGAGGTGGCAACCTGAAGCGGTCTGGTGGGTCAGAGGCCTGCGTCGGGTGTGGCAGATCTGGACGAGAGCTTCCAGCCTTGCTGGCCCTTATGTGGCGATGGTTGATGTGGGCTTGAAGGTCTCGCTGCGAGAGGTAGGTGCGTTTGCAGCCCTGCACGATGTTACACATGAAGAGGGAGCCACGCTGGCACTGCTCGATGCGCTGGACAGGGTCTGTGCAGCTGTACAGGGACAAACTGAACTTAGGATTTAGTAGGGGAAGTGGACTCACATACATATAAACTATTACTCCCATTTACATTTATATCAAGAATGAACAAATTCATATTGCCCTCCAAAAGTTTTGAAACATCCTACGCAAAGTTTTGGACAATATCAACATAAATCCTTATTATTTATTGCCATAATTATTATAAGACCAGCAATAATGGCTTTCTTTTTGATTTTATAATGATGTTAATATATACAGGTCCTAGTCACACTGTGATGCCTGATTACTGGAATAAATTTGTCCCGTTTATTTTATTTTTTTATTGGGTCAGCACATGTACAGTATATAGCTTTACTGATTGATGGAGAATTAAGAATAGTACACAACAGACCAAATAAAACAATTTAGAAATGCTATTGATATTTTAGCATGTTCTCATTCACTGATTTTTGTTCCATCACAAAAAAAGATTTATGCTGATATTGTCCAAAACTCTATTATTAGTAATTTAACACTGAAATCACAGTTTGGAAAAATATCAGAAATGACATCTTCCATGGAAATTTGATCTAAAAATGTCTTATATACATAACACATAATAACTTTTCTATAATCCAGTGAATTAAAACAAAATATATGTACCTTGTAAAATGTAAAATGGAAACTGATGGTCGCAACCAAAACTAACATTAGTCAACTAATACATTAGATGTCTGGCATCAGTACAAAAACAGCTGCTTTACGTTATGTAACAGACGGTGTAAACTAGACTGGATGAGCCACACTTGATTTCTCATGACACTGGTCTGTTCTGTTCATTCAGTTTTTCTTTGACTGCCTTGTGAATTGACGCCCCAAAGGCACAGTTGCCACCTTGTGGATAAAACTAGTTACTGCAAAAAAAATTAAATGTGCATATGTGTGACTTCGCATGGTTACAAAAATCTGGCAGTCAGCGTACAGAACATGCGTTATCTTCTGATGACGAAAGTCGCGGATTATGATATATTAATAATATAAATTCAACTGTCCATCACTTTACAGTCTCTAAGGAAAAAAACCCTGCTGAATAAGTCTGGTTTTCCCATTTTTTTCCCCATCTGTCCACTCTATAGAAATAGGTACTCCTTATAGCATAACTCCCAAAACAACACTGGACGTTTAAGAAAAGCAAGTGCATCTGAGCCACATAAAGTCAGCTCACATGCTCCAACTCCTCCAGATGTTACCAAGGTAACAGAACATACTAAATTTTCCTGATTTGCTTGCACCTCACAGGCAACATTTAGAGGAACACTACCTCCAAGCTTTATATATCAGGAATGGACACTGTGTTTTTAAAAACATCACTTGAACCTCAAACACACGAAGAACAAAATACAATCCACTTAAACAAACTGTTGTAGAGAAACTCACCCAGGGCACAGCTTGTCACATTTCTTCTCGTAGTGCACTGCACAATCATAGCAGAAAACATGCTTACAGGGAATCTGGAAGAAAAATAAACGTGTCAGAACGATATCTCCACCAGTATAAAGAATGTTTTAGGGACTTTAACATCTTTCTTACCATTCGCCCATAGATCTTTATGGGTAGGCCACATTTGTCACAAAAATGAACTGAAGTGTCATCTTTTACTCCTACCAAGTTGAGCTGAGGAAATAAGCAATCACTCACTTATATTGAATTTTGTTAAATATTAAAATATTGTATGAAATATTTTCTTCATTACAAAAGTATTGTTAAAAAAAATGTAATCTAATCTGTTGAAAATAATTGATTAGAAATGTATAACCTTATAATCCCAGAAGATTGGCTGAGGGAATCTGCGCTGGTTTCCGTAAGCATCTCCAGATTTACACTCAAATCTTTCCTCTTGGTTATAGATGAAAGGCTCTGAAGATCACAGTTATGTTTATAAATAAAGAAAAACAAAAATCTATTTATAAAGGAGTCAGCCTTACGGTTTTATTCAGAAAAAAATCTGATTTATTGGTGCATCCAACTCAAATCCACAAAGTTGTTTATAGAACAAATAGCAAAAAACACACAAACAGGGATGCACTGCTATTAAAATTCAGTCTGATGCGAAAAACCGATAATTATTTTCATGTTATGGCTAATAACTGACAAAAGACCGGTATTAAAATTCTATATTATATATATATATATATATATATATATATATATATATATATATATATATATATATATATGTATATATATATAGACTTTATAATATAATATAGTTTGATTTTAATTTAGATGTAATAAATTTGATTGGGTTATAGGGTATAATATATTTTAAATGTCATCGTATATTAAATAATTGTAGTTAACGTATATATATATATATATATATATATATATATATATATATATATATATATATATACACACAAATTACAAACAAAACATTAAAAACTAAAATAAAAAATGATTTTAAATGCTACAAGTGAATTTAGGCATCACAACATTATAATGTAGAGCACAAAAAATGGATATTCGTTTTGAGATTGGCTCAATATTGCATTTAACAGTGTTATTAAATTACAGGTGTTTTTAAACAAAGCATTAGACAGCAAAGGTAATATAAATGTCACATGAGAAATGAACATGCATAAATAACGGCTGATACAGATATGAAGGCCAGCCAATGTAAATATTTATAGATATTTAAAATACTGTCTAAAAACAGATTATATCACTTGCACAATGGCGGTCAGTCCTCAAGATCAGATTTGGAAACACATCAGATATAGTGTAGTGTGAACACGGTGACAACACACTATTTTGCAACCACTAAGACCAACCTTCTTTTGAGGGCAGTCTGGTGGTGGGACGCTGAGGTCGGGTGGGCGGCTTGCCTCTTACCGTCTGTTTAGACAATAACTTGATTGGGATCTGTCTGCGAACATCAAGACCTCCGAGGGATCCCGTCCCATCAGTTCCTTGAAGGTCATTATCTGAGGAAACATACATAAGACATTGTTAATAAGCAATCCACACTAACTAAAACTGATACATTATACATATATATATGTTTATAATTAAAACTTAATATTCATAAAAAGAGGAAATGGGCATATTTACTCAAACAGACAAAACAGTAATGCAACAAACATTAGCATAATCCAATTTATGAAATTAAGGATTACAGACCAAACAGTGCTCAATAAAAAGAGGACAGGAAACTAAGTTTTATACTGTAAACAAACCTAGTATGAGCTGTGACTTAAACAGGAGGAGCAGAGAGTTACTATAACGCTTATCCACATCTTTACATAGTAACTAATCAGTATAACAGTGTTTATATAGATATTTGGGAGACCAATGTGAATGTCTGCTGCGTTTATTTGAATCTGTCACTTGCTGGTCGCGCGCAGCACTAGTTGGTCATGTCAGAGGCTAGCTTGATACACCTAATAATGCGTTTGCTGCCAATACAGAGCAACGTATAAATAGCAGCAGGACTCGCTGCTTTACTGGCAGGTGGTCACCTTTCACTCGGAAGCATTTTGGGGCATTTAAAACGTAACGCTGCAGTAAAATACTTCTTTACATTAGCTTGTAGCTCACCATTTTGGTCCATGACTTGACGCTGTGCATACTGCGATGATGAAGTGATGGGAGTGGCTTCGTGTGGTTTGGAGTTCAAAGATGCGCAAAATTTACGCATATGTAAGTGTTTTTTTTCGTTATACAGCGATTTAAATTGCGTTTTACCTGTGCAACCACCAAAAGCAAAACAACTCAGAATTAAACACATTAGTATTGTTTTATATAGGATATAGACAAACAAAAACACTGCAACATACACAAATAAACATATAAATACCACAATCTACGTTAACTACAATTATTTAATGTACGATGACATTTAAAATATATACCCTATAACCCAATCAAACTATATTATATTATAAAGTTCATGATTTTGACACCATATTGAAACATAAAAGTGACATATATATGGTCTCAGATAACAAACATATGTCCACAATGGTGGACAAAAAATAACATCACAAACGCAGCTTGTTTGCTTGTGGCTCAGCTTGTTTTGTTGAATGTGAGTAAATAGCTTCCAATGCCAGGTAACTGTATTTTAGCAGAACAAATTGTCCAGTCCGGCATGAAAAAAAAAAAAAATTAGTCTATTCTTGGTATGCAACCTTCCATCTCGATCATTTCTGGCCAGTTTTCATACTTATTAGTTTCCCTGTCATTCTTCATGTGCTGAAAAAGGGATAGATATATATTATTGAAGTATTTTTAAATTTAAGCACATAAATGAATTTGTGAATGGTGTTACCTCCTCAAAAGAGACTTGGTTTATGGTTTTCTTCCCTCCCACAAAGAGCCAGTTATCTCTGAATTTGATTTGGGAAATATATGAACTGCCAAGCTCTGCAAAAAGTGCCCTTGCTTCATCATTAAGTCTATAATAAAGGAATCATACAAATCATGACATGATGAAACAACACCATCATAAGAAGTGCATGTAGTACATGATCAAACTACTCTACTTTGTGGCTGGATCATCAAAAGTGGCAATCAACACAAGAGAACCATCCTCGATTGACTTCAGAAACTTTATCATATCCTCAACCTCTGTCAACAACAAAAGCTTTATTTATAACATACATAATGCGTAAGTATTTATAATGTAAAAATACTGAACAACATGGTTTATTGAAGTCAAGATACAACATACTTCCGTTCCACATATTGAAGATGCCAGTTTTGACGTGTTCACCTGTTTTTTCTGAATTTTTAATGAATAAGAAAGAAAACAAGAAATTCTGTTAAGGAGCATTTATTTATGCGAACACTATATAACTATATTAAATGTCTATATTAAAATATTATATGAATATTGATAAAATATTTCAAAATATTAATAATATATTTAAATACATTAAAAGTAACAGTTTACAAAAAATGAAGCTAAACACAAAACCATTTTATTCTTTTGCTTTTATTTTACAGACATCAACATACTTACCATTGATAACAGCAATATTAATTCCAGGCCTAGTACCTCGCATGTCTTTCTCTATAATCCTACGACAAAGTGGCAGAACTGGTTTAAATTCTGTCAAATAGCTCTGAGGTACAGGTATTGCTTTTATTATTAAGTAAAAGTAAAAGCCTTTACATTTTCCCATCAAAGCATATCTGTGGTCCAATGAGGTTTGTTGCGCCGCTGAGAAGCCTAAAGGCATACTCTTCTTCAGAGCATGGTTTTGAAAGGCCACATATGCTTTTAGGACCTGATTAAAACATAAAGAAATAGACATGTGATAGAAATGTGTACCCTTTTTAAAAACTATTCCAGAACAGATTGTTCAGTAATTGCTTACCATCATCTTTGTGATCATCGGGTTTCAACTGGACAAAAACTGCCTCCCCTAATGACCTTTCTGGGTTAGAGAAAAAAATCAAGTATACATGTATATATATATACCTTGGTATATATACACGCACACACACACACACCCCGATCAGGCGTAACATTATGAGCACTGACAGGTGAAGAGAATAACACTGATTATCTCTTCATCACGGAACCTGTTAGGTGGGTAATAGCAGGCAGCAATTCAACATTTCGTCCTGAAAGTTGATGTGTTAGAAGCAGGAAAAATGGACAAGCGTAAAGATTTGAGCGAGTTTGACAAGGGACAGATTGTGATGGCTAGATGCCTGGGTCAGAGCATCTCCAAAACTGCAGCTCTTGTGGTGTTCCCGGTCTGCAGAGGTCAGTATCTATCACAAGTGGTCCCAGGAAGGAACAGTGTTGAACCGGTGACAAGGTCATGGGCGGCCAAGGCTCAATGATGCTCGTGGGGAGTGAAGGCTGTCCAACGGACGAGCTTCTGAAGCTCAAATTGCTGAAGACGTTACTGCTGGCTCTGATAGAAAGGTGTCAGAACACACAGTGCATCGCAGTTTGTTCCGTATGGAGCTGCATAGCCACAGACCAGTCAGGGTGCCCATGCTGACCTCTGTCCACTGCCAAAAGTGCCAACAGTGGGCACATGAGCTCCAGAACTGGACCATGGAGCAATGAAAGAAGGTGGCCTGGTCTGATGAATCACATTTTCTTTTCATGGATGGCCGGGTGCGTCGTTTACCTGGGGAACACATGGCACCAGGATGCACTATGGGAAGAAGGCAAGCCGGCGGAGGCAGTGAGATGCTTTGGGCAATGTTCTGCTGAGAAACCTTGTGTCCTGCCATCCATGTGGATGTTACTTTGACACATACCACCTACATAAGCATTGTTGCAGACCATGCCTTTCATGGAAGTGGCATTCCCTGTTGGCTGTGGCCTCTTTCAGCAGGATAATGCGCCCTGCCACAAAGCAAAAATGGTTCAAGAAAGGTTTGAAGAACACAACAACGAGTTTGAGGTGTCAACTTGGCCTCAAAATTTCCCAGATCTCAATCCAATCGAGCATCTATGGGATGTACTGAACAAACAAGTCTGATCCACCTCGCAACTTACAGGACTTAAAGGATTTGCTGCTAACATCTTGGTGCCAGATACCACAGCACACCTTCAGGAATCTAGTGGAGTCCATGCCTCGGCGGGACAGGGCTGTTGTGTTATGCCTGATTGGTGTAATATATATATATATATATATATATATATATATATATATATATATGTGTGTGTGTGTGTGTGTGTGTGTGTGAATCAATTGAATAAAACAAAATATTCCTTATCAGTAACTCACCCACTAATTTTGATACTGTTAATTCAGGATTCATCTGCAGGAGCTTGAGGAGAAGGCTCACGGATATTATGAAGGCAACCGCCATGAAAAAAAATGTCAATTTTCCTGTAAAAGCAATTGTGATGATATATAATTCTCATTATACAATCATATCCATCTTTGTTTGCAGATTAAATGTTTGCACAGCATCCTAGCACAAGCTGAACAATTAAGTTTCAATCTATATTAAGATACTTTTCTGATATGTTGGTCATTAATGGTCATTAGGGGGCTGAAATTGCCCTGGTTGATTAAGTTGGTTAGATCAGACCAGTAACAAAACAGCAGCAATCATGTCCCAAAACTTGTTTGACCACTTTAAACAGACATGATATGTCTTTATCAGCGGATAATTCAACTTCATTTAAATGTTGTTGATTTTCTTAGAAGAAAATTGCTTTAAAAAGTTTGGAAGGGCTGTAGCATCACAAACAACAACAACAACAAAAACACTTTAAAGGCTTAGGATATAAAGCTTTTAGAGTCTGACAACTATGCAAAGTAAGGAAACATTTGCATTCACAAATGGACAGACACTGCATTGTGATAGAAGACAATATAACCAGGAAAGTAAACACTGCACTGAACGAGACATCTAGCAGCATGTCTTCAAAAACATAACTTACTTTTGTCTCTCTGTCTCCTGTGTATCACAAAGGGACCAACTAGAAATAAAATGTCAACATAAACATGAAACATGAGAGAAAGAGATAGAAAGATGCAGAAAAGAGACTCAAAACCAACCTCTTCTAACGTACATCATGACTGAAATGTCATGCCCGGCTCTCCTCAAAGAAGCTGTAGATCCACTTTTAGTAAAGGTGGAGGGAAAAAAGTTATTTAGCACACCAAATCAGTAATCTATATTTGATCACTTTCTATCTTTTAAAAAATTGTTTCGATGAGTTGTCTTTGCCCCTTTGCCCCTTAATAAAGTTACAGACTCTAGACGTTAGGCTGACTAATGGCAGTAAAAGTGTACTGGAAAGCTTTTAACCCATTTTTTTCTGTCCAACTTGATTAACTAGTTCTTGAGGATTCTGACAAAAAGCAATCCAGTTTGTCAACTTACATGTAAATAGTGATGTTTGCTGTCGTTATGACTATTTCCTTTTGAATAGAAAATCGAGACTTGTGGCTGTAGAGAGAAAAGACTAGAGATTAGAATAGTGCTAGTGTAGTAAAGCAGTCTATCCTACTAATTTAGAAGACAGATGTCCACGTTGTATTCTGCAATTCTGTTGTATATAAGAGGGTATTAGTATGGCAATGAAGGCTGGTGACAGTTTGTGGACGTCGTAAAGATTCAAAGGTGAGTTTTGCGTTGGTGTGTCTGTCGTTCAGCGAGTGCGCAGTTTAACCGCTAGATGGCGGTGTGAACTACAGGAGCACAGCGTGAGCAGATGACGTTTGTTTACTTCAGTATGTATGGCTTTGTCAAAAAGATACCTTCTTTTTTGCCAATGAAGTTAATAAACTGTAAGTTAAATTCTCTTCTAAACCGATATTATAATTATGTAAATAAATAGCATATGTTATATGATTTTTGGAACTATTAAACTCCTACTACATGTGCGAAATGCTGATTTGTATAAATATAACAAATAATTGCAAGTCTGTTCCGTCTCAGTAGTTACAGTACTGTATGAAAATACAAAGCATATGTGTTTTTTTGCCATACATTAGCAATTACTGAGTGCTAATGTAATATAGCTGCTTCTGATATTGGTTTGCTGAAAAGTTTATTTTATTTTATTACAGTGACTTTCAGTATGTTACACTGTATTCATGTAAAATGACCTCACAAGTCGGTTGTCATGATATTATATTGTAAATGCAGCACAGGTTATAACATACTGCAACATGCTACCTATCTTTGTTTGTTTTGAGATTTTGAGTAGTCTTGGCCCTAATAAAAGGCGAGTTTGACAAAACTTTTTGAAGTATATATCAGTTTTTGTTATGGATCTTTCATAGAAACTATATCAAACTAAAAGTTCCTGACCGCTGATTGAGTTTCTGCACTTATTAGTTTTGCCATTTAGACAGAATCATAAAAATAATAATTTATTATTTTTATTATTATTATTTTTAATAAATTTTATTTCCAAAATTGTACAGTTATGTACAACTCCTGTGATTTTACACAGCAGCGTGTGAGCGGGACTTTTGTTTTGGATTGGCTCTATGACGTCATAAAGCTGCGCCACGCTCCTGCATCTGATGTGATTCTCCTGAAGAAAGGTTTGTGGCTTTTCATGGTTTTTAATGGTTTTAAAATAAACGTAACCCCCCTCAGACAATTGCGTATTTTTACAATACGTGTAAAATTAATTAATAAATATCGAATGTAACATTTAAATGTTTTATCCAACATTAGTGAGCGTTATTTCTGTGTGAAACGTTAAAGCGCATAGACAAAATAGTAAGAGAAAAGGTGCGTTTCATGTCGCTCGCTCTATATGCTGAATCAGCTTATCGTAAACGTGAATTCAGTCACTGGCAAATGGTGATGGACGTGATTATTGTTCATCATTGGAGTCATCCAGCCATAAATCATACACCTGAACAAAATGGGAAGTCGTCTTTCACTATTGTAAGTTAATGTAGTTAAATAGCAAAAAAAATGACATTCTAGGGTATTCTTCATTTTATTCTTAACCCTCATTATTTAATTACAAAATAGCCAAGTCTTAAGCACCAAAACACTGAATACGACACACTGTGGTACAGTAAATATTTTGAGTGCCCTTTCTCCTGTCCTTTATTTTCCAATAAAGAACCACAATTGTCACTAATTTTCCCTCTCTGAAGTTGGCAGTCTTACAAATTACTGACCCAATAATTTTCTATTAAACGTGATTCTCTAATCATTAAACACCAAATGAAAATCTTAAGGAACAATGTTAAGTGTCTGAAGAGTTTGTTGGTAATGCTAGTTTTCAGGCCGTTATCTATCACTCCCTTACCAGTGTGCTGACTTCGAACTAGGGATCTGACTGAGACGCACCCAGATGTGTAGTTTGGATTTATTTTTCTTTCTGCTCATTATCCTCATCTTAAACATGACAGATTGTCCAAAGGCACAGAAAAACCCATGGGGAAGTGACTGAGATCCACTGACTGACACACTATTATAAAGATGGCGTTCATTAAAGAGGAGAGTGAAGACATAAAGGTTGAAGAAACATTCAGAGTGAAACAACAAGTTACGGAGGAACAAACAGGTTGGTTTCATTCTCAAAGCTGAACTTTGTCCCCATCTTTATCTTTAGATGCCTTTTGAGGAAGTCTAATGATGACTACCGAAAGTAGTGGGTTACCAGTGATGTTGATAAATAGACACTAGAGGGCTCTTCTGTATTCACCTTATTTTGAATGTAAGAGCAGGCATGGCCATTTGTAACTTAAATGTGTCAAGGCTTCTGCTCTCATCCACTTCCGGTTATTTTAACTGACCAAAAACTGCCTGTTATGCTGATTGATATTGCAAACTGTTATTTGTTTTCATTATTTAATTAATTAAATTATATAGTATCATAATCAATGATAATGCACTGGTTTATAGTGCAAATTATTTAACCATTTACTGCATTTTGTTATTCTTCAAGTTAGGGGTGTCACGATATACCGGTATTCATGATAACCGTGATACTCAAAACATGAAATATCAATATCGTGTTAATTGACCCTTCGCAAACAGTTTGATTGACAGGCGATCTAACCAATGATAACGCCAAATCCGCCAAACTTATCCGACAAAGCCGTCAGGGAGTGGCCTATAGTAGATTAACGTTGGTTAACTTGAAAAATTGTGTGTACTCGTGACTTTCCGCTCTTGAAACAACATTCCTTCTGATGTTCATTCATGTTTATTTGATGCCACAAATGAACTAGTATGAAGAGATGATCGGTTCACGAGCCGCTTGAAGGAGCTACAGCGATCTGTCTCGACACATTAAAGAGCCACTATACGGTATTTATTGTTTAAACAGCTTTAAAAAATTACAATATTTTAAATATGAAACTGTTTCATACGTTGTCAGTGTCCTCTTTGCTCCGCGATGTATTTTTCACTGCGTGAGAACATGATGTGTGTTGTGAGAGAGCATGAGTTGTCGGGCATTGCAAGAGGGAGCGGGTTTTGCGAAGGGTCAATTAACCTGTTAGCATTCCACTGTACTGCCCGTGGCACACATACCTTTCAAAAGAGACCAAAGGTCTTGCTGATCAACACAGTGAGTGCAAAAACCTGTTCAAACCCCTCGGATTTCATCAAAAATATCTTAATTTGTGTTGAAAAGATGACCAAATATCTTACGGGTTTGGAACGACATGAGGGTGAGTACTTAATGACAGAAATTGATTACATGAGTAGTAACTCATAACTTATAATAACTAAGTATAATGCAATAACTCCATGTTACACCTGCATTTGTAAAAGCACCTGAAAGGGCAAGCAACTTAAACCGTATCATTATAACTTTGTTTGAATCTCTTATGACATTTGACACATTTTGTTGCAGCTTGGCTCATGCACTTTTTCCAAAGCAGTTCACTCTGTGCTATCCATCGTGGTGCGTTTAGTCCATGGAAATGTTTTATTCTCTACTGTAATGTGACCTGAATGGAGGATGTTTTTCCATGAACTGCATGCAGACATGATTAATCAACAATAAAATTGATTGGCGATTAAAATAATCTTTGTTTGTTGATATTATCAGTTACTTGATATCTAATACCAATAATAATCGCTGCTAACTTCATGTTGTGTGGTAATGTAAAACTGAGTGTCATTCGCAAAGCATGAAATGTAATGATAATATCCATGCTTAATAATCACTTTATTGTTTGATGACTCTTCATTTACACAAACAAGGTGGTACAGATCAGATAGATGAGACCTAAACCATGCCAATGACAAATGCCAACATAATTCTCAATGTTGTGGTCTATGTTGTCGAAAGATCCAATAGCATGTTGTTGGTTTTGATGGTTAACTGGCGTTAACTTGTCATTTTTAATGCTTTAGACCTGATGACACTAAAAGAGGAGAGTCGAGAACTGAGCGAAATAGAAGAGAAAGATCAATATGAGAAGCATGTCACAACTAAAAAAATATCCATAAGGACTGAAACGAGTTTCTCACAAAAAAGAGCTCCAAAGACAGGAACTGGAAGCTTTTTCACCTGCTTTCAGTGCGGAAAGAGTTTCAAAAAACACGAAAACCTTAGAGTCCATATGGGAGTTCACAATGGAGAGAAGTTTTTCACCTGCCAACAGTGTGGAAAGAGTTTCCATATAAAGTATAACCTTGTACTTCACATGAGAGTTCACACTGGAGAGAAGCCTTACAAATGTGAACAGTGTGAAAAAAGTTTTATTCACAAAGGAAGTCTTAATTCCCACTTGAGAACCCACACTGGAGAGAAGCCTTTCACATGTGGTCAGTGTGGAAAGAGTTTTTACAGAAGCACGTCCTTAACTCCCACATGAACAGTCACACTGGAGAAAAGCCTTTCACATGTGGTCAGTGTGGAAAGCGTTTCAAACTCAAAGTAAGCCTTAAAAACCACGTGAGGATTCACTCAGGAGACAACCGTTTTACATGTAATCAGTGTGAAAAGAGTTTCTTTAGTAAAGATAGCCTCAATAGACACATGACGCTTCACACTGGAGAAAAGCCTTACACGTGCAAAGAGTGCGGCAAAAGTTTCACACATAAAGCACTCCTTGATTCACACGTGAGGAGGCACACTGGAGAAAGCCCTTTCACCTGCCAACAGTGTGGGATGAGCTTTACACGTAAAGAAAAACTTCAGATTCACATGAGAACTCACTGGAGAAATACCATTCTCATGTGATCAGTGTGGAAAGAGTTTCAATAATAAATCAACCCTTAATGCACACATAAGAGTTCACACTGGAGAGAAGCCTTACACCTGCCAACTGTGTGGGAAGAGCTTCACACAAAAAGGAAATCTTAAGAATCATATGACGACTCACACAGGAGAGAAACCATTCGTATGTGCCGAACGCGGGAAATGTTTTGCACGTTACCATGCCCTTAATTTACACATGAAGATTCACTCAGGAGAGCAATGTCCTCATTGTGGAAGGAGATTCTCAGATAAGAAACGCCTTGATAAACACACAATAATTCACACTGGTGAGAAGTGCCAGCAGTGTGGAAAGACTTTCAGATTTAAAGGAAACCTTAAGGTTCACATGAGACTTCACACTGGAGAGAAGCCTTTTACATGCTCTCGCTGTGGAAAGAGTTTCAATCAGAACGTAGGCCTTCAGATTCACATGAGACTTCACACTGGAGAGAAGCCTTTTACGTGTTTTCAGTGCAAGACGAGCTTCACATATCAAAGAGACCTGAAGCGTCATTTGCAAAATCATTCTAGAAAGAAATTGCAGGGCTCAGAATGGGGCAAAAAGTCTATGAAAGTCTACAAAAATCTGAAGTCTACAAAAAGGAGCAATTTCAAAAATCACCTGCACATTCACTCTGAAGAAAGGCAATTTAATCATGATAAATGTAATAAATTTATTTTGCCATCACACTTACAGATATATATGAAAAGTCATGCAGATGTCAGACGTTACTGTTGTTCTTTATGTGGAAAGAGATTTAAATGGCTTGGTAATTTAAAATGGCACCAGAAAATACGTATCTGTGTGAAACTAAGGCTACGTCCACGTAACAGCTGAATGTGGGCCAGATATAATTGTGTACATTCATGACCATTTGCATTCTTCACCTCTTTATAATTTTGCCTTGAGACTTTTTCTCTTTTTTTTTTCTTTTTGTCATTTACTATATTTATGAGCTCCTGTGGCTGCACCTCATCATCTGCTTTAGTGGTTCTAAAACTTTTTTTTTATGCTAAGGCACACTTGTGAATCATTTTCATATACATTGAGCTTACTGTGAACAAGAGCTTGATAAAAATGAATTGCGGCAAGTAATTCTTGCTGTAATTACAACATTATAACAGCATGCCACAGGAAATGTGTTCAAAAGTAGTGCATCCACAACAAATACTTCTATTTACGTTCATATAAAAAAATGTAACTTTTAGATAATGATTTAATTTAATTTAAGTGTTTATAGCCCAAAGTATACTTATTTTTAATTACGCGTGTACGTGAACGAATGCGTACAGTCAAACGCACAGCCTTGCAAAGTATACTTCGTTTGACTCGTTCGCGTTCACAGGCGTTCGATGCATGCGCAGTTTTGAGCAGTCTCTCGCCACGAGTTTCAACCCAAGTAAACGTCTTTGTATTCTTTCATGCTAGAGTTGTACAAATGAGGGTACTTTCTAACCTCTTTGTAAAATCTGTCTATATAGGCCTCCGTTGATGCTGGTTGCATGCGTTCTTGTCTGTTCTGTTTATACATTTTTCTTTAACCACTGAATCGACAGCTCCAGGGCACAATTACTGCAAAAATAAAGTGCGCATATGCGACCTCCACTACAATCACCCTGTGTAGACTTCTGCTCATATTTTATATCACTAGGAGGTCATAAATTAACGACAAGTGATTCAAAGTTGAAAAACTTGAAAATCTTTTATCCTTGTCGTCCATAACTTGACTTTCAAGTGTATTAACATTGTCTGTATGCTACAGAAAAACAAAGTGATAACACAATTCAACTGGACAATATATAAACATTTAGCCATTAAAAACACGAAAAATCAAGGAAAGCAACATTGGACTGGCAAATTTAGTGATCTCACGAATCCAGCCACTTCCCTTCTGAAATTCTTCTGGTGTGAGTTGACACCGCGTAGAGGACGGAAACAAAACCTTGCCGGAGCCGTAACGTACCGCAGACATGTGCAGTGTAAACAAGGTGTCAACACTAAGGGTTTTTTTTTATTGGCCTAGTCAGACCAGTTCAGATATGGAACTTGCCCTGCCAGAATGCACAAAAAATTACGGTTTTCATTTTGGTTTTTGACCCATGTAACCATTGTTTTTTTATATATATATTTTCAGGTACACTGTAAAATCCAATAGTGATTTTAACTCATACTTTTTAGTTAACTTTACTTAATGTCTTAACTTAATTGCAAAACTCTAGTAATCTGGACTATTCACATACTATGTCTTGTTTTACTCATAAACCCCAAGTAAAGATTAATTGATTGGTTTGAGTACCACTTTGTCAAGCAAAAAAAAAAAAAAGAGAGTTTTGAGGCGGGGCTTTTCTTAATAGACTCTTCCCCATTTCCTCCACTTCTGCAGTTATCTGTCTCTGTTTGAATTCACTGATTTGCCAAAGTCATCTTAAATGTTCCAATTCAACTGAATAATTTGAGAGAACATCACATAAGCTGACTTCATAAATTGACATTGATTTTCCTAAAATGTTTTATTTTGGACTAACCATTATGGTGGATGGTGTTTCGTTTGCTTGGGCACTTCATTTATATTTATATATATTTATATCTATATTCTGATTTGTTGCAGTGATGCAACAAGAATTCACAGGTCATATATTCATATATGACTGAAATTCACAATTTATATATAATATATGTATGAATATTATATATTCATATATTATTGAAATATGAATTAAACATATATGTTTTATATATGAATGATGTGACATCATATTTTATTCCAAGTAATGATCTTTTATTAAGTTAATAGTAGCATTTATAAACACGTATGAACAGTTGGTGAAACTTTTAAGCGGGTTGATATAATTCCTCTAAATTTGTGACAATATTTAGTAATTGACTACACTTGTGTCACACAGACTTCAACATTCAGCATGCTAAACACAACAATGGTAACAAATTTTATTGAAAGTAAATTATCAAGTACACTCTACAGTTCTTTTTTAGTCACTAGAACTCACGTGTAAGTCAACTATACTTATTAAGCTTTTGTAAGTACAACATACTATTCCTTTTTCACTTTACTTAGTTTTTTTAAGGCAATCGGTTTCCTAATATTTTCCTAGTAATGTGAACACTGATAGAAAGTTAACTCAAACAATGATTTTAAGTCAACAGTACTTCACTATACTTGATTAACAATTTGTCTCTACAAATTGTGTTAAGTTACACCAACTAATCATTAATTCTCTACTTTACTTAGAAATTTTAAGGCAATCGGTTTCCTCGCTTTTTCTAAGTAAAGTCAACTTATTACATTTTACAGTGTAGGTCTGACAGGTAGGAAATATACAGGAAGTAATTTAAGTTAACAAACACTTCACAGACTTCACTTTAAAAATGATAAATTAAACAGATTAATCCTTACTAAACTATACAAAATTTCAGTCAAGAGCATTGAGTGATTATCTCCTTTTATTTTGTTCTTTGATTATCATTAATGACAGACAGCAGCAGGTTTATTAGGATTTATAACAAAAATATGAATTAAAAGATTTTCAGGTACGATAGGTTTATTCAAGATGAATTAGTAGATATGTGATAATCAAATGTAAAAATCAAGTATTGCATAGTCTTCACTGTAGGAATTAATGACACAGAGCAGCAGGTGGGTGTATTAGGCTGCTGTCATTTTAAGACCAAACACACGGATCCATTATACCGATTCACATCTCGTCAGGATTTCCTCTGGTCAGTAGATTGCTCAGATGAAATTGTTAATTTTTTCCTGACCGATACTCAAACGGTCCAGACGAACTTGTAGGTCTTTGCGCCTTAAGCTGACCTCAGAGTCCTCAAACAGGAGCTCGCTCACATTTGTCCCATTCATTAACAGCAACATGTCAGTAGACAGGCGCTGAGCAGTCTGCTTCAGCATGAAAAGGGAGATCATCATGGGCAGTTGGTCAGCCATCCGCTGTACCACAATCTGAAAGAAAACCAAAGAGGTACTAAGCACTGCAGTCCAATCTCAGCAAACTTCATATTTGTCACTGAAAACTAAGATGATCTACCTCATAATACGCCTGCAGCATTTCACTGTACCTACTCTTTACATCAGAGAGAGGTAACTGATTTTCTGAAAATGTCTCTTCACTAATCTGATTCAAGAACTTCACGTAGATGGGATCTTGAGTGTAGATCATGTTTTCCATGTCAAACTGCTCTGAGATCCTCTGCTCTGCCTTCTCTTGCTGGAGTGATTGAATGTTGTAAATCTTGTCCTACAGAATCAAGTGAAGAAGTACAGAGGAAGCTTGATTAGAAAATGTATGATTGTTTAGTTTTGTTTACCACTAATAGGGAGCAATATTTACCGTAGTGATCTCTTGAAGACGGGGGTATTTCTCGAAACACTGATTTACTACATCAGTAAAGTGCTTGATGACGATGTCTTCAAGAAAAATACAAAAATCAAAATGACAAATAGCCACAAATATTTCACAATTCAGATGTGCTAAAACTACAAAACATTCCCTGTGTTATTTAGGTGTAATCTCATCTTTTGGTTTTATAATGGTAAATTTCCCCAGTGATCAGAAAGATCTTATATATGAAAATGTACCTTTGATGGTGTCGAGTAAGTCAGTGGCTGGTGGTTTAAGTGTGTCCACATGCTTCTGCAGAAACACCTCAAACATTTTGAAGTTGGTGAAGCCAAGCAGTTCCCTCCCTCTGTAATCCTGGCTATGTGCTATCATCTCTTGAAGCGAATCATTAACTTGTTTGGGATTAAGAAAAAAACATTTTTTCTTTAAATTAATTGACTTTTTCATTTTAAGAGCACAAACATCAGTCAATTAAAACTTGTGTTTCTTAAATTTGAAAATATACTAACAAGATGACTTTGTGTCAATAAGTTTATCATGCCACTCCTTTTCATATTTATCCCGAAGCTGGACGAACAAATTTTCCTTAATGATCAGCTCTCCTGATGATAAGGACTTGATTTGGTCATTGAATCTTGTTAAGATCTGTGAGAACAAAAACAACATTTGTTACCTAAAAAGTTATATTACATAACATAAAGAGAAATAAAATAAAAATGGACATAAATTATTTACATAAATGATTTGTTTCGGCAGTTCCAGAGGATTCAGTAGTCAATATTGCAATCATTTATTCTAGCCATTACTGTTACACAGTTTTTAGCAGAAAGGTAAATTAGCATCTTGTGGCTGCATCTCACAAAATTTGGTACACATCTAGAGACACAAACTGCTTGCACCCCAAATAATAATTTTGAGAAGCAAGAAAATGAAATTAAGATTAAAATTTGTTACTTCAATGAGGAATTGTCTGGCCCCCTTAGGATCCTGTGGCGGTCCAGCCTCACACTCTTTGATCTTATTCCTCAGGTCCCACAACTGCTTTTTTATCTGCTCACTGAGCTGTGGCAGTGTTTTCTGGAAAAAATTGGTTAAAATAAATTAAAATAAAATCACACAATGCATTTGGAACACATTATGTTCAATAGATGTAGTGGTAGAAAAATATGAACACAGATTTAGACTCAAAGCCAATGAGTAATTTCTATTTTTGCCATTTGGGCCCTGTTCATACTGATAATGAGGTGTACAAAACAACAAACATCCACATGAGAAAAATACTAAATTACTCAGTTGCTGTGGTGTAGGGCAGGGTTCTCAAATTCTAACCCTAACTGCCATGCGAAGTTTAGCACCAGCCCTAATCAAAGACAACTGAACAAGCTAAAAAAGATCTTCAGAATTACAGGCGAGTTTGATCAGGGTTTGAGCTAAACTCTTCAGGGCAGCAGCGCTCCAGGGCCAGATTTTAGATACTCCTGATGGGTGAATGAGGCATTCAATTACAGATCCGAGAAAATGCTTCACTGGGGTTTGTTTGTGAAAGAATAAGCTTCAAGTAGGGGTGGGCGATATGACCAAAATCTTATATGGAAATAATCTATTATCTTATTCGAAGTGCGTATCAAACTGCCAAAGTAACGTGAACCAGTAAAATGTCGAAACTCTTATTACGCAACGAAGCCTCATTTACTGAAATCGCATGACTTTGGTGCTCCGAACCACGAAACAAAACTTTATTTACGAAAATTCACTGAAAAATGAGACCGCACTCTTAATTGTTGACATAAAAACAGAAAGTTTGACAGTATAATCTGACATTGTTCGTTAAACTACTTCTCTCTTCTACTTCCTGTTGGATTTTTTCTCTAAACTGTTTTTGTTCAGAAAATATTACAACAGCGAGCTCATCAACTGTAGAATGTGCGCTCAGTCAGCGGACAATCGCGGTCCACTGCAGACTGTACAAAGTATAGAAAGTACAAGGCTGTAGTCAGTCACATGACTGGCCACTACATAAGTCAGACATGTGATTATCAGACTCCCTATTGGCTGCCGCTGGAGTTAGCCACACAATTAGCAGTTGTTGTAGTCAAACGAACACTGTCAAATGTGTTTGCCACAACAAAAATAAATTAGTAAATAAAAATATTGTTGTGAATGCCATGCCCTCCTTTCAAAACAGTGATTTCCTGTTTTAAAATGAAGTTTGCATCCCTGACCATTAGAAACTTACTTTGATATGATCAACAAGATGCTCAGTCAGTTTGGCTGCAAGACATTTAACAGTTGCTTTATTGTCCCTCAAGAGGCAGCTGTAGAAAAATAGAAGGTGGTAAACTATATCGCCTGGATTGATAACCTGGTATTTCAAAAAATCATAACTTCACTATGGCCAAAGTGAATATTACTAACGTTAATTAACAAATCAAAATTTTCGATATGCAAATCATACATTTTAGAGAACAAAATGTTAAATTATGGTCAAAAGGTTAAAAATTCTTTTCAGATTATAACCTGAAATCGTTATGGTTTTTGAAGAAATCTCTCTCCATTTCTTCTGCCTCCTCCAGAGAAATTTTCTCATTGATCTGCTGTTGTCCTCTACACTTCACCATGATGTAGCCTTTGTGGAGAGGAATCACTTTGTTGTGGACAATGTCCAGGATGTTCCTCTCTGTTCCCCTGTCTATGAGGTCTGGCTTGGTCAAAATGGCTGTGACAATAAAAGAAAAATTTCTTTGTAAAATCTGCAAATTTGCTGACAGAAGTGCTTTAAGATATTGATAGATGTTGTGCAGATCATCTGCAAATTACCGATAGTTCTTTTGCCCTCAGGATCGACATCTTGTGCCATTTTTAATGCTTCTGTTGTTGCAATGTCAGTGTTACAAGGGACCACGACCAGGTTTATAGTCTCTTGCATCTCAATAAATTTCATGATCAGACTTTTGGTCTACAAGACATAAAGTCAAAGTTTAAAACCTGGAATGATACTAGTTTGCTAAATGTGAAGTGCAAAATCAGATTGTACTGCTCACCTGTTTTCCAATATCATCCGGTTGTCCTTGTACTGGGACTCGGGCAATTCCAGGCAGATCGATCAATGTGAGGTCACACACATCTGGTGACATCACCTCTAAAGTGATGAGCTCATCACATATTCCTACTCCAGTTCCTGCCAGCTCATTCTGGGCTGTAGAACACACATACACCATAATTAAATGTGTTTTTCAATCTGAAAGCATTGGTCAGTTTAATACAAAGTACTCTTGCATGGTTATGCAAGACTAAAAGGTTACCAGTTGTATGCAGTAGAGTTAACACACTGTAACAGAGAAGTGTATGCAACAATCACAAATGACTACACCCAGTATCCTACTTGGAAGCATTTAATAAGATTGTCCCAATTGTTGATGAGACCCTCACTACACGATTTTTGCTTCGATTTTCCCACACAGATTTTCGAGTCGAGTTCTATACGTTAGTTTAGACTATCATGAACGCTCTCAGGACCGTTTGCCAAGGCTGTGGATTAAGAAGTAATAATGTAAATAATCTTCAGTTTCTTGCAAAGACAGATTGTTTTGATTCATAAGACCTCAATCGTCCAGAGCCACAGAAAATATATATTTTTTTGCCTATATGTTTTTTTTGTTTGTTTTTTGACACCTAAAGTGACTTAAATTAACAACAAATTTTCAATTTTGGGTGAACTAGACCTTTCAGTATGTTCAGTTGAGCGATATGATCTGAGCAATATTATCACTGTATAATCTTGGTTAAATATCCTTGTCTACATTATGTTATGTAGTTGCTATGACAACAATATGACAGATGAATAGAACATATACAGTATGTAATGTGAGTAGTACAGTGATTCTCTAGTCTGAAAAACGTGGATAAAAGAAGTTATGCTTTCTTCTGTTTCAATATTAAGGCCCTGATATACTTCAAGCGAAATCAAAGTGTCATTTTGAACGAAATCAGACCAAAACTAAGTTCATTCGAGGTTCATTTCTGGAATTCAAAACAGCTTGCCAAAACAAACTTTCCAGAAGAGTATTGGTATGTACAGATCTCAGCCACATACCGTTAACAAGTACATATTCTTGTATTTTTACAAGCTTTAAACCCTTCCAACAGGAAAACAAGACAGATGAAAACCTGTTTCAATGTGTTTTCCAACTGATGATGAATCCATAAATTCATTTTTCTTATCACGGTAGGACAGAACAGCCTTCCAGTTGACTCCACCAGTTACTTTCTTCAGCCTCAGCTCTAGTGGACATCTGGTGACAATTCCTATAACAAACACAGTTCAGATAAATTGAATTAACAATTGCTACAGTGAATTACTAACAATGAACATTTTGTGATAAATACATTGTATATACAAAAACAGGTACTGACAAAAGAAAACATTCTCGTTATTTGCATTCAATTTGAATATATATGGATATTAGTATAGACAAGTAGAATAAAACCTGTCCTCACCGGTTCCTCTTGGTAATGCAACTCCAGAAATCGCTTCCAACACAGAGCTTTTTCCAGAACTCTGGTCTCCGATGACGGCAATAACTGGTAATGCGACATCCTTGTGAATGCCAACTGACCGCAGATTATCAATCAGATCAATGAATGGGCGAATGCTCTCCTCTAAATGACTGTGAACCTCTCCCTTCATTTGCTGACTGTAAAGATAAAAATGTTCATTTTATTTCTAAAATATTACTGAGTGCACTGTATTATTTTATTTAGTTCATGTCCTACTATGCATATCTTTATTCCTTTTATTGGTTTTAATCTGTTTTTTATTCCTTTTTTATTTCTTAAATTATTTAAAAATGATCTTTTAAATTGTATATGAAATTTGCTATAATTAAACTTTCCATGTGTATAAATGATCATTTCTTTTTTTTTTTTACTCTAGAGCACATACTAAAAAATAAACTAGGCCTATAAAAGTATATAACACATGTATCTCATTGTTAATTAACAAGATAAACATTGCATATCTTGTACTAACCTTTCATTTTGAGAGCGCTGAACGTTGCCATTATCGTAATGAGCATTGTTTTTTTCTGAGAAGAAAGAAAACATATCTTGTCTTGTGTTTGAAAAACAAAACTTAGTTATGATATCCTACTTAATTTTCGTTTGTGGCAATGAATAGAAAATATGAATAGAAACAAATGCTGTGTCAGGCTATTTATACTATTTATAAGGTATCCCACCCCCTGATAAGAATGAAAGTAAAAGTAGATCAAACACGAGAGATTGTGTGATGAGAGGTTCTGGAAAAATACCAGGGAGGTGTGGGTATGACTGGCACATAGTCGTTGCAGCAACAGCGAGCCTTTCCTTCAACTGGACATTTTCTGATAAAACAAAAAGGGAAAATGAAAGGAAATCTAATCTAAGAATAGATTATGTTTTTGGGTGTGGTTTCACATAAATACAGTGTTTCTGAGACATCAAGGTGCTGAAATCATGTTTCAAACTGGACTTGGACCACACATAACAACGCCCCATCCTGCATAACAATCAGAATGAAAGTAGATTAAACAATGATTCATTTTTCTTTTATCTGGAGAAGAATAGGGAAAAGTTCCAGTTTCACCTTTGAAAAGTCTAAGTTTTAAATAGGAATCCATATGGTGGAGCAGAGAACCCTTTTAATTTCAGTCTTTGCATAAAACAGTTTTTATATATTTAAAAAAAATAATAATTAAAACAAATACAAAGACATAAGACTGAAAGACTGAACAGCAAGAATTAAAAAAACGAAGTAAATTTTATATTAATACTCAATTTAAGCTTGTAGAAATTAAAGGTAAATATCAACATTATAAAATTAAGTAAAACTTTTCTGATATTGGTGTTCCCATCATGCACTGGGCCTTGAATAATTAATGAGGTTGATTGTTTCACTGTTTTACAACTGCATTTACATTGTTTTATAGTAGCTTTTGTGGTTGTTTAATAACTTGCCATTTTGTGACATGTGGAGTTCATTTTACTCAAAATATCATATTGGTTCGAATTTGCTGACAAGGTGTTATCATAAAAACTTTTATATTATAACTTTTGATGATATGAAACATTCACTTTAAAAGCTTGGATTAATTTTCAATAAGAACTGCTGTAGTATGGAGGACCAGGAGTGCCACATAAAAATAAAACGAAGAATCAATTAATTAATTTAATAATTCAAACATAAAAATGTATATAAATAAATCACTTTTATATGGGCAAATAAATAGACATATTTAAAGTTGTTTATTTAATTTATTTAAATGTAGTTTAATAAAACAATAAAACAATAAATTTAAAAAAACTTTTTTGAATGTATAAATAGACGAATTTGAAACAGGTTATTTAATTCATTTTTTAAAATGTAGATTAATAGAACAATAAAAAGTACATTTGTGAATCATTTTAAATGCGCCTTTAAATCGCTTTTTAAATCGCTTTTTAAAAAATAATTTGGCAAAAGCTTTTCTCTCTCGGTTTGCCAAATGCTTTTCTTTATCCATTTGTGTGCTAAAATGCCATTGGACAGTACATACGTGGGAGCAACCAATCAGCTTTTGCCTCAATTTGAAGAGCCAACCCTCTCAAGACAGTTAGAGCAACATGATCACGCAAAATGTCAGGGGGATCTGAACGTGTTTTTAGAGGTATTGTAGAGGATCTGTTAGCTTTAGTAGTTCTCATAATTCTCATAGTTCTCATAATTCACATGAAATTCTTACAAACTTGTTAATAAATGTATTTGGTGATAAATGTCGGTATATATTTTTTAACGACGGGAGCTTTTGCAATGTTTTTGGGGGGCCTTACCCCTCTTAAGTTTGGGATGCTCTGGTGTAGACCTATGTGATATGTAGCCTAACTGCTGTAACAGTAGCCCATATGACAATAAACTAATAAATTACCCTGCAAACAAGCCTGCACTGGTCCTTTATGGGCCCCCAGCAGGCTGCCAGCGCAAGGCCCCTGAGAATTTGCTTATTGGCAAAACGTTTGCCCTTTAGTTCTGGCCCTGCACAGGCCGCCCTCACTTAGCCCCCAGGAAGCCCGCTTACCAATACCATTAATGAAAATAACGGTTAAAGACCATTAAAAAAAGAAGTGGTCAATGACTGGCAGAAGTGTCTGCCAAACAAAAACTAAAACTAAAATTAAGGTAAAATATCCTAAATCATTCTCTGTAAAATATAAGTATCTTGCAGTTAACAATTAACTAACAACAACACACACCAGCTGATATAACTTTCATCTTTTCATAAATTCCCGTAAACCATAAAAGTTTGCTACTGTATTTTTGCCTAAAATACTGGCAACCACGCTGCCGTTTTTTTTTTTACTGTAAATTTCACGTTTTTTTTTACAGTGTATTATATGTATTTTCAGATAATATTCTCTAGTCAGTACAAAAACTGTTAATTGCTTCCTGAGCAGCACTCATACGTTTCAGGCGAGCTCGTAAGTCTTTGCGCCTTATGCTGACATCAGAGTCCTCAAACAGCAGCTCACGCACATCTGGCTTGTCCAGTAACATCAGCATGTCAGTAGTCAGGAGCTGAGCAGTCTGCTTCAGCATGAAACATATGATCATCAAGGGCAGTTGGTCAGCCATTCGCTGCACCACAATCTGAAAGGAAACAAAGAGATACTAAGTTCCACATCACGAACACAGCACTGCACTTTGTTACTGAAGGTTAAGATCTACCTCATAATATGCCTCCAGCATATGACTGTACGTGCATTTTTTGTCAAAGATTGGCAACTGATCTTCTGAAAATGTCTGATTTGTAATCTCACTTAATATCTTCAAGTAAATGGGATCTTGAGTGTAGATCAAGCCATCAATTATGGTCTGTGAGAAAATATAAAATTTGTTTCATGAGCCTGTTACTGTCACGCGTTGTGCAGGATACAGACGAGGAGCAGGCAGGTAAACGTTCAATCGTTTAATGACAAATAGTAAACAGGACAGAACACGGGATTTGCACCAACATGAAAACGTTAACGTTCGACAAAGACTGGACTGACACAGAGGGAATTTATACAGCGAACACACGAGGATAATTGATGGGGAACAGGTGATGACAAAACTGAAATGACGAGACACAGGTGGTGGCGATGAACTAATAATGACAAGAAATCAAAACAAAGAGCACATGACTAAACTGACAGGACAGATCGAAATGAAAACAAAGAACATGTGACACATGACAGGACACACTTATGACAGTACTTCCCCCTCCCGGAAGGCGCGTCCTCGCGCCAAAAAGGAACAGATCCGGGAGGGGGGGTGGGCACCCTGGAGGCCGTGGTCAGGAACAGGCAGGTCAGGTGGCCTCCAGGGTGTCTCCTGGACCTCCGGGCGCCATGGCGGGTCTGGGAGTTCCGGCGGCCACGGAGGAGTCCGAGGCTGAGTCACGGCAGGTGCACGGAGTTCCGGCGGCCACGGAGGAGTCCGAGGCTGAGTCACAGCGGGTGCACGGAGGTCAGGTGGCCACGGAGGAGTCCGAGGCTGAGTCACGGCGGGTGCACGGAGGTCAGGTGGCCACGGAGGAGTCCGAGGCTGAGTCACGGCGGGTGCACGGAGGTCAGGTGGCCACGGAGGAGTCCGGTGCTGAGTCACGGCGGGTGCACGGAGGTCAGGTGGCCACGGAGGAGTCCGGTGCTGAGTCACGGCGGGTGCACGGAGGTCAGGTGGCCACGGAGGAGTCCGGTGCTGAGTCATGGCGGGTGCAAGGAGGTCAGGTGGCCATGTAGAAGTCCAGGGCCGCTTCACAGCTGAGGCTGTGCGGTCCGGCGGCCATGGAGAAGTCCAGGGCCGAGTCCCAGCGGATGCCAGGAGGTCAGGCGGCCATGTAGAAGTCCAGGGCCGAGTGCAGGACATGACCTCCTTCCCACTGGCCACCGTGGACGAGGCCACTGGGCCCCCCCCCAAAATTTTCAGGGGAAGGGTCCCCCATTTCGGTGACCTTGGTGGCACTGGCTCTGGCGGTGGAAGGTCAGGGAGGTCTGGGAGCGCCGGCTCTGGGAGGTCTGGAAGATCTGGGAGGTCTGGGAGGTCTGGGAGCGCCGGCTCTGGGAGGTCTGGAAGATCTGGGAGGTCTGGGAGGTCTGGGAGGTCTGGGAGGTCTGGGAGGTCTGGGAGTCCAGGAGGCTCTGGCGGGTCAGGGAGCCCAGGAGGCTCTGGCGGGTCAGGGAGCCCAGGAGGCTCTGGCGGGTCAGGGAGCCCAGGAGGCTCTGGCGGGTCAGGGAGCTCAGGCCAGTCAGGGAGCTCAGGCCAGTCAGGGAGCTCAGGCCAGTCAGGGAGCTCAGGCCAGTCAGGGAGCTCAGGCGGCTCAGGGAACTCAGGCGGCTCAGGGAACTCAGGCGGCTCAGGGAACTCAGGCGGCTCAGGGAACTCAGGCGGCTCAGGGAACTCAGGCGGCTCAGGGAACTCAGGCGGCTCAGGGAACTCAGGCGGCTCAGGGAACTCAGGCGGCTCAGGGAACTCAGGAGGTTCTGGCCAGTCAGGTAGCTCTGGCGGGGCGAGCTCTGGAGACGGCTCACGGGCGGCGAGCACTGGTGACGGCTCACGGGCGGCGAGCACTGGAGACGGCTCACGGGCGGCGAGCACTGGAGACGGCTCACGGGCGGCGAGCACTGGAGACGGCTCACGGGCGGCGAGCACTGGAGACGGCTCACGGGCGGCGAGCACTGGAGACGGCTCACGGGCGGCGAGCACTGGAGACGGCTCACGGGCGGCGAGCACTGGAGACGGCTCACGGGTGGCGAGCACTGAGTAAAAGTCTATTAGACACTCTTCCGGGCTCGGCGGAGCCATCGCGGTCGGAAGGGGGCGTGGTTTGAGAGCGGCGGGCTGATGGTGCACTGGAGCGGGCTCGCGGTTCCTCGCGGCCTTTCGGGGGCGTGGCTTGCGTGCAGCGGCCCCTTGTGGTGGCGGCCCGCGAGGCGATTTCTGTGCGGCGGTCAATACAGGCGGCCGTTCACGCTCGCGTTGTGGCTTAGGAGCGCTGGGTAGAAACACAGAGGGGCTGAGGATGGTGTCATACGGCAGCTCGCTGTGAGCCGAACTGAGGAGATCCGGAAACTCCTCCTCCTCCTCGTCGGAGACCGGATCAGGCGGCCAGACAGGCATTCCTCCGCTGCAGAGGTATGCGGGGAAACTCGGAGAAGGCGGGGCTGGCGGAGCGGGCGTTTTGGATGGGACCGGACGAAAAACACATTCCTCCACTTCAAACCCTGAACCGTTTAAATCTAAGATTAGATTGACCAAATCTATAAACGACGAATTAGTCATCGGTTCCTCAGGGCGAATCGTGTCTTCGTCCAGTCCCAACCAAAAGATAACATTCAGCGTGGCGTCCGGCCAGCCCACGAAATGGGAGAGCTCAACGAACTTCCCCACATACCTCTCCAACGGACGTCCGCGCTGCTGGGTATTACACAGAAGAATCTCCGCTTCAGACGGATCCATTTGTGTAGCGTTGTTTTTTGTTGGTCGAACGTTCTGTCACGCGTTGTGCAGGATACAGACGAGGAGCAGGCAGGTAAACGTTCAATCGTTTAATGACAAATAGTAAACAGGACAGAACACGGGATTTGCACCAACATGAAAACGTTAACGTTCGACAAAGACTGGACTGACACAGAGGGAATTTATACAGCGAACACACGAGGATAATTGATGGGGAACAGGTGATGACAAAACTGAAATGACGAGACACAGGTGGTGGCGATGAACTAATAATGACAAGAAATCAAAACAAAGAGCACATGACTAAACTGACAGGACAGATCGAAATGAAAACAAAGAACATGTGACACATGACAGGACACACTTATGACAGTTACACTATCATTAGACAGCATAAGTGAATCTTCTGGAGGTAAAGGGCATTATCTGAACAGAGAGGCATAAGACAAAGCACAGTGGTTTTAAACTGACTGAATTATGCTTTTCAAAAATTAACTTCTTTTTAATTGATGTAAAGGTAATTGCAAAAATTTTGATTTCCGAATTCTGACTTTTTTTCTCAAAATAGCAACTACTTATCTTGCAATTCAAACTTTTTATTCAGAATAGCAAGTTTGTTACTCTGACTTATAAAAAAATAAATAAAAAATTCTAATTTTCTGAATCTGTAAAACCTTTTGCAAAAAATTTGTGTCTCGCAATTTTTCATTTTGTTCTGTATTCTGGGTTTATATCTCTTTTAAGGGGCAGCTAATTTTATGGACAAAAGGATCTGTCCGTATCACAAAATGCATATTAAGAAATGTTTTGGTACATTCCATTTCATAAGGTTCTAGCAGCTTGAACCCTTAATCAAGACCCATCTGACCTAGGTTCGTACCAAGATCTGCTATCATCCTTTTCTGATGGAGTCCTTGCAGCTAAGTCCTCATACTTCCACAACAAAATCAACGGCGCTACAAACCCACGCTCACTCTTCAAGACATTCAACGCACTCCTCTGTCCCCCTCCACCACCTCCCACCACATCTTTAACTGCTGATCGATTTGCCAAGTTCTTCACCGACAAGACATCTGCCATCAGCAGCCAGTTCTCTACACCACCCACACAGGAACTCAGCCCCTCCTCATCCACTAATCTTTTCCCTTCCTTTTCCCCTCTCACGGAGGCAGAAGTATCAAAACTTCTCCTCTCCACTCATCCCACCACCTGCCCTCTAGACCCCATCCCCTCACACCTTCTACAAGCCATCTCTCCCACTCTTTTACCAGCACTTACACACATCATTAACTCGTCTCTCCACACAGGCACTTTCCCTACCGCATTCAAGCAGGCTCAAGTAACCCCACTGCTTAAAAAACCCACGCTAGACACATCACTCGTGGACAACTACAGACCTGTCTCTCTCCTACCGTTCATATCAAAAACACTTGAACGAGTTGTATTCAACCAGGTGTCATCCTTCCTCACACAGAACGACCATCTGGACGTCAACCAATCTGGTTTCAAGAGCGGCCATTCAACAGAGACTGCGCTACTGTCTGTCACGGAATCCCTGCGGATTGCTAAGGCTGGCTCCAAATCATCTGTTCTCATCCTACTGGATCTATCTGCTGCCTTCGACACCGTAAACCATCAAATTCTTCTGTCCACCCTCTCGTCACTGGGCATCTCAGATACTGCGCTTCAGTGGTTTGAGTCCTATCTCACAGGTAGGTCTTTCAGAGTTGCCTGGGGAGGGGAGGTATCCAAACCTCATGAACTGATCACTGGGGTTCCTCAGGGTTCAGTTCTTGGTCCCCTCCTATTCTCCATTTATACTACGTCACTGGGTCCCATCATACAGGCACATGGTTTCTCCTACCACTGCTATGCTGATGACACACAACTCTACCTGTCCTTCCAACCAGATGATTCCACAGTAGCTGCACGGATCTCAAGCTGTCTGGCGGACATCTCCACGTGGATGGAAGAACACCACCTGCAGCTCAACCTGGCAAAGACTGAGCTTTTAGTCTTCCCTGCCACTCCTACTCTTCAACATGACATCAACATACAGCTTGGTACAACCACCATTACCCCATCAAAGTCGGCCAGAAATCTTGGAGTTATCTTCGATGACCAACTGACCTTCAGTGACCACATCTCAAAGACGGCGCGGTCGTGCAGATTTGCACTTTGCAACATCAGGAAAATCCGTCCCTTCCTGACTGAGCACGCAACACAACTGCTTGTCCAGGCCCTGGTCATTTCAAGGCTTGATTACTGCAATGCTCTTCTGGCTGGTCTGCCGTCAAGTGCAATCAAACCTCTTCAAATGATCCAGAATGCTGCTGCACGTCTTGTCTGCAACGAGCCTAAGAGAGCCCACGTCACGCCCCTCTTCATCTCTTTGCACTGGCTACCCCTTGCTGCTCGCATCAAGTTCAAGGCGCTGATGCTTGCTTACAGATCCACCACAGGCTCTGCACCTTCCTACCTCCACACACTGCTACAACGCTACGTCCCCACCAGAAGCCTGCGATCGCTAAAGGAACGAAGACTTGTGGTACCATCACAGAGAGGCACAAAATCACTCTCCAGAACATTCTCCTTCACTGCTCCCTGCTGGTGGAATGATCTCCCTACTTTCATCAGGAACGCAGATTCCCTGGCAATATTCAAGAGACAGCTGAAAACTCACCTCTTCCGTGAACACTTAATCCCCTCATAAAAAAAAAAAAAAAAAAAAAAAAAAAAAAACCCTATCCTTCCCCCTTTTTCCCTTCCTACTCTAGCTTATGGTACTGAGCAATGTATGAAACTTGTATTGTGAGCACGTCCTGTGTTATTTGCCAATTCATGAAGAATCGCTTGTTTGTTTTCCTCACTTGTAAGTCGCTTTGGATAAAAGCGTCTGCTAAATGACTAAATGTAATGTAAATGTAAATGTAATCATAATTCTCTTAAGCATGAAGATGTGATGATTTGAGGTCCTACTTCAATGAGGAACTGTTTGGCTCCCTTAAGATCTTCTGGTGGTCCAGCCTCATAGCCCTTGAGCTCCTTCTTCACTTCCCACATCTGATTTTCAATCTGCTCTTTGAGCTTTGGCAGTGATTTCTGACAAAGATAGGTGAGACACAATTTGGTTATAATCTCTCACAAACCACAAAATGCAATTCACCAAATTCATGACTTTTAGGTTGAGACATTTACAAACTTACTTTGATATGATCAACAAGATTCTGAGTCAGTTTGACAGCAAGACATTTAATAGTCGCTTTATCCTCATTCAAGAGGCATCTGTAGAAAAAGAGAAGGCATTTAGTTTAGATGGGGCTTACTTTAGATCATATATACTGTAGCGTGATAAACAGGCAATGAAAAAATCATAATGGACAAAATGAACATCACAAAAATGTAACATTACAATAAAACATAACAATAAACAATAAAAATATTTTTAATATTAATTATATTAATTAATATTAATTATACATCATGAATTATACATTAAATTTATGAATTAATAAAAAATATTATTAGGTTTTCAGAGAGCTACCATATTACATTTAACAATCTGAACTAACCTTGCTTTACAACATAAAGGTAAAGTACTGTAAATCTGAGACGTATTGTCATTAACCTCAAGTTGTTCCAAACCTTCATAAGTTTCTTTCTTCTGTTGAATACACTGAAGATATTTTTAAGAATGTTGGAAAACAAGAATGAACTTCGTTGGTTCTCGCACGTAAAGCAAAAAACATGCCTGAGCTTCTGTTTACCACAACAGATTTGTGAGTTCATTAATGTTTATATTTGAACAAAAGCCTAAATTCAATCTGTTCATCATATTGTCACAGTGTCTAACAGTTGTCCACAGAGGGCACTCCTTCCCCTTCCACATCACAAGTGCCTCTGTATCTAGTTGTATTTCCCTGTCTGTCCATTAGAGAGCACTCTTCCCTTCCACTGTGTCTCTGCCATGAACTCTGTTTCCCAGAGTCCTTTTGTCCAGTTCTCATCTGGGTCAGGGCCGGTTCTAGACATTTGGAGGTCCTAGGCAAAATTTATGTTGGAGGCCCCCCCCGCTCCACACCCTTCCTAATAAAACACTGAAAACAAATATTATTTCTTACCTTTATAACATCTGTTATTAAAATGTATATATATTATTTTTTATATGTCCATATTAACTAAGGTAATCTCTTATTTGTATGTTGGGGATGCTATCATGTGTGTGTGTGTGTGTTTTTTTTTTTTTTTTGTGTGTGTTTTTTGTAGTAATTTGTTCAGTAATTTATTTACAGTAGCCTAACACACTCTACTGGGCTACAGTAAAATTCAGTAAATGAACATCATTCCTTAATCATTTTTTGGACAGGATTTCCCCCTCCTATCAATTTATTGCCACGGCATAAATACCTCAAATATGTACTATACACTCTTAAAAATAAAGGTTCCAAAAGGGAGTTTTTACAGTGATGCCATAAAAGTGCCATTTTTTGTTCTCGGTAACCTTTCAATGAACAGTTCTTAATGGAACCCATTTTGTTTTTCTTAGTGTGAAGAACATTATAAAACAATCTAAATAAACTTTTTTTTTTCCACAGTAAAGAACCTGTTATGAAAGGTTCCATGATTTCAAAGGTTCTTCATGTAACCACAGATTCCAATAAAGAACCTTTATTTTTAAGAGTGTATAAGCCAACACAAATCAACAGCAAGTGAAAGTGAAAGAAACGAACTACTAAGCAGAAATACTTAATTACTTCATAAAATTGTACGCTTATTTTTTCATTAAATATAACAACAATATTTATGTTTTGAAAACTGAAAATAAGCATTATGTTAGAGCAGTAATGTAAACAGCAGAATTTAAAAGATACAGAGGTACTTTTTTGAAACATAAAATAATACTCTAGTGCTGAAATATTCTAGCTCTTTGACTTTGAATGCGAACTTTGCTTTTACTTCAGTATCTTGCTAGTCGGCTCCCGACGCGATGTCATTCACTGTCTGCACAAATTCAAAGTGACTTAACAGTCTGGACGAGTCGGCGGCGCTCGCGCTCTTTTAAACTCATAAGGGGCCGTTCACATATCGCGCCTAAAAAAGCGTTTTGCGTGCGCTTTTGCAAGCGTTCGGGAGCTTGCGCTTCTGTAGCGTCTGTCGTTGCTATGCAACCATGAACAGCTTTCTGCACGACTACGCGGTAGTTTCAAAGGATTTCCATCACCGACAGATATAAAGTATAACCTTGTACTTCACATTAGAGTTCACAGTGGAGAGAAGCCTTACAAATGTGAACAGTGTGAAAAAAGTTTTATTCACAAAGGAAGTCTTAATTCCCACATGAACAGTCACACTGGAGAGAAGCCTTTCACATGTGGTCAGTGTGGAAAGAGTTTTTACAGAAGCACGTCCTTAACTCCCACATGAACAGTCACACTGGAGAAAAGCCTTTCACATGTGGTCAGTGTGGAAAGCGTTTCAAACTCAAAGTAAGCCTTAAAAACCACATGAGGATTCAGTCAGGAGACAACCGTTTTACATGTAGCCTAATCAGTGTGAAAAGAGTTTCTTTAGTAAAGATAGCCTCAATAGACACATGACGCTTCACACTGGAGAAAAGCCTTACACGTGCAAAGAGTGCGGCAAAAGTTTCACACATAAAGCACTCCTTGATTCACACGTGAGGAGGCACACTGGAGAAAGCCCTTTCACCTGCCAACAGTGTGGGATGAGCTTTACACGTAAAGAAAAACTTCAGATTCACATGAGAACTCACTGGAGAAATACCATTCTCATGTGATCAGTGTGGAAAGAGTTTCAATAATAAATCAACCCTTGATGCACACATAAGAGTTCACACTGGAGAGAAGCCTTACACCTGCCAACTGTGTGGGAAGAGCTTCACACAAAAAGGAAATCTTAAGAATCATATGACGACTCACACAGGAGAGAAACCATTCGTATGTGCTGAGTGTGGGAAATGTTTTGCACATTACCATGCCCTTAATTTACACATGAAGATTCACTCAGGAGAGCAATGTCCTCATTGTGGAAGGAGATTCTCAGATAAGAAACGCCTTGATAAACACAATAATTCACACTGGTGAGAAGTGCCAGCAGTGTGGAAAGACTTTCAGATTTAAAGGAAACCTTAAGGTTCACATGAGACTTCACACTGGAGAGAAGCCTTTTACGTGTTTTCAGTGCAAGACGAGCTTCACATATCAAAGAGACCTGAAGCGTCATTTGCAAAATCATTCTAGAAAGAAATTGCAGGGCTCAGAATGGGGCAAAAAGTCTATGAAAGTCTACAAAAATCTGAAGTCTACAAAAAGGAGCAATTTCAAAAATCACCTGCACATTCACTCTGAAGAAAGGCAATTTAATCATGATAAATGTAATAAATTTATTTTGCCATCACACTTACAGATATATATGAAAAGTCATGCAGATGTCAGACGTTACTGTTGTTCTTTATGTGGAAAGAGATTTAAATGGCTTGGTAATTTAAAATGGCACCAGAAAATACGTATCTGTGTGAAACTAAGGCTACGTCCACGTAACAGCTGAATGTGGGCCAGATATAATTGTGTACATTCATGACCATTTGCATTCTTCACCTCTTTATAATTTAAGACTTTTACTCTTTTTTTTTTTTCTTTTTGTCATTTACTGTATATATGAGCTCCTGTGGCTGCACCTCATCATCTGCTTTGATATAGTTTAGTGGTTCTAAAACTTTTTTTTTTATTCTAAGGCACACTATTGTGAATCGTTTTCATGTTCATTGAGCTTACTTTGAACAAGAGCTTGTTAAAAATGAAATAGATTGCTCAGATAAAATTGTTAATTTTTTCCTGACCGATACTCAAACGGTCCAGACGAGCTTGTAGGTCTTTGCGCCTTAAGCTGACCTCAGAGTCCTCAAACAGGAGCTCGCTCACATTTGTCCCATTCATTAACAGCAACATGTCAGCAGTCAGGCGCTGAGCAGTCTGCTTCAGCATGAAAAGGGAGATCATCATGGGCAGTTGGTCAGCCATCCGCTGTACCACAATCTGAAAGAAAACCAAAGAGGTACTAAGCACTGCAGTTCAATCTCAGCAAACTTCATATTTGTCACTGAAAACTAAGATGATCTACCTCATAATACGCCTGCAGCATTTCACTGTACCTACTCTTTACATCAGAGAGAGGTAACTGATTTTCTGAAACTATCTCTTCATTATTCTGTTTCAAGAACTTCACGTAGATGGGATCTTGAGTGTAGATCATGTTTTCCATGTCAAACTGCTCTGAGATCCTCTGCTCTGCCACGGCTTGCTGGAGTGATTGAATGTTGTAAATCTTGTCCTACAGCATCAAGTGAAGAAGTACAGAGGAAGCTTGATTAGAAAATGTATGATTGTTTAGTTTTGTTTACCACTAATAGGGAGCAATATTTACCGTAGTGATCTCTTGAAGACGGGGGTATTTCTCGAAACACTGATTTACTACATCAGTAAAGTGCTTGATGACGATGTCTTCAAGAAAAATACAAAAATCAAAATGACAAATAGCCACAAATATTTCACAATTCAGATGTGCTAAAACTACAAAACATTCCCTGTGTTATTTAGGTGTAATCTCATCTTTTGGTTTTATAATGGTAAATTTCCCCAGTGATCAGAAAGATCTTATATATGAAAATGTACCTTTGATGGTGTCGAGTAAGTCAATGGCTGGTGGTTTAAGTGTGTCCACATGCTTCTGCAGAAACACCTCAAACATTTTGAAGTTGGTGAAGCCAAGCAGTTCCCTCCCTCTGTAATCCTGGCTATGTGCTATCATCTCTTGAAGCGAATCATTAACTTGTTTGGGATTAAGAAAAAAACATTTTTTTTAAATGAATTGACTTTTTCATTTTAAGAGCACAAACATCAGTCAATTAAAACTTGTGTTTCTTAAATTTGAAAATATACTAACAAGATGACTTTGTGACAATAAGTTTATGATTCCACTCCTTTTCATATTTATCCCGAAGCTCGACGAACAAATTTTCCTTAATGATCAGCTCTCCTGATGATAAGGACTTGATTTGGTCATTGAATCTTGTTAAGATCTGTGAGAACAAAAACAACATTTGTTACCTAAAAAGTTATATTACATAACATAAAGAGAAATAAAATAAAAATGGACATAAATTATTTACATAAATGATTTGTTTCGGCAGTTCCAGAGGATTCAGTAGTCAATATTGCAATCATTTATTCTAGCCATTACTGTTACACAGTTTTTAGCAGAAAGGTAAATTAGCATCTTGTGGCTGCATCTCACAAAATTTGGTACACATCTAGAGACACAAACTGCTTGGACCCCAAATAATAATTTTGAGAAGCAAGAAAATGAAATTAAGATTAAAATTTGTTACTTCAATGAGGAATTGTCTGGCCCCCTTAGGATCCTGTGGCGGTCCAGCCTCACACTGTTTGATCTTATTCCTCAGGTCCCACAACTGCTTTTTTATCTGCTCACTGAGCTGTGGCAGTGTTTTCTGACAAAAAAAAAAAATTGGTTAAAATAAATAAAATAAATTAAAATAAAATCACACAATGTATTTGGAAAACATTATGTTCAATAGATGTAGTGGTAGAAAAATATGAACACAGATTTAGACTCAAAGCCAATGAGTAATTTCTATTTTTGCCATTTGGGCCCTGTTCATACTGATAATGAGGTGTACAAAACAACAAACATCCACATGAGAAAAATACTAAATTACTCAGTTGCTGTGGTGTAGGGCAGGGTTCTCAAATTCTAACCCTAACTGCCATGCGAAGTTTAGCACCAGCCCTAATCAAAGACAACTGAACAAGCTAAAAAAGATCTTCAGAATTACAGGCGAGTTTGATCAGGGTTTGAGCTAAACTCTTCAGGGCAGCAGCGCTCCAGGGCCAGATTTTAGATACTCCTGATGGGTGAATGAGGCATTCAATTACAGATCCGAGAAAATGCTTCACTGGGGTTTGTTTGTGAAAGAATAAGCTTCAAGTAGGGGTGGGCGATATGACCAAAATCTTATATGGAAATAATCTATTATCTTATTTGAAGTGCGTATCAAACTGCCAAAGTAACGTGAACCAGTAAAATGTCTAAACTCTTATTACGCAACGAAGCCTCATTTACTGAACCAAAACTTTATTTAGCCCACGAAAATTCACTGAAAAATGAGACCGCACTTAATCTTAATTGTTGACATAAAAACAGAAAGTTTGACAGTATAATCTGACATTGTTCGTTAAACTACTTCTCTCTTCTACTTCCTGTTGGTTTACAAGATTTTTTCTCTAAACTGTTTTTGTTTCAGAAAATATTACAACAGCAATCTGTAGAATGTGCGCTCAGTCAGCGGACAATCGCGGTCCACTGCAGACTGTACAAAGTATAGAAAGTACAAGGCTGTAGTCAGTCACATGACTGGCCACTACATAAGTCAGACATGTGATTATCAGACTCCCTATTGGCTGCCGCTGAAGTTAGCCACACAATTAGCAGTTGTTGTAGTCAAACGAACACTGTCAAATGTGTTTGCCACAACAAAAATAAATTAGTAAATAAAAATATTGTTGTGAATGCCATGCCCTCCTTTCAAAACAGTGATTTCCTGTTTTAAAATGAAGTTTGCATCCCTGACCATTAGAAACTTACTTTGATATGATCAACAAGATGCTCAGTCAGTTTGGCTGCAAGACATTTAACAGTTGCTTTATTGTCCCTCAAGAGGCAGCTGTAGAAAAATAGAAGGTGGTAAACTATATCGCCTAGATTGATAACCTGGTATTTCAAAAAATCATAACTTCACTATGGCCAAAGTGAATATTACTAACGTTAATTAACAAATCAAAATTTTCAAGATGCAAATCATACATTTTAGAGAACAAAATGTTAAATTATGGTTAAAAGGTTAAAAATTCTTTTCAGATTGTAACCTGAAATCGTTATGGTTTTTGAAGAAATCTCTCTCCATTTCTTCTGCCTCCTCCAGAGAAATTTTCTCATTGATCTGCTGTTGTCCTCTACACTTCACCACGGTGTAACCTTTGTGGAGAGGAATCACTTTGTTGTGGACAATGTCCAGGATGTTCCTCTCTGTTCCCCTGTCTATGAGGTCTGGCTTGGTCAAAATGGCTGTGACAATAAAAGAAAAATTTCTTTGTAAAATCTGAAAATTTGCTGACAAAAGTGCTTTAAGATATTGATAGATGTTGTGCAGATCATCTGCAAATTACCGATAGTTCTTTTGCCCTCAGGATCGACATCTTGTGCCATTTTTAATGCTTCTGTTGTTGCAATGTCAATGTTACAAGGGACCACGACCAGGTTTATAGTCTCTTGCTTCTCAATAAATTTCATGATCAGACGTTTGGTCTACAAGACATAAAGTCAAAGTTTAAAACCTGGAATGATACTAGTTTGCTAAATGTGAAGTGCAAAATCAGATTGTACTGCTCACCTGGTTTCCAATATCATCCGGTTGTCCTTTAACTGGGACTCGGGCAATTCCAGGCAGATCGATCAGTGTGAGGTCACACACATCTGGTGACATCACCTCTAAAGTGATGAGCTCATCACATATTCCTACTCCAGTTCCTGCCAGCTCATTCTGGGCTGTAGAACACACATACACCATAATTAAATGTGTTTTTCAATCTGAAAGCATTGGTCAGTTTAATACAAAGTACTCCTGCATGGTTATGCAAGGCTAAAAGTTTACCAATTGTATGCAGTAGAGTTAACACACTGTAACAGAGAAGTGTATGCAACAATCACAAATGACTACACCCAGTATCCTACTTGGAAGCATTTAACAAGATTGTCCCAATTGTTGATGAGACCCTCACTACACGATTTTTGCTTCGATTTTCCCGCTGCACAGATTTTCGAGTCGACAATGCTTTATAAATGTTTACGTTAGTTCACCCCAAAATGAAAATTTGCTGTTAATTTACTCACCTTCATTTCATCCATTCTCGCATTATGAACTGAAGCTGTGTTTCTTTACAACAGAAAGAGGATGCACGTGTTGTATTGTTCATCAAAATGTACTTGCGCCAATCTTGGATGCTACAACCTATATAAAAATTTCCGATTACACTGACTTGCTCAAAGGAGGCCTCCAGCCTGGACCGCAATATCAACCGAGTTCCCCTGAGAAATATAAAAACCTGGGGAACATTTACTTTTCATAGTTTCCCAAACAGTTTGAGCTCCCACGTATACGTCATTTTATGACAGGAAGCTCAACTGCAGACTGTCATGAACGCGCTCAGGACCGTTCCACAAGGATTACAAGTATTAATGTTGAAAATAATCTTCAGTTTCTTGCACAGACCGATTGTTTTGCTTCATAAGACCTCAATCATCAGGAGCCACAGGAAATATTTTTTTCGCTGTAAGTTTACAATTTAAGTTACTTAAATTAACAGCAAATTTTCAATTTTGGGCGAACTATCCCTTTAAGTATGTTCAGTTCAGCGACATGATCTGAGCATGTCTAATATTATCG
The DNA here is from genome assembly GCA_038088235.1 of Zacco platypus. NCBI lineage: Eukaryota > Metazoa > Chordata > Actinopteri > Cypriniformes > Xenocyprididae > Zacco > Zacco platypus. The sequence continues at coordinate 10,934,201 of CM076063.1, read as the reverse complement.
TTGTATAATCTTGGTTAAATATCCTTTTCTGCATTATGTTGTGTTGTTGCTATGACAACAAGATAACAGATGAATAGAACATTTGCAGTATATAATGTGAGTAGTACAGTGATTCTCTTGTCTGAAAAACTTGGCTAAAACATAAAGTTACTTACTTTCTGTTTCAACACTAAGCCCCTGATATACTGATATAAGCGAAATCAAAGAAGGAACTAATGTGATGTCATTTTGAATGAAATCAGGCCAAAACTAAGTTCATTTGAGGTTCATTTCTGGAATTCGAAACAGCTTGCCAAAGCAAACTTTCCAGAAGAGTATTGGTATGTACAGATCTCAGCCACTTAATTTAACAAGTACATATAATAGTATTTTTACAAGCTTTAAACACTTCCAACAAGAAAACAATACAGATGACAGTTTTTCCCCCCAACCTGCTTCAATGTGTTTTCCAATTCCAGAGGAATCCACTAATTCATTTTTCTTATCACGGTAGGATAGGACGGCCTTCCAGTTGACTCCACCAGTTACTTTCTTCAGCCTCAGCTCTAGTGGACATCTGGTGACAATTCCTGTAGCAAACACAGTTCAGATAATAATTGAATTAACAATTGCTACAGTGAATTACTAACAATGACAGGTAATGTATATACAAAAACAGGTAATGACAAAAGAAAATATTCTCTTATTGCATTCAATTTGAATATATATCAATACTGATATAAGAAAAGTTGAATAAAACCAATTCTCACCTGTTCCTCTTGGGAGCGCAATTCCAGAAATCGCTTCCAACACAGAGCTTTTCCCAGAACTCTGGTCTCCGATCACTGCAATAGTCGGTAACGCCAAGTCCTTGTGAATGCCAACTGACCGCAGAGTGTCGATCAGATCAATGTATGGACGAATGCTCTTCTCTAAATGACTGTGAACCTCTCCCTTCATTTTCTGACTGTAAAGAAAAAAAGGAATATTTTATTTCTAAAATCTTACTGAGTGCACTGTATTATTTTATTCAGTTTATGTCCTATGTATATCTTTACTTGTTTTATTGGTTTTAATCTGTTTTTTATTCATTTAGTCTTTTTTTTTTACTTTTTTGATTTCATAAATTATTTTAAAATGATATTTTAAATTGTAGATGAAATGTGCTATAATTAAACTTCCCATGTGTATAAATGATCATTTCTGTTTTTTTTTTACTCCAGAGCACATACTAAAAAATAAACTAGGCCTATAAAAGCATATAAAACATGTATCTCATAGTTAATTAACAAGATAAATATTGCTCATCTTATACTAACCTTTCATTTTGAGAACGCTGAACCTCGTCATTATCGGAATGAGCACTCCCCCAAAAAGGTAACATATCTTGTCTTGAATCGAAAAACAAGTTAGTTATAATATCCTATTTCTTGAGTGCCTCTCAAAAATGTTAGTTTCATCCAAGCACAGTGTTTGTGGCAATGCTGAATAGAAACAAATCCTGTGTCATACTGAATTTATACTGTATCCCACCCCCTGATAAGAATGAAAGTAAAAGTAGATCAAACACAAGAGATTGTGTGATGAGAGCTTCTGGAAAAATACCAGGGAGGTGTGGGTATGACTGGCACATAGTCGTTGCAGCAACAGCGAGCCTTGCCTTGATCTGGACATTTTCTGGGAAAACAAAAAGGGAAAGGGAAAGTAAATTTAATCTGAGAACAGTTTTTTTTTTGTGGTGAGGTTTCACATAAACACACTGTTTCTGAGACATCAGGAGTTGAAATCATGTTCAGACTGGATTTGTACCATACATACTCACATCCCATCCCCCATAACAATCAGAATGAAAGTAGATGATTGTTGAACTATGATTCATTTTTTCGTTTATTTGGAGAAGAACATGAAAAACTTCCAGTTTCACCTTTGAAGAGAACCTTTTTAATTGCAGTCTTTGTGTAAAACAGTTTTTATATACAGTGGGTACGGAAAGTATTCAGACCCCCTTAAATTTTTCACTCGTTGTTATATTGCAGCCATTTGCTTGCTAAAATCATTTAAGTTAATTTTTTTCCTCATTAATGTACACACAGCACCCCATATTGACAGAAAATCACAGAATTGTTGACATTTTGGCAGATTTATTAAAAAAGAAAAACTGAAATATCACATGGTCCTAAGTATTCAGACCCTTTGCTGTGACAGTCATATATTTAACTCAGGTGCTGTCCATTTCTTCAGATCATCCTTGAGATGGCTCTACACCTTCATTTAAGTCCAGCTGTGTTTGATTATACTGATTGGACTTGATTAGGAAAGCCACACACCTGTCTATATAAGACCTCACAGTGCATGTCAGAGCAAATGAGAATCATGAGGTCAAAGGAACTGCATGAAGAGTTCAGAGACAGAATTGTGGCAAGGCACAGATCTGGCCATGGTTACAAAAAAGATTCTGCTGCACTTAAGGTTCCTAAGAGCACAGTGGCCTCCATAATCCTTAAATGGAAGACGTTTGTGACGACCAGAACCCTTCCTGGAGCTGGCCGTCCGGCCAAACTGAGCTATCGGGGGAGAAGAGCCTTGGTGAGAGAGATAAAGAAGAACCCAAAGATCACTGTGACTGAGCTCCAGAGATGCAGTTGGGAGATGGTAGAAAGTTGTAGAAAGACAACCATCTAATGCAGCCAAGTACAGGGATATCCTGGATGAAAACCTTCTCCAGAGTGCTCAGGACCTCAGACTGGGCTGAAGGTTTACCTTCCAACTAGACAATGACCCTGAGCACACAGCTAAAATAACGAAGGAGTGGCTTCACAACAACTCTGTGACTGTTCTTGAATGGCCCAGCCAGAGCCCTGACTCAAACCCAATTGAGCATCTCTGGAGAGACCTAAAAATGGCTGTCCACCAACATTTACCATCCAACCTGACAGAAATGGAGAGGATCTGCAAGGAGGAATGGCAGAGGATCCCCATATCCAGGTGTGAAAAACTTCAACTTTCCCAAAAAGACTCATGGCTTTATTAGATCAAAAGGGTGCTTCTACTAAATACATTCTGTGTTGCAAAACATACAAAACATTTTATGTACACTGTAAAAAAAAAAAAAAAAAAAGTTCAGGCAAGAATTTAAAAAAGAATTACATTTTATTTTAATACTCAATTTAAGCTTGTAGAAATTAAAGCCTAAATATCAACATTATAAAATTAAGTAAAACTCAACTTTTCTGATATTGGTGTTCCCATCATGCACTGGGACTTGAATAATTAATGAGGTTGATGTTTTCACTGTTTTTTTTTGTACACTGTTGATGTACAACTGTATTTACATGCACAAAGAAGATGGTGTATTGTCATAATTGCAACAGCAGTGCTTCACAATTACCTCAAACAGCATGGCTGCTCAGATCCTCAAATGGAACATAGGGATGAACCAGATCTTCCCATGGTTGAGCCAGACAATGACAGGTATGGACTGGTGTGCAGAAATGCTTTTGCTTTGCGGCACTTCTCACAATAAAGTTACCTCAGATAATTGAAGACAACAATTACCACAGATGATGAACAAAATTTTTATTTCACAAATTGAGATATCGGGACCCTGAACTGGTGCTGGTTTCAGTACCACATTGGTACTGCAGCTGCTTCATGTTTCTCTCTTCCTCCTTCATGGCTAACTCAACATGAAGTATTTTCATCTTCATTTCATGTTCATATTTTAAATACTTTAATTTGTGCTCATGGAATTCCATGGCCAGTTTGCCGTGCATGGTCAGCCTCTTGGTCCTTCTCATCTGGCCAGAATTAGTGACACCATCTTCCCTCCAGGCTGCTGCAGCTGTAGTGGGCTAACTTTCATCCTGTCTCAGGACCTCCAAGCTCTGATGATCATCTGAAAAGTTAGTGCAGCATTAGTGAACAATATGTATTCAAAAGTTCAGTTCATGAAATATTTCTGGTTATAGGACTGCAAGAAATGACTGACAACAATACATATTCCCTGCAGTTTAAGGAGGGCACATATTGAATTAATGTGGCCTACCAAATGAGGATTGGAACGGGCCCCCATCTGAACTGTCCAAATGAACATCATCAGGGATACCTTCCAGGGGCTGCTGGCTATCAATGATTGAAGTCAACGAGTCTCCTAGGTCATCGGTCTCCGGTCTTTCTGGGGGTCCACCTCCAGTCTTGAAACGCTCCCTACGTGCAATAGCATTTGTCTTCTTTAAGTTTAAAGAAGTAGTTTCGGTTGAGTGATTTACTCGAGTTCCACACAATGTTAATGTTTCTTAAGGGTCCAGCCCTGGTTTTTGAAGCAACCTCAGGTCTCCACCAAGTGCACAACATTACTCTAATCGGGCTTCACAGAGAGTTGCTAGTTAGTCTTTATTAACCTTAGTCTGCAACTCCCTAGTGGGTACTACTTAATCTCAAATAAAGCAATGTCTTGGAAAGCCATTTTTAAAGTCCGTATTAATTTAAGTAGAATTAGCCTAGTCCTCATTTATTTTAAACTCTGTCTGGGAAACCGCCCCTTAATGTCTATTATCTTCAGTTGATTTCATCTAAGGCTGTGGCTGAAGTCAGTTGTAGTTTTTGTGTTTTCTGCTTGCCTCTTTTTTTTCTGTTCTCTTCTTTCCTTAGTGATTCTGCTTCTTAGCAGGCTTGTTAATGCTGGAGATGATATATGAATAATATATAAATATTTTGTGGCTCAGATAAGGTCCAGTTCTGGATTATTCTTTGATCTTGGCTGACATATGGCATTTCTATGGCCTGCTTGTGGCCCAGATATGGCGAACAGGAGCGGTCCGCCCAAGTGCCATCATTCCACGCCGCATGTGGCCCAGATCATCATTTCGCATGTGCTGCATGTGGGCCGGATGTGGGCCGACACAAAGTTGCTATTTGGGAATGTGCTCACAAAGAAAATAAAAAAGAGCCACAGGGAGCTACAGCTTCAGTTTGGGTGGGCCAAGTAATAAAAAACAACTTTCTTGTAATTTGCGGGTGGGTTGCAGGTTTATTATAATTAATGTGTTGATAATAAAGTTTAATAAAGTTGTTTAATAAAGACACAAAACTAATAAAGGAAAACATATGCTTAGAGCACCTCCTAGTGGTCCTTATATAAAACACAACAGAAAATACAGCTAAAACTACACAAGCTTAACACAAATTATTATGATATGAGATTTCCAATTATTTGAAATATTAATGTGTTGAAAGCTTAATTTTTGTCAAGCACTAATTTGCAGACTCTCATTGAGCTACACAGTTGCAGGGTTTACTTATCTAAGCAGCAACAGAGGTAAAACAGATCAGAGAAATTTAAAAAACGAGAGTTAAAAACAAAACAAATGTAAGAAGAGAAAAGTACTATGTGGGAGCATTTTACTAAAATAGTTAACCAGGACCAATTAAGTTTTGAGTAGACCTATGTGATATGTAGCCTAACTGCTGTAACAATAGCAGTAATAAATTACCGTGCAAACAAGCCTGCACTGGTCCTTTATGGGCCCCCAGCAGGCTGCCAGCGCAAGGCCCCTGAGAATTTGCTCATTGGCAAAATGTTTGCCCTTTAGTGCTCGCCCTGCACAGGCCGCCCTCACTTAGCCCCCAAGAAGCCCTCACTAGGCCAACACAGAGCATTATTAATCTACAACAATAAATCAGTTTCAATATAAATACTTTTCGGCTACTATACACTGTAAAATAAATAAATAAATAAATAAATAAATAACGTGAACGTAACATAAAAACAAAAAAAAAGTGAAATGCATGGCACCTCAGGGTGCCAAACATTTACCAATACCATTAATGAAAATAACGGTTAAAGACCATTAAAGAAAGAAGTGGTCAATGACTGGCAGAAGTGTCTGTCAAACAAAAACAGTAAAATTAAGGTAAAATATCCTAAATCATTCTCTGTAAAATGTAAGTATCTTGCAGTTAACAATTAACTAACAACAACACACACCAGCTGATATAACTTTCATCGCATCAGTTACTCCCTTTAAATAAATCAACATGCAGCATAACATCAGTGTGTGACGAGCAGGGCGGGCGAGAGCCGTGAGGGAACGGCGCGAGGCCGGTGACGCGAGTGTTAACGAGCTTCAGGTGCTCGGCGCACCGGTCTCGTATCTCTCACGGAGGAGCTCCGGAAGCATAAAAGAGGAGCGACGACAGTGAAGGACGAGAGAGGACCAGGCCTGGAATTTATGTTGTGTTTTATTTTGTTTGTGTGGGCGGCAGTCGCCGTGAGGAACTGCCGCCCTTATACTTTTTGGTTTTATTATGAGTTTATTTGTTGATTAAAGTGTTGAACGTTCGCCGGTTCCCGCCTCCTTCTTCCCGTTCTTAAGAACTTTGTTACACTGGTGCCGAAACCCGGGAGGAAGGAGGGACATGCTGTCGAAGAGCCCTCGCTGCTGAGGGGGATCGCGGTGCTGAGGAGGTCGGGCAGCGCGGGAGAGAAGACCGCGAGTGGCTGCCCGAAGCGGTGGTGCTGGAGCGAGTGAGAAATCGGTGGGACGGAAAGCTCGCTGCCGCGCCCCTGGGACGAGGTGGGGTGGCGGCCGTCCAGGAGGGAGCGGAGGAGCCGCCGTTCGCCGTGGGCCAAAGCCTGCTGCCTGCCGCCGTAACGGGGAGGAGCCGCCGTCCGCCGTGGGCCGAGGCCTGCTGCCTGCCGCCGGAGCGGGGAGGAGCAGGGAACGGCGGGCTCGCTGCCGGCTGCCCTCATGCGGAGGAGCCATCGCCGGCCGCCAGGGGGCGGAGGAGGATCGGGCCGTCCACCGAGCGTCCAGTGCCATCGCATGGCACCGCGAGGAAGAGCCTCTCGGCGGGCTGAGGACCGAGCGGCAGTGTGTCGGGGAGCCGGACCAAGAATTTTTTTTTTTTGTTTTCCTCTCTCCACTCTCTCGTCCTTGTCGCTCCTTGTGCTTCCGTCTCCTTTTCTCTCGTCTCGTCTGTCCTTACCCCCAGGCGCTGTGGCCGCCGAGACTGGCCCCCGGGGGGAGTAGGCGCAGCCTCGTGGGTACCCCCCGGCCTGCGAGGGGCGATGGGGGTATGTGACGAGCAGGGCGGGCGAGAGCCGTGAGGGAACGGCGCGAGGCCGGTGACGCGAGTGTTAACGAGCTTCAGGTGCTCGGCGCACCGGTCTCGTATCTCTCACGGAGGAGCTCCGGAAGCATAAAAGAGGAGCGACGACAGTGAAGGACGAGAGAGGACCAGGCCTGGAATTTATGTTGTGTTTTATTTTGTTTGTGTGGGCGGCAGTCGCCGTGAGGAACTGCCGCCCTTATACTTTTTGGTTTTATTATGAGTTTATTTGTTGATTAAAGTGTTGAACGTTCGCCGGTTCCCGCCTCCTTCTTCCCGTTCTAAAGAACTTTGTTACACAGTGTTTCTGGGCTCATCATTGACTGAAGCACAGGCTCTCTCCAGCACAATGGTGACCTCACAAAACTCACACAACAGAAACAGAAGATTAAACATTACCAGATTTCTATCTCAGCTCCTTCACCTATTACAATCCAGTATGACTTTATTTCTTTCATTCAAAGTTTCTTATTAAGAATAAACTGAGGTTTAGATGTTGGTGTTTTATTGAAAATAATTGTAGGTAGTAATGTGACAACTGAACTGAGGCTTTGGAGCTTGTGCCAGCATAAAAGGGCGTGCCAGATGATGTAAGAATATTTTGGTGGGGCTCTGCCATACCCATACAGACGAGTGGCGGCTGCTTACCTTCATATATGGCCACCAGGAGAATCGGAGGCTTACATTCAGCTGATAGACACCGACACACGACGGACACACTGTAATTTTTGTATTTATTTCAAGAAATGACAACCAAAATCAAACCCATAGAAGCTTGTGAACAGTTCTGACGTGGCCGCATGCAATATGCTCATTCACAAGCCGGGTGAGAGTTAATTATTAAACCAAACAAAACACAAAACTTTCAAAAACACTCAGCTATGTGACTATTTTATTGAGTGATAGGCAGTGGGTTCAATCAGAGACATTATTAGATTTGCTATACAGCATCTTCCCATCACCTCCTCAACCTGCTTCCCTTAGTGTTTTTATGTGTAGAAAAGGTGAAAAATGTATTACACCGTACAGTTTTTTCCCCTGAACAATGATATGAGTTCCTACTGCAATTCTCGATTCAGCACAAATGACCTACAATGGTGACATTTTTCAAAATCACAACAGAAACTCAAAATACTGACCTAAACTCACTAGCTGAAAGGCAGCACGATACAAACAAACCAGTGGTCCGTTTCCCAAAGCGAACTATGATCGCAAGTTCCGTCGTTATAGAGTTCGATGAGACTTACGACCATATTTGACTAACGATGCTTTCGGGAAACGCACCCCAGACTAGAACTGAACTGATGGCAGCTTCACATTCTCTATATCTACCGCCTCGATGGCAGGCAAGTCTTTCAATAGAGTAGAAAAATTGCTCCTCTTCATAACATAAGGATCACGTCCGACATGTGATGATTTTTTGTTTCTTTCCATATTTTCAAATATATTTATATTATATCTATCCATCTGTTTCTTTACTTCCTGCCCTATTGATGTTGAATGTATACAGCACTATAAAGGGTTCAAGATCACTTGTGAACTTTATGTTCTTATTTTAATTATATTTGCGTCAAAGTCAGCTTATACAACATTATAAGATTAATATTTTTTTTAATGTAAATTCCCGTAAACCATAAAAGTTTGCTATTGTATTTTTTACGTAAAGTACTGGCAACCACAGCTGCCGCTTTTTTTTTTCTTTTCTTTTTTTTTACAGTGTATTATATGTATTTTCAGATAATATTCTCTAGTCAGTACAAAAACTGTTAATTGCTTCCTGAGCAGCACTCATACGTTTCAGGCGAGCTCGTAGGTCTTTGCGCCTTATGCTGACATCAGAGTCCTCAAACAGCAGCTCACGCACATCTGGCTTTTCCATTACTAACATTAACATGTCAGTAGTCAGGAGCTGAGCAGTCTGCTTCAGCATGAAACATTTGATCATCAAGGGCAGTTGGTCAGCCATTCGCTGCACCACAATCTGAAAGGAAACAAAGAGATACTAAGTTCCACACCACGAGCACAGCACTGCACTTTGTTACTGAAGATTAAGATCTACCTCATAATATGCCTCCAGCATATGACTGTACTTGCATTTTTTGTCAAAGATTGGCAACTGATCTTCTGAAAATTTCTCATTTGTAATCTCACTTAAGATCTTCAAGTAAATGGGATCTTGAGCGTAGATCAAGCCTTCCATTTCAAACTGTTCTGTGATCCTCTTCTCTGTCTTTTCTTGCTGGGTTAACTGAATGTTGTTAATTTTGTCCTATAAAGTATAGAGGAAAGAGAACTTATTTAATCTGGATTAAAAAAAAAAATTGACAAGTTTTGCCACCAATTAGGAGCAATATTTACCTTAGTAAGGTTTAGAAGAACAGGGTATTTCCGGAAACATTGACTCACCACAGCATTGAATTGTGAGATGATGATGCCTTAAGAAATACATAAAGTCAAAAAGACAAATAGCTACATTTTAGTAAAATTTGTCATTAAGTTGGTGATCTTAATCTTTTGGTTTTATAATGGAGGCTCTCCAAAATAACCAGAATGTCTTTAACACAAAGATGTGTGATGGTACCTTTGGCAGTATTGAGTAAGTCAATGGCTGGCTCCTTAACCTTGGCCACGTGATCTTGCAATATCCTCTCAAACTGTCTGTAGCTACTGAAGCCGATCAGTTCCCTCCCTCTGTTTTTCTGGCTCAACACTTTTGAATCGCTAACTTGTTAGGAAACAAAATGGATTTCTTATGAAATTAAATGACTTTTTCATTTTTATCAGAACTCTACGGAAAAACAACAACAGTGAATTCAAAGTTGTAGCATGTTGAAAATATACTGACAGGATGTCTTTGTACTGTTAAGATGATCATTCCACTTCTTGAATTCAGCCCGAAGCTTGCCAAACAAATTTTCTTCATTCATCAGTTCCCCTGATGATAAGTAGTTGATTTGATGATTGAAACTTTTTACGGTCTGTGAGAAAAAATTACATTTGTTTCATGAGCCTGTTACACTATCACACAGACAGCATAAGTGAATCTTCTGGAGGTAAAGGGCATTATCTGAACAGAGAGGCATAAGACAAAGCACAGTGGTTTTAAACTGACTGAATTATGCTTTTCAAACGAAAATTCTGATTTCCGAATTCTGACTTTTTTTCTCAAATAGCAACTACATATCTTGCAATTCAAACTTTTTATTCAGAATAGCAAGTTTGTTATTCTGACTTATAAAAAAATAAATAAAAAATTCTAATATTCTGAATCTGTAAAACCTTTTGTAAAAAATTTGTCTTGCAATTTTTAATTTTGTTCTGTATTCTGGGTTTATATCTCTTTTAAGGGGCGGCTAATTTTATGGACAAAAGGATCTGCCTGTATCACAAAATGCATATTAAGAAATGTTTTGGTACATTCCATTTCATAAGGTTCTAGCAGCTTGAACCCTTAATCATAATTCTCTTAAGCATGAAGATGTGATGATTTGAGGTCCTACTTCAATGAGGAACTGTTTGGCTCCCTTAAGATCTTCTGGTGGTCCAGCCTCATAGCCCTTGAGCTCCTTCTTCACTTCCCACATCTGATTTTCAATCTGCTCTTTGAGCTGTGGCAGTGATTTCTGACAAAGATAGGTGAGACACAATTTGGTTATGGTCTCTCACAAACCACAAAATGCAATTCACCAAATTCATGACTTTTAGGTTGAGACATTTACAAACTTACTTTGATATGATCAACAAGATTCTGAGTCAGCTTGACAGCAAGACATTTAATAGTCGCTTTATCCTCATTCAAGAGGCATCTGTAGAAAAAGAGAAGGCATTTAGTTTAGATGGGGCTTACTTTAGATCATATATACTGTCACGTGATAAACAGGCAATGAAAAAATCATAATGGACAAAATGAACATCACAAAAATGTAAAATTAAAATAAAACATAACAATAAACAATAAAAATATTTTTAATATTAATTATTATTAATTATACATCATGAATTATACATTAAATTTATTAATTAATAATAAATATTAGGTTTCAGAGAGCTACCATATTACATTTTACAATCTGAACTAACCTTGCTTTATAACATAAAGGTAAAGTACTGTAAATCTGAGACGTATTGTCATGAACCTCAAGTTTTCCAAACCTGCATAAGTTTCTTTCTTCTGTTGAATACACTGAAGATATTTTTAAGAATGTTGGAAAACAAGAATGAACTTTGTTGGTTCTCGCAAGTCAAGCAAACATGCCTGAGCTTCTGTTTACCACAACAGATTTGTGAGTTCATTAATGTTTATATTTGAATAAAAGCCTAAATTCAATCTGTTCATCATATTGTCACAGTGTCTAACAGTTGTCCACAGAGGGCACTCCTTCCCCTTCCACATCACAAGTGTCTCTGTATCTAGTTGTATTTCCCTGTCTGTCCATTAGAGAGCACTCTTCCCTTCCACTGTGTCTCTGCCATGAACTCTGTTTCCCAGAGTCCTTTTGTCCAGTTCTCATGTGGGTCAGGGCCGGTTCTAGACATTTGGAGGTCCTAGGCAAAATTTATGTTGGAGGCCCCCCGCTCCACACCCTTCCTAATAAAACACTGAAAACAAATATTATTTCTCACCTTTATAACATCTGTTATTAAAATGTATATATTTTATTTTTTATATGCCCATATTAACTAAGGTAATCTCTTATTTGTTTGTTGGGGATGCTATCGTGTGTGTGTTTTTTTTTTTTTTTTTTGTGTTTTTTGTAGTAATTTGTTCAGTAATTTATTTGCAGTAGCCTAACACACTCTACTGGGCTACAGTAAAATTCAGTAAATGAACATCATTCCTTAATCATTTTTTGGACAGGATTTCCCCCTCCTATTGATTTATTGTTGTGGCATAAATACCTCAAATATGCGCTATACACTCTTAAAAATAAAGGTTCCAAAAGGGAGTTTTTACAGTGATGCCATAAAAGAACCATTTTTTGTTCTCTGTAGAACCTTTCAATGAACAGTTCTTAATGGAACCCATTTTGTTTTTCTTAGTGTGAAGAACATTATAAAACAATCTAAATAAACTTTTTTTTTCCACAGTAAAGAACATGTTATGAAAGGTTCCATGGATTTCAAAGGTTCTTCATGTAACCAGATTCCAATAAAGAACCTTTATTTTTAAGAGTGTATAAGCCAACAAAAATCAACAGCAAGTGAAAGTGAAAGAAACAAACTAAGCAGAAATACTTAATTACTTCATAAAATTGTACGCTTATTTTTTTCATTAAATATAACAACAATATTTATGTTTTGAAAACTGAAAATAAGCATTATGTTAGAGCAGTAATGTAAACAGTAGAATTTAAAAGATACAGAGGTACTTTTTTGAAACATAAAAAAATACTCTAGTGCTGAAATATTCTAGCTCTTTGACTTTGAATGCGAACTTTGCTTTTACTTCAGTATCTTGCTAGTCGGTTCCCTACGCGATGTCATTCACTGTCTGCACAAATTCAAAGTGTCTTAATAGTCTGGACGCGTCGCGTTTTTTGTTTTTACTTTATGGACCTCAAAACATATCAAAATGAATTTGACTTCACAAATTAATACAATGCTAAAAGGTTAAATGATATTCTCCTCCGATTGTAACCTGAAATAGTCATGATTTTGGAAGAAATCTCTCTCCATTTGTTCTGCCTCCTCCAGAGGAATGTTCTCGTTGATCTGCTGTTGTCCTCTACACTTCACCATGATGTAACCTTTGTGGAGAGGAATCACTTTGTTCTGGACAATGGCCAGAATATTCTCTTCTGTTCCCTTGTCTATGATGTCTGGCTTGGTCAAAATGGCTGTGAGAATGAAAAATTTTATTTTGTAAAAAGTTCATTTGATGATTTGACATTCTCAAGTCAACTCAAATATATTTGGTGCGATATTAGATGTTGTGTGGATTATTGCTTCGTTACCAAGAGTTCTTTTGCCCTCAGGATCGACTTCCTGTGCCATTTTTAATGCTTCTGTTGTTGCAATATCAGTGTTACAAGGGACCACTACCAGGTTTATAGTCTCTTGTTTCTCAATAAATTTCATGATCAGACGTTTGAGCTGCAAGACATGAAAACATAGTTTTTAAAACTGAATACCTATGGTACTGAATGTGGCTTGCAAAATCTACTTATACTGCTCACCTGGTTTCCAATATCCTCTGGTTGTCCTTTAACTGGGACTCGGGCAATTCCAGGTAGATCGATCAATGTGAGGTCACACACATCTGGTGACATCACCTCTAAAGTGATGAGCTCATCACATATTCCTACCCCTTTTCCTGCCAGCTCATTCTGGGCTGTAACACACAAAACTAACTAACACACTGCAGAAAAGATGTGTCATTTAAAGCAGTGTGAATAACGACACAGATTCGTCTTGAAGCTTGAAGCTTCCCTTTAGCACATTCATTGACTCAAATGGCCCATTCAGCCAGTTCAAAAAATGCTGTGAATCAACTGCCAAAACAAGCCATTGTAAGAGGTTATTGTACACCTACTTCAAAAATATGGGGTGAATAAATTGTGTAATTCAAATGAACTATTAAAAAATATAAATAAGTAATTGTTTAACTTTTTTCCTTCAAGTGCACCATTTGTTTGTCCTTCAGAAATAGTTGGTCATGTTAGAAGGTATTTTTAATTAAACATATTTCATTCAGTACTTAAAAGTATGAATAAAAATATGTATTTTTAAAAAAAATAAAAATTACTATTTTACCCAATAATCGACCCATCGCAAACCGTTTGATTGACAGGTGATCTGACCAATCATAACCCCGCATCCGCCATTTTGTCTGACAAAGCAGTCAGAGGAGTTAGTAGATTAATGTTGGTGAATTTGAACTTGAAAAATTGTGTATTCACGCACTTTCCGCACTTGAAACAACATTCCTTTTGATGTTCATTCATGTTTATTTGATGCTATAAATGAATTAGTATGAAGAGTTGGTTCATTGAAGGAGCTACAGCGATCTGTGATGACACATTAAAGAGCCACTATACGGTATTTACTTTTTCTTTAAAAAATTACAATATATTAAATATGAAACTGTTTCATATGTCTGTTGACGTGTTGTCAGTGTCCTCTTTGCTCCGCGATGTATTTTTCACTGCGTGAGAACATGATGTGTGGTATGAGAGCGCATGGCTTGTCGGACATAGCAACACTAACTACAGGGGGCGGGTCTTTGCGAAGGGTCAATTGTGTACTGTGTATTTCTTTCACTGTTAATGCCTAGCAACATGCTAACGATAATATGAATTGATTCCAGTGCAATCATTCATTTATGCGTTTCTATGGCAACACTTTCAATGCCAAAATTAATCTGCAGCACCCTTACAAAAAAGAAATATCTTCAAGTGTGCTATTATTATACCTCTCTTATAATAAAAATAAGTATACTTTCAGTCTACTTTTTATGTGGCCTACTTCTCTGAAATATACTTATACCTTGTCCAAATACCAACACTTGCAGTCTTGGCTACTTGAGAGTGCACACGACAGGAAGTAAGTACGCAAGACTGTCCCATGTCTTAAAAATGCTCAAATGCAGTGCCCTTAATGTACACTATACCCACACTATCTCCTCCAAGCCACTCCTAAGTGGTATTCGAATAACCTTTCTCAGGTAAGTCTGAACATTTGTTCCCATTCAGTCAGTCATGTTCGACGTTATGTCGAACTGACGTAATGGGATCTCGCTTGTGAGCTCAATCACCTCCAAGTGGTACAAAACGAGCCAACGAGAATTGGCCAGTGAGATTTACATGTCGGGCCCCTCCCCCGGCATTCCGGGTATAAATAGGGCCGGCATACTTACTTTCATTCATACTTTTGCTTCAGAGTCAATCGGGTGACTGATCTTCTCTCTCTTCTTCAAACTGGTGCAATGATTAAGAGCGAAAACAAACGTTTTAATTGCTATTAGGGACAAGTTCCCAACAAAAGCAATTTTCATTGCTGCAATTTCCTCAAGCTCTTGGACTCTAGGCTGGGCGGACAACACAGCAGCAGTGGTGTGTGCTTTGCGCTGGTGTGGAACCTCGGTGTTTCCAGCTGCAGAGCAGTTCACAAAAGAGCAACATGGGCATAAAGCATCTTTTTCAAGATATCTTTTTGCCCGTGTGTTTCTGGATGCGGTCGTTTCCAGACCTCATCTGATGGCCATGGTCGCTGTCTCAGCTGAATCAGCGCTTGTGGATGGTACACGCTCTCATTGCGAGAGCATGTCAATGTTGGCGTTAAGATCACGACTCTCCTTCTTTAACACAGAAGGACGGGTCCCCTCTGATGCTACCCAGCCACCCGTGACTTTCCAAGGGAAAGCCGCGGGTCTGGTTAGCACTCTGGGAGGTCTGAGGGTTACAGTGGGAGCCTCTTCGTCAGGTCCGCCCCCCACGAACCTCCCACTCCTCAGTAACGCCATGTGCCGTCAAGTTGCTGGGTGCTGGTGTGTGTCCCTCTCGCGAGGTGACCCGTATCTCATTCGGTGCTCCGGATGAGGATCGGATGTCGATCGCTGCATTGGGGAGTGGGCTTTTGTTCTCTGATGATGACGAGGAAGCCGAACTTCCGTCGTCCGGGGTGGTCATACAGGCTGAGTCTGACGCAGAGCTCACGGCCATGCTGGCTCGTGGCTGTACGATTGGTTTCTGGGTGTGGGGTGTGGTTCACAGCCGCGTCCCACTCCAGTGCCATATTTTCCCGAGGTGCATGAGGAGGTTCAGAAGTCGTGGAAGGCACCCCACACTGCCAGAAGCCGTTCTTCTGCCTCCTCCACTCTCACTACCGTCGATGGTGGGGCCCCAAATGGATACGTGGACATTCCACAGGTGGAACGTGCGATTGAGGGTGCACTTGTGCCCGCAGTCTGCTGCCACCTGGCGGAATCGTCCGCGTCTTCTGTCGATGGCGAGTAAGACGACGGCAGCCCTGGCTACCAAGGCTTACTCAGCAGCTGGACAGGCGGCCTCCGCCCTGCATGCCATGGCCATATTGCAGGTCCATCAGGCAAAGGCTCTGAAAGAGCTGCACGAGGGTAGTTCTGACCCAGGGCTGTTGCAAGAATTCCGCGCTGCGACCAACCTCGCCCTCCAGGCGACGAAAGTCACAGAGCGCTCCCTGGGACAGACGATGTCCACTCTGGTGGTCCAGGAGTGCAATCTCTGGTTGGACCTGGCCGAAATGGAGGACGCCGACAAAGTTCGCTTTCTCGACGCCCCCATTTCCCAGGCTGGCCTCCTCGGCAACACTGTCGAGGACTTTGCCCAGCAATTCTCGGCAGTGCAGAAGCAGACGGAGGCCATTAGTCACATCTTGCCTTCCAGGACCAGGTGGTGAACCTGCAAGCGCTGCCCCTGGAGGAGGCAGACCCAGCCCTTGTGTGGCTGTGTCCTGTTCGTGCTCTGCGCGCTTATGTGGGTCGCACACAGAGCTTAAGAAGCTCTGAGCAGCTCTTTGTTTGCTTTGGAGGACAGCAGAAAGGGAAGGCTGTCTCCAAACAGAGGTTGGCCCACTGGATAGTGGATGCCATCGGCTTGGCGTACCATTCCCAAGGCGAGCCGTTCCCCCTAGGGGTGAGAGCACACTCCACTCGGGGTGTTGCCTCCTCCTGGGCGTTGGCGCGCGGCGCATCTCTGGCAGACATCTGCAGAGCTGCGGGCTGGGCGACACCGAACACATGTGCCATTCTCCTTTCATGAGGAGTTGCAAGCGTTTGTCTTACTCCTCAGTTCAGTTCCCCAGTTGGTGAACCCTGTGGAGTTCCTCCTGCATCCTACGGCAGTCAGACATGGCGGAGGTGTCAGACACCAGGTCCAGTACTCGTGTACATGCCTTCCTTCCCAAGGTCAGTCCTTGTACTGGGCTAGATGCCCATATGTTGTGATTCCCTGCAGTTAATCCCATATGTGTATGATCCACGGTACGGTTTCCCCCGATAGTAAACCCGTGTCTTCCCTGGGCGGCTCAGCCCTGCCCCTGAGGTGCGCCGTTCCTCCCCGAACTAGGGCAGGACCTACCTCAGGGAGCTCTCCATATGCAGATACTGCCCAGCAGGTCAGTGCATATGTGCTCCACACGTTACCTCCCTTCGGGCAGGGCGTGGTCTCCGTAGCTTCCCTACAAGGGATGCTTTCCTGGCGTTTTCGTCATGGCTGAAAAAACGTGGGAATTGAGTCCCGAAGCACTCTTCCCCTGAGGTATGGAACAACATCTTCGACCATCTCCTGAGTAAGACCCTGTCCACTCCATCCCGCTGGTATGGAAGACGTCTTAGGGCTTACTCCAGGGCGCTGGAGGGTTACGACACGCTTAGATGTTGTACGCTTAGGCCTGCCAGCATCTGCATCTCCAACGCTCGTGACGTGGTTCAGTTGCTATGGCATTTTCTTTTGGACCCCATTACGTCAGTTCGACATAACGTTGAACGTGACTGACTGAATGGAAACGTCTAGGTTACTAATATAACCCCCGTTCCCTGAAGGAGGGAACGGAGACGTTACGTCCCCTTGCCATAGCACTGAGTCACAGCTGAATGGCTGGGATCAGTATCTTGGCTCCTCAGCAAAATATGAATGAAAGTGAGTAAGCCGGCCCTATTTATACCCAGATGCCAGGGGAGGGGCCCGGCATGAAAATCTCACTGGCCAATTTGCATTGGCTTGTTTTGTACCACTTGGAGGTGATTGGGCTCCCAAGTGAGACCCCATTACATCAGTTCGACATAACGTCTCCGTTCCCTCGTTCAGGGAATGGGGGTTACATTAGTAACCTAGACGTTTCTGGTTGTATTTAGTCATTATATAATTATGTTGATAGTAGTTGGCCACCGGAGTCAGTCAGAAAATAGCTATGTCACTAATTAGTTGTGAAAGTTGAGACATGAGTTTACATGATTTATATTATAGTTTTAGCATATATTATCTTATTTTATCAACTAAATTTCCTGAAATTTAAATATTATACTTATTATCTTATACTTATTTTCTTAAAACCGACTTTTAAGACAAGCACTGGTTTCGGTTAGGTGATTGAGTTTTTGTGAATTACTTAAATGTTAGTTAGTTGGCTAGCTTACTTTTCTCACACATTGAAGGTTTCCCAGAGACAAAGAGTTGAGGAGACAGTGGGAAGGACAGGTCAGGTCAGACTGTGAGGATTAGGGATGGAGCTAAACCATCGGTATTAGTATTATACATATACTATATGCTATAATCAATATATTATTGTGATATTATATTGTACTTATACTATGATATAAAATTATACTATTCATTACTATCATATCATGCCATAAAGGATCCATCAGTTATCTTTGTTATTGTATGTTTTGGAGAATTTGTAAATATCTGTATCATTTTAGTGCTATAAAAATACCGAAAGCAGCCTGTGTGATTTGTATTTGACGATTTGCTTCATTTTCACAATGGTGGTCAATTCTAAACACAAGAAACGCTTAAATGGGTTAAAAGAAAGAAAATGCCTTTTCCACAATAACAAATATTTTTTTCATTTAATGTAAATCCAAGAATAAAGCAGCCAAATACAGGACAAGTATGAAGTTTGACTATTAAAATAAATATTTATTTTAAAGTCTGCTATCGAGGTTTTAGGTAAGATGGAACTTTTTGGACAGCACATACATCATAAACCACAGAAATCGGTTGATAAATGTAAACGTTATTTTCGTTTTTATCCAGAAAACCCGCAGCTCGCCAGTTCTCTTGCATTTGTTTACAGTGCAGTCTTGCCCTCAGCAATATGGTGGACGTGTATGGGGCAGATCAGATAATGTATACCAGAATCACAACAACTTCCTGATTCATGGCGAAACATCGAAAATTGTGAGGCCGCCACAGA
Source organism: Zacco platypus (assembly GCA_038088235.1). Taxonomy (NCBI): domain Eukaryota; kingdom Metazoa; phylum Chordata; class Actinopteri; order Cypriniformes; family Xenocyprididae; genus Zacco; species Zacco platypus. Next base: position 10,915,217 of record CM076063.1, on the reverse strand, counting down.
CACGCCCTTCTGTGAAAACTCTAGATCTTCGCAATTTAATGTCGCAAAGGCCTTTAGATTAGACTGAACAAATACGATGTTGATCTGATTAAAGCTCTAGGAGGAGTTCGTTAAAGTACAACGTCTGAAAATGGCAAAAACTGCAAAAATTTTGCAGGGAAAATTCAAAATATCTCACTTCCAGATTTTGCACCCAGGGATTTTTTTTTGTAGGTATTGGGCTGTCACTGTTACATGTTTGTGTTCCTGGACTCTGTTTTGGTTTCACTTTGTTCCACTCGTGTTCTTTGTTTTGCTTTTTCCCGCCACTCCTCATTCAACATTAGTTTATCCCCATCACCTGTGTGTAATTAATTACTTCGTTTCTCCCTGTGTTAGCCCATGTATATATTCCCTGTGTTTTCCCTCTGTCGGTGTCCGTTCTCGTTATTGTAAAGACGTGTTCTGTGTTCCGTTCCTTGTATTTCATTGAAAGTCATTGTTTGAACGTTCTCCTTCATCTCCGTGCTTCCCTGCCAGCACGCACCATAACAGTTACATGTGTCTACTGAATTTCATACTTGTTGACTATACGTGAAACGTAGCGAGAAGGGTGCTTAATTGAAATCTTGTAGGTGGCGCTATCGAGCCATTTTGCCACACCTAATTCTGAAACCCATATCAGTTTTCACCACTTCTGACACATGTGCAGTTTAATGAGTTTCTGATGTTTAGGCCCTCAAAAACTATACTTTTATACACAAAAAATTAGACCAATTTATTCCCAAGTAGTAGGCCTACTAAACTAGTAGCCTACTTACAATTATACTTCTAGTACATTGATATGAGTATACTTTCTGCATAAAGTGAAATAAACTGAACTTTACCTAAGTAGGCTATACTTAGGTAGGCAGTCAGGTGGTAAAGTGTTCACGTAGTGCAAGTCGGAGAAAATTTCTATGAGGACATGGGCATGTTTTACATCTCATTAATCTCGCAATTACGGTAATTATGACATTGTGTGAATGCACCTATAGCCCTTCATATAACAGAATGTTGCTTTGCAACAAAACTGATCCACTCTCTATAGCTGTGTTTCATTTCAAAGGCTGTTTTCCCCAGAGGGCGCATTTGTCAGCCACATACGTGACTGAGGATGCTTCATTTCAAAAACTGGCCAGTTCATTCTTTAGTCGTACAGAAATTACAACAATTTACACTTGACTAGGAATAACAGTCAAGTTTATAATGGTTACTTTTCTAAAATAAGACCTTATATCCTCTATGACAAAGACGAGCCTTGAAGGACAGCCTTCAAAATAAGACATGCCATATGACTTCTGTGTAATGATATGGTAAACTGGAGTGATTAATTAAATTGATTGAATCAGCATCCAAGACTAAGCCATCAATTTTATGAGACAAAACAAATTTTTAGATTTATTTACTGATTGTGACTTCAGCTTAAGTATTCTATTCAGGGTCATCTTTAATATAATTCTATATTATGTTCCAGTAACTCTAATAGGAAAGGTGTTTTCCAGCATATTTACTAACCTGCTGTAACATGTTCTTCAATTAATGAAGGATCTCCAAATTCAAATTTCTTCTCATCATAAGTTGAATTTGCTACCTTTGCACTTGCCAGTTTGCTGGGTTTAATAGGACCTGCAAAATTTCATAATTAAAACCAGTTGTAAGATTGATCATTTCGAAAGTTAAAAGAACAAAAAAAAATCAAGTTATACAAAAATAAACGAGATTGCAAGCAGTTTATAAACCTGCAACAAATGAGGAATCCACAAATTCAATTCTCTTCTTACGGTAGGATATAACAGCCTTCCAGTTGACTCCACCAGTTACCTTCTTCAGCCTCAGCTCTAGTGGACATCTGGTGACAATTCCTGTAGCAAACACAGTTCAGTTAACAACCAAGAAAACTGACTGAGGAATTTTAAGTGAGAAGATTATAATATATACAAAAACAGTGCATGTGCTGAAAAAGTAATCATTCTGTAAGTATTAAGGCCCATTCATACCATGGACGATAATGATAAAGATACCGTTCAGAAGAGTAAACCTGTCCTCACCGCTTCCTCTTGGTAATGCAACTCCAGATATTGCTTCCAACACAGAGCTTTTTCCAGAACTCTGGTCTCCGATCACTACAATAGTTGGTAACGCCAAGTCCCTTTGAATGCCAACTGACCGCAGAGTGTCGATCAGGTCAATGAATGGACGAATGCTCTTCTCTAAATGACTGTGAACCTCTCCCTTCATTGGCTGACTGTAAAGATAGAGATGTACATTGTTTATATATATATAAATCTTAAAATATTATTTCAGTTTTTAGGCATTAATTCAGTTTTCTTTAAAAATATTTAAAAATGACATCTTGTACGTAAGGTAACATTGTTTCTAATATATTGGAAATAATCTAATCATTGTGGTCATCTGAGGACACAATGCACTGTGTAATATCTTATCTGAGTGCAAAATGGTGCTTGGAAAAGGGAATTTTAATAAATCCATATTGTCCACTTGTTAATTATTGTTCATACAATATGAATCTATATATTATAGATATATAATTTTTATTAATATAATAATATCTTAAATTAATAGTTGAATGATCATGAACAAGCATGAAAAAATGAATTAGTATTTATTGTATTACCATCAATTAAGCCAAAAAGCTGACATGGGTATGTGTATAATTACAATATAAAGTTATCATAATTTTTATTATTATTAGTAATATTTCTTCTAATTTAAAGTCCATGTAAAATAAAAGAACATGAATGTACCTCTACTTCATTATAAACTTATAACCATACCCTTATAAATTTACCTTGCATTGTATATAAATGTACAAGATAACAAGAAATTAATAAGGTATATAAAAGCATATAAAGTTATTCCTAAAAAAGACAAAAAACAATTTACTTAATTCAGTATTGGTTTAATAATAAGCTAAATAAAATATACTAACCTTTCATTTTGAGTAATGTCACTATCTTCATCATCAGAAGCACTTTGATCTGCAGCTGAGAATAAAGAAAGTATCCGTGAACTGGACATTTTCTGGATAAACAAAGGTGAAAAAAATGTAAAAAGTCAGTTCTAAGAAAAGATAATGCTCTTAATTTTTAGATGCCTCTTATAAATTGTATAATTTGGGTTTCAACCAAATAGAGCGTTTGTGGTGATGCTGAGGAGAATTACACTGAATTTATAGTGAAACACACCCATGATAAGAATCCAAATGCAAGCAGAAACAAGTGGAACACGTGACAGACAGATGAGTGACTTAATTAAAAAAAGATTTTTTGATAAGGTGAATGGTTCCTTAAAGAACCTCCATGGAATGTTCCCTTTGCACAAAAGTTTCTTTAGATAGTACATTTTCAATATCCTCATATAGATAATGTAAATAATTTTAAACTATAGTGAAAAGCTATCACTCACTAGAAATTGTTCAGGTTCTACTACAATAACTCCAACCAGTAGTTATTGTTGTCAATGTATGGTTGTCAAGGATGCACAAAGCAAACATTGGCAACCACACCATCGTTTTCAAAAGTCTCAGTTTTGGTCGGTTTATACTGAAACACAACCCTGGCGTTTTCGAACTAAAACTAGGTCTACAGCATTTTCAAAAGTCTCCCTTTTCGAGGTTCGAAAACACTGGCGAAACACTGGCGAAAACACTAGCAAAACATATGCGTTTTAAAACAAAATGCAACAAACGGGGCCTAAATGCATGCCTTGTAGGTACGTACACAGAAGCATAATACCAATTCAAACAGCACCTGTCATGCCCCCTCAGATTTTTGAGATTTTTTTCTGTCAGGATTACTATCGTCAAAGATGACTGGCAGTTAGCATACAGTTTGCATTGGCGGTATGGTTCTGTTTTGGCCAAAAACTCCCTGTCCATCCATGCAGCCTAGCATGAATAAGAGGGAGAGCAGCGATAACCCCACTTAGGGTAAACAGAACAGAACCAAAGAATTGCAATATCATTAATTTTCTTAATGACAATAATTAACGTAACAACATAATTGAAGAAATGAGTTTGATCAAGAGAAATATCAGAATGGCAAGTCCTGACTGGACAAAAGAGGAGCTGGGGATGGAGGAGGGTAATTAGCTCCTGAGCAATGCGCTAAAGCTGCTGATAATACTGAATGGACCATGTATAAACGAATGCGGTGATAGGTGTAGTATTCCTATCGGTCAATGTGAATCAGCTGAGTGTCAAGCTCGCATCAGCTGACTAATGTGAACTAATGCTACACTTGATTTTAAAGTAACTTTCAAAAACAGCATTGACAGTTACAAAAACAAACGTTTCCATTAACGCATTATCTTATTTCAGTTAATTCATGGTTTTATTTAAAAAATTAAAAAATTAAAAAATTAATGTGGATGTTAAGTTTGAGAGTTAGGGTGAATAAAGTCGTTATTTTGGTTTTGTGTTTGCGCACAAAAAGTATTCTTGTTACTTCAGAACATTAAGGTTGAACCACTGTAGTCATGTTGGACTATTTTAATGATGTCGTTACTACTTTTCTGGACCTTGAATGATGGAAATTACGGGATGGGATAAAAAATGGGATACCCCAATTGGTACATAAACAATATAACTGTTGCCTTTCTTCTTCTCTATGATAATGAAGCCATTTTGGGGATGAGCTCATTCAGTACTTATATTTTTACCTGCATGTAATTACAGCTGTAATTAATTTCTGTAATTACATATAATCACACTGTTGATCTTCCCTTACACCTTTTCCCACCCTAAAACCTTCCCATACCACCAAAACTGTCCTTAACCATACCCGTATCTCACCTCAATAGCAGCACAGGTGTTTTCAATACAACATGAACACTATGAGTACATTGTACTTATTTTTTGATGTTAGTACATAGTTAAAGACACTGTAAGACTTGATTTTTCTGCTAAGAGAAAAGCTGAGATCAAACATCCTGTAATAAAGCAATAAAACTCATCTGGAGAGAAGAAGAAATAACATAGGACACCACCTTGCCCAAACTCTCTTCACTCATCTATGCAACCCCCCAACCATTTGGGACCTTCTGTCGCAGAATGGGTGAGTGTATTAAAAACAATCACACACCACTGTGTGTGTGCATTTCTTACTCTCAGGGTCATCTTTGAGCAATTGATGTTATATATTTATTATTTCTGAATTTCCTTCTAATTGTCTAACTATGTAATTGGCATGATACATTTTTACCTGACAAATAAAATGTTATATTTTCAGTCTGGATTCTCCCGAAATCATTATTACCAGTAGATTATGAGAAGGCTGGTGCTACCACAAATCTGTGTCCAGGATAGGTCAAACTTAAATCTCATGAATGAATGGAGCAGTAGGCACGTCATCTGAAGACATTTTGATTTCTGTCTATCACTGACTTAACAAGTTTACTTAACACTTAACACACAAAACTTAACACTTTTTGTTATGAGCAAGCAGTGCGTGGCCTACTTAAGGTGAAATATTCACCCTGCATCCTCTGAGTTAGAATCAGAACTGGTAAGTTTGTGTCCATGGGAACACAAACGGCCGATGTGAATTCTCTGTGTGGCATCGGGTCCCTAATGAATGAATAATTGAAAGTACGGGATACCCAGAATAATCAAATGCCTAAATTAATGCATAACCAATAGTTATGATTCCCGTCGGAATCCGTTCTTTGGGTCGACGGGTGGTCCTTACAACACCTAATATAAAGTGTGACCAATATTCTTTGTATAAGTCATTGCTCACCTATTAGATTATATTGGAAATGCTCCCAGCCAACTAGTGCCAGTTATGCAACTACAGATCTTATCCACTTGAATAGGGAAAGATTGAAATCTCAAAAATGGATGTTCCATATTTGTCAGGATTCACTGGAATTAGAGGACCCAAGTTCAGAGATAAGCGGTGAATGGTGTCACAGAGACGAACTCCGTGGTTCCCTCCTCTGGCCATCAGAGGGCTCCCTCACCTGAATATTGACACTCACACACACTACATTTCCCATCAGCCCCGTACCTGGCACTGATTACGTTCCCCAGCTGTAGCTCATTCATTGGCCTATCTAATCTGTCTCTTTCCCATTCCTCTTCGCGAGGTCTTGTATTACTATGGTTTGCATTTCTGAGCGTTCATTCCTGTTTTGTCTGCCTGTTGTGTCCCAGTTTGTTCCCCATTCTCCTCTGTGTTACATGTATGTCTTCCTGGACTCTGTTTTGTTTTAATTTTTCCACACGCGTTCTTTGTTTTGGTTTTTTCCCGCCACTCTTCATTCATCATTAGTTCATTCCCTTCAGCTGTGTCTTGTCATTACCTCGTTTTCCCCTGTGTTTGCACCTGTATATATTCCCTGTGTTTTCCCTCAGTCCTCGTCCATTCTCGTTATTGTAAAGACGTGTTCTGTGTTCCGTTCCTTGGTTTCCATTAAAAGTCATAGTTTGAATATTCTTCTGCGTCTCTGTGTTTCCCTGACTGCACGATATATAACACCCTGCCTGCCTTGACTCTTGAACTGAACAGTCCAGAGACAGTCCCACAACAGACGTCTAGACAGGAGACTTGGGCACAGGATTGATCGGCCCAGAAACCAGCAATCAGTGGAGTCTCATGCTGATATAAGATGTATAATGTAAAAGTATATGTATATAAAATTACAAAACAAACATTCATCGATCAGCATTTTTTACTTTTAATACTTAAGTACTTTAAAAATCAAGTACTTTTGTACTTTTACTCAAGTAAAATTGGAAAGGAGTACTTCAAAATTGAGTAATATTTTAGGGAGTATGTACTTTTACTTAAGTTCTTGTTTTGTTTACTTAGTTCACCACTGCTGCTGTCCTTCTAAAAGGCAGCCAGCAGGGAGCTATCCTATATACTCAAAGACTAGTAAGGCAGCATTAGCCATAGTGACAGAAAACAAAGAGAGATTCTGTAGATTATTCTGCAGTACCAGAAAGGTGAAGCAAGGTTACTTAAGCTACCAGTCTCATGGTTGCTGTTGAAGATGGTAATAAAGATAGAAACAGTTGAAAAACAAATAACCTGTTTACATACCCCAGGTGTTTCTTTACTTAAACACCCAATTTTAATGGGGAAGGAATTCAACGTCTCTACCCTCAAGCCATGTGCCATACATCAGAAGGCAGATCATAAAATAATGGAAGCATGCGATTTACATCATGAATCCAACCTCAGGGCCTGATGAAAGCACTTGTTGCAACCTGTTAACTGAGGTGTTATTTCTCCTCAGCGATTTGGTTCTGTTTATCAAATAGCTTTCTTTCGATCACTTTCCTCAGATCTTGTCTCTTCTTCTTAACATTTCGCCTCTTCTGTGCCCTATTCCTTGAAGGAGAAGTAGCATGAGTGAAGAAGCACAACTCTCCCTCCGGCCCTGCATCCAATCCTCAGACAGTGGTCCCCAAGATATCTTAGATGAAGATTTACATCGGCGAGGAATGTACTTCCTGAAAGTACCCCCTCGCCTCACTAAACTTGCCGACTACTGCTTCTACAGACGTGCTGAAAAGTTCTAAGGATGAGTTTTTCTCTTTCTCCTTGATGTCCACCAAGTTCAACCACAGATGCCTCTCCAGGGCCACCATCACTGCCATTGAAAGGCAGATGCTTGTTTGTTTGGTGGCAAATCAGTGGTGCAGTGCAGCTAAGTGACTGCTTCAGGAGACAGTCCCTTTAAATGAGAAGTGTTATAATAAATCATTTCAAATGTAATCCTCATATAGGCCTACTGTAAAAAAAAAAAATGCTAGTAAGGGTTCAGGCAGCTACCCTGAATAAGCTTCATATACACAGTAGTCACTGAAGGTTATCAGTTCTCTCCCACGAAGGGTGTCCTCGTTTTTGGTGTCTTGTCCTCAAGCTGTCCCCGGAAATGTGCCTATTTTAAAGTATGCAAACACTGAAAAAAAGCCAGACAAAAAGGGCGCTGCAACTACAGTGATTACTGTAGAACTTAACCTGGATGAGAGCACTATTACACTATAAACCTGAACAGTACTACTAACTTATAAAGATTGAGTACACTGCAATTAAAGTCTGTTAAATCATTGATGCAAATTAAAACAATTACATTTTCTGAACAAGCAGTTTTTTATTTCTGTGTATCTCGACATTTTTGAGTAAACCCTTATACTTAAATTATTTTAAGTTTACTGAGCGACATAAAGTGACGACATCCACTTCATATCGTTGCTTTGCACATGTTATCAGAAGAATCCATTCAACAGCAAACTGAGTTGCAGCAGATTTCAAGTTCCCAGGATGTTTTGCTTCAGATTGTGTAAGGAGATTAAATGTTGAAAATGAGTGTTATTTTGTGTGTGTTTTTGCAGAAGATATATAGGGAAGATGTGTTATTGTTTCATGTTCTGTTATTCTGGTATTTATAGGTGTTTTTGTGAAGTTTTATAGGGTTACCGTCGTGGTGAAGAGTAGTGCCTGTGGTTAGGTCGAGAATGTGCTGCAAAACTTCAAAGCCACATGATTGATAGCGTCTGCAAGTATGGAATTCTCTTTGTTGGTTGCATTATCGCATACTAGTGTGCTATTGCCAACTGTTGCTTAACCATAAAGATTATAATTTCGTTATAATGCTGCTTTTACGTGTGCAATGTTTACTAATGGTATTTACTAATTATGAATACATTTGTGTTTGGTAGTTTAACATCTGAGCAGGTGCTTAGCTATAGTTAGTTGCAAAACCATGGTTTAACTATAGGCCTATTAACCATGTTTTTTTTTTGTTGTTGTTGTTGATTTATTTGTTTTGGGGTGTTTTTGTAGAAAAACCATGATTAATTTTATACAGCTTAATGTGATGGTTAAACCTCAAAAGGTGAAAATAACAATAGCACTGTTTAAAGTTCTACAGGGTTGCAGTTTCATAATTCTTTTTCATTTTGTTTGTTAAAACCCGTATTTGATCCTGTGAAGTTGTTTAAATTGTGTTTTTTGTTATCATTTTACAGTTTAGTTACCACATGGGCATATAAATTAATTTTATATGTCCTACAAATGATCTTAAAAAGGTCCTAAAAAGGGTCTTAAAAACAAACCCCCCCAGATATCCTTGCATGATGAGACAGGCGGGAAGAGCTTTTTTCTTATATATGGTTTTAGTCACTGGTTATTTTCAGACACTTTATGTTTTGTTACTAATTTCTACTATACTTTATTCTAACACATATAAATGTATTTGTTATCTGATAAAAATATGGTTAATATGCTGTTAAATCAGTATATTTGATCAAAGTTTAGCCATGAAATGTAAGGGCTCAAACTTTGCTGTTGATGCAAGGCAAAAAAATGTTTTAAAGATCTATTGCATTTTCAATAAAGGAAAGGCAACAACATACATATAGATTTTACTTAAGTGTACTTTTAATAATAATTAAAATGTTCTTTCGGTTTTACCTGTTTTGTTGAATAATGAAAAGCATTTGTCATTGAAAAACCTAAACTGATTAACTTTTTGTCAGTAAGCCTACTGTTCTGTTATGTTTTTCATTTCTTTTCTTTTTCTTTTCTATTTTCTATGTTGAAAAAAGCAGAAAAAAACACTGAAATTAGGTCTAAAGAATGGACTTTATCCCAACATAAATTACTGACAAGTAAAAAATGGTCATGGTGTGTGACTGATATGAAGCCACGACGAAGGAAATCTTCAAAGAGATTTTTTATTATAATAAACATGGTTATAATTATCAATGTTTAAATACCTTAAACATTCAACAACGCAAGACAAAGGACTAACTGAAACAGGACTTAAATAGAGCAAACACAGGATCTGGCAATAATGAGCCGGGATTCGGACGTAATCAAGGAAGCCTGCACTGAGTTCACTACTTATGAAAACGTTTCAAATTGTTGAGACATTTCATATAATCTGTTGCTCTAATCATGAATCAGCTGCATGTTGTGCACATACTTTCAGCTCAGAGGTGTGAACGACAGGGCTAAAACAGGGGGGTTTTGTGACACTTTAAGGGAAAACCAATAAAGGAAAACACATTCTAAGAGCACATTCTAGTGGTCATTATATAAAACAGAAAATACAGCTAAAAATGCACAATCTTAACAATTATTCTGATATGAGATTTACAATTATTTGAAATATTAATGTGTTTAAAGCTTAATTTTTTGTCAAGCACTAATTTGCAGACTCTCCTCTAGTAACCTCTTGATGGACGTCTGACGGAAACCTTTTGGCAAACAGGACAGCTTTTACAAAATTGGGCCACATCTACTCTCAAACCAGGCCAGAAAAATACTTTTTGATTCTTGCAGTAGTCTTATTTTTCCCCAGGTGGCCAGCCCAAGGAACTGAGTGACTCAGATGTAATCATCTCGCGAACACACTGCTGGACCCACCAGCTGTTTCTGGGCCCTGATCTCTCGATAGAGTAGTCCCTCTGTTATCACATATCTGGCTGTACTGTCATTTAGAGGCTTCTCTCTTACCTCTGCAGCTCCAGCAAAGCACTCCGTGAGACTAGCATCTTCCTGCTGCATCTGAATGATGTTGGTGGGCATCTGGAAGTTCACAGGTAAGTTAGAGGTCATATTCTCAGACACTGTATGAACAGCATATTTTACCTTATCTTTTCTCTTCTAGTCTTTCTCCTCATCGGCACCCCAACATCAGGGTCTGCATTAAAGAAAGGTAAAGTACTTAGTGTGTGTTCACTCTCCTCTGACTGGTTCGCCTTTGCTCTGGTCACCACCATGTGGCACTGTCGCGTCGGGTGCAACAACTCCAGCAACACTGGTATATCTCAACCCAGAATCACAAGGAAAGACAAGTTATCAGCAACACCCACCTCCACCAGGTAAGTCTGAGATTCTATTTTGACAAACATTGGCGGCAGGTAACAATCTCTCATCTCCATGTACACAGCAAATAGGTGGTTTGTTCACTGTGCTGATCAAAGAGGGTGATATAAACTTTCCTCTTACCAGAGTCTGATCACTGTCGGTGTCAAAGCAGTCAGTTTCTCACCATTGATCTCAACATTTGTAGTTCTCAAAGAGCTTTTGATTTGATTACATTCCTCCTTGGTACAAAACATAGCTGGGTAAGCTGAGCTGAGATCTTTGGACAATTCTATTTAGTGTGTCCTTCTTGACCACACAGGTAACATATGGGAGGTCGCTTAGGAGGAAAATTTAATTTGGCTGAATCAGGTTTTCCCATGTAGGGCTTACCAGACCCCTTCACCTTCCTTTGCTGAAAGTGAGGCATGTCGGGAGTACGGCGGTCATTAACAGGTTTCCAAGTCCACATTCTTTCCTCTGGCTGCAACACACACATCCGCAAAAGACGCTGTTTGTGCTGCTGTTCTGGGATCCCTCTCTCAAATCCACACCTGAAGTTCAGGGGACTGTATTTTAAGATATTGCTAAATAATGATGATTTCACTCACCTCCTCCACCGCTTTCCGCTGGATCCACTTTCCAAAGAGTTCTTTGAGCTGGTTGTGAAGCTCTTTTGGACTTTCAGTTGGATCTACTGCTAAGGACGGAACTTTTGTCTATAAGTTTCAGCATTAACATCATATTTCTTTAAAATAACATACTTCACTTTATCATAATCAGTAGACCCCTTCAGATGCATATTAATGTAAGCTGCTCTTGCTTTACCAGTCAGCAAAGGGATTAAATGCCAAACCCAATAAGTTTTAGTCCACCTACAAGCAACAGCAATCCTTTCAAAAATAACAAGGAAGTGCTCTAGGTTATCAGTGTCACTCAGCTTCTCCAGTCGAGGTATGTGAGATAATGGTGGGCCTATATTGTCCTCAACCTGATTAAAACTCTGCTGATGAGCTGAAGCCACAGAGTGTCCATCGGAATCTGAAGGATCCCTGTCGAGCCTTTCCTGGGCCACCTGGCCAACATCGGGCAAGTGTAGATTAGGAGAGGTGCGTGCTTGGACCTCCATTTGCAAAAGACTGAACTGGTCCTGGAGACCGTCGTTCCTGGTCTGCCTGCTCCTGCTGTCTTGCAGTCTCCCGGCCTTCCGTTCGGGCCATATGGGCTCAAAACAGATTTGCCAAATCAGTCATTGAAACTTCTCTGTCTCCTGTTGCCTTGCCTCTACTCCTTCTGCCAGGTCCTGGTCCTCCTCGCCCCATTCTTCCTCTGGCTGAAAGGGTGGAGCTTTAGGCATACTCTTCTTTAAAGTACGACTCATAATATGAGGGGGAAAAAACATCCACGAGGAGCAAAAAGGGAAACAAACCAGCTAAGTGTTCTTGACTGACTGAATCATTCCACCGTTGCCACCATATGTGAGGGACCGATAGGTCAAGAACAAAGAACACAAGCTTCTTACTGAAAAATGGGTCTTTATTTGAACCCAAGAAAAACTTTACTACTTTACTGGCTAGTTATTTTACTTTATAGTGTTAAATATGGATATTTTTCTCACTTCACTTCAGAAGGCCCTTATTAACTCCCCAGAGTATGTTTATGATGGATGGATGCACTTTTTTGAGCTTCAAACTGGTGGTAACCGTTCACTGCCATTATAATGCTTGGAAATGTCAGGGTGGTTATTAAGTCCAGTTGTATTAGTCTGAAAGAAGGCTTGAGGGTGAGTAAATCATGGGGTTATTTTAATTTTGGTGTGTGTAGATGTGTTATCCAACAATGAATGCATTATGTTTTACTGGCAGTTTTTTTTAATTTATTTATTATTTTTTGTTTTTTGTTTTTTGTTTTTATATAAATGTTTGCCAAGCTTTAGCATACTTACAATTTATCTCCATTGTAAAATCTCCATTGTCATTTATTTTTTTGACCAGTGAACATATTTTGGAAACTTATGCATATTAGTGTGTGCTATTATTGTACAATAACTACGTTTGGTGAAGTGAATTGAATTTCACAGGAAATGTTCTAATTTACCGTAAAATGTATAATAAGGACATGTAATTTGAGTTACATATTTACAGTATAAACATACATTTCCTACTGTAATTTTACAGTAACAGCTGTAAAAAAGGGCTCATTTTACAGTAGTTGTATACAGTAGATTCAGTTACAGATACAGTACATATGCTGTTTTATTAATTTTTATTAGTTATTATGATTTTATTAGTTTTATTTAATGATTTACAGTATTCTTGTAAATGTAGTCTTACTGGCAACCAAAATTGCTAGTAAGTCACCTTCTCATTCTTTTCTCACTTCTACTCAGTCTGTCGAGATCAACTCAGAACAATAGGTAAAAAAAATGAACACACTGCGGCTGTTTTATAATTGAAATTGACATTGGAATCATATTTGAAACATTATATATAACACTTTGCACAAAAAAATTACACATCTTTATGATCAAGTGCTTTCTTAACTGTTTTTTTTTGTTGTGTGTTTATTTCATAAAGTATGAAGCATTTTAAATTAGCACCAGCTTACTGAATACACCTTTAAATGGCTTTACACAATATTGTTATGCTGACCAAAATAAAACAAGTTCAAAGTGATCAAGGTGTCACAGTTTGTTGCAGCCAAGAGAGTGAGGCATTATCTATTCACAGCAGTCACTTTCATTAATTATAAATTTTTTTATTTATTATTTATGAACCAAATCAAAAAACATATAGGAGCACAGGAGAATCCAAATAGAAACAGCAAACTGCCATCGAAATTATGAGAATGAACCATGAAAAACAAACTATAAATAGAAAGGATAACTAATAAAGGAAACAAGAAACAGGTGGGTCTAATTAATCAAACAATGAATCACTATAACAACAAAAGATAATAAATAAAATATGGACAGAATGATTTTAATTTTCAATAGATCACAAAGTAATGAGAAACTGTAGCTTAAGCACTGATGCTTTAGCCACTTTAGGAAACAAACTCTATTCAGCTTTACCCCATAGGTGGTAGTTTAGTTCCCAAAGTTGGATACAAATTAGTGGGCAGCATGGAAACATTCAAACATTTGTGTTCTACCAGAAGCAGAATGATATGCAGGTTAATTCATTTGCGAGGTTAAAAGTTAAATAAAATATTATTTGAAGCTAAGCTGAAGAATGTTTTATCCATTTCATTATTCATAATTATAATTATCAGGCACATGTATTTTCAGATAATATCCTCTAGTTGGTAGGTATCTCAAATAAAATCACCAAGTGCTTTCTGAGCAGCAGTCAGACGCTCCTGTCGGGCCTGTAGGTCCCTGCGCTTTCTACCAACCTCAGAGTTCTCAAACAGGAGCTCGCTCACATCTGCCCCGTCCAGTAACATCAGCATGTCAGCAGTCAGGAGCTGAGCGGTCTGCTTCAGCATGAGAAAAGAGATCATCATGGGCAGTTGGTCAGCCATCCGCTGTACCACAATCTGAAAGAAAACCAAAGAGGTACTAAGCACTGCAGTCCAATCCGTCTCTGAACAAACTTCATATTTGTTACTGAAAATGAAAAAGATCTACCTCATAGTACGCCTTCAGCATTTCACTGTACCTGCTCTTTATGTCAAAGACAGGTATCTGATCTTCTGAAAATGTCTCTTCACTAATCTCACTCAAGAACTTCAAGTAGATGGGATCTTGAGTGTAGATCATGTTTTCCATTTCAAACTGCTCTGAGATCCTTTGCTCTGCCTTGGCTTGTTGGTTTGACTGAGTGTTGTTGATTTTGTTCTGTGGAAGTACAGGGGAAATATAATTCAGTCACACAGAAAAATGTACAATCTTTGGCACTAATTAGAAGTAATATTTACCATTGTGATATTTAGAAGAACAGGGTAGTTCTGAAAGCACTGATTGGACACGTCACTGAAGTGCCTGAGGATGATGTCTTCAAGAGAAATGCAAAAAGGCAATTGTCTCAGGCTTGATAATGCTGATAATACTTGTATTAAAATCATTCAGTTGTGATCTCATCTTTTGGTTTTATAATGGAGACTGTGAGCTATGATCAGAAACTTTTAAACATGTGTGATGGTACCTTTCATGGTACAAAGTAATTCAATGGCTGGCTTCTTAAGTGTGGCCACATGGCGCTGCAGTACAGTCTCAAAAACTCTGTAGTTGCTGAAGCCGAGCAGTTCCCTCCCTCTGTAATTCTGGCTGAACTCTTTAGTATTGTTAACTTTTTGGGGAAAAAAGATTTCTCATTAAAATGAATTGTTGTTTTTTTCATTATCGTTTTTACAAACGACAAAAGCAATGAAAACTTGAAAATATAAATATACTGACAGGATGGCTTTGTATGATCAAGATGATCATTCCATTTCTTGAATTCGACCCGAAGCTGGATGAACAAATTTTCCCCAATGATCAACTCTCCTGATGATAAGGAGTTGATTTGATGATTGAATTTTGTCAAAATCTGTGGGAAAATATTTGTTACCTGAGTATGTTTTAAGTTACATTATAATTATATATAATTAGATGAGAAAAACGTTAAATCGTGGTGCCATGTCTATCACAAATGCCACAAAATATATTATAACATCTTATAATGTCAGAAAAGGATATAGCTGTAGAACATCAAAACAGGACGGGAGCCCCAAAACTGTCTGACTGTACAAATTGTAAGTAGATCCTATCGCATAGAAGAGATAAAATTCCACATCCAGGCACTCACTTTTTTTGAGTCCCAGATGTGCTCTTGGATAATATTTTTTCTAATACTTCACTGTAGCAAATGAGCTCAAAAGGGAAATATTAATAATTAATTATAACTTGTTATTACTAATTATAAATACTTGGATCAGTTAAGATAATTGACTTAATGAATTGTACTTAGTATTGATCATCTATCAACTCTCAGAAAACAGAAAAATGACTCTTTCTTAGCATGTAGCTGTGAACGCATTTATTGTGATTTTGATTTACAAGCACAGACCAGAATCAAACTCAAATGTACACAAAACTTTTATTTATATTACATGTGTTTCTGTTTGGACTCTGTGTGTGTTCATTTGTCACATGTCTTGAGTTCGGTTTTTCCCTCCACTCCTTAGTTACCATAGTTACGTCATTATTGTTTCATGTATGTCAGGTGTGTTTCGTTAATTAGTCTTGTTTGCGCCCCTTTTCCTTTATTTAAACTCTCAGTTTCTGTTCAGTCTTTGTCCTTCGTTGTTGTTGACGGTGTGATGTTATGTTCTCCGTTTCTCTCCTGGTGATTTATTAAATGTTCTATATTACGACTTCCTTAGTCGTGCACTTCTTCCCTGGATCTACACCCATAACAATTTAACTGAATCATGAACATATAACTAATGTAAACACATAATGAACCCAAGTGAATGACACCCGAAACAGAAATCGGGAATGAAGCAATGAAAAGAGTATTTAATCATCTGAAATTTTTAGATGGTTAGTTTACAACTTTCAAAGTTCACGACTCTTTGTCTTCGAGCATGGTATTTTGCTTATGAAACTGGATTAGGTGTTGATGGAGAAACTATTAAAGACTCTTGTAATACTAATATATTGCATAGGTATCAACATATAATATACACTATCGTTTAGATCAACAAAATTCGAATTCAGATACCAAGAATGGTATAGGTGATATTACATTAACCAGTAGTTCTATCATAAAGCATGCATAAAATGGTATACAATACCAAAGACACTACAAGACAGTAATAATCATACACACAATGTCCTGGACATATGCATGTTTATTAATAGAAGGTTTCCTATGAATGACAGGGGAAGAATCCTCGAGGGGCATTATATGTCTTTCCTATGACCTGATTCAAAATGAGTTTATAGCAAAGCTCTGCATTCAGTCTTATCTTGGTGGTTGTATCCTTTTGGGGAGTTGTTACAGGCACCTTGTTTTGTGGTTGGGTGAGGGGTTTTAAAGATTATTTGTTTGTTGTTTGTTGTTGTCTGATTTGTCTCAGCCACTACATCAAGCAAAGTTCTTTTTCATTTTTCCATCAAGGGTAAACAGAGGTTTGAAGTGGAGCAACGGTATACTGTTTTTGAACATTTTTTTAACTATCTGCCCATACCATTTTGAGTTCCCTTCTGTTAATTCCTTACCTTAATGAGGAACTGTTTGGCCCCCTTAGGGTCCTGTGGTGGGTTAAAACCACACGGTTTAATTATAGCCTTTCAATTTATCAAAATGCAGTTCACTAAATTCATGCTCAGTGTGTAAATTTGCCTTTGGGCTGACACCTTTTGAAACTTACTTTGATATGATCAACAAGATCTTGAGTCAGTTTGACGGCAAGACATTTAACAGTCGCTTTATCTTCAGTCATGAGGTGTCTGTTGAAAAATATAATGCACTTTTTTTTAAGGTGGTTCAGTTTAGTTTATTAATTTGCTTGTTAACCAAGTAATACAAGTAATTTTAAGGATGTAACAAATCCATGATAGAAAAATGGTTGAATAGTGGATGAAAAATTTGATCTGAAAAGGGCATATCAATTTTCCTACAGACTTATACTGTTCAGTTATATTCCCAACAGACTGTAACCTGAAATAGTCATGATTTTGGAAGAAATCTCTCTCCATTTGTGTCGCATCCTCCAAAGAAATTTTCTCATCGATCTGCTGTTGTCCTCTACACTTCACCATGATGTAACCTTTGCGGAGAGGAATCACTTTGTTCTGGACAATGTCCAGAATATTTTTTTCTGTTCCCTTGTCTATGAGATCTGGCTTGGTCAAAATGGCTGTGAGAATGAAAAACTATTTTGTAAAATATGCATTTGCTGACAAAAATGCCATGAGGTATAATTTGTTGATTGTTTTTTTAGATGTTGTTCAGATCATGTGCTTCATTACCGATTGTTCTTTTGCCCTCAGGATCGACTTCCTGTGCCATTTTTAATGCTTCTGTTGTTGCAATGTCAGTGTTACAAGGGACCACGACCAGGTTTATAGTCTCTTGTTTCTCAATAAATTTCATAATCAGACGTTTGATCTGCAAGACATAAAAACATAGTTTTAAAACTGAATACCTATAGTACTGAATGTGGCTTGCAAAATCTACTTATACTGCTCACCTGGTTTCCAATATCCTCTGGTTGTCCTTTAACTGGAACTCGTGTAATTCCAGGTAGATCGATCAGTGTGAGGTCACACACATCTGGTGACATCACCTCTAAAGTGATGAGCTCATCACTTATTCCTACCCCTTTTCCTGCCAGCTCATTCTGGGCTGTAGAACACACAAAATGCAAATTATGTAATTCAAATAAAGCATATATTTCAATATTTAAACAAATAAAATATTTTTTTTTCTTTTAAGAACAGCACTTCAACAAACATAACACGCAGAGCTTTTGGACTTGCAGTCAGATGCATTAGGAATAAGAACAGGTTGGTAAACAGTCAAAAGTGGACCAAATATAATAACCTGTTATACATTCCAATTCATCTGGATGGTTAACATGCTTTTGAAGGGTGGTGGTTTGGGATAGAGGCATTAGAATTGGCTGGTGTGCCAGGAAAAATGTTCACATAATATTTACAAAAATAAATATATAAATATGAATTGACTAATCTTAATCAACCCCAGCTATCTATTCTATAATTTTAAGACAAACACTCACCCATTCAATCATTTAAGTCTGACATAACTGATTTTTTATCTCTATTTTCGGCACAACACTAAAAAGAAAATTACACTAACCTGCTTTAACATGTTTTTCAACCTCTGAAGGATCCTGAAATTCAAGTTTCTTCTCATCGTAAGTTGCACGTGCTATCTTTCTACTCGCCAGTTGGCCAGAAACGTTCAGAGGACCTGCAACATTATTTGGTTTACTGTAAATTCAACTGTAAAATGTATCATTTAGAGCCAGATGCAACTTGCAAGAAACCCTTTAAGATAAGAAAACAAAAGCAGCAGCGGTTCGAACAATATTAAGCTACTAACCTGCAACAAATGAGGAATCCACAAATTCAATTCTCCTCTTACGGTACGACAGAACAGCCTTCCAGTTGACTCCACCAGTTACCTTCTTCAGCCTCAGCTCTAGTGGACATCTGGTGACAATTCCTGTAGCAAACACAGTTCAGTTAATAACAATCAGTACAAAACTTAACAGTGGTAAATTAGGGGACAAATAGATTATATATTACAAAAACAAAAATGCAGGTGTTGACAAAATTACCATTCTCTTTGAATATGTATGAATATACAATAAACCGCAAAACCAGTCCTCACCGCTTCCTCTTGGTAATGCAACTCCAGAAAGAGCTTCCAACACAGAGCTTTTTCCAGAACTCTGGTCTCCGATCACTGCAATGGTCGGTAACGCCAAGTCCTTGTGAACGCCAACTGACCGCAGAGTGTCGATCAGATCAATGTATGGACGAATGCTCTTCTCTAAATGACTGTGAACCTCTCCCTTCATTTCCTGACTGTAAAGATAGAGATGTACATTTTATTTCTAAAACATCACTGATCATCACCATTTCATTTTATACAGACTTTTTCTTTCCCTTTTAAATAGGTTTAAACCATTTTAATTAAATGTTTATTTTATTTGTTTAAGGTCTTTTTTATACTGTTCATCTTTGTTGATAAAATAATTTTGGAAACACTTTACAATAAGGTTCATTAGTTAAACATTAGTTAATGTTTTAACTAACATGAACTAACCATGAGCAATACATTTGTTACTGTATTTATTAATCTTCGTTAATGTTAGTTAATGAAAATACAGTTGTTCATTGTTTGTTCATGTTAGTTCACAATGCATTAACTAATGTTAACAAGATTTTAACATTTAACAAAGATTACAAAGATTAATAAATTAATTAATAAAAAGTGCAGTTCATTATAACTTCATGTTAACCAATGTTAACTAATGAACCTTATTGTAAATTGTTACCATAATTTCATAATGGCCTTTTTTATTGTTCTCTCTCTCTCTCACACACACACACACACACACACACACACACACACACACAGAGACACTTTATGATGCCAGTGTAAAACACTTTGAAGTATGAAATTTGCTATATAAATACACTTGTCTTGCCTTAAATATAAATGTACTTTTTCTAATTGTTCAATAGCAAGAAATAAACTAGACTTATAAAAGCATTTAAAAGTTTATCTCAAAATGTATTACTAAGAAAATTCAAATGTATACTAACCTTTCACTTTGAGAACTATCACTATCTTCATCTTCATCATTTTGAGCACTTCTTTGATCGGGAGATGAGAATAAAGAAAATAAGACTGAACTGGCCATTTTCTTGACAAAAAAAAAATTAAAAAACAAAACAGAGTTAGTTCTGATAATAGATAATATCTGTTATTGGATGCCTCTTGTAATTTGTATAATGTTGATTTCACCACAACACGATTTGTTGTGATGCTGAAGAGAAATCAAGAAGAGCTGGAATCTGCGCGTCTATAATGTGACACACCCATGATAATAATACAAAAGCAAGAAGCGTAAGGAACATGAAAATTCATACGCAAGCCTACATTTGTTTGTATGTGGGTGTGTGTGATGTACCTGCACAGCAGGGTAGGAAAATATTCTGGTCTCACTTTATATTAAGTGTCTTTAACTACTGTGTACTAATATTGAAATTAATAATTTTGTACAATGCACATTGTGTACATACATGTTTTTACATTGTACTGCAAGAAAAAATGACGTTGAAGATCTTAATGAAGTTTATTGCAGCACAGCAGTGACAGTTCATGAAGCACCTTGGGTTCATCTGTGTCACAATGAACCCAGAACATTCAAATCTCAAACCTTTTATCCTGTTACAGTTTACCCACTCTTAATGTAAATGAAATTACTCCTGCTGTACCAGCTGTGGTGTGGCTCATGATGTGATCACCCCAAATCAACTGTTGACTTTCTTCTCTATGACAATTAAGACATTTTGGAGATGATCTCATTCTAAAATATACTTTGGAGTGGAATCTGAGTCGAGGCAGACTACAATTTCTTACAGTAGTTATATTTTAAAAATATCTGCATGTAATTACAGCTGTAATTAATTTCTGTAATTGCATGCATAAATACACTGTTGACCTTCCCTTACAATTTAACCCACTCTTAGACGTACCCATACCACCAAACCAGCCCCTAACCTTACCCGTATCTCACCTCAATAGCAGCAGTATTTTTCCAAGTATTTTGCACTATAGCATGTTATGTTAGTGCATAGTCAAAATAGTTCATAGTTAGTACATATTCTCTCTGAGATTATATTGAAATTGCCCCCTGACTGTCACGATTGTCAGGTGAAGTGCCTGTGATCAACACTAGAGGGCACTTCACCATGGACTCGACACCATTCATTCACTCGTCACTCACTCGTCCACCAAGGCAGATTACATTTCTCAGAAGCCCCGTACCCATTCACTGATTACCTCACCAGCTGCACCTCATCATCCACACCATATATAAACACCATTCACACATCACTCCCCGTGAAGTCTTGATTTGCTAACCACTGTCAATTCTGAGCATTTATCCCCATGTCTCATTTTCCTGGTCTTGTTTTCTGCCTGTCTGTTACGGTTACTGATTGTTCGCTGCCTACCTTGTTGGATTTACTGCTTTGGATTACTGGACTGTGTCAGGGTTCTGTCACTTCGGTCTAATTTATTTTATCGGTTTTGTGACAGAGCTCTGACACTCCCATTATGTCCTGTCTTTGTGTGAGCGTACAGTCTCGAGTTCTCGAGCCGTGCGCTCTCTTGTCTGCGTGTCTTGTTTCATGTTGGGCGCGTGGTGTTCGGACACCAGCATTCATTTCTGGTTCGGTTTCAGGTCGGGGTTCGAACACTCGCGCTCCCTGTTCTGTGTTCACTGTGAGCGCACGGCCTGTGTTTTTCACTCGGCGTGCGTTCTTGTGTTTTGTGAGTGTTGTCGTGTTCTGCGTTGCACGCGGTTTGTTTACACCTGCCGCGTGCTTTAATGTTGTCTTTTGTGTGAACGCGCAGTCTGTGAGTGTGCTCACTGGCTGCATGTTTTCCTGTCGTGTTTTGTGTGAACGCGCAGTCTGTGAGTGTGCTCACTGGCTGTTTTTCTGTCTTGTTTTGTGTGAATTCGCAGTCTGTGAGTGTGCTCACTGGCTGCGTGTTTGTGTTATGTTCATGTCTCGTTTTGTGATTGGCTTTTGATTTTGTCTTCATTAGCCATGTGCTTGTGTTTTTGTCATGTTTGGTGTGAGCACATGGCTTATCATGTATTTCTTTGTGCCATGTGCTCTCCTGTCCATTGTCTTGTAACAGTGTCATGAACTGTACATGATTTCAGTGGTTGTGATTTTCACCCTGACCACCAGGGGGTCCTATTGTGCTCCCTGGGTGAAATAAAAGAGGAGTAAGTAGTAGAGGAAGTTAGAAGTGGTGTGCTTGGTGTTTCTTCTTTACGCCATCTTTGTTGAGAAACTTGATTGTTTGCTGCTCAATTGTAAGTTATGTTTTGATTATAACCACTGAATGATTGTCATTCTCACTGTTTCGTTTTTGTTTTCTGAATATTTGTATTTTATTTTGTAGAAGGATTTTGTTGTGGTTCTGGTATTGTGGTTCTGGTATTGGTATTGTGGTTCTGGTTCAGGTATTGTTAAGAATAAAACAGTTGGTCCCACCTTCACATTTTATATAACTGGTTTCTTTGCTGAAGAGGCAGGGAGGCGGTTATAGTCTTGACCCCGCCCATCTTGTTACCTGATTATTGGTTTATTTGCCCCACCTGTCCTCCCTCATTACCAGTCAAGTCATCTCATCGTTCTTTTCATCACCCAAACCTGACAGACTGTTGTTTGTCTGCCTCGACACTTACCCGCCTGTTTACTGCTGTTTGACCCTGCCTGTTACGATCATTCTGTGTTTTAATAAAGCCTGCTATTGGATCCCATTTCGCTGACTTGCCAATCATTACACTGACAGCCAGTGGCAGTTATGAAAGTACAGATCTTATCCACTTGAATAGGCAAAGATTAAAATACTGAAATCTCAAAAATAGTTGGTCCATATTATGTTAACTGAATTTACAATTTATTTTTCAAGAACATGTGCAACTGAGGGCACGAAAAGTAACAAATTGTCGGATTGGATTGGTTCAATATAGGATTGATTAGTGTAAATAACTCATCTTTAGGTCACAACTGTCAGTTGTTGTGAACTAAATCTGTTGTAAAAGTGTGAGCAGTAATGCTTGAATGCAGGCATGTCCATATCACCATCTCAACGGTATAGATTTTAGGTTAACTAGATATTTACATTTTCTGAAGAAAATATACCACTCACATTTTGGTGCTTGCTGTGTGCAACTACACTGTCCCCTACACAGGCTTGTGTCAAAAAGCTCACCCCATGTCTCTACGATATTCTGATAGGTGTGGTTTTAGCAAGAGGCTAACATAATTGAAATGTTTTTCCATTATGCTAACAAGACTAACATGTTGCTGTTGCTAGCATAATGTTAACACAATTTACATGTTGTTACCATGATACTAACATGATTAACATGTTGTTAGCCTGGTGCTAACATGATTAACATGTTGTTCATATGTTTGTTATAATTTTTGACATGTTTTAGCACTTAGCTAACCATTATTAGCATGTAACTATCCACTGCTAGCATGTGTAACATGTTGGAAGTCCTGTTTGTTAGCATGAGTCAAAAGAGCCAACTCCCATGCCTCTAGATGTTCTGATGCAGAAATAGGTCTTACTAAATCGTTGCTAGGGTAATCTTTGGTTGCTAGTGAGTGGCTTGGCAGTTGTCAATGATAATACTCCAAAGGCTGCTTTCTAGTATGAATTATATAAACCAACCACCATGCCTCTAAGACATTAAGTTCTGAAGATATCCCTCTTTGGGTTTCGGTGCAAGGATTGCAAAATTCAAATTGCATAGTTCATAGATCATATTTTTGGGTGTGGTTTCACACTTTATTTCTTTCATTCAAAGCTTCTTTCAAAGAATTGACTGAGGTTTAGATGTTGATGTTTTATTGAAAATGATTGTAGGTCATGGGCGTCGGAACTATTGTATGTGGGTGGGACAAGACTCAGCCACTTTTACGGTGTAGGCTATGTGATAAAGGTTGTGAAATAATTACCTAACAACTCTACTTTGGTGCTATACGGATATATTGCACAAAGCCAAGTTTTCCGACCTTCTCATCTGAGCTGTCAGTGGTCAAACACCGCTCATTAATGTCAACATGTTTGAAACGACCAATCAAATCAAAGTAGGTGGGCTTTATGTTCACAGAAGCTGCTGAATGATGATCATGAATTCCAGCGTGACGCTTCAGTCATAAAGTGCGAGATAAACTCAACATTTTCTCAGCTGTTTTACAATAGAAACAACCAACAGAAATATTTAGGAATGCAAACTAATAAACTTTTGTTTAATTTCGCTATTTTTAGTTGAAATAGGCTACATGATTCATTGTAATTCAATGTGACAAGATAAAAAAAATTAACAAAGCCGTTCAGTATAAGATTAATAGTGAATGTGTATGCGATTGTGCACTCTGAAACAAGCCTGACACGGATGAGAAGCATGACAACGGAACAAATGAAGGAGACGCGCTGAATGAAATTCACATTCACTCCCTGACATTAGATGGCGCTGATGGAACAACAGAAATCCAGCCGTTACCCTTGTAATCAATAGCATATATATATGAATAATCTTATGTCTGGGGCCCAAACCCCCCTAGCTAACTCTGACCTTGCGTCTTTTCACGACTCGCGCCTGCTGTGCTATCGCAACACAGCAAACAAAGCATCTTAGCATCTCTCTGCTCAGGTGTGTCTTTATGTGTGCGTTTACATTTACATTAAATAACGTGTGTTCGCATACTGTCTCTAAACAAGCTGGTATTTAAGTGAATACTCAGCACTTGTTAGCCTGTTGCTTTTAGAGGCATCACATACTCTTTGTTGGAGCTTTGAATTACAGTTATACTTACACTATGCTGTTATAACGCCGACAGTAGGGTGACCAGACATCCCGTTTTTTCCGGGACAGTCCTGAATTTCAGTTCTATATTTAGTGTCGCGACCTATTAAGAAAAAAAAAAATCATGTTCTGTCTCGTATTTCATCACCTAAAATTTACTTACCAAGGGCTCTGCCTCACCTGCCCATACTTCATAACATAAGGATCACGTCCAACACGTGGTGATTTTTTGTTTATATCTATATTTTGAAATATATTTATATTATATCTATATTTTCCATTATCTTTCTATAATTCCTGCCCTATAGATGTAGAATGTATTCAGCAGGCTGATGTGGTCTACATGAGTAGGCCTACCCGCTGGTCCTTAAAAAGTCTTTAATTGACCCTTCTCAAAGACCCGCCCCCTTTAGTTACTGTTGCTATGTCCAACAAGCCATGCGCTCTCATGCCACACATCATGTTCTCACAGTGAAAAATAAATTCCGGAGCTAAGAGGACACTGGCAACGCTTCGACAGACAAGACAGAGCAGGTTAATTCTGATATGAAACAGTTTTATATTTAAAATATTGTAATTTTTTAAATAAGTTTAAACAATAAATACTGTATAGTGTCTCTTTAATCTGTCGCGACAGATCGCTGTAGCTCCTTCAAGCGGCTCGTGAAACGATCATCTCTTCATACTAGTTCATTTATAGCATCAAATAAACATGAATGAACATCTGAAGAAATATTAATCTACTAACTCTTCTGATTGGGTTCGGGGTGATGATTGGTTAGATCACCTGTCAATCAAACTGCAGGTGAAGGGTCAATTGAGTTTTATCAAATATAAGGCCATAAAAAGTCTGACATGTCTTAAATACTATATCTTAATTATAATTTCAAAAGCTCTTAAATGTGGGGATGGAAAAACAGGAATCGTGATAGGAAAAAATTAACCATGATGTTATTAATTTTGTTTGTCAAAACCTGTATTTGGCAGCAGTGAAACTTCG
This sequence comes from Zacco platypus, assembly GCA_038088235.1. NCBI lineage: Eukaryota > Metazoa > Chordata > Actinopteri > Cypriniformes > Xenocyprididae > Zacco > Zacco platypus. Next base: position 10,889,261 of record CM076063.1, on the reverse strand, counting down.
ATCTGAGTGTTCAGCGTGAAGGACGTTAAATGAACTGGAAGGGGTTTGAAGAATCAGTGTCTGTCTCCCTATGACAACATGGTCCTGCTCTGAACTTGGTTTTAATATTTCTAAAGGTTCTTTTAGTACAAATGGAGTCTGGGTGTTCGGTATCCCAGCATTCCAAAGCACTACGTTGCCCAAGTTCTGCTGGACGAGGACAGAAAACATTTCTGCCATCGAAATGGATAAAGTTGATCTAGTGCTACAAAAAGAAAGACTTTGATATAAGCATTTGTACAGTTTATTCCAGAATTCATAAGTCATAAAACAGATGACTTATGATGTGTAAGTAATGTTTATTGTATTTATTGTATTTTTTATATACTATATTTTTTATAGTTACATTTTGTATTTTAGATGTGTAATAGGGTTATTTGTAAAATTGTAAATTAGGGTTTGTGATTGTGATGCCAATACTGAATATTTATGTTTATGACTTTTTGTTTACTGTGGTATTTTTACAGCACTGTTTTGAATGTTTATATTGTGTTTTTTTTATATATTGTGCATTTTTAAGAACTATCAGTTGTAGCTTAATTTGTACATTTGTTAAAGTATTCTTTTTCCCCCAGTCATGTTTCATATGAATTATTAGTATGAAAGTGTCCATCACACACTTTCCAGCTCTTCGAAGGGAGCTGAGCCAAAAGAACTGAATCTTTGAAAAGCCCATCACTGAGTTTCCTCAAATAATTTGAGTAGAAGCAACTTATTAGGGCAGTTTAATAAACAAAACACTAACCAAACACAAAACAATGAGAACTAAACAATGCCTATTTTGATTATGATTTGAACTTGTCATGAATAAACCTGGTTACATGAAAAAAGCAAAGCTAGCAAAAGGACTATGGAAACAAGAGGGCTATATATACACATGGACTATAACAAACAAGATACACCTGAGCATGATAAAAAACAATGAACCAATGGAAAAAACCGAACTGATTAACACATGACAAAATCAACCAATGGAAATCGAACACATGAAGTAAAGGAAACAGCTGACGAGAATGCATGAGGAGAAGGTATTATTCTGGAATTAAGCAATAGAAAAATGGCCTGTAAAGTGGGGAAAGGGGTAGATTTCTTTACATCTTAATTAATAATTTTATTAATAATAATAATAATAATAATAATGAAGATATATAAGTAAATCAAGAAAATAATTTATTTATGACAGAATAAGGTTAGGGCATTCCAATTTAAACAACACTCTCAAAATAATAGGAAAACACCCAAACTGATTATGGTTGAAGAAACTATATCTCATGCAATTACTGAATGTACTAAATATGAAAAATGGACTTCAGGAATTAAATATTAAAGCTTTAATAATATCGTCAAGTGAGATAAACAATAAAACTTTCTTTGAATTTATTAGGGAGATAGGGCTGATGAATAGAATATAAAATCTGTTCCACATTCTGGAGCAGAAGGTTTCGGTAATGCACCTATTATGTTGGATGCCGGCCGCCGTTAAAAACCAAAGTAAAAGAACAAATGAGGAGATCAAGGAATCACTTGACATGAACAAACCATGAACAGATGTGACAAGTCAGTAGGTCCCTCAAATAAAATCATTAAGTGCTTTCTGAGCAGCAGTCAGACGGTCCAGGCGGTCATGTAGGTCTCTGCGTCTTGTACCAACTTCAGAGTTCTCAAACAGGAGCTCGCTCACATCTGCCCCGTCCAGTAACATCAGCATGTCAGCAGTCAGGAGCTGAGCAGTCTGCTTCAGCATGAAAAAAGAGATCATCATGGGCAGTTGATCAGCCATCCGCTGTACTACAATCTGAAAGACAATACAAGAGGTACTAAGCACTGCAGTCCAATCCATCTCTGAACAAACTTCATATTTGTTACTGAAAATGAAAAAGATCTACCTCATAGTACGCCTTCAACATTTCACTGTACCTGCTCCTTATGTCAAAGACAGGTAACTGATCTTCTGAAAATGTCTCTTCACTAATCTCACTCAAGAACTTCAAGTAGATGGAATCTTGAGTGTAGATCATGTTTTCCATGTCAAACTGCTCTGAGATCCTCTGCTCTGCCTTGTCTTCCTGACGTGACTGAATATTGTTGATTTTGTTCTATGGTTTCAAATGAAGCAGAAAGAGAACCTGATTAAAGAAATATTCTGGGTTTTGGAATATTGGCTTTCAAAGAATTGGGTTACAAACCCAAGAGCACACAGCAAGTGAGGCAATTACAATAGAAGCGGTTCTCAATTTCAGTGATGCCCCTTTTAAAAACTATTTTTAAATGTTGAATAATTAAAAAAACGACGTTTCATTAAAAACTAAAACAAGAGTACAATGAACAGTTTTTAAACTGTGTAGCAATATTTACCTCAGTGATATTTTGAAGTACAGAGTAGTTCCGAAAGCATTTATAGGACACATCTTTGAATTGCTTGAGGATGATGTCTTCAGGAGAAATACAAAAAGACAAGTTTCACAATTTAGATATGCGAAAACTATTAAATATTAATTCAATTGTGATCTAAACGTTTGGTTTTATAGTGGAGATAAAATGTGTGATGGTACCTTTGATGACACTGAGAAGTTCAATGGCTGGCTTCTTAAGTTTGGCCACAAGCTCCTGCAGAACCCACTCAAACCCTCTGTAGTTGCTGAAACCGAGCAATTCCCTCCCTCTGTAATTCTGGCTGAACTCTTTCAAACTGGAAACTTAATTAGGAACAAGATGGATTTCTTATTAAATTAACTGACTTTTTGTAAGCTTAGAACTCTTAAAGAATCACAACAATATAGTGAATTCAGTTAAGGTTATAGCATGTTTAATGTTGGAAATATACTGACAGGATGGTTTTGTACGATTAAGATGATCATTCCACTTATTGAATTCAACCCGCAGCTGGCCAAACAAATTTTCTGCATTAATCAGTTCCCCTGATGATAAGTAGTTGATTTGATGATTGAATCTTGTTAAGATCTGTGATAAAGAGATAACATAATGTATTTGTTACATGAGCATGTTATTGTACATTATGATTTTACAGCAAAAGTGTTTTCTCTGGGGAGGTAAAAAAAAAAACATTTGGATGAGAACATTTACAATACTACAACAACAAGGAATTGAACAGATGCAGCGTTTCAATCATGAACTCTATGTAGTGGTGTCAGAGAGTGGTGTGTGCGTGTGCCTGAACAGTGGATGAGATTTGGGACCATCTCTGACGCCAAGATATTTTTAAAGCAGCTACATAAGGAAGAAGGGGAAAAAAACAACAAACACAAACACAGATAATTCTCAGAAGCAAAAAGTTGTGATGACTTGAGATCCTACTTCAACAAGGAACTGTTTGGCCCCCTTGGGGTCATTTGGCGGTCCAGCCTCATACTCTTTGAGCTCATTCTTCACGTCCCACAACTGTGTTATTATCTGCTCATTGAGCTGTGGCAGTGATTTCTGGCAAAGGTGGATAAAAAAAAAAAAATTATGATTTATTATAGTCTCTCAATCCATTTGCAATTCACACTGCCATAAATTGCAATTTTTCAGAACAAATACATTCATGTTCAGCATAAACAGGCCAATAGAGTGAGAAATTTACAAACTTACTTTGATATGATCAACAAGATTCTGAGTCAGCTTGACTGCAAGACATTTACTAGTTGCTTTATTCTCATACAAAAGGCATCTGTAGAAAATGACAAAGCACTTTTTGTAAGGTGGTTTAGTTTAATCCAAATAGTTAACCTGGTATTAAGAATAGTAACATCCATAGAATATTTTTTATTACAAAAGGGGGGTCTAGTTTATAAAATGTTCTTCACACTAAGGAAAGTTTGTTTAAGAACTGCTCACTGTAAGGTTCTTTGGAGAACAAAAAACGGTTCTTCTGTGGCATCACTGCGAAAAAATCCCTTTGAAACATTTATTTTTAAGAATGTAGGAAACTAGTTGAAATTTAAAAAGTAAAAACCTGACCTAAACAGTCCTAATCAAGTATTTTAGATTAATTTGGGGGAACACAAACTTAAATGATATTCTCCTCAGACTGTAACCTGAAATAGTCATGATTTTGGAAGAAATCTCCCTCCATTTGTGTCGCCTCGTCCAGAGGAATTTTCTCATCGATCTGCTGTTGTCCTCTACACTTCACCATGATGTAACCTTTGTGGAGAGGAATCACTTTGTTGTGGACAATGTCCAGGATGTTCCTCTCTGTTCCCCTGTCTATGAGGTCTGGCTTGGTCAAAATAGCTGTGAAATGAAAATGAAAAATTTTTAAATGTTAAAAATATTAATATATAAAACAGTAAAAAAAATAATAGTTAAGAAAATAAAATGTGCATTTGTTGACACAGGTGATCATCAAAGATATTTAGTGAGAGTTCATTACCGATAGTTCTTTTGCCCTCAGGATCGACTTCTTGTGCCATTTTTAATGCTTCTGTTGTTGCAATGTCAGTGTTACAAGGGACCACTACCAGGTTTATAGTCTCTTGCATTTCAATAAACTTTGTTATCAGACTTTTAATCTACAAGAAAGTAGACATAGTTTTAAAACTGGTATGGTACAGAATGTGACTTGCAAAATCTAATTATACTGCTCACCTGTTTTCCAATATCCTCTGGTTGTCCTTTAATTGGAACTCGGGCAATTCCAGGTAGATCGATCAGTGTGAGGTCACACGCATCTGATGACATCACCTCTAAAGTGATGAGCTCATCACATATTCCTACCCCTTTTCCTGCCAGCTCATTCTGGGCTGTAACACATATTTTATATGTATAATTTAGCTTTTTAACTTCCATCATATAAATGGTGTCGATTATGCTACCACAAATTGATGTTCCCTTTCAATAGGTGAAACTCAGCTTGGCATAACGGGCAGGCCGACTGCCTATTTAAGTCATGCTGAAATTTTAACTGACGTTTTTAGCAAAATGCCACACCATGAGTGTGGCTCATGCAGGGCTTCCCTTCTTCCCTCGGACCAGCACACACTCAAAAAAATATTTCAGTCTAAACATCAGTTTTATGTAATTTAATTACATAGCAATTTTCCATCCATTTGGATTACATAGTTTTAACATAAACAAACTAATAAACTTAATGTGATTCATATTTGTCAGTCATGTGTAAATGAAATAGGTAAGATTTATGTAATAGTTCACAGAAAAATGCCCAGGTTAATTAACACTGTTTAGTGGTCATGTGTGTGTGCACTACTGAGTTAAAGTACCATTGAAGCAGTGTCAGAGTTAATGAGATCATTAAGTGATGATTGAACATTAATGATGAACACCTGCTGTTAACAAGCAGAATCACTGAAGGACAGAGAAACACGAGAACTACAACTGACTTCAGTCACAGCCTTTGATGAAATCAACTGAAGATAAAATACATTTAATCTCTCAAGATCTGATTGAACAACTCCACACACTCTACAAAACTTTCCCAGCTTCACTCACAACTAACTACACTGACTTTATTTCTGTAATACGTCTACAGAAGTTCTTATGAGAACTAACAGGTTTAGATGTTAATGATTTATTGAATTCATTTGAAGTTACCATCTTTGAGGTCAGTGTTGGCTTTAATTGGGCTCTTGACTTTATTTTATCAGATGTTCTGACAACTGAATGTTGTTAAAACACTTTTGTTATGGCACATTTGTCAAGCAAATGTTTGATCATGTGCTGATTGTTGAGTGGTGGTGAAGAGAGTCAACATTTAGTAATCTAATCTCATCCGGAGTTTAAACTCTGAAATGGGTGGTGCATTACAGTAAAACTGTGATTCTATGGTGTGAGATTCAGCAGTGTTGTAACAATCAAATAATATACATTTTTTAAAAATTTGTTAGTGCACAATAAAATTTCAGTCTGCATGCATTGGAGTAATGCACCACCCATTTCAGAGTTTAAACTGTTTTCATCTTTCATCTGGTGGAAAACAATCAGTGATTATAATGATAGTTTCTCAGTGTGGTTATCGTTGTAGTTGTGGCATGAACTACAGTGGTGTGCTTTTCTTTTTATACTTAGAACGATTTTTAGAACTATATCTTTATCATTATTGTTATAGTCATCATCCTGGTGTGAAGATGCCTTAATACATTAATATTTAACCCTGTAAAAGTGTGAAAAGTATCCTAACTTTGTGGTCAATGTTACATTAAAGGTAGACTTTATTTGGTAGTAGCTAATATATTAGTACACTTTACACATTGTTACCTCAGTCTCAACCACATATGTTAATGCATTATTTTTTTAGAAGCTTTGAACATTTTATTCTTAACACTTTTAAAAGAAAAACCAAAACAGATGGCAAGCAGTTTTACTAACCTATTTCAACATGTCTTTCAATCAATGATGAATCCACAAAAGCAATTCTCTTATCACGGTAGGATATAACAGCCTTCCACTTGACTCCAGTTACCTTCTTCAGCCTCAGCTCCAGTGGACATCTGGTGACAATCCCTACAGCAAGCACAGTTCAGTTAACAATTATTAGAAAACTGATAATGTTTCAAGAATACAATTTGAATGTAAAACAGTCTTCAAGTGATGGGCAGCAATGTCATTCTAAATTCTCAGAAGCGTCCCTATTTTCTAAATAGCTTTTCATGTATCAAAGTTATTTTATTGAGTAAGAAATAGGGTGACTGTGAAACACTAAAGCTTTATTATTTTTTTAAAAACCTTTCAGCAAGGTCTGTGTATATTCTCTGTCAGCTGATTAGAATCAGAACTGTTACATAGTCAACTGAAGTGCCTGTGTAAACCACTAGAGGGCACTTCATCTTGGACCTTCACACACATGCACACTCACTCCCGGACTTCATTTCCCACAATTCACCACACTTGCTCACACACAGACACTATACTTCCCAGAAGCCCCATAAGCATCACTGATCACCCCACCAGCTGCAACACATTACCCATCACTGATTACTTTACCCAGCTAATTCTTATCAGTCACACTATTTAAGCTCAGCACACACATGCACACCTGTGCTAGGTCTTGTTATTCCATGTGTTTACTTTTCCAAGCGTTCATTCCTGTCTTTACCCGTTTTTGATCCTGCCTGTGTCTACCGTCTTTGAGATTTATCTGTCTGCCCCTTGGACTTCTTGCCTTGTATTTTTGGATTGTGTAACTCGCTGCCTATCTCGACTCTTCCGCCTGATTATTTGACCACGATTCTGATTATCCTCTGCCATACCTGTTTGCAGTCCCTTGACCATCACCTATTTGACTACGTTTGTAAATAAATCTGCATTTGGATCTCTATCCGCTGACTCGCCCTTCATTACACAGAACAAAAGGCACTGTTTTGGGAATCTTTTCAATTGGTTCTTTTTACCCACTTTGAATCATCAAAGTCACAAGTTATAATTTTGAGATTGAATTGACTGGAACAGTTCCAGAGTAAAAAAAAAATCAGTCATGCAATTGAATCGGTCGGGTGGCTCCTCCAAAATACATGTCCCTGCTTCACACAGTGCTGTTCTGTAAGCTACAGTGCAGTTCATGCTTGGCTCCCCCTCACACTACGCCATGTCTATCTATCTTTCTGACGTCACTTTATCTCCTTAAAAATCTTAGTATTTTTATTACTTTTAAATTTGCTTCAATAAATATGCATGTGAACAAATTAGAGACTAGCTACAATTTTCATACATTACACATGAAAAAAAAAATCAAAATAAATTTCGGTAAAGCAAGCTACTTTTTCCATGTAGTTTGTAGTGCAACTTGCTACTTTTCGTTGAAGGGTAGCTTTTCAAGCTTTCAAGTTTTTTTATGAAGTAGTTTAGCTACATTTTTGAATAGTTTGCCCAACACTGCTCACCGCTTCCTCTTGGTAATGCAACTCCAGAAAGAGCTTCCAACACAGAGCTTTTCCCAGAACTCTGGTCTCCGATCACTGCAATGGTCGGTAACGCCAAGTCCTTGTGAATGCCAACTGACCGCAGAGTGTCGATCAGATCAATGTATGGACGAATGCTCTTCTCTAAATGACTGTGAACCTCTCCCTTCATTTCCTGACTGTAAAGATAAAGATACATTCTATTTCTGAAACATCACTGAATGCACTGTATTATTTCATTAAATTTCACTATTTAATTTTATACAGACTTTTTCTTTGCCTTTTAAATAGTTTTAAACCTTTTTAATTAAACATTTCTTTATTTTATTTGTTTATTGTCTTTTTATTCTGTTCATCTTTGTTGATGAAATAATTTCATAATGGCCTTTTTTATTGTTCTCTCTCTCGCTCACACACACACACACACACACACACACACACACACACGCACACACGCACGCACACACACACACACACACTCTCTCTCTCTTTATGATGCCAGTGTAAAACACTTTAAAGTATGAAATTTGCTATATAGATACACTTGTCTTGCCTTATAAATACAAATAAACTTTTTTAATTTTCTAATTGTTCAATAACAAGAAATAAACTAGACTTATAAAAGCATATAAAATATTTATCTCAAAATGTATTAATGAGAAAATTCAAAAGTATACTAACCTTTCACTTTGAGAACTATCACTATCTTCATCTTCATCATTTTGAGCACTTGAGAATAAAGAAAATATGCCTGAAGTGGACATTTTCTTGACAAAAAAAGAAAAAGAAAACAGAGTTAGTTCTGATAATAGATTTTTTAGTTTTTTATATGCCTTTTGTAAATTGTATAATTTAGATTTCACCAAACACAGAATGTGGTGATGCTGATGAGACATCAAGAAGAGCTGGAATCTGTGTGTCAGACTCAGTTATAGTGTGACACATCCATGATAATAATGCAAAGCAAGACGCAGAAGGAACAAGAATTTGCATTGATAGACCACATTTGTTTGTAATGAGGGTGTGTGATGTACCTGCACGGCAGGGTAGGAAAATATTCTGGTCTCACTTTATATTAAGTGTCTAACTACTGTGTATCTAATATTGAAAATAATAATTTTATACAATGCACATATTGTGTACATACATGTTTTTACATTTTACTGTAAGAAAAAAAGATGTTGAAGATCTTAATGAAGTTTATTGCAGCATAGCAGTATCAGTTCATGAAGCACCTTGGGTTCAGCGGTGTCACAATGAACCCAGAACATTCAAATCTTAAACCTTGTATCATGTTACAGTTTACCACTCTTAATGAAATTGCTCCTGCTGTAACAGCTGTGGTCTGTAAATTAATTTAGTTGTGACACCCCATTGTCTGCGATGGCTCTCTGTGTCCCACACCCATTCTACAATTGACCATTGGCTCATGATGTGATCACCCCAAATCAACTGTTGACTTTCTAAACTGTTGACTGTTCTTCTCTATGATAATTAAGACATTTTGGAGATGAGCTCATTCTAAAATATACTTTGGAGTGGAATCTGACTCCAATTTCTTGCAGTACTTATATTTTTAAAAAAATACCTGCATGTAATTACAGCTGTAATTAATTTCCGTGATTACATGAAAAATTGCACAGAACACCTTTCCTTACACCTTAAACCTATATATCACCAAACCTGTCCCTAGTCTTACCTGTATCTCACCTCAATAGCAGCACAAGTGATTTGCAATACAACATGAACACAGTAAGTACATTGTACTCACATTTTGATGTTGGTACAAAGTAGTTAAAGACATCTAATATAAAGTGTGACCAATATTCTTTGTACGAGTCATTGCTCTCTGAGATTATATTGGAACTGCTCCCTGACAACCAGTACCAATTATGAAAGTACAGATCTTATCCACTTGAACAGGGAAAGATTGAAATATTCAAATCTCAACTAAAAACTAAACCTATAAGTCTAAGGGAAAGGACTTAACAAAAGTTAAAATACATAGCTGAACAAAACAGGAAGGCTAGGTATAAATAAGTATAGACACCGGCTAAAACAAGAAGCAAGGAAACACATTATATAGGGAGGAAAGCACACAAGGGCCAGGTGAGCACAATTAGTGAAACAAGGACTAGACAAGGGCGTGTGGTAAAGGGAAACAAGGAGGAAAGACAAAGGGAACGCATGTCATAAACAAAGACAAAGCCAAGCCGGCGGAGGCAGTGTGATGCTTTGGGCAATGTTCTGTGCATGGCAATGGTTTGAAGAGCACAACAATGAGTTTGAGGGGTTGACTTGGCCTCCAAATTTGCCAGATCTCAATCCAATCGGGCATCTGTGGGATGTGCTGAACAAACAAGTCCGATCCATGGAGGCTCCACCTCACAACTTGGACTTCAAGTCAAGTTGAGCTTTATTGTCATTCCGCTACATGTGGGGACATACAGTGGAACGAAATGTCGTGTCTCACAGGACCACAGTGCTACATATATACACGCAAAAAAATATTTCTGTCTAAACATAAGTTTTATGTAATTTAATTACATAGCAATTTTCCATCCATTTGAATTACATAGTTTTAACATAAACAAACTAATAAACTTAATGTGATTCATATTTGTCAGTCATATGTAAATGAAATAGATGAGATTTATGTAATAGTTCACAGAAAAATGCCCAGGTTAAAGTACCATTGAAGCAGTGTCAGAGTTATTGAGATCATTAAGTGATGATTGAGCATTAATGATGAACACCTGCTGTTAACAAGCAGAATCACTGAAGGACAGAGAAACACAAGAACTACAACTGACTTCAACTGAAGATAAAAGACATTTAATCTCTCACTATTCATATACTCAACTATTACATAAATCTTACCTATTTCATTTACATATGACTGACAAATATGAATCACATTAAGTTTATTAGTTTGTTTATGTTAAAACTATGTAATCCAAATGGATGGAAAATTGCTATGTAATTAAATTACATAAAACTTATGTTTAGACTGAAATATTTTTTTGAGTGTACAGGCATACAACAAAACCCATACATTGAACTATCTTACTGATTTAACTATAAATATACTGTATATAAAAAAATGTTAACCTATACATACACTAAGATACTAAAATACTAAAATACAAACTATTCAAACTATACAAATGTTTCAAATAAATACTGTACATGTGCAAAGAGAAACATTGTAAGACGAGCAGCTGGCAGGGGAAAAGTGCAGGATGGTTTTGTAGTGCAAGTTGTAGTGAAAGTGTTTGTAGTGTGAAAAGTGTCTAGTGCTATAAGTTATTTTCTTTAATGAGGAGTGAGTGAGGGGGGGGGGGTGTCAGAGGTTCAGAGAGCGGTGGGGTGGTTTGAGTTCAGGGCTCTCACCACCTGGGGGAAAAAGCTGATGGGCAGTCTTGCGGAGCGGGCTCTGATGCTCCGGTACCGTCTTCCTGATGGTACGAGCTGGAAGAGACTGTGGGAGGGATGGGTGGAGTCTTTCACGATACTGTTGGCTCTGCTGGAGCATCGTGTAAGGAAAATGTCCAGGATGGAGGGGAGAGGGGCACCGATGATCTTAGCAGCTGTGTTCACTGTCCACTGTAGTGTCTTGCGGTCTGCTGCAGTACAATTACCGTACCAGACAGTGATGCAGCTGGTCAGCACACTCTCAATGGTTCCCCTGTAGAAAGTGTTGAGGATGGGTGGAGGGAGACTTGCTCTTTTCAGGCGGCGGAGAAAGTGTAGGCGCTGTTGTGCCCTCTTGGAGAGTGACATGGTGTTGGTGGCCCAGGTGAGGACTTAAAGGATCTGCTGCAACATCTTGGTGTCAGATACCACAGAACACCTTCAGGGAGTGGAGCCCATGCCTCAACGGGTCAGGGCTGTTTTGGCAGCCAAATGGGGACCAACACAATATTAGGAAGGTGGTCATAATGTTATGCCTGATCAGTGTATCGACCTTTTTCTGAACATACAGTATGAGCGCTCATAACCTACATGCAGCTCTCGATCGGGATGAAGCTCGGGGGATTTTGCACTCAAAATTATTATAGCCCACACATATGCCCTCTTTGATGAGAATTTTTTAACTGCTGCAAGCCATGCTCTGTTTTCTCTTGCCAGTGTAGCACAAATATATATACGGACATTCTCTTCAGATTCGCTGGTGCTCAAAACACGTACTTTCCAAGAATGTCTTCAGTTTATTGCTGTTATGTAGCAGCCAACAACAAGACAGCTTAACCCTGTGCACATTTTTATTAATGTTCAAAAAGTTTCTGTTTAGTTCATTCAAACGCTCCTTTTACCCAATTGGCTGTGTTCCTATGGAGACCGGAACAGGACAGCATCCAAACGGAAGTTGGAATTCCTCATGGCGGTGCTCATCGTTTACTCAGGAAAAAGATATATCCAGAAAAAAATTGACTTACTTGTAACACTAGTCAAAGCAGTTTATGCAACAATCAAAAGTTATTACTCAGTACTTAAATGTGTAATTACACTGTAACAAGGACACCTTAAAATAAAGTGAAACCAAATGAACTAACAGGTTTTTTTTCAACCTGTTCACAGATTGTACTGAAATATTTGTTTTGTAGTCTCGATTCAGTTATGAATAAACGTACCTTTTGTTCAGCTTTTTGGTCTTTGCAGGATTTACTCAATTTAAGGATGAATTTAACAGCAGCACATGTTAATGGAACCCAGTAAGGAAGCATAGCATTTTGTTGGGAGTATGATGAACGAATATGATCATAATGGAAGTTTCCTGGCTGATGAGATGAGCTATGCTTTGAAACAGTTTATTTGGATGTATAGGTCTACTCTAAGACCATTTTTATTTAAAATGTATGTATATGTTTTGTTAAATTGTTGTTAGAGAAAAATAAGCTGGCAATTTTTTTTATTCTGATCTTTATTTCAGTATGTAAGCAAACTTTACTGATGGTTTGTCATTTCCAAATGTTATCATTCATTTATCTTGATGAGGGTTTATTATTTCCGATGAACATCTATTTTTAAAGGAACTAGTTTCAGTGTGATCAAATGTATTTAAAAAAAAAAGCATCTTCATAAAACCCCACAAACACTGGAATTTTTGTTTTATAAGAAGATTGATCATCATCTTCCCTTTGATGCTGACCATAAAACAGCTTTTATTTCATTTTTAGCAACAAGTCCCTTATGTCAGATCCGCTCTTCACCAGAGCCTTCTGTCTCACAGGTAAATACTGATGCGTTCTTGTGCCAGACGCAGCCGCTCCATGCGTTGATGTAAGTCTGCTCTCTTCAGTCCAGCCTCTGTGTCCTCCACGAGCAGCTTCACAACATCCGCTCCATCCCGCATGTCCATAGCGTGAGCCCGCAGCATCACGGCAGCTTCCTTCAGTATGAACAGCAGGATCACCATGGGAATGTAGTCGGCCAGTCGCTGATACACAATCTGTTTGATTGACAGAACAAGTGGGAGTTTTCAGTGCAATCAAAACCAAATATTAAAGAACAAAAGCAGCTAATACTGAAATCAGAAACAGATTTACACCTCGTAGTAGATGATCAGTTTCTCAGGTGTCAGGCTCCTGGTGTCAAAAACAGCACAGTTGTTGGGTGAGGTCGCGTTCTCTCCCGTATCCAAACTAATGGACTCAAATTCCTGTCTCTTCTCCACAAACTTGAAGTCTACAATTTTCTGGGTAAAAATGGGATCCTGTGTGTACACGAGCTTCTCCATGTTAATGTACTCATAGATCCTCTTCTCCACCTTGCCTTCTTGCTTTGCGTGAATGTCGTCAATATGGTTCTAAGGGAACATCAGAAATGTTAAGACTTTTTTTGTCTTTTAAGATGATTTAAGTGATCAACAAGTGTCATTTTAACACACCAGTATTATGTGTCTCAGATGAGGGTAGTTTGGGAAACACATCTCACACATGGCCCTAAACTCCTTCTGCACAATACCTAAGGTTATATTAAATGAGAACTGTTATTATAAATTATTTCAAATGTAATCCACATATAATTTAAAAAAATGATGCTTAAAGTTCAAGCAGCTACCTCGGATGAGCTTCAAAGTATCCAATGCCGGTTGTTTCAGGTCTCCAACGTGTTTCTTCACCATTGATTCATACACACAGTAGTCACTGAAGGTCACCAGTTCTCTCCCACGATGAGCCTCGTCATATTTTTCTGTCATCTCTTTTACAGACTCTCTGACTAAAATAAAATAAACTTAGAATTGTCAACACAAATTATCAGAGTAAAGGTCAATGGTGAGAGTTTTGTATGTAAGTTCCTCTATTTTGATTGGCTGAGCGGCAGCACTTTGGTCTTTTCATCACTCCGCTTTTCGGTGTTTATTCGTCACGACATGACCTCTTGGCTGAATTAAAAGAGCGATATTTTTGCTGTAAAGTCCAGTAGGTTGTATATTTTTACAGTTTGAATGTATAACTATATGTTATATGGTGAATTCATGTTTATAAAAATGCTGTAGACCATGACGTCATATCTATTATATTTTGTACAAGCCATTAGCTTATTTTTCTAAATACTGGGACAATATTTTTGCCATTGAGATGACACTTGTGTCCCAATCAACCTGAATTCACCCTATTCCGCCATGTTCCTGACTGACACGGCCCCAACTCGTAATGCAGAGTTTCCCACTGGTATTTACAACTTTGTGGTGGCGTTCCTGTGCGTTCGACTCGTAAATTCGATCTTTACGACATGATTTGAACCATATTTTCACTGGCGGAGCAAATATAGAATGTATCTGGCAATATTATGATTAAAATGTATGTTACTCAGTATTATCTTCTTTATTGGACTGTTGTATAAAAGAAATATCACACTTGCAATATTGTTCTAAATAATTTAACAACAGCTCTCTTGTTTAGTGAACAATTGTACAGGCTTGAAACAACATGAAGGTGAGTAAATGATTACAGGGTGAACTGTTCCTTTACATTAAAATGCAAATTGAGCTGAATCACACCATGGGGGGAAAAAACAGAAGAAAAAAAAAAGGTTCTCAATTATGTAATGTCACCATATGACCTACATGATGCTTTGGAGTTACTCAGATGACATTCCCACTGCTTGAACACTGGTCGAAGGAGCGAGTAGAGGTTCCCATCGTCTGATTCACCTGTTCTACACAACTCACTTATCTGGTCACTGAACTCCAAGATTTTCTACACATACAGAGAAACACAGAAGTTAATTTCAGCCAGTATTCCTCAGATATTGGACAATATAAGAAATGATGCTTGCGCTTCCCGTACCTTGCTGAGATAAGGCCCCATGCGCTCAGGTTCTAAAGGAGGACCGTCATTATAACACTTGAGCTCAACTCTCACTGCAGACAAGTGGATGTGAATTTGATCTCTTAGAGATGGAAGTGAAGCCTGTAAAATAAGGAATAACTCATAAGTTCAGTGTTTTGAGAAAGTTTCAGAATATTTTGCCATGTTTAGACTTGCCTTGATATGTTCAACCAGCTCTTTAGTGAGTCTGGTGGCCAGGCAGGATGTTGTGGCCCTCTGCTCTTTCAGAAGATAACTGGTGGGGCAACAGAAACACTCTTAAATGGCTTTGAACATTACACAAAATAACAGATAACTGAGCGGTTAAATGCAACGTAATACCTGAAGTGCGCGTGATTGGCGAAGAACTCTGTTTCCTGTCTTGTGGCTTCAGCCAGAGAAACGTTTTCATTTATGTCGCTCTGGCCTCTACATCGGACAATGGTGAAGCCCTTTTTGAGAGTAACCACTTTACCCTGCAGTACTTGTAAGACGTCAGCCTCCGCTCCTTTATCTACCAGGTCTGGCTTTGTCAATATTGCTGAAGCAATAAAAAGTGTTTGAACGGACATGAATGTGATATTACACTGCTGTGATATTATGTGTGATATCAGCTTAATTCATGCAAAACTACATATATGCATACTCAAATCTGAGAATTTATCTGTAGTTTAAATTAAAAGTTATACCCAAAGTCCTTGAGCCGTCAGGATCGACACCCTGAGCCATTCTAAGTGCTTCTGTGGTTGCAACGTCCACATTGCAGGGAACAACAACCAAATTAATGGTTTCTTTTTTTGCAATGAATTTCAATATCAGGCGTCGAATCTGCAATTAATTTATAAGACAATGAAGACCTGAAACATTTTAAACTGCAGTATACATGTGACATCATCATGTTGTAGGTTTTATTCAGCAAGAGGTGTCCAGTTATCAATTTATTCTTTTCATTAAATTGTATTAATATTTTAAAATTTAATTATATTCAATTTTATATTTTTAATTAGAAAAAAAATGATAAAAATATTTTCCTGGGGTTTTTCATAATTAAATATTTTAATCAATTCACAGCTTTAGAAAAATATGTCTTGCTATTTTTTACATTCAAATAATGATTTAAAAATTACAAATTGGTCACACTGCATTGTGGGATACAGTATGGTCTGTTGTCATTGCACATTTTGTTAATTACATTCTAATTACTATTTCTGCAGTGTATGGTATTTGTACTAAACATGTAAGTATCATATTTTGACAAAGTTATTCTCTGGTAGCACTTTATTTTACAGTCCTGTACTGCATGTACATACTATGTATTTATTATAGTAATAACAGTGTAATAAATAGGTAATAACCCTGAACCTAACCTTAATTACCATAAATTACCCAGTACTTCTTATGTAAGTGCACATACTGTAAAATGAAGTGCATCACCTGGTCTCCAATGTCTTCCGGTTGCCCTTTCACGGGTACTCTTGTTATGCCAGGCAGATCGATCAGTGTGAGGTCGCAAACATCAGGTGATGTGATCTCTAAACTGATGAGATCATCACAGATTCCCACTCCATCTCCAGCAAGCATATTTTGTGCTGTAAAAGACTACAACCTTACTCAACATTTATTCATCATGTTGGTAATATTTTAAGAAATGATAAACTGCTGTTATAATTTATTATAATGATTATGATATTTAGCTTGATATATAACCTCACCCCTTCTGACGAAACTTTCAACTTGCGCAGGATCATGAAACGTCTCTCGCACATCATTGTAAGAGATTATCCCAGTCCAGCCGCTCCCACTATTCAGCTTCCTGAGTTTAAGCTCCAGTGGACAGCGGGTGACAATACCTGAATGGATGGATCGGAATAAACAGATGCTTCCTAAAGTAAGCAGAAGAATGTAAATAAGATATATACAATGTATTAGGTGTACAACATACCACTCCCACGAGGCAGAGCGACTCCTGACAGAGCCTCTAGAACAGAGCTTTTCCCTGAGCTCTGGTCTCCCACCACCGCAATGGCCGGCAGGGCAAGTTCCCTCTCAATGCCGATCCGCCTCATGTAGTCAATCATCTCAATGTAAGGCCGAACCTGTGCATCCCACTGCTGCAGAAATATTCCAGTGTTCTCGGGACTTAAAACACACGTTTGACAGTTACGCTGTGTTCGTAGAAAAGTTCAAGTTAAACTTGGTCAAAATCAAGGTTTTCCTTACCCAGTTTCATCTGAAGAATCAAAATCCAATATTTCTGGTGAGCTGTCCATGACTGAAATGATATAAATCTCACTGATTGATCCTAAATTTAAAAAGTGCTATCTTTTAGTTGCAAATGTGTTTTGATTAGAACTCTTTAATTAGAACTTATTTATTTAAAATATTTCTATATATTTCGCAATCAAGTAAAGTTTGGTCAGAACTTAATTCCTAGCAAATATCAGTGTCAGTTGCGTATGAACCTTATATAGGTTTAATATTGCCTGCGGTTTGTGAGGGGGGAGTGGGTGGGGTTTCACAGACAACAATAGTCAACAATAAGCAGATTTATTTTCACAAAAAAAATATGGTCAGCATTTGAACTGACCTTGAGTTTTGGGAAAAATAAGGGAAGAACAGAATGCAAATATACTGCTATTTGGGCCATTGTTTTATGGGAACTAGTTGCTTTAAATAGCCATTGTATTAGTGTGTGTTTCATGTACTTCTTAACTATCATACTTGGAAAATAATTTCTCTTGAAGTCCATTTAAACAGACTCAGATTCCACAATGAGTAAATTTTTGAAAGACGGTCATTGTGCTGTAAATTTAAGCTATGATATTGTTGACGAGACTTGAATGAGGAAGTAACTTACCACAACAGCTGAATTGTCTGAATTTGTTTAATGCAAACCTGCCATGCAGTTTCGGTAAATTATTTGAATAAGTTTAAAAAAAAATGATATCCCTCGGTTTATGAGCAGTATACGTTATTACATAATTTATCATGTATTGTATTGTAAAAATACTGTAGATCTGTAACCTCAACATACTATTTCAACAAACTACCACTTTCTCCACTGCTTGACTGCCTGTGACTTTTAACTTAAGCAATGGTCAAATATGTGACATCAATCTAGCGGCAAAATTTTATGGGCAAGAAAGGTGCATTGTCAAACGTTTAGTGAAGTATGAAGCACACCTCACACAAAAGTCACTTTCAAACCAAGCAGTTTTCTGTTGGTCAGCACAGCAAATCCATGTAACCAACCTGAAATCGTTGCGAAATCTGAGACATTCCAGTTCCAGCAGATTCATATTAAAATGCTGGACTTTCCCAGGGAAAATTCCAAGTGACATTACGTGCAATTTTTTTTTTCAACAGAAAGCTGCAAGCAAGCTTACAATTAAAGTTCATATTTTAAATCACCAATGAAATCTGACAACAGCTGTCTCATAAATGTTGTTTTTGAAAGCTCAAATCATGACAAAAAAAAAAAAAATTCAGGCTGGACCAGCCAATGCGCATTTGCAGCAATGACTTTACCAATTAGCGATTGGCTCTTTAATTTAAAAAGGCGGGACTTATTCCACCATATTGCACATTGCACTTTCTCCTATTCATAGTAATATCTGACTGTGCTGTCTTTATATATCTAAAGTCTTGTATATCTAAAGGCACTGACAACCATTTTTCCCCAGTGAAATTTTGCTGAATGGTGTATTTTTCGGTTTCACAATTTGTTTGCAATTTTACAACAAAAGCAACTTTCTACGAAGAAAAGAATAGGAAAACACATATTCTACTCACAAACAACTATGAGTCTAGATTTTGTAAGGCACTAAATAAATATGAAAGATTTAGCACAAAAACTGAAACAATAACTTTAATTTCAATGCATCCAAGAACGTGAAAATAGGGGGAATAAACTTAACATTAATTATCCACTTTTATTGTATTAATTATACACTTTAAGTACTATAATAATTTAAATACCTTCAGAATGAGCAACATTTAAGTGTAACAGAATAGTTTCAAAATCTTTCGATGAGTTTTTCGAACAAAAATATTAGTCTTTTTCTGTCCTCGGCATATGGGGAGTCTGGTTCAGTGTGTCCTGTGCCATTTGTCTCAAGAGCCATGGCAGTTAAAGTCTCTCTGTCTCTTTCAAGGGCCGCTCTGTCCCGCTCCAGTCTGGCTCGGTCCTGTTCCAGAGACGCTCTTTCCCGATCAATTGCAGCTCGGTCTTTTTCCAACTGCGCTCTGTCTCTCTCTAACGCCGTTTTCTCTCTTTCGGCGACAGCCCTCTCGCGCTCCAACAGCACTCGCTCTCGGTCTAGATCTGCGTGCTCCTTCTCCAGCAGCTGTCGCTCTCTTCTGAGTTTGGCTCTTTCGAAGTGTAGGTCATCTTGAGTCTCTGTGGGGCTTTTTTCCATCGGTCTCCCTTTTATGCTTTCTGCTGTATCTGATGAGGGTCCATCATCGGCTACCGTCGCTTGAGTATTGACCTCGATGACTGAATGTGTTAATAATTCTAAAATATCACTCCCCATTTCTACCTGATACATCTTCTTGCAGGGCTGGGCGGCACATTCGGTCTCATCGGCCAGGTTGGTGAGTAAGGTCGGTTTAGGAGGGTCTATGTCAGTGGGATCGCCTTCTACGGCCTTTTCCATGAGTCTGAACCACCGCCAGGATTCAGGTTTAACCGTTTCCACATCCTTCGCAAGAGCTTTTAAAACCTAGGCAAAAAGGATAGAGAAAACTACATCAGGACAAATGCAAGCATACATATTTAATTTCTAACAAATTTTTTAGATTTTCTGAAGAAAATAACTATGAGTGGTGGCAGCTAATGCTTGTAAATGATTTTAATTGAGAATAAAGACAGACCCTACGCATCCATCTTACCTTGTATTTGCATTTTAAATTCTCCCACTTTCGTTTTGCTCTTTGAGAAGTAATATTTCCATCCAGGTTTGATTTAGTCTCTTGAATGAAAAGCCTAAAAACAGAAAACTCTCTCAATTTCTCTATTTGCTACTGCATATAGATTAAGACTGAGCTTTTCAAACTGGGGGACTACATAAAAGTTTGGGTGACACCCATGTTTGTGAAAAATTTTAGCTATTTTATTTTTCTTACAAAAAGTATTTTTAGTGCCGTCAAAGTTAATGCGTTTACTTCAAATATTAAATAAACGTTTAGCACAATTTTATACTGTACGTTTATTTTTAATATTATTTTTTAATATTTAAATCATTTCTAAACATAAATGAATAATGGTCTCCCATTATTTGTGCTGTTTATTTCTAATCCGTTTCTCCTCGCCATTGTGACCTTTATCTGGCTCGTTGGGTGCCGTAAGTCAATATAAAATTTCTAAAATTGAATAATGTATTTAATTGAAGAAAATGTCATTGACATTTAACTAAAGCTGGTAGCAACAAATGTACAAATATCAACTTAATATAACTAGTTTTCAAATTATATTTAAAATATTATATAAAAAATAATAATTTATCAAATATTATCTCTATATTTTTATTGTTAATATTACACAGTATAAATGAAGTATGTGTTTTTATATTAAAGAATTGAGGTTGCCATAAATGGGGGTCAATGGCATCAAAAATTAGAAAACCCCTCGATTATGAGTTATGAACAATAGCAACAATAAATAAGCATAGAAAATGAGGATACAAACAGAATGTGCTGCAGATGCAAAATGAATCACAATGAATACATACTCCCAGCCATTTCTGCATGTGTTTCTCCAGCCTGAGAATAAATAGCCATGGGCCATACGCCACCTGATCAGTGTCTCTGTGTCCTTGTGAGACCCTGAAACAGTGCAAACAAATACAGTGAATATTCATTCACTTTAGGTTTGAACGTGTGATCTTATACAGAACAAACCACATTATAAACATGACAACTACCAGTCTGAAATAAGAGTAATGAATCCTTATTTATTAAGCTAATGCAACTGCACATATCAAGTATATTAAACAGGTTTTAAATCCACGCTGAATTACATAAGAACTAATAAAAGAGAGTTACAGAAATGTGCGAAAGTTTTGCCTTCATGCAGACACAGTGCAGGTTTCCAGAATGACACTCACACTGTTGAGATGGCTGCGCCATTTCTTAAAGAGAGAGAGAGGTGGCCAAACTCCTCTAATGAGATATATATAGTAATATCATGAATATTATTGATTTCTTTCACTTCTTCATCAACCGTTTATGTGTCTGTTGCGGACAGCACTTCTTCACAGCTTTTCTCTTTTCTAACAGACAACCGAATGATGGCGGATTATTGCCCTCTAGCGGTCAGGAGCGAAACACCACGCGCATCTTCTTAATTCCTTTTCATCTTCGGTTATAGATAGTAAATCTTGGATGAGAAATCGAGTCTGAAAGTTCATTCAAAAGATTATCCATTTAAACTGTATTTTTGAAATATCAAAAAATTTATAATTAAAGTGAGAAAAAAAATTATTCAAAACTATAAACGCTAAACAGTCAGCACTGGGTATCTGATTACATGTAATCTGGATTACTAATATGATAGCAACAATACTTGTTTATTGAATACTCGTTATAGGCTACAGTTTTTTATTATTATTATTATTATTATTATTATTGATTATTACATGTCATTCTCACAATGGCAGCGTTTATTCATAAATAATAAACTTCTTTTTTATCTTCCTTTCTGAGAAAAGCCTTATTAAAAGGTCACTCAGTGAGCTTAACCATGTATTACTGTATTTATTTAACCATGTATTTATTTAACCATGTATTACTGTCTCTTGAAGGCTTTAAAATGTACAAATATATATATTTTTGGACATGTTTATTCATTAATATGGTCAATGTACATCACGCTTTTCTGTGGAGAAGAAAATAAATAAATAAATAAATAAATAAATAAATAAATAAATAAATAAAAATGACAGAAAATCCTCAAGGCATAGGGTTACATATATATTACTGTGGCTTTCCTGTCCTTTTTAGAAAAACACCTTATAATAAAAATGAAAGTAATTAAATTCTCTAAACAAAGAGCATAATATAAAGATAAATACATAAAAAGATCAATTCAAACTAAAATACAATAAATATAAACCTACATATGCACATACATGATATACATACATACAATGATAATAATAATTTTTTAAAACAAAAAGTAATGTAATATTTAATGCACTTCATGTTGTTGATAACAAAGAATGAAACATATTATCTTTCTCTTTGTATTTTCATATCAATTTGGTACAAGATTATCCTTTTCAAATCTATGTGAGAAGCAAGTTAGGTCAAAAGTAATCCAAAAGTAGTGAAAAAGTAGTAGTTACTAACTACAATTTTTGTCTTGTAATCTAGAATCAGTAACTGACTACAATTTGTAAGTAATCTACCGACTGTCAAGTAACAATGTTTCTGAGATAATTAAAAGTTGATATATAGTTGCGTCCAGGAGTCTAAATACTTTCATTTTTAATTATTCTCATGTAAATAAATTTAAAAAAAAATTAATTTCTTGTTTTAACAATTTTAGTACAAATTACACTTAAAAACTGTGGCCAGGTTTAGTTGTTATACCTAGTCCAGTGTATGTTTTTATTGTAGTTATTTTTGAACACCAAAACAAAAAACACATTATAGAAAAAAAAACATATGGATGTCGTTCATTGAAAAAACACTGAACATTTGTGAAGTTTACACTTCATTAAACAGCTTTTTATACTTTTTAACAAAAACGTTTAGCAGGAAATAAAATCTAAATTTACCAGGTAAGCTACAAAACTAACACCCTGATTATATATTTAACTCTCCATTGCACATCTGAATGAAAACACAGTGGACCGTGAATCTTTTTGACATTTATTGTATGGCACAAACGGTATACTTTACTAACAGACACTGTTATATTACATTATATCAGATATAAAGTTTCACATTCCGTGTTTCTGCGTCAAAATTCATAAGTAAATAAATATCAAAAACATCTTAATTTAGGGGCCCTTTTGCACCCTGCCAATGAATGTGGAAACTGAAATCCATTCTATGAGTCAAGGCTGTGTATGTATGACAGAAGTAAAAAGTATATAAAAAAAATAATAACAAAAATTAAATGTCTCTTCAGACTGCAAAGGCATCAACCCAAGGAGCGTTCAGATATCCCATCAGCTCACAGAATTAGCATCCGTTTTTCCCTGAGGTTTGCTTCATTCTCAGAGTTGCGTCAAATTTTTTCCATCACCCTTTCAAGTAAGATTATTAATTTTTCTCTGTTCTTTTCATGAGGACAGTCCAGTCCATTGCATCCTGAACCGCTCTTCACGTGATTTGTGAAATCCGCCGACCTTCTGTCTCTTTCGAGGGCCGCTCTGTCCCTGGCCAAAGCGTCTCTGTCTTTCTGCAGTCGGGCTCTGTCCTGTTCCAATGACGCTTTGTCTCTGTTAACCGCAGCTTTGTCCTTCTCGACCTGGGCTCTGTCCCGCTGAAGAGCTGCTCTTTCCCGATCTGCAAGGGCCCTTTCCCGCTCTAGAAGGGCTTTTTCTCTGTCCAGGCCTCCGAGCTCTTTCTCTAAAAGCTGTCTTTCTCTTTGAAGTTTGGTTCTCATGATGTCTAAAGAATGGCTCTCTGCTGTCTGTTTGCCTTTTTGTATTCCCCGCTTAACCAGATGCGATTTGGAAGCTGGCGGCACGTTTGCCGAAGTTCCTTCCTCTTCCAGGAATTCCAATATTTCTCCTCCGACTTTGATCTGGCGTAACCTCTTACTCGGATGAGGTGTATTATCGTTGTCAGCTTCTGATGTGATCACTTGCTGGCTGATCTTTTCATCGAACTCTTCACCCAGAGCATCGTCCATGAGATTGAACCATTTCCAGCAGGTGGGGTTCTTCTCCACGCCGGCGGGAGGATATTTTGCATCCTTGTAATGAATTGGTAAATGTATTAAACTGTTGAATATTTTGGGCATTTGAAAAACACAATTGGCAGTGAGACCAACCTTATATCTTGCCTTCAGGTTTTCCCACTTTTTGGCAATCTGCTCAGTTGTCATCTTTTCCTCAAGCCCCATTTCTCTGAGTATTGCACTGGAGAAAAAAATAAACAAAATAATAACTTTTAATCAGAATTTCAGGCTGTGAGAGACCATTGCAAATTCTAAGGTTACAAATCTCACCTCCATGCTGTTTTCGATGAATTTTTCCTCCCGTCAAAAAGCGCTGAGTTGCTCGACCGCAGCTGTATCAGTTTTGTGATATCCTCAGTAGACACTAGTGCACATAAAACGGCCAGTTAGTTAGCTTTATGCTCACATTACAAATTAGTAAAAACGAACGACTTACTTTTATAGATGAGTTTAGAGCTGGTCGACGCTGAATCCATATTTTATATCACTTAGTAAAACAGATTTCTAGGGCCCTTAATAGTGCACGTTGGCAGTGTGCTTCTGTTAACATTCCCTCCCAGGGAAAATGGCGCCGTACGAGCACATCCTGGATAGGCTACCTACTAAGTGCCCTTATTTTGAAGGAGTGAATATGCGTCCTTGGAGTGCTCATAAAATGAATTCTCTAAATGCAAAATCTATTTTGACCTAAACAGAATTACTGCGTGAGATTAAAACATTAAACTCAAACGCACTAACGAGCTCTTTCTACGGCTAACGTAACTGACTAGGCTAGAAAAGACCAAAGAAAGGTCATTAATATTAAACGGGGCGTGGTTTACTGGACCGTAGGTTGTCTCTAATATGTATAAATAATATTTTTTTTAGCTCTTCTGGGTGTATTTTCTATTAAAATAATATTAAAGTCTTTCAGTGTCATTATTTTGGTTTAAACTCATGTCATACGGTATTTACAAACTACTGTGATTGGTCTATCCCGAACAGCGCTGAGAAAAATAACAGGCTTCAGAAGACAATACAATCATGTGTCAGCTGTTACTTTTCTCAGCGATGATCAGGATTGACCAATCAAATCGTTGTTAATAATTGGATGAGGATTTTTTTTTTTAATCATTTAAAAATGAAAACGTGGGTCAGAATTACATGCTACGTGTTTAAAAAAATCAATAGCTTTAACTTTTTATACCTTTTATTTAACAAATGTATCCAATAATAACGTCCTGAGATTTGAATACAGCCGTGGTGGTTATGATTCTCAGCCATGCGCCACCTGGAGGAAGACAACTTTTGTTCCATAGAAAACATAACCAAGCAACATTTTCCACCCAGTGGTGAAGGTGAGAAATGAGAAGACCCAATATAAGTGGATGAACGTTTAGGAAATGAAAAGTAGCCCACATTTGTCCACAAAAAATGAAATTTTAATAGTTAAAGAATATTAAAAATATTCCCAAATTAAGAAACAATGTATTACTAGACATGAAGTCATGTTGTGAGATGGGTTATAATGTGCACAGTGTCACATCTCCACATCAGATGTATTTATACTCATAAAACATGTAAAGTACTCTTTATATAAATAAACCGCTGCTATTATCCTACCCAGATCTTCATTGTAGCATGTTTGAAATCTCAACTAACGCACTTGACCTTTACAAGCCTCTGCTAAACTATTAATAAGAGTGGGGGGCTCCTTCCCTAATGAACAAACAGTCAACAAGTCCTGTCAGGATGTGTCAACATACAATCCATCAACTAATTGGACGATGGAGATATGGAGTTAATTCTTGGATCTTCCAAGCAGCTAGTCCATAAAACTTTCTGATGGATTTAAATCATCAGAAAGTTATGCTTGAACACAGTGCAAAGATGGCCAACTAGTATGTACATTTCCTGCGTTAGAGGAAATAAGTGTCTGTATCAGCACAGCAAGTGGCTGTAGACTATATTTGTCATTCAAAAAGGGAAACCGAAGCAAGAACTCCAGATATACAAAACTTTAAAAAAAAAAAAAAAAAAATAGTTCCTGCTTATCATGTTTGTCACTTTTTTTCACACCAGACAGTGATGTTGTTTTGAAAAAGTTATTGTATTGGAATGATCAGATAAGATGATGTAAATTTAGAAAAGCCTTCTGTATTTGCTCTTGACTTCATAGTTCGCTCACTTTTTTCATGCTCTGGTTCACTATAAAGTTGAACAGCCAATCAGATTGATCTGTCTCTCCAGCCGCCCTGTGCTGATTTAAAAAAAAAAAAAAAAAAGTCTGAGTCTCTCCATCTTTGTCTGACTGGTTTGAACAAAGTAAGGCTGAACACGTTACTGACAATCATCATTTTGGCTGCGTGAGATTCTCCAGCTTTTTTGTTGTTGAGCAACTGAAACACAAGCTGTTAAAGCTCCGCCCTCTTCTGGAAAGGGGGCACTAGCTCATTTGCATTTAAAGGGACACACACAAAAACGGCATGTTTTTGCTCACACCCAAATGGGCAAATTTGACAAGCTATAATAAATGATCCGTGGGGTATTTTGAGCTGAAACCTCACAGACACATTTTGGGGACACCAGAGACTTATATTACATCTTGTAAAAGGGGCATTATAGGTCCCCTTTAAGTGACATTGACAAACGTATAGTAAAAAGCAATTGACTCCTTTCTGGGCACATATTGAACCTCAAACAGAAGTGGAACGAGCAAAACTCTGTTCCATCGATATATCACCCACTCTATCGTATTGATAACGAAATGCATTTTACATCATCAGTTCAGTCATGTGAAAGGGTGTCCTTTGTTGTCCAGCGTGCAGCAAGGGGGCTAATCTCTGTGCATATGTCCTTAAAAGCACTGATGCTGTTTTCCTCTTAAATTATTAAGCTTCTTCAGCGGCTTAAAACCATTGAGAGAAGATTAGTGAGGTTATTCTGTGACGGTGTGTTTGTGTATGCGCGTGCGTGCACATTAAGTGTGCAAGGTTGATGGTGTGTTTGTGTCTTCTACGTCCTGTTTGTGCAAGAATGCTATTCAATATCTTAATCAGTGTGAGCACTCCAACAGAGGCTGATCGATCCATCGGTGCCAATTAAAACTTAAGCCCTTGTCTTTCAGAATCATACTGGCCCATATTTCAAGTGTTGCATCTGTCACTCAAACAACCAAAATGGCCATTTTGCACTTAAAATCAACATCTGGATCAGATACGGATGTGTATTTAACATGTTTAGGTGTATAGTTATGATCTTATAAGTCCATGCATGTGTTTTTATTCTCAACAGTGCATTTGAGAGAGTTTTCAAAATGCGCTGTATTGTAATTTCCCTCTATGTGAATCTGTGTCTCTCTAATCCAGCAGTCTGCATCCTGTGTTGGGGAAGAAGAGGGGGTTGTATGTGTCTCTGTAATCTTGCTATGTCTGTGTGGAACTGTGTTTGTAATCCTGCTGTGTGTGTGTGCATGTATGTGTTCGCTCGAGTGTGTGTCTTCAGTGTAATCTACGACAGCGAGCATTTGTGCACGTGAATGGTCATCAATGTTAAAGCACACATGCCTTTTGCGTTTAGCATCATTTTACGCCGTATGGCCGGCTGCACGGGCACACACTCGACTCCACGTGTGGGCAGGGTTTGACATCATCAGCCGTCATTGCCGTACTGAGGTGATGCGGGAGGGCAGGGCCTGGATCAGGAAAGACATTTGGCTTGATCTCTAACTTTCAGGAGGCGTGGATGGGGGAGGGGGACGACCAGTTTGGAATGACAAACTGGAATTAGGATGAAGATAGTAAGTAGTCTGGCGGTTCCAACTTTTAACCATTATGGAAAAATCTAAAACTCTGGTCTCATATTGTAGATATTGTGGGTTTAAAAAAAGGGACTTTGTTGTATTAATGCAGGTCTTGAAGAGATCAGTAGAGGGTGTTCACTTATGAAAAAGAAGTACACTTCAACATACTTTTAATAAAATAGACTTTTAATACTTTAAATGAATATACTTAAGTGCTATTTTAGTCCTAAACATACTTTAAAACAAGATTATTAAATTTGATTGATTTAAAATGTACTTCAAAGTTAAACGTTTAATTTGACGTTATTACAAAAGAGCACTTCTTAAAACTGTACTTAAAGGGTTAGTTCACCAAAAAATTCATTAATTTCATTTCAACTAATTAATTACTCACCCTCATGTCATCCCAAACCTGCAAGATCTTCATTCGTCTTCGGAACACAAATTATTATATTTTTGATGAAATCCGAGAGGTTTTTTATCACCCATATAAAGCAGCGAAATTACCACATTCAAGGTCCAGAGAGGTCGTTAAGACATTGTGAAAATAGTCAAGTATTTTTGTTTTGTTTTTGCGCACAAAAATTATTCTCATCGCTTCATAACATTAAGGCTGAACCACTGCAGTCACATGGACTATTTTAATGATGCCTTTACCACATTTCTGGGCCTTGAAAGTGGTAATTTCCTTGCTTTCTATTGGAGATAAAAAAAACTCTCAGATTTCATCAAAAATATCTTAATTTGTGTTCTAAAGATGAACGAAGGTCTGGTTTGGCACGACATAAGGGTAAAGACAGAAATTTCATTTTTGGGTGAACTAACTCTTTAAGTGTTCTTGTTAAGTAGCATTTTATTGGGTTAATATTAGGCTTAATATTAGGGTTAATATCTTTTTTTTTCTTTTTTTTTTTTACACATTTGAGTTTTGAAGCACACTACAAGTGTTCAAATAAGCACATTTCTTTTTCACTAGTGGTTGATACAGCAAAGATGGAGGTAGGGACGGATGCTCGATCAATCCCGGGCTATAGTGCAGCGGGTTTAGCGATGGAGCCCGCGTCGCGAGAGTAGCGGATAGGCAGCACTATTTATAGCTAATCCTGTTTAAGCGAGGTCATGCTCTCTACCGTCCCTGAGACAGAGCAATGGAGTTAAACGCTCGCGTGCCAGCCTACGAGAAGCATCTCCTGCGTGTTTAGTGCACCAAACAAAACAAAAACACACCCCAAGAGGCTATTCAGCATTATAAATATCACAGCGGATTTTCCCATGCTTATTTTATTAATTTATGGGACGACACATCCCAACTAATTTTCAGAAAAAACAACATTATTTTATAAGTATCATTCTTCAATAGCTTTTATCCTCAATCTATGAACAAAAAAGTCCCTTCTATATTAGCTGTGGCTGGAGAGTGGAGCTAAAGCCTTTCAATAAGATAATAATATGTAAATCTCTGCTATGGCCCTCCTCTTGTTGCTAATAATAATACATCAAGTTTATCATGGCCCGCTTGTCCATCACATCCTATCTTTGCTGGTTGCTGGTGATGACAGCTGTTTCAACAAGGGATGACACCTGTACCTGGGACAAGCGCTGGCCAATGGGAGTCTGCGTTAAATCCCGAGCCGTGCCTCTGACGTAAATCTTGCACAGACCACAGCGCGGTGGGCGGGACGTTACGGATCGAGTTGTAGATCCACTGCGCGAGACCACTGATGATGCCAAGTGGAACTGACGCGCGCACCAGTTCAAAGTGAGTACACATGTATGCAATGAAAATGCATTATTATACAGTAGGCTATATGGAAGGGTTTTTTCAGATATTATACTTGTATGAGATTTTTTTTTTTATAAAATGATGATTAGAGACTCTGTTTAATAGCGGAAACATGCTGTTTGAAGTTATTTTAGCTTGTGGAAATCGCGTGATTAATTTATATTTTCCTCTTTATAGACCTACATTTTCTGCTTTATGGCAAAATATGATTATTTATCAGAATTTATTACTAGATATTATACAACGAAGAAAAACAATGGTGTTTTTATTTCAGATGAATCTAATTTAAAACAGTATTACATTTTTAGCTGCTTAGACCTATTTGTGATAGATTGCGCGTGATTGAGAGACTTGTCTTCTAGTGTTTCTTGTAAACTTCATGCTCGTGAAGCCCACAGGGATCATATGGGCCCATTACTGCGCTGTTTGTGTCGCCTGGAGGATTTTGCATGGCACAATGACTTCATAATCATAACTGCCTTGCATCATGCTTTCTGCTTTGGGGGGCTAGTGAACTTTGGGTTTTGTTTGTCTTCAGGTCATTTCGTGTTAATTATTTTATGGTGATGAAATAGACCCGCATGCCTAGTCATAATATCAACATTTTATCCCGTTCACTGAGGTGCGAATTGTGGGGAGTTGATGTTGATGGGGTTTGAAAATATGTTTTATCAAATAAGTCTATTCAATGCAGCAACGTTTTTGTTTAAGTAACCACGAAGTTGCATTAAAAGTTAGTCAGAATGTGATAATAAACACAGACGGAAGCGAACAGGTGTAGCTTTAGGCTTGGAGGAGGTAACCATAGCAACCGTTAGCTGCTCGAGTTGACGAAACGCAGGCTACATCCCATAATTTTTATATTTTTATTATAGGTTAAATTCTTTAAGATAAGTAACTTTGTAAAGGGCAGCAAAAGACAACATGTGGTGCGCGACAAACATCAACTGAAAGAAAAACCAAACGCCTAAAAGTCGTCGAATACTTTATTTATGCCTTTTTAAAACACTAGTTATGCTTGTTTCTGCCTTAGGCCTAAATATGGAAGCACCATTGTGTTAGAGACCTCTATATGATAGAGTTATGTGAAAGTCAGTTATTATTTGTTGGATAAATAAGTATTCTGACAAGGTGTAATGTGATGTTTGATGTCATACAGCAGAAATATACAACACTGAACATATAGCGAAAGTCCTGTTAAAAGGACCAGTTATTGCTGTCAGATGCTTATTCATTAACATTTCTCACCCATTCCCTTCCTTTAGACAGTAATATTCCATATCCGACTTCCAGAGCGTGATGATTCATCACAATGTGACTCACACTTCTCATTCACAGCATGAGTAAATATGGATTTTCAGCTTTCATGTCACAGAAAGGTTCACAGACAAATTCTGTCTGTTTATTTTTGAGAGCATTTAGTTTGAAAAAGGTGCTGCGGTGTGTGAACATCCTTTATAAAAACTCAATTTTATAACCTTACAATGTTTGGACCTCGTAAAATGAGTGTGTACATAAAACGTGGACTGTTCTTTCAGCCTTATGAAATTCCCCTTTTAGTTTGTGATTCAAATAAATGCACCAACTAAAAGCTTTTTTATACAGAAGAGCAACTCTTGTGCCCCAGGCTCTGTCCGGCTCCCTCAGAAGTCTGAATGAACCTGGGTACTATAGGAGTGACTAAATGTGTTTGTCTGTGTTCAACAGCGCATACTCTTCCATACAGTAGCCATGGCTGTGTGTCTCACTACTGCCACAGATTGACTAATTAGATTAAGCAAGAAGCTTTCCTAAGATAATCATTCAGCGAGCCATTTCCTCTAATGGAGACTGTGCTCCTCAAGACTGTCCACTGAAGGTCAAATAATTTGGTGAAGTAAAGGAGAATTTTTGGCATGCCACTTTGTAATACAGACTTTTGTGTTGTTTGGGGTAATTGTACATGACAGCGAGTCACCCAGTCTCTGAAAGCAGCGCCTTCTGACTGTGCTTGTCTCGTTGTGGCAGGAATGGATACGCAAAACAAATCTGTGAGTATATATTTTCCATCCGTTTAACGATAATGAATTGAAGTATGTCGACTATCACAATGGGTTTTAGTTTAGCGCTTGTGTCAAATAATTCTTTCAGTCGTTTGATTGGTAAGTCAAGGTTGGATTTTGTTGTGTTCTTCTATAATTGGGAAAAATTGGGACAAAAAGTAGAAATAAAAGTCCAGTAGTATTGAGAACAAACATGTCATGTCTGAAAACATATGAGGTGCTTTAAAGTCTTAAAACTGCAATTTTATTCAATATAACCAGAACATATTGTGTCGTCCATGATGTTTGAGAGAGCTTTAGATGTCACTCCAAACAGCCTTTGAATCCTAACATAATTTACAATTACAACAATCCCATATTTTATTGCTGATTTGCTGTGATAAACATTTGTTATCATTACCTAAACTATTTGCAAAAATATTAACTATAATGGTATATAAATAACACTGTTTTAATCATCTGTTCATTCTGTTATATCCTCTAAAACTTTATTTCTCACTCTCTGTTTCTTGAACAGAACTTTTGAGTCACGTCTATTGTTTTTGGCAGGCCTCTTCTAGACGAGATGCCAGTTTTATATAACAGAACTAATTTTAGCATTCCGTTCTTTAAGTAGACGTAACAGATCTTTCCACTGAAGGGTCATTGCAAAAGCCTACTGTCGCTTTGCGTACTTATCAACATCATCTTTAACAGTGACACATGGTTTGATGTGACTTCCTTTGTTGACTGACAGTGAGATCACTTGATCTGGCAGTTGTGACAGGACACAAGTAACCGCATTTTATTTGGCTTCAAGTGCTAAATGTTCTTAAAAGCTGACATGGGAATGAGCCTGTAATGAACTTGCTTTCGGTTTTTGTTTCAGATGTAACTTGGTGATGATTTGACCTTCAGTGACTTCAATCAAGCCAAGATGAGAGAAGATACACCAGAAAATCACGTGAAAATGGCATTCGAATTACACCTGGTTTGTCATCAGAAGAGTCGCTTTTTGCATCCGTGAGGAAATAAGTCTGGATATTTTCACCGCTTGCCCAAGGGGAAGCCACTTCTCCTCCGTTTTTTGGTGCGCTTCAGCGGGACCATGGCCAAAAACTCATTCCGCGGGTCGAAGTACAAGGCAGAGGCCAATCATGATGGAGAGTTTGGCTGCTCGCTCAAAGAGCTACGCGCTCTCATGGAACTCAGAGGGACAGATGGATTACAAAAAATTCAGGAGTGCTATGGAGATGTTCAAGTACTCTGCTCCAGGTTAAAAACATCACCAATAGAGGGTAAATATTTCAGTTGCTTCCAGTGTTTGTGCTTTAATTTAATATGCACTGATATTTTCTTTTTTTATCAACAAAACAAGTCCACTTTATACGCGGTTAAAGGGTTAGTTCACTCAAAAATAAAAATTCTGTCATTAATTACTCACCTTCGTGTCATTCCAAATCCGTAAGACCTTCGTTCATCTTCGGAGCACAAATTAAGATCTTTTTGATGAAATCTGAGAGCTATCTGTCCCTCCATAGACAGCTACGCAGCTATCACTTTCATAAAGTTCATAAAGAGATCGTAAAACTAATCCAAGGGTTAGTCCAAATTCTCTGAAGAGACTCAATCACTTTATTTGATGAACAGATTGAATTTAGGCTTTTATTCACTTATAAACAATCATCAACTCACACATCAGTTGTTGTAAACGGAAGCTCAAGCACGTTTGCTTGACATTTATGAGAATCAATGAGGTTCATTCTTGTGTGACGCAGCACGTTTGGGCTTCCGCAAGAGGTTTGTTCAAGCAGGTTCGGTTGAGCTTCTGTTTATAATCGCTGATCAATGTTTATATGTGAATGAAAGCCTAAATTAAATATGTTCATCATATAAAGCGATCGAGCCTCTTCAGAAAATTTGGACTAAACCACTCAATTAGATTAGTTTTACGATCTCTTTATGAACTTTTTGAAGCGTCAAAGTTTGAATTGCGTAAGCTGTCTATGTAGGAATCTCTCAGATTTCATCAAAACGATCTTGATTTGCGTTCAGAAGATGAACGAAAGTCATACAGGTTTGGAATGACAGGAATGAGGATGAGTAATTAATGACAGAATTTGTCATTTTTGGGTGAACTAACCCTTTAAACTGGGATATTGGCTGTTTAAGTCATTTCAACTCATTTTTTTAAATCTTAGAGAAATCTTGTATAAGTTAAAAAATAAAGTTGAAATTGATTAAATTATTTTTATGAGTTAAAGAAATGAAAAAACATATGTTGTCATGGCTTATTAATCATCATTTTTTTTACAGTGCAGAGGAAATAAGCATGCACAATTAAATACAGATAAATTTAAAAAATCTCTAATATCGGCTGGTTGCTGATATGGTACTGATATATCATGCATACCTAGGAAAAACATCACTTTCAACAATTCTGAGCCACAGGTCTTACTCAACCAAATGGTTTAATGACAGTGAGGCTGATTTAGTCTTGTGGTTATACTGTAGATGAGCAAAGTTGAATGTTCATTCTTCACAAGGGTTGATCCATGACTTCTCACCATTTCTGCCTTGAGCAAGGGATTTAACCTCAGGCCCTTCAGGGAAGATTGTCTCTGTTACAAGCGTACTGTAATCGCTTTGGATAAATGCGTCAGCTGAATAACTAATTAGCAATTAGAGGTATCAAACATCTTTTTCCTTTTGCTTGTGTGCGTAGCATTGTAGCTTTCATCAAGGGCAATATTTTAGCTTTTTAAAAATCTCTCAGCATCTCCTTTGGATGATGCACCAAAAATGGAGCCCATAATGAGGCACACCATTCATCCGCATGCTCCAGGTGAAAGGCAGTCCCTTTAAAAAGCAGTTGTACGTGCCTATTTTTGACCATATTAGGGAGGATTTTCCTCAAGTACATGTAGTTTACTTCGATATATTCATTTTTTCTAAAGGCCAAGAAAGATAGCTGTAAAGATAACGATAAAGATAAAGTTTTAAAAATCGTTCCAAATATAAAAGAATAGCAGAACTGTAACGATAATGGCACCAAGAAATTATATTGTTGGAATCACTTTCAGAATGATTTTTTCCAGCTAAAGAAAAGATAAAAACATTGACAGCCAATCAGAATCTATACTGATTTAAAGAGCTCGAGCATTTAAAGTGACAGCCCTAATATTTTTAGTCATTATTTCTGTTTTTCTTATTGTCTTTCTAAGTGCCCCTGGTTAAGAATCAAAGCTAAAATGAATAACAATATTTAAAAAGTTTTATTAACCTGCTGTACATCACTTTTAGCTGAATCTCAGTTATTATTTGAGTTAAAAGATGTTTAACCACTAGACATTATTGCTTTTCTTACTTAGCAAGTGGCACCTGGCATTTGTCACTTAATCTTCATGGTTATCTAAGTGACAATGTTGTCTTGGATTTTACAGTTCCTCTTTTTGCACATTTCACTTTTTATTCATCTCCTTCTGTGGTTCTAGTTTAGACCAAACCGTCTACATATTATTTCAACGAACTCTACTCCAATCATTTGTCTAACGCCATGATAAGCTTATGCATCCCTTGATAATTCCAGCGAAATATGTTAACACACTGCTCTTGTGATTCTTTCATTTAAGATTTTTATGTGCATTATAAATTCATAGTCTGTCTGTTTTGAAAGAATCTCTTATAATAATCTGATCTTCATTATTGGTTTATTAAATCTCATATTTTCTGGTTTGATTTACACTGGCTTACCGCTCTTTGCTGACATATTTAGCTCTGTCATGAGCCATAACAGACAGTTGTAGTTGTGACAGGTGGGACCAGATCAATTTACCTCATGTAATCCCACTCACCTCAACCCGAGGCAGGCTCTTCATTGCTCCGCTTCACGCTAATCTCACTGGCCGCTACTCTGCTGCACGGGGTTTACATTCATTTTTGCCCTTGCCAACAGTGGGTAAACCTTTGAGGGGGCAGAGGACTAGCATTTTGTAATTGAGCAAGGGGAGGAAGGGAGGGGATTACACTGTGTTAGTGTTCAGGCTGTGCTCTTGCTTGCGTAGGGGGTGGAAATCTTGATTTTTTCAGAATCCGTTATGTTTCAAATGAAAAACAAAACAAAATAAAACCCCTCTCCAATCCAATTCAATTCCTTAAATAGAACTAGAATAAGTCCAAGTTTGAGAATTGACTTGAAACATCTGCCATTTTTCACATTTGCAAACTTGGTACATATTAGCCTCGTTCAGACTGTCAGTCCAAATCTGATTTTTGTGCTTATTCAATCAGATGTAGCAAGTGTGAACAGCAAAAAATCACATGAAATACGATTTTTACAAATCCGTTTCGAGCTACGTTCATATGTGGCTTGAAATCCTATTCAAATTGCATTTCTTGAAATCCGTTTCGGTCTGACTTCTCTGATCGGATTTTGCATGATGTAAACATGTAAATGTAAACATCAAACCTTTTTATAGACAATATAGGAGACATGTTTTGAAATCGGGAGAGATGACAGCGTGGAATAAAGTCACTCATATCAGCTTCCTATGTTTCTGCCGCTGCCTCATAAGACACAGTAGTCCAGCGCAGAAGCTACATATTGTCATGCTGTAAATAAGAGAACATCTGTGTTGCAAACCCCTCCATGATGCAGTTGTTGTTGTTCTTTGGCATATACCTGCCAATAAAACATCTTTGCCATAGAAACCGATGCAGATATTTCGGATTTCAAAGAGCGGCATGGGACACAAATCAGATCTGAAAGTTGAGATACACAATGTGGACAGTCAATAGTTTTAGACCAGATTCCAATCGGATACACAAATATTCGGATTTGGACTGTGTGAACGTAGCCATAGATACCCCATAAGGGGTGATTTATAGATGTTTAGGTTATCTAAAGTCATATCTAATTCAAACATTATCTTACCAAGAAACCCCTCAGAAATCTCCTCATCTTTGCAGTGGTGTTAAATAATCTTGACTGTAATGGCAGTATGATATATTTACATTCAGAACCATAATCTTATTAGATTAAATAAATTGTTACTATATTTGTTACAATAATATAGGTTATTTGCTCTTGAAATCCAGTTTTATAGCATCATATTTTTATTATCTATACCTTAATGTTTTCTGTAATAGTCATGTAATAGTCATTTTATTCTGCTCTTTCTCTTTGTCTAGGATTAAGTGGTCATGCTGATGACATTGCAAGAAGAAAAGAAGAATATGGAAAGAATTTTATACCACCTAAAAAGCCCAAAACATTCCTTCAATTGGTGTGGGAAGCATTGCAGGATGTGACACTAATTATTTTGGAAGTTGCAGCCATAATATCCTTAGGCCTTTCTTTCTATAAACCTCCTGATGTCGAGAGAGAATGTGAGTATCGTAGGGCTTTTAAGCTTGCTATGAATAATATGCATCTGTTTCTCTTGCTTTAGTGGTACTCTGGAATAACAATGAAATTGAAATTGTAACATGGCCTGAAGGTAGTGCTATTATGTATTTGGCTCACCCAGGGCTTCTGGATTTAGCAAAAAATATTTTTTCCTGAGCCCTGCTCTGCATTTAGCAGTAAAATCTTGTATAACCTGCTTAAAAATCCATCATAAACCAGCATAATTTCCATTTTGGTCCAGGCTGGTTTTTGCTGCTTAGAGCTAGTCCTCCAGCACTCCTGCTTTCCATTCTGTTACCATCATGCAAAAAATACCTTATATTAGTGAACAGCAGCGCTGGAACAGGGGATCCTTTACTTAAAAACAAGGTTAAAATTGCCTTCCATGGGCCAGACTTACTAAACAGGGCAAAATAACGTCAGAATGCAATCCTGTAAAGCACCAACGGGAGTGGAAAGTTCTGCAGGTGATTTACTGACACAGACCCAGCGAGATCATTTCCATAATGACCAACGTAGTCTATCAAGAGCAGCGCAAATTCGTGTAGAGTCGCAAACAAGCAGAGCTGATGATAATCGGGTGCGTTTGATCTACGCGTTAAATAATCGCTCAAATACAGTAAATACCGCAAACCTTAAACCTTAACCTGTCAATCCTGACAGTAGTTTTTTAACACTAAAAGAGGATTTGATGTATTGAAAGAGGTCTGTTATGCTCACCATCTGCGTTTATTTGATCAAAAATACAGTAAAAACAGTGACATTGTAAATATTACAATTTAACATAGCTCTTTTCTATTTTTATTTATTCCTGTGATGCAAAGCTGAATTTTCAGCATCATTACGCCAGTCTTCAGTGTCACATGATCCTTCAGAAATCATTCTGATATGCTGACTTGGTGCTCAAGAAACATTTCTTGTTATTATATATGATAAACAGCTGAGCTGCTTAATATTAACAGTGATTAATTTTTGATGATGAAGAGGAAGTACAGCTCTTATTTGAATCTTTGTAACATTATATAAGTCACAACTGAATTTAATTGCTGATTAAAAGTGTTAATTTCTTGCAAAAAAATCTTACCGACCCCAAACTTTTGAAATGTGATGTGCATATACATATATCTACTCTTTTATATAATCTAAGATTTATGTACACAATTTGCTATAGTAGTTATTTCTGACAGTTACTTTCACATTGGTGCAGTCTGTGGTAGGGCGGCTGGAGGAGCTGAGGACGAGGGTGAGGCAGAGGCGGGCTGGATTGAGGGTGCTGCCATCCTCTTGTCCGTCGTTTGTGTGGTTCTTGTCACGGCATTCAACGATTGGAGCAAAGAAAAACAATTCCGCGGACTGCAGAGTCGCATCGAACAAGAACAGAGGTTTACTGTGCTCCGAGGCGGTCAAGTCATTCAGATTCCTGTATCCGAGATTGTGGTTGGAGACATCGCACAAGTGAAATATGGTAAAATTATGGTCTCCCTTGAGATGTATTGGACAATTAAGAATGAGTCTGACATATTTTTTGTATGTAATCTAGATTTCAGATGAAAGTTCTGTCATTATTTACTCAACCCTCATGTTGCTTTAAACTCATACGCTGTTAGATGGAAATTTTTGAAGAATGGTTATACAGCTCTTGCCATAGAGTGACAGTCAAGTTTAAAAAAAAAGGACAAAAAACTGTTTTTTCAATTTTGCATGTGAAAGTGCTTGATGAAAGATTCAAGGGAAGTCAAGATTATGAGTGAATGACTTCAATTTCAGTTTGATTCTCACACAGACGTCTTAATTCAGTCATGTGAACTGTTTTTGAGCTGATGGTATGAACTGTCATTGTATGCAAAAGAGCTGTATGAAGAGGGACAAAAGCTGCATACTGGTTTAAAACAACATGAGGATAACAAAATGACAAAATCATCTTTTTGGATGAACTATACCTTTAAAAAGTAATGTTAAAATATATAAAATACAGGGTTTTTTTGCATTTTTTGTCATTGTTTTTTGGTTGGCCTTAGCCTTGCTCAAATAAAACCTTTCTTTTGGCTTGCGGTGCAAACATCTGTCTGTTGTGTCTCAGACGACACCATCTGTCATTTGTGCTTTCAGGTGACCTCCTTCCTGCTGACGGTGTACTAATCCAAGGCAACGATCTGAAAATTGATGAGAGCTCCCTCACTGGAGAGTCAGACCATGTCAAAAAAACTCTGGACAAAGACCCCATGCTTCTTTCAGGTTTTTCTTCTGCTTTTCTTAAACTGACAATGATCGTAAAACTCAAAAGGTCAAGAACGATGCAGTTTTGCCATTGCAATACTTAGAAACCATGACCATTTTTACCCTGTTTGCTCAGGCACGCATGTCATGGAGGGCTCCGGAAAAATGTTGGTCACTGCAGTGGGGGTGAACTCTCAGACGGGAATCATCTTCACTCTCCTCGGAGGCGGAGATGATGATGATGATGATGATGATGATGACGATGAGGAGAAAAAAAAAGAGAAGGAGAGGAAAAAGAAGGAGAAGGAGGACAAGAAGAAGGAGAAGGAGGAGAAAAAGAAAGAAAAAGAGAGGAAGAAGAAGGAGAAGAAAGAAAAAAAGAAAAGTATGTTGCTCAAGATGAGTTTTTGAAATGCATTTCTAAAATATCGATTCTTTCCTAACCAAGTTTAGGTCCCCCCTCCACCCCACCTCCATATTAAACTTTAGTAATTTTGGCCAGGAACTGTGTAGATGCATCATTTTAAACATACATGACTAAAATCGCACATTACACAAATATGTGATTGATCCATCTCACTTTTCAACAGACAAAAAGCCAGATGCAACAGATAAAAAGAAAGGTGTGTATCAGCACATAATGCTGAAATCGTATATCGTAGCATTTCCTTTAGATCAGTGCTTCTCAGCTGGTGGTTCGTGACCTAAATGTGCCGCAGGTCAGTTCTGATGGGTTGTGGATTTTGACAGGAGGGAAAAACTATGCTAAATACAAATAATAAAATGCAACTAACCATATAATCAGGCATGCCTTCCTATATCTTTTGTTGCTGATCAATCAAATCAATGAATCAAACCAATGAAACAGTATTTGGTGAAAATTCATCTGCCGCTTGGATAAATCCAGTCAAATTAGGTAGATGACGTGACTTCATTGTCACAAAGTCATTTTTATGGGCCTATATAGTGATATTTATGGGCAGATACAGTGATATAATATTAACAAATTTTAATGTTTGATATTAAGGATATTTTTGTAACTTTTGTATGGAAAAACCAGTTGAGAACCACTACAGGAAGATTAGCTACATAGCAATCACTGACATAGTTTAGTTAGTAGTTGCTCTTTTGGCACGCAGTGTGTGGCTTTCTTTCCTTATGTATTGAGTGTGCGAGTTGTAAGAATATCCTGTGAACATATGGTTGAAGCTAGTAGCTAATTGTGCTCTTCACTCTTTTCATGCTGATTAGCAGTAAGAAGATTAGGGCCTTTGGCCTTACAGCTTTACTTTTTCCTCTTGTCCACACACAAACACATACAGGCCGACACATACTGTAGATC
This sequence comes from Zacco platypus, assembly GCA_038088235.1. NCBI lineage: Eukaryota > Metazoa > Chordata > Actinopteri > Cypriniformes > Xenocyprididae > Zacco > Zacco platypus. Next base: position 10,848,585 of record CM076063.1, on the reverse strand, counting down.
TCCACAGTAAACAATGTGTCACAGTTTATATATCACAAAGATATTAAGCACAACAACTGTTTTCAACGTTGATAATAATAGGAAATGTTTCTTGAGCAACAAATCAGCATATTAGAATGATTTCTGAAGGATCATGTGACACTGAAGACTGGAGTAATGATGCTGAAAATTCAGCTTTGCATCACAGGTATAAATTACATTTTAAAAAAATATTAAAATAGAAAAGTGTAAAAAAAAAAAGTGAACATGCAGTCGCATCAAGAAGCTAGCATGTATTATTTTGTATTTCATAACACAATGTATTCAGGTTCAGTAATTTTGTCTTCAATGAAACCAGTTAATGTAAAAAAAAAACACATTTTTATGTTACATGACAAATCATTTTAGTTCAGTAACAGTTTGATACACGCACTTGCGTAGAGATAGCTTAGTTTTAAACATAACTCTTTGGTTTCCGCCTCATTCAGAGAAAGATGGAGGCACAGTGGAGATGGAGCCCCTCAACAGTGATGATGGAACAGAAGATGAGCAGAAAAAATCTAAGATACCAAAGAAAGAGAAATCGGTACTTCAAGGGAAGCTTACTAAACTAGCTGTACAAATTGGGAAAGCAGGTAAAAAAAAAAAAATCATTAAATCTGTGATTTTTGAAAATTTTATGTGTTGCCTTGTTTCAAAACTCATAGAGAGGTTATGTGCATGTCAGTGTGTTTTTTTTTTCCTTCTTTTTTTTGCCAGGTCTCTTCATGTCGGCCATCACAGTCCTCATTCTTATGGTGTTCTTTTTGGTGGACACTTTCTGGATCCAGGGGCTTCCGTGGATCAAAGACTGCACTCCCATCTACATCCAGTTCTTTGTCAAGTTCTTCATCATCGGTGTCACTGTGCTGGTTGTTGCCGTGCCTGAGGGTTTACCCCTTGCCGTCACCATCTCATTGGCCTATTCTGTGAAAGTATGTGGTTCATGTTTTGCGGAACTTGACAAACCTGTACATAAAAAAGGTACGTATTGTAGTAAAGTCATTATGTCATTCCCTGCAGAAAATGATGAAGGACAACAACCTGGTGAGACATCTGGACGCATGCGAGACGATGGGCAATGCTACTGCGATTTGCTCTGATAAAACGGGCACCCTTACCATGAACAGAATGACAGTGGTTCAGGTGTATATTGGAGACAGACACTACAGGAAGGTCCCAGAACCTGATATGATTCCTGGCAACATCTTGAATCTGCTCGTCACAGGCATCAGTGTTAACAGTGCATATACTTCTAAAATAATGGTAAGAAACAATATTTTGCATGATTGTGTGTTTGTGTGAGAGTCCTCAAAAGCCCAGCAACTATCATCAAAATACTTTTAAATATACAGTGAGTTCTAAAAAAAATGTGACCGTAGGAGAAAATGCTTCTAATTTGCATATCTTTTTCATTACAATTGATATTATCAGTATAGAAATTTGAGTGAATTCAATTATGTCCCGTTTTGATTTAACGGCATCAACACACAAGCTGCAAGAACTACTCAAGTTTCTGTAAAATAATCATTGTCACAAGTTAGTATAATAGATTAAATATAATATAGTATAATATATTATATAAAATTTTCTTCTTATTTTTTATATAGAATATAAAAATATATTCTATTATATAGAATAAGTATAGAATATTATTCTATACTTAATTAACATCTTAATTTTATGTCATAACCTTTATTTATAATGTTTTTCTGTAGACAGATATATATATATATATATATATATATATATATATATTCAGACATTTGGACCACACTATATTATACTATGCTGTCTTCATTTATATGATTTTAGCTCTTTTTTTGTAAGAGTAGACTTGGTTTCATGATTTTTATAAACCCTTTTTTTCTGTCTAGACTGCTGAGAAAGAGGGTGGTCTGCCTCGACAAGTTGGGAACAAAACTGAATGTGCCTTGCTAGGGTTTACCACGGATTTACGGAAAGATTACCAAACCATTCGCTGTGAATATCCTGAGGAAAAACTGTACAAAGTATACACATTTAACTCAGTTAGGAAATCCATGAGTACTGTTCTTAAAAATCCAGATGGAAGTTACCGCATGTTTAGCAAAGGAGCATCAGAAATCCTCCTGAAGAAGTAAGTACACATTTAATATTTCAGATGAGATTGATTTTGTGATAATTTGCTACTTGCTAGATGGTTACAGATGGTGTTACAAGGGGGAGGGACATTCTCATTCAATAGAGCATTTGATTGGACAAAAATCTGTCTAGTTCAGGATGAATCATCAGTAATTTTGGTCCTGTTTTCTTGAAGAGACAGAGCATTTAATACTTAGGAAACACTAAAGGCACAGTCACGTTACCAAAATGTTAGCCAAATTTAACTGGCAAAAAAGGCAAAAGCACCATTCACATGGAAGTCATTTTCAAGCCAAGCAGCTTTCTGTTGGTGAACATGACGAATTCACATAAATAAAACTTGATCCTGATATGATATCTGCATGGGGAAATGTTTCACCCTTCCTGTTGAAATGACTGAATTTCACATGCTGAATTTCACCAAGCAACAGTAAATGTGACCACAGTTTTAGACATTTTTATATTTTTTAAATAAATGTAAACTTCTATTTGCCTAGAATGCAATAAAAAATGCATTTATAATATTACAAATGAAAGCTTAGAAATATTAATTGCTTTAAATGCGAGACTACGTACTTTTATCATTAACTTACAATTTATAAAATATAATATTTCCCCAGGTGCTGTAAAGTCTTGTCATCCAATGGCGATGCCAGAGTCTTCAGGCACATTGATCGGGATGACATGGTGACACAAGTGATTGAGCCCATGGCCTCCGAGGGCTTGAGGACCATCTGCCTTGCCTACAGGGACTTCCCTGTTTCAGACGGGGAGCCTGATTGGGATAATGAGGCAGATATCCTGACTGGACTCACCTGCATTTGTGTGGTGGGCATTGAGGATCCTGTTCGTCCAGAGGTAGCTGCTCACATGACCGTTTATCCAATTCCATCCACTTTCATACACGGAAAATGTGGATTTGACAGTGAAAACAAAGCAAAGACGTGCTGAAGTGCTCATTACTGTAAGTCAGCATGTGTTTGTTGACACCTAACCCCTGGGTGGTATAATCTCCACAGGTCCCAGATGCTATTAAGAAGTGCCAGCGAGCAGGTATCACTGTGCGTATGGTCACAGGGGACAACATTAACACCGCTCGAGCTATCGCAACCAAGTGTGGCATTCTCCATACCGGTGACGACTTCTTGTGCCTTGAAGGCAAAGAGTTTAACAAGCGGATACGCAATGAACTGGGGGAGGTGAGCTGGTCAAAAAAAGGTTCTTGGATCATTTTTCATTCAAATAAAAGGTTGACATTAAAGGCCTCATTGTCTGTTCAGATTGAGCAAGAGCGCCTGGACAAGGTCTGGCCCAAACTGCGCGTTCTTGCGAGATCTTCTCCAACTGATAAGCATACATTGGTCAAAGGTAATCAATTTTAAACAGGACTGTTGCTAATACTTGTGGTGCATATTATAGTCAGGCTGCATTTGAAATGTTTTGCTGTTTCTTCTAGGTATAATCGATAGCACCGTCGTTGAACAGAGACAAGTAGTTGCTGTCACTGGAGACGGAACCAACGATGGCCCTGCATTAAAAAAAGCAGATGTTGGATTTGCAATGGTATGATTTTTCAGATTTAAACAATGTACTAGCGCATCAATGTAACAAACCTTACAGATGAAAATGAATATTGAAAAAACAATCTCACTATGTTTCAATACATGCCATGAATTTAATCTAAATATTGCAAAAACAATGAACAAATGAAGCAGTGTTTCATCACGTGTTCAAGAGTCTGTGGTCACATTGGCAAAAATTAGACTAAAATTTAATGGGCAGAAAAAGGTCCTTACACCATTGTCAATAGTGTAGGGATGCACGAAGAACCGCTCATGCAGAAGTCACTTTCAAAGCTTTCTGACAGTGAACGTGGCAGTTGACCCTTAAAGGGTTAGTTCACCCAAAAATGAAAATTCTGTCATTAATTTCTCACCCTTGTGTCGTTCCACATCCATAAGACATAAGTTCTTCGGAACACAAATTAAGATCTTTTTGATGACGTCTGAGAGGTTTGTGTCCCTCCATACAGATCCAACGCAACTACCACTCCAAGGTCCAGAAAGGTAGGAAAGACATCCTTAACCATGTGACTCCAGTGGCTTAAACTTAATTTTATGAAGTGATGTGAGTGCTTTGTTTGTAAAAAAAAAAACATAATTTACCACTTTATTTACAAAATAACATTATACAAAGCATTCACGCAACAAAGTCAGCTCTCGTGTGAACACAAAATGCATGCATCGCGATTCTCTCGTGAACACTGACGTGTGAGTCTGAACACACACATGCGTCGTGAAGCTCTCGGGAACGTGCTTTACAGATCAATATTTTTTGTAAGTTAAGTGGTAAATTATGTTTTTTTGTGCAAAGAAAGTACTCGTCGCTTCATAAAACTGAGGTTAAACCACTGGAGTCACATTGAGTACTTTAATGATGTCATTCCTACCTTTCTGGACCTTGAAAGTGGTAGTTTTGTTGGATCTCTATGGAGGCACAGAAACTTCTCAGACTCAATCAAAAATATCTTAATTTGTGTTCCGAAGATGAACGAAGGTCTTACGGATGTGGAACGACACGAGGATGATTAATTAATGACAAAATTTTCATTTTTGGGTGAACTAACCCTTTAAACATGAACTAAATCTGTGTGGGAAACTTTTCGACCTTATATGAAACTCCTCATCGCACGGATCGCTATTGAAATGATAAAAATTTTTAATTTTTAATCCAGTATCGCAAAATTAGCATGAACATACTTACATGGAAAATGAATTAATGTGTCATTTTTAGGGCATTGCTGGTACAGATGTGGCCAAAGAAGCATCAGACATTATCCTGACAGATGATAACTTCAGCAGCATTGTGAAGGCAGTGATGTGGGGGAGGAACGTCTATGACAGTATCTCCAAGTTCCTTCAGTTTCAGCTGACCGTTAACGTGGTGGCTGTCATTGTGGCGTTCACTGGAGCCTGTATTACACAGGTCAGAGTATTCCTCTTTCTTCTGGCTAACTGTCTTGTGCCACCTCATTCTTTCCCTTACACTTTTTGCTTTTTGTTCACAGGACTCCCCTCTCAAAGCTGTACAGATGCTGTGGGTTAATTTAATCATGGACACGTTTGCGTCACTAGCTCTAGCGACGGAGCCTCCCACTGAGGCTTTACTGTTGCGCAAACCATACGGCCGGAACAAGCCTCTTATTTCCCGCACCATGATGAAGAACATCCTCGGACATGCTGTATATCAGCTAACCATCATCTTCACTCTGCTGTTTGCTGGTGAGTATCACCCCGAAATAATTAGAGCATCCTATCAGAGTAAACCGGCAAATATATCTCTGACTTTACCTTTCTCACAGGTGAGCAGATCTTTGACATTGACAGCGGCAGGAATGCTCCTCTTCACGCTCCTCCTTCAGAGCACTACACCATTGTCTTCAACACCTTCGTAATGATGCAGCTCTTCAACGAGATTAACGCTCGAAAGATCCACGGTGAAAGAAACGTTTTTGAGGGCATCTTCAAAAACATGATCTTCTGCACCATTGTATTTGGGACCTTTGTTATTCAGGTACGTCACATTTTAATCTCAATAAGCCTGTGTCAATTGTTAACAAGTTGTTCTAAATCCCAACATGGTTTTGTTTTTTAGATCGTAATCGTGCAGTTTGGAGGGAAGCCTTTTAGCTGTGTAGGTCTCTCTATTGAGCAGTGGATGTGGTGTGTCTTCCTTGGTTTTGGCTCTCTTCTCTGGGGGCAGGTAGGCCTTTAAAAGTATTTAAACTCCTGCTGACTTTTTTGTTTGTTTTAATTTTTCTTAAAGAAACCATACATGTACAATACAACCAATCAATTACTATATAAGAACTCCTGCTGAAGTTTGATGTGATGCACTGGGTGAAATGTATTGTTTTCCTCACCAAAACTACTCTGACCCACAGCTGATTACCACCATTCCCACAAGTCGCCTGAAGTTCCTGATGACAGCAGGTCATGGTACTCAGAAGGAGGAAATCCCTGAGGATGAGCTGGAGGAGATGGAAGACCTGGATGAAATCGACCATGCTGAGATGGAGCTGAGAAGGGGGCAGGTTTTGTGGTGTAGAGGTCTCAACAGAATTCAGACACAGGTACTGAATGGATTTTGCACTCCTTGGTTGTTTTTCATCTATACATGGATGTTTCTTCAACTTTTATGTCCCAGGATTCAGCTTTGCCCTCACAGGAATAAATTGCATTTTAAATTATATTAAAATAGTATTCAGTTATTTTAAATTAAAACAATATTCACAATATTAGTATTTTATTATGTTTTGGGGCAAATAAATGCAGCCTTGGTGAGCATAAGAGACGTCTTTCTAAAATTTGAAAAAGTCAAAGTTGGTTAAAGGCACAATATGTAAGATTTTTACATTTAGAACATGATTTCTGCCCGAGTTCATCAGATTGCATTCCATCGGCTGTGGAGGTTAAGACGATAACTCCCATGGTTCCATGCTCATTCACGGCATCATCAAGCTACACCTTTGTTTTGAATTAGTGACCTCTAGCGATGAAAATTACATATTGTGCCTTTAAAGAAACACCCAATTGGGGAGGTTGTTGTTGGTGGTGGTGGTCAAGGGTTATATGGTGTTTCACTCTCTGAGTTCTCTGGCCTGGTGTTTTTTCTTCAGATCCGTGTGGTTAATGCTTTCCGGGATTCCATGTCCCCTTACGAAGGCCTGGAGACGCCAGAGTCTCGTAGCTCCATTCACAACTTCATGAGCCACCCAGAGTTCCATATCGTGGATTCAGAGCCAGCCATCCCCCTCATCGACGACACCGACCCTGAGGAGGACGCACCTACTAAACGCAACACGGTTCCTCCCCCACTGCCTCTAGTTTTATCTTCCCCTAATCAGAACAATAATGCAACCGACAACAGGGGCTACCATCACCACAAAGATCTAACAAAAACTATCCTTCCTCCAACTCCTGGAAGCCCCCTACACAGCCTGGAGACCTCTCTCTAATCCAGTACCACTTATGTCAGACCACGTCAACAACCGAGGGCACATTAAGGACAAGGTCAGGGCTTCTGGGCTTCTGATAATGAACTGGAAATGTAGCAAAACCTGTTTGTTTTTTTCTTGTTTTTTTTTATTTCATAGGGGGTTTGTTTCATTCTTAACTTACCTGCACACCTGGAAGGTGTACGGTTTGGGAATGAACAATGTTGATCAAATATTCAAATTATTTCCCATTATATTTTGTTCACTTCAATATTTTGATATACGGTGTATTGGCTGTTCATGTAGTTAAACATTTTGAGCAGTTTTTGGACACTTTCTTATTTTGGAAGAAAAAACTATTCACATGTAGTTGCTGCTCTGTTTAATTGTGAGCACAAAAACTTTTTGAAGGTGCACTATTTGCCTCTAAATAGGTTTTGATTGTGATTTTTTTTAGAAAGCTAGATGTAAATTAAATGGGAAATGATACAATGCCTCAACATTTTTAAAGGGGTATGGCAGGACAGTTAAAGGTAGGGTAGGCAATTTTGGAGAGGCTAGTGCTTCAGAGCGCTCTCCAAAGCCACGCCTCCTTCAAAATCCATGAACTCGTACAGACAGAGTGCAAAGCGTCTAAGAGACTGCGTTAACTTACCTGTCTCAAAGCACATAACATTAAAATAATTATGAACGTCAACAACTTACAGAGCTCGGAATTGTATCACATGACTGTTGCAGATTTATTTCTGCGTTGATAGTGTTGTCAGAGAGTCTGAGGATGTGAATAGCTTTGGGTAGAATGTCACGGGTTGCCATCTTGTAATTACATTTACGACATGGTGTGAATAATGCATAAACTCATTGTTTTGGTTCAGGGGAAGCTGTAAAAGGTGGCAGCTGTTTGTTTGCGACACTCCGTAACTGTCCGTCTACAACTCTGCATCGCCTTACAGAACACGCTAATGACGTGTGATGTCTCCGCGAGCAGGTGCTCGGATGTATGGTAATACATCCTAATGTTGCATTTGGACCCAATGCAATGATTGGACGAACATTTTTTGGTCCTGAGACTTCCACAGAAGATATATACATGTTGTGATATTTAGACCACTTCTATTATTAATTGCCATCAGGATGTGAAGGGAGTTTCAAGCAGGATAAGAAAAAGTGATTATGAAAACTGTAATTGCTTACCCTACCTTTAAAGATGTTGATTTTGAGCCTCTTATTTTATGAAAAGTAACTTTACTTACAAAAATGCCACATCCAAGGTGTTATTAAGGGAATGAAATACTTTCTTTCTTTAATTGACCAAATGAAAATAAAGAAAGCACATGTGGTAGTTCGGGGAGGTAATATGAAGTATTATTATTAATTACAGAAGATATTATTCATTGTCACTGACATAAAAATGGTTTCAGCAGAATGTGGTATAGGTTTTGTTACAGAAATGTAAACAATATAAGATTAGTAAAGAAATGGAGAAATTTGTGGGTTAATTTTGTTTATTTCACTGTAGTTTCATTCTCATTTGGAGAATGGATATTTTTCCATCTGTTTATGGAATATAATTTTGTAAATGTAAATGGTTATTGTGGTTTAATTTACATTTGGAAGTCTTTAAGTTATGTGTATGGTTTTTGACAATAAAATCTTCATATTTAGCTTAACCTAATCATTGGTTTTAATTCGGATCTTGGTTATAGAATATACGCTCCACATTTATATGAGCTTTATCACATTATATAACAGCGTTAGTGTGCATTAAACTAATTAGAAATGTCATTGCTTCATACATTTTTATATTCATATTTCAATATACTTGAGCTAATAATTAATTAAGCATTAAATGTTCGTTACTGAATTATTCAAGTTATTTAAATAAAAAACGAATTAGTCATTTGAATATGTTCTGCGCACTACTCAACGTCAACATGACGACTGCTGCGTTCCGGAAACTTGCTCCACCAATCCTGTCGCAGGATTCGCGTCACGTGATCTTCGAAATCAGACTGGCCACGAAATTTGAAATGTGGAAACAGATCGCTAGTGCTAGTTATTTATTGTGAACAGACAACACCACGATTAATAAATATACCCCCAACGCTGCAAACAAACAGTAAGTATTTTGTTTGGAGTAAGGATTTATCATCTTTGTTTTTTTTGGATCAAATTTGAATCCACGAAATTCCATGACCTCTATTATGTTTATGTATTGCTTAGTTATAAAATATAATAAGCTCGTTTTATTGAGTAACGTGCGTTTTATTTCGAGGATTTTAAACTATATTTGGGTTAAAATGTACTTGTTGGATGTTTCAAACGTGTTGTAATGAACAAGTGGACCCACTTTAACTGTAAACTGATGTTAGCAGGACTTTGGCCTCCATTTGTTTTCCTGGCTGAAGATGGCGTCACTCACGCACAGTGGTAATGATGTTTTATTTGATCACAATATGTCTAAACTAAGCTTACATAAAAGTACTGTTGTGGTACCATGGTACTTACAAGAAGAAAAAACAGTACTATGGTACGTGTCAAGAACACCACAGCCTTTGTACTTTTTGTAAGTGTAGTATAACAAGCCAAAGACAATAGACACTGATTTGGCATATTTTAACGTATAGTTTTGGTTAAAACACTTTTGTTTTCTGCTTCTAGATTTTGTTTCACTGACTGAGGAGAAATTCGACTTTGACGTTTCATTGTCACCTGCGAGGTTTGTTTTCAATGTTCAGTTTGTTGTTATTGTTAACTAAAACTATTAAAAACAATTTTTTAATTGAAGTAAAGCTAAAATAAAATATAAATGTTAGAGGATAAACTTGCACTTAAAAAGCTAAAGTTATAAGCACTAAAGCTGCCAAGACTGAAATTAATAAAAAAAAAAAAAAAATTGAAATATAATAAAAATGACAAGCACATATCAAAGTTCCTAAAACTTAAAAAAAATTAATAAATACTAAAATAACAGGTCAGTTCAGGCAATACATTTCAATGTCAAATGTTCTCTCATAGCTCTAAAGGAGATTACGATGTTGAGGATGAGGTCTTCTTGGGTCCGGTCGGTCATAAAGAGAAATGCATTTCCCATGGAGTGGAGATTCACATGAAGGACAGTCTGAGCAGTGGCCCGTCTGTGGGAGAAGAGCCCAGCTGGAGCCCGCTCACAGGGGAGAGGTTTGATGAAATCTGCAAAGAAGCTCATCTGCTCGCCAGCCACCTCGAGCAGACCATCACTGACTCCGTAGCTGAGAGCAGTGTAGTGTCCTCGTGCCAAGCTGAGGAGACCGAGACGTTCGAGGAGGACGCAACAGTCAAACTGAGCATGTTCAGCAAGCCAGCTGATGTTCTGAGTCCCATCAAAAGAGAGACCTTTCTTGTGCAGGACAGCCCAATGAAGCAGCTTCCACCCGCCATTCAGAAACGAATGCTGAAGGCTAACGGGACGGCAGGATTTGGCAAGCCACGTCTCAGTACGTCGAGTCCAGTCAGGTCGGCTGTGACGCAGTCTAAGATGGCTACTAGAGGCAAAGTCCTTGTGGCTAGTAGTGGGGTGTTACCCAGCAAACCCATAGCCCAAGGGAACTCACGACTTTCCTCCAGCACAAAACTGCCACCAGCCACAAAAACTAGACTTGCTCCTCCCAGCAAAGTATGAATACTTCTCCGAATTTATTTATACACTGTTACTGTTTGACATATGAGATTTATTTTGGGTTTATCAATGTCTTTCAGGGTTATTTTGGGCTGAAGCGCAGTCCCAGCTGTAAAAACACAAGTAGAGCTGGTTCTTCTGAAGACCTTCTCTCTGATAACACCAGTGTTGCTTCTGATGTCAGCGATTCCTCCTTTAACACTAGTTTGCCTGGAAGAAGCAGCATTCCAGCCCGGAACAAGGTAAAAGGACCTGTCGTCATTGTATGCTGTTTTATTTTTCAAGAATTACTGATAATAATCATACGTCACTGTTTAAATGTCAGTGGTTAGTAAGATTTTTTTATTTTTTTTGAAAAAAGTCTCTCAAGGCTGCATTTATTTGATCAAAAATACAGTAATATTGTGAAATATTATTAGTTTAAAATAACTTTTCTATTTGAATATATTTTAAAATGAGTTTTATTCTTGTTATGGCGAAGCTGAATTTTCAGCATCATTACTCCAGTCTTCAGTGTCATTCCTGATCCTTCAGAAATCATTTTAATGTTTATACATAGGAGTTATATTATGCTATTTTAAAAGTTCATTATTTTGATTATTGGGTGTAAGAGAGTAGATTAGCGTGCTTTAATGTTCAAAAAGTACATTATTTTTCACATACTGTACTTTTATTGCATCTCCCAGTCTGCCTAAAACGCAATGATTTCTATAAAGCCCCTCCTTCTGGAAAGTTCCGTGCTCTGATTGGCCAGCTGACCCACTGTGTTGTGATTGGCCAAACACCTCAGCGCGTGTCAGAAATGTTTAAAGAATTTGTAAACACTCAGCTAAGAATAAATGTCATCAGTTTTACCATACCATTCGAGCCCGAGTCGGATACTGAAAATGTGGATAATCAAGCTGAGTAATCGGAACCAACCAAGTTGTTCTGTACCGCTTTAGAAATAAATCTTAACCTCCGCATCCAAACACACAGCATTTCCACGACATGACAACAATGCTACAATTTACTGAAGCCTCGTCTTCTCTCTTTGCGTATGCCTTTGCGCGGCATTATGCTAATATTTCACATTGTGACGTGGACGTTTGAGGAAGTAATATTTGGACTTGAATCTACTTAAAAAGTATCATATGACCCCTTTAATATTTATGTGGATACACTTATTTTTCAGGACTCTGATGAATGGGTATTTCAAAAGAGCTGAATTTATTTGAAATCGAGATCTTTTGCAACATTATAAATGTCCTTACTGTCACTTTTGATCAATTTTAATGTGTCCTTTCTTAATAAAAGTATTAATTTCTTTAAGAAGATCTTTTATGACCCCTGACTTTTAAGCAGTGTAGTTTTTAAAATGCTTATTTTGTCTTTTAGTGTAATTTATTTAGTGTAATTTACCACCAATGTATGAGGATGCACAATTTGGTAATTGGTCGACTATACAGATTAAAATGTATTTATACATTTAAACATTTTTCAATGTCATTTAGACAGAATTGCGAGCTCCATCTGCTCTGAAAGCTCCTTCACTTCAGAACTCTAGAATTGTGGACAGGAGGAGAAACACCTCGTCGTCGTCGTCTTCTATGTCCAGCATCAACTCAAGTCTAACTATCTCTCCAGGAAGCAAAGGTAACCTTTCATACCTTTGCCATCATCTAATGCTTAGTTATAGTTTTTAATAACACTAATAATTTAATAGCTTAAGTTAATATGAAAATGTGGATTATTTTGATGTCATTTTTACTTTAAGGGTTAGTTCACATAGAAATGAAAATTCTGTCATTAGTTACTCGCATTCATGTCGTTCAACAACGTTCAAGACTTTCTTTCATCTTCAGAACACAAAGTAAGATATTTTTAATGAAAACTGAGAGATAAATGACTCGTCCATAGACAGCAATATAATCAACACTTTCAAGCCCCAGAAAGGTACAGTAAAAACAGTGGTTCAACCTTAATTTTATGAAGCGGCTGTCTTATTCTCTTATGCTGTATACGGCCAGCACTTCCCTGTCCTACGTTAGAACGAAGACTCTTTGCTGGCGGCGCCTGCATCAGCATCAGACGGATGCTTCATGTTGCTCACGTGAACCAATACTGAGCCAGCATTCGGACATAGAACCTGGAAGCGCTTAACGTAAACAGTGTATGTGACACAGAAATGAAGATATTGTTGAATAATAATGAAGTCATTATTTTTGTTTTGTTTTTATGCCCAAAAAGTATTTGTCACTTCATAAAATTAAGGTTGAACCACTGCAGTCACGGTGACTTTTTTAACAATGTCTTTAGTACCTTTCTGGACCTTCAAAGTGGTGGTTAAGTTGCTGTCTATGGAGGAGTCAGACAGCTCTCGGATTTCATCTTAAATATCTTAATTTGTGTTCTGAAGATGAACAAAGGTCTTACGAGTGTGGAACAACATGAGGACGAGTAAGTAATGTCAGAATTTTCATTTTTGGGTGAATTAACCCTTTAAAGTGCAAGTAATGCACCTGAAAGCTACTTGGGTATCTACTGCCATCTGCTGGTTATTAACATATATCAACTCCTCTCACCAGCCAAACCCAATTCATCCTTGAACTCCAGCACTAACAGCATCAGTGCTCGTTCACACAGCAGTGTGAGCAGGTTGCAGAGTTCTAGCCGCAAATCCTCTGTTGTCAGCAGAAACCCAGAGTCCCCTGTTAGCAAGCGGACCTCCATTTCTACACAGAAAAGGAGAGCATCTGAACTTCTCCCCAGGCCTGTCAAAGCTACACCCATTAAGAAAACGGATCCATTTCCACTTCCACAGCTTCAGACCCCAGCAAAGACTACTGCTGAAAAGACCACTACATCCAGCATCCCTGCATCTAATGCTAAGATTGGAAGTGCTCTAAAGGGAAACCCTAAACTCAGGGTCCCAGTGGTGCCAACACCCACAAACTACCTGAAGGGAGTTCGTAAATCCGAGGGTGAGGAGAAACATAGTCATGATAATGCATAGGAACTATTAGGATGAACGTCATTCAAACTGTCGAGCATATCGTGTTTCATACCAAAATCAAAAGAAAAAATTGGTAATGCTTCACAATAAGGTCACAATAATATTAATTTGTGAATTAACTAACAATGAACAACTATGTTTTTAATTTTTTTTTACTGTTAATAAAAATGTTTGTTCATGTTAGTTTACAGTGATTTAAAAACAAACTGTAAAAAATAGAAATATATTGGTAATTGTTGAGATTAACATAAATTAAGATTAAATGCTGTAGAAGTATTTTTTTTGTTAGTTAACTAATGTGGTTAACAAATGAAACCATATTGTAAAGTTTTACCAAATAATTATATATATTTAGCATATGGAAAATTAAACTTCTTTTAGGACCATTAAGATTTTTTGCTTTGAGACATTATCATGACAATTAAAGACCATTTTGTCCACAAATTCTCTTTACCATAATAAAAAATAATAAATTAAGGGGAAAAATATTTGAAACAGAAACAATTTTAATATTTTGATAAATTGCAGCAAGAATACCCAATATATCGGTTTATAATAAATACTTTTTAATTAATTCTTTATATATATACACATTTGTTTTGTAAATTCTATATTTATCACAATTTACTTAACATTAAATAATTATTACCTTGCTATTTAAATATAGTATTTAAATTGTTTGCAATTGTTTGAATTTAACAAAAATGCTTTTTAATTATAAAAATCTCACAATCCAAAAACATCTTGATTGTCCAACAAAGAGGGTTATTTTTACGTTGAATTATTTTAGTTTGAAATGTGTCCTGAAAATGTTTTTGTGAGATTTAACCAGGACATTATTGCATTGTCATGCTAACTTGTATTGATTTTGTAGTTTCCTCTTCACCTGACGTCCCTCGTATCATGAAGCCAAAGAAATTATTGTCTGCATGCAGTGTGGAGAGGTAATATAGTAAAATTTTCTGAGAACATTCCAGTTCTTTTGAAGGATTCTCTTAACTCTGATACATGTCTTTGTAGTATTTCTGATAATCTAGTCGGTCTCCCAGCGGGCCTCCTGACGCCCTCGGCTATGGGCAGTAAACTGCGGAGGCCTTCGGCTCTTCCCACCCCAGTCAACCGCCGTATCTCTGGTATCCCTGCTCTCACACCCAAGAGCGTGTCACGCTTGAGTAAACCTTCCCAGGTCACAGAGCTCTCATCGACCTCTAACCAAGGGGCCACTCATCCGAGGTACAACTTTTGGCCCTTAAACTGCCTCTAAAAAACTTAGATTTAGAATTTTACAGAGATTGTGACAAGCTATAAAATAACTGAGATGCACTAAGTCAAACTGTCTTCTCTATACAGCCCAGAAAACATGAAGGAAAATGAGAAACAGGAAGATAAGCCAACCTCAGTGTCAAATGAGGAGACCTGCCCTCCAGCTGACCTCCAGCCCTGCTCCCTGGTCTTTAATTTGGAGGATGAGCCTGAAGGACCTCCTGCCTGTGAGCCAGCAGTTGTGGAGAATCCCTCTGAGCCTTCGTCATGTGATCCAGAACCTCCTCAGGTCGACATGAAACCCCCAGCACTTCCAAACACAGTGGTTGCCCAAAAACACCACCTGCTCAAGAACAAAGAGGAAAAGGATGTTAAAGAGGTAAAATAAACTCAATTTGAATGGATTTTTAGATAAAATGTGTTAGAAAAATCTAATCTGAAAATGTTGCACTCTTAGGTTTTGCTCGTGGACGCACCTGCACCAACTCTTCAGCTGTCAGAGAAGCTGCTAATCGATCTCTCCAACACCCCGGACCTGATCAAAACCTCCTCGGCAAAGCCCTGGGGAGGACAGGTGAGAGGACTTTTGATATATTATACATCGTATCATCCAAAAGTTTAGGGGTGGAGCTTCAGTGTCACATGATCCTTCAGAAATCATTCTAACATGCAAATGTGATGCTCAAGAAACATTTATTCTAATATTGAAAAACAAACATTTTTGTTAATAATTTTTTCAGGATTCTTTGATGAATAGAATGTTCTAAATAGCAGCATTTATTTGAAATGGAACATTATAAATGTCTTTAATCTAATTTCTCCTTGCCGAATAAAAGTATTAAAAACAACTTACTGACTCCAAGCTTTTGAACTGTAGTGTACATTCTTATATTGCTTGCATTATTCAAATATGTATACAGTTTATTCAAATGATGTATTAATTTGTAATTATTTATGTATCCCCCAGTTAATTGACCTGAGTTCACCTCTAATAAAGTGGAGTCCGGAGGACAAGAAAGAAAATACTGAGAACGCGGTTCCACTGATCGACTTGTCTTTTTAGAGGACCAGCAGAATTTACTGTGAACTGTGCCAAGAAAAAATATTAACTGGAGCATTTCAAATACTGATGAAATTAATCTAACAAGGGAGCTTGGATGCTGCTGTGCTTTATTAGCATTTGATTGTGACCTTTTTATTTGTGTCTGTCTGTCTGTCTTACAAAATTATAATTATGGTGAGCTGCATTATTTTAGAAATTAAAGTTGTATTTCCCCCAAAAGGTACAAATAAATGTTAAGTTTACAATTTGTTGTTGTTAGTAATAACATTTCAGTGTTATTACTATACACTCGCACACAAACAAACAAACTCCCATCCAGTAGAGGGCGGTGTGCGTTCAGACCTGTAGCATCTGAAGTGTAGAATAAGACGCGGCATGACCATTGAGCAGATACTGTGTATTTAGACCACTCAATTAAATGAAGTTTGCCTCATAATTTGCTCCTCAATGCATTTGTCGATCTCATCTTGGGATTTAAACCAACACGTTTCATTAACTGAGATGTAAATATGTCAACGCTCGTACTGGATAATGGTGCGTACTTCGCCAAAATCGGTTACAGTCATGAGAAAGTCAGGTACAGTGCTTTTCATTGTTATGTTAAACGTACTATATTATGTGGTAGTTATGTTGAGCTAAAGACCGAATCTTCTTCCATTAGTGTTATCCCAAATTGCCAATTCCGTTCGAAGACCTCCAGGTTGAAAACTTTCACTGCCAATCAGCTGGATGAAATCAAAGACCCGTCCGGACTCTTCTACATCCTCCCGTTTCAAAAAGTATGACCTCGAAATGAGTTATAAACTTGCTTATAAAGCGTAGTGTGTCTCACTTCATCTCTTCCGCATCTGTCCCAGGGCTATCTTGTGAACTGGGATGTGCAGCGCAAAGTCTGGGATCATCTGTTTGGAAAGGAGATGTTTAAGGTACTTGAATGATTGTAAACATCACCTTTTCTGTTTCATTAATGTGGAGTATGAGATATTCAGCCGGCTGTACACGATATATTTGCAGGTGGACTTTGCTGATACCAACATTGTGATAACAGAACCGTACTTCAACTTCTCCTCAATTCAAGAGTCGATGAATGAGATTTTATTTGAAGAATATCAGTTCCAGTCCGCCCTCAGAATTAATGGCAAGTTTAGTGCACTAGTATGCAGCCTACTTAGATTATTTATGAGTTTTCCGTAAATCTGATGATGGGATTTTGTTTTTCAGCTGGATCCTTGAGCGCTCACCGATACTTTCATGAGAAAAACGCAGAGCTGTGTTGCATTGTGGTGGACAGCGGCTTCTCCTTCACACACATCGTTCCTTATTGCAGGGGAAGAAAGATGAAGGAGGGAATCTGCAGGTGATTTGACGAATCTCATTTTATAAATTCATAAACGCTGACCGTTTTCTAAATCTCTGTGCTCTTCCTAGAATGAATGTAGGAGGAAAGCTGCTCACCAATCATTTGAAGGAGATCATTTCATACAGGTTGGCTTTCCGTCATTTGAGTAAGGTGATTCTTTGGTGGTTCTTCCTCAAAGCAGATTTCTCTTTGAGCTTGTGTCAATCTGTGTCTTAAAGGCAGCTGCATGTGATGGATGAGACCCATGTGATCAATCAGGTCAAGGAGGATGTGTGTTATGTGTCTCAGGATTTCTATAAGGATATGGAGATTGCACAGTAAGTTTGCATCAACTTGATCATTACAAATTAGCAATTTATTGCATTTGCAAATTGTGTGTGTGTGTGTGTGTGTGAGTATATTTATGTGACCCTGGATCATAAAACCAGTCAGAACTGGAACAGAAGTCACACTGGTATTTTTTTAGCAGTACATTGTATGGGTCAAAATTATCGATTTTTATTTTATCCCAAAAATCATTAGGATATTAAGCAAAGATCATGTTCCATGAAGATATTTTGTAAATTTCCTACCATAAATATATCAAAAATATATTTTTGTCAGTGGAAATGCATTGCTAAGGACTTCATTTGGACAACATTAAAGGCAATTTTCTCAATATTTGGATTTTGATTCCAGATTTTCAAACAGTTGTAGCTCGGCCAAATATTGCCTTACAAACCATAAAACAGTTTATTTATTTATTCAAAATTGACCCTTATGACTTGTTTTGTGGTCCAGGGTCATATAATATATATATATATTCATCAAGGATGCATTAAATTGATCAAAAACGTAAATACATTTAAAATTTTACAAAAGGAAAAGAATCATGAAAAATGAGCATCAAACCAGGATATTAGAATGATTTCTGAAGGATCATGTGTCACTGAAGACTGCAGTAATGATGCTGAAAATTCAGCTTTTATTACAGGAATACATTAGATTTTACAATACATTAATATAGGAAAGTTATTTTAAATTGTATTAATATTTTACAATATTGCTGTTTTTACTGTATTTTTGATCAAACAAATACAGCCTTGGTGAACATAAGAGACTTCTTCAAAAACATTTAAAAAACCTTGCCAACCCCAAACTTTTAGACTCTAGTTTATATGTAATATAAATAATTCTGATGATTTGACAGATTGAAAGGAGAAGATAATATGGTTATGAGAGACTACGTGCTGCCAGATTTCAGCTCTATCAAAAAGGGATTTTGCAAGGTAAGCAGTTTGGAATATTATGAAAAAATTCTGCAATACACTTTGTCTTTTACTTATACAGCATTATTTTTTCTTTGTGCTGCAGCCTCGAGAGGAGATGAATTTTACTGGCAAATATAAGACTGGGGAGCAGATTTTGCGGCTCACCAATGAGAGGTTTGCAGTCCCAGAGATGCTCTTTCACCCCTCTGACATCGGCATTCAGGAGATGGGTATACCTGAGGCTTTGGTCAACTCCATTAACAACATGCCGGAAGGTAGTTTTCATCTGGTTTCAATTTTTTAGATGTATTTGTGGTTTAAAATGTTATTTTATTGAAAGTACTCCAATAAATGCCTACTTTTTATGTCCAGAGATGCAGCCCCACTTCTATAAGAACATTGTTCTTACTGGCGGCAACACCTTGTTCCCTGGATTCAGAGATCGGGTTTACAAAGAAGTCCGTGCACTCGCTCCTGTAGAATATGAAGTCTCTGTTGTTCTGCCACAGAAGTATGTTTTGACAGTTCTGAAGGAATGATTGACATTTTGTCTGATTATCGTTTACTGAATATTTATTTTGTTCTCAGTCCTATTTGCTACCCATGGGAAGGAGGAAAGCTATTGGCCGAAAACCCTGACTTTGAAGAGATGGTGGTCACGCGAGACGATTATGAGGAAAATGGACATTATGTATGTGAAGAGAAGTTTGATATTTGACCTGCGTATGAGTGATCTGTCTTTTGCTACAGAAAATTTGAACACTGCACATATGTTTTGTATGAAAACTAAGCTCAATAGTCAACAGGCTTTTTGACTTTGAACGTGATAAATTTGTATTGTTTTTTTATTTTTTTCATTTTTACAAAGACATTTCTTTTTGTATATATTAAAATAATGTGAGCTATAGAAATAAAACTTCCTTTTTTGTACTCTGACTCATAAGAATTTATTTAACATGTTTCGAAGCCAATTATATGATTAGTAGTTTATGTTTATGTTTCTGTTTTCTATCCTAATATTGTATATTATGAAGTACATATATAGTCATTAATCCCAATGTGCTGTTTGGGGTCAGGGTGTTTAAAAAAGGGTTCCTTAGTTTAAAAAAAAAAAAACATGGTTCCTTTCATCTCAGTTTCATAAGATTTTGTGAATTTTTATACATTATCTAAATATATATACACACAAAACATGGGCTTGATTCAGTTGTTCTGATGGTGTGTATAAAAAGGTGACTGTCAATATGACAATATGAATATGAATTTTTTTTATTTGTTTAAAAAAAAAAAAACATCCAGCATAAATCTGAAAATTTCAACACGTATATGAAGGCCACAAATACTAAAGCACAAATGCAATGTGGAATGAGCAACACAGAAAGATGACTGATTTTGTTTGTTTTATTTACTTTTTTAAAATGTATTTCTTGTTATAAAGTTAATTTTATCTGTAGGGGATTTTACAGTTAAAGCCCCAAAAGACCAGATATGATAAATGATGACCCGGAGTCAGAGTTTAAAAAAATAAATTGAAGAAAATTTTAATAATGAATAGTTTGCAGTTTCATCAGCAGAAGCAGCTTCAAGTCTCACAAGGAGTTCGTAGGCCGCTCTCTCTCTCTCTCTCTCTTCCTTTTCCAGAACAATTATACTCTAACAGAGTCCACTAACTACGTCATTACTAAGATACTGATTGGTTAAGAAAACTAGACAAAACTGGTAATTTTCCACACATGGACAGATAGTCAGAAGCGTATCTTCTTCCATTATGATGCTGACGATCGGACCCTGAAGTTTGGGACAGGATGTCCCTCTAGGTCAGACCTAGGCGCCTTCAGGTCTCCAGTCCAGATGTACAGAACACTTAGCGCACATACAAACACACACATGATTCACAGTTTCTTCAAGGCTGAAGTTGATCTGAGCTCTGCACTGAACAGGAAACTTTACCAAAACATACTGATAAGTTGTACTTTTCTCTCAGTCAGATGTACAGACAATATACATCATTATTTTCTAGTGTTTGAAAATGAAAATGAAATTAAAGGCTTTAACGTAAGTTGAAGTTAGTCATTCTAAATAATTCAATATTTAGAAAGATAATTTCGTGATGAATCACTCAAAATATATATGTTGAAGCGGCAGTGGATTCCAGAATCCACCCCTTCATATCCATTTGAATCATCGAAATAAATATGTATTTACAATCAAGTCTTTTTGTGGCAACTTGTGTAGGATTATTGCAATTTTGACAAAACTACTGATTTAATGATTTAATATATTTTATAATGCTTAAATGAATATATATATATGTCCAACAGATTATATATATATATATATATAATCTGCTGGACAGATATTGTAATTACCCCTATTTTTCTAAAGCTGTATTTCCTACAAGCTTTCCTCTAACCAGCAGATAGCAGAATTCTGCATCTAACACCTAGGTAAATATCCATAAACAATATTTAATTTTGATCTTTACAATTTTTACAACAGTTTTATTAACATCTACACCTACCCCAACCCTTACAATACTGAAAATACAGTTATTAAATTATATAAATAAATATAAAAAGACTCAATATTGATGTGCGCATGCCCAGTGGCCGAAGCTGTCTCTCTTCTAGTCTTTACCCCGAACAGTAAACGAAGCTGCGCGTCATCAATCCTCTCGCGCCCAAAATAAAATCAGCGGGAAAATCCCTTCAGAGACTCAGGAGTTCAAACCGTCGCCAAACATTAAAGGTCAAATAATAATAAGAAGAAGATTTTCTGTAAATACCTATAGAGTAATAACTTACATTAGTAAAAGTATTTAAACTGTTTATAGGCAGGAGTGATTGGTTAGTCGATATCATACGCGTCAGGTAAGTTCCAGATGATTCTGTGTAGATTCTTACAGAAAGGATAAATTAGGCCTAACGTTTCATAAAGTCTGGCTTTTTTTTTAGCTTTTATGAGTGAAAATAGTTTTTTTTTATAGCCCATTGTATCTGGTTTAAATTATTTTATGAATGATTTCATGTTTCAAGACTAAGCTAATGACAAACTCAATGATAATTCTTTGAATTGATTTACTAACAGGTGCGAGTTTGTTATTTGTTGCTTTATATTTGAATATATCCTCAGACTACCGCAAAATCATATTCGTACAGTGAGACCATGGCAGCTTCTGGTAGAAAACAAAACAAGAAGATCAAACACACTGAGATCTCTACAGACCTGAAAGCTTTTGACTTCAAAAATCTGGAGGAAAAGAAAGGGAGTGGCTCTGATGATGATACGAGAGATGGTGTGTCTGTGTATTATATTATAAAATGTTAAATAAAATTATAATATACATTTTATAATCATATTCTAGTATAAAAAGTTCATTTGTGTTACAGTGATGACATTAGAGGTAGTACCATGGTATTCCAAGGTGGTGGAATATGCAAAATTGCAAAGTTATTACTATGTATAAACATACATACATACATTTGTAAAACATGTTTTTATGTTGTCTCATACATTAGAAACTCCAATCATTGACAAGCTAACCAAGAAAAGATCTGCAGAGACCTTTGATGATGATGAACCACATCCTGGTATGGGGTAAGTCAGCAAGATATATAAACCTAGCGAAAGTTACGAAGCCTTTCTCTGGATCAAAAACTCATTTGCTCTCTTTTATCTCAGGAACGAGGTTCAATCTATGCTGGAACGATTTGGTGGTAAGTGAAGTCAACAACTGCATGTAGTCTGTTTTGAAAAACTGTTTAATTCTCAAAAATATGACTGAACCGAAATTTAGCGGACATCAGCAAGGCCATGCAGACCAAAAGGAAACGCTTGGAGGTTCTCACCAAAACCTCCTTAAAGGGAAGCACTCAGAAACTGGAGCAAATGTGGAAAACCCAGCAGAATCAGAGGTAAATGAAAGCACTTAATGGAAAATGACACATTCTTCTCTATTCACATTCATTCTGATGTTCACGTTGTTTTTTTGCAGGCAGAAGCTGACTCAAGACTATTCTCAGCAGGTGCTTTCTATGCTTCAGCAGTGGGAGACTGATGTGCAGAAATCTAAGGAGCAGGAGGAGACACTAAATGTAAGAGTCAGACATTCGTCATATAAAGATGAAGTTAAGAAGTTTTAAAAGTTGCAACGTGTCATTTTGGGGCACAGCATCACACTAAGGGAAATGAAATGTTAATTGTAGGATTAAGGGTCTCGTGAAAAATAGAATGCAGCTTTTTGGGATATCTAGCAGCCATTTAGAGATCTTTGACGTAAACGTCTCTTACTTTGCCTTTGAACTTCCTAATTTCTGTTTTCACAGAATTTGTTTCGCCAGCAGCAGAAGCTCTTCCAGCAGGCGAGGGTTGTGCAAAACCAAAAAATGAAAACCATCAAAGATCTCTATGAGCAGTTTGTGAAGGTTACTGATGCCATCATCACTTTAATTATTTGAAAATCGACCAAGACCTTTTTTTCATCATTTGGCTGACCGAGTAAGGTCTTTAATTTCTGTGCAGAACATGGAGGAGATGGAAACAAGCCATGAAGCCTTCCTGCAGGGCACCCAGATGGAGCTTAAAAAGGAGATGGCTCTGCTGCAGAAGAAGATAATGATGGACACAGTGAGTGCTTCACAAAAAGATGTCACAAAACAAGTTTATACTCTGCTTATTAAAAATATCTGCTCTAAATAGCCTTTCAGTGTGAAATTGAATGTATGCTACATTACCAAAATAACTAAACCAGACTTGAAGCTCAAGGTTTTTCAGTAAATTGTTCATAAAACCATTTTTTTACTTAAATTGTAAATTAAGTTCAATGCAGGAATGGGTTTAAGAACAATGAAAATGTATCTAACATATATGACTTTTTTTTAAATTTATTTATTTATTTATTTTTTATTACAGCAACAACAGGAGATGGCCAATGTTCGGAAGTCCCTCCAATCCATGCTCTTCTAAAACATCTTTACATGTATCTCTGTTTTTGTTTTAACTTTTAACTTAAATTTGTTCATTTTAATACATTATTGTTATCCTGTTATATTATTTGAAACTATACAAATATAAGCTTCTGTATTATTTTTTTTTCATCTATTAAACTGAATTTGCAGGATATTTTTCTTCCTGTGTTACATGACATGACAAAGCTTTTTCTCTTTTAAAACGGGCATGAATATATATATATATATATATTTACATTTATTCATTTAGCAGATGCTTTTATCCAAAGTGACTTCCAAGTATACAAGCGGAAAAATGTTTGTATATATATATATATATATGTATACAAACATTTTTCCGCTTGCTAATTGGTAACTGATGGCATTAGAGGGTGAGATATTCTCATTCTATAGAACATTTGATTGGACAAAATTATGTGTAGTGCAGAATCATCAAAATTTATATTTTATATAAAATGTACATAATATATAAGACTGAATGAACGTACATGTAATTTGAAAATCATTTATGCGAAGTGGTTTATGTCACTAATTTTAAGAAGAAAAAAAAAGTAAACATTTGACAAAAGCTAAACGCGTTTAACATTTGAATAAAATGAGACCTTTTCTTTACGTGAGCGTAAGAAAAATATTAGGGTCCTTTAAATGCAAACCCAACTATCCATGCGCCGGAAGTGACGTGACCGGAAAAAGATCCGAAAGTTCTATGGCGGAGTTTTCCATTGTGACTTCGCTGTTTGTTGATGTGGTATCTAAGCGAAGAGTTTTTGTTTTCGTTGTGGTATGATGTGGTAAGGATGGTGAGTAATGTTAACGTATTTCAATTCCATAATAAACCTGTGGAGTTTTCGCAAACTGTGGCCATAGGATGTTAACGTAATTGTTTGCTAACCGGTTACCAGCTTCTTCGGGTAACCGTCGAATCCAGTCCACTGAAACACATCATGTTGTGCTCGCGCGCACCCCGGCGATCTTGAACGCCTGTCAGTGGATATCATGAATAACTACTTCACTAGCAAAGAATTGTACGTTTTAGCATGTCCCATGGTCTTAATGCGTTTAAAGAGGCTTTTTTTTTATCTTCCTGTACTGTTTTCCCTCTTCCTAGACTCAACAGCACAGAGTCTGTCAGCTATAGCCAAAGTACAAACACATTAAGCCATATTCAGAAGTGATGGATGACATTCAGGAAAGCTCAGACTCGGAGGCCGGCGGTTTCCGAATGGAGCCAAACACTCCGGACCCCCTGAACAATGCCTGTCTGTTGAATGACAGCGACTACCTGTGTGAAGACCCTGGACTCTCCCATGAATTCTCCTCCACTTTTGTTCCCGAGACCCCTAGGTACCATTTCATTTGTAAATATATTGATCTGTGTTATTTGTATTTGGCATGTAACAGTCAAGTCATCAATTCATATTAATGAGAATATGAAAGAAAGCATCTAACTTCACTTTACAGCCCACTGACTCGCACAAGAAAACGACATTCCCAAAAAGATGACGACAAAAGTGTGGTAAGAGAAAAAGGGTTCTGTTCGCAATCCCATACTGCTATTCTAATCTGTTTTGTAGACTAGTATGCAGTGTAAGAATTTTCTTGGATGTCCTTCTACATTTGCTAAATTGTGCAGAGAATACTGTATCCCACAATGTGGCGTGCTTGACCTTTCATATCCAGCACTACCAAGAAATCTGAAGCAATATGAAATTTTTAAAATAGCAAAGCAACAAATGTGTATATTATACAAAATGCAAAATGACCATATATGTATTCTATATGTAAAAACAATACATGCAAATGGACTCTATATAAAATATTTTGACTGTTGCGATTCCAAAACGGTTTAATGACCTGTAACTCTGCCTGAGTATCGGACAAGTGTTCACTGTTGGCCAGAGGAGTACTGGCCCCGACTAAGCCTGGTTTCTCCCAAGGTTTTTTTTCTCCATTTGTTGGAGTTTTGGTTCCTTGCCGCTGTTGCCTTTGGCTTGCTTAAGTTGCGGACACTTGCTTGATATTCAGCAGTGTTTTTGATATGCCTGGATTGGCGCCGTTGTATGTGAACTGAGCTGAGCCGGACGATTACGTCACTGTTTTCAGCAGTGCTGCTATACCTAAATTAACTAGACTAATAACTACTGATATTTGTAACGGAATGAATCAATAATATATAGAATAAGCTGCACAATGACACCATTTTCTTATTAATGTAAAGCTGCTTTGCCACAATTTGCATTGTAAAAAGCGCTATATAAATAAAGATGACTTGACTTGACTTGAAATGCAAAACAATTTAATTTTTAGAATACAATTTTACAATAAAAATACAAATGTATAAATATTCATAAAATAAATGATATAAAAATGAAAAAGTTATTCATAAATATCATATAAAAATACAAAATAATTTTATAGAATAAAAAATGCAAAATAACAATTTTTAGAAAATGGTGTATATACATTATTAAAAATGCAAAATATTTATTTTATTACAATATTCATTATATTATTATTATTATTCTGTCTAATTACACATGCAATATGTAAATGTCGACATGTTTACTTGAAATTGGGAATTATTAGACTACATAAAACTGCAGTATTGTTTCATATACTGTTTTTACAGAATTTGTAAGCAGTGTGCAATTTAGAGAAGTATGGCATTTCAGAATTCTAGTATTCCATTCTAGAAGATTCAATTGAGATTTTGAAATGTGTTTATGCTCGATTAAAACATTTGTTCTTAATTGTAGACGACATCGTCCTGTTCGGATGTGAAGAAATGGGACCGACAAGATCACGTTCCAGGATACCTCAGCACCACTCCAAGCTCCCAAAGAACAATGAAGCGGCGCAGACTGGAGGCCTCAAATTCAAGTGCACTGCGCGGATACTCCGGCGTTACGCCGGGAGCTAACGGATTTGTAACGGCTTCGTCTCTTTTACCCTCTGATTTCACATGGTTGGAGTCTCCACGTCCAGCAACCTCCTCTGCTTCTCAGGTTTCTGCATCTTGCAAGCCTTCATCCTCAGCTGGGTCTTCCACATGTGCACTGGATCAAGCTAGCGATCCGGCGTATTTAAACGAGCTGCTAGTTGCGGGTCGCACCTCTAAGCAAAAGACAGTAAACGCAAGCAATGGAAGGGATCAGAGGTGCAAAAAGAGCATCTATAGCAAGACCAGATCTAAATCCTCTAAAAGTACAACAGCACAATCCCCTTTACTTGCCACAGAGGATGATGCTTTACTGCTGGATGCAGGTACAAATGACCAGGATCCACATGTTTGGATATTGCTTGTTAACCTTTCTATAATGAGTCTTTGTTTGTTTTTGTTTCGTTTGTTTATAGCAAAGAGAATGCAAGGACCAGCAAGTTCACCTGTATGTCTGAAACCAGAAGATATTGTCGTTATAGAGGATGACGCTGATGATGTAGCGGTCGAGAGCATGGTCCGCTCCGTTCAGATGGCTGAGGATGAGGCGTATGCCAGAAGCCTTCAGGTACGACTCGCTTTCCTGGTCCTTATTGAGAAACAATAGGAAACTGACTAACTCCGGTATTCTGGTGTGTGTAGGAACAGTTTGATATGGAGGAGCGGCTGGAGCAGCAGAGGCTGGAGAGCAGTAGAAACAACCACACCCATATGGTCAGTTGGGTTGTTTTACTTGATTCATAATGCTTTTTTTCTTCTGAACTAGGGCTGCAACTAACGATTATTTTGATAATCGATTAGTTGGCCGATTATTTTTTCGATTAATCGGATAAAAATCCTAATTTTCTTTTTTTTTTTTTTTTTTTTATTGACAAAAAACACATTATTACACATCCTGCCCAATGTTCTTCAAACAAATGTGCCAAATGAATGCTATGAACACATACGGTGCTTAAAGTCTTAGACTACCCGTCACAGAAAAGAAAACACAAATATTTTAGGGATCTGATAAAAAGTCATTATTAACACAATGTCCAAAAAAACTTTATATTTTGTTTGGCCTTCTTTGGCTTTGATAACAGCTTGCATTCTTGCTGGCATTGTTTTCATGTACTTTTCCACAGTCTCTGTTATTGACTGTAATTGGGCATCTGAAAAAAGATGTCTTTCTTGTAAAACAGTAAATTTGATTCATGACGACAATATTTATATTTTAGCATTAGAAATACTACTGTGACTAAACAGCTCACACATACCGGTGTATTAACCATTACAGAAAAATAAAAATGATTTTGGTAATCACCAGTACCATTAGTTTAGGTGGCGGTGGTCTAATAAATTTAAGCACTGTATAAAGTGAATATAGTTTAAATCTCTACATTAAAAAATAAGATAATAAAGAAAATCAAAAACACAAACTCAGTGTTAACCAACAGTCAAGAGAAATGATCTGCAGGAACACAAACATAACCTCTTACTGTCATTTCTTTATCCTGTAAATAATAGAAACCTCTTACATTTATTCAGTTACATGCTGTTATCTCTTTACAGTTACTACTCCCATGTATTCCTGAATGACATACTGATTTTTAAACCTAAACTGAACTGTCAACAACAGATATTTCAGCAAAATAAATATTTTTGCACTGAATATTAATTGTCTCTCTCTAGCGCGTTCCGTCAGTCTGACGCGGGTGCGCGCGCGCTGGCGCTCATTCAGTAATGTAAAGTTTGAAGTTTGACGCAGACTGTCAGGACAAACCTTTATGCAAAACGGAAATCCTAGCGTGAATTTGAAACATTTACTAATAAGGATATAGCCATAGAATGAACGTTTTGCGCTGAGGACGCGCGCATCTGTCAAGCGCCTGACGGGGCAAGCCATGCTAAACACGGAGCTAATGCATTAGCTTGAAGCTTCAAATAAAGAGTTCTCATGTTTTGGGGAGTTTGGATCACGCACCTTTCCCACAGCAGCTCACTGTGTTTCCTCCACTGTTTTTAAATGCATTTTGTCCATAGAAATGCGTTATTCAGTGCTGTAATTTGACAATACTGGCGAACGTTTTGTGTGCACGTGGGCAGACCCGACTAATCGATAATGACAATCGTTGTCGATGATTTTCATAATCGATTATTATCGATTAATTGTTGCAGCCCTATTCCGAACACAATGATGGTGCTGTGATCGTAGGCAAACAAAAAAGTGATGCAAATTTCATGCAGGTTGATCCCTATGTTGGCTTGGGCTGGATCTCTCCTTGGGCCTCGTTGATGAACTCGGCATCATTCTCACACGGACCCTCCGAGCTTTCAGAGATACAGCAGGCCATCTTTGGAGAGCAACCCCGTAAGCCACCATAGATGATATCACATACCCAAATAGAAATAATTTGATTCTGTCCTGATGATTTCATATATATATATATATATATATATATATATATATATATATATATAATATATACACTTTAGGGCTGTCAATTTAACAAATTAATTAGATTAATTTATTATGGAAAAAAAATAATATGTTAAAATTGAATACGTTTAACGCACTTGAATAAATCAGCTGTTTCAATGAATGGAATGAATTAGACATTTCCCATCACCTACTGGCAGTTTTAGTTTCTTATTTAGTGTATAATTTCATTTAAAAAATATTTCCGTATTAATAAAAAAAACAAAGTTGTAGTTCACCCGAAAAATTCAAATTCAGTCACCAAAAGTTTGTGTAATAAATTCTATATCGAGTGAAATAAAATATTTCTTTCTGAATAAACTTTGATTCTTTACACAATAATGACTTAAAATGATCTTTTGGGGATAATTTCTCAGACAGATTTGATGTGCGATTAATTTGCAATTTAATTAGATTAATTAATCACCACATCATGTAATTAGATTAAATTTGTAATCGCTTGACAGCCCTAATATAAATAAATAAATTTATTTGATCTAAAATACTGTAAAATCAGTAGATAATATATACATTCTACATTAATTTTGATTCAATCTTTGGATTGGACAGGCAGACAACATGGACGACGGCCAACCAGCAGAACTCGCCGCAGACAGGCTCACTTAGAAACAGATTTGTTTGATGACAGCCAAGGAAATAATTATGAGGTTTGAGTTATGCTAATTCACAGAACCCATATGCTTGACTATAATTATATGCGTGTTTCCTCATCTCTGATATTATTCATTGCTCTATAAGGCTCTATTAGCATTCGAGGAGCAACAAGGTGCTGTAGTATCCAGGAACACTCTATCAAAGGCCGAGATCGAACGGCTGCCCGTAAAAACCTTCGATCCCGTGCACAGTGCAGGAAAGACGGAGTAAGTCACAAAGCATGATGCCACAAAAGAGATTTCCCATTATGCAATATTTTAATCCTGCTCTCTTTGCAGCTGCCAGATCTGTTTCAGTGAGTACAAGGCGGGTGAACGGCTCAGGATGCTTCCGTGTCTCCATGATTACCATGTGAAATGCATCGACCGCTGGCTAAAGGTCTGGCTCACTTTTAACAACACCATCCCATTATTCATTTCAAAGTCACCTTTTGCTAATCAGTTTCCACCTTTTTTTTTGTACAGGAAAACGCCACCTGTCCCATCTGCAGAGCAGATATATCAGAGTGTGGTGGTTTTTCTTGAGCGCGCACAACTTCAGGGACTCAGTATCTACCTCACAGCTGGTCATGTGACTCCCTATAAACAGTCTTATTTTTAGTGTTATTTAACGCTTTTTAAATGCATAATATTGTCTGATGTTCAAACCAGCATAAGGAACTGCCAAGAAACTGTATTATTCAGAAAGATCCTTCTAAAACATATCAGATGTGAATATCACACCAGTGGCAACAAATCAACACTGTTGGTAATAGAGAAACTTGCGTTTATGATTTTCAAATAAAATCCCTTTCTATACACTTTTGCCTGTTTTTATTACAGTAGTGACATTATTTGTAATGTAATTAGAAGAATAAATTTCACATGTAGCTATTTACAGTCATACCATCGCTATTGTTCCTGTAAATGACAGGCACACGCAGCTTGAGATTTTATTCACTCCGTTTCATAGTATCGCTTCTTCAAAGCTCTGTACTTCCGGAGGTAATACAGCGCTTCGAGCTCTTTCACCACAAATTCTCCTCGGCTGATGAGCTCTTTGATCTTCTCTGGGTCTCGCACATCTTTATTCTTGGCAAATGCAGCCCTCAGTCTGTCTCTGAAATAGTCGGCGCCTTTTGGATACTCCCGTCCAAGAAACAGCAACTTCAAGCAGAAGAATCATAAAATGGGATTATGACTTGACTTTCTACTGCCTGAAGTCTCAGATACCCTCATATAGTAATGTTTATTTTCTTAATATAAAGGAAGACTTACTTTCTCGATTTTAAAGGGTTAGTTCACCCCAAAATGAAAATTGTCATTAATGACTTGCCTTTGTGTCATTCCAAACCTGTTTCCATCTTCAGAACACAAATGATGATCTTTAATGAAATCAGAGCTTTCTGTCCCTCCATTGATGGATTACACAGCTACCATTTTCAAACCCCCACATAGGAGTTTTAATATTTTATAAATAAAGTGGTAAATTGTTTTTTGCACATATAAACTACTCGGTCGCTTCATAAACTTTAATCATATCTTTAAAGATAAAGATAAATAGTTTATTGTCCCTTAACAGGAAATTTTTCACACATACTGTCATACAGTACACGCAACTCGCAAAACATGTACACAAAAACAACAACACAAAAGCACAAAATAGTGAATTTTTATCGTAGCCTGTTAAGGATTGAAATCGCAGATGGTAAAGCTCTTTTTGAAACCCCTTCTCCATGTCGGGGTCCTGTACCTGCGCCCGGAGGGAAGGAGAGTGAAGTGGAAGTTAAGGGGGTGCTCTGGATCTGTTATTATGGTTCGGGCTACTGTTCTGTCATTGAGTTCTGAGATGTTGGGGGTAGGGGGATGTATTATTTTTATAACTGTGTGTTATTTTATTCAATTTGTTTTTGTTCGTGACTGACAGCATGGTGTAGAAACTGGTGGAGCAGTATAACAAAATGGGCTGAATAATGCTCGTGTACAGTAGTAGCAGAAGATGAGGGGCAATGTAAAGAGAACTAAGTTTTTGGAGAACATGCAGACGTTGTGAACGTTTGTCTGTTATGTGATGGTCAAAAGTGAGCTTGTTATCCAGGGTGAGTCCAAGATATTTGAATTTCTCAACCTGTTCCATCATGTTGCCATGAATGGAGATCCGACTGAGACTGGGTGCATTAAAGACCAGTTCTTTTGTTTTCTCAACATTGAGATGGAGAAAATTGTCTGTGCACGAGTGTGTGAAATGTGATATTGTGTCGTGGTAAGCAGCAATGGTAGTGTGATCATTGAGGAGAGCCAGAATTGCAGTATCGTCAGAATATTTTTAGTATGTTGTAATTGGTGAAGGACTAATACAGTCGTGTAGAGTGTAGAGAAAGAAAGAGAGGACACAGCCTTGAGGAGCTCCAGTGTTAGTTATGATGATGTCCGATGCGACAGACCCTATCCTCACAGCCTGTTGCTCAAGAAACT
Source organism: Zacco platypus (assembly GCA_038088235.1). NCBI lineage: Eukaryota > Metazoa > Chordata > Actinopteri > Cypriniformes > Xenocyprididae > Zacco > Zacco platypus. The sequence goes on along the minus strand of CM076063.1, from coordinate 10,816,367 downwards.
GTGAATCAGATGAATGTATTGAGGCGCAACACTGAGTTGTTGTAATTTTTTAATCATCTGATGACGTTGGATTGTATTAAAAGCTGAGCTTAGGTCCACAAAAAGAACCGCAGCAAAGTTACCAGATACTTCCAGATGTTGACTAACTTTCTCAGGCTTAAAAATGGTAGATGCATAGTCTGTCAATGGAGGGACAGAAATCTCTACTTAATTTCATTAAAAAGATAATTTGTGTTCTGAAGATGAATGAATATCTTGTGGGTTTGGAACGACATGAGGGTGAGTAATTAACCCTTTAACAGTATTATGTAGACTGGGGCTAGTTGTCACACTAGATATCTTTGAAGGTCGTATTGTGTATGATTACAAAAAATAAAACATTTATATATATATATATATATATACACACACACACACACATATATATATATACACACACATATACATATATATATAGATATATATATACACGAAAATGCATTTAAAAGCAGAAGGGGGCAGTGTACTCACAGTTTTGTACAGTTGCACTACCTCTGCTCGGAGTAGGTTGGCCATTTCCCAGTGATTATTCTGATCTCAGCCAAACACAACCTGCGTATAAACACAGCTGACTTGTTGCCTCTCATTCAAGGTTTTTCAGAGCAGACGAAGATAAAACTTCAAGACGAAATAATGATAAGATTTAAGTTGTAACTGAAAACTAAAAAAGACAAAAGAGTTTGTTTTTAATCTGCTTACTTGCTAATGTGTCATATCGCCCTTTGGACGCTTTGAAAACAACAGGCGTGTTACATCTGCACTCGTCGAAAACATGGTCAAAATAAAAGTCCTCAAACGTTTACATTAAAAAAATGGTAAAAACAGTATATGTTATTGCTATTAGACGTAAACAATACATGATATTAGTGTAAAAATATTAAATATACTTAATGGTTTAGCAAAATAAGTCAAGATAAAAACAAACCTAGCGCTTGACATAAAACAATTGTTTATGCATATAATGCTACAGTCATGCTTGTAGTGAAACAGCAACAAAACAGAAAACATGAATGCAGAAATAATTTATTTAGGCCAGTCCATGGCAAGACACCTAACAAATACAGATTAGGGGGGCAGTGTACAGGACAATGGCTTTGAGTTTGTCTTTTGCTTTTTGTTGCCAATTGCACTGCCAAGATCGAATGAAACTCGTTCAATAGAAATGTCATGTATTGAAGCACTAGCATTCACACAATCTCCATATATCCCTTTTGAATGGGCACCTACATTTCTACTCTTACGCAAATCACCAATGTCCTTTCATTTTTGGCATCTGGTTTGCAAAAATAACCTGGACAATTACAAAGGAGCACAATTCATAAGTGGCAAAATCCACGCTGGGCTGTTTCTTCACTCTACCACATTCATGCAAATACGTGTCATTTTTCCTGTAAACTAGTCGGGATTTACAAAACACCTTGGAGAAAAACAAAGTGCTTTCTTCCTTGCTATTTGATTTTAAGGCATATAAATCTTACAAAAACACGCTTTATAACCTGAAACAAATACAAAATTGTGTGCCAATATGACAAATGGAAAAGCAGACTGTGAGTGTTGGTCTGCAGAGTAAAGGCACTAGTAGAAACTTGAGCTACTATCCGTCCTCTGATTCCGGTCAATATCCTGGACCTCCGCAGTGTGAGGCGGGGGCCCATGGATGTCTTTAATAATTGGCTCGCAGTCGTTTGTTTTCCTCCCTCAGTCTTTCTATCTCCTCCACCAGCGAGTCGTTCACTGAGTACTTCTCAATCAGACCGTGGATTTCATTCTATAAAAGATAAGTGGCACTATTAAAGGTGTGTAATATTCATTTTTACATTTTAATTTCTTTTTTTTATAGCTATTTAATTATGGATTTGGTTGGTAAAAAAATAACCCAAATGTACCAGTTGAATATAGAACTGACGAACCATCTCCACCTGTAGGTTGATGATGTCTCTATGACAGGTGTCCCTGGAGGAAACAAAACCAATGCGAGTTAGTCTAATCAGTGACTAAAAAAATACATAATGAATTTATATATATATATATATATATATATATATATATATATATATATATATATATATATATATATATTATTCTGTATATTTCCATTTATTATAATGGGTTTATGAGAAGATTGTTTTAAGTTCAGATTTTTTTAAAAGCCAAATAAATGTTGAAATCGATAGCTTTCAGTTATACTTTAATGTTGAATGTCAATAATTAATTTTTTTTTTTTTTTTTTTTTAAACAACAATTTCATAGAGACAGTGCCGGTATTAGTATCAGTGATACCGGCCTTCAGTCATAAAAGATGCCAATAAACAAATATTTAAAATATACTGTCTTTAAGTTTTTTCTACATTAATTTGGAGAATAACTGTGAAATTATTACAATATAAAAAGATTTTAAAAATCAAATGTTTTTAGTTGTGATTAATCATGATTAATTACAGGGAAAAAGTGTGATTAATTAGTTAATTTTTTAATGAGCAACTTTTTTTTAATGAGTAATTTTTTAAAAGAGTGACAGTAATATATGTAATAAATCGTTTTTACATTTTGTTTTAATTTTACTTTTTGTTAAAGATTGAGTAAGTTTGTTGTGTTAATTTATTAGTTTTATTATTTGTTGTATTTTTTTATCACATTTTGTATTTTAAATATATTGTAAATATGTATTTTTTATATGCCTATACATTTTTTTAAATTCATTTTTACTTAAGTATTATTTTCAGTTATTTTAGAACATCAAGTTAGACTAAATGTATGTATATATACTAAAAGTTTCCTTGCCAACTAGCTGAAATAATAAAAAACAAAATTATTTTATTTTATTTCAGTTAACGTTTATTATATTTCAAGTAACAAAATAATTTCTTCTGGTTTTAGTTAATTATAATAACCCTGATGTATATTAAAAGTTTCGAGTCAGTAAAAAATTAATACTTTTATTCAGCAAGATCAGATGAAATTCATCAAAAATCACAATAAAGAGATTTATAATGTTATAAACAATTCTATTTAAAATTAACTTTCTATTTGTCAAAGAAAGAAAAAATGTATCATAGTTTGCACCAATATATTAAGCAGCAACTTTTTCAAATTTGATAATAATAATAAATGTTTCTTGAGCAGCAAAATCAGCATATCAGAATAATTTCGGAAGGATCGTGTGACATTGAAGACTGCAGTAATGATGCTGAAAATTCATCTTTACTTCACTTTATTTTATTTATTTAACAGAAACCATGCACAAAACAAATTTCGTGCCATAGTTAGCTAAACAGCTAATTTGCATCCGTAGTTCCTGGACAGGATGTTTTTACAAAAAATTATAACATTCCATTACAATCCAGCAGTATCAAATCAAAAAAAAAAACACACACAAATTAATGATCACATGATTGATTTTCCTTAAGCCATATTTGAAGTGCAGTTTTAAAAGAACTAAGTGATCTACATTCTCTAATACGAACAGGCACAAAATTCCATCTTCCTGCAGCTCTAAATGAAAAAGCTGACTGTCCAAAGGCAGTTTTCTTAAATTTAACTGAACAGTCGCTTCTAGCAGATGCTCTGATTTTCTGGCTTTGCATCACTGGAATAAATTACATTATAAAATATTTAAAAATTGTCTGTGATCTCTAAATGACTCACCTAAAGTCCTCCAGTGCCTCATGGATCATGTTACGGACAAAGTTCATCTGAACGGAGGTGAGTGGAGCTCCCCGGCCCTCGGCTCCAAATTCCACTGCTGCTGCTGGAGCTTTAGATCAAAACATCCGTCACACATTGTGCCCAAATGAAATGACTTTTAATCTAATTGTGCTCCGTTCAAACATACCGGGTGCAGCTGCAGGAGGAGCTCTGCTGACAGGCGAATCATAGGTGAGCTGGGTGGGCAGATCTCTCCTCTGACTGGTCTCAGGTGTGTTGAACGGCTGCGCGGACTGAACGCGTGTGCTCTGAGCAGCAGGGGGCGTGGTTATGACATCATACTCCTGGCGGAGGCCGTTATTCTTCTCCACCTGCCAATAATCCAGAGGAAAAACGTTGAATTCATGAATACAAAAATGTGCTGGATGATGAACAAAACGAGACCTTGGTGCCATTCTGTACATCAGTCTGTTGTGGTGGGGTAGTGATGGGCTCCTCCTCTTTGATTGGTGGAGGAGTCTGAACCACAGATGGACTGTAGCAGCGACTGCCTGGAGTGCCCAATGGGGTCTTCCTCTGGGACGACCCACCAGGGAAATGAGTTAGGTATTCAAAGTCTAGTAACACAGGAAGTGCTTATGTTGGTAAAGGTAATTAAAACCATGTTGTTTTGTTCATTAGTGTATTATAATGTAGTTTGTACAAACTTGCCTTTCTTTCCACTTGATACATCACTCAGTCTGTGTCCTTTGTAATCTAGAGAGATAAGCTTTAATTAGTATGTAGTTTTAGTGCTGTCAACTCGATTAATCGCATCTAAAATAAGTTTGTTTACATAGTATCTATAGATTGTCTCTCTATGTGTGTACATACATCTTTATACATATATATATGTGTGTGTGTGTGTGTGTTTGTGTATATGTACATATACACACAGACACTTTTATGTTAGATGCAATTAATTGTGATTAATCGATTTGATAGCACTAATTAGAATGTGTGTATCTAAATGCTGTTCTTTTCAAAGAATATTTAAAAAAATAATATATCAGTTTCCACAAAAATATTAAGCAGCACAACTGTTTTAAGCATTGACAATGATAATAGGAAATGTTTTTTTGCCCATCAAATCAGCATATTAGAATGATTTCTGAAGGATCACATGATACTGAAGACTGGAGTAATGATACTGAAAATCCAGCTTTGCATCACAGGAATGAAATGTAGAGGCCAAAGCTGTGAAAGAGTGGTTGGAAAAGTTCCCTCACCATCTCGTACAGGTGAAAAGATGTCCAAGCTGTTTCTGCCGACTCTGAACCGGTCTGTGCTGTGCTGGCCTTCTGCTTCCCTCGAGAACACATCTACACTGCCTCCTAGATGCCAAACAAACATTGAGCCATGTAATCATTACATTGCATATTCATAATCTCTTGAACTTTGCCAAATGTGATTGAACATAATATACAAAAAGTTGAAAACACTCACCATTTCTTGAAGTTGGAGTATCACCAAAACCATGTGTTTTGCAACCTTCAGAGAAGATGGAAAATCACATTTTGGAACCATGAAATGACAATAAATGAAAAATGCAAAAGAAGCAACATCAGTGATTTTACCATCATTAAGTGGGGAGAAAATATCCAGGTTTAGGCTGTTCCGACCAATGCTGTTAAATTTCTCCACATTGGGCAGCTGATCTTGACTGTGCTGTCCCTCTGCCTCTCGGGAGAAAACCTCACCTGCAGTGCCTACAAAAGATGACATATTCAGTGCCTACAAAACCATTACAAAAGTTATAAACAAGGCTTTTATATACTGAATACGAAATAAAACCTTCGATAGCCATAAAGGAGAAGGCTGACCTGTGACTTGGGCTTGGCCATCTCCAGGAAATTCAGAGCCAGGCACACTGGGTGGAACTGTAGATGTTGGAGTGGAAGGTCCCGTCTGGTGACCGCTCAGTTTTACTGAAACCCGCTTATTTGATTGAGAAGATTTGCTGGATGTTTTAGTGGACTGTAGAAACAGGGCCATTTTTAATATGCATTATAGTCAAAAGTAAAGATTGTTGAATATACGGGCAATATTTGGTTTTCAGAGGTATTTTGTATTTTTTCTAGTAATTAAATAAATAAATTAATAATTAAAACTAATAAATGACAATGTCTAATTTCTTATAAAACATGCATGCTACATACATACTTTAAATAATTACATTTTCCTAGAACAGATTTTTAAAACTATATCGGATGTAACAACAAAAATGTAAAATAATTAAATTACATTTAAGACATTAACATTTATTTTAATTAATTCAAACAAATGAAATAAAAAAATCTAAATTTATAAAAACACAATGCATGCTACATATTTTAATCAATTAATTAAAACATATTCTCCATCAGAACGATTTGAATAATTATTCCTAAGACAGATTGTTTTAAATTCATATGAGTTACTACAAAACATACATAAATAAAACTAATAATTATAATTAAAAACTACATTTATAAACTACAAACTACATACATAATTAAAACTACATTTTAAAACTACAAAATTTACATTTTTTCACAAAAATCATAATACATTAATTACAATTTAATTTAGTTAGTTCAAATTAAATAAACATTCTTAATTTATATATAATGCATGTTACATACTTTAATCAGTTAATTAAAACAATCTACAGATAAAAAGTAAATAAATAAAAACTACTTTCATATGAAATGCACTGCATGTTTTACATTTTCATCAGTTGGTAGAACATCATTTTTACAGCTATATCATCAGAAATTAATTATATATGTAAATTATATATGTATATTTAAACATATGTGTGTTTTTTCTGTCCCAATGTTTTGAATGTTGTCCCCCACATTATGGTGATGAGGAGATAAGTCAGTTTAACGGAAACAAACACAACCTCGCATGAAACATGAAGGGTGGTTCAGTAGAAATATGCTTATGTACACAACGAAGACAGCTGTACCTTTAACTTAGAGGTGGAGTTCTGGAAGCGAATGCAGGTCACTGACGTCTTGTGAGCCGTGGTGATTTTGATAGGCGCGCTGAGGTTTCTCAAATCGTACAGGTAGATTCTGCCCTGCGTTGAACCCACAACCAGTCCAGCCCCATCTGGGGTAAAATCAATGGCTGTGAGTGGAGACTCCACCTGCTTATTACGAAACACCCTGTGGGGATACGCACACACATTCAATTGATTAACAATATTGAACTCCGATGTCCAAAATGCATACTAAATGAGATGATTTTTTTCTCTTACATTTTGCTGGAGGTGTCATAGCAGACGATCTTCTTATCAAGCCCAACAGTGATGAAGAGCAAATCATTGGCTGGGGAGAACGCCAACCCTGAACACGGGGCTTTGTGCGCCCCCTCGAACAAGTGCAGCTCCTTTTGAGTGTTGGCGTCCCAGAGTGCCACAGAGCCACTGTCAGATACAGTGCCCAGCAGAGACCTTTTCACCAGCGAGTACCTCAGATCATGGATCGGCTGGAGAGAGATCACATGGTGTATTTTATATTAGGTCGGCACAACTGATTGAAATGAAACTAAAAACAGATATGGCTTAGCGTGATTATCAATTGCAAAGGCTGTGATTTAATTAAATAAATAGACATGGAGCGTGTTTCAGAGTGAAGCGCGGCACTGTTCAATCACAAGCGAGCAGCTCATTTTCTGCTGCGTTTTCAGCATCTCAGAACGGCTCGGGTCACAGTAAATGCTGCTCCACACCATCTCTGCGTGTGCTTTGAGTTTGAGTCGCATATTACATGCATTTGGAAACATAACATGCGCAAACCATCTTCCCCAAACTTGTAATGAGAAGCATTGATAATCCAGCTGTTAAAGAAACTTTAATTGGCTTTCTGCGGCTTTCAACCTAAATAAAAGCTTGATGGTTTAACGTTTGCCAAAAATATTAGTATTGTAATTTTACAATTGTGCTGTAAAATAAAATTATTATTATTAATATATTTTTAAATACTATTTAAAAAAGTGAAATAGTACAATATTAATTTCTTATTTTGTTTAATATTTTATTTCATGATAATAATGAAGTGCAGTCAAGTGATTAAAAAATGAACTAATTAATCGCACATTTTTCTGTAATTAATATTAAAGTTTTAAAAATATTTTTATTTTGTAATAATTTAACATTTAATCTCCAAATTCATGGAGAAACAATAAAGAAAAATAGTACATTTGATATAACAGGTAGGAAATATCCAGAATTTAAAGCCGTTATCAAACACTTCACTGCATAATTTAGATTAAAATACAGAATTTTTATTAAAGCTACAAAAGTTACTCAATTTAGAGCTTGATTGATTTTCTTTTTCTTTTGTTCTTTGATTAACATTAATGGCAGACTGTAGCAGGTTTATTAGGCTGCTGTCACTTTAAGACCTGATACACATTTTCTCACAACTCTTTGAGTTCATTTAAGACTTTATTTAATTAATTTAAGACTGTGCTCATGAGGATCCTCGACAAAACAGGAAATTTGGCATAATCTTGTTTTTTTTTGTCCATTCAAGCATGAAAGAGAACTCAATGTGACCACGTGTTCTGCCAAATAATGCTACCTATCAGATTCTGCTACCAATGATAAATTTAATTAAATATATCATCATATAATTAAAATTATCATTATTGTTAATTCAGAAATATACATATATATATATATATATATATATAAATCACATTTTAAAAAAAAAACAAAAAACTGTTCAGCCCAACAAACAAGCCAAGCAAACCTGGAAGTTAAAAAATATGCTACATTTTATTATTTTTTGTATGGCTAAAGATGTCAAACTCACCACATTTGGCCCATGGCCGAAGGGTTTGCTGGACAGGTTGGTTGTGATACTGTGGAGGATGATATCTCCACTAGTGGAGCCTGATGCTATGTAGCTATCGCCTCCATTAAAAGACACACACGTCACTTCCTCCTTGTGGTCCTATACAGAAAGAGACAAAGGAAATGGATTAGGATGAAGATGTCTGTCTAGTAGATGATCTAAACCATCCCCTGAGTGTCTTTTAAAACTTGTTACCAGTTAGACCTGAAATATGCAAGATGTGCGACTACAAAGGGTTTGTAACAATGCGATACCTTTAGGGTTCGATGCAACCTTTTCGTCTTTAGGTCCCAGATATTAACGCTGTTATCCAGTCCTCCGCTGACAAGGAACTGTGATGTGGAGTTCAGACTGACGCGGGTTTGTTTTTTCTATAAACGAAACGCCATTATGAGACACACATAACCAAGATATATTGAGATATGATATCAAGTTTGTCAGCTCACCCCTTCACCCAGCTCCATCACTGGAACCGGTGACGACTTGAGACTGGAAACCACCAGCTTGTCCCCAATACTGCTGGCACTGACCAGGTACTGATCTGAACACTGTCAAGGCAAAGCCCTTTAATCTATGAAATAATAAGAAAACTAAATGCTATTTTATTAATAAATATACACCATGTTTCTCAAGGGTTTTTAATTTTTTAGATGCCACAAACACCCAAATATGATCATCTTAATGCTTCCCCATCCTAAATTTTAAAAGGCAACTATATATATTTTCATGTATAAAGACCACTTAGACTAATTTAAATTGGTATACAATATACTATACCAATTTAAAGTATTATTTGAAAAATTTTGTTTCTATTAAGTGACATTAAATTTATGCATTATTTATTATTTATTTAAACTATTTTTATTTTATTCTATATATTTCTTATAATTTATTTACGTTATTCCAATTATTTATTTTGACCATTTTATTTCTTTTAATATCATTTTATTCATTTATTTCTATTTTTATTTAATTATTTATGCATTTATTTTAAAGTCGACAAGAAATAGAAGTTGTGAGTCTTTTCTGCCCTATTGTGAAATACACTGCAAACACTGTTTATTTGGTCAAAACAGAAAAACAGTAATATTGTGAAATATTATTACAATTTCAAATAACTGTTTTCTATTTGAATATATTATAAAATGTAATCCATTTCTGTGATGTCAAAATTTTGAATTTTTAAGTAAAAAAAACAAAAGAGTATTTATCTGAAATACACTACTGTTCAAAAGTTTAGGGTCAATAAGGTTTTTTTTTTAAAGAATCTAATACTTATTATACTTATAATAATACTTATTAATTATTCAGCAAGGACGCATTAAATTGATCAAAAGCGACAGTTATGTTACAAAAGAATCTATAAATTCAGATAAATGCTGTTCTTTTGAACTTTCTATTCATCCAAGAATCCAGAAAAAATTTTACACAACTGTTTTCAACACTGATAATAATAATAAATGTTTCTTAAGCATCAAATCATCATCTCAGAATGATTCTGAAGGATCATGTGACACTGAAGACTGATGATGCTGAAAATTCAGCTTTGACATCACAGAAATAAATTACATTTTAAAATATATTCAAATAGAAAACAGTCATTTTAAATTGCAATAATATTTCACAATATTACTGTTTACTGTATTTTAGACCAAATAAATGCAGGCTAGGTGAAATATAAAAACATTAAATAATCTTACAAATTTGTGAATGGAATAATAAATAAGAATAATAATAAATACTGCAATATTCCATAAAAAAATAAGAAGTCAATTTTGATTTTATGGTGACTTTAATATTATTTTATTATTTATTTATATCTATTTTATAACATTTTTACATTGTTTTTCTTAACTTTTCCCCATACTCATTTGAAAACCCTCGGTCCAACCAATGGCAGACCAGTCAATTCTGTAAGGTGAAACTTTACAGAGAAAATTGCTCACTTTAGTAAACAGGGAATATCTGTTCTAACAGATGCTACAAATAAACATGATCTACAAATAAACATGATCATGTGTGATGCATACTGGCATTACTGTGGGACATGTGAGTGATTTCATGAGAGAGGATACTGCTGCTGCTCCAGCACACTTGAGCCACTGGATGTGTGGCACTGTGAGGGTTGAACTGCTCCACCACCGTCATGGAGGTCGAGTCCCAAATCTTCAGACAGTCACCTGACGACACCAGCCGCGTGACGTCCTCCATAGCAACGGCTGCCAGGAGAAAAAAAAGGGGGACAGCTGTCAGGCGCGCGACACGAATAATATTTCACTTCAAGAACAAACAGTACAAGACAAAAATAATTATAAAATCCCATAAAGTGCTTTGTTACTTTTTTATGAAAAGCAAGACACTAAAAAAACACTACTTTTTTGTATAGACAGCAAATTATCTGTACATTAAAATTTATGGTGTTAAGTCTTAGTTTGGCTTATTATTTAGAGTCTGAATTGTGCGATAACAATGCTTAAAATGACATTTGACTAAATTATATAATTTAAGTAATCTAAGTTAATAATCTAAGTTAGCCAACAAGCAATGTAGCTAGTTCATGACAATCCTCTTTTAACTTTAAATAATCAAATTCAGTTTCATTAAAGTGACTTTAACAGCTAATTCTAAAACTTTTCAATGATCCCGTAACGCTTGTTATTGTCTTATTCTCCAGTTCGCACTTATTTGTAGCTTTTCGTGTTGTTGTGCTAATAGTTTCAGCTTTCATCAGCTGATTAGCAACAGCTAGCTACTTACCCTTGGTTTAGACTATAAAAAGTGTGGAAAATTTGAACGCTATGCTGGTAAACACTTCACAATACATCCACGGTGGTTGAGTAAATGTATCCTTTTATTTGAAAGTAAAACTTTGTCATATCAACAGAGTTTGAACATCCGTGGCTCCTGTAAGGAACCGCCACTACGGCACGCCGTTGGGCTCAAAACAGGCAAACGTTCGGAATTACAGCAACGCCAGTGTGGGGAGGGCAACAAGATATCGTTGTGTTTCTGTGGCAAAGTTTGCATTAATAAACACGCCTGAGAAGGAATATGCGTTCAAACATTTCGATTAAATAACATGTAAACAACTTATTATACAATAATGTCAACATTCATAGTGAGAACACTGGATATTAATGCTAGCAGATTGTAATGCAGTTCAGTCTACATTGGGACTTTATTTCATAAACATTTATAGTGCACATATAACATAAAGGATGCTTAAGAGTTTAATATAGCAGCATATTTATTTAACATTTTTAGATTTGTTAAAAAAAAAAAAAATCAAATAAGGAATACAAGGCAGGGTTGATGACATTGCATAGTGATGATACAGATAAAAGTGTACAGCAAGGGCTCAGAAGTGCTTGACACATTAACCTTTATCAAATCATTTTCTGAATCTCCAAAAACTGGAAAAGTTCATGTTGTCCAGCTGCAGTGCTTTCCTGCGGTCATTGTGGCAGAGGTACAAGGATTTTGACGTAGTTCATGGGAAATAAGCCAGACTCTCCTCTGTTCATTCCCTCATACCAGTTCTCATCGATCTGGCCGGTCAGAATGATGATGTCACCCTCCTTAAAGCCCAGCTCTCCCTGGTTTTCTGGCTGGAAACTGTAAAGAGCCCGACAGCAAGGCTGATCCAAGGGGGGAGCGCTATCATCTAGTGCACATTAAGAAATTAAGCTTTTATTTAACTTCTGTCCCAACGAAAACTAAGCAGACACATTCTAATGTTTAATACAAATATGCAAGTTTTCCTTTATTTAAGTGTTACTATTATATTATTTAAATTTAATATAGAAAATTAAAGTCTGATACCACATTGCAAATCGATATTTAAACCTCTAAAAACTAAAATAAGGAAGCATTATGTAAACTGAATTAAAAAATAGAATTAACTCGTATTATTTCGTGTTATTTTGACCTGTCCTAATTATATAAATAGGATGTTTTTTAACGATGTCTCTTATGCTCACAAAGACTATTGGAGTAAAAACAGTAATATTGTGAAATATTATTACAATTTAAAAGAACTATTTTGGATTTTAAAATGTAATTTATTGCTTTGATGGTAAAGCTGAATTTTCAGCATCATTACTCCAGTCTTCAGTGTCACATGATCCTTCAGAAATCATTCTGAGATGATGATTTGCTGCTCAAGAAACATTTATTGAAAACAGTTGTGCTGTTTAATATTTTTGTGGAAACCATAATATTTTTTTTCAGGATTATTTGATGAATAGAAAGTTTAAAAGCACCGCATTTATTTAAAATAGCATCATTTGTAACATTACATTATGAATGTCTTTATTGACACTTTTGATCAATTTAATGCATCCTTGATGAACAAAAATATCAATTTCTTTAAAACTTTAGAATGTCCTTTATAAATACGGGACAGCCATTTTTCGATCATTTTCTGGGATGCTAAATGATCTTACTCACTGTTGCTGGTTGGCATGTCTGTTTTGACATGAGATTTAATGGTGACTTTATCAGGAGGGTGAACCACAGGACGGTGAACCACGACCGGGGCATCTGTGAAAGTAAGATTGAAAGACATTAGTAGCAAAGCTTGCTGGGGTACTTCCAACTACCTAATAAAAAGAGTGAGAGTTTCTGTATCACATTTAAAATTACTTGCATTTTTCACTCAAAGCTTCAGTGATCTCAGTATCTGTGGTGCATAATACAGTATTTCAGCTCGCAGAGAATTCAGAAACAGTTTGTAAACAGTTCATGTTTAATCTAATCAAATAACCTATTACCACACCTGACGACTGTCCAGATGAGCATGTGGAAAATCCATAAGTATCTGTGTAGCAAACTGTGCTCGCAGCTGATTTAGATGCAAATTCCCTTCTGGGTTGATTGCTTGCATCTGTTATCCTATACACAGGGTAAAAATAAGACGGCACATTAAATCAAACCAAGGTTAGTACAGGGAATCTGACGTCAATCATGATTCTAACCTGCTCTGCAAATTGCTCCTGAGATTTTCTAGAATCTGGCATGACTGGCGGTGGTAGTCTATTGCTGCTCCTAAAAGACCTGAGAGGTGTTGCATCCGTTGTACCTAAAGCAAAATGTCAAACGTTCAATTTAGTAATACATCATTCGAAACTGTGAAGGGCCTACTTTTATTTCTGTAAACTCAGTGCTTTTGTAAAACAAATAAAACAAACTCAAAATTATGTCACGGCCAATACTTTCAATGTTATTCTAACTTACATCTCTCTCCAGGAGATTAAACATGCTTCTCTCAGCCAGTTCTTTGGATTCTTCAAACTTCTCGAATGCTTTCTTAATTTCGGAGTCTGAAATCTTTCCTTTACGTCTCTTCTTGTAATCAAAATCTAGACGGCGGCCTTCAAGTTTTCTCAGATGATACTGACAACCAGAAAAAGAAGGAAAGCTATGGTTATGCCTATAACAAAAATACATACTATTTTCACTTCAAATGCTCAGAATACATTTAAAGCCACACAATCATAATTAATGTTTTTATGCTGCGGATTAAATGCATCTGCAAAAGGACAGATAATCTGAACATTAGAAAATTGAAGCCAGGTATACAAATGATACCATAATGTCCATTCTCAACATTATATTCAAGACTGACCCCAATTTCCTTCAGCTCTTTTTGCTGCAGGGACTGCAGAGGATCAATGAAGGTTCGTTTCACTCGCACATCCATACAGTCTCTTGCCTGCGCTACTTGTTTCAATGCTTCTCCCATTTCAAGCAGAGCATAACCTACAATGGTAGCAAAACTCAAAAGTGGTATTTTGACATTTTTAAAGTAGTAAAAAACATCACTGTGCTTCATTCTTTGTCTTCAACATACCAAAACCAGACTCTGCTCCAAGCTCATTGCCATAGTGCAACATGCAATCTCCCAGAATGCCCTCTGTCTGTGGATAGACACCAGCCTTCACCTGTCCACGCATTTTGGACACCGTGTTGAGCATGCTGAGCTTTGCTCTATATGCTTGAAGAACAAAAAAGGAGAATCAGCGACATATAATTCTATAACTAAACCTTAAAAAATAACTTTTATTATTAAATATATAAATACCTGGGTTTGGCTGAAGATATCCTATAGTTTTTGGAACAAGGTCGAGAATCATTTTGTGGGTAATATCAGTTTTCTACAATAAAGCAATCAATAAAATTGACAAAGAAAAAAAAACTTTTTGATGCATCCAGATCTATAATATGTCAAATAAACGATATTTTGTTGGGATTAATATGTATACCCTTTCCATGTTGAGGAATTCCTCATCCAGTTTTGTTCCTTCAACTCCATTGATCTTTTCCTTTAGCAACTGCAAGGATAATCAAATTTGGAAAAAATCTAATATCACTTATTTGTTGAGTGGACTTAGGTATTTGAGTTGAGATATGTTATCAGAGTCAATATACAGTTAGGAAATTAATCAGATGAACATTTGGCTATTTTGGCACACAATAGCTTTCATAACAAATAACCTCGACATTATATATGAAGAATATTATGTGTTAAAATTGTAGTGTCATTAGTAGTGGCTATTTCAACACATGATAGTCTAAGATATATTAAGAACACTACTGAAAGAGCTGTCTTATAATTGCAATATTTACACAATGATATGATAAAGAGCGGCTGATCCGATCACAACACAGTCCAACATCTACAACATTTGAAAACAAAACCAGGAAATCCGTAAGCCTTTCCATTTTTAACACAATGTGATGTCTGAGCATCTGTTTCCTGTGGTTTGTAAGCAAAACTGTTCATGAAGGTCAGTCGTTTGGCCAATGAAAACAGTAAGAGGATTCAGATTGCCATGAATGAATCGAAAGAATGTGACCTTGGAAAACATGCTTTGGTGACTTGAGGACCTAGAAACTGTCCCTAATGATGTAAACAAAACCTCCAGGAGTGAATGACCGGGCTTTATCAAAAATGCCAGTAAAGATTTATAATCCATAAACTCGATATGAACAAAAACAATAGCAGATAGTGAGTGGACTTTGGATCCAAGAAACAGACAACACCCATGTGCATGTTTCTCACTAGTTTTCATATTAGCACACTCAGTCCTCAAACCTCTGCAGTAACACTGATTCAGCAACACAACAAAAGGACATGTTTGATTAAATAAGGTGGGAGAAGCACAGTTCTAGTGTTGAATTGCTCAATTTAAACATTTGCATATAATCTAGTGCCCTTTTTATCTTAATATTGCACGTTTCCATCATGCTTGGTGGTTTTGAACAGTAAGGCAATTCATCATAAACTGGGCCGTCAGGTTACACACGGTTGGCTACAGTTGCTCTAGATGTGAGGAACAGAGTCCTATTTATGTCTGCGAGTCGGTTCCTTCGAACGCATTGCTTCAAAGAATCGGTTCAAAAATCAGATTTGGCTATTCTTTACTGCGTGAGGTAAATACGTCATCATCAAGACACGGCACATCGTTAGCGACATTTTTAAGGGTGTTCATTGAACTTTAAATATCTCAGGTCAGATCGCTGCCGCTATTCAGAAAAAAAGTCATTTACAACCTAAATAAAACTTGCATTATTAACTTCTCTGAAACGTTATACACTTTTCAATAAAATTCAGCTCTGTTTTTATGTCAACGCGTGACATAAAATATTTTTTATATGTAACTTTTTTCTGCAACATTGCTGCTCTAGATTCAATGAATCGAGTTGTTCACTCGAGAACCACCGGACCGATTCAGTCCGACTCGCTCGTGAAGAGGTTCGACTGATTCAGTGAAAAGAGCCGACTCAAAAGAACAATTGATTCACGATTCGGGCATTGCTATTACAATATTCACGCAGTCAACAAACGCTGTATGTCACAAAAGTACTAAAACTCTTTAAAAGCACTGTTAACAAATAGCCTACATATCTTTTAGGGCTGTATCACTTTAAAGAAATGTCTCGATCACTGAAACAAATCTTGTTTGCATCGTCGCACAAAAGCTTCGTATTACCTGACTTGCTTTGTGAAACTGTTTCTTCAGTCCGGCCACTGACATTCTTATCCGCGTTCGTCCTCAAATATTTCACATGAACAAACGTATCGGGATGGCTCGGTCTGTGTACTATCTCTGCCCGTGAGTCCACATTGCTCTCCACCCTCTTCCGTCCGTCGCAATGTATACTGTTATTTTGCACCTTGGGACATTGCCCAGATTTGATTGGTGGGGCTGTGCCGAGATCCTGCAGCTGTGACGGTCCTAGAGGTCACTCATCGGTTACTGGTGTGTGTCAACTGCAAAATTTCACTGGAAGGTGATACAGAGGACAGGTTTTGAAGATGTAGGCCAGTGTTAGCCAAAATGAAAGTTTCCATAAATAACTAGCCTACAGGGAAGAGGTTTCACATCTTTTATTCCACTTAATTTTTTCAGGAAGTCAATTTCTGTATAGGCACATCTTGAACTATTGGGCATTAACTGGCATTTTGCAACATGTAATGTACAAAAACATTTTTGGTATAAAAAAAAAAAAAAAAAAAAATTTCTTATGCTCACCAAGGATGCATTTATTTGATAAATACTGTAAAATAGTAATATTGTAATAAAAAAAAATTATTACAAAATAAAAGAACCTGCTTTTTATTTTAATATATTTTGAGATGTAAATAATTACTGTGAAATTTTAAATTCAACATCAAATGTTGAAAACAGTTTTTGCTGCTTAATTTCTGTGGAAACTGTGATACACTAAAATTTAAAAGTTTATGGTAAGCAAAATAAAAAGAAAGAAATTAATACTTTATTATTCAAGGATGCATTAAATTGACCAAACAAATGCAGTACAACTGTTTTCAGCATTAATCAAATATGTGACTTGCCCCAACCTGACATTTAGGAAAATACCCTTGCATTCAGTTGTTTACCCAACAGCTACAGCAAAAATATGATGACACTGTAATTAGTGCAGATGCATTCATGATGCTGGAGTGTTGAATCAGTAAACACATGCTGCTGCTGCATTTATTGGGAAAACAAGATTTCAGTCTCTTTCAATAATTCCTAAAAAGCCGTGAGTGTTTGTCTGGGACTGTTGCTTTTGCTGCTCTTTATAACCTCCTCTTCATTCTAAATATAACCCATATCTACCTTTCTGTACCTATTTCGAATGTAAATATCCACTGTAAATTTGTGCACCCAGTGGAAAGTTGGTATTTAATCATAAACTCTCTTCATAATCTGTGTATTTCTTCAGACACTGGATGGCAGGGTCTTGATTGCATCTCACGGCCTCCTGTAAGGCGGTGT
Organism: Zacco platypus; assembly: GCA_038088235.1. Classification (NCBI taxonomy): domain Eukaryota; kingdom Metazoa; phylum Chordata; class Actinopteri; order Cypriniformes; family Xenocyprididae; genus Zacco; species Zacco platypus. Next base: position 10,798,507 of record CM076063.1, on the reverse strand, counting down.
TACCCCACCTGTGAACATCAGCACAGCATAGATTAGTCCTGTTGGCATGGTGCAACATGTCACAGTAGTCATATTATACATGTTTTTGACAAAGTTACCTGTCCTTGAGTGTGTAGTTTGCACCTGCGTTCTCCACCAGGAACTTGATGACATCCAGACGGCCCTCAGAGGCTGCGACGTGCAGCGCTGACCGTCCATCATAATCCACAGCGTTCACATCTGCTCCTGACAGAAGGTACCTATGAGAGAGGAATGAACTCATGTGTTCAATGTGGTTCACCACAAACAAACTTAATTCAAATTTAGAGTTTTTGCTATGGTGACAAAAATCTAAATCAATAATGTTTTAAATTGAAGGTTATTTATTAAATTAAAGGTTTTATATATATATATATATATATATATATATATATATATATATATATATATATATATATATATATATATATATATATATAAAACCTTTATTTTAATAAATTAATTAAAAAAAATACATATATATATATATAGGATTGTGTTGAGGAAATATTGCATTACTCCCAAGTAACTAATTGCATTGGTTACTTTTATGGAAAGTAATGTGTTACATTACTTTTGCATTGCTTTTTCTCATCTGGGCTGTTTGTTTGTTTTTATAACAAAAAAAAAAGTTCTGTTTTTTGGCAAATGTAAAAGTCCTTCCACACCAAAAATGAAATGAATAAGCCTCAGGCTGAAGGAAATGTAAATTCACGCCTGTACAGTAGAGGGCGCAACTCAAACAAACAAGTCAGCTGTAATGAAACAGGATGCATGAGAAGAAGTAAATGAGTAAATGTATGCTCACATTTAGTCTACAACTAGTCTAGAATAACCATCATGTTCACACAGCGCACAACACATACTTACTCTCGATTTCTCTCAACATGGGGACAGGAGAGGGGTCAGTCAATAATTTGGAAAACAAAGTTACTTTTTTGAAATAGTAACTCAAATATGTTGTTGTAAATTTAATAGTTAAATGCGTTAATTTACCAGTTACTTAAAAAAGTAATCTGATTACTTATAATACCGTAATTACCATAATATCTAAATACAGTTTAAGTATAATTTTATAGTATAATATTTCACTTATACATATAGTCCTATATTAATTAAATGTATAATATTGATGTTTATATTATCTTAATATACTTCGTTAATAATATATTGTTTAAAATGTGTATCCACATATAATGTCTGATGTTTACATGGTATAATGGACATATATTGGTGATCCTACCTGCGCAGAGACACCATGTCCCCTCTGTAAGCAGCTAAGAGTACATTCATGATATGGTATCCCTGTATTTCAAGAAAGCAATATATTTATTTACCTCCATATCCCCCAACAATATCAAGAATTTACATACATTATTTAAATAAATAAATAACATTCAGAAAAAATAAAAGAAGTAAGCAGACCTCTGACTCCACCTTCCACTGTCTGTAACACAACACCTGTCTGAAAGGAGTCCTGATGTCAAAACTGTGCAGCTGGAAGGTTGAAACCAGCTCCTTTGACAAAACAGACAATAAATAGTCACCATTTTCCTAAGACCAGCCCCCTTTTTTTAATAGACCAATAGATCAATAGACTTTTGGGCTAGTCAGAGGCTGTGGTGTTAGGGGGAGAGGCATTATTATATAAAAAAGAGTGTGTGATTGGGCAGAAATTTATAGTGCAGGATGAGTCATCAAAAAATTTGGTCTGAGAAAAACAATTTTAAATGCATATATCAGCTAAAAGTTAATTTCATTAGAATTATGAAAAACATAAAAGCTAAGAAATATACTGAAAGCCAGAATATTTTGTTTTCAATGGGTCTAACTTTATATTGATCCAGTAGTAGTAGTAGTTATATAGCTTTTTAATGGCATGTCAACATCTTTATTGCTAAAATGCAGTTACAAAAATACAAGAGATGCATAAATACAATAAAAATATTGATCCAGTACCTTACCTCACAGAAATGGACACCCCTCCAGGAATTTCCATTGCAGTCCAGCCCAGGTGACCAGCACACGAGTCCCAGAACTCCAGGAACCACGATCAGCACGACACCAGACTGACTGGACTTGGCAGGCACAGACGTCTGTATTGCAGAATGATATTGAATAAAAATATATTATCCAACCTAAATTTAGCTTTAAATCCTCAGCAGGTCCACTGTGAAAAATGCACATTTAAAATCGGCACATATGCCTTAAGCAAACAAATGTGGACTGTCTCCATTAGAGGGCAGTAGGGGAATACATTCATAATTCTTACAGACATGAATTCATAGACACCTCCTCCACTGTTTGATAGTTACCATTATTGTTAATTAACGTGGCTGTTTTAATTAGTTACATGAAAGTGTAATCAAATTTAATTACTTAAACTATCCCCTTAGAATTGTGGGAGTTAATTTAAACCGAAGATAGGTGGAAATGAAACAGAACTGGTGCTAAACCTACAATATATCACACAAATTATGACTCATTATTTAGTCACAATCTCACCCTGAAATGAAATGTTCTGGAATAATCATTCATTCCAGCCACCTGCATCATGGAAAGGCTACTGCGGACGGCGTGTGGGGACATCACTTGGTCACCTGACAGGGGGCACAATCCTCCGTTAGCCAGGGTAGCGGCCAACGCCGCGCCGGACTCGCAGGTGACCTCTGTCGATAAACACTAAGATATATGCAAAATTAAAATTGAATCATGTTGGCTTCCTTTTCAAGAATATAATATGTCAAGCTGAATACCTGCAAGAGTAAATCCAGTGTAGAATTGATCCCCACACCTTCCGGAAAGCACTGGAATGGTTTAGTTATTAAAAACAAAGAGTTTAATAAACGCTTTGTGATGTAGAAACAAAATTGATCTTACTAGGAATTATCCTGGACTTACTTTCTTCTCTTGTAAGTAAAATGAAAGTGCGTGGAGACGGATGATGTCTTTTCGCAAGTTTTGATAACTGCAATGGAAATGCCGACAGTTGAAATTAACACCAACAAATAAACAGAGTAGCACAGAAAAAAATCAATTCCTCATAAAAATACCTGGTGCAGTTTAGGTTTGCATGCTCTTTGTTGCACAGTCTTCTGATGATATTCAAAACCTGTGTGAGAATGGTTTGCTTCAAGATTGCTTTATGCTTTTTTTTTTTTAAATCAAATGTAGCTTGTTTATGTAAAAGTTAAGCTTACAGACTCGTACTTTTCTTCTTCCTCAGTGACTGGTCTGGTTGCCAGCTGTTTTAGGACAAAAACAGTCAATAAAAGTGCATTTTTGTTCATTTATGAACAAGCAACGTTGTTACCTGTAATAAAGAAGTGCAGATAATGGCTCCTGTCTCAACCAGCGGACTATGAGGCACACCTGCAAACAAGTTTTCTGTAGTGAAGAAGCCTAAAAATCTACATCAAACTGTTCTTGAAACCAGAACTGGACATAAGGGAATTGAATATTTGGAATGAACTGAGTGAACTTACCTTGCTTGGTCAGGGTAAATGGAGACTCGTATTTGGAATATTCCTCCATCCCTACAAATCTGTGCACGTAGTCGGATCCTTGCTGGTCCACCGCGAGGCCGTATATTAGAGGCCAGGATATCTCTCCCAGAATGCAAGGTTCAGCCCAGTCTCCTAAGGAAAGTCTAGTCCAACAAAGAATAGTATTTAAACTTCAACTGGCAAACTATCTGTAAATAACATTAAATTTGAGTATTAAAGAAAGAAGCATAGTTGTAATTGTACACATTTTTTTTATATAATACATATATAAAAAATTCATACTGCATAAGACACTTCTTTCGAAATATATATATATATATATATATATATATATATATTATTTCAAAAGAAGTCTCTTATGCTCACAGAGGATGCATTTTTAATCAAAAATACAGTAAAAACAGAAATTCTGAAAAAATTACACTTTACAACTGTTTTCTATTTTTTTTAATTTTAAGATTGTGAAATATTGTTGCATGCTGAGTTTGTTTGAGCTTATTGCATTATTCAGCATCATTAATCCAGTCTTCAGTGTCACATGATCCTTCTGAAATCATTCTGATATGCTGATTTGCTGCTCAAGAAACACACACACACATACATATATATATATATATATATATATATATATAGATTAATTAATTGAATTCTGTGTGATACCTCTGCCCATCCACAGTACAAACTGAAATGCCCCATTTTGTGCTGCTCTCTCTTACGTCTTCTTTCTCCTGTTCACAAATACACAGGAAATGAGTCACATTGTGATATTTTTCATAAAACAATCAATTAGAAAATAACCTGTGCTACTTTAAGGCTTCTTTGCGCATCTCTTTCACCAGAATGTTATATTAAAAGAACAACAACAGCGGAAACGAATTTGACGCACCTTCACGGAGGACAGTTGTTTGCATTTAATAAACAGCTTTTGTGTTTCCTCTGTGAAGGTAGAGAAATCTGGAATGACAAATCTTCCCTGCAATGCCTTCAGGATGAAAGACACAAAGCCTGTCACGCACCTGCAAGATGTTCAGAAATGAAGCATATTAGCAGCACAAAAGATTAGGGGTGTTTAGAATGTTATTTGACACGATTTGACTGTTGGTATCAAGATTCTGTCTGGCCTGTGAAAAGTGCTCCTGTCAACAGATCCATCCTCTTCCTGTAGCTTCCGCATCAGGCTGTAGCAGTCTTTAATCCGCGGGTCTGTTCGGATGATTCCTGAGCTCCACAGGGCCTGCCAAATTACAGACAGATATGACATCCTGCACTGTTGAATATTAGCCAATATTAATGATGCTTCTCAAGTACCTCAAAAAACTGACTGCAGTTGACTCTTCCCCCAGAGGCGAAACTATCAAAGAGCACATCCGCAGCCCTTTTGGAAAACAATGTGTTGTGTATTCAATATAAATATGGCTAGTAGCTTGTGAAACATGTTAAGTGAATGCTGCCTTACGCATTTGAGACTCACACTTTTTTCTTAAAATGACCAAGGTGGGTCTCTGGTCGGCCCAAGTGTTGCCATGCATGGTTGGCTTGAAGTTTGTCCTGCTCTGGTACTGTCCTTTTTGTGCCTCCGTTGCTTATAAAAGATGGCCCGCCTAGGGAAAAGAATGGGAATTGTATTAGAGTGGAAAAATTTATCATTAAGGGAAAAGACAGTGCTTGCCAGGCTATACTATATATATATATATATATATATTTATTTATTTTTTATTTTTTCAAAAGTGTGGAGTGGTTTTCGAAAGAAGTCTATTGTGCTCACCATGGCTGCATTTATTTGATCAAAAATACATATATATTGTGAAATATTACAATTTTAAATAAATATTTTCTGTTTGAATATAATTTAAAATGTAATTTATTTCTGTGATGTCAACGCTGGATTTTCAGCATCATTACTCTTCAGTGTCACATGATCCTTCAGAAATCATCCTGAGATGATGATTTGCTGCTCAAGAAACATTTATTATTATTTTATTATTATATTATTTATTCAATTGTTTTCTGGATTATTTGATGAATAGAAAGTTCAAAAGAACCACATTTATTTGAAATAGAAATATTTAGAAATATTTTTTTTCACATTGTAAACATCTTTACTGTTCCTTGCTGTGTTAATTGTATAAATAAGTATTAATCTCTTAAAAAAATGTTTTACTGAATCCAAACTTCTGAATGGTAGAGTAGGCATAAAATATTATGTAAAGAACATACAAAATTATGGCTCGAAATTATATATTATTACATATAATATTTTATATATGTAAATAAAAGTTTTATTTTATTTATTAATTTATTTAACATCTATTTAAAGCTGCAGCCCGTAAGTTTTGCCTCTTTATCGCCATCTCTGTTTTAAACCTGCAATTGCAGTTATTTGCAGAATTATCATCTTTACATGGGTTGTGCATCGGCACGGCTCCTCAGCGCGGATGAATCTAATATTTGCTGTCAGTCACCACATCGGTGTGGATACTGTACTTCGGAATCACAGATTCTATATCTTGGAAGTATGACCAAAATAAGAATTTTCACCAGAAAATGTCATCTGAAGAAGTAAATAACAAATCTGCCGTTTTTGTTCTGACCAACTGAGGAAAAAAGCATTACACTAAATCGCGCTGTCAAAGGTGATTAAATCTAATGATCACTTATCTTGGATTATGTGAAACCATGCAAATTATTATTAGCCTACTGTTGTACTTTGTTCACAAAATTGTTAACAGCATTATGTGACTTAGTGTGCATTAGCATTACCTGATTTCAATTTCTGTAGCCATTTTTGCTTTTGACTACGGGCGAATCCATTGGACCTTTATGGATTACAATCCGCCATCAAAATGGTAAATTTCATTATTGCAGCTGCTGTGTGAAAAGTCTATATATGAACCGTCACCGGCAGCATCCTCACATGCCATATAGCCTACTAGCTGGGACTCCTTCTTTATATAAACAGACGTGACGTGATAACGCTAATTAGCGGGTAGTCGTGGCCTAATGGTGAGGGAGTTGGGCTTGTAACGTGAAGGTTGCCGGTTCGATTCCCACGCCGGCAGGAATTGAAGGTGGGGATTGTGAATAAACAACACTCTCTCCACCTTCGATACCACGACTAAAGTGCCCTTGAGCAAGACACCTAACCCCTAATTGCTCCCCGGGCGCTGTCGCAATAGCTGCCCACTGCTCCGGGTGTGTGTTCACTGTGTGTGTGTGTTCACTACTCACTGCTGTGTGTGTGCACTTGGGATGGGTTAAATGCAGAGCACTAATTTCGAGTATGGGTCACCATACTTGACAATACGTCACGACTTTCACTTTAAGACGAATGAGTGCATGCTTGAATTTCCTGCGGAAACCCACCAGTTTATTTAGAAAACAATATTACAAGCGTAGCGTTGTGAATCAGGCTAAGGTAAGGAGATAGTTTTGAACACTGTCTGGTTATGTACTTGCTCTTAATTTTTTTCAGCTTTAACCAATTACGCTTTAGTAATATAATGTCATGTCAGCCTACTGTGCCGTGTCAAGGCAGCAATTAAATGATTAAATATAGGTAAGGCAGACGAGATCAATTAAAATAAAAGAATACCAATCAGAATGCCACATATTCTTTTAATGTCAATTAAAGGTCAATGAGAGATTTTCAAACTTTAACCCTCCATTGTTTTCTTTTAAAAAATAACTTTAAAAAAATATGCTGAAGTTATGTACAAAACAAAGTTTGAATGGAATCAAGCAGTGCAGGGCCAATTAATTGCAGTGCTTAATGTTAGAGGTGTAGAACAAACACTAACTAGAACTGCTGCTTCATGAGAGCTGTAATAATTACAACAAAAGAAAGCAAGTGTACAAAGGTACATAAAAGTAAAAGGGAATTAACAGGAGGCAGAAATGTGTGCCACTGGAGATAAGAGCACATATTGTTTTATTTTGATCTTTCACCTGAAGAGCCTGGAGAGACGTAATTGACTGGCCTCTGGGATGGAAAGGTATTTCTTGGCACGTGTTGAGGAATGTTCCCTGTGGATTTTGTTTCCTAGTAACATAAAAAAACATGCAGTGAGAGCTTGGCTGAAAAAAATTATCTATATATAGACTATTATATATAGCATCAAGCAAACAAGAGAACTAGCTTTTATTTGGGGCTAGTCGTAATGATGAATTAGCTTATCTAAGAGTTTTACACCTTTTGAAGCCTGATGAAATACATGCCCCATAATGCTGGTGCCAGACATGTCTTTGAAGTCTAACTAATTGCAGGTGTTTAGGACTGTGGGGAAACATATTGAGACATATCGCTCTCTCATGTCAGCATGCTAGCTAACAAATGTTAGCCTCAAGCAGTAACAATGTCTACAGGCCTGGGATTTTATTACAGGTGAAGTACATGCTAACTTTTTGTTTTTGTACAGACATGCTACGCTAAGTGTCTTTAATGTTCAGCACACAGTAATTAATGGAATATTCAGGGTTAAGTTAAGCTCATTCAAACACATTTGTGGAATAATGTTAAATACCACATCCTTAATTATTAAAAAAGTAGAAATTCGGCTAACAGTATTACAGCCACACAATGTAAACAATACCCTTGTGAAAAAGACGTGTACTTGTAGTGTAGGTAATTTAACGTTCAGTTGTATTCTAAAAGTTGTAACTTCTTCCTGAGTCTCTCCATCAGTGTCTGACTCTGGTTTGAACATAGTAAGGCTGAACACGTTACTGACAATCATCATTTTGGCTGCGTGAGATTTTCCAGCTTTGTTGTTGTTGAGCAATCAAAGCACAAGCTGTTAAAGCTCCGCCCTCTTCTGGAAAGGGAGACTAGCTCATTTGCATTTAAAGAGACACACAAAAACAGCATGTTTTGCTCACACCCAAATGGGCAAATTTGACAAGCTATAATAAATGATTTGTGGGGTATTTTGAGCTGAAACTTCGCAGACACATTTGGACAACAGAGACTTATATTACATCTTGTAAAAGGGGCATTATAGGTCCCCTTAAAATGTTCTAAATTACAACTTCGTTATTACAAATGTGTAATTACAAATATATTGAAATACATGACATACACATTTCAATGGAAGTTACATTAATATTAGTTTACCTGTACTGTTGAATGTCAGTACATTCAACAGTTCCATTAAACCATATTTCAAATTAGTAATTATGAAATGACATATAAAGATGTACTTTGGTCCTATTTAAGTGGGCAGAAAGCACCTAATCCAGCTAATTTCAGCTAAAAGTCCAGCTAATTGTATTTAATATAAATTTACTTAATTAAAAAAAATTACATTAACCCCCCCCCCCCACCACTTTTTTTAAAGAAAAGAGAAAGAAAAAAGTAAAATTATTTTTTTCAACAATAATCAACATTAAGCCATTTGAGCTTAACTTTGAACCTGGAATCGAAACTTTTGCCAACGTCAGCTGAATGGTTCTCATTTTAGAAAGCAGTAAAACAGCACATCAGCACAGGTGTATTGAAATGTCCCTCACCTCAGTCTTTTTAATAATGCTGGTCATAGTTTTCGCCTCCAGGTTTGTTTTATAGTTTATGTGTGGGTGTGGTTATGAGAGCAATACAGGACTCAGCACGTACCTTAGCGGTAAACTTCACAGGGTCTGCGTTCCTGTTTGTGAGGGCATCTGTCATCTCTCCATTCTCTGAATGAGTGGGGGGTAAAAGTATAAGAACCCAGGATGAGAAAAATCCTCCTTTGCTGAATCTTGAGAGAGGTTTAAAGATTAAGATTAGTGCTTATTTGTGAGTGCAAGATTTAAAAAGGATTTTTGAAGTTGAAAACCACTAAGCATTGCCTCAGCAAAGAATGTATATGAGGCTATTTTAGAATCTAGGACACAAAGTTTTTTGCAAGTTTAAGATATTGTTTGTGTTGTGTTGTCCTCTCTGTCCAAAACCTCAGCAAATCCCACACAATAACTCTCTCTGAAAGCTAAAACATATGAAACCATGATGGTGTGGATAGGGGACGGATGTAATCAGTCTATTTTTACTTTCAATCTTCCATCCAAAAGAACAATAAATCTTAAAGGGATAGTTCACCCAAAAATGAAAATCATTTACCGTCACATTGTTCCAAACTTTTATGACTTTCTTTCTTGTGCAAGACACATGAAAAAGATATTTTGACAATTTGTATTTATCTGTATAATAAAAGTGAGTGGGATACAGTGTTGTTTCAGACCCCATTCACTTTCATTGTATAGACAAAAACAGTTAAAACATTGTTCAAAATATCTTTAAAATCTATTACATTTTTAGTTTTCTGGAGAAGAAAGACAGTCATACAGGTTTGGAAGGACATGACAGTAAAAGATTTTCTTTTTTTGCATGAACTATGCCTTTAACAAACACACTGTTAAACAACACTGTTTTCTTTAGTTAACTTTACTTAATGTCTTTACTTAATTGCACAAATCTAGTAATCTGTACTATTTACATATCTTCAGAACACCCAAGTTAAGACTAATTGATTGCTTTGAGTGCCATTTTGTAAAGCAAAAAAAGAGTTTTTGAGGCATTTTCACACAAGACTTTTCACACATTTCCTCCACCTCTGCAGTTATCTTTCTCTAGTTTTATTCACTCATTTCCCAAAGTCATCTTGAATGTTGAATTGTCAATACAACTGAAAAATTTAAAAGAACATCACATAAGCTGACCTCATAAATTGATGTTAATGTTCCTAAAACTCACCATTATGGTGATCAATGTTCAATGTCCTTTGATTGACCACTTGGAACTTCATATACAGTATATTATTGTAATTCTCTTCCTACTGTTGCAGCGAAGCAACAAGAAATCACAACTATTTGGTTTCAAAGGAAGGGAAGTAATATATAGGACCTAACTTCTAACTTAATGATTAACTGATCTATTTTTCATGTCAAATAATGGTCTTTTAAAATTTTATTGTTAACACTTATTATCATGAACACCTTGTGAAACTTTTAATTGACCCTTCACATGCAGTTTGATTGACAGGCGATATAACCAATCATAACCCTGAATCTGCCAATTTGACCGACAAAGCAGTCAGGGGAGTTAACGTTAGTAGATTAACGTTGGTGAAGTTGAACTTGAAAAATTGTGTGCATTCGCGTCTTTCCGCGCTTGAAACAACATTCCTTCTCATGTTCATTCGTGTTTATTTTATGCTATAAATTATGAACTAGTATGAAGAGATGATCAGTTCACGAGCCGCTTGAAGGAGCTACAGTGATCTGTCACGACACATTAAAGAGACACTATACAGTATTTAACTTCTTTAAAAAATTACGATATTTTAAATATGAAACTGTTTCATATCAAAAGTAACCTGCTCTGTCTTGTCTGTCGACGCGTTGTCAGTGTCCTCTTTGCTCTGAGATGTATTTTTCACTTTGTGAGAACATGATGTGTGGCATGAGAGCACATGACTTGTCGGCCATAGCAACAGTAACTAAAGGGGGCGGGTCTTTGTGAAGGGTCAATTGGGCTGATATGATCCGTCGTGAAATATCTTGCTTGAGTCACACACATACTACAATGTTTAACTTGCAAAACATAACAATGGTAACAAAAATGGTAGCTATACAAAGTCAAGAGTAAATTATCTAGTACTCAATAGTTCTATTTTAGTTACTAGAGCTCAAGTGAACTATACTAAATAAGCATTTGTCTGTACAACATACTATTCCTATTTCACTTTACTTTTTTTAGTTTATTTAATACAATTGGTCGTCTTAAACTAAATTGTTTTTTTTAAAGTAAGTCTAACTAATTTGATATTACTGTGTGCAAATGTATAGGACAGCAGTTTTAATAAATAATGTAAAAGATACTTGCAACAACAGCATTTTGCAATGCTTTGAGGTTTCTTACAGCCATCCTCAACTCAGGAAGTTGATTTTATGCCCAGCTCGGGTGGTACATGCCAGACGAAGTTATGCAGACGGTGCTTCCACCCCTTAGGGCGAAACTAGAAAGTAACTTAATTGTGTTTCTTTTAAAGGAAACCCACATAACATAAATATGGTTTACAAAACAATGTGAATGTGCTCCATAATAGTCTAAGGAATTTAACTCCTTGCCACAAGCCTTTGGTTCATGATTTTCTGTAAAGAAACAATATGTATTGTAAATATGCTATAGAAATTGATATAAAAACTCAGCTTTGTAAAATGGCGGTATTAATTGTTTGTGTGATTTAAGTATAGAACAAGTTTAGTTTCAGTGCACACATAATAATAAATTCATTCATAATAATAATTCATCAGCTTTCCGAGGCCAACTGAGTGATGATTAAAAGAAAATTTAAAAAGCTGCTGCTGCAATCTTCATTTATTCATTTCTATATATATATATATATATATATATATATATATATATATATGGCAGCAGTTTTATATATATCTGCCACATCACTTTTCCCCAGAACACACCCACTGCCTTTGCACATTTTTATGGTCCAGATGTTGACCACAATCCTGGTTAAATGAGAATGTCTACTGAACTGTCCCATTCATTTGGTCTAGTTTGAGCAGCTCTCTCACTGATGTGAGATCAATGTCGCAGAGTGTTAATGCTCGGGATTTGCTCTCACAAATTGCATCTAAATGATTCACTTTTGCAGTGTTTTATTTTTGTACCTCTTGTGTCGTCCTCCTTATTTGGCTCCAGTAGTTTGTTGCCGTCCAGGCCTCCATAGCGCTTTCTCCATTTTCGTCTGAGAGATGGTGTTCTCTGAAAACTAGAAAAAACTTTTTGTACTATGTGCTCATATGGGTTTCTATAGAACGCATATGTTTCATTTCGAGTAAGTTTGAAGTTCAAGTGTTTTTTGACAGCTTGCCTTTGGGCGTAATAAACTTCAGTAAACTACATTAATATATAATTCCCACACAGGATTTTGTGAGAATACACTGAAAAGAGACCTTGGGATCAAAAAAAGTGTGTCTGTGTAAAGACAAGTCTAGTCATGAGGAGCAGCTCAGCTGTGAGAAACATCTGACACAGTTATCAATTGTCAGCTCAACTCAAAGCTGTGCCCGAGTGCTTGATGAGAGAATATATTGTGAATTTTATTTTACTTGAATTAGTTAAAGCACTCAGGGCTAAACTGAATGGAAAAGACTGAGTCAAGGCTCAAACTTTCCGCATTTAATACAGAATTTCCATATGTTAGAAACAGTTTAAACAGTTCTTACCACAGATAGGGATTTTCCTCTGCTTCTTGGCTTAAGCTGTTCTCCATTATGAAACTTTCCTCTATGCTCTGGTAAAGGCAATCAAGAGCTTTAAGAATTCCAAATGGTGTGTTTGTCTTGCACCTGGAGACAAAGATGAGTCTCTTTGGCAGCTGTGCAAACAGTGAGACCAAGTGTTTGAGCCAGGCTTTTAGCTGGATGAAAATAGGAGGAACTGCATCTTGGAGGAGGGATCTCTATTCTGGAAATGAATACTTTGTAATAGGAGAACAAAACAGACAAGAAAAACAAATACTACCACTAGACAACAATGGTATTATTATTATTATTATTAATAATAATAATAATAATAATAATAACACTATCACTACTAATTGTTCTTTATTTAATATTTTTTATTATAGTTATTATTATTACAGTTACAAATACTAAAATAACTACTACTAATAGCAGTAATTTATTAAATACTTTAATATTAATTATTATAATAAATATAATCATTATGTAAATATAATCATTTCATTTGGTTATTATTATTATTTTTATTATTAATCAAACGAAATAAATAATAATAATTTTAATAAATTATTAAAATGAGGATTATTATTATTATTAATTGTAATTATTTATGTAATTATATTTGTATAACATTAATATATGTAGTATATAATGAATCAGATAGATAGATAGATAGATAGATAGATAGATAGATAGAATGAATGAATGAATGAATGAATGAATGAATGAATGTTATATGTCATTTATGCCAGCAGATGCAATATCAGCTCAAACAAACAAAAAAATGGACAATGATAAATTATTTGAAGCCTTGTTCAAACGCGGTCTCTGTTCTGCGCATTCAGCGCGCATATTTGACGCTCTAAACGTATTTGCTTGCGTTGTCATCCGCGCGACCTGTGTAAACAAGAAACTCATGCTGGTCACTCAAGATACTTCAATAATGCGTATGTCTTTTAGCCCATGCATTCCCAAGTACTCAATTTTGTTCGAATATCTTTTTTCCCACTCGTACACCCCTCAGCATCGCGCAGTCGGACGCTTTTGACGCGGAAACTCGCATTTTACAGCTCCGTTTCCAATAGTGTTAACTCGCAATACAACACGATGCCTAAAAAGGACAAGACGGTAGGGCTCATTACATATTACAACAGATTCTTCATGAATATTAATGTATTTTGTATGCATTTGAATTATACTCGGTTTAATAATAGTAGCAGTTAGCCTAAACGTGATTACAAATGGATGTTACCCTAAATGTGTGTCAGGTTTTGACTTTGATTTAGTCTTTATGTAGTACCGTGATGTTCTGACTGTCGTTTAAACTGTTTTCGCTTTTAGAGCAAAAGCAACCCAAAACCACCGGAAACACCTCCTGGTCCTGTAACTAAAGTTAAAGATGGGACAATTGCAATAGCAATACATGCTAAACCCGGGGCCAAACAAAACGCAATCACCGGTTGAGTATCAGAAATGTGTGAATAAAGCAATAGCGCTTATCTATGAGGCTCCATCACTCAACACCGTTGTTTTTTTGACAGATGTGTCCGAGGAGGCGGTGGGAGTCGCCATCGCCGCTCCTCCGACAGACGGAGAGGCCAACGCCGAGCTGCTGCGATATTTATCCAAAGTCCTGGAGCTGAAGAAGAGTGAAGTGTCATTAGAGAAGGTCGACTATAGTGTATTTACATGTTTCTGCCCAATATACAGAATGATACTTTATACAGAATGAATTATTAATATGGTTTCAATTGCATCGTAGGGCTCCAAATCCAGAGAAAAAGTTATCAAGGTGACTGCAGCTGTCAGCCAAGAAGACATCCTGAAGAAACTGAGGATGGAGGCTAGTGGCTGACACTGAAGTGGATTGTTTGCTTTAAAGGGATAGTTCACCCAAAAAGGAGGATTCTGTCATTTACTCACCCTCAAGTTGTTCCAAACCTGCATTGATTTCTTTCTTCCGATGTATTTTGAAGAATATCAACAGTTTATGGACCCCATTGACTTGCATAGTATTGGAAAAAGACACTATGGAAGTCAATGGGTTTGGTTACCGATATTCTTCAAAATAGCTTCTTTTGTGTTCAGCAGAAGAAATAAATCAATACAGTTTTGGAACAAGTTGAAGAATTTGAGTAAATTGAGTCAAAAGTTTCATTTTTGGGCAAACTATCCCTTTAAACCACATGTTCCAGGATATCCTCAAGTCAAGAAGATAAAAGTCCCATTTTTTTACACCTCAAAGTTTGCATTTTAAAACCGTGCAATATTACATTTAGATTTTTGTTGAATAAAATGAAATGTTATTTTTGTGCATTTGCCATTTTTAATTATTTTTTTGTGTAATGGAATGTAATTGGATGCTGAGAAAGTTTAAAGCAGTGCAAACATGATCTTATTTGTATTATAGCATTTACATTACAAAAAGTCAAAAAGTCCAGTTGAAATCTGACTTGGAAGCATTTTATTTTTAACAACATATTTTGTTTCACAAATTATATTTTCCAGTTAATATTTAAAAGAGGTATAGCCCATGAGAAATTCTTGGTTTGGCACACTGCAGTGGATTTTTTAAAGTTCAGGACAATTATCCTGCTCCTACCTTTTTTTAAAGAGCACATCTGAGGCACTCCACCAGTGACGAATGTGTTCATTAAGGAGAACCTAATGAGCATAGTTATCAGACTTTCAGTAAGAGCCCATTGATGAATATTAAAGAATCTTAGAGTCTCCATCTCTGCATTTTCTTATTCAGTTTAAATCATAGGTGGTATCATTTGTGTTCCTAGTCATTTTCAACCACTTAAATGACTGTTTATATCATGCAAAAGCATCTCACACAGATATATTAGTGCAAATTAAACTCTTTCTGCGTCTCATATCACATATCTGTATGTGAGCCATAAAGGAAAAGAAACATTTTTGATATAATTGTAAAATTAGAAATAAGACTAATATTTGGTTTTGATTACTCACTGAAGTTCTTTACAAAGTGAAGATGCAGATACTATTTTTCTTTTACTAAGTGACATTTGAGGCATCCCTCTATTAAGGGAGGGGAAGAGGAGCCAGGAGGACTGAAACATGTTTACATTTAATCACACAGCTGTAGCTCTGCATCCTAATACATTCATTATTCTTGCAATATAACCTCCGTAAATGGAAATCTCTGGTTATTTGCCTGTTCCCAGAGCTCGTTCTGTAATAAACCGATATTGCATAGGCCTTATGAAATGAAAACAAATTAATTTTCATCTAAAATGTATTATGACTTGTCCAATTAAAAACTTGTCAGAAATATCCCATTTTACAATGCCTTGTACTTGTTATACAATAAAATAATGCATAGAAGTAGGTCTTATTTTAAAATGTTTTTGGGCCTTTTGTTTTGTGAATTATCAGAAAGGCTTACTGAGACCTGAATGAGTCAATTCTGCTGTAGTTTATCAGCTATAATCAGTGATAGGTAAGTTAAAAAAGTAAATAATTACATCTTGTACAGTGTAGTGGGATTACTGTACTAATTACTCTCTAAATCCCATATCAACCTCGACCAGTTGAACAATACATGGATAGACACGAAATGTAAGACTTGAGTATAAGTATTAATTTTTCTTGAACTGACCAGTATTTATAAGGTTACATTAAAAACACAAATTTTATCATTAGACATTGATTTTTTCATTTGTTAAATCCATGTCTATAAAGTATTCAATGTAACATCAAAAGTAACTAATTAAATTACAGAAAGATTAAGAGTAATCCCATACTTTACTTTTTCAAGGGAAAAGTACTTTAAATGTAGTGTAAAGGACATTTATTACTTAGTAATGCATCACACCCAAAACTAGCAATAATGCACCACTTTTAGCTGTTACAGTAATATGATGGTAAGATTTATATTTTATATGCTAAATGTTTTAGTGATGCACCCTTAAAAGGGATAGTTTATCCAAAAATGAAAGTCCTGTCAGTATTCACCCTCGTGTCATTCAAACCTGTAGGACCTTTGTTCATCTTAGGGACACAAATTAAGAAAGTTTTGATAAAATCTTAGAGCTCTCTCACAAGCTAATTAATTACCACTCTCAAGGCCCAGAAAGGTTGTAAAGACATCGTTAAAATAATCCATGTGACTACAGTGGTTCAACCTTAATGTTATGAAGCAACAAGAATACTTTTTGTGCGCAAAAAAATGACTTTATTCAACAATTGCTTCCCTGTAATTCTCCTACGCTGTTTATGTTGTATAGACAGTGCAGCGCTTCTACGTGAGAATGTCATCTCAATATTGGCTCACCTGTCTATACAACATAAACAGTGTAAGAGAATGACAGGGAAGAGAAGAAATTTTTGAAAAAAGTAATTTTTTTGTTGTTAATTTTGCACACAAAAAGTATTCTCATCACTTCATAAACTTAAGATTGAACCACTGTAGTCACATGGATTATTTTAACACTGGCTTTACTATCTTTCTGGGCCTTGACAGTGATAATTGATTTCATCAAAAATATTTTCATTTGTGTTCTAAAAATGAATGAAGATCTTACAGATTTGGACTGTGAGTAATTAATGACAGAATTTTCTTTTTTGAGTAAACTACCGCTTTAAAATCAATAATTTTAAATCTATAAAACATTAAAAATATAATTATATATATATATATATATATATATAGACTTTACATTTCACCTTTTTTAATTTTGCCAAGCTGATATTTAAAAATGCAAATAGATACATATTCTCTACTGATCTCAGACTTTTGGGCCCCACTATATATTTATATTAAAGAGTTTTAAATAAAACACACATGTATCTTCAAAGCCAGCCTGTATTTCATTGCATTTTGATTTATCATTAATGGAGAACTCCACAGGTCATTCCGTTTTAGATCTTAGATTTACTCCGACAAGTGACTCAAGGATTCTTTCTTTCTTGCACAACTAGCCTTGATTAAACCAATTTATGCTGTCATTAGCACAGTCATGAAGACATATCTTGTTATTACGAGACTGTGCGAATGATTTATACCCCGTGGATGGTGAAATCCTTGCAGTAATTGAGGAGAAAAGTCTCTTTCGGAGCTAAATGAAGATGAGTGGGAGGACAAGACAGAGTGGCCCTTCCTCTACTGAAGTCATATTTCACAAAGCTGCTTTCTGAAAGCCACAGAGCCACACAGTATGTCATGATTTAAACACTGTTCTGTTAATGGGATGAGTATCTATTAAAGCCATTGTGTGACATGTGTTAATTGCAGGATTACTTCATTTAACTGCTGCCCTCAGCTATTAAATGTGGCTTTTCATGTAAATCTCTGAGTCACTGAAATGAAATGAATTTATATTACACATATGAGACTCCAAACATGGCCCTCTGCTGGAATTGCAGAAAATACATTAAAAAAATAAAGACCTTAGCAAAACAACATAAAACTTTTGCTTACAGCTACACTGGCATAAATTTATATTAATAGGATTTACATATAAATCAAAGTCTCTGTGTTTGCCGTGAATATTAGTTTAATCTTTCGTTGCAGATAAAAACTGGTGATTTATTATTTATACTAAACCAGAGCCATCTCTTCTGCTAGCAACATGTTGACAGTATAACTGAGGCAAATCATATTTCAGATCAGCCTAAAGCAATGAAACCCCTCAAGCCCTCCAGACTAACTCATTGATGTATTCAACTGAGACCATTGTACATCTATAAGATGATATATATTGCATGATATATTTTAAATTACCCAAGAGGACCCACACCACACAGATGTGTACAGTGACAACACCACTCCTCTTCTCAGGCTACATCCTACTTTTATTGTTTATGATGACGTTACTCCAATACGATCTGAATCCAAAAGGTCTCTGCAGTAAAAGCTATGATCTGCAAATCATTTTACTTGATGCGCTTCGAAGAAATGTTCACAGAATGAACATTTCATCATAATTCATCATAAAAGAGACAGAGGAAACCATGACAGAAATATTTAAAACTAAAGAAAACATGGAGTATGAGTCAGACCATATATATATATATATATATATATTTTTTTTTTCTTCCATTTTCCAATCCATTTATGGTTGGGGATTTGTTATTGAACAATTGCAAACTTAGAAACAAAATATGTCAACATGCTTAAAAGTCTAGAAATCAAGTATAAACAAATATGTGTCAAAATAAAAGACTTCGGATTGGCTACAGAAATTGAAATCTACAGGTAATGCTAATACACACTAAATACACAGTCACGCAATGCTGTTAACATTAACGATTTGAGAACAAACAACAACAATAATTTGTAACAATTAATAGTAATAATTTGCACGGTTTGACGTAATCCAAGCTAAGCGATCGTTTAATCACCATTGTTTTATTGTAATGCTTTTTTCCTCAGTCAGAACAAAAATTTGTTACTTACCTGTTCAGATGGCATTTTCCAGTGGAAATTCTTATTTTATTCATATACTTCCAAGTACAGTATCCACACCGATGTGGTGACTGACGTCAAACATTAGATTCGTCCGCGCTGAGGAGCCGTGCCGATGCACAACCCACGTCAAGATATTTCTGCAAATAACTGCAATTGCAGGTTTCAAACAGAGATGGCGACAAAGAGGCAAAACTTACGGACTGCGGCTTTAATGATTGGTGTAATTCAAGTAAATGAGGCGTAAATACACAAAGGAAATGCTTAAATGGTTTGAAGTTGGTTTGTGTTTAGGTTTAATGCACTACAAAACAATTGAACATAAAACTTTCGGGGATTCCTTGTTTTTCTAAGAACAAAGTAAATTTCAACCCCCAATCAAGCAGCTTTCTATGCATCGTTGCTATTGTTGTTCTGTATTACAGCAGATTTCCTTCCCTACCATCAGCATTTTAATTGAGTATTGTTTTGTTTTTTTCACACACCCACGTGGAATATACTTTACCAAGCATATGGCCCATGTGAACGTGTACATCCAGAGCACATGATGATGTTCACTGATGATATGGGAGTAGAGGATGAATCAGGAGGAGATAATGAGGCCTGGTCTCTCCCACACAGGAAAAGAGAGACCTCTATAGGGATTCATCTTCAAAGAATGGGTATGT
The DNA here is from genome assembly GCA_038088235.1 of Zacco platypus. Lineage (NCBI taxonomy): Eukaryota > Metazoa > Chordata > Actinopteri > Cypriniformes > Xenocyprididae > Zacco > Zacco platypus. The sequence continues at coordinate 10,778,645 of CM076063.1, read as the reverse complement.
GCTCTCGTTTTCACACACGAACTCAAATCCTTGCATAGTTGCTTGGGACCTCGTAATTAAACACTTTCTTGCCTGGATACACACACATACACATTAAGCTAAAATGTAAATAACGAACAGATTTTGAACACCCATTCCCCTTCACAAGTCAAAGGCTATAGTTTTAAATAAAGAGAATTTGCGGCAGTTTAATACTTACAATATCTGCAGCATTTTGGCAGCATCGCAGAGCTGATGATGTCACATGGCACACATGACCATTCCAGAAAGCTGAGAGATCATTAAAAAGTGGGCTTTGAAGAGTTTCTCTATGATCTCCTAAGCGTTATTTCTCGTTATTCGCCTCTTTAATCATGACAATCCTCCAAACACAAATTCCTGCCAAAGTAAATGAACATCGTTTATTAATACCTGACAAAGCAGCTTATGAGAAAAACTTCACCAGGGCTGCTCAAGTGATGCTCGCAACATTCTACTGACATGAAAAGTAAAGCAAAACAAGATGACAGGTTAACTCCCAAGGCACCAATAAAATCGAATTTGCTACCGGCTGCTTGAATTGAGGCTGATTTGTCTGTCAGAATGAAGAATTGGGCAGATGTAGGGAACAGCTGTAAGTGACATGGCCTTTAAATTCAGGGGCCTGTAAGCACCAAAGGCTGTTCTGCCTTCCTGTCTCCTCAGGCCTGAGTCATGAGAAACAGCTCTGCGGTGGCCAGTAAATACACACAACTGCTGCTAGCCGGCTAGGGAATTCAGAAACCTTATGAGTGTTGTCTTGCGTTATTTGTCTTGTCTGTTAACATCTGCAATCTACCAATGCAATTGACATTTGTGGTAGTGAGTTTTAAAATACAAAATTTGAGTAACTACAGTTACATTTTAAATGGGTGGTAATCAAATTACAGTTACATCTGAAAAGTATTTACTTCAAAGTGATTACTTTGAATTTTAATGTCATTTAAACATTAATGTAAACTGTGACGGGCAATTAATGTAAACAGCAATTGATTATTCTCCGACTCCGACAGTCTGAAAAAGCTGAGCTACATTTCTGTTCAGAAGTTTCATACCCTTGCAGAATATGCAACTTTTTAATAATTTTAACAAATTAAGACGGATCTATTTCACATAACAGAGTTTTACATAAATTTAATGACTGAATTCATAAAAGTTGTCCCATTCATAAATGTACATACCCTTGAATCTTTACTGTCCTGTCATGACTGGATGACTGTTTTCACGTTTTGTGATAGTTGTTTGTGAGTCCCTTTGTAATTGAAAAAAAGGTAATTATGACTTTTTATCTCACAATTCGATTTTTTTCCTCACAGTTGCGAGTTTGCATCTCACTATTCTGTAATTTTTTCTCAGAATTGAGAGACGTAAAGTCACAATTGCAAGTTATAATCAGAATTGGAAGATATAAACTCAGTTAAAGTCAGAATTGTGTGGTAAAACTTGCAATATTGACCTTTTTTTCTTGCAATTGCGAATTTATAGCTACTGACTTTTCTCAGTATTGCGATTTTATATCTCATAATTCTGACTTTTCATGATATAGTGAGAATTTTGACTTTATAACTCGCAGTTGTAACTTTATATCATGCAAGTCAGAATTATGAGATCAAAACTCGCAATTACATTTTTTGTGTGTGTTATGTACTTATTGGTATTACAAAATTTTCTAGTATTTAGATTAAGTTACAAAACTTGGGTAATTACTTTTTAAAGCATGTATTTTGTAATCTATAGTGAAATACAGTTTAAAAGTAACCTACCCAGCCCTGTGTGTGTGTATATATATATGCAAATTATTTTTATTTTTTATAATTGAATATTTTTCTGTAAATTAATTTAAATACATGTATTTTGATTCCTGACTTTTCTGCAAGTTACACCTACTCTAAACACTGTAAACCCGAATAAGTTGGCAAAACTAATCTTTTTATTAAAAAATGTTTTATTAATTAAGTTACACAATTTTTTTAAGTTAAGAAATTCACAGTTTAAGTAAGCAGAACTGGCAGAATATGGATCATTTATGAAATACTTGGTTTCAAACTAAGCCCATGCTCCACTCGTCATTATGATGGTAACCCAAAAAAACCCCCACATAACAGAAAGCCTTGGGATAATTGGGAAATGGGAATAGCAAAGCATTAAATGCTACTAAATCCACCAATTGTTTCAATGTAAGCAAACCAATTGGATCAATTTTCTGTTAGTTAAGAATGAGTTGTCTGACTTCAATGAGCACCAAGATGCTGGATTGATGTCAAAAATTAACATTGTTTCGATGCCACAAGAAACATCAATTCTACTATGATTCAGTTTGCTATCTAGGTCAGTATATATTAACATATTGTTATTGAATTGTTGAACAAAAGCCATATCCCATTCACAATTTTGCCTTTGGTCTGAAATGAGCCAATGTCTTTTACCCTGAAAGTCAATGTTTTCTTTCACCTACTGTTAGAAAGCCACATCCTAAGCATTTTGAGACAGGAAGCTGAAAGTGCAAGTTTGGAAAAGACCCATCTGAGGTGGGTGACCTCTGAGAGGTTAATTTGATTCTTTCAAGCAGGATTTAATTAGATGTTTAATGCTATCAGGGTGTGCGCCACCTGATAAGTACCTTGTCTTGCTCTTTTCTGAGGCCAGTTGTTTTATGGTGTTGCCTTCTGATCAATGGGCAAATCAATTGGCTTATATATTTATTTATTTTATTTTTATCCACAGGGCTTCATTTTGACTGTCACTTTGATAAACGAAACAGTGGAAGTGAAATGCCTGAAGTCTGTGTTTAAAACTGACACAATGGTGACCAATTTGTTCACATTCAGTGTCTGTGACTTTATGATAGTCATACGTGATTGTGTTAAATGCACGATTAAGAAATAGTTTCCTTTCTGCAACAATGGATATGATGTGAAATATTTAACTTGCTTCGTTAAACTTCTTTATGACCGTGCCATAGGAAGTTAGCCAGTTGTTTATCAGCAACCAAATCGACCAATCATTAACGAAACAGGGCTTCCCTCATTAAATATTTACGCAGTATTTACAGTGACAGAAACTTTCGCGCGCTGTATTTCTTTCCAGCGTTTGAGGGAAACAAACATTTACGGAGAACTCGTAAATAGTACTAAAGTCTGCTCAGGATAAACAGTTTGATACATTAGGGATTGTGTCCAACTGCTGCGCAACAGCTAAGTCATTATTTAAACGGGTCACGTGATATGCGCGCGAAATAAAAAAAGACTTCATGTAGGCAACAATTTGAAACAGATATGGGTTTTAATTGTACTATTTTAAAAGTGAAAAAGCTAAGTGTACCCTTTAAGTGTACAATTCTAACCCAGTCCCTCTTTTTCTGAGGTAATATGGCGAAGTTTGGGCTAGGCTCCTTACTTATTTGGCTAAATCACGTTTTGCGTCACTTTTAACCCGTTGAACATAGTTCGTTTATCTTTAATAAACTGTAACCATGAATTTAGATGTCTTTGTACTTTTCTCAATGCATAAATTACAGAAAGACTCATAGCTAATCATGGGGAAAAGCATGGTGTGTCAAACACTGCAGGGGTTATGGGACTGGGGATGAAGTTTGGGAGGTTGAGGAGACATGCAGACGTGGGCAGACATAAGCGGATCCCAAGGAGACAAATGGGAATCAAATCATGCCCCATAGCAAAGACCGAATATGGCAGTGGAACAAGGGTAAGATTTTAAACCCCTTAACTCAACACTCACTGCAGTGCTAAAAATAGCTGAAGGTTTTTTGCACTTGCTGTGAAAACACCCTGTTTCCAAGGCCTTAGGCAAATGTCACTGGCAGATTTTTGATTTGTGTGATTTTATTATGGATGAGGACCATCCTTTTGATTATAAACTGTCAATATTCCATGGTGTTCCGCTGTAGGCCTAATACGTGAAAGACAAAATATTTGTTTTCAATACCAATCAACTGGACAGTTGCTACTTAAAGCTAGTTAAATGCTTGCCGAGAGCTTGCTTGTTTTTAGTAAAGCGTACAGATGAGAGAGTTACTGTATGTTGTGATATTTTGTGATATTAAACCATATACACGTGCATGCAAATCTCAGATTCTTCGATATATGCTAGTGGATATATTTTTAATGGGGAACAGGAACATGTTGTACACATGAAAATGGTTTTCATTCACCCATGACCTCTATTTCCGATCCAGTCCTGTTTGGAAAGAAGAACGAGTTTGTTCACCACACTGTTTGATTTATGAACTCATTGACAGGGGTTATGGGCCAAATCTTTCCAGTCAGCTTATTTCCAGCTTATTATTTTGTGGCATCCATTGTCATTTAGAAGAATGAGAATTTTGCAACAACAACAAAAAAAAAAAAAAAATAAGGAAGCGAATGTTTCCCTGTTAACAAACCACAGCCTGTGTTTTTCAAAAGCTTTGGACCCTGGAGATTGGCTGAGTTTTTCTAAAAACACTGGTGTGTTTGCCATTGATCGGTTGTGTTTTGATGTGAATACAGACTAAGGAGAGTGAGTCATATGCCTCACACCCATTGTTAAAGTGTCCTGTTGGGAAATTAAAAACCATCACCTTCGCATAGAACGCTTGTACAAGTTAATCCCAGGCACATATCTTACAGGAAACTTATTTTATTTCCACAAATGAATGTAACACCCTGAGACATATTCTCCAAATTCATGCTTAATGTGAATGTTGTCAGGCAGAAATAATTTGATCTGTTGATACACAAATAGCCTATCAAATTCAACCTCAAAATAATTTCCTCTACATGTGACGTCAAAGACGGGCAAAAATATTAGCCTATTACATCTACCCAAGAAAAAGCCTTCCATTGGAAAACTTTTTTCCCCCCTTAAAATAAAAAATCCCTATTCACATTCTAGTGAGGCTTAGACGAGTCTAGACGTGTTGAAGTAGTTTCAGAGTGCAGATGGCTGTTGGCCCCTTGCAATTAAACTTTAAATGACAGCATTATTCAGCTTTTCTCAAATCACTAATAAGCAAACTTCCTCTTCACATTATCACTCATAAAATATTAGAATGTTTCAGAAGTTCTCATTTGAAGTTTCTGAGAAGTTTAGGCATTGATATGCTAAAAAAATCAAATAACACATTTAATTTATGCAACCACATACTTTCCAATACTTTTCTTTCTATGATAGATAGATAGATATCTGTGGTATAGATAGATAGATAGATATCCATGGTATAGATAGATAGATAGATAGATAGATAGATAGATGGATAGATATCTGTGGTATAGATAGATAGATAGATAGATAGATAGATAGATAGACAGATAGACAGATAAATAGATAGATATCTGTGGTATAGATAGATAGATAGATAGATAGATAGATAGATAGATAGATAGATAGATAGATAGATAGATAGATAGATAGATAGATGGATATATATCCATGGGATAGATAGATAGATAGATAGATAGATAGATAGATAGATAGATAGATAGATAGATGGATATATATCCATGGGATAGATAGATAGATAGATAGATAGATAGATAGATAGATGGATATATATCCATGGGATAGATAGATAGATAGATAGATAGATAGATAGATAGATAGATAGATAGATAGATAGATAGATAGATAGATAGATAGAAAAAACTATAAGCTACAAGTTTATCTGTACATGGTCCCAGTGTTTAACTACTCAAGCTTACATGACTTGCTTAAAATGATTATAAAGTATCGTTTTATATTTGAATGGACATGTTTATGAATATTACATATCCATACAAAGTCTTATGCAACCAGACTTAATGTATGCCCCCAAAATGTTCAAAAGCTGCGCTTATACAATCAAGAGCGCCTACAGTATTTTGCTGCTTCTCACAACTGAGTCAAAACACATAGACGGATGTGTCCTTAAAGTGGAGCTGAACATATAACATTCCGGGGGCAACATTAACGCATTTGATGACTTGTCTACAGCGCATTTACGCAATGAATGATCGCGCTTACGTGCGAACGAAATCAATGATAAAGGCGGGGCGACAACAGATCACATAAATGCATGCACATTGGAGCACATAAAAGGGTGCAAGGCTGTCGAGATGGTTTATTTGCGCCAAAACTTTTAACTGAGACGTATAACGGCGTTGCGCGCTCAAGTGCCAAAGCTCCCTCCATTCAGGACCATGGAGAGCTCCAGTCTTAGGACGCGCATGGCTGTGTGCGCGCTGCTGCTCTGCCTGTTGACCGGAGCCAGAGCGAACGACTCTGAGCCGGAGATAGAAGTGGAACTGGACACGAGAGCCATCAGAGACTTTTACCCCAAAGACCCAAACCTGACAAGTGAAAAACAGCTTGTGAGTAACTCATCACTTTAATTGCGCAATAGAAAGCTTAACTTAGACAACATAGTGTATTTACACAAAAGTGCATAAACACTATTGTGTGTGAAATGTTATATTGGCATGTATTTAAGTTTTTAAAGGGACATGTTTTGTCAAACCAGCTCGGGGCTCTGCAAGAAGTTCTGGAAAAGCTGCAGACGAAACGAATTCCTCCTTGGGAGAAGAAATTTGGTCAAGTCCCCATGGTATGTTTTTATTTTAACATTGCATGTTGCTTATGCTGGCGACATTGGTTATTGCGCAACACTGGAACTGTTGCATGGATATATGAATGTTTTCATGTCTGTTCATCGCTCCTAATCGATTTGTTTATCAATGAATAGTATTATTATTATTTTATGATCCACTCCGTGTGCCCAAGTCTTAACAAGTGCGCTTTTACGCACTAACCCAAATGCTGTATTGGCAAAAGTAACACGATCTCTCCTGTTTTCTCTTGCTAGTGTGATTTGGGGGAGCAGTGCGCGATCAGAAAAGGCTCTCGAATCGGAAAGATGTGCGATTGTCCGCGCGGAGCTCTCTGCAACTTTTTCTTGTTAAAGTGTTTGTGATGGAAACACACATTGCAATGAGATTAAGGGAATCCATATGCATTATATATCATAAATAACTACAATTTTATTTATATTAATATTTTTTTAAGTGAAGAGACTGAAGACACTGACGCAAAGTTGTAAAGAAACTGTTCTTCAAATATTTGTGATGTAAACATGTGATACTGTCATATTTAATGTTAATCTGCTGTTTTGTGCATTAAAGTGCAATCTTGTTTTGTAAAACTGTCTGTGTATCAGTTACTTGCATAATATGAAAAATGTGATATTGTTTTTGATAAAAAGACAATAAAAATGATCCACTAAAAGAAAGAGAGCACTTTTTACCATTCAATTGTAAGATATAGCCGGACTACTGATTATTACGGATGATTCAAATGAGTTTCAAAGCTAAAATAATAATAATAATAAATTGAAAGCAATAGAGTTGAGTTTTTGTTGGATGGCATCATTGAGATTAAGATTAATAAAAGTCTGTTTATTGCCTCACCTTCAAAACATTAATGACGTTTTATAGCCACGGCGTAATAACTGTGAACAAATCAATTCTTAACCTTTCCTACAGTATTTATTTTCATTTTTATATCATATTCAGCTTTATAAAACGAGACAAAATACTACCGCAGGTCCACAGGAGAAACATAAAAATTTCATGTTATGCAACAAAAAAAATAATAGTGGATAATTTCTAAATACTGCATAATGTCATTGAATCTGAAGCCCTGAAAATACTCATCAATCGTTCTTCTTTCTCTTTTTGAAATCAATTTACTTGCTCCAAACAAAAGCTAAACAAGGTCCAGACAAGTGGCATATGTTGAGATGTCACTTCACTTCGCTTTTTCACAGCTGTCTCCGGAAGCGAGGTCTTATAACAAGACAGAATCAGAGTTTTGTGATCAGAGCCTTCAAAAGGAATCCATAATGTAATTCGAAGCAAATAGGGGAACATAACTTGATTAAAAAAAAAAAGTTAAAATGCTTGACTTTTGAATTTAATATTCCGTCTGACTCGGTCTAATGATGTCAAAAGTGCGTCTCGTACAGATCATATGATGATAAGTTGGCGGCCTCACAGAAGGAGCTGTATATCTATCTTTGAAGCATCCAGCTGAACTATTTCATTTTGTTCTTGATGGTTATTTGATAAGTTGTTATACCAAACACAGGCCACATCCGTCCTCACCTTCTTTAAGGTGCTCATGTGTGCCTTTAGACTTATTGCTCGGCTTTGTCACTGATGCCACATATGTATGCTGCTCGCCAAAACCCTTTTTGCAGATCAATATTCCATCATTTTTGGAATGAAAAAAGGGTGTGATGTTGCCCCCTAGAGACATAAAAGAAAAGTTGGGCCTGGCTTTGTAAGGCTTTGAAAAGCTAAAAGACAGCAGTGCTGAATTACTATACCCTGAATGGATTTTCTGCTGCTGTCATTGGGGAGGATTGAAAATGTTCATACTTGTAATCACTTGGTGATTGTGAGGTTGATTGAATGGACTCTTAATCAGGACAGCAACTGCCAGGAGATGATGCTTCTTGTATGAAATTGACATTGGCAGAGCTCAGTTATTTGCGCAGTACTAATAAGGTTCTACTTCAGAAAGAACAAATTTGGTGTGAGATCAAATGCGGTTCGCTCAGAGAAATTTTGGTAAAGCTTAACATAAGAACTCAACATTAATTAATCTTAATTAATATATAATATTTTTAAACGATTTAAATGTCTATTTAAAATACATTAATAGATATACTTAAAAATGTATTTAAGATGATAAAAATAAAATGAAATAAACTTAAATAAAAAAAGCTTCAGATGGCTTACTTTGCTAATTTCTGTCTGCTTGCATTCTGAGCTTTTTTTTTTTTAGCGATTATCCAATTTGATAGGTTGCAGCTACCAAAATTTACAACTTAATATAAATTATATGTAAAATAAATCAATAAATATTATAAAAAGTGAAATAAAGCAATAAATATAAAACCATTTTTTGTTTAAATGTATTTTATTTGAATTGGAACTTAATTCAAATTATATGAAAATATGGCAATGGATATTAGAAACAAAATAAAATGTATATATTTATATTATATTTTATATTTCAAATACAAATTTCACTGATGTTGAGATTCATTGGAACTCAAGCACAACCATCAGATGAATTACCTTGATAAATTCCTTCTGTTTGCATTCATGGGTGAGCCTTTCGTTCCTATTCAATATGGCAGCTTGCAGCTAAAAATACCTTCATCATCACCTGATGGATCAGAGTACTGCAATGTCATCCTACCTGCCGTCTGGATTTGTGAGGTATTTGCTATACAGCTTATGTGAAAAACTGCCAGATCCATTGCCACAGCTCTTCAGCTCAGCATCTAATAGGGCAGTATAGTGGCCAAACAGCAACATTTTGGACTTATCAGTCAGAGTGTCTGTACTTTAAATCCCAGAGGTGCTGAGGAATCAGACAACAATTAGGGAGTCATTGAGGTTGCAAAATTGTTCACTGACTGCTTTGTCCAAAGTATTTATACTTATATTTATTTTATTGTATTTCATATATTTTGAAGTCTGTTCATTTGTAAGTGTCTTCTAAATGACACAACAATTGCTGTTGTAAATAAATTCAGAAAGGTGAGTACTGCACTTGTCCATTAAGTCCAGCAGGGTGCAGTATCGCCTCATTTCTATTAGACAAAATAGCTGACTCACTAGAAAATCCAGCCCAAAACCAGACAGGTGCTTCTGCATGCAAACTCACCGTCAGAGGGAAAGGTCTCAAACTCTTATTTATTTATTTTCATCGCATTACCCTCCTTTTTCTCTCTGTTTTAAATCGTTGGTTGCCTAACATTTAGGAAATGGCTGAGTTAGACAGCTTTAAAGGGATAGTTCACCCAAAAATGAAATTTTGTCATCATTTACTCACCCTCTTGTTGTTCCAAACCTGTATGAGTTTCTTTCTTCTGTTAAACACAAAAGAAGATATTTTAAAAAATGTTGGTAACCCAATAGTTGATGGACCCCATTGACTTCCATAGTATGTGGTTATCCACATTCTTTAAAATATCTTCTTTTGTGTTCAATCGAAGAAATGAATAAATTCAGATCTGGAACCACTTGAGGGTAAGTAATTACAAAGTTTTAATTTTTGGGTGAAATATCCCTTTGAGGATGGATGAAAAATACATGAAGAGGCCTTACACCACTCAGACCCATGTCAATTCACTTTTATCTGGTGTATTTTTTTTAATTAGTTTTTGTCATTTAATGCCATGCAGATCTCAAAGGATTAGATTAGATCCATGTACAAGTCAGTTTATTAGTATTTCACACATCATCGTCTTTTGACGGGCCTAAAATTAACACTCGCCATTGTCGCCAAGCGTCAAATGTGAGTAAATATCGGCGTTGGTGTCTGTATGAAATGGTGTCAATCTCTCAACAATGCAATATTGTGAGAACATGAATCTAAACAAACAGACAGACAGGTTTGTTTTGCTATCTTAGTGAGTTTGTTTTGCTATCTACATTCCAAAGGTGTAATGGTTTTTATACTGTACAAACTGTACATTCAATCACTAACCCTACTCCGAAACCCACCCCTCACTTTATAAAACATTGTTTAGTATATTTTTTAAACCTATTTTAAATATGAGGACGTTTACGTCGTAATACCAGTAATACCCTTGTCATTACACAAATTTGTGTCCTCATAAATCATGAAAAGAACCACACTCACACACACACACACACACACATATATATATATTTAATTCAACATTCAACAATGAAATTTAAAACAATTATTCTATACATTATTATATTTATATATATATATATATATATATATAAAGAACCACACTCACACACACACATATATATATATATATATATATATGTGTGTGTGTGTGTGTGTGTGTGAGTGTGGTTCTTTATATATAAATTAAATTATATATAAATTATAAATATAAATTAAATTATATATAAATTAATACACACACACATATATATATGTGTGTGTGTGTGTGTGTGTGTGGTTCTTTATATATATATATATATATATATATATATATATAAATATAATAATGTATAGAATAATTGTTTTAAATTTCATTGTTGAATGTTGAATTAAATCATTATCTGCCTATGTAAAACCACTGTCCATTGTAACAGCAGGAATAATTAGCATAAACCTTATTAAACAACAGTTGATTTATCAACAAACGTTCTCGATAATTTTGCGTCGAATTTCCGTCGCGACGCTATTTTTTTTGGCGTCGAGCGTGACGTCACATAGCTGCATGGTCTTTTGGCCAATCACACGCAGGTAAACAGCGCCTGGTTTCGCATAGTTTCAGCAGCCCTCCCTGTCTTAACTTTGCAGACAGGGCAGGTGGCAGCAGTTGTCATGGAGATAACTGCGGGCCTGGCGTCGGTTCCAGGGGTTGTTTCCATGGAGATCCCGCCCCGAGGTGCGCTGGCAGCTGTGGAGGAGGACGAGGACCGCGAGCAGTCGGGCACCGAAGAGCGGTTTCAGCATCCCGGTCATCTCCGCCGGCGCGGCCCGACCTCCAGCCAGGGAAACTTTTACATGCTCATCGTGATCGGAGAGATCGCGACAGAGCATCAGCTGCACGCCGCCAGACAGCACATAGAGCGCGGTGAGCCTTTGTTATCGAACGCATGCCAATCTGCCACTAAATCATGTCTAATGATTTTTCCAGATTTTTAATAAAAAATAAAAAAAATCTAGATTCTCATATAGAATCATGTTAGATTAAAAGTATTCATCCGTATATGTATATTAAGTCATTATTGGATAGGCTATTGTAAAAAAACAAAAAAACACACACAAAAAAAACTGAAATGTCTTGCATACTTCATTTAACTTCATTTAATGCAAGATATATATAGACTGCATACTTCGCTGCGGTGGGCGCGTTCATGTCCTCATGGACGTTCTTCAGTCAAAACGACGTTGCAAATGATTCCCAAAGATATAATTGGCTTAATGGAGCGTTATTAAGGAACTTCTACACATCGCCTGTCTTCTGTACTTCTTTTAAGCGTTGTATTGTCCGATGAGACCATTATTGCATACTAGTTACAGCAGCACACTGCGGCGACCTCGCGTGACTGCACTGAGCACTGCGCCATGAATTGTGCATTTTTAGATGAAATTGATGAAGCTGCAGTTTTTAAGGTATGGGATCTTGTGATATTATTGCTGTTTATGATGTTGTTTATTTACCACTGTATTTTTGAGCAGGTGTTTAAACTTATACCTGCTGTAGGGCTGTGATCAATATGACAGGAATGTCCCTTCAAATATAAACTAGCCAATGGAACACAGCCTCTTATTCAATAGAAGCATCTTCATGAACATTTATGCTTGCAGTTTAAAAATGTAGCCCTTTAGCCCTTAACTTATTGTATAATATATATATAAATAGAGAGAGAGAATTTTCATTGCATTAGAAACTGTAGTTTTTCTTTTCTTTTTTTTTTTTTTAGAATTCTTAAAATGTCTTTGTTTGTTTGCAATTTTTATACTTTTTACATGATTTTCAGAGTCTCCTTTATTTATCTGTAATTAAATTCAAAGTTGCCGAAAAAGTGTAATGAAGTTATCACTAGTACTTTGATTTAAGAGCAGCAAATAAATGTAACATTTTAATTTTAGTGGGTTGTATTTTTTTCACAGTGCACATATTATGTAACTATAGTTTTCAGAAAATACATTAAATTAAAAAAATTAAGTATTTTCATCATATGGCAGAACTCTCTTCTACTGATTGCTGTTTTTTTTTTTTTACCGTAGCGCTTTTACTTTAGTAATCTTAAATATGTTTTATTATTTATCTTTTGTTGTCATATAAAGTTGGTTTCCCAAAATAACTACTAACATTTCTTCCATTGAACATGGAGTTAAAAACCACTCAAACAGTCCATAAATTGTATAAAATAACAAATCAGAGCTACCCGCCAAGAAACAACCAAATTATAACATAATATTCAGGGTTAGCTATGGTTTTTACTTTCAGTACATTTACAATCTTGCAGCATTTTTTAAAGTTTGGACATCTAGAAACTTCCCATTTTTCCTAACAGACATTTAATCAACAATTAGCATATCGATGACAATAAAATCAATACTGTAAGGAATGGGTCGTGTTTCTAAAGACTGTAAATCTTATTCTAAAAAATAGTATCCGTTCATCTCTGCGGTCATTACCTGTTTTAAATCCCAATGACACAGCATTTCTGAGGACAAACACTGCAGTGTTTGCAACGTTTACACTTCATCTACAAAGCAAAACAGAATCTGAGGAAAGCAGCCCTTCATCTGTATGAAGAAGAGAGGAGGAAGGACACGGCCGAGGAGAGTTAAGAGGCACAGAGATTTCATTTCATTCCCTAATTCTCCAATTTGGACTTTGAAGTTCAGCGCACTAGGAGCTTAAGAGACATCTGAACTTTCGGGATCTTATGTAATACTCGATGAATATTCTGAGCACAACACACTGAATGTCATGTGAAGAACTGTATGGCAGATGTCTGAAGCCATATTAAAAATACAGGGTTGAAATATTGAATTTAAACCGAACATAGATTAATTTAAATATTTGAATTATTAATATTATAAATATAATAAACTTGAAATGTATAATAATTCTTGAACTCAACTTTTTACTCAAATTGTTATAATATATGATATTAAGCAATATAAAAATATTAAGTAATATAATAATTAACCAAATAAAAGGTTAACTCACCTTACAAAAATTGTTACTATAATATAATGATTTGTAACAAAAAAAGAAAAGGACGATATACTTAAAAACATTGCATACACATGTAATCTTTAAGTGCTGTGCTCATATTGATCATGTCAAATGTCTCTCTGTACCTGCAGGTATCCGTTCCTGGGACATCAATGTGTCAGAATGTGACCTGGACCAACAACTACAGCTTTTCATAACCAGACATTCCGCCCAGTTCTCAGCCGAGGTCAGAGGTCAGTCGGATTGAAAGGGTGACATCTAGATAAACATATATGAAGATAAACTGTATAAAAAGATGAAGCTCAAAGCTAAGTAAACAATTACATGGTTAACACATACATTTTCCATTTATTTATGCCACACATAAATAAATATTTTCAAGGAAATGTTGGGAATCAAGCTATTCACACACACACTGCCAGCCCAAGGTCACACTGCAGTGTTCCTGCTTACAGCAAGCTCACAGATAACATGCACAACATGCAGCCAATGCAGTGCTGAGAATCCCTCCACGGACTCCAGCATGTGTTTGCACGGGTGCTGCTTCCACTGTACTGCCTGGCACAGTGCTAATCAAAGAGCTGTGTCAGGAGGAGAGGAGCTGCAGAGCCGGTGCTTGACTGCTGCAGGGTGTGTGTGTGTGTGTGTGTGTGTGTGTAGGGTGGGACGGACCTTGATCTGTGTAGTGGCTTGAGCTGAGGCACAATCATAAGGCTCAAATGTGCCTCGGATGGTATAAATGCGATAAAAGTCTAGCATGCTATTCATTTCCTAACTGCTGAGAAAGAGCTTTACTAACATTAAGCTGCTGTTGGAGGGGGTGAATTATATAGTACCTGGAGACAAATTTCATATCAATGGCAATATAATTTAGTAATACCAAGAGTGTTTTTTCCTCAAATATATAGGCACGTGACCGCGGGTAATCACAGTCGAATGATAATAAGAGTGTGCTGCAGGAATGATGTTTTTCTGTTGGCCAGAACAGGGAAAATGAGTTAGCATTTTAGTTAGCATGAGTTAGCATTTCTGGTTCCATTGCCCTGAAGTCAATGGGTTTTTGGTTAAATGCCTGAAATAAGTCTGTGGTGAACACAAGCTCTAGATTTTCAAAATGAAGCCTCAACAGAACTGTTGCGCTTCTCCTATAGCAAAACACAACAGGGGCGTTTCATTCCTGAATGAATCTGTGTTTTTGAAGGAATCAGTTGAGTGAATGTTTCAATGACTTGCTCATACAGACAAAGTATGTAGTCTTTCTGTGAAGAATTAGAGTGTGTAGCAAAAGAGTACACAAGATTTGGGTCATACTATCAACGTCATACAATTGTGTCTTAAACGGTTGCTGTCTGTTGCATCCTGTCACCGTAAACTGGCCTGTCAATCAACTTGTCACAATTAAAATCCTCCACATTTCATTTCCTACCGTATCGGAGAGAAATGCAGTAGCATACTGATCTGCCAGTCGCATGTCTTTCATACGGAGAACTTTCCTTATATTAATGCATTTAAAAATTAATGGCCAAATGGATCTTTATAAAAGTCCACCTTGTTATTGAAGATGAAATATAACACTGATAGCATTTAATAAATATTATTTATCAGCTTAAACTTTGATTATTAGTCACTCAAACCTTTATCTAAACCTCTCACCGTCGGTCGCACATATCTGCCATGTTTTGTAGTTTTTTATCTCCTGTTTGTAGTTCCGAATCCTCATCCAAAGCACAATGGTTTGTGGGCAATATTAGCCTTTAGAGTGTGCATGGATCCACGTTTCGAAAATCTACCGGAAATAGTAGGACTTTTGACATACTCTTTTCAGCATACTATGCTTTGGGACACACTTATTCTAATCTCACATACTATTTAGGATGGATAGTATGGACATTGGGACGCTGGGTCATTTAGTTCCTGAATGAATCAGTGTTTGAACGAATCACTAGAAACAACGATTCTATGACTCACTCACAAAGACAGTCATTTGTGACAATGTTTTGTAATGTTCTGAGATTTTTAAGCATTTTTTTATTGCAAGCTTTGCAAAAATCACAAGTCACACCTCTTCTTAATAAGCTACACTATCTGAGGTAGATAGCACAGCATGTGAATTATGTGCCAAAGTTTAATGCTTACTTGGGTTAGAACAAAAGAGCACCACTAATAAACTGCAATGGCAAAAAATGGCATTGGATCAAATAGTGCTTGGAAGGTAGATGGAGGAGATGCCCTCTGACCCTGCTGAAGGGCGTGATGTGTGCTTAGATTAGATTGTGATGACTGGTCTGTGGGGTGATATAAGGTTAACACTCACTAAAGCTTGACGTCTCAGATTGTGCTTTTCTGTGGCTCTTGGTCTGTCAGACACAAGGCTCCCGGGCTGATGGTGCAAATGGGACCACAGTATTGATTCTAGCCTATCATATTCAGCATGCACCTTAGCATTGATCAATGACATTCAAGCTAATGGGAATTCAGTGGCTGTCCTAGGTCACAAATAGATTTGTTTCTATTCTGATTGGGAACAAAATGGAAAATAAAAGTATTGGCTAAATTAATTGCTTTATTTAGAACTGATGCAATTTTTTTTCCTGCCATATAAGCACTTGAAGTTAAACTGTCAATATATTTTATTATTAAGGATATAATTCATGTTTTTTTTTTAAATTGTATTCTCAGTCCTATTCTTCATAAATCTAGACTGATGAGCTGCTGCCATCTAATGGATATTGTAAGTAATGCAGAACAATGTCAAGAGAGGTAAATATGCATATACTATATATATATATATATATATATATATATATATATATATATATATATATATTTGTAGACACTTTGTGTATCCACATTTTCTCATTTTCATCTGTTTTGGTAAGTATCCCTGATTATATCCTTTACAGCCCTTGGGTCTGATCTGCACTGAGAGTTATTCAGCAGTCTGAGAACTAAAAGCTTCTCCTTTTGTTATTGAACTGCATGTAAGATTTTGCTGTGTCATACTTATTATTCAGCACATTTTCATTTCTCAATCATATATATATATATATATATTAGATAAAAGATTAAAAACACTAATATTAAAGATGGAAATAGTATTAGTCAGAAATTGAGTTACCATTACCATTTAAAAGTTTGGGTTCAGTAAGAGTTTGTGTTTTTCACAGAAATATTAAGCAAAGTTTTAATAAATGTTTCTTGTGCAGTAAATCAGCATATTGGAATGATTTCTGAAGGATCATGTGACACTGAAGACTGGAGTAATGATGAAAGCTAAAAAATTCAGCATTGTGTCACAGGAATAAATTGTTTTAAAATACATTCAGATAGAAAACTGTTATTTTAAACTGTAATAATAGTATACAATATTATACACTAAAATCGAGGGAACGAATTAGTAAATCGTGCGCATGATTTAGCCTACTATTTTTTCCTGCGTCATGTCCGGGGCTCCGTAACAGTTAAGAAACATAGCATAGCATGAAATTGTGCAATACAAAGTGTGACATTAATTATTAACAGGGTATACAAAAATAATATCATATTTTAAGTATGTAAATGACTTTTTTTTTTACCAATTAAAAGATATAAAACAATAAAATTCCACTAAAAATACCTTAAAAATTGGAGATGAATTTAAGCATTTTTGTTTATGTATATGCAATTTTGCCAGCAATATAAACAAATTAACAATGCATATATATATATATATATATATATATATATATATATATATATATATGTGTGTGTATATATAATACACACACGCACACACACGACGTGTGTATATGTCTTATCTGTTAGAGTCCATCTATTTAATTGTCTTGTCATTGGTGTTGAAGTATCTGAGCTTGATCAGAGCATATTATGCCTTCATATAGAAATATTTCCCTTACAACACAATTATGTTCACATGTTAAAAGTTAGAGTTCAAAATGTGCTGAGTAACAGGACTGATCCATTCGATGACTGACAGAAACAAGAAAATGAAGCATCAACAGCCTCCCAGATTATATAAAAGCGAAAACATCAGCAGGTATAACTTAAGGCCCCTCCGTCTCACAGCAGGAATGACCTCGATTAGTCAGAGCCTCGGTGTCTTGAGGTTTAGCTTCTAAAACTGTAGCTGATGGGAAGGTTCAGGGAGAGGAAACGGCATGATCAGTGTTTTCATTTTTACTGAGTCACTCAACCTCCTCCTCTCGTCTTCTACTATGTTTCCATGGTGACCTGCATCTTGGCATGAGCCAAGGTGAGCGCCGATGTGAGGGGCTAATGAGTGCGCTTGTGAGGAGAGAAGTACTAAATGCACAAATGCAAATGCAACAACTCTTGTCCCCCTATTTATATGTCACTATATGGGTATATGATATCTGAGAAATGACATAAGTAGTAAAATTAAAGTAATTGTTTTTACTGTGATTTTTAATATCAGATTCTACCGTAATTGGTTTCTATTAAACTGCGACCACCACTGCATTAGCTGCTGACAGGCTTCATCCCCTTGAATATCCTATTATAGAGACAAAATGAGACGTTTCAACCACCGTTATGCTCTATGAGTCAGTGGTTAAGACTGATTGTCTTCAGGCAGGAAAGTAATGGTCTAGAGAGGAATTTTCTGATATTTCTGGTCTCGTCTGATTCACAAGATTCTCTCAGACTCTCTCACAAAGCCGGAGAAAGCTCTCTGTTAGCTTTCCCATTCATGGAATCGTAATGAAGTAACCTGCCAAACCTTGACCTTGTCTATCACTTCTGTGAATGTCCTGGTTAGCAGCACCTAGCTGATGCTATAACCAGAATCTGACCCAGACAGTACCTCTCATGGTGTCTGACTCTATTATCAGTGATTTCTTTGCTGAGTCGGAAACCCCCAAAGCAATTCTTTACAACCCCAAACACTTTTAAAGAGCGTTATGCTTATGTTGCTGATATAAAGGTAGCATGCATCAACAAAATCTTTACTTTCATGGTTTAAAAGGAGAATAAAGGAGTCATTTTCTGTAATAGTGTCACTGTGAGTGCAGCAAGGTCCTTGATGTACAAGTTTATGGTCCCCATTTGACTCTTCCTTTTCCTCCCAGGATACACACAAAGGAAATTGGTACTCTAGAGCTGAAGCTTCAAGCAGGACCTATTTATAATACAAGCACTGAGCCATAATTATGAATTTCACTGATGCTGAGGGGGAAGTGAATGATCACATGACTTTCAAACAGACTGATAATTAAGGCCCTGAGCCAAAAATTCATACCTCTGGAAATTTTTAAAGCACACTTTATAAAGTTTTAACACACACATATAATAAAAATCACACACACACACACATACATCGTGACCTTGAGAGAATGGCTTGATTCACCAAATATTATTCATCTCTGAAAATAAATGTATCCAGTTCTGGTCTGTACAATATTTGTAAGTGCTGGACAAACACAATCCCCCTCAGTCTTTTGAGCAATCTTCAGCGGGCTTTTGTTTTTGACTGAAACAAAAGGCCAGTGAGACGTTTGTGGCTCCGCACAGGCACTGAAACGAGGAACAAAACAAATAATCAAGCTGATTAGACAGATTTTGATTTTAGTTTTGGCTCGGACACATTTTGACTGTGCAGTTTTAAGCATTTATAAAATATTTTATTTTATGAATGTCACCACGAGCGTGTTTCAGAGGGGATTTCCTGTGAAAATGTTTACAGTGAGCTGGCCATAGAGAGGACTGTAATGCATTACGGATGAACAGCAAACAGTAAGTGAAGTGAGCAGGTACTGATACAATGAAAAAAATGGACTTTCACTAAATTCCTGCTTTGTTACTGGAAGTGTGAAAAATTCTTTCAGATTATATATCATAGACTACTACACTAACTTTATAAAGTTTAGTAAGTATTAATTGATTCAGCAAGGTGTTACACATAGGGTGATTTTATCACCCTTGAAGAATCACATGTAAAATGAAATTACACGGTACTATGCATAGAAGAAACTAAGGGTTTAAATACACAGACAGAGTAATCAACAGAACTTAGAACAGGTGAGGAACTAATGAGTGACCATGGAAACAAACTAGCTGAAGGAACTCAGGCAAACCAGAACAGGGAACAGAATGAAAACCAACCCAAAACAGAACTAGATTGTAACATGTCATGGCGCAGGCTTCACAATGACTGACCAAGGTGGAGCCGGAGGGACGAGGAAGCCCGGTGGAGCCATAAGGATGATGGGCCCAGGTGGAGCCGAGGTGAAGCCGACTGGTCGGTGAGCCAAGGTGGAGTGATGAGCTCGGCAGCTGGAAGCGGAGTCAGGGGATTCCCTTGTCAATGCATCAAAGTGGAGTCAACAGAGGGGAAGCCAAGGGACTGAAGGGAACCAGCATAAGAGGGGCTGAAGGATTGGCTGTCTTTGGTAGAGGAGGTGGGAGAGGGAAGCTGGGTGGGATCATTGGAGACGCAGGAAATTTTGAGCTGGGCAGGACAAGTGAAGACGCAGGACACTTAGAGCTGGGTGGGACCAGCGGAGACAGGAGAGTCAGGGGAATATCCTCTTCCACTTCCTCATAATATTTTCCAGAGGCCATATGCTGCTCACCCCAGTGGCGGGAGTGTGTGCGGGTGTACTCATACTCCACTGGCATACCCACTGGGAATGACGTGTCGCCGGCTCGCGCACCTGGTCAGACTTTGCGCAAGGCTCTGGCTCCGGCGCGATGGTATGCTCTGGCGTCAGCTCTGGCGCAGGCATTGCAGCAGGCTCATGCGCCTTGGCTGTGTTGGGCTCTGGCATAGGCTCCATGCAGGGTGAGGGAGGCGACTGGCTGGGCTCTGGATCCAGAATGGTGCTGGTGATGTCCTCAGCAGGGCAGATGGTGACCGCTGATCTGTTATTCACCAGCACCCACTCCACAAAATGTGGCGACATTCCCCCGAGGAACATCACCGGGCAGGCGTGCCTTGGATCATTTTCTGAGGCTGGTGTAATAGAAAACACAAAGCAAGCAATCTGGGTATTGGATGAAGCACGCCAGATCTAGGAAGTCTTTGGTGTGGTCCTCGAGGTTACGATGCTGTTGGCAAGTCCATTTTCTTTCCTTTTGCTTCCGTGTTCTGTCACGTATATGGTGGTTGTAATGAGTACAAACAAACAGTCTAATAATAAATCCAAAGGCAAACACACTGGAGAATCACAAGGACCGATAGTATAAGCAACCACATAAACTGAACCGACACGGAACCATGAGGAAATTAAGGGTTTAAACACACAGAGTAATCGAAACAGAACTAGAACATTACACAAGTATGCATTAAATTGATTAAAAGTGTCAGTAAGAGCAGCTATAATGTTACAAAATCATATTCATATTAATCATATTAAAATGATTTTTGAAGGATCCTGTGTCAATGAAGACTGGAGTAATGATGCTGAAAATTCAGCTTTACCATCCCAGGCGTAAATTGCATTTTACAGCATAGAATAATAATAACAACAACAAGAACCAAAAAAAACTGTTCTCTTAAATTGTAATAATATTTCAAAATATTACTGTTTTACTCTATTTTTGATCAAAGAAATGCAGCCTTGGTGAGGATAAGAGATCTTTCAAAATTATAAAAAAATCTTACTGACCCCAAACTATTGAATAATATATTGACATTACTGACATGTTTTTCTTTTCTTCAAAAAGACATAATATTATAGTGTTTTAGAGCCGTTCATTCATGCAAATTGTGCTGACTTCCTAAACAGTAGAGGGAGGTCAAACATGCATAATTGAGGCTGCTCAATAATTTATGATTTGGATATTGATAACACTGCAGATTCTGTTTGACTCGAAGCACTTAAACCATAACGTAAAATCACCTGGCACTGATTTTAGCATACTTTATCTATATGATGTTTTTAATAAATCATTAGATGGATGCACTGGTTATGGCAGTAAGTTTCAGTGCATTTTAAAGTTGAAAACAACATTTTCAACTTTAAAATGTTCAACTTTAAAATTCACTTATTAATTAATTAATGATTCATTAATTAATTAATAAGTGAATTAAATACACAGAGGTAAAGAAAGAGAGGAAATCACTCTTTTCACAATCACAACTCGAATGAAGAACAGATTAAGACAGTGAACCTTCATAAATTGAGCCTTTGCTGATTATCTGTGCTGATTTGACTGTGAATTACTTCTGAAAAACAGATCAAAATATATGAGAGATTGTTCCACGGAGAGGAAATTGAAAATATGGCCTGTCTAACAGAATGGGCACAGAAAAAAAACCTGCACCAAAATGCAGTTCTCTTATGCCATAAAACCTCACAACTCACAAGTTTGCCTGCAGCAAACTTATTCAGGTCAAGCACAAAAAAAAAAAAAAAAAACATCAAATGTATAATGTGTAATTTTTAAGGCTGAAAAACATGATGGCTTAGGCTGTTCTCATGTTGAGAAAAATAATTGATTTTGGTCTTTGGCAAATCTTCTTGACGTAATAACGAACAGATATGTCACTTGAAAAGAGTTAATTAGAACAATGCCAGATATTTAACATTGCAATTTTTTGCTAATTAAAAAAGTTTCACGCATGAAAAATTCACATAAAAATTGAGAAATATGATTAAAATGAGGCATTTTCATATGAGATGAAGACTCCAGACATTTTCCCAGTGGAATGGGAAAAAAATGCAAATGTTTTTTTAAAAGTTTAATTTTTTTTTTTACCTTGAACGCCACATTTTCAGAATGTCGTGTCATGATGCTGAGAAAGACGTGAGCGCAACAATCAAAGACGTCCAACTAGCTCACATTTACATTGAAAAACATGTAGACATGAGCTGTTTTATGAGCCATTCACACAGAACTGTTTTTGGGGTAAAAAATGCAAGACGCATTGCTCGAATGCAAAATACATTAAATGCGAGAGCAACGGTCAAACACGTTTGTCTAGCTCATGTTGTTTACGAAGAAAAATAAAGGAAAAGCAGCGCAATGTAAAGCAAAAAAACGTGTTCTGTGTGAACGGCCCCTTATTTTACTCAGAGCGGGCCGTCGCCTCAGGGATGCCACCATATTTACATCACATGACTGTGTGTATGATGCAGCTAACAAAGTTTCACTTATATTGCAACTTCAGGCTTAATATAGAGCTTGTGCGAGGCTGGTGCAATGCAGCAGCCGGAACAAATCACCAAATAAAACAGAAAATCAGTGAGACTGAACACACAAATGCATGAAAAGGAACAAAACAGACGATACGCAGCTAAACTTCATGACAATGGAGTATAAAAATAACCTCTACGCTATTGGGATGAATAAGTACCACCTACAGTAAATGTAAACAAAAACTCGCCAGTATCTGTTCATCATGTTCAGCAGTCAATAGTTTTCCTCAAACCAAATAAGTGACTAATATGAGGTTGGATGTCAGATGAAGAGGCCTACAGGTAGAATGACACAAAATACGAGACAGAATAATATATAAAATGAAAATATAAGCCATGAAAGGGTTAGTGGTGCATTGAAAGTCACTAACTCCCCCTCCTCCCCGCCTGCCCCTCTTCTTCAGACAGTAGCTGCATCTGTAGTTTAATTGGCGGGTGGCTGCAGCCAGAGTTGCTGCAACCATCCTGCTCTGCTCGAGAACCCAAATCTGCCAACCTCACTCGCTCCCCGGCCCCTCCCACACATACAGCAGTGACTGCGCTCCAGAACACCCATCAGTCGCGAGACACACGACGCACTGTTTAAGTGGCGCGCATCAGCATATGGTATGTATCACTTTCTGTCATGCATCCTACTGAGGCAGCGTTCTAGCATGCGATGCGGTGACTTTTACGCAGTGTCGCAGTGGTCGGGACAAAGAGTGCAGCTACAAACAGTCAGAGACACTTTGCTGAGGGAGTCGCGGAGGGTGCGTATCCTTATTTGACCGCGTTTTTGGATTCTTCTTGACATTATTTATGACTTTGAACGGGTAAATCTGGGTTTACGTCGCGCGCGACATTCGCATAATGATTTGCGTTTCGTGACGACGAAAGGATTGGGTAATTAAACACCCAGACAGTCGTTTAAATCTACCTGTAATTGCGACATATGTCTGGGGACAGTGTGTACGATGAACACCTTCCTGAGCTTTATCCAAACTAACTGGATTAATTTAAGGTGATGGACGGAGGTTGGTGGAGAGCTCGCGCGGACAGACTAACTTAGTTGCGTTGAAGATTAAGATGTTTAACCGGTTGTGAAATTATGTATGTGTTTGGCAGTTGCTATTTAAAGTTATTTTCTGTGCTAAATGATCACCTCGTGATTATTTGCAGCATGACGCACTTCTGCGTATTTTAGGTAGGCTGTTAAGATGCTAAAGGTGTAAGTCTTTGTCTGTGATTATATTATGCTCAAAAGTTTCGAGGCGTAACCTGAAATATTAATGTTAGAGTTAGGGATTTCAACGACTGCAGTTCATTAGCGATTCTTTTAGTACTTTTGTGGAAGAAATATTTGGACAAAAGAAATGTAGGCTACTTATTATTATTGCTGCAGTCAGATGTCAAATGACACTAGACGGTCATTCTGCAAAAGATTTGTTCACATAATCTTTTTTTTTTACTTATTTTTCAAAGATATATTTTCTAACTTGCCTATATATTTCATAAATAACGAAAATACTAGAAATATTTCATTCCAAAAAACCACAGATTGCAATAAAACAGGCAGTAAATGAATGTTTTCATGTCAAGTCTCATTAGCCCTACACAACACATTTAATAGTTCATTATGACAATATCTAGTTCATGAATGAGTCATATGAATACTTTAAAGAGTCGGTGTTGTGCCTAATTCTGACCGCCGTCAGATTATTACCCTTCCAAGTCCCTAGTATAGGTAGGTTTAGGATTAGGTAATCGGGTAGCGGCTTCAACGAGGGGGGTTAATAATTTGGCAGGGAGTCCAAATTAGGCACAACACCTGTTCGCAAGAATCGAATGTTATGTTTCACTAAAAATAATCGACTCAAGTCATTCGTTCTGGGAACTGACTACATTATTCATACAGTATGTTTTGATTCACTAAAACAAACAGATTGGGAATTTAATTACACTGGATGTGCTTTGTTTTTTGGTTCAATAAAAAGAACAGACTCAAAAGACTCATTTGTTTTCACAATTGAAATAATTTTAGAAAATTTTATCTCAAAATCTAGTAAACTGCCTTCCTAGACAGCATTCCACTCACCTATGATGCTCAAAACTGCTGTCTAGGTACGAGGCACAGCAGGTTTTGAGAACCTTGAGGTTTTTGAGCCAATCCACAGTCATTTCTTTCTTTTAATTTACTGAAATACTTGAAGCATTTATAAGCAGTTATCAATCCTAACACCAAGCTGGCTACAATGTTCCATGTATGATGCCCAAAAATTCTGTCTAGCTTATCAGTAGGTTTTGAGACACAGCCACTGATTTGTATGCCGTGACTCAGCGTTGCTGTCTGTGACTCTTTCTCTCTTTCCCTCTCGTTCGGTTTGAAATACGTTTGCACATCTGGCCACTTAAGGACCATTCATGAAAAATAATGACTAAATAGATGCCTTGTTCTGTGTTTGAATATCATTGTGGAAAAAATTTAACTCACAAAATGACTCTTTGCCTCATTCGGCACAGCTGACATTTGAATCTATTGTAATAATACATTCAGTTTTGTTCTACATATCATAGAAGTACAAAACAACATCAGTGAACTAAATTAAACCTGCTTGAACTCAAAGCAATCTGACTCGACGAAGAGTTGATAGTCTAAATCCTTGTTAGCTTCTGAGGAGATACTGGAGACTATTTTAAACACAAGTATTTGTCATCACAGTTCTGAAATTATTCAGTCGTTCCTTGGTTCTCTTTCCTGGCACAGTTGTCTGGGTGGGATTCTTACCGGGAGAAACACCCACTGACATCAGTGGGTCTAACAGCATTAGCTGCTGAGTCATTGTCCCATTGATACTGGTTGTAGCCTAAAGCAAAGTATGGTATTGGACCTGCTTTTATGTTATGAGATTGAAGTTCCTTCGATATATATATAATCTTATTTAATCGATCTATTTTGTGGCAGTGTGCTGGGTTTTTAAGCTTAGAGAGATCCATCATTAAGCTTTCATGATATCATTGGTGCTACGCTCAATGTTAGGACACTGAAGGGCACATCCATCTGCCACAGAGTAAAAATGGGCCATTGAAGACTTTGAAGACGAGGGTGAATGGGTTCTGAGGCTTTACCAAAGTGACTCACGCTTTGTTCCGTTTGACATTGGAAAATGCTGAAAAAAGGAACAGCAATTTTAGACCTACTGATTATAGTTTCCACGGACAACACAAATGGTCCGACCTAGAAAATATTAGCAACTCAACTTTGGACTTACTGGATAATCTTTCAGGATTTAGGAACGGTCAGTTGAGACAAACAAGCTCTCAGTGGTGGATTACTCAGCGGAAAGGGACACGACCTAAGTTGCAGCAGGTCTGTGGATTGTAGCACTTTTAATTTGAGTCAATTTCTTAGACAGGCATGGAATTTTGTTCATGTGTTTCCCCATTTAACCGTAACGACTGCTCTGTTGGCGTCAAAATAAACCGTTAAATTGTAATTTACTTGCTTACTCTCAGTATTTATACGAAGTCATCTCATCGCCAATTTAAATGTATACCGGCAGATCTTCATGTAACAGCTCATGGCACCTGCTCATTAAGTTTATATTAAAGCAGCATTCAACATAGAATGAACAGTCTTAATGAAAGTCACGCATACAAGCGTAGACGTGTTGTGGCCGAGTTAAATGTGCTGAAAACGAGATGTGATGCTGCAAACTGCTCACTGTCATGGCAAGGTGGTATAATGTAAGGCTGTCCCATTTGCTTCAAAGTCACCTTTCAGTGAAAGATTTCAGTCTTTTATTCAGTCTTTTGAAGGTGTTTGTGTTGGTGGGTATGTGGGTGAGTGCGCAAATGGCCGTCATCCCTGGGAGCTTGCAAATTTAGTGTGGGAAGATAACCCTCCCAAAGCTGCAGTGAGAATTCCTCCACTGCTGCTGAATCACTGTGGTCTAAATTGGTCAATAATTGTAGCTTGTTCTGGTTTAAGATCTTTTACCTTATTATTTGCTAATCGTACAGATTGCCTTAGGAGATTTTCTGTGTTTCTTTGGTGCAACTCTTTGTGTGCAATGTAGCTGTGGCAGGATATTGGGAATGTGGAATGATATAATCTGTGTAATATGTGAGTTAAATATAAGCTTTAGCTCAGTAATAAATCTTGGATTTACTTAATGCTCGGAAATGAGACACCTAATATGTAAAAATGAGACCGTACAGGGAGTCAGTTAATTACCAAAAATAAGAACCCAGGCATCAGGACTTAATTTGGATCTATTATTTGGTAATGACTGGCTAACTATACACTATCTGGTTTATTAGATAGGTCAGCTGCTGACCAAATAAAGAAAAACAGATTTGGGTCGAAATTATTAAGTAGATTAAGTAGAAAAAAAAAAACTCCCAAGCAATGAGACAAAATGGCAACAATATTAATAAATAAATTTAAATATTGATATTATTATCAACCTCCATTCCAAGTTACTTTTACTATGGACTAATTAGTCCATAACTTATTTAATGACAACATAACATGATTTCCTCGATTTTAAAGTTATACCTTATATAGTAATAAGTTCTTTGTGTGTTTTCTACTGTTTTATGTAGTTAGTAGTATTAAAGTCCCAAGATGGTGCCGATTAGCTATTATAACATGCGTTGATATTAAAAGAGAGACCATGAGCGTTACCACGAGAGACATAAAAGTAGCACCGGTATATTGCCACAATGGGAAATGGCCAAAAATACTGTATGCTTTAGTGGTCATGACACAAAAATGCTTAGTATTTTAGTGCTCATCACTCAAGAAATTCCAGAGAGCTGTGTATAAGAGATAAAAGATAAAATCTTTTTGCATTATTTTCAGAAATCGCTAATTTATCACATCTATCATTTGAATCATTATCAGCTTTTAGGTAGATGGGCAGTCATGGCTGAGGTTCAATGGACAGATGTTCGCTTGATTTGCACTCACTACAGCTGGGACACAATATTAAGAATTCTAATGAAAAATGCATCCACTCTTTCGTAATAGGATCTCTTCAAAACGGCTGAATAACGTTTAGAACAAAAAGATTTATGGCAGGCTTAATACAGCATATCTGGCTCTGCTCATCTAACTTCTGTGGCCTTGTGAGCTACCATTTGTTAATAGTCATTTGAATACCTTACTCTAATGTTAAATGAATTATGCATGAGCATTATTTCCACAACAATTACCTTATTTATATACTTTGATTTTAAAGATGGCAACATGAATACTCAAGAGCTATTTACATACTATCAAATGTTATTATTAAACGTATATAATTTAAAAAAGGTTGAAAGCTCAACCTGTCAGTTGCTAATTTTCAAGTCCACCCCTACGTGGAAACACTGACATTTTAGAGGAAATGCTGACTCATAGAACAGACCCATGATCTCTCTTCGATCAGAAGGTGTTCGCTATTTATACTGCTTTCTACCTGCTTCATAAGTATGCCTCTGTATTGCAGTTCAAATCTGTTATTAACGTCTGAGCATGTGTATTTTTCCATCATTTGCTGTATACTCATGACATTTCCCTTTATTTGTACTGGCAGTGTGATGGGTATATATTATATCTTTACTTAATAAGGCCAATTATAAAAGATGCTCTTATCAAGCGCTTACTATTTTCTTATGTCTAAAGCTTTTCTTCATTGTTCTTTTGTTTCTGCCTATTAAAATGTTACATTTATGTGGCTATATTTGTTGTAGTCTGAAGTCTTTGTGGCACCGGGGCGTTGTGGATGGAGTTGTGGAGTCTCATCAGTGTTGGAGGGAGAAACATCCAGCCCTTATTCAGAACCACAAAGATGTGGCTTCAAATGCTAATGAGTGGTCTGTGTGGTGGCATGATCTCATAGTTGGCTCAGGGTTAGGCTGGAGTTTTCTGGCCCCCCGGGAAACAGTGGTACAGCACCAACAATCTTCTCATACCCTTTTCTTTCTTTAAAACTTGCTTCCTTCTTAGCCCACATTTTACCTAGTGTGCTCTTTTCACAATATTCAAACTGAAGTCTATTTTTAATGTATACTTAAATTGTATAAAATAACTAGGATAAAAACTGTCGGAAGAGCAGAAGTATATTCTAAATACAGTATAAACAGTTTTTTCAGTAATACTGTTTATCCAGAGTATTCTTACTAAACCTGTTCAAAGGAAAGTTTGGGGTCACTGTGATTTTTAAAAAAACGAAATTAATACTTTTATTCAGCAAGGATGCATTAAATTGTTTAAAGTGACAGTATAGACCTTTATAATGTTACAAAAGATTTCTATTTCAAATAAATGCTGTTCTTTAAGAATCACAACTGTTTTTAACATTGATGTTTCTGGAGCATCAATCTAATCTGATTTCTGAAGGATCTTGTGACACAGAAGACTGGAGTAATGATGCTGAAAATTCAGCTTTACCATCATAGGAATAAATTACACTTTAAAACCTATAAAAATAGAAACAGTTATTTTGAATTATAATAATATGTCACAGAATTACTGTTTTAATGTATTTTTGATCAAATAAATGCA
This sequence comes from Zacco platypus, assembly GCA_038088235.1. Taxonomy (NCBI): domain Eukaryota; kingdom Metazoa; phylum Chordata; class Actinopteri; order Cypriniformes; family Xenocyprididae; genus Zacco; species Zacco platypus. The sequence continues at coordinate 10,749,202 of CM076063.1, read as the reverse complement.
GCCTTGGCATAAGAGACTTCTGTCAAAAACATTAAAATATCATATTGGCTACAAACTTTTGAACGGCAGTGTAAATTTGATGTCTGACAACAAATAATGTTTTGATTGCGTTGGCTGTTGCGCTTTGTTTCGTCCAGACGTTATCTGGCTTTTTGGGAGCCTGAAACCGCAACCCTTGCATTTTCGTCTGTACAGCCAATCCGTCATCACCGCACGTTTCGACCCTATCAGACACCGCTACGTCACTTACGACAACAACAATGGTGGACTACAGGCTTATGTTCGTGCTGCAGAAGCTACAGAACCTATTAGCTTTACTAAAGTAAAACTTTATTGCTAAGCTTTACTAAAGTTTATATACAGCGAGCAAGGTTTACGAGCATGCTCCGTGTCTTATTCTCCGTTTTTAGTGTATCTCTATGGCAGAATTACAGCACCACATACTGGTCTGGCATCTATACTACATCTCTTTGAGTGGGTTTCAGTGGTTTTGTGTGTATGCAGAATTTTTTTAGAATGAGGAAAAAAAAAAGATTGAATAGGTTAAGCTCTGGCTTCGTGTGGATGTGGCCTTATTGTGTCCAAGTTATCGGATGTTTCTATTTTTGAGTTCTGTGAACCAAAGAACTCTGTATTTTGCCAGTATAAATGTTAAAATCAGAAATCCATGCAAATAAGGCATAAAAGCAAAACATGCACTCCTGCTGGGGCATTGTGCCGCTGCCACACCCTTTACCCAGGTGGCAGTCTGAGATTCAGTGACACATCCGTGATAAAAGAAGCTTTAATATGCTTAACAGCAGAATCATTCAGCATTGCCAAATCACAGGACTAGGATTACCAGAAGAAACTAGGGCACTCGCTTCTTGTGTAGATGCAACAGGGAGTCCAATGAAATTTTGGGCAGCTTGTTTTAGGGCATTTCAGAGTTTATAGAGCACTTACAATGGCAGAAATTGCTCATCTGCACGAATGATATGGTGGCTAACACTATAATTTATAATAATTTCTGATTATTACTTTAATGGTCTTTTTAAGTCTCCCGTCATACTTCTCTCAACCACCGGTGTAGACTAAGACTGGATTGATGACACATTTATGGGATTACCATAAGCCCCTCAAGTAACATTAATTCTCTCCGTGCTGAAAAGCTAGTTAGATAAAAACAAACATCTGTGGTGCTTTATGCTTCATGAATTTTCATGTCAAATTTTAAATAATAATAATAATAAAAAGAAATGTCATAATGTTGCTGACCTCGGTGTCATCTGTACATGAAATGGGAATTAAATGGCCTGTTCCACCGGGACAGACAGATTTAGCATTGCTAATACAGTGTACCACAGCAAGACGTGCTGTTCACAAGGTTATTTGCTCCTAAAAGTACATAGGATGGTGGCATGAGTGACTGTTTTAGATGTTCGCCGATTCTGTTCCCAAACTTCCACAGGCCTCAATCTCTTGGGTGACAATATCTAGAGCAAAATATCTGGAGCAGTGCGGATGCTTGGTCTGTCTTCTATCATAGCACTGTTTGAGCTTATTTTAACGGAGTGCTCTCATTTTTAGAGTTCATGAGCGGATATTTATATCAAGCGGGTCAGGTGAGGTAGGACTGGATCTCTACACTAGACCTTCTTAAAAAATAACTGTTTTATGATGCTAATGCAATTAAGATGTTTCTGCTGTCAAACCTAAGCCATTAATTAATATTCAGCAGTTATGAAGTTGCTTGTTCTTCAACAGATACACTGAATACCTTAACTTAGCCTCGGACTTGGACTACTGCTACAATGCTACATTCTTTCCCATTCTTTAGTGACTGTGGAAAAATGCCAAAGGGAGTAGTGGAAAACTGGAAGCTGGCTGAACACACTGCTCTGCAAAACCATCTGTTTATTCAAAATGGCAGGAGTTTTGTGATTTTTAAGCCCATTTCGAGATCATCAATATGCTAATGTACTCCTAAAAGTTGACAAAATTCACTTTTAGCACATTTAAAATTTACAGTCTTTCTTTGCAGGTTTATAAAGATTCATCCATAATTATTTTAGATTTTTTTGTATTTAAAAATGAAATTAAAATTAAAATAATTTAAATTAAATTTCTACTTTTAATCACTAACATTGATTTCCCCCCCCAGCTGATTCTGACTGTCAAGAGTTGACACTGTCAAGTGTCATTTTTTTATCACCTACATTTGTTAATCGTTTGAGCTCTGCCTCTTCCTAAGATTTTCATCAAACAACAACAAAGAGAGCAACACACAAAGTGTTCATTAGAAAAAGCCAATAGACCCGTGTTGCTCTGGGCATTGTGCCAATGGCAAGGCATTGCAGTGCCTGAGACTTTCATACCTCTCTTGCTTCTTTGTACTTAGTCAATCTGCAGAGAGCAGCAGGGTCAGAGCTACTAGTTTGTCGTTTCCGTGGCAGCCTGTATTATTTGCATTCAGTTTGTCCTGGTGAGATCTGCCTCACCAGTCTTCACATATGTTGTACTTTCACTTCTGTACTCCCATCTCATACCATCTGGCTCTTAGAAGCAATGCTGGGCTTAGGCCAGCTTGGTCCAAACCCCAGTCGTGCTGCGTTCAGCAGCTCTTTGATTATCCCACTAATTCCTCCATACATCCTGCTCTTATAACACTCTTTACACAACTGAAAACACAGGATAAATATGTTTGGACTGGACTCTTCAGACAATGTAAAGACTTGTGTTGCATTTGTGATTTCTCCCTATTAGCTTCACATGGATATCCTCTTATCGTAATATACACTTAAACCCCTAAACCCCTTACTTCTGACTATAATCCAAACATCCGTGTTTCATTAACCGGACTCTTGCAGGACTGTCCTTGATATGCACTGCACTAAGGTTGTCTTGTATCAGTCGACACATTATACTGTCCATCTTGGAGTCCTTTTCTAAATGAATGAAGATTGATTTGAGTGATAGATATGCCTTTCAGGGACATCCATTTTAATTAACAATAGGACCTAATCAATCATATGGCTGCTATCATTGACTTTCAAATGAACAAATCAATACAGTGTTGTTAAGGGACATACTTCGGAGGATTAAGTTCTGGCTGCAGTGTTGGGTATTGTTACAAATTGGCATTTAGCGCTTTCCCAATTATATTTTCCTTTATCATATAGATTAGTGTGTTTCTCTTTTTTAGAATACTGCCATATAGTTTTGGTGACACTTTTCCAGTAACAAGCAACCTAAATTGGTTTGGCCTAAAGTTTGATTCAATCTAGTGAATTGGTTCATCCTAAAGTGAGATTCATTAACCCTTTCACGCGCAAGTTTAAAATATTCTAGCTGACCCCCCAGAGTGCGTTTTTTTTTTAAGGCGACCGTTATTTTAGATCGTTTTCCCTTATTGTTAAGTTTCCCTTAGCGACGCGTCATGCTTGTAACGTAACACACCGCAGCCACAATAACACTGTATGACAGATGTATCGCTATTATTTTGTTTTTCCTTTTTTATTTAAAATATTCAAACCTGCTTACCATGTCCTCAACTACTGATATTCCAATTTTCAAATATGTGTAAGTGAGTGTGTTTTGTCATCTAAAAACCTTTATAAATCATCTTTATTTTGATCTATAGGGTGCCGCAATCTTAGTTTGCACCACAGTTCAGAGAGTCCTGTTAGTTTACAGGATTTACAGCAGGTGATTTCATCAGTTTTTCCCGTGGCCAGTGAACTGGGAGAATAATAGAGTAAACTATTAGAGTAGAGTAGAGTAGTTACTTAGGCCCACTTTGTGTGTCTGATCTGAATAAACATCGGCAACTTATATTTGAATGAATTGTTATTGCTGCTTCCACTGATGTCTGTGTGTATTTTGTTAACTCTAAATGTATTGGTTTACTAGTGCTTATATGTATTTAAATGTCTGAAACCTAAAAAAAATATTACGTGGTTGAAAAAACTGCATAGTTGTGATATATGACAAGCGATGAGCACATCCGTCTCACAGCCAAAGCACAGATTGAATCTGGCAGTTATGTGATGTCACTGATCATTCTAAATCCCATTTGTGGGACCGTACCGCTCAAAAGGTTAAGTTGAATCAGTTCATTCGGACAGACTGAACAGAATAAAAAAAGAATAATTGATTTAAGTTCCAGATTTACTTTGTCCCTATGTTTTCGATTCAGTTATATACCTAAGGAATATAGTTTAACTATGTAAAATTACACACAGCTACAATTTTTGAAAAGCCAACAGAAAGCATTTCATTTATATCTTGAAAATCATTAAATCATAAAGAGACTAGTCACAATAGATATGTGTAACTTAATATCTGAATATCAATAATAATGAACATATTTCTTTCTTCCAGGACAAAGGACTCTGCACCACAAAAGTGATGTTCTTGAGACTGTTGTATTAGTAAACCCGTCGGAAGATACTGTAATCTCTGAGGTAAGTTATTTAAAGAAAATAAAGATGCTATTTGTTTCTAATAAAGATTGATGAATAAGTTTGATGTTAGACTTAATAACCTTGTTTAAGCATAACCTTGCTGCAAACAGACTGACTCTAATATACTAATGTGTTTTAAATGTCCTCTATGTCTCTTAATATGTGCTAGATCCATTGTCTTGTATCTGACCCAGCGGTGCATAAACTACTGGTCCTGAGTGGCCAGAGCTCTGACCAAGGTGACCTGGTTCTCCAAACTGGAGTATTCAGTCATCAAACCTTCTCACGTGTGTTTTCTGACTCTGGGGTAAGCTTAGATAATATAATTGTATTTAAATTTATATATATATATATATATATATATATATATATATATATATATATATATATAAAAAAAACAATACATCTTCACTAATTTTAACTTCTTTTCCTCATGTAGGTCAGTAATTTACTGGCTAAATCCAGCTCTGGACAGCAGGGATCACTGACTGTGTCTTGTCGTGGTGAGGCAGGCTGGAACTCTCTGGGGCAACAGCAACGCATTAGGGAGTTGCTGAATTATAGGCTTAATCCAGAGCCCATACTCCCTAAGATGGAGGGGGTCACTGAGTTTACCGACTATATATCTGAGACTGTGGATGTACCATCCCCATTTGACCTTCTTGAGCCTCCAACCTCTGGAGGATTCTTAAAGCTCTCAAAGCCTTGCTGCTACATCTTTCCTGGTGGACGGGGGGACTCTGCACTTTTTGCCGTCAATGGTTTTAACATTCTGATTGACGGTGGCTCTGACAGAAGGTCATGCTTCTGGAAGCTTGTCAGACATTTAGATCGTATTGATTCTGTCCTTCTTACACATATTGGTGCTGATAATCTTCCTGGTATCAATGGACTCCTTCAAAGGAAAGTTGCAGAGCAGGAGGAAGAGCAGTCTCAAGGCTCAACCACCTACAGTGATTGGATGAAGAACCTGATATCTCCAGAGCTCGGAGTCATGTTCTTCAATGTCCCTGAGAAGCTTCGCACATCAGAATCAAATTTGAAAGTTAAGAGAAGTATTGAGGAAGCCTCTCTTACATTGCAATACCTCAACAAGCTGGGAATTAAGCCTGAGCCTCTTTTTCGAGTGGTTAGTAATACCATTGAGCCCATTACTCTTTTTCACAAGATGGGTGTGGGCAGGTTAGACATGTTTGTCCTGAACCCTGTGAAGGACAGTAAAGAAATGCAGTTCCTCATGCAGAAATGGGCAGGTAACAGCAAGGCTAAGACAGGGATAGTGCTTCCCAATGGAAAAGAGGGAGAAATATCTGTACCGTATTTGACATCTATTGCAGCTCTTGTCGTATGGCTACCTGCCAACCCCTCAGAGAAAATCGTAAGGGTTTTATTCCCTGGAAATGCACCTCAGAACAAAATCCTTGAAGGTCTTGAAAAGTTGAAGCACCTTGATTTCTTACGGTATCCAGTTGCCACACAAAAAGACATAAATTCTGGCATTTCACCTTCAGCTGTAAAACAAACAAAGCTAAAGCAAAGAACTGACAGCAAAGAAAGTCTCAAATCATCTCCCAAGACTCACGCACCAGCTAAGCCTTCTAAGAAAGAAGCCGATGAGCATGAGGATGCAAGCATAGTCGAAACAAAGAGTGATTCTGTCAAAGAAAACAAGATTGAGAAAAAAGAAGAAAAGAAGCACACCAAGCCATTGAAACCGAAAACAGAAGTGACAGAAAAGAAAAAGTTATTGAAGGAGAAATCACTGAAAAAACACCCAAAGGAAAGGGTGTCCAAAATGGATGAGAAGAAAGACAAAGAAAAGAGGGAAGTTAAGAAAGAAAAACGTGAAATTAAAAAAGATGATGCTGTGAAAAAAGATGAGAAAAAGTTTAAAGCCAAGGACACATCAAAACTCGAACTTAGGAAAATAACTAAACCTGACCTGAAACCTTTCACTCCAGAGGTCAGGAAGACCCTCCACAAGGCCAAAACCCAAGGTAAACCCAAAACAATAAAGAGCAAACCTACAACTGCCAAGGTAGAGTGTGCAGAGATTGCGGCAGAACCAGTGGCTGACAAGATCAAACTTGAGAAACAGGAGAATGGGACAGGAGAAGCCATAATTCCTCCATCTACTCCTGAAGATTTAACAAAAGACTTGGATGAAATGAAACCCACTGAAGCGACAGATCACTCTGAAGCCCCTAAAAGTGCCCTTACTGTCTCTGGTTTGCCAGCTGAAAGAGATAATGAAACTTCAAATGCTGCAAAGGAACATGAACAAGATCATGTTACAGAAACCGATATTGTGGAACAGAAATCTACAGAGAAAGAAGTAGCGCTATCAGCAGAAATCAAAGAAGTGCCATCAGCAGAAGTGAAAGAACAACAGGATGAAACCCAAACATCAGAATTAGAGAAATTTGAGGATGAGGGTGCTGCAATTGAAGATGAAGATGAGGAGGAGGTTGAGATACAGCCCGTTAAGAAAACAGAGGAAGAGGAAGAGGAAGACATGGGAATAGGAGATGAAGAGGATGAAGGGGGAGCAAAGGAAACCAAAGACTTAGAGGTAGTGGACAGAAAACATGAAGTTGAGGAAATGGAGAAACAAAAACAAGCAGAGGAAAGAAAGATTGAAGTTGAAGAGGAGCAGCTTGAAGAAGAGGATGTGATTGAAAAAGCTGAGTTAGAGGAAGCAGAGGATTTGGATGCCATTGCAGATGAAGAAATAAAAGATCTCTCTGCTGAGAAAATCAAGGAAGAAGAGGATGCATACTTGTCAAATGTTGGAGGTGTCACAGCTGGCATTACCTCTACAGCGCAAGGAGCTGCTGCAGCAGAAAACTTATCATACATCCAGGATGAAACCATACCAGGTTACTCTGAGACTGAGCAGACCATCTCAGATGAGGAGATCCATGAAGAAGCAGAGGACAGGATACCACACCTTCAATATGAGGTTGGTAGCTATGATGTCTCTGTCCCAGACCAACCGGGCTCGTTTGATGCCATCCATGGAATGAGAGAAATGCAAGCAGCTGCACTGGGCAATGGAACAGGCAAAGTATTGATGGGTGTGCATGAGCCAGCTATTTCTATCTACACCAGCATACTTGCAGCTCCATTAGCTGAAGAGGAACATGTTTCTTCAGCAACATCCATAACAGAGTATGACAAACTGTCTTCTTTACCCACTTCCGTTGCAGAAGATCAGTCAGTGGCATCAGTCACAGCACCTCAGACTGAAGATACTGGAAAAAGCTCCCTGGTCTTGGATACCGTTCAACCGGTTTCTCAGACTGAGGCCACCCAAGGAAAAGATCACCTACATTCTGCTGGAACCATCTCACCAACATCATCCTTAGAGGAAGACAAGTGCTTCAAATCATCTCCCTCTGAGGAATCTCCTCCACTTCCCTTAGAAGGCAAAACCGAGGGAATTGAGATGGCTGCCCATTACGATGATGAAGAGGAGGATGAATATGAAGATCAAACACCAAATGTTGACATTTCACTTGGACAGTTACAAGAAGGATATGCCTCACCTGATAAACTTGAACACAAGGAGAAAGAAATGGACAAACCCAAAAGTCTTGTGCCTTTAGTTCCTGATACTTCATCTAAAGAAAAATCCTCACCTCCTGAGATAGAGAAGGCATCAGTATCACCTCCTAGGGAGGATTCATCTTTCGAAGTACAAACAATACTCTCTTCCCCATCACACAGTGTTTCTAAGCCCCCTGTTTCTGAAGCTAGTGTTTTTCCAGAGGTAGAAGACCGGTGCATTAGCCCTGATGACAGCACTGTGAAAATGGCTTCTCCTACACATTCTGGACCACCTAGTGCATCTCACTCTCCTTTCAGAATGTCACCTGTGGAAAGGAAAGATAAAATGCTCCTTAAAGAGACCGATCAAGAGCCAACAGTGCCACTTAGCACTACTGAAATTAAATCTGAAAAGGAGAGTGGGAAACAAAAACCTGATATTTTAGATAAGAAGGAAATACCTCAAGCAGAGGAGGAAGAAAAGAAGATAATCCAGGAAGAAACCAGTGCACCAGCTCCAATTCTTGATGACGTCTTAGATAAAAAAGACAGTATATCAATTCTACCTTCAAAAGAAATTAGTGACATAATGGTAATGCCTGATCCAAGTCTTGAAAAGAAGGGCGAAGTTGAAAAGGACTTAAAAGAGAGCAGTAAGGCCGTAATCGTTGAGGATAAAGATATCCTCAAGTTATCTGATGATCATGACGTTGAAGAAACTTGTGATTTAAAATCATCTACAGACAAAGAAGAGAAAAGAGAGGAGAAACAAAAGGAGGGTGAGAGAGATGATGCTGAAGAGAAGCATAAGGAGAAAGACCAATTATTAAAGTATGCAGAGGTTACAGATAAAGGTGATGTAATATCAGAACCTGAAAGAGCAGCCTTGCCCTCTAAAGAGGATTTTGATAAGAAAAATGCAAATGAAGATGAGTTTCAATACAAGAGTTCTCCAGCAGTTCTGGAAAGATCGGAGGTAGAGAAACAGGAAAAACAAGAAATTCAGTCAGAGATAGACAAAATTTCTTCCAAATTGGTAAAAGAATCCAAAGAAAAAGATCTGACTGATACATCTTGTCAGTTTTTAGAAAGCCCAGACATCAAAGCAGAAAAATTAACATCTCATATGGAGACACAGGACACTGTAGAGACAGATATGACAACTAAACCGGAAAAGACCTCTGAGCACAAATCTGAGTCAACTGATATTATACTTGAACAGGTGGCTTCGGTGGAAACTGATTCATCCATCTGTATAGCCCAGTTTAAGGAAGACACAGATGGCCTCAAATCTCAAATACAACAGTTAAGTGAAAAAACAGATGTTACCTTAAAAGATGAAGAAAAGGTGGAAAGTAAAAGTGAGGCTGGGCTGGCATATGAGAAAAATATTCCAGCTGCCAAAGAACATGAAGAATCTAAGGATAAAAATGTAGAGGAAGTAAAATCTGTGACACAAGAACAAATTTCCCTCTCAAAACCAGATGTTCAGTCTATAGAGATGCATGCAGAGGTGTCCATTATAAACAAGGATATGTCTGCTAAAGATGAAGAAGAATCTAAAAGGAAGTCAGAGCAAGAGATGGAACCTCATAAATTAGGGGCAACTCCAGGTGAGACTGAAATTACTAGTAAACAAGATGAAGACTTGAAGGAGAAACTATTGGAAGAAACTCAAACCACACAACATTTAGTAAAAGCAGATGTATCATCCAAAGAAGAGCCTCAAATTTCACATTCCGTCGTTTCACAGGACACAGATGATGTGCACCAAACTAGCCATGATAAGGAAAAAACTGTAGAAGACACTAAATCCAAAACACAAATATCCATTTCAGACAAAATGGATTCCTCACTAGTATCAGACCAAGAATCTAAAGATGAACCAGAAGAATTGATCCAAGGTCAAGTCTCGCTCTCTGAATCTGAGAAATTAGATTTGTCTGCTAAAGATGATCAGGACCACAAAAACAAAGAGGTTGTGAAGTTAACTAGCAAACTGGATGAAGAATCTACAGAATGTCAGACTGATGAAAAAACAGATAAGCTTACTATCTCTAAATCTGATTTGGAATCTGAAGTGAAGAGTGAATCCCAGGCAATAAGAGAATCAGAGAAAGAAGTTTTGCAAGCTAAAGAGATAAGCAAAGGTATATTTGTCAAATCTGAACAACCAGTTGAGTTTGAAGAGATATCCTCAAAACTATATGAATCTAAAGATAAGTATGCAGAACATACTCAACTTCAGATATCTACTGATCAATCACTATCTGATATTGATATTGGAGCTAAGAAGGACCAACAGTATGAAGAAAAACACACAGAAGAGACTGTAACTGAAGTACCTCAAACAAGTATGGTGACAGATGCACCATCAGACACAAAACAAAAACTTGAGGCCATATCTGTTGGAGAAGAAAAGACAGAACAGATTACATTTGAATCAAAATCAGAACACGATACTGTAGATAAAACAATTTATTCTAAAATTAGCAAAGAGTCTGAGGAGCAATTAATGAAAGAAGAAGCCTCAAAATTGGCGTCAGATGAATTAGACACTAAAATGGACTTGGGAACTAAACAGACATCTCTGGATAAATCTTCAGAACAGATTTTTGAGACCTCAGAGCTGACCCGTGAAGAAAATTTGGAATTGAAAGATGAACCTAAAGATGATATCAAACAAGACACATTACATGAAACAGATACCTTTCTATCATCAGACATTGGTTTCAAATTAAATTTAGATTATAAAGAAAAATGCATTGAAGAAACCTCAACTGTAGACAAAACGAAAGACATCAAGTCAACCTTTGAAACTACGTTTCCAACCAAATTTTCAGATGAAGATGAAAGTACAGAGGAGGATGAAGGAGATGCTGTTTGTATGGGAGGTGCTGGTTCAAGACCATTATCAGTGGAACCATGGAAGTCAGAGGAACCAAAGGCAAGCAGTTCTGCACAACCACCTGAGACATGTATGAAAAAAGAGGAAACTGTGGCCCATTTAGAAGAGAAAGAGGTGACTATAGATTCAAGTGGCACATCAACCGAACCAGAGAAGGGGTGTAAGATGGATACCACATCACTTACACCTACTGCAGATACAAGTAAAAAAACTGTCTCAGACTCTCTAACTGAGAGCAAACCAATGAGTATCACATTACCTGGCATCGAAAATCAAGGCATTGTTGAGGACAGCCAACATCAAACACTGATCTCTGCAAAAGAAGTCACAAAAATCGAGAAGGAGGCTGAGAGGGAAAGAGAAGGAGAACGAGAGGCTGCCTCTCCAGGGTTAGAGTCACATTCTGATTTTCAAAAGACTGACAGTGCTGATGAGAAATGTGCTGAAATGGCTGATAGTGAGAGAATAAAATCTGATGACAAGATGATGTATGAAGTGGAAAAAGAAAGCTATGAAGCTTCTAAATATGAGCCTTATGAAAAGCCCATTTCAAAAGACACTGAGAGAGAAAAGGAGGAAGATGACCAGTACTCTAGTCTGGATAGAGATTTAGATGAAAATAGAAAAAGTCTGTCCTCTTTGCTTGGAGCTACTTGTTCAGTAGAGGAACAAAGTGATGATGAGCCAGTGTCATTCAGCAAGGTTGATTACCAGACTTCAAGTATTCACAGCACCCACAGTGCCTACTCAGAGCAAGACAATAAGGAGCGATACCAAGATGAAGAATTGGTTAGAGAAGAGAGACCAGATCTTTTTGTCGACAGTAGTTTTACACATGATAGCAAAGCCATTTCGACAGCAGGTTCAAGCTTGCTTGCCTGTAGTGATTTGCAAGACAAATCAGAGAAATTGGAGAGAGAAGAGAAGGAGAAAGAGAAAGAGATCACACATTTTCCTTCTCAAGGAAAAGATGATGAAAGTCATGTTACATTGTCAGATAAAGAACCATGTACATCTGCTTCCTGCCTTTCAAAACCTGATACACAAGAGAAAGACCATAAAACAGAAGAAACATTGGCAATGTCTCATTCAGAAGATTTGGACAAGACCAAAACCCATGGGACTGAAGGTTCCACTCCACAAGGCCCTCTCACATCATCACAAGATCAAAGTCTTCAGAGTCTAACAACTTCATCAACATCTGCTTATGATGAGAACAAAAATGAGAGTCCAATATCAAGACAAGGTATCAAAGATAAAAACAAACTGGATTCAGCTGAAAGCAAAGATGACCCCTTTTCTTCTGGTCGGTACTCACCACCTGAAAAGGACATGCTGACTGCCAGGTTATTGGCTGAAGATCCCAGCACCGCCACTCCTGGTTCTTCAGGGCAGTCTATCAATGTTGATGACAATGTTCTTGCACTTGAGTGCACTGGCAAAACAGATTCTCTTTCCAGCAAGACATTGATTGTAAGTGCAGAGACAGAGGAATGCTTGGTCAGAAGCCAAAAAATATTTGCAGAAGTAGAGGATGACTATGAGGATGAGGACGAGGACGAGGAAGAGGAAGAGGAAAATGCAAGTGACTTGGATGTTGAAAAGGGTGCCAGAGAGATGTCTGAGAAAGAGTCCAAAGCAGTATCTGATACCACGACTACATCTAAACCACTTGAAACAAAACAAGAAGACACCACTGGTTCCTTAGATTTTGGAGCAACTGCAAAAGATCTACAGACAGGAATGGTTGGTGACTCACACACAGAAAAAATGGCCCCCACAGCAGATCCATCATCAGTACATGGAGAGCGCCATGATGTGATCAGCAAGGAGGGTGAACAGTCTAAGAAAGAAGATACTAGTTCAGTTCAGTCTGACTTACCTAAATTCAGCGAAGACAAACATGAACCACAGAAAAGTTCTGATAAAAAGCCTGAAGTGTCTGAATCCCTAGCTGTTGCTCAAACTGCCATGTCTGATACGACTTACTCATCTTCTTCATCCTTTAGTTACTCTTCTTCAACCTCTGCCTCATATTCAACTGGTCAACACCTTGGAGAAGGGCTAGAACCACCAATTAATATTCCTAATGTCCAAATAAGATCAGACGGAGACAGTATATCATTTGAGTACTCATCCCTGAAAGAGGAAGAGTCGCCCATTATGGATTTACCGTGTTTAAAAAAAGATGAATACATGGAAGTCTCAGATCGAATGACACCTGCTACAACAACAGCTGAGTCAATATCCAGTCTTGCCAGGTTTTCTCCTCTCAGTCCCCTGGAGGAATCCAAATCATTTCTTCAAGATCAAACATCATCGGCAGAGGAAAAGTCAGAGGAGGATATGTCAAGCATTAAATCTGACAGGGATCTAGTCGCTGATCCTAAACATGTAGCAGAACCACATTCTTCAAAACTGCCCGAATCAGCAATTTCTGAGCATGCAGCTCATCCAACTGAGGCATCATCTTCCACATCACTCAAGTTCGACATTGTACCTTTGGAGAAGGCTGAATCTGCAAATAAACACTCACAAGAAAAATCCTCTGATGATGAGCCTGAGGATAACAAAATCAATTTTGATGAAGGAACCTTGCCCTGCAGAATTGAGTGTGAAAGATCTTCGGCTACTGAAAAATTAAGCACAGCGTCTTTACCAGAGCAACATACTGATGTAAAACCCTCAACCACAACATTACAATCATTTGATCTGCCCACTACAGATGGATCAACAGAAATGACAAGTTCTCTGAAGGTGCAAGTCACAGCTTGTGGGAGTCTCAGTACTAGCACACTAAGTGAACAATGTATGAAGCAAGAAGGGGCAGAGAAGCCTGAGGAAAGTAAAGACTTGGCTGAGAAAGTACAGGAGAGGGTTGAAATGAAAGAATCAAAAGTGAGCAAGATGGAATATGAAGAGAAGAGTAAGACAGATGAGAAAGAAGAAGTAAAACATAAAGCAATAGAGGAAAAACAGATACAACCTGAAAAGGATGTTGAAGTAACGTCAGAAAAGATGGGAGAGATCCTAGATTGTGGCAAGAAGTCAGAGCAAAAGAGTGAAAGTGATGGGAAAACTGAAGAGTCAAAAGTAAAGAAAGAGGTAGAACAAACTGAAATGTTTGTAGAAAAGGAATGTAAGGAAATAAATAAAGAGCTAACAGTAGAAAAGATGATGGAAAAAGACAGCAAAAAAACAAGTACAGTTGAGTCTAGCTTTGCGTCCACAATGCAACATGAAGATGTTGTATGTCTAAAGGCTCCTCCTGGCTATGGGGAAGATGCTCATGAAGGTATAGACGAGGAAGAGGGGGTTGAAGAGAAGAAAGAGAAGTGTGATTCAAAAGAAAGTTCACCAACTCCGCCATCAGGGGCGCAGGCTTGCTACCCTGAGGTCTCCAAGAAGTCAGATGAAGGATTCACTCGACCCTCTGATCTTGTTATAGAGGCCACATCCTCCCATTCACCTTCACTTTTCAAACACCGTAAAGGAGATATCTCACCGTCCTTTATTAATCCCAGCCCACATGAGCTATCAAGTGAGGAGGGAGAGGAAGATGCCAGAAGCGATCATTCAAGAGATGATGAGCGTGAGCAGCACTCTGTCAAAAGGAGATCCCACAAGCAGCAGCATTGTCATCCCCACATTCACCATGAGGATGGCAAGGAGGGATCACACAGCATCCCGAGCAGTACGGCGACAGGGCATGGCATTATGCTTGCAGGGGAGGAAACTCCTCCTACATCTTTGAGCGAGTCACTCCCATCTCAGTCTGACTCGGATGTTCCTCCAGAGACTGAAGAATGTCCATCAATTACAGCAGAAGGAAACCTTGACTCCGATGAAGATGCTGAACATTTACCAGTGGACAAAATGTCTGCAGCTGGCAGCAGCGGAGGAAGCCATCATTCCTCCTCCCCGAGGAGTCACGATCCCCCTCCCATCCCAGTGAAAGACCCTCTTCCTCACCCACCACACCCTGATGTGTGCATGGTGGACCCAGAGGCCCTTCTCAATGGCCAGACCCACACAGAACGACCACTGAAGAAAGACCTTAAAACAAATAGAGGCTTGAGGAAGACACTAGGAAAATCTGCATCGCCATCACGTAAAGGAGATGCAAAAGGTAGGAGATCTACTACCCCTGTGAAACAGACATCCAAAGACTCCTCACCTCATGCTCTTAAAAGAAAAGATTCAGAAAAGACTCTTCGCTTGTCTAAAATGTCTGAGACACAGGGATCCAGGGGAGACATCTTCAACCCAGGAAGAGGATTGGTCAATGGTGTTAAGAGTAATGCAGGTACAAATATCAGGATGTATGATAGATTATTACCATACAATAGATTTTATTCATTTATCGGTTGAAAATAAATATTTAGTTAGCATTTTTACATTTAAATTACCTTTGTTGTCATATAACACTCACTTAAAGTAACGCTTCAAAAACTCTATTTTATAATCCTGTTTAGCAAATCTCAAAATGAAAATCTGTTTTTCATACTGTACATTATAATGTGATGCCTGAATTCACATGTAGCGTTCAAAATAACTGATTTAGGTTTTTAGTGCTTTGTTTTTAATTTATTTAGACAAACTAATACAGATATTTTAAATTGTCCATTTATTGGTTATCGATCATAACAAAAATAAATATCAGTATTAGCTAGACAGTTATCTTGACTACACAGCAATGGTCCTGCACTAGATGGTACATGCAAATAACCAATGTTACATTCTTTTAGGCTCCAACGTGAAATCCAGCACCGGGACTGCACCTGGACCACCCATCTATGTCGACCTAGCTTACATTCCCAACCACTGCAGTGCTAAAAATGTTGATCAAGAGTTCTTCAAGCGAGTGCGAGCAGCATACTACGTCGTCAGTGGAAATGATCCAGGCAGTGGTGAACCCAGCCGTGCCGTTCTAGATGCACTCCTAGAAGGGAAAGCGCAATGGGGCACTAATCTCCAGGTACTGTTTGACTTTTTGAATATACACTAAAATCAATAATGTAAGAAACAAAGTTTGTGTTTGTTGTAGTACTCCTCTAAAATGGGGGTTTTCAAACAAAGGGGAACAAAAAGGGCTGTTAGGGAGTATGAATTTGTATGTATTTTTTTAATTTTTTTTTTACAAAATGTAGATTTTAGGACTGTCAAAGTTAAAGTGCACTCAAAATATTAATTAAATATGTTTAATGTAAGGATTTGTTTTACATTGACATTCAGCAAATTTCAATAATAGTACTATTTCACTGTTTTCTGAGCTATTCCATTTAACTTTTTATTATATTTTATTTTATCCTATATTTCTGTTTTTATATTTATTATCTTATATTTTTCTTTTTATATTTCTTTTATTGTATTTGTCCTATTTATTGTACTAGTTTTTAACATTAAGAAAAAGTTCAATATTGTTTTGTGAAAAAAAGCTTTAGGACAATGACAATATAAATTACATTTTTTTAATCTTGCACAGCAAAAATGGGATTTTATGCATGAAATGACATAGATGAATTTATATTTTAGGAGAGGAGGTCCCTCAAAGTGTTTGAAAACCCCTGTTGTCAGGTCTAACTTGCAAGCAGAACACTGACTTTTATAGCTAATTTGGTAATCTCTGACAATGACTATCTTCTTCCCATTTAGGTCACTTTAATCCCTACACATGACACAGAGGTAACTCGGGACTGGTATCAACAGACCCATGAGAAACAGCAGGACCTGAATATAATGGTCTTGGCCAGCAGCAGCACAGTGGTCATGCAAGACGAATCTTTCCCTGCCTGCAAAATAGAATTTTGAATTCTTTTCTTTTTAAATTGCCATTCATTCCTCATTTCTAACATTTTAGGTTTAGATGAGTTACTCCACCCACAGCCTTCCATCTGCTGCCATTTATAGTTTATATTCTAAACCTCAAAAAAATCCTAGTGCTGTCAAAGGACTTAATTGTAAGCTTTGGTCCTGAATCTGTTGTATTTTTGATTGCATCTGCAAGGCTTTGGCAGAAAACTGAATGTTCACTAGCTAGCTGCTATGAAATAGTAATATAATGTTCAACGTAGGCTGAAGTTAAATTACAAATTGAGTTTACTCATATTCTTTAACTTAGAGAGACCAAAATTTTGTCCTGCCTGAAATTCGAATTTGAAGCACAAAAAAATGCCCTCTGTAAATTGGTTAATGCATCATCTGATTCATGTTACGCATTCTTTATCATCAATCTTAGCACATGTACCACATATAGACACAGTTGCCTGGGAAAAAATACTCTAAACTTAAGGTCACACGGCCTTAGAGCAAATAACTTAAGAGAACAGACTCAAAACAGTTCTGTCTTGTGAGCTACTATTACAATGAGGCTAGACACAGTCTCCCCATAAGATCACATACCAGCATATAGAGTGAAGAAATAAGTAAATGTGCTCTAAATTGCTAATCCAAAGAAGATTTGTGCCAAATCTCAATTATAATGGCATTTAAAAAAAAAAAAAATCAACCATAATCCAAGATTTATGTCCTTTAGAGATTAATCATTCTTTATTCAAACATGCAATTCGATAGTTGTAGTCAATAATGTGATGGCAGTGAAGACTGTACATGTAGATAACATGCTTTTTAGAGTAAGGTAAAGTAGATAGCATCTTTACAAACTACCAACTCGCTGATATGACAGATTTTGGTTGAATAGGCTCTGATATGGAAATGTGACTGGTTATAGAAGGGCGAAAGAAAGTATAGAAAAGTATAACAGTAGTGTTAATTTGGTATTGCTGTTACCTTCCTAAAGCATGAGTCGAAACTTTGTAGGTACATTAATCTAGTGATCTGTTAGGGGGATCTGTTGGGGTCCTCCTCTCTCTCCAAAAACTGACTAATAACAAGCAGCTTGAATCCCATCTGCCCATTATTTGAGTAGACCACTATTAGAGACAGATGGAAATTGTTTTATTGCCAATTACATTGTTCTTTTGCTTGAGTGATTTTGTTCTAATTTTATATAAAATCGTCAAAGTATGATGGAAATTTAAATGTGGCCACAGTAGGATCAACTAAATCTGTTTTATATTTTAACGTGGAGGATTCAGACTTGTGACATGCTGAATGTTTTGTTGGTGTAATGTTGATATACTTGACCTGATTTTTTTTTTTTTTTTCCCAACCTGACATTCCCTGATCTACAAGCACTTTAGGTTTAACTGGTTTAAATGGAAACTTGCGGTGGAAATTACACTATATGTATCAAAATGTAGCAATAGAGACATTTGTTATAGATTGAATTGAATAGATTTCATGGGTGTTGTGAGAGCAGACAGTGAGGGTTACCCTCGTGTGCCTTTTGCGTGTTGTTTAACGAAGAAAATGCTGAGTTAATACATAGACACACACGTCTACTACTATTATATACATTTATTTTGAATTATCTGGAATTAGAAATTCTTTATAGCCTTACTTCAAGTTTACGCTAATACAGTTAATACCGTTTTAATTTAATGAAAGTTAAAGTATTATAAAAGCAGCAGGTGTTTATAATGATAACACTGTTGCACGAAGTACGATTGCACTTTTCTAAAATGAAGTCAGTTTGGTAGATAGACATAATGTAAATAATTAAGTAACATTAATTTATTTCAAAAAGAAAATATATATATATAAAAAAATTACTAAAATTACTGATTGTCATATACATTTTTTTTCTCTTTTTTTTATCTGACGAAGTGGACAGGAACTACTTAAGCTACTATTACCTAATACCGCTTTTCCACCGTCGGGCGGAATGGTTGCAGGAATGGTAAGGAACAGTTCCGGTTATATTTCCACTTGAACTTGGTTTGGCACGACGCGATTACAAACCATTCTATTGATTTGTAAGCGTTATTTGAGCGAAGTTAATCCAAGTTAATGATAAAATTAAACATAGTCGCTATTTACATCATCATTTGGCCTGGCTGTGGAAAAGCGGCTCTATATTAGATTGTATGAAGGTCAGTTATTGAGAACAGAGCTAGATCAATAAATTGGGATTTACATGGAGCTTATCTCTTTTAATGATAGTAAAATATTAATTCAACATAACCTGAAGTTAAACCAGTTACAAAAAAAGGCAGGAAAAACATTAGCTGTCAGTCATTTGCTCATGCATTTGGATCTGAAATAGACTTGACTTGAAAAAGCTGCCCTACATCTTCTATTACATTGTGATCAGTATCTTCAATATCAAAACATCAAGGCCTCATTGGTAAATGCACAATTGTTCTGTCCTCGAAAGTAGCCTTGCTTTTAAGGCAGCAGTGCCATCTTCTATTCTTTTCCAAAACAAGCTCTGAAACACTGCATCGCTAACCTTAATCCAGTATCTTACAGTGAGTGGATCTGTTTTTAGTCTGTCTTGATTTATTTTATTTATTTAAAATGTAAAAGTCAGTTTTTAGCATTGCAGTAGACTTCATATTGTGTTATTTGAGTATATCGGAGAAATTGTCTTTAAGATGGTCAAAGTGACAGGTTCTTTGTGTACTTTTACTGAGAATGCACAGGTTACCAGTGGTGGTCAAATAATTTACCTCTAGGGCCTCAAAATGACAGTAGCCTTTAAGATTAAACTAGTTTATTAGTTAAATATATACAGTTTAATACCCAGTTCCATCGGTGTACACAAATGAAACCCACACTGAGACCAAAATCTTTTTTTTTTCTTTTTTGCTTGAAGGATTATGTTAAAATGGGATGAAACTGTACTGTACGTCCAATGGTGGATATATTTTCATATTTGAAAATATGTTTTATTTCAAAAACCTGGCCTTAGTAACAAGTACTATATGGTCTTGTTAATTAGCTGTGATTTCTTTACACAAAATAGTTTTGTGTTAAAGATGAATGCACTAACTTTAAATAATATTTTTGAATGTAAAAGTTGCTTTGCTGGATGCTGCTTGAACAAAACAAAGAACTAGCAAAATATGCACATGGAACAGTGAACCTCAGAAAATGGGTCACGGAAAGAACAGTGGTTAGAATCGTGAGTGACTCATGACAAAATATTACATGTTCAGCTGTTGCTGATTTTAGAACAAATACAGAACTCTCTCAAAAATAAGATTCAACAACTTTGGTTTGCAGAGGGCTACCAACTACACACTGAAAACTGAATATACTACAGACGTGAAGATTCCTCCTTTACAATGACTTGAAATGCCAAAATAGAGATCAAAACAAATGGCGTAACCTGTACATATGAATCAAAATAGCTGACGTGCTCATTTATGTGAAATGCTTTCTTTTCAGGAAGTTCTATGGTCATTGTAATTCTAATTTCCTAAAGGTAAAAAAAAATGACTGCAAAGTTAAAGTACCTCTACGAATCTCTATTAGTTGAATTGCATTCCACATCAAATGCATCATCATGTGATGGATTCATTTGGCCATATGTCATGTATACGTATCCATCTTTGCATGTGACCTTATTAGTTATACTCCTGAATGTAATCGTTTAATGATCAGAATTAAAACAAAACTATTTTAAGAAGATATATTTGAAGCTAACTGTCTTTATGGTACTGAAATATGCATATATTATTGGGCTTGGCTTCTGTTTACCCTAAGATGTTGTCGAGAAGATGCTGTGATATTTCCTCGTTCTTTGGCGCTGTATGAATCTTAGTTCTCTTCTTCTTTAGTGCAATATTCAACATTCTGTCTTTAAAAGCTCAATGCAAAAGTAGATTTCTGCTGATTTACTGTAAAGGGAACCATCCTGGTCATTATCAATAAAAAACACAAAAATTTGGAAAACTCTTCTGTGGTTCGTTTTATCATTTTTTTTCAATTAACTTGTCAGACTGTTGACCTAAAACACTATAAGAAAAGAGTTGTATGTGGACCAGTATTACCACTACAGTCCGGGAGTATTACCGACCAGATATGGGAAATACCTTGGGTTTGTGCTGAAATGATACCAATTCGTATATATATATATATGTTATTGAGGTATTCTTCCATGCAACGGCCATGGTAAGTTATCCCCTTAAGCATTTTTTTGCAGGGGACATTCACACCTTTGTGCCACTCTGCCCTGCCTTTTTGGTAATTCATGTTAAACTCGATTGGTTGCTTCGAGGCTAAACCCACCCCCACAAGAGACCGCCATTGGGCCACTGAGCACGGACTTTCCTCAAAAGTCATTTCATTAGTAAACTTTAAATTTATCCCACTCAAAACCCTTACAGCACTTACCACTTGGTTGGTTACATTTAAAATGCATCCCTCCGAAAACCCTTCCAACTGGGTGATTTGAATGGTTTTGTTTAAAATATATCTCTCCCAAAATCCTTGCAGGTGAGTGATTTGAAAGGTTGCAGGCCAGGTGTGCAGTTAGACCCCAACCCATGTGTCTTATACATAGTCAATTTCAACAGAAAACATTTAAAAATACAACATCTACTTTCAGTTAAAGATTTCCAACAAAAGCAGTAAATAACACATGAAATGTGTCCCAGTAGATTCCATTCCTCACTGTAGCTCCTGCATACATCCACATCAACAACAATCTTACAAGCTCCACCATTTCTGTCCTTTACCACCATTTACCTTCCTAAGCACCATTTCTGTCCCTTTGCTCTTTCTGTGTTTGTCCCTGTTGACCTCGTCTCCTGCAACTGCAAAATAACAGTAATGTAACCACTGAAAACACTCAGTCACAACAAATTCATAACAGCATACCTATTTAAAAAAAATTACATTGTTTTATCAATTTCTAAACTTACTGTTCTCTCTCTTTTGCCTTTTTTGCCTTGTTTCAGCTGGGCCTTTCTGGGATGGGATGCAAGATACATAAGACATAAAATATGGTTAGTAACAGAAAATATTTAGTTGGATAGATAAAACAATATAAAAATGGATATTAAAAGACTGAAACAGCCTTCTGAATGTTACTTTATATAATCTCAGAAGATAAGTTGACCCAGTCTAAAGTGTAGGAAACCATTATATGAGGAAAAGGAAAGAGGAACAATTATATGAGGAAAAGAAATATAGTATAAATATAGTTTTGACATTAAATATATTAGTTTTACACAATATAGATAATCAGTCTGATAATCAGTCATGCTGATGTGGATTCTTCTCAGAACTTGTGTTTCAGTCTGTAGCTGTTGGCTAAAACAAAACAAAAACAGAAAAATGTGGGGGGGGCTTTACAACACAAGAAAGAAAAACAATATAAAACACAAAGTACAGAGCAACACAGAAAAAGAAACATGAAATACCACTGATTAAAAATAAAATGTTTTAAGACACAATTTAAAGATGACTAATGAATTTGCTTTCCTGACGTTAGTCGGGAGAATTACACAATTTGGGGGCATAAGATGAGAAAGCCCATCACCCCTTGAGCGAAGCCGTTAGCACGCTGACATCATCCATAGCAACGAGGTCAACCCCACCCTTTCTCTTAGCTTAATATCTCTCTTTGTTCCTTAGTAAAAGTTGGTCTAAGCAGCTTTGTGAATAGGTTTTCAGAGGAAACTCTTACCCATTTAGGAGAACTCTTAGTGGTAAGATAAAATGTTTTGTGAATACAGCCCCAGGTCTTCATTTCTGTGAAATTGGAGAGAGGATGCCTTCAAATTATAATTCATATACATATCAAGTGCAGTATTAGTTCTGGTAGGTCACGGCAGTCAAGCTCACATCAGCTGATCCATGTGTACCTATGGGAATACGCCTATCACAGCATCCCTATATGAAAGTGACATGACGTGGGGCCAAGTATGGTGTCCCATACTTGGAATTTGTGCTCTGCATTTCACCCATCCAAGTGCACACACACCTCGAACACACACCCAGAGCGGTGGGCAGCCATTTTTGCTGCGGCACCCAGGGAGAGATTAGGGGTTAGGTGTCTTGCTCAAGGGCAATGAGAGTGGAAGAGCGCTGTTCATTCACTCATATAAGGTCCATTCAGTATCAGCAGATTTAATGATTTGCTTAGGAGCAAATTACTCTCCCCCATCCCCAGCTCCTCCTCTCATCCAGTCAGGACCTCTTCGAATCAGATTCCTTTATCTTTAATTATGTTGTTACATTAAATTATTTTCATAAAGAACATTAATGATATCTGCATACCTTATGTTGGTTCTGTTCTGTTTACCCTAGTGGGGGTTATCAATGCTCTCCCTGCTCTTATCCATGCTAGGCTGCATGAACACAGCTATACACCCAATCCAAACTAATGGTGCTGTCAAAAAGATACCGCTAGCTTTATTATTTATTTCAGTTCAAATATATTATAGACTATTTTGAGGCTGTTTTGTGAAACTTCACCTCACCCCTCCCTCTATCTGAAAACACAGGAAGAACCTTTAACTGCTGTTCATTAACACATGAAACGTCTTCACACCTGACATCAGTCCTCACAACCAGCAATGTATAGCTGAATCCCAAATGGCACTTTTATGCACTTTCGGTGTTGTGGACTTACAGTGGCTGCCGCGTGCGCGTGTCCATTAGGTCCGCGAGACCATAGCGTGTCTGATTCATTATTAGGTTTCAGAAGTGTGCTCAATATGCGCTACGCAGAGGACTTTACCCGGAGGTCAAATCGGCATTACGTCACGAAAGTGCAGAATCACGAGGATGACCGTGAGGGTTTGGACGCCATTTGGGACCGGGCCACGAAACTTCATGGATTCCAGCATATATGTCCGTGTACGCCAAGTATCTGTTTTTTCTGTACAGTTCTGTGTAACTTCTCATACATTCCACATATATTCGGCAAACCTGAAATTACATGGCGGTTTACCATGGCCGGATTTGTACCCTGTTCACGCAGTAAAACTAGCCTGGTTAAACACGTAGTGCGTTTTCGCGGCTCTCTGAAATACCGGATTCTGATTGGTCAATCGCGGCATTCGCACACTAGTTCAGGCAAACTAACTGGATCTACTTTCGGGTCTTTGATGTCACACCGCGCTCGCTTTTTTATTTCTTAGTGTTTCAGTGATCAATTAAAGTGAAAAAGACTTGCCTTATTAGACTTATTATTAGACTTATTATTCTAATAATACAATGTTCTTCTTGTTGCTAGACCGATTGTTCATAATGGACTATTTTTGTTAGCGGAAGTTAGATGAAAAACAATCATTAACCTAAACAAACTCTTAAATTTAAAAACTCATTTAAATTAATAAAAACTCAAAAAATTAATTGACTTCCAATGTAAGTATATTCATATTTCTTTCTTTAACCGTCTAAGGGATGAACCGGAAGTGTTTTCTGAGGAAATCTGGTGTCGTCGATAGATCGACGTATTGAGTCATTATTTTAAACCGTTACTCCTCCTCTCTCTTTACAATAACATTACCTCATACTAAATGAGCATCCACTGCCAAAAACTCTTGGCAGGAGCTGAAATGGTTGTTAGCCTCTCTGAGCACCGGCCGGTGACACACTTCTTAATTCTCGCGCTCAGGACTGGACTCGAGCTGTTGCTATGACGATGTCTTTTATGACCAGCAGGCCAGACTCTAAGACTGAGAGGTGGCAGCAGTTTATATTGTCTTTCAAACCTGATTAATGGCCTCGGTAACCTGTCGGAGATTATATCTCACATAAATTGTGAAATGAATAATGCACCAACTATGCAATTCAAACTAGGCAAAGTGAATATGCATGACATCATCCATTTCAAAGACCCGGTTCAGGATTATATTTCACTATTCCACTCCATCTGGTCCCTGTGGGAAAGTATCTACTGAACATTTGGCGTATGTGTCCCCACATGCATGAAAATGAGCGAACAGCACAGTATGACTTCATCTGTAGCTCCCAGGTTGCCTGTGATGACTTCACACACGTTACTTTGCAGTCAGTCATGGTTCTCACAGCTGAAGTCAATAAGCAGATGAGAATCCGTCCCTATAGCAACAGCAGCACAGCTGAGGGCCAAGCATGAGTCATCATTGTTTTCATCACACTCTTTTAGACACTCACATCACAGACTGAATATCAAAAACACAATTAGGTCTGAAAGAACAACAAATCATGCCAGGTATAAGTCAGTGGTGACTTGTACTGCCTTTCATTCATAAAACACCACACACAAATACACTTTACTGCAATTTTATTAAGTAATACAGTTCTCTAAAATTAAATATACTTATTTAAACTTTACAGAGTAAACACGACAGCAGATTGCAAACAGCAGAACATTCTAAAAAAAAAAGTCTATTGCAGCATATTTGGCACACATTTATTAATTCCCAAACAATACCTTTTGCATTTCATAAAATAAAAATACAATTGTCATTTAAATCTCAAAATAAATCATATGATCAAACATCTAAAAAAAAACAAAAACATAAAATAATTCTAATATACACAAATCAAAGAACAGTGGTAGAATTAAATTCTCTCAACATGATCTGATTAAATATTCATATTTCTTGTGGTCTTATTGGTCTATATGCACCTTTGGATATTTATTATTTGCATTATTCTGGGCAATGTAATTACATTGGTGTGGGGCGACGATAAAAGATACACGGACAATTACTGTAATGTCTCTGTCTCTCTGCTACTGAACCTGGGATCATAATTACCATCCGACTCCATCGGAGCCCAGAAGTACAACGGAAGAACTAATTACTGGTTCCAGAGCTGTATTTGCTGACAGATTAAACTATCAGCTGAATCTCAGCCAAAGTTGCTCTATATTTGTTCAGGCAGAAGTGCAGATAGCTCAATATTAGCAGCTTCCAAGTAGATAACTAGAACCATATCAATATTAACATCAATTTTTTAAACAGATATTGCAAAGCTGATCAAAAAGGTTTCCAAGACATCTACTCATTGTTGAATCCAAAGTTGGATGAAGGCTCTGCTACAGATGGAGACGATGGCCCGGCACTGGATACAGTACTGGAGGGGCTGCTGGTGTCTGCACACAAATAAACACACAGTTAGAGGTCCATTGCCGGGTTGCATAAAAGGGATTTCTTTAAGAGCGTTGCAACAAACGTCTTAACCGTCACCCTTACCTAAGTGTGTTATACTGAGCATTGCTATATCTACAAAACAGAACATAACAGACCACTGACTTCTAAAAGAAGTTTAACATGTATACGAAATATACAGCTGTACTACTATATTTGAGATTATTAAAGGGGGTCTGACGGAAAATTTGAAAGCATTGTTTGTATGAGTGTGCACACACTGGTGGCGTCTAGCTATGACACATAGTTTAAATTGTTGTTAATCAATGTTTATAGTAAGGCTGCACGATTAATTGAATATAAACTGCATGCAATTTGACAATTGGCTGCGATTTTTTTAATATGCATCTTGTCAGTGAAGTACGGCTATATGCTGCGCAATATATAATCAACATTGCCTTTATTACTGTATAGAATACTATGAAATAATATGTTGTGTGGCTTATTCTGTTTAGCAAGCCACTTCATTTTACAGAAAGATGTTATTTCAAACACTCGACTGACATTATTAAGTGAGTTTGGAGTAAAAATTATTAAATGTCTTGTTGGATAAGAGGTTCATAAATGCTTCATGTTTGGAAATGATATATGCATGATATAATCGACTCTAATTTGCAGTGAAAAAAACAGTAGAAAAACCAAATGCTTTAAGCACAATTTCGTGAATAAAAGCCCTATTTTATGTGTGAATAAAAGCCTAAATTCAATCATTTCATCATATAAAGTGATCGTATCTCTTCAGAAAAATTGGACTAATCCACTAAACCAATTCATATGGATTAGTTTTACGATTTCTATATGAACTTATTGAAAAGTCAAAGTGGTGGATGCATTGACTGTCAATGGAAGGACAGAAATCGCACAGATTTTATCAAAAATAGCTTTGTGTTCTGAAGATGAACGAAAGTTATAAGGTTTGGAACGACATGAAGGTGAGTAATTAATGAGAAGAATGTTCATTTTTTGGTGAACTAAACCTTTAAGCACTAAAGTACAAAATGTGCCTAGTCCTGTGTGCAAACCGGCTTTACAGTACTGAAAGCATGAAATCTGAACCAAAATGGTCTAAAGACAAAAAAAGCTATTCTTTTAGAAGACGGTAAAACATCCAAGCCTGCCGCTATAAACAGTTGCTTCAGCTACCAAGGCATTTAAAGCATTTGTAAACACACAGTTAATAATAAATGTCATCAGTTTTATCAAACCAGTTCAAGCCCGAGTCATATTCTGAAAATACAGATGATCAAGCCAATCAATCAGAACCAACTTTGCAAGCACGACTCGAGCAGAACTTTTGATGGTGGTAAAAAGTCTGTGTATAGTCACCGTTGTGCTCTCCCAGGTTTCAGGGAGCTGTCTTCTGTAAAAAGCGCTGTGCACAAGCAAACTTTTGGGTTGCACTACTCAGGAAACGCTTTAGAAATAAATCTTAACCTCTGAAAGCAAAGGAGGTTTTGCTTATGCATCCAAACACACAGCGTCTCCACAACATGACGACAACACTACAATTCACCGAAGCCTTGTCTTTCTCTTTGCATTTGGGTGGCATTATGCTAATATTTCACCTTGTGACGTGGACGTTTGAGGAATATCTGGTTAGGATAGAGGCGTTTTAGGCAGGTCTGGATCAGTGTTCCCTGTTAGTAAATGGCTTTGTGGGAGATTATGAGCTTTGTAACTTAGCAGATTGTAAACATGCACAAACAGATACATTACACAATAAAGGAAAAGGAAAACATTAAAAAGCATCATATGACCCCTTTAAAAAAAACAAAATAAAAGTCAGCCAAACCAGAACCTGTTAGTATTTGCTTCAATCATCATTCACATGACCGCATTTATATTACCGATATCCTGCTGTATTGTCCTACATAAAGAGCCTCATGGAACTAATGTTATGCAACCAAAAACAGAACAATTACACCATTAATCTAAGAGATACATTTGTCTTCCGGCATGTTCCTGGCCTTGCCTTCACAAACAATGATATTATAGTAAATGGGATACAAAGAGGCAGACATAGCGGTGACTAACGCAACCTAGATTTTTACTGAAAGCTGCTGCTAAAGCCCAGACTGAACATAAATCACTAAACTCTCAGGGGAAACTCTGCGGCATTAAAAGCCAACAGTAATCATCTAAACGGTGGAGCTAAAAACTAGAATAAACTCAATGACTTGACTACTTTTTGCACCAAATATGGGGTTTCACATATCGTCTTACCATTAAAAGTGCCCTCAAAAGTTCCTTACCCCCACTAAAAAACTATGAAGCTTATGAGATGATGCTACGTCGATATATATCATGGTAAAGCGAGGTATACTCACACCAGAGAGGCTGTGGAGCCGGTTGGTTCAGCTGGACCGGGGTGGACACTGGAGTCTCCTGAATATCAACATCCATGGATGGCTGGGAGTGTGACTCAAACATGGCAGACAGAGCTAAAGAGAAAAGAAAAGAGTGATTTGTACACTACATATCTTAGTGTATGTTACATAATAAGCATAATAATATCACTTTTGATCAATTTCTTTGTCAGGGGTGCTGATGATGCAACCCTATGATGGGGATAAGAAACTTCTTTCAAAAACAAGAGCAAAATTATTCCACACAATTGACTGGTAGTGTACGTATACAGCTAAATGCAAAGGCCCATTTTACATATATGTGGCAATTCAAGAGACTTTCAATGTGTTTGGTGTCCATTTAGTGTAAATTAATTATAGTTTTGATTAAAAAATGATCAAAATCCTTGTTTAAATTAGATTTCATGATGACAAAGTGTAAAATTAAATGTGAATGTATTCATCCACTTACATTTGAGCCTCTTGAATTGTGCCTCGCTCCCGTTTTTACACAGTGCCGTGAGGAACTCATCCACCTGCTTGAGGGACAGCGAGTTGTGAAGAGTCTCCAGCGGATAGATGGAGGGCACCAGGGAGCAACCTTCAAACCCTGTAGCAGATTCCAAATCACAAACTCTTTCAGTGGCAGCCATCAACATAGATATCCCACAAACACTCTTTAAGCTCTTCTACACGAGACACGTGATGGGCATCAAGCCAGTCTAAAGGGACCTACAAGTACTGCATGGCCTTACAAACTCCATCCAACACCATTTAGTCACTGGGTATCCAGAACTGTTTTTAGGGGACAATTGCAGCTCAAAATCTCAAAGATGGAACAACCGCACCATGATGCAACTGAAATTGCATTGTACCACGATGGCTTGTGACACAATTAATTTGTCGAAAATGAAGTTCTAGAACTTTGGTCTACTAACAAAGTGTTTGGCTTCTCGCATGCGAGGTATTATCAGTTTAATGCCGAACGAATTAAGACAGACTGTTGCAGACTAATAAACCAGTTAGGAGCTTTATATATTTAACTAACTAAAAAAAAAAAAGATAAAAAAAAACATCATTTAAAAACAAGTGCAATGGTGGAGAAACACACTTTAATGAGTCTAATACACTAGAGTGAAATGGGTTTAATTACTTCTTTGTTTGCTAATGTGTTTAGGTTAGCAGTAATGGAACTAGATGATGATAGAGAAAATGTTTAAAATTAAACTGGTATGCCTTCCGAGTTTAATTATGACAAAAAAAAGAACACACTCAACTTAGAGCCAGTTTAATTCAGCACTTCATATGATAAGATTTGCATATTGTTAAAAAAATCTTTCTTTATCTCTTAAGCTGGGTGCACTGTAATTCTTGTCTGTGCTTTACAATTGTTGGTTATCAGACTGAACGGTGTCACCTCCAGTGAACTGTTAAATTGAGTACTTCAGCAAGCGGATCATTCAGTCAGTGAGTTGAATTCGTGAACAAATCAGTCCCAATTTATGAGAGAACCATTTTGTGTTTCAAGGGAGCAATCAGGTGTGTCAGGCTGCTTTGTTTTGAATAGTAAATCAAGTCATGCTGTTTGTACACAAGAGATAGAAACGGAGCACTCTTGCGGTTTTTAAATCCAGACGAACACTGAATCACCAAATAAAATACAAAATCTTAGTATGATTAACGGTCATGAACAAATAAGTAATTGACATTCATATTCCTTACACAGGTTGTATATTATATATGTATATTAACATTTAAAAGTTTTTTTTCAGTGTTCAAAACAACCGCTTTCTATTTGAATACATTCGAATTTACAGCAGCCATTACTCCAGTCTTCAGTGTCACATGATCTTGGAGATCTTTCGTTACATTATAAGCATTTTCTGTCACTTTCTGACCGATTTGTCCTGCTGAATAAAAGTGTTCATTTCTTTCAAAAAACAAAACAAAACTCAAACTAGTATGGTAGTATTTGTGAGTAAATATATATATAGGCATAACAAGCCTATAATTGTATGAAGAATAAATGTGTTAATAAACTATTTTATGAGTAGGATTAATAATAAAAAAAAAAAAAAAAATTATTGAGCATCAGTGTTGAACCATAATTCAGGTTTTACCACTTCATAAAAGCAAAACAGCACTGGAGGCTTTTACATTACGCTTACCAACTACAGGCCTCTTGTGCCTAATTCTTTTTTCCATCTTGAGAAATGGTAAAATGGCTTTTTTTGTCAACAAAGTACTCTAAAAATGTGCAAAAAGATGCAAGATGGCTTCATAAGAGCATTATACTTACTCTATGCAGACGTCAACATAAGAAAGTGGTCTTCACATTCGTCGAGCCATATGTACATGCATGCAGTAAGAAAAGAGACACAGAGGTTGAGGTGATATACAGCAGAAAGAAAGGCCACAGAGTGAAGCAAAGCAAGAAGTCAGATAAATGTGCAGACCAGACACTAACGCTTTGGTATAAGCAGAAGCATCACACATTTTACTGCACGTTTACGTAAAAAAAAATGGATTAATAAGACCAGAAGCGGGGGAATGACTGAGCGAATGACAAGGGGGCTGACCAGAGAGGCATTCTGGGGGTTTCTGGCCAGCACAGAGCAGGTGGGAGGAGCAGCGGAGTAGGTGGTCAGCAGAGAGCCCAGCTAACAGCATTACTGAAAGGATGCAAGAGGTCAATGTTAACAAC
The DNA here is from genome assembly GCA_038088235.1 of Zacco platypus. Taxonomy (NCBI): domain Eukaryota; kingdom Metazoa; phylum Chordata; class Actinopteri; order Cypriniformes; family Xenocyprididae; genus Zacco; species Zacco platypus. The sequence goes on along the minus strand of CM076063.1, from coordinate 10,718,252 downwards.
AGAGAAGGACAACAAATGTTTGCAGAGAGGAATTCTGGGAAGGTAGAGGAAAATTGGTAAGGTAAACAATAGTGTTTTTAGTCATACTTTTAATTTGTTATTTGTATTTATGAAAGCAAAAAAATAATGAATTAGTAAATGAATAAATACATTTATTTATACTATAATTTAAAAAAGTCCAAGCATAGGAATTCTGGGAAGGTAAAAGAGAAGACCGAAGGTAAAGAATAGTGTTGGTTTTTATAAGTATTATTCATAAATAAACAACGAACGCAAACATTTTGCGAGGGAACGCAAAGTTTCTCTGGGAAATGCAAACATTTTGCAAAACATTAGCAAACGCTAAATTTCTAAGGTGAAACGCAAATTTTTTAACATTAATCTCTCATTTTAATGTTTTAAATAAATATAGTGATACTGTAGTTTAAAAAAAAATGCCAGGACATGAATTCTGACAAGGTAGAGGAGAAGAGAGATGGTAAAGAATAGTTTTAGTATTATTCATTCATAATACATTTGGAATAAAACAAACAAACAGGAATATTGGGAAGATAGAATTCTTCTGAAGGTAGTGATAGCTTTGAAATGCACCATTATTTTCTAATTTTAACATAGAAAGATTTTATAGATAAATTCAATTTAAAGTTTCAATTTAATAAAATCGTTAAAAATGTCAATAGTTTTAATTTGTTAATTTTATAATTAATTCTTGAGGATAGAGAGTCAGATTTAAAAGCAGAATATTTTAAATCCATTGAGTAACAGGAGGAAGAGGAGGGAGAGTAGGAGGATAGGAAGGAGAGGGATGAGGTAAGCAAAGATGTGGCAGAGATGGAGGAGGGATAGTGTGGGCTGTAGGGAAGAGAAGGCTTCGGGGATTCAGGAGGGAAATAAACAGCAGGTTGAGGGGGAACAAAGGGATGACAAAGATGGAGGAGGAGAAAGAGGAAGGAGAGGCCACTGCAGCACACAGCAAAGAGCCTCAACCCCTGCTGAGATGTTTTTACAGAAGTGACTCAGCAACATATAATTAATGACCTGAAATTAATGCTTTTTGTTTTGTCAGGACCTTCAACTATTTTCAGAGGCAATAAGAGTGCAATTAAAGTCCACGTAAGAAGCAAAGCCTCCGAACACAGCCGAAGCTCTTTTGCATTATCAACAAATGTTCAACTTATGCTATTTGTATATGAATGAAACATTTGAATAGGTTTCACAGAGCATGCAAACACTCCTGACATTTCATAACATTGCAAGTCGTTCAGCTCTAACAAGCAGCAATAATGTTTAAGCAACTTTCCATGCACTTCTGCTCTATGCAAGTACTAATCATCCAACTAATTTCACAGAACATGCTTATAATACTATTGCTTCTGTATTATTTAACTGATATACTTATCTTTTTTAGACTGAAATAACAGCCCAAATAAATTAATATTACCATTTAAAAATTATTAATATTACATAAATAATAATGAAATACAATTATAATAATTTGGCATTACACATGCAAAATGCTATTGATAACAAATTACAATTAATAATTATATAAAAAAACTGACATCAACAGTACAAAAATGGTACTGATGTCAAATTATAATTTATTATATAAATAATAATAAATTACAAAATTAATAATAAAAAAATGTCAAAATTAATCAATAAAACTGACATTAAAATGCCAATGACGTCAAATCAAATTATAATTATCAATAATTATATAAACAGTAATTCAATAAAATTACAAAATGTATAATAAATAAAATTACTGACATCAATAGTGAAACACCCTTAGGTAGTCGAAAGGTCAGAATCTCGCATTGAAGTCAAAGAAATTCAAATCCTGGGATTTTATTTCTCAGTAAGGTTAGCAGGCCGCATCGGATAAGTAAGTTGGTCTGTGTTGGAGATTCATATTTTGTAAATAAAGTGGTAAATAATGTTTTTTTGTGTGTGTGTAAACAAAGCACTCGCGTCGCTTCACAAAATTGAGGTTAAACCACTGGAGTCACATGGATTAATCTCTTAACTACCATTCTGCGGCTTGAACGTGGTAGTTGCGTAGACTGTCAATGGAGGGACAGAAATCTCTCAGATTTCATCAAAAAGATCATCATTTGTGCTTCAAAGATGAATGAATGTCTTAAGGTTTTGGAACAACATGAGGGTGAGTGATAAATGACACAATTTTAATTTTTGGGTGAACTAACCCTTTAAATGGGTCGTCCAAACATTTTTCTCACTTTAAATCAGCTATAAAGTTTTTTTTTTCCCTCCAACATTAGGTCAACAAGTTCAGCCGCATCATCCATTACAGCCTGCAATTCTACTATAAATCACAATGTAAAATCTAGTCCTGATGCACTACTAACGCTATATCAGTGGAAAAACTGGATTTTTTCATTTGTGCTGACAGCATGTCAACATCTTCCTCAGTCTTGTCAAATATGCTAAAAGACTGCAAAAATTACTGACACATGTTGATAGGGAACACATGGATGATGGCCTGTCTGGGTTTTTAAATTTGTGGCAAAAAATTAGTTTCCCTCAAGCAGTGTTAAACTGTCACATGAAATAAGCAGTGTTTGATCATTTCAACTCTTCCCCGGGCTGTACGGAGATGAGAAAAATACTTCAACCTCACCAAAACCCAACTGTACTAGATTTCCTACAGAGACACAAACTTTCAAAAAAGACTGAAAAAAAAACATTTGCTTCATTTTATAAGGGTTCAGTCCATCAGACAGCAAACTTGGAATGAGTATAATGAGTATCTTAAACATTTTTTACCTCAAAAGTCAAAACTAAGCAAAAGTCAAATACTTGGTAAACAATAACTGAAGCTTTGACACGAATGCCAGCTTCTTATTGACAAGATGTATATGATAAGAAACAATCAATAAGAGCATGCAAATATAATGCCCTCCCACATACACCATTCAGGTTTGTTAAAAAAACATCATTTTCATATATTTTACTGCAATCAAGATAATGAATCAAGTAAAAAAAAAAAAGATGTTAACCCTCACACCATTAGAAACTATGATCATCATGCAAAGTTATTTGAGCACTGTATCCAAATGATAATAAATACACTTTTGTCTTGTTTTACAGTTAAACTAAACTACATAAATATCCCTAAAACAAGACATATTTTCTTGAAAAGCTAAGATATTAAAATGTGTTTTCAGAGAATACTGTTTATTGTTTTTAAACATAAATTAAAACAAGAAAAAACAACTGTGGCAAGAAAAATAAACTTCATTGTATATTCTCTGAAAAGGTCTTAATATCATACTATTTTTATCTCAAATAAATAAATGTTTTGATATTTTAAAGAGGACCTATTATGCCCTTTTTCAAAGTCTTGGTTTTGTTTTGTGGTCTACTAGAACAGGTTTCATTCTTGAAATATATAAAAAAACATTTTTTCCAGATATTTTGCAGCACCTCTCTTTCCAATCTTTCAGTAACACACTGTTTAGTTCCTGTCTCTATGAAGCCTCTCCTTCCGAAAAGAGCATTATTGCTCTGATTGGTCAGCTGAATCGGTGTGTTGTGATTGGTCAACCACTTTGAGCACGTTTTGGAAATGTCACGCGAGTTTCAACACACTACTAACGCAACTCAGCCAGGCCTCACCTCTTTTTTCGGCGTATGCCTTGGCCGGGAATTACTTAATAAATATATGAAATGAATATTGTGACGTGTTTGTTCCCGGAATAAAACCCAGCCCTACAACCGAGGAGTTTTAGGAATTCCAGAAACAGTGCTTACTGATATAGAGGATAACTCTCTTTGGAGTGACTTAGTAGCTTTGCAGACCCTTTTCATACTCAAATTACATTACTCACTAAAGAAAGTTAAAAATATAAAAGCATAATAAGTCCTCTTTAATTTTAAGAAAATTGTTTTTTGCAATTAAGATGCCTATTTTTGCATTTAAAGTTATGTGATCATTAAAGCAGTAATGGTGATGGAAGGGTTAACCATTTCAAAATCAAGTGGATCAACATGAAAGGTGGTCACACGAACAACAATATATCGAGAGATATATTCAGTACACAACCCATGCATTTAGCCAATCGGAAGGAGGAATGAATTAAGATGGGCGTGTCTTGTGAATTCAAAGGAAAGAGGTGAAGAAAAGCCTCCGTAATTTATGAAAAGAATTAAACAAAAATCACAAACGGTGCTAAATTACGAATGCTATGTTGAAGCAACGGCAGAGGACATGCAGGAGAGTGTCATCAACAACAAAAAATAAAACACATGGACTCCAAACATACCATTAGTCGGATGCCTGGCATACGACACAGAAAATCTCTTTACTGCCGGCATAGAGAGCAGCTCTGAGGAAATAAAAGAGGCATTCGGCATTACTCGTGTTACTGTGCTCCTCATGAGCTTTTGGTTTTAACCAACCAGCTTTTTTAATCCTCCCACCATCAACCTATTCTGTCCCTCGTAAAATCTTCTACAACAAGAAGGTAAAGTATCAGTGGGGCCAGATGTTACCCTTGAATGTGGGGATTGAGAAGCTCAAAAACAACAGATGGTCACAACAAACTATCCAGCATTCTCTGTGCTACAACATCCTTTTGGATGCAGCATGACATGGCAGTATTTTGAGTGGCATTTCAAAATGTCTTAGATGTGGTAAATCTCAGAGAAACAGCAACACCCTGTGGACAAAACGGTTAATGCTGCTACCAAGGAGTGAGGGGTGAACATTTATTTCAAATAATAATAAACTGACATTTAAATACATAAAAATAATGAAAAATAAAATAATACTAATAATAAAATAGATTTTTTAAAAAATATGGAAAAAAGGTGTGAGGGGTGAAAATTCATTTCAAATACTGATACATTTCAAATTTAAATAATAATAATAAAAATAACAATAAAATAATACAATAGAATAATAATAATAAAATAATTCATTAAAAAAGGAGAGAGGGGTGAATATTAATTTCAATAAATAAATAAATAAACAAACAAACAAACATTATAATACAATGAAATAATTCAAATAATGTATTTGATACGGATGAAAATACTGAAAATAAATTCCTTTCCAATGCATGCAGGAAATTGGAGTGCAATTTTCAATAAATGTTCTGAAAATAATCATAATATCCAGAGTTATTTAATTAATCTTTAGAGATTGTGGTAAAAGCGTTTGGCATTTGTGTTGCCATGGATATTATCCATTGCAATCCATCACAACACATTTCCAGAAGAGTTGGAGGATACTAAAATGTTTCCCTTTTGCATAAAATAGATGGCAAGTTAGTGCAATTTAGCAAATTATTGAGCAAATGTTTTTTACATGCAGCATGCAAATAATCAGTTTGGAGTTAGCAAAGGTGACAAATGATTAGTAACAAAATTATTCAGTTACTGTGGAAACCTAATTTCCCGAAGCAAGACCTTGATAAACAGCAAGACACAAATGGTTTAGGAACAGCTCCCGCTGTGTGTAATGACTTGATTTGGGATGTTTTTACAGGCTAGAATAAAATTTAAAATAAATTTCGAGTGAAGTATGCTGAAAAAAACAGTCACTAGGATAGACAGTGTACAAGAAATGGTATTATAGGAACGTGTAAAACTAATCAACAGTTTTGTTTTTTTGCATTAAGAGAGAGTAAATGGGAATATATGAAAGTTATTCAGAAGAATTGTTTCCTGGGACGTTTGTGATGATCAGAATCTTCAGGTTTTCTGGTCACAGGTGGGTGAGGTACATTATAACCCTGTATGTGCGTGTGTTTGGGACATACCGGCTTGAGAAGACAGATTCCTGAGCGAGGAGGGCTTTTTGCGGGGAGCTCGTGTTAGGTCTCTCAGGTTGGGAAAGGAGGCACTGAAGAGGCCCGCACACTGGGCGCCTGCGAGTGGGAGGGAGACCGTGGGGTGGAGCGGGTGGGAAAGTGGTTAGTAGTGGTTAGTTTTCACAAGTGAACATGCAGCGTCTCATTTAAAGAAGTTAAAGGGATAGTTCAACCAAAAATGTAATTTTTATATTTCTTCATTAAAATTCAATTTTTAGGGCATCATAACAAAAAATTATATGGGGTAATACAACTATCAAAACAAAAAGTTTTTCTTTTTTTGAACAAAATAAAATATTTTTATTTCATAATTTTATATTAATTGTATATTAGAATAATTATTTGTTAATATATATTTTTTTATAATATTTGAATATTATAAATGTTAAATTATAAATATTTGAAAAAATATAAAATTGAAATAGATATGCAGAAACACGTATAGGAAAAAACATGTGGCATAATCCCCCATTAAAATATATAATATTAATGAATTATTATGTATAAAGTTTGTACTGTAAAAATGTTTTACAACTTTTTTGAAAATAATGATTACTATAAAATATAGTAATTTTTTAATTCCTTTTTACTTGATGGTTAAACCACAACATGTATGTCTTTTTTCAAAGTAAATTAGAAAGAACTTAAATTTGAACTCTCCTTGAAAATCGTATATACACGTTTTATAAAACGATTTGAAATCAAAATGAATACAAATAACTTTGCAAATTTTACACTAGATTTTTTTCTTCTTGGACTATTTGTCATTGATCCATCTTGACATTCATTTTTGGTTGAACCATGCTTTAATTAATTTCAAGGTGTACAGACGACCTTTGCAAACAAAACCCAGTTAAACTTCTGATCTTCTGCTGGGAACAAATATATTGCCATTTGTGCCATATTCACAAATGTAATTCGAGTAGGTGTGTTGCTCCAAAAGATCAAAAGGACATCTCCATCTTCAGCCACTAGAGGTCAGTACTGATAAAGCAGCATTTGTTTAAAAGCTTACATGAAAGACATGCCAGATGCATGCACTTAGTTATAAAAGTTATCATGCTATAAGGTGTAACCAAACATGGGAAACAGTGTGCATTGTTGCCTTGTAAATGTTCTTTGGAGATAGAAATAGTATAGACAAGAATAGCAGAGAGAGTCCTGCCAGCAGCCATATTTAGACTACTATTGGCAGCATGGACACATTTTCGACGCAGTGGGCATTGCAAGGTCCTTGAACGGTTGTGTCATTGGGGATAAACAGAGACAAGCGCGTTTAACGGTCAACCACACCATGTCACTTATGAGAAGTCGAAATGTTTCTCCAATTAAACTGATGACCGGAGCGATCTGCGACACGAAAACAACACAAGTGAAAAATAATTCCCACCTAGCCCGCTGGGTTTGATCTCAGGTGACTGACGAGAAGTCGACGGGAAGATACGATACGCCAGTCCACGAGAAGAAGTGTTGCTCTCTGAAAGAGCCTGCAAAGAGAGGCATATGGACAAACATTTATATAGAATATATAAAAATAAAAAAAGCACAAACACATATTCTTTCTATGTAAATATATATTACACAGTTCAAATCTTTAAATTAGACAAGGGGGTTTAAAAACATTTATGCCAAGGACCCCATATAATATATATACATAATACATATATATACATATAATATATATACATATATATATATTATGTACATAAGTGTACATAATATATATATATATATATATATATATATATATTATGTACACTTCTGTTCAAAAGTTTGGGCTTGGCAAGATCTTTAAAAAATAAATTTTCAAAAGAAGTTTCTTCTGCTCACCAAGGGTGCATTTATTTGATACAAAAATATATAATAATATTGTGAAATATTATTACAATTTAAAATAATTGTTTTCTGTTTCATTATATTTTAAAATATAATTTATTCCTGTGACGGCAAAGCTGAATTTTCAGCATTATTAATCCAGTCTTCAGTGTCACATGATCCTTCAGAAATCATTCTAATGTGCTGACTTGCTGCTCAAGAAACATGTCTTATTGTTATCATTAATGTTGTAAACAGTTTTGGTGAATATTTTTGTGGAAACAGTTTGATTTCAAACTTCCAAATAATAGTATAAAAAAAATTGTGTGTGAAAAATGTATTAATATTTTTTCATATTTAAGTTATTTTAAAATTACATTTTATACCGTCATTCTTCTATTATTATTATTAAAATATTATCTAAAACATTTAATAAATATCTTAAGTTTACGTGTTAGCCTTAAAAAATATGCCACCCCCTAAAACCCCACCTGGAGGTCCCTGGACCCAAATTTTATTGAAATTATTTTTTATCAAATAAAGAAGAGTAAAGCTTAGTAGCAGAGCTCATGATACGGTACAGTATCATACCTCCATAGATCCAGCCTTGCGGTTGCGTATAAGTGGCGACTTCCTCTGAATGTTGACTGGCTCAGTCAGTACGGCTCTGTCGGGCTCATCTTGAGAAAGGTCTTCAAGACTGCCTGGGTTTGTTTGCTTCTCGTGATTCTATTACACATTAAATGGGATTGTTGGAAGCGGTCCAGCATGCAATATTTCTTAGAAAGTTATATACAAAATCCAAGGTTTTAGCAGAGTAATGTGGTCCAAAATAAATATATATAATCCTTAAGCAGAGTGAAACACACAGACCTCTGAAGAGGCGGGCCGGAAGCCGAACCCCAATGGTGCATTGTCCTCATCCTTGCACCCCTTCACCCCCGGGCTAAAGTGCAACTCCACATGAAAACGCTCCTCTGAGGAAGGGTCCTGCAGACACAAATGTCAGCAAATGAAACAAGAACAGAAATTGGGCACAAAGGGCTGAAGTGGGCACATCTTGTACCTTGTTGTTGTCCTCATACAGCATAATAACAATTTGTGTCATATAGTTGAGTTCGGTCACGGCGCTGAGGTAGTCCATAGCCTGCTTCCACTGTTCATCTTTTTGTTCCTAAACAGACACAGATGAGATAAAACAGTAGTAACCTGCATTAAACATGATGCCGGGCGTGATGTGCACGTCTGATGATTGCTCACTCACGTCTAACAGGCCTCCGTAGCGGAAGATGCTAAGCAAGGAGTGTACGTGGCTCTCACTGGTGAAGTACAGCCGGGTCCGAACGTGCCGACCCGGAGACATCACTCCCCGCGAGTACCTGAACCACCAGGAGGGATGAAATACACAATCTGATCACTCACAGGTTCTATAGGTCACGGCTGAGTCTTTAGAGCTTCTACAGCAATGTGAAGTCGTACAATACACAGCAACTGAAAGCATTAGAAGTACGACTGGGACAATAAATCGATGCATCACTGATCGAGAAATAATTCTGGATCGATTCAGTGATGAATGCACCGATGATTCTGAGCTTAGTTTAACAGCGGTCTTCAGCGCTCTTCTTCATGAGCATTTGAGTTTATGGTTAAAAACCTAGCCTAGAGCGCCATCTTCTTTTAAAAACTAAGCTCAGAATCAATATGAGATAGAATCGCCATTCATTTAGAAAATCTCAGTCGATCCATGATTGACAAAATGCATCGATTTTTTTGTCCCAAGCCTAATCGGAAGTACATATGACAGAACTTTTAAATATGTACTAATTCAGTACGTCGATATTAGGACTAGCAAAGTCAAAAAAGTCAACACTAAAATGTACAATTGCATAAAAAAAAATTATAAAACGTACCTTCCACTGTATATGATAGCATTAATGTTAATCAACAATATTGACAAAAATAAATAAATAAAGAAAATAAAGAGAAAAAAATATATATACACACATATACACATATACATATATATATATATATATATATAAAATATTTTTTTTCCTCTCAATTTTGGAAAACTAGGCCTCGTTTGAAACACATCAATATCGAGAATATTGAAAATAAATATTTAGTTAAACATTTTTCAAATGTTGGATTTTTTTTTTTTTAAATGTTACATATGATTGTCAACAAGAAAATACTGTTTTACCATTGTAGTGAAAGTAAAAAAAAAAAAAAAAAATTTAATAAATATGGCATGAGGAACATCAAAACATTAACTATGACAGAATCAAACAAACAAACAAACAAACAAAAAAACTGTACAAGTGAACACAGTTTGCATCAGACAACTGTCACAAACCAATCCTCTTACATGCCATGAGGAGCTGTGAATAATGTTAGCCCAGAAAGCATGCATGGATGCTTACTTTCCAAATCCACAGGAAATGATCCACCAAAGAAAAATGGACTAATAGTAATTTGGCACACTAAACAGGATGTATAGTGTGCAAAATATGATTTAGCCTTCACACTGTCAAAAAGTTTTGCGTTGTGCCCCAGTACAGAGACTCACAGTGGATGCAGCTTGTTGACGGCCTCGTCCTCATGAGTTCTCTGAAGATCCAGCTGAATCTTCTTGACCAGAGGCAGGCAGTAGGCACTAGCGATGTCCAGCTTCTCCGCTTTAGTGATTCCATACTCCTGAAAGACAGTGTTAGTTAAACAAAATCAAAGAGAATTAACGAACAATGTTAGCCACATTTATCCTTTACCTGGGGGATGATGATGTCCGCAAGTGCTCTGGACAGACGGAAAAGCTCCAGCGTGTCCTCCAGATTTAGAGAACTATTGTGCTGGGTGTCATATTTCACACAGTCATAGATGTCCGGGATCTTACTAATGTCATAGCGGCCGTTTTTCATGCGGAAGTCACGCTCCAGTTTGGACCAGCGCTGCAACATGAGCTCCAGAGTCTCGCTGTGGTATAGCTGCAGGTCTGTGAATATCACATATTAAAGATGTTTATATTAGATGTTAATATATGTATATATAAATATATAAATGATGTATACATAATTAGTTAAATATATACACAATTGTTAACCAATACATTTACACATAATACATATTATATATAAATATTAATGTATGATTAATACTTACATTTTAATTAGAGTTATATATATATATATATATATATATATTTATTAAAAAAAATACCAAATGCAAATTTAAAACACTATTTACATTAATATTTTATTTAATTTTTAATTATGTAACATTTAATTGTTTAATATTTTGAATATTTACAGTTGAGCAACACTTAGGACGTACTTCTAACATTCAATATACTTCATATAAAAAAACAAAGCTCCAACCTGCAGATTTGGGGTCTTCCAGCCTTTTACAGATTTGGCAAGTAAGGCTTTTAATGAGGGTGTGAACATGGTCACAAGTCCTGACTGGATTGACAATTACACTCATGGAATTTACCAAAGATGGGCTGCCTGTTGGAGCCAACTTAAAGAGACAGGACACATTTAAGGCTAGTTTAGTTATACTGAGATAGTGAGCTATTTTAAATAAGCAGTTGCAACATTCTTCACCTTGTTGTAGTCCTCCTCACTGAAGTCTTTGTTCTTCTGCATGATCTCATGTAATCGAGCTTTGACTCTCTGCTGACAGTCAGTGAGAGAGTCGCTGTCACTGTCCAGCAGTCCGTTCATGTTGGCACTTTTAACCATCTGAACGAGGATTGGAGTCAACTCTCCTTCCAGTGCTAACAGACCCTAAACACAGCCATACATAAAATTGTATTGTAAATTAATATGTGAAATATACAGCAGGGGCCAAAAAGTCTGAGATGACATAAAAACTGAGATTAAAATTTTTATTCAAACCTGGAAAGAATAAGAATATTTGTATATTCTTAAAACAAAAGGATGTAAGATCCATCTAATAATATTTAAAATACAATATAAAATTACAATACAGTTAAAAAAAAAAAGTATTAAAGTTCAGCAAAATAAAACAAAACAAAAACAAAAAATAGATAAAACAAAAAAACAAACAAATTAAATTCAACAAACACATACATAAAAAGCAAAACAGCAGAATTTTCTCTACTGGCGTTAGACTTTTAAATCCCACTGTAAAGTTAACATCAATTCCATCTAAAAGCATTATGTAATATCAACATATCCCGGCAGACATAACCCAAACAAACCTTAGCGAACGCCGCTGCAGTCATCTGCACACGACCTTCATCAGAAGCGTAAATCTTGAGGTCGTGGCGGTAAGTGCTGTGCAAACGGAGAAGGCCACAACCAGGGAAGCCAGCATAGTCACCTACAAAAGCACAGAGAACCAGTCCTTGAAATAACAACGATCACAAGAACAAAACCCAGACGTATGTGCTTATCTTCAGAAAAGGATCTGAAGATACACACAGACTAACTTACAGTACAATACAAAACCATTGTTTAAAAAGCTACAGAACACATGAAGAGCTGTACGATCAATTGGCTGAGGAAAATCTCAATTCATGCACTTCAATGCATCCACACTGCTGAAAGCATCTGGCAATATGCGTTTAGGCGCTTCCCACATGAGCGTCGCATTGCTCTACATCAAGTAGCAAACAGAACTCAGATATAAGATTCCAGAATGTTCATTTGTGACAACAGAAGAGTCCCTAAAACAAACTACCTGACAGTTAGATTCCTTTTTGGGGCCATTCACAAAAGATGCTTACTTACCATCTGTCCATATTATTTTTTCCATGCAAGCATTATATTTTTAAGACTGTCAAATTCAAAACAGTAAGCATAAAGTCACCAACCATTTTTTGCATGAGATTTAAGAGGTAAATTTGAAATTGATGCTACCACAATACTAGACTTAAATGATGGATTGTTCAAATAATGGCAGAGTAGTTAAAATGTGGTACGGATATCACCAAAAAAAAGTTATGTAGAAAAATTGTATAGACTTTGAAATCTTTTTCGAGATGCGGCTATAAAGGGTGTCTTTAATTAGCCAACAGCTAGTCAATTGTACGATTACGGACACGTGTAATGGAGTTAGAGCCAAAAAATACGTTTAATGCAGATATAATTTCAGTGCCTACTCAACTTAACGCACCGTCACTCGTTGCTTTCTCTCAGAGACGTGCACTCAACGTGAGAGAAAGAGCACATGCAGGACTAGTGGACAGAACTGTCACTGTCCCGATCTGACCAGTGCTGCGTCATCACAGAAGATTATCGTTTGCACGCTGTGTGGGAAATAATGAACGCGCAAACTCCATATCCGAGCATCTGGCAGCACTCAAATACTGAATTGAGCTCTCTTTCACGTCTTGCACTTGAATGGACAAAATTGTGTCAAAATGCCCATTTTCGCAAGTATCCTATCAAACATATTCGGTTATGTCTTAAGTGAATGTTAATGTAAAATATCTTAAGTGACAGCAGCCTAATATACCTGGCAGCCGTCTGTGTTTCTAATGTTAATCAAACCGACTCGAACGCACTAGACTGAATAACATTTGTAACTTTGATAAGGATTGATCTATATTTAATCATTTATAAAGCGAAGACTACATTTGATTACTTTATTCAATTTCTGTACCTAATCTAGATCTACCTGGGGAATAGAAAAAAGTGCTGACAAAACTAACTCTGAAAACAAACAGGCTAAACTTATTGCTTCTCAAGAACTATGATGTTTTATCTTAGTATGTCAGAGTACAACCAATGTCCATATCATGAAATCTTCCATACAATCTGTGGCAAAAGCAAAGCATGGAATGTTCCTCTGTCGTCCCTCTGATTGGATTAGTTTAATGAGATGGATGTCAAGGAATTAAAATGATGAATGTATCAAGACCACACACACAAACCCAAAAGCTCTTCTTACCACAGTCAATAGGGGACTCACAGCCAAGGGACCTGCAGCTGTCTAGTTATCAATTGAAGGTAAAGAACAGCACATTATTCAGTAGAGCAAGATACTGCTGACTCAGTGAAATTAGAAGAAAATGGTTTAACTTCATAAGTCTGTGAACTCTCACATTTAATGAGTTGCATCCAATTAGATGCGGTGTGCAAAATATAGACTTGAATTTGAGGTCCGAGGGAATTAACTGAACTACACAGGAAAGAATTCACAGCATGACTAAGAGATATTTTGTGCTGGTGCACTAAACGTTAAAGATGTAACTTGAGGTAAAGAAAGCATTCACTCCTCCCCCGAGTCCTGCCCTTACATGCTTTTGTACGCCAGGCCCACAACAAACAGGTGAAACAGGTTTCCTGCTCAAAGCAATAAGCTTTGCAAAACTGCATCATTGCCTCACTACCTAAAAACAGGCACAAAGTCTGATACAATATCTTGTCATGGTATCCATTGTATCATGATCTCATGCAAAGGGAGCACAGAGCCTCCAAAACAATTGCTCCTGCAAACAACTTGAGGTGGATTAAAGAAAATCTTAGGACAAAAATAAAAAAGAAAGTATGTTTTGTTGTAATTTGATAATATTGATTAATTCTATAATATTTGAATATATCTGCATAATGTAATGGTTATAACAGAAACAATACGAATTTAATAGTAATTATATATAACATAATAGAAATGTTTTATGTATATATATATATATATATTATATATATATATAAATATATATATATATATAATCTAAATAAATATGAATGTATATATATATATATATATATATATATATATATATATATATACACACACATTTAAATATAAATTACTTTATTACTTTATACCACTTTATTACTATTCTATAACTATAATAAAGTAATAACTTATATATTTTTTATATATATATATATATATATATATATATATATATATTATATATATATATATATATATATATATATATAAAAAACACATTCAAGATCCAGAAAAGTAGTAAAAACATTGTTAAAATAGTTCATGTGACTGCAGTGGTTCAAACTTTTATGAACCAACTCATTATTGGCTGGCTAATAATAGTATAGAATAAAAGTATTTTCATTGCTTTATGACATTAAGTGATGTATTTACTACCTTTCTGGGCCTTGACAGTGGTAATTAAACTGCAGTATATGGAGGAGACAGAGAGCTCTCGGATTTCATCAAAATATGAAATATTTAGTATATTTAGTATATATTTAAGTATTTTCAAAATAGTAAATGGGTCTATTGTATTTTTATCCTGTTTATTAGTAAATCTCTCTGGCTGATGCAGACATAGCGTTATACCTTGTCCCCCAGGGTACATGCAGCGGAAGGCTCGTCCCAGCTCCTCAGCCTGAACTCTACCTGCTGGGGTCAGCTCACCACCCCACTTCAGCACCAGCAGTAGGGATGGACCCTCCTTCAGAGCGTCTGCCATTGGTACAGAAAGGGCAAAAGTTAAACAACAGCAATGTGACATATTTAAATGCATGTACATGTACACATACCTTCCTCTTCACTGGATGCTTTGGGCTGCCCATTTGGCAGGTAAGTCAGCTGCACCTTCCTGTTGATCCCAGAGAAATGACCATACCTGAAAAACAATACATGGGGCAGGGGACATAAACATACCAGTCCCTCTTAATAAGCATTCTCCCACTGAACAACACAGACAGCACACATCGGACATAGCATTGGGTTCAAACCGCTAGCAGGTGCTCTGCGGCCTCCATGTTTCTGGAAACATGTATTTGAGTGACCTTCCCAAGCTGGCAGGGGTTAATCGGTGCCATACCAGGGCTGTCTCTACAGGAATAACAGGCTTTGGGAGGAATAAAACGTGGCTTCTGCAACAGTGCCACGTTTTTAAAGTAACACAATACAGCAGAGACTGGAGAATTCTGGATGTTTGGTCTCTACATTTTAATTACCTTTTTCTTTTTTTTTTATATAAAGCATTAATATTCGTGAAGATAAATATACACTACTGTTCAAAAGTGGGAGGACCATAAGAAAGAAATTCCTTGATGCTTACGTCTTTCTTTTTTCAGTCGAAAAGAAATTAAAGTTTTTGAGGAAAACAATCCAGAATTTTTCTCCAAATAGTGGACTTCAACAGGGTTCAACAGGTTGAAGGTCCAAATTGCAGTTTCAGTGCAGCTTCAAAGTGTTCTACACGATCCCAGACGAGGAATAAGGATCTAGTGAAAAGTGGGTCATTTTATTCCAATATATGGAGAAAAATCCTGTAATGTTTTCCTCAAAAACCTTCATTTCTTTACGACTGAAGAAAGAAAGACAAACATCTTGGATGAGATGGGAGTGAGTAAATTATCAGGTAATTTTAATTCTGAAGTGAACCAATCATTTAAAATTGTATCACGGTTTCCACAAAAATTGTAAAGAGCACGTCTGTTTTCAACAATGATCATAAGAAATGTTTCTTGAGCACCAAATCAGCATATTAGAATTCATAAAATTCAGCTTTGCCGTCACAGGAATAAAGTACATTTTAAAATATATTCAAATAGAAGAGTTTTTTATTATATTAATATTTCACAATATTACTGTTTTTACTGTATATTTAATCACATAAATGCAGCTTTGCTGAGCATAAGAGATTTTTCTTTCAAAAACATTTTAAACGACCCTAAAATTTTGAACAGTAGTAATAAATATTTAGGGAACAACAAATATTCAGAAAAGGAGGCAAAAGTACTTTCACATAATTTCTTTTCAGTCACACCTTGAAGTTTACAGGTTCAGATAAGGGATGCACAATAAATCAGTTGTCAGCCAATATTTTTAATTTACTGGTATCTGGTAAGTAAATGGCCATTATTGCATATTATTTATTTATTTATTATATTTATATTATTATTATTGACTTTGTTTAAAACAATAGTGAATAATAATAAAAAAGTTTATTTTTAAAAAAAAAAAATCAAAATAGCATAGAATTTTAATATTGACCATTTATCACTTATGGGGTCATAATATCAAAATTATTATCAAATTGTCAGTATCGGCCATAATTGTAATGTTGGCGCATCCCTAGTTTAGCCTTTTTCTATTTTGATAAAACTTGGTCTAAACCTGGTCTACAGGTGTTTTTTTATCTCATTGGCCAGAAGCCAACTCTGGAGTGAATTTGCCACCATATGCTCTGCTGTATTACATCCCAAAGCAAAGCACTTCCCCTTGCACCTGTTTTCCTAGTTAATATATGATCCCGAACATCCGATAATGTGTTGATTAGGTTCCACATTTGAGTTCGGTGAGAGGAGTAAAAGTGAGGGATCGTGAGGGATTAGAAACACTTTCAAAATGGCATGCAGATGCCACACAGAATTGCAAAAGGGATTCATCTCCAAGGTACAGTCAATTTTTGGAGCCCTCATTAAGGTGTCAGTAATTTGGACAAGATCTCAGGTTAATGAGGGTTAGAATCCACTTTGCCTGCTTTCTAAAGAGACAGGGGATATGAGGGTGCGCACTGATTATCATTCAGACTGGATTCCCTTTGGAGAGACCGGCCAGGACACAAAGAGGGAAACAGAGAGGGGACAAGAGAGAAAAAAAGGAATGAAGTTAAGAAACTCATCCATACGAGGACAACTAAGGAAGCACATGAGTCAAGATCACACTACAGTCAGTTACATACAGTCAGCTGATCATGAAATATGAAATGTTTTTCCTGACATAAGCATCCATGACGCTCAAGACTAGAAGACAGAATAGCAATGTAAGTTTAACAACAAAAACAAGTCTGACTAGGCTTCCGCATAATCATATTCTATTCAAAGGATCTCTGCAAAAGCAAATTAATCTGAACGTCTTGCCTTCTGTAGACACAATATGAAATACAGCATACTCTTGATCTAAATCTCAACGTTAAAACTAGGGATGTACAACATATATGTACCATATTGTGTAGCAAATCTCAAAACAAATATTCATTCATATTGTACATTTTAATGTGGTGATAAACATTTAATTTATAATATATTTACAGTACAGAACTATCTATATATATACATATATAAATATTTTTCTAACTTTTTATTTTTATGTTTTAGTTTATTAAAAGTTAATCCTTCCTTTCATTATTTTCTATTTTAGCTAATCTGATAAAACCATGTGTAGAAAATATGCAAACATTTGCGCAGATTCTGTGTGGGCCAACTGATGACTAACTTCTATAGTGAACAATGGAAATTTCTACATTTTTTGCAAGACCTTGTGCCTCAAGATGTGAAAAGATAAGTGGGAATCTTCAGAGGAGTAAATGAAAGACAAGAAATCCAACATATTTTAGAAATGGATCGAGATGAGATGATGGTGTGTGTGTGTGTGTGTGTGTGTGTGTGTGTGTGTGTGTGTGTGTGTACAGTAGCTTTCTATAAACACACAAGGTTGGAAACGGAGGGTTGGGTATAACAGTATTATACTTTTAAACAGTTTACTCACATCTCCAGAACCGTCTTCAGCTGTTCTAGCTTGGATTTCTTCTCCTCAATTTCACAATCATTATGCAGGACCAGTTCTGCCAACAGCTGACGAGCAATATCCAGAACTTCCTGTAAAGACATCAAATAAAGTGTTCAAGCTTTCAAAATGATGTACAATCACAGCTGAAGATTGTCACAGATAAAAATACATTTTATTTATATTGTGCTTTTCCAAAAACCCAAAGCGCTACAACACAGAATAAAAAAAGGGGGGAAAAAAACAAGATTACAAAGAATACAAAAAAGCAAAAGAAGACAATAAGCAGATTTAAAAAGATAAGTCTTTAGAGACTTCTTAAAACGGTTTCTAATCACCAAAGGAAGAGCATTTCATAACCGTGGAGCTAAAACAGAGAATTGGAGTATAGAGAGTAACTAGGTTACAGAGGCTGTCCCATGAATAGTTAATACATATTAAAATCAAACTTTTAAAAATCGATATGTGCCTGTATGGGAAGCCAGCATATTAATACAGTACAGGGGAAATATGTTGGCATATCAGTACCCCAATCAGTACCCGGCGGCTGAATTCTGGATATACTGCAGTTTCTTAATGGATTATGTTAAGATAAGATCAGCTGACCAAATGGTTAATTTTTACACAAAACCCAACAGCAGATGCACATGTGCATGACACCCCAATGAGTCTCATGTCTGGAGCATTCCAGTCCGAACACTACATCTCACTTAAAAAAAGACAGCTCAATCCTGTTTGACCTTTGACCTTGTGGTGCAAATTCCAGGCCTTGTACAAAATAAATCATTAGGTTACAGGCAAGCATGTTCTGAAACAAACATTGTGTACTTCTTTAAGTTCCAACTATAGAACAAGTAGCACTTGTCAAGAATAAATTAAACGCATAGATCACTTCAAAACAGACCCACCTGGAGCTGTTTTGGTTTCTTCAGCTTGAGTTTTCCGGACTTATAGCCACCATATTTCTCGAACAAATCAAAAAACCTAACAGAAATGGAATCAGTCATAACCAGAAGATAAAATACTTAAATCATAGATATATCTTTCACCAAACCAACCATTTTAAAACCATTTAAACACATGAGTGAATCCACTACATTATCATTCAGTTCAATTGTGTAATGTAAATTATATCACTATCTGAAATTTTACATTTTTTAAATGACAAAACTTAAGGCCCATTCACACCAAGGCTGATAACTATAATAACAGTGAAGATATTGTTTTAAAATTCTTTTTAAAATGAACCACAACTGTAATAATAACAGCACAGAGGAATGATATCGTTGCAATCACTTTCAGAAAAAAAATTTTTGTATGAAAAATAACAACAAAAAAAGATGGCAAAGATATACTTGGGAACAGCCATGAATGAGGCGTTTCTGGGTGTTTCTCCCTACTATCTGCTTCGAGGCCTTGATGAATTCAAATTGTAACATTTCTTTGTTGTTTAGAATCCAGTAGTCCCGTAATTGACTTTTACAAACGGCAGTTTGCAAAATATTCCTCGAATTGCCTGAAAAACCATCACATGCAAGCGTAAAAACTTTTTTGCGATATATGGTAATTTTTGCGAAATTGACGTGTTTCCATTGGGTGTATTTTCCATTCGTATTTTCAATTTGTGCAATTTAAAGGTGAATGTAAATGCAGCTAGTGACACATGCAAAGTCTGGCGTCAAATATGACAAATTTATTGCAGAGATACTGCCTCAGAGTCTTTTGGCTTCATTCCACCAACTTTGCTGATGCGGTATATGAAAACAGTTTCATCGTTCTTGGTGTGAACTGGCCTTTAAGTGACACCTGTATTTAGTTGTAGTGTGAAAGCGGTCTATTAGAATCTGTCACTTACAGGGCATTTCTGACCTCCATCTTCATCTTCTGTTTGGGAGTACGGTCGCCATGACGAATTACAGCAATAACACAACGAAGCTCCATCCTGTCCCGTTTCAAAAGCACAACACTCATAGTTAGCGTATAATTCAACCTAACTGGTTTTAATAATCCAGAGTCCACAATAAAAAGCTATGGGAAAGAGAAATATATCCTTAGGACAAGAATGGTAACCCACATGGTTCCTGAGGTAGTCGGGACAATAGGGATGTCCTCTGCTTCCATGGGGATAGACCAGGGAATGTGGAACTGAGGAGCCAGCTCTCGCATTACCATGTTCCTAAGGGAAATGCAATCAAAATATGAGCTAAAAAAAAGAAATTGTCTTATAAGATAGGAATGAGTACATCTCAGCTGAACAACGACACTATTGCCTTCTTTAGAGCTGCTTATAGCTGAATTAAGCTCATTTCATAATTTGATTAACCTTATTGCAGTACAATTGAACTAGACTGAATCAACACTGATTTGAGCTGAAAAATTACACTATTATCACATTTAGAGCTGCTTTATAGTTGAACTGAGTTTGCTATATAAAGAACATTCAGTTTACTTTGTTATTGAAGTAAACTGAATCAACATTGAACTAAATTGAGCTGAATAATGACACGATTATCTTTTTAGAGCTGCTAACAGCTGAAATATGTTTGTTTCATAAATGAAGAACTTTATAACATTAATACTGTTATTTTCTTGTTACTGTGAATCTGCATTGTATAAAACACTACATAAATAAAAAAAACTTGCCATTTTGCTGATCTTAGCTGGTTTAAGCTGGCCTCAAGTATTTAGCTGGTGGTCAGCTGAAAAGTGACCATAACCACTCCAAATCCAGTCAACAGACCAGCCTTACCATGCTGGGAGACCAGCAAACAAATTTAGGCTGGTTTAACATGATTTTTCAGCAGAGATGCATTTTAAATTCAAAGTTTAGCTCAGAAAAGAAATTAAACAGTGTTTGTTTGATGATCAAGTGTTGACTTTCCAAAAAAAAAACTGCAAAATTGTTTTATATTATGTGGTTATATAGTTGGAAAATATAAAGACATTGCATGACAATGAGATTTTCGAGTTACCACAGATAAGAAGACAGCAACAGGGCTTCACCTACCCCAAAACTTTGGCACAATCATCATAGTACTTCATGGAGTTCTTTACAAAGCTGAAGCCATTAACGTCACAAACAAAAGAGTGGCCATTTGCTCGGAGGAGGTCAAAACCGCAGACTGTTTGCTGGGTTGCAAAGACGTTATGAGACAAAAAACTCATTCATTATCGTTCTTAACCTTTAGCTACTGACAAAACACTGTTTATCTTTTGCAAGGCTTACCTTAAAGGCAAGACACACTTTTCTGGCCACAAGCTTCTCCATTGCGGTTAGCATCACAGGATAGCGGATCTCCTTCCCCTCACTGTCTCTCTCTACTTTCCCATCCAGAGCAGGAGACTTACGGGCCTCGGCATGAGCGTAATCAGGCCCTACTGTGTAAACCTACAACATCCATCAGGAATAAACAAATTATCCGGCCACCACATAATGTCTAGACATGAGATGCATAGCTACCTTAACATCTGTGCCATCAGTGGGCATGAACTCCTCGTAGATGTAAGACCCAGTCTTACGAACGGTACTTTCAGGAGAATACACACTGCTCCGACTGCCAATCTACATGACAGGTGGTATGAGCTCCAGACCAAACAGATCTAAAGTTATTAAAAGTGATCAGCACAATACCTTTCTAAAGAGACGCTGGCTGCCCCCACCGGCCGAGGTTGGGTAATAGATGTAGACATTATGGTCCTCGGCAGAGACGGGCTTCTCCACAAAAGGTTTGTGAAACACTTCCCCATTCACTTCCACATGGTCCTCGCTCTCCACAAGGTTACACTCTGATGTCACAAAGTCAAAATGTCACAATCTTTTGCAACACAAAGTGTATTTTTGCACACACTATGAGGAACTTAACTGGGAAAAAACAGCATACGGGTTTGGAACAACATGACAGTTAATGTAGTCTGCAGAATTTGTGGGGGGAACCTAAACCTAGACATTAAAAATTACAATTGCAATTTAAAATGTGTTTTTTTTTTTTAAGTTACAGGTTTGCTGTGCTTGTTTGTAGGGGTGTACAATTTGGCCCAAAAAATATTTTATATATTTATTTTTATATTAAAAAAATATATATATATAATAATAATATATGACAATATATGATTATTTATTTACAAGACAACTGTAAAATTTCAATATAAATATTTATGGATATCTCTTATTTTCAAACTTTAAAACAATTAAGTTTTCATTTTCACGAAAAAATGCAAAGAAGCTTTAAAGCTCTTTTGTTGAATTTTTTTTAGAAGCCCATCATAAGTGATTCAAATTCAGAGGTGCTGAAAACACTGAATGTTTTTAAATGAAAAGTGCTGCACTTTACTCTGAAACACACAGCATCACACACACACACACACACACACACACTTATGACCAAGGTAATAACCTTTACCCTCTGGTTTGTCGGGGTCCCGGGTCAACACTGCATAGCGTGGAAGGTCAATGCCTTCTTCCTGTAGAATCCTGTACACTTCCCTCCTAAAGCATATAGTTATATTATTAATCAACTCTCATAACAACGATTGCTTGTCAAGATTATTCCAGAGGAAGATTTACCGCACCTGTCTTGAATGAAATACTGCATGTTGAGGTCGTTGATAAGTAGAGGGTTTCTTAGTTTGGCATAACTCACTGCTTTGTCAAGGGGAAATCCTTCAAGATGAGAAAAAAAAATGGTTACATTTTTTTTTTTTTTTACCAAAAATAAAATGAAAACAGTAATATTATGGAATATTATTACTTTAATTTAAAACTAGATTGAAAAGTTTGTAAGCTTGAGAAAGCTGAGCCAGAAAGTTTGAACTATCTTTTTCAGAATTTTAGACAGTTGGAGTTTGAATAGTTGTGGCTTATTTGAACATTCTGTCAATGCAAAAACCGTAAGTCCGATCAGTTAGAAAAGAGACGGCACACTTAGTCAGCTTCAAAGGTCTAGGAGGAGATGCATTTAGAAAATTCAGTCTTAGAATAATAATAAATAATATGCTTAAATAGAATATCAGTATATTTTTAAATATAATTTAAAATATATATTTTAAAATGTATTTTATACCTGTGATGCAACGCTGAATTCTCAGCATCATCACATCTTCAGAAATCATTCTAATATGCAAGTTTGTTGTTTAAGAAATGTTTATTATTATCAATGTTAAAAACCTGGAAACTGTCACACATTTTTGCAGGATTCTTTGATTAATCAATTTTACTGTTAACGTCAATCAATTTAACGCATCCTTGCAAATCTAACTGACCCCAAACTTTTCAAACTAAATTACACAGTCAACAGTTGCACCATAATTTCACTTCCATCATTTGACACACAAAACATCTCTAAAAGCCGGGGCTCAAAGAGTTTCCAATTGGTAAAAGTGACTTTATAATGCACTCATCTTATAAAATAAATCATTGTGACATGTTTTGAACGCAGCATTAATAATACTGAGACATAATGGCACATTAAAATTTCAAGCTAGTGGAATTATGTGTGATGTCAGATACCTTTGGAATGGAAGGAAATGAGGCAGTCACACAACGGCCACTTCTCCACCGGTTCATTGAGTATAACCTCCTCTGGAAAAATGACCACGGTGATGTACTCAAACTTACAGAGCCTCTCCATAATCTCAGTCATTGGTTTGGATTTTGATTTCTTCATCATGGAGCAGATCCCCACCACGATCTGACGCTCTGACTAATAGAAGACATTACATGATCATCACTTATTAAAAAATTCAACAATGCTTTGATCCCCGTTTCATTCATCCCTGAGAAATTCCGTACCTGATCCTCCTCCTCATCCTCCCCATAAGAACCTGAGATGTTCCTCATGTCCGTGTCGTCCAGTTCTCTGATTTCACCAACCTCATTTCCAATCAAGAACCGGGGGAGTCCGCTGTTGCACATCCTCTGTCCTCTTGACTCCGACATTTCTGTCGAGTCTCTGTCAAACAGTCAAATTCCCAGCACACCATCTCGTGCTGAAGCTCAGTGGTGGAAACATTAGATAGATGAGGTGGGTAATTCAGTCGGATGAGGCTCCAGAAGTGACTTCAATGCTCAGGCTGACTTAGAAAATGATGGTGTGTTTAATCCTTACAGATTTGGTGTCATCCTTCCAAAACCAGGAATATTTTGAATTTATGTGGATTACTTTCTCTCACAAAATCTTTTCCTGTTCTTACCTGTAAGATCCAACACACAATTTAAGTTAATATATTTATTCACAACTGTTCAAAAATTTTGTAATTTTTTAAATAAGTGAACACTTTTATTCAGACATTTATAAAGTTACAAAAGATCTATAACGCTGTTCTTTTTTACACACTCAAATGTATCTAAACCAAACCCTCATTCTAACCCTAACCCTACAGTAAGTACATGTAGTTAATTGTCATTACTTAGTACTTAAATGTATAATTACACCGTAATACTGACACCTTAAAATAAAGTGTAACCCACTGGCCTAGTGGTTTTTGGATATTTTACAACAAAAATCTTTCATATTGTACCTTTAACTATATTATGTTAACATATATAACCTTATTCTATGTGTTACCACATTTTCTTGTATATGTACTGAAACTGCAGATGTAAAAATGACATTCAAAAGAGTAGTAAGATAATGGCCTGGTTTCACAGACAAGGCTTAGATTAAGCCAGGATTAGGCCTTAGTTCTATTAGGACATTCAAGTAGCCTTTATAAACGTGTCTTAGAAAAAAAAAAAAAAAAACATCACATGTGTGCATCTTGAGGAAAAACAATGCTATTATAAGATGTCAGTGCAAGTTGCTTTCAGTTAAAACAGCTCAAATATGTATTTTAGTCTGGGACTAGGCTTGAGCCTTGTCTGTGAAACTGGCCATAGATGTTTTAATTTTAAGGACAAAAGGCTTTGCTAGTGTGATTTTGAGGTATCATTCTTGTCCCTAGTGCATATGGAATAATAAAAGTGATGTTTGGCTTAACAAGTAGCACTAATTAATGCTAATAAAAATTCTACTGTAGATAAACATGTCTTACAGTTACACTTAGTCTACAATTTCCAAAGCGATGCTACGCTTTCCAGTATGCTGACTGCAAGGGAAAGAATGCACTGTTGCATACATATGCTGTTTCATATCATATTTCCATACCATGCTGATACATGCCATGCTGACTATCCCTCTAAACAAACAAGGCGCTGTAGTTCAATCCAAACTATCCTTGGGCTAGTTTTTACACAATGTATAACCTCCCATCAAGCCATCCAGATATGAAATTGATATGTTCCTCTGACATATTGCAGTTTGTAAGAATACTACAAATACCGAACAGTTCGCATGTGACTTAGGGCCCAATAATAGCCACAGGCTCCTGGCAGAGGTGAATCTGGGGGAGGGGTGAGACTTGGATCAAATGCTGAGGTCTATGGCTTCCAAAGATAACTCATCACGCTGTGGACGTGTTGACAGGGAACATTAAGTCGAGAGGAAGCCGTCTATAGCGACCCAGGGTCAGGCAAACCACACACAGAGATAAACAAACTCATAAATAAATGTTACTATCACTTACTTCTAAAGCAACAAAGGAACCAGAGTCCAATATCCTTACAAGATAATATGAAGATATAAGCCTTTAGAAAGATTTTTAACACCTTAACGTACACATCAGAAACCAAGATGAGGTAATAAATGCTTGCAAAAATATCTTTTGACACTCACGACACCCTTGGATAATGTAAAATGCATTTGACATGCCTTCTTCTGTGGTGCAATCTAGATTTTGTGTTATGCAAACATGTCAAAGTAATTAAGTGTTTAAGTGCATGTTGAATACCACATACTATGTAAATGTTTATTCATTTTTCATTCTTAAGTGGACAGATTTCATTATGTTTATGTCTCTATGGTCTTGTTATATGTGAAGTCATTTCTGGAATTGCAAAAAATGCTTCTGAACATGCCCCTATCTGCTATTGGTCAGACAATCAGATCGCTCCGCCCCAAACACGTGTCACCAGTTGAGTTGATGTTGCTGTGTCGAGCTGGTCTGGCATTTTGGTGACTCTGTTTTTCCCAAACCTGCATGCATTTCTTTATTTTGTGTGGAACATACATTTTTTTTTATTTGTCCATACAATGAAAGCCAATGGGGGCAAAACTAGAGATTTCACATTGCGATTACAGTGACCAAAATTATCATGGTTAACAATATTATCACTGTATTTTTTTTAAATGTGCTGGAAATGTTAAAAAAGTACTGATGCATAAACTGAAAACATTTCACCAAGATTTATATCGAAAACCATCAAATAAAACTAGCAGTAACAGTGGGCATATTAACCGTCAAGAATTTTATTGAGGTTGGTTTATCGTCAAAGCAGTAACCATTTCAGCCCATTTCAACTTATGTTTGGACACCATTGACTTTCATTGTATGGACAAAAAGAGTTTGTTTTCCACAGAAAAGTCAAAAAGGTTTGGAACAAAACGACCATGACGACTAAATGACGTCAGAAATTATTCTTCAAGGCATCTGTAGTTTCCAAATCAAAAAAACTCAGTGCCAATTTCCGTCTTGCGTCATAGGAAACAAATCAGAGGCCAGAACATATTAACATGCCAACATGATCCTATGATGATGGAGCAGTCCAGTAGATTCTTGCAGAAAGAGCCAATGACCTTTGAGATCATCTCCTGTAAATTGCTCTTATTATGACTGGGAGGATTGCCACTATTTAACGGGTCATATCTGTCATAAATCATTTATCATTAAGATATAGAGGACAACAGCAGGACTGCAACAACCTTGCAATTGTGTACCAATGCCTGAATGTGACCACGATTTATTCATATAATATAAGTAATCACATTATTTTATATATATATATATATATATATATATATATATATATATATATATATATATATATATATATATATATATATATATTTAAAGTTTTGCCTTATTTGACAAAAATATGCCAAATGAAATCGATTTTACCAAAACCAAACCAAATTTTTTCACCATTTTGAAAAATGTAATTTATTTATTTAAAGTTGTGAATGTTTAAGTTTGCTCTTGATGCAAATTAAGTGCAAGAATGTGCAGATATTAAAGTGAATGCTTTACTCTAATTATTAATAGATTGCTCAATTATTATTAATAATTTATTACAATTGAGAAACAAGCAAATATGCTTGCAGTTGCACAAAATGAAGAGTGCCAACTTGCCTAACTGGTGGTATATAATTAACTAGCAATTTAATCTTTAAGACCTGGTTTCACAGATAGGGTTCAGATTAAGCCAGGATTAGGGCTTAGTTTAATTAGGACATTTAAGTAACTTTTATAAATGTGCCTTAGAAAAAAAAAGACAAAACACTTTCAGCTCAAACAAGTATTTTAGTCTGGCACTAATCTTAAGTCTTGTCTGTGAAATCGGGGGCCAGAGTCTATAGTAAGAATCCTTTCTAATACACCATTATACAACCAGATAAATAACAATCCCACACATGCTGTGGGTACGATCAAACTAGGAACATCTGACAAAGCATCCCAGTTTCATTACCATTGTCACCCTCATGTCATTCCAAACCCATCTGACTTGTGAATCACAAAATGGAAAAAAGACATCATGTTTAACATCCTATTATATCCCACAGAAGACAGAAAGTGATCCAGGAAACAATTCTCACTTTTGAATGCGCTTTAAGTGTTTCTTTGGCCACAGACTTGTTAGCATTTTCAGTTTCACATGCATTCAACTGGCACATAGAACCACAATGAACAAGCACGTGATCAAGAGTGTGGAGACTCAGATCTGCAGCTGTCAGACTGATGGCTGCATTTTAACACCTTAAAAGTAGACACAAGAGGCCTGTGAACACAGAGCTGATGGTGGATGCATGCATGAGGGACCAATGAGAAGAAGCAGCACACTGCACCACAGAACTGACAGCTCTTATGCAACTGTTTCTATGCCTTATAACCACTGAAAGGACTAGATAAAAGACAAAAGTGAGCTACGGACACAAAATGAGTGATTATATTGAGCAAAATTATGAATACAACATCCTCCTCTCATCGCATCCAGTCAAACAAGTGTTGCAGCGCTCCATCACTCAAATAAACCCAAGGAGACTGTCTCTACAAACTTTATAGAGTATTAAACGGTAAACAGAGAAAGAGCTCGACATGTCGGGGTCCATACTGAAGGATACTCACTCGTTTGAAAGAGGAACTCGGTTCCGGACAGGGCTTGACTTCCTCGTCTGCTGTCAGTGTGAAACTGACTGCGCCGCGTGAGTTTACCTCCAGAAAACATTTGACAAGCGCTGTCTTTCGTGCTCTGGGACAGCAAAACTTCACACAGATGACTGCCACCTATAGGACGGGCGAAACAACGTCTTTCATTTAACCCAGTTAGGCCTGACAAATAAATAATACTGAAAAAAGTATGAACTATCAATTATCAGGCGAGAGAAGACGAGTAGTAGATTGTGCACAAGCAAAAGTTTGATCATTTAGAAGCCTTATATACTATGTTTTAAATCACACTAATACTTCAGACCTACCCTTAAAATGACCATAGAAACTGCGAAAATACCATATTCTCCAAATATGCTTACTACAATAAAAATGGTGCTACTATTAGTCACCATGGTGCAATGATAGAATGTTACTACTATCATGTTTTTAAAAGTAACCTACCCAGCTCTGAATATTATCATGTTCATATACCATGTTATCATATGCAAACACATATAGCAAAATAGCTTTTCAGTTGGTAACGAAACGATGAAGTTAATTTTTGAATAGACAGGCTGGTATGCTTTGCCAGATGTTCCTAGTTTGATCGTACCCACAGCATGTGTGGGATTGTTATTTATCTGGTTGTATAATAGTGTAAAGGATTCTTACTATAGACTCTGGCCCTGTTTTCACAGACGAGGCTTAAGACTCTGAGCTGAAAGTAACTTGTTTTGTCTTTTTTTTTCTACGGCACATTTATAAAAGTTACTTAAATGTCCTAATTAAACTAAACCCCAGTCCTGGCTTAATCTAAACCCTGTCTGTGAAACCAGGTCTGAAAGATTAACTTACTACCACAAAAATACCATATTCTCCAAATATGCTTACTACAATAAAAATGGTGCTACTATTAGTCATCATGGTGCAATGATAGTAGGCCTATGTTACTATTATCAGGGTTGGGGAGTAACGAAATACATGTAACTTAGTTACGTATTTAAAATACAAAATTTGAGTAACTGTATTTCATTACAGTTACATTTTAAATGGGTGGTAATCAGATTACAGTTTCATCTGAAAAGTATTTTAGATTATGTTTTCTGATAGTTGTTTGTGAGTCTTTTGCAATTGTAAAAAAGGTAATTGAGACTTTTTAATCTCAAAATTCGACTTTCTTCCTGGCAATTACGAGTTTGCATCTCACAATTCTGACTTTTTTTCTCCGAAATCCAAGATTTAAACTCACAATTGCGTTTTTTAAATCAGAATTGGGATATTTAAACTCATAATTGCAAGTTTTAAAGTCAGAATTGCATGATGATAACTTGCAAAACTGACTTTTTTTCTTGTAATATTTCAACTTCTTTCCTTGCAATTCTGACTTTTCTCAATATTGTGAGTTTATATCTCATAATTCTAACTTTATAACTCGCAATTGCAACTTTATATCATGCTATTCTGAGGAAAAAGTCTGAATTGTGAGATAAAAACTTGCAATTACCTTTTTTTGTGTGTTTCATATTTATTAGTATTTGAAAGTATTTAGATTAGTTACAAAACTCGGGTTATGCAACGAAATACGTTACAAATTACTTTTTAAAGCATGTATTTTGTAATCTGTAGTGAAATACATTTTAAAAGCAACCTACCCAGCTCTGAATATTATCATGTTCATATACCATGTTATCATATGCAAACACATATAGCAAAATAGCTTTTCAGTTTGTAGTCATAAAACCCACTTGAAATACCTGAGGGAACTCATTGGCCTTAAATGAAAAGGTTTCATTCTATTCAGGTTGCTTTTTTTTTTATAAATATACATAATCCAAAGCAGTTCGAGTTCAGTTCAAAGACAGCAATGTCTTCGTCCGGTCACTGTATATGCCGATACATGAGTGATTTTAATGTTCTGAAGTATTACAGCATATCAGTGTTCAGATTAATAGGAAAACACATCTACACACACACACAGTCATCCTGCTTGTGATTATGTAATGATGCCCAGACTAAGAGAGCAGCTCTGGCTCCACTGAGGTGAACTGAAGTCTCTCCAGAGTCCACAGAATGTTTCTGACTTCATGGATAAGTGTCTCTGAGGGAAAAATATTAAACAAAATGGTCACTGAAATGTGTGTTGAAAAATATTTATAATGCTTTTCACTTTAGATATTGTTCCAAAAATAATTCAGATACTTGAGTCTAAAATAGAGAAAAAATATATTTATTCTTAACTTTTTTAAGAATAAAACTAAATTGTTATACAATCAAATAAATATAAAACCATTTAAAAGAGTAATACTATAATAAACAAGTTATTACAATTATTAATAAATAATTAAATTGTGTAAACCCAACATTATAATTATATTAGAATGCTACTGTTAGTATAAATATTAACATCATCTTATTTACAATAATACAATTAAATTATTATAAAATTAAATATAAAATTGTAAAATAATAATAATAATGATTAATTAATTAATTATTAAAAATTATTAATTAATTATTTAACTGTATAAACCCTAAATAACTAGCCTAGGTAAAAATTTTACTTAAAAAATACAATATTTAAATTTCATACTGTATTATGTAAAATGTAAATGTAATGGAGAAGCATGTGAGTGTACATCAATAATATATTTTAATGGCTTTGCCATGTAATAATCAATATGCAAATTATTAGTGTTCTACTGTAAATATAAATGTCCATAATAAGTCATATGAACTGTCAATATATTATCTCTAATAATTAAGAAATTAAATAAATATCAAGTTAATTTAAAAAACAAACTAATAAATTAATCAATTGATTTAATTGTGTAAATCCTAAGCAATTAGTTTAGGAAATATTTTTAATTTTAAATAACTTCATACATAAATGTCACTGTAATTCATCTATATTAATTCATAAGTTTAAAAAACAACCTCTCTGTAACCCGTCAGATGACCACTGAATGCAGCAGTAGGGGTCTGTGGCTGTGACATCTCCATAATGCCTCCATTCATTTATATGAAACCCAGCGAAATGGCTGCTTTCCCCCCTTAACGGACGCCGAAAAGCTGTGTCAATACTCTGTTGAGCAGCCGAAATGGGAAGTGAGTCAATGCGAGCTTGTTCAAATCCAGGCCCTGCATCAAACTGGGGTGAGTGATGAGAGCTTGGGTTCAAGACCTGCGCTGGGGTCAAAGAGGACAATCAGGTGTGTGTGACTCACTACAGCATGTGATCACATCAGTATTCAAAATACGTTTGTTTCCAATCAACGCATAATAGTAAATCATTTTAAATATGCATGATCTTTTTTTTTTAGCTGGAGATGTCAGAATATAGCATTTCAAATATTTTCAGGACATTTTCAGGGCAGCCAAATTAAGACATGATGCAGACATCAAGTATATTTTTGCACTATGAATCATCTGTTTCCGTTATTCATTTGCCAGAAGCTAAACTCGAAGATAGACCTATACTCAAAACATTGGCACCAGCATTGACCAAAGAACAAGAATTAATCATAAAGAGATGACACAAATAGTTTTGGTGGTTGGTCGAGGTCTAACTTTATCATTCTTGACATGATATGAATATAACGCTTCATTTTATGACCAGTTTAGAGGCTATTAGTGCACTTCACCTCTTACACTGTGTCCTTTATGCCAGTGTTTCTCAACATTTTTTGAGTACTGGAACCTCATCACATTTCAAACGATCCTCAAGGAATGTCTAAGAGAAAATATGCTCATTGATGTTATTAATGTCGAGAGCAATCAGGTATGATTCACAAATTGACTTGAATTTTCAGCCACATCGTCAATTCTGTGGCAATTTCTTTTATGTAATTACTTATAAGACATATTCGTAAAATTACATCAGGGACAACTAGGAGCCCAAGGACCCCTGATTTTATGATTTAGTAAATTACGTCAGTATAATTAAATGAACTACATGTATAACGCTACTCGATTAGAGCAGATGTATAGGTTCTAAGCATTATTTCATTAGAAACCAAACAGTTTCCTATCCCAAGATTTCCCTCATCCCAAACAGAAAACTGAAGCATCAGCAGTCCATGAACAGGCCTGAAATTTGTCACCTCAAAGAAAACGCCATTCCTTCCACATGTCGGTCTGCAAAATAAGCAATCCAGCATGTTCACTCTGATGAATATGTGTTTCTCGCTTTCATTTTAGAGAGGCGTTTGAGCAAACATGCCGATTTGCATGCAGGGCTCCTGCTGTGAACAATAAAATACTGTGTCATGATGGTCTGAATGACATCTTTTAAAGCTTTTCCGCAACATTATTATGCAGCACGGCTGTTTTCAACATTGATAATAATAAGAAATGTTTCTTGAGCAGCAAATCAGCATTTTAGAACGATTTCTGAAGGATCATGTGAGTAACATAAACTGTAATAAATAATGATCTAGTAATCCAACTCCAAATGACAGCAACACATATACATATACATATACAACACATATACTATTGATATTGCAATTTCGATGATGTCACCACTTTACCTGTTCATGACTGTTAACCAGTCTCCAGGGACGTGTAAAATCCTGTCCCTAAAGAACTCACCCCTTCACTAAACTACAACAGTTATAAACTAAGCATGTTATGAGGGTCAACTTTTCACCCCTATAAGCCCGGACAATACCTGCAATTCACTGACTTACAGAATATATTTTGGAATAAACCTGAATGGTCACTCGTGAGACCTCTAAGGTTGTTAGATTCGTAAAGTAGCTACACAGAGCAACAATGTACTAGTATGAGAATCAACAAGCACAGCTTGTGTGACCAGACACAATATTTTTCCGTTTGACCCGTCCAGGTAATTAAGTTTCTATTTGACACACATGGTTTATAGTTCACACATGTGAATATAGTGTAGGCTTTGTATGTTGCGTGTGTAATTAGGTGTACCAGCTCATTGAGGTCCTTTTTTAGGACATTATACGCGGCTGTAAGTACCTGTGCCGTTTCCTGTGGCAATTTTTAGAATACAATTAGTTAAGTCTGAAGAAAACATTCAAAGTGTTGCCAAGCAAAACTACTCTGCTCTGTTCAATGTCTGAAATGTTGGCCATGGCCGTGCCTATTGCATAATTAGCCAGTCTTATCACATTTCCTGTGACGGGGTTCATGGGTTTAAAACAATATAATTTCCCATTTCCTGACCATATATAAACTAAGTTTGGGTGATGGATTCCATCACATTGTTTTACTAAATTTATATGAGCAAGTTAGCCAAGATAATCAACTTGTTTGAGTATGAAGAATATAAAATGGCTGTTGGGCAAAGGATGTTTCTTTCCATATAAGGATATGAGAGTTAAAGGTGTATCTCACACTTCAAAAACTTGCAGAAAAAGCAGCTCCTGTTCGTGAGTCAGCACTTTAAAGTTTGAAGTGTGAAATTCCAGCAGCATCAGACGCAGACTGATATTTGGTTGAGAGATTCTTGCAAGCTTTTCCAGTGTTCCTAAATATACCACACCAAAGGCCCGCAATAGAGCTATAAAACCTGTACTACACAGGAAACTGAAGCATATATTTCCGCAGTAGAGTCCTCATATTCTCACCCACCTGATGATAAAGACTATGATGGTAACTGTTTTTGTAAACAAACACAAGCAAGAAAACAATGATCCTATGACCTCTTCTGTAGTTTTTTTTTTTTTGGGGGGGGGGGGGTAAATTAAAGACTTAAAGACCTAAGTAGAAAATATTAGTGATGTTATCTTAAATACTGGAATGAAATTGTTTGATGTGTTAGGGGGAAACTATACTTCATTTAACAATTTTCATTCATAGTTGATTATGTCTGATAAAACGAACAATAAGAACCAAACTACACTCAAACTAAAACCTAATTTTAACCCAGCCTGTTGGGTCATTTTATTGGGTTATTTTAATAACTTAGCTGATGGATCATTTTTACAGTCAATACAAATGATGAACCCCCTCACATACCTATCCAGCACTGGGTCAATGTGAAATGGTTAAAACTGGATCCATTTGCCAATGATCATTTTGTGCTCTGTACTGACAGAAAACTTCCTAAATGAAATTAAGGTTTGTATTACATTGGTTTCCGATCAAATTTTTGCAGTACAAATAGGAACATGTCTTACATGGGAGCGTTATTGATCTAGTGCGGTAGCGTTATTCATTTCACAGGTTGAATATTGACAGACAAGAAAGGTATAGTTGTTTTTGATGTAGCTTTGAAAACATGAATATTAGCATAAGACTGAACTGGATCCACAGATTCCCATTTAGTAACAGCAAAAGACTGACTTGCCATTGAATATATACACACACACACATATATATATATATATATATATATATATATATATATATATATATATATATATAAAACAGAGATTTTGTAGTGTATTTTTATTATTTAAAATGAAAAAAAAAAAAACCTTCAACATCAGCTTGATTGACCCAGCAAATGGGTTCGTGTATAAGACCCAACAAGCTTTGTCAAAATAACCCAGCAAGTGTTCTGTCCAGTATTGCCAAATTACCTAGAAATGGTTGTTTTTAACTCAGCATTTTGCAAATGAGAATGAAATTACTTGAAACTGGAAAACCTAGGCACATTTAATGTCATATCTAAATATATAACTGTTATATTCTATCTTTGACAGATTCTAAACTTCTAATTTTTTAAAATAGAATCACTGATTGTGGGTAAAGAGGGCAAGAACATTACATTTTTGTGAAAGTTTCCTATTACAACCCAGAATTGAATGCTGTGCCAATCAAACACGCTAGCCTATCAACCCTAGTCTCCCCTAAAGTTGTGATTTGAAAATTCAAAATGCCACTCAGGGGCACTCAATAGTCCCCACTCCCACTTTTCTGCCTCCCTCTGCCCTTTTCTGTCTCTCTCTCCCACTCACTTTGCTAAACTTCTGCCCAATTTGAATTAGATCCCTTTCTACTCCTGACTCTCACAGGGAAGGCAAGGAGTCCAAAAACTTTAAAATTTAGAAATTTCCCAACCAACAGATTAATGCAAGACACAAGGACATTTCAAAGAACAACTAAGACAAGCAAGAAGGAACAATACTAGTTTGGTAAGTTTTTTTTAATATAAATAATAGATAATAGATAATTTTATACATAGTTTGAATTATCTGATATTTGCCTACACGGCACATTTTTTTATTTATTATTTATTTATTGGCCGATTAAGTTATACAGTTTCATTGATTACTTGATTAGCAATTTCTCCAAATGTATTATTTTATTAATATTCAATGCTAAAGCATATGAATTAGAATAATAAAATTCAATATTCAAAATATGGCTATATCTATTATATTTTCTTACTATATTAATATCCAACCAATACATTAGTATACTTGCCTTTTAAATGTAGACAGCATCTAATTTTTCATTAATTTTGGGGAAATAATTACATTGAGGTCTGGGTCATATAGGTGCAAAGGGCCTTTGTTTCATTTTGTATATAATTTCAATGCAACATGGATGTTGCGTTTTAATAATTTCCATTTTAAACAATAAACTTTTAACTTTTAATTTTTAAACAAACTTTTCATCTTGCATGTAAAATTCTCCCAATAAGGATCGGCAAGGTGTCGTATGTGAAGCTACCTTTCTAAACCGAATGCAAGTGTGCATAATAGTTGTGATCTATGACCAAATGCATAACAACAGATTACACTGTATGAAGTATGTTCATGTATTACTATTAACATGACATACTTTCACTGTACCGTATTACAGTACTAGACTTGCTTACCTGCCACTCTGTGTGTTGAATGTGGACAGTGTTCAGGCTCTGTGGCTCTCTTGGGGTTTTGGTGATTTAGGGCCTCCTGTGGAATACAGCGATGTGTTTACATTGGCATTAATGCAGGCCTGGGTCCATGAGCACAGACCACAGCAGGAACAGAACTCTGCTTATTGGCCTGTGCCTGATGGGAAGAGAACATACCACACTGGCTGAATGGAGATACTGTGGAAGTCCTCTCTCCACCTCTGCTTGACAAGACCAGAATATAACTGTAGACATGAAGTGGCATTTTTTTAAACAGCATTTGAAAGGCACATGTGACTGGTCATTTTAAAGAAGGCAGGACACAGTTGACTTCTTTAAGACTAGAGTTGGAGCTAGTCAGTGAGCAGACATACCTAGAAAGAAATCATTTGTAATTAAAAGTATTCATATTCATTGTATTAAAAGTGTTCATATTGATATGTCATTCATACATTCACTGTTGGACTTTATGTAAACTTGTCTTCACGACAGAGGAGATCCTCCATGACTCACCTCAGACAGCTTGAGTTAACATATTTCCGTCTATCAAGCAGATGTTGAATGTGGCGCTTCTCACCTCACACAACCTATTTGTGTGTGTGTCTTGGCGTATGTGGTGTGAAAAACACATTTCCAGTGCAGAATCTATTGAAAATAGAATAGTTACATATGAAAACCAAACTATACTGACAACACAGAGTTGTATCTGAGTGCTATATAAACCAATGAAAGCATGTGTGAGGTTTCATTCACTTATAGGAAGTGGTCTTTTGTTCTTAGTTCTTCTCCTTCTGGCATAAAACAGTAAAACAGAAGTAAGGCATTCGAGGTGGGAGATAAAAAGCTGCTTCAGGGCTGTGCCAGGATGGAGGTCTCCTACAGTCACTCAGTGCATTTAAAACAGCTTGATTCAGAAAACCTGAGCAACAGCCAAGAGGGAAAAATTTAGGCAAAGTGGTGAATGATACACTGTGTTCATTATCAGATTGAACAGTAGAATTTATGTATCATACAAGAAAATGTTATGCTTTTTTTCCAGGCAGATTTCACAGTGACCATTGATTAAAATTCAACTTACCATGCCCAGAACACTTCCTGTTGCACAAACAGTGAACTATTCTTCTTTAGAGAGACAGGGAGAAAGAGTGTACGTGTGAAAATTTAAATGGGAGAGTGAATTAATTACGTCATGTTTCCAATCTATTCCAAATTTCCACCCGGAGTACAGTAGCTCAATCAGGTCATGTAAAGACTCGGAAATGGAGAAACTCCCTTTTGAATGACTAGAGTGATTTGCTCAGTTTATTGTGCCCTAGATACATGCTCACAAAAACATGTGCAAAACTTGTTCCTTTAGGAGTACAACATCTAGTCACTGGGACAGTATCTTTAAAGGAACATCTGTGCATCTTATTTACCTCTAAAGGATTCATAATAGTAAGGTTACATAGTACTAATAAGCATCTTTTAGGGTAATAAGAAACAAAGTTGTGCCTTTAAGGGGACATGTCTTTCTTCTTCTAAACACAAAAGAAGATTTTACAGAATGTTGGTAATCAGACAGTTGATGGTAGCAATTGACTTCCAAAGGAAAAAAATACTCAATGGAAGTCAATGGCTACCATCAACTGTCTGATTACCAACATACATTTATTCCTTTTGCAGATGCTTTTATCCAAAGTGACTTACAAAATATCTTGTTTTTTTCTGACAGTACAGGTATGTCTTGTTTTGGCTTTAGATCAATGCTTCACTGTTGAATATTAGTCAAATGTGCATGATGCCGTACAAAGTAATGTAAAACAACCACTCTTTTTCTCAATTTTTTAAAGGTGAATCATGTCTTTGATTTGGCTTCTGCTGTATGCATGCATCCATGCCATTTATGGCATGATTCTTTTTGGAGACATGGCTGGTAGGTGAACGTGGTTTTTGGACGGCTAAGTTTTATTTCTCTTAAGTGAATGAGAATTTAAAAAAGTTGTGTTGTACAGATCAGGACAGCCCCCTCAGTGTGAGCATCCCTGTGGAACAGCCACTGCGCCCCCTACTTGGGGGGAGCATGGTCATACCCTGCTACTTTCTGGACAACACTGTCCAGGACCCTGGTGCCCCAACCATCACCCCACTTTCCCACCGTATTAAGTGGAGCTACATCTACAAGGGCAGAATATCCCTTATTCTGGTTGCCATTGGTGGCTTGGTGCAGGTTGAGACAGACTACTTGGACCGGGTTCACATGGTAAACTACCCCATGGTGCCAACTGATGCTTCCATTGAGATCTCAGAACTCCGCTCCAGTGACTCTGGCTCCTACCGGTGTGAGGTCATGCAGGGGATTGAAGATAACTATGATTCAGTGGAAATGCAAGTTCAAGGTAATGCACTTTTAAACTTTTCAGGCAAAAAAAAGGACATCAAATATATCAACAACAGAAAGTGAGAATTAAATAAACGGGTTAAATTTTTACAGGTATTGTGTTTCACTATCGAGCAATTTCTACCCGATATACATTGACATTTGAGATGGCAAAAGCAGCCTGCATCCAGAACAGTGCTGTTATTGCAACTCCCGCACAGCTGCAAGCTGCCTATGATGATGGATACCATCAATGTGACGCTGGCTGGCTTTCAGATCAAACTGTGAGGTAATGTCAAGAGGTCGATATCTAATAACTATGTAAACAAAAACCTTGAGGTAGTCAATACACAATCAATACAATGGAACTGCAAATAAAAATTCTGTTTGTTTCAGTTTGTAATATTTTGCACTGAATTTATTTTATCTTCTAAAAAAAAAACACTGAAATGACTAAACTGATAACTATAATAACATTTTATGCAATTCTCCATAGGTATCCTATTCATGAGCCAAGGGAGCCTTGCTATGGAGACAAAGAAAATTTCCCAGGGGTACGAACATATGGAGTCCGAGACATCAATGAGACCTATGATGTGTACTGTTTCGCAGAAAAAATGTCAGGTACCTCAAGCAGTGTTTCCCAACTGAAATGTATCTAGTTGGTGAGTTTTTGCTATGTTCTTATTTTATGGATTCTCCTCATCACCCAGGCAGAGTTTTCTACTCCATATCTTTGGAGAAGTTCACCTTTGCAGGGGCTGAAGACCAGTGTGCAAAGTTGGGAGCCCAATTGGCCACCACGGGGCAACTGTACCTGGCATGGAAGACTGGCATGGATGTGTGCAACGCTGGCTGGCTAGCAGACAGGAGTGTGCGGTACCCCATTAACATAGCGCGACCCCAGTGTGGTGGGGGGCTTTTGGGAGTCCGAACAGTTTACCTGTTTCCAAATCAGACTGGTTATCCGCACCAAGACTCCCGCTATGATGCAATCTGTTATGAAGGTAAGAATGGAGAATGTATTTCATATTTTAGCTTATTGCAAATCTTTTATACATTCCAGATCATATCATAAAATCAATAAAAGAATAGAAACTCAAAAATAAATATATAAATATTATATATGTATAAATAATAATGAAAAAAATTTAAAACATTATTCACTCACCATTGTGGTATTCCAAAGCTTGTACCTATTTTTACATGCAGTTTCAAAGAACAGGCAAAGGTAGAGCATCCAAGCAGATCCATATCCTGATATGACTCAAAAGACAGTCAATTCTCACAAACATTGAC
This sequence comes from Zacco platypus, assembly GCA_038088235.1. Lineage (NCBI taxonomy): Eukaryota > Metazoa > Chordata > Actinopteri > Cypriniformes > Xenocyprididae > Zacco > Zacco platypus. The sequence continues at coordinate 10,678,423 of CM076063.1, read as the reverse complement.
AATTATTTTTCAGGCGATTCGGAAAAGGTTTTAACAAAGACCTCGCCATTTCCTGAGATATACATTACCACTGATTCCATGCTCAGTGTGGCTACTGTCACCTCAAGCCCATCAGACTATACTGAAGATATGACCACAGGAGGGGAGGTCAAAGGGCAAGTAGTTACAGATGAGCCTCTTAACACCACAATCACAGAAAGTCCCCTAATACTACCTTACAACATGACTGAGGTTGAGGAGGAAGTTGTCAAAGTGATCGCGGCTCTGCCCAATCTAGGATATGAGATTCCCAAGGACAATGTCACTGCTGGTAAGTAAACTTATCTGGATCCAATGTGTGAGATAGTCACATAACATTAGCACTGTAAATGGCAATGCATCCCACTGAAGGAACTTATACGGACATAACGTGTAATTGAGCCAAAAAAGAGTTGCAGGCACAAAATTGCGGGTGCCTCAACTGATTTCCAAAGCATATGCTAATACCATAAACAGTTCCTTGAATGGTTCCCTTTTAAATATGGCCAAATCTTTCCTCACCCTAGAAACAAAGGGAGTAGTATTCCACTATCGTGCTGCTTCGAAGCGCTATGCTTACACCTTTGAGGAAGCACAAGTGGCGTGTCAGAAGTTGGGAGCAGTCATAGCCACCCCTGAGCTCCTTCAGGCTGCTTATGAAGCTGGCCTTCATCAATGCAGTGCAGGTTGGCTACAGGACCAAACTGTCAGGTGAGCATATTTGTTTTTTACAAAGTGCTGCTCTATATGTTCCTCACTGCATTTGTTTCTGCTGAACTCACTGGAATCTTGGCTCACATATTGGCATGTTGACACCTTATATAATATTCTACATTGTGTTTAGGTATCCAATCGTGTATCCTCAAAAGAATTGCTCTGGAGGTCAGGAGGACACTCCTGGTGTGCGCTCATATAATGTTAGGCCTGCACATGAGCGGTACGATGTGTACTGTTACATGGACCAAATAAAGGGTGAGTACAAGTTCATTCTTGACAATACAATGGATATATATTGTATATTTAATTGTCTATAGTCTCACTGTTTGGTCTTTATTCCTTAGGGGAGATCTTCCATGTGAGTTCACTAGCAGGCTTCACCTACTATGAAGCTGTTGCCCATTGCAGAAAACTGGGTTCTACTCTAGCCTCAACTGGAGAACTCTATGCTGCATGGAATCAGGGTTTCCACAAGTGCAGTCCTGGCTGGCTAGTTGATCGCAGTGTTCGCTATCCTGTCCGCAACCCAGGCCTCGGTTGTGGTGGAAACAAGACCGAAGTCCACACTATTTATGCTCAACCAAACCAAACAGGCTCCCCAAACCCATACTCCAGATATGATGCATATTGCTTCAAAGGTATAACAGCTTTTAAGCCTGCATGTACAAGTTTCCACTGAAAGACAAGGATGGGTGTTGATCTTGGAGATTCTCATTTATTTTTCAGCAAATCTGTCTATACTCCTTGATGAGGATACGCTGAATGCTACAAGGATGGGGAAGGATCTTAACATGACAGACATAACAGAGCTGCTGAGACCTGGTATCAAATACATTTGATTTCTCCACTTGCTACTGCTAATCTATTCTGCATTTTTGTCATATTTAGAAATGCTTACTCTCAGTAATGTGTGTTATAGTTCGTCCAATTGTCCCTCCCTTGATTGTGGACCAGTCTGGATCTGGATCAGGCTCAGCATCAGGCGATCATGATTCCAGTTCAGGATACATGTCAGGGAGTGGCATACCCAGTGGGAGCATATCAGGTTCTGGTCAAAGTGGTGATGGATCAGGTCACCTTGTGAAACTGCAAGAAGGTGCCGATACAATGTTGTGGCAGACTTCTGCCTCAGGCAGCGCTTTGGAGGCTAAAGAAGGTAGTGGCAGTGGTGTTATCATTACTTCAGGAATAGGATCAGGGGACCAAGGATCTGGAGAGGAGTCTGGACTCTTCCAAGAACAAAGTGGAGCTAGTGGCCTTCCATCGGGACTTGGCAGTGGAATTAGCGGTTCAGGAACAAGTGGATTCTTCAGTGGTGGGGAATCAAGTGGGTCAGGCCTCTTCGATGTGTCATTTATAGACTCAGAAATGATTGATCTGACTGCAAGACCTTCTGGAGAACAGGAATTGTCTGGTATTACCCCAGTTGGCTTGACTGATGTTAGTGGTTCTGGCTTCGGATCTGGCTCTACCATTGACTTTGGATCCGCCTCTGGCTTTGGATCTGCCTCTGGCTTTGCTTCTGGCTTTGGTTCTACCTCTGGCTTTGGTTCTGCCTCTGGCTTTGGTTCTGCCTCTGGCTTTGGATCTGGCTCTGCCTCTGAAACCTCAAGTTATCCTGGTCATCCCTCAGGTGAGGTGTCTGTCCACAATCACAAACATGATGGAGAGATTGTCATTCTAACAGACAATGAGGTCACTGAGTTGACATTTAGGTCTACCTTTGGACCAGAACAGGGTCGTGGATCAGTGGAAATCAGTGGAGAGGGCAGTAGTCAAGAACATTATGTTGAGGACATACCTCTTTACAACAGTACTTTAGATGAAGATTTCTGGAATGCCAATGAAACAGATGATCCCCTACCAGGAAGAGATGAGAAAATTAATGTCACCACACAAGTATTTGATGTGTCTGATAAGTCACCTCTGAACACTACACCAACCACCACTTCTGTACTCACCACGTCACCTTCAGCTTCACCACAAACGCTAAAAGCTATGGAGGAACCCTCTGTTACTGATGGTAATATATTAACAAAACTATAATTTTGTTGTTTATTCATCTAGTGTACAACAACCTTCATATTAACATTTGTAAATTAAAGTATATCTTTCTAATATATCTATATTTGACAGCTTCTGCTAACCCCTGTGATCCAAACCCCTGTGGTCTTTTTACTTCCTACACATACACTTCCTACTTATCTTACATGAAATTCTAAATCGTAAGGGCTGTATGTTAAATGATGAATTAAGGGTATTTGAAAGGAACACATTTTGCACATTTTGGACTGGTGAAAACTGCACAGGGACCCTGTGAATTGAAGTGCAGCCTGTCAGTCTTGCCGTAACTAGCCATCCTTTAAAAAAACGTATAATAAAAACTATATCGAATTCATTGCTTCTTTTGTGCTGTCAGCAATACAGGGATGTCCCGAGGGATGGATGGAGTTTATGGGTAGCTGTTACATTCATTTTGATGAGCGCGAGACCTGGACCACTGCTGAGCAGCAATGTCAAGAGCTAAACTCTCACCTGGTTAGCATATCCTCTCAACAAGAACAAGAGTTTATAAGAAGTGAGTTGAATTTGATTTCTTATAAAAGATATGTACCTTTTTGATCTAAATGAAAGCTCTTATACATTTCTAAACCACCTAGCTCAAGTTCACGACTATCAATGGATTGGACTACATGACAGGGATGTGCAAAATGAGTTTCGCTGGACAGATGGAAGTCCTTTGGTGAGATTTTTTTTCCAGAACTGAGTGACATCCATGATCTGAGGCATTTGCAATATGTCTTTGTTTCAACTGATGCTTATTTCTCTGCAGGAATATGAAAACTGGAGACCCAACCAGCCAGATAATTACTTCAACAGAGCAGAGGACTGTGTTGTAATGATATGGCATGAAGATGGCCAGTGGAATGATGTACCCTGCAACTATCGTCTTCCTTTTACTTGCAAGACTGGGCCTGGTAAGAAGAGGTGATAGACATTAACTTCAGCACCAAGTCAGTCCCACCTAATTAGCTATAAGAGCTCATTAAATAATAACACAATAGCTATTTAATGACATTACAGTCATTACGTTAATCATCAATGGATATTGTGAATGCAAAGAAACTACTATTCCTTGTTTTAATATGAAGAAAAACTTTTTTTGCTATTTTATTTTACTCTTTTTTTTTCTGTAGTCGCATGCTCATCACCTCCTGAAGTGAAGAATGCCAGGATATTAGGCAACAGCAAAAATCGCTACCCTGTTAACTCCATCGTTCAATACCAGTGTGACAGTGGATTCACACAGCGCCACCTTTCTGTAGTGCGCTGCTTACCTAATGGTCAGTGGGAGGAGCCTCAAGTGGAATGCATAGGAGGTAAGTATATGCCACACACACTTGTGGACAAGTTAAGGTTAGTTAACGTTATATTTGTGGAGTAAAGTTCCAACTCAAAAGTCAATAAACATATTTCTTTCCATGTTATTACCTACCTCAACAGGAAAAATAAACAACAGGCTACGGAAAAGATCCCTCAAGACACGTCCCAAGGCAGTCAATAGTCGGACGTGGAGGAAGGTCCTCTAAAAAGGACAAAAAACACACACTTTAAAACATCCAGAGGACTGTTATTAATAAAGATCTGTACAGAAGCCTTATGTACTCAAAAGAAAATCTCAATGACAAGGGAACAACCTTATGTAGTTACAAACTTTATTTAGCCTGTCTGGCTGATTGGTTTACAAGTTCTACTCAGAGCTCTGTTTTGGGAAGAAGAAAGAAAGATATCCGAGTTTATTTAAATTTATTTGGCATTTCAGGATTGCATTTCTCCTACTTTTTACCCTAACCCACAAATACTGGGTCACACGAGATCTATCTGATCTAATCTTTAAAGAAAAGACTAAATTGCAAAGAGTGCCATTTAGATAACCTAAAAAAAAAGCACAAAAAAAGAACAGGAATTTACTTTACCATTAGTGCATTTTCCTTCAGGCCACAAGGTGACACTAATAAGATCTGTGGCTATGTTCGAAATTAAATGGTGGCTGCATCCGAAATCGCATACTTCCCTACTATATAGTAGGCAAAAAACAATATGTGACAAAAGTACTATGTCCAAATTCACAGTACTCATAAAAGAGTAGGCAAAAAGTACCCCGACTACCTACTACTTCCAATGACATATGATGGACACTTTGCTATCCCACGAGGCCACGGGAGAGCATTTGTGAATGGCAGAGAAGCGAAATAACTGATGATTTCAGATACAGCCACTATTTTCTCAATATGGCACAGGATACTGCTCACAATTTTTTAAAAAAAAGTGAAATAGTAGTTATTGCATCGTCACTTCACCTATTACTTTGCATACTAAATACTGCACCAATACTGTAGGCGATTGCGAACACAACCTCTTGAACTGTCAAATGCCCAATGACCCCAATTTGCATCCTCCTAGTATGTACGTCACGAGTAATTGGAAAATGCACATTTTTAATATTTAGAAAAACAATAACAGTATTGTTATTTAACTCTATTGTTGCATACTGTTTGCATTTGAATGTAACTATTAGGATGAAGGTACACAATACCTTAGCTTAACTTTTAGGTTCATACATTTCCATGTGGCAGCATTGGCCTTGCATTCCTTGTTAGGTTTTCTACAATTTAAAAAGAGGACACAAGGTGTTGTGAGCAATATTAGCCCAAAACGAATGCACAGATGCACTTCAGAAATCTTCCATAAAAAGTGTACCATCCAGGCACCTTTGGCATACTATTTTCAACATACTATGATTTTTGAGATGCCGAAAAAGTCCAAAAACGTCTGTGTATTAGGAAGCACAAAGGTAATATTGCCTAGATAATACTTAAGTTCAGAACGAGACAAAAGGCTTTAATGACCACAGCTGGAAACAATTACATTTAAGTACATTAGTATTTCAAATTCTTTAATTAAAATGTGTCTTTTTTCTTTGATTTGTTGTTTGTTGTAGTTTAAATGTCTAGTTGCATCTCTGTGAAACTGTGAAAGATAAATTCCCCAGCTTGATTCTAGGTCAGCTTGCATAGTATACAAATGTTTACTCAGACTAGAAAGATATAATATCCTGTCTACATTAGCTGTAATGATAAAATTATATTTGTGGCTTTTCTGTCACAGGAAGTGAATGGCTGCTTATGGCACTTATTCCTTGTTGTGCAATGCATTCACTTTTCCTTAATTTATTAATTCACAAGTTCACATGATTCGTCTTGGCCTTCATAGCATACTTGAGCTCTAATATAAATTAAATTTTGTAGATTTCAAACTATCTAACGTGTGAGACAAGCATCCATATTCACATGAGTACAATATGGCATCAGAAAACAAAAGAATTTTGAAGTTAATGGTGAAACAAAGTATATATTAATAATCCAACACCCAACGTGCCCCACAACCTTTGATTGACAAAGTCAGTCGTTTCCAATACAGCGAGTGAAGACACTGGAATTGCTCTCTGTTCCCAGCAATATCCATCTCTCGTTTTGCACTTTGTCACTGTCATCTCAATGCTGAGCTCATTTCTGTTCAAGTACCCCTGAAATAAACTGACTAAATGTGTGTGAAAAAAGTGTTTTTCTTTTAATACCAGAAAATGGTTAAAAACAACCATTGCATCACACACAAAAAAAGTGAACTGCAAAAATAATGGCTGTTTTTAAACAGCTTTTCCATCTGCCATTGGTCAGACAAACAGATAATCCCACCCCAAATTCACGCCATTGGTTGAGCCAATGTTGCTGTTGCCGGGCTCATGGTCGGACTGATCAAGATGTTCAAACAGAGGCAGACTGTGTTCAAACTTTTCTGGGAAATAAATCTATCAATGGCTTACTTATAGTTGTTTCCTCCCACATATTAAACTGGGATGGAAAATATTTTAACATAAAAACCTACTAACATTTAAGTGGTTGTCTGGTGAGTTTGTGTAAGAGAAAGAGAAACTTGTGCGGAGTTCTGACTGTTTCGCCTCTATTTATTCAATATAAACAATCATTTTACCCCAAATTACCATAGGGATTTTTCTAATCTCTAATCTTTACTCTATATAGGGTTCCTACACCATGAACAATGCATTTCCATAACTTTTCCATGACAATTCCAATCATTCCAATATGAATACAAATTTCTGTGACATTTCTTTTTCTCTCTTTTCTTTATTTCACATGTTTATTCATAGTATTTTATGTTGCAGGCCTGATTTTTTTTTCTTTTTGACATTTTGTTATATTTTCAGATTAGGACAAGAACATTTGGACAAGAACATTTAAAAAAAAAAAAAACTCTAACTCTCATTATTTTAGATAGAAAATCTAAAATTCAAATGTCACCTGTAACAAATGATGCTAGACTTCCCTCAGAACTAACCTCACTTTTCAGAGCCACTGTTATACAAATGGTGTTAAGGTAGAAAAGAAATTGCCCAAATACTGGCTTCATTTTGAAAAGTTTATCTTTTGACAAACTTCTTTTGTGATATAAGTATTCTTCTTACTTTAAAATAAAACCATAGTTAAGACTAAGCCATTGGGACAACCAACTTACCCAACATCCAGGACCCCAAATACACAGCAAACAACACTGTGCCTGCTTCATGACATTTTCCCAAGGGAAAAGAAAAAAAATCCTAAAAGCTGATGAATATACCTTTTACCCAACACTGTGCATCTTTATGTGCAGTTAGCAGAGTGAAAAGCGAGTCTGAGGAACACTGCTGGCTTTTCATGTGCTCCATTCCTCCCCCGCCCTCCATCCATGTTTGGGAAGCAGGTGTAAATATGGCACATCTTTGACGCCAAAGGATCATGAAATCCCGTGGAAAGGGTGGGATAATCATACCCCCTCCCATATTTGACTTAATTTTCAACAGTGACACCGTTATGAAGGATTTCGGTTTGCTTTGAGTTTGCTGTTTTACTTCCCGCTGACTCACATTAGCGCGCCCTCTGCTGGTCAGGATAAGAAACTACTCAAATCAAAAGTCATACAGGGGACAGGACAAGGCTGACTTATTCCAAAACACAAACAGGCCTTGTCTGTCTACGTGATTTATTGGGTGGTCTGGACATTTGAAACGGCTGTAAGTAAACACATACAGAATAGTTGTTGGGAAAAACTATTTATTGACAAGACAAGTGGCTTTTCGGATGACGACGTCTCATATAATAGCAAGAAGTCACGCATACAAATGTAATATCAGCAGATAGCACAGACTAACTGATTTTTTTCATTAAGATGCGACATAACTCAAGCAATCAGATCATAGAAGTGTTTAAAGAATCACCCACCACCAAATTCAGGCTTTAACTCACAAAAACATTACTAATCATGCTGTATAAAATGTAATAATCACACAAAGTGAGTTAGTTTTAACCTTCATTTTTTTAAGTTTTAAATCCAAATCAGCACTGGGAATGTAATTTTACCACACAGTATAATATTTTAGGGGAATTCCAGGACATTTCCAATCAAATCAACACAATACAAACGAGTTATTTCGATTTGAATATCAGTAGTGTAGAAAAAGGAGTACTAAACTGTTCATTGTGGTTTTCACAGAAGTGTTTATACATTTGAAATGAATTGTGCTGTTTACCAGCGGACTTTGTAGCAATACACGCCATGTTTTAAATGCTTCGGAGGAAAGCCAAAGCTGCGCACTCCTGGTTCCGATGGACCACAGTTCACCCTGGGTTGGACGATTGGGTAACGTACACTACCGTCAGCCAACCAGCCCGCATCACACTGGTCCAATCCCACAAACCTCCAAGCTGCGTATAACTGGCCAACTTTGGCAATATGACCCCCATCGTTCTGACAGGCTTCCACAGCCTCAGTGAAATTTAGTTTGATGGGATCTTGCAAGAAGTAGACCTCTCCTGAAGTTGAAGAAACACATGAGGTAACTTGTCACATCATATTTTATCACTTAAAGGGATAGTTCACCCAAAAATTAAAATTATCCCACGATTTATTCACCCTCAAGCCAAGGGTGGGCGATTTTGAAGCTCCAAAAACTGCATCCATCCATCATAAATATAATCCATACAGCTCCAGGGGGTTAATAAAGGCCTTCTGAAGCAAAGTCCATCGGTTCAGATGCCTTTATTAACCCTCTGGAGCTGTATGGATTATATTTATGATGGATGGATGCATTTTTGGGGGGCTTCAAAACAGACAAAGCTTTGTAGAGCCAGAATATTTTTTAAATGTATTGTGTTCGTCTGAAAGAAGATAGTCATAAGATGGCTTGAGGGTGAGTAAATCATGGGATAATTTCCATTTTTGGGTGAACTATCCCTTTATACACAAAAATGACCTCACCTCAGAATTGAAAGCCAATTCTAGACCCAAGATAGAATGCAGAAGCAAAATACAGCTCATATCAGCTTTACAATATATGCATGACTGATTAAAATGGGGAAGAATGCCATTTTATGATTAATCCGTGTTGGCAGGTTGACCCAACTTGTCAACCTGAACTTATCATTTTCCAAAATGAGCAATGCAGCCACATGTACAATATCATACGGTGAATTTACTATTAATTCATCTTTGTCTGATTTAAAAATATAAAACACCTGTTGAAAGCACAGCTATGGGAAATCTTAAACATTCTCTCTTTAAAGATTCCATGGAAACACACAAGTGTAAGCCAAGACTGGATGAAGTTATACAATGTAATATGAAGTTGTATAAAAACTCCTCTTGTCAGTATCATTATATATACAGATATTATTACCTCTAATGGACGAGGTGAAGCAGAAGGCATCAAACCGGTCCAGACTTTTGTCTCGAACGCCATAGCTCCGCACACCAGGTGCCAGGTGGGTGCCGCCACAAGCGTCTCGTGGCACTGAGACGGGATATTGTGCCGTCCCATCGATGAGCCACCCAGCGTTACACCAGTCCAGCCCTTCCTGCCAAGCAGCGAAGAGCTGCTCAAAAGTAGCCAGGTGTGCATCTTGCTTCTCACATGCCTCCTTAGCCTCATGAAAGTTCATCAGATAGCGCCCCCTATGGGAGTAATAGGGGAACACCACACCTGTGGAGCACAAGAATAACCTGAACTGATATAATGAATTAATAAATTAATAATTGTGCACAAATAAGAGCTCATGACGCACCTCTAAACTTAAGCTGTACAGTCACGCTCTCGTCCTCGAGACCATCAATAATTTCACACCGGTAACGGCCGGTATCGTCGGACTGTAGCGGGTTGATAACGAGGGACGCATCGCCTGGGGCGTCCCGGCGGAGCCGCACGCGTCCTTTGAAGTCTCCGTAACTCCGGTGACGTGTCCCGATGGCCACCATGACGTCACGTTCCTGCCCTCCGCCGTTTATGGGCAGCCAGAACCACTTGACGCGCGTTCTGCGAGGCGAACTGAGCGCGGGCTCGTAGCGGTAATGACAGGGCAGCGTGACATTGCTCCCCTGAACAGCTGACACAAACGATTCGGGAGATTCAACGTGAAGACGGATCCTGTGGAAGTAAACTAAAACCAACAACAAACATGAAATGAACAGGCCTAAATATCTGTCCATCTATACAAAAAAAGGAAATATAGCTTTGGTAGATTTGTGATGGAGCGCAGACGAAAACTTTTTTTGTGATGCCATAAACCATCCTAAATATATAGGCTATTAAAACTATACTTAGGCCTAATTCATAGCAAACAAGTTAAAATAATAATACAAAATCTTTAGTTTTTGGAACATGGTAGCTGATTTGTTATTTTGCACACATGAAACATGAAAATATCAACAGTAACTCGTAAATGAATCAACTTACTCTCGCCGTTGGCATTGGTATTCCCATTCCCATTTCCATTAACAATGTCCTGATAATAATAGCCATTGGAGTATCGCTGTGCAAAGCTCGCGAGGACCAGGTGCACAAGAACAACCAGCAGATGGCGTAAAACACACATTTTCATAGTTGCACAGATTTCCAACAGGGTCCTTAAATTTCAAGACAACCCAATATGTGTAAATATCAGCAACGAGTTCAGCTAACAACTCTAACGCAACATATATTAATCTTTTAGTACTTTTGTAGTCTGATTTAGTAAAAAAAAATGATTTGTTCGCCATAACTGATCATCATACATTTAGCATACATCAAGAATCACAAAAAGTTGCTGCTTAATAGACGATTGCAGAGACAAAAGTCAAAAAGATACAACTAACTATACATTAAACGATATAAAAAGTCGTTTTTAGGACAGTGGTAAAACTTAAAGATATTACAATTTTAAATACAAAGATTTGTAGTCATATACATTACATATACATTTAAGCATGGCGTTTATTGAATTATGTAGTTGCGTTACTTGAATAATAAAAGAATTTTCGCAACTTACCAATGTAAAATACTTTCTCAGGCTCCTTTTGCTACAACTACTCTGTTCATCGTCCGAGGTGAGGGATAATAGCGCTCGCGCTCTCTCTCTCTCTTGTAATAATATTGTGGAACTGTGAGGTGACGTCACTCAGGCATCTCTTTTGAAGTTCTCCAGCTCGCGAACAATAATAATTGCGGGGTCTACAAAGCAAGCGAGGGCTGTCGTCCATCATCGCGGTATAATTTCACAGCATAAGGTGTGTTGATAATTTCCCAAACCTGAAACTGGAGCCAGCGAGAATATATTCCACCCATAGCTCTTGTTACGTGGGTTTGTCATCAAAAAAAAAAAAAAAACACTTCTGGCCTCAGAGGCTTCCTGGCCTAATAACACAGTTGGTAATAATAGATTGTCACATTGTCACATACCTATTTGTTTTTTACATTCCTAATGCCCAGTAAGTTATTAATTATGCCCTTTTACGTGAAAAATAACCCTAAAAATTATACAGTAAAAATGTATAATAATTATAATGTAATTATAATGTAAGAATTTAGAGCAATATAATGACTGCATAAGTATTTCGACTTTCTTTTTCACAGACATTGACAATGATGAAACGGGAATACAACAAAAATTGCTAATTCATGTGAAATTACACACCAGAAGCATGACTGTTGACCTTTGACTGAGGTCTCAAAAAAGATTACTATGGGAAAGTCGGTGGTTGAAATTCCACTTCTCCTCAGCAAAGCCCCCAAAGTGTGTTAATTTTCCAAAGTCAATAACAGAGGAAAGTATCCAGCCTTGCAGATGTGAAATTTTCCTCTAACTCATGACCACCGGGGATTCAAAAGTTTGTTGTTCTCTGTCAGCACACCTCTGTCCAGCAGCCAGTGGTGTTCATCTTCTATCTCTTCCCTCTAAATTCTGACCTTTTCTCCTTGTTATTTAGTGCTACAGTTGCTGTGAGATCTAAATTGCAAATTTTGAAGAGGAAAGGACTGTTAGGCGGCCTTTGGAGGGACCAGGATGTTGGACTGACAGCATCACTCATTATTATGACCCCTAAATGTACCACACCGCACCGGCCTTTCACTTCCATTTCTCTTCTTCTGTCACTTACCGTATTCAGCGATTTGTCATAGACAAAATCCAGTCATTTCAATTCACCTTGTTTCTAAAGTACGAACCACCTTGAATGTGTGAGGATTCTGGTATTTTTAGTTGTATTTCTTGTCATATTGTATTAATGTATTGTCATAATTTTAAACACATTTGTAGCGCAAACTTTGTTCTTCTACAGGTGTGACCACATGACTGTTCACACCACGAAACTATAATGATAAAGATCTAAAAATCTGAAAGAATAGCACACCAAACTATAATGATAACAGAGAAATTATATTGTTGGAATCACTTTCAGAGCTATTTTTTTTTCCATCTGATGAACAATAAAAACTTTGGCAGCCAATCAGAATCCATCCTGCTGGAGCTTGAGCATTTAAAGCGGCAGACGATGTAACAGCAGTGCACTTAAAATAAACAGAACGATATTGTGAGTTGATGTGGACGCTAATATAGTTATCGTTATTGTTATTGGTGTTAACGGGCATTTCTTTAGTCACCGCGGCGAATTCGCCCTCCCGATCTCCTCTTAGAATGAATGAGGGGGATGTTTACATTAAGGTTTTTAACTAAAAGTGGAAAACTTTTTATCCATTTTGGCTGTTCGTTTACTCAACAATGGCATTTTAGAGGCCTGAAAACACAAACTTTAGAAAACTGGTTTCAAAGTGCATGTTTTTGAAAATGATACCGTTATTGCCTCAGTGTAAATTACAAAACCGTGAATTTGTGAAAGAGGTGACATCTTGTGAATGCATATTACGTGTTCAGTCTATTAGGCTTAGTGTTTCTTTACAACGTGACATCGCCAACTACTGGCCTGACATGAATAAAACAGCGTTTTTAGTCATTTTCACAGATGTGATCGGCTTTTTACAATGTTGTTAAATGTGCGCAAAAAACGCAAAGGAAAAACTTTTCAGTTTTTAGTAGCCTAATGTTACAATGTTGTCGTGTGAACGTGTCCTGGATTTCACCCACAAAAAAAGTCTCGCATAGTTTAGAATAAAAAAGTAATTGAACCTTTGCAAAGACCCGCCCCCTTTAGTTACCGTTGCTATGTCCAACAAGCCATGCGCTCTCACGCCACACATCATGTTCTCACAAAGTGAAAAATACAAAGAGGACACTGACAACATGTCCATAGACATGTGAAACAGTTTCATATGTAATATATCGTAATTTTTTTTTAAAGAAGTTTAAACAATAAATAGCGTATAGTGGCTCTTTAATGTGTCGTGACAGATCGCTGTAGCTCCTTCAAGCGGTTCGTGAACCGATCATCACTTCATACTAGTTCATTTATAGCATCAAATAAACATGAATGGACATCAGAAGGAATGTTGTTTCAAGCGTGGAAAGACAATTTTTGAAGTTCACCAACTTTAATCCACGAACGTTAACTCCCCTGACTGCTCTGTCAGACAAAATGGCGGATTCGGGGTTATGATTGGTCAGATCGCCTGTCAATCAAACTGTTTGCAAAGGGTTAAAAAAAAAATTTCAAAAAATTTTGTTTAAAAAAAACTAAAAATGAGCTAACTTCCGCTTTTCAAAATAATTTGCATTTCGCGTGAAGACTAAAGGTTTCACCACACATTATTCGCCTCGTGTGTTAATTCGCCTGTTGCTTTTGACCAACAAACCCCGCAAACAAACGCTCTGAGAACTTTGGCGCTCGTTCTGGCAAGATTCTCTCAAAGTTATAAACAAAAGTTCTTCACCAACATTAACAGAATCGTTCGTAGTTATCTGTTCTTTAATGTTCTCAAAACAAAAACAATATTTACACGTTGTTCATGGAACGTCTTTTTGTAAAACATTTTTTCATTGATACTGTTTCAGAATGCCCAGAGAATATTCACAAGTAATATAATGTTCCCTTAACATTTGCATAATAATGGCAGAAATAATGTTTTCATAATATAAAGAATGTTTTGCTGACATTACATATTTTTCATAGCTCAGAAGCTGCTTGGTTTGAAAGCGACTTCGGTGTGAGCTGCACTGCATCACTTCACTTTTTGCCGCACCGTAACACCCTAAAAGACGGTGAAAGAGAGGGAGCAGATTTACCGCCTCCCTCACAGATGCTCGCAACATTAGCGACGCATTTGAAGATCGCCGTCAATTAGTCCCCACAGCCAAGATGAAAGCCTTCGCCTAAGGCAAGGAACGCCAAGGCCCTTTGAATAGCTGTGGGCTTCACACAAGCATGATTTTGGCAGCTATCTTTTGGAAGAACATTGTACTCTAATTGTTCGCCCAAAATGAATAGGTCCAAAATGGCTGGATGTAAATGTTTTAGATTCTTCAGATGCACTTGTCAGTCTTAGTTAGTAACTACAGCCTGCCAGAGAAAAGCTTTCTTCATCTCAATGGATCATTGGAAAAATTATTTATATATTGATTGATTGATTTTAACCACTAAATCATACAAATTAAGTGTTTAAATGTGAATAATTGCATGTGCAATCTCAAGCAAAATATTTTAATGATTATGCTTTCAGAAAGGTTGACAATATTGCCTGGTGCTTAAGGTCAAGGAGCTTCTTAATCCACCGTTACACTGTTGACCTCTTAAGATCATCAAAATGTATGGTTCAAAAGTTCGGGGTCAGTATTTTCAATGTGTTTGAAACAAATCTATTATAAGGCGGCATTTATTTGATCAAAATACAGTAACAACAGTAATATTGTGAAATATGATGCTTCAGAAATCATTCGAATATGCTAATTTGCTGTAACAATTGTGCTGCCATTTTTGTGGAAACCATGATACATTTTTAAGTGGATTATTTTATGAATAGAAAACTCAAAAGAACACCATCTATTTGAAATATTAATCTTTTTAACATTCTAAATGTCTTTTATGTCATTTCAAATCAATTTAATGAGTCCTTGCTGAAAAAAGCATTCATTTTTTTCCTTTTTTTTTACAAGGACACAAATGTCAGGTACCGTGTAGAATCAGTAGCATACATTGTATATGTATTTAGATTCAATTTTTTCTTTTAAAAGGCAATTTTTTTGGTATTGTGAACCTTGTGAATAATTGCATCGAGAGAACAATATATGTACACGCTTCCAAACGTCTTTCTTGCTCTTCCTGAATGACTATATGCATGTGAATGAAAGGAATTCAGCCACACAGTTTTGTGGGTTTTTGATTTATTTTGGCAGTTTCCATCAAACAAGCTTCCAGTGAAACTCTAGTAATACTCATGTTTATGCTTTTGACATTGAGGGTGAATTTTAAAAATGTTGACCCAATTTACAACCCCTCATAAACTTGTCAAGCAATGAGGCGGACGAGGCGAGATTTCCTTTGTAGAGATGTTATTAGAAAGCAAAGAATGTTTGCTCCTGACAAAATATTTGCCACAATACCTCATCCAAAATAGCCTTGTTTTTCCACAAAAGAATCCTTCCTGGCTTTGCCCATCGGGTGCTTCTGTTTTCCTGCCATTCTTTAGATTATCACTTGATTTTCTCCGGTCTTCCTGCTTTAAGCCTCTATAGAGTGGCTATTAGTGTGTCCCCAGTCAATCATCAAAACACATAATAAAATCCTCAAATAAATTAAAAAAAAAAATTTATTAATAAAATAATATTTTTTTAATATAAATTACATTTCTACTAGTATTAGTAATAAGTTATATAATTTAATAAAATATATTATCATTTTATTTATTAAATTTGTTTTATGGATATTGAGAATGTTGAGGATTTCCAATTAATTAGTGTGGGAAATACCCCCAAAAAATATTGATAACAGCATACAGAGGATTCATTAAAGACAAAACATGCTTCAGAGACCATAAATAACGATTTGGATTCTTTATTTCTTTCTACAGTTGAAAACATGAAAAAAAATATTTCAAGATATACCAAGGAAATGCATCTAGTCTAAGCAATCTGAACACAAGAAGAGCACTACTGTATGAGGCATTAAAAAAAATACGATAGTAATATCATTGAAAGAGAAGAATCAATCGAAATAACAAAGTCAACGTGTCTTTACTGCAATGAAAACAAGTTTCTGAGAAAAATCAAATGCTAACATCGGCACAAGAGTCCAAAAGAAAGGAAAAGAAAACGCATGCAGCCTAAATGCAGAAATCATGCTGGATTATTAGAATATTCTTCAGTGTTTGTTACCTTGAATACCACTTCAATTCTTCTCAGAAAATCTCTCAGAGAAATACTGCCCATATATAAAGCTCCATTAATATTAATTCATATTAATACTCATATCATATTGCACAAGCCCAAAATTGTAAATTTATTCGAGTAGATGGGTTGGGGTGGGGTCACAATGCATCATTTTGAAAACATTATGTAGATTGGACGGTCATATCAGAGATTCAGTGCCACCGTAGAAATTATCCTAAATTAGATTTGCACCCGTCTCTGCATCTTATTATGTGACCAAGCTAGTGACGGGGTACGTCAAAGATTATGCTCTTTATAAAAAAAAAAGAGATTACACATTTGCTGACATCATAATTTAAAAACAAATGAGACCACTTTGGTTTTTAAGAGTACTTTTTTGAACCAAAAAAAATGCATTTCTTTGACAATCATGCTGGAATAAAATCAAAAATAAAATTCAGTAGCACACTGCAATTGATTCAACTGCACCTGAGATCCATGGCAGCTCTGGCCAAGGCATCAAATTTACAACAAAACTGACCAAATAATAATAATGATAATAATAGATGATTGACTGTCACATTTCATATTTAGGTGTGATGAGGTTTAAAAAACAAAAGGGAGATCGTTTAAAGCAAATAATGTTTCAAAAAATCAAATGGCAACTATCATTATATAATTAACAAAATAGCATAGAGCACAACAATATTTTGTGACTATCATTTGCTAAATTTATACTACTTCATAAGATAAGATATAAAACAGCTTGAATGCATTCACAATCAAACTAACACACTGATTCATGTTAAAATAAATAAATTGTGACTTATTTGGTATGTACAGCATTACTTCTTTCCAATTGGTTGTAATTCTTTACTCCAGTAAGTAAGCCATTTTCTAATGTCTAATTTCCTAGTCTATGGCAAATAAACATGAATACACATTAGCATTGACTTCATCTTCAAGGGCCGCTGCAGTCAGACTTGCAGATATTTAATGCGGAACGCTTCACACTGGGTTTGAGCTTGGTTTTTTTGCCGGCTGCGTTGACATCGGTCCCCCAGCTGTGCCTGGTCGTGTGGCGATGGTGCCCTCTGTTGCTTAGAGTGAGGCAGTGCAGGTGTGGTTGAGGGAAGAAGGAATGGAGGGAAGTATAAAAGAGGAGAAGGAGAGACAGAGAGAGAATCAGAGAGAAGGAGAGCAGGAGAGGGAGGAGTTCTACTCATCGCAGCCCAGCAGCTCCATTCGCAGGGTAATGCGTTCATGCCACGCCCACGGCAGGATGCGGACGAATCGCGCGAAGAAGGGGGGCTCGAACACGTTCTTTTTGTGCACGTTGTTGTCGCTGTTGCCAGGGAAAATCTGCAGGTGAAGCAGAAGAAAATATAGAGGACATGACTGACGGATAGGGAAAAAAAGCAAAACATACGCATGATGTGCCACCAATGCTGTGGTCAGTTGGAAAGATGTGGGGGAATTTCGGAATCTGTTAAACGAACATTCTATCATCATCATCATCATGTCGTTCTAAATCTGTATGGCTTTCTTTCTTCTGTGGAATGCAAAAGATGATAGAAGAACTTTTTTAGTCCATCTATGAAAGTCATTGGGGAACAAAACAACATTTGGAAAAAAAAAGAGGAAAAAAAAAAAAAATCAAAACAACTTTTGTGTTGCATAGAAGAAAGTCAGTAATATCGGTTTGGAATGATAATTTATGATTGTTTTTGTTTTTCATTTTTATAAAAATGCATCACAATCAGTGTTATTTTAGTAGTATTTATAAACCAATATATTATTTATTAAAATTTTGAATTAGCTTTTATTTTCAGTTTTCATTTTACATTTTAATTTTGTTGTGCTTTTGTCATTTTAATTAGCTTTATTTTCACTTCAATTTTATGTTTAATAATTTTAGTACTTACTTTTATTTCAGTTAGTTGCCAAGGCAACATTTCAAATTTTTGTTTAATTTTTAACTTTAAGTCTTTCATCTTTTTTCAGCTTTATTTCATTAAAATAATTTTTAATAGTTTTAGTTAATGACAACACCAATCACACTAAATACATGATTTATTTATTTTTTTTAAATCAACAAGAAACAACATTTGCAAATCATTCGTGTTCCGAGTAGGGTTGTCAAAAGTACCAACAATAGCCAATCAGAGGCACTCAAAATGCTGGAATCGTCACATTTTTAAAATTTCAGTACCAACTCTGTACTTTTGACAACCCTAGTTCTAAGTGAAAGAACTTTTAATGTGTGGAAACACTTCATCCAAAAGAAACTATGTAACGACGTGTCAATTATGATTTCATGCCGACTTAAATTGAGGCATTAAATAATTTTTTGAAACAAACCTTATCTGTTTTTGTCTTGTCGTCTTTGAGTATGGTCCAGTACTTGCCGTCATCACTGTGAGCTACTTTAAAGGCGGACACAAACTGCACATTGCCAAAGTCTTTGGCCCCTTGCGTGATGATCCCTGTGATGCGCTTTGGTCTGAGCAGGTCCACCTTATAACAGACAGATGAAAACAACTCAGCAAGTGGTGTTACATCAAAAACTGACATTTAGTTATAATCATCCATGCTATGACAGATTCATTATTGGCCTCTTGGTACTTGTGTAATTGTAAGCGGATTGATGTGTGTAAATGATGGCCTCCCAGGAAAGTGCTTTCAACGTACAGATTGAAAAATGGGGTAATCCAATTGCGTTCAGCCTAAGAAAGGTTATCCAATGTGTAGACGTGCTAAGATCCCAAAGCAACGATCAAGAATTAATTAATTTCCTATGCAAACATTTGAACGGCGCCAGAAGGAACAGAAGGGAAAACACTCAAGCTCAACATGGACAGTATCCAGGTAATAATCCCACTTAATAAAACTGACTTTGTTCCACGTCGGAGTGATATATACACTACCATTTGAGGGCAATAAAGTTTTTTTTTTTTTTTTTAAAGAAACTAATATTTTTATTCCTCAAGGACACATTTAATTGATGAAATAAATTGTTTTTAAATTCCTACTCAAAGATTGCAGAAAAAAAAATTATTACGATTTCCACAAAAATATTAAGCAGCACAACTGTTTTCAACTTTGATCATAATAAGAAATGTTACTTGTGCACCAAATCAGCATATTAGAATGATTTCTGAAGGATCATGTGACACTGAAGACTGGCGTAATGATGCTGAATATTCAGTTTGCCAACACAGGTATGAATTAAAACACATTAAAATAGAAGAACAGTTACTTTACACACAATGATATTATAATTTACTGTATTTCTGATCAAATAAATAAAGTCTTCGAGAGCAAAAGACACTTTTTGAATCGCCTCTTTATAAAATAAATCTCTTTAACTACACAATTCTTTAAAATGTAACTTAATTCAGTGTTGGCTGTAACGCATTACAAGTAACTCGAGTTACGTAATCAGATTACTTTTCCAAGTAACTAGTAAAGTATTGCATTACTTTTAAATTTACAGGAAAACATGAGAGCTACTTTTTTAAATAAGTAAAGAAAGTTTCTTGTTTTCCCATTTATTAACTGACAGTTCTCCTGTCCACAAGAAATCAGGAGTACAATTACACAAACCTGCACTAATTAAATGTTAAATAATGCAAAATATACTTTATGTATTCAATCTCACTTTATTAACCAACGTCTTTGCTGCTGACGTTTTATAATCCAATTCAACCATTCTAATAAGATCTGTGTGGTAAACATCACATTTGTGTGAAAAATGTGTGAAGAATGTTGAACTTTATTGCCTGAGCTGCGCCCTCTACTGTACAGGTGTGAATTTGCATTTCCCTCGGCCTGAGACGTATTCATTTCACTTATGGTGTGAAAGGGCTTTTACATTTGGTAAAAATAGAATAACATTTTTGTTATTAATAAACAAACAAGCAAGCCCAGCCGAGATGAGAAAAAGTAGTGCAAAAGTAACGTAACTCAATTAGTTACTTTTTTTTAGGCAGTAACGCAATATTGTAAAAATAACTTTCCCCAACACTGGATATTACTCTAGACATTACACATGGCTGTTAAAGTAAATATTTGAAGTTTTTTTCAGTCCCTTTACAGCCTTACAAG
The DNA here is from genome assembly GCA_038088235.1 of Zacco platypus. Lineage (NCBI taxonomy): Eukaryota > Metazoa > Chordata > Actinopteri > Cypriniformes > Xenocyprididae > Zacco > Zacco platypus. Next base: position 10,657,901 of record CM076063.1, on the reverse strand, counting down.
TCTGTCATCTCACCTGCAGCCACTCTGAGTGGTCATTGGTGGCTGCTGTCCAGGCGTTGGTCTTGCCCTGCTTGTCCAGACGAGCGTAATGTGGGTGCCAGGTGAACGCCTCGATGCCCCAGGTGCGGAAAGAGCTGGAAGCCGTCAGCTGCCTGTCATCGATCAGCCGTGACTTGATACCTAGCGGCTCGGAGCAACCTGTCGTGTTCAAATACACTGTGAAGTGAGACAACGGAAAGAAGGAGGGGGTGGGGACAAGAAGTGGCAGAGAGATGGATGGGAAGCGTGTCAGCACAAGCAGCACAAACCACAACAGCTCAGAGTGGATCGAGAGCGAGTTTCATGCAAGTGAGTGGCAAGATGCTGTGTGTGATGGGGTGTGTTTGCGAAGCGCGTGCGGACGAGAGCCGGCAGTTTGTGAAGCATGCATGCTGATGTGATGGACAGCCTGAGAGACAGATGGAACGGTAAAGTAAGCAATACTGTGAATAAAACAGACATTTTGCACCATTTCAACAATTATAAATTAGACTTTCATGTAGGGATGCACTTGTTCATGCATTTAGACAAAATAATATAGTATGCTATTGAAATAGTACATATAATATTATACATAATATTATAATAATATATTTTAATATCGGCCATTAAAATGATAATTAACTAAATATTTTATTATATAATTTAATTTAAAAAATATATATTAATGTATATCAAAATGTATACATATTAATTAATTTTATACTTATTGTAAAATTTGTTACCATATTTTTTTATAATTCATTTTAATGTCATTTATTAATTTACCAATTTATAAAGTCAATTTAATGTAAATGTTATTAATTTAAAATTGTTAATAATCTATATAATATAGGTAATACTGTACAATAAGGTTCATTAGTCAACATAAGTTAACGAACAAATAATGAACTGCACTTATAACTAATCTTTAACTAATGTTAACGAAGATTAGTAAATACAGTAACAAATGTATTGCTCATGGTTAGTTCATGTTAGTTAATACATTAACTAAATGTTTAACTAATGAACCTTATTGTAAAGTGTTACCAAATGAATACATCACGAACAGCCTTGATCGTTCTTAAACACTAGCAGAAAACAAGGACGAAATGTACTAAGCACATACCACACAAATTAACCAGTGTGATTCATCATCACTATAAGCAGCTCAAAACTGTGTCACATGTGCTAAATAAGTCAAAATCTGAGAGCTTTATGCTCAGAACGTTTACTGGCTAGCGTCCCGGTTTGGAGATGTGACTTTGTTCCTTCATCCAAACAGACTGCGGTCCTTGACTTCGCCACAAACGAAGAGGAGCAGGAAATTGTGCAAATTGTGATGCTGCATACTCACTTTTTCGTCTTTAAAACCACAGCAGTATTACCATATTCTAGGGAAGTTGTTTTGTCTTTTTCCCTTAAATCTATTCATAAGAAGGTATAATCATGCAAAAATATTGTTGGGACTTTACCGTTGAGTTCACAGCCCACCAGCTCCATTCTCAGAGTGCAGGCTTTACGACACACAACAGGAATGATTCGTATGTACTGAGCTATGATTGGCGGGTCGAACAAATTGGTCTTTGTCCCATCATTGTCCAGATTACCAACGAAGATCTGAGAACATAAATGTATACATTTATTAGTTTTTCAGAGATTCTAATATAATTACAGGCTATGAAACACTTGAAGAACACTAACTGAATGAATATATTTGGCCACTGTTATGTTCCAGAAATAAGATTTTATGTTCCAGAAATATGATTTTATGAATAGATATGTTATTGTAAAGATAACATTAAAACTGACTTGGAAACCGTTTTTAATACCTTAATATATATTTTTTGCAACTTTTCAAATGCCTATTATGTATTAAATTTATTGTTCACCCTTGTCCCAGATCCATACTTTTAATCTTAAACTATGAAAATCCATCCAAAAATAAGGGGACCCTTTTACAAAGTCTTGATTTTGTTTTTGGGTTCTACTAGAATAGATTTTCATGCTTATTATTTTAAAAAAATAAATAAATAAAATAAATAATTCACGTATATGACATTGTTGCAGCACCTCTCTTCCCAGTCTCTCAGTAACATTTTGTTTAGTTCCAATTTCTATGAAGCCCCTCCTTCCAAAAAGCACATTGTGCTCTGATTGGTTGGCTGGATTAGTGTGCTGTGATTGGTCAACAATTTCAACAGTGTTTCGGATGTCACGCGCCTCAAGACTTTAACTTAGCATACCTTTTTCATACTCAAACAGCAACATTACACACTAAAAAAAGTGTAAAAAAAAAGCTTAATCGGACCCCTTTAAAATTAAGATGATCTAAACAATGAGAGAAATACTCAAACTCTTTCGATATTTAAAAGTGAAAATCTTATAAATTTTTCAACAACTACAACTGACCACAGTTACCCATAGTTGAGGACACACCTATAAATACTTTAAATTCCAAAGCCTAAATCAAACGGCTACTAAAAATAAAATAAAATAAAATAAATAAAAGAATGAATTATCACCAAGTCTTTGTTCTGGCCCTCGGATCTGTACATGGTAAAGGTTCGCCCATCCAAACTGGACGCCACCTTGAAGGCTTTGATGAACTCGGCGCTGCCCATGCGACTGGCGCCCTGGGTAATGATGCCAGTGAAACGCATCTTCCTCTGTAGGTTGATCTAAAATAAGTAATTAAATGGGTCAATTTTGGGTGAATGTAGATAATATTTTGGGCCCAAACTGAACATTGGAGTTTACCTCTATCCAGGGATTCTTGTCATGTGTCGCAGAGGTCCAAGCATTAACAAGTCCCTTGTTATTCAGTCGGGCCAGCTCGGGCCCCCAGCGCTGCAGTCCCAGAATGCCGTAGTACACCGAGGAGGCAGAGATCTGAGACTCGGCGATGCCTCCTCCTTCCATTCCCAGCAGAGAGATGCATCCTGGGAACCAGAGCCAGATATTAGCAAACATTCAAGCACTCAGGAGACAAACAGGCTTACGGTGCGACAGACAGATGGATAAACAGTATGATGACCGCATTCACAGGGGAGAGACACAGACATTGTGTGCTGAATGAAGTCACCAATTGAAAAGCCAAGTATGTGGAGGAAGTAAAGTGAAAAACAGTTTGCATACAGGAGCCAGACATGTGTGTACTGGCAATGTCCTACTTACGCAGTTGGCAGTGCTTTCCCACATAGGGTGAGGGACATTTACAGGTAAAATCGCCATTAAGATCTCGACAGATGCCTCCGTTCTGACAGGGTTGGCCGGCACAGTCGTTCACATCTGCAAGAATCATAAGGTTTCTGTGAAGCTCATCAAAACTGGTCTGGAAAACCCTTAAGTTATCAAAAACAAAGCTTTGCGACCTTTAGGTGGCGCTCACTAGCAACTTCTACAATGGTCTGAGGTAAATAAAATATATTATCTAAAGAAACAGTGTTTCTAAAGATCATTTTATCTAATATACAAATTTATTCTGCAAAAATGGCTGCCTACAAAGTTCAGAACATAATAAATTCATTATAGTCACCCGAATTTAGTACAGGTTTTTTTTGTTCTAATACCCTCCTTTTGATAAAACACATTTCTTTTTGTGACCTCAATGGTTTCCTTTATGCAAACATAAATCACCAAATAAAACTATTTATTAAAATATAAAAACATCTCAAATATGAAAATGACAAAAGACAATATATTGGTCCCAAAATGATCTACACATGTAAGCCACACATAAAAGTGTATATCACTGAATTACATGTCAAAATCAAACAAAATGGCTTTATTTTAAAGAAAGTTTTTTTCAAGTAAAAAAAGCATGGAACAAATACATTTGTTCTGGTTTTATATATATATATATATATATATATATATATATATATATATATATATATATATATATATATATATATATATATATATATATATATATATATTATATTATATTATATAAGTATATGGTTTCATTCATGATTTTTGATTCATTATTTTTGTGGTATTTATTTTTCCAATTAGAATATTTCTTTTTTATTGTAAAGTTTGTTTTGCTATACAGTGCCAACTTGGTACTCAGTATGAGCTGCTGTACATGTGCATCGCATTTGTAATTCTAACTATTTGGTTTAGACAGCTATGTAAAGAACTAATCATGGATTTTCCTTTATGTTTACAGTCTTTGAAAATTGCAGTTCCAAGAACCATTTTAGTTAACAGCAATACTGCTGTACACAAGTCCAGAAAGTAGGTTTAAAATCAACGGCAGTAAAACTTGCCATAAGGTTTTCAAGTTAATATGTTCTGTGACCTAGAATTGAGAGCACATCAAGAAAACCTGCATATATGACGCAGCATAATCACAGCACAACTGGATCTTTACAGTCATTCATTAAGGGGATATACCATCTGGCAGCAGACCTGATGAAGTTCCTAATCCACTTATGAGCAACAGGGCAACATCAAATCACCAACATGCTCGGGAATAATTAAAGGTTAACATGATCACTCAGTGGAATGGTGTGAAATGATCTTCACTATATGTTTTGGGGAGAAAAAATAAAACATTAAATTGAGAGAAAAAACAGTTATGGATTTCGGCTGTAAAATAGCACCAATCAGAAAAAAGAAACTCTGGAATAGAACATTCCAGCAAAACTAAAGGAAATCAAGGGGATTATCTGGTGTGTGCAGATGGAGCGTGACCGGGTGTGACCGGTCACAGCAGTCCAGTGCCAGAGCAGTGCTCAGACATACTGAAACACTTCCAAACCTCCAGAGGTCAGCGAGCGACACTTCCCTTATAAGTGTTAAGAGCGGTCCCTTTCGGCTTCTGTTGGACTCACTTAAAATGACTTAGTTGACTGAATGTGAATTTGGTTTCAAGCTTCTTTGCAAAATGCTTTTTAAAACGGTTTTACCATAAAAATAAAAAAAAATCAGCTTTCAAAAGTATTTGTCAGCTACCCAAATGCTAACTGCTAATGCTAACACTATCAACTCTATAATGCGTTTAGCCACTAACAAGCTAATTAGCGACCTTTTTAGAAGTCATCTTTAGCATTTAATGTAAACTACCTAACCGCAAACTGCATTATTATGAACTGGGAAGCTAATTTGAAACTTAATTTGAAATAGTTGAGTGGCTTTAATATTTAGGCTGTTGATACCTACAGGGTTGCCAACTAAATCTCATGCCAAGCAATAAGACAACATCTGTCAGTCCCGTCATTTACAGAAGCAAGAAAACACATTTGTGAGATAAAAGACACATTTAAAAATGGTAAAGATCACAGCGCAAGCTGCATTGAGGGAAAGAAAAGACCCAATTTGCCTTGATCTTTAAAGGGACTCAGAGATTTTAATATGAGCCGCTTACCATGTCATATGAGGTAAATGTAGAGCACACAAAAATAGATGTATTGTTAATTTTTTTTAAAATTAGTTGGTAAGAAATCTGATTGGCTAGCAATGTTAGCTAACAAGCTAACCAGCGTATATAGGTAAAGGTAATAGGGACAGTTTCTAAAAAGTGCACAAAGTACAACATTAGGTTTTAGGTATTTGGATAATTTGCATTATAAAGACGGAATTAAAAATAAATGATTAGATCCTTTAAGTTCCTTCTTCAGGCCTGGAAACTCGTAAAAAGCCAAGCGTTGTTCCTAATGCTATTGTGAAGTACTGAATCACTGTGTGCCACAGCTGGAGAAGCAGTTCATCGCAGTAGCGTATTGTGTTACATTGAGAACATCGATATCTAGCTACATAATGTGAAACGCAATCTTATGTCAGTTGCAACATAATCCAAATCAATAAAATGCAAGGTCAGCAGATCTCTACTTCCACATGTGACAGTGAAATTGGGGCATCCAAGAGAAAAGACTCAAGCACGCTGGGAAGGAACAAAGGAAAGCTTTTATGACTTGCTGATTCTGAATTGTTATCTTGAAATGGCCTCAATTCACTAGCTACACATTGAGTCTATGAAGAAAAACAGTCTACACTGTAAAAAAGGATTGTTGGTTTAACTTAAGTAAGTTACCTGGTTCCCTTAAAATTGAGTTCATTGAAATTAAAAATTTGAGTTAATACATTGAATGCAATTGGTTTAAACCAACAGAAGCTTAAAATATTATGTTATCTGAACCACATTTATTATCGAAGTTGAAGTGACAAAAGAAAAAAAAAAATGTATATATATTGTAATTGTACACAATTCGTAAAGTTTTCCGCACCATTATGTTTATGTATTTATTCTCTTTAGGCATAATCTATACCTACTTGTCACAAAACAAAAAATCTACTGTCCAAAATAAGCTGTGGACATTTTGCTAAATAACCTCTAACTAAGAAATTAATCTGAACTGTGACGCATAAGTACAGTCAAAAACAATGAGATGATGATTTATTCAATAGATCCAATGTTACTGCTTTTTGTCAATTTTCACTTATATTTGATTTATTTAGGTGTATTTTTTTATCAGCCATGGACCAATGTTGTAACTGTTAACTAAAATTAAACTAAATATTAAAAATAGTTTTCATTAGTTGAAATAAAATAAATATAAAAATTTTAACTTAAAAAAACTAAAGAAAATTAGAAAATAAAAAATAAAGTTAAAAAATAAGTTAAAAAAAAGACAAAAACAAAGTGAATTCAAGGTAAATAAATATATTAATTAATCAAAAACAAAACTAATTTTGAAAAAAAAATCAAATTTTTAACAAATTCAAATTCAAATGAAAATATAAAAAAAAAGCCAATTCAAAATATTAAATATAGCAGTATATAAATAATGCTAAAATAACACTGCTGTGAACCACAGTTTGAGAGGAACTGCTTTACGCTAAAGCTCTAAACAACCATTAAAATCCCTTTATTGCATTGGCAAAAAAGATTGGTGAGAAAAAAAAAAGAAAATAGAGACACTAGTAGAGAAAAATACAGCAATTAGAGGTGAGAATTTTGAGTGAGAAAATAAGCTCTTATTCAGTGGAAAATAGGGAAATTACACCGTAGTGGCAGAAGGGCAGCAGCAATTTAGCTAGCTAGCTTCAGAAGCAAGAATTGAACGCTTCGTTAACTCTTCGACTTACTTGCAGGCGCACAAAAGAGGCACTGACTCTGCATTTAAACCCTACACCAGGTTTCTATTTCAATCACCACAGCTAATGTGACCAGTGCTCCACTGCATAAAAGCTTTTGACACAGATTTCATGGCCTCTTGCAGGGCTTTCAGACCAATTTCATGCTGTCAGTGAAACATTTCTGCCAGCTGAGAGCCGAAGATGTGTGCGGACTTCATTTACTTTGCCTCCTCCACTTGCATTTTACCCCAGCAACAGGGCTAGTGTGCGACAGAGTGGGTGTGCTACGCTACAGTCATATTTTAATTTGTGCTGTCACTATGTTAGGCACTAAACTATGCAGTGTACCAGTTTGCGTACTCCACAATCTTTGCCATCATCTGAGCATGATTTAGACGTCTCCCTGAGGGATTAAGAAGCTTTTAAACTGTCAATTCAATGTCATAGTCGTTCTAATCTAGCCACATTCCAGCCGCGCTCTGAAGATGAGCCCGCATGCTATACTAAACCCAGTCAAAACATCATAACCCTGCTATCAAGCGCGAGAAAGCTGGCACCGAAGCCATAATATCCAACGTAATCAGAGAGAATGTGAGAGAGTCTCTGTGGTGAACTAAACAATCCATGGCGTCTTAAATGTATAGCGCGGAAAAGCAACATTCAATTATGGGAGGATTTCTGGCTTATCTTTTTCTCTTCTCACAGATTAATTCCTCACCCACAAAACAAGTTTACTTCGTCAAATCTGTGAAATCCAAATGGACTCTTCAAAATAATGAATAAAAACGGTCTCAAATGAAAATGAGAGAATAACAGTTGACCAAAACTGACACGATTTAGTTTCTTAACACAATGATTCTGAATTCAGAATTCAGAATTTTTAAAGACTTGCACAAATAACCATATATCCATAGAAAATCATGTGTCTCAGATTCTTTTACTCCTTTAAACAGGCTTGAGCACACATTCAAAACATGGTAAATAAGAGTTTTATACTGAAGACAAATTTTATTCAATATATGTATTCAAATTGGTTTATGTAACCTATTAAAACATATGAATAAGAGGTTGAATGGTAGTAGATCTTGCTAATAATACGTTTAAAGAATGGCAATAAACTTGTATTTGTTCTGATACTAGTAAAATCTCTATATTAAATGTGTTAAATGATATTCGTAGTCTTTCCTTTCTATGACAGACCGGCCCCAGACAGAAGCCACAAGAGTTTGTTGAATTGAACGGCACATACAATTGATTATATAACCAAAATACCAATAATCATCAAACAAGATTTTATGTATAATGAGGAACTTTTAATTATAAATAAGCCAAGACTCTTATTTTTAAATGTCTACGCTTTACTAAGTCCAGCTGCTCAATATACATTAACATAAGATAATAAGCAGTCGATTATTAAATTAATAAACATCCAGTATTCACTGATCTATTCTTCAGTGTAAATTATTCCAAAGAGACAAATGTTTGTCTTTCTCCTCAAAATTTACTTTATTGCTACTTTATTCCACTTATTTTTCCACTGAATATCCTGTTTAACTTAGAAATAATGCCGATTGTGGAAGTAAAATTGGTTGTGAAAGCATGTCATGTTGATTCGATAACAATCATAACTATCTACGCAGTCATGACTTCTCTGTTTGTTGTGGTGTTTTTTGCTGAGTGCCGTATGTCTGTTCGCCCCTCAGCCACCAGCAGACGCAGCAGAGACTGAAGCGGTTCTCTGCTGTGTTAACACTTGCATCTGTTAACATAGCGGAAATTCGACCATCTGCCCTCATTACATTACAGAGCTTTTGGGATTGATGTACACCATGATACTTGGTGAAATAATTAGTCACACATTTGTGAAGAGAACAGCTGCATGTGATGCAATCGCCTTGCTGTGCAAAAAACTATAACTTCTAATAAACACTTTCTGCAATACAGTATCAAAACTGTCTTCACATTAGAGCTCTGACCAGTAAAAGTTAAAAAAAAAAAAGCTAAATAAAACTTATAAAATGGGTCAACCAGTATTCAACATTCAAACCGCTCACATAAACAGCCTAAGCATAGCTGTAATTACAATTTCAGCTCTGAGACTACTTTTGCTTCATATACAGAGCATAAAACATGTTAAAAATGCACTAAAATCCTATTTACATATCTTTTACAATATTGGTTTTTCTAAATCAAAATAATTTCGGAGCAACTTATTCACTGTTAAGGTATGGTCACATTTACTCTTTGCTCCTCAAAATCACTCTTCCGCCGCAAACAGATGCACACGGTCGTCTGCCGAACGCAAGTTATTATAGTTAATAAAGTTTTAAATATGGATATTTTTCCAACAAAAACACACTGCTTCACTCCATAAGGCCTTATTAACCCTCTGGAGCTATATGGATTACTTTTATGATGGATGGATGCCTTTTTGGCCCCCCATTCAAAACCATTATAATGCTTGGAGGAGCAAGAATATTTTTAAATATATCTCTGATTGTGTTCGTCTGAAAGAAGATAGTCATAAACACCTAGGATGGCTTGAGGGCGAGTAAATCATGGGATAATTTTCATTTCATTTGTGTGAACTAACCCTTTAACAGCACTTCTATTCAGTAAATCTGACTGAATCCAGATAATTTAGACAGTTTATAGGTACAGTTTGTCCTTTGGATTCTGTTCTGTGTCAGTTAATTACCATTTGGATGCAAATGTGATCTCTATCCTCATTTAAATTTGATTTCAAGTTTGTCATAATTCTCAACGGTGACACTTGATGACCACTTACACGTTGGCATGAAATAGATCAAACAGTTTGAATAAAATCGACTCACTGGTCTGGCAGTGGATTCCATCGAAGCCTACTGAACACTTGCAGACGTATTCTCTGAAGACATCTCCTCGCTGGGGGTTGGGGATGATCTCACAGATCCCGTCGTTTTTACAGGGGTTAGGGCTGCAGGGCCCTGAGAGCAAAGGTCATGTGAGAAAAGATCTGCCTCAGCTGAAATGGATACAAGTAACCTTTGCACATATATCTTCTTAAATAAACTGTTTTTCCCCACATAAATAACAATAACTGATAATATTGTTACCAATCTCTGTCTCGTTGCAGGTCTGTCCAGTGAAGCCTTCATTACAAATGCACAAAAAGGGATCTTTTCCCGCTCCAGTAACACATGTTCCTCCGTTCAAACACACATTTACTTCACAGTCGGCAGCTGAGAAAAGACACAGACAGTGGATTTGATATGACATCTATTATTGACAAAAAACTCAATAGCCCTCATTCATTAAACATTAATACAATGAATGTCTGTAAATCATTTAGAAAAATTTTATTTATATTATTTGTGACAACGCAACATGAATTTTCAAATGAATGTGCTTCATGAATGAAGCTCATTTGGGAGCAGTATTTTCTGATGGGATGTTACTGATTGTTAGGATTTGTTTCTTTCAAAACAGGAAGTGAAAAAGACACGGGGTTCATAGTTTGGTCATGTTTCTATTAGGGCTGGACACGACCCAAATTGGTGACAATGCCGTGGCACTGCAAAAAACTAGAAGTTTCTTTGAGGACTGCAGTCCTGTGCTCTATAGAGAAATGGTTTGTCATGATGTTTCATGGGACAGCAAAGCACTGAGGACGCACATGGAATGTCAAATTCAGAAGAATAAAAAAAATATATTAAAATGCAAATAAATGCATAAATGTATATATATATATATATATATATATATATATATGCTGAAATGGAGCCCAAACAACTCCAATTTTTTGGGAGCTGTTACTATATTTAAAGGTTCATTATAGTCTAACAGATATAGGCCTTGAATTTGCGGAGTTACAACTTTCCACAGTCTGTGCTGGCTTCCCACAACTCTGTGTAAATGACACCTCTGTGAGAGACTTCCTGCGCATCATTGTGTCCTCCCCTGGCTCCTATCCAAAATACCACAACCGAGATCCTCAGCAGAGTTTATTCGAGGTGAACAGCACTCAAAATGATAATTAGCCCACGTTTAATGCAGCTCCATCGCAGGATTCAACTGTGTGAACTTGTTTTGCACCAAGACATCATTTGGCCAACAAGCTCCTCTAATTGTGACAAAAGGCAACGGCATTCACGCTCAGGGTTGGAGCTTCTGGGATAATGATAAACCTTCTTATCCGAACGATTGCCATGTTTATCTTTGGAATGGAATGCATCCTCCTTTTCACGCTATACCAGAAGGCTGAAAGCACAATTCCCTTCGCTCTTCTCAAAGAAACCAGTTTTAGTACTGAAAAATTTTTGGAATACCCTAACATCTTTGATATAATATGGCAGGAACAAACTGTTTAGCAGCTCAGATCAACCCATCCACCACTGATAAGCACAGAAAACTCCATTGGGAACAGAAACTGTCTATGGATAGCCTGAAGGTTTCACAGTGAACAAGTTATTCTTGCTGAACGGTTATGACAAAATCGACAGAGGGAGTTGAGAACTGAAAGTAATTCATTGCGGATTAATAACTTTAAACACAACTCATTGCTAGTCACAGTTCTGCTTGTGTTTCCATAGAAATGGAAACTCTGAATAGAAACTGTTGCTGACCATATCTATGGAATGTTTTTGACGCTTTGAGGTGCTGACACAGGCACATGTCTTATGGGCAAACTCTTATATCTAACAGGATAAGTAACCAAAATGAAAATTTTCTAAACCTCATGTTGTTCCAAACCCATGTGATTTTCCCTCTTCAGAAAGACTCTTTGAAACTCAAAATCAGACCTTTAAGTGCAAGCTGCACTTTTCCATACAATAAAAGTCAATGTTGAAAAGGGTTGGCAAGCTAATATAATATATATTATATATATATATATATATAAAAAAATAACTTGATTGACAGATAAAAAAATGCATTTAAAATCAAAAGTTGCCCTTAAATATAATGAAATGTTTTTATTTGAATTAAAAACAATAAAAAAATAAGAATTTTATTGTAATTTATTAATTAAAAATTAAATTAAATTGTTTTAAATCTGTCTGTAAATTTAAAAACTTAAATTATGATGTTATTGTTATATTTATATTGTATTTATTATTAATAATTAGGGCTGTAAAATCAATTAATCACAACCAATTTCATCTAACAAAAGTTTGTTTTAACATAATATATTAATTATTACTCATTTAATATTTATATTAAAATATTGTGTGTGTGTGTGTGCCGGTGTCTGTTTGTCTGCCCTATTTACAATAATATTTAATATTTTAAAACATGAATTAAACAAACTGTTTTAAACGTCCATTTAAAAACGATTTATCTATTTGCAATTAAATTCTTAAATCGATTATTTACCATTTTATTTTTGCAGCTTTGAAACGACATGATTTTGAGTACATCTAGTGAACTATTCCTTAAACTATACTTGAGATTATATGTATGAAAGCTAAACAGGGTGGATAATATTTTAAGTCAGGACACATCATGATGTATCACCTCACATCTACCAGCTGTACTTAACCTGGTTTAACAGTCGGAGAACTCAATGTCAGCCTAATACGTTCTGGAAGGCCATTAGACAGAACTGAACACATCAGCTGAACGCAAAGCTATTTGGTGAAGTGAAACATTTGATCAGCGTCTCATCAGCTGAGCTGGCCTTTTGATCAGCAAAAGCTCTGAAACGGGAGTGAGAGCGGATTATTCCCACAGGCTTTTGGATATATAGCTTTAGGAACTATAGTACATCACATGGTCTTTTTCTGAGTTAAACGTGTAAAGGCAGGCAACTGTGGGAGTGTTTGCTGCTCTCTCACAAATGAGGAATGAAAACAGGGACAAAAGAAAGAAGCGATGGGGTTTGGCATGGCAACTGTGTCCCTGAAAAAACAAGCCGGGCAGTGTTGAGCCAGCTCAGAAAATGAGTAATAACCAACATCCTGTGTTGCTATTGACCTAATCCCAATATGGTAAAAAATAATAATAAAACAACTTATCATTGGGACTGCCCTTACTGAAAATGTGCAGGCTTAAAAGAACATTCCACCCAAAAGTGAAATTTTGCGATGACTTTGAGGCACCAATAGAGCCGATGGCTGGCCTGTTACAAAACAATATTTTTGCAATTCAGTTTGGTGAGACTAGTGGCACAGAAATAACACACTTCAGCTTTAAAGTTTGGAACAACTGGAAGTTAACTAGTAAAACTGTCCAGTAACAAACACATTTGATGTGCTACTATTATGATTATGGTTTGCCACTACATTTTTTAACTAAAAGAACCAAAATGAAACCTAAAAAAACAGAACCGCTCAAAACCATAAAGCCACCAGCTCTGTCATTTCAAGTATCCGAGACGTCACGTCAGTCATTTCAAAAAGAAGCATGACCTGATCTGCAATCTTACAAGCACAACCATTATATAGTAACTAATAACGTTTAAAAGTAGGGAAGGGCTTTAGAATGAGTCACTGGCATGAGGAGTCATTCAGCTACAATCTGCTGAGCGGATCACGCACACTTGGCCAACAAAAGAACCCTTGACTGTCGTATTAGGAACAGGTGCAAAACAAAAACAACAGACTGGAGGACAACCAAAACACTGCACACGTGCATGTGAGCGCACGCAAATGCAATAACACACCTACACGCTGGATCCCCAGCTCATAAAGCAACAGGAAATGCAGGTTTACTATGCGGCACACACAACTGCTCATCTTAACTGCACAGTCAGTCTCACACCAGCTAATTAGGTGCAAAAAATCTTTCTACTGGTATTACTTGATAGTGCCTGATACTGGTACTTTAGTGACTTGCTATAAAATCTTAAATGGTATATATAGGGAATAAAATTTTCCTTGCTTTTTTTTTTAAAGGGGACTTATTATAACTTGTCAAATTTGCCCCCATTTCGGTGCGAGCAAAAAACATGCCATTTTTGTGTGTGTCCCTTTAAATGCAAATGAGCTGCTGCTCCCGGCCGCTTTCCAGAAAAGCTTTAACAATCTCACGCAGCCAAAAAGACAATTGTTTATGAAGAAGCTCGTTGTAGACCTTACCAGCCGTTCGTTGTAGTCCTTAAACAGAGAATTCTTTACAAGAAGATATCTACCTTTGATTTGAACTTTGAACGTCGTAACTTTGCTGTCATTGTTCATGCTCAAACAGCAACATTACACACCAACTAAAGATAAAAAAGTGAAATCATAATCAACCACCCTTTTAAGATAAGACAGTTTATTGTACTATGAAGACATTCTGTAACTTTGATAACTCAAAACTTCCACCCCCAAAAAGTATTTATAGAAGCTAAGCTGCCAATAATGTTAATGCTGATAACCGATAAATAACTGAAATAAACTTTTTATACTAATTTGTATACAGAATACACTAAAAAACTAAAATTGTATAATGTACGGTATAAAAAAAATTATATTTATTTAGTGATTTATTATATTTCACAAATATAAAATATCAAAAAATAAAAAAAATATAGGGGAAATGAGCATGCAGAAATAAATGTCCAATAATGACAGATACTGAAACAAAACAAAATGCAAAATATTGTCAAATAGCTGATATGGTACCAATATATTTTGACAGTTCCAAATATTAGAGAAAAAAAATCAGATCAGGTTTATTTTTAACAAGATCCCCGATCATTGCAGTCTGACCAGAGGCATATGTAAAAGTTAATCAAATGCGAACGCATGCATGGGGCATCTAAAAGACATTTTAAATGTCCTAGTTTGGATAGCGTGAAGGTTTCACAGTGTTTAAACACCTAGTTTGGACTCTAATAAAAACATCACCAATGTTATAATTGGATGTATAATGAAAAGTTAATACATAAATAAATAACGCCCCTACAAGACTTGAAATCTACATACAACATCCAAGTAATGTAACAGATCCTTTTTAGTTGTTATAAATAGGTGTGTCAAGGTGCTGATTTGTGTTACAACCTTCATGTATATTTAGAAGCCTAAAGTGTTACTTTACCTTTTAAGACTGCCTTGGAACTTATTTTGTGGCTAATGGCTTCACACTTTACTCTAAAGGTGTCCTGGATAACTCCACTTTAATGGCGAGCGTTACAGTTCAGCGTGTTCTCAACTATGCTTTCATTCACTCATCATTTAAGAATTGAGATGCCTTAACACAACCATGGGGAACTTGGTGTTCCAAACCTTGTGTTCCCACGTCACTGAATCCCATGTAAAAACTCCCAGAACACCTCAACGCACTCAGTGGCATTCAGCTTGCACCTCTTAATGACGAAGCAAATGACCCATAAAGATATGGTGCGCACACGAGAAACATCCTGTTCCTGGTCCAATAAACTGCCTTAAAAAAAAAAATTTTACATTTTTTAAAAAAAGTAAACTACCAGTGAGCTTGCATCTTCAGGTGAGATTTCTATAATCTAAAGGCATTTCTCCAGAACAACACAGCCATCTGTTCTTAAAAATAACCCACAAAGACTAAAAATACACTCTGACGTACATAGAAAACAGCCATTCTCTAAGGCAACGCAAATAGGCTTATATTAATCCTACTTGGAAATGCGATAATGCAAAAGCATAATATTTTGACATGTTTCACACTCAATCCACAGACATAAAATCGACATATTTAACACAAGGGGCATGGCTTATTTGTTCCAATTCTGGTAACAAAAGTTTCTTGAGAAGTGTTGGAAAATGTGATTTTAAAAATTCAACGCAGCAGATTGGAAAATGGAGCATGAGACCAAGATGGAGCGAAATCATATGAGGCATGCCATGTTGCTCTGCCTATGAATGAAACATTGATTAAGGCTTATTGAAAATTAATCACAGGAGATGCAGTCCTCATTGGACTGCTATTAGAACCGGAGTCGTCAGGACAAATGAGCCCATTCCCGGAGGGGAAGACCCCGCTGCCAGATGGCACGGGCCACGCGACAGCTTTTGAACGGCTCGCAAACACATTCATGCAAAAAAGAGCGAGTGAAAAGCGGGAGGCTGTGTGGTCGCTATAATTAGCATTCTCTGTCAGCTGACCTGAGAGGCCTGGGTTATGCATTTTTATTTTTTGCCTTGATAAAATCCTTATTTGCGGATTTTAAGCAGTTTTTACTTAGATTTTGATGGATGAGAGCTAATCTTAGATCAGCTTGAGAGTGCAGCTTCCACCCAAAGCTGTTTACCTTCTCAATCCGATGAGTGAGACAAACAATTCTCAACTTTTAAAGGGATAGTTCACTCAAAAATGAAAACTGCAATCCTTTACTCACCCTCATGTCATTACAGACTTGTATGATTTCTTTATTCCATCAAACAGAAGAAACATCCTTCCGTAAGGCAGGATGTTGATGCCATTCTTTGCATATATTGACCATAGTGACCAGTAGCTGTCAAGGTCCAAAACACACCTGAAAGTGCCATAAAAGTAGTCCATATGACCATATTCCAAGTCTTTGAGGCTATAATGTAGCTTTGTGTGAGGAACACACTCACAGGAATCTCATTAACGCTATTTGAATATATGGTTATGCAAATTGTGCCTTCTGATCTGTTACTAGATCCATTAGTACTAATGATATTTGGCATCGTTGTCATCAAAACTGGTGCGACATATTTTAATGTGCAAATTTGAATGTGAATGAGTTTTGAGAGCTGCGCATAGACGATTATCAGTGACTAAATGTTGGTCTTTTCTACAAACAAAGTTATTATATGGATTTAGAAGAGTTGGAATAAAGTGCACAAGCCATATGGACCACTTTTATGGTGCTCTTTGTCCTCGTCACCTTTCATTGAATAGAAAAGAGCAGTGTGAACTTTCCGCTAAACATCTGCTTCCGAGTTCCACGGAAAAAAGAAAACACACAGGCTTTGGAAAGACATGAAGATGAGCAAAATTGTCTTTTCTGAATTAACTATTTGTTAACAATCAAAGAACGCCATTTCATCACTTGAAGTGTGAAAGAGGAAGGTCAAGAAGGCGACAAATGATAACTCCACGGAACTTCACGTTTTGACATTGGAAACTCTCTGGAAGCAGTCAACATTACACTTATGAAAGGATTTTGCAGAAGTTTGTGCAAAACTGTCCTGCTGCACTGGTCATTAGTGGCAGGAAGTGCCCTGGCCTCACTGAGCTCCGCTACATATTAAAGTGGCCACATTCATGGGAAGTGACTCAGTGATTCGGTGACTTGAGCCACACCTACAGACTGGAGCCAGACCCCGGCCTGAGGCTCAAGAGCAGATGGGGAAGTGTGTTTTTAAACAAAACAACGTCAGTGGGGTCTAAAAATGATTAATAACTCAAAAACTATTTAAATACAGAGATTACCAAACAAAAATCTTTTCATGGAGGAACTTAATTTAGACATGCTGTCAAAAAATCTTAACACACATGAGTTGCCAAGGCATGAAATTAGTGCCCAATGCTCTTCCACATCTGACCATGCAGCTATAAAAGCCTGTAGGTCACCAGTAATGGATGGAAATCAGGACATGTTTTGTATACACTGATAAAAGGACAAAGCAGAGAGCCCAAGGCATTAAACGCAAGTATAAACACGAATAATGTGATTTTTGGTCCAAGAGAGACATCAACTAGATGTCCACAGGGACTTTTCATAACGTCAATACTCATTTACAATACGACAGTGTAAGAATGGATACTAAACATCATTCATTCATTCATTCATTACTACATTTAAGATGGTAAAATCTCCATTATATCCTTGGCTATATCACTCACACATATTAAGAAAAGAAGCTGTTTAGGTGTCTTGACAATTAATTTTATTTTACCTCAAATATATAATGACCGTAGACTGTAACTTGCTTTGTTTATGTAGTTTGCCTCTCTATAGAGCTCAACGAAACAGACGAAAACAAAAACACTTACCGTTCGCTGTGGAGACTGAAACAGCAAGAACACACGCTGCAAAAAGTGTGAAACTAACAAATAAGCTTGGGAAAGTTCTCATGGTGACGAAGTGTAGTTCTTCGGTGAACTTCTCGTCGGTCTCAAGAGTCGTTCAGTGTGAATCCGTTCGCCGTTATGACTACAGGCAAGCTTAGAAGCGAGAGAGGGACAATATGTGCGCTCCCACGTGTATCTCTGCTCTCAGCCAATTACATCCTGTTTTTAACACATGTCCCCGCCCATAGCCCCGCCCCTCGGGTAGTCATTAGTCCGAATAACGGTGCGCTGCTAGATTGACTTGATACTGTAAACAAAACAGGGATTTTGCTGTGTTTACTGGAATAACTTAGCAAAAAAAAGTCACCTCATCTAATCACAACACCTCAGCTAGGCTAAGTTCTCAGAACGTGTTTAAAACGTTTACTTTTGGTTAAACAAATAAAACTTAGTAAAAATAATAATTAGCATTCGTTATATCCGTGTGTCCTTTCGGTTGTCACAACATAATATATCCCTAGCAACGCTCTGGGACGGTTAGCTTTTGGTTACAACAAAGAGAAACTGGAGCCAAATATAAACATTAGAGGAATTATCTGTTTGCAGGGAAAATGACAGCGTTATAGCCACCATTCATTCTAATTCTATCTATTTTAGATTCAATGAAAGTGAATGAGGCTGTGTTTCTGTTCAACTATATAAATAACAACAGGGGGCTTATTAAAGTATGACAGAATCTTCATCAATTTACAGCTAATTTTTCTGAATGCATGTCATTAAGGCTTCTGAAGAGTGTTTATGCCCTAACTTCATGTTAAATTTATGCAACTGATGATAAAGGGTTTTTATAGTTTATAACAGTAATGAAAAGCAAGTTAAATGTTGTGACATAAACAAATGCTGGCAAAAGCAGTAATTGGGCTTTGGAAGGCTAAGGTAGTGGGTGTTACATACATTAATGCATGCAGGTCGATGCAAAGTGTGGATATGGCAAGCCGTTTTGACTTTTATTCATTTTCAGGATATGAACTTGTGATATCAACAATTACATTTTCACTAGTTAAAATATTAATTCTTGATATCAGGAATTAGATTTCCACTAGTAACAACGTTAATTCTTGATATCAACAATTCAATTTCCACTAGTATAAACTATAATTGTTGATATCAAGAATTGTATTTTTACTAGTGAAATCTCGCCATAGGCTGCCATTCAAATTCAATTGTTGATATCAAGAATTAATTTCTTACTAGTTGAAATTCCAGTTTCACATATCAGGAATACAATTCTTACCAGTAAAAACTGTTACTAGTGCAAATGTCTATTCTTGATGTCAACAATTGAATTATTACTAGTAAAAATATTCATTTCTGATATCTGAAAATGAATTCCTGATATCAATGTAATTTCTGATATCTAAAACAGCTTTTTTTACTAGTAACAACCACATTCATGATATCAGAAATTAAATAAACGTCAAAACGGCTTGCCATAGTGTGGGTGTTGGTCAACTGGTGATGACGACCAGTGATGTTCTTTGCTGAAAACTTGCTTTTTTTAGCATCTCGTGCTTATGTCTCTGTATACAGCAACACATGCTGAACAATGTAAACTGGAATTTAGATTAGCCTAAATAAAAAATAAAGAGATGCTATTAGTTAACCTCAAACTTCAAAGGACTTTACAAAGTCAAAACGTTTAACAGGGAGACCAATTGTTCAAGCACCACTAGATTCCATTTTATGCATAATGAAAAATAGCTTATTAATGTCTCTCTTGGCTCTGTTGCTGGGGCCCTTAAGAGCTTGTGTCTAAATGCTTCTCCGCAGACACTTTAGCCAGTCTCACTTGATTTGATTGAACATAAAGTGAGCTTGATTTTCCTCCAGTGGAGCCACTAATCTCTAATAACATAATGGATGTCGGCTGCGGGCAAATCATGGAGCTGGATTTTAAACCTCAGACATTTAAGATCCTGGTTGTCTCGCAAAATATCCATCTTATTTAGCGTCACTTAGTGTGACTAGCTGAGTTTCATTTATGGCACTTACGGGAAATAATACAATCATTTATAAGGGGGATTAAATCAGTTGTGCATTTACAAAGTGCAATTATTTGCTGTGTAATTGCTATAGGTTACTGAGTCTTTGAGATGTTCTTGGACTGCTGATCCACTGCTGCTGTCACTTCTGCATCTGGTCTGTGAGAACATACCACTGACGAAAGCACTTGTAATACATGGAAATTGTAAACAACTTGCTCCAGACATGTAATGTGAGTATTTTCAGTTGTATCCTGCCATCTTGTGGCTATTACCAATTAGCACATCTTTCATATTGTTAATGAAAGCTGCTAAATAAAAAACGAAAGAAGAAAGTAGATTTTTATGTTTCTTCACTTCACAAATTTCCTATTATAAATTTATTTTTACTTTTAAATGCTTAAACGGGCCTCCAATTACTTGTTGAAACTTTAAACTTTCACTTAAAGGGATAGTTCACCCAAAGATGTGAATTTACTCACCCTCAAGTTGTTCCAAACGTGTATGAATTTCTTACTTCTGTTGAACACAAAAGAAGATATTTTGAAGAATATGGGTAACTAAACAGTTGTAGGGCACCAGTAACTTTTGCCATACTGACAGTCAATGGTGCCTATGGAAGCCTGTTTCCGCCACTGACAAAAAAAGATTATTGTGACTTTATAACTCACAATTCTGACTTTATCTCACAATTCTGACTTTATCTCACAATTCTAACTTTATAACTCACAATTATGACTTTATATCTCACAATTATGACTTTATAACTCACAATTCTGACTTTTTATCTCAC
Source organism: Zacco platypus (assembly GCA_038088235.1). Classification (NCBI taxonomy): domain Eukaryota; kingdom Metazoa; phylum Chordata; class Actinopteri; order Cypriniformes; family Xenocyprididae; genus Zacco; species Zacco platypus. The sequence goes on along the minus strand of CM076063.1, from coordinate 10,637,039 downwards.
AATTCTGATTTTATAACTCAATTCTGACTTTATATCTCACAATTATGACTTTATAACTCACAATTCTGACTTTATAACTCACAATTCTGACTTTTTATCTCACAATTCTGATTTTATAACTCAATTCTGACTTTATATCTCACAATTATGACTTTATAACTCACAATTCTGACTTTATAACTCACAATTCTGACTTTTTATCTCACAATTCTGATTTTATAACTCAATTCTGACTTTATATCTCACAATTCTGACTTTATAATTCAGAATTCTAACTTTTTATCTCACAATTCTGACTTTATAACTCACAATTCTGACTTTTTATCTCACAATTCTGATTTTTTTATCTCGCAATTCTGACTTAACTCAGAATTCTGACTTTATAACTCAATTCTGACTTTATAACTCACAATTCTGACTTTTTATTTCACAATTCTGATTTTATAACTCACAATTCTGACTTTTTATCTCACAATTATGATTTTATATCTCAGAATTCTGACTTTTTATCTCACAATTATGATTTTATATCTCAGAATTCTGACTTTTTATCTCACAATTCTGACTATATATCTCACAATTCTGACTTTATAACTCAGAATTCTAACTTTTTATCTCACAATTCTGACTTTATAACTCACAATTCTGACTTTTTATCTCACAATTCTGATTTTATAACTCAATTCTGACTTTATATCTCAAAATTCTGACTTTATATCTCAGAATTCTGATTTTATAACTCAGAATTCTGACTTTATATCTCAAAATTCTGACTTTATATCTCAGAATTCTGACTTTATAACTCACAATTCTGATTTTTTTATCTCGCAATTCTGACTTAACTCAGAATTCTGACTTTATAACTCAATTCTGACTTTATAACTCACAATTCTGACTTTTTATCTCACAATTCTGATTTTATAACTCACAATTCTGACTTTTTATCTCACAATTATGATTTTATATCTCAGAATTCTGACTTTTTATCTCACAATTCTGACTTTATATCTCACAATTCTGACTTTATAACTCAGAATTCTAACTTTTTATCTCACAATTCTGACTTTATATCTCAGAATTCTTAGAAAAAAGTCAGAATTCTGAGATAAAAAGTCCCAATAATCTTTTTTTTCAGTGGCGGAAACAGGCTTCCCCATAACTGTTTGGTTACAAACACTCTTTTAAATATCTTCTTTTGTGTTCAACAGATTCAAACAGGTTTGGAACAACTTGTGGATGTGTAAATGATGACAGAAATTTCATTTTTGGCTGAACAATCCATTTAAGTATGTTTTTGGTTAAATATTTTGACTCCTACTTCAACTTAAGTAACTTCTTTGTACCTTTTGTTGACGTCAGGAAACACCTATAGAATGACAGTGAAGTTGATTCTGTTGTAATTCTAGTGCACAGTGATATAGTGCTGTAACCAAAATAATATCAATAGCACTGTTGGCGCGCCGAATCTGACGTCATTCTGACGCTGCTCCAATCAGAGGGCGCGAATGAAGACGCGCTCTAGTTGCTGGGTGTAAAGTGAATGACGATGCAGCTGCATGTTGTTTGTAGTGACTGATGTCTCTGTACAGTGCAGATGGCAAGAGCAGCAGCACAGAGGAGTCTCTGGACAACTCTGAAAATAAGGTGTGCATTGTTTTCTTTTTGCATGTTGATTCGATTGTATAGTTTGGCGGTCTATATTTTCTTAAAATATTCTCTTTACGTAGAAGCAATGCATAATTTCGCAACGCGTCCTGTATTGTCTTATTACCAGAACACGTTCGCTATTGCTCAAATGCGCACATGAAAAATAATACAGAAACTTAATAAATAAATAAATAAAAATAATAATAAAAAACTTTATTGTTTATAAAAGTTTGGTACAAGAACAAAATTTTCTGGCTGCTTAATGTTACATTTAAGTAACGCGCTTCTGACATATAAGTGTTGATGATGTCAGAAGTATGTTTAATTCTATGGATGTTTACAATTTTGTACACAGTAGTTAGGCACGTCAAGAGCTGTTGTCTGTCACTAAGAGCAGACAGATGAACCCCCTGTAACTCTTGCATGATGCAGGATACTTTGACTGGATGACACATCTGGGTCAGTAAAGTGCCTCTTTTTTCTGTAGGACTGAACACTGAGATTCGGGAGCTGCTCTGTAACCCAGCACAGATTTTTGAAGAGTCAAGGTGTGAATTTATTAGCATTGAATGTGCAATATTCTATGTGCAAAGTCTTTGTTGTCTAAAAAATAATATATATATATATATGTATATGTGTGTGTGTGTGTGTGTGTGTGTGTATATATATATGTATGTGTGTATATATATATATATATATATATATATATATGTGTGTGTGTGTGTGTGTGTATATATATATATATATATATATATATATAATATATATGTTTGTGCATGTGTATATATAGTTCAATGACAAATGATGCTAAAAAAGGAGAACTATTTTGAAAATCATGTGGCAATTTTTGAATCCATGGTTGAAAAATATTTTTACTATTTTCTAAAAAAAGATACTATAATTCATTTTTAAACATTTTTCAGTATGTAAATTTGTATACATAATTTCATAAATATTGACAGTTTCTTGGGCTTGATCCATTTGATCTGAACAAAAACATATAAATGATATTTTTAAATATGTGACAAAATAGCTTTCTGCATTTTGGTAATGCCACACGTACTTTTATTTTGTTTTTAAATTTATTAATAATTTACTTAAGAAATTTAAAATTTCTTTCTTTTTTACAAGAATTTGTAATGTGACTCTTTTACAATCTCTAAACTGTTATTTACACATAGGCTTTTTTATGTATATATATGTAAATGTGCTTATGTATATTTGTGTATGCATTTAAGTTAATATAAGTTAAAATACTTTTCCCTTTATTTTTTTCCCCCTCAAATAAGCTATCAGCAAACATCCACCATGAGTGCCCAAGTGGAGCCAGATGTCCGCACCATATCTCCTGAGATGCCTGCCATGTTTGATGGCGTGAAGCTGGCTGCTGTAGCTACGGTGCTGTATGTCATAGTGCGGAGCCTGAACCTGAAGTGTCCCACGGCGGCCCCTGACATCACCTGTCAAGATACCGCTCTCAATCGCTACCTCCTGAAGTCTTGCCCTGTTCTAACCAAAGAGTGAGTGCTGAGGCCTAGAAGACTTTCTTGTCATCTTGAGCTGACTTTCATCTTCTTCTTCTTAACAGTCCGATTAGCTGGTTTTAGGTGTGTTTAATAAGGGTTGGAGCTAAACTCTGCAGGACAGTGGCCTTCCAGGAGCATACCTGCTTTTGAGCTACACTTTATAATTATTACCCCATGCATCCAGGTACATCCCTCCCTTGTTATGGGGAAAGAGTGGACATCTCCAGACTGCTCTGTATGGGAAGATGGGAAGGGTGAAGTCCCCTAAACCTTGTGGGCTGCGTAAATACCTTCCCATGCAAGATGGAGCCACTGCCACCTTTGACCTGTTTGAGCCACAGGGCATCCACAGCACAGGAGGTGAGCTTGGGTTTTGCTTAAAATAGTCGTCCCAAAAAAACACAAAGCTATTGTATAATTTATGTTGTAATGTTGCGCACAAATTCCACGAATTACTTGCTTTTATGGTGCATTTTTTAGACCTTGACAGCCTGTCGTTCCCATCAACTAAGGGTGGTTTTGATTAAGACAATTCCTCTGGAGAGGGAAAGGTGTTGCTCCTACTGTTACTGGAGTTTATCTGTCTCTGTCTCATCACAGATGACATCACCATGGTGATCTGCCCTGGGATCGGAAACCATAGTGAGAAGCATTATATACGGACCTTTGTGGATTATTCCCAGAAACAAGGCTACAGGTGCTCCGTTCTCAACCATCTTGGAGCGCTACCAAACATCGAGCTGACTTCCCCAAGGATGTTCACCTACGGTAAGCCACGTGTGTTTGTTTTGAAGCAAGCATGCTTGTGACAAACTACCAGGCAGTTGTTCACAATTAATTCATCATTAGACACTTTTTTTGTGTAAAATATTTATATATATTTTATTTTTATATATATATATATATATATATATATATATATATAATTTTTATATATGTATAAGTTTTATTGTATGTAATATAAAATATATATAATTTATATTACATACAATAAAACTTTCATACTAAAAATACTTTATATGCTGTAAAATTTGATATAATATATATGTATATATATATAATCATTCAAAATGTTGTAAATACATATTTTTAAAAAATATAATATATATATATATAATGTTTAATTTTTTTTCAATATGTAAAACATTTTGAATGATTTATATATATATATATATATATATATATATAATATTTACTTAACCATGTTTTTAAAATGTATAATTATTTACTTATTTATAATTATTTGTACATTTTATATGATTTGAACAGCTACTTATATAGTTGGATACTATATAATTTAAATTATTATAATGTGGAAAATGTACAGCAACCATTATTTCTATGTTGTGTCTATGGTTTATTATGTAACACTATGTTAAAGGCTGTACCTGGGAGTTCTCAGCCATGGTGGGCTACATTAAACGCACATTCCCACAAACTCAGCTCATTGTGGTGGGCTTCAGTCTGGGAGGGAACATCGCCTGCAAGTACCTGGGTGAGAATCCAGCCAATCAGGAGAGAGTGCTATGCTGTGTCAGTGTCTGCCAGGGATATAGTGCTCTGAGGTGAGAAATTATTGTACACTTAATATAAAACACTTAATAGGATGTGTTTTAGTAGTGCTTTCTATTCTGGGTATATTTGTGATAAGGGCTCAGGAGACATTTCTACAGTGGGATCAGTGCAGAAGGCTGTACAACTTCCTCATGGCAGACAACATGAAAAAAATCATTCTATCTCACAGGTTAGTATTTTCATTTATTTTTCATTTACTCTATTGGAAATCTGATTCTGATTTGTCAAACACGGCATTCTGGGGTCATTGTACAGTGAACTAATAATTATCACAAAATAAACCACTTCAGGATGATACAAAGAATGAACACAATATTTTACTTACTGAGCATGTGTAACAAAGTCAAATAAATCTGTCTTGTAGGGGAAGTTTATTTGGTATGAGCTCTAGCAAAATGGAGTCTGCCGACCTCGGCCGTCTGTATACAGCCACCTCTCTCATGCAGATTGATGACAACATTATGAGGTACTTCAAAAGCTTTCATGAGACAATACTGACCTGCATTAAAGCATTACTACTGAGGGACATTTAGATGAGTGGTAAAAACAGTGATAGACCGCAGCTTATGTGCCAATAATATCTTTTTCTCTATTAGGAAGTTTCATGGACACAACTCTCTAAAGGAGTACTATGAGAAGGAAAGCTGTGTGCATTATATTCACAATGTAAGTAATATCGTTGAAAGCAGGACATATTAAGTCAATATTATTTGATAGTGTTTATGAAAACTTTGTCTCTTATGTCAGATCAGCGTTCCTCTGCTCTTGGTGAACTCTTCAGATGATCCATTAGTCCACCAGTCACTGCTGACGATCCCTCGCACACTAGCAGGTATTTGTACATATATTATCTGTTTTATTATTAAACACGTTTATTAACTGAAGGACCGATTGCGGATTATCGTAACGCTTTCCATTTCACTCGAACATTTCAGTAATACTTTAAAAATAAAGCTTTATTTGTTAACATTAATACAACTACATTCGTTAAAGTGCACCATAATGTTATTTTAATGGTTCCTAATTTTGTTTTGGAGGTCTCCTATAACAGGTTTACATGCATCCAAGGTCAAAAAACATTTTAATTTTCTCGTAATATACATCACAGCATCACCTCTTTATCAGTGTCTGAAACAGGCTCAGTCTCTCTGAACCCTTCCTTGCTGAGAGCCTGCTGTGCTCTGATTGGTCGGATATCCCAGTCTGTTGTGACTGGTCTACTCTGTCTCTGATTGGCCAGATGGTCCAGTCTGGTGTAGATTGGTCTACTCTGCTCTGATTGGTCAGATGGCCCAGTCTGGTGTGATTGGTCTAGTCTGATGTGATTGGTCTACCCTGCTCTGATTAGTCTATTGTGCTCTGATTGGTCAGATATCCCAGTCTGTGGTGATTGGTTCATGCTGTATCAGTATGAGCTCGTTCAAATACTCAACCTTGCTGAGTATCCTCATTCAACTGCTCAACCTTCAAATACTTGAGCAGCACTTTCAAAAACCCTCCACCTTCCCCAGCTCCACCTGTATAGATCTGCTACAGGTAATTCATGTATGCTATATTGTACAGCGGCAGCATGTCTTACTCGCTCACAGCAGCGTGTTGTGTATGTATTGGCAGTAGCAAGTCCTGTGCTTGCCCTACAACAGCAGAAATAACAGCAGTGTAGCAGATCTATTCCACCAAGACCAAACAAATCAACATTGACATATCCATTACCATGCCAAACACTCAGAGTTGTCATGAGAGAACTAATGTTAACAAGACAGACCTTACTGTAAAGTGTTAGCAACATTTCGATAAAAGTTACATAATCAGCACCAAAAAGCAAAAGGCCAAGCGTTTTCAACACGTAATAGTGCTTTTAGGCACCTATTAAGACTCTCAGCACCGAGTCTAAGATCCTGCATTAGACACTTGTGCTGAATATTTTAGGGCCATCTGATCCTTCCCTCTGTGTTTATTTATCAGATTACTGCCGTCAGCTTCTTCCTTTAAGCCTCGGGTGAAAGATCCATCAGTGAATCCCTATTAACAAGTCCACCTGGCACAAAGGAAATACACGTTACCTAACCTTCAGCTCTTGGACTGAGCTTCAGCATAACTTTAAAGTTGATGCATTTTTAAACAGGTCGCAGTAGAGGTCTTTGCAGCCTTGCTATCTTTGGATTGATTGTTTAACCTTTTGAGTATGTCTAATTGATTTTTAATGCTGTTAAATGGGCTATATCTTTTTTTTTTTTTCAATTTATAATAATAATATGGTTCACTTATAATAGGATGGAGAACCGGTTCTTATTCTGATTCAGTTAATGAGTTGTAAATGGAATTCCATTTTAAAATACTCAGTTTCCTGCATTGCAGTAGCACCGCTATTGAATCAAATGAATCTCAAATGAACCATTTCGTTTTAGTGAATAAAGCATATATAGCATTCGAGATTCACTTGTAAGTTGTAGTGAAAAAAAACAATGTATAATTAATCCTTTTTAGTAAATTGAAAAAATATTGTCTGATTCCTGAATTAATGCCTCTCATCTCAGGAGTTTCTTTTTTTTTTAAATGATCATGACATTGATTTTTTATTTTTAATATGTTCCTTGAGGTTTACTTACAATCTTTAAGTTTTTTATGCTCAAAAAAGTCTATACAAGTCGGATCTTTTTAATGAATCAAAGCGTATTGCGTAACCAGTGTATTCCGATTCCCCAACGAATGCCCCCTCTTCTTTTTAGTGAATTGCACAACCAGCGTCCAGTTCTCAAAAGAATGACTTTATTTGTTGTTTTTATTTTATGAAAAACATTCACCATGACCAGTGTAGTTCGACTTATGAATGAATGACTCTTATGATTCAAATCTTTTTAGTGAAACAAAAACATCCAGTGGAGTAAGTAAAAATGACCCATTCTTGAACTAATGACTATTTTTTTGATGAATAAAACACACCGATTACATCTAACTGAAATGAGCCTTTAAACCAGCATAGTTACTGAGTGGTCATTCACATTATGCGTTGTGTCAGTAGGCTAGTATTTTAAAAAATAATATTGATGAATGGAATATGCTACCACAGTTTTGTTTTGCATCTATGTTTCGTCTAAAAATATCTTTACTGTTTCCTCGCAGAAAAAAAGGAAAATGTGATCTTTGCACTGACGCTCCACGGAGGTCATCTCGGCTTCTTTGAAGGTGCTGTTCTTTTTCCTCAACCCCTTTCCTGGATGGACAAAGTCATAGTCAGTTACGCCAATGCTATCTGCCAGTGGGGGAAACACAGGCCGCAGTGCCACAAGGAAAAATAATGCAGTGTGCAACACAAAGCATTACACTTTATGGAGTTTAGCTTTTTCGCTCTGAGTTGAGGTTAGATGATGGTTTCTAAAGGTTTGACTCACCAGAGTTTGCTCTGACCTTCAAGAAGGAATTCGAGAGAAAGCACACAGTAATTTACACCGACTATAAGTTGAGTCAGATGTCAGTGGTGTATCGCTACAAAGCCGTGCAGAGGCATTCGTAACATGATTTTAAAAAGGAATCTTGTGGAAAAACATATTTTGCAAGAGTAAAGAGGCTAAGAATAATAACTAACACAAGTTTACCAGCTGTCATTACCATAGTTTTTACTATACTATGTTGTCAGCGTATCTGTTTTATGAGATGTTAAAATTTATGAGTCGTTTGAAAATGACAATATTTAGTGAGTTTATTAGAATTTGAAAGTTATTCTTTCAGGTTGCCTTATGTTTTCTTAACACTTTATTCCATTTTTAAATGTATCACTTTATGGTTGCTTCAGTGGCACAATTATTTTTAGATGGGAACACAAACGATTGTAGCAATATTCATTTGTCTGGTAATGTCTCCTTCAATTGGCCTCTTTTAAAAGTACACAATTTTATTACTATGGTCTACATTTACGAAATGCCTTATGTCCAACCAGCAGATGGTGAAAATGTTTTTCTTTTCAATCTCTGTTGTTGTTACTGTCGTTCTGTTGTGTTATATTAGATCTCTAAATATACATGTTCAGTTATTTGCTTTCAATGTAACATTAAACCAAGGTAAGAACAATGACATGGTGTTTTTATTGCACTCTAGAAGACGTTTAGCCTTTTCACCTCACGAATTGTCAATGAATGATAACCATGTAAAATCCTTCTCAACAGTATCTAACAACTGGAAACGGACAATATCTAATCCTAACCCGTTTATTACTTAAACTACTTTGAAATTTTATTTCAATTAAAAATATTTATTTTAAGAATTATTATAATACAATATAATTATAACAAATATATAATTAAAATAATTATATTATATAATTAAATGAATCTATATTTGTTTGTTTCTCACATTTTGTAACCAGGTCCATATAAAATGAATGGAAACAGCACATATATTATTTAGTTTGACTTCCTGAGGCTGATCAACTTTGTCTGAAGGTTAAGCATCTTTCACTGTTTTGATGTTTAAAAAAAAAAAAAAGTTTCTGGCCATCATCATCAATGCCATCATTTTTTTTTTTTTTCCCAGAAATAGATCGATGTAGCACTCAAGCACAATGTTTGACATTCCAAGTGTTTTTTATTCATTTTGTTCTGAAGGAAATACATGATAATGTAATAAAGTTGTCATTTTAAGTGTGTACTTCATTACTGATATAATATAGACAATTATACATTTGGAACATCATATATATTCTTGTAAATATGCTTTTAACATTGACTGCTTTGAGTATTTTTCCATCCTCGGCTTACAAGAGAAACAACAGAAATGTCTGGACTCTGTTTTGGGATAAATTAGGAAATGGCCCTGCCCCAGATTAGCAAGGAATGCCAAACACTCTTTTAGGATGCAGTGTCACTAACAGACCTTCCCTGTTTTCATTCCTCTTTGATGACATCTCTGGAGACTTTTCCTGTGAGGATGGATGTTTGGAAGGGGAAAATCTCTATGCTGCTGAGTTCACTCTCAGAAAAAACACATTGGATCATTCTGTAATACAATACAACTAAAACAACACACTGTCGCATTCTGGTACAGTGACGGATAAAAAGTGCTTAGTCAAAAAGATGTGCTGATGTGACCTTGCCGTCATATTTGGGGCCTTTCCCATCAAAGTCTGAAGGCAGGATTTCAGCATCAAACTCCTTGTAGTAGTTCTCCAGCTCATCACCGTGGACAAACACCTTCAAAGACACAGAAAGTCAAAATCACCAAAGTGCATCATGAATAATCATTTTCTTCATCCTGTTTTCCATTATTTCCCTATTAATTCTTTGCCATAAACACAATTTACCCTTTCCAGCAGTTTGCTCTTCATCAGGGGTTTGACCACATTGTAGGTGGTGGTGAAGTACCAGGGCTGGTGGATAAAGTGCACTGCTTTGAAACGTGCAGGGAAAGAATCCTGCCATACAGAAACAGAAATAAATGTAACCAATTAGCATTTGTAAAGATGGACTTACATATGAGTGTAAACTGTGGACTCAATGTTGTTTTACTGTAATCTTAGACTCATACTGGCACCTAGTGGCGTGGTTGCAGCATTACATAGAAACATGTGGCATTTGAAAATAATTCAAATTTTTATTTCAATTATTAAAGTAGTTTAAAAAGGAATAGCTAAAACTCTTTAAATTATATGCATATATTGATTAACTCCCCTTAAATTTGATATATTTTAGGATTTATTTCTTTTTCAATGTATGCTACTTGGATTTATTGTAATAAAAGTCAGTGTTACCTGCAACATGTCCACCATTTTCTTGAGCTCTGTGGGTTTGATGCCAGAGGCTTGCTGCATGGTGAAACCCTTGAAGTTTTCAATGATGCAAAACCCGTTGATTTGAGTCTCCTCGTTTTCCAGAAGCTTCTCCAGGATCACACAATAGGCTCTGAGGATCTGGAGCAAACATAAAAGTATACCATAAAAAATAAATAATACATAAAAAGAAATATAATAATAAATAGAAATACAAAAAAACAATCAAAAACACAGTAAAATGTGAAATATTAAATATTTTCAGTATCATTACTCCAATCTTCAGTGTCACATGATCTTTCAGAAATCATTCTAATATGCTGATTTGCTGCTCGGGTAACATTTCTTATTATTATCAATGTAAATTTTATAAAAAGAAAAAGGAAACCAATCAATGGATAATCCTACTACCAGTTCAGCGTATTATCACTGAAAAATAAAATCACCTCATCAAAGGTGATCTCCTCATAGTCCCAGTTCTCGATGTTGAAGAGCAACACCACACGGCCATATTTATCTCTGCTCGACAGGATCCCTGGGTATCCGGCCTCAATGGTGCTGCGGACAGCCTCGGGGGTCAAGTTTTCAAAGAGCTCGGGGTAATCCCGTCTGAAGCGCACATAACCTTTAAGACAATAAAACCAATTCACTGTAAAAAAAATTGTTTCAACTTAAAGTAACTTTTAAGTTCAGTCAACTAAAATGTCCAAGTTTTCACTTAGTACAACTTCACATTTCAAGTTGATTAAACTTAACATTTTAAGGTAGCACGAACACTTACTTTCTTAAGTTGAAACAACTATTTATTTATTACAGTGTAGTAATGTCTGTTTTAGGACAAGAATTCTGGTAGCAGCAATCATCTAAATAAAACCCTTTGACAAAACTACTTACCCTTCATGAGTTCGTAGGCCCTGTTTATTTCATATTTCCTGGCACGGACAAACCTCACCAGCACGCCATCGGGTTTTTCCCCAAAAGTGTCCTGAACACCTTTAGCGAGATCGTCTCCGGATTCCGCCTTCTCTTTGATAATACCTCTTAGTTCCTTTACGGCTGACACTCGCTTCTCGTCCGTCTCATTTAGCTCATCTTTAGCCTACAATGACATCCCAAGTAAAAAAAAAAAATACATAAAAATACAACATTTGTTATTAAAGCAACAGCTTTAGTAAGTCTTTTTTTAATCAGCCAGAATGTGCTAGAATGCCAACTTGATAGCAGATGCTAGTTTACGTTATGGTGATTAGATTTCACATTTTCTCAAAAAGTCTTTTGCCAACATGATGCTGGATGTTTGCTAGATTGTTTCTAGAGTATATTTTGGGTGGTCACACTGTGGTTGAAATTTAAAAATAGCATTACTTGACTTAGCAAACACTGCTAATAGTGAATTAGCTATAGTAAATTCATATTTAGACAGCTAAAATGTGGTGTGTTCAGTGTAATTGTGTTTATTTTTTACATTCAAACTTTCTAAAGGCTTGCTCACACCTTCTGCATCGTGTGGTCGGGTACTTGTGCGCAGGGCCCGAACACCGGCCCGTGATCTTTGACCGTGAGGTGCTCCAACTTAGCCCTGAGGGCCTGCTCCTCCTCAGACACCATCCGGAATGATCCACTCTATAGAAAGTTATGGAGAAAGACTCATGAAAACATCCTAATCCTGAGTTTGAAGCAAACACTTCAGTTTAGTAGCCCTAATCAATGGAAGCTAGTGTGGGCCAATGCTAAGCTCACTCACATGAATTGCGTAAAGCCTAGTAAACCTGGTCTGAGATTGGGGATAAGCCGCTAATATTCGTAGCTCTATCCCTGCACCAAAAACTGCATTGTTCTTAAAACATTTGTTCACCAAATGAGTGACAGTTTGAAGGAAAGAGGGTGAGATCACGTTGTGTGACATAACAGGGTTTTAAGACTTCAGATTAGTGGGAAATACAGGGTTATGCTAATAAAAGTTCTCTTTTATTATAATAACATCATTTGGTCACTAAGCATCATTGACTGTGGTTTTACATCTTAATGTGAAAAATAAGTACTTACAACAACAGCCATTGCTTCAGATGCTGCGTTCTATGGAAAGAGAGATATTTATCACAAGAAAAATGCTTCCACTCCAACAAAAAATGACAGTTTTTTCTAAACCATGAGAAATTATAAACATTGAGTGACTTGGCAGAACTTCTACCATCATAAATAAGTTGCTCTTCAATACGTAGCATTTAAGACAAACACTCATGTTTGCAATATAACTGTGATTAATCTCATGATTTCTGATAGTATTTAAAAAACAATCAATTTTGGTAACTTTTTAGTGTTTTAAAACCCCCGTCTAGAGTAATAAAATACCAAAATTATAAAACAAATATAAGAAAATATTACAGATGAAATAGAGATAAAAAATCAATTTAAAAAACTTAGTAAATATCAATAGTATCATGATCAATATTTTAAAAGATTCCAAAACATGAGCAACATAACAAATCCCACACGATCCTAGGCAGAAAATGACACTTACCTGCTCAAGCCACCAGAACTGAGTGAGGTGAGGAACAGGTGGCTTTAATAATTTGTAGTGTGACCCCTGATGGATTAACAGCGTCATATGGGATTATGCAGAGCAGATTTCATGTTAATCAGCAAAAAACATTGAGAAAAGTAGCAAAGAGAACATTGGCCATTAGCCAATAGCATCATTGCTCTAATATTCCTTCCCCCACTCCAAATCTTGACTGAATAAAAATATAGCATTAACAAAGGGAGTGAAGTACAGGAATGTGTCAAACATATTAAGAGGTTAATAAAATTCGAGGTTAAATGAGGAGGATTTGGCAATCCATTGACCAATCAGATTTGACTGCATTCCAGCACAAGGGAAAAATTTGTGCTGGCAACGTGAACAGTGTCTGGAAATAGACCTTGAGTTGAGACCTTTAACACAAAGCTGTGTTCTCACATGCCAAGATATAGATGTAGGCATTTTCACTGGAATCAGATTAGAAAATAATTATTGGACATAAATAACGCATCAATTTAAGACTCAAACACATCAATCCTTTTAGGAAATCAATATAGTCAGCGACTGCAACTGTACAGTAAGTCCTGTATATTTAGGTACAGTTTTATGTTTTACAAAGGTACATGTTTTACAAAATATTGTGCGGTTTTTTAAACTAGGTAGAAAATGTAAAAAAATAAAAATAGATGACATTGACAGATTTTGACATTTAGCAATTAAAGCATATATATTAATATATTATTTTGTGCTTTTGTTGTATCTTTAGAGAGTATTCTCTGTAAGACTGCTTTGGAATAATGTTAATTTAAAATGTTAGAATGATGAAGATGAACTAAATATTTAAATAATAATTATTATTTTATTAAATAATAAGTTTAATATTTAATAATAACATATATAGTAATACATTCAAATTAAATATTTCCCAGATAACATTTTTAATAATATATAATGAGAATTCAAAAGCAAATTAATTTTGCAAATATGAACGCTATTACTCCTACTGTATGAGCTTTTATCCATAACTGCCTTTGTATTTTAGGAAGGGGTTCCCCCGTGGCATTAAGGGTTGAAAACCCCTGGACAGAGAGTTTCGAAGGGTGCAAATCAGGACTCATTTTTAAGTTGTGTCCAGTGGTTTGAGCCCAGAATGTTTGTCACTCACCCTCTCACGTCACTACAATGTTTCGCAGTGATACATTGACCGGTGGGGTGGCTATAATCCTTTAAAGCAGGATTTAGCCTTTGAATGTGAGGGTCTGTGTTACTAAAGCAGTGGGATTGCAGCACAATGGTCGCCTCTGTGCTACCAGAGCTGCTCAGTGTCTTTTCCACGGCTCTATGGTAAAGGTAATGACAATATACAGTGGAAAGACAATAAATTTCATGATTTGTTATTATGCAGGTAGATCTATATTGTTTCAGTCCAAGCAGAATATTAAGACTAATTTTAAGACCTCACATTACATCATAGTTTCAATCCAGCTTTTGTCATGTGCCGGTTAAAGCTTACATCACACTGTAGTCTTTACACAGTTAAAACCAAAATACTAGTTCACAGTTTTGAAATGTACATCTTGACAATACAGCTACTGTATGAGCAAAGAAAGGTCATCTAGGCCACGTAATATTGGACCAAAATATATTTACTTATAACTGTAGCGATGGCAGCTATGCTTTTTTTCATAAGAAAGCTTATTTAATTGTTTACCTCGCCAAATCTAGCAAATGGCAAGTCATTTAGAAGCATAATTCTGTGTTTTTACAGACAAATTACTACTGCAGCAACACATTTTGATCAGGCAAATATGAACACTACCTCTGAAACCATTACATTATAATCCTTAAGGAGTTGACGTCACAAGCCAGCGATATTATAGATTTGCAGTTAAACTTTAGGCTGGATTATGCTTAAATTAACATCTATTCATGTTGCATACAAAGTCATAAAGAGGTATAACTCGAAGACAACCTTCAACAACAAGCCTGATGCACATGGATAATCTACACCCCAGTTGACAGTTGAGGTGCAGTCACATTTACTGTTGCTCGGCGAATTTGGTGTCAGAGCGAGAGTTTCACGTGCAGACTTTGTGCACAAGTTGGTCATGCGGAACCGCCATATTAACCGACAGTAATTGCTTGGTTTGAAAGCGACTGTGTGAGCAGTTAAGTCTTTTTTGACTAACTTTTGGAGAAATATCCCTAACGTGACCGCACCTTTTGTTAATTAAAAATGAGTTTAAGAATAATTAAGTACCCATAATCTTTATTTAAACATTTTTTTTTGCATTGAAACTTTTCACATGACTGAGGTTTCTGGATGAACAGCATTTTCAGTATAACAATGTTTTTTTTTTTTTATAATTGTCACTATAAAATGCTTTCTGTGGAGTTTCAGATAGCATTACATCATTAATATTACACCTTGATAATATTGATCATACAAATGATAACCTCACAATGGAGTTATTCCTTAAAATACAGCCTGTGTAGATTCATAAAGCTGTAATTAACATTACAGTCCCTTTATAAACATTATAAACTTTTACAGAGTCAAAGTTTAAGTTATTTAAATAAGCTTTTCAAGTGCAATATTACAGTTCTACAACTTCCACTTACTGAATGATAACATGTCAAGATTGAGGTTTAAATAACATTAAACAACAAAGACGTCTCCTGGCAGTGAGGTTGGCATCGTAACACTAACTCTTGGTCTCACAGGCTGCAGTCCATTAGGCTTTCTGGCCAGTACTGGTCCTGCATGTAGTGCTCAAAGGAGATGTTAAGGATTGAGGTACAGTTTGTGTTTGAATCCCCGAAGAGGATGTTTTTTTCCCACTGATCCTCTACCAGCTTGTACAAGTCCATAGCAGCACGAGAGTCCTCAACAGAGCAGTGACCTCTTCTGCCAGTCTGAAAGAAATATCCAGTATGTCAACAAGCAGCAAGTAAAGAGAAAATGTATGTACACCAAGCCTGACGTCCCAACTTCATCTCATGAAATGACCTGATCTTACCTGTATGCTCCTCTTTAGAAGCTTCAGAGCCATTTTTTTCAAAGAGATTTTGTGTTTAACATCAGCATCGTACAACTGCCTCAGCAAGCTACAGCAAGAGGTATCCCTTTTCATTTGTGCTGGGATGGAGATGTCAAGCACCCGGAAGTCATTAATTAAGGCATGGCCAACAATAATCTTGTCTTTGAGGATGCTGGCAATCTAGGAAAGAAAAAAAAAGCACAGGGTGTTATTTCAGCCAAATTCTATGAAATTCAGTAGTCGTTCATAAGCAGGGCTCAACAATGGGGATATCAAAATTTCCAAAATTTTAATTAGGTTATGGAGTTACATTAAAGCAGTATAATTTCCAGCTATAACTATAATAAAAACAATAATGTAACTAGTGTATAAAAATGTGATAAGTAAATAAAAATATGATCGTATAAGTAATACATTATAAAAAAATACTGATAAGTAAAAAAGTAACAAATAAAACATATTTAAATTATTTAAAATAAAAATATCTATCATCACTTGTTACTAAATTATATATACATACACACACACATATATATATATATATATATACACATGTGTGACATACGTTTGATTTTTTTCTTTCTTTTTTTTTAATACAGAGAGCCATTACACTCCTAGAATTTATACTATTAATTATATTAATAATACATTTAACGTAATTTAATAAAATTAAGTAAATATCCATTTTCTTTGATTTTACATTTTTGTGGTTGGACGAGTGAAAATATTGGCAGGGCGAGTAAAAATCTGAACTACTAGCCACACTGGGCCAGCAGGACAAAATCCTCATGGTTCAAACCTACTACACATTGCACACGCTCACAAAAACAAACAAAAAAGCAGCGAGACAGAGAGTGTCATCTCACCTCATTCTGAGCATCCTCAAAAGGCACTGCTTGTGCCAAATGACGTTTCCTAATGCCACTCCATCTTGTGCGGTAGTCTGTGACCGGATGTCGAGGTAGAATATATTTATCATATACAACACTACCATAATAATTGACAATACTACAGCGTGCCAATTCACTACGCCGGCCGCAAGGTCCACTGCCGACCATTTCACAGTCCAAAGCTACAAGCCTGGAGTGGTCTATTCCCACACATGGCGAACTCCTGCCACTAGTGGGAGGGCTGGTTTCAGATGAAAAGCCACTGTCCACCTCCCAGTGGTCAGTGGGAGGCAGTGCAGACTCAGCTGACTGTGTATGTGGGGTCATTCTAGGCCTTTTGAATTGCACATGATTTGACTCTTCAGATACAGAATCCGAAACATCTCTATGTTCAACACAACACGTCTTGTTTTCCAGAAGCTCATGTGACTTTCTTTTCTTGCCTCTTTTCTGGTCACATGACACTTCGTTCAATTCAATGCTGGAATCTTTAATTTTGTTCTTTTCGTATCGTCCACATCTTTCAGCTTGATGAGAAACAGTGTTTGTTTCTTGGTTCGAGGCTGAGAAGATGTTTCTGTCCACACCACGGCTGGTGGAGTATTCCCAGGGTAAAGCAGACATTTTGTGTCACCATGTAGTTTTACATCTGTCGAAAAAGAGGTTCTGTGAATCAACATTTGTGGATGATGTAGCATATATAAGTCCACAATCATGACATTAAATCTCTCTCCTATAAAATAAATGACAAATATTACCAAGAACAGTGCAATCTTAAGAACAACATTCTTTGCTGCTCCATGAACAATTTTAACTCCATATTTGATTAACTCCATAATTGTTCGTATTCAAAAACTAATAAAATGTGTAGATGGATCATATAGACAATAATTTATGACTCCATATAAACGTTTTGAGTCATTGTTCAGTAGCCTACAGTCATTTAGCACTGGCTAACTTACAATAACATCATTTGTCGCCTTTACGATACACAACAGACATAGTATTATAAAACATTCCGACAAAAAAAACACTTATTAGCATAGCACTGTTAGCACATAACGTACCTCTGCGTACACGTGGACCGGTTAGTGGAGCCGGGAATGAGAACATGCCGAGACAAGACCCAAATCCAGCGATTTGATTGGCCGCACCGTTTGGGAGCATTCTACTCTGATTGGTCAAAACAAATGCTAGCACAGAGCTCCTCCCCCAACAGATCTTCCAGCCTTGTTGTCGAGAGTAACTTGATGTAAGGACGTTTTTATCTCTTAAACTGTAGGGTAAATCGATGTGTTGAGGTTAGACTTTTCTTTCTGAATATAAGTCAGTTGAGGAGATGACTTAGTGCGCCGAAACTGCTGGGAGATAAATAATAATAATAATAATAATAATATCAAAGAACAATGCAGTCTGAAGTAATTTGACTGCTAGCAAGATATTAAGTTAAGCTACATAAGCAACAGGATATTAACTCTATATTTGACTGTACACAGAATGTACAGAATTCATCAAAAGGGAGCTTTTTTTAACGTCTATATTAATGGGATATTGAATTAAAGCTGTGAACGTGTTTTCACATTACAGCAAAGAAATTAAGAGCTGATTTTTATTTTTAACAATAACACAACTTAAGTAACATTGCATTATATTACAATGAATAAATGTTCTTGTGTGGAAACATCTCGTCGCATAATAAATTGCAAGTCCGCTTTTAGTGCGAGTCATATTTGGAATAGTATACTATAAAACATTAGCTGTTAAAAAAAAAAGGTAAATTGTGTGACAGCAACGAATTGTTTTTACTTATTGCACTTTCACTTCGACTGAATTCGGAAAAGTATAATCACTGAGCACAATACGATGTTTTAGAAATACGTTAAATAAAATTTGAACTTAATTTGCCGCCAATTTTTGCAAAGAGGTATTGTTATGTGATGAAATGTGTGCATTTGTGAATCCCTCAAAATCACTAACCACAAACCAGCTCTTCAGCTACAGTTTTCAAATGATAAAACTTAAAAAGTATATATTTAACAGTGTGATGTTTTGCTTTTCAGACTTGTTTTACTTCTTTCAGTTGTTTGGATTGGTTCGTTCAAGTGAGCATCCTCCTGGATAGCCTTGGATGCCATTGGCTGAGGACTTTAAGTGCTTGTACCTTTTTTCTCTCAGCATGAAGTTTGGTCATGTTGATAAATGCTGTATTTTGACTCTGAATCATGTGCTTGTTGATTTCTTTTGCACATTACAGATGCACATCAGGGCATTTCTGGATAACATGCATCAACAGGAAGTCAAGGCATTTTTTTTGCCCTATATATGAGATCACTGATGAAGATCATAACAGCAATAAATATTATTAAATGGAGAATTCAGCCAGAAATGAAAAGTCTGCCAACATATATTCACCCTCAAACTTGTATGACATTCTTCCATCCATGGGACACAAAAGGAAAAATATATGAATAAAATACAGGTTGCTCTTTTCCATTCAATTACTATGAACAGGAACGGGAGCTTTTTACATAAAATGAACATAAATGATTCTTCAATAACTTCAGAAAGAAAGTTATATGAACGGCATGAGGGTGGGTGCAAATCATGATTCAAAACAAATGACCATGTCCCCACTAGATGGCCTTGTCCTTCAACAAACCGGAGCTGTTCACTTACACTGATTGGATGGACATGGACCAACCTCCTGAAATCACTAATAATCCTCTTAGAGACAACAAAACTCTTACTCGCCCAATCCGCTGCGTCTTTCCAGTGTGCCCACCCTTTTCTCCTCTCTCCATTTCCCCTCCCCACGCTTATGAACCCACTGTGTGGAGAGATTGTAATCCAAGTGGATTACACTGTAAATTGGGTGATGGAGGATTGGATGCTCTGGAAGTGAATCTCAACTGCAGCAGTGCTTGCCATTCGTTTGATTTATATATTATAACCGGGATTATTCTGTGCCGAGAACCATGGAACTTTTGGAGAACACCTTTCAGTTGTGATGCTTTGTATACAAAGAACTAATGATAACATTAAGTGGATTATTTGGATTATCGGTATCATCCTGAATATGAGAAGCGTTGATTACTCCATGCAGCTCAGTGGGAGTCTGAGAAGTTTCTGGAAGATCTGAGTATGATTAGGAGTCTTCTGACGAGGATCACGAGGCCCTCCAAGAACTTTTGGATGTGCAAGTTCAGTTGATGAGGAGCTCAGAGACGTTTGAAACCATTTAGGCCAACATGAATGGAAGTGAGTGGAATGGAAGTTGGGTTTTAGTCGTCCTACTGGAGTAGTGGATTCTCAGAAACGTCTTCTCATGACTTCACCATACAGATGTGGCCTTTAAGGATAGATGTCAGCATCATGTGTCACATCAGAGGGTCTTCTTGGTTCACATTCCTAATGGTCTACACAGGTTGGCTGTGTATCTTTACGGATGCTCAAATGAAGATTCCACCTGAAACGTGAGATACTCACCTTAATATCTGCTGTTTTATCCGTATAGGCATCCCTGGTTTGATTTTCATTGCAAAACCTTAGATGTCAAGTTAAAAATGTCTTTGTTTGATGTATTTTTGGGTAAAAGTTACTGTTGATGATATAATATTACTGCTTTGTTTCCATTGTCTTACTGTTCTGTTTTATTTTATCAATGGTTAGGTTGATGCTTGTAAGACCAGACAGACTATTTCTGGGTCTAATTTGCTCTGTGCCATCTTCAGTTCCATGCACATTGGAATTTCAAATGAGACAGGACGAGAAATTGCTCTGAGAGTTGTATGATCATTTTTAGTAATTCCCAGATTCCCTGAGTTTGTTGAGGTGTAAAATTCAGTTCTCTCGAGGCTTGGAAGTCATTCAGTGCAATAGCAGATGGCAGACACTTTTCGACATACGTAAGCAGCTGTGAAAATATTTGAAGGTGGAGATGCAAGATAATTTGGTTGTATTTTAATGTAGTTAAATAATTATTATCTACATAATTTATGTAATGATTATATGACTATAAAATAAATAAAATGAAATGAAATGAAAAATTTGAAGAAAAAAAAAACAATGCTAAATGTATAATTCACCCCAAAATGAAAATATTATTCCACTCCCTTGTGACTCTTTGTTCTGTGGAGCATAAAAGACCATTATAAAACACTGAGACATTTCTCAAAATATCTTCATTTATGCTCCACAGAACAAAGAGTCATAAAGAGTTAATTATGACAGATTATTATTATTTTTAATTATCCCTTTTATCCCCTATCCCTTTTTTTAAAAACCCTTTTATGGTTTCTTATTTACTGTTTTCTCATAGCCCTACAAAAACCAACCAACTAAAACCGTGTAAGATTTTTCTGGGGAACTTCTTTGGTTATTTTTTCCGCACATTGTCAACTAGTAGGGTAATGTGCTGGCTTGAAGAAGAGCAGATACACTCCATTAATAACGCCTTCTGGATGCCAGCCAGACACCAGCTCGTTCACAGATGGCAATACAGGCCAGGCCCTGTGCATAAAGGAGTATCGCTGTGTTTGAGCTTTTCCCAAAGTAATGCTAACATTATTTTTGTGCATTCAAATTTTAGTTTTTATTACAGAATGTGCTTGACCAACTCAGTATGTAACAGCAAGCATATTCATGACTAGGCCAGTGCATCTGTGTTTTAAGGATTTATTGCTGAAAACTGTTTTTCTTTTGACCTTAATCCCAATGTTTATTTTTAGATTTTTGGATTTATATAACTACAACAATTCAAGGACAAAATTGTTCTACTGGAGCACAGGTCTGTTTAAAAAATGTTTTTGTCATAAATATTAAAAAATATATTGAATAATAATTACAGTATATATATATATTTCAAAAGTTTGGAAGTCTCTTATGCTCACCAAAGCTAGATTTATCCGATCAAAGACACAGTAAAAAAATTGTGAAATATTATTACAATATCAAAAAACTGTTTTCTATTTTAATATATTTTAAAATGTAATTTATTTCTGTAATGCAAAGCGGAATTTTCAATCTTCAGTTTCACATGATCCTTCAGAAATCATCCTAATATGCCGATTTGCTGCTCAAGAAACATTTCTGATTATTATCAATGTTGAAAACAGCTGAGACTCTTAATATGTTTGTGAAAACCGTGAAACATTTTTTCCAAGGATTCTCTGATGAAAAGAAAGTTTAAAAGAACAGAATTTATATGAAATAGAATTTTTTTGTAACATTATAAATGTCTTGACTGTCACTGTTGATCAATGTAATACGTGCTTGCTAAATAAAAGTATTAATTTCTTTAAAAAAAAATCATACTGATCCTAAACGCTACTATATTATATTTTTATTCCTAAATTTTGTTTAATACAGGGAAAAAGATCTTCATGTCTGCTTCCTTATCTTTTGGGTTGTTTTTGACTCCCCATTGTATCACATAGTATCACTGTCCGTAACATTGCCAAGCTATTAACACAAATCCCTAGCCTCCATGATGATCCCAGACTCCTTCAGGTCAACAGAGATGCTCCAACATAAGACTGATGACAGACTCAGAGATAGGTGTTAAGACGGACTGACCGAGATCTCAACTCTTATGACAAAGTGCTGACAGGGCTCTTTATCTGACTAACAACAATGCTTCATTTCTTATTTTGTGCATTGTACATCAAGAATGACAGAGATGTTTAATTATAGACTGTATATTTGTGGAAATTATATCATTTACAGTGACCTCATATGTACTTCTAATTGTTTGTGTTTGCATTGGCTTTCAAACCGTATCTGCAAAGTCTGCATTTACTGTCAATGGTCAGAGATCAATAGATTACTTAGAATCCTATCAAGTGATTATGGGCCACCTGCAAACTAAGACAATTAAATATTTATAGACTGGCAGATGGGGGGGTTGATCAAAGCAAAGGCAGGCATTTGTTTAATATTTTTAAGTTCATCAACGTAATTTCAACTAAATTCTTTGCTGTGTACCTGCCCAACAGGGAACGTTCACAGAACTTTAGCTAACGTTCTGGCAAGGCTCTCTCAAAGTTATGAGCAAATGTTTTTCGAGTAACATTAATAGAGTGTTTAAGATCTTTAATAATGTTCTCAAAACGTTATTAATGTGGAACGTTTTTTCTGAAACATTTTAGTTGGACATTTGTCTAACCGTTTTGCACTTGTTTCAGAACATACATACATCATTCAAAAGTAATGTTCCCAATTCCTATAATGTTGGCAAAATGATAAAAATGGAAAGTTCCATATACGTTTGTATAACCAAGAAAAAACGTTTAAAAGATTTTTGCTCATTCTTATTCAGAAATAACATTTTCATAACTTAATGGGAACACTAGCAAAATATTAGTAAGAAATATTTTTCTCTTAGCTGGGTAAACACTCAATTCAGTCGCACTTGGCAAACATCACACAATTGCTGATTGACTTATTTATTTATTTATTGTATTTATAGGGTTCAAAAATGGGCCATCACCATTTCAGAGCAAGTCAATGCCATTGCATCGAAATATTCAGGAGCTGCTCTATTACAAAAGGTAAATATCAATGAAAATGTAAACTTTCACATTCCATATTAAGACATAATTGTCCTATTAATGGTCATTAAATAAAGGAACTAATCATAATGACATTTATTTATTTATTCATTTGCATGTTCAATCAGGAAAACCATTGCATATGTTCCTCAATTAAAAAACGCAATTGTTCTTGAAAAGCAAATTCTCTCTGTTTGTCCAGAAACTCAAAGATGTTGAGTCCATCATCAGAATAGAGGACGTGGATGGATCTCGATTAGTGCTGGAATTTGCTGATGAAATCGAGAGAATGCTTGGCAGCAAGATGAAGTCTGTGAAGGTCAGTGTAAGGTGCTCATTTCTTTACGTTATCGAGATTAATTTAAATTTTTAAGACTCTGTTTTACAGTTTCTGGTGTTATGTTATGAGGAGCTTTGGTTTTAACCTATAAGAATGAAACAAAACGATGCTGTTCTTTTTGTCCTCAGAGGCTCGCAGACACAGCTGAGGATGCCGACCTGTATCATGAGTTTAATGCATCTTTACAGGTAAAAAATCTAAATTGTGGTTTGGTATTTAAACCTTTTTGAAAAATCTTGCCATAAATATAATTTAAATTTATATATATATATATATATATATATATATATATATATATATATATATATATATACATACACACACACATATATTCAACATTAAATTATGTGAATTTATAAGCAAATATTTCATGGTCATTTTTTTGCTGTATTTTTCTGTCAGTTTGACTACTTTAATGCATTATTGGTCAATACTATGGATGAAGAGGGAAATTTCATTGAACTTGGAGGCGAATTTCCTTTGGAGGAGAATGAACATTTCAACAAGCTGTCAGTCAATACATTAATGAGTGACATCCAAGTTCCAACTAATGTCTACAATAAAGGTATGAGAATCTCCATGGGCTTTGTATCTGATTTAAACAGTTTAGTCAATGAACAAAAAACACTTTGTCATTTTCAGTGCTTTTTAAGTCAGTATGTTGTATGCACATACTCTATATACAATGTATGCATTTACATTCTACATGGTGTGAATTGAATTGAAGACATTTTTGAATTAAAAACGAACTGTTTGATGCCAATTTTTAACTAAAACTAATATCAATCGTGTTTATTTGCAGATCCAGACATTCTTAATGGAGTGTACATGTCAGAGGCCTTGAACGACATCTTTATCAGTAACTTCCAGAAGGATCCCACGCTCACTTGGCAATATTTTGGCAGCTCAACGGGCTTCTTCAGACTCTATCCAGGTTTGATCAATTCTGCTTTCAGGAGCATTGTTTCGTTAGTCCTACAACTTTAAAGACTAAAAAACTGCATTGTTAATGCAAAACATATCTCGTTTTGCTTGTCTTTGTGCCTTTTAGGAATCAAATGGACCCCTGATCCAAATGGCGTTGTTGCTTTCGACTGCAGAAACAGAAACTGGTGAGTAAAGAATTTGACCTAAAACCCAATTAGAATACATTGTCCTGCATGTCAAAGTGCTTGGCAATATAGTGAGCTTGATTCATTCATATAAAATCAAATTTATGCCAGTTGATTTGGATTCAGCAAGGTCTTTTCCTGACCCAGAGTGCAACACAGGATTATCTGTGTGGATGCCACCCAAATGTCTGCTTGTGGCTATGGTAGCACAGCCAGTTAGGCCGTGATACCACTGAAAGACTTTAATCTCATTCTTAAGTGGTTAGCAGCTCAACAGCCAGGTTAGTAGGACTGACACAGGCTCCATATGTGACTGTTTATACAAAGGCAAGAGATTGCAATGAATCTGAATAAACACAACAGTACGAAGACACTGTCATCTTGAAACAAGACAGAATTGGATTTACATCATCCTTGTGTTACTTTTTTTTACTTTGTAGACTCAGTCCTACTTATTCTAAATAGGACTGAGAAATGATACAGTATCTGTATTTTTCAACTTTAATATACAGAACATTTATATATTTATGTGCATTTTTGCCAAAGAGATGAATGATGAGATGAAATGAAATGGTTTTATGTAAAAAAAAAAATACTGTTTTAGTTAAACAAAGTGTTTAATATTTCACCTAAGCAAAAAGTAAATAATAATATATAAACAAATGTTTATACTGCAAAATGAACACTAGATTAAAATTATATTTAATATTTTATCAATTAAATTAATCATACATTTACATTATTAATCATACAATTAATTATACATTTTACTGAAAAAATTATATATATATATATATATATATATATTTAATTTACATAGTACATATTTTACTGTTAAATGCCACTCAAGGACATCTTGTTGAGTGATGATGCAATGAATCAGAGATTTGAATCAGTGAAATGGTCAGTTTGAACTGATTCACAGAATTGATTCAAACTTCAATAGAAAGGCATTACATTTTTGCAATTTCCATAATGTTTCAAAATTTTATACTGAAAAGAAAGTCATTACAAATATATTGGGAATCATTTAGCATTGGCCTCCATGCACTGATCTAGAGGTGTCCTGGGCCATCTTCTAAGAAAATCCTCTCTTTCTGTCGCAGGTATATCCAGGCTGCCACTTCTCCTAAGGACATTGTCATTGTGGTTGATGTCAGCGGCAGCATGAAGGGTCTGAAAATGACCATTGCCAAACACACCATCAACACCATCCTGGACACGCTCGGGGAAAATGACTTTGTCAATGTTATTGCAGTAAGAACACACTTTGCTTTCCAATTAGCATCACTTTCTCACATTATCAGCATTGTAAAATTTTGCACGTCCTTTTCTCAGTACACTGATTATGTCCGCTACGTGGAGCCCTGTTTTAAAGGAACGTTGGTGCAGGCAGACTTGGACAACCGCGAGGTAAGTCGATTATCCACTTCACTTGAGCCTGAGGAACTAAGCCAATGACTCCAATCTGCACTGCAGGATACCAACACCCTGCCTTTCCCTCATATGCACTCACGTATGCCTCGTACACGTATTTACACATTATTTTTTTCTGTTCTATAATTTATATAAATATGATTTATTTATTATCCTTATGATTTATATTCGATTTCTTTACATGTTTTTTTTTCTGTGTTGTAATGTCTCTGAATTATTACAGTTTTATTCAGTATTATTTAGGTCTTGTGCAATTTTATTTTGAACTGTTTTCATTTATTTAATTTATATAACGTTAAAGTGTGTCATATTTGCAAAAGCAATGACTCATTTGGTTGGAAAAGGCAAACTCACACCATTGGTTGAGCCAAAGTCGGGCAAAATTTGTAACACTTTTTTTAATAGAAAATATAAATAAAATTATATAAATAAAAAAATTTAAAAAATCATCTAAAAGTATTTTTAAAAATTACTTCACAGAAGTGAATGTTTGCATTATCTAGCAATCACTGAGACAAACCGTGCTTTTTTCAGTGGCACTAGGCTGTGAAACTAGCCCCATCCTTATTCTGCTGTTGCTTTTAGTCATGTGATAGGCTAGCGTGTGTGTGATTTGATCTAATGTGCAGCTCTTTTGCTTGTAATGTATCAGAGAGCAAGTAGGGACGTACTCTAATCTCTGGATTTACAGTGGATACAGAATTAAAGTGTGATCGGATAGTGAAATTACTGCAGGTAGCATGTTTCATCCTTTGGATCACTCTCGTAATATTGTTTTGTTAGTGAATAAAATTAAATAGGCCATATATTTATATTACTGATAATGCCATGGATTGATTAGCTCATTAATCAATCTGAGTGCAAGAAATGGCCACATTGTTTGTTTTATAATATGCACATCTCTAAATATCTACAAAAAAGAATAATGTAAATTGTGTAAGACAGTTGGACAGTCACAGACTGGGTTGAGGGGTCAGCGGAGCTCGTAATGACATTCCAGGTCTAAGTCACTCTGCATCTGCTCAAGGTGCTGACACAGATCCTCTAAGAAATTCTCTGAAAGACAGCAGCACAATGAGATCCTGTCCCACCTGCTCAGATGATCCACTTGATCCTAAGTTTTATCCTATTTTTGGGTAATTGTATTTTTAAAAAGTTTTTCATCTAATATATTTATTTTCTATTTCAGCTTTACTTAGGTTAACAAAAACTATTCATAATAATTTTAGCTTTAAAGGGTTAGTTCCCCCCAAAATAAAATTTCTGTCATTAGTTACTCACCCTCATATTGTTCCAAACCCGTAAGACCTTTGTTCATCTTCGTAACACAAATTAAGATATTTTTGATGAAATCTGAGAGCTGTTATTTCCACTTTTAAAGGCCCAGAAAGGTAGTAAACACATCCATTTAAGAACAGTGGATCAACCTTAATTTTATAAAGCGACGAGAATACTTTTTGTGCACCAAAACTTCACCAAGACTTCATTGAACAATTTCTTGTCTCCCAGTCGGTCTCCTATGCTGTTTTCGTTGTAGACTCAATTCTTCTGGGTTCTACGTTGCTGCACTGTGTTTACTACGTCAATTGCGAAGGAAACTGCCAAGGAAGAGAAGAAATTGTTGAATAAAGTATTCTCGTCTCTTCATAAAATTAAGGTTGAACCACTGTAGTCACACGGACTATTTTAACAATGTCTTTACTACCTTTCTGGGCCTTGATAGTGGTGATTAAATTGCTATCTATGGAGGGGTTAGAGAGCTCTCGGATTTCATCACAAATTTCTTAATTTGTGTTCTGAAGATGAATGAAGGTCTTACAGGTTTGGAACAACGTGAGGGCGATTGCTTAAAGACAGAATTTTCATTTTTGGGTGAGCTAACTTTCATTTAGTTGACAATAACAACTCTGGTTGTGGAGAAGCAGAGGAGATACTAATGAGATCATTAATGAGATTATGTTTGAGACTAAAATTCTCATCTTTTTCAGTCTTGTCCTCGTCTTTTTCTTATCCCTCATCTTCTTTCAGCATTTCAAGCTCCTAGTGGATGAACTACATGTGAAGGGGGAGGCTAAAGTAAAAAAAGCCATGAAGGAGTCTTTCCGCATCCTTGCTGACGTCAGTATCATTTACAATACTTGTTCACACGAAAATACAAAACTGTGCATGCGATGCCAATGCTCTGCACGTCCTCCATGCTCCTCTTCCTGTCTCCTAGGCCAGAGCAAATGGTCAGGGCAGCCTATGTAACCAAGCAATTATGCTGATCACAGATGGAGCCATGGAAGATTTCCAGTCAGTGTTTGAAGAGTTCAACTGGCCTGACAGGAAGGTAACACACAATCTGCTCACTCTACAGGGAACGGAGGCTGTAACATATGACGTACAGCATCTATACAATCTGCATTCGGCTCTGTTAAATTATGGAGAATCTTCTGGAAACATGTCTTGGTGTGAATTACACACTTTACCTTCATAAACAGATTTTAAGACAATGAGACATGAACAAAAATGTATGGATAAATTTCTAAAGGAACAATGATTAAATTACAGTAACAAAATGTAATGATTTCAGGTTCGGGTTTTTACTTACCTTATCGGCAGAGATATGACCTTCTCAGATAACGTCAAATGGATTGCCTGCAACAACAAGGGTATGTAGTCAGCCAACAAATAAAAATGTAATCATTTACTCTCCCTCATGTGAATCCAAACCCATATTACTTTCTTTTTTCTGTAGAACACAAGATTGAAATGTTCGAGATTCAAAAAAAGACGCAAAAGCACTATAAAAGTATCATTTTTGATCGGACTCTTGGTGTGTACAGTATTTCAAGTCTTCTGAAACCATATAGTTTTTGTGAGCAACTGAACTGAACTCAACTACAACTGAATCAGTGAGTTGAACTTGAGAAATAGATCAATTTGATTTATTAATGAATCATTTAGGTCAGATCACTAATCTAATTTCCAATTAAGGAATAATTTATAATAATAATATAAAATAATTCTTTGATACACCCTTCAGATCAGATGATTCTTGAGAACTGGATCAACTGGTTCATTAAATAATTTGTTCAGATTCGTTCCTGATTTGTTTTGGTGAAGATTTTCAGTGAGCAATGACTTAAATGACGCAATATTATGCGACTTCAGTTAACTTGAAATATTGTTCATGCTTTTGTGTCTTTTTGAAAGCTTAAATAGATAGTTCACCCAAAAATTCATCATCATCATTTACTCACCCTCAAGTTGTTCCAAACCTGTATGAGTTTCTTTCTTTCTGTTGAACACAAAAGAAGATATTTTAAAGAATGTTGGTAACCCGACAGTTAATGGACCCCATTGACTGCCATAGTATTTCAATGGGTGCCGTCAACTATATGGTTACCAACATTCTTTAAAATATATTTTTTTATGTTCCACAGAAGAAAGAAACTCACACAGGTTTGGAACAACACGAGAGTGAGTAAATGATGACAAAATTTTAATTTTGGTGTAAACTATCCCTTTAAAAGCACCATTCTCCACTCATAATTTTGTGGAAAAGAACAGATGGCTCATTCACTGATAAAAAAAATTCTCCATTTGCGCTGCACATTCATTAACCTCTTTTTCCAACAGGAAAATATGTAAAAATCTTATATGTACATTTGATATTTACAGGTTATTATACTCACGTCTCTACACTGGCTGACGTACAGGAGAACGTTATGGAGTATCTTCACGTTCTGAGTCGGCCAATGGTCATCAACCATGACCATGACATAATCTGGACCGAGGCGTATATGGACAGTGTTGTGAGTAGATGATTATACCATTCAGACAAACACCAGAGAATCTGCTAATCCAAAATCAGCTTAAATTCACATTTCATAAATTCCCAATACTCATTTCCAACTGACTCATTCCAAGGCATTTCAAGGTGATTTCGTTGTGCTATTTAACCCAAATGTGTCCTAATACTATGTTTTGTGTCATCCTTATCCTCATATATCACTGTTTCTGCACTAATGTGATTCTTTCCCATTCATCGCCATCATCTTCTCTATCACACAGCTTCCTAACACTAAGGAGGTAACTCTTATAGACCGCAAAACACGCATCATTGTATTTTAGTATGTATAAATAGAAGACTTTAGATATTTAGCCTGTGCTTAGAGTATAATGTAGTCGTTAACCTGGTCAGCATACCAGTACTTGTTGTTTTAGGACGCCCCCTACTGTTTATCATCATTCATCACATTTTTCAGAGCATTATAGCTTAATAGTGAATAGCTTTCACTATTAAAATCAACATGAAATGTAGTTTGAAACCCATTTTACTTCCGTAATGTGATGTATTTCCATGTGAAACAAGAATAAATCCAGGGTGAAGCTTTATTTTATTCATCTGGAATTGTTTTGATCATGAAAAATGGGTATGATACTGTTAGACTAGGTTTGTGCAATAGGGTTCATTTTGAATTCATGTTGATTTTAATAGTCATGTTGTTTGGTCTTCAAAGAATATAATGCAAAATGGCCTTTTCTCAAATCTCTCCCGTAGCTTTTTAAAAGCAAGGCTCACAGTCTGCTGCTCATGACGTCAGTGGCTATGCCAGTGTTCAGTAAGAAGAAAGAAACGCTTTCTCATGGCATTCTGCTGGGAGTAGTGGGAACTGACGTCCCCCTGCTGGAAGTTATGAAACTTGCCCCGCGATATAAGGTACAAGAAAGCCGCAAGAAAAACGTCAGCTTGAAGCTTTCATCATTTTCTATTATTAAATGTTTTATAATATAATCGTATTATCGTATATTCATATTTTAGGATTTTTTTTGTTGCATTTTTGGGATGATTTTAGTTTTTATATTAAATATATATTTTATAATTATGTATTATGATTATTTTTCATGACAATTAAGCACATTTATCCCACAAAATCTCCTTATCATAAAGCAATTCTCATTATTCACAATTATTTTTAAAGAAAGAATATTTATAGATAGGCAGTACAACAAATGTTACCATGTTTTCTAAACATTTTACAATTTAAATGTTAAATAATATATAATTAGGTATAGTATCATGCACATATCAGCTTCTTTCTTGGTAAATTATTTCTAGAAAATTACATAAATATTTCAGCATACTCTTAGTTCAACTTTGGATGCTTTTATTTTAGACATTTCAATGAACATAGCCACAAATAAATATGAAGGTGTGACTGCTTATCTTTTAGCTTGGAGCACATGGTTATGCCTTCCTCATCACAAACAATGGATATATCCTAGCACATCCTGATTTAAGACCACTGGTGAGTCCTTCTGAATCCTCTCAATCACTCAAACATCCGCTCCTATAGACAGACCCAAATATAATGCACTGATGTATAGAATATATTGATTTGTCATCCCTCTTTGTTGTTGTTTTTCCCCCCTGTTTCTCTAACAGTACAGTGATGGGAAGAAGTTGAAACCCAAGCCTAACTACAACAGTGTGGACCTGTCAGAGGCAGAGTGGGAGGACACTGAGGACAGTGTGAGTTTCCACATACTGTACATGCACTTTCTTTCTGTAAGCATGCCCACTGTTTAAAGTCTTAATGATGTCCTCCCCTGTCTGTGCAGTTGAGAACAGCCATGGTGAAGGGAGAAACTGGTTCTCTGGCTTTAGATGTGCGAGCAGCTGTGGATAAAGGGGTGAGTGTGTTTGCAATTTTTATGTTAAATTACTTTTAACTACTTCTTTTGGCTGAATCTTGAAGTCCTGTCCATTTAAATTCATGATGAAACGAAAGTTGCAATAGTCTTTTTTTCCCTTTTGTGACATATATCTGATTATATATTCAGATATATATCTGAAATTGCTACACGAACAAGAAAAAATGTATAGCGTGATTTTGTCCATCAGTAATTGATTGAATCGTTGGTTGTGGTTTTCTATTGGTCGATCTCATGTGAGTGACAAGTTGTCCTGCCCTCCTGCCAGTAAACCTCAGAGAAGAGATGTCTCTGCAAGACGGAGGGGAAGTTAATTTAATTAAAGATTATCAGGGCACATGAATTCAAAAAAATATACACTGCACTATTCCATAAAAAACAAGAATTGTCAATATTGATTTCATAACTTTAAGCACATTTTCCCCGAAATTCTCATTACCATAACACAACTCAGATTCTCATAATTGTGTTTTTCCTCCATACATATATGTGACATGTTCTTGTTAGGTTTTATAAGATTCATCCTTTTAATAAGATGTGTAAGATGTTGGGGAAAGTTACTTTTAAAAGTAATGCATCACAATATTTAAAAAAGTAACTAATTGCATTACTTAGTTACTTTTTATAGAAAGCAATGCATTATGTTATTTTAGCATTACTTTTTCTCATCTGGGCTGAGCTGCTTGTTTGTTTTTATATAAAAAAGTCTATTTTTGGCAAATGTAAAGCCTGTTTCACACCAAAAGTGAAATGAATAAATTGCAAGTTCACGCCTGTACAGTAGAGGGCGCAGTTCAAACAAACAAGCCTTTCAGTTTTGCTGCCATTCTGAAATACAGAAGAATAGGATGCAAGAAGAAGTAAATGAGTACATGTATGCTCACATTTAGTCAAGAATAATCATGTTTATCCATCCATCATGTTTACACAGCACACACAACGCCTCTGCTCTTATTCCCAATTCCTCTCAACATGGGGACATTAGAGGTGTCAGTCAATAATTTGGAAAACAATAGTAAATCGTGTTACTTTTTTGAAAAAGTAATTCAAATATTTTGTTGTAAATTTAAAAGTAATATGATACTTTACTAGTTACTTGAAAAAAGTAACCAAGTAATCAAGTAAAAAAGTGATTACGTAACTCTCGTTACTTGTAATGCTTTACCCCCAACACTGAACATGAAGTAATAATGAATGATATTTTATGAAAATATTATATTGAGCAATAACCTAAGTCTGATA
Organism: Zacco platypus; assembly: GCA_038088235.1. Lineage (NCBI taxonomy): Eukaryota > Metazoa > Chordata > Actinopteri > Cypriniformes > Xenocyprididae > Zacco > Zacco platypus. Next base: position 10,603,696 of record CM076063.1, on the reverse strand, counting down.
GTGTTTTGACTATATTTTTTCCATTTATTCCCCAGAAAAGGCCTTTGTTTCTCAAAAATGATTATTTCTACACAACCATCAATGAAACTCCATTTAGGTTTGATATGCTTCTCACATTCTCAGAATATTCCCTTCAGACTATCCCTTCAGAATAGTCCCTTATATGATGCTCGTTTCTGATGTGGTTTCAGCTTTGGAATGGTGCTTACGAGAGGTCACGGACAGTACATGTTCTTTGGGAATGTTTCCGTGGAGGAGGGTGAGTTTATGATTAATAGCATGTGTGATATACTTAGTGGGAATCATATATGTATATATTTATATATTTGTTTCTATAAATGTAATATATATATATATATATATATATATATATATATATATATATATAGACATTTTAAATGATATTTTAAATAATATTTTACAATATTGCTTCAACAAATTTACTGCATTTTTGAGCAAAGACTTTGCAGCCATAAGAGACGTCTTTCAAAAACATTAAAAAAACATCTTACCCACCCCAAACCTCTGAACATTATTGTCTGTGAGGAACAGAACATTATCATTTTACTGATAATTTTCACATAATAAATATGGAAATCTTTATTTTTATTCCACTATTGATTTAGATAATCATATTTAAAAAAAATCAATCATTTATATGTTGATGATGAAAAACCAACAAAGGTAGCAAATAATAAAAAATAAAAGTGCTCAGAGTTGAAGAAACACACATTTGAACACACAGTGAAACGAATTTAGTTTCTTTAATAACATGTTTTAGCTGATATTTGCCTATTTCTCCTTTCTTTAGGTCTTCATGACCTTCAGCAGCCAGACCTCACTATAGCAGATGAATGGTAAGTACTGTTGAGCTGAAGCAAGAATATAAAAACATAACTGGCAGAAATTTTCTTCTGAACACCATCAGGACAACAGGTCCCTAAAAACCTAAAAACTTAGTCATGTGTTTTGCTAAGCTGAAGTTATTTACTCACTCAGGACATATTGCGAGACAGATATTGACCCGCACCACCGTAAGCTCACTCAGCTCCAGGCTGTGGTCCGATACCTGACTGGGAAAGAGCCTGACTTGGAGTGTGAGTTTTCCTCAGCTGTATTTTACCTTATTTTTTTTCTATGCAGATGTTAAATACTCAAACAGGCCTACATGAGTGATTATACTGTGGTTAATTTGGCTATAGTGTTTTCAGTTATTTTCCATGTTTACCATGCAAGCAGTCATCAAAAATACCATCCGGTGTTGCTTAAGTAAAGATTTGAATTGTAATAGGTGACGAGATACTGCTGCAGCAAGTTCTCTTCGATGCAGTGGTAACAGCACCACTGGAGGCCTACTGGACAGCGCTAACGCTAACCGGCCCGGGGTAAGAGGCTTTATTTAATCCGTATATGTTGTGCATTAGGCACCAGCACAAAGCCATACTTTACTGTGTGTTCTATGAAATCCCACTGACAACTGTTTTTATAGTCATTTTCTTTTGCGTTTATCTCCCATATAGCGTAGATGAAGGCATGGAGGCAGCTTTCCTTGGAACCCGCTCTGGGCTCATGCGTGTGATCAGATATGCAGGAAGTGAGAAACGTGTGGGAAAGTGAGTGAGATATAGTAAAATCAACTCCTCAAGTTGCTTACATTACTAAGTAGTAGGGGTGTAACAGTACACGAACATGTACCGGTATTGAAGTTACGGTTCGGTACGGGTTCGGTACGGGTTCGGTATGGGTACGGTACGGGTTCGGTACAGCAGGGGGAGAAAACTAAACATAAAATTGCTTCTTTTCTATTAAACAGTGGCTTATTCAACATATCGTCTCTTTCTTTAAATAAATTCAATTATAAAAATCTAAAAAAATCTATCTGAGCTCATGCTCTAAATGATATACAGGTAGCCCTTACTTGCACTATAATATTTAAGGTTACAATTAACAACAGAGCCCAAACTATTAAATTCAGTTGCTATTTATTTTTAGATGTAATAATCAACACTCAGATATAAAAAACAAACAAACATGTAAATTGCACATAAGTCAGGTTTGCATTAACTTCTAAATCTAATCTAAGAAGTATTTTTCTAGTCCAATTAATTTTTGTAATATTCAAACAGTTACTGTAATAACTTGTTTTCATGAATTCATTTACACATATATTAAATAATTACGACATTATTAACAGGTAAAGTAAATATAATGAATATATAAGCTAATATAGTGCATACAGTATATTTAGTGAATTCTTGCTCTTTTCTAGAGTTCATTTCTCTATTGAACTAACATGCTGTGGACACTAAATGACTTACCTGAGGTAAATGTAACACTACGTGAGATTTTCTTCTCAAGCTGTTTTCCGCGGTTGAAACACTGGTCGAGAGATTACATGTAAACATATCTATGCATAGATTGTCTGTTGTTCTTCTGTGCTTTTTCCTGTTGTTGCGGTAAGCATTCCCACTCGGATTGAAGTGTGAATTGCCTGTGACTGACTGTATTCATCCTCTGACTGTATGCACTGAACCTTGACGTCGTACCATGACGGTTTGGGATGAATACATGTACCGTTACACCTCTACTGAGCAGCAATGAAATATGTGTGTGTGTTAGTCATTTAACATTGATAGCTGTACCAGCTAAAACACAATTTTTAGCGTGATTTGCAATAATGAAAAAACATTTATGATGCTATTGTCAGATTTTATTTCTTATCTGAAATATGTTATTGAAACAATTTAAAAAAAAAAAACATACTAAGAGATTTTGGTCTTTCCCCAAATCTCCTGATGCTGTGACCTCACAGGAAGTTCTTGACCCGTGTGGACAAAGAGAACCTCTTCACAGTGGACCACTTTCCCATTTGGTATCGCCTGGCAGCTGAGAACAAACCTGGTCAATTCTTATTCTATGTCCCACATGATGATATAAACAAAGGTGCTTAAATACTGATTATTGAATGGATTCTAGCATTGTCAAAGTTTATATTTGTTGCATGAGCTACAGTACCCTATGACAGTATCCTATGTCCACCAGGCAGGAACACTTTTGTGGCGGTAACATCTGTGACAGTGACGGAAGGGAAAAGAACAGCTATAGCTGGAGGTAAGACATCTGTCTGCCATTGTTTGAATTCTGAAATATGATTTTACATTCAGAATATAATTTTGCCATCATTTAGCAGAATTAATTACACAAAATGGAGTGTCCATATTTGAATTCTGTTTGGCCGATATTAAGTATTTTTCATATGCTCATTTCACCTGTTTTTACATTTAGGTTACCTATGTCACCATCTAATGCTCACTAAAGTAATCTTTAAAAACACAAGTTTCAAAAAAATAAAAATAAATATATATATATATATATATATACATATATATATAATAAATATCTTTAACTTTAATATTGTACATTATAATGTAGTGATGTGAATGGAATCACTTTGAAGCATTTAAAATGATTGATTTCAGTCTTCTTTAGTGTATAGTTTTCCATTTATTTTGATTAAATAGTATAGAATTATAATAACATGACCAGCTTATTTAGCAAGTCTAGCACAATTATTGACCAGAATTTAAATGTATGCTGTACTTTGATATATATGTGCTGTATTTGCATATTTAACATAGACAAACACATTTACAATATAGTTTCTAAATTTTAGAAAAATATACCATTTAATATGCTAATTAACATATGATTAACAGCAACCATAAGAAATCTAGTTGGTTTGTTAGGTGAATTCATAGGAAAATATAAAAGATTACATGAAATCATATTCAACATAGCTTTGAAATTTTCCTTCATTTGATACCTTTGGTGAGTACCACTTAAGAATTAAAAGTAGCTTTAAATAATTTGTCTTTTTAGTCCTATTAAATCGATTACCAGGAGTTATAATTGCTCCTGAGCTTCTTTGGGTCATTTGCCCTCCAACTCTCCCTCCCAAACTAAACATCTATAAATCTATGAACATCAATGATTAAAAAAGCTCCACTAAAACCTCCAGAGGTCCTCACGTGCTTTAAACACACACTTCTGGAGGAAATGCCATCCACCCTACACACTCAGTGGCTTCTGCTCCCTTTCCGATAGTTGGCATCAGATCTTCTTTTTCATCCTGCTCTGGTTCCTTTGCCACCATCAGTGGCTGTTGCTGCTGGCTATTCCCAAGCACCATTTGCTGCTGTTCATTAGCAACCAGCATTGCATAGATGCAGCCGTAGGTGGCCGTTACCACCATCAGCACGCACACCACGCCGCACACCACCCCAGCTATCACCACTGTGACGGTCGCTCGGCGCACACTCACAGGGCGGTAGCGCTGGCGAGTACAGTCTCCTGCTGACCCGGCTGGTACCTGGTGGCCCTCGGCAGCAGATGGGTTCCTGGTCTCGAGATAGAGGGGGTAACAGTGTCTGAACATGTCCATAGGGATACTGCGAAGATCCTTACCATGCAAATTAGAAGGAAAGGAGCAGTTGGCAGAATCTACATCACCACCTATGGAATGACAAAAAAGAAAGCACATAAAACGTTTTTAAAAAAATGCATTTTAAACCTGTTAAATGTGTTTGTCTATGTTAAATATGCATGTACAGTATCTTTACATTTATTAAATATATGAAAATTTGTTCCAATACCGGTAAGCTGATAAATATGTTCATATGACCCAAATAATAAAATAAAACTGTAAAAAATAAAATTAATAATTATTTATAATATGTATACACACCACATACACACACACATATAGTAATAAATAGCCAGTAATAAATTCTATATTATTTTTGTCTAAATGCATTAAAAATAAATGGTAAAAAAATCATTAGTTTTAAATTCTACAGATTTAGATATCACAACATTATAATTTACACTATAAAAATATACTAAATATTACATTTAACAGTGCTAAGTTATTAGCATTTTTAAAGATTAAGTTTAAACGAGTGTCAGTTGATGGCAAAAGTAATCTAAAGGAAAAAATATAGGAAATGAGCATGAACAAAGTCAGCATTAAATTAAAATTTATTCTATTTTTTATTTGCCTGTTTTGTTCTTATAGTGAATGTTTTATCCATGCATATATTTCTTTCTTTTTTACCATTTTTATTTTACCTCATAATGTCATTTTCTGGTGAAAACAACACTTCATTCTGTTCTGGTCATGTATGCCCGAATTCTATCATTTAGTCCACTTAAACTCCGCCCCTTTCTTACAATCAGCTGCAAACGCGCATTCAGATCCGCCTCCATCAAGTCAACAACCAATATATAGATCCACGTCACCAGCCTATATTTTTTTCCTTTTTCTATAACCCATTTTACTCGGATATATCACAAAACAGAACAAACAATCTACTTTTGTTAAATTGTGACTTTAAATCTCTGAAATCTCTCTTAATTTGCCGATTACCAATATGGTACCAATATATTGTGCATCACTAATTCCTAGCAGTGATAATGACCTCACTCACCTGTATATATGACCAATTCCAACCAGTGCTTGAGTGGGATTAAGTTGCAGTTGCAATTCCAGGGGTTTCCGTCGAGCAGAAGGTGCTGTAGAGCAGTCGCTGGCTCAAGTGAAGTCCGCTGAAGGGTTCCCAGCTTGTTGCCCAAAAGCGAGAGCCACACTAGGTTCTGGAGCCCATCCAGTAGATGTGTGGGCACGGAGATGAGACTGTTTAATGAAAGATCCAGACGCCTAAGCTCAGTCAGGCCTTTGAACTGGTCTGGGTTCAGTTCCTTAAGCCTGTTGCCTCTTAGAACCAGCTCTGTTAGGCTGCCAAGATCAGAGAACAGGTTGACAGGGAGCCTCACAAGGAGGTTTTCAGAGAGATCCAGGAACTCCAGGTTATTCAGTTGGGAGAAGCTAGAAGGGAAAACTCTAGAGAGAAGGTTTCTGGATAGGTCTAGATGCAGCAGGCCACTGAAATTGGAAAAACACCCATGGTAGATGGTGGAAAGAAGGTTTCTGGAGAGGTCCAGATATAGCAGGCTGCTGAGATTGGAAAAGCTCCCAGGTTCCACAATGGTGAAGTTGTTTTTTGAGAGGTTGAGGTAGCTTGTGTTGAAGGGAAGCTGGTCCAGGATGGAGTCCAAGGAAGCGAGTTGGTTAAGGTCACTGCAGTTTGTTTGGTTCACGTTGCAGGAACAGACTGATGGACAACTTGCTGATGTTCCACACAGGCTCAAAAGGGTCATCAAACTTGAGGAAACTACAAGAAAAGGGAGACGGTTAGAAAACTGTAAGAGTTGAGAAGGTTGAGGATACTTATAATAAGTTGAGGATCTTACTTATAATGTTCATTCTGGTCTGCATTGTTCACCAAATCCTGTTATAACAGTCCCTCAGCAAACAGGAGCATCCAGTAGTCTACGCCATATGAATCCGCCCTCCTCCATCATGATGAATCCACCTTGAAATCGCCCGGAAGTGCTGTAATTGTTACGATAATGGTCAGTGTTGGGGAAAGTTACTTTTAAAAATAATGCGTTACAATATTGTGTTGCTCCGTAAAAAAGTAACTGATTGAGTTACTTAGTTACTTTTTATGGAAATTAATGCATCATATTACTTTTACTTTACGTTTTGTCACCTGAGTTGGGCTTGCATGTTTTTTTAAAAAGTTCTAATTTTGGTCAAACTAAAGGACAGCTGTTAGTCAATACATGGGAAAGCAAAGTAACTTGGATTACTCATTTTAAAAAGTAACTCTAAAAAGTAAATTGAAAAGTAATGCATTACTGTACTAGTTATTTGAAAAAAAGTAATCTGATTACATAACTCGCATTACTTGTTACGCGTTACCCCGAACACTGATAATGGTAAAAAAAATACCCTTAGAAGAAGATATTTTAGGAGGATGGGTCATATGGTGCATGCTGAGCTGGTACAGATTAATTTATGTCGTTACTAATAAGCTGACTAAAATTAAAATGTAAAATGAATGCCCTGTGAAGGCTGAACATGAGGCAGACCTGAAATGGATTTGAGTCTTCAGAAGAAAAGAAAGAGTGAAAGAGAGTACTTTGTATAAAAGCTGGCCAGAGGCTCATTACTTGTTGTAAGAGCATAAAGTCAAGTGGAAAACTAGAGGCATTTGAGGTTACTTGCTCTTATTCCTTTTTGCCCATAACATTTGTTGCATTAAACTATATCGGATTAAACCGTCCACACCATTAGATAATAAATCAGAGCTGAGAACAACATCCGCTTTATCAGTGAAAAGAGGATCAAATAGCGCATGCTGGAATGTCCACTTCTTGAAACGCATAAAATTGTATACAATTATACTTTTATAACTGATTTAACCGGATTGTTCTATAGATCTAGAATAGAAATAAAACCCTAAGAAAAAAGAATTGCATATGAACTTAAATTATACTAAAAACTGTTGGAAAGAAAGAATTTATTCTGTGCAACAAAGTCTTAAATATTGATTGACGACAAATAACAACCATTGCGTATTTAACTTAATCAGTGAGAAATGATTATGATTGCACTTATACTAAAAGCAAATCAGACCAGAAACATACCTTCCTGTTGTCCTCATCTATGAGTCCTCATAATTGCTCCTATCAAGACAGAGAGAGCGAAACAACAGAAAACGAAGGAAACAAGAGGAACGTGCGGTTGTTCCTCACAGCTACAAAGTCCAGTATGTGTGTGAGCGTGGGTCACATCAGTAAGTAGGACTAACATTAGAACAGTCTGTGCCTGAGAGAGAGAGAGAGAGAGAGATAGATGGACTGAGGAGGGGGCAGAAGAGAAAAAAACATCAGCTGATACAGCTTAGAAATGGCCTCTTCCTTTTTTTCATGACTCTTTCCTGTAGCTTATGATGTTGAACATATGAGGATTAATCGTGTGATATAGAGCGTCAACAAATGTTTCCAGGAAAACATGAATACACGGTTCTTACGCTCATGAAAAGCCTGGAGATATCTGGGAATTTTAAAATGATGATTTCCAGGGCTGGAAAATCATGGGAATTAATAACATTGTAAAATATTGAGGGAAATTGTATTTTTCTTGTCAGCTCTAAAATATTTAATTGACTAGAAATTGTAGATTTTTTTTCTTTTTTTTAATATTTATGGGTTTTTTTCTATCCAAAACATTTATTTCTTGGAATACAATCTCTGTAAAATTCCTCATTTATTCCTATTGAATGTTTTCTGATTTTCCCCTTGTTTCTTCCATGTGCAGCTATTGGAATGCAAGCATCCCTGGTCCTGCTGGAGAAAGTGTTCTTTTCAATTGCCAAACAAGTGAGTTTGACCTCAAACATTTTCTTAAAAATATTGGTAACAATTTTTAATATGGTTTCATGTGTTAACATTAGCTAACCACATTTCACAAACAGTGAAAAATATTTCTAAAGTATTTATTATTCTTAGTTAATGTTAATTTCAACATTTACTAATACATTATTAAACTCAACATACGTATCTGTTAATATTATTTAATGGACCTGAGCTAACATGAACTAACAAGACTAAATACTGTAACAAATGACTTGTTCAGTCACACTTTAGATTAGGGTCTAACTGGCCCTTCGCAAAACCCGCTCCCTGTTGCTATGCCCGACAAGCCATGCCGTTCTCACGCCACACATCATGTTCTCACGAAGTGAAAAATACATTGCGGAGCAAAGAGGACACTGACAAGATATGAAACAGTTTCATATTTAAAATATTGTAATTTTTTAAAGAAGTTTGAACAATAAATAGCGTATAGTGGCTCTTTAATGTGTCGTGACAGATCGCTGTAGCTCCTTCAAGCGGCTCGTGAACCGATCATCTCTTCATACTAGTTCATTTATAGCATCAAATAAACATGAATGAACATCAGAAGGAATGTTGTTTCAAGCGCGGAAAGATGCGAGTACACACAATTTTGCAAGTTCAAGCTCTGACTGCTTTGTTGGATAAAATGGCAGATTCTGGGTTATGATTGGTCAGATCACCTGTCAATCAAACTGTTTGCGAAAGGTCAATTGTCACTATTAACTACGACTTTTGCCTTAATAAACTCCTAATTACTGCTTATTAATAGTTAGTAAGATACTTGTTAAGTTTAGGTATTGGTACCTATTTTAAACATTTTTAAATGTATATTTTGAGACACAAATACAAAAATATGCATGTTAAAATACTAATATTATAAATGCATACAGGTGTGAATTTGCTGCGTAAAGGCAGACTGCAAATGACAACAAACTAGAAATATGAGATGTTGTTGTACTGAAGGTCTGTGGTTAATGGTGTGTCTCGGTTCCTGTCCGCCTTACACTGATGAATGAGCAAATAGTGTTTGTCACTGGAGATTTCTAAGCGTACATGTGCATTCTCACGTCTGCAGGCCTCCCAGCAATTTATCAAGATGCTTGCTACTTAGAAAACACTTTTTATCCAATGCGACTTGCCACATGACTTATTGTCCCTTCTGGGGTTTAAACCTAGGACCTTTCAATCACCACCCCCCTTTCACACAAGGGCTCTTTTCTTGTTCTTTGTAATCTAGTGCAACACAAACAAACCTATAAACAACTATCTGAATCACTTAATCTTTTCCTTCTCATTTTTTTTTCTTCTCTTATTTCCTATCAGCCAAACAACACAGATGTAAGTACTGCATTGTCTTTGCTTGATTTTTACATTAAAAGAAGCCAAAATGCATTTATAAGGCACATTCCATTAATATGATACACAATGGTGTCCAATTACTTATTAGCAGCATTAGATGCATACATTTGTACGTGCTTTTTTTTAAATGAGAAATATTAGACTTTTTATAACACAAAATTGATATAATATGAAAAGCAGCTAGTTTTAAATATCAAATGCCTGTATCCCCCTTGGGATTTTGGTCTGTCCCACATCAGAGGCCTTTTCACCAGTATCCAACAATGAAAATCGAAATAATTTTCACATAACAATTTAGACATAAAATTCGTCGTATTATTTTTTACCACAAGATCATTCATTAAAGTCATTAACAGTCATTAAAAATGTGACATAATTTCATTCATAGTGGGAAGACTCATTCCATTTTCCCAATTTTAATAAAAATCATTGCGCTTATAAGTATTAACTGTATTTATCAAGTTTAACCTTCAATTGTGTTACCCACGTTATCATATGAAAAATGATCAAACATATATTTTTCTTTAATTTAAGGAAAATATAAGTTTTGTCAATAACTACAAACCAGCAATTGGTCTGAAGGATAAATTTGCAACCTTTTCACCAATTCTTTTTTGTTGGTGTTGTTGTTGATTAATTCCATTTAATTTTGATATGATAGAAAACAAATTGAGACATGCACCAAATTTTGGTAACATGGTTGCAAAAATTGCTATTTGTATAAAAATCTATTTTTGACCCCCTGAAGACAATTAACATTTGCTGAAGGTTCAGAAACTTCATTTGCTGACAAAGAACTTTTTAGGTCCCAATTTATATCCTATTCATGGAAAGTACCATAATGTAATGTCTAAATAGGTAATTTAGTGATTTCACCAATGTAGTGTTCGTTTAATAGAATGCATCCAATATAGTGTTCTTGTCCATTTACTAAAGCCCTTGCGGTTGTCTTCTTACTCTTTGCAGTGCAGTGATGTGGAGGGTATATGTCCTCTCAGCTGTGAGAGCATTGTGAGTGAATCTAATTGACTTTTCTTTGTGTCGTCTTTGGCCCTGACCCAAATGGCACACTTCATATGCACTTATGGTTTTGTGGACTTATAATGGCCGCCGCATACACATGTCGAGTAAGTCCACAAGTCCGTAGGGTGTCTCATTTGTCATTTGTGGCCAATATGTGCCCTCAATATACAGCAGACTTCTACCCGACAGTCAAAGCGACCTCACGAAAGAGCGGACCGCAAGTGTGCCATTTGCGACAGGGCCTTTATGTAAACTTTGAAACGTTGTTCTGAACTAGTACAATTACACAAACCAATTCACTGGAGTGGATTTTAGTCAATTCTAATCCAGCTCTGTTTTTCACAGGATGTCAACTGTTACCTTGTTGACAGCAATGGCTTCATACTGGTCTCGAAGGACAGAGGAGATGTGAGTATTGAGTCTTTAAGAAAAAATAAAATACTTATGACAAATTTATGTATATAATACATAAAGGAGACTAGGGGCTTGTTATCACAAATTTTACTCAAGTGAATATTATTTAATTCTATTTTTGAAGTTAATTTATGCATAGATAGATAGCTTAAAGGGTTAGTTCACCCATTAATCACTCACCCTCATGTCATTCTAAACCGGTAAGACCTTCGTTCATCATCAGAACACAAATTAAGATATTTTGATTAAATCCAAGAGAGTCGTCCATAGCATTGGCCAAAGCTGATCACGTGAGCGGCACGACACATGCGTGTGATGTTGACGCAGGAGCCAGCCAATAATGAGTCAGCGTTCTGATGTATAACCTGGAAGCACTGGATGCAAATAACGTATGAGAATGACACAGAAGAGAAGATATTGTTGAATAAAGTCATTATTTTTTGTTTTGTTTTTGCGCACATGAAGTATTCTCATCACTTCATAAAATTAACTTTGAACCACTGCTGTCACGTCGACTGTTTTAACAATGTCTTTAGTACCTTTCTGGACCTTGAAAGTGCTGTCTATGGACGAGCCATATACCTCTCGGATTTCATTAAAAATATCTTAATATGTGTTCCGAAGATGAATGAAGATCTTGTGGGTTTAAAACGACATGAGGGTGAATAATTAATGACAGAATTTTCATTTTTGGGTGAACTAACCCTTTAAAATATTTATTTAAAAAATGTGGAACATTTCCATCATTATTGCTCTGGAGAAATTCAACACGCAAAGCCACTGCTGGAGAAATCATTCATTTACTTTTGGGTTATGAGAAATACTTTGGTGTTGTGAGCTGAGCCTAGAGAGTAGAAGGAGATGATGGAAGATGGTGGTGATGGTTCTAGCTGCATGTTTCCTTGCCCAGAGGGTTAGATGTGAAGGACGGGTGATGGGGTAGGCGGATGTTCTCCTGTGAGGACTCAATAATGTACCACAAGCTTGTCCTTGGAGCAAACAGATGGGTTCCCAATTGAGACATTGATTGAGAGAGTGAGAATGGACTTAGACTGCAGGGTAAAATTGGATTAGATGGAAAAGGTTGCCATATATTTAAAATATTTTTTGTTTTTTTTAATTTATTAGATAGTAGAGTGCAGACAGAATATATCTGTGTTAGAATGGAGGGTGACCTTTATGCCTTTTACTGAATATGATGCTGTTGTGTTTGTGTGACAATAAATACTTTAAAGTCAGCATGAAACAGAAGTAGCGATAGTCTTTTCTTCATGTTGCGATGTATATCTGAGTAAAATGGCTTCTCAAATGAGTAAAAAATGTCGGGTTATCCATCAGAAATTGATTGGATTGTTGGACTGCTATCGCTGTGATGTCATGTGAGTGACAGGTTGTCCCGCCCTTCTGCCAGTAAGCATCAGAGAAGAGAAGAGATGAGGAAGAAATTTTGATTAAAAATGATCTATTATGTTCTTTTACAAAGTCTTGATTTTGTTTTTGGGGTCTTTAGAATAGGTGATCATGCTTAAGTGTAAAAAAACACATTATTTTTCACATATTTTACATTGTTGCAGCACCTCTCTTTCCAGTCTGTCAGTAACGCTCTGTTTAGTTTCGGTCTCTATGAAGCCACTCCTTCTGAAAAGCACAGTGTGCTCTGATTGGTCGGCTGGACTATTACAATAATTGTGAGTTTCAACACAGTACTAACACAACTCAACCAGCCCTCGCCTCTTTATTTTGCGTATGCCTTGGCTGGGAATTATTTAAATGAGGAACACTGTGATATGTACATTCCTGGAAGAAAACTCAAGACATTAAAGCGTTTCAGGAAGTTCATAAACAGTGCTTATAGCAACTTTACGCACTAAGGAATGTTAAAAATGTAAGCGTAACAGGCACTCTTTAAATATTACAAGGGTATATGGATTTTTAAAAAATTATTTAAAAAAAAAAACTAACTATGTGTAAGTGTGAACAAATCATTTATAACAATTACTGCAATATTCCATTAAAAAAAACCAAAATTGTCTATTTTTATTTCTTAGTGACTTTTGTATTACATCATGTCATATTCTTTAATCTTAGTCAATTCTACTGAAAAAATTAGAATTATTTGCAAAGAAAAAATAAAAAAAATAAGTTTAGTGCATTGTTAATGTAAATTATATTTCATTCACTACAGCATATTTTATTTAAATCATTGTGGTTATTAACATAATCACTTTTGTTGAATTAGTTATTCGATTAACCCTGCTTCATACCATTTTAAATCTAAATACTGTGTATTTTGTTGCATATCCATGTCTATATGATGACAATGTTTCATACCAGAACCACATCTGTTTATAAGAACATGTGCACTGCAGCTATGTGAGCAGTAGCCAGGAGATTATTGCTTATGGAGTCTAATCCCAGATTGCCATTGGGCAGGGAGGGCAGTTTCAGGCATCTGTTTGCACATCTGGATCACTGCACATCAGTCTGTCTATGAGCGTGTAGGTGTGTGTGTGTGTCTATTCATCGTGGGATTCAGAAAGGATTTAATTCATACTATGTGTTATTGTATATTAAACCCCAAAATGGGCCATAAGTAATCCCTCACTCTATATCACAGTCTCTGTATATGTTACTAATATATGTGATATTTCTTTTCGCACAGGTTGGAAAATTCTTCGGGGAAATAGATGGATCTGTCATGGCCCAGTTACTAAAAACTGGCTTGTATAAAAGGTAACTGAACCCTTCAAATACCTTTTTTTCCCCTTAGATTATTTTGAAAGAATCAAATACTTTTATTCAGCAAGAATGCATCAAAGTGTATATATATATATATATTTATATATATATATATATATTTATTATTATTATTATATTATTTATATTTTTTGGAGGGGGGGGGGGCATTTTAGGTGTAGCCAAGTACTAGATTAAAAATGTTGTAATACAAGAAGTAAATACTGTAAAAAATAAATAAATAATAATAATAAATAAAAAATAAACAAACAATTAAATAATTGAATAAATATATTCAATTCAATATATATAAATAATAGTAGCCAAGGTATGCTTTTCATACTATTTATCACTAAATGAGCACAAGGGAAAATAATGTTTAATTTGTAAACATTTTTTAAACATTATAACAATTAGTAATTCCAATACATAGCAATAAAGAGCAATAATTACTAGTATATATTTTAAATAAAATATTTTATAAATAAATAAAACAATGCCATACGTAGACATAAGTGAACATTTCTGAGAGATTATGGGGGAAATTGATTAAAATCATTACAATATTCATAGTGTTGCTTAATTTTACATCCCAAGCAAAATGATTGCTGATTTAATGTAATAAAATATAATATAAAAATTGTCATTTTTTGGTGAATTGTCACTTTAATTCCTTTAAAGTTTAATGGGACTTTCAAATTTTGCACATGAGGAAATGCTCTTCTATACTGTTCTATAGGGTGACTCTGTATGACTACCAGGCCATGTGTAAGAACACCCATCATCACGCCAGTGGAGCTCGACCTCTGCTCAGTGTATGTACATCTTAGCATCTATTAGAGAGAAACATCTTTTAATGTAGTCTTTACTGTGCTGACACTCCACCTCTGTTCACCTCACAGCCTTTCTATGGTCTGCTGGCGATAATAAAATGGTTCTTCTCACATTTCGTGATGTAAGTGCTGTTTGAAGATGTGCCACTTGAAGGAATATGAGCTATTTTAATTCATTTGAAATGTAATTTGATTTGCCAGTAGAAATGTATTCTCATATCTAAACTTTCAGGTTTCTGTTGGACTTCAACATCTGCGGACTTTGGCATAGCGACTATGTAGTGGATGGTAAGTTAAAAGGTTATGAAGGACATAACAGTAAACCTGCTGAAACTGGACATGTGCGCCACTTAAGAAATCTAGACCGATCCCAATGTAATGTCATGATGTGTTTGTAGTTCACAATTCCTCAAACACTCAAACATATAAACATCATCTCCATCTTACAGTTTTGTATCATTTAATGTGTCATCTTATGTATTGTCTGTCTGTCTCATCTCTTCATTCTCCATTTCCATTGTTGCTCATCCCTTTGCTGTAATTGTTTGTCATTGACGCTGTGCAGCTAAAGCTGGGTTTCATGCAAGTAAGTGTCCATCAGCCCTGCTGAGTGTGTACATGAGCGCATGTCCTTCATATAGTTTGAGCCTCTCTATAGCCAAGAATGGCTTACTGAACATCTCCGTTAGAATACCAACTTTGATCCTGAAATTGCAATTTGTAGCTAATGAAACGCCTTAGTCATCCTTTGTGCTTTTAGTTTAGTATATTTCTATGGTTTTCTAGACAAAATATTAGTGTAGTCTGAAAGTTTAGGAGATCCTGATTTATTTTGCAAGAATGGGAAAGTGCATTTTAAATAGTTTCATCCAACTAAAAATGCTAATTTTTAATCAGATTATTAAGACATTGTACTAATAGCTAAAAAAAAGCAATGTCTGTGTTACTGGCCTAGACCAGAGGCTTTCCAACTTCTTAATGCCAAGATCCCCCAAATATGATATAAATATAACTGCAGCCAAATATATTATGTACACTATATTTATGTTATAGAAAACATTTTAAAAAACATTATAAAAATGTTTATATTTATTTATTATTTATATGATATATATATACACATACACATATATATATATATATATATATATATATATATATATATATGTATATACGTATATATATTTACATTATTTTGTTTGTTTTTTCTTTTTTCTTACCAGTCTTTAGAAATTGTAACATTTTACATTACATTTGGCAGCCTTAAAATAACATTGTAACAGTTTTTTTTTGCATTTGCAGTTTTATATAAATTATATTTTATTTTTATTCCAATGATTTCATTAGATAATATTTTTATATTTATTAATTTTAAGTGATTTAAATATTAGTCCTAAAATAACAATGTATATATATATATATATATATATATATATATATATATATATATATATATATATATTTAAAAACCCAGTTTAAAAGCCTCTGTTCTACACACAGACTTTATGAAGTATTTTTCTGTCGGTTATAATGAAAATCTGGTCTTCTCCAGCACACAAACAGAAGAAGGTGGAACTAATGCAGCCTTGTAACACAGAGTATCCCAGCTTCATGTATGACTCATCCATCAGAGAGACCAACAGCATCATCAAATGTGGCCGCTGTCAGAAGTAAGTCCATCTGTCAGATTGTCCTCAGGTTTTTGGTTTTGTACCAGTAACAATTTGTCAATTCCTCTCTGTTTCTCTGGCATGTTTCAGGATGTTCGTCCTACAGCAGGTTCCTAACAGTAACCTGATCATGCTGGTGGTCCAGGCTGACTGCGACTGCTCCCGACAGTACGCTCCCATCACACTCATGCCCAAAGAAGTCAAATATATCCTTCCACGATGATTATCTAGTCTTTGAAATGTTGTTTTGGTTAAACTATTTGAAACTGAAGTCTTCTTAACTTCTTTGAACATAATGCCACAGTTAAGTGCAACAGGATGAAATCTCAGAAGATTCGCAGGCGACCCGAGTCTTGTCACGCATACCATCCTCACGTAAGTCAGCCCATTCGTGAATGAGTCAGGATATATATATATATTTAGTACAACCAAATATAAATGTTTGGTGTATTGTGTTCTTACAGGAAAATGCTAAGGACTGCGGCGGAGCATGCAGTATAGCAGTATCTCTCACACTGTACTTCATATGTCTGGCTATCCCATTGGCCCTCCACTGAATAATAATACATCCTTCTGCCATGACCGCTATCCTACAGTGGACCCAAGACACACCGAACAGGACACTTTTGATTATCATCAACTGTGGATCTCTAGGATGAGGAATTCAACCAAAAGCAGCTTTATACTTCATAGAATTTGTTATTACAATTTAAATGGATAGTTGAAAGTCATAAATGAAAGTCATACTGCTTTGGAACTACATGAAGAAGACAAAATGATGACCGACTTGCTTCATTCACAGCAGTTCTGCCCCCTACTGGACTCATTAGGACACTGCACAGATATTTTCTCAGTGGGAGCGACTGAGAGAGATATAATCTTAGATTGTCTCGTGTGACTTGATGTTATACATCAGATCTGCTATTCTCTTAATTTTTTTTATATATGTTTAGGAATATGATGAATGTTTTAAAGCAAATATATAGCAGTGGCAGCTAAACTGCCATTTATTTTCATGATGGTTGCTACTTAATGTTTTTCATTGAGCCACATTTTCTGAAAACGTAATGAAAAGCATTGTTTAAGATGGATACAATTTAATAATTTTTTAAAACAGACTTATATGTGTGTATTTTAGTATCTGTATGCTTATTGATACAATACCAATAGTCTTTACATATGGCTTGACAGTGATTGAAAAGTGGTCTACGTGAGTACAGAAAATAGCGAATGACAATGGACTTGGTGTTTGTGTGATTAAAAAGTACAGCAAGTGTGAATAATTTCTGAACTTAAAAATTTTAAAAATAAAACTGTTATATTGTTAACAGTTAGACTTGTTTTGTTTTTATATACACAAACGCTCACACAAGGGAAGTGATCTTAATAAGCCTATACTCCACATTAACCCACTTCTTTTATTTTTAAATTCTTTAATATAATTTTTTATTATTTTAATGTTTTATATATATATATATATATATATATATATATATATATATATATATATATATATAATTGATATATAACAGAACAGCAGAATAACACACAAGAAACCACAATAAAGGCCAGAGACATTTATGGAACACTGACTGTTCTGACAAATATGACAATAAGAGCACTGATGTCCAAAGTATTCCTCAATGAAGTGCCAATAACTTTAAAAAGAGTGACTTGATAAATAACAAATGTTTTGTTTTTGGGTTTAGACCATTTTACTTGTTCAGCATGTTTGCCAACGCTGAAAAATTAGCCAACATTAATTCGCAGCTTGAAGTGGAATCATGAATATCCTTTATCACAAGTACAAAGTGACAGAAAGCCTCCCCATGGGAATTGGGGAATCACAGGAACCGAATTCCAGCCCCAAACTGCACTCCATCACATATCCTGAGATACAAAACACATCAGCACATTATATCATAAATTCATAATAAGAGAAAAGGAATGCGAATGCGGAATTAGAGGTCGATTGTCTACCTGTCTCCACTCTGGACGCCCATGGGAATGCAATAGTTGAGCTCCAGACGAGCTATGTTCCCCAGACGCAACACAATGCCCGCCCCGTAAGACCAACGGATACACTCGGCCAGTTTGCTCAGGTGTGCCCTCGGCCCTTCCCCTAGTGGATGATTTAAAGTACAGCAACAAACGTAAGTAAAAACAGCATATTTAATAAAACAAAAAGGAGAAAAATTTGCCCTTCACAGCATTATTTATCTTACCATAGTTGAGGTTACACAAGTTTCCGGCATTGAGGAAGAAATGTGTCCTGAAAAGGTCTCCGAAACCGCCTCGGCCTGGCCTGAATGGAAGAGGGGTGTACAGATGAAGCCCCCCAGCCCAATACGCCTCCCCACCGAGGTAATCTCCTGTCACCGAAGAGAGAAAACAAACCTTAGTCATGAATATTCATAGATATTGAGCTTTGTCAGGGTCAGAGTGATTTACCTTCACTCTGAGGGCCGATGCTGTACATGCTGAAACCCCTCACACTGGTCGGACCACCCAAATAGAACCTAAATACATGTTTAAAAACAAAACCAACATTACTTTGAGAGTTTCTGGGTCATTTTCACCAATGACAGCAGGAATTTTCTAACCTGTCAGCGATGCAGGATGGCTTCTCTCCAAGGGGCAGCAACATACCACCCCACAGAGAGGTGGAGAGCACCTGTAAGAGACCACCAGCAGCAAACGGAGCAGTAATAAACCAATAACTAAAACATTTATGTTAATTGACAATGTAAACTGGAATAAAAAAAGTATTTTAATATATTAAAATAAATATATATTAATTTTTTTTTAATTTAAAGTATATTAAAAAATATATATAAAATATTTTTTTTTATTTTAAGTTAGTTGCCAAGGAAACATTTCTAATTTTTGTTAAGTTGAAGTACTATTTATAGTATTCAGTAATATTGTGAATGCGTTTTTATTTTTATACTTTATTTTTATAAACATAAGTATTTTTTTTATATTTTATTTGTCATTTTGTGTGTTTTTAATCATTTTTATTAAGTTTTGTTGTTTGAATTTGAAAGTGAATTTGAAATGTGTATTTAGTTTTTATTCATGTTTATTTTGGTATTAGTTTAAGTACTACAAACAAAACCAAATGAAAATTAGATATATAGGCAGCTAACTTATAATAAGTTACTTTTTTAAATATCATTAACATACTATTTAGTAATATTTTAAATTATTTTTTATGTTTATATTTGACATTTTTATTATAGTAATTTTGTCTCTGTTATCATTTTATTAGGTTTTGAATGTATTTAAATGTCTACTTAGTTTTTATTCATTTTTATTTCAGTACTTTAGCATTTTACTAAATATTACTATATACTTCAGCATATTATTGATGGTAAAATAACACACTGCAACAAACATAAGCAATATTTTTTTTTTTTCCAAAGCATCTCACCGAGTCCCAGAAGAGAGTCTTGTTGAACTGAATTTCAAAGTCTTCCTTCAGGAAACTGACATCTCCTCCAGTGTATCCTGCCAGTTCCTGACAGACCATAAATATTAAGTAAAT
Source organism: Zacco platypus (assembly GCA_038088235.1). Classification (NCBI taxonomy): domain Eukaryota; kingdom Metazoa; phylum Chordata; class Actinopteri; order Cypriniformes; family Xenocyprididae; genus Zacco; species Zacco platypus. The sequence continues at coordinate 10,583,810 of CM076063.1, read as the reverse complement.
AATGACAGTATTTTCATTTTTGGATGAACTATTCCTTTCATTTACAAAGATAACAAACAAACCTGGTTGATCTTCAGTAAGGCACCTTTTCTTGGAAGGATGGTTGAATTGCGTGTGTCGATGACCATTGCGTGCTGTGAGGAAAAAAATCATATTCAAAATCAGCTATGATATATCAATGAGTGTAATAAAGCCAAGATTTAGAGCAGACACATACGGAAAGTGAGGACTTGAGGGAATGACCACTCTCCTCCCGGACAGTGAAGGAGGCCGTACGGGCCAAACAACCCAGCTCTCTCCACACACCCTCCCACTTCAATGTGTGATTTGTCCTCCAGATGGGGAACTGGGGATCATAGATTAAACAATGGACAAATAAATAATATCTTACATATATACACTAAAACTTTTGACTTTTTAATCTACTAAAATTGTATTGCATAAAATAAGATTGGTTTAGTTAAGGAGAAAGTAAAAGCATTGTAAATAAATAAATGCCTTAAAGGGTTAGCTCACCCAAAAATGGAAATTCTGTCATTAATTCCTCACCTTCATGTCGTTCCACACCCGTAAGACCTTTGTTCATCTTCAGAACCCAAATTAAGATATTTTTGATGAAATTCAAGGGTTTCTGAACCACAGAATGTCATTGCACATTTCAAGGTCCAGAAAGGTAAAAAAACATCATTAAAGTAGTCCATGTGACTGCAGTGGTTCAACCTTAATGTTATGAAGCAGCAAGAACACTTTTTGTGCACAAAAACAAAAATAACTACTTTATTTAACAATTTCTTCTCTTCCCTGTCAGTCTCCTACACTGTTTACATTGTATAGAGAGTGAAGCGCTTCCGTGTTCTACTTCAGAACGCCGACTCTGATGTGAACAGTGTAGGAGAATGACAGGAAAGAGAAGAAATTGTTGAATAAAGTAGTTATTTTTCTTTTGTTTTTGCGCACAAAAATTATTCTCATCGCTTCATAACATTCAGGTTAAACCATTCAGTCACATGGATTATTTTAATGACAATGACGTCTTTATTACCTTTCTGGGCCTTGAAATGTGGAATGACGTTGCTGCCTATGTGTGGTTCAGAAACCCTTGACTTTCATCAAAAAAATCTTAATTTGTGTTCTGATGATAAACGGAGGTCTTCCAGGTTTGGAACGACATGAGCATGGAGTACTTAACAGAAATTTCATTTTTGGGTGAACTAACCCTTTAAATATAAATAAATGATCCAAATAAAATCCCTTACACTGAACTCTGTGGAGACCCCTCGGTCTGTTTCTCTAAGTGAGCTCCATGGGAACTGCCCCGTAACTTTATACAAGTTAATGGAGAAGCTGAAAGAGAAAGAGAAAGAAATGTGCTTGACAGGTCTCCTACAATTGGTTTACATGCATCCAAGGTCAAAACACTTTCATTTTTCATCATAATATACATTGCAGCATCACATCTTTCCTCACAGTGTCTGAAAAGGTTCAATAAAGGATTCGGCCTCTCTAAACCCCTCCTTTCTGAGAACCTACTCTACTCTGGTCAGATGGCCCAGTTTGTTGTGACTGGTCTACCACTTACAGTGCGTGCCAGAAACAACTCCCATGATGATATCTGAGCTCTGGAGACTTCCTCAGCACTTGTGTATGAACAGTTACGATGGCGTCAGTTTTACTGTATCAATTCCAGCGCGAGTCCTTATCCTTTCAAAGTTCATACATATTAGATTTGCTTTCGCAGTGCAGAAAACCGCATCTTCTCGCATGTCGACGACACAAACCAAACTCTTCCAGGCCTCAGCTATAACTACAGTTTGAGGACGAGTTAAAGTAAACGTTGTTCACTGGCAGCCAATGACTGGCATTATGCAAATTTGTTACAAACACACATAGGTTTGCGCAGGAAGTAAGCCTGGAATTACTGATGTCACTAAATTACACACTACATGAAAGGTAATATACGAAAAAGAATAATAGGGGAACTTTAATGACTGACTTGGGCAACATGACATTTAAGTAAATGTAACTGTAAATACAAATCTTCACTACAAGGCCAAGAAACATACTTCCGCTCAAAGTGTCCAGGCTGGGGCTTGAAGAATGACAGGCCATATGAGGTTTCCTTAGTCCCATAAGAGAACTGAAAGGTTAGCTTCTCTGCACGGCCAAAAACATTGGGCAACTTCAGACCCAGCACCTAAGATGAGAACCAGAACAACACTTTCGTAAACAATCTCAGTTTTCATTGTAGACACGAAGCCAACAGTGATGATGCAGCTCGTCAGTAGCTCACCATGCTTCCCTCGTTGTTCCCGACCATGGTGTTGTAACTTCCCGTCATTCTTCTCAGCTCCTTCACCTCAAATGTCACATCCAGTCCGTTAGGCAGCGCATCAGAACCTAATTTTTTAAGAGAAATTGAGACTTGAATGCATCACTTTGATTATAGGTTATTTACTACTGATTGTTTGCATAATCGTTGTACCTTCAGCAGTGTCAATGACAACTTCCACATGTCTGAATATACCCAGACGCAAAAGTTTCTGTCTGGCCTCATGGGACTTCTTCATAACCTATAACAAATTTGTAAATATAAACACAATTTTAAATATAATTTAAATAATATTATACTATATACTATAAATAAAAAATATATATATATTTTTTACACTATACTATTTTTAGAATATACTATACTATAATATATATATATATATATTATATTATAACTATATAATAATATAGTTACAATCACACACACATATATATATATATATATATATATATATATATATATATATATATATATATTATAATATATATTAACTAATCATGTTTTAGTAGTCAAAATATATATATAAAGTGAATGCAAACCTAGAATACTCACATCAATCAAGTTTTTGGCACGGAAAACATCAGCAATTTCATATGTTAAAAGGTCTTCCTTTGTTCTTCCGAGACCATCAATGTGTACATGTTGTACTACAACCTAAACAATTGAAAAATATGTATGAAAACACCAATATGCCTGATTTGAAACTACATTTACGCATGTGCTGGATATACCAATCTTACATCTTTATTTTCAAGAACTTCCTGTTTCTCTTCATGCTCTGGTTCCCCCAGGTCCATGTCATCTGCTTGAACCCCCAGTTCAGGTCCTTGCATAGGAAGGGGTTCCAGACTCTGGGTAAAAAACAAAAAAATGTAGCAGTGAGTTATCAGTTTTAGACCTATTATGTTATTATATTAAGCATACTCAAAGAATGTGATTTCTCTAGTGAATTATCTTAGGATCACATACAAAATGTAAAACTGCAATAGACATACTATAAAATTGTGCATATATGAGGTATGACAGCTATAGTTTGTCATTGTCAATTGCTACATAAGTCTGTGTAAAGTGAGAGTGGTCGTTTATATGTGCAAAATTGCTTTATTATCTCATTGACAATTAATCTGGATCAATGTGTGGTACAAAACGTCGAGCTGAACTCGGCCTGTCATTCAAAGACTGTTCAGAGGTCATTGCTTTAGCTTTTCCGACAACTCTGGAAAAATGCGCTTACCCTGGCATACACGGTCCCCATGTTTAAAAGTCTGTTTACATTCGAGCGTCTCCAATATGACAATAAATACAGTTCAAGCTAAAACAAGACAATCCGCGGTCTGACTCTGGCACACTACAATAATCTCCCGGCGGCCGCCATGACACTTGGTAGCCACGCCTTTCGGGAATGATGATTGGCTGAGGAGGACAGAACAACAACGTCATGTTTGTCACTATTTTTCTTAAATTGCAGTTTATGTCATCTAAATTCATATTCACTGCTTATCCTTTGGCACTGTCCGTTTGCAAAAAAAAATTGTGAGGTTATTCGCTTTTTCAGTACAATCGGTGAAGAATTCCAGTAGGCGGGGCCAATGCCTGATTGACAGCCCACTGCCAGACCATATCCATGGGAACAGCGGAGCGTCCTCGACTGGCTACAAAGGTTGACTAACAGTCTGACTACAAAAGTTGTCGTCTTTAGTTTGGACACCGATAGTCTAAATCGAGATTTAATACAAGAATGCGCCCGAGGTCAGCTGTGGAAAGTGGGGTTAGTATAAAGAAGAAGTTTTTCTGAAAGAAAAATGGCTAAGTTCAGGAGATAGACGCTATTGGTTCTTAATAAAAGCTTAAGTAATTACTTTCTGGTTGTCTCAAATAATTTAAAAACGTTGTAACGTTACATTAACGACTAACATTATAATATATTGTAATAATTAATATATAAATTTAAAAAAAAGACAAAGGAGAAAACTGAAACACTATTTTTAAAAAAGTTATTAACAACAAAATGCTATATTGGTTATATTCAGGTGTCACGGTCAACAGAAATGCCTCAAATTTCAGGCCATATAGATCTGAGGCCTGTAACACAAGGGCTCTCCATCATCCCTAGACCGAAGAGTTCCTCTCGCACTTCCACTCGAGAACTCTCAAGGAGGAACACTCTCAAATCTGACTCTGGTAGGGTTTATGCTGTTTATTTAGTTGTTTTTAGTTTGTATTATCTTGTATATTGTATTAAAGCATTTTTGTTGAGGAGATTTTCTATTTTATGTACTTTTTTAGCCTCCTCAGTGCAGTCAGTGGCAGATGACAACCTTTCTTTGGTGGACATTGAGAACGTACTCTTGGAGAGAGTCAAGGACAGAAAAGATGACTTGAAGGTTGCTTTTGAATCCTTTGACCAAGAAGGCAACAAAACTGTCACCAAAGGAGAGTTCAGACGTGTGATTGAGGGCTTTCTTGTTCCGCTCACCGAGTCTCAGTTTGAGGGTCTGTTGGCTGAGGTGAGTTCGTTTAGAATTGCAAAAGTCACCACTTTCAATGCACTTATTGTTATCTTGTGATATTAAGACAGTGATTTTTCATCTTAAATGTTTCATATTCTCACTAAATAAAATATTTATATTAGCTTGACTTAAGAGAAAATGGAACGATTCCCTATATGGAGTTTCTCAGAAGATACTGCAAGGTTTCATCTGCTGTGGGCAGGTAATTTATGCTTTTGTTGATATGTTCTCAATTATTGCATTTCTTTAATTTATACACTACCTTTTAAAAGTGTATTTTTTTTAATTAGTCTGTTATGCCCTCCAAAGCTGCATTTATTTGATCAAAAAATGCAGTAATATTGTAATTTTAGTCTTCAGTGTCACATGATCCTTCAGAAATCATTCTAATGTGCTGATTTTAAGCTCAAAGTAACATTTTGTGTTATTATCAACGTTGTGGGTTTGTGAGAAGTAAAAGCTTTTTTTAAAGGATTTTTTAAAGAATAGAAAGTTTAAAAGAACGGCATTTATTTGAATAGAAATCTTTTGTAACATTATAAATGTCTTTAATGTCACTTTTGATCATGTCCTTGTGGAATAAATGTAATAATTTCTTTTTTCAAAAAATAAATAAATAAATAAAACTGACCCCAAACTTTTAAATATTAGTGTATAATATTTCTTTACACATACAATATATAATCTCTTGACAGAATCCCATCCAGGAGTGGAAGTTACAGAAACCTGTCACTTGGAGAAATACAGTGTCGTCTGAAAGATAAGGTGTGGGTGATAAAGTCTGAATTTTATATACATATTTATGTGTAGACACTAGTGTGTAATATCCATGATTCTCATCATTTCAGATTGGAGGCAATTTGAAAAACATCACCAGGGCTTTTCGGCTGTTTGACTACAACAGTGATGGGCAGATACAGCAGCATGAGCTGCGTAAAGTGCTAGAGGGATACTGCTTTCCCATGAGTCAGCTGGAATTCCACAGGTTTTTCCATTTAATGGAGCTCTCTTGATGTGTTATTGTTTTTCCCAGAATGCTAAGTGTTTGTGTCGATGTCTTTTCCTACAGACTATGGTCACATTACAGTGTGAATAATGCTGACACAATATCTTACAAGGAGTTTCTTGAGCAACTTGGTGTTGACTGTGAAAACTATAAAAAAATTGCATCAGATTCTATACAACTAGGTACAGTTATGCAAAATAAATTATGTAATATAAAAATACAATAAAGTAATGATTAGTTTTGGCAAACCAGAATAAAATGTATGCTTATGTTTATGTAAATTGTTTCTGATTCACACCCATTTTCAGCACTGAACTGGGATGCTGTCAGTCGCACTACAACAAGACCTAAAAGTAAGACAAGCGTAAGGGCTTTTTCAGGCAAATCCAGAGATAACTTGGATGAAGTGCAGAACAGGTTTTTGCGCAAAGTGAGTATGACTGATTATTTTTCATCTCATATATACATTTCATTAAACACATTTTTCTACTTTGATTGGCAATTTACAGATCAAGAAAAATCACAGCCTTGTTGAAAAAGCTCTGCAGGCTTTTGACGTCACAGACAGCGGGTTCGTCTCTCAAGAGAATCTCAGATCTGTCCTCAGTAATTTCCTCTTTCCAATGGATGACAACATCTTCCGGGAGTTATTAAACAGGTACGATATTTTAACATGTTGTTTATGTACTTACCTGTTTGCAGTTCTTAAACCATCTGGTGATGATTTATCATCACAGATTCGGAGTGAACAACACAGAGCCTGTGCAGTGGAGAATATTTCTTGGATTGTTCAAAGATGACATAACTGCACAGTAAGTTGGCTATATATTTTGTGTCCCATGAATCAGTATTATTTAGAACACTCTGATGCAATATGTTGATGAAAATATATATTATGCAAATATTTCTCAACCAGGAAAGATTCTGCTCCAGCAACTCCAGAAACATGCAGTATTGAAGTAATTTTACCAAGACTACGTCAACATGTAGTTAATCAGACTCTTCTGACAGAAGCCTTTCTGGACTTGGATAAAGTATGTTTTGATATTCAGAAATAGTTGTAAATCAAACTGTGCCATTTAAAGCACAACTATTCATAATAACGTTATGTTTCTGCAGAACAGAACAGGGTTTATCAGTAGACATGAACTATGCAGGGCTCTGGAGAGTCTGAATTTCCATCTGACCGATGAACAGTTCACAGCTCTTGCTGATGTATTGGATGTGGAACATACAGATGTCATAAATTACCAACAATTCCTGGACTTCCTTCATCACCAAAGGCCAATCGTGGTATTATACATTTGACATTTTACAATCAATTTACCCGATTCTCATTACTACAAAATGCAAACAATTCTGATTACTGTAACATAAAAAAAATGAAGATGCAATTTTTAAAACTCCCATAGATTATATTTTTTAAAATGATTACAAAACAATATTTTACTGCAGTGCAGTAAAACGATACAATGAGAATCATAACAAAATACTGACAAAAACATTACTGTAATGAGCATTGGTGGGTCCTAATGAATAAAAGTCCAATAGTACATTTGTTTTTCTTTATGCAAAATATAATTTCTTATTACGTTTCTTGATAGATTGTCCCATATAGAGGTTATTCACTCATTTAAAATGAATCAAAAAAAAAACTGTACTGTTCATTAATTCCAGCAGACACCAAAGCTCAATTTAAAGGCTCCAGCACGGGTAGACACATTTCCTTCCACAGCAACAACAACATGGAACGCAGTAAGTAACCTGCACAGTAATTTTACCGTATTTTTTCTGTGTGTGCATAAAGCTGCCTTATTCACCACCAGTATATCTAAGATAAAATGAATCATTTGCCAACACTAATTCTTTCACATACAGGTGGAAGGGATTTTGATGGAGAAGCTCTCTGAGAACTATGACATGCTGATCGAATCTATCACCAACACAACCCAAAACCAGAGTGACATCATCCCTCTAGAAGACCTTAGGAGACTGATCCAACAACACGGACTACCGCTGTCCGAACACCACTTCAGCAAGTGAGTCTCACTTCTCTGCCCTCAGCCTTACCTCTCTGGATACTGACTAATTTCCCCTATTTGCTTTCAAGGCTCTGCGAACCATTTTTGAAGGATGGTGGTGTGAACTACAAGCTGTTCTTGACAAGCTTGGGTGTTCCAGAGAAGAATGAGGGCATCAGAATCAATGAGAGGTCTGTATAGTCAATGGACACGAGAAGTGATATACAACACCCTGCCCTGATGAGGAATCACAGATGATAAATTGTTTTTTGGTGTACTATAGGAAGGAAAAGGAACATGAAGCCTGCATGTTGAACATGAAAGCACAAGCAGTAAAAGATGTTGTCTTGCGGAAACTAAAGGACAGGGTTCAGAGGTGTGGGATGACCCTTCAGGACTATCTGATGTCCAGCAGGAAAAGCTCAACAGCAGTGCTCACTCTGAGAGATTTCTGTAAGGTATGGCCTGAGATCTGCTTAAACTTTTTGTCTTTGTTTTGGTTAATATGTAATGTCACAATGTTTTTTTATAGGTCAGAAACTCGTTAGAGGTATTATTATTCTGACAATATGATTCATGCAATGTCTAAATCAATGAGTTCTTTACATTAATTCATGTCACTTTTGGTTTTAGATTCTGGATGATTCTGGTATTTTCCTGGAAGGACCTCAGTTTCAGATGCTTATTGAGTCTCTTGGTTTTAATTTGGGTCCGATTTCTGTTACTGACTTTGTAGCCAAATTTGAAGGTTTGATATTTCACAACACACAATCTGTTTTCTTAAAGGGTTAGTTCACCCAAAAATGAAAATTCTATTATTCTGTTATTACGTACTCACCCAAATGTTGTTCCCCACCCGTAAGAGCTTTGTTCATCTTTGGAACACAAACTAAGATATTTGTGCGCAAAAACAAAACAATAATAACGCCTTTATTCAACAATTTCTGCGGGTTTGGCACAAATGACAAATAATTTTTCTAAATTCTTTTCACCACAGAAGTAACAATACCAGAAAAGGACAAAGATAGACAGACAAAAAATGTGCAAACTTCCACTCTTTTGACTGCAGAAGACTGTCTAGTTCAACTTAAAATGAGGATCGAGGAATATCACGGGGTATCAAAGCAACAGATCATTTTTACTTATTTACTAAAATAATTTTTTTATTTGAAAAGTAAAATAATTGTAAAGCGCACACATACAGGATATGTACATATATATGTATACACATATGTAATGCAATGAATTTCATTATAAAAAAAGTGTCTAAATAAATTTTAGGCCACTGTATATTTACTCCTTCTTATGCTAAAAAAAACCACACTTTTAGCAGAATATGTCCCACTGCTTGAGACATTTTTAACTCGCTCTTGTTTGCAGGATGCTCTGACCGCTTTCCGTCTCATGGACAAGAACCGAGATGGTATAGTTAATCGGATTGACTTCAGGACTCTCTTTGACAGCCTGATGTTTGTAACCCAAGAGCGAGAGTATCAGAGATTGCTCGACTTGTTGGGCCTTACACCTGGTGCCACACTCAACTACACTGACTTCTACAAAAAGGTTGTCTCTAGTGGCAAGATGAAATCACGTCACCATGATAACACCTTGTAAGAACCTTTTACTTCTCTGGAATTAATCCTTATATTTATCTTAGCTGTTTTTGTAAAGCTAACCGCTCAGAATTCATGTTTTTTCAGACGAGATGGGTGTCTTGACATTGCATGTGACCAGGTTCATGACTATCTAGCAGCCATTGCACACAAAAGATCTTCAGAGCTCTCAAAGGTAATCGCCATCCGGTCCTGCTCACTAAAAGGGCACTTTTTTGTGCTATATGGCAGTCTTGAACGTACACTGACACCTAGTGGCCTGGATATAACACAATGCAAAAACATAGCTTTCAATTACCAATGTGTAGAAAGTGTAGAAATCTGTGCAAGATATGTTTGAGCAGTATTTCACTGATCATGTGAACTCAAAATGGCAGCTCCCATGAGGAGACCCTTCTCTGTAAAAACATTTAATGAGGAAAAAATGAATGAGTGCTCTTTTAAACTAAGCTTTCCACTAAATATTTAACAGGCTTTTTGCCAGTTGGTTGACAATGGTGAAAGGATCATGACCAAAAATGATCTAAAGCAGCTTCTTTTTAAATACTCCATGCCCATCACACCAAATGAGTTTGAAAAACTCTGGTGCAGGTAAGCAACTTATTTTTTTTTACATTATATTTCACTTTAATATGTGTGTGTGTTCTTCAATGTATTTAACAGCTGATCCATAATTAGTATTAGCATGGCATTAACTAAAACACAATGAAAATAAATCTAAACAACACTTTTACACAGATATGATGAGGACGGGAAGGGCTTTCTCACTCAGACAGCGTTTTTAAGAAAGCTTAAAGCCACATCAGATGAAGACAGTCAATCGGACGCTTTACAGGAACATTTCACAGAGAGAGTGATTTCCACAACACCTGATCTTGAGGTTATGCTACAAAATCTTAGGTGAGAATTGTTTCTATCAAATCTTGACTGAAAGTAATGGTGGATGAAAACATTCTGCTCATACATATAGTGTAACATGAATCTTTCTGTATTTGAAGGAAGTGGATTGGGAGTGAATTTGAGAGTGTGAGCGGAAGCCTTGTGGTTCTGGACAAAAACAAAGATGGTTATGTGACTGTGACAGACCTGCTCTCTCTCCTGCGCAGACATGGCTTTCAGCTAACAGAAACACAGCTCACACGTCTACTGAACCTGTAACCCTCCATTACAGACATGTTCTTGTTCATTTACTCAAAATGTGGTAAATGTTGTCTGCCACTGCATTCTTGTTCTTTTTTCCTCTTTACTTTCCAGACTTGGCTTTGGTGGTTGTCTGAATGAGCTGCCATATCTTGATTTCCTAAAACATCTCGCTGGACCTCCAGTTGACTCTCCTCAAACCCCGCCTGTGGGTTCTCCAGAATCAGTGGAGGATGTTGAGGAGCTGAGCCCAGAAAGAGCCATACAGAGAGTCAAGGAGCTGATTACTGCTTCCTCAGATACTCTCCACAAGGTACAGACTATTTATATAATATATTAATACTGCTATAGAGATGTTTTAACTTTAAATATGCTGCAAAAAAAGAAAGATTGAAAGAAAAGAAAAGAAAAGAAAAATGAGCTGTGTGAAAACATTCCTTCCTGATTTAAAAGAATAGTTCATTTACTCACCAAACCTGATTTTACTTTGGGAAATTAAAAGAAGATATTTAACAAAATATTGAATTTTTTTTTTTTTTTTTTTTTTTGCAACGCAATTAAATTTTTTAAGAATCAGCAAGATTTTTTTATTCATTTAGGATGCATTAAAACGATAAATTATAATGTTACAAAAGATTTATATTTCAAATAACTGATGTTGCTTTGAAGTACCTATTCATCAAAAACTCTAGAAAAAAAGTATTATGGTTTCCACAAAAATATTAACATTAATAATAAGAAATGTTTCTTGAGCACTAAACATTAAGGTTAACTGAAACTGAAACTAAAACCATTTTACTTGAAATAAAATATATGATTGAAATTAAATATAAAAAAAAACCTTAAATGTATTTTATTTCAGCTAGTTGTCAAGGCTACATTGCTCATTTTCATATATTTTAACTAAATGTACTGAAATTTTTAAAACTGAAATAAAATAATAAAAACTAGACATTAAAAAACACACAAAATGACTAAAATCTGAACTAAAATTTAAAAAATATTAAAAACTATAATAGTATCTCAATGATACTAAAATGACATCAAATCAGCATTTTAGAATAATTTCTGAATGATTTCATGTGCCTGAAGACTTGAAAAATGGCTACTGAAAATTTTTATTTTAAAGTATAATAAAATAGAAAACAGTTATTTATAAATAATTGCAGCTTTGATGAGCATAAGAGACAACCTCCAAAAACACTGATAAATCTTACTAATCCCAAGCGTTAGATTTATATATATATATATATATATATATATAGATATAAAAAACGACTCCTGTGTTTTGCTTTTCTAGGCCTTCTCTGCATTTGATAAGACTGGAGATGGTTTGATAACACAGACAGAGTTTCGGCAAGTGCTAGACCACTTCTGCATGCGTCTCTCAGATGGTCAGTTCAGGAAGTTGCTGTCGGAGATGAGACTGAGTGAAGGAGACGAGATTATGGTTGACTGGAAGGAATTCCTCCAAGTCTTCAACCTCCACTCTCAAGAGGTCAGAAATTGTTTTGGTATTATCATAATGTAGAATGTTCTTAGTTGCATCTGGTGTACAGTATATTAAAATGGCTAATTCTTAAATCTAACAGACAGCAGATGAATGGCTGAAGAAAATCCATAAGATGCGTTTTCCTAATCAGACCCGACCTTTAGTCATCTCTGACATTTTGAAGCGGGTACAGGAGGTTGTGTCGGCCCGCATGTACACTATAACAAAGGAGATGGTAGACCTTGACTACGCCAATATAAACGCAATCTCCAAAATGGACTTTAAGACCATTTGTGATCGTCACTTCATGAGGCTTACAGACGACCAGGTAATTTCCAGTAAACTCTAAAAATAAAGCTTCCAAGAGGAGGTTTTCACAGCTATGTTGTAGAAGAACCAGTTTGCGTTCCCCAAAGAACTTTTTAGTGAAAAGTTCTTAAAAGAACTAAGTGTGAAGAACATTTAAAAAATGAGCATGAGCATCTTTAATTACTTGAAACACAATCATCTCTTTCAGTTTCAAAACCTGTGGAAAATGCTACCAGTTAATGGCTTTGAAAATCTGGAATATCGAGAGTTCCTGAAAAAGTTCAGTGGAGAAAAGAAAGGCCTGGAAAAGGTTGCTAAATCAGTACCAGGTTCAGCAAGATCAACACTGGAGAGACCAACATCCCTCAGACGCCCCAAAACAGCACCCTGCACCTTTACACGCTCTAGGGTACAGTGCATTACTTACTTCATTTGATAATTTAGGTTGTTTCCTCTCTTCAAGTGTCTCCAGTGTCATTTGTATCTCACAGTCTTCAGTCTCAGAGCGACTTCAGAGGCCATCCACGGCGGGCAGAAGGTCCACGCCACTGCTGAACTGTGAGGATGTGGAGACGAAGGTGCGTTCCAGGATCCAGGACTGTTGGAGGCACATCCAGAGGAGATGTAGGCAGGCAGACCCGGAGAGAACAGGGGAGATAGATGTGGATATATTCCTAGGTATGTATTATTCATATATTCCTAGGACAGATTTCTTTCCATTTATCAGTTACAGGACATTTCATCCATAAAATACAGGGTTCCCACAGTCATAAAAAAACATTTTGCAGGTAGGTCTGAATAATTTATTATTGAATTATAATGATTTTATATAAATAAATAATATAATATAAGATAATTGCTTTACCTTTTTTTAATATAATGATTATATATATATATATATATATATATATATATATATATATATATATATATATAATGACTAAAATTTTGTAATATATATTATATATTTATATATTTTGTATATTATATATTTTATATATTTATATATTATGTAATTATAAAATTATATTGTTGAAAAATCAACAAAAATCATGATAATATTTATTTTTCTGAAATAATATATAATATCATTTGTATATATATTTTTTATATAACAGAGTACAATTATATATATGCTTTATATATATGAATAAAAATGAATAAATAAATACATTAAAAATAATTTAAATCTCATTGATACTAATTTTTATATAATTATAAATAATATAAAATATCATAAATATTATTTTTATGTTTTGATTATTTAAAATTATATAAAATTACATATTTTTATTTTATTAATAATTTGTAATCTCTCTCTCTCTCTCTCTCTCTATATATATATATATATATATATGCAAACACTTTTTTACCATATTATGTATAATGTGTTTAATTAAAAAATGACAATGGAAACACATTGTGCTGTAATTGAAGTTTCTTACTTTCTTAATGTATTATAATATTACCATAAGACTGTCACAATGTTGTTTGGAAATAGTGAATTTGAATTGATGTTTTGCAGAGATACTCCACGGTCTCCATATTGAGCTGAGTCCACCTGAGTTTGAGCAGCTGGCTGTCAAATATGACATCAAAAACAGTGGACGTCTCTCTTACCCGGACTTCCTGCGGCACTTTGTGCTCATGTTCAGCCCTCAGGTCAACACTTCATCCTCCAGACTCAAACTGCAGCTCCCCACGACACCAGTGAGTTCGCTGCAATTACAGCCTGCTGTCATCTTGAGCAGTTATAGGCCAGTACAGTTCATTCAGCATTTTCTGACTTCCTCCATTAGATGAGCCCCGGTCCACTTAGTGGACAGTGTGTTGAAGCCATGCTGAGAATTTCCAGGCCTATCCAGCTCTTCTGGAGGCAGATGAGGCAAAAATTCACCTCCTTCGACAAAGAACGCACTGGAAAGATCTCTCTTCAGGACTTTAGAAAGGTACAAGGCGCAATTTTATACTAAAAAACGCTTTCAGTTCACATCCTGTATTTAATAATGCAACTTTTTGGATTATTTTTTTTAGGTTCTGAGACAGTACAGCGTGAATCTGTCAGAGGAAGAATTCTTTCATTTCACATCTTTTTTTGACAGTAACCTCTCAGGGAGGATTTCATACAATGATTTTCTGCGCATTTTCCTAAAATGAGCGCGGTTTGCTTTGTTTATTAGTTTTGAGTGTCATATTGCACTGCTTTAGCTTTATGATGTCACAAATGTTTTCAAAAAAAAAATAAACAGATTATTCTGATCCTTTATTTCTGTTATTTTTATATAAGATATAATATTTATGTATTTTTAATACATCAGTTATAAATGTTATATTTGATCATTATTAAATACAATGTGCTTTAAAGGGATAGTTTAAGCCGATTTGGCCCCAAGCAGATCTCGCCCCCCATTGACTACTGTAACCCCTCTACCCGAGTCCTACTCAGCCCGCTCTGCACTGCCCTCGAACCCAGATCTACTGGCATGGGAGTCGGACGCTCTAACAAGGAGGCTAAAGGCTGCAATCCCTCAGAGGAGTGAGGTTTACTCGCACAGCAAGTTACACTCAGCCCCCTAAACCTCACTCCCATCCGGGTCACGGCACCAATGTAAGCCCTGTAGCTGGCCTCCGTTACACTAACATAGTAGGAAAAAAAATACTATAGTAGTCAATGGGGGGGGGGGGGGCCATGATCTTCTCAGTTAAAAAAAATCTTCCAAATATCTTCCTTTGTGTACAGCGGAACGAAATGTTTACAGGTTTGAAACATCTTAAGGGTGCATGATGACAGAATTTTCATTTTTGGGTGAACTATCCCTTTAAAAACACAATCATTGCTTTCAAGATCACTAATGTTTTGGCAAGAAAATCACTACCAATGTCCTCACCACACAGTTGTTTTCCCTGTACATGATCCCTGTGATTGCAACACTCTGTTTCGCAATACTAGAGTGTTGCCAGATCAGTTGTAATGACTGTCCACTCGTTCTGTGGACTCATTGTTAGTTATCGCACCTGCACTGCGTAACCTCAGCGATTCATACAGTATGTTAAAAAATATGCAGGTGTCTGCTAAAGAATGGAATATCTCTTTTGCTGGCTGTGGATTTCTGATGGCTTACTACTGTGGAGTCTATTGCTGTTTATTCGAACAAGCCCAGTTTCTTCTTAAGGGGGTGGCAAAGATTTGTGGGGCTTCATCTGGTGCTCTCATGGGTGCAATAATAGCATGCCAAATGTCTCCGGGTAAGTTTCAACAATTATTTGTGATTTATAAACACCTGAAAGTTGTAAATGATAAAAAAAAAAATTGTGGAAGGCATTTGTCATGGATCAGAGAAATCTTTATTATAAATATATTCCCAAATCATAAAAGATAGGATTTAATATTGGTGGTCCTAAAGGAAATTCCGTTTCGAAGCCAAATGCTGTGAAAATTTGCTGGAAATGTCCCAAGAGGCTCGGAAAGGCACTCTGGGTGCTGTACATCCCTCCTTCAACCTACTGAAGATAGTGCGAAACTTCTTGAACCGAGACCTGCCCGATGACGCACACCTACTCGCCAGTGGACGGCTGTATGTGTCACTCACACGAGTGTCAGATGGGACAAATGTGCTGGTGTCTGAGTTTGACAGTAAAGAAGATCTCATTCAGGTGAACTCAGCTACCTTGTTGTCAATTGCTTTTGTTGCCTAATGAATAAATGTGTTATTGAGGATTTTTGATTTTACTCTTTGCTCCTGTCTACAGGCTCTGATTTGTAGCTGCTTTTATCCACTGTATTGTGGTGTGATGCCGCCAAGCTATCATGGAATTGTACGTAGCCATAAAGCCATGTAAAAACATCCTTTTGACTGTAATTTTGTGATTCATTTGCAATATAATGAGCAGTTTTTCAATTAATTAATGATGCACTCATTCATTTTTATTTTTTTTACTAATTTTAATCTTTTGCTGGCCTTTTTATCTTGATACTGACACCTAGTGGCGTGGATGCGGTATCACGCAGAAGAAAACCAGAATGGGAAAACGTGCTATTAGAAGTGAACCTTTTTTTGACAAGCGAAAGTGTCTGATAACTATAGAAGCTTGTTTCCAACACTGAATAGAAAATAAAAAAGAAATTGCGATTTTTTTTAAATCTCACAATTCTAATTTTTTTCCTCAGAAAAATGTTTTTTCTTCAGAATTGCGTGATATAAACTCGCAATTGAGAGAAAAAAGTCATAAGACATAAAATTGCTATTCTGATTTTTTTTTCTCAGAATTGCGAGTTATAAAGTCATTTCTGAGAAAAATAGCCAGTCTTTTTTTCCACTCAGAATTGGACTATATATCTCGCAATTGCGAGTTTATGTCTCACAATTATGAGAAAAAAGTCGCAATTATCTTTTATTTTTGTTTATTTTTCCCCCGTGGTGAAAACAAGCTTCCAGAGATAACGAGTGAGTTGCTGAGATGAAACGAATTACATTTGGCTGGTCACGTGATCTTAACATGGCGAGTTCGGCGATCCTATGGCGGCGACCCGCTCCATATGTAAAGAGAATCAGCTTTTTCTACGAGTCATGCGAGTTTTGATATCCTATTTTGTAACAAAAAAATTTTTCTTTCATATTTAAAACATTTTAATTAGAAAAATAATTATTGTGTGCATCTTTTCAATTGGAATGAAAATTTCGACCATTTATATTATATATGTATATATATTTTTTTTTCTTCTTATCTGCTTTCAGAGGTATGTTGACGGAGCATTGAGTGATAACATGCCTTTCTCTAGTCTGAGGAACACAATCACTATCTCCCCTTTTTCCGGAGAGAGCGACATCAGTCCTTACGGAAACCCTTTTTACTTCCATGAAATATACTACAATAATGTCAGCATTCACATCAGCTTCATTAATGCACACCGAGTGCTCATTGCATTTTTCCCTCCAGAACCAGAGGTACATTTTTGAAGTTATGTTTGACTTTTTTGATATATTTTCAAAACAATACTTACGTCCACATATTGTCATGGTATTTTTAATAAGGTCTTGGCTGAGATGTGTCAAAACGGATATAAGGATGCTTTCCTTTTTTTAGAAGAAAATAGTGAGTAGGTTTACACTCTTTCTGAGATTATATTTAGGGTAATTTTGTGGTTGTTTAGATCCAAATTTGTTTTGCTTTGCTTACCAGAACTCCTGAAGCTCAGGTGGCCGTTGCAAGAGTCATGGGATCATATTCCAATATCTAAGAAATATATTAGTAAAAACAAGCCAACAATGACTGGGAATTCTAAACGTATCCTTCCAGAATCCATCAAGAAAGGTAAGACAAGAAATAGCTGACATTTGACACCATTATATGTGAAGAAAAATTATTTATTTTTCACCCCATTTAGTGTTTTGTAAGGCTAGCATGATGGAGAATGAAGAAATAAGAGATCCTTCCTCAATGAAACTGGTTTCTTGTCTAATGTGGTGCATTCTGCCAGTGGAAATGGCGTACATCATGCTTCTAAAGTATGTCGTAAATGAGTAAAACTAAATGTTCAAGTCTTTTAATTTCATTTTAAGACTCTTGACTGCTATTTAGACTTGCTGAGTGGACTCCAGAGATGTGGAAGATGACAATGGGAATGATTGGACAAATATGGAAGAAGGCTTTCTCAAGAAGGTTTGAAAGATATTACATATACAAATAATCAAAATATTAAGTGTGATGAATCTAAATAAGAATTTTCTGCATTCAGTTATTTACGTGCACAGAAATGTCCAACTCTTCATCAAGACCTTTCATCTTCAAACCGAACTCACTGACCAGCACCACCTCTTTATTAATTACAATTCTTTTGAATAAAAAAATTCAATACCCTTTTGAATCACTTTAATGTAACCACACCACTTAAATTCCCTATAAATTAAAGATCATTTACAATGTTGATATAGAATTACACATTTTCTACAGTGTACACGCTCTTCTCACTAATATATTGCATATAACGCTGAATACTAATACAGAATTAAATGTGCACAAGTAGAAATCGGGATAATTGTATTTTAATGAACAAAAAAGATGTTTACAGAAAGAGTAAAAAATAGCACCAAATAGGAGCATGTGGATGATTCCATAAACGACGGCATGTTGAGGGTTAGTTCAGCCATCTTCATTTGTTACAAACGGTCACACTGTATTCTGTTTTACAGTACTGAAGGCGGAGAGGTGATCGTGTGCATTTTTAAACAGTGATGTTGATGCTTCCTCATGTGGAAAACATTTAAAGACATTTACAATCATCAGTTATTGTAACTTTATCTTGCAGTGGTATCATAAAAGTTCATGGTAGTGTCCTTCCATCATGTAAAGAGACCTAACTTGTCACATGATGATAGTAACAAGCCATTGTTTAAATGTTGTCCTTATGGTTTAGGCAGTATGATCTTTAAATGTTGCACTTTTTTTAAAAACATGGGTAAAATATCACTACAGAAACGAACAATACGTCCCATCTAAAAATATCAAATGAAATAATAGTGAACGCTCCTTGTGAACAAATCACGTATCAGTCCCTGATATCACATAATGCAATAAACCAGTGCTCAGAACCTCGTACACTAAACTACTGAAAGTAACGTCAATGACTCTAAACCATTAAATGTAAAAGATGAGTAAATATTCCAATTCCATAGAAATGCTAATTCCTAAAAGGTCTAATTGAAATTCATTGCAAAAACAGTTCTCTTCTTTAATAAAGAGGCATTTGCGATCCCAAAGGCCCCCAATTGAAGTTCAGAGGTACAGTTTCTTTAAAAGCGTAGCAGCCATTGGATTCTCCTTGTGCAAGTTGGGCCACCTTGTATGATGCTGTGATTCCTCAAATTGTTCCTGAAATTATAATGTAACAGTCGTCACAGCAGCGCACAGGAGAAAGACACCAGTGCACTTTAAGACTCCTGGGTTTGATTCTGAGAAGATAGGAGGCACAGCATCTCTGGAAGAACACAGGAACTCCTCTGACAGGCTTCACCTGAAGTCCCTCGCCATGGTCTGTCCTCATACACCCCAGGTTTGGGCTTGAGAGGAGCCGCCGATGTCTGGGATCTGATCGGCGAAAGACTGCGTCATCCACTGACCATCCTGAACTTGGCCAACAGCGTTTGGATTCGTTGGCGCCTTCTCAGCTGCATTGGCTGGAGCTTTTAACACAGAAAGTGATAATAAAGGTAATGTATGATTTATTTTTGTCACTTTATAATATTAAGGTTGAACCACTGTACTCACATGAACTATTTTAAATGTGTTTTAGTGTCTTTCTAGGCACTGAAAGTGTTAATTACCTTGCTGGCATTAGAGGCTTCACTGATCCATCGGATTTCATAAAAAATATCTTAATTTGTGTTCTGAAGATGAACGAAGGTCTCATGGGTGTGGAACGACATGAGGGCGAGTAATAAATGATAGAAATTTCATTTTTAGATGAACTAACCCTTTAATGCACTTTTACTAACACGGTTTAATTTCAAGTGCAGCCTGCAGTTTAACAATAGAGTTTTTACTTTTACTAAACTTTTTAGAGTTCAGGCTTTTAAGGAGGAAAGAGTTCACCACTGTGAAGGAAAGGAACGTGTGTTGGGCGGCAGCGGCACAATCCTCGTTTTACCTGATCTTTGGAAGCCAAAATCGAAAATCAATTACGGTTAATCGCAGGATACAGCATCATCACGCACCTGTTCATAAAGACAAATGTTCCAGCTTATATTGTTTACTTTGATGTGTCCAGTGTAGACAGCCTCAAAAAGTTGTGGTCCGCCATGTCAAAAAATGCATCCGGTGAACATATGTTGGACGGGTTTATTATAAGCGAGACGCTCACGTTCGCTCTATACAGTGTGTTAGGTGTCACTAGTGTCGCAGAAACTACATACTTCACCTTTAAACTTCAATGAAAGACAAAAATGGTTCTATCTTGAACCAAAAATCTTATTTTGTGTTCCGCAGAAGAAAGATGGTACCAACCCGTCTCCTCAGGAGTGGAGAAGTTACAATATCCATTGCTTTGGCCCCCTTCAGGTGCTTGTTCTCCATAAGCTCCTCCGAAAGCTGCCTCATAACCAGGATCATACTGCTCTTCCTTGACGGCAATCCTCTTGGCATCCTCTGTAAGATGGGGGGGGAAGTGGTTAAATACAGTCCATAAATGTATATACATCACTCATAATATAATTAAGAAAAGAAGAGCAATACTAAAAGTTTTGCTTGTACCTTTGGCCAAGCCAAGATCAAAGGTATATTTCACTTCCTCGACCTCCTTGCTCTTGATCACACCCTTCAGCTGATCTCGGAGCTCTCTGAGCTTGATGTAAAAATGCACTTTGTCCTGAGCACGAGGAAACTGAGCACAGCGGGCGCTGGAGGATGGCATTAGGTACAACGCCTACAGAAAAGCAGCAGTATGCAGCATATAGCTCAAATTTGAGAGTTCTGTTGTATCATGAAATGAAACAAAAAAAAAGGTTTCTTACCGTCTCAGAATCAGGAATTTTGTGAGGCTGTAGGCCAAAGTCAAGCGTTTTGGGCTTTTTCCCAAATATCTCCCTACAGAACATTTCATAAATACCTGAAATAAAAGTAATTGTTAAATGCATGTCTTTTTATTGGTTGTATTCTTCACATTCTGTATCCGTGGTCAAAAACTTACATTTCCCATTAAAAACCGCTATGAGTGGCTTGAATTTCTTTATTTTTTCCACTAAGATTTTACCCCCTTCTCGAAGTTCCTTGCTGCAGGGTAACAAGCAAAAGGTTAGAAGAACATCACCACTTTCAGTCATGAATGAAAGCAGAGTGATTATATAGCACACCTAGAGAGATCTTTGCTTCCCGGTGTCGCTCTCTCTACCATATTTGTGAAGCCAATGCCGTATTTCTCAGGCAAACTCTGATCATCCATGTGATTTAGCAGCTTCTCTGTGAATCCAGACAGGAACAGGCACTTCCCTGAGAGAGTGAGAAAATTTGAGATTTTGAACAATATACTTAAAAAAACATTAATAGAAAATATATTTAAAAAAAAATCAGTTTTATTGATTGTAATAACTATTTACATGCTATATATTACAATATTACTGTTTACCATTGCTATTATATTAATATTAATTAACCTTAATAATATAAAATACCTTTTTATATTTGTAAACAAATCCACTTTTTAAAATGTTATAGTATTAATATTATTAATTCTACTAATAAATATTAATGATAATAATAATATTTACATTAACAACAATATAAATAAACAATTGTTTGAAAAACAGGTGATGATGACTAGAAAGTGCTGATAAAATTATAGATTTTGAACAGTTCATTTTTAAAATATTAGTATAACAGCAAATAGGTATATTATGGTTTATAATATTTATATTAATTATTTATATTAAATTAAATATTGTATTTATATTATCATCTTATTTATTGATCTAAGAATATTTCTCTTTTTATATTTGTAAATAACTTTGTACGTTTTAATATATTATTAGTAATAAATGTTAGTAATAACATCTGAATATTTATTTTAGCAATAATATAAATGAAATAATATATTTATTTAAAATCTCTTTTTACATTAAAACATAGTGGTAAATCAAAATAGTGGTATTAAAGATGAGCAGAATTGAAGTTTACTTACAAAAATGGTTTCCTGGTCCAGGGAACCATCTTCCAATGTAGGCCGCCATCAACCCCGGATTAATTCCGATCTGTCTCATAAAAATATGATTCATTTCAGTCCTTTGGGTTCAATGCCATGTTTTAACATTCTTCATCACTTCAGACAAAAACCATACAAACTTACAATGACATAGTCGAGATTGGGAATAAGGATGTCAGGCAGGGTCTTCTTCATGACTTCCTCCTCCGACATGCCCTTAAAACGATCGACTTTCCTCTTGACTTTCTTGAAGGTTTCATCAATCTTCTCCTGTCCTTCAACAGGCGGGGCCTCCTTATCCTCCTTAGCTTTCTTGGGTTTGGGTCCGGGTTTGGCTCTAGGTTCACCTTTGGCTTTAGGTTCACCTTTGGCTTTGGGTTCACCTTTGGCTTTGGGTTCTTTGCTTGCCGGCCTTCCCCGCTTTCCTTTAGCAGGTGCTTAAAGGGAAAATTTGACTCACTTAAAGCTACATCAGTGTACATATTCACGTTTGCCGAGCTTAACTGTACTGTTTGAAAAAACAGTGAACTGGAAAACTACCTTTCTGTCCAGCAGCAGCCTGTTGGGCGGCATCCTCTGGGTGTACAGGCATCTGCTGCATGACCCCGTCCTCTCTGGGTCCCTCCATCATAAAGCCAGCATTGCCATTAGCCATGTGAGGATACTGAGCCTGAAGGGCCTGCAGATGCTGCTGAGCTGACTGAACCCTATTTTAAAACAAATAAAGAAGGGCCTAAAGTTGTCAGTCCATCTTACACTTCTGTAAAATAGAAAAAGGCAAATTCCACAAGTGCAGTAAGGGATTTCTGAGAAAAGCTGTTAAAAGTGGACCGAGCAGCACAACACACTTGCGGCCAATCAGCAGTAGGGGGCGTGTCTACTCATGATGGGGGAGGAGAGAGAGTGAGCGAGAGGGAGATTTCCTGATAGACTGTAGAAAAGAACTGTAGAAAGAGAGATAGCTGAGAGACATTACAAGAGAGAAAAGGTCAGAGGAAAATCACAGGAGAAAGAAGGGCAAGGGCTTTAGAACTTTGCATGAACATTAGAAAAAACCTAAGAGGGAAGGCCTGAAGACGGATGCCGAGGTTGCATTGTTTCTGCTCCAAGTTATGCTGTTGTTGTAATGTAAGCTATAGTAATAGGACAGTTTTGAGGGTCATTGTTTGTGTGGAGCTGGTGTACTGCTGGTCACTAACAACCAACTCTTGCTTGTATAGACTCTTGTGTACTGCATGTACTTTTCATTTTTTTTTTATATAAAATAAATAAATTATATTATTTTTATATTTACATTTTAATTTTCTACACTTCAGCTATGATAAAGAGACATCCACTCTTGTATTGTATGTTTGTGCATTTTGTTTTGGAGGAGCAATGAAGGGTTAATATCAACAGCGTTTCTCAGAAATCGCTTACTGCACCTTAAACAACTGCAAACTTGAGATAATCAGGTTGACCAATATTCTGTACTTTTATTTTTGCGTTAAATGGCAACATTTCTTATCTATAACATCTCCAAAGAATAGTGGTTTACAATGATGTTTACAGTTAAAGTATTATTTGCATAATTACTTCTTCACTCAACAAGAAACATGTTACAGTTAACAAAACGAAGATGAAAATACTTTTTGTAACATTTGTCAAATTGTAAATTTGATCGTTTATTAATTATTAAACAAACATGTTTATAATTACCATTCATATCATTTTTTTTAAATTAAATAAATGTAAAATAAACATTAAAACAGTTTAACAACTAGAAATAATTTCTACGTTTCTAATAAACAGTCTTAAGAAACATTTTACAATTATTCAACAAAAAGATAAAAATACATATGCACCCACTTAGATTTCATAATTTAATGGCATAATAATAATTAATAGTATTATTATTTATAGCTTACAACTATAATATATTTCTAAAATAAACATAAAAATAAAGTTTAATAACTAGAAATAATTACTACTTCTATATTACACTTGAACAAAAATATGCAACATCAATCAAAAAAGATGCAAATAGGTCCAATCTCTATAAAGTCACAGGCCTACTGAATGTATAATTCAAGAACAGCATATCATTAATGCAACACGGATCATATTTTTGCTGCAAATGAGTATGTTAATAATTGCAGAAGCACAACAGTTTTTAAAACAAACACAGGTGGCAATACCAAGGCAGGTTTTCAATAACTATTGCTGTCTCGTGCATTGCGGTACAGACAGGTTAGTAGCATTCAAAATTAGACTGAAGTGCTGAATGTTATTATAGCAGCATATTAAAATCAGTGGGATCGCAATTAATCTTGGCGCCAATTGATGACAAATAGGGGACACTCACCATTGTTGGAGGTATTCCGAGGGGGCATGGGGCAAAGATCCATAGAGCCTTTCATCCATCTCTACGGGATTTACTTAAATAAATCAATATTTGTGTTCATTTAAACAGCAATTTCAGTGGTACTCTCACAGGGGAATATATAATTTATAATATATATATATATATATATATATATATATATATATATATATATATGACCTGCCCTTTTTATAGGTGTACTTATAGATTTAACGGTAGTATAATGAGGTCTAAAAGGTTTAGTGAATATCAAAACATATCCAGTCTAGTTTGGCTTAAGTGAGCTGGATTTTAAACACTCCACGTAATCACATCTCGCACCACTATTTTGCCACAGCCTTCAGGCAGTAGTTTAAACTGCAGTACATGGTGAACTTATTTATATACTTATACTTAGTGATCACATATTATTATTATTATAAACGGCAAAGATACTTTATTTGTCGTTAAAAAAAACAATACTGTTACTGTTAGCATGATCGGCTAACCCTGGCCTAGTGTGCCAATTCATTGAGTACAATGAATGATGGTCGCTAGCTAGCTGTGAAGCGAGCTTCTATCGAAATAAATAGCTTTTCCGTAGTGTTATTAATTAATTTAAGCTCTTATTTGTTAAATTAATACATACCGTTGTGTTATGAATCGAACGATAGTCCACTGAAATGTTGATTTTTCTCGTTTTAGTAACAAAACCGGTGAAAGCAACAAAGACGAGACCAAGAGCGAGAAATCAATTTGACAGTGGAGCGAACCAAAACAGCAGTAGTGGGGGTGTAATGGCCACAGAATGATTATTTTTCGGTTTAATGTAAAGAGGAAAAGAAAGGAATCATAATTTAATATTTAGTATAATTATTTTATTGACTGAAAACGTGTTCCAGGTTTTTTGTTTTATCCTAATTTTAGTATGGCAATGAAAAACTACCCCTCTTCAGTTAATGGTATGGCCCCGGTCTCCTGTGACATTTAAACGCTTCAACGCGAGCTTCCTATTGGCTGCGCTTAAATAAATAAGAAATTCCCTTTTCCCGTTTAGCAAACATCAAAATAAATAAATAAAAGTTAAGTTCTGGCCACTTGCATCTCGTATTGCTGTAAATAAACTAAAAACATTTTTCATATTTGAAAAGAGAAACGGATATCTATAACAGGATGTTCGACCCCGATATATGTTAATTTTAAATGTGACAAACACATGGCTTTTCAACATATTTTGCCATTTGCTTTTATTTGCCCTAAAACAGTTCCATTAGTGATACATACATATAAAAAAAACTTACAGAATAACATACATAGTACAGAATTCACACAGCAACAATGAAGCTGGGTTATTATGATGCAACAAAACAGGTATAAATGGTACTAAACAGTTATGCACACTTATTGCAAAATAACAAAATTCTAAAAAGTCTAAAAATACCATTCAAAATGAGGTAAGTTGAGTGATCGGTATTCAATAAGCACCATAATGTGGGATTGAGCATGCCATGTGCAATTCTACTACAAATCCATGCATTGAGGACATGCACAGTGATAAACCTCCTCCAGAGGCCAGTCATGGTTTGCAATTTGTTACGCTGAAATACTCCTATTGAAAAACATATGCATGTCAAATATTACGACTTCTCAGAAAAATCCCAATACCACAGAAAGGTATAAATTCAGTAAATATGAAACTATTTAAACAAAAACAGCCAACATACACCATTCAAAAAGTTTGGGGTTGATAAGATTTTTTAAAAAAAGAAGTCTCTTATGTTTACCAAGGATGCGTTTATTTAATGAAAAATACAGTAAAAAAAAAACGTAATATTGTGAAGCATTTCTAATTTTTAAAATAACCTTTCTCACTCTCTTTTTTTAAATTTTTTTATTTAAATATTTTAAAATGTAATTTATGCCAGTGATGGCAGGCTGAATTTGAAATCATTAAGAAATCATTCTCATATGCTGATTCAGTTAAAGAAACATTTCTTATTATTAATGTTAAAAATGTTAAGAAACTGTGACACCTTCTTTTAGGATTCTTTGATGAATAATTTAATAAATAAAGTTTAAAAGAACGTTTATTTGAAACAGAATTTTTTTTGTAACATTATAAATGTTTTTACTGTTACTTTTAAACGTTTTTGAAGTATTAATTTCTTTACAAAAATCTTACCAGCCCCAAACTTTTGAATGGTAGGTTTCCTTAAAAAAAAAAAAAAAAAAAAAAGGCACAAAATTAACATATAACTCAAACAGAAATCCTCAAATCTCATGTTCATTCAAGCTTTCAAGTAACAAAGCTTCGTTACACACACACACACACACACACAAATCATACACATTAAACATTCCAGGTAACAACTCAGCATCATCACTCAGAAACATAGCCAAAACATATTGAAACATTAAATAAAACAATAAAAAATGCTTAGTTGGTCCTTCTCAGTACATGCAGCGAAAACAAACAGTCTTTGTGCGACAACTACATTTCTCAGGTTGTTCGGTTGTTGTTGCTACATCTGATGTCTGGAATCTGGTCTGCAAACGGCTGCATTGTCCACCGGTTGTCCGTTACCTGGTCTAGAGAGTTGACAATTATTACAAGCACCTGACATATAAAATTGTTCATATTCTTTCTGAACACAATATGTATACCTGTATCTGTAGAAGGATGGACTCCAAACCCCTGCTGTGGTTCCCCCCATGATCCATGGGCACAGGTCTCATCGTACTCAGGGTCAGGCTGCTCTTCTTTGATTGCCATTCTTTTGGCATCCTCTAGAGTAAACAAAAACAAAAGACTTTGGTTAACAACATGTTTTCGAACAGCACAGCACTATTTTAAAGTCACCTTGAAATCAAAATAGACAATTTTTTATTTTTTTTTAAAGGGATAGCTCACCCAAAAATGAAAATTATCCCATGATTTACTCACCGCCGAGCCATCGTAGGTGTATATGACTATCTTCTTTCAGATGAACACATTCTGAGATATATTTAAAAATATTCTGGCTCTTCTAAGCTTTATAATGGTAGTGAAGGGGGGCCAGATTTTGAAGCCAAAAAAAAAAAAACCTTTATAAAGCTTGGAAGACCCAGGATATTTTTAAATATATCTCAGATTGTGTTTGTCCAAAAGATAATGGATGATTTTCATTTTTGGGTGAACTAACCCTTTAATGGAATATTGCAGTATTTATCATAAATAATTTATCTGTTGTGCACATCATTATTTTTTAAATTCATGTACCCTTAAATTCATGTAATCTTTAATCAAAATAACTTCCCCTCCATCTTGCAACAACATCTCTTCTCTAATGACGAATGATGCGTTTACTGGCGTGAGGGCGGGGCAACCTGTCACACGCATGAGATCGACCAATAGCAAACCACAACCATCCAATCAATTCCTGATGGAAAAAAACAAGTCCTGCCCTACATTTTTTTTTCTTTTTATTCGAGAAGCCATTTTATTCGGATATACGTCCCAATAAAGAAGAAAAAAAACTATCGCAAATTCCCTTTCATGCTGACTTTAAATTGTATAACTCTTCACCTTTGGCCAGAGTCACATCAAATGTGTAGTTTGTCTCTTGGATCTCCTGAGTCTTCACCACTCCCTTCAGCTGATCCCTGAGCTCTTTCAGCTTGATGTAGAAGTGCACTTTGTCCTGAGCACGAGGAAACTGGGCACAGCGTGGGCTTGAGGATGGCATCAGATAGCAAACCTGGACAACAGAAACTCATATCTAATCAATATGCAACTATAAACAGGAAACTTCAAAGTGCTATCAAAAAAGAAACTCATACCGTCTCCGTTTCTGGCACTTTGTAGGGCTGCAATCCGAACTCTAAGTTCTTGGCCTTCACTCCAAAAATCTCCTTGGAAAATGTTTCATAAATACCTGAAATATTTATATATATATATATAAAGTCTATATATTATACATACATATATATAAAAAAATATAAAATTACACCATAAATGAGAGTTTAGACTTAATACAAAACCAAATCGAAGACTTACATTTTCCATTGAACACAGCGATTAAAGGTCTGTACTTCTGTAGCTTTTCCAATAGCTGGTGGCCACCTTCACGGATCTCTTTGCTGCAAAACGATATTTTTTCAAATATACATACATCAAGCATCTCTAAGCATCTTTTTTAAACTCATTAGCGAAATGTCAGCAACATTTTCAATATTATATCAAAGTATGAAGCTCAGCTCACACAGAAGTCACTTTCAAATAAAGCAGCTTTCTGTTGGTCAATCCGGCAAATTCATGAGACCAACTTGAACCCACTGTGAAATCGTGGGGAAATCTTTTTCTCTCACGTGAAATTCCCAACTGCGCGGATTCCAATTGAAATGACTTGATTTCACCTGCGAAAAATCGCCGTTCACCGCACCTTTTTTCGCAGATAATGTTAAACTCTTACTTTGATAGGTCTTTACTCCCAGGTGTGGTCCTCTCCACCATATTGGTGA
Organism: Zacco platypus; assembly: GCA_038088235.1. Taxonomy (NCBI): domain Eukaryota; kingdom Metazoa; phylum Chordata; class Actinopteri; order Cypriniformes; family Xenocyprididae; genus Zacco; species Zacco platypus. Next base: position 10,554,855 of record CM076063.1, on the reverse strand, counting down.
AACCAATTCCATACCGTTCAGGTAGCGTCTGATCGTGCATGTGGTTTAGCTGTTCTTCAGTCAGCCCGGAGAGAAACAAGCACTTCCCTATGAGACATTCAAATCAAAAGACAAGCATAAATACATAAACATCCTTTTTCAAAGAAAAAAATCATAATAATACATACAAAAATGGTTCCCAGGATTTGGATAATGCCTTCCCTTGAAGGCTGACAACAGGCCAGGATTGATGCCAATCTATAAAATAAGCAAAAAATGTCATACAATAAATAAATTTTATAAATACACCATAAATATAAATAGTTACTATATTATATATATATATATATATATATATATATATATATATATATATATATATATATATATAAAATATATAAAATGTATAAATAAATCAAATAAATTGAAAAAAAATAAATAAATACAATTTATACAGAATAAATACAGATCATATAACTCAATAACTCAAGAACATTAACTCACAATCAGCATGTCAAGATTAGGTGTGATGACGTCTGGCAGCTTTCTAGCCATGACTTCCTCCACTGACATTCCATTGAACCGATCCAATGTCCTCTTTGCTTTCTTGGCAGACTCTTCAGCATCAGTCTTTTCCTTTCCTTCGCTTTTTAGAGGCCTTCCCCTTTTCTTTCCTTTAGCTGGAGTTGTTGGAAGGGCTGAAAAAAACGATAAATTGAACAAATGGGATGCAGAAATGTCCCAGTTAAAAGGGCTGAGAGGAAAAGGCTGTACCTGGTTGTTGTACAGAGGGTTGTTGAGGCTGTTGAGGTTGATCCAGATATGGATCTTGATGATGCTGTTGAGGTTGATCCAGATATGGATCTTGATGAGGCTGATCCAGATATGAATCTTGGTGATGTTGCTGAGGTTGATCCAGATATGAATCTTGATGCACTGATAAATCAGTCATGATTTTGTCCTCCACGGGTCTCTCGCCATACTGGGTGGCATTAACCATCTGGTGGTACTGCGGCACCTGCTCCGGCTGGTACTGCTGGGGACTGGTTTGATACCTGAGAAAACAAAATTACACAGACAAAGAGAGAAACACTGCACTTATTTGATAAACTACGGAATAATCTGACTTGTCAGCGTTTTCACATTTACCATACACCTTCATATCCCATTTTGAGAGCATTTGTCGAGATGTTAATCTTAATCACATTATAAAAAAATCACTAGTTTAGTTAAACCATTTATTACTTTTTTTTTTTTAATCTTTTTGGGCTGGGCAAACTTACCAGTACTGAAGATAATCCATAGGGGCCGTCAGAGATGAATACTGCCTTTCTTCCATCTTAATTGGTGGTCTTACTTTAATAGATTAATATTCATGTTTATGTTACTAATATGCCAGCTGGTTAACCACACCTCCCTTTGTTTAATCTCTTGTTACAGCCGTCCCGTTTTCCTAATGCTTATCTTATCAATTAAAAGTCACAAGATAATATAAAATACACATATTATCTAGAAACATACATATTTTAAAGACTATTTAGCCTCTTGTTATGGGCAACACTATAGGATGCTTCTAAGTAGCTCATTGCATTCAATAAGCTAAGAGCTGAGTGTGGACAATTGACCGCATTCAAGCAACTTGTTTCGTTACGTCCAGCTATATTTATGTGCGTTTGGGTTATGAATCTTACCTGCCATATATATTCTTCAGACCTTTTCTGGCACATATCAGTATTTAATGCAGAAAAATATGAGCTAAATGATGCTACACATGATGAATGAAGCCGGTGTAGGTACAAATGTCAACAAAGGTAAAGACTAAATTCAAAATAAAAGTCCCAGTTTAACTGATATAATTGCATATTTTGTTTTCAAAGCTTTATATTTTATTTATTTACTATAGACAACGATTTAAAAATTAACATTTTAAAACATCAATACAAAGTACAATTCTTGCCGAACTTAAATCCACACTTTTGTACAATAAAACGTCAGTTTTCTAATGGCTGGCTTCACATTGTTGGACTCTACCATTATTTACAAAGGGGAAGTGGTATTTTTCTCGTCATACGTTTCTATATAAATTCCATCTTATGGTGTGTATGAAACGACTAGTGTTCACATAAGGTTAAAATAAATTATTTAATCAATTTAATTATTTCTCATCAATTTTTTAGTGAAATTATGGCTAACAATTAATTTAAGTACACCCTATGATAAACGTGAGTTACAATACTTCCTAGCCGAACATGTGAGACAAGAACCTTTACTGCTCGTCCTACAAACAAACCACTCCGTAATGTTATTTCGACTATAACTTAACAAGGTTAGTATATCGTTCTGCAGATTTTATTCTGCTTAATGTGGTAAATACAGTACTGTTCTTATTTAATAGCCTACTTCATTTGTTGCTACGTTAAAGGTAGCTAGTAATAGTAAAATGACCTTATAGCAAAAACTGATGTTATGAAACTGACTTTTATTTTTTGAACTGCATTTAAACAAGCTTTGATTGGCTATATGAAACTATATTGCTAGTTAGATAAACATAGGAAAATAATAATGGCTTATTTTATTATAATAATTTTGATATCATTTTATAAATAATCTAAATGGATTGTTGTTCTTATTTAAAATAGACATTAAATAATTTAAAACCGTGGTAATGGGTTAACATAACCCAAACATTTCCTTCCTATTTAAATACTAACACTGTTAGTGGGGCAATTATAACTTTTTTCTTTCTTTAGGTATAAAGTCTCTTAATTGGCAAAACATTTGTCTGCCAGCTGAGATTTAAGGATGCCAGCAGGTGTATCTTGGCCAAGATATCTAAGGATGTTTGCAGCCAGTGTGTTGTCAATGTTTGCAGGAGCACAGGTTGTGCATCAGTATTACCGTCCTGATTTAGTAAGTTTCCAGATCAGGTTTTGTGCATTTTCATGTTAATTTAATTTTACATTAAATTACCTGTAGTGATTCTATAGGAATAGTTCCTCCAGAAATGAAAATTATCCCATGATTTACTCACCCTCAAACCATCCTAGGTGTATATGACTTTCTGCTCTCAGCTGAACACAATGGGAGTTATTTCAAATAATATCCTGGCTCTTGCCAGCTTTGTAATGGCATTGAATAGAGCCCATGTTTTTGAAGCTCCAAAAAGCACATCCATCCATCATAAACGTAATCCCTACATCTTTCCAACTGGAAGTTATTGGGCTTCTGAAGCGAAGGTATTCATTTTTGTAAGAAATATATTCAGATTTAAAACTTATAAAACTATAGTTTTCTGTGACTTTCGGTGTGGTGAGAAATGAGAGTCCCTCCAGGAATCGTATCTTCTTTAGGACCCCATGTGATCCCATTGGTTCAAGAGACTTTTAATGGATAGTATTTTTAGCGCCTAATTATAATTCCTGCAAAATCACGTTATGATTTTTATATGGTTTAAAATGTGTAATAATATGGTCATTATAACACATCTGGTCACACAATGGATTACTTTTATGATGGATGGATGTGCTTTTTGGAGTTTCAAAAACTCTAACACTATTCAATGCCATTACAAAGCTGGCAAGAGCCAGGATATTATTTAATATTACTCTGATTGTGTTCGGCTTGAAGAAGATAGATAGTCATACACACCTAGGATGGCTTGAGGGTGAGTAATTCATGGGATAAATTTCATTTTTGGGTGAACTATTCCTTTATTTTAATTTTAGAATTACATTCATCAATACATGTTCTAAATAAGTTCAGGAATGTGTTTATAAAAATATATTAGATAAATGTTAATTTCATGTCGACTGTAGACATTTCGTACAGTATTTAATGTATTTATATATTTTATTCTTCTTAAATCATAGACAATTCCAGAGGTCCCACCAAAGCCTGGAGAACTCCGAACAGAACTTCTTGGCTTGAAAGAAAGACAGGCAGACTCAGAGTCTGAGAAACAGTGACCCATTGCTTTGTTTTTCGTAGCTACTCTGTATAAAAACATAATTTTTTTTTTCCAAAGCCTGAGTAAAATGATACAAAAGTTATTTTATTCTGTGAATAAAGTTATTTACACATGTACTGTGTCTCCATTTGTCATATTAAAAAAAATTCTAACTTAATGCTCACCATTTTTTTCTTTATCTGTACAATTGTTTTTGTGTTGTAGTGTAATTCAGAGTTTCTCTATCCATTTCAGATCTTGGTGCTTTTATTCAGGAAAAAATTAATCAAATTTCTGAAAATGTTTTTTTTTTACTGTTTTCTGTGGAAGCCCATTTCCGCCACTGAAAAAAAAATATTATGCGACTTTTTATTGTTGAGATATAAACTCGCAATTCTGACTTTTTTCCTCAGATTTGCACAATATAAAGTCACAATTGCGAGTTATAAAGTCAGAATTGCGCGATATAAAGTCAGAATTGCAAGTTATAAAGTCACAATTGTGAGATATAAAGTCACAATTGTGAGATAAAAACCCGCAATTCTGACTTTTTTTCTTAGGATTGAGAGATATGAAAAAGGTCAGAAATTCTGAAGGTCAGAAATTACGACTTTTTATCTCACAATTCTGACTTTTTTCTCGAAATTGCGAGTTTATATCTCGTAATTCTGACTTTATAACTCGCAAGTGCGAGTTTCTTCTTTTTTTTTTAAAGTAGGTATTGACTTTTATTATGGAAAACAGCCTGTAGACGTGCAAACGGAAGTAAGCATGTGTATATTTGAGCATGTACAGCTGAACGCACTTGTCTGTCATACTGTACTGAAGGCAGCTCTGGTGCAGTGGAATCATGCCGACCTTGTCCTTGCCACTTTCAAACCTGTTTAGAAATCAGGAGAGTTTTCAGAGACTGATCACGAACTTTAAGTATCTGCACACTAGAAGCGGATGGATCAGACAATCCCGGGGACCGAAATGTGGTTTCGTGTCCCGGAGGCAGGGTCCTGCGGGACAACTGACAGCAGGAAACATGTGCACCAGCTCCAGTGACGACAAGACCAGCTGGCTCTGGTCAGTTTACAATGAAACCAAACAGCAAACGCAAGGTTAGTCTATAGAAATGCCCGTTTCCTCTTAAGATCCTGATCTGTCAGAGGACCAGAAGGCTGTTTGGATGTTGTATATTAGCAATGCATGAATAAAATATTCTGTTTTATTCTATCCTTGTATCATATTATGTTATATATTACTGTATTATATTATATTATGTAGATTGTAAGATTTTCTTTGCTTATTGAGTGATATGTGCTGGTTTCTGTATGACATGATTGAACTATGTTATATGACTGTAATACATCTTGCCAACCACAATATGAATATATATATATATATATATATATATATATATATAATTTTATATTTATATATATTTTATATATATATATATATAATTTTATATGCTATTATAGTATTGTATTTAATTTTGAATTAGCTTTTGTTTTTATATTTTAAGTTTTTATTCTATTTATTTTTTTACTTTTAGAAATTATGTTGTATTTTTTTGTTCTTTTTATTTTTTTTAATATTTTCGTATAGCTTGAATTAATTTTGTATTTTAGTTTTAGTATTTCAACTTGCCAATGTTTTATGTTTAAAATTTTCTTCTAATTTACATTTTATTTTATCTCAGCTTAATTTCAGTTGCAGGAAATTACTTTTAATAGTTTCAGTTCTTTTAGCTTTAGTTTAGTAACAATAACAACGCTTGTCATTACATGAAAATCCTCCAAGAATATGTTTACATGCAAAGATTTTCTTTTCATAATGAATGTCTCACTATAGGTTAATCATTACTCATTTTAGTTCCTTTTGAGTGTATTCTTTTTATTTTAAGTTTAGCAAACATAATAAAACTGTGAACTTAAAAGGTCAATTATTTATTAACACTCATGTATGTTGTTTTTTCCCACAGATTTAATTCCTGTGATATCAAACAACTTTGTCAACCCAGACACCATCTTTGCCAATAATCAGATGAGTCTGCAGGACATTGAGATCTATGGCTTTGACTATGACTACACACTAGCTTTCTACTCCAGTCATCTTCACACACTCATATTCAAAATCGCCCGAGACATCCTCATCGAAGAGCACAGGGTGACTGACCCAAGATGTCATATATACATATATATATTTGTAATAATTATGAAATCTATCAATATTTCCATGTGATGTTGATGCTAATGGCTCAGAAATTACACACTAAAAACAAGGATATTTTTAAGAATCTCAGTAGTTTTAACAAATGAATGCTTTCAGAAATAATATTTTGTCTTTTTGTCTACATAACAGTATCCAGAGGGATTGAGGGAATATGAATACATCCCTAATTTTGTGATTCGTGGTCTGCACTATGATGTCCAAAAGGTATATGTTCAGTCCTGATCTGTATTTTTCTTGAGTTTTCATGCGTTTTGCCTAACTTGTCAATCTCATCTGGTTTCTAGGCCTTACTGATGAAGATTGATGCCTTTCATTATATTCAGCTGGGGACTGTGTACAGGTAGAGTACATATCTACTTTACTCTTTTTATACATTATTATTAATCTCTAGATATGTTCGCTCATTGTAATGTCAATATTTCTGTAGGGGTCTTAATCCTGTGCCAGAAAAGGAGGTCATTGCGATGTATGAGGGCTCCCACGTACCCCTTGAGATCATGAGTGACTTCTATGGCAAGGTCTGAATGCTTGCCTTCTTTTTCTTGCTAAGGAGTTTGTTTGATATCCTAGAGGTGCGGTCGCATTAGCGAAATTTTAGCGTCCTTTTAAAGGTCAACAGTGTAAATCAAGGTCAAATCAAGCAGCTTTCTGTTGATCAATGTGGAAAAATTTGAATTTGAAAAATTTGAATCTGCGTGGGCAAATCTTTTGCCGTAATCAAAACTCCCGTCCTTTAATGTTCCTGTTTGAGCATTAAAAAGGTCTGCAAATTTAGAAGTATCTTCAAAATTCTCTACATCTGTTTCTGAACTCCCTGAAAAACCTCGAATGTATTGCTGAGATTTCTTCCTTGGAATTGCGTCACAATTTACACACAAAAAAAGGGGCGGGGCCTAGTTGAGTTGCATTAGTAGTGTGGTAAGAGGCGTGACATTTCCAAAACACGCTCGAGACGGCTGACCAATCAGAGCACATTTCGCTTTTCAGAAGGAGGGGCTTCACAGAACCTAAAACTAAACAGAGCGTTACTGACAGACTGGGAAGAGAGGTGCTGCAACAATGAAAAATATGTGAAAAATAATGTTTTTTGAACATTCAAACATGGAAACCTATTCCAGTAGATCCCAAAAACAAAATCAAGACTTTTAAAAAGGGCATAACAGGTCCACTTTAACAAGCTCTTCTGATCTCCCATGCAGAGCTCTCACGGTCACACCATGAAGCAATTCATGGACATCTTCTCCCTGCCAGAAATGTCACTGCTGTCGTGTGTTAATGACTACTTCATGAGGCACAACATCGACTACGAGCCTGTTCATCTTTATAAAGACGTCAAGGTATAGTTGTTCATCAAAACGTGCCTTACAATTCAAAGATTTCCTTCACTAATACTGGTTTTTAAGGAGATGGAAGTGCTGGCATGTTCAGGGTACCGCAGATATCAGAAGGCGCAAAATCTCTTGAGCACACATTTTGGATAAATACGGCTCCTGAAAGAGCTATTTAAGTTTGTAGGGAGCAGCATGGATAGGAACAGTCTAATTTTAGAGGGACCATTTGGAAGCACCATCTGTGCCACATGCCTGGTGGAAGCAGTGTTACAGATGGACGGATGTCTTTTAGTGGGTTTGCAGATCAATTTAATCAATAAAAGATGCACATCAGTCCTCCCTATCATTATGAATTAACAAGTCTCAGAGGACCTATGACTGTCCCCTGATGAAATGAGCAAGAGCTTTCACAGGAGGTGTCTGGTAGTGCGTCAGGGCTTTGTGTGTTGTTTCACTGCAGAACATTGATGTTATGTTGGCTTTGATATTCTGCATCTGGTGTGTTTCTCCATTCCCAGGAGGCCATCGGAGATGTCCATGTCAGAGGGATTATGTATCGAGCGGTAGAGGCTGATATCGGTAATTTTTTTTTATTTTCCTGGTTCTTACAAGGAGCTGAATGCAAAGTAATTTGTCTATTTCAGAGATACGACCAAATCTGTCAAGCATCTTGTGACATGGTCATGTGAATTGTATAATAATGATAATAATATAATTATAAATATGTACTGTAATAGACATATTTAAAAATGAGTGCTGTCAAATTGATTTAATATTGATTAATCGTTATCATAAAGGTTTGTGTGTGTGTGTGTGTGTGTGTGTGTGTATATATATATATATATACATATACATACACATTCATACATATAATAAACACACATTATGTATTTACAAACTTAGATGCGATTAATCGCGATTAATCGATTTGATAGCATTACTAAAATGTATTATATAATTTATTCATCTACAATAATAATTATTCCAATAATATTCTAATAATAATCAGTTATTATTAATGAATAATAATTATGTACTGTCTTTTACATTATAAAAGTGTAATATATTGATCTGCAGTAATGAAATATAATATTATTTTCATTATAAATGTGACTGATAAATTACAGGTACTGTAATAAACAATAAAAAATTTAATAATAAATCTATAATAATAATAGCAACAATAGTAATTATTTGTTGATAATTATGTACTGTTTTATACACAGTAAATCTAGTAATATATTGGTCTGCAATAATAAAATATAATTATGATTATAATTTCTTCATATTATTTTATTATTGCAGTTATTTTAATTATTATCTTACTATTATAAATTTAATTCCTAATTAATATCTTTGTACTGTAATATACCATATAAAATGTAATATTGATCTACACTAATAAAATAATAACATTTATATTTCATTTATTTTATTGTTAACATTTATTATTATGGTAGTATTTAATAGGATGCACATGTATGTACCCCCTGTTTTGTGATCATTAGTGCAAATGATACAATTTAGATGTTCTTGTCATGCCTTGTTTTTTCTTATCTGCAGAAAAGTACATCTGTTACGCTGAACAGACACATGCTGTTTTGCAGAAGCTGTCTAAGAACGGGAAGAAGATGTTTTTGATCACCAACAGCCCTTTTGATTTTGTGTGAGTGCAACCAAGCTACTAAATTGAAAATCAAAATAAACATAAATACATTTATGCAAAGCCATTGTGATTAACCGCTTGTAACAAAATGCTCTTTTCAAAGAATATGTCTTTTAATTTCCTCATTGTAGAGATCGAGGCATGAACTATATAGTTGGGAAAGACTGGCAGGACCTGTTTGATATTGTCATAGTGCAAGCCGACAAGCCAGGCTTTTTCAACGACAGGAGGAAGTAAGTTCCAAACACCTTGAGTCTGGCGGTGTTGAATCGCTGTCATTCTGACATAATCACAACCTCCCTCACAGATTCCTTTATTTAAATCATGACCTTTGAGAAGGCATTTAGGAATGTCAACATTTCTTGGATCCAAAAAGTGTGTATACATGTGTTTTTTCTGGTTTCCAAAGACCATTCAGAAGAGTTACTGATAAAGGCGTGTTGTTATGGGACCGAATTCACCACCTTGAGAAAGGGCAGATCTATAAACAGGTAATCTTTCATGTCCCAGTTTTCAGCTGCCAGCCGTTTCTATTGAATGAGGATGGTGGAATCTGATCTGTTCACTTTGTCTGTTGCCAGGGAAACTTGTATGAGTTTTTGCGGCTTACGGGATGGAGGGGCTCAAAGGTTTTGTACTTTGGAGATCACATTTACAGTGACCTTGCCGTAAGCATCACATTCTGTCCTTTTCTACATATACACAAACATATTACTGTATTTAGTTTTTTCGGTCTCATTAATATAATTTGCAAGTTAGAGTGCAAACGTGTCTCAGCATGCCCTGTACAGAGATCACAGACGATGATTTGGCCTTCTGAAAGCGTTGTTTTGAGTGGTTGATTTTGTAATGAAAATGATGTCATGATGTGTGTAGGACCTGACCCTGAAACACGGTTGGAGAACGGGAGCGATCATCCCTGAGCTGCGTAAGGAGATTAAAATCATGAATACTGAGGAATACGTCCACACCATGACCTGGCTGCAGGCCCTGACCGGGCTGCTGGAACAAATGCAGGTCAGACCACCAGGGGGCGCTCTGATGCAAAAAAAAGGGGATGCTTTAGTTTAAAACAGTCGCAACAGTTCGTAAACTGATGCGTTTCAAAGGGAAGCTTGAATCGATAAATGGCCTATATTAAAATTAGCTACTATTTCAAATATATGTATTAAAAAAACCTCTTAAAAACTAAATCGCTCTAAAGGGGTCATGACATGGATTTTTTATTATTTTAATGTGCTCCTTGAGTTTCACTTATAATGTTAATAGTTTTTTGCACAAATAAAAACAATAATTTTCCAATTTTGCTCTGACCCTCTGTCTGAAGTGATCATTTTTAAAAGAGTTAAAAATTGAGAAATCAAATCGGATTTTATCACTTTATGACGTAATAGTGCGAAAAATAAACGCCTCTGCAGAATCAGATCAACGGCTGCTTCTACATTATCATATCTTTGGCTCCGCCCACTGGCGCGTTAGTGAGATGAGAGATACAGGATCACTGGACTAAAAATAATATTACCTTCCAAAGGATCCTAATGCTAGGGAAGTGTTTATTTGTTTTCAACTATGTGAATGTCTCAGTAGAGACAGTACATTTTACTATTTTAATACTGACCAAGTTAAAATGATTCTACACCCGATGGTGCATCATGTGTCATCTCCACTGAGCTAGTTTTGATCAAGCTGTCTTTTGTCTTTATGTGGCAGGTGCACCGGGACCCTGCGTCACAAAAGGTAATTCAGCAGTGGATCAATGAAAGGGAGGATATGAGGTAACTAATCTCAAATTAATCTTTATATTTTTTTTCTACACATAGACTAGTGTTATTTGAGTATTATTGAAATACCATTATAGTTTTTATTAATATTTAGAATTAGTTGTTTTTTTCTATATTATGTTTTAATTTATTTTTAATAATTTAGTTGTGTTTTTGTTATTTTTATTTGTTTTTTAAAACATGTTTTTATAGTTTTTAATCATTTTTATTTCAGTTTTGATTTTTTTAGTACATCAAGTTAAGTGAAAATGACAAATTTTTCTTTGGCAACTAGCTGAAATAAAAATAATTTGTAAATTTTATATTATTAATAATTATTAACATTATATATTATTATTATTATTTTTAATAATAATGAAACATTAATGTTATATATTATTATTAATAAAACATTAATGTTATTTATTATTATTATATTATTATTATTATTATTATTATATTTAAATTAACATTTATTTAATGTAACTGAAATGTTCTTTTTATGATTTTGGATACACATTTGGGTTTATTATAGAGGAATATGGTGTTTAAAATCAATCAAAATTTATTTATTTTTTAACCAATGTATAGAATATATTGATGGCATAGAGAAAATTATTTACTGTAGAAGAACAGGGATTAAAACTTAAGAATTTTATTGTATTTTTGTGGTCTTTTATTTTTCTCGAATTGAGCTTGAAATGGCTGAAAAGTATCACTTTTTTGTAACCAATTCTTCAAAAAAAATTTTTGTTAACAGGTTACGGACCAAAGACATCTTCAACGCCCAGTTCGGGAGTCTTTTCCGCACGTACCACAACCCCACCTACTTCTCGCGCCGTCTTTCCCGCTTTGCCGACATCTACATGGCGTCCCTCAGCTGTCTGCTGAACTACGACCTCCAGCACACCTTCTACCCCCGACGCACACCCCTGCAGCACGAGTCTCCTATCTGGCCCGAGCAGACCAGCACCGGACCCATGAACATCCCCTTCCAGAGCCACAGGACAACAACCGGATCCGATTAGAGAGGCTAAATGACAGAAGCTTTAAAATGTACGTACCACAGAACAGCTGCTGTTATGTTACATCACTTCGGTCAGATTCAGCTTGTAGTTTTTTTGAAAAATGGGTCAGAATGAGTCGCTTCAAATAATACAGTTGTAGTGTAGATCTGTGCTGTGATACATCTGTCCATACCTTAATTTAATATGCAACCTTCCCTGTATAACATACCATGTAAATGGATGATAAATGAGTTTACATGGATAGGAGAGTACTTGAGAAACTTTGTGCTGTTTTAATGTGCCTCATAGTGTAGGAGAGATTTTATTTTTACATTTTTTTTCTTTCATCATTGGCCTTCATAAATCCATCTCTATTAAGGTTATTGAAAGACTAAGGGAGTGGATACTTGACACACGCAACACACGTTTTTTTCAGTGAATGTACATATTGAAGAGTTAAAAGTCGTTTTTGAGCTGAACCTGGTTTAGCTAATGAAGAACAAAAGAAACTCAGGAAGACAGACAGACACTAGATTCATCTTGAAATGATCATAAAAATAATGTGTGTTTAATGTTTTAAAAGCCTTACATAGTGTGTTTTAGCAATGTATGGTGATAATATACAGTGGGCTTCAAAAGTGTGAGAGGACTAGTGAAAAAATGCACACTAACATTCAAAACTTTGGGGTCAGTCAATTTTTTTTATTTTATTTTTGAAGAAAATTAATATTTATTCAGCAAGAATACATTGATCAGAATGTGACGTTAAAGACACTTATAATGTTACGAGAGTTTTCTATTTCTAATAAATGAATACATTTTATTAATCAATAATGACTGCTGAAAATTCAGCATTCACATGAATAAATAATATTATATTAATATAATATTTATTTTAATTTGTAATAATATTTCAAAAAAATTCTTCTCCTTTTTTAAACTTTTTTTTAAAATTTAAAATTATTATTATTATTATTATTTTCAAAAACATTAAAAAATCTTGCCAACCTCAAACATTTGAATGGTAGTGTATAATTTTATTTTATTACAAATTATATTAAGTATTTTATTGATATTTTATTATTTTTATTGTAAAATTTCCAAAATCCTAAAACTTTCCTGGCTTAAATTAGATTTTGTGGTTTCAGATTTTTGCTCCCTCCTGTATGTTTTTGTCAAATGTTGGCATTGTATAACTGTTTAGAAATCAACATTTATAACAGTGTATGTGTATATATATATATATATATATATATATATATTATAGTTGCAATGAGTGTACAATGAGAGTTCATATGACTCTTACAGTGAAGGAGCGTATTGTACTACTTTATTTTGCATGATCACCTGTAGGGCATTTTTGCTGACATAGTAAATATATATTTTTGACTTTTTAAAATAATTGAACATGGTATTGTATGAATGTTTGTGTTATGTGTTGAAGACGCCAGTATTGAACTAAAATTGAGAAGGCACACTAGTTTTTTTTGTCTGCTTAGCTTCTTTTTGATACTGAAGGAAGGACTTTTGGGACATTTTTTTGCCTTTTGTCATTTATTTGACATTGTTCAAATGTATTCATCTTATTTGAGGTGTATTTTATTTGGGATATTTATTACAAATGTAAGCAAATTAACCATTGTTTTGTGTGTTTTTTTTAATTGCTTTATGCTATTAGTATTAAAAGGCAAAGTATAATGTCTATTTATAATTATCTTAAAGCAAAATCCGAGCAAGTTTCTTTTTCTAAGGCTGCTTTTATTAATAAGACGATTAATAAGCGAAGAGAGTAATTTGCCAAATGGCCTTTAGCAATTGGATACAGTGAGCAGATGCTTCAGATTACTTTTTTACTGGTATAAAAAAAAAATCAGGTATTAGCTGTAGACAATATCTGATCCCATTCTTTCACGCTGATAATATGATGGCCTGACCAGCTCTGATCAAAACACACTGCTGTCACAGTGTCCAGAGCTCATTCTCAATCATGGAGAGCATCACTACAACAGATTTGGCCATGACGGTTCAACCTACTATTTTTCCACGTGTGGGCTACAGCATACTTTCATACCTCATGTTTATAAACACGCTACTTTCTGTGTTTAATAACTTGTTGGTGATTGCCGTAATGCTGAAGAATGTGCGTTTTCTCAATGCGATGAACGTCATCGTTCTTAGCCTGGCTGTGTCGGATCTTATGATTGCCACCTGCGGCTCTGCGATCGTCACCATCACAAATTACGAAGGATCTTTCTTTTTAGGGGATGCATTCTGTGTTTTTCAAGGATTTGCTGTGAACTACTTTGGTGAGCACTGATTAAAAGGTTAATTTATTTGTTTTAGGCCCTTAAAAAATGGCATATAGTGCCTATATATATATCTATATATATATGTATGTAATATATAATATGTGTACGTGTATGTGTGTATATCATTCATTTATAAATAATATATATTTTTTAATATTAAACTATTAATGCAAAAATATTGCATATTAAATTATAATGATCAATTTTAAATATTAATAATTGGCTTTTATATTAGTGGGTCTTTACCCATTAAAATATAATAAAAATGTTTGAGGAAAAATAAATAGTATTTAAAATAATAATAATACTATTTTGATGTTTTTAAAAATAAAAAAAATAATAAGTGTTAAATATATTATGAACTATTAAATGTGTAAAAGCTCATTTTTACAAATTTGTAATATTAATGACATTTTAAATATAAAATTAAATAACTGGCATTTATAGTAAAGCTATTTTATGTGTAAAAATCCATGTAAAATGTGTAAATAATATTAATATTAAATGCTTATCTATGTTAAATATTACATATTTATAAATATGAAAAATTGGCTTTTGTTTTAAGGCTATTATGTTTTCGTGTGTAAAGACCCATTTGAAATGTGTGAGAAAAATATTAAGTATTTAATATTTATAGTATTTTAAATATATTTAAATGTCATTTAAAAAATATTACATTTTTTAAATAATTTATAATAATGCTTAATACTAAAAACATTAAATATTAATGTTACATACTTTAAAGATATATAAATATTTTATATTTTAATGACAAAGGCTATAATATTCATATTATAATTGGCTACTATTTTATATTATCTGTACTAAAACCAATAATAGCCTAAAATAGTGATTAATTAATGATTTGTTTTGAGAAAGGTGAATAAAACTGCATTTGCAAAAAAATAAATAGAAAATAAAAAATGCATTAATGTCTTATTTTCTAGGCCTGGTTTCTTTATGCACTCTCACACTACTGGCGTACGAGCGCTACTATGTCGTCTGCAAACCCATGGCTGGCTTCAAGCTGAACGTCCGCAGGAGCTGCCAGGGCCTGCTGTTCGTCTGGCTCTATTGCCTCTTCTGGGCTGTCGCTCCACTGCTAGGCTGGAGCTCGTACGGGCCAGAGGGTGTCCAGACGTCCTGCTCATTAGGCTGGGAGGAGAGATCCTGGTCAAACTACAGTTACCTCATCATCTACACGCTTATGTGCTTCATATTACCCACTGCTGTCATTGTATACTGCTACAGCAAAGTCCTTCTGTTCATGAGGAAGGTAGGCGACTCGTTAGTTCTTAATTAATTAATGACTGACTCATTGAGGCTGCATCCGAAATCGCATCCTTCCCTACTATCTGGTAGGCAAAGAAGAGTAGGTGACAAAAGAAGTACGTCCGAATCACAGTACTCATAAAAGAGTAGGCAAAAAGTACCCGGATGACCTACTACTGCCAAGATTCTGAAGTGTGCATATGATGGACGCTTTACTATCCCATGAGGCTATGGGAAAAGAGTTGTGAATGGCAGTGAAATGACGCTGACACTGACAACATGGCAAGTGTAGCAGTCTGGAATACATCCATACTACACACATTCATACTATATAGAATGCATGTACTTTTTTAGCAGTGGCGAAGTAATATTTACTCAAAATGAGTACCTACTCAAGAGAGTATGCGATTTCCAACGCAGCCAAAGTCTTCAATCGTTTCGTTACTGGATGAATCAGCTTTTTGACAGAATCTCTTGAATGAATGATTCAATGACACTTTTTTAATAATCACTTGTCGCCACCTACAGGTGAAATGATGTAATTGATACAATCTTTATTTGAGGCGTCAAGCTACCTACTTTCAAAAGGTGATTCAGTCTATTTTGATCGTTACCGTAGTCTTATATCCGAAGTATAATTTTGAATTTGTAACACAAATAATGATCAGTGTTGCCAAGTCTCTGGCTTTCCCACGGACTTGGGCTACTTCATCACTGTTGCCGTGGGTCGTTTTTCATGTTCGCCGGTTGAACCGACCCCAAATAACATCATATTTAACCCCTGAAATGAGAAATTTATTAGGGGAACCACCCCAAAACACAGATTTTACCCCACGGAAAGTGATTTTTACCAGAGGAGCCCCCTGAAACTGATTGGGCCAGTTTTAAGTAGCAATTGGGCGGGTTTTGAAAACCTGGCAACCTCGATAATGATACTGTGTTGTTGAAAGGACAGTTTGTGATTGTGAAGCTGTTTCATATCTATAGGCCTAGCCTACATGACAAGCTCTCTCTGGCTTAGCAGATGCAGATTTGAATGTTTGCTGTGATACTTGTCAAAGATTTAATAGACAGCCGAACCGTTGTCATTTAGGAGTAATATTTGAATCGAGATCTTTTTATGATTAATCAGGCAGCTCTAGTTCTTAGTGCTAAGAAAAAATAACGACTCATATCATGGCAAATGACAAGTCATCATTTCAGATCAACAGCAGTATTGAACTCCAAGGAGGAAAAAACTGCCTGGAGGACAACGAGCGTGCCGTACGGATGGTCCTGGCCATGATCATCGCCTTCTTCATCTGCTGGCTGCCTTACACCGCCATCTCTGTGGTTGTGGTTGTGAGTCCAGAGACCCACATCCCACCTCTGGTTGCCACCATGCCAATGTACTTCGCCAAAACCAGCCCGGTCTACAATCCCATCATCTATTTCCTCACTAACAAACGGGTCAGCATCTTCTTTTACAGAGTGTATTGATATTTATTTACATTATGGTTTAGTTGGCTTAGTGTGCAATGAAATGCCACGACGAAACAGTCATTCTCTGAAAAATGTTTGTCCAGTTCCGAGAGTCCTCTCTGGAAATCCTGTCCTGTGGTCAATACATCCCTCGGGATACTGCTGGTGTCATGATGTGCTCAACGCAGAGGAGCCAAAGCAGGGATCTTCCAGTCTGATCTGAGGTCTGTCGGTGTGAATCATTGTGTATTTTTGTTTACTAAGGCCTTAAATTTGAGGTCATTTTTTTTAAATAGAAATTAATAGCCTACTTTTATTTAGCGAGGATAAATAGTATGTAAAAAAAATAAAAAAAAGATTATTGCGACTTTTTATCTCACAATTCTGACTTTTTTTTTTCTCAGAATTGCAAGATATAAAGTCAGAACTGCGAGTTATAAAGTCAGAATTGCGAGATATAAAAAAAGTCAGAATTCTGACTTTATAACTCGCAATTGCAAATTTTTATCTCGCAATTCTGACTTTATATCTCGCAATTCTGATTTTATAACTTGCAATTGCAACTTTTTATCTCGCAATTCTGACTTTATATCTTGCAATTCTGACTTTATAACTCACAATTGCGAGTTTCTATCTCACAATTCTGTGAAAAAAAGTCAGAATTGTGAGATAAAAAGTCGCAATAAAAAGATAATATTTTATTTTCAGTGGCGGAAACGGGCCTCCTTAAGTATCACAGTTTCCACTAAAAAAAAAAGAAAAAAAAGAAATTAAGCAGCACAACTGTTTTTAATATTGATCATAAATGTTTCTTGAGCAGCAAATCATATTAGAATGATTTCTGAAGGATCATGTGACACCGAAGACTGGAGTAATGATGCTGAAAATTCAGCTTCGCCAACACAGGAATAAATTACATGTTATAATAATATTCAAATAGAAAAGAGTTACTTTAAACTGTTATAATATTTCACAATATTACTGTTATAGGGATACTGCAGCCTATTATTGATCAAATAAATGCAGGCTTGATGAGAATATGAGAAAACGTTAAAAAAATCTATCAAAATATACCGTATCATCAGCCAATTTTAGAGCTATTACATTTACTGTCAGTAAATATTGGATATTTAATTGTTCATGACAGTTTCTGCTATTTTACATTTAGATGATGCGCCATCATGCAATACTCAATTATGATTAATCTTTTAAAAACACTTTTAAAATGTAATCTGTAGAATTTTTTTATTAACGAAGGCTACTGTTTTTTATTGACTATTCATCGGTTATAGGCATAATATGAAAATAAAAAGTTTAATATTAATGCATCCAATGTGCACCAACAATAGGAAAAGCATGTTTAAAAATAGCCCATGCATTTTCCACACATGTGCCAAAATGATTAAAATGCAGAGCAGTAACCTGACAAGGTTAAACGTGAGCAGCTTAATCCCAGATTTAGAGAGTAGGGCTAAAACCTTTCCCAAATTAAGCTCCTCAAAATAAGATTACTGATGTGATCGCTATGACAACAAGAGCATAAACCACAGCCATAATCAAAGATCAGTGCTTATTAGGACTATAAAATAATGACTCGCTTCTCTTAAATAAAAAATATTTAAGCCGGTTCAAAAGTTTAGATCTTTTTTAGAAACCAATGTAAGCCTCAGTGGCAGAAATAAAGGGGAAAATAATTAAAATCACCCCTTGTGCTGTAGCCTAATTGGCATTGTTCAGGTCTGGAGATGTCACTATAGCAAATTGCCTAAAACAAAAAAAGCATCCCTGGTGACCATCAACCCTGCAGGGTGTTAATTGAAAAACGCAAACAAATGGAGAACCATGGTAATGATGAGGGTTAAAATAAAGGGCTTTATTACTAGACTCTCAAAAAGCAGGAGACAAGAGATGGAGTAAAACGTGCAACTTCATTCATCGACATGGAATTTAAAAAGACAAGGACTTAGCCGTTATTTGACTGGAGATGAGAAGCAATTTCACTGCTGTTTGGGGACAAGTGAACAACACATGGCAAGGCACTATACAAGTTACGTTTGTAGCTGCCAGTTGTCTAGTTTTGCTGGTCACTTTACACGTCGGAATTCTCGCAAACTTGTTCGTGACGTGGGCCGTGCACCACCAGAAGTTGCTCCAGACGTCCAACAACGCTCTCCTGGTGAATCTGGCCGTTATTGACATCTTGCGATGCGCCGTTGATTGTCCATTGCTCCTCAGCATTGTTTTGAGCGCGCGAGACCTCGGACTGCTTTTCTGCAGCGCTCAAATCGCGTCGTTTTCTCTCATCTGTTGCGTACAGCTGCTCACGCTCGCGTGCATCAGCGCCGAGCGTTATCAAGCCATCGCTCATCCGTTTAAAAGTACCGAGCGCAGAAAACGGATAACAGTGTGGATTCTCTTGACCTGGCTGGCTCCGATAACCATATCGGTAGTTTGCGTGATATTTGCGAAAGACTCGCCGGTGTACGTGAGATGCAGAGGTCTACGGATGGAGGCTTTCGACTCTTACGACACGTTTGGACTTTATATTTTGACTCCAGTTTGGTGTGTTTGTTTGACGGTTATTATTGGATTCTACGGCCGGATTTTCCTTTTAGTAAGAGCGCACGGGCGGAAAATATTCGATAAGGGTTCGTGTCCACCACCAGATAAGAAGAAAGAGGATAAAAAGCAAAAACAGCAGGAAACAAAGACTACTAACATTAAAATTGATACAGAAAATACACAAACAATGGATACTGATACTTTAAAACCGACTGAAAAAGCGCAGTCCACAGAAAATCCACTGGATTTACATCCAACATCTGAGGAACTTCCCATAACAACTGTGACTGACTGCTTAGATATGAATGAACCAGAGATTGTGACTGAAAAATCCAGAGAGATGAAAGTCGCTTTTAAAGATGAAACACCACTGGAAGATATTATGGAGCCAACCGACCACCAAGATACTTCTCCATCAGATTCTTCTCCATCAGCTAATGGAGAAGTTGGTGCTGTAGAGTCAAGCACCCACCAAGTTACTGATGGAGAATTTTCTGGAGGATCAACGAGTGGAGAAGGTGACCCAATTGACTATCGAGATACAACTTCAGAAACTTCTCCATCAACCAATGAAGAGGAGTCTCAAGATACTACTGGAGAAGATGCCGAAGCGCAAAAAGCTCCTCAAGAAATGGTAGCAGAATCTTCTCCAGCATCAGCTGGAGAAACCACAGCTGCTCCACAGGAGGAGGAGGAGGAGGTGGCGGGTGCCGTCTGTATGATGCCATCTCTCGCTCAGAGAGAAAGAGGAAACGCTAAGAAGGAGAGCAAACTGGCCAAGCGCTCAGGATACATCATCTTCACCTTCCTCATATTTTGGATCCCGCTGATTGCGACAGTCGTCTTGAATCACTTCTTTTACCGAGTTGGCGATCTAACAGTGAGTTTCTGGATAAAATGGCCTACCTATTTAACTTTAGCCTACAGTAGAAAACTGTTTTAAATGCCTCGTTTATAAGGATTAGGTTACAAGTCTTAACCTGAGGTAGTTAAGTGAAATATTCACACACTCTTATACAACATAGCCTACAAATTGCAGTGCAATGTAAACCCAGTCAGCTACTTAGATTTGTGCATTGAATACAAATAAATAGCCCTATGTAAAAAGTAAGGCAGCAAGTAAATGTTCAGAGAGATACAAATAACTAATATTTATAGTTTTTTGTAGTGTATTACTGCCACGTTTAATGAGTATCATCCAGTATATAACACCTAAAGTTGCTGATGTCTTATCAATGTAATGAATGTGTTTCAGGTGGAGGTTTTTCAGGAGCTGGAGATTTTAACAGTGTCTTTGGTCTGCATGACGTCCCTCACTAACCCCATCATATACGCAGCGGTCAATCCTCAGTTCCGCACCGAATTTCACAATCTGAAGATGAAATGGAAAGCGTTTTTTACACGTCCATAGAGTTTATACTGTTTTGACTTTTACTTGTGGGGTCGGCAGAGCTTTGAACCCACTATGCCAAACACTTCTGTCCCATGTTGACTAATTATTTGTGTTTATTTGTGTTGTCCTTTTGGCCACAAACTGAATTAGGTGATGCTTTCTTAAAGCTTAAGATATGCTAAGACTGTTAATTGAATTAAATAGACACCTTAATGCATTAAGTAATATTTTAGGCAGCTGTATTTTGGTCCAGTGTATTCCAGTAGATTATATTTTATAAAACAATATTCAGCTTTAACCTTTTAAAATAATAAAAGGTAAAAACTGTGCATATACTGGTTTTGAGCTTGACAAAATGTCTATGATTAGACCTAATACTCACAAATAAAAAG
This sequence comes from Zacco platypus, assembly GCA_038088235.1. Lineage (NCBI taxonomy): Eukaryota > Metazoa > Chordata > Actinopteri > Cypriniformes > Xenocyprididae > Zacco > Zacco platypus. Next base: position 10,533,554 of record CM076063.1, on the reverse strand, counting down.
TATTTATAATGTACAGACCTCTAATTGTTCCCCCACAAAAAAAATCCAAGCACTTATTTTAATGTTTTTTTATTCAGCCAATGCGGCAACATTATGCAACAAATTGTTCCACACACTTACTTCAGAGGTTTATCCTAAACTTAATGACGCATTAAAAATATATATAGAAAATACCCAAGACAAGTCTTGTTAAAATAGTTATATCACAAATATACTTTTTAGACAGCTGTTTCAACAGACATATTACAGACAGTGAGAACAGGTCAGTGCAACAAATCAAATTTTGACCTCAAACTGGTTACTGTGCAAATATCTTAAAGAATGGCATCTGTATGTGTTGGGGGTAGCGCATTACAAGTAATGCCAGTTAAGTAATCAGATTACTTTTTTCAAGTAACTAGTAAAGTAATGCATTAAAATTAAATTAAAAAAAAATCTGAGTTACTTTTTCAAATAAGTAATGCAAGTTACTTTTTTTCCCATTTATTGACTGACACCTCTCCTGTTCTCATGTTGAGAGAAATGCAGAGGCGTTGTGTGCGCTGTGTAAAACATGATGGTTATTCTAGAATAAATGTGAGCAGACATTTACTTATTTATTTCTTCTCCTGTACCAGAATGGCAGCACAGCTGAAAGGTTTGTTTAATCTGCCCCCTCTACTGTACAGGCATGAACTTGCATTTCTTTTAGCCTGAGGATTATTCATTTCATTTTTGGTGTGAAAGGGCCTTTACATTTTTACACAAAATAAAACTTTTATTTTGTTACAAAAACAGTCCAGCGCGGATGAGAAAAGTAACGCAAAAGTAACTAAGTAAAGCAATTAGTTACTTTTTTAGAGAGTAACAAAAGTTACTTTTAAAAGTAACTTTGATTTCAAATACATGATTAAGTACCTTATGGTTCATCATTTAGGACTATACAAACACTCAGCTGCACATGAACTAAAACTGGATTCTTTCTTCCAAAATACCTGTTTCATAATAAAATAGTTTTAACTATTATTTCTGAACCATACAAAATAATTTATTGTGCGTCTCATTTTTAGTAAAATAATAAATCCATCTATTATCACAGTCTTTTGTAATTGTGTAAAGTGCTAAATCAGATCTACTTCTTATTGAAAAGAACAGAAAAGAATTGTTAAAATTGATGTACCAAAGGATAAAATGTTATATACAGTATTAATTTAAAACACACAGTAAGTCTAACATTAATCAGTGAAACAGTAAACAGTGTTCAGAAATCACATAATGAATGCATTGTGCTGAAATGTCTTTGTCTTTTAACAACCAGCTGGAGACGGAGCAAAAAAATACATCGCCAACAGGATGAGATACACCACCACAAGAGCAGTACCTGTTCATTCAAACACACACAAGGAGAGAACGTTTTAACACTTTACAATATTCGGTCAAATCAATAAGATGAACCAAGAAAGAGAAGTGAAGGAGAAATGGATGCTTGTGGTAACAATTATGAAAGCAAAATGCAGCTTACATAATCACAAAGGGCTTTTGTAATGATTAATTTTTTTCGATAAAGTATATGATAAAATAAATAAAAATTGTACATTTATACAGAAATTACCATTAAAAACTTTGGGGTTGGTAAGTCTTATGCTCACCAAGGCTGCATTTATTTGATCAAAAATACAGTAAAAAAGGTTAATATTTTGAAATATTATTACCATTTAAAATAACTGTTTCCTATTTTAACATATTTTAAAATGTAATTTATTCCTGTGATGGCAAAGCTGAATTTTCAGCGTGTCACATGATCCTTCAGAATTCATTAAAATATGCTGATTTTGTACTTAAGAAACATTTATTATTATCAATGTTGAAAACAGTTGTGCTGCTTCATATTTTTGTAAAAACTGATGAATAGAAACATAAAATTCTTTACTGTCACTTCTGATCAATTTAATGCACAGAAAGTATTAATTTCTTTTAAAAAAAATTGTACTGATGCCAAATGTTTGAACGGTAGTGTAGTTTTTGTCATTATACCAGTACTGGATCTCTTAATTCTTGGTTAGGTTACTAACACCTGATTTAGAGAATATTTAACTTCTTACCTTGAAAGTAATCACACTTTCCATCCATGAAACTATAATTCACAACGATGACACTAAAGATGCTGGCCCACAGATGCAGGTCGCTGAAGATGAGTACAAAGCCAACATCCTGTCACAGAAAGATCATTAGGAAAACACATTGACATACAGCCATCAGTGAGCCAATTTTGAGTTTCTGTAGCATGTGTGCATGAAAACAGCATATCCAAAACCACTCACATAGAAGATGTTGAATAAAACCAAGATGGGGATCTGAATCATGCACACCTGCACCGCGATGCAGCTTCCAACCTCGAAACTGTGAGAAAACAACAAAATGCATGTATTTTTAGTAGACAACACCAGATGGAATTTCATGATGCCTAATGCATGTGAACAAATATAGAACTAACTGTATGGTATTACCGAACAAACTGACCTCAAACTGATTTGATTCTGAAGAGCAAACTGGACTCCATTGACAATTTCTGGGATTTCAGGGATCATGGCCAAAAGAGTCACACCTATGAAATACTGAGATGAAGAGTTGGGATCATAATACATCACTATTCGGCATTCATTTACAGTCTGACCGATTTACTACAGTATCAACCTGGGATACAGACGAGCGGCTGAGTATGGGCTGAATGTGTTCGGTGGTCAGATCGGCACATGCGGACATCAGCACTGTGGCAACGATGAGGATCAGTAAAGCTCTCCATCGGGACCAGTGCACCGACGCTCCGAGATGACCAGCTGTGAACGCGAACAATGTGTTTTATATCATTTTGCAGACCTCCAATGCTCTACAATTAAACTTATTATAATCACTGCACCCTAAAAGACACCATTCGGGCTTTAATACAAGTGGAAAAAGACATTATTTAGTTTCCTTATGAAGTTGTGGTGACCATGATGTCAGTTCAAAGCTTCATATTAGTCATTTTATTACAAGGTTTAGCAAACTCACCGTTTCCATCACCAACGTGAATGTCATAGATGTGTGAATGTGTTTTAAGAGTAAAGATGAGGCCGATGATATAGGATACGGGCAGTAGAATGGAAATGGTATACACTAGAGGCCTGAGAAAACAAAAATATATTAATACTACTAAAAATATTAATATTTAATCACTATAATTAATAATTATATAATAGTAAGCTACCGTATACAAAGTACTGAGTATACAAAATGTTCACACTGTGAACTTACTCAATGTGACTGTGAAACAAGCTGTAGTTGTTTTCACTCTAGTGGACCAGAAAGAAAAAAATGTGCAGAAAATGGCTTCATGTTTCACTTTCCTGTCTCATGTTTTCAATTTCTGCATGATGCATGTTTGAAATCTCACCAGGTCGTAGTGGCAGTTTTTGCACATGAAGGACCCGCTGCTGTTGGTTCCTGTAGAGTTGATACAGTCCTCACACACTAGATTCCCATAGGCTTTGGAGAAGAGCGTAGGGGCAAACACTCCTACAGAGACCACAGGGGGAAATTATGAATTATTCACATTCACAAAAATCGTTCATATTTTTGCAAACAGCATTTCACAAACTTACGACTGGCAAACGCACAACCAAATTTCTGAATCTTATTTTGTGAATGTCAATTTGGCAGTGCATTTGCAAATCATATTTTCTGAATGAGAATTAGCTTACGCATTTGTGAATTATCATTTGTAAATTAATTTTGTGACTATTTCAGCTCCATAGTTAAATAAAGACAAAGAAAGACTGGTTCATTCAAGAATGTATTTTCATAATTTTTTTTATACTGGGCATTTTAAAGAAGTGAAATCAAAATCGATTATTTCCTTTAGTAAATGTTAATAATCTTTTTTTATATATTATATTATATTATAGCGTGAAAACTAACTCAAATCCAAAATCAACCCACATCAAGTCCCAACCTACATAAATGATTTTCACTCAAAAATGACTTTAAATTATTTATTATTATTATTATTATTTTTTTTTTTTTTGACATAAATGCCTGTAAATAAAGTACTCAAAAATGTATGTTTTTGTATTAAATGCCATTTTATCATTGCCTTTAATTACTACAGCAGGAGAGAAGAGCAATAACAAGCAGATTTCTGCCACCTCATTACATGACGTCTTACCCCCTATTGATATGAAGAGCAGAGAGGAGCTGACCCCCGCCGAGCGACTGTTAAACCTCTGCTCCCTGTGCCTGAGCCCTCCGATTATCATACAGATCCCCTGAGAGAGACACAAATATAATAGTCGTCTATTGCAGTTTCCATATTTAAGATCCTCTGTTGGGTAGCGTATGGAAGCCTGTTCCCACCATGGAATAAAAAATAAAAAAGGGTAATTGCCACTTTTTATCTCAGAATTCTGCAAATTAATATCTCACATTTCTGATTATTTAATCTCTCAATTCAGAGTTTATATGTTACAATTCTGAGAAATAAAGTCATAATTGCGAGATATAAATTCACAATTGCAAGAAAAAAAATCAGAATTGTGAGTTTATATCTTAAAAAGTCAGAATTGTGAGGTAAAAAGTCATTTAACTACCTCTATTATCTCCCAATTCTCATTTTTTCTCCCAATTCTGACTTTTTTTTTATCACAATTCTCAGTTTATATTTCACATTTCTGACTTTTTTCCGCACAATTTCCGAGTTTCTATCTCACAGCTATGACTTTTTCTCACAATTCCGACTTTTTCTGCGCAATTCCAAGTTTATATCTCACAATTCTGACTTTTTTCCGCACAATTTCCGAGTTTATCTCACAGCTATGACTTTCTCACAATTCCGACTTTTTCTGCGCAATTCCAAGTTTATATCTCACGATTCTGACTTTTTTCCGCACAATTCCGAGTTTCTATCTCACAGCTATGACTTTTTCTCACAATTCCGACTTTTTCTGCGCAATTCCAAGTTTATATCTCACAATTCTGACTTTTTTCCGCACAATTTCCGAGTTTCTATCTCACAACTATGACTTTTTCTCACAATTCTGACTTTTTCTGAGCAATTCCAAGTTTATATCTCACAATTCTGACTTTTTTCCGCACAATTTCCGAGTTTATCTCACAGCTATGACTTTCTCACAATTCCGACTTTTTCTGCGCAATTCCAAGTTTATATCTCACAATTCTGACTTTTTTTTTCACAATTCTGTTTATATCTCACAATTGTGTCTGACTTGCGAGATATACTCAAAATTCTATGAACTTTGAGAAAAATCTGAATTATGAGAAAAAGTCTAAATTAGCTTTTAGTGTATATCAAAATTGCGAGATATAAACTCAGAAATGCAAAAAAAATCAGAAATAAGTTTATATCTTGCACTTCTAAGAAAAAAATGCAAGATTTGTGAGATCACAATTACCTCTTTTATTTTTTTATTCGATGGCGGAAACATGCTTCCATAGGAACGGATCACATACTGGTATGAAGAGGATGCAGCCCAGCAGGGTTCCAGTAAGAGCCGCCTTCACTATCTCCTGCAGGCACTTATTTCCCTGGTGGTGACCTCTGAGCAACGCTGTGATGTAAAAGGTCAACTCAGTGATGGAGCCGAATGTTGCGTTCACCACAGCCCCAACAGCAAAGTTACTCTGAGCGGAAATACTGAGAACAGAAATCAGCAATTAGGTGCTGCATTAACATTGATCTCAAAGGTATTGGTGACGTTCTGGTGTAACTGCTCACCTTGCAATGCCCATGCCAATGTAATAAGACAGTGGAATGATAGAGCTGATTGCTGTGGCGAACTTGACTTCAGAGCTGGCAAACTGGTTTGTTTTGTCCACGTAACCAATCACTAGAGACACTATTACTAATGGTAAGAGATCTATAGTAACTCCATGTAAGGAAAATGGCAATAGCAAGTAAATACATCTAAAATATAACTTTTTTTTAATAAATTACATTGAAATAAAAAGTATTCTTTTGAATATCTGGACTGCACAAGTCTACTAGGGCTTAAAAATGACTTAAAAATGAACTATTCAAATAATTTAAAACCAAAATTTTTTATAATTAATACTTAATAAATACTTTTATTCAGCAAGGATGCATTAAATTGATCAAAAGTGACAGAAAAGACATTTCTAATGTAACAAAAGACTTCTATTTCAAATAAATGCTGTTCTTTTGAACTTTCTATTCCTGAAAAACCTGTATCACTGTTTCCACAAACAGTAAGCAGCACAACTGACAATAATAAGAAATGTTTCTTGAGCATCAAATCTGCATATTAGAATGCTTTCTGAAGGATCATGTGACACTGAACACGGGAGTAATGATGCAGAAAATCAGCTTTGACATCACAGGAATAAATGACATTTTAAAATATATTAAAATAGATTCAATTGTAATAATATTTCACAATATTACTGTTTTCACTGTATTTTTGAATAAATACATGCAGCCTTGTTGAGCAGAAGATACTTTTGAACATTTGTGTAGTACTAAATGTACTCTGAATATCAGTTTTAAAGAATAACTAGTTTAAATTTCTGAGTTTGTTGTTTGATGTTGAGGATACTGACAGCAAAAACATTGATCCCATCCACTGTGTATTTATAGTAGTAGAGGTTCACTGCATGGTAGCAGCACAGAATGACTTGGCCTTCGTGCTCCTGAGCCTAAAAATAACAATAAAATATTGTTATAAGTTAAATTGTGGACATTTGTAAATATGATACACAGTCTTAATCAGTATTAATTCACAGATGGCAAAACCTGGATGGCGAAACCCACCAAAAAATGTGGCTTTCATAATCATAGTATAGTGCACTTACCTCCGTGGGTTGGCTGATGTGAACGTGTTCGGGGGGCATGAGCAGGATGGTATGTAAGGTCTTGGCGCTCAACTTAGCCACAGGAATGGTGAAAACCAGCAGCCAGGAGATCAGACACAGTACAGAGTGTGTGACGACGAGGAGAGGGTAACCCACAAACAGCCATGCATATGTTCTGATGCGCCGCTGAAATCAAATGAGATCCACATTGTGGGAAAGCTGGAACCAAGTGATAACAGTACAAAATCTAAAGGGAAAATGACAAAAATGCTTGCAATGGTGTACCAGGATTAATATTCTCAATTAAGGACAGATAATACAGTCCTCCAACAATAACTCAAGTTTAGAATTATAGGCTAGAATAATTTTAAAGACATTTTACATCACCAGACTATTTTAGTTACCTATAAATAAGCAAAAATGTTAAAAAAAATATATATATAATAATTATATACAAAAGATTGGAGTCTCTAAGATGTTTTTTTTAAAAAAAAAGACTATTATGCTCAACAAGGCTGCATTTATTTGATCAAAAATAAAGTAAAAACTGTAATATTTTTTAAAAAATATTACAATTTATTTATTTTTAATATATTTTAAAATGTAATTTATTCCTCCGGATAAGCGGTGGAAGATGAGATGAGATGAGATGAGATTTATTCCTGTGATGGCAAACTGAATTTTCAGCATCATTACTCCAGTCTTCAGTGTCACATTATCCTTCAAAAATCCTTCTAATATGCAGATTTGCTGCTCAAGAAGCATTTCTTATTATTATCAATGTTGAACAGCAGGGCTGCTTAATTTTTTTTTTAGGATTCTCAGACATACAGAAAGTTCAAAAGAACAGCATTTATTTAAAACAGAACCATTTTTAACCACTTAATAGCTTATTAGTATTTCACAAATGTGACCCTGGACCACAAAACCAGTTATAAGTAGCACCGATATATTTGTAGCAATAGCCAACAATATATTGTATGGGTCAAAATTAGCGAAATCATTAGGATATTAAGCAAAGATTATGATCCATGAAGAAATTTTGTACATTTCCTTCAGTAAATGTATCAAAAATGTGTTTTGTGAGTGAATATGCATTGCTAAAGACTTCATTTGGACAACTTTAAAGGCAATTTTCTTGATGTTTTGATTTTTTTGCACCCTCAGATTCCAGATTTGTATCTCAGCCAAATATTGTCCTCTCATAATGTAACCCCAGGCCCTACTCGCCCCGCTCTGTGTGGAACTCGAACCCGGGTCTCCGGCATGGGAGTCGGACGCTCTAACAAGGAGGCTAAAAGCTGTAACCTAGCTAGCTTCTGGTTTCCGTTGCAAAGCTTATTTATTCAGCTTTCAAGTGATGTATTAATATAGGTTTGTGGTCCAGGGTCACAAACAGTCCGGTGGTATAAAATATATTTGTCATAAAAATTGTACACATATATATATATATATATATACAGTCTCTTAATTAATATGATGTTATACCGGTCACATTTATAATAATAATAATCATAAATTAGTTTGATAGCATGTCTAAATGTCACTACTTACCCAGTAGTGGTCATCCTGTGGACCTCCTGTGGGCTCTTCTATGGTCTCCTCCACAGGTGTGGGCAGCAGGAGAGGAGAGGAAGGCTTTCTGTCCTCCTCTGTCTCTAGAGTGGAATCACGCTGGAGGATCTTCACACTGTACACTGGCACAGGGACACTGGCCTGAAAACAGCAACATTTGGTTCAATTTCCTTCCAAACCACAAAGAATCCATGAAAAGACTTGTGATTAAAGCAGCATTAGCCTGATTTTCATGGAGCAGGCAAATGAAAACCTGCTCAAAGAGACTGTGTGTGTAGAGCTGTCATATGACTGATATAAAGATCAAGGGTATCCAAACATACAAATATAATTTGGATATAAAACAAAACACGACCTTTTGGATCGACTTCCCAAATGGCCACAGAAAATAGCAGGACAACCTCCAGCAGAGATTCCCTGAAACAAGAAAGTTGCACCTTTGTGATCCAGGGAGAGGCACTAAAATGATTGATACTTATTTAGACTAATTCTTACCGTAGGGGATGCCAAAGACTGTGAGGAACATGAGGACACCAACGAAAACATAAACCAGAGAGATCCACCAGCCAAACAGAAACACGTAGAGAACATTGCCACAAGTGAACAATGAACCAGCTGAAACCAGAGAATAAAAGTGACTGATATCAGTAAAAGAGAACAAATTAAATTTCTCTACATATTTTGTATAACCAAAGCTTATCATAATAACGCATTACAACATTACCTAGATGTAATATTATAAAACAAACGCATTCAATTAAATTCTTTCGCAAAATTGGTTTGCAATAAAAATAGTTCGAAAGCTTTATTTTCTACATTTTCATTTTCAAATAACAGTAATAATACAAATAAGTAGGCATGTCCAAACCTTTTACTGATACTATTTCAGAAGGAAACGAGAAGAGGAGCTCGGTCTAACCTGAGTGAGGTTTAACAACGTTCAGCTCAGAGTAAAGCTCCTTCACGATGTCCGACCTCTTCTCAAAGGGCCGTTCTGTTACATGACTCTTCCACTTCCTGAAACCAAACTTAAATAAAGAGGACAGAACGACATCAGCATCAACAACACGCAAAATGAAACTAGACACACGTGCTCATATGTGATTTACCTTATAATTATTTGCGAGTTTTTGGGCCTCTACTTCATTTTCAGCACTTATGGTGGTCTTGCAAGGGTTCTCATCCCATGTTTCTTCACCAAAGCTGCATGCTGAAAAAGAAGGGGTAGTAGCATTAAAAAGTCTCAAAAAAGTCCAGAAAAAACACCCTTGCTTTTATGCAAAGTGTATATGGACTCTCACTTCTCTGTGTGTTTTTAGGTGTGTAGGAGGCGCTTGTTTGCAGTAAACACGACTGAGCAGGATCATCGCTGGCTTCTGAGTGAATGTGAGCTACACAAACACTGTCACAGCAAGATCCAGGCAGACGAGCTCCATCATGGTCCTCTGGAGGATCTGAGGAATGAGATGAAATCATGGCATGGTTTATTATTAAGCATTAATATGCCAATTTTTGATATTTTGTTATGTAATGCAATTGTATTATTACATTTTAAGCATGACCCAAATGCCCAAGACAGTGTATATCAAATATACAGCATTTTGAATAACTGCCCTAACACATTATTTTGGATTCAAACATTCAGATCCAGCACAAGATGAAACCCACAGAGAGGAAATAATGTATAGTAAATGAGGAAGTATGAATTGATGCGGTTTCAGAACCATTTCACAACAAAAACCCACTGACTGCAAATGCATTAGAAGAAATCCTGATTCATTTATGTCCAGATTACAATATAAATCAAATTTACAAGTTAAGAAGATGCATTAATGTAAAAAGCAATTATTATTCACGTCAAATGAATTATTCATCACGCTATATTCAGTGTTGCATATCAAAAGACTCAAATGTGTAACTGTTGTAGTAAAATAACGCATTGCACTATTGACAATCCAAGTCAGTGGTACTTCCGTTTACATACAATGACGTTACTTTGTGTTATTGTTTACCTTGCTTTTTTGGGTCTAGTTTCCTTCTTCGCGTCTCTATAGTCGTTGTCATTTCAGCACATTCTCTTCTCTGTCAAACCACGCAGTCTCGAATGACATGACAGATCTGTAATCAGCTTCATGTGATTCAAACGCACTTACGCTAAGCGACCGTGTTGCCAGATCTTGCTAGAAAAATAAACCTTCAAGCGCACTTACGCTGAGCGACCGAGTTGCCAGATCTCGCTAGAAAATGTCTATCAAAACAAACCCAAAATAAGGTAAAGCTATTTTTTGAGACTTTCTGTATAGAGGCTCGTTTCCACTAAGGAATAAAAATAAAAATCTCACATTTGTGGGCTTTTCTCTTACAATTCAGAGAAAAAAAAGTCAGAATTGTTTTTTAATTGCGAGTTTATAACTCACAACTTAGAAAAAAGTCTGAATTGTGATATAAAAACTAAAAAAATCCATATAAAATGAAATATATAAAGGAAAAAAAATTGTGTTTTTGGTTAATTGATTTCGCAAACAGTTTGATTGACAGGTGATCTAATCAATGATAATGCCGAATCCGCCATCTTATCAGACAAAGCCGTCAGGGAGTAGCCTATAGTAGATTAATGTTGGTTAACTTGAAATATTGTGCATACTCACGTATTTCCGCGGTTGAAACAACATTCCTTCTGATGTTCATTCATGTTTATTTGATGCTATAAATGAACTAGTATGAAAAGATGATTGGTTCACAAGCTGGTATTTAGTGTTTAAACAAAAAAATTACAATATTTTAAAAATGAAACTGTTTCATACGTTGTCAGTTTCCTCTTTGCTCCGCAATGTAATTTTCACTGTGGGAGAACATAATGTGTGGCGTGAGAGAGCATGAGTTGTCGGCATTGCAACAGGGCGGGTTTTGCGAAGGGTCAATTACTTTGGCATTTTTTACTACTTCCCATGGCAGAAACAAGCTTCCAAATTTCTTAACACTCTCATACAACTCAAAATAATGAAAGACACACAGATAGCGTAACTTTACTATGCTATGGTGGGAAATAAACATAAAAAAAAACCCAGCACAAAGTCGCTTACTTTTATAATTTACTAAGATTAGTGGGAAATGTAGTTCCCAAACTCAGCTGCGATTCAGGAGTATCTGAAAGTTATTTCTCTGCATTTAAAACAAATGTTAAGATATAGTTGTTCTTCATGAGCACAAATTCAATAAACAAAAGTTATTAAAACTTAAATATTTATTTTATAGAACTTTCACAACCCTGACATAAAAACCAGAGAGCATTCCAAAATAATGTCAAAGCAAACATTAAACTGTCGAGCAACCATTGTTTTAATAATTGCCTTATAACATGAAATCATTTTTATTAAATATGTTAATCTCATCATCAAGCATCAGAAAACAAAATCACAGTACAATCAATGCATATATTCTGTAAAAAACAGGGTTCCTGGATCATTACTACCTCAGCATAACCTGAATAACCGTTGTTCAGGAGGTAAACTTCACTTGCATTATGCAGCACTGAAGAAACACGTATTATTCAAGGCATTAACATTTCTAAACGCATGCAGAGACGTTACAAGTGTCCTTTCCACCACTAGTCTGGGTATCCAAAGCACTTAGTGTGGTCAGAGAAAATACCTGCAAGCTTGTAAGATGCATTCACTTGGCAAGTAAATGTTTGGCAGTGGAGATGTTCTCAAAAGGTTTTGTGGTGTTCACAAATGTCTATTATAAGAACAAAGATCTCTCAAAACACCTGAGGGAGTCATTTCTTGTCCATTTTCCAACAATTTGAGAGAATACTGATGGCCCACCAAGTGGATCACCTGCTACCAGCAGATATCAACACTGCTCCACTAAGGAATTAATGCTAAGTTGTTAGTGCTAAGCCTGAACTTTTAAGTAGATGAACAAGCTTGTATCACCTTCTACACATAGAAGGACAGGTATATTTGGTAAGAAGTATTCTGTGAGGTTATGTGAGGAGTCTGGCCACCTGCGTCTTCACCTCCTCGTCTGGATGGGAGAGCAGCAGGGGCAGCTTACGGTGCAGCTGAGAGGAGCTGTCCAGTAGAACACAGTACAGAGAGTCCTGCCTCGTCCTCAGAGCTTCAGCCACCTGTGCGGAGGGTCTCCACGCACGCAGGTTCCCCACAAAAAACAACAGGCGGAGAAGAACAGATGTGCTTGTGCAGCTGTCAAACAACAAAATCAAGGAGGCTGGAGCCTGTGAACAGATGAACAAGTAACTGGATGAGTGCGTGCAAATACATCAATGCTCTTAGAACTAAAAGAAGAAATAAATTAGAGCTGCGCATGCATGATTAATCGGGATAAAACTGAAATCGCAATAAAGCTTAGTGTGATTATCAAATCTTAAAGGCTCATTTGATTAAAAATTAATATATGCGTGGCTCAGAGTGAAGCACTTCTTGCTATTTTCCACCAAAATAAAAGTTTAGCGATGGTTTAACATTTGAAATGAGTTGTGGGCAACGCGTTGACATGTAGCTTCAGGCGACCTGAGTTCGAGTCCCGGCTCGAGGCCCTTTCTCGATCCTGTCCCCCTCGCTCCCTGTCGGAATACTGTGCTATCACAATAAAGGCAAAACGCCAAAAAATAAATCTTAATTGTTATTATTATATTTCTTTACTCAATTTTTACTTCTCATTTTTAAAAATATTTTTAAAATTTAAGTAAAATTTCTTAAAATATTGAACTATTTCTTATTTTGTTTAAGATTTTTATTTAGTAATAATTGCAATCATACACAAAATATTTTTCTATTTTTGGATTATTGTCCAGATTAATCGATTAATCTATCAACTATTTTACGATTAATCTATTGATTGATCAGTTTGTTAATCATTTAGTTAACTAAATAATAACAGTAACTTGTGCCATTAATCTTTCAACATTCCTTAATAATATTCATATATTTTTTATTTAGTTTCACATTTTTATTTAGTAAAAATGATAATTCTAAAAAGAAATAAAAAATTTTATTACCCCCCCCCCCGATTAGTCGCTTAATCGATCAACTATTTTTTTTACGATTAATCTTTTGCTTATTTTGAGATTGGTTGATTTATTGTGGCTGCGTTCAATGACTGTCAACAACAGCATTTGCTTACAGGTGAGAGTCTTGAAATGTTTTGCTCATTCAGCAGATTAAATTAGCTGCTTGGATAAATATTTGTATGAACAAACAGCTGAAGTCACAACAGCATGTGAACTCTGGTAACAATAGCAACAGTCTCAAAGCGATGTCCATAACACCCGGACGATTTATCGCAGTTGACAGTGTGTTATTAAATAAACACGACATTTCAGCCCTAGTTGATATATAATTCCAAATCTTTGGTCATATTATGAAGCCCTACAAACAAGCACAGCAAACCTTAAGCTTTTTTTTTTTTTATTAGATATTTTCCCCCTAAATCATGCAGCTCTAAATCACAGAGCGGTCTTAAAATAGATATAGGCATCAACAGCAGCCGATGAGACAAACTAGGACACCCAGCAACCAAGGCGATTATTTATAGGTTTATCTATTTATAATCATATTGTGTTGGCATGATAGAAAATTCACCGCACTGGATTTGACCAACAAAAAAGGGAAACCAACAGAAACCATACATGACATGTTTCTTCACCTGAGCTTGGACAATATCATCCATCAAATCTGGATTGGAGGAAAGATTTACTAGGACCTTCAGGACTTGGATCTGCAGGAACAGATTAAACACTCAATAAATCTGATCGTGTACAGATATCATTCCATACATTACTCCAAAATCACCTGTAGGACTTCATTGCTCACTACAAGTAGCGATAGGAGGAGGGTAATAGAATTCTTCATCAGATGCTGGTGATTATCGGTGACTGACAGATTAGTGAGTAATCGGAGCGCTGCCAGCTGAAGGTCAGAGTTCACTGGTGACATCTCAATCAACTGCATCACTGCTGGGATATATATCTGAACAACAACAGAGACGTGTTACCATAGTATCAATGGGAGAACATATATATATATATATATATATATATAGATAGATAAATAGATAAAGATTCATTTCAAACATTTCTAATTTTCCTTTAAGTGTTTAAAGTTTTATTTAAATTATCAAAAACAATTTTTAATAATATTACTTTGCAACAAAACCGTTTGAAAAGCAACAGGCATGTGCCAAGGTAAAATAAAATAAAAGTTTTATAATATACAATCTAACCAGTATTTGCATTACCTTCAGCTGCTCTTGATTGCGGATGTTCATGCTTAAGTTGTTCAGAGCGTTTAGAGTCTGAACCCGAATCTCTGACGAGGGGTCTGAGAGGAACCCTGCTACGATGTGAAGACCTCCAAATTCTCGCAGAAGATCCTAAATAAGAAAAGCAAAAAATATTGTAAAAATAATACATCAATTGCAAAGTGATTGTTGTTGTTTTTAAACCTTCTTCAAGTCAAACATATTCTCCAAGAAAGCGTAATGTCTAGAAGCCAAACAAGCAGATAACCTGGTTTACTGTAAAGGCAGCAGCATTTCCTAAGGTTACGAGAACGTTTCTCCTCTCTTCTGGGTCTGGGCTGCTCTGCAGAAGGGAGAGAAGCATACTCAGATGTCGAGGCTCCAGGCTGGCAGCAGATTTTGAGTGAATATCACCTTATGAGAGGACAAAAAACAGCAAAGAAAAGTTGTCTATGAAAACGTCTGTTTAACGTCTGGGTTAGATCAAGAACACCAACATGAACAAACTCCCATATTTAATCATTGTAATAATGTTCGATTCACAACAAAACAAATCTTTTAAACTTATATAGAGCTGTCAGTTAGCAGGACATTAATTACTTTCATAATATATGATCATGCAAACCATTAAATGTCACTTACTAGAGTCAGTCTCTGCCGACAGATCCACATTATCACTTTTACTGACAACTTTAAATCCAGATACTTTGGCCATTAAGCTCCCAGGCTGAATAGTGACACTTTTAGCAGACTTTCTTCTGTTTACTCCTCCATCTCCTGCACGACCAGACACTAGTTTATAAATCCCATAGGAGGCTCCAGCTCCTGCTACGATCCCCAACAGAGCCTTCATGCTGCCGAGCCGGGCTATGACATTGTCATCTCCCATTCTGCGAAATGCGCAGACTTCATACATAAATGTTAACACATGGTTCTCGTCCAACAGGATAAATAAAGGCGCACACCCACTTCCTGGTCATACACGCTTGTCACTGACGGTTTCCTCTGCACGTTGCCGCCATATTGCATCAGTGGACAACTAAAACGTTTCGCGGAGTTGCATTCATGTTGAGCGAGGGTATTTTTAAATGATACGTTATATTATATAAACAAAAATATTTATTTCGAATCTTTTAAGCTACAAATCATATCTATAAATTACATTTATAGTAAGTAAGTAAGCCTGTTAGTATGGAAGCCACTGAAAAAAAAGATTATTGCGACTTTTTATCTCAGAATTCTGACTTTTTTTCCTCAGAATTGTGAGATAAAAAGTCAGAATTCTGAGATAAAATTATAAATAATAAATATAATATATAGCAATAATCTTTTTTTTTCAGAGGCGAAAACGGGCTTCCATGTTAGAAACCACTGACCAAAATGTTTTATTGTTCGTATATATTCTCTCTCTTGTGTGTGTGTGTGTGTGTGTGTGTGTGTGTGTGTGTGTGTATATACACATAACAACTTTTCCCAAAATTCTTAACCCCCCCAAAATTAACAATTAAATCATAAATCTCAAAATAGAGTCAGAAAACATCAAAAATAAGTGCAACTTCAATTCTAAGTGCATGGATTAAAGGGAACAAATTCTAAAATTAATTTTTAACTATCACTGTTGTAGGCTACATATGTTTAGGCATTATTTATATTATGAAATTTTATTTGAAATTCAAATGAATATAATTTTTTTGTATAATATATGAAAACTATATACTAGTTTTTTTGCTATTAATACTCTGACCAACCACTTGCTCAGGTCACCAAGCAACATGAATGTAAATATTGACAGAAGCTACAGGTGTCTCAGGATATTGTTGTACTGACTGCGGGAAATCATTAAACTACCACTTCACCTGCCGTGGTTTTTTTATGATGACTTCTTTGCAAGATTCAGATCCAATTTTGAGAGACTACATTATTAAACATTCACTTCCTCAGGTTTACAAGGTGATTCAATGATCTAGTTAATGAATGAGCCAGCCGAGGAAATAGAGTAATTGAGCATAATCCGGTTCATTTGTTTATAATGTTTATTTATGATATTTTTTTTTATTTATTTCGCATTTCAACTAGGCTTTGCTTGCTGGGATATGTATCTCATGCCCTGAAGATCCTTTGCACTTTATAGAAGAGAAGATCCGATCAATTCTAGAGGATCAGGATTTCGAGATTTGCTGGTATGTGGGCTTGTGTATAATTTGTGACATTAGAAAATAAATGATGACGCTGAAATGTACTATCAAGTTTAAAAATGTAAAATGTTTCTGAATTCTTTAGGCACACATGTATTGACAAAGACAAACAAATCTCCTTACTAGCAGGAGGCATTGTGCGTGATATTTTTGGAAATTCAGAAGACAGTCAGGTAAATCTCTCTTCATATATTCTTTATTCGGAGATAATAGGGTTGCGTTATCAATCCTCCGTTAAACTCCTTTATTCATTTTCCCTTCTCCTAGTTTCTGTCACATTCGTTGGAGAAAGCTTACTCGTGTTATCGAACCAAACTGACCAAAATGTGTTTCATGTGAGTGTCAAAAAACTGTATATGCTAAAGAGCCTCAACAGCTACACTCCTAAAAATAAATGTTCCAAAAGTGGGTTTTCACAGTGATGCCATAAAAGAACGTCCACTATAAAGAACCTTTTTGCATTGGGATGTTAAAGGTTCTTCATGGAAGCACAATAAAGAACCTTCATTTTTAAGAGTGTACAAAAACTCTGGGACTGTATGTCTATAGGATAATGTATGACTTCTCATGTTAAAGGGGTTGGAAGAGTTTTATTTTGAAGAGGAAAATAAAAGCTGCCAGGCTGCTAGAGAGAATGGAAGAGGCTAAGCTGTATCACACAGAGAGAGGGATAAAACTGGCTTTCATCAAGTGGAGAGCGTGGGTTTGTTTTCGCAAACACAGGCAGAATGGTACTATTATATATTACATCAGGTTACATGTTGGAATGTTTATGAACCCTGTTGAAAAAACCAAGAAATGCTTGTTAGGTATGTTTTGAAGCATGGTAGCTGGTTTGAGTTGGTTTAACTTAACTCCTGAGCTGGTTCAACTCCTGAGCTGGAGTTGCTTGAGACAAGCACTTGACCATCTTAAATCAACTCATGACCAAATAAGGACCAACTTAAACCAGCTGCCATGCTTCAAAACATAACTGTTTTTTTCAACAGGGGAATCCAACTAGTTAAACAGCATTTTGTTTTCTATTAAAGGGTTAGTTCATCCAAAAATGAAATTTCTATCATTTATTACTCGCCCTCATGTTGTTCCACACCCGTAAGACCTTCGTTCATCTTCAGAACACAAATTAAGATATTTTTGATGAAATCCAAGAGCTCAGTGAGGCCTCTAATGCCAGCAAGGTAATTAACACTTTCAGTGCCCAGAAAGCTAAATGTTTAAAACAGTTCCAGTGAGTACAGTGGTTCAACCTTAATATTATAAAGCGACGAGAATACTATTTGTGTGCCAAAAAAAAACAAAATAACGACTTTTCAACTATATCTAGTGATGGCCGATTTCAAAACACTGCTTCGAAGCTTTACGAATCTTTTGATTTGAATCAGTGGTTCGGTTCATGTATCAAACTGCCAAAGTCACGTGAAGTATTGAAATTGTAAAACACTTGTGATGTAACGAAGCCTTGTTTACTGAAATCATGTGACTCTCTGAACCACTGATTCAAAACAAAAGATTCATAAAGCTTCAAAGCAGTGTTTTGAAATCAGCCATCACTAAATATTGTTGAAAAGTCATTATTTATTTTTTTTGCGCACAAAAAGTATTCTCAACGCTTTATAATATTACGGTTGAACCACTGTACTCACATGAGCTGTTTTAAATATGCTTTTAGTAGTTTTCTGAACATTGAAAGTGTTAATGACCTTGCTGGCATTAGCGGCCTCACTGAGCTCTCGGATTTCATCAAAAATATCTTAATTTGTGTTCCGAAGATGAACGAAGGTCTTACGGGTGTGGAACGACATGAGGGCGAGGAATTAATGCCAGAATTTTGATTTTTGGCTGAACTAACCCTTTTATTTTGTAACATGAAGACATTATTTATGTTATTCAGATGCTGTGAGGAAACTACAGAAAGCGCAAGAGTCTGTTCACTGCAGAAACATCATTACGAGCTGGCGTCATGTTGTGCGTGATGCTAAAAGAACAAAGGAATATTTTAAGGTAGTTTTTCAAATTAAAATGTGTGAAACACAAATGCATTTAATTGACAAGACGCTTAGGTTTTATGTATATCTGTGTGTTCAGAGGCTAGAGAGAGAGATACAAGAAAGTCTGAACTCAGAGATACCACAGGGCAATGGACAGGACACACTATCACTGCTGCCTAACAAGCTGTCTCTTAAGGTATCACTTAACCTCTGTGACGTTCCCATTATATAACTGGCTTCAAATCAACTGTGATTTTAATAAGCAATTTGGTGCAGATCTTCCAAAGTCTAGGTGTTCGTGACCTCCTGAAATGCGCTCAGGTGTGTCATTCTTGGAAAGCGATCACTCAGATCAGCTCGCTGTGGACTGAGGTCAGTGCAGCTCACTTAAACACTCACCCTTGTGAAAAAGAAGTGCACTTAACTGTATTGAATGTACACTTGTAGTGTGTGTCACAAAGAGAGAGTACACTCTCATGACATGGAACAGGCTGAATGTCGAGAGCAGAGACAGAGCTTGTAATAAATCAATATTGGCTTTGCTTTTCGGAGATGGCGAGAACTGAGGGATTGGAAATATTGTAAAAGCAACACAGCATTTTTCTTGCTCAACAGCCCGGTAAGGTATTGTATTAAACAGATATTGCTCTAACAGAGTTCACTGTAAAGCATTGTCTATTGTGAAGGGTCATTTAATTATGGGTGTTTTTAGCACTTGTACTGGAATTTAATTTCAAGGAAGCACTGTGTCTATTAATGCGTATAGCTACAGTAACGTCTTGTCAGCTTAAGATCCTTTCATCCAAACTGGTTATATCTCTCAACCCTAGTAGTAAATGTTTTATGAGCAGTCGGATAATCTTTCGCTCTCGAACCATATTCATCCGCAGAGCCGAAGCACAACCAAAACAATGTTCTTCCGCAAAATGCATGCAGTTTTGTTTTATAACTGCTAGAAGGCCAAATGTTACATAGTGTACCATTTTTATTTCATTTTAAATGACAATCAATTAAGTGTGCGCAAACATCACATTCAGTTTCCACGTAAGTTTTCTACTTACTTTCTGTATTTTTAAAAGTATGCTGATGTGCACTTCTTTTTCGTGCTCATAGACAGTATAATCTGTAAGATGTGTTTCCACAGATCGATTTCTCCTCTGAGAGCAGCTGGATCACAGATCAGACTGTGGAGAGAATACTGCGGGCACATCGTGTCTCTGTGGTCTCTGTAAACTTGTGCGCTTGCACAATGGTGCAGGGGTCGAGCTTCAGACGCATCAGTAAATTTAATTTAATCGGCCTAAAAACATACATTTTCAGTTTGATCAATATGATAAGGATCTCGCATGTTTTTGTTTTTTTCTCAAAGGTCAATGCCAAAATCTTCAAGAACTCAATCTGAGTGAATGCCCAAATGTTAATGCAAGTAGAACACAAACACATCGTGTTTATAGGTTTTGCTGATTTTGATCAATCTAATACCTGTTTTGTTTGAAAACAAACTGATAGGATGAAAATATGAAGATGATTTTAGAGGGATGTCACTCTCTCCTCGATCTTAATCTGGCCTTAACTCATATCACTAATGCCACGATAAGAGTCCTCTCAAGGTACAAACCTCTTACATGTTTCTCAGAACACAACCATAATGACAAACATAACAAATTTTATGCTTCTGACTGTTATTTAAAAGATGCTGTCTGACGC
Organism: Zacco platypus; assembly: GCA_038088235.1. NCBI lineage: Eukaryota > Metazoa > Chordata > Actinopteri > Cypriniformes > Xenocyprididae > Zacco > Zacco platypus. The sequence continues at coordinate 10,512,979 of CM076063.1, read as the reverse complement.
TGCGGTCTCTGAATCTCGCATACTGCTTGGGATTCTCGGATAAAGGCCTGCAGTATCTGACCTCAGGGAAAGGCTGTCACAGACTCAGTCATCTAGACCTCTCCGGTTGTTCTCAGGTTAGTGTTGACACATAAAAGACATGCAAGCTAGTAATATTAGCTAATATTTACAGGCAGTTCACTGCACTGCTTTTTATTTTTCAGTGAACCAGATTAAGGTTTGATCAAATTAATTGCGTTATATAAATGTAATTTTTTTCCCAGATATCTGTGGATGGATTTGCATATGTCGCTGAGGCTTGCAGTTCACTTCAACAGATTGTGTTAGATGACCTTCCCACCCTCTCTGACAACTGTGTGCAGGTACAGTATGTGTTATATGTACATAAAACATGACAACGTCTATTGAAGATTGTATCAGTGATTGTTGTTGGTCTTTGTTGCAAGGTCTTAGTGTCTAAATGTCGTGTGCTGACTGTGATTTCCCTGCTGGACTCACCATTTCTATCTGATGTGGCATTCAAAACAATCGCGGAAGTGATCAACCTCACCAAGATCCAAATAGATGGTTTGTGTTTGTGTGTTTTAGTAATTTAGCCCTAGAGGGGCTAAATTAGTAAAAACAGAAACTGTGTGTTCTGCATTTCAGGTAATGAGCGAATGACGGACAGCAGCTTGAAGGCCCTGTGCCGGAGCTCTCTGAAACTCAGCGAGGTCCATGTGTCCGACTGTCCTCGCATATCTGATGCCAGCTTGAAGTCTCTGGGGAGTCTGACAAAACTAAACAACCTAAATATCTCAGGCTGTATCAAGTGAGAGAAGTCATCGCAGCGACGTGAATATAAAGAAAAATGTTCTTTTTGAGAACTTTTTTTCCCCCTGTGGAGTGAGACGACAAAAAAATTGGCCAAAAAATTATTATTAAACAGAAAAAAATATGCTGGCCAAAGGAAAAAATGCTTTGGTGGACACACACCTACCAGATGCGATGCCATAAGATTCCAGCGACAAAAATTGGTCAACACCGACTACAAGATGCGACGAAATCAATCAAAAAAAACCCGCAGCCAATCAGAACAGCGTGTGGGCGGGGTCTCGCATTAATCTTAAGTGCACTTGAAAGGAAATGGATAAGTACATAATCAAATTCACAAATAACACACCATTTAAACAATATTAAAAATATATACTGCCTTACTAAAACAACCTTTGTCATAGAATACACTTGTTTGTCCACAGTTTGAACGTTCTTCTTCCCATTTGTTGTATTTCAAGATCTGAGGTGAATTATCCATTGTTGCTTTTAGTACGGCTACAAAGCTGGGAGCAGTAAATGATATTCAAAGTCACTTTACACGCTTCTACCATTAAATAAAGCACATAAACATTACCTGAGATTATTATTGCCATACTTTGTGTTGTTGTCCCAGTCGTGAGAATCGTCGCGTGACGCTGTCTTGGCTAGTTAGGACAAAAACTCGGATTAATGGAAAATATACCTTTTATCGAGTGTCTGATTAGGAAAGGGGGAAAAAATTAGCAGAAATTTTGAATTTTGGTTGCTATATACAGCAGGGGAAAAAATCTAGGATTTAATACACTCAGTGAGGCACTTCAAAACAAATATTTCACCTTTGAATTCAGAATTTCCATACAACCAATTCTTAAACTTTTACTTTTGCTCCCCCTATTGGTTACATTCTTGAAATGCATTTCAGATTCTATAAAATTGCGTTCAGTTTATGTTGTGTGTTTTTTACCCAATCTAGGGTGACTGATATGGGAATCCATTACGTCACTGAAGGGCCATCTGCTGTTGAACTGCGAGAGCTTGATCTTTCCTACTGCCCAAAAGTGACTGACCTGTCCCTGAAGAGAATAACTCAGAGGTGAAACCAGTTAACACTTACAGTACACATTTCTTTTCACATAAAACTCTTCTTATACAAAGACGAATGTATGAATGTAATTAATTTCCAGATGTAGCAATCTGACACGCCTGACCGTGTGCTTCTGTGAGAACTTGACCGATAATGGCTTCGAGTGTCTGGACAAATGTGCTTCTCTGGTCTCTCTGGACATCACTGGCTGCAAAATACATGACAAAGTATGCTAAGTATACAGTTTATCACATGTTATCCTTTTACAGCTGTTATTATATTAAATTGAGTCTTTCACAGGGACTGGCAGTTTTGGGGGCCAACCACAGTCTGAGAAAACTGACCGCAACTGAGTGTGTTTTCATTACAGATAATGGAATACAGGTTTGGCTTGCCTTTTTGTCACTCCATTATGCATACATTTATAACCTGCCATGTATTTGCAAACTTTTTGGAAACGTTTTAATAATTTTGTCTCTATGCAGATGTTTTGCCGACAATGTCATCGTCTGGAGCTTTTGGACGTGTGTCACTGTGTGTGTCTGTCTGATCGTGCGATCAAAGCCCTTTCCTCCTTCTGCAGGACCATTGCCACAGTCCGAATAGCTGGATGTCCTAAAGTACTTCTTTAAATCTGTAATCTTGAAAGCATAAAAAGTGCACAAAGTAATTAGCTGGTTTGTTAGTCAGGAAACAATTAACTGTGAACAGATGAACAAAATCCCAATTCACGTACTTATGCACTATTCTGTGCTGTTTTCTTCTATAAATAGTGCAATTAGTGTGAAAATTCCAAATAGGAAAAGTACACTTTAAATAATACTCGGATAATGCACTTAATTAACATAAAAACGAAGGCTGTATCCGAAATCTTATACTTCCCTACTATATAGTAGGCGAAAAACAGTATGTGACGAGTAGAATGTCCAAATTCACTGAACTCATAAAAGAGTTGGCAAAAAGTACCTTGATGACGTACTACTTCCGGCGAGAATCTAAAGTGCACATGACTATACTATACTATACTGGACACTTAACTATCCCATAAGGCCGCGGGAGAGGATTTGCGAATGGCAGTGAAGCGACACAACTGACCCTGGTAGGTCACATGACAGTGATAACATGTTGAATGTAGTACATCTGGAATACATTCATACTCAAAACATTCACAGAATGTGCTTTTTTAGCAGTTTTAGAGTTCACTTATTCAAAACTAGTACTTACTCACAATGTTGCATGCAGCTGAAATGTGGAACGTTGGACACTTCATGCAGACAACTATCACAGCTTTGGGGCTGTTAGACTGATACTGAATGACAAAATAACCTTATTAAATTCATACCCTACACTGATAAGTACATAGTGCACAAGTAAATAGTGTATAAGTGTGTCTTTTGGGATGCAACTGAACGGTTATAAACAAATTCCAGAATAATTAAACTAAATACAGTGAGATTCAAAATGAAATTGAATCCAGAAAATATAAAATGTTAAAAATATTACATGTATTATGGGATTAGACATATTTCAAGGTCATTAATTAAATAATCTAATGCTTGAAACTTTTTGCTTAGATTTTTATGTTGATAATATAGTTTGTTCAATAAGAACATTCAATCTTTTAGATGCCACCCTCAAATATGATCATCCTCGTGTGAGGGACACTATTCTAAAATTTAAAAGAAGGCTAGATATCTTCATGTATAAGGACTCAATTTATGCTGTAAAATTAAAAGGGGTCTTTTGACCGTACTATGGCATTCAAATAGGATACATATCACATAGTAGATGAAGAACTATGTTTTGCTTCACCAGATGACAGACACAGCGGTTAAGTATCTAACAAGAGCCGGTCACTTCCTGAGAGAGCTGGACGTGAGTGGCTGTCCTCTCCTGACTGACCGCACACCTTCACTCCTACTGTGCTGCTGTCAGCAGCTGCGGTCCATCAGCATGCTCTACTGCAAGAACATCTCCAGGTATGAATCAATGTGACGCAACACAATACACTTACAAATACAGTGTATACTGATGGACAGACAGGAGACACTGAAGACTTAGTTTCATATAGTTAAGCTGAGATTGTCCTATGTTACTGATTATAGTGTTTATTTGTACATTTCATATCTCAGACAGGCTGCTCTGAAGCTGCAGCGCCGCGTCCAACACTGGAAACACAGTAACGATGACGCACCCTACAATCTGGAATAATTACTACAACACGACGAGATATATGGAGCAACTGGAGAGATATTACCAGTCAAAATATTTATATATTATATAACATTTATGCATTTGATAAGAAATCTCTTCCCAAAGGTGTGTTTTTTTGGAACTTTGATTCTTTGGGTTCAAAACACTGAAAATTGCACTTACAGATGCATGGGCTGTCCTAAGACAAAAAGTTGGGAATCAGTATTAAAATATAGTTTTGTCAAGTTATTGGGAAACACATGGAAATTCATTTATAAAATGAGTAAATTCGGGATGGTATCGTGCAATATTTCACATACTTCATTTCATATGAAATTAAAGAATAAGGCATCAGTTTGACAAATACCAAACTCTGTTTATTTATATTGAGGATTGTCTGATGTATTGTTGGATATTTTGGTACTTTATATTTTAAGATTCTAGATACATTTTAATTACATATATTCATTATATTTTCATATCAAATCACAAAATAAAAATAAAATGGGGAAAAAACGAAATATTAGTTGTCTTATATTCTAAACTCAAATATTCTCATTAAGATGTCAAGATGGTAAATAAATGTTAAAATAATCTGTTGAGCTTTGCCTAATTCCTTATGCTACAGTACTGCACCTTTAAATGTGATTAAAACTAATTTTTATTAATTAAATAAAGTATTGCAACATAACAGGATGCTTAAAAGTTTGAAATGTTTGGATCATTCCTGTCTTCCTCAGAATGTAAGGTACAGTACATGAAAACCCTTTAATATAGTTAAAACTAAGGTTAGATATGCTATTAAAATGCTGAAATAATGAAAAGTGTGCCAACAAACATATTTATGTAGTTTTTTAGTCTTGAAAAAATACAAAAGTACAATTTAAAAAGCATTTACTTTAAACGTAACTTTATATGAACCGTTGTGCTCTCATTTAGCAATTGTAGGCTATGATTTATGAAACACATTATTCAACATTTTAAAAGGTGAGTTCACCCAAAGATGAAAATTCTGTCATTTATTACTCGCCCTCATGTCGTTCCACACCCATAAGACCTTCGTTCATCTTCAGAACACAAATTAAGATATTTTTAATAAAATTTGAGAGTTTTTATTAATCGCGGTCCAGAAAAATAGTAAAAACATCGTTAAAATAGTCCACAAGGTTTAAAGTTACAAAAAAGAGAATAAATGATTGAAATGTATTTATATATGCAGATTGTCTGGAAAATGAAGTAATATTTTTAAATATGGTTGTATAAGTTCACAATGACAAAGTCATCAGTTAAACGTTTGAAATGTTTGGATCATTCCTGTCTTCCTCAGAATGTAAGGTACAGTACATGAAAACCCAATTTTATATGGAAAAAATGACAAAAACATCTGCTCATTCTTGCTAAACTCATATCTCACACGTCTATGCGTTATGATCAATTTCTGCTTTAAGAATAGTTGGGAGGGACCTTTTGGTCTGTAAAGATGTCACTGAAGCGTTAACATGGAATCATTACTTCACGTTATCGTTTCAGAATTTGAATAGTTATGTGAGTTAAGATGAAACAGAATTGTAGTCATTTCCATATTAAGATTAAAGTGAGGTTCTTTACCTCAGCTGACTCACATAATTGTTCAAATGCTGAAACAAAGTGAAGTCCATTTGTGCACTGTGTATATCAGTAAAATATAGGAAAATATATACCATCATTTTAGCATGTAACTTACAGTGGTTTAGTTAAACGATAATAATAATTTAGTGCAGTGAAATAATAAGTCAAGGCAGACAGTTCTCAGGGTCAGTACCTGCAAGATCAAAGCCGGATTCAAGCTCATTGTTAATAATGAACTTGATGGAATTTAAGTCACAGTTGTGCTCAAAAGTTTACACACCCCTTGCAGAACCTGCAATATGATAATATTTTAACAAAATAAGAGAGATCATACAAAATGCATGTTTTTTTTTAGTAATGTCCAGAGTAAGATATTTTACATAAAAAATGTTTACATATAGTCCACAAGACTAAAAAAATAATAAATTGATAAAAACCTGTTTAAAATTTTACATACCCTTCTTAATACTGCGTGTCGTTACCTGCATGATCCAGGGCTGTTTTGTTTTGTTTTTTTGTTCGTTTGTTTGTTTGTTTTTTGTGCTGGTTGTTCTTGGTGGGTGAAAAGTTTTGAACAGCATGAAGATGTCAAAATTTTTCTTACTTTGTTTAAATATCAATTTTGTCCCATCAGAATCAAAAGAAGATACTTACATGCTTCCCAGAAGAAAAGAAGACAAATAATTAATTAAATAATTAAAATAATTAACATTGTGCAAGGGTTTTTTTGAGCACAACTGTATGTTGCTGTTGTTGAGAAAAGACGTGTTTTCGATTCATTTTAATTTTAATATAGAAATGTATTTTCTTAGAAGTCTGACAACAGACACATACAGTAAAGCTGCAAAGTCAGAGAGTTTGGGAATATTCACACAATTTATACACGTTAAAACAAGATTTCAGAGTAATGAAATCAAACATTTTAGAAGAGAACAATGTCAAGGTTGCTTAAACCAATGCGCATTAAGCTGTGTCTTCAGCAAGTCATTTCCCATGAGGTTTTTGGGCAGCAAAGTCGCAACTGCACCAGACTGCGCAATCTGGCAAGGCCGCCTTGGTTTTTTTTGGCATATATACACCAGCATGACATCAGATCAAGTTGGACCCGATCTCATGGTGATCACAGCTGTTCCTGTGCAGATTCTGCTCATCTCAAACGAGCCTCTTACGTCAAAGGTCTGGCTATACGTGACACTACCGGTTACATTGCAACATTAAACTGACCACGCATGCGCAAAACTTCGCCAAGAGAGCCCATATGATTCATTCTCGCATAAACTGGAATCACATCTTCAAAACATTAAATTCTTTACATAGAACATAAGTGAAGTGAAACATATTAATCACCATACAACCCATAATAATATTAATTCAAAAGACAAAACTAATTTATTTGGTTCAATCTTTACATTTACTTGGCAAAAACCAACACTTAACTTCTATTTAAACCACAGTCTGATGCATGTCAAGTGTGCAGGGCCACAGGGTTCATGGAAACCACATGATTTTGACCAGTAAAGTGCATTTACATAGCAGGACAATGAAAAGCAGGCACTATAACAAACTGTTATCTAAATGATTATCTTAATTATACTATAGAAATGATGTGTGGAATAAAAGACAGTTATGGAAAATGAAAGAGGGGTGTGACAAACGACTGGGCAAATGAGTGATAAGAAGAGATACTGGAGATTTGAGACCGTATTAAAGGGATTGCGAGAGACACAGCGGACCAAACTACCACCATCATCATCATCATCATCATCATCATCCTGCCAGCGAAGAGAGAGTCTGAGTGAAGATGTGGAAGTTACTGTGTGTGACCTTGTCTCTGCTCATGTGTGTCAGAGGTAAGATCTCATGATTTGAGTTTAAGTGTAGAACTAGTTTTCTGAATGAACTTGATCAGGGGCGCCCAAACCTGTTGATTTACCTTCCTGTAAAGTTCAGCTCCAACAAAGAAACAGTAAACATATACAGTTAGTAAGTACTGTTGTATGGACATACAAATACTGAGTATGGACATTATCAATAGTGAGTTTAAATTGTTTTTCTTTTAAATGCTAATTTAATGTAAATTCTAAAGGTATTGATTATTTGTATTATAATCTGTAACACATTTTCTCTTCCACCACAGAGTCACTTTCTCATTTGGAAGGTAAGAGCCCTTCTCTCTCTTTATATGTTCATTTGAAGTTCTGTGGTGTTTATACAAATGATGTCTGACATTAATGAATGTATCTCTCATATTTCTCTCTCTCTCAGAGTTTCCCTTTTTAGACCCTCGTATTGTGGGTGGTAAGGATACAACTATAAAGAAGTGGCCGTGGATGGTCAGTGTTCACTACAAAGGGAAACATATTTGCGGCGGCTCCCTCATCACAGATGAATGGGTGCTGTCAGCTGCTCACTGTTACCAAAGGTTAGACATCACACACAAACACACACAGATTTAATCTACTGTTTTGCTAGATGGAATGTTTTTCCCTTGTGAAAATGTGTAATTAATTGTTTGTGCACTTGTAGTATCTAAATTAATTTAAAGTATATTCTAAATCATTATGTTTTAAAAATCTTTTCTTATGCTTTAAAGAAGCATGTCATATCATGTCTATATAATTTTTTTTCTAATCTTCTCTCCCTGTATTCAGTATAGACAAGTTCAACCTGCGTGCACACTTGGGAAGGACGAAACAAGAGGGAGAGGAAGCCAATGCAGTCATGGCGGCAGTTAAAGATGTCATTAACCATAAAGACTTTAATAAAGTTGCATACAATAATAATGACATCGCTCTACTGCATCTGTCCGCCACAATCAAATTTACTAAATACATCAAACCCGTGTCCCTAGCAGACGAGACAAGTGTCTTCGCTGCCGAGACCAAGAGCTGGATCACAGGCTGGGGAGATATTGGAGAAAACAGTAACACACTCAGACAGATACATACTGTACATTTATTACTTCACATAATAACATCTTCTCCTGACATCTCCAAATGATGTTTGTGTGTGTGTGTGTGTGTGTGTGTGTCCAGTACCTTTACCTTCTCCTGGGACTCTGCAAGTGGCTAAAGTTAAAGTGTTTGACAATAAAGACTGTGAAACAGCCTGTGGTGGTATCACTGACAACATGATTTGTGCTGGTACAAAGAAAGGGGGCAAGGACACCTGGAAGGTACAACAACCAATTCTGAATTATGTTTTATTAACAAAGTTCGGGAGGAGCAGGTTCAGATCATTAACCTTATGAGGATGGGGTTGGGGATGGGGATGGGGTGGGGGTCATGGCCATGGCCAAAAATTCAGAGCTCTGAGCCCTCCCCCCGGACAGCACACTAAATACGCATAACTTTTACTCTATTTCAATTACATGTACATGTGAACTCATGAAGTGAGATCATTCGTAATCCTAAATGTGCACAGCTAAACAAACTGCATGTTTGTCCACTAAGACTGACCATATCTCATTCTGTCTGATGTCATTAGCACAATAAACTAGAACAACTAAATAACATATCTCTTTTTCCCCTTTATCTTTCTACAAGGGGGATTCTGGTGGTCCAATGATGAGTAAGCTGTGTTCAAAATGGGTTCAGTCTGGTATCACCAGCTGGGGCAGAGAGTGTGCCAGGCCCAAAATACCTGGTGTGTACACTCGTGTGTCACAGTATCAGAAATGGATCACAGACAGAGTTGGTATAACGGTTAAATTTGTCCACTATCCACAAGGCAAATGTCCTTCTTCCAGCCTGGGTAAACTTTTCCCCTTTATATGTCTACATATTTATACAGTCTTAAAAATACATAAATTCTTAATCTATCAATGACGATGTATTTTTTTGTGTCTCTGAAGGTTGAAGTACTGAATCTGGCAAATCTAGGAATCCTTATCAACAACTCACACACATGTCTGTCACATGATGAAGTCTCTCTCTGTCTGTTATCTGTGAAAGTTTTGTCAGCCTGAAACATCTTTTTATATGCTCTTAATTTTCTATATGATTTGCAAATATCAAGTACAGCTCTTAGAAATATAATGTGTTTAAATGAGAGTTTGGGAGAAGAATGTTCATCTAATCTCGTCAAGCACAACACATCCCTTCACCACCAAACCTGTGGAAATGTTTAATGCTGTACTTCTTGTATGTTATCTGTGTCATATAAATGAGGTTACACCACAGCACGATGGAAAAATACTTCATTATGTTGCAGCATGTGCAAAAGGCTTTTATGAGAATAATTAAATACTTTAGAACAGCACAATTTTGTCTTTTATCTTCTGAAACGCAATCATCCAAATAAATACACATTAAACAATGTTTGAAGTGATAAAGAAAAAGAATAAATAATTGAAATAGAGAGAAATGTCCAATGATTACATACTTATGCAGATTTCCAGGAATATGAAGTAGTTTTTAAATTTGTTTGTAAAGTGTCTTCAGCTAAAGGTTTGAGTAATTTAAATCATTCCTGACTTACTCATAATGTTATAATGATTATGTGGTACTACAATACATGAAAACAGTTTTACATGAAAAAATATTACAATAAACCACTGACTCAACTAGTCCAAAACATCTGGCTCAATTTGCCCCAAAGCCACCATTTAAAAAAAGAAAAATGCCTTGTTTAAACATGCTTTAATACAGGGGTTTTCAACCGGCAACAAGAATCTCTTGTTTTTCTCCTCAAATTCTCTCGTCTCTTTCCAGATTTGTTTTCACAGGTAAATACAATTTGTTATCTGTCAAAATGACAAAAATCACTTTGAAATACCATTACACAGTGGTGTATAAAGTACTTGAAAGCCATTCTTGAGTAAAAGTATGGATATTTTACCAGAAAATGATTTTGGTAGAATTAAAAGTCACTGTTTAGAATATTACTTGGGTAAAAGTTTTAAAGTATGTGATATTTTTTGTATGAAAAGTATTTTTTTTATTTATTTTAAACATATTCAGTATTGAAAGGGAGCAGAAAATATTATTAAAAATTGTTCTATACACAGTTTGAACAGCAAGATTGTGTTGTTTTATCTCTAACTCTACTACATTTTTTTGCTTTGAATTAAAAAAATGGCAAAATGTTTATTTTAAGTTTTAAATATAAAAAATACTAATATAATAATTATACCTTGATCATTTATGTTAATTCATAGTACATTATAATTAATGTAAGAGGCGAGTTTAAAATGTTAAAATGTAAATGTTGAAATTAACAATGAACAACACTTTTATTAACCTTTAATGTTACAAATGGACTCTTATTGTAAAGTGTTACTGTTACAAAGGTAGCGCAAAAGCGCCATCTAGTGGCCATTGGTAGATGTGCTGGAAGTGATTGAACACGTGAAATGCGCATGACAAAAAACAGCAGCGCAGTCACGCGAAGACTGTTCCAGAAGTCGCGATGCAGTGTTTGTGTTGATTATTAATAACAGTGTGCGTCCATTTGAGAAAATCACAGACACAAAGTGCTAATGAATATAACTACAACATCCACACCTGAAATGTAGCAATGTGACTGTGTAATGTTGTATGTCTGTGCTGCTGAAGAAAGTTCAGTAACTGTTCAATCTGATCCTCCTGTCCTGCTCCAGGGCGAGAACTATAGCCTCTTCTCTCAAACAGTTACCATTTCATATAAATGCAAATAATCATACTTAAAAATGGCCATCTTTACGCACAAAGGCATATCATATGTATACTTTCACTCGTTATTTGATCCTATTTTAGGTTTTAATTATCGAATCAAAATAGCCTATGTGTTAAAGTGCGAATAAAAAAAAAGAAGAACTGAAATTGAATACATTTCCGATTTGTTATGTTTCTGTCCATTTAAATATGCAACTTCGCATAAATGATCGCATAATGAATGCATAAAAGCGAACAAATGGATATAAACTACTGCAAATAGATGGTAACAATCGTGACATTTAACAGTTGGTGTTTTTGTCGCATTGTTTTAACCACTTGAGGTAACGTTACTACTAATGTTATCATCCTCTCAGCCTCGATGGCAAACACACTGCTGTTCTCCACTAATGCAGCATCTAGTCAACAAATTAATTACTTCAGTGATATGAAAACATATACTGTAGTGTGCTGTATAGCATACCGCTTTGTTGTCTGTTTTAAATCTATTTTTGAAGTGTCCTATAGTTCTGTGAGGCGCGCAGCTTCACTTCACGTGTCAAAACAAACTCTACGAGGCGTCAGTGATAGTTGTTATTTGGCCTGTAGAGGTCACTCTCGTGCTGCACTCTTCTCAGCCGCTGCTGCAACAGACGCAACCCGAAAAATGAAATCAATCGCGGTTGTGCAGCACTTCTTTGCACATGCTTGCTTGCAGTCTGTGTTCTTCCGACTTTATTTTGTAGTAAATAAAGATAACGCTTTGGGGAAATGTATCGGAGTTGATTTACCCTGAGATGGGAAACTCTTCACCCCTTTTCAGAGGCTGCATCCTTCCAAGGCCGCATTCAAAGGTAGATTGCGTCACCACTTTGCGTCGAAGGCTGTCAATTCAAAGGCTCTTTCAAATGCGTCCTTCATTTCCCATGAAGTGAAGCAAACAAACAGATGAATCCTTCGCTGCCTAGCATAGCCCAGAATTCATTGCAAGCTGGTGAGGAGAGGATTTTTTTTGTTTGAGAGAGAAATTGCCAAATTACACTTTTAAACATAAGTATTGGGATTCAAATGACTCAAATATCAAATGTTAAAAATAAAAAAACTTTAAAGTTCTTTGAACATTGACGTATATCTTTCTAAGATGAGGTTATAAATAGTTTATACTCTTTATTATGGACCATGGTGTACATATTTAGACAGTTTGTGAACCCTGTTGAATTAATGATTGATGGTTCGTTCAGATCAGGTCTTATGAAATGCATATATTGCTAGAGACTTTCATCATTTCACTCTCTTAAAATGTGCCACTTCCTTTCTTTCTGCAACTCGTGCAAATGTTTGTGAGCGTGTTTGTGTTAGATATGAAAGCTCTAGCGCAAGTTCTGTCAGGAAGACTCAAATGTTACGTCACTACTAATTTAGATCTAACCAATCATTATCCAACACATGTAGCATATAAGATCGGTACTCATCACACTTGTCTGAGTTCGCAGATGCTGACGCGAACCTCCATCCTCCCCACCACCACCAGGATGGTCCCTGTCCATACCTCCTGGGGGTCGGCTACGCCCCTGCCTTCATCTTCAGGCAGGAAATGCAGAGTCCGCAACCCTCAGGATCTAAGCTACGGACGGGGCCTACGCCAAAGAACTTTATCTTACAATGTTTGCTTGCTGATTGTTAATAAATTTCATTGCAAGTTAATTTACCTCCCGAGTCTTTCTGGTAGAAATTAGTTTATGTGTCAGAATAAGGCATTGGTGTTCAGCAGAACCTTTTTTCAAATATCTATAAATTGGCACATTGCAAAATAAGTCATTTTCAGACCTTGGTTCCAATAAAAGCTCTTTTTGGACTAACAAGGAAGTTTCCAGTTCTGAAACTTACAGAATATTCTTATAGTATGATAACCTTTACATGTCAACAGATCAAGGAAAATTTGATTTCTCAATTTATGACACCTTTAATGCGTGCAGTAGAATCTGACTTCCGCCTCAGCAAAATGCATTTACACAACAGGAGACTAAAGGCATAAATGAAAAGTATAACAGACTGCAGTCTTTACTTCACGTCACTGTTTTTGTTTTTGTTTGTGTTCATGTCTTTTATTTTGTATTCACTCTCTCTTTCATGGTTCCTGTTGTTATGTGATTCCCTTGTTACTCATATGATCATGTCATGTGCTTCCCTTGTTCATAGGCTTGTTCGAGATGCATCGGCGCTGCACAGACCGATCGGCGTATGACATCAAAGTATCGCAAGAGCGATTCATGTTTGACATGACAGTGATAACATGTCGAATACATTCATACTCAACACATTCACAGAATGTGCTTTTTTAGCGGTGGCAAAGTAATTACATATTCAAAACTAGTACTTACTCACAATGTTGCATGCAGCTGAAATGTGGAACGTTGGACACTTCATGCAGACAACTATCACAGCTTTGGGGCTGTTAGACTGATACTGAATGACAAAATAACCTTATAAAATTCATACCCTACACTGATAAGTACATAGTGCACAAGTAAATAGTGTATAAGTGCGTCTTTTGGGATGCAACTGAACGGTTATAAACAAATTCCAGAATAATTAAACTAAATACAGTGAGATTCAAAATAAAATTGAATCCAGAAAATATAAAATGTTAAAAATATTACATGTATTATGGGATTAGACATATTTCAAGGTCATTAATTAAATAATCTAATGCTTGAAACTTTTTGCTTATATTTTTATGCTGATAATATAGTTTGTTCAATAAGAACATTCAATCTTTTAGATGCCACCCTCAAATATGATCATCCTCGTGTGAGGGACACTTATTCTAAAATTTAAAAGAAGGCTAGATATTTTCATGTATAAGGACTCAATTTATGCTGTAAAATTAAAAGGGGTCTTTTGACCGTACTATGGCATTCAAATAGGATACATATCACATAGTAGATGAAGAACTATGTTTTGCTTCACCAGATGACAGACACAGCGGTTAAGTATCTAACAAGAGCCGGTCACTTCCTGAGAGAGCTGGACGTGAGTGGCTGTCCTCTCCTGACTGACCGCACACCTTCACTCCTACTGTGCTGCTGTCAGCAGCTGCGGTCCATCAGCATGCTCTACTGCAAGAACATCTCCAGGTATGAATCAATGTGACGCAACACAATACACTTACAAATACAGTGTATACTGATGGACAGACAGAAGACATTGAAGACTTAGTTTCATATAGTTAAGCAGAGATTGTCCGATGTTACTGATTATAGTGTTTATTTGTGCATTTCATATCTCAGACAGGCTGCTCTGAAGCTGCAGCGCCGCGTCCAACACTGGAAACACAGTAACGATGACGCACCCTACAATCTGGAATAATTACTACAACACGACGAGATATATGGAGCAACTGGAGAGATATTACCAGTCAAAATATTTATATATTATATAACATTTATGCATTTGATGAGAAATCTCTTCCCAAAGATGTGTTTTTTTGGAAGTTTGATTCTTTGGGTTCAAAACACTGAAAATTGCACTTACAGATGCATGGGCTGTCCTAAGACAAAAAGGTTGGGAATCAGTATTAAAATATAGTTTTGTCAAGTTATTGGGAAACACATGGAAATTCATTTATAAAATGAGTAAATTTGGGATGGTATCGTGCCATATTTCACATACTTCATTTCACGTGAAATTAAAGAATAAGGCATCTGTTTGAAAAAGACCAAACTCTGTTTATTTATAATGAGGATTGTCTGATGTATTGTTGGATATTTTGGTACTTTATATTTTAAGATTCTGGATACATTTTAATTACATATTGTAACGCTGTGATGAAGACAGGAGTCAAAGGTACGAATAACATACAGGTTTAATGAAACAGATACGCAACAGTGTGCCATGCACAAACATCAACCGACAATGGATGAATGACAAACAGGAACTTAAATACACAGAGACTACAATGAAGGGCAGGTGATAGGGATTACTAATTACGTGAAGACAGGTGCAGACACTAACAGATTAACAAGACTAAGCAGAACTGAACATGTGACACATATATTTATGATATTTCATATCAAATCACAAAATAAAAAAAAAACAGGAAAAAACGAAATATTAGTTGTCTTATATTCTAAACTCAAATATTCTCATTAAGATGTCAAGATGGTAAATAAATTTTAAAATAATCTGTTGAGCTTTGCCTAATTCCTTATGCTACAGTACTGCACCTTTAAATGCATTGTGATTAAAACTAATTTTTATTAATTAAATAAAGTATTGCAACATAACAGGATGCTTCTGCTTTAATATAGTTAAAAATAAGGTTAGATATGCTATAAAAAATGCTGAAATAATGAAAAGTGTGCCAACAAACATATTTATGTAGTTTTTTTGTATTGAAAAAATACAAAAGTACAATTTAAAAAGCATTTACTTTAAATGTAACTTTATATAAACCGTTGCGCTCTCATTTAGAAATTTATGTTTTATGAAACACATTATTCAACATTTTAAAGGGTGAGTTCACCCAAAGATGAAAATTCTGTCATTTATTACTCACCCTCATGTCGTTCCACACCCATAAGACCTTCGTTCATCTTCAGAACACAAATTAAGATATTTTTAATGAAAGTTCTTTTATTAATCGCGGTCCAGAAAAATAGTAAAAACATCGTTAAAATAGTCCACAACAAGGTTTAAAGTTACAAAAAAGAGAATAAATGATTGAAATGTATTTATATATGCAGCTTTTCAGGAATATGAAGTAATATTTTTAAATTTGGTTGTATAAGTTCACAATGACAAAATCATCAATTAAAAGTTTGAAATGTTTGGATCATTCCTGTCTTCCTCAGAATGTAAGGTACGGTACACGAAAACCCTATTTTATATGGAAAAAAATTCACAATTTAAAGAAAATGCCTCATGCTAAAAAAATTCTTGCTAAACTCATATCTCACACGTCTATGCGTTATGATCAATAGTTTGAAGGGACCTTTTGGTCCGTAAAGATGTCACTAAAGTGTTAACATGGAATCATTACTTCACGTTATAGTTTCAGAATTTGAATAGTCATGCGTGTTACGATGAAACAGAATTGTAGTCATTTCCATATTAATCTGTTTTAAGATTAAACTGAGCGTAAAGTGGGGTTCTTTATCTCAGCCGACTTGCATAACTGTTCAAATGCTGAAACAATAAAGTGAAGTCCATTTGTGCACTGTGTATATTAGTGATGTGATAAAAGAAAATATATATCATTATTTTAGTATATGACTTAGTGGTTTAGTAAAATAATAATAAGAATTTAGTGAAATAATAAAACAAGACAGACAGTTCTCAGTTACTCTCACTCCGTTATTTCACAAAAATGTAACAAAATAAGAGATCATACAAAATGCATGTACTGTCCATAATAAGATATTTTACATAAATGTTTACACATATAGTCCACAAGACAAAAAAAATAGCTAAACTGATAAAAACCCTGTTTAAAAGTTTACATACCCTTGATTCTGCATGCGTGTCATTACCTGGATGATCCAGGGCTGTTTTTTTTGTTTTTTGTGCTGGTTGTTCTTTGAGGGTGAAAACTTATGAACAGGATGAAGATGTCCAAATGTTTTAAATTCTGTTTGAAATATTCATTTTGTCATGTACTGCCCATCAGAATCAAAAGAAGATACTTACATGCTTCCCAGAAGAAAAATTAAGAACAATTGACCTTGATCTTTAAATTCAAAAAGTCTACACCTCCTGGCTCTAAATGCATCGTGTTTCTTTCAGGAGCATCAGTGAATGTTTGAACCTGTTTTAATAGTTGTGTTTGAGTTCCTCAGTTGCCCTCGGTGGGAAAAGATGCATCTCAAACTCATACAGCTACTGGTAAGGGTTCAAATATGCAAAAGATGCTAGAAAGTCGTTTGCGGAGGTATTTTGAGCACAACTTTATGTTGCAACTGTTAAATGAAAGACGTATTTTTCATTCATTTTTATTTTAATACAGAAATGTATTTTCTTAGAAGTCTGACAACAGACACATACAGTGAGGCTCCACAGTCAGAGAGTTTGGGAATATTCACACAAAATTTATACACGTTTATAACATGATTTCAGAGTTACAAACTCAAACATTTTAGAAGAGAACAATGTCAAGGTTGCGCATTAAGCTGTGTCTTCAGCAAGTCATTTCCCATGAGGCTTTTGGGCAGCAAAGTCGCAACTGCACCAGACTGCGCAATCTGGCAAGGCCGCCTTGGTTTTTTGGCATATATACACCAGCATGACATCCGATCAAGTCGGACCCCATCTCATGGTGATCACAGCTGTTCCTGTGCAGATTCTGCTCATCTCAAACGAGCCTCTTACGTCAAAGGTCTGGCTATACGTGACACTACCGGTTACATTGCAACATTAAATTGACCACGAATGCACAAAAATTCGCCAAGAGAGGCTAGAACTTGATAAATCAAATGACAGTTGGTCAATGAATTTTGTCTTCTTGACCGGTCTTGAATTTCATCGTGATTTTTAAGTCATTTACTTGATCATTTCATAGGGGCCAAAGTGATGGAATTGTCCCTAAAAAGGGTCTAGAACCGCCCCTGCTATATTGTTCATTTTTGACTGCCCATATGATTCGTTCTTGCATGAACTGGAATCTTCAAAACATTAAATTCTTTAAAATTTAAACATAAGTAAAGTAAAATATTAATCACCATTTAACCTGTAATAATAATATTAATTCAAAAGACAAAACTAATTTATTTGGTTCATTCTTTACATTTACTTAACACTTCAGCCTTAACCTCTAAGTGTGCAGGGCCACAGGGTTCATGAAAACCACATGATTTCCACCAGTAAAGTGCATTTACATAGCAGGACATATCAATGAAAAATAGGCACTATAACGAACTGTTGTACTACCTGATTATCGTTATAATATGTTAACATATAGAAATGATGTGGGGAATAAACGATAAGTATGGAAAATGAAAGAGGGGTGTGACAAACGACTGGGCAAATGAGTGATAAGAAGAGATACTGGAGATTTGAGACCGTATTAAAGGACTACCACCACCACCATCATCATCATCATCATCATCCTGCCAGCGAAGAGAGAGTCTGAGTGAAGATGTGGAAGTTACTGTGTGTGACCTTGTCTCTGCTCATGTGTGTCAGAGGTAAGATCTCATGATTTGAGTTTAAGCGTAGAACTAGTTTTCTGAATGAACTTGATCAGGGGCGCCCAAACCTGTTGATTTACCTTCCTGTAAAGTTCAGCTCCAACAAAGAAACAGTAAACATTTACAGTAAGTAAGTACTGTTGTATGGACATACGAATACTGAGTATGGACATTATCAATAGTGAGTTTAAATTGTTTTTCTTTTAAATACTAATTTAATGTAAATTCTAAAGGTATTGATTATTTGTATTATAATCTGTAACACATTTTCTCTTCCACCACAGAGTCACTTTCTCATTTGGAAGGTAAGAGCCCTTCTCTCTCTTTATATGTTCATTTGAAGTTCTGTGGTGTTTATACAAAAGATGTCTGACATTAATAAATGTATCTCTCATATTTCTCTCTCTCTCTCTCTCTCTCTCTCTCTCTCTCTCAGAGTTTCCCTTTTTAAACCCTCGTATTGTGGGTGGTACGGATACAACTATAGAGAAGTGGCCGTGGATGGTCAGTATTCACTACAAAGGGAAACATTTTTGCGGCGGCTCCCTCATCACAGATGAATGGGTGCTGTCAGCTGCTCACTGTTACCAACGGTTAGACATCACACACAAACACACACAGATTTTAATTTACTGTTTTGCTGGGTGAAATGTTTTTCCCTTGTGAAAATGTGTGATTAATTGTTTGTGCACTTGTAGTATCTAAATTAATTTAAAGTATATTCTAAATCATTATGTTTTAAAAATCTTTTCTTATGCTTTAAAGAAGCATGTCATATCATGTCTATATAATTTTTTTTCTTTTCTAATCTTCTCTCCCTGTATTCAGTATAGACAAGTCTGACCTGCATGTGCACTTGGGAAGGACGAAACAAGAGGGAGAGGAAGCCAATGCAGTCATGATGGAAGTTATAGATATCATTAACCATAAAGACTTTGAAAAAGTTGCATTCGGTAATAATGATATTGCTCTACTGCGTCTGTCCGCCACAGTCAAATTGACTAAATACATCCAAACCGTGTCCCTAGCAGACGAGACAAGTGAATTCGCTCCCAAGACCGAGAGCTGGATCACAGGCTGGGGAGATATTGGAGAAAACAGTAACACACTCAGACAAATACATACTGTACATTTATTACTTCACATAATAACATCTTCTCCTGACATCTCCAACTGATGTTTTTGTGTGTGTTTGTGTGTCCAGAACCTTTACCTTCTGGGACTCTGCAAGTGGCTAAAGTTAAAGTGTTTGACAATAAAGACTGTGAAACAGCCTGTGGTGTTATCACCGACAACATGATTTGTGCTGGTTCAAACAAAGGAGGCAAAGGCCACTATAAGGTACAACAACCAATTCTACATGAGATCATTCAAAATCCTAAATGTGCACAGCTAAACACACTGAATGTTTGATTGTCCACTAAGACTGACCATATCTCATCCTGTCTGATGTTAATAGCACAATAAACTAACACAACTGAAAAACATAATATCTCTTTTTCCCCTTTCTCTCTCTTACTCTGTAGGGGGATTCTGGTGGTCCAATGATGAGTAAGCTGTGTTCAGATTGGGTTCAGGCTGGTATCATCAGCTGGACCAAGGAGTGTGCCAAGCCCAACATACCTGATGTGTACACTCGTGTGTCACGGTATCAGAAATGGATCACAGACAGAGTTGGTATAACGGTTAAATTTGTCCACTATCCACAAGCTCCATGTCCTTCTTCCAGCCTGGGTAAACTTTTCCCCTTTATATGTCTACATATTTATACAGTCTTAAAAAGACATAAATTCTTTATCTATCAATGACTGGATGTATTTTTTTGTGTCTCTGAAGGTTGAAGTACTGAATCTGGGAAATCTGGGAATCCTTATCAACAACTCACACACATGTCTGTCACATGATGAAGTCTCTCTCTGTCTGTTATCTGTGAAAGTTTTGTCAGCCTGAAACATCTTTTTATATGCTCTTAATTTTCTATAAGATTTGCAAATATCAAGTACAGCTCTTAGAAATATAATGTGTTTAAATGAGAGTTTGGGAGAAGAATGTTCATCTAATCTCGTCAAGCACAACACATCCCTTCACCACCCAACTTGTGGAAATGTTTAATGCTGTACTTCTTGTATGTTATCTGTGTCATATAAATGAGGTTACACCACAGCACGACGGAAAAATACTTCATTATGTTGCAGCATGTGCAAAAGGCTTTTATGAGAATAATTAAATACTTTAGAACAGCACAATTTGGTCTTTTGTCTTCTGAAACGCAATCATCCAAATAAATACACATTAAACAATGTTGGAAGTGATAAAGAAAAAGAATAAATAATTGAAATAGAGAGAAATGTTCAATGATTACATACTTATGCAGATTTTCAGGAATATGAAGTAGTTTTTAAATTTGTTTGTAAAGTGTCATCAGCTAAAGGTTTGAGTAATTTAAATCATTCCTGACTTACTCATAATGTTATAATGATTATGTGGCACTACAATACATGAAAACAGTTTTACATGAAAAAACATTACAATAAACCACTGACTCAACTAGTCCAAAACATCTGGCTCAATTTGCCCCAAAGCCACCATTTAAAAAAAGAAAAATGCCTTGTTTAAACATGCTTTAATACAGGGGTTTTCAACTGGCAACAAGAATCTCTTGTTTTTCTCCTCAAATTCTCTCGTCTCTTTCCAGATTTGTTTTCACAGGTAAATACAATTTGTTATCTGTCAAAATGACAAAAATCACTTTGAAATACTATTACGCAGTGGTGTATAAAGTACTTGAAAGCCATACTTGAGTACAAGTATAGATATTTTACCAGAAAATGACTTTGGTAGAATTAAAAGTTACTGTTTAGAATATTACTTGAGTAAAAGTTTTAAAGTAGTATGATATTTTTTGTATGAAAAGTATTTTTTTTATTTTTATTTTAAACGTATTCAGTATTGAAAGTAAAAGTACAAGTAAATGCAAAATACAAAAGGGAGCAGAAAATATTATTAAAAATTGTTCTATACACAGTTTGAACAGCACGATTGTGTTGTTTTAACTCATAACTACATTTTGTTTGCTTTGAATTAAAAAAAAATGGCAAAATGTTTATTTTAAGTTTTAAATATAAAAAATACTAATATAATAATTATACCTTGATCATTTATGTTAATTCATAGTGTATTATAATTAATGTAAGAGGCAACTTTAAAATGTTAAAATGTAAATGTTGAAATTAACAATGAACAACACTTTTATTAACCTTTAATGTTACAAATGGACTCTTATTGTAAAGTGTTACTGTTACAAAGGTAGCGCAAAAGTGCCATCTAGTGGCCATTGGTAGATGTGCTGGAAGTGATTGAACACGTGAAATGCGCATGACAAAAAACAGCAGCGCAGTCACGTGAAGACTGTTCCAGAAGTCGCGATGCAGTGTTTGTGTTGATTATTAATAACTGTGTGCGTCCATTTGAGAAAATCACAGACACAAAGTGCTAATGAATATAGCTACAACATCCACACCTGAAATGTAGCAATGTGACTGTGTAATGTGTCTGTGCTCAGGGTTGGGGAGTAACGAAATACAAGTAACTTATTTACGTATTTAAAATACAAAATTTGAGTAACTGTATTTCATTACAGTTACATGTTAAATGGTTGGTAATCAGATTACAGTTACATCTGAAAAGTATTTTAGATTACCAAAGTGATTACTTTGAATTTTAATGTCATTTAAACAGCAGTTGGTGATTCTCTGACTCTGACAGTCTGAAAAAGCGAAGTTAAATTTCATGTTTTTGACTGTTTTCATGTTTTGTGATAGTTGTTTGTGAGTCATTTTATAATTCACTCGTCACTGCAACTTTTTCTCACAATTTGTTTTTTTCCCTCACAATTTTGAGTTTGCATTTCACAATTCTGACTTCTTTTTCTCAGAATTGCGAGATTTAAACTCACAATTGCAAGTTATAAAGTCAGAATTGGGAGATATAAACTTGCAATACTATTTTTTTTTTCTTGCAATTGTGAATTTAGTATGTGAGTTTATATCTCATAATTCTGACTTTTCTCAATATTGTGAGTTTATATCTCATAATTCTGACTTTATAACTCACAATTGCAACTTTAAATCACGCAATTCTGAGGGAAAAAGTCAGAATTGTGAGATAAAAACTTGCAGTTACCTTTTTTGTGTTTGTTCCACACTTATTAGTATTCCAAAGTATTCTAAAGTATTTAGATTAAGTTACTAAACTTGAGTAATGTAACAAAATATGTTACAAATTACTTTTTAAAGCGTGTATTTTGTAATCTGTAGTGAAATACGTTTTAAAAGTAACTTACCCAGCCCTGTCTGTGCTGCTGAAGAAAGTTCAGTAACTGTTCAATCTGATCCTCCTGTCCTGCTCCAGGGCGAGAACTATAGCCTCTTCTCTCAAATAGTTACCATTTCATATAAATACAAACAATCATGCTTAAAAATGGCCATCTTTACACACAAAGCCATATCATATGTATACTTTCACTCGTTATTTGATCCTATTTTAGGTTTTAATTATCGACTCAAAATAGCCTATGTGTTAAAGTGCGGATAAAAAAAAGAAGAACTGAAATTGAATACATTTCCGATTTGTTATGTTTCTGTCAATTTAAATATGCAACTTCGCTGGTTAATGAATGCATAAAAGCGAACAAATGGATATAAACTGCTGCAAATAGATGGTAACAATCGTGACATTTAACAGTTGGTGTTTTTGTCGCATTGTTTTAACCGCTTGAGGTAACGTTACTACTAATGTTATCATCCTCTCAGCCTCGACGGCAAACACACTGCTGTTCTCCACTAATGCAGCATCTAGTCAACAAATTAATTACTTCAGTGATATGAAAACATATACTGTAGTGTGCTGTATAGCATACCGCTTTGTTGTCTGTTTTAAATCTATTTTTGAAGTGTCCTATAGTTCTGTGAGGCGCGCAGCTTCACTTCACGTGTCAAAACAAACTCTACGAGGCGTCAGTGATAGTTGTTATTTGGCCTGTAGAGGTCGCTCTCGTGTCGCACTCTTCTCAGCCGCTGCTGCAACAGACGCAACCCGAAAAATGAAATCAATCACGGTTGTGCAGCACTTCTTTGCACATGCTTGCTTGCAGTCTGTGTTCTTCCGACTTTATTTTGTAGTAAATAAAGATAACGCTTTGGGGAAATGTATCGGAGTTGATTTACCCTGAGATGGGAAACTCTTCACCCCTTTTCAGAGGCTGCATCCTTCCAAGGCCGCATTCAAAGGTAGATTGCGTCACCACTTTGCGTCGAAGGCTGTCAATTCAAAGGCTCTTTCAAATGCGTCCTTCATTTCCCATGAAGTGAAGCATACAAACAGATGAATCCTTCGCTGCCTAGCATAGCCCAGAATTCATTGCACGCTGGTGAGGAGAGGATTTTTTTTTTTTTGAGAGAAATTGCCAAATTACACTCTTAAACATAAGTATTGGGATTCAAATGACTCAAATATCAAATGTTAAAATAAAAAAACTTTAAAGTTGTTTGAACATTTACGTATATCTTTCTAAGATGAGGTTATAAATAGTTTATACTCTTTATTATGGACCATGGTGTACATATTTAGACAGTTTGTGAACCCTGTTAAATTAATGATTGATGGTTCGTTCAGTTCAGGTCTTATGAAATGCATATATTGCTAGAGACTTTCATCATTTCACTCTCTTAAAACGTGCCACTACCTTTCTTTCTGCAACTCATGCGAATGTTTGTGAGCGTGTTTGTGTTAGATATTAGTTTATGTGTTAGATATTGGCATTGGCATTGATCTTCAGCAGAACCTTTTTTCAAATATCTATAAATTGGCACATTACAAAATAAGTCATTTTCAGACCTTGGTTCCAATAAAAGCTCTTTTTGCACTAACAAGGAAGTTTCCAGTTCTGAAACTTACAGAATATTCTTATAGTATGATAACCTCTTACATGTCAACAGATCAAGGAAAATTTGATTTCTCAATTTATGACACCTTTAATGCGTGCAGTAGAATCTGACTTCCACCTCAGCAAAATGCATTTACACAACAGGAGACTAAAGGCCTAAATGAAAAGTATAACAGACTGCAGTCTTTACTTCACGTCACTGTTTTTGTTTTTGTTTGCGTTCATGTCTTTTATTTTGTATTCACTCTGTCTTTCATGGTTCCTGTTGTTATGTGATTCCCTTGTTTCTCATATGATCATGTCATGTGCTTCCCTTGTTCATAGGCTTGTTCGAGATGCATCGGCGCTGCACAGACCGATTGGCGTATGACATCAAAGTCCCGCAAGAGCGATTCATGTTTGACATGACAGTGATAACATGTCGAATACATTCATACTCAACACATTCACAGAATGTGCTTTTTTAGCGGTGGCAAAGTAATTACATATTCAAAACTAGTACTTACTCAATGTTGCATGCAGCTGAAATGTGGAACGTTGGACACTTCATGCAGACAACTATCACAGCTTTGGGGCTGTTAGACTGATACTGAATGACAAAATAACCTTATAAAATTCATACGCTACACTGATAAGAGTCACACCGTCTACATCACCGGCACGACCAGCTCCACCCACACGCTCACAATCACCCGAATATTAATCACCTTCACCTGTTTGCAATCACCGCCGCGCCCTATATCTACCCACGCATCCCTCAGTCCATTGTCTGATCTCGTCTCGTATGGACCACACAGACTTACCTGCATTCTTCAGTTCCCTCCTATGATCCTTCATCTTCGTCTGGGCATCATCAGGGCCCGGTTTTCAAAAGTAATCCACTAGGATTTTGGATAACGGATTAGATCAAATCTTGAAAATGTGTTTTTCAAAGGAAAAAACGGATTACATAATCGGATTAGATCACGTAATCCAATCTTGGTTTTGATCCGGATCAAACCTTTAGTTTGGGTTTTTCAGAACTTTTTTGTAGGATTTGGATCACTTTGATCCAAAAAATCTGGATTAAACTGATCCCATCAGAAGGGTGGATTCAGCGTGGATTTCATGGCCAAAATGTAATGAAAACTTTAAAAACGTATCAAATAATACTATATTTGGATCATGCAGTATCTTACAAGATATCCTATTTATTCATAAGGTTTTAATTTTATTTGTTCATCCGTCAGGCTTTAACGTATTCAGCCTTTCAGTATAGGCCTACAGCAAAGTAGAAAGAGTTTGGCCTCATAAAATAATCCCCCAAACAGCTGTCAAAATTGAGCAAAAACAATCAATTTTATTTTGTCACTAATTGATATATATATTCATCACAATCGAAAATATTTTTGTTTTTAGAATATTTATTAGTGATGCATGGCAATGAATGGCAATCACTGATTTTTGAAATCCGAAACAAATCCAAATCAGAAATGGTGTCTAACTCCTCAATGTACAATGTACTGCTGGAAGAGGATGGGGTGGGGTTTTTCTTGTTTTTAGTTTTTTTTTAAATGTGTGTGTTTTCATTTCAAATAAAATAAACTTATATTGACCCCACACTGGCTATTCTACTTGTTGCTCTTTACATATCTATAGTTCTACATTGTGATTTCCTATCCTGTTTGAGCACTGGTTATCCAGCACTGGTTATCCAGATTTGGTGATCCTGAAAAGTTCCTATCCGGATCAGATTGATCCAATCCGATGTTGCTTTAAAAAACTGGCTCCAAAAGTACGCTGGATTACGTGATCACGGATCGCAAAAAAAGGATTACTAAATCCGGATCAATTTATCCGGATTAAACCTTTTGAAAAACCGGGCCCAGGCGTGAATCGCTGGACATTTATCCACGTACCTGCAACACAAAGAAAGACCTGTCACTCTATAAGCTAAGTCACCTGTTTGCTTCACGGACTCTAAAACTTACCATACCAAACCGCTTACCTTGTTGTGACGATCTGTTCAATAAAGAACGTTTGCTAACCTTACCTGCTTTGTCTGTATCTGACAATAAGTACATAATGCACAAGTAAATAGTGTATAAGTGCGTTTTTTGGGATGCAACTGAACGGTTATAAACAAATTCCAGAATAATTAAATTAAATATACTGAGATTCCAAATAAAATTGAATTCAGAAAATATAAAATGTTAAAAATATTACATGTATTATGAGATTAGACCTATTTCAAGGTCATTAATTAAATAATCAAACCCACGCTCACTCTTCAAGACATTCAACACACTCCTCTGTCCCCCTCCACCACCTCCCACCACATCTTTAACTGCTGATCGATTTGCCAAGTTCTTCACCGACAAGACATCTGCCATCAGCAGCCAGTTCTCTACACCACCCACACAGGAACTCAGCCCCTCCTCATCCACTAATCTTTTCCCTTCCTTTTCCCCTCTCACGGAGGCAGAAGTATCAAAACTTCTCCTCTCCACTCATCCCACCACCTGCCCTCTAGACCCCATCCCCTCACACCTTCTACAAGCCATCTCTCCCACTCTTTTACCAGCACTTACACACATCATTAACTCGTCTCTCCACACAGGCACTTTCCCTACCGCATTCAAGCAGGCTCGAGTAACCCCACTGCTTAAAAAACCCACGCTAGACACATCACTCGTGGACAACTACAGACCTGTCTCTCTCCTACCGTTCATATCAAAAACACTTGAACGAGTTGTATTCAACCAGGTGTCATCCTTCCTCACACAGAACGACCATCTGGACGTCAACCAATCTGGTTTCAAGAGCAGCCATTCAACAGAGACTGCGCTACTGTCTGTCACGGAATCCCTGCGGATTGCTAAGGCTGGCTCCAAATCATCTGTTCTCATCCTACTGGATCTATCTGCTGCCTTCGACACCGTAAACCATCAAATTCTTCTGTCCACCCTCTCGTCACTGGGCATCTCAGGTACTGCGCTTCAGTGGTTTGAGTCCTATCTCACAGGTAGGTCTTTCAGAGTTGCCTGGGGAGGGGAGGTATCCAAACCTCATGAACTGATCACTGGGGTTCCTCAGGGTTCAGTTCTTGGTCCCCTCCTATTCTCCATTTATACTACGTCACTGGGCCCCATCATGCAGGCACATGGTTTCTCCTACCACTGCTATGCTGATGACACACAACTCTACCTGTCCTTCCAACCAGATGATTCCACACTAGCTGCACGAATCTCAAGCTGTCTGGCGGACATCTCGACGTGGATGGAAGAACACCACCTGCAGCTCAACCTGGCAAAGACTGAGCTTTTAGTCTTCCCTGCCACTCCTACTCTTCAACATGACATCAACATACAGCTTGGTACAACCACCATTACCCCATCAAAGTCGGCCAGAAATCTTGGAGTTATCTTCGATGACCAACTGACCTTCAGTGACCACATCTCTAAGACGGCGCGGTCGTGCAGATTTGCACTTTGCAACATCAGGAAAATCCGTCCCTTCCTGACTGAGCACGCAACACAACTGCTTGTCCAGGCCCTGGTCATTTCAAGGCTTGATTACTGCAATGCTCTTCTGGCTGGTCTGCCGTCAAGTGCAATCAAACCTCTTCAAATGATCCAGAATGCTGCTGCACGTCTTGTCTGCAACGAGCCTAAGAGAGCCCACGTCACGCCCCTCTTCATCTCTTTGCACTGGCTACCCCTTGTTGCTCGCATCAAGTTCAAGGCGCTGATGCTTGCTTACAGATCCACCACAGGCTCTGCACCTTCCTACCTCCACACACTGCTACAACGCTACGTCCCCACCAGAAGCCTGTGATTGCTAAAGGAACGAAGACTTGTGGTACCATCACAGAGAGGCACAAAATCACTCTCCAGAACATTCTCCTTCACTGCTCCCTGCTGGTGGAATGATCTCCCTACTTTCATCAGGAACGCAGATTCCCTGGCAATATTCAAGAGACAGCTGAAAACTCACCTCTTCCGTGAACACTTAATCCCCTCATAAAAAAAAAAAAAAAAAAAAAAAACCCTATCCTTCCCCCTTTTTCCCTTCCTACTCTAGCTTATGGTACTGAGCAATGTATGAAACTTGTATTGTGAGCACGTCCTGTGTTATTTGCCAATTCATGAAGAATCGCTTGTTTGTTTTCCTCACTTGTAAGTCGCTTTGGATAAAAGCGTCTGCTAAATGACTAAATGTAAATGTAAATGTAATCAAATGCTTGAAACTTTTTGCTTATATTTTTATGCTGATAATATAGTTTGTTCAATAAGAACATTCAATCTTTTAGATGCCACCCTCAAATATGATCATCCTCGTGTGAGGGACACTTATTCTAAAATTTAAAAGAAGGCTAGATATTTTCATGTATAAGGACTCAATTTATGCTGTAAAATTAAAAGGGGTCTTTTGACCGTACTATGGCATTCAAATAGGATACATATCACATAGTAGATGAAGAACTATGTTTTGCTTCACCAGATGACAGACACAGCGGTTAAGTATCTAACAAGAGCCGGTCACTTCCTGAGAGAGCTGGACGTGAGTGGCTGTCCTCTCCTGACTGACCGCACACCTTCACTCCTACTGTGCTGCTGTCAGCAGCTGCGGTCCATCAGCATGCTCTACTGCAAGAACATCTCCAGGTATGAATCAATGTGACGCAACACAATACACTTACAAATACAGTGTATACTGATGGACAGACAGGAGACACTGAAGACTTAGTTTCATATAGTTAAGCTGAGATTGTCCTATGTTACTGATTATAGTGTTTATTTGTACATTTCATATCTCAGACAGGCTGCTCTGAAGCTGCAGCGCCGCGTCCAACACTGGAAACACAGTAACGATGACGCACCCTACAATCTGGAATAATTACTACAACACGACGAGATATGGAGCAACTGGAGAGATATTACCAGTCAAAATATTTAGATATTATATAACATTTATGCATTTGATGAGAAATCTCTTCCCAAAGGTGTGTTTTTTTGGAAGTTTGATTCTTTGGGAACAAAATACTGACACTTACAGATGCATGGGCTGTCCTAAGACAAAAAGGTTGGGAATCAGTATTAAAATATAGTTTTGTCAAGTTATTAGGAAACACATGGAACTTCATTTATAAAATGAGTAAATTCGGGATGGTATCATACAATATTTCACATACTTCATTTCACATGAAATTAATGAATAAGGCATCTGTTTGAAAAATACCAAACTCTGTTTATTTATAACGAGGATTGTCTGATGTATTGTTGGATATTTTGGTACTTTATATTTTAAGATTCTGGATACTGTGGGACATATACATTTTAATTACAAAAATTTATTTTTATTTTCATATCAAATCACAAAATAAAAATAAAACAGGAAAAAACGAAATATTAGTTGTCTTATATTCTAAACTCAAATATTCTCATTAAGATGTCAAGATGGTAAATAAATTTTAAAATAATCTCTTGAGCTTCGCCTAATTCCTTATGCTACAGTACTGCACCTTTAAATGGATTGTGATTAAAACTAATCTTTATTAATTAAATAAAGTATTGCAACATAACAGATGCTTAAAAGTTTGAAATGTTTGGATCATTCCTGTCTTCCTCAGAATGTAAGGTACAGTACATGAAAACCCTATTTTATATGGAAAAAAATTCACCATTCAAAAAAAAATGCCTCATGCTAAAAAAATTCTTGCTAAACTCATATCTCACACGTCTATGCGTTATGATCAATTTCTGCTTTAAGAATAGTTTGAAGGGACCTTTTGGTCTGTAAAGATGTCACTAAAGTGTTAACATGGAATCATTACTTCACGTTATCATTTCAGAATTTGAATAGTTATGTGAGTTAAGATGAAACCGAATTGTAGTCATTTCCATATTAAGATTAAAGTGAGGTTCTTTACCTCAGCTGACTCACATAACTGTTCAAATGCTGAAACAAAGTGAAGTCCATTTGTGCACTGTGTATATCAGTAAAATATAGGAAAATACATACCATAATTTTAGCATGTAACTTACAGTGGTTTAGTTAAACGATAATAATAATTTAGTGCAGTGAAATAATAAGTCAAGGCAGACAGTTCTCAGGGTCAGTACCTGCAAGATCAAAGCCGGATTCAAGCTCATTGTTAATAATGAACTCGATGGAATTTAAGTCACAGTTGTGCTCAAAAGTTTACACACCCCTTGCAGAACCTACAATATGATAATATTTTAACAAAATAAGAGAGATCATACAAAATGCATGTTTTTTTTAGTAATGTCCAGAGTAAGATATTTTACATAAAAAATGTTTACATATAGTCCATAAGACTAAAAAAATAATAAATTGATAAAAACCTGTTTAAAATTTTACATACCCTTCTTAATACTGCGTGTCGTTACCTGCATGATCCAGGGCTGTTTTTTTTGTTTATTTTTGTTTTGTTTTTTTGTTTGTTTGTTTTTGGTTGTTCTTGGTGCGTGAAAACTTTTGAACAGCATGAAGATGTCAAAATTTTTTTGGAACTTTTTTTTCTGAAGAATGTTGAGCAGGGTCGTATGTAAACATCTTATATGTTAAAATATCTTTTTTAGGCCAGCAAATAATTAAAATAATTAACATTGTGCAAGGGTTTTTTTGAGCACAACTGTATGTTGCTGTTGTTGAGAAAAGACGTGTTTTCCATTCATTTTAATTTTAATATAGAAATGTATTTTCTTAGAAGTCTGACAACAGACACATACAGTAAAGCTGCAAAGTCAGAGAGTTTGGGAATATTCACACAATTTATACACGTTAAAACAAGATTTCAGAGTAATGAAATCAAACATTTTAGAAGAGAACAATGTCAAGGTTGCGCATTAAGCTGTGTCTTCAGCAAGTCATTTCCCATGAGGCTTTTGGGCAGTAAAGTCGCAACTGCACCAGACTGCGCAATCTGGCAAGGCCGCCTTGGGTTTTTTGGCATATATACACCAGCATGACATCAGATCAAGTCGGACCCGATCTCATGGTGATCACAGCTGTTCCTGTGCAGATTCTGCTCATCTCAAACGAGCCTCTTACGTCAAAGGTCTGGCTATACGTGACACTACCGGTTACATTGCAACATTAAACTGACCATGCATGTGCAAAACTTCGCCAAGAGAGCCCATATGATTCATTCTCGCATAAACTGGAATCACATCTTCAAAACATTAATTCTTTACATAGAACATAAGTGAAGTAAAACACATTAATCATCATACAACCAATAATACTATTAATTCAAAAGACAAAACTAATTTATTCGGTTCAATCTTTACATTTACTTGGCAAAAACCAACACTTAACTTCTATTTAAACAACAGTCTGATGCATGTCAAGTGTGCAGGGCCACAGGGTTCATGGAAACCACATGATTTTGACCAGTAAAGTGCATTTACATAGCAGGACAGTGAAAAGCAGGCACTATAACGAACTGTTTTACTAAATGATTATCTTAATTATACTATAGAAATGATGTGTGGAATAAAAGACAGTTATGGAAAATGAAAGAGGGGTGTGACAAACGACTGGGCAAATGAGTGATAAGACATACTGGAGATTTGAGACTGTATTAAAGGGATTGCGAGAGACACAGCGGACCAAACTACCACCATCATCATCATCATCATCATCATCATCATCCTGCCAGCGAAGAGAGAGTCTGAGTGAAGATGTGGAAGTTACTGTGTGTGACCTTGTCTCTGCTCATGTGTGTCAGAGGTAAGATCTCATGATTTGAGTTTAAGTGTAGAACTAGTTTTCTGAATGAACTTGATCAGGGGCGCCCAAACCTGTTGATTTACCTTCCTGTAAAGTTCAGCTCCAACAAAGAAACAGTAAACATATACAGTTAGTAAGTACTGTTGTATGGACATACAAATACTGAGTATGGACATTATCAATAGTGAGTTTAAATTGTTTTCCTTTTAAATACTAATTTAATGTAAATACTAAAGGTATTGATTATTTGTATTATAATCTGTAACACATTTTCTCTTCCACCACAGAGTCACTTTCTCATTTGGAAGGTAAGAGCCCTTCTCTCTCTTTATATATTAATTTGAAGTTTTGTGGTGTTTATACAAATGATGTCTGACATAAAGTGATGTATCTCTCATATTTCTCTCTCTCTCTCTCTCTCTCTCTCTCTCTCTCAGAGTTTCCCTTTTTAGACCCTCGTATTGTGGGTGGTAAGGATACAACTATAAAGAAGTGGCCGTGGATGGTCAGTGTTCACTACAAAGGGAAACATTTTTGCGGCGGCTCCCTCATCACAGATGAATGGGTGCTGTCAGCTGCTCACTGTTACCAACGGTTAGACATCACACACAAACACACACAGATTTTAATTTACTGTTTTGCTAGATGGAATGTTTTTCCCTTGTGAAAATGTGTGATTAATTGTTTGTGCACTTGTAGTATCTAAATTAATTTAAAGTATATTCTAAATCATTATGTTTTAAAAATCTTTTCTTATCCTTTAAAGAAGCGTGTCATATCATGTCTATATCATTTTTTTTTTCTAATCTTCTCTCCCTGTATTCAGAATAGTGAAGTCCCACCTGCGTGCACACTTGGGAAGGACGAAACAAGAGGGAGAGGAAGCCAATGCAATCATGGCGGCAGTTATAGATGTCATTAACCATGTAGACTTTAATAAAGTTACAAACTATAATAATGACATCGCTCTACTGCGTCTGTCCGCCACAGTCAAATTGACTAAATACATCCAAACCGTGTCCCTAGCAGACGAGACAAGTGTCTTCGTTGCCAAAACCAAGAGCTGGATCACAGGCTGGGGAGATATTGGAGAAAACAGTAACACACTCAGACAGATACATACTGTACATTTATTACTTCACATAATAACATCTACTCCTGACATCTCCAAATGATGTTTGTGTGTGTGTGTGTGTGTGTGTGTGTCCAGTACCTTTACCTTCTCCTGGGACTCTGCAAGTGGCTAAAGTTAAAGTGTTTGACAATAAAGACTGTGAAACAGCCTGTGGTGGTATCACTGACAACATGATTTGTGCTGGTTCAAAGAAAGGCGGCAAGGACACCTGGAAGGTACAACAACCAATTCTGAATTATGTTTTATTAACAAAGTTCGGGAGGAGCAGGTTCAGATCATTAACCTTATGAGGATGGGGTTGGGGATGGGGTGGGGGATGGGGATGGGGTGGGGGTCATGGCCATGGCCAAAAATTCAGAGCTCTGAGCCCTCCCCCCGGACAGCACACTAAATACACATAACTTTTACTCTATTTCAATTACGTGTACATGTGAACTCATGAAGTGAGATCATTCGTAATCCTAAATGTGCACAGCTAAACAAACTGCATGTTTGTCCACTAAGACTGACCATATCTCATTCTGTCTGATGTCATTAGCACAATAAACTAGAACAACTAAATAACATATCTCTTTTTCCCCTTTATCTTTCTACAAGGGGGATTCTGGTGGTCCAATGATGAGTAAGCAGTGTTCAGATTGGGTTCAGGCTGGTATCACCAGCTGGGGCAGAGAGTGTGCCAGGCCCAAAATACCTGGTGTGTACACTCGTGTGTCACGGTATCAGAAATGGATCACAGACAGAGTTGGTAAAAAGGTTAAATTTGTCCACTATCCACAAGGCAAAGGTCCTTTTTCCTGCCTGGGTAAACTTTTCCTTTTTATATGTCTACATAATTATACAGTCTTAAAAAGACATAAATTCTTTATCTATCAATGACGATGTATTTTTTTTGTGTCTCTGAAGGTTGAAGTACTGAATCTGGCAAATCTAGGAATCCTTATCAACAACTCACACACATGTCTGTCACATGATGAAGTCTCTCTCTGTCTGTTATCTGTGAAAGTTTTGTCAGCCTGAAACATCTTTTTATATGCTCTTAATTTTCTATATGATTTGCAAATATCAAGTACAGCTCTTAGAAATATAATGTGTTTAAATGAGAGTTTGGGAGAAGAATGTTCATCTACTCTCATCATGCACAACACATCCCTTCACCACCCAACTTGTGGAAATGTTTAATGCTGTATTTCTTGTATGTTATCTGTGTCATATAAATGAGGTTACACCACAGCACGATGGAAAAATACTTCATTATGTTGCAGCATGTGCAAAAGGCTTTTATGAGAATAATTAAATACTTTAGAACAGCACAATTTTGTCTTTTGTCTTCTGAAACGCATCATCCAAATAAATACACATTAAACAATGTTTGAAGTGATAAAGAAAAAGAATAAATAATTGAAATACAGAGAAATGTCCAATGATTACATACTTATGCAGATTTCCAGGAATATGAAGTAGTTTTTAAATTTGTTTGTAAAGTGTCATCAGCTAAAGGTTTGAGTAATTTAAATCATTCCTGACTTACTCATAATGTTATAATGATTATGTGGTACTACAATACATGAAAACAGTTTTACATGAAAAAACATTACAATAAACCACTGACTCAACTAGTCCAAAACATCTGGCTCAATTTGCCCCAAAGCCACCATTTAAAAAAAGAAAAATGCCATGTTTAAACATGCTTTAATACAGGGGTTTTCAACTGGCCCTCAAGATCCACTTTCCTGCAGAGTTTAGCTCCAAACCTAAACAAACACACCTGAACAAGCAAAACGAGGTGTTGCTATCTGCATTTTGAATTGTAGGAGCAGTTCCATTCAAAAAGACTGAAACGAATAAATTCAAATCATGCCCTACAAGGTTGCTCTACAAATAAAGCTTATCTGTCAGTTTTGCTGAATTTTCAATCGGTCATTTTTCCTTTATATTTTATTTTCAGACATTATGAGAATAACGTATTTTAATGTTTCATGTTATAACAAGAATATCTATGACAGGAGCTGTTTTTCAGTTGCTTCATTCCTTTCCTCGTAATTATTTTCTTTTTTCCCTTTGCATTCTGCTGTAATAGTATGGAAAAGTACGACACATGCTGCACATTTGGCCTGTTCTCTCTCTCGATTTAATTTATGATGTACTCCATTAAAAATGCAAGAAGAATCTCTTGTTTTTCTCCTCAAATTCTCTCGTCTCTTTCCAGATTTGTTTTCACAGGTAAATACAATTTGTTATCTGTCAAAATGACAAAAATCACTTTGAAATACTATTACGCAGTGGTGTATAAAGTACTTGAAAGCCATACTTGAGTAAAAGTATAGATATTTTACCAGAACATGACTTTGATAGAAGTAAAAGTCACTGTTTAGAATATTACTTGAGTAAAAGTTTTAAAGTATGTGATATTTTTTTGTACTTAAGTATGAAAAGTATTTTTTGGATTTTAAACATACTTCAGTACTGAAAGTAAAAGTACAAGTAAATTCAACATACAAAAGGGAGCAGAAAATATTTTAAAAAATTGTTCTATACACAGTTTGAACAGCAAGATTGTGTCATTTTAACTCTTACATTTTGTTTGCTTTAAATTGAAAAAATGTTTATTTTAAGTTTTAAATATAAAAAATACTAATATAATAATTATACCTTGATCAGTCATGTTTATTCATAGTACATTATAATTAATGTAAGAGGCAACTTTAAAATGTTAAAATGTAAATGTTGAAATTAACAATGAACAACACTTTTATTAACCTTTAATGTTACAAATGGACTCTTATTGTAAAGTGTTACTGTTACAAAGGTAGCGCGAAAGCGCCATCTAGTGGCCATTGGTAGATGTGCTGGAAGTGATTGAACACGTGAAATGCGCATGACAAAAAAAAAAACAGCAGCGCAGTCACGTGAAGACTGTTCCAGAAGTCGCGATGCAGTGTTTGTGTTGATTATTAATAACTGTGTGCGTCCATTTGAGAAAATCACAGACACAAAGTGCTAATGAATATAACTACAACATCCACACCTGAAATGTAGCAATGTGACTGTGTAATGTGTCTGTGCTGCTGAAGAAAACTCCAGGGCGAGAACTATAGCCTCTTCTCTCAAACAGTTACCATTTCATATAAATCCAAACAATCATGCTTAAAAATGGCCATCTTTACACACAAAGGCATATCATATGTATACTTTCACTCGTTATTTGATCTTATTTTAGGTTTTAATTATCGAATCAAAATAGCATATGTGTTAAAGTGCGGATAAAAAAAAAAGAACTGAAATTGAATACACTTCCGATTTGTTATGTTTCTGTCAATTTAAATATGCAACTTCACTGGGTAATGAACGCATAAAAGCGAACAAATGGATATAAACTGCTGCAAATAGATGGTAACAATCGTGACATTTAACAGTTGGTGTTTTTGTCGCATTGTTTTAACCGCTTGAGGTAACGTTACTACTAATATTAGCATCCTCTCAGCCTCGACGGCAAACACACTGCTGTTCTCCACTAATGCAGCATCTAGTCAACAAATTAATTACTTCAGTGATATGAAAACATATACTGTAGTGTGCTGTATAGCATACCGCTTTGTTGTCTGTTTTAAATCTATTTTTGAAGTGTCCTATAGTTCTGTGAGGCGCGCAGTTTCACTTCACGTGTCAAAACAAACTCTACGAGGCGTCAGTGATAGTTGTTATTTGGCCTGTAGAGGTCACTCTCGTGCTGCACTCTTCTCAGCCGCTGCTGCAACAGACGCAACCCGAAAAATGAAATCAATCGCGGTTGTGCAGCACTTTGCACATGCTTGCTTGCAGTCTGTGTTCTTCCGACTTTATTTTGTAGTAAATAAATGAGATGGGAAACTCTGCACCCCTTTTCAGAGGCTGCATCCTTCCAAGGCCGCATTCAAAGGTAGATTGCGTCACCACTTTGCGTCGAAGGCTGTCAATTCAAAGGCTCTTTCATTTCATTTTTTTTTTTCATTTTTCATCATTTAGCAGACGCTTTTATCCAAAGCGACTTACAAGAGGAGCAATTAGGGGTTAGGTGTCTTGCTCAAGGGCACTTTAGTCATGGTATCGAAGGTGGAGAGAGTGTTGTTTATTCACAATCCCCACCTTCAATTCCTGCCGGCGTGGGAATCGAACCAGCAACCTTCTGATTACAAGCCCGACTCCCTCACCACTAGGCCATGACTACCCCATGCGTCCTTCATTTCCCATGAATTCATTGCACGCTGGTGAGGAGAGGATTTTTTTTTGAGAGAGAGAAATTGCCAAATTACACTTTTAAACATAAGTATTGGGATTCAAATTACTCAAATATCAAATGTTAAAATAAAAAAAACTTTTAAGTTTTTTAACATTGACGTATATCTTTCTAAGATGAGGTTATAAATAGTTTATACTCTTTATTATGGACCATGGTGTACATATTTAGACAGTTTGTGAACCCTGTTAAATTAATGATTGATGGTTCGTTCAGTTCAGGTCTTATGAAATGCATATATTGCTAGAGACTTTCATCATTTCACTCTCTTAAAACGTGCCACTTCCTTTCTTTCTGCAACTCGTGCGAATGTTTGGGTTAGATATTAGTTTATGTGTTAGAATAATCAATAAAGTCTCATTTATATTTTTAAAGAGAAGTTATGTCCTTACAAACATAAACTGCCAATCAATGTTACCTTGCTAATAAATACTGTTTTCAAATCCACTACAGAGATTATTATACGGCCCCTGGAAATGAACGTTGGACGATTCAGTTGCTCGGTCGTAAAATAAGTGACTCTTTTAAAGTTCTCTATAAATTCAACAATAATTTCATTTGAGCTAATTTGCTTACAGTGGGAAGGGATAAAGTTGCGATGATGAAGTAGGCATTGATCAGCAGAAGCATTTTTTCAAATATCTATAAATTGGCACATTACAAAATGAGTCATTTTCAGACCTTGGTTTCAATAAAAGCTCTTTTTGGACTATCAAGGAAGTTTCCAGTTCTGAAACTTACAGAATATTTTTATAGTATGATAACCTCTTACATGTCAACAGATCAAGGAAAATTTGTCTTTATAAGTCTTTAATGTTAAGCGTGCAGTAGAATCTGACTTCCACCTCAGCAAAATGCATTTACACAACATTTCCAGTTTTGGGTTTTGTTTGTGTTCATGTCTTTTGTTTTGTATTCACTCTCTCTTTCATGGTTCCTGTTGTTATGGGATTCCCTTGTTTCTCAAATGATCATGTCATGTGCTTCCCTTGTTCATGGGCTTGTTCAAGATGCATCGGCGCTGCACAGACCAATCGGCGTATGACATCAAAGTCCCGCAAGAGCGATTCATGTTTGTGTAAATAAACTGCACATGGGTGCAGTGGACTTTATGATAGTCGCACATATTCATGGATTTGCTGCAAAAGTATAAGTCTTTCATTAGGCCTATAGAAAGGAAGTGAGGAATAAAAGATAAAATGAGAGAAGGAACATGCAAATGATCAGGCAAATGAGTGATAAGAAGGGATGTTGGACATTATTAAAAGGATGATGTGACAAAACTACCATAGACATTCATCCTGCCATGAAGTGAAGAGAGAGTCAAAGTGACGATGTGGAAGTTAACCTGTATAGCCCTGCTCATGTGCATCAAAGGTAAGATCTTAGAGGGGTTTAAATTGATTTGGACTTTTCACAAATGGTTCACTTGTGACTATTATGAGTTGTTGGATCACAGGAACCCTGGTTCAAATCTGACCTAGGTTTATACCACTCTATAAAATAAAAGCTAAAAGGACCACTAAACAAAGAAATGCCTTTCATAAAAATAATTGGCATTACACAATGCAATTTACTAAAAATACTGTTCATTTTGCTATTATCGTGGAATTCATTTTTAGCAACAAAAAACCCATAGTGTAGCTTTGATAAAACATTACACCAAATATGTTTTATAAAAACTACAATATTGATTTTTTTGTTGTTGTTGTTAAAAATGAACAAAAATCGCTAATTAAATAGGTACACACTTTCATGAGTTCAAACTCGTAGTCTTATCGCAATTCAATACAGTAAGCCTATATCTTGACTTAAGCGGTTGGGTCTGATTTTGCAGGAAATTCCATTTGTTTACTTCATGTAGGCTATATCTAAACACAGAAGAAGGTTGCAGCTTGTTGCTAGAATATTGTTTAAACTACAGCATTTTACAAGGCGCTTTTAAAATGCGACGTTCATGACTTGCGAGCATCTGTAATGAAAAAGGGAAATGGAAAACCATAATTGGTAACCATGGAAATTAGATTCAACACAAGAAGAGCAGCCTACCAGGGGACAACTGTCGTAAAATTCTCCAAAATGTGGGTATCTGCAGGTTAATGATCATGGCGAAATATTGAGGCATGGAGAAAAGGTCTTGAAAGATGCCGTTAGGGTGTGGTAGGGCAATTCACCTTTCCACACGCCTATACAAGGTTATGTTTCAACTACAGATGGCGATTTAGAGGTCAAAGTTCCATTGTGAAAAAAGTCATAGGCCCATATTTTAGTGCATATATTATTTTCTAGTATCTGCTTTATTAGGATAAAACAGACTTATATCACTATATTTTGAATGTCTAATTTAACTTCATCGTAGCTGGTTAAGACCTGAAATGTTTGTTAAATAATTGAGATGTGAGAGGTTGGGGACTTGCTCTAATCTGTATCACGTCTTTTTTGTTTTGCAGGTTGTCCTTCTCATTTGAATGGTAAGAGCCCATAGCTGTCTAGAAAGAACGCCATTACATGATCTGAAAACCCATGATAGGCCATTTAAAAAGAGACATTTACAGTATGTGATCTTTTTCTCTCTCAGTTTGTGGACGTCCCCGTTTAAAAGCCCGTATTGTGGGTGGAGTTGATGCGCCTGAGGGGGCGTGGCCATGGCAGGTTAGTCTTCACAGCCCCAAATATAAAGGTCATTTTTGTGGAGGTTCCCTCATCAGCAGTGAATGGGTGCTCTCGGCTGCTCACTGTTTCGCTGGGTTAGAACCACTGAACACATATTTACACAGATTTGAAACACTGTTCATCAAGTTGTTCTTGTAATATTATTTTCTTCATGGTCTGTATTCAGTGTCAGCATATCCAGCCTGCTTGTGTACTTGGGAAGAAGGACACAGCAGGGAGAACATGATCATGAAATCAGCAGCAGCGTCAGTACGCTTGTCATACACCCGTCCTACGACAGCGACAACTACAACAATGACATCGCTCTCCTGCGTCTGTCCTCTTCAGTCAACTTTACTAACTATATCAGACCAGTGTGTCTTGCAGCGGAGAACAGCAGCTTCCCGTCCAACACCAGCGGCTGGATCACAGGCTGGGGACAAATCGCATTTGGAGGTAACACACACACACACACACACACACGTACTACGAGCATCACAGACTGATGATTGTGTTTGTGTGTGGTTGTGTGTCCAGTGAATTTGTCTGATCCTGGGACTCTGCAGGAGACTGTGGTTCAAGTGGTCATTAATTCTCAGTGTAATGATCTGCTGGGTGCCGGCGTCATTACAGACAACATGATGTGCGCCGGTTTACTGCAGGGAGGCAAAGACACCTGCCAGGTACAACAAGCACTCTGATTATTACTAATCTACATCTGCACACATCAGGCTAGTGCAGAATTCAGAATTCGATTCAATTGCACAAA
Organism: Zacco platypus; assembly: GCA_038088235.1. Classification (NCBI taxonomy): domain Eukaryota; kingdom Metazoa; phylum Chordata; class Actinopteri; order Cypriniformes; family Xenocyprididae; genus Zacco; species Zacco platypus. Next base: position 10,471,969 of record CM076063.1, on the reverse strand, counting down.
TTAAAAATAATCAGGAAGCTGTCAATCAAAAACTCAGTAGCCAATGAGAACACACCACAGCTAGCCCCGCCCTCACGAGAGTTTTGTGCCAGAATGGCAAACGAAAACTTCAGAAGCGTAAATGAAAACTCTGGAAACGCATTTGTAAGTACAGATCAGTGAAAGAAAAAGGAGAAAACCGTTAGCAAACGTTTATTAAAAACTAAGTCCTTAAAACAAACATAAGATTAAACACATTTTATTCAATTTCAATTTATATTTTCATTAGTTTCTTGAAAAGTTACGTTCAATTTATTTAAGCACAAATCTAATTTGATAGAAGCAGTTTGGATATAACCTTTGGAGCTGGAGCAGGGTTGAAGACCTCTGGGTCAAATCTAAAGATTACATTCTCATTTTGATATTTTTCTTTTTTTCCTTCCCGCCTCCTTTTCCTGATGATTGCCACTTGCAGCTGCAGTGGATATAAAAGTCTACACACCCTGTTAAAATGGCTGTTTTTAGTGATGTAAAAAAGTGACATTTCAGAGAAACTAACTGCGTTCACACCCCTGAACTAATATTTTGTTGAAATTTTATTACAACACTCTTATAGCACTGTTTCGGTAGTCTCTCAGACTTGATACATCCATAGTATATCCTTTTATATTCATATTCACCCAAGTTGCTGTTTAATGTTAAATAGTGCAACAAGCAAGAAATGAAAGTGAAAAACATACTACCTTTCTTTTTCTGTTGCAGGGGGATTCTGGCGGTCCAATGGTGAGTCAGCAGTGTTCAGTGTGGGTTCAGTCTGGCATCATCAGTAGGGGTCACGACTGCGGTCAGCCCAATGAACCTGGTGTGTACACCCGCGTGTCACAGTATCAGCGATGGATCACGACCTCCACTGGCCAGAACCTCCCAGGATTCGTCACCTTCAACCCCCTACACTCATGCTCTACTGCTAGTCAGGGTAAAATTATTATTATAACAATTTTGTTGCAGTTTATTGTATAACGGTACATTGGGCTTTGGAAAAGAGCAGACTTTGTCCCATAAAAACTATTTAAATTGAAATATTGAAGCTACACTTCAAAATAGTCACAAAAGTGAACTTGCGCTCATTTGAACTCAAGATTTCTTCACTCAATTGATCAGCACTGATACACGGATTATACACAGCAACTAACACACACTTATACACGTTGATGAGCAGTGCTGGGTAGAGAACTACAAATTGTAGTTGGTTACAGAGAATAACATGTAATCAATAAGAAAGTATGAATACTTACATTTTGGAATCTGATTACATAATGATTAAACATAATCCAGGTTAAATGTAATCAGCTAGTACGCAGCACTGTTAATAAGAACGTAAATATTTGTGCAATTAATCTCATCTTGGTGAATAACTAACAGTTATTCATCAAAAGTACTCTCTCAATATTTGTTTGTCTCCAGGTTGAGGTGTAGTAAACAAGCCTATCTGTACTACTTCCTGAGAACACTGTCTTTGAAGCTCCGTAATGAAACTGCACACAGCGTGCCACAGAACTTCACTCATGAATATGAACAACACTAAGTGCATATATTCAACATTTGTTGAACAAGCACTGTTTTCTAAAATTTCAAAATAATTTAAATGAAATTAACAACTACTGGTCAGAAGTTTTTTTTTTTTTTTTTAATAAAAAAAGTAACTTTATTTTGTGGCAAGGCGACAGTTACTTGTTACTACACATACTTACTATAGTAATAACAGTAAATTATGCATAATTACAAGTAACTAATCCTAAACCAAACCGCAAGTCTTTAGTAAGTACATGTAGTTAATTAATATTACTCAGTACTTTAAGTACAATGTAACTGTCACCTGAAAATAAAGTGTATCCCAAAAAAAAAAAATTCTACTTATAAATTCTACAAATAGTGGTATTCTTTTAAAATGTCTATTCATCAAAAAATCCTGAAAAATATTAAGCACAACTGTTTTCATCATTGATAATAATAAATGTTTCTTGAGCAGCAGATCATCATATTATAATTATTTATGAAGGATTGTGTGACACTGTAGACTGGAGTAATGATGCTGAAAATTCAGCTTTGACATCACAGGAAATAAATTATATTTTAAAATATATTCAAAGAGTTATTTTACAGTTATATTTAATTGTGATATTTCACAAAATGATCAAATAAATGTAGCCTAACAAAAAAAAAAACCTTACCAACCCCATATGCATTTTGGACATTCAGAATTAATAAATGCTTAAGAGTTTAATTGTTCTTTATTTATTTAGTGCAGTTTTTTTTGTAGGCACTATTTAACATCTAATCTGGTATAAGGTAATAGGATGTTATACTATTGCAATTTGTGTAAAACATGAATTTCCATCAGGATGTACTGTCATCCTGATGGAATGTTTAAAACATGTAATTTAGAGGCATTCATCACTCTTATGTCAAGAGAGACATGGTTGTAAGTCTTTTTGGACAGATATATGCAAGATAAGCATATGCATATATGCTTCAAACATTCATTGAAGTGGGTTATAACCGGCAATGAGGTTCTGTCAGTTCTGTATTTGGTCCCGAGGGCTTCTGTGCAGGTTTTAACTCTGAGCTCCAAGTCTGAGAGTCTCAAACCAGCTCTGGCTTCTCAGGTCCACAGCACCTTTTTCAGCAGTAGCTTTGATCCATTGTTCTTCAGTCGTGCCTCCATTCAAATGAGCTAAACGTAGTACATACAATGTAATGAATGCATAGAATATGTTGGATCAATGCAGTTTAAGTAGTCAAATTTCCATGTTTGTGTTTCAGGTTAAGATCTAGACTTGCAAATGAACAAAAAGGTGTGTTTCAAGCAGCTAAAAGACATGCCGTGGGTCTGGCTTCTGCTCACCCGTGACTGTTGTCTTCCCATCAGCTGACGTACGTTCAGTCTCTTGACATACTGTCTCTGAGCTAATGCTAACAGAGGTTCCACACAATCGCACTGCTGTCTTCATAGTGGAGGGCACACGCACATTCACAGCACCTGATCAATGACAAATAAACGTGTCCACCATTAAGATCCATGTCGAGTTTATGTGGTTATTAAAAACCATTATACTATACTATTTTAATGTCTGAATGAAAATGTAATGTGCTGTTACCATCAAGTATAAAATAATAACATTTGTGTACACATTCATTTCAAAAAGTGTGACTATATTATAACATTATATATATATATATATATATATATATATATATATATATACATACATAATAAAATTATTTTAAAACCTTTTATCATGAATAATATGTGCTTTTTACATTACATATATGTATATAAAATATTTGTATTACATTTATATTGTTAGATATTTAAATTGAAATAATTCAAATATTTATATTTTTATTAAATATAGGTAAATATATATATATATATATATATATATATAATAAAAGTAAAACTTTTTTCCAAATTTTAAGACCTGCCAAGGACCAGATGATTTTTTTTATTATGTCCTGATACGGAAAACCACAGAATTCAATAAGTTGTCCTAATGTTTTCCACATGACTGTATATTTAAATGTAATTTTTCTTTTATTATATATAGTTATATAGTTTTATATGTATATACAATTATCTATACAGTTTCTATGTGTTATATATATATATATATATATATATATAAAATGTTTTTTTTTTTTTTTTTAATACAAATGATTGAAAAATACAAATTATCAATTCATTCCTATCAAGTTTTTTTGGTGAGTCGTACCACATGACATTTTACAACCTGAACTAATCTTGCCCTGCTGAAGACTTGTTGTCCTTGACACAAAGCAATGAAGTAAGTATGTATCAAAAATATCTGACCATTATTAAATAATACATTTTATCCATTAATTTCTGAAATGTCTATCAAATGTAAGTAGGCAGGTAAGTAGATATGTTCATACTAGGCTTGTCTTGTGTATTGGTTAGTTTGAGGTCCATTATTAGTACCTTGTTGACTGTGAAGTTCTGCAGTTCCATCTTCTCCCACATACGCATCAATATTTCCAGCAGCAGTAAACACCTTCAGGGCACCACTTGAGCTGTCTGGGACACAGGAAGGACATCTTAAGTGCACTTAAGTGCATTTATAACCTAATGTCAATTCAGACGGGTCACTTACCAATGACAATGTTTCCCGTTTCACTGCGTACAAGAGCTTCACCTGTAAAATAACAATGATACATGTTGTAACTGCACATCAGGTGTTTAAAATGAGCCATTATCATCCCGTTCCCTCACCGTGTACGTGGCCAATCTGGATGTTCCCAGAGGAAGTTGACACTGAGGTTGATTCGCCATAGATGGCCTTCACTTTCAGATCCCCATGTTCAGTGGACAGATTCATGGTGGTTCCCTGAATTTTCTTAATATCGATAATCTGGAGAACAAAAACAATTACTTCATAACAATTTCACAATATATAAATTTATACATATATCAAAAACTACTTACACTGTCCACAGATGTGCTGATATCTACATTCCCATGTAAGGTCTTGAGTCCGGTAACATTTCCTCCAGTGGACTGAACTTGAACCTTGTGACCCTAAACAAAATCACTCAATATCATTACTCCAGTCAGTCCTCAGTCAGATCTTCAGAAATCACTTTAATACGCTGATTTAAGCACAGTTATTATCATTTATTATTGGTGCTCAAGTATATTTTTGAGGAAACAATGATATATTTTTTAGCATTCTTTGATTAAGAAAGTTCAAAAGACCAGCATTTATTAATATCTAAACATATAAATGTCTTTACTGCCACTTTTCATCAATTTAATGTCCTTGCATAATAAAAGTATTAATTTCTTTTAAATGGTAGTGTATGTTAAAACTGAAAACTGTTATTTTAAATAGTAATCTTTGACAATATTACTGTTTTTACTGTATTTTTGATAAAATACATATTTAGTTTCTATAGAAATATATACTATAATAATGCACAATAATAATCTATTTATTAAAATCTATTTTTATTTCAATGTATTTTTATTTTTAACTCAATTTCCCTATTTATTTATAAACTTTCCCACGGACCCCCTAGTACTCCCTTGCGGCCCCAGACGCTATTTTAAAAACCCCTACATTAAATGATTAAAGCTAATGTCTTACCTTTACAGACTTTAGGACACAGTGTCCACTCTCTGTGTGCACGTGGCAGAGGTCACTCTCCATATTCTTGATCTTCACAGTGCCTGTGTCTCTAGTCTTGATGTGGAGATCTGGAGGGATGGACAGGGACTAGAAGGATTCACATGTATTTCAATGAATTTAAAAGTACACTTTTTACATAATTTTACTCATTGTAAATACAGTCTACATGGTAAAAATCATATTTAAAAAATAATATTGTAATTAAATATTAATATTAATAAAATTACTAGTCAATAATATAATAATGAGTATATATGATTTATTATCTTTACAAGGCTGAAAACAGATCCTTACCACATTTAATAGGTGCTGTCAGTTCAACAGTGATACTGCTGTCCACCTCATCGGACAAAATCTGAAGTTCATTGCTTTTATCATCATAATGAACATGAAATTTGTTCACATTAAAAGTTCGGTTCGCGTCTGTTACGCGCACAGTAATAAATGCCCGATCTGCTTCAGGAAAATCATGTGGATCCAGTGGTTTTATGGATATATTACAGCCTAAATGACATCTGACCTTAGTGTAAGGACTAACTAATAATTCCCATTGCTTTATAGGTTTATTCAAGTCTTTCGTAGTTGCAGGAGCATCTGAAAAACGTCGGACAGCCTGAGAGATCAAAGCCCTGGTAAAGAGTGTTGAGCATCTCTGCACTGAGACCAAACACACACCGTGACGTAACCGCTGGCTAACTGCACAAGCAAACATAACTAAAGCTTTACTTTCTGTGTAAAAACTAAAGTACATAAGAGCTCATTAGAGCAAAATGCTACTTGCAGTGTAAGCGTCGTGTAGTAATGGTTATATATCGAGGACACGCGCACAACAATGACAGCAACCGGAAGAGCGCGCGAGAGGACTTCTGGGAAATGAAGTCAAACGAAGGTCAGTCCGTGATACTGAAGATTTCACTGATGTCAGTATGATAAAAAATGGTTAAAATGACGGCAAAAAGCATTTGTGACTGTGAATTAAATAAGCGAGACAGTGTGTGCCGCGTAACAAACTTTGCTCTGTAATTTTGAGATAATATTATTTTCTATTTACTATCTCTAGCTAAAAACGCAACCTTCACAGAACCATTTTGCATTTTTATAATTGTTTATGAACCCTGAACTATTGTCTGGTCAGTAGAATGAAGCTGATTTCACGTTACTGTCGTTGTGTGCCCAGGGATAACGTTAGATTTGCGGGGGGATGCAAAACATGACAAAAAAGTATCCCCTCTGTGAAGTCAAACACCCCTCCAAACACTGTTAATCTAAAGGGGGTGGTTATCTATATTATGTAAATCTTATCATGTAAACGAAATTTTAAAGTTCTCTGTATGATAATTAACAAACTATAAATCACAGCGATTGACCAATCAGAACTCAGTATTGTTCCGCACTGCGCAAAGTCACAGCTTTCGTCATTTTCCGCGCTTGTTCGAAAGGAGATCGTTTCAAGCGCATCCTTTGGCGTTCTTTAAAAAGAAGAGAACAGAAGGTGAGATATTACTTTGATTAATGTTTTAAGAACATCCCCCTGACACATTAAAACGAATAACAAACATATCTAAAGTGCATTGATGCCGCAAGAGATCGTTGTCAAGGTGAATTACTGCGAGTGAATGTCATCGCCGAGTTGATAATGCACACATAGGCTATGTTAGCTACATGTACGTGTTTAATTATTCTAATAAAAATATATGGGCTCTGATAATCCGCTGTTTAAAACTGCATGAACCATCCATTCAAGAAGCAGGTAACAAAGTGTGTGCAAAATGATAACCACACTGTAAACAGTAAACTACAATGACAAACAGATATGAGTAATCAGCATATGAATCTCAACCAAGCTGAGAGGCAGAGCCATGGGTGTAGTATAACCTACAGCTCCTATCTCTCCATCCATTAAACACGTTAAATTCCACCCTTGAGCTCCAGAGAGGTGGAGTTGGAGGTCATTTGGCTCTGGAGCGAGCATTACTTGACCAAGCGCGCCGGACAACTCCTGACATGTGAACCCAAAGCGTCTCGATCGCCCCCAGGTGGTTGGTCCCAGAATAGGTCATAAACCCCGCACTCTCCATGTAATCTTATGGATGTGAGACAAAATAAACAATTGAATTACACTTCTAATAATTTTTTTTTTCCAAAGCTGGTTTCTGTCATTTTATGTATTTTTTTAACAAAATATTCAGACAATCAGATCAACTCTGAACATCACAAAAAGCTTCTAAAAGACAGAAGAAAACCAGCAAAAAATAAAAGCAAATAGTTAGAATTAGACAATTTGGCTGCACAATTTATTCATGCTGCAATGCACGCTGGGAGTTTTGTACTGTTGTTCCCAGCATGCATTGCGACATGACACTTTTGATTGTCAGCATTGTTGAGATTTATGTGCCGATTCTTGATGTCTTTTTGTGTCATCCTACAGTGTTTATTTGCTTGTATATTTTTTAATATCTGATTTGTTTTGTTCAATTACAACATTTCAGTGATGGTGGGATTTGTTCAAGTTACAAGTCTCGTTTTGGCATGAGATTTTAATAACAGTCAGTCTTGTTCTTTTTATTCTTTTTATTTAGATTTCAGCTGCGTTTAGTTTTGTTCATTAACAAGATTTTAATGACAGTTGGGTTTGATCCATTATAAGATTTCTATGATGGTCAGTTTTTTTCAGTTACAAGACCTCAATGATGGTCAGTTTTTATGGAATCAGATTTGTGCCAATAAAAACGAACGTCACTTTTTAAGAAACTAACGAAAAAATCAATTGAAACTGAATAAAATGTCTTTGAAACTGAAAAAAAAAATTGCAACCAAAATGTTTGACTTCGTTTTTAATACACTGCATGTTTTGCTAATTGTTTTCTCCATTTTCGTTCGCTGATTTGTACTTACAGATGCGTTTCCAGAGTTTTCATTTACGCTTCTGAAGTTTTCGCTTACGATCCCAGAGTTTGCGTTCGATATTCTGGCACAAGGCTCTCGTGGGGGCGGGGCTAGCAGTGGTGTGTTCTTATTGGCTACTGAGTTTCTGATTGGCAGCTTCCGCGACCTGGAAGTGAAGTCATTGACCTCGTCATTGAAATCTTGTAACCGAATAAAACTGACCATCATTCAAATCTTGTGAAAGAATAAAACTGACCGTCATTGAGATCTCATAACCAAACAAAACCAGCCGTCACTGAAATCTCATAACCGAATAAAACCGACAGTCATTGAAATATTATAAAGGAACAAAACCAACCCTCATTGAGATCTCGTAACCGAAGAAAACCGGCCATCACTGCAATCTTAAAACAAAATAAAAGAGACATTATTGAAATCTCAAAGGAACAAAACCAACCCTCATTGAGATCTCATAACCGAACAAAACAAGCCGTTGCTGAAATCTCACAACCAAACTAAACACATCTCAGAGAAATCTCGTAACTGAATAACACCAACCCTCATTGAAATCTTGTAAAGGGACAAAACGGTCCATCATTGAGATCTCTTAACCAAACAAAACTGGCCGTTACAGAAATCTCATAAAGAGCAAAGGAACAAAACAAACCATCTTTTTGTTTAATTACAAGATTTAAACAACAGTCGGTTTAGTTCTATTACGAGATTTAAATGATGGTTGGTTTTGTTTCTTTATGAGATTTCAATGACATTTGGTTTTGTTCCTTTGCAAGATTTTGAAGACGGAAGGTTTTCTTCGGTTACGAGATTTTAAATACAGTCTGTTTGTTTTCATGTAAGTTATTAAAACTAACTGAAGTATTGCATAATTTGTGATGGGTGACTAATTAACAACCTGCCTAGTATGTGATATAATGTACAAAGTATTTTTTCCCCAGGATTATACCCCTTATTTTCAAAGATTTTTGTTAATCCTTTACGCATTACAACTCATTACAACAGCATCAGTGCATTAGGACCCACTCAGGCCACAGGTTGATCAGACCCGCTGGTCTCAACAATGGTGACATGCTTCATGCTGCAATTCTATAACAGACTATTATTAAGATGAAATTAACTGAATTACATCTACATGATCAAAAAAAAACACTGTAAGATAAGACCACTAGATGATGACAACCTCTTCATCATGTCATCATGAAGTTGGTGATACAAGAGTCTTACACAGCTGTGTGATTCTTTTGAATGTACAAGGCCTATCCTGCTCATTAAGTGATTGGTAACGTCGTCTTGAAGCACATGTTGCTCTTTGAACATGGCCAAGGTGAAGAAAGCGCAACGGGTTCGAATAAAGGCCGTTTTTGATGCTGGCTGGAGTTACCACCTTATAGCCAAGGACGTGAGATGCAGTCCAAGCACTGTAAAGTACACTTTAGACCACCATGATGCCACCAATTCACACCCGAACCAAAAGGGGAGAGGTAAGAAAAAGAAAAATTACTGACAGACAAGTGAAGCATCTCAAAATTCTCAGTCTTAAGGACTGAAGAAAGATCTCACGAGAACTGCATGAAGAGAATCAACACCACAATGACTAATGGTGCAACACTGTCTTGAAGAAACTGGGACTTGTTGGCAGAATAGCAGCAAAGAAACCATTACTGAAGGAGAAAAATAGAGTGAAACGCCTGAAATTTTCAAAAGAGCACAAGAAATGGACAAAGGAAGATTGGTGTAAGGTGTGGAGTCCAAATTTGAACAGTTTGTTAACAAGCGATGTATATTCGACAGAGGGAGGGGGAGAGATATAAAAACGAGTGTCTCTTGCCAACAGTTAAACACGGAGGGGGTAATATTATGGTGTGGGGTGCCATTTCAGCCTCAGGAACAGGTGACTTAGTGAAAATTGATGGCATCATGCATAAGAAAGTATACCACAACATTATGGTGAGGCACGGAGTACCATCTGGGAGTCGTTTTATTGGCCCTGGATTTATTTTTCAAGAGGACAATGACCCTAAACTATTGCTGGAACAAATAGCGACGGAAGTAATCTGCTGGAAAATTGAAAATGATGGACTGGCCCCCTCAAAGATAGACTGGCTCAGATCTGGGAAAGAGGAGCGGTCCGCAATCATTCCACGCCACATGTGGCCCAGACTGTCATACCATGCGTTGCGGATGTGAGCCGGATTTGGGCCTGCATACAGTTGCTTAAGTCATTTGGAACTCATTTATAGAGTTATTTTTATTAAAAATATATGTTGATGATGATTAAACACTTCAGTGCCCTGCAAAGGAACCATTTTAGGAAGCCTATATATAGAGATGGTTTTGTGTGTGTGTGTGAGAGAGAGAGTCTGGTGGTCACTCCAAAACAACAATGATATAAATAATTTAAAGAATAATGCCTATTTTAATACTTTTTAAACCAATAAATAAAAATGTTTAAGGCACCCCCCCCACCACCGATGACCACACTATTTTTTTTACAATTCGACTTCTGATTGTTCCCCACAATATACACAAAACCAGACCCAACCTGTTTTTCCATATACCAGCATAACACTGGCGGAAGCGCTATAGATGGAATGTGTTGTAAGTAGCTCATAACTGTCATGTCTTGATGATTTTAAACTCCCAGTGCAGGTCATTTTTGAGCTAAGCAGACACCACGTCATATTGGGGCGGATTTTCCGTCTGGTTTTCTAATAGCTAGGAGCGATATTATTCATGACACTACCTCACTGCTTGTGTAACTTGTCTGAATTCTTTCAATGAAGGCCCAAGGGAATTTATTTTTACTGAAAATGATTAATAATTCTGAAACAAAAGGGCCACTGTAAAAAAAGTGGTCACATATTGTTCTCTCTATTTATATAAATGCAGGCTATAAATCGCCCAGTAGGTGGTACTCTAGTCATTTCACATAACGTGAAGTCAAATAGGATTACAATAAGGCCTTTTGACAACAGATAACAGTGCATAGTTTGTCATCCTCCTCCACATTAGCTTATGAATTAGTGTTGAGTTATGAGGAGGGATTTAGTATTTGTCCTCGAAGTTAGGACAGCCAAGTTCCCGAATTTAATAAAGCATGTTAAAGCTACAATGAAGTAACACATTTTTGAATACATTTAATGCACTTTAAGTAACCAAATAGTTCTTAAATAAGGGATAGTCATACTGTAATACTTTTCAACACTTATAGTAAAAAGTATGGTTAATATATTGCAGGTGGTACCTGTAAATCATATTTCATTCATTTAGCTGATTTGTTGTTTTCAGACAGAGGTAGTATTACCCTTATTTTCAAGAAGAGACCATAGAAGAGGAAATTAAAAAGCCTGTCTAGACGCCAGTGGCTGATGGTCGAGTCAAGAGCATTGAGGGTAATCAGAAGGTCATGGTCAAAGTTCACACATAGAGCCAATGAGATGGAGTGAGACATTTGCTTCATACAGCACAAAAGAATACAGTAAATTCACACACATAATAAAACTTTATTATCATGACTGGAACAACAGAAATATTGTCATTTGTACCATTTTAGAGTTTGACCTCCATATAGAAATCACAAGACAGTCTGACAGGATCAAAGAAAGGTTTTTATAAGTGAAACCTAAACCATAATATAAAACAAATCAAGGTTCAGTCTGTTTATTGATCATTTATAACAAGAACGCTAGAACGTTTACTCACATAAGGATAAAATGAAATGCTTGACCTCATTTAACTGTCTATATTATACTGTGTCCATAGGCTATATATACACATGTATCACACAGCAAGTCAGACAATAAGGGTAGAGAGACAAATTATTTACATCGTCCAGTAGTCCGTTATAGCAAGTCACATTCATAGTCATCTTCACTACATAGGAACATACAGGCCTGTATTGAATCTGTACCCACTGTTCACAAAGTACCACACATCACCCGCCTCTCCATAAATGGGGTCTATATGATAAATCTACACACACATCAAAAGATTCAAAAAGTTAAAAAGATTGGGGCCGAAATTTTGTTTTTTGTTTTTGGAGACGTCTCTTATAAAACAGTGAAATTGTAAAATAATATTACAATTTAAAATAACTGATTTTTATTTGAATATATTGTAAAATTTAATTTATTCCTGTGATGAAAAGCTGAATATTCAGCATCATTACTCTAGTCTTCAGTGTCACATGATCCTTCAGAAAGCATTCTAATATGCTGATTTACTGCTCAAGACACATTTCTCATCATTATCAATGCTAAAAAATAGCTCATATAGACCCTATTTACTTTTGAAAAGACTTCCCTTTTCATCTGACGTCACCTGTTCCACTCGACTATACCCACTGGATATCATATTTTCCAGTTTCATTCAGAAATGAAATCACATTAAGGAAGTAGAATGGCATTCCCCGTTGACTTTAAATCCATTCCACAGATTTTCTCACTCTATCAGTGGTGAAAATGTGAAAAAGCTGCACAGATTCCATGCGGACCTTGTAGTATGTTCGCTTTGACACTAAACCTAAACACATTATATAAAAATATATAAAGAACGACAGAAGAAATCTTGTCGGAAAGATTCAAATGGCCAGGACAGAAAAGATTCATCTGAACATAAGTAAACAAAACAGAATCAGATCATTCATATCGGTCGTTTAAAGTCTGAATTGGACGTACAGACATCACAAGAACGTTGACATCATCAAACGCCAAGTGTGTCCAGTGTTCACCTGATATCTTCATTATGCTGCGTTCAGTTCATAGTATGAAGGCATGCACAACGTTATATTACACTTTTCACAGAAAATAAAATGGTCAACGTACGCTCTGGTTATGCCGGAGAACACAATGCCGCTGAGATGTCTTGAAGTAATTTGGTTCGAAAGCATCTTCCAAGAGCATAAATGAATCAGATGGTCACAGAGAGCAAGAAGCATCGAAATGCAACCCTACAGATGAAACATTAATGGGGTGCCAACTCAGAATGGTTTTTGCAAGTGTCCCAGGGGATCAGGACCACCTCATGCTCGACTGGAGAAGCTCAACTCCACAGGTCACGAGCTCATCATAATCTATTTACAGTGATTAAGGGAGTGTTCGTGCCTTTTAAGTCTTTCACAGTGTCCTTGGACCGCTTTCCTCCTCCTTTAATGATGAAAGCCGCCCCTGGCAGCCAGTCCAGTGTCTTTCATGAACAGCAATGGCTTTGTTTTGTCGTTTTCCTCTCCCTCCCTGTCTGGTGACTTTGTCTTTCAGGTGCAGCAGTCACGGTCGAGGTTACTCTGAGAGGAGATGAGAGAGGGGTAGGGCGTCATCTTATCAATGTTGACGTAGGTGGTGTTGAGGAGGATGTAGTGCTCTCCGCTGAAGCTGGAGAAGATGGCGGCGATGCGGGACACTAGCTCTGAGAAGGTGGGCCGACGCTCTGGTTTGGGGTGCCAGCACTCGATCATAACATTGTATCTATAAAGAAGGGAGAACAATGCAAGTGCCCCTATTATGCTTTTTCAAATATTACCTTTCATGTAGTGTGTAATATAGCTGTTTGTGAAGGTAAAAGGTCTGTAAAGTTTTAAAGTGCACAATAGATACATTTATTGTCTCCTAAAAGAATGAATCGATTACGAACAGCTAAAACGAGTCTTCAACAATACCAGTCAGACAAATTTGCATGATGCCAGTCTATGGTCTTCATTGGCTGCCCATGAACTAAGTCTGCTTTGACACACCCTCAGACACTGTAGTTGTAGAGGAAGCCTGGAAGATTTTATTTCATGTTGTCAATGTGGAGAAGATGCTGTTGTCATCGCTGCCACTCCACTTTGCTTGCGCTTCCAAAGGATAAGTACTCGCTCTGGAATTGATACAGTAAAACTGACGGCATCGATACTGTTCGTATCAACGCGTATACAAGTGCTGAGGCATTTTGTTTCCAACACTCGCTGTAAGTGGGAGACCAATCACAACAGACCGGGCCATCTGACCAATCAGAGCAGAGTAGGCTCTGAGAAAGGAGGGATTTAGAGAGATTGAATGTTCAAACTAACTGTTTTCAGACTTTGAGAAGGGAGGTGATAATAGTGTTTTTTGACCTTGGATGCATGTAAACCTAATGTATGAGACCTTCAAAACAACCTTGGGAACCTTTAAAATAAGATAATATGGGCACTTTAATAAAAGCGTATTATTCAGAAGAATTTTTTTTAAATGTCATCAATTATATCATGTTTGTGGAGCAAAAAGATGTTTAATAATTTAAAATATTTTAAGATTTGTTTATATAACAGTTAGCAAACACCACTAATAATGTTACAGCCCACTTTGCATGATCCAATACCAATCAACAGATCAAATCAAGCCCTGCCCTACATTACTTCACACTGGATAGTCTGTTTGTTTAAAAGGTATATTTAAAAATGAGTTAAATACATATTAGTTTATTGTTGTATTTAAGTAATATTGAATTAAATAGTTTTGTCTATTTATTTGTCAATTTAAAAATGTATTATTTTACTGTTACATTTAGCTTTGCTTTTAAACATGAAGTCAATGCAATACTGTTCAAAATTTTGAGGCAAGTAAGATTTTTTTATGTTTATGAAATTAGTCTCATTCTCACCAAGGCTGCATTTATTCGTTTATAAACGCAGTAAAATTATGAAATATTATTACAATTTAAAACAACAATTTTCCTATTTGAATGTGTTTTAAAATGTCATTTATTCCTGTGATACAAATCTGAATTTTCTGCATCATTACTCCAGTCTTCAGTGTCACATGATCCTGCAGAATTCATTCTAATATGCCGATTTGCTGCTCAAGAAACATTTATTATTATCAGTGTTGAAAACTGTCCTGCTGCTTAATATTTTTGAGGAAACTGTGATACCCCCCCCCCAGGATTTTTATCGAATTTTATTTTGTAACAAAGTAGAAGAATTTACTGTCACTTTTGATCAATTTAATGCTTCCTTGATTAATAAAAGTATTCATTTCTTTAAAAAAAAAACTTATTAACCTTAAACTTTTGAATGGCAGCGTAGTTTAAAATATTAAAATTCATTTGTCTTTTTGAATCATTCTGAGCTAAGAATCATGAGTGTACTGTAAGTCATCTCATTTCTCCGTTCCCATCCCAGCTGTTTGCTTTGGCAGTTCAAGACACCAGTGCCTTGAAATTTATAACCTTCAGTGCAAACCTTCATCGCATTTCAGAACGACTTTCCATTGTTTGTCCAGCAATAGTCTGCTGAGCAGAGGCACTGAGACCTGGGAGGACTGGCTCATTGTGCCGTCCATGAGGGAAAGGAGTGATGACCCAAATATCTCTGTTCAGAGCTGGTTATTTGACGGCAACATGTGAAGAATGTTTGTAGGTCGACTCATATCACACAGGCAGGGAGGGGAGTTGATGTGTGCTGAGCTCAGGTAGTCATGCAGAGCTGAGTTGGCCAAGAGTTTTGATGAACTACCACTGCTTGACTGAATCTTCGGGTGGTTAACAATGGCTCTCTGTTTTACACTTGAGTTGACGCACTCCCCCTTTGGAGTGCCGTATGCTGGTCATAATGAAGAACCAAGTGTGTGTCATGTGGGTGTGTGGTGTGTGTGCGCTTACAGTGCATCTGGGCAGAACTCTGGCTGTAGAAGTCTCCGGCCTTGCAGGAGGAAGACCGTGATATCGAAGGAGTTCACATCGGAGTAAGGCGGGGCACCCCGGGTCATGAGTTCCCATAGCAACACGCCGAATGACCACTGCGTGAACATCAGATTGAAAACAATGAGTTATGGGGAAGGCAAGTGAGCACCTGTCAAAACAAGTGAACTTTGGGTGACTCTAACATCATCAGTTGTTGGAGGCCAACAAAAAGGGTTACAGTGAGGAAAGGCACAGGAATGCTGAGCTCAAAAATCCATTTAAAGGAACAGTCAAGTCAGTATTTGGGAAATATTGAATAAATATTTTCCCCAGATGTGGCCGTGTGCAGTCATCTATTTCATTTTAAATGCAGCTAGGTAGTTAGAAAACAGGACGTGACTCATGACACACCTTGAGGCTAATGTGTGCATGCATGAATCAGGTTAAAAGATTCTGTGCAAATGCTGTCAATATGACCCAGAGACTCTTTGATTCAAGTTGTTTAAAGCATGGACAGCTTTTAAAATCTTTCCATCAGCAGAATTAGAATGGGACCAGGCCAAATTTCCATAGTAAAATAGAGATTTGCTGTTAGAAAATCTGTATTGCATTGTTTTGATTCAATGCCTGTGATGCCCAGAATTGATACTGGATATTTATAATTGTTCAAAAATGTTTAATTTGAACATTCAAGTATACTTATGAAGTTATGATAGTTAAAAATGCTTAATTTGATCATTCAAATTGCTTATGATGCCCAAAAAGGCTTGATTTGATCATTTAATTGTGCTTATGTTGCCTGAAAATGCTCAACATGCTCAATGGCCAAACATGATCAGTTTGATCATTTAAATGTTCTTAAGATGCGTAGAAATGTACGGTTTGATCATTTAAACGTGCCTTTGATGTCCAAACATGCTCGACTTGATCATTAAAATATGCTTATGATGTCAAAAAATGCTCGATTTAATCAGTAAATGTGCTTTTAAAGCCCCAAGTATGCCCAGTAGTACTTGATTTGAACATGTGAATGTACCTATGATGCCCAAAAATACTGTATAGGTTAGCATCTTACTTTTGCACGAAGCTGAAGAAACAAAAACAATTCTCAGGTGAGAATTCTTCAATTTATAGGTTATAAAAACTGATCTTTGGCCAATAAAACAATGCAATTTCTGTTAACTTGCTAAATATTATTTATTAATTGGGATTGAGATACTCACCACATCAGATTTGGTGGTGAACTTATGCGTTTGTAGGCTTTCTAATGCCATCCATTTGACAGGAAGCTTCACCCCGTGTTTGTTGTGCACGCTGTAGTATTCTTTATCATACACGTCTCTGGCAAGGCCAAAATCAGCCACCTTTACTGTGTAGCTCTCATCTAGCCTAAAAGGGATGTTATTAACATTTACATTCAGTTCAACAATCATATAAATACCTAGGGCTTTATAGTGTAATTAAAATTTCAATTTATATTTAATACTGTAAGAATATAAATCAAGGGCATGAGTGGTCCTAAAAATATTTTTAAGTGCCCTGAACATATTGTAAGACACTACAAAACACTGTTGGGTAATTTGTTGAAAAACTCACATGCAGTTTCTGGCCGCGAGGTCTCTATGTACAAACTTCTTGCTGGCGAGATATTCCATTCCTTTAGCCACCTGCAGCCCAAAACCCATCAGGTCCTTCACTGTGGGGTTCTGTGGGAATGAAAACAATCATGATAAAAACAACAAAGCACTTCACCACAAGGCATTGACACCATTTAATCATCTTTATTATATTTTTAATAGCCATAACCATGTCTGAAACTACAGTCTGATGCTGAAAGACGTTGGAGATTCTGCCAACACGTACGTGAGTTTCATCTCTGATGAAGTTGCGCAGATCTCCATGCTTCATGTACGGCAACACGACGAGAGGCGAGCCCTCGCTGGGCAGGCAGATTCCCAGCAGAGAGAGCACATTAGGATGGCTGAAGTCTTTCATGATGATGCCCTCCTTCAGGAACTGAGACACCTCCTCTATATCAGTGATTCCTGCCACATAAATGCACAATATAGTCTCAGCAGTTCAAAGATCACCACAATGGTTTTTGGTATCACCCCCAACCTAGATTTACACATGCAAAATGACTCTTTTAAAATCTATCCTGCAATACATTTTCTGGGTTAGCAATAAACCTGCCAAATTGCCAGTGAACTAGTCACCATGACTTATAAATTATCCCCAACACTATCAAGTGTTTTATCACACACGGCCTGATATTTCACCCGGGAGGCTTGAGAGCAGAGACATAATCCACCGTGATTTGACCGCACCATTACGAGCTGAGCTCTGAGATTCTGTTGGTCCTGCCATGTTCACTGTGCCTCGCTTAATCTTGTTGGTGGAGCTTTCACATTTTGAGGAGATTAAACAGATGTTTAACCTTTCACTAAGAGAAAGAGAGGCTTATGGGTACACAAAAAAGAAAAGGCCTGTTTGTACATGTCTTACAGTAGACTGATCCTGACCGATGAGGCATCCTACACTACACCGACTCCTGTCAGTGTAGCTTAGGATCCTCAAAAGTCCAAAATTGATCTGGGAACAGCCCTAAAGTAGGCAATCAATGCTTCAGACTTATTTCAGCTAGTTTACAGGGCAGAATTTCTCATTTTCATTTAGTTTACCTTCATGTACTAAAATAACTGAAATAAAAATTATGCTGCTGCTGTATAAATAGACATAAATTCCATAGCAGATGTAGGCAGGTGGAACTGGGGGAAGTGGAGGGTTTCAGAGAACTCTGATAGGACTAGCTTACTAGCGAAAAAATTGAGCAGACTATTTAAATGTAGAGAAGCAATCTCATTGGCTGCAGGATCAGCAGAGGCCAATCAGCGTAATGTGGTAATGATGTGATTTCTTGCAGACTTCATGTAAAGGTCAGTCTGCGCCCTCTAGAGTTTCTTGACTGAACTAATATATATATATATATATATATATATATATATATATATATATATATATATATATATATATATATATATATATTAATTATATATATTAATCATAAAATACACTAAATTAACACGGAATTACCCAATAACGTACCTTTGTCAAGAAGTTAAAAGTAAAAAGGTAAACATAACACATTGAAAGTCTAGTTAGGCAACAGTTCCTGTTGAGAGCTGAGACAGAAAAAGAACGCTTGGGTCATAAATCTAAAAGCTCTCAGTGACATGACGTGATTAGAGGCATCTCTAATATGATATGGCTGCTCTGCTGTGCATTCATCATCATCATCTTCATCACACAGCCATATTAAAACAGTCTCAACAGTCATACGTCATTTCTCTGTAAAGAGATGTCAAACTGGGTTCAGAATGGATGTATAACCAATGGGTGGCAAAATTATGGGGATTCTAAATGTAGTTTAACATCTTTTTTGTAGGATTTAATAGTTTCAATGATTTTTAGGGCCACTCAATGACATGTTACAGTGGTTTTACCACAATAAAAGTGCCTAAAACCCCCATGAATGTTGTTGAATGCATCTCATCCAATTCGATTTTAGAGCTGTAGCTCTCTGTGCTTGCAACTGTACCACCTCAACACTCATGTTGTCAAACTCACTGTTCAAGGACTTGATGGCGCAGTGCTGCTTCTGGCCATCTGGTTCGAGCAGGGTTCCATGGAACACGCAGCCAAAGTGCCCTAGTGCACACAAAGACAGGAAAAGATGCAGAGATTATTAGCACATCAATCTATCAAAGCGTTTTATGCATGAGTGGAGTGTGGGCATAGCAGGTGCGTATCGCGTAGAGTCCAAAAACAAGAACAATGGAGTGTGAATATATTGTGCTGGGACTACAATTGAGCTGTAGCTCTCAAACTTTCTCTTCACCCTAGTCTTTTTGTCTCACGCAGAATGATTTTGTACTTTCTAAATTACAAGAAGTGACATGTAAACTCTACAGTATGAGGTTAATTTGAGTTTCTACTGTACATTTACTTTTCCAACTTTTATTGAAAAGTGACAACACAAAGAGGACACGCAGAATAGGCTCTGGATATTTTGCAATCCAGACTCAAACTTGCATTGCATTGGTTATACACTTTTGATCAAATGTTTGAGGTCAGTAAGATTTTATTTATTTATTTATTTTAATTTAAGTTAATACATTCAGCAAGGTCGCATTCAATTGATCAGTGACAGTAAAGATATTTTTTAATCAAATAAATGCAGCCTTGGAGAGCACAAGAGATTTCTTTCAAAATCATTTAAAAAAAATCTTACCAACCACAAATTTTTGAATGGTAGTACTAGTGTACATTATTATGGAAACATCTATAGTGTTACTAACCGCCATTCAAAAACGTTACGTGTACTTGGCTAGACGTAATCTGCACGACTGGAGCATGTCTGTAGCACAAATAGTGTGCAATGAGTTGCAAAGCAAAGTTTAATAATTATGGCTTTATTAAAGTCTCTGACCCTAAGTATGAGCAATAATAATAGTGACACTTTGCAAAACAGACTGACTGTAAGAATGCTGTGAAATATGAACTTGAACAGAACGTCTGGAGGGCAACGTTGTGTATAACTGAAAGATTAACCAATTACAAGTGTCTGGGCAGGGTATTCTCTCTAATGAGGGCATGGAGAACAGAGGGCAAGAGAGAGTCGGGTGTTGTGTTGAAATAATAGAGCGTGGAGTGCTGTAATCTCTCTCCAGCTCTGCTATCACGTCTTCCCAGATGGCAGCAGAGTCAGATTACCGGCAGGGAGCCCTGAGACGGCCCAACAATGAGCCTGGAATTTAACACGGGAACAAATCACCACACATGCCACCCCGAGCACCCCAACATACTCACATGCACGCACAGCTTCTTCCTTTCGCTCTATAAATCGCTCTGTGTCACATGCACAAACATAGGGACACACACACACACACACACACACACAGGGCTTGGTTTTCCCACAGGGGTGATGGGTTTTAGGAGTATTGTGCAGGGGTTTGGGGAGGACTGGAGAGTGGTTTTCACCTGAGCACCACAGTAAATATGATACACACATTCACACCCCCACATCTGTAGTACAATAAGAGGACGGGCAATTTAACGTTCAAATGACCAACCTGCTGGGCTGATTGTCACAGTTTAACCTGTTAACTTTAACCACGTCTGAAACTGATTCCCTCGGCTAAATCCCTCATTTAAGCTATTGGATTTCTTGTAATGCACCTTTTTCACAGATCTTTGTTTCCAAATGTCTTTGTAAGTTATAGTAACAATACAAAGAAACTAGATTTTTGGGTCAGTGACAAATAAGAATGTCCAAGAAAAAGGAAAAATAAAGTAATTTAAATGAGACTTGCTGACCTTGACACGAATACAGATGTCCCCCCTATGATATATATTCTTATTTTATGCTTTTCCCCCTTGAATTTTGGTTGCACACCACATGACTTAATGTTTTTCAAAAATATTTTTGATAATAATAATCATTGCCAAACTATTCAAGAAGGACTTCCTGGTTTAAAGAAAACCTTGTTAAGAGAATTTTTTTCTAGTTTTTTTTTCATTTAAAAATGTATTAAGATAGAAAAACAGTTATTTTAAACTGTAATAATATTTCACAATATTACTTTAATACTTGTTTTATTGTATTTTTGATCAAATAAATGCAGCCTTGGTGAACATAAGTGACTTCTTTCAAAAACATTAAAAAAAAAAAAACTTTTCATATTTCATCCCCCTGGATTTATAAGGTTCTATCTGACATTTGTGTCAAAATTGAGTTATTCACATATTCATATTCTTATTCTGAGACAACTTATTTACATCATGTGATTTTTTTATGTTGTGTACATTTTGGGACTTTTTACTTAGAAAACAAAAAGGTTCCATCTACAAAGTCTAATAGAATGCAAAAAATGTGTAGCTCATTATCTCAAAAATGCTCAGAATGCAGATAGAACCTTGTAATTCCAAGGTGGCGATTTGAGTCCCCTCACCTCTCCCGATGATCTCATTCACATGTAAGAGCAGATCTTCCCGGGCGATGACCACATGCTGCACTTCCTTTAGCAGCTCAGGGTGGAGGCTGCCCAGATCTATGGGTGCATTAGAGGGCAACAGTGGAGACGCTAGATCCCCTTCCATCGGTCCCAGCATTGGGGACAGATCCATATGGGCATGTGCGTAGAGATGAGGCCGGCAGGACTCTGTCTGCGACAGAGGCAAGTTTTGGTCTGTAAGGCAATGGGGTTGAGAGGTCAAAAGTCAATGACTTGTTCGAAGAGACCTGGGGTCACCTGAACAAAGCAGGGAAAGTCTGGGAGGCAGGGTCATTACACCAACTACAAAGAGCTGAGGAAATTCTAAACCCAGCTATACAGATGAAAAGGGATTTTTTTTTGTCTTTTCAGACAAAAAAAGGAGGCAAAGCAAGGGAGCATGTAATATCTTCAGAGAGAGAGCGGAGAGAGCAAGAGGGTAAGGTCAGAAAGCGTATGTGTTTGGAGAACTGGAAAAAAGTTGCCTTTCAGCGATGATCTAAGACCAGTCTTCACTAACCAGAGCCGTGAAGAGAAAGAAAAGCAAAGCTGGTCTGAGATCAGCAGATAAGGCAAACCTCCACCAGCGGTGTGTTTTGAGCGAGAGGCAGCGAAGCGTGAGAACATACCCTCAAGCAAAGTGGTTCTATAGTCCACCGACTCGTGAGAGACCATTTCATTAGTCGGACTGACACTCCTCGCGTTTGCCAACATGTCCAAGTGCGGAATGTGAGCCCGGCCGTCATACCAAACCATAGCCTTAGCTAAATCTACAACCAGAGAGAGACAGAGGGTGAGAGAGACCAAGGAGAGGTGAGAGAAAAAAGGGACAGATCGCTCCACCATTGACTTCAGCAGTGTCAACTCCCACAAACAAACCCAGAAACCGCTCTCTTTCTTTATCTCACACTCTCATAGCATTCAAATTCAGTTCATTATAGATAACCATCAGCAAGTTCAACATCTCTGGTCATGAGAGCAGCTGGAATCTATGGAAGCTTGTTTCCGCCACTAAATAAAAAAAAGGTAATTGCAACTTTTTATCTCTCAATTCTGACTTCTTTTCTCAGAATTGCGAGATATAAACTCACAATTGCGAGAGATAAAGTCAAAATGGCAAGTTATAATGTATATAAACTCACAATTGCTGGATATAAACTTGCAATTCTGACATTTTTTCTGTCAATTCTTACTTTTCTCACAATTCTGACATAACTTGCAACTGCAATTCTGAGAAAAGACC
The DNA here is from genome assembly GCA_038088235.1 of Zacco platypus. Lineage (NCBI taxonomy): Eukaryota > Metazoa > Chordata > Actinopteri > Cypriniformes > Xenocyprididae > Zacco > Zacco platypus. The sequence goes on along the minus strand of CM076063.1, from coordinate 10,448,945 downwards.
TCTTGCAATGGCAAGTTAAAGAGTCCAAATCTGAGGAAAAAAAGAATTTTTTTCTCAGAATTATGAGTTTATATCTCACAATTCTGACTTTATAACTTGCAATTGTGAGTTTATATCTCGCAATTCTGAGAAAAAAGTCAAAATTGTGTGATAAAAAGTCGCAATTCCCTTTTTAATTTTTTAATCAGCTTCCATAGGGATCGGAGGTGGTTGCTGAACTAACTTCTGAATGAAAAGCAATGAAAAATCATTTTCTTAATCTGTATTTTTTCCTTGTTATCCAGTAAAAATATCTAACCATCCTTAAAACAAGATAACTTGAGAAAAAAAACTGCATAAAATATTAAAACATGTCTTCAGAGAATAACATTATGAAGAAATTTTAAATAAACTTTCTTCAAGATACATTATCTAATTTTTATTTTTACCTGCGTCAAGTAAATTTACTTTGTTTTATCTTGACATTTTTGTCTGAAAAATACAGATTAATAATGATTTTTATATTTTTTGCAGGACAGGCTTATGCGCTGTTTTGAATAATAAAGTTTTCCATTCTAGAAATAAGAGGCGATATTTGCATTATTTTTGACAGATGCTCATAGTTATACAAATGATGTCAAACATTTGCGTGTAAAGTGTTACACATTTATCTTGAAAAGCCACAGGAGGCATCAAAAACAGCTAAAAGCTTATAAATGAAAACAGACAGTCACATACCATCAATATGCTTCTTCCTCTTGATCCAAACAAAGACTCCGATCAGGAGCAGTAGAAGGATGGACACACACACTCCTCCTGTTATCAGTATCCTGTAATCCTGGTCTTGAGCCAAGACCACACGACCTAGGATCACAGATGATGTGGCCTGCTTCCACTACAATGGATACACAAATTACTTCAAGTTATTTTCAGTAAATATTAGTGATCATATAGATATTGAGCACATCATTTTGTAATTATATTGATTATTATTATTATTATTATTTTTAAAACATCACTTTGGCAGGATTTCAAGCTCTAATAAAGATAAATATTTTAAATAAAACATTTAATTATACAAAATAACATTATATTGTATTAGAATATTAGATTAGAATCTCTCTGATTAATAAGCAAAAATTTTAGCCTAAAAGTAAAAGCAAATATTATTACTGATAAAAAGCATATAAATGCAAAACTACATCCAGGGAAAATCCATGCCATCACATCTGCGGCGCATTTGCTTCAGATTTCATATGCCACGAAGTGTTTACATTTGAATCTCCAACATCACAACAATCCATCTAGAAACATCCTCAGGGAGCGTTTACGCTCAGAGAGAGGGCTTCACTGGTCATAAAGCAGCATGGCAAAATGAAACGCACACATCCACTGCAGGCAGGAGGGGAAATTGGATCAGAGATAGAGCCTCTCTTATGTGGTGCAGTATTATTGAGTTTGGGCTGAGATGAGTTTTACCGCACCATATTGTGATGGGGTCAGATTAGAGCATCGTGTCACACGCACGCTGTCCGTCTCTCCCTGACAGATAAGCACTTTATGCTGAGGCCAACGTTTCCTTGATCTTTGCACCAATCATATCAGACTGTCTGGGGCCAGAATCAGGGCCTGAAACGTTTTTTAATGTTCTCGTTGCGCTAGTGGTGACCAGAAAGGAAATACAACAAAGCATCTTATCAGGTGGAGCCTGATATATAAAAATTACAATATGAACACCTTTGAGGAAATTAAACTAATCGAGGAGGGAAATGCTTTGAGGAGCTAATCTGGAAACTATCATGATTTGGCAACCCAGAGGCCTCTGCTAAGATCAGAAATAGCTCATGTTTGGTACTTTGAGAGGCTTCTGGAACAAGCAGGGGAGAGCTGGCTGGCTGATGATGTAAGTGGCTCTTATGGGGGCCGTCTGGATTGAAGGGGTCTGAAGTGGAGGAGAAAATGAAAGAGTCTTGTACCTCCACCTCCACCTCTTTTGCAGCTGTCTGGAGCTCCATGGGTACGGTGCATTTGAGTGTGTTGCCCACCAAAGTCACACTCTCACAGGTCCGGTTCGAAACTCTCAGCACCTTGCCATTAATCACCGCCTCCTGATTCACAGGGGGGACCTGCAGGGGAAACGAGAGAGAATGAGAGAAGCAGAAAGGTGCCCATCTTTAAATTGCCCCATGATTGAGCGTGTATATGGGGCGTATAGATTGTGCAGAGTCTACCCCTTAAACCCAGCCATCTCTGGTGTATGGAGCAGAGCAGAAGGCAATAAAGACAGCGATCACATTCCTCACATGACAGCCTGGGCTTTACAGATTGGACACACTCCACTACTGCACCTGTTACCATACAGCACCGGCCAGCCAGAGATCCAATGCGAACAGACGCACATACACTTACAAGTAAGACCCAGCTCCCTAGAGGAGATTAGGCCATTCACAAAAAGCAAATGATCACAACCTTATATTTGGATTTTTTTTAAGTTAACGGTTAGTATATCTACCTGGATTGTGAGATATATGTTACATATACATAATTACATATATCTGTGTGTGTGTGTGTGTTTGCATTATATATATATATATATACACACACACACACACACACACACATTTATTTACATTCATTATTGTTATTATCATTATTTTTCCTTTTTCTCACCCAGATCAATCAACCTTGGGAAAAACACGTTTTGGAACCCGTTTGAACTTTTTCTTATATTTGCAATGTTTTTTTTTATACTTATTATTGTTGTATGTTCTGTAAAACCTGTCAAACAAAGTTGTATATAATTTTTGTTAGGTTGCAATAAAAATGTATGTATTTATATCTTTTTCTATTATTTTTTAAATAATATAATTTTATTTAAATGAAAAATGTATAAATAAATAGTGAGCATAAACAAAACTTTTTCATTAAATAATATGCTTTTATATAATTCAAAGGTAAACTAAAATGCAACGAAAATAAATACAAGTTACTTAAAATTACCACTTAAAGAACAAACGTCCAGGAAAAATCTCCATTGGCACCAGTAATACTCACAATCTCTGACATTTTGATAAACCCCTTGAGCATCAGCAGTGCTGCCAAGTGCAATTTTATTTCCCTAAAGAAGGCCTTAAGTATCAAGCTGCAAAATCTAAACAAACAGACTGCATGGGAATGAAAGTACATGATCTGAGGGATAGGGCAGTTTAATGACAATTAAGCTAAACTGAGCCTGCTGTTGTGCCCATTATTGAATATATAGTGGCTTTAAATGAGCCTGAGCGGTCCACATCATTTAGTGTGTGTGTGTGTGTGTATCTATGTCCTGAGAGGGGTACGGAGGGATTTAATGCCGAGGTCTCGCATGGGAAGAAAAAGTAGAATCTCACGCGACCCCCCCCCCACCCCTCACAACAGCTGCGTTTGACTATTGAGTGGCGGTTTTGAAAAAAGAAAAAAAGAGTCTACTCTTATATTTCATTGTTAAAATTGCTGGGTTTTTTCACCAGTCTACCCTCACCACCGCAAAAGGATCTCACCATCAATGTGTCAGAGGCTGTAACCTTAAGGGAACGAGAACAATGTGAAAGATGGAGGTGCGCAATGGGAAACGAACTAAACTTCCTGTTTTGTTTCAGTATTGTTTCCTTCTAACTTAATAAGCAATGTGAATCGCTCTGTGTATGTGTGTTTGTCTGGGATCAAGTACCAAACTGCTTTCCTGCAGAGCATCGCTCTTACCTTAATCTCCAGAATGAACGGAGGGCGTGTAACGGTGGGCTTCTGAATCTCCTCGAACTTGGGATCTTCCACATATAGTAGGTCATACTGATCGGTGGAGAAACCGTCTAACACAAAGGTCATTTTTGTGGCAACCGGAGGCTGAACACTGAGGTCTTTCAGGGAGGGCGTGATACAAAGGATATTTTGCTTATCCTCATCATGACTGCAGGTCTAGGCATAGAGAAAAAGACAAAAACAAATATTAGCCATCTCTGTCATTATAGTTGTGCCAAGTCAATGCTGAGGCATGTTACATACTTTTGTGCGGCCAATTCACTTCATCTTTTGTTTGTTTTGGAGTAAAGCATTTTTATATATAAAATTCAGTGCTTTAGCATTTAACCAGGGGTGAAGTTTTCTCAAGGGTCAGGTTGATTATTACATGACTGAGCATATTTAAGTTCAGATTTCAGAGGCTTTCTAGAAAACATTCAAACCACAAACATATCTTACAAATTCTGAGCAATACATAATATATTATGTAATTATTATGTAATCACATAATATTTTTGTGATTTTTCATGATTCACCAGGAAAGTTCAAAAGAATTTATTTAAAACCGAAAACTTTTGTAACATTACAAATGTCACTTTTGATCAATTTAATGCGTCCTTGCTGTATAAAAGTAAATAAAATCTTAGTGACCCCAAACTTTTGAACAGTAATGTATATAACCTTTTTAAACCAGATGTGAGACACATCAGTTTGCATAGCATGCATCGCAAACTTTAAGGGCAATGGACAAGGAGCCTTTGTGAGATTGAAGATCTGTTTCAATGCAATTATGCATGAGTTACAACTCAAAAGCTTCACATGCCAGCTGTGGCTCCAGCCCTGCCAGGTCTTGCCACACACCATTTTCATTCCACATTACAACACCACAACTGCCCATTTTACAGTATGCCTGTTATTTGCACGTCACCGCCATTTAATTAGCTGTCCTCATGTGAACGTTCCACTTCATAAAGCATAACCCTAGAGCAAGAGGCATGCTCAAATTTTTCGATGCCATTATTTATGAACATAAGGGATCCAAGTCGTCTTTGCTCCAAGGCTTCCATCCAGCAAACCTGTGTCTCCCTCTGCACACTTGGCAGGTTAAGAATGCTCTAGAGTCTAAAAACAAAAATTCTCACTTCACATAAGTGAGTCAAATGCCCACTTCGGTTTAGGTCACAGTAAATATTTTTAATCACATTAAAGTACAATATTTTATATTGCCAAAAAGGCAATAAAGCCTGGGAGTTCACATAAAGATCAGATACTCAGAAACAAATTTAGAAATAATGGATGAAGATAAATACCTTAAAATAACTGATTGCTATTACTCAGTATATATTAGTCCTGTCAATGTGCTTTCCTTTCCTTCGCCCATGCTCTCTGTTGAGCAATATATCAATCAAAAATATGGCTCTACACGTTCCTAACCATTATCACTGGAGAGTGTGAACTATGAAAAAGTCTTTGCAAATTAGCACACATTTTATGTATTTGAATAGCATCTCTTTGCATATTTAGAGATCTGAAGACTCATCCGCTGAGACTAGTCAAATACTCGTAAAGAAGTTTGGCTTGGTTTGCTGCTCGACAAACACAACGCTTAATTGTTTAGAATGGATCGAGTATCTCAAAGGGCTTAGGGGGGGTTGAATAACAGCTGCTAAAGAAAGCAGCCAAAGGATGATGGGAGACACTGAAATCATTTCAAATTGGTGTTTGGGGAATAGATATACTCGCTGTCAGATAAAGTGATGTTTAATCGCAGGATGTTATCATATAGGTATTTATGATACCTTTCAATGTGATTTCGATGTATACTAATATATCAATACATATGAACTAGAGGTTGACCAATATAGGGCTTTTTACACTTGAAATAGTTAACCCTGGGTCATTCTAAACCCTGGGTTATCTTGCTTCACATTTCACACTGCTCATAATTCATAAACTGACGTTTCACATTCATAAACCCTGGGTTAACATTCTAATTTGCATATTCGCTGTGTCAGTGTCATTGATTGGATAAACAGCAAGCGACCTGTTCACATAGCTCTAGCATTGCACATCACATTGCCAATGGTACTATCAAGTCATTATTACTTCAAAAGGTAAGAATGAAACAGTGTCTTCTTCACTCAAATTGTTGCATTTTCTGACAGCATTTGACATTTTCCCTCTCAAATGCTCAATTTACGTTCCTTTACTTGGGGTTAAAAGTGGTGTTTAGAACGGCGATAGCCTGGGGTTAAGCACAGTGTGAGTTTGGTGATAATATAATGTATTTAAAGGAAGGCAATAAACAGATTATTGTGCTGATACTGTAACAGTGTGGCCTAGAGTGAAGGCACATGAGTTTACACTGATTTAAAAGCCAGATACAGTTTGAGTCATTAAAATACCAATAATAACCAGGAAAAAAAGATTTCATGGATAATACAGGACTTAGAAAAACATTTAACAAACATATGGACTCTTATATTGAAATGTATATGCTTTACTACGTCCAGATGCTCATTCAAAAAGAGAAGGGAGATAAAACATCCTCTTTTATAACCATTTACAACAACAATACAAAAACCATGACATAAATATGTTGAAATTCATCAATAGTAGATCATAAGCAATCCCTTGGTATAAACAGTGGCGTGTTTTGACTTTGAACGTACAGCACTCATATTTATTTAATTCAATCAAAGATATTTGGGGCCAGATTTACTAACAGTTTGCACCAGCACAAATACTCTTTTGGCATTAAAAAATACAGGATTTCCTAAAGACACGCAGTGAAAAATTAGCTTTGAAAAGGCATGGACAGGTGTTTTTGCAGCTGTATATGCATTTGTAGGAGTTTCCGTTTATGGGAGGAGAATATTTAAATGAATCATGCAAGGTGATTTACTAATGTTTTACCAGTCAATTTACTGGTATTTGCGGCATTATTTACCACACAAAAAAGCATGTCTTAAACCAGAAGTTATTTGCTCTGCTCTTGGTAGATTGCGTTGGTCATTTTATACAAATGACCCGGTTCCATCTGTGCTCTTTAATTTGTGCGTCATCAGTAGATCACATGCAGGACATCCACTCCCATCTGCGCTTTTTTTGGCACTTGAAGTTTAATAATCACATCGTGATTCATGTTTTCAAGACCAAATTCAAGACATCTTAAAATGATAAATTAAAGAAAGTGTAACACCTCTTGCGGTTGAAAATGCTTACACTTTGTCCTATGCCTTCCGTATTGAACTCGAATAAGACTGGCGGAAGCTAGATATTTTACTTTATAACTTGTTAAAATTGGATTTAAACTTGTTTATTACTTGGATATTTTTCTTACACAAACGCCTCGCTTCAGAAGGCCTTTATTAACCCCGGAGCCGTATGGAGTACGTTTATGATGGATGGATGCACTTTCTTGAGTTTCATACTCGTCGGTCCCGTTCATTGCCATTATAAAGCTTGGAGCGTCAGGATATTTATTAATATAACTCTGATTGTGTTCATCAGAAAGAAGAAAGTCATATACACCTAGGATGGATTGAAGGCGAGTAAAGCTTGGGCTAATTTTCATTTTAAAGTGAACTAATGCTTTCAAGACCAGAGGGAACCCTGTATTAAATGGGGTAGATAAGGAAGGAACAGGAACTTTCGAGACTTTGGATATCATGAGACAAAGTGGAGTAAGGTGTCAGCAAGAACATATTGAGATGAGAAAGCCAGATTTTGGTATGTAATAGAGAGGGATCTGGCATGAAAATTACTCACTTTGAATCCCAAAAACAGGTGTTGTTCTTGCTAGAAACCCCACTGTGATGTCTGGAGCATGTTAGAGTCCTGTTAACACCCCTCACTTCCTATAGGCAAGTCCAGGACAAAGCAAAACTTGAACATGACCCTTGGTTAGAAACAAGAAGAATAAGATGCCATACCCCTAAAAATATAAAACCCTCTCAGGTTTGCTCCTGATCGTGGACAGTGCCAATCGCCAGCGACATGCTGCAGCCTGTTAAAAATGCTTTTCATGTTGGTGGGAAAGGCGAGATTGGCTGATCCCCGGATTAAGCAGAGATCTCAGAAGTAGATATTCAAGAACGCTCTTGAGATTTCTTCCATTTTTCCTGAGCCACCAAATTTGCCTTGGTTCTTTAAGCTTCTTCATTTGGCCCATAAAGCTTTTCCAATTGCAAGAGGAACTAAAATGCAACTGATGGAGGGATTCGCAGTGTCCTCGAGAAATCGAGATCAGTGTCCTCTTTTCTTTCATTTTAGACCTGTCAGCAGCTAGATGGTGAATGCAGCCCACAAGAAACCTGAGCTACTGACCGCGTTTCTGTTTCGGCCATTGTTGATCGAACCTCACCGTAACAGATGACAGCTCAACTCGTGTTACACAGTCGTACTCAGTGTGATTCAGAAAAAAGCTGACCGAAGACAGGAAGTGATCGACCACAATGCTCCCCAATAAAAGTGAGGGGGAAAAAAAAAACAATAAACCTCTTGTGCTTCACAAATTAGGAGAAGAATATTGTCCTGACCCCCACTTTTTATAGAGAAGAATTTACAGGCTGACAGCTGCGGAGCCATCTTAAATCATTTGGAAGGATAGCCTACATTTCATGCCGTCTCTGCTCATTTTGTGTTCCAGATGAGCGAGAACAAAAGGCAGAAATATTCCTCTTTCAAGTGAGCTCAAAATCAAAGACAAACCCATCACATGTTTTTTAAAAAGGCACTATCCACTTGCCATTAAGTACAGTATCTTTGATTTGAGATAATTACTGTAAGTGCCCTGATGTTTTGAGGAGGGAAATTTTGAGTGTGAATGGAAATGAAGAGATACAATCAGAATGAAGATGTGTGTGAGTACGAGTCCTGTCTTGGACTATTACAAGACTTGTATGCTTAAGATTAGATAGCTTTGTTCACATGCACTGTTCCACTGCACGACCACACTCCACCCCCAGAGAAATCAGATAAGCGGAAACTGTGTGTAAATGAGTATTTGTCTGGTCCAATTGAGAGAGGAGCAGTTCAGGTCAACCACAGCTCTCAGGAGATGAAATGTGAAAGTGTTTCCAAATGGTGGAAGAAACTTGAATAGATGAAAAAAATTAGACACGTGTATATATATATAAAAAAATGTATATTTTTAATACATTTAAATTAAATTAATTAAAAAAACTAAATAAATTAGATTTAAATTATTTTAAAAATTTAAGCGTTTCCAAATGGATGAGACATATTTATCTTAAAATATGAATAATAATTTTATATATATATATATATATATATATATATATATACAAATAAATTTAAAAACTCTAGAAATTAAAGAAAAAATGTTGAAGTGTCTCAGAAAATGAATTGAGAAAATTGGATAAGGGGAAAAATGACACATTTATTAAAAAAAAAAAAGAAATTTAATTTAAAAACTCTACAAATAATAATAATAATAATAAAAAAACTAATTATAGTTTTTAAAAAATATTTTGGGAGCTAGAACCATGATAAGTGATAATCATATTAAAATCACTGTGTGTGATTTTTCAATTTCCTCTTCACAATTGCAGTTCTGAAACATTGCTTCCTTTATTTCTCAGATCCGCAGATCTGCTTCTGTGTTCAGTGGGGTTAATGATACTAACATGCCTGTGACACGGGAGGAGAAGTATGTGATGTCTCGGCACTCTGTGTGTGGACACTCACCACTTGGAAGAGTTTGCCCTCTGTGGCGTCAGTGAGAACCATCTGAGGTTGGAGAGCTGAGTGGAGGAAGAAACCATTCACTGTCACAGTGCTTCCTCCACTGTGGATGCACACGCACACGTACAAAACAGAAAAACTTGCTGTTAAATGCATATTTATGCACTATTCGAGTTTAACCCCAAATTCAAGCACATAAGTAGCTAAATGTTGGCTGTGGGGCTGACCTGATGAAGGAATGCTTGGGCTGGACGCTGGAGATGTGTGGGTTCTTGTTGTAGGTGTAGCTGACAGGAGCTTCACGAATCACTCCATCAATGTGCAGCTGTACCTTGTGTTGGGATGATGATGGCTGAGGTGGTGTTCGACAAGTCAACATTGTGGCTGAAATACTGCAGAATGGCAAACACACGCAAACAAAATGTTTTAAACAGACACCGAATGTATACTTGTGAACAAAAGACATTATTATTATTATTTGGAAATATTTCAGGAGTTTTTAAATGAATTTTAATGTCTGAATGAAGAAACTTAAGTAGACATGAGTAATGCTTAAACACTTTCTGACTCTTAGTAGATACTTTTGTAGACATGCAAACCTCTGCAGCACACAGGTAGCGTTTCCCATGGTAACCATTTGCAAATTTCCACTGTCAAGGAATGAACCTGTGATAGTGAGCATCGTTCCGCCAGACTTGGGTCCAAACTCTGGGAAGATGTCTGTGATAACTGGGTTCTAGACAGATAAAACATTGTGTTAGTAAAATAAAACTAATTGACACATTAAGGGTCTTTAACAGAAATACAGCATCGGTTTTTATTTTCATAACATCATGCTAGGAAGCTCCAATGTGGTTTAAAGCTTATTGCTCCAAAAATCCTACTCCAAAGTCCACATATCTGTATAGTACATATTACACAAACATGCTAATTGGTTTATATTATGTGACTTTATGGCAGCATTTGGCTTATAGTGTAGATAGAAAATGTATTTTCCGCTGGTTAGGACACCATGTAACCTTAACCCAACTCCAAATAAGTGCGGAAAAAAAGAAAGAATAGAATAACATCCTTGGGTCCTTGTGCACTATGAAAACCGCAACACTGGAATAAAGTCAAAAACACATTACTTGAATGTGTGTTGAAATACTTATACTGTGAATTGTGAGGATTCTTACCACAAATGAGAAACCGTCTTTCTGGGCCTGTTCCTTGCCACTGCGCACCCTGACCACAGAGTCAACGCTGGATGCGTTCACATGATCTAGTCCGCAGACCAACCTGACATACAACACAAAGACATAAACATCTCCCGCCACAAAAACAGCGAACAAGACGTGGTTGTAAACTAGTGGAGTAAGCAGGCTATTAGTCCACACTAATTTAATGATAACCCTACTACTCGGCAGAAACTACACAGGAGCTATTCTCCGAGGGAATTTCTCCTTTCCTCTCACAATAGGAGGGCTGTAGGGTGGTATGTCCGGGGGCACAAAAGCTTGTGAGTTTTGTGTCTTAATGGTACTATAGTTTGACATGGAAGGCCAAGATGCACAATAGAGCACTTTTGCAGACCAATTTAATGTTCTGCAGGGTTGCAACACAAGCACTATGTTGAGAATGTGACCTAGTGTGTGTTTCTGAAGTTGTATTTACACAGTGTGCAAGAGGATTTGCTTACCTTAAAGTGCAATGTTTATTCATTTACAACTAAGTGAAAATATTTTAAATAACCCTCACAAATACTTACCGATTATTGCTGCTGTCTTTCCTCTCCAATTTACACTTTGTTCCAGCAACCACCACATTGATCAGCTTGGTATCAAAGCGGTCTTTCTTATTAAAACCAAAGTTTTTGCCACAGATTGTCACTTTGGTGTGGCCTCCGAGTGGGGCAGAGGAAGGAGAAATCTAGAAAAAGAAAGAAGAAGCTGTGAGGTCAAATTGTGACAGTGTTTTTCTTTCAGTGTCTACCCTCCTGCTGTGTGTTTTTATGCCAAGCATTTTCTCTACTCATGAGGTTGGTAACCACTGACAATAATTTGTTTTGGTTTTAATGGACACTCTGAAGGTAGGGGGTCTTCCAGTCAGACGGAGACAAAAACTGAGAACAAAACAACCTTCTTGCCTTCCTTTGTGCTTTAGTCTCATGTGTTAAAATTGCCCTTTAGGTTGAGCCACCAGCTGAGGTTAAGAAAGGTGAAGTGTGTCAGTATTTCCAATGGTAAAATACGTCACGTATCCCAGTTTAACATGCCCAGATAACTAAGGAAGATATTTGTAAGTTAATTAAAATAATAAAATTAAAAAAAGTAAATTTACTTATTTATATATTATTAAATAATAATGAAATAAGTAAACAAGTATATAGAGTGAAATAAAAACCATCATTTCTTTGATAAGATAAAATAAATAAAATAAAAACACAAAACAAACAACAAAACAAAAGACAATATAAAGTATACAATACTTTATTTCTGAAAACCAAACATTCTGCATGAGCTGGAGCTGGTGCAAAACCCTTTTATTTTTGGTTTGCTATATGGTTTCTTAAATGTCCTGGTTCTACGATGTTAGTTCTTTATTGATAAGCAGATGGTGTTGTTTTGAACACATGGATGACAAGGCCTAATTTTGGCTCAGAGTTAATAATTAAGTGTTCAGAACACCACTTATCATAAGCAAAGAGCTCTTACAGAAATACAAATATAGTTCAGGCTGCTCTGCAGCACTGCATGTATTTAGAGGAGGCACAGAAGGGCAAACAAATTCCTTCTGATATTTAGAATCAATTTACGTCTTTAAAAGAAGACCAGAGGTCCTTGAAATCTTTGCATCAGTGCTTATCCCAGAAAATATCAATGAAGGTCAGAGTTTCATATATACTCTTTGTACTCAGAAAGCACTTATTCTATTAGCTATGTGCTATTAGCTGCTTTAAAACCATGGTAATGTTGTTTGTGACAAGGCGGGGTGGTTACCGTGGTTATGAGGAGGGGGCAGGAGTCCTGGATCCAGTGGGAGGGGGAGCACTGAGGAGCCCTCAAGCAGCGATTGGTGGTCTTGCACCATCCGCAGCCCATGAAGGCCGGGGCCAAGAGACAAGAGCTACAAGTCCACATTTGTTCACATCCAGGGCCTATCAGAGGAACCTTAGAGACCTGAGGATCACATTTTAAATGACATTTATTCATTCAGCAGATGATTTTATCCAAAGCAAGCATTTTTCAGAGGACACTTTACTTACTGATGTCTCTTTTGTCTCTGTTGCAGTCATACCCTGTTTACTTGATCAGTTAGTCTTAAATCACCAGTGTGTTGGCTATCTATTCACTAGTGATTTTCCTGAAAAGGTTTGACAAATTTCCCTAAAACATTTTAAGAATGGCTGTGTCGTTCACCTTGTTTCCTGTTACCAACAATAAGGAGCCATCGTGACGCTGTGGAGACAGCAGGGCCATCTCTGAGGACACGGGCTGCGTGTCCAAGCGGAAGTCCACATGCGGCTCAGTCTTGCCAAAGCGGGAAACCACCACCTGTGGAGGATGCCAGCAAAAATGGGTGGCCTTTCACATCAAAAGCCTAAGCGGTAAATGCAGGATCTTAATAGAGAATTTTAATGTTTACAAAAAGACCTCAACAGCATGTTTGTCGTTTACTGGAATAAGACTGCATTCCACATTGATGATTAAATGCTGCTATTGAAAGATTAAAACCTTGTGGTTCTGGTGTAAGCTAGGACATATTCTGGAACAGGTCAATACAGGGGCACATCTTGACATCGGTCCAAAGTTTCTGTAAAAATTCTTTAGATTCCAAAAAATAAAATAAATAAAACCCCAAACTCTTAGATTATACAATATATTATTCCTAAAAACCAAACATTCTGCGCAAGCCGGTGCTAAACCCTGTTATTTTTTCCTACCAGGTTATAAAACATTAAATTACAGATCATGTCTGGAGCTTTCCTCGGGAAAGAGGAAGAATCAAAGGAGGGTGCAACCTAAAGGCAGTCTTTGTAAAGGGACAGCCTCTGTTTTGCTATGGATACTGTAATAACCAGTGTCTCTGCCTTTCAGGGCAAAAGATGACAGATTGAACTGCGATGACTGTGGTTGATGGCAAGGAGTGGGAACAGACAAAAGCTTAGGCCCGTAGGCAAGTGTAGACGTAAAGGCCTCTGTCTATCTGGCATGTTGGGAGGTGTCAGAACAGTGGCTCCATCCACACACCTGGACTAACATTTATCATGGTTACATTGCAATTACAGGCCTCCAAGACAGCCTACGTCTGAATACTGCTTGTGCTCCATTAGCGATCAGTGGATCACATCATTAATAGCCCTGGGCTTCGAGGGCATCTGGTGCTGGAGAGTAAGTCATTACTGTGGTTTTAGTGATTTTAAGATGGTGTGCATGACATATCTCCATCTCACTCACTATAGAGCACTAATGTGACTCCTTTTGTGGTCTGTTTTAAAAGCCTAATCTTTAGTAACATATCAGATTGGACTGTAAAGTGAAAATGTGCAGTTGTTACTATTACTTGTTGAGCTGTTACTGCATGATCTCTCACTGGAGCAAAGCAATGTAGTCAGGGAAATTAAGTCACAATATTGTTTTATTGCTTGAATAAATTCAGTTAATTTAGGTGCTACCACAAGTAGAGCATTGTTTGGGTGACCTGACAAAATGTTTTTGTTTTTTGACAAAATGCCCATGCAAGCTCTACATATTTGCAGACTTACAGAAACAAGGAATTAATATATATATATATATATATATATATATATATATATATATATATATAAAAGATAAAATATTTATTAATTTGTCAATATAAAAATGGACTTATTTTATAATATATTTTATATATATTTAATCAATTAAGTAAATTGTATTTATTTTAAAATGTAAATATTAAAAAAATAATTATTCTGTTTGTTGCTGTGAAAATTCAATATTGATGATTCCAAAACAAGAACCCAAAGGTAAAACTTGGTGAGTTCCATGTGGCCCAAAAAGTTTCCAATAGCAATAAGCCATAAAAGGATTTTGAGTCCCAGAAGCAACCAAGCTAAGCCAGGCTTAATTAAGCCCAGGCATGGCAGAAAATGGCTACAAATGGACCCGTTATTGAAGGAGGAATGTTACACACTCTAGGGAAAAATACATGCTGCGGAGCCCTAATAACCGTGTGAATTACAGCTCATTGTGTATGTAAGGGAAGTCCTGCTCACAAACACAAGGCAAGGTGTTGAGTTTTTCTCACCGAGAGTGTGGCAGAGTGGGAGCACTTCCTCATACAGAATAAGGGCCACTGGGACTTTTTCTGCCCTGCAGCCTCCCTCTTCCCAACCTTTTAAAAAGCTTGTGGGGCTCTTGAAACTTTCATTACCACAATTACCCACTACTCACTTGCATTCCATATTTTATTTAACTTCATCAGTCTTTCTCACAAATCTTTTTTTTTTGCATTCTCATTGTCAAGGCCTCTTAAACACTCACCCACTCTCTTTGTCTTTGAAAAAAACTCTCTCTCTCTTTCAAATGAGACAGCTGGACTAGCACTCACCCCTTACCAGGCCTCAACATCCAGACAAAAGAGGCGAGAAAAAGTTGAGAGGAAAAAATTTAAAAAAGGAAGAGAGAGAGAGAGGGGACGACAGCTGCAGCCGTTCCAAGAAAATGCCATGCGAGGACGTGTCATCGAAGCCTAGTGCTTACTATTAACGTACCATTCGGTTCCTCCGCCACGCTTCCGTGCAGCTGTCACCCTTTCTCTCGCCACTCATTTCTCAAACATTTTCTTGAGGTATTTACAAAATACCACAAGTCTATCTAACACTTCCGTGAGCAAATAGTCTCATTTTTGGAGCTCATACAGGACAGATTCAATATTTGGGTCCGTGCCTCTCTTGCACAATGACCCATGTTGAGAAAACATTGATAGGCCAAAGTTTCACTTTGTGTGCTTTTTAGATTGGAGAGCTGGTACAGTGCTGCTCAGAGGTCAAAGGTGACTCCAATGCAAACAGGAAAAAAACATATTTCCCAACCTGCCACTGGCACCTGCATTTTCCTTCATTCAGAGCGGTTTTCACTAGTCACGTACTCATATCCTGCCTATTTGCATGCACAATAAAACAGGGAAATAGTGCTGGCAACAACAGGACTTTGACAAAAATATTCAGTTTTAAATTTAGACTCTGCAAATGCTTTGCCGTTTCTTTTCCCAGAATGAGGTCAGTCATACCTTTTCTAGCACTAGGACCCATAAATTCAATCTAAACGTTGACTTTCTAATCCAAACTTCATGTAAAAGTTTAGCTTTAACAGTTTTAAAGGGAAATTCAGCACTGACAATATGGACTTTCAATAAAACTTGGCTGTCCATGCAGTTGAACCGTGAAATGTTTTTGAAATTTTTGCTACATGACGAGAGAAAACAGAAAAAAGGGCTGTGGCGTTGCCTTTTGCCAAAAACTTCAACACCCGCAATACTTTTTTTCCTGCTGATCCAACTGTCCATGGGCAGGGATACAAAAATGTGCAAGTTCGATCTGTAGTTTTAACAAAAGCCCTGTCAAATGTCAGCTGGATGGTGCAAAATGACGTAACATAGAGAAAGTGTACACTGTTTTCATTTACATATACTAGTATGTAGTATCGACACTGTAAAATTGGAACTGCATGGTTTTCAAAATACATTATGGAAAAAAGCTAACATGTCTCACCTGGATGACGCGTCCCTCAGCTGTGCCTAGGCTGACCACAGTGTGGTTTTGGATGGGCACCACGGCTATGGAAGTGAGAAGAATGTTCCGGAACCGTCCATGGAAGTAGTCCCGACGTGGGTTGGTGCTTGTAACTTCCAGCCGGTAGCCTCTTTCATGTTTCCCACAACTGAAGGAATCTCCCGCAAAACTCTGGTAACAAAAGCAGAAACACATGGACAATTTAAACAAGTGGTATTCTACCTGGCAACAAGCAGAAGCACTCAATATCATATTGGTGGCACATAATAATCTGTGGATGAATTTTGCAGCATTGCCATTTTTTCCAGAGGACTGGCTTCAAGTTCACCATGCCAAAAGCAATTTGTGAGTTAGACGCTTGTAGAAAAAAAGTGACTTCGGCCCCACACAGTAAAGCTCTATCTAAGCTCGGCATCTACTGTTTCATCCTGGCCAATGCAGTTGCATGTTTTCTCCCATGGTGCTTGGATCATCCTTGCCGCTTTCTGACGGCTGTGCTCACAGATGGCAGGAATTCATGGGAAACTGCGAGGAACATTGGGCTTGCTGTTGCTCTGTTAGAGCTCTGATTGAGGCCAGCTATGTTTGGCTGGGATCTCTACAACCTGTGGAGTTATAGAAGTGGCTGAGAGAGGCTGTATGATCCCCAAGATATTAAAGGGGCAATACTCATAACACTTCTGTAGCATTTATTTTTTCCCGCTGAAGTCCAAGAGTTTTAATTAGCATTTACATAACGTTCAAAATGTACTATCCATTTCTGTAAACTGTACCTTTAAGACTATTTAGTATATCATGTACTATATTGTATCTCTGTTATCATTGGCATAGCTCAGAGTGTCATTCATCAGGGCAGGCCAAGTTGATGAAACCAAATAAGCACTGAGGGAAGAAGCATTTGTTGTGAATGTTAGAGTATTTCAGCACGATGCAGCAACATCATCTTTAAGAAAATAATGTTTTGACTATACCTAAAGGCATAGCTGAACTAAAAGGAGAAATTTTGAAGACTAATTTGACCGCTTTACTCAATATAATCAAAGTGAATGGGGCTCCAAAATGACAAAAAGTCATCATATATGTACCATAAAAGGTCTATATACAAAGTTATATATGGCGTATGCATTAAATTAAAAAAGTCTTCTGAAAGACTTTTTATTGAATATTTTTTTTATTAGGAACAGACCATAATTTAAGTCTTTATTCACTGACAGTTTGGGGTCTGTAAGATGTTTTTGATAGAAGACTTATACCCTTCAAAGCTGCATTTATTTAATCAAAAATACAGTAAAGAACAGTAATATTGAATATTAATATCGTAATATTTTAGTTTAAATGACTCTTTTCTCTTTGCATATACATTTTCAAAATGTAAATTTATTCCTGTTATGGTAAAGCTGAATTTTCAGCATCATTACTCCAATCTTCAGTGTCACATGATCCTTCAAATTTCATCCTAATATAATGATTTGATGCACTAAAAACATTTCTTATTATTATCGATGTTGAAAACAGTTATGCTGCTTAATATTTTTGTGGAAACCATGATATATTTTTCCAGGATTCTTTGATGGATAGAATGTTCAAAAGAACAGCATTTACTTAAAAAGAAATCTTTTGTAAATGTCTTAACTGTCAGTTTTGTTCAATTTAATACATCGATGCTGAATAAAAGTGTATTAAAAAATACCTTGCTCTTACCCCAAACTTTTGAACAGTTGTGAATTTGTGAACGAATCATTTAGACTATATTTGTAAACTGGATCAACTGAGTCATTAAGTCATTAAGTTCTGACTCAAAATAATGATTAATTCATGAATTACACTTCTCTTATGAAAGTGCGTGATTTTCATAAATAATGACTTAAATTTCAGTTTCTCGGAAAAGGGGCATATGGAATATAATGCAAAATACGTATGAATTATTTATGGTGATTTTTTCCCCTTTTTGAGCTTAACAGTCCCAGTACACATTGATTTTAATTATACTAAAAAGATTATTCTTTTGTTTTTCATGGAAGAAAGCAAGGTTTGGAACATAATTTGAGCGAGTAAACAATGAATTATGAATTTAAAGGGATAATTAAAGGGATAGTTCAACCAAAAATGATCATTCCGTCATTATTTACTCCCCCTCATGTTGTTCCAAATCTATGACTATTTATTCTGTGGAACATAAAATAAGACATTCTCAGAAATGTCCACACAATGGAAGTCAACGGTCACCAAAATTGTTTGGTGACAAATATTCTTCAAAAACATCTACACTGTGCTCTGCAGATTTGGAATAACATGAAGCGGCGTAAATAATGACAGAATTTTTATTTTTTGGGTGAAATATCCTTTTAATTATAATTTATGCAAGTTAGAGCTGGCCTAAAGTAACCTGAAAAGGAACGGAGCACCTGAGGGCTACACAGAGGTCAAGCTCAAAGGGTCACAGACCCTGGTATGAAAGTAAAGAAGTCATTAATAATTAATGAAACCAGACGCTGGCACCACAGGCCATGAATAAAATGCCTGTTGGAGTACAGAAAACAGGCGGTTAATGATTAACACCGTTCTCACTCAAACTCGTCTCATCTTACACTGTATGGTGAAGGCACCCTGACAAAAACACCCATGAAAAATCAGACAGGCATAAAAAGAACACTCCATACTGTGCCAGAAAAATTCTCACTCTTTCTATCCCTCTTTCTCTAGCAATGTGAGTAAGACGCATGAGTCAGTGGGATGACTGCGGTTGCAGCTTTATTTTGAGGGCATGTCTCAAAGGGCTGCTTTGATGATGCTGAGAACAATACAGGTAGACAATAAATCAGGCCGAACGAGCGCTGGGCCCTGCTCTCATTACAGGGCCGCGCAGGCTGGCTCAGAGGCACAGAATTGGTATACAGGTGAAAAAGCCAGCAAAGATGAGGGGGGATTACAGGCCAGCTTATCCCATCCCCTCAAGGCAGACGAGAACTCCTCTGGACTTCCATTGAGGGAGCGACAGAACAAGAGAGAGTGAGACACATGTAGAATGAAGCAACCAGGGAAATCATCAAACTGTGCACAAGATGCCTTTGATGTGCAAGTCTGCTTTGCCGGGTTACATAAGCCCACCACGATCCATCATAACGGCCGAGCTGCCACGTATTTCAATAGGACTTGCGTAAGCATTCGTAAGAAAGCACCACGGTTTGGCATTGATTTGGGGGCTCTCTGAAGCCTGACCTATCACCAGCTAAGCACACCCCTGAGAGTCAACAAAAAAAAGAAGGTTTGTGGGGTTATTTTCATAGCAAATAAACTTCACGTTTTGCCTTGTGTTTGAAAAGGAAGACATTCCACCGCTTAGCTCACGGTATTCCAAGGATCAAGGGTAGAAATTGAAAAACCTGGGCAGTGTTTTGACAAGCTTTGGTTGCTCTGATCCCGAGGCTCCTCCACCAGCAGGATGTCTTGCAGGGTTTTCGAAGGTCTGCTCTCCTCATTTCTCAATTCTCCTATTAAAAGGAATATTTGGGGTTCGATACAAGTTAATCTCAATCAACAGCATTTGTGGCATAATGTGCATAATGTCAGAGTGCTGCAGGGATGACATATTTTTGTAGGCCGACCCAGAACTTTGGTTCATTCTAGAAAAAGCAAATAGGACTTCCATTGGTTTTTGGATTACTGGAGTAAATAAGCTCTGTGTCCAACAAAAGTTTATGATTCTCACGTTTTGCTCATCAAGATATTCAGAAATGAATTGATGAAATGTCTAAAGTAAAAAGCAAAAGTTAGGCTATAAACTAACTACCCTACACCTGCATGACTTCAACGTCACCATCTCTTTCAATCTTTTTTTAAGTTTCAGCCAGAACAGTTTGAAGGAGTGTGATTATTAACAACAAAGCTGTAAAGGCAGACTAGTAAACAAGTTTTCCTGTTCGAAAACCACTTGTATGAATTCTCCCATTAAAGCTTGAGTATTATTTAAACAGTAAAATTGTTAAAAGTAACATTTTAGTCATTTTGCTGTTTCTGGCATTGCACTGCCATGGCATTGAAATTGTAAAATTTAATAATACTTTACAGGCTAGAAGGTTAGTGATTTTATCATACTAAAATCATGTAAATTTGTATATTCTGGCTATTTTAATGATTACATAATGGCCCCATTCACTTCCATTGGCTTTTTCCATTTTTTAAATGAAAGGAGGAACAAATCGAAATAAATCGTCAACATTATGTGCTGTCAATTGAAGTTAACTCATATTGAACCAGGAATATTACTTCATATCTGAGTATTATGAGTATTATTTAAAAGAATGCAGAATACCACCACAAAAACATCCCGCGTAGCTCCTCTTTGACACATTAAGCAGCTCTCATTGTGTGTAGCACAATGCTAAGGTGATAGGGTTACCCGTGCCCCACCTTTGGTGCTTTATAGCTTTCTGGCCTTTGGCATCACCTCTAAAAGGCTTGATATGAGTGAAAGGAGATCTGTAGACCAAATGTCACCTTCACAAACTTTCTGTTAACCCCCGGGCCCCAACGCAGTTGCGGCCACGTACAACATACGTGAAGATTTCTGGAACGTCATTGCTCCACACTGCCACCCATCAGCTGCTTCTTGATGAAAATAATGTGACCTTCGACCTCACAGAATTTTCAGTAATGTTGTATATGTTTATAAGCATGTGCGTGATTGTGGTGTGCCCCACCTTTTCATTTATAAGGCACGTTGCAAAGCAACCCGATTCTTGTGTTTATGCTCCTTTCTTGGATTACTAGGTCGTGAGGGTCAGTAGTCTGGGGAGAATTAGAGAAGCTGACAATAATGTGGGATTAGAGGCTGGCAGTCACCATGCAGTCCTGGTGCCTGGCTGCTGGTGTGTTAATACCTGTGGATGTCTCAAAGAATACTTGAAGAGCCTATCAGGGAACGGCACAATAAATCAAAATAAAATTGGTATTGTAATATGGCTTAATAGGATAATCAAATTGTAAAGGCTGTGATTTCATTAAATAAATATATGTGCTGCCAGTTTCAGAGTGAAGATTATTCATTTACATGCATGCTCATGATATATTGTTTCAGCATCTAAGAGCAGCTTGGTTCATTTCATGAGCTGCACGCGTCTAAATCAACAAAGTGCCGTGCTTTACTATGAAACTGACAGTGCGTATTAAGGCTGCGTGATTAATCGAAATGAAACCGGATGCAATTTGGCAAAAGCCGGGAATTTTTTATGCGCAGCTTCTCAGTGAAGCACGGCTCTGTCACCAGTAGGAAATGCTGCTCCATCTGAAAGCCAGAAGCACTCTTGCATAGTAGCTCATCAATAGTAGGAAAAAAAATACTATGGTAGTCAATGAGTGAGATCTTCTTGGTTACAACATTCTTACAAATATATTCCTTTGTGTACAGCAGAACAAAGAAATTTATACAGGTTTGGTTTAAAGAATATTTATACTTCAACGTTAATCGACATAGCATATAGAATACTATGAAATATGTTGTGTGCCTTATTCTGTTTAAGAAGCCACATCATCTCACAGAAGGATGTTTTCAAACACAACTGATGCTATGAAGTGAATTTGGAATAAAAGCATGCTATTAAATGTCGTGTTTTGTTGGACAAGAGATGCTTCTCATGTTTGGAAAGATGTTTGATGCGTGTTGCTTTTTCAAATGCACATTATAAGCGACTTAAACTAGCAGTGCTTTCAGATTCTTGTGTTCAGTTTTCTTCTCATGTTGCTTTGCCTCATGGTCCTCTTTTTGGTCTTATCTTGTAACTAAATTTTCACTTCTCTCACTCTTTACCTCTCGACTTGCTCTCCCAATCCAGCAGTCAAGTGATCTGTCAGCAGGGGACTTTGTTCCTCTCTCATGTTTCCAACTGAGAAACAACATACGGCCCAGTACAACTGCTCGTATGTTTGCTAAAAATGAATCAGTTTATTCAAATGCTCATGGCTAAATCCCGGCTCATCTAGTGATTTTGAACTTGTTGCTGCATGTTAGCACCGTGATTAATTTGCATGGACCAAACTAGTGAGACAAAATTTATTTTGGCATAAAGTCATTAATCAAACTGAAATCGAGATTAAAATGCAATTAATCAAAGAGATTTGTTTAAACAACAACAGCTTGATTATTTTTCATTGTTCCTTTGCAGTTAATGAGCCATAAAGCACAGACTGGGCCAACACTACACATTTTACACTAGCAAAAATAGCAACACGCTTAACATAAGCGAGAGAAAGCTATCATTCTATTGACATACAGTGAAACATTACGGACATGCTCATGAACCATGCTCATCCATTCATTTAGATAAATAGACATAAGCAAAGGGGGGATAATTTAGTGTGGAGTCCATTCTGGAGGCCCGGAGGTCTGTCATTATTTACTCGTCCAGCAGCGATCTATTCAAAGCATTAGCGGAAACGCCCATTCATTAAAGCAGACAAGATGAGCACGCTCAAAGGATTGCTCTCTGCCACAGTCCACAAGCACGCTGGAGTAAAAACCTCCAACCTTATGCAAGGAGCATGGATCTGATAAAAGGGTAAAGAGCGCCGCTTTAAAACCATAAAGCGTTGAGACCCTTTAAAAGATCAAATCCAGTTCTTTATGGAAGAGAAGGGAGGCAGAACATTCAAATGCCTGGTTTGCAGTTGGCCAGAATAATCAATTCCAATCTTGACAGTAAAGACTTGGCAGGGCTGCTTTTCTGTGATGATCTTACTCTTTTTCACATGTCAGAGGGAGCAAAACGTGCCTCTGACAGGAGAGATCAGACACAAGAGTTTTATTTTGGGAGCTGTTTAAAGAGTTTCGCAGATTCTCTGTTCCAAATTTCAGCTAATTTATTTCCATGCATGACATTCTGCAGAGAACTTTGCTCTGAAGAAATTCCATTAAACACTTAAAAAGCTGAGAATGAACATGTGTTAAGCCCATGCTTCTTGACACATGCTAAAAGCTGTAAAAAGAGGCTGTATGATAATTATCTATTGTTTCAAGCGACATAGGCGCTGTTTACACCTGGTATGAAGAAGCATTTTTGTCAATCCAATCACAAGTGGACGACACTAAATACAGGTGTAAATGGGGTCTATAACCACTTGTTTGTCCACTTTCAGCCATTTCTAATGGTAGTACAAAATGCATTCTACCGGATTGCTTTCATGGTGTAGACGCTCATGTGGTTGAATGTGTTTGAACAACCACAAAAGGCCACCTACTTTCTACCTTCTGACCTGATGCGTAAACATTATGGGAAGTGGACTGATCAGATGGGATTTAAACTTTGTCGACCGAACACCTAAGCAGTGTTGGTAAAAGTTGATTTTAAAAGTAATGCATTACAATATTGTGTTACTCCCTAAAACAGTAACTAATTGTGTTACTTTGGAACTTTTTATTTAAAGTAAATAAAAAGCTGGGCTGTTTGTTTGTTTTTATAACAACAAAAAAGTTCTATTTTTGGCACCTGTAAAGGCCCTTTCACACCAAAAGTGAAATGAATAAGCCTTAGACTTAAGGAAATTCACGCCTGTACAGTAGAGGGTGCAGATCAAACAAACTTTTCAGCTATACTGCCATTCTGCAATACAGAAGAATAAGATGCAGAAGAAGTAAAAAATGAGTAAATGTATGCTGACATTAATTGCTTGCGATTTCTCTCAACACGGGGACAGGAGAGGTGTCAGTCAATTATTAGGAAAATAAAGTAACTTCCGTTACTTATTTGAAAAAGTAACTCAGATATTTTGTTGTAAATTCAAAAGTAATGCATTACTTTACTAGTTACTTGAAAAAAGTAATCTGATCACTTAACCGGCATTACTTGAAATGCATTACCCCCAACACTGGGCCTAAGTTTGATTTGAAGACGAAAAATGTACCAAGCACCAATGTTCTCGCACCATTCCTGATTTATAACACGTACTCACCGCATTCAGTGTGGTTTTCGGCTATCAGAGCAGAAACGAAAGCTGCTGCTCTACATACATTTTTCTGTCGTGTCCAGTCAGATTCAAATGTAAATTATAGGAGTTTCTTTCATCGATTATATGGAAAGATCTGAAAAAGCCCATGAATTTACCAACTTATTGATCCCTCCCCTTAAAGAAATCAGGACAGAAGTGGTCGCTCATCTATTTGTGATCTGATCGACCAAAACGCATTTTAATACCAGGTGTAAACAGGCCATAGTATCTTGGAACACATAGTTCAAATGGCTTATCATCAGTAGTTGGCATGAGCCATTCTTCTTGTAGCTGACATTAAGAGGCAGATATGATGAAACCGTTATATCAATTTGAGCCTTTGGAAAAACACATCACCTACGCTACATGTTCTGAGCAAAGATCAAGGTTTTTACTCTCAAAATGTCCTCTTTCTCCCAGAAAACACAACTGACATGTGATAAAGAGTATGAGCATGCAGCAAATTCTGCTGTTTGTAGTCATTTCTCAGCACTATGATTCAAAGCGAGCAGGTGGCATCCTTTTTTATTACACACGATTTCATAAAAGTGCAAGTCAGCTATTACACTAAGTGTATAAACCCATGCAACAACTGAAAAACAAACACTTGAACATGGCGGTAATATGTAAAGCATGACCGCATAGTAGAACAATGCATCATTGTGTCATCTTTTGGTAAACCACTGGCTTGTTGGCATGTCTATTTATTGCCTTTTTTGTATAAATACCTACAGGGATTATGGTCAGACTAAAGCATTATTAAAACACATCTGTTTGAGGTAGAGGGGGGCACTGATCCATCTTCTCTGGCCACAGCCAGGGAAGATGGATTTGTTGAATACAATTGTCAAAGGTGATTACTCTTTGTCCTCCTGTTTAGGTATGCAGTCTTTCAATATTACATAACTAAAATAGTTTTCTTAAACCATCCTCTCTAGATTAAGAACTGAATGATTTTCCTAAAATTTGGTTCCATTAATGGATCTCAAACAGATCTTTTTAGTCACTCAAAAACATATAATATAGCCTGATTCCTGAATATATGACTCTTATGAGCCGTTTGTTTTAAGTTAGTTAATCAAAAACTACATCACTGCCACTTATATATATTATATATAATTTTTTTTGTGAATCAAAGACATACTGAACGATTCAGTCCAGTTCCTGAATGACTCTCTAAAAAGAAATGGCTAATAAGAATCAAAAACATTCAATGTGACCAGGATAGTCTGATTCTTGAATGAATGAGTCTTATGAACCAAATCTTTTCAGTGAATCAAAATTCTTTTAGTATGAATCAGTCAGAGCGGTTACATACAATCTGAATTGCTTACTGTAACTGAATAATTGTTCATATTACAATGTGCAGTAAAAGATAAACAGTAGTTTTGTTGCAATCATTGGTATTTTTATTTTATTCATTAAATAAATTCATTAACAATTTTACAACATTTTTGCTTTTTTAGCTTCTTTAATATGTAGTTAGCCAAAGCATTGAATTTACAGTATGCTGGCACTGAATCACAATCTATTGGCAACAGACTGTTTCAATAAGCATTGCATTTCATTCCCCCTCCCCCTCAATTGTTCTCAAAAAATGTTAATGAACCCGTTAAATAAAAAGAATCATTAACAATAATTGAGTTAGAACCAGAATCAAATTCCTTTTGATTCCCATGTCTACTCACACTGCTGCGAACTGCATGAATGACAGCTGAAGTCCACTCCATTAGCTGACCAAACACTGAGTGTCATGCTCCACAAAACTCACAAGTTGGGTATCAGGTAAAAGCTTGCTCTCTTTTCACACGATCACACTGCCCGTGTCTACTGAGGGATAATCCTGGGAATATCTGACTGATGTGCTGAATGAGGTGGAAGGGCAGTCACAGATAAGCTTTTATTTGGGCTGCATTGTTGAGTTCTCAGCAGGTGATAAAGTAGAATAGTTCCTGGCCAATCCAATCCGTTCCATTACTTAAGCACACATTCATTCAAGCCTGCATCCTATGGAACCATTGTGTCGGCATTAGCACCAGGGTAGTACGGCGTAATGGCTCTTTTGACCTAGTGGGGGATGTTGAGTCCTAGCATACCCCGAAAAGTTTATTTGTGGTCCCTGCTGTGTAAGCCAAAATAATTAGTAGAGGTCTTTGAACTGCACCAAACAATTAGTCAGGATCGGTCAACTGCAGTCATTTAGCGGTGTGGGCTGATTGAATATCCCACCTGACCGGGCTCATTAAATGCTTCAGCGGGTATTTGATTTACACCTGGTCAGGATGCCTTTAACCTTACATGGAGGTTTCAGAATCGAGCTCTTTGATGAAACCTCGTGCTCACAGACCCGGAGAGCAGGAAATTACTGGAGGGAGTAAAAAAATGAGGAAGAGAAGGTATGGTGGATGCCAGAGATGGATCAACATGCCTCTGGGCCACTGACTCATCAGCCTCACCAAAGCAATCTTTCGCTTCCCCTGACACTTACACATGTTTCTGAATTATGCCCAGAGAGCACCCACAAGTGTTTCGAGCTTAAAGGTTGCGTTAAATATGGGCCAGTCATTACAACACCGAAGGGGGAAGCTGTGGTGCAGTGAACCTGGAGTAAACAGTGGAGTACTAGCCAATCGTATGTTTGTTTATATGCAAAGGACAGATTGTGAGCGCAAGCGTTTATCAGTTGTATGCTTAACTGCTTTATGGGAGCATTTAAAACACACATAGGCAGGAAAAACAGAAAAACCGTCCAACGGCAGGAAGCAAAAAGAACAACACACATACACTACATATACACACACACACACACACACACGTATATCACTAGGATTTTAGTACAATAAACATTCAGATTTCAGTTTTTCAAAGAAAGAGTTTGTTTTATTTCTCGTATCTTTTTAGGTAACTGGTATCAATCTCAGACAGGTTGGTTAAGTGGTTAGCTAGGTTTTCTTAGTTAAATGGAAAACCTATTTAAAGAAGTTGTTACACATTGTTTTACATCACACAAGTTGCAGTGTTATGTTTATGTTGTGTATGTATCTGATTAATCTCATATAGGGTATCATATACTGTAGAACAGGCTTCAGTTTCAGATTCACCTGGTGTTGCAATTCCTTTTAGATGCCTTTTTTTCCAAAAACACTGAAACATTACTGATAATCTAGCAGTGTTATTTTTCTAGTCAAATTTTCGTATTTTGATAGACATTTTCCCATCCCTAATATATACCTTGTACAATATAATAGTATTTTAAAATTTTATATTTTGCTCCATTTTCTCAGTATACACAACCATTCAAAAGTGTGGGGTTGAGATTTTGTACTTCAAACACCCCCTTTTTTTTTTTTTTTTTTTTTAGTTACTATTTTCTATTTTAATGTGTTTTAAAATGTGATTTATTCCTGTGATGGCTAAGCTACATTTTCTGCAGCCATTACTCATTACAAATCTATCGTAAAATGCTGATTTGGTGCTCAAGAAACATCTCTTATTATTGCTAAATATTTTTTGTGGAAACTTACCATTTCTTGATGAATATAAAGTTCAATAGAACTTTTATTTAAAATAGAATTTGTGTGTCATAAATATAAATGTCTTTACGCCATATTTGCTCAATTTAATGCATTCTTGCTGAATAAAAAAGTATTAATTTCTTTCAAAAAACAAAGATAACCAACCCCAAACTTTTAAATGGTAGTGAATGTAAATATAAAGAAGACTTTTTAGACACAGAAAACTTAACACGGCAAAAATCCGGGCCTGAAAGTCAGGATACATCCCCACAGGTGCTCTCATACCCAGAGGTGGATGAGATGAGCATTTTGCACCTGGATTCCAGCTGTCCAGTCTCCACTAGCTAACATTATGGTCTAACGTCACGCAGATTTCCCGCCAGGGCAAGGCTGCCAACATGAGCTCACTGCAGGGGCTTGACATTTTGAGAAAACACACAGCTGCACACTTCCACCTGCCCCTTGGTCAGATCTGTTGGTCTGTGACGTGTATGTGCCTGTGTTTGTGTGCTTTTGCCAGAAATGATTCAAGGTGACTTAATTCCTCAGTAAAACCTCAACTCACCCACATAAAATACATTCATTACACATGAAGACATATGGACAGAAATTTAACCATGCAGGTAGCTTATCGCAGCCTCTTCAAGCAGAGACAGGATACAACAAGTACAGTGTCTTTAAGCATGATTTTGCTCCTCCCAGAGCTGAAAGCGTGGCCTATAAATGGTCTAGGTTTTGCCGTTTTTGCGCAAACACATCTGGGAATAAGCAGGCCGCAGCACGTACGCTTTTTATAAGTGCTAACTACAGTGCATTAGCGTGTCACCCTGTCCTTACATAACCAAAACACACTATAAAGCAAAAGATTGAGTGAGGTACAAACAGCTAAAAGTATCTGATTTACATTGATATTTGCTAATTTACAGTCAAAAAGAAGTGGGAAGTAAGTTGAAAATCAATGCACTGCCTTTTTGCTTTTCTTTACACTTTTAGACTTGCCATCTCGAAGCATGTTCATTTAGCCACAATGGCGGTAATAATTAAAATGGCTGTCGATCAAAACTGCCTCTTTAGGAATTATATTACAGGCGGCAATCAATCAAGCTTCAGATTCAATTTTAAAGTAATCAGCATTTGCCAGTTGTTCCCCTGATCAATTGTAATCTAATGATAATTTTGACCTTAAATGTGGCTGTTTGTTATTGCCAGTCTCAAGTGTCCCCCTCCCCTCTGCTCTTTCAAGACGGGGGGCGCTGGGTTTGTTGGGGTGGTTCCAACTCGGATATGTCCATTATTCCAAACAATAAGGACTATATTTCTGTCTGTTTTATTAACGAATATTGCTGAGCTAGAGCAGACTGGCCGATCGATAATTTTAAGAGCTTGGGTGAAGTCTGAAAGCTGTGGTGTCTTTCTCTCGAAGGGTAAGAGTCTATTATAGACTTTGGTGATTTATCTGATATGATATTCAAATAACTTTGGCTCCACATTAACAAATAAAACAGGAAAACAAGGCTAAATTCAATCAAAACTGAAGCACAGTGTCAGATGTGCAAAGTTTCCACATAAAGGCAGGAGATGTTGGAGACCAGTTTGTGGAGTCGGTTGTCTAAGAGCAAAAACAAGATATTGGGATCAATTTATCATGCCCATTTACAATGTAATTGTTTTATGACACTGCGTCAATAGCCACTTTATGGGATGATAAGACAGACTCTGCATAAAATATGCTACCGGCATCATAATTCTCAACGATGGCACTATGATTTGTCTTCGGCCTTAACACACTCAGACACACACGCCCAAAACAAACAAACGCACAATCCCACATTCACACACCAAGGCTGTAACCATGTCTTGAACATTGGGGGGGCCATTTGGCCAATTTGGCTATTTCTAATTATTGGGAGAGACTTGTCCCCCTCAATGTCTATGGTGGTTACGGTCCTATCACATACTTATGGACAAAAACTGTATTGAAAACAGGCGCACATCCCTTTCAAAGCTGTAAGTAAACACTTCTAAGACGCCTAGGGAAATGTCTTCCAACTGCTTTTGACATTTAAGCTATTGTATATCGGCATAATGAAAACTGATAGAATCGCTGCTGACTTTGTGCAGATGTTTGGATCAAGGTTCTACAAAATGAAAATATTTAAAAATGTCTTGAGTGCTTCAGTCTGCAGATCTTCTGCTGTAATAAATGACTGAGTGCACTTTGTGAGTTTGGCCAGATAAAGTTCAGGGCACTGAAGCAACTACACCAGAATGGAGAGCTGTGTGACTTTGGGATGAGGCCAGCCGCTCCGGTCTGGCCCATATGAACTGCTAAAGCGACCAGTACAAAGACTGTTAGAGACAGTTGAAGAACACCTGCTGGCTTCCCCATTGTATGGACTCTGATAAGACAACACACGAGCAAATAGAAAAGTGCAGAGAACGTACAGCATGAGTTGAGTACTGGTTGTTAAACAAGCCTGATTCTCATGGACCTCAAATAAACCTAGTTTTCAGATTATTCACAATCTTCATTTGAATGATAGTGAACCGAGTTTATAACTGAAGTGCTTACACATTGTCATATTAAGAGTTTTATAAAACACAATAAATATTTAAAATTTACCTCAATCCACAGTGCGAGAGAGTTTTGGGTTGTGTTGATCATAGGTAACGCATTACAAGTAACTTGAGTTACGTAATCAATTACTTTTTTCAGGTAACTAATAAAGTAATGCATTACTTTTTCAATTTACAACCAATATTTAAGTTACTTTTTCAAATAAGTAACGCAAGTATTGACTGACAGCTCTCTTGTTACCATGTTGAGAGGAATAAAGTGCAGGGGTGTTGTGTGCGCTGTAAACATGGCGCTTATTGTAGTTCTAGACTAAATGTGAACATGCATTTACTCATCTCACTTGCACAAAAACATTCAGTATTTTTCAAAATGAATAAAAACAGCGAAATGCAATCTCAGAATTTTACACAAACATATAATAATTAAATATATTAAATTACATCAATATACTTTATGCATTTAATCTCACTTTATTAACCAATGCCTTTGCTGCTGACCTTCAATGATCCACTTCAACCATGCTAATAAGCAAAAATTACTTTAGATTACATTTAGAAATAAGAGTGTTGAACGTCTGTCTGTATCCTATTCTTCTTTAATCTAGGATAGCAGCACAGCTGAAAGGTTTGTTTGAGCTGCGCTACTGTACAGGCATAAATATGCAATTACTTTAGCCTGAGGCTTACTTTTTTGTTGTTGTTGTTAAAAACAAGCAAGCAAGCCCGGCCCAGGTGAGAAAAAGTAATGGAAAAGTAATGTAACATTACTTTTTATAAAAAGCAACTAAGTAACGCAATTAGGCTAGTTACTTTTTTTTTTTTAGGGAGTAACGCAATAGTTTTGGGGAAAATTGCTTTTAAAAGTAATGCATTGCAATGCAATTATCATTATATCTGTTAAATAAGTAGCATAGTTAAACTGCACATTCCCTGTTAATTAAATGAATGTTGTTTTTCATAAATGCACCATTTAAAAGGGCTCTGTATGTCACTTTAGTTCACATTAATTTGCTTTAGCTTACAGAGAACTCCTTTCATATGAAGCAAAATGAATCAAAGAATCAAATTTGAATCAGGAGCTTGCAAATCAGGATCAAATCTTCAAATCTGTATTGATACCCAGCCTTTTTCCATTCCCATTTTGTGCCATGCTGTCCATTGTCCAGCTTTAGTTGTTCCCAAACATCAGGTTCGTATACTTTGCCTTTACATATACAAATCATTAACCACTGTGTCTTACTAAGCAGATCGGAGCGATGTATGACTACGTTTTGTAATGAACTCTGGGAAGTAATGCCCTGCATTATCGACAGGCCCACAGGGAGTCGTCAGCAGTTAAATTTGTGTCATTTATTGATCAACATGATTTACTGATTGATCCAACAAATGGTGATGGATAAGTAAAAAAGACAAGGAGGGTCAGTGATTTATGATGGCCAGAGGATAAAGACAAGCAATTGGGCTGACGAGAAGTCAGATTTGCTCTCGGATGGGCGACATTTTGAACGGGTCCTGTTAGCTAAAATTGACTGGAGAAAATGCATGATTTGGTTGAAACCTCTTACCTGGTTGAAGGTTTTCTCCTCAGACCCTGGAAAGTGATAGAGCTTCCTCGTGTTTCCCAGCTTAATGAAATCCCTGAAGAAGTTATTGATGTCCGTAATGGAGATAAGGCAAACGGCAGAGCTGGCGGTGGGCTCCGGTGAGTCAGGTTTGCTGCGGGCAAAGGCAGCAAACAGCACGTCCTCTCCTTCTTTCAGGCCCATCTCCTGCTGAAAGTCATAGCCGACTTTGGCAACATGCGCAGCCTGGAGGACATTGAAAAACACCTGGGCCGAACGCTTCTTTCTCCTTCGCTCAGAGTAAATGCACTCAAAGGGCATTTCTACATAGCGTAGGATCTCAGGATCCGAAGAGCACATGCGTACGATCCTCGTGTGGAAGGCGTTCGAGCTGCCTCCTTCTCGTTGGACGGTGAGAAAATAAGCATATGGACCACTCTGGAAGGAGTAGACGTAGCGTAGCGGGTAGTTCCCACGCAGCCCTGGGGCCAAGTCCATGTAGGATTGCTCGGAAAAGAACTCAAAGCCATCTTGAGTCTCTCGCATCTTCCTAACGGAGATGGTGTGGTGGAGACGCGGGCCGGTCATATCGAGAGACTCAGAGTTTGCGACAAAGAACCTCACGACACCACTGCTCATCACGTTGAGGATCTGCGTGCCAGAAGGTCCTACCAGGCAGTCCGGACAACCGTGGCTGCTGCCTTTGTTTTTCTCCGAATACATGCAAGTTACTTCCGTATCCAGGGGTCCATCCTCTAACACGTGACGGGTGCAGACGCCGTTCCCAACCGAACCACAGCTGAAGAGCTCAAGATCGTAGAACGTCTCCATCACCAGGGCCATATTGGTGTTGTTTGTGTTACTGGACCCGTCTTCGCAAACAAAGCATGGTTTTGGCACCGAGCAGTCTGGACCCTCGGAGACAGGTCCGGTATTATACTCATGTATCTTCTTGAGGTCTTTTGACAGAGCATAAAGCTTGTTGACGGCACCTACGTACACATTTTCATTGAATTCCAACAACTTCTGGATGGGAGTGTCAGACACAAAGTAAGGAAGGTCATAGGTCACCGAGAGGTCGAGTTTGGAGCTTTCAATTGGTTCCTCACATTGACTATTCAAGCCCCACCACAGCGTTTGAAGGATGATGAGGATGCAAGGGACTTCAGAATAGTGAATTCTCATCTTCGTTCTTCTGCAGAGGAAAGAGACATTTATTTAGCATATTAATTGTGTAAAGCCTGGCATATGAAATAAAAGTCATAAACATTTTTGAAATGGAATCTATTTTTTTTAATCTAAAAAAGTGTCCTTTATGTTTTGTTCCCACATTTGATACATCAGGCTTTATATAGAGAGAATATGGTGCAAAAATATGCAATTTGGCACAGTTGCTGTTATCTATATGGCCAAAACGTATGATGAAATTCTGATAGCTTGTAATGTAAATCAATTGGAGCTTCACTACTTTAATAAAATGCATTTAAATATCAGTTGTCACCCTATCTCCATCTCATCCCTACAATACGTCTTATTAAGATGATATTTAAATGCTTAGTTTTATGATCAAAACTCATTTTTGTCAACTATAAACTATCAATCAGAGGGCAGAAGGCACATTAAAAGATTATGTACACGTTTTGCTCACGTTGATATTTTAGAGGCCTTAGAAATGCTTATCAAATAAGATACTGCAAGGTTTGTAGGGTTAAAACAAATAGCATTTTTGTGAGACTTGTCATTCTATAAATAGAACCCATTAGTGCAAAAAACACAAGGACACAAAAGCTTCATGAACCAAGACAAGCTACTCCGAACAAATGACACTTGTAAATCACAGTCACACGCACTGCAACAACAATGATATCACTAGTTTCCTTGCATTGTAGAAGCCTCAATAATTCACCACTCACTGTGTATGACAAATCCATGGATAAAAGAAAGAGGGCAACTCTAAACGATCCTTGTGCCTATGACTTGGACAGCACTTTTGTGGCTGT
This sequence comes from Zacco platypus, assembly GCA_038088235.1. Classification (NCBI taxonomy): domain Eukaryota; kingdom Metazoa; phylum Chordata; class Actinopteri; order Cypriniformes; family Xenocyprididae; genus Zacco; species Zacco platypus. The sequence continues at coordinate 10,415,089 of CM076063.1, read as the reverse complement.
GTACCAGAAGAGGCGAATCATCAAAGAGTCAGCCTACACTGAGTGCACTGCGGTGACAAGTCTAACTTTAGACAGCGTTCTCAAGGGAGTGGTTGATAAACTCAATTAAGCCTGGTAGGCTGCGGACGCCGGAGAAGTGATTTATTGTTGGTGTACTTAAACGCTATTCCTCCAGGAGGTCGCTTTTAAGGTTGAGAGGGAGAGAGTGGCAGGGCTAGAGAATATGGGATTCACCTTTACTGTTATCTAAGCAATTGAAGTGCGCTGAGTAGCACTATAGGTCTCTGCAAGCTTTAAGTATAGCAGTGTGAGACTGAAGAACTGTTGCACTTTCTGTCCTATATTCAGTCAATTTTCTTACTGTTTACCTATACATCTCCTTTAAAAAAAAAAACCTGATAAACAAGCGTCTTTTAATTTTCTTTAAATGTACAGATAAATATTACCACTTCAAGTACAGCAACAAAAATGCTTGGCACACTAAAGATCCTCACTAAAAAGTGCTTCAAAAACTGTTCTCTTGGAAGGGCAGGAACAGAAACAGAAAAAAATCCCTCAGATAATGGTTTATTAATATTTTACAAAACACTTTGACTCACATAATGCAATTGCATATTGTTCTTAAAAATAAACTGATTTTATTTTCAATTTTATTGTTTGTATCTCCCATGAAAATAAGCATATGAACCATATTAACATTTACCAAAAGATGATGAGTTTTTAGGCCAAATCTTAAGTGTCCGCAGACCAATATTTTTCTCAGAAGTTGAGCCTACTCACTTAGTCAGTCAAACGACTCTCAAAGTCTCTTTTTTCTCCAGGAAAATGAGTGTTTAGACATAAACAGGTCTACATTTCCAAATATTACGTTCCTAAACTGAACAAAAACTAAACAAAAGCTTCCGTTTTCTTAAGTGAGTTTCATGGAAACCTACAGATTTACAATGACTCACACTGTCAACAGCTAAACGCACACGTTCCAGACAATTCCATGAAATCCTTCAACTAAATTTCCTAGCAAACAAAAAACCAAGAAGCGAAATTTAATAGCAACAACTACACTTTAATAACATAACTTCCCAAGGAATAACCTTCCGTAATACTTGTTTTCACACTATAAATGTTCAGAAATAAAGCAAATGCTCACTCACCTGTCAAATAAAGACACCTGTCTGAGACAGAAAGGGAAAATAATCACATCTAATAACGGTCCGGTTCGCTCTAGACACGCGCGCGCTGTTTCTGGCGGATGCCAGCAGTCTCGAGATGGGATGCGGCGGTGAGTTTCTGCGCGCTTTCAGTTAAAAAGTTGCCTGCTCTTTCTCCTCCTCTCCGTAGCACCGTAACCACTCACTCGGAGAATGTGCACTCGAGTGACTCACGCTCAGAATGGGTCACATCAGTTTAGAGGGTTTGTTGTTGTACTCTGCACAAACGCAGCGGCTCGTTACTCCACGGTGCGCGTGCCATTGGATGGAATGGGTCTCTCAGGTGAGCCGCGCGCAGTCAGATCACTGACAGTTACGTCACTGGCGGTGGAGTAACGGAGTCCGATGATTGGCTGCTGATATTTTACAATTATTGGGTAATTTCCATAAGCATCAAATAAAAGTGTTAATATTTGTATACATTTTAATAATTATTGTTTATATTTATTTCGACCTTTCTATTTTATTTTATCCTTTTTATTCTAATAGTCTAATTTATTCCCCTGACTGCAGGCTATTTGTAAATCTTTAAAACCAATTAAAAAAATAAAAAACAAATAAAATAATTTAACATAGCCATTTTTAGTGAAATCGAATATATTTATCCCTAGTTAGTATTATGACATATATTCCTGATTTATTTTATTATATTTTTTAATGTTTTGCATTTTATTTTATGCATAGCTTAACATGAGAAACAGATTCAAGAAGAATCTACTTTTTAAAATATTGCCGTGAATGAACATTTCTCTTGCTGTTGTCTATAGTGGTATGCATATATTCATAATAATATTTTTTTTAATTAAATTTACTGACATACTGAAATTAATAATAACGATAAGGATAATGAGAAGAGGAGCAAGAAGAAAAAGAACAAAAATGGGAAACTAATAATTTCACTTCCGTTCTTTATGTTATTTATTTATCAAACTCTGCATTTGAAGCCTAAATAAATGAATAGTCTATAATTTTCTGGTGGTAATTTGGAGTTTGCGTTTCATTAATCACTCTAATGTCCAAACTGGTTAATTACTAGTACATTATTACATTATGTAGCATTAAAATCATATGCATCGACCTTCTATCAGTCACTAAGTGAGCTAAGAGTATCAATACTTACATGGAAAGGCTCAGTAGTCAGCATTCAGAGGCTTTATGAAGTCTGTCTCACCACATTAGACTGCATAAGGGTATGTATGGGCATTTATTGTTGTACATAAGCGTTTTGGTTTCAGCAAGTGTGCCGATTTGTCATATTTGTCAAAAAGCAGATGGAGGGAAGTTTACTACTGTGGTCAACTTTACACTGTCACCCATAATCACTAAACCCGAAGTGTGAAATTCTGGACCTATGACTTTCTCTTCAACTATGCAGTATCTTCATCCACCACCTGACATGGTATGTTACTGTTATTTTTAAAGGCCTCGTGAGTATGACACAGTTGACAAATATTTTGTGGTCTTTTTTGAAGCGAGGAGGCTTATCATGGTATCACGAAAAAAAAAATTGTTTTTGTTTGTCCCCCTCTTGTGCCACAAAGTTCTTATAGAGGATAACTCGTGTCATCAGCACTTTGAGCTCTATTCAAGGAATCGCAACGCCACCTAGTGGTGACCTAGTCCTAGTGTTCCAGATTTATGAACTAATCAATAAAAGGTGTGATCTGGTGTTTGACACGGATAATCTACAAAACTGATCCGTATCGATTTACTACCCACTCTAACTTAGTCTCAGATTTTATTTATGACCTTAAGTTCAATAAAATCCAGGTTAGTGCTGACCTGGACGTTCTCCTACTGTAAAACCTCATTGACGACTGATCATTTAAACCTGCCATGGTTCATTTGGAAAAGGGCATTTAAGTGTTGCACACATCAGCAGCAGTAATTTAACTATCCTCTTGACATCAGTATATTGCATGTACTGCGAAGAATGACGGGATTGATCATTTTATTAGTTTAATGCCTTAAAGATATACACTTATGACTTTCAGACAATGAAAGATGCAGCTTTATCAGTCAAACTTTAGATCTGAATCAAATGTATTTAAAGGGTTTGTTCACCCAAAAATGAAAATTCTGTCATTGATTACTCACCCTCATGTTGTTTCACACCCGTAAAACTTTTGTTCATCTTAGGAACACAAATTAAGATATTTTTGATCAAATTCAATGGCTCATTGAGGTTTGCATTGACTGCTAGATAACACTTTCAGATGCCCAGAAAGGAACTAAAGACATATTTAAAACAGCTCATGTGAGTACAGGGGTTCTACCTTCATGTTATAAAGTGATGAGAATACTTTTTGTGCTCCTAAATAACAACTTTATTCAACAATATCTTGTGATGGCGATTTCGAAACACTGCTTCATGAAGCTTCACAAATCTTTTGTTTCGAATCAGTGGTTCGGATGTGATTTCAGAAAACGAGGCTTCGTTACGTCATAATCCAGCAAACATTTGGACGTTTAATGACCGTTGATAGGACGTCACTCCGACACGTCCCGTCATGGTTGAAAAATAGTTCCAAAATGAAATCTGCACGGAAGCTTCAAAACTTCACTAATCTTTTGTTTTGAATCAGTGGTTCGGAGCGTGTATCAAACCACCAAAGTCATGTGAACCATTGATATTCCGGTCCGATGGCCAAAATTAGTCGTGGTGGGATGGCATAAATCGGTAAAAATATGTAACACGGAACATTTCCTAAAAATGCATTCAGATACGTTTGTACATGTCTACAATTCTCTGGGGTTGCATTTACAATTGTTACTTTGACTTTTAGCTATGTGTAGTTCAATATATAATACTTAATTGATTAATTGATTAATAAATAAGATAGCGTCTAAGACGTCCGTTCAAATTTAATTTTGGAACTATTTTTCAACCATGACGGGACGTGTCGGAGGGACGTCTTTTCAACGGTCATTTAACGTCCAAATGTTTGATTGGATTATGACGTAACGAAGCCCTGTTTACTGAAATCACGTGACTTTGGCAATTTGATACACGCTCCGAACCACTGATTCGAAACAAAAGATTTATGAAGCTTCATGAAGCAGTGTTTTGAAAATGCCCATCACTAGATATTGTTGAATATAGTCTTTATTTTGTTTTTTGTCGCTTTATAATATTAAAGTTGAACAACTGTATTCACATGAACTGTTTTAAATATGTCTTTAGTCCCTTTCTGAGCATTGAAAGTTTAAATTAACTTGCTGTCAATACAGACCATCGGATTTTATCAAAAATATCTTAATTTGTGTTCTGAAGATGAACCAATGCTTACAGGTGTGAAACGAGATGAGGGTGAGTAATTAATGACAGAATTTTATTTTTTGGGTGAACTAACGCTTTAAATCACAGAGGAAAATAAGACAAAGTAGCCAATCTTTTGCAGAAAACAACTTGGATTTTTATTCCTCTGCCTTGCGTGCTATCTCAACTGCAATATATTGAGAAACAGAATGGACAGTGTCATTTCAGGAAAGTTTTAACAGGGTAAACACAGAGCTGCATTACACTCAAACCAGTTTTACAGCACTTAAGCTGATTACTTCACCCAGTTGGCTTTTTTTTTCCTCTGGGTCACATGACCATCTCAACTTCGTTTCTGATATATTTCATAATCATAATATTATTGATTTTAAAACCTGGGGTGTATTCCAGAAAGGAAGGTTAACTTACCGTCACATACCCTGAACTCTCGGTTGATTAACCCAAAACTTGCTTACTCTGGGTATGTTGGTTCCAAAACACCTGTGTGGAGTTAGTTCATTCAACCTCCTGTTGGTAACCGAGAGTTAATGCGCGCGGACGGCGAGTACATGAAGGCATTTTCAATGGATAGCTGATTGCAGGTGTCACCATGGAAACGCGTGGAGAAAAAAGGCGTGCCACATATTTCAGCGAGGCGGAGTTGGAGGTTTTAAGGGTTGCTTATGAAGAATATAAGAAAAAAAAAGCAATATTGCAGCATCAGCAAAAGAGAGAGAGAGTTGGCTTGGCAAAAAAAATAACAGAGTAAATACATGAGTTTATAAAATTATAGATTATATATTTATATATTTGTCCCCTTTCATTGTGATGCAAAATTCTTTTGGGAATGTTGTAAAAATAGACGAGCATTTACTTTTTGGCCTTCATAAATGTCTTAATATCACTGAAGAAATATACATAATTGGCTGGTAATATGTTGGCAAAAAAAAGTGTAATTTATTGGCTTGTTTTATTGGGTGTAATACTTCTGGAGCCTGAAGAACTCTGAGCCAAGTCAAAATGAAACATAAAAATGTTCTCCAACAAGGTGATATTTTCTAAATTTACTAAACTGTTAATGAAGCCATGTAATTTAGTTTTCTATGTAGCCAATAGGAAGAAGGCTGAGGCCCGTAAAACAGGTGGGGGCCCAAAAATTTGAGAGAACATCACATTAGATGACTTCATAAATTGACATTGATTTTCCTCACTTCCTTTACTTACTAAGCTTTTGTCAGTACAACATACTATTCCTATTTCACTTAACTTAGTTTTTTAAGGCAATCGGTTTGCATGCTTTTTTAAGTAAGTCTAACTAATTCGATTAGTGGGGACCAGTAATGAGGGCGATTTAATGGTTTAAACACCTAAAGATTTAGCACCAAAAATATATTGTTACCTGCACATGGATTGACTTCATATTAACATAATCTCCTTCATTGACTGAAGAAGCTTTAATAGGAATGTGAGTTCCATCAATGCACCCAATCACATATGGGAACCCTGAAATTGAAAGTTACGTAAGAAACATTTTAAAAAGACTGTGGCTGTATACAGTATCGATATATGGATAGATTAAGTAGTGCTGTGTAACTAAAATGGTCTCTCACAGAATATCACCTTCTCACAGCGGAAAAGATTCCGTATAATCTGTGCTTCCACATCCACTGGATCGTCTTCAAAAGGGCATGCCATGCTCCGTCACCTCTGTCTACTTACATACCTTGAAACTTACCTCCATTTTTGGAATCGAAAGCTGAGGTTATCTGCCTACTTAACCTTAAGCTTACCCAGGTATGTCACATAACCTGCTTTTTGGAATACCCCTCCTTGATAGCGAACACAACAGGCTTTATGATTTATTAAAATTGGATAATCTTGTTGTTCATATTGTTGAATGGAATGAAGCTTCAGGTCCCTTGTGAAAACGCCTACAATTTACCATATACTTTTAAAAAAATGCACATTTAATACAATTGAGCACACTGTTTTTCTCAAAGAAAACAAAGAGCTTTCCTTCATTCATTCAACATTCTTTATCCCACGCGTTCCACTCTTGTTACATTTTTATAAACAGCATTGGTCACTAAAATCACTCTTTTGTTCACTCAGTAGGTGATAGTCCTGAAAACTTTTCAAAACAAACCAGCTCCACCTCCAGATTCAGTAAACACAGTTATCCTAAAAAAGACAAGATGGACAAAAACTGTGATCATTTCCCTAATTCAAATCTTTGCAGCTGAATGTGCAGTGTGACAGGAGGCATATACTGTTTTTGCCTCTATGGTGACAATGATTCAACTGCTGCCGGTGGAAATGAAAACCTGGTGGTTGCTCAGAAAGTACCATCTGTTCTGTCTGATCAAACCGCTGAGATTTGATTGAATTCCACTATTCAGATAGATATCTATCTGCAAAAATACCGAAGATCTATGACTCAGTGCAGTTTTGTGTATTCAGGGTAGGAAATATTCTGACTATAACAACATCTGAAAGAAACAGGTGTTGTGATGCCCACGGGGCTAGGGAAAAATGTCTCCTAAACTATAAATCTTCTGAGTTATTCACTGACAGAAGTTTTACTGGGCATAATATCAAAGTACATTGCAGCCTACATTACATAGCCTATATTAAACACACGTAATTGCACATTAATCAATTCAGTGACTCATCCACATGGATACAATAATCAAAAAGACATATAATGCTTGCTATTGTCTTTATTTGCCAGAAGGAGGTGTTATCACACAACGATACAATCACTTGGTGACGTTAAAGTTTCTCAATGTTTACCTGACAAATAGCATAGGCCTATGTTATTTTAGCTACATAGGCTACCATATTTGTTTAGGCTACATGAAGTTTAAAAATACATTCAGATTGAAATCTTCTTCAGCAGGACAGTAGATGCCCCTTAAATAAAATCTAAACTTTTTAGAGAACCTTTGCTGGTGTTTTAAGGCCATTTAACGATCGAAATGATTCGACTCTTGAATAAACTCGCGCGTCCTGTACGGTTGTGTTTGTGTGAGTCGTCGAAGAGTTAATGATATTCTTAAATTTTTTCCCAGCCGAAGCAACTCAAAGAAGATAAAACAACTCAAAAATGATATTTATGAATGTAATTAACCCCCAAACCTCTGGAATTCTACAATTTACTTTTCGCCTGATTCGTTAAAGAAAAGATCCGATTCAAAGGAACGATTCATCACGAATCATTTCTCATGGATTCTCTGTGTTATTATCCTCAGTTCCCGCAGGGGGTGATAGCCTACATTTCCTCTGAAGCATTTGACAGATTTGAATATAGGTTATTTTCCTAACAAATATAGGTTATCCTGACAGGCTTTCCCATATGTGAAAATGAAAGAAATATTTTCGAATGATGCTATTAACATCTTTACTGTGGTTATGATTCTTATGAAAACTATAACTATCCTGGCCTACAAGTTTACTAAAACCAAAACCAAAACTGTAAAAAAAGTCATCATTTGAATTAAAAAGAAAGTTAAATAAAATAAAATGTATGAAAACTTAAACATAAGTTTCTCATTTTTTCCCATTTAGATATACTAAATATAACTAAAATTGAAAAAAAAAAAAAAAATCTATAGACATATTTAAATGTCAAAACAACAAAATCACTAAAACTGTAACAATACAGACAATAATATACAATATACAAAAACTAAATACTAAAGTAATACTGATGTAGGCAACAGTACTATAAAAAGGTAAAAAGTATTTAGTTTCATTAGACTGGATCCATGTGCCATTAAAATGTATTACAGAAGAAAAATATTTTGAGGTTCAGTCTAAAAAGTCACTAGAGGCACATGAAAATGAATAAGTACAGTGATTTATTTCTCTCTACTTTATTTTAGTAACCCAGAGCTTATACGTTATTTTTGGCTTCTCTTTAAATACTTCAATATTAATTGCCTTTGGGTTCAAGGACTATGCCGGTTTTGTGCACAAATAAATAAAGCCCTAAAATGACCACAGAGAGGTTAAAGCAACCCAAAAGGGCTTTAAACAAAGTCCTAAAATTAAATCAAAGCCATTTAATCAAATACTTTTTTATAACAAGAAAGCAAAGCCTGTTTGTGAATTTGCAGCAGTGCAACCATCACAAATAAAGATGCTGAATGGACCAGACAAATGAAATCAACATGATTTATATTAAATTTTCTTTAATGTGCACAGCATTATGTGATTTTACAGTAAAAGCAAGGAAAGAGAATTTCAGTTTTCATATAAAAATACGATCTCATCTACAGAGGCAGACTCAATGAAGCAAATGCAACAGATACTAAGACAGCAGGTAGACAAAGAGGTGACCAAGTCAAAGCGGGTAGACAAAGGGTGACAGAAGTGTCGCTAAACGTCAGTACAAAATACTTTATATAAACCCGACATTAGCAGCAGCCTATGATGCTGGAAACTTTGGTTTGCTGCCAGTCTTTGCCAGTGTGTGTGTGTGTGTGTGTGTGTGTGTGTGAGAGTGTGTGTCTGACAGTGAATAAACAGAGAAGCAGACAGGTTTGTTTACGGGACAAAATTCCAAACCAAATGATGTCACTTCGTACTGCAGAAACAACATTTATAAAAATGCAAAAAAACAAATTCTTCATCTTCAAAGACTGCAAATAAAGTTTAAGTAAATGTTAAGGCTGTGGTAATGTGCTTTAAAAAAGTTCAATCTTCACGACCTCGCTAGCTTTATGTCCTATAGTTGCTAGCTTCACATGATGTCTCTCTGGAAATTGTAAAGACATTCTCTGCCACTCAAAAAGCTGTTGACATGACGACCGGTTTGTAGCGTTACATGTCAGAGCCAGGAACAGTCTCTTTGTTAGTATATGCTGAGTTGGCAAAGGGTTCAGTGAGGGCACCTCTTTTTCCCCGTGTTCGGGCCATCCACCATATTTAGTGGCAACATGCAGTGTGACGGGCAGTCTTAACATCAGCAGGGCCACGCCTACTTTTTTCTCTAATATTCGTTCAGTTTCCCCGAACCCTCTCCCAAAAACAAACAAAAAACGTTTGGATTACATAAACCCCACTGATGACAAAAAAGGGTGATAGTACCCAAATGGAAGTTTAGATGACACAATGGGACTATTTTGGACTGACTAAGTGGACATGATAGTCAATGAACAATAAGGGGCAAAAAACAAACAAAATAAACACAATTCACAGCCTTGTCCCAGCAGGCAAATCTTAAAGAGACAGTTCACCCAAAAATGAAAATTCTGTCATTATTTACTCAAACTAATGTCATTCGTATATACCTGTAATGTATCTGTGGAACACAAAGTGGAAAGTTTGGAAATAATGATAAAACTCCAGTCACATTTTCTGTTGTTTCACGGTTGACATCAAGTTACTTCAATAGGAATCCAAGCCATTGCTGGACCTTAAAATATGCGACTGGACCTTAAAATATTTATTTTTATACAAGTAATGCGAGTTACATAATCAGATTACTTTTTTCAAGTAACCAGTAAAGTAACGCATTACTTTACAACAAAATATCCGAGATACTTTTTCAAATTAGTAACTGAAGTTACTTTGTTTTCCCATTTATTGATTGACACCTCTCCTGTCCCCATGTTGCCGAGTCATTGTGTGCGCTGTGTGAAGAATGATGGTTATTCTAGACTACATGTGAGCATACATTTACTCATTTACTTTTTCTCCTGCGTCGTATTCTTCTGTATTCCAGAATGGCAGCGCACTTTCAGTATCGAGGCGCAGAAAAGACAACAGGTAAATGCCGTTATCGCCGTTTTCCATGTTTGTTGTGAACTAAATATGTTTACAAAGCTTTTTTTGGTGACAGTGTTTGACATGTTTACCCAATCAACGTACACTTACATCACTGATTGAGCTAGTTTAGACCCTACTCTGAAGTAGGAGCTAATTTAGTTCCCCCAAAAGGAGTTCCTAGAACTAAAATCTTTCCTAGTTCCTCCGGTGCAAACACGGCAAAACCCGGGTACTTCAGCCAATAATTCAAGGAACTATGAAAAGGTTCCTCCGGTGCGAAAACCCCTTTTGTTTTAGCTGCGCCCTCTACTGTACAGGTGTGAATTTGCATTTCCTTCAGCCTAAGGCTTATTCATTTCACTTTTGGTGTGAAAGGGCCTTTACATTTGCCAAAAATAGAACTTTTTTGTTGTTATAAAAACAAACAAACAAACAAACAGCCCAGCCTGGATGAGAAAAAGTAACGCAAATGTAATGTAACATTACTTTCCATAAAAAGTAACCAAGTAGTAACCTAGTTTTGGGGATTAATGCAATATTGTAACTAATTACTTTTAAAAGTAACTTTCCCCAACACTGATGTCCAACATCAAGCACCAAAAAGGACACAAATCACACACAAAAAACACACTATTAAATACCATAAAAGTGGTCAATATGACTCATGTTCTATATTTCATATAAATCATATGAATTTGAGAGATTTGAAAAATAGCACACAAGTGGATCCCTTTTATGGTGTTTTTGGACCTTGACGGACATGGAAGGACAAGTGAGGGAAAGTAAATAACAGAATTTGCATATTTGCATGAACCGTCCCTTCAAAAGTCAGGCTGAAACGGTATTCCTACCTTGATAAATTCTAACAAATGACAAAAATTAGAAATTTTAACACACGTCCCCTACACCCCAAGGAATCCAAAGCTGATAGGAGACAAAGCTTATAAAAAAGACGGAGAGGAGAGTCTTACCTAAGGGCCACCTAAATACAGTGCAACCCTCCATCTCGCCCTCTTTATTATAGAGGTCTATCATGTGATTTATCTCCCTGCGTCGGACATTCCCCCATCCCACCCTATCCCTCTGGCTCTTTTCCTTCTCCCTGTCCCTACACCACTTTGGTGGTGGTGATCCGCACACTGCTGAAGCACTTGCCCATGGCTTCGAACAACGGGTCACAGAAGGTGTGCACACAGATGGAGAAGACTCGACTGAAACAGTGGATCACAATTAGGTAGCTCTTCACGCAAGGCACCATCGCCCAGATGTGGATGAAGGAGAGGATGGCGAAGAAAATGCCCCATATCAGGGCGAGCGGGATGCCTACTAGGGCCGTCAGCAGCCTGTAGCACCAGTACTTTGTTACTGTGAAGGTGGTGAAGCTCGCTTTCCACACACCGTCGAAGCTGTAGGTGCCGGCAGGCTCAGCGATCACATCCTCGAAGTCCACCTGGAGATGAAAGGGATTTCAGAATTAAATCGTTGTGTATTTGCATAATCAAAGTCAGATATCCTTTTATTTTGCACAACTAACCCATTGGAACTGTTTTCCAATTAACCCATATTTGATGGCTGGCTAAGGCCTTTATATAGTTGACATGATAAATACTTTTTTTGAATAACATTTTGTATACAATCTGCTGCATGTCTTCTGCCCTCTAGTGGATTATACATGATCTTCAGGAAGTAGAAGGACTTCTAATATTATTTCAAAAAGGTCTCCTAATGTATCACAATACAGGTCATTTTGCTGGGAAATTCAAGAATAACAAATCATAACAATAACATTATTGATATTTTAAAATCTATCTGTCTGTCTGTCTATCTATCACTGTCTGTCTATCTATCTATCTATCTATCTATCTATCTATCTATCTATCTATCTATCTATCGTCTGACTGTGTCTATCTATCTATCTATCGTCTGACTGTCTGTCTGTCTATCTATCTATCGTCTGACTGTCTGTCTATCTATCTATCTATCTATCTATCTATCTATCTATCTATCTATCGTCTGACTGTGTCTATCTATCTATCTATCTATCGTCTGACTGTGTCTATCTATCTATCTATCTATCGTCTGACTGTCTGTCTATCTATCTATCTATCTATCGTCTGTCTGTCTCTCTATCTATCTATCTATCGTCTGACTGTCTGTCTATCTATCTATCTATCTATCTATCGTCTGTCTGTCTCTCTATCTATCTATCTATCGTCTGACTGTCTGTCTATCTATCTATCTATCTATCTATCTATCGTCTGTCTGTCTCTCTATCTATCTATCTATCGTCTGACCATCTATCTATCTATCATCTGACTGTCTGTCTATCTATCTATCTATCTATCTATCTATCTATCTATCGTCTGTCTGTCTCTCTATCTATCTATCTATCTATCGTCTGTCTGTCTCTCTATCTATCTATCTATCTATCTATCTATCTATCTATCTATCTATCTATCATCTGACTGTCTGTCTATCTATCTATCTATCTATGTATCGTCTGACTGTCTGTCTATCTATCTATCTATCTATCGTCTGTCTGTCTCTCTATCTATCTATCTATCGTCTGTCTGTCTCTCTATCTATCTATCTATCTATCTCTCTATCGTCTGTCTGTCTCTCTATCTATCTATCTATCTATCGTCTGTCTGTCTGTCTGTCTGTCTCTCTATCTATCTATCTATCTATCTATCTATCTATCTATCGTCTGTCTGTCTCTCTATCTATCTATGTATCGTCTGACTGTCTGTCTATCTATCTATCTACCTATCTATCGTCTGTCTGTCTCTCTATCTATCTATCTATCGTCTGTCTGTCTCTCTATCTATCTATCTATCGTCTGTCTGTCTCTCTATCTATCTATCGTCTGACTGTCTGTCTATCTATCTATCTATCTATCTATCGTCTGTCTGTCTCTCTATCTATCTATCTATCTATCGTCTGACTGTCTGTCTGTCTCTCTATCTATCTATCTATCTATCGTCTGACCATCTATCTATCTATCGTCTGACTGTCTGTCTATCTATCTATCTATCGTCTGTCTGTCTCTCTATCTATCTATCGTCTGACCATCTATCTATCTATCGTCTGACTGTCTGTCTATCTATCTATCTATCTATCGTCTGACTGTCTGTCTATCTATCTATCTATCTATCTATCTATCTATCTATCTATCGTCTGACTGTCTGTCTATCTATCTATCTATCAATCCATCTATATATGTATGTATATACAAAATTTGATTATTCATGCATCCATCCATTTTTCAAACCACTTGTCTTATGTAGGGTCGCAGGGATGCTGTAGCATTAATTTTATTTTTATACTAATTTGATCTATTTTATGTTAAATTTTTTAGATGAATAAATTACTTTAAAAGCTTGATGCATCATGATACATGAAACAACAGACATCTATTTCTGCATGTTTTCATCCATATCAAGTGGGCTGACATTAAGGAATCCAGCACGATTCCTCCTCCCCCCTTCAGCCATTCCCACATTCCTCATAGACAGCATCTTTACAATGTACAGCTCTAGTTCACGCAGACTGGTACGACCTGGTTCATGCCCAAGCCACCTTGCTCTAAACCTCCTGTATCAACCGGAGATTGGATTAGATAGTGCCTGACACCAAACACTAACATTTAGAGAAGACATGTAAATATAAAACTCATTTAATAAGCCCTGGAAAGTTTGGTTTAGATCTTCCCAGAGCTAGCAACCCTCCCACCATCACTGTATAGTAGTACACTTTCTTTTAAATATAGACGTGTTTATTTCAGCTGTGACACTTTTGATTATACCAGGAAAAAGCACACACAAACACGCCCCATCCTTCATCGTCACACGTGGAAGTCAAGATAAAGCTAATATTTATTTAAAAACTCCTGTTTGAATCAGAATAACTAGTCAACAAAACAGACGTACCTAGTTTTTTTCTAATAAAAGATAGCAGTGTTGTTTGTGGTGATCTTTAAACTGATAATACGGTACCAGAAAATGAGTGTTTTGCTAACTGAAAAGTAGGCAACTAAACCACTTTAAACTATTTGTGCTAGTTTAACACCATTGCCTTGGATCACTAGAAGGAAACATGCTGGTTAACCACCACAGTCTATCAAATAAAGCTAGTTGACCAAAGAAGGCATACTGTTTTAGTTAGCTAAAAAGCCTGGTAGGCACACCACCAGGTTTGGACAAAATAGAGGAGTGTTTAGAGTAAATTGAAGTTCCTGTAAGAGTAAAATGATAAATTACTACTTGTCCAAAGGCTTGAAACCATCATGGCTCAAGTTGGCAACAAAACGCCAAATTATACAGTCTTATATAAGCCTATCCTCCCCATTCATTTATCTACAGTATATCCCAATTGGCTGGACACATAGTTTCCATTACATGAATATTACAACTATGACTTTCAACAAAGTTAAAATAAACAGTTCTTGAGCTGACTGCACAGTGTTCTCTGATAACACCCTCACTGTACTGACAGAAGTATCAACTTGCATTCTTCAGACCTGGGGGCTTGTGATTATATATGACCTGTCCACATAGTTAATAAATCACCATTGTGCAGTGCACAGTTTATGGAGGGCCATCAATTTAATCATTTAAAATAACAACATAAAAATAAATCACTTTCAAACTGAAAAAATTCAATAATTTAATATTCAATATTTAATGACCTAAAAATGAAGAAATATTTAACAACAATACAAAATTACACAAAATAAAACAGTAAAAAATAAGCCATTGTTTGTTTAATAAATGTTTAAAAATGTAGCTATATTAAAAAATAAAATTACAAATTGTGTGTGAGTGTGTGTGTGTGTGTGTATATATATATATATATCAATAATAAAATAATAACTTTCAAACTGATAAATGAAATTTAACAATAAACAACAAATTAAAAATGTATATAAATAAGTCACTATTTATTTATTTAATGTTAAAAATGCAGCTATATTAAAAAAAACTTATATACTTATACTTGTATATAATATAACAATATATAAATAAAATAACAACTTTTCAAACTGACAAATAGACTTTAAAATAAATAAATAATAAATAGATTTGATTATTTCCGTTAAATATATTTCATAAATAGATTTGAAAAATTCTGTTATTGTTCACAATAAATAAAGTAAAATAAAATACAAAATATAAATAAATCATATTTAAAACTGACAAATAGACAGACATATTTAAATATGTAATTAAATATTTACATACAAATGAATGTCATAATTACATTTCTTGAATTAATGTTTATAAAAAAATAAATATAAGTAGTCCTCCATAAACAGTATGCATCAAAATCTTGGACTTGGACAGACAAAAGCTGTGCAAAAACAATGGCATTGTTGAGAATCCACAATGGCTTAAATTAAAAACTATTATAGCTACCTTGTTTATTGTTTAAATCCTTGATCACCATGGCAACAGCCTGTGACTCATTTCAAATTGCAAATTCATGTGCAGTGACGAACAAACCCACCAAATCCTTTTTATTGTAACTGTATTAGCCATGGAAGCACTTCTGCAAACACTCTATACTACAAACGTAACCTCAAGCATTCATGTTGACTACGCGGAGGTCTTCGCGTGGCCTGGCCCTAGACTGTGCTCTGGCCAGATTCCCACGTGGAATCCTGCTCCAGTGTGCTATTAAAAGAATGCACTTTTATGAGAGGAAAATATTCTGTTCCAAGGGAAAGCTACGCATGTGTTTCTGCACACAAGGATCTTTGATGTGGATGTCTGTGGGAGTGCACTTGGACCACGAGTGCATCATGGTCCGGAGGAACGCCCCATATGTGTGCGTGTGCGTGTTTGGAGAATTCGTGAAAATGGAGATGGGAATTCCCTGCTACGCTCTCCTACGCAAGACCACTGCGAGTGCTCAACCCCTTTTAAGGACAAAATAAAAGGACTGTGTGCACAAAATTACTTTGACTATCGGAGACCTTGTGACATCAATCCCATAATTCTAAGCAAACAGCAAATTATAAGCAAAAAAAATGCTTTTTGTGCTTCAGTTTTTAGTCAAATCATAAGAGGCATTCAACTGCAAGTGTCCTCGGGGATGTGACTCAGTGTCATGTTGTGGAGTGGGAGGGGAAAAGACATGTGAAAAAATAATGCGAAAGGGTGGAGATGGATACAGGGGGGGGTCATTTTTGAAAGCTGAGTGTATTCCTGTATCATCAGATGACCCGTCGACTTCTTTCTGGAAAAGTTGCTATGCAAAGCATCCCCACACGCCCAGGAAAATTTTCACTAAGAATGTTAGGTGTGCAGCTCAAAAACAGGAAACTGTTAATATTTCCTCAATAAAAAAAAAAAGACCTTACGTTGACAGGTCGTCCACAGCAACATGCCCATCCAAATGAGAGTACCAGACTATTATTGCATGCACGGATTTCACAAATTCATGCCACAGTCCCAACATTTCACAATGCGGAGACAGCTGCACCAGTGATAATTGTTTCCACCCTGTTGGAAAATCCAGCTTAAACTTGTAGCCGTGGATCTGGTCTAAGCTGGTTGACCAGCTTCCATACTCTACCAGTACTAGTTTGACAAATGGCATAACCAGCTGGTCTATGAGATTGAACCATCTTAGAAACCATATGTTGCTCCAAAACACCTAAGGAAGCCTGGCAGGGACACTATCACATCAGTATCATATGCTCGAGACCAGGTGAGACTGAATGCATGTGCGTTTAAGAGTGACTTTCAGGTTTTGCAAATAAAATAACAGATATGAAAGACAGCTGCTGCTTGCAATAATGGTTTCCAGTGCCACCGTGACAAACTGACCAGTGACTCATCGCCTCTGTTATGAAGCCAAACTTTCTGTTGAGTTATAATGCCAATTTTTTTTTTGTAGTATGCATAAACTGTAATGCTCTTTGAAGACGTTCTGACTATTAAATTCAATATAACAAGCATAACATTTAATAGTAATGATATTCATATAATACTAATAATTAATAATAAATTACATTACATAATACATACTAAAATAAATATGTATGGAAAGTAACGTGCAGTTGTTTCATATTAAATTGTACTAATTATAAATGCATTTTTATTCAAGTGACTCACACGAAGGAAAAAGTTGCATAAAGCAGAAAAAGTGAATGTCCTACCTTCACCACATTGTCATTTAAATGCTTTGGGTCCCGGTTGACCAGGTCAATCTCCTTGGTGTGGACATCCTGAAGTGTCTTTTCGTTGATGCTGTCGTTATCCATTTCTTTATTATTTGGTTTGTAAATGTTCCCCTGTTTCCTGATGAACGGTGAGTGAGCGTATTCCTGCGGTTCCAAAGAAAACAGAAAATGAAGTTCATGAGCGTGAAGGGGAGACTGGGGAGCAACTCAGCACAGCCCTGGCATGGGATGGTTTTAAGCGGATAGAAATGAAGCACCACACCCCTCTGGAACGCAGTAGAGCGACCCGCCGCAGGGGGGCGCCATTTTACACGCGGCGCGTGATGTGTGCTCGTCTCTTATTCCACAGCAGAGAATATATAAAAAATCACCATAAACTGACACAACTTTTAGTACTTGCTTAAAATATATTAGTTATCCTGTATTAAAAAAATAAATAAAAAAAGAATTGTGCTCCGACACTGCAGTTTAATCCACCCATACTGGATAAGTGAGCAGTTCATATTTGACCTAATATTATCATTCCACCCAATTGTGTTTGCACAAAGTGTGCACAAAGCAAACAAGGGAGACTTGCCGAACAAATACGGTAAAAGATACGATAATAGTGGAGCAAGTGTCAACATGAGTTGATAAGTAATAAGTAGCCAACTCTACTAAGTAAAAGCCTCCTCAATGAATTGGCATCAAAAATGAAAGATTTCCGAGGTAAAATAGGTGTCATTCTTACCTCTTCAGGTGTCCCGCTAGTCATGCTGTCCTGTGAGACTGAAGTGCGATCAGATGAGTGTGTGAAAACAAGACAATCAGAGCAGAGGAAGCAGTGTGGGAGGCGTGTGGACTGCTTACTGAGGGGAGTTCTCTTCCTTACAACAGCCCTCTTTTCTAACTAAAACTAAAGTCCCATAAAGATTTATCTAATGAATGTTTTATCTCTCCAGCAGCCTCGCACAAAGTGGGAGTTTCTCTCAGTCACTGAGGACATGCTGTGTGTTCAATGAATGAAACCTTCCATTAGCCTGTCACTCACAGAGCTACGCAGTTTTAGTGGTTGGAGATTTTGACGTGATTTTTCCCAAATGGGAGGCATATTTGGGCACTCTACAACTTTTCCTGTACGATCGTGTACGCTACTAGAAACATTCACTCAGCCTAAGGGTTAAATAATCACAACTCTAAAGCAACACAAATAGAAGTAGCCAACGAGGATTATGTAGTGACCAAAATTAAATGTTAAACAAACAAAACTAGCTTATATTTTACCATCCTACTAGCCTATTCTACAGCTCCACTCGTGCATGATGAGGCATTTATGATGTTTTGAGTGTGCTCACTTATTGGCTTTAGTTTTAAAGTTTTAATTCTGTAAAGAAATGCATACTTGACTTGAAATGTATAAACCTGAAAAGTGACTACTCCTAGGTCAGTTTGCAATACACCTCAAGGCAGGACATGCACTTTAGCTTGGAATGTTTTCAGCAATAAAGCAGATGCTGTTGAATTTTGTTTTTCCTAATTAAAATAAAAACTTATGATACTTATAATAACTTTACTATCATTTACTTTACTTGTCTATATATCGTTTGGAGTTATTGTACCTAACAAGTATTATAGCTATCCAGTCCAGGTGCTGGGATGTGCAGGCAATGCAAAATATGCAAACAACGAAGCCAGTGATAGCGGCCAAAGGTCGCTGAAACTAAGAAAAGAACCTTTTACATATATATTTTTTTAATTCATTACTATTTATATTAAATTAACGTCTTCATGAATGGTAAAAAGTACCTAATTTCTAATTCTATTATTCTACAAAATCAGAATGCGGAATGAGACATCTGTTAAGAACCCAGTATACCCTCAGAGCCTTCTCCAAAAACAATTTTTTAAGCGGGTACATCGTTATCCTCAGGCAAACCTGCCGCGTTGAACATGACACACGGAGGGTTTTTCACATAGCACAAGATCTTAAATCTTAACAGTCCATGTGCCACTCAGTGACCTCCATGGTATGGTCTTTCAGCAAAGAAAAGTCCATTCAACTTCCAAAAATAACTTTATTTGTGAGCATTTAGTTTTGTCTTTCATAAGCTGAGAGTTGTTCAGCATGTTTGCTACATGACATCATTCAAAAGGGGTGAGGAAACGGCACCTGAGCCTCTAATGTTCCATTGCACAGTCAAATATTCCATTTACGCTGCAAGCCACTAACAAAGCACAATCAATGGCAAACAGCATGTCAAATGTGACTTTGCAAGTCAAACTAATCGCCAGTTGGGCACTATTTTATCATACAAAATGAAGCCATTAATACAGAAGATAAAAATGTTATAAATTTGCATAGAATGCTCTATAGGAATGTACCTGAAAATCATAAATAGTTTGTACACTGAAATGTCATCTAATTTACTCTTGTTGATAAAAATCTATCAACTCCAAACAATATAAATATTAACTTGCAAAACACTACAACCCAATTGGAAGTAGCTGCCTATTTTTACATACAAGCACATCATGTGCTTATTGCAATATCATATTACATGCAGTAGCGCAATATCTTATTCTTAAGGTAAAAATCTCAATCATTACAATAAACTCTTTGAAAACAAAAGCTTAGCAAGTGAGCACTGACGCCGCCCATTATGAGGTTGACATGTCAGTGGCTAAATAACGGAATGAATATTGCAATTGTCTATTGAAATGAGGAAAAGTTCTTTCTCTTCTCTGTGCTTCAGAAGTCAAGGATAACTTATCCTTCAGCTAATAACCCTCAAAAAGGAGGCCAAAAGAACTTGACAGAAAGATTCAGCAACACTTCAATGCGGAGTTAGATTTGGAGAGACTTGCTCAAATTTGCGCAGTCTTGATATTGATGGATGAAAAGCACCGTCCAATGCTGAAGAAGAAAGGCCCTATAAACATGTCCATCAAGTTGGTCCAGATCACGTGGGTGGAGGGCAGTGTCATCATGCAGCCCTGGATCATTGGCATCACCACCCTGTGGATGGAAAAAAGCTCATCATCATGTGTGCTGATATATAATAATCATTCACATCAAGGTGAATGTGTTCCTCTCTCTTTGTTCTGGAGTAAAAATGTACCCTGGAAAGTGTACAAAGCATTAACCTTCATTTCAGATGGTTCCGTTTAATCATCACCTTTGATATCGTTGACATTAAACACATATGCAAGATCTGTCAGTGAGCGTGACTGACCCATATGGGATTAATAAGAGGTGAGAGAATACATAAAGTGGGTTTCCAGAATTTACAGCACAGGTCTAAAATTTAATTTTTTTTGTAACAAACTTGAATGTCTTTTATGATATTCATCTATTTATAACATTAACCTAATTTATAATAAACCACATTTAAAAAGAAAAAAAAAATCTTGAAGAAACTGTGAGTGATGCCTCAATTGTGCAAAACTCACCTCAATGTTGTGGGTGTTTGCTAGGGGGGCTCCTATACAGATGCTATACTTCTGTGTAATTTTTCATTATGCTTGGTGTTCTGGTCGCTAGGTCATTGCTATCTGGTTGCTAAGGTTCTGCGTGGTTTTTAGCACTATGTTTGGGTGGTTGCTAGGGTGTTGCTATGTGGTCTTTGAGATTCTGTGAGGTTTTTAGCATTGTACTTTATGTTCTAGGTGGTTGTTAGGGTGCTGCTATGCTGTTGCTACAGTTCTGTGTGATTTTTGCAGTATCTTTGAGGTTCTAGATGCTTTCTAGGGTATTTCTAAGCGGTTGCTAAGGTTTTGTGTGGTTTTTAGGAGTTTGCTTGGTGTTCTATGTGTTGCTATGTCATTGTAATGCTGTTTATAATGTTCTATGTGGTTTTTATCATTCTGTTTGGTTATCTAAGTGGTTGTTAGGGTGTTGCTATGTGGTATTTGAGATTCGGTGAGGTTTTTAGCATTGTACTTTATGTTCTAGGTGGTTGTTAGGGTGTTGCTATGCTGTTGCTACAGTTCTGTGTGATTTTTGAACTATCTTTGAGGTTTTAGATGGTTTCTAGGGTGTTTCTAAGCGGTTGCTAAGGTTTTGTGTGGTTTTTAGCAGTTTGCTTGGTGTTCTAGGTGTTGCTATGTCATTGTAATGCAGTTTCTAATGTTTTGTGTGTTTTTTATCATTCTGTTTGGTTATCTAAGTGGTTGTTAGGGTGTTGCTTTGTGGTCTTTGAGATTCTGTGAGGTTTTTAGCATTGTACTTTATGTTCTAGGTGGTTGTTAGGGTGTTACTATGCTGTTGCTACAGTTCTGTGTGATTTTTGAACTATCTTTGAGGTTCTAGATGGTTGTTAGGGTGTTGCTATGCGGTTGCTAAGGTTCTGTGTGATTTTTATCAGTTTGCTTGGTGTTCTAGATGGCATTTTGCTAAGTTTCTGTGTAGTATTTAGCACTAAGGTTGAGTAGTCGCTAGAGTGTTGCTATGTGGTTGCTAAGGTTCTGTGTAAGGTTCTATGTAATTCCTAAGGTGTACTAAACAGTTGGTGGTTACTTACTGACCTCAAATAAAAACAACCCATTTCCAATTCTTATGATATTCTGGGATGAGATTTTTTTCAACTGTTTTAGCATATACCAGGCTAAAATTATAAGTATACTCATTTAGAAAAGTAGAAAAGACACCAGTATTCAACAAACATCACAATATAAGTTGCCACTCACTATAACACCTTAGACATGCAAAATTCACTAAATAGTTTTCTCCCTTTGAGCGACACTGACATCTTGATATTTGATCTTATCTGGCTAATTTGTCAGCACTCATTCCTAAGCTAATGGGGTCACTCTGCTACTCTGGGTTGTAAAGTTTGTAAAGTGTGCTAATATGTGCACCTCAGGAACACTGACCCTGAAAGAGCTGCTGTTCTAAACTGCACAAGGGTCAAGCACCAAGCTTTGCCAAGTTTCTGCTTGCATGTGTCAAACCCCTAAGAAGTCTGAAGAAACTACTTGACTAGAATGTTAACAATCCAATGAGAGTTATGTGCGGATTTTTCCACCTTCTGTGAAAATGCAGGTCCACCTGTGCTGTACTAAACCAGTATGCAAGACTTTCTCTGTGGTATTTCTGCATTTTTCTCAAATGCCACTCTTTATCTAGGTGGGAAGTGGCCAAGGCAAATATTCTGCGGAAAATACAACACAGAGCCAACAGTCTTCCCCAGCAAGAAGCCTTTTCATACCAAATATGTATACAGCTGAGGATCCCGAAAACAATCCCCACAATAAATGCCATAGGAATAGCCAGAAACGTGGTGAGAATCCGGTAGAAGACGTATTTCACCAGCTCGAACACAGCATGACTGCCAATCCACACTCTGTCAAAGCTGTGTGTGGAGGTGGGCTCAGCAATTATGTCTTCAAAACCAACCTGTGGAATCAAACATGAAATAAGAAAATCAGCAGACAAACTCGATTACCAAATTAATCAAAATGTATAAAAGGAAGTGACAAATTTATGTTTTAACTACTCACCCTCAAATACCAAGAGATCAGTGTTGCTGAAAGTCATTTTATTTCTACATTAATGTAGTACTGTATGCAAAACAATCATGCAATAAAGTACTCATAACTGAATGGGAAAAATATACATAAATATATAGAGGCTATCATTACTATTGCGCATGTGCAGCTACACTTGTTCAAATCGAACAGGCTCGTTCTGAAATAAAATAATGCACGTGAATGGCGGTAAGTGAAATTACCGTAGAAAATAATATAAACCTGTATTATATTAACGTTGTTTAGTTAGTTGTTTATCAGTAAGTATTTTATAATTAAGTGACAGTAAAATCTCTCTCATTAAGTTGTCACATACCTTTAGGTGCGCGTTAATATCTTTGGGATCTCTGTTCGGGACGTCTGAATGAACTTTCGGTTTTTTTCCAAGTATTGGTTCAATCGATCTATTGAATTCATCCTCATCCATAATGACACTGGTCTCGGATTTTTCTTTTTCGAGTCCCATTTTTTGTTTTGGAAGTGCGAGGCGCGCGCTGCTCTCTGTTGCGCCTGCTGTATGCGCACTGTGCGCTCGAGGCAGGACGCGTCCACGCCCCTCACGGAAGACGCGTTCACGCGCAGACAAAACACACGAACGGCGCTCAATTCACTCCTCCAAACAAACGTGGAACAATGATAAGGAAGCTTTTTAGGAATAAATCCCTGTCTAGCCGTCCTTATCTCGATTCATTGTTTATTGAAACAGAATTCAGGGAATGTTAACAGATTGTTATTGTTATTTCCTGTAGAGTAGCATAGGGCACAGTTTAAAGTAGCCTATTTTTCCTTCCTTCATTCATTAATTCATTCATGCGAAGTTTTTAAACTTCAGGGCATTTCTAAATGTTTATATCTCACAGTCTTAATCATTGAGCTTTGAGGTATTTCTTGTTCTGTAAAGGTTATTTAAACATATTATGCCTAAAAGTTCTTTATAGAACCATGTACTGTCAAAAATCCATTGAAATCTACATTGATTTTCTGGAGCTCAACACAGACTGTCCACACACTGTCAACAGTACTTGATAACCTTCTTATTTTTATTGTCCTGTGCTTTTTTATTTTCTAGTTTTTTAACAGGACATAAAAGTGTGGCTTGCTTTGTTCAGTTAAGGATGCTTCTCTTCTCAACAAAAGACAAAAATATTGAATTTACGATCTTTATGCATAAACTTTACATTTTTCTTAAGTGTACTATCTGAGTAATTTTCAGCTTTCAGACAATCAATGACTGTTAGTGGATAATTTGCCTGTCTTATCTTCAGCCAATAGGCCGCTCTCCATATTCTTTATACTGTAAACTGATCCAGTGATGGTATTTGCCTTCCTATTTGACTTTTTAAAGGGACAGTTCACCAAAAAATTAAAATGTTCTCATCAAAGAACTTTCTTTGTGTAAAATTTCTTATATGGCATTAACCTAAATTATGATTAACAATATTTAAAAACAAAAACAAAAGTGAGTGGTGCCTCAATTGTACAAAACTTTTCAATTTTTCATTATGGTTGGTGTTCTGGTTGCTAGGGCATTGCTATATGGTTGCTAGGGCATTGCTATATGGTTGCTTTAGCAGTTTGCTTGGTGTTCTAGATGTTGCTATGTCATTGTAAGGCAGTTTCTAATGTTCTGTGTGGTTTTTATCACTATGTTTGGTTATCTAAGTGGTTGTTAGGGTGTTGCTATGGTTCTAACTGTTTTTTTTTAGCACTATGCATGGCAAGCTAGGTGGTTGTTATGGTGTTTCTATGTATTTTTTTGAGGTTCTGTAAGGTTTTTAGCATTGTACTTTATGTTCTAGGTGGTTGTTAGGGTGTTGCTATGCTGTTGCTGAGGTTCTGTGTGATTTTTATCAGTTTGCTTGGTGTTCTAGATGGTTACAGGGCATTTTGGTAAGGTTCTGTGTAGTATTTAGCACCAAGGTTGAATAGTCGCTAGAGTGTTGCTATGCGGTTACTAAGGTTCTGTGTGGGTTTTAGCACTATCTAAGCTTTAGCTTGGCAATCTAAGTGGTTGCTATATGGCATTGTATATATAAATAATATTGTAACAAAAATCATGATCTCTGCCAAATTAAAGTCATGTGGTGCAGTCAACATGCAGAAAAATGAACAAAACAGGAAATGATATAAACACCCAGTGTATGTCAATAAGGAAGTGGATGGTGACCAGCTTGATCATTCTGCTAAACATCACTTTGTTTACCTTAACACTTTGTTTAATTTCTTACCAGATGTCTGAATATAATGTTTTTCTATAACCTGAAGGAATGGAAGGAGTTTCACTGGAGCTAATACACATGTAAACAACAAACTCATTGTGTTGAAACAGTTGGGAGGAAAAGGGGGAGAGGCCATGGCGGCTCATGACAGTGCAGCAAAAGCACAACAGTGGGAGTGAAAAGCACATTCTCCCACATGGACATGCACAATAAAGGCCATAATCCCTATGGATAAACACACAGCTGATTCCAACAGCAAAGCAAAGGTGCCAAGACCTTTCCTCTGTGTGTGATTGAAGTGGTGATCAAACGTTGTCAGCATCATGAATGGCCACTATGATCTCAAGTTTGATGTGGGTGTACTGTATTATTATTTTTTTGGTCCAAATAAAATTGTGAAGGTATCAAGAACTATAATCTGTGATGAAGGGTTGGCATGCAAGTTTGAATGATCTATTTTGTAGCAATCTTTTACCATCATAATAACTTAAGTTTGCAAGTTCAACAGTTTTTCCCTTGAGGATATGGGACCAGCCCAACAAGCTACTGAAGCAAAGTAATAAAACCAATATGTTATTTTCATGACAGCTTTGCAGGTGAATGACAGCTGCCTTGTAAGGTTGCTCTTGGTTGAGCATTATCTCACAAAACGAGTCAAATTTAATAACTGTGGTAATTAGCTATTACAAGCAATTCAAATGAAGCAGTTTAAACAAGTAATCCTTGTCCCTTGGCCCTTGTAAAACATGTCAGGGTGGTACAACTTTCCTTGTATAATAATGCAAAAAAAAATCTTAAAAAGATTGTTTGGCACATATATTATTACTTTTTTATGTAAATATAATTCTAAATATGGATATATATATAATATAAAATATTAAAATAATGTGTCATGTGGTGCAACCATCGTGCAGGAAAAAAAGGAAATATCATAGAGACATGCATGAGTGTTCAAAATCAAGTCTATTAAAATATGAAAGAATTTGACCCTTTAATGACAAGGCAAGGTTAGTTCACACTGTAAAATGTCATGCGGTGTGACTCAAAAACAAAAACATAATGAACATACACAGGGCCTAAAATTAACACTCGCCAAGCGCCAAAAACGAGTAAAAATTGGTGCTGGCGAGTATGGCTATATAAAACTCTGTGAGTCACCAGATGGCCAGTAAAAAAAATTTCTTTTGAGAAAGAAAATGCATGATCCGTGCGTGCATTCGGTCTTAAAGTGACAGCATCCTAATAATCCTGCTGCTGTCTGCATTCTTAATATTAACCAAACAACAAAGGGAACAATTTGATTATTTTTTTCTTATTTTATTACAGTTTACTTGTCTATTAAAGTTATATTAATTAAGCTAGTAGTTTTAGCTGTGGTATTGAAAATGGAATAGAGGATTGTGAACTTTCACTAGTATCTAAAACATTGGCGTCATAACTGCCTGTTTTTGTTTCATGGCTGGTAAATTTTCTTATACCACCGCCCATTGGCAGCTGTGGCAAAAAGTTAGTTTTAGGCCCTGAACATACATGTATATAAAGATTAAGATGCGTACACTCACATACTCAGGGTGTTTGGAAAACTGTTCATCCTAAGGCACAAACAGTTTCTGATGAATTAGCTAAAGGTCACATGGTTCTGTGTTATAACTCTACCTGCAGAAAAACAATGATAACATCACAATGATATCAGATGAACAGTCACCTCATCTGCTAAAGCTCTCAGATCTGTGAATCTCCTTACCGACACATCATAATAAACCCTGACATGCAGTAATCGTGAGAATCAGCCTATAGCAATGCTACTCTATTGTCATTCCCTCCCAGGACTGGAACCTCACATTTTCACATTCATTAGAGAGTACAGTTACACTAAGTGTGAATATACAGTATATTCCTGACTATTACTTGTAGAGCAGGCAATTGGCAATCAAAACAGAAGATTTCAATTAAAGTTTTCAGCAGAAGGAAACAAAAGTTCAGGAATAGCCCATAATTTACAACACAGCACTGATGAAAGTCTTTGCTTAAACATTGCATAACTCATTCAGACATTAAAGCGTCCTTTGTTTCTCCATTGACTCTTATAAACACTGAACTTAAATCAACTTAAGGAAATGAAAGTAGACTAGAAAGATTACATCGCCTTCATGCTCTCTGCCAGTACTTTTGTCTACAGCTCAAATTTAATGCTTCGTAACTTTTTCAAGCACAATAAACCTGTCAAAAGCACCCAATCTCTTCATCTATATACCCACGTTGCTCTGTGCTTGCGAACACCACTGGCTGAAGGTGTGGTAAACACATCGGGGATCCGCCCAGAGCCTGAGGTCGCATTAGTCGATAGAGTTTATGCGCTTTGCGGGAAGAGATAAATACGTTTTTTCCATCTGTACTAACTGTGGAGTAGCTTCTGCTGTGGTGTTGCAAGAACAAGCCCTTGAGTCCTCAACAAGCTTCAGTCCTGCAGCTTTGACACAGTTTCCCAGTCACACAAGGCGGAATATTCATCTCCATCACATGACAGACCCCTCAAACCATTTTCCAGCATAGTTTAGATCGGGTAGATGACTCGCAACGTATCAGATCGTGCATACCGGTGCTGTTACTCAACAGCTTCAGGTGTGCTTTTTTCCTTTATTTTAAGCCAAGTCTGGAAATGCTGGCCAGTGATCCTGTTTCAAGTTTTTATAAGCTGCCCTACTGATAACCATGGTATCAATTTAAGGTTTTCAGCTTCTAGGTGATTTATGCATTGCAGTAATTTTTCATGTCCCCTCATGAAAACATACAACACTGAACAGAATCATAAATTCGAAATTAGAAATCACATCACATTATCACATTTGAGTGAACATAGGAGTATATTTTAAATAATTTCTAATTTGTACATTTATGTAATTTATAAATAAATAAATAACATCTATAAAAAACTATTTTCTTTGTGAATATTCTTGATCTTGGTAATCATTTCATGTTTTTTCTGTGTCCTCAATGTAGCTTTCTGTAATGTTACCTCATGTTATGAATATGCTTATTTTCCTACTGTAGTACGTGAAAATGATTAGTCCAAAATGATTTGTATGTCCAAATATACAGTATTCTTAAACAATGGGCGTGGCGCAACTGTTCAGGTCACATGACAATACAAACATGGCAACATCATAACATCTTATATATATATATATATACATACACGCGTATACACACGTATAAGTAACTTGCATATAAGCATTTACTAGCTAATTCACCAATGTCTCATGAACGTGTCCTAGCTTCAACTCTGCTCTAATGAACTTATTTCCCCTTCCACTGGGCTACATTGCTCTAAAAAGGCACAGATTGCAACAAACAAAAGAAAGTGATAAGCGCTCAAGGCGCCGGAACCGTTCACTGTTTGTCTTTTTAAAGCCAAAAGGATTTACCAGATCTCTGTAATATCTCTCTCTTTTTTTTAGCACAACCACCAATGTATATTATATACAACAATGATAGAAATGTCCTCCCACTTTCAACTGATTTTTTTCGCAGCAATTTTTTTATGTGTAAATATTTGTATGAACATATAAGATTTAACCACTGAGACATAAACTGAACAAATTTCAGATATTTGACGCACAGAAATGGAATTATAAGTCCCTGAACAGAGTGGGGGTTGATATCAAAAGTAGCAGTCATTATCTTGTGTGGCCCCCAGCCTCTTCAAATGCTACAGGTCATCTCATCTTCATGGACTGAGAAAGCTTTGCCCACTCTTGATGTGAGACGTTACTCCACTCTTCCACCAAGACACGTGCGCGTGCCTTATAGTTGCGAAACATGCATGTGCTATGCTAACATGCATAAACCAATTAATTTTATTCAAGCTTTATTTATCGTTTTTTCAGTTAGCTATGTGTACATTTGAGCCAGGTGACACTGAAAATGCTGGAGTTGTGTGATCCAAAGCAAACACTGTCAACCGCCACTGCTCTAGTAGTTTTCCAGACTTGTTTGCACTGGAATATGAGGACTACACTTGAATGCGCTACCTGAATTAGCTAAAACTAAGCTAGCCACGGACCCAAACTTAGCAACAGTGATGTTTTACAGGAGCCCTGATTCTGTGCCAAAAGGGTGTGGGCAGAGGGGAACCCACTTAGAGAGAGAAAAGCCCTTTTGTTTCGTTTTTCTGTAGTGTTTTTTTTTATCTTGAGTTGAGGGCGGTTAGCATGTTGCTAATGGCCTCTGAAGTAGTCAGACACGCAAACTCTCATCTAGGGTTCCCCCAAAGTGGAATTCCCAAGTTAAATTTAGTCTTTAATTATGCCTTCTCTCTCCCTCGTTCTCTCTGACCACACTATCAGCTCACACACAGCTTTGCTTCTCTTTCCTTCCAAGCTACGGTTCTGTTGAGGCTATTTTTAGTCCTCGGGTGCCTCCTTTCCACCTTGCTCCACAAACATCACCTCAGGGATACCGATGAGAGGCTAATTGTCTCATTTATGCAGTCTACATAAAGAGTGTGTACTCTAAATCCATCAGTCTATCGTTATGGACATTAATACACAAGGCAAACCCAGCTAAGTACACTGTATGGCCTTCACTGCAGTCTTTGACACTGTGAACCCTGCAGGCTGAATTCCAAGCTCAGTGTCATCAAACCTTTGTCTTTTCATGGAAAAACAGTGTTTGAAACCAAATACGCGGCTATCGGACCACACACTTCCCGCGGTATGAATGCGACCTGGAGTGAATGAGTGTGCGCGGGTGGGTGGAGTGTCCCAGGGAGTTCAAAAGGAAGTACCGGTTATGAACACACAATAATGAGACCACCGCTTACCCTGCTCGCTTGATTGAGGGTGTAATGAGTATTTGAAAACAGATGTGTGAGAGATCACTGCTCTTCCCTATCCCAATATTAGCACAAACAATGTGCAGACAAAAAACAAAGGGCGTGGTCATGAGGAAGCTGACTTTCCATTGGGAGCTCTTGAGGAATGTGATCTTCTTAAGACCTCTTTTGGCTTGCAAAAGCTTCTTATTTGGGTTTAATAAAAGGTTTTATAGTTTTTTTGGCGGATACGTTTGAAAGTGTTCCAAAGGCCATGCTAAGCAATGTCCTTTAGCCTAGTAATGCAAGGAGGCTTTTTTTAAAAGGGATAGTTCACTCCAAAATGTAAATTCTGCCACCATTTACTCACCCTTAAGCTGTTCCAAAATCTGTATGAATTTCTTTCTTCTGCTGAACACAAAAGAAGACATTTTGAAGAATGTCGGTAGCAAACTGTTGATGGAGCTCCATTGACCTGTTTGTCTACTGTGCAAGATTGCCAGAGACTATTAGTGCCACAGTTCAATAGAGCCTCACGAAAAGGCCAAAGGCCAAGGTCAAGGATTTTTGTTAAATAATACATTAAATTTTGATTTGTTTTTCACCAAACCCTATCATTTTACCCCCAGAACACTTGGAATATATGACACATTGCATGGGACCTTTCTGATGCTTTTCCATCTTTTTTTTAAAGCTTGATGAAGGTCTCTATTCACTGCCATCATATGGATGAGCATGAGCGGGACATTTTTACATCAGGGTGAGTAAATGATGGCTGCCTGACTATCAGCCATTTTATATTGTTTTGTGTTTTGAAATTGCAATTTAGTGACCTTACTCCCTTTTAAAGAATATTTTTGTGTGTGTGAATTTATATATATTATATATATATATATATATATTCTATATGAATGACAATGATTAGAGATGTTACCATATGCAGCACATTTTTAGATTACCAAAAAAAAACCTTTTATTAAAGTGTACTTGTGTTTTGAAATGAAATGTACAAAAATTTGTTAAGAGTGATATTATTTAGACATCAGTATGACAGTCAGTGGAAATGTTTTTCAGGTGTTGTGGATGGTTAAATTGCGCTGATGTGTGTTAACAAGTTAATGGAAAATCACATCCGCTCGTACAAAGGCAAGGAAGAACATGCCTCAGGCTGCCTTCTTATGATGGCTACAAATACCTCTCAGCATGCCTAATTAACTGCAACAACTCATAAAAATCTACTTCAGTAGAAAAGATTACACGGTCATTTGATACTAGATACTGTTAAAGGGTTAAACTGTGTGTGTCCCGTTTGGGCTGATATAGGAATATAATTGATCATATAACTCAAAACAACAAATTAAATATTCAAAAATGCCCCCCATAAAAGGCTGAAAATGACATAAAGCATGTTCGCTGCACAGCTCTTAAATTTGATGGCGAACTCTGAGAGCAAAACATCAATGTCCACTGGGATTTTCAATCGTGGAATTTTAAACACACAGTCCTCAGTTGTTTTTTCTCTGTGGTGACGGCAGGAGCATGTCCATATCAGCTGCTCAGGCAGAGTATAATGTTTCCACCAAAACCATGTAAGGAGTTTTTAGGATACTTCTGGATCCTAGCATGATCAGAGACATTGTAAGGAAAGGGAGGAATGACCACTCATAGAACACTTAATGGGAACAATCGCAACACTTATAGCAGCCGTAGGCCTTTCAGTTAGAGAGCCAATGATCTTTTTACTTGTACTTGTACTTTTTAATCTTTTTTCACTCTGGAACACACATGAACTTTAGTTCTAACTACTAGCCTAAAATTACACTATTTTAGAGCTACAATCATGATGCTAACATTTAAAATGTTTATAAAATACATTCTTTACAAACAGTTAAGATTTAAAGTAGAAAGGAGCTGCCTACTGCCTTCCATAATGGCTGCCGAGTGAACTGATTTGCCTTAAAGGGACAGGCATGATGCGAGCCTTCAGTGCTAATATTATTAAAGGGTTTGAAAGTGCTTATGTTTCTTTCCAGATTCATAATACATCACCTTTGAAACACAACTGTTCCTCAGAGCTGTTGCCAAATATATTGTAATGTATTTTCTCATCATTTCCTTGCAGACGTCTCCGGTCAGATACGCTGCCATCTTTCATGACTGGGCTGTGATTGGTTGGTTCAAAAGCCTACAGTCATCCACTCATAATACTACGGAGAAAAGGGAGGTTTCAGTTGCTTTGGCATCATTACGCTGTTCATGTTTAAAGGCGGGCTTTTTTTTGGAGGAAGTAAATACAGTAACTGATGTGGATTCAAAACAGAGTAACTGGATTGCCAGTCAGTCCTCTGAAGCATCTGTAATCTGTTAAGAAGACAATAAGCGTTGTGGTGACAGTGGTTTTGTCTCCTAGACAGACGTAAGAAGATCGGCATTCAATCGTGATTCATTTGAAAATGCAATTGTTCAGGGATCTGGACACCATTTGTTATAGATAGATTTACATGCTATGAAATTTCTAAGGATATTGTGGTTTTGCTATTAACAGATGCTTTGGACATCACAGAATATGAAATATTGCAAACAAGCAGTTCAGAGACATACAAATCATCTATATCAGGGTTTTTTAAACCGGGGTCCAGAAATGCTCGAGGGTCCATGGTAAATTCGAGAGAAAAAAAGATTTTACCACATATTTCTTACCTTTTTACATTACCTTAAAAAATAATAGATGTTTTATTCAATCATTTTCATTACTATTATTATTACATTTTACTACATTTAAAATATATATATATATATATTACCATTTTTTTTACATATTACCAAATTTTTATTTGTTCTGATTTTTCTGATCAGAAATCATGATGTTAATGACAACCATTTTATTTTAATAACTTATTTAATAGTAATAAATACAAACTAAGTCTAAAATAGGTTTATACCAATAACATTATTATAATAGTGGGGATAGTGTCATCTAAAGGAAAAAATAATTTCTTTATGAATATATGTCATTCATAATATAAAAGTCTGCCTCTTTCACCAACCTGATACAGGAGTCTCTGTGTCTGTTTCTCTCTCTCTCTGAGTGGACCGGCCTCAGTGCTCGTACAGGAAGTCGTGTCCAGTTGATAACAGAGAAAACAGTAGGAGTGGGCCACAATTCTTCCTGAAATGGGATGTCAGTAATTAGCAGAGACCGGGGAATAGCATTTGTTTTCCTTGTGCAGCTGAACATGAAATTAAAGCTTTATCTGGAGGTAACAGGCCATTGGTCCCAGGGGTCAAACTCATGTAAGTGGACCAGGCTCCATGCCCAAAAAATATAGAAGATAGAAGATCGGGCCAGTGGAAGATCCATTTTATAATTTACATGTACAATATGAGTAATTTTAAACCATAATACACTAATTTCTCTGTTTATACTCCTACATCTCTATTTTTCACTTACTATGTTCTTGTAATTGTATATAGTATCCCTCTATTGATACTTCAATCTACACCAAAGAGGGAGTCCCAAGGAGCTGTAATGCTATATAAAGCCCTTTGCCGCAAAACTCCACCAGTTTTTGCCCATAGTCTTCCCACAGTCGAGCTGCCAAGCCGACACACATTTTCCTGGCTGGAGTTCAGGAAAGTGCTGCTCTGAGCTGAAGGATGGAAACTTCAGACTGCCTTTGCCTGGATACAATAAAAAACACACAAACACAGGGCCGGGTGATTCAGAGTGATACAGACAGTGCCTTCTTTATCAGGAAGGGGACTCACCCGGTGGATACATGCCTTATCAGACCTCTGTTCCCATTAGCACCAGATACAAGTCATTATAAACATATCGTCTGACATGTGAGGAGACGTAGCTGCACTGTTCAATCTTTAAATCCATCATCCCTAATGCCAACATACTACAAACCACAAGGGAAAATGTCTGCCTCATTTTTTGTATCCCTCATTTAAGTTCAGTGAGTCATACTAGCCTCAAAACGCAACATTCCCATCTCACAAATGATACAGAGGGCTCAGCTCAAATTATTCACTGAGGTTACATGCGAATGACTAAGAATAAAGGAACTCGATCAGATCAAATGGTACCATAAATAGGAGCCCGGGTGATTGTATGAATTAAATTGACAGAAGTGCCATAATTGATACAATCAGTTAGGGTATGTAATTTGAAAAACTGAAATCCAGGGATACTGAGGGATTGTTGATACTAATAAAATGCAACCATGCAAATATAAAATAATAATAAACTATTTTAACATTTACCAAATGTGATATTATTATGATATACTTATTTTATTCTTCTATTCTATACACATATCCTATAAAAACCGTCAGGGAAAATCAGTTTACTCTGCAGCAATCTTGGCCATTAAAACAAATACAAGTAAAGCTCTTTTACTTGCTTACAAAACCTGTTAAAGCATTAGTTCACCCAAAAATTAAAATTCTGTCAATTACTCATTAATAACTCTGTCATAAACTTGTCATTCCACACTCGTAAGACTTTCGTTCATCTTCGGAACACAAATTGCAGTAATTTACACTAATTTACAGTAATAAATAAAATCCTGTTTATATACAAATTTTCTACCACTTTGTCGCTCAAAAAAGTTCATAAAGAGATTGTAAAAGTAATCCATATGAATTGAGCGGTTTAGTCTGAATTCTCTGAAGAGACACAATCACTTTATATGATAAACAGATTGAATTTATTCACATATAAACATTAATCAACGCACACATTAGTTCTGGTAAACGGAAGCTCAAGTATTGCTTGACACGTATGAGAACCAATGAGGTTTGTTCTCGTGTTAAACAGCACGTTTGAGCGCCCTCAAGAACCAGTGAAGTTCATTCTCGTGTGTTACGCCGCACATTTGAGCTTCTGGAAGAACCAATGAGATTTGTTCTCCTGTGTTACGTAGCATGTTTGAGCTTCTGGAAGAGGTTTGTTCTCAGATGTCAAGCAGATTCGGTTGAGCTTCTGTTAATGTTCGCTGATTAATGTTTACATGTGAATAAAAGCCTAAATTAAATCTGTTCATCGTATAAAGCATTCGAGTCTTTTCAGAAAATTTGGACTAAA
The DNA here is from genome assembly GCA_038088235.1 of Zacco platypus. Lineage (NCBI taxonomy): Eukaryota > Metazoa > Chordata > Actinopteri > Cypriniformes > Xenocyprididae > Zacco > Zacco platypus. Next base: position 10,380,035 of record CM076063.1, on the reverse strand, counting down.
CCGCTCAATTCATATGGATTAGTTTTACAATCTCTTTATGAACTTTTTGAAGCGTCAAAGCGTCAGTTACATAGCCGTCTATGGAGGGAAAGAAATTTCTCAGATTTCATCAAAAATATCTTTATTTGTATTCCGAAGATGAGCAAAGTCTTACGGGTTTGGAATGACATGAAGGTGAGTACAGAGTTTTCATTTCTGGGTGAACTAACCCTTTAAGATGATGCCTCAGTATCTATAAAACCAGCAATAAACTCTGTAAGATTTTCATTCACATCTTGCTTCTATAGCGGGAATCAAGACGAATTATTTTATTTTTTTTTGTAAATAAACACTATGAAAAAGGCAATTGCCTATTTTAACTGAAAGATTGAGACCCTGACAGCAACGACCAGGATTCACGAATGTTTAACGCTGCATTTTTTTGGTTTCAAAAAATGTCCCTTTTCCAGTCAGAGTACAGTAAATTACAGAACAAAACTTCTTCTAGATGCTGTGGAAAAACAAAAAATGAGTGGATGTGATCAAAACCATAATAATACAAACCTGCACAGAACTCCAAACCCGAACTATGTCAGAGAGGGAACTCCCTGACTGAGTGTTTATAGCCAGGCCCATCCAGGAACCCAATGTGAGGAACATTCTGTCAACACGCGCCGCAGCCTCCAGCCGCACGAATACACAGCTCCAGTTCCCACAGCGTTGCCATGACAGCAAAAAGCCCATTACATAATGCTGTGGTGACCCACTCTTTCCTGCAACAGGCTCCAGGCAGGATGTGTTTGAGTTGTGATGAATGTAAGCTCTCTGTGAGATTTTCCCTGATGTACCATGTGCATAAATCAATCTACCTTCTGAGATGATGAGATTCAGGAAAAGATCCGGCATCCAGGGTAAAATTAGTGAGGAAGTAATGTTGCTAACTAGTTCCTGTTCATGTCGTTCTAAACCTTTACTTTCCATTGAACACATAAGACATTTTGAAGACTCTCTTTTTTTTTGTCCATACAATGAAAGTCAACGGGGACTAAAACATAACGTTGTGCTTTAGGGAGATAGAGAGACTTGAGTTCTGGTTGTTAACATAAGTTCTCTCTCAAACAGCTTTGTTCTTTGCAGAAGCACATGTGTTTGACATTAAATTTCAGAGACAAAAAGGCTACACAGTTAATAGCAGACACCAGGAACAAAAGGAGGAACAGATGTAAGGTAGGAACACAGAACGACGTCAGCTGACTAAAATTATCCGAGGACATCCCTGCTCGCCACGTGGGTCGGCTCTTCTTCTGGAGCGGGGAACTCCTCCTGTCAGTGGAAGCCCGTACAAATGGGAAAGAGAGCATAAATCTTCCCCCAAAGGCCTAAGACACACCCTTACATTGTCCTTCAGCTTGCAGTAGCTTGAGGAAATGACTGCAACTTTTTTCGGACAGGAGATGTGAAAACAGTTCCTGAGAGACGTCTACTTTTACCATGCGGCTTCGGCCGAGCTTCCGACTATTGACGCAGCTCATCTTTGCTTCTCACACAATGCATTTATCAGGCAGAGAACACCAGATGGGAAGATGGTTGAGGGTTGTTTCAATGAGGCGTAGCAGACGTAAGAGGCATCATTAATCTTCTTTAATGCTGTGCTAATGGAAGGCATCCATCTAAATGGGGAAAGACTGAAGAATATATTTCAGCAACATATACAGTTCATCAATAAACAATAAAATTTCCTCTTTTAACTAAAATAACACACCAAAAAGGTGACATTTCAATCAAAAATGTGATTGGCTGTTTTAAATAAAAGGCGGGGCTTCAAGTTGCCATATTCTGTGTTACAGGTTCATTTATTGACATTATACTCTCTCTGTTCTCCCGAAAATGAGAAATCTGTCATTATTTACTTACCCTGGTAACACGTATGAGAAGATATTTTGTAAAACGTTGGGAACCAAACAACTCCACTGACTTCCATCGCATGGAGGAGAAAAAAAGCACTGAGACATTTCTCAAAATATCTTCTTTTATGTTCCACGGAAGAAAGAAAGACATACAGGTTTGCAACGACACTAAAAAGAGATGATCGTTTTTTTTAGGTGAACTATGCCTTTAAGATGGTGCAGTACTGTTCAGTTTTCACCATTGTGACTGAATGAATGCACACTGCGGTTACTGGTCGTCAACAAAATGTTTCTGTATTTTGTTTATAACCATGGGGGGATTAGCTTTTGCTCAGATGTTCAGACTTCAAAAGCATCACTGTTTCAATCCCAAAAATCCAACACATATGTCAGCTAAGAGGAGCATTCCCCATTTCAATTCCAAACCAATTTTTATGTGTAATAATTGTAAAAAGTCATTATTTTCAGCATTATCCAACCACAACTGCGCACCTGAAATTTATTAGGGCACATGCACGAGAGAAATTTGGTAAGGTAATAATTTTAGTTTGGAGATATTGCCAGTATTAAATGGATAGTTCACCCAAAACTGAAAATTGTGTCATCATTCACTCATGGGTTAACTGTTTGGTTACAGACACTATTCAAAATATCTTCTTTTTTGTTCAGCAGAAGAGAGACATTTATACAGGGTTGGAACAACTTGAGAGTGAGTAAATGATGACAGAATTTTAATTTTTGGCTGAACTATCCCCTCAAGGATGTGCAGTTAAGATATAATTGTACAGGTTGCTCTTAAACAATGGTTGAACTCACAGACAATAAAGGCACTTTATCTCATAATAGGCCCATAACTATGAGATCTTAATTATGAGATCATTCTTATAGCATTGAGGTTTTATGGTAGTAAGAAAAAAAATACTTTGAGGCATCAACATGCCCTTAGCCTTAATCTGCATGTAAACACATTTCTGAACACCTAGTCAAGGTTTATATATATATATATATATATATATATATATATATATATCCGGTCATTACCCTGTCTGTCTTGCCGTTCTTGCCATGATACTTGCTGCCTACCCTGACATCTTTGCTTGTTTATCGACTACGATTTTACCTAACCTCCTCCATTCCTGTTTGCCACTGTTTTGATCATTGCCTGTTTGACCACGTTTTTCAATAAATGAGTATAAATAAAACTAATAAAATAAATAAAATTTTTAAATAAATCCCATCCTGCTGTCTCCTCATTACAATTATACTTGGAAGCTGCTTGAATGTGCATGGCACGTTGTTTGGGAAAAGAAACGAATGGCATACTACCATTTCATAGAGCTACAGCTTTTACACAAGCAGGGACATATAGCTGCTTGTATTTCACATTTTTAATTCAAGTAATTTATATATATAGTTTTTTTTTTATAGATAGATAGAGAGAGAGAGAGAGAGAGAGAGAGAGAGAAAGAGAGAGAGAGAGATTATTTTTAAATTATTATATTTTATACATTCATTTTACTTTTTTTTTTTGCATATTTCTCTTCACAGGTGTTTATTTAAGGTCAGGTCTGTAGGAATTTTAGAAATGCAGACACATGACATGAAAACAACAGGGCAGGCACCAGCTGGATGCACTGACATGAATCAGAGGTTGTTTTCAAACCAAGCATCAGCATAGAGCTATCATCTGGAAGATGTTAAAAAAAGTTTTATCAGGGTGTGTCTCTACTTTTCAGCCTCCTACATTTTCTCACTTTCTGTTTTTCTTATACAACACACATAAATTCTTCCCAAACAGATGAGCTGTGAACACAGAGGTGTGTCTGAAGTAGCTAACCACCACCATTATAAAGTGCTGAGGGACACTTGGGAATTCACAAATATGTCATTCCTCTGTTGTTTCCTTGGAGCTCATTGTGAGTTGCTCAATTTATTGCATGGAAAGACCCCAAATGTTTGGCAGAAAATGGGGTCTTAGCCATTGATATGTCTGTTTGAAAGATAACTGGCTTTGACTGAACTCTGGAGGCCAAGAGATGGAGCATCTTGGCTTATGTGGGAGAAATACTTGAAGTTTAAAGGGATAGTAAAACGGTCATCATTCCCCCTCGCAATTGATGCTGAAAATACATCACAGAAATAAATTACAATTACAATACAATAATTATGTTAAACTGTAATAATGTTTCACAATTTTACTGGTTTTACTGTATTTTTGGTCAAATAAATGCAGCCTTGGTGAGAGGAAGAGACTTCTTTCAAATACACTGAAAAATCTAACCAACCCCAAACTTTCAAACAGTAGTGTAACAGTAAACGACTAGGGAAGAATCACTGAAAAAGCCCTGCCCTGGCACACCCCTCAGTCCACAGATGCCCACAGGGTGTATAACCTACATGAGGGCGGGCACACAGATATAAATGAGCATATCCTCCCTAAAGCAAAGACGGAGAGGAATTTTCCAGAAGTGGTGTGAAAGGCCCATGTATGTCTTCAGTTTAGATTGCAGCAACGGGAGAGAGGGAGAAACAGTCAGAAAGAGGGAGGGAGGAAGGGAGAAAAAGAGAAAGATTGGCTAATGAAATTGGGTAAAGCATGACTTGCTCAATGTATTGTCAATAGAGAGCAACTGAACCCACCCGTGTTGTCTGGGAGAGAGGTGAGGTTGGGAAACTCCTTCCACATGATGGAGGATTCTCCTAAAATGCCACAAACATGACCTAGAAAAAGTCAGTTGGTTTGTTAGTTTTTCATGAATGATGTGTAGAAAGACTGATCTTCAGATTTTCTTCTTTCTTCTGTGAAACAAAAAAAGAAAAGATAAAAAACTCTTTTAAAAAGTGTGTTTTTTGCATTTTTTGCCATACAATAAAAGTAATTATCTTCCTTATATGGACCAAAATATGAGATTTGAAATCTGCATTCTTTACTCATGGGAACTACAGAACATTTGAGGCAATCTATCTGGAATAACTTGCACAAAAGCAATATTGTTAAAATCCTAGGAAAATGATAGGTTGGCAACCTGTGTCTCACACAAATTCTGCAAAAATACAACTGCAATACTGCATAAATAGCCTGGATTATTGCACCATTTAGCAATGAGCTGCTGGTGGATCTGAAAGGATTTCCCCCAGTGCCCTGTGAAACCAGCTACACACAACTGTTAATCTTTCCACACTGGTGCCGTTTACCAGACCGTTGGCATAGCAATGGGAATAAACTAGTGCTGTTGCTTGAGGAGGCATTTTGTATAAACAATATCCTCTTTATTTCAGTGATATCTGATTTATGATCTGAAACCAACAGATGAGTTTAGTTTAGGGCAAAGCACTGTACGCTCATTAAAATACAAGACAGAGTCCCTCTTACATGTGTATATGAACGTAAAAGTAGCCAAGTTATATTAAAAGCTTTGATCTGGTCAACAATGTGGCTACAAGCTGTTGTGTTGTGATGAAGTTAGTTCATTGCATGACAAAACTCTTTCAAGAAGCTCAAGAGAAGTTATAACCTGCTGACAGAAGAAGCCAAGCCTGTTTCCTCATTCTCACATTAACTCCAGCACAACGGTTATAGAAAACAATGTACGGTATGCATCACTTCATCATATTAAAGTCGTAAGAAAAAATGCATATATTAGTAAGCATCAGTGGTAAAAACGTTAAAGGCATGGTTTAAAAATAAAAAATTAAAAAAAAAAGTGCTTTTTTAATTGCATTAGATACACAAGTAATTAGGTGAATGCAAAGAAAACTCATTCTCATTACCATAATGTGAAAAAATATACTGCATGATTTTATAGATATTTTGTAGGGCAATTGCAAAGTTTATACTAAATGGTTCTATTTTTGTATTGCTTTTAACTTAAAATCATGCAAAAACATTTTGTTAAAATCAACAAAACACCAAACAAAACTAAGCAAAACACCAAAGCAAAACAAAACATCAAACAAAAGCAAAACACCAAAGCAAAACAAAACAAAACATCAAACAAAACACCAAGCAAAACACCAAACAAAACCAAACTTAAAAACCAAATGCAAATAATATTTTTTATGAAATAAAAACACATGAAATAAAACAGAAATGCATACAATTGAATGAAAAGTTAACTAAAATTGTCTTTTACTTTTGGCGTGAAATATGACCCAAACATGCTTTGTAAATACATGCTTCACCTAGTTATTTTACTATAGTTCTTCACATTATCATATCTAAACACTGGAGATTTCTGAAAAGAGGCATAATAGGATAACAAATATTACATCAACATTGCATATGATATATGCATATGAATATGATCACCTTACACACTGAGTCCTGGGGAGGTGGTAAAAACTCCAATTGAAATGGTTGCTCCATACTTTTCTGCATTTACTCCATTACCTCAGAGAGTAAGAATTCCAGAGCCACAGACTTATCAGTACAGCATGTTTGTGAAAACACCAGGACATGCTGTTACCAATTCATTCCATGGAAGAAATGGCATTCAGTTTCAGACTTGGATGAGGAAAACAGAGAATTACGATTGTTGATATATATATAGGCTATGCTTCACATCATTGAGACCTGTCAAACCAAAGCAATCACATGAGTAGAAGCAAACAGATTCAGTTCATGTTCACAGAGTCAGGTTTGTGTAGAAAAGAAACTGGACACGTTTTTCCATTTCACACCGGCAATGTTTTTCAATGTAAAGATGTACTAGATAGACATCTTTAACCATTGTGCGAACCAGCTCCAAGTCTTAACTGCTTATGGCTGCTTTTACACTATCTTCTCCAAATATTCACTACAGCTCGAATCCACATGGCTTAGTGTTTCAAGGCAAAGGAGGCGCAACTAAGTAACATCCAAACAAGTCTGTGACAGTTTTTATTGTTCATGATACTTGGCTCGAAAGTTACAGTGATACAAAGACCGGCATTCCATGAGGTGCATTCTTTCAGCAAGCATGGACCAGCTCTCTAGTGAATCAGTCTCTGGGGAAGGGAAATGATTGTGTTGTGTAATGCCAAAAACAAGGCAAGCATGGCCATGAAATAATGTTAAAAGTTTACAGACTCACAGGCAAGTTAGCAATCAAGCAGTAAGCAGGCCAAATCGATTCAAATACCTTTTGAGGAAAGGTTTCACTGACCTTGACAGTTTTGGGGGAGAAAAACTACCTAACATGGCTAACGTTGTATAAAGGTTGTGTAAACATTAAAAACAAACATTCCAAGAATCAATCACCCAAAAATGAAAATTATTTCATATTTACTCATGTCATACTAAATCTATTTGACTTACTGTCTTTCGTGGAATACAAAAGAAAATATTTTGATCATTTTCATGCAGCTCTTTTTTTCCGGTTCAAAAGGTTTGGATTTGACAGATGAGGTCAATTGAACTACAGTTGGAAAAGAGTAGTGTGAACCAAAAACCCCACAACTTATATTCTAGAAAATACATACATACCTACGTACATACATACATATACATATATATATATATAAATATATCGTTACCAAAAAAATGGATGGTACTGCCAGCAATATTCATGGCGAGAAAGAGATTAACGATTAAAATAAGTTTTTTGACACTCCGTTTAAAATAAAACTTTCAATATTGTTTTATACTTTTATATTGGCACTAAAAGTAAAAGTTATGACAGATGTTGGTGTCACAAAGGTCAAAGGTTAAAGGCTAAGAACTGGGCTAATTCTGACATTTCTCTATCACCCGCCAGTGGAATGTGCAGTATAGGAATGGAAAGGATTGTCCTCTGTCTTTTGATGTCAAATGTCAAACATCCACTTTTCTCTTTCATCCAAAAGATGGATGGGTGGAAAAAACTGATGCAGATGTAAAAAAAAAAAAAAAAGAAGACCAGAAACGTAACAAGAGCCAGACTTTGACCCCTCACATTCTCACCTCAGTACTTCTCCTTCACAGAGAGGTGATACTCAGTGGCATCAGCACCATTCAGGAAGAGGAAACCCTTCCTTTCTATACCAGCTTTAAAAAGATCCTAGAATGAGAGAAGTGGTGTTTTTTTTTCATCTCTGTTTGACCCTCCCACCTCACCACCTTTAGAAATCCTCCTTATTTAAACCACATTAAAGTAAAGTAAACCTCTTTGCTGCAGAAAGATGATAGAAAAAAAGCAGCTCTAGATTTTCATGCCCATACAAGGTAGTTACACATTCCTGCTGGAGACGTTTATTACCTCTTAAAATTTTTCTCCAATAGCTTACTAAATCCAGAGTACAGCTTTTAAGACTTCTTATCTCTGTACAGTTAAAGCATATTAAGTATGGGGTGTACTTATTTGTGTAAAGGTTAAGTGCATTATCATTATTGTACACTATATGAACATGAATTATTGGAAAAAACACATGGTCATATTGACAGTAAAGAGGTACTATCTAAATGTTTAACGTGTGATTACCTTGTTCATTTAAAATTGTATGTTTCTGTTTATACTTCATCTCCATTGGTCAATCAAGCAGAGTTTACAACCCAAACTCATGCCATTGGTTGATTGTCTTCTATTAATGAAAAACAACCATAACCTCACAGTGTAAATATGTTAAAATGGAAAACAATGGAGTTGTGAGAGAAGAAACAAACAACAGAGGAACTATTGAATGGGCAATCCACTAGTTTGTGGCATTTATGTCACTGAGAGTGAATTTTACAAATTAAGGGGTTCAGAGCTTCACCGGATTTTTCGCTTCTCTTCTATTTGTGTGTTTCTGAGGTGTTTAAACAACTGCGCTCTGATGGATTGCGTTTGCCTCTGCTTGCACGTTTTTCCAGGGTGAAGAAGGGAAATGAGACCGTGTACAAAGGCAGGAAACTGAGGCAGTTGCTAGGCTATGCAAACTAAACCTGGAGAGCCCATAACGAGGCCCATGAAATCTGTGTCAAACAGTGTTGAGTAAACATCAGCTCCAGCAGTAACACAATACACCAAGAATGTACTGGAATAATCGTTATCATTTTTCATTGTTCTGCAGATTCTCTGCATTCTTGCCATAAACAACTGAAGTCCAAAAGTGGACTTCATATTTTGATCGGTCTATCTTGACTGAAATAGTTTAAAGATTTGTTTAAACAGAACACCTTAAAAGGTCACATAGACATAAAGCAATCAATTTAAGAGTGACTACCACAACTATTCTAAATACAGTGACCCAAAAAAGGACACTATTTGGACACTTATACCAATTTAAAAAATTTCACAGATAACAAAATATCAAACAAAATGGAATCTGCAAAGCAAACAAATTAAGACATTTACTCAAGAACTAAAGCAATTTCAATGATTAATATAAAACAATTGTGCAGCTTAAATTGGAAACACAATATTGCCAGTTACTTTATTTATGCTCTGCTAAAGAAAAAAATCCATTTGAAAAAAAAAAATCCAAGCACAACCATTTGAATGAGGTTTGAGTGAATAATTCAATAACTCATGAAAGGTTACCCATTTATACCTACCGTCACTTATTAACGAGGCAAAACTGCTCAGACAATTTATCGTATTACACAAACGATGAATTGTTCTGAAAACGTGATTTAGTTTAAGCTTAACACTGAAACTTATAGACCATATGTGGGCATCTTTAAGATTTTGTGTTTGGACTTCCGTTTTTGCAGGATCCTGTATATTTTCATGGCATGGCTGTAGCTGGTGAAGCGGATTTACATATTGTAGAGTTAACGAAAGTTATCATAAGCATTGTAAATATTTGAAACAAATGTCATAAATGAAGTTTTTAAAACGAGCGGTTCATTCATAAATTCGTAAGATCTTACCTTCACGCTGTGGAAAAACCGAATACAACGGTGGTAGAGCTGAAAGCGGTGGGGCTACATATATACGGTCGATTATTTTTTCGAAGCAATCCATTAAACAAGTTGTGTTTTGAGGATTGTTTGCTAATATTTTCAGTTCCATTCATTTGAATGTCGTCTCCAGGACACTCATTTATTTTTATTCACACCTTTCTCATGTAGTTGACTTATGGCTGTATTATTGAATGAGTGCACTTGACAAGGTCCACTATTTTGAACACCAAATGGCTGTCCCCTCAAGAAAGTGCACTGTAAAAGGGTAAAGGGGATGAATTCGGACACAGTCTATATCCACTAGGAATAATCAATGAAGGAGTAGATAGCGATTTCGGAATCTAGTCTGTCTGGAACTGGTAATAAATGCTGTAAGGTCCCAGTGTCGCAATCTATGTGTAAAAATATCTATGTATCAATCCAACAGTAGGTCTGTTTGACTCACTGTCTATCCATCCATCCATCCATCCATCCATCCATTGAGCCAATCAAACATTGAGGACCGGAACTAATTGCGATATTCAAAGATATATATATATGTATATATATTTAAAGTGCATTTACTTTGCATTTTAACTGTGGTATAAGTATCCAGATGTGTTTTGTACATTGTACTCAATGTACAATGATTAAAAAAAATTGTGTGTTTTGCATATTAATGTATTATTTGACATACCTCTCTATTGTTGTACTGTATTGTATTTCATAATTGATGTGAAATGCTAAACCAAACATCCAAAAACTTGAAAATGTACAAAACTGAGTGATCTCATCCTAATCCATTGTGATTAAAAAAATTTTGTGCTACCCAAAATAAACACCCACCATGCCAAAGAAAAACACTCCCAGTGAATAATAAGTTGCACTAATGTTTTAAATGGTCTTAGTGGGATCTGGATACCTCATGACTCCTCAACTATGTTTGGGGAGAGCTACAGTGTCTCTTCAGCTGGGTGGGGCTTCTCCATATTATTGCCCTAGAGAGAAAAAGAGATAAACAGACCAGGAGAGAAATAGATAGAATGAGTAAGAACATCAAACAATGGTTTAATAAACCAACGGTGGGTGTGGAGAGTTCACTTAATATCATATTTGAGTTGACACAATGAAAAAGGCAGGAAAAGGAGTGTACAAGGTAGACAAAAGCACAAAAGAGTGCCGAAAGAACCCAAAGCCAACCGCAGATATGATTTAAAGACGATTTGGGCTGTGCCAGGGATTTGCTTTATTTGCCTGCCCAGTGTTGGTATAAGCTTGCCCAGATGACAGAGGCAGGGAGTACGCCTGAAAACCCTGGGGAAAATGATCTTGTCTGCTTTAGATCAGCACACCATATGCAAAAACAGCTCAAAAATAATTTGGAAAGAGAAATGTGAAGAGAGATGGCCATCTTAAGGTTTTATGGCACATCACTGAGGTGACTAGAAAAGTGTGTCAGGACCATTCTGGCAGGCAGCACACTCTGTTCGGTCACTGTTGTGTGTCAAATTCTTCCTCGTTTTCTCTTTAGGAGGAATGTTGTTGGTGAGGCTTGTCAATCAAAGAGACAACTGACATTTATCTTTAATTCCGAGTCTAACTCTGCCTCCCCTCTCTTTCTGCATTCACATTCCTATCACGATTACCTAGAGCATCTGGAGTCTCATACCGTTGGAAAAAGTCACATAACTTGCCAAGTAATGGTTAGACTAAGTTACTCTGACAATATTCTTGTTATAACCTTAACCACACACTTCCCAAAAAGAGAAATGATTGATTGATAAGAATGTTGTTGAAGCCACAAACCAGCCCTACAGGCCAAACCCCAAATCTGGTTAACAAAAATGTTGTTCCAGGACCAACAAGGTTATTGTATAACATCGCACTCAGAAAACTCATGGTGAGCAGATTGTCATATAGAAGCGTTGGGAGGCAGTTGCACATTGCTATGAACTAAAAAATGAAGGCTGGTGCTGTGCAACAACATAGAATGTGGAAGAGCTCCCCCTACAGGATCATCTCAACAACTTGCTGCTAAAGCTAATGAACCCAGTGGAAACAGGTGTCTATTAACATTAACACTATTGTAGTGTCTGTCTATTTATCTATCTATAGATGGTCAAGTAACTTTGCAAGTCCATGTCAACTTATTCTACTAAGCCTAACCTAAAAGTCTACTAATATTCTGAAGAGATAGTTGATATGTTTGCAAAGTTACTTATAGATAAAGGATTAGTTCACTTTAAAATTAAATTTACCTCATGATTTACTCACCCTCAAGCCATCCTAGGTTTATCTGACTTTCTTCTTTCAGATGAATGCAATTAATAGTTATATTAATAAAATATATATATATAATATGCTTTATAATGGCAGTGTACAGAAACCACCTGTTTGAAGCTCAAAAAAGTGCATCCATCCATAGGGGTTAGTAAAGGCCTTCTGAGGTGAAGCGTTTAAGAAAAATATTTAAAAAAGTAAAAATGCTTCCGCCAGACAGCCTTCAATATTACACGTTCTTCTTAAGTTGAATACATAAAGGCAGTCTGGCTGAAGCTAGTTATTTTACTTTATAACTTGTTAAATATGGATATTTTTCTCAAACAAACGCATCAATTCGCTTCAAAAGGCCTTTATTAACCCCCGGAGCTGTGTGGAGTGCATTAAAGCTGGATGGATGCACTTTTTTGAGCTTCAAACAGGTGGTTTCTGTACACTGCCATTATAAAGCTTGGGTGATTATTAATATAACTTTGATTACCTAGGATGGCTTGAGGGTGAGTAAATTATGGGGTAAATTTAATTTTAAAGTGAACTAATCCTTTAATAGAATGTTTAAAGCGGACTATCAAAGTAAAGTGTAACCAAACTATCCATTATCTGATTGAATTGGCCATGAGCACTTTAATAATGTGCTAACACCAGATTATGCTACAATAATATGGTTTATACTGAACTACACAATGGACAGGTTTAGTTTCTATGTGCTTATCTACAGAATATTTTCTTAGCTAAAGGCCAGATAAACATGATCGCAATGAGGAGGGGGTTTTTGCAAAACAAACGCCTTCAACTAAGACTGAAAAGACACCTCTACATAGTTAGCCAGAATATATATATAGGCAGAAAGAGAGGTCTAACCTGATTTTTTGCAATACTGGCTTTTCTCAAGTGTCTGTAACAAACAAGCTCAACAGTTTTGTGAGTAACGAGTGTAATTCCAGGATCCCGTCTATCACATTTGTGCTGTCACCAGTAGGATCCTCCAGGGATTTGGATCGTCTCCCTGGCCTGTCTTGACTCTTCATGTGTGGGGCCTGTGCTATAATTTTGCTAAACAGCAGCGACGCTTTGCATCTGGGTTTCATCACCTCAGGGAGCTACAAATCAACAGATCATATCTCTAACACCGTTAGTGCTCACAGGGCAAACAAGCGCTTAGGAGGCAAGCGTGCAAGTAAGTGCACTTCATGTCTGGCAGGGAAAGCACCATGTAAACAAATTCCTGCACGAGGGGTGACACTGAAGGAAAGAATTCCCTCCTGGAAAACTCCACCCTAGTGTGGCGTGAGGGGAGGTGAAACAGCAGAGCCCCTCGTACAACCGTGGACAGTTACGATGGGAGGAAATGACGGCATTGCCTTAAGTTCGCCGCCATTAGAAACAATGGAACCGGGGCTTCCTTGAATTGTGCCCGGTTTCCACAGCTAAGTGTAAGAAAACACACCAAGGACTAACTTTTCCCCAAAAGTGCCGGCCTAGATTGGAATTTTCAATGGTGTGAAACAGGTCAAGACATCAGCATGAGCGTAACACCCGTCCCTAGAGATCACGAATTTGTACGTCACAATAACGATGAATCTGGATACATACTTGAAGTGGAAAAAAGGGGGGGTGCATTAATGTTACTGCAAAACTTTTATTGGATTACAAAATGAAAGCTATGAAAAAATAAAGTGCAATTTTAGACCTAAACATGGGCAAAATTGATTTTTCAGTAGCCAAAGAACAAAAGCCATCATTGCTTCTGTTTACTAATACTAAATTATTAATAATAGACACTGTCACATTGACAACACTTACTAACTTTATGCTGCTCCACCATATTGCTTATTATTTCTCAAAAAAAACATTCAAATGACATGAAAATTAAGATTGGTCATTAATTTCTAAAATGATGGCAGTATATATTTATGTGTAATGCATTAGGGAGAAACTGGCTTGCAGTGCTGAGCACTTTCCCAAAAAAAAAGTAGAATTCCTAGGTGTTCCTTCAGGAGGCCATGATCTTTTTCTTGCACTCTACGGAGCAGAGCAGCATTCCCTGCAGGGCCATGAAGCGCTGGCCCATAAGGCACTTGGAGCAGCAGGAGCACTGGAAACACTGGGGCTCAGCGTGCCAGTGGTGCTCTCCATACGACACGCGCTGAGCTTCAGGCTCGATGGGGTTCTGACAGGCCGCACAACACTGTCAACACAGAGAGACATGGAGAAATTTACAGGAAGTAGTAGATTATAATAAATTTGTTTGAAATAACAAGTGACAGATGTTGTCGATTATCCTGTGCTATAAAATATCCTTCCTAAGCTGTCTAACAGATGAGTCATAAGAGCTGTGTGTTATCGGACAGGCAGGTGTTGAGAGAGAACGGTGGTGTCCGATATCACACGACTCCATTAGGAGCGCATCCACCCTCCCTTTCCTCTGATTATCATGTCACTGGCACTTCCTTAATCTCCTTCACCTGCTCCTGAACCAATATGGCTGACAAACAAATGTCGAGCCTGTTAATTTTAATAGCCCGGGCTTAACAGGAATTCGATTCCATTTAGGCATGACATGAATGATACTTGTACAACGTGAGGGGTTGTAAAACTAGCTGCTAAATGTTTCGCTAGATAGAAGTGCCCTGGCACGATAAAACGTTCTTGTCTCATATTGCACAGTCTCGTAGTTTTTGCTGCAGGTCATAACTGTAATGTATTTCACTTATGCCAACCACAATTAAATTCATAAAAGATTTTAATATAAACTGTACTAAGATAGTAGGCCTAAATAAACCACACAGACACAGTCATCTGTGTATCAAATAGAGCAGAGAGACAGAAGGAGGGAGATGGAGAGAGAGAAAGTAAGGAATTTTTCCTCTTTACCACAGCATGGTTCTTCATGTAGCAGGGTTTGCAAACAGGCTTGTCCTTCTCCATGACGTAGGTCTCTCCAGCCAACACACAGTCACAGTCAAAACAGCAGAAGTGCTTCAGGTGCCAATTGTGACCCTCGGCCTGAGTGTACTCATTACTGAAGATGAGCTGGAGACCACACACACACACACACACACACACACACACACACACACACACACACACACACACAAACACAAACACATGCATTTCCTCTCAGTATTGTGCTTTGAGCCACATGGTATGTTAAACACAATTTAAGCGCAAAGGACAAAATTGCATTCATTATTTAACAAACACTGGTTCAGATTTTAACACCAAACATATGGTGAGGGCTACACATCTGAGATGACACACTGAAACTTTTCAGCACTTTTTACTTTACCAATCTTTTTTATAAATCATTGAACTCAGTTTAGGACAATGTACAACTGAGCCGTCTATTGCGTCATCAGCTCATTTCATGGCACGGTTTCTTGGAAATCTGAATTTTCAGCACTTTATACTGTACCAACTTTTTTAATTGACCTTTGAACTTGGCACGTGGGATAATGCACACTGCCATATTGCACCAACAGCCCATTTCGAGGCACTGTTTCTCGGCCGCTACAGATGATGCGTTGAAGTGGATATAACAGCTTTATACTAGAGGTACTGCACTAACAAAATTAAAATTTTGAACACTTTTTACAATACTAATCTTTTTTTTATGAACTATTGAACTTAGCATATAGAACAATACACATTGAGCGGCCTATTGCACCATCAGCCCAATTCGCGGTGCCGTTTCTTAGCTGTCACAGAGGATGCGTTAAAGTGGGCTAAAGTCTGTTTTAGTAGACTTACTGCTCTATCAAAAATCCAAATGTTCAGCACTTCTTACTATACCAATCTTTCTTTAATGACCCTTCAACTTGGCATACAGGACAATATACACTGAGTCGCTTCAAATCAGCTCATTGATTTTTGATTTTTCCATTTAAACCTGGAAATATTCACAGTTAAGGTGAAACATTTAAAACATTGAAGATTTTACACTATTTCCAGATTGCTAAACAAATGCAAGTAAATTTGTGACACTGACCATGTGAACTACTTTGCCTCCACTCACCTCATCACACCCCGCACACCTAGGCTTTTCGCTATCTCCATAATGGCGGCCACAGTACAGCTGATCCTTCTTCCAAAAATAGATCATGTCCACCAGTAGCTCGCTGCAGTTACAGCACACAAAGCATCCAGGGTGCCAGAGTTTATCGTAGCCTGCCCGCTCGGCGTAAACCGCTGGCTCACCCTTCTTCATGGGCAGCTGGCACCGGTGACATGACTGTGGGCAGAGATCCGGTGATGAGTTCAGCTTGGCATAAACATCAATGAAGAATGAAAAGGGGCAAAACACAGTGATAGGAGGTTGGTATTAATCAACAAGACCAGAGCCGGTTCACTTCGAAAATTCATCACTCCAGGTGGAACATGAATATTGAAAATAAGAAAAGCTACAAAGTCTAAAGAATAGACACAAGATTCAAATGATTTTGACTAATGACTATCTCACAATATGAATTATATATCTTGTATTTATAACTTTTTATCTAATAATTACAACTTCATTTCTCATATTTACAACTTTATTTCTGACAATTATGACTTATGATTATAATATATATACGACTACATCTCAATGAATCTTTTGTCTTTTTGTATTTATGGCACTTTACAATTATTTATAATCGATTTCTCACAATATGATATCATAATCATAACTTTACATCTCGTATTTATGACTGTATATCTCATAATTCAAATTTTACAGATAATTTCTATTTAATCACTACATCTCAATACAATAATTACCATTTCATATTCATAACTTTATTTTCCTTAATTACAACTTCTTGTATTTATGATTGTATCTCAAAATGCTACTATTTATGATTTAGAATGATATTATTTTACAAAATTATGTATAAACTTTATATCTTACAGTGTAAATATATTTTGAGTAACTATGACTTCATATCTCACAAAATAACCTTATTTCTTGTAATTATGACTTTATTTTGGTTTTAAATTGATAATTTTCAGCTTTATTTTATTATACAGTAGCGTGTTTTTAGAATATATGATAGGAAAGCTGCAGTGGAGGGCAATATTTTCAATGAATAGCAAAATAAATTCAATTTGTTCATCTGAAAGTTATTAGCTGTGTTTCATTTCGAAGGCTGTATCCTCCAGAGGGCGCATTTGTCATTAAGGCATTTCAGTAAACTGACTACTACATTCCAAATTCATAAAGAAATTACAACAATTTTTGCTTAAATAGGGATAACGGTAATTTATATAATGGTTACTTTTCTGAAACAAGACATCCTTTATGATGTATGCGGCCAACAAATGCAACCTCCGGAGGACGCAGCCTTCGAAATGAGACAGCAATTGTTTAACTTCAGAAGACTTGAAATATCATAAATGAATTGTATGGATCACATTTATAGTGCTTTTCGGAGCTTGAGAAATGTGATCACTTTGAACTGTTGTTCTATGCAGAAGAACAGCTGAAGATTGTTTCAATTCTTCTCATTTGTTGCAGGCAAACAATTACACACAGGTTTGGAACAACATTAAGTTGAGTAAATAAAGACGAAATGTTCATTTTTGGGTGAACTATCCCTTTAAAAGAGGCAAGAACATAAGGCTGATGGCATACATGTGTTTCCATCATGAGATTTCAGATGCTTACAAAAGATTTTGGAAAAATCCACCCGAGCTCGAACATAACCACAGGGACTAAGTGTGGTAATTTATGAAGATCTCTGGAAGAACATAACGTTCATTCCAGCTGCCTGACTAACACAGGCTTGGCAGTATGTGAACTGCTCTTATTTTAATCAAGTGAATCCAGAGATAAGCACTGGAGAATGATCCGGCTCCTGTAGTGCACATGTGGTGGAAATAAATACAGCTCCAAAGGGGATTTCATTAATAGATGGTGACATTTAAATGCCAATAAATTAGATTTAAAGGGATAATGAGAATAAAAAGGTTACAAATGCTATTTGTATATAATAGAGGAAAGTGCTCATGACAAGCAACATTCACAATCGTTGTCCGTTTGTGATAGTTCCTCATGTTGGATTCAAAACTTTCAGTTATCAGCCCAAATTACATCTCAAAATGTAGGAATGGAATACTTACATAGTTACCAGCTGGTCCACTGAATGAAGTCCCAGCAGCCCCTGGGGCACCAACTTTACCCATTGTAGCAATAGCATCACCTTTGTCTCCTGGCGTCCCTGCTGTTCCAGCACCAGGTTTCCCTCCAGGCCCAAAACTTTGAGGCCCCTTTTCCCCTGCCAAACCTGCCTGCAGCCCCATCTCTTCGGGCAACGTGATGTCACCTATGCCCAACGCCTCATCCTTGTACTTTCGGACATACTGCTGCATTAGTTTAACCTCGCTGGGTGAGAGTTCGTGGCAGCGCTCAGGGTCTTGGTCGTGGTCGGGAAGCTGCTTGGCCATCTGCTTCTTACGGTAATCTGCTCCCGCCGTACCAGCGATGGGCCGCCGCTCCGGAGGCAGAAGTTCCATGTAGCGCAGGGCCTGAGAGGAAAAAAAGTGATGTTTTTTGGTCAATATGATTAACTTCGTTAATGCAATGTATTTTTGAATGAGACAGGATATTCAAAAACAAATTAAAAAAAAAAGTCATGGGATTTGAGTTGCAGGACTTTCATTCGTAGAGAACCATTCCTTTCATACATATACACACATATTATATTATAGTGCTATCAAATGATTAATCACATGCAAAACAAAAGTTTGCGTTTACATAATATATGTGTGTACTGTGTATATTTATTATGTAAACATAAATACACACATCCATGTAATTATTTAAGATATAAATATATACATTTTGGGGGGTAATCTTAGAGAAACCAACATAATTATTTTAAATAATAATAATAACAAATATATAATATATAATATTATAACACACATACACATAATACAAATAATATAAATTTATAACTATTATTTATTAACAATAATAATTGAAGTTTTGTGTATAATTTTTGAAAAAGAAATTTTTACAGAAAATAATAAAACAAAATAGGCCTACTGACAAAGTTTAGCTTTGATACATTTTTAGATTCTTTTAGATTCTAGAAAAAAAGTAGTTTAAAAAAAAACAAAAAAACTTAACTGGTAATATTGTAGGCTCCTGTTTTTCCTTATTTTTTAAGTACCAGCTAAATTATAAATGCAAATTATTATTCAGCAGTTTTTAAGATAAATTTAAGATTATTAAAGATTATTGGAAGGGCACAAAAGTTTTCCAAACTATCAAAGTGAGCAGTCTCAAAAAAAATATATAAAGAAATAAAAAGAGAAGTGGAGAACAGTGTCCTCTAGTGGATCCAAGTATCATAGTACAATTACAAACTTGACCCTCAAGCATGAGTTCAAATAAACAAAATATAATGTAATATAAAGAACATGATACATGATTTTAAGATTAAGTGAGTTACCATGCTTTGGTTGATCCCAGGTGGAGCCCAATCATAGGTAACAGACTTAACCACATCAGTCCTGGCAGGCACTGCAGTGGGAGTTGGGACAACAGTAGTGGCAAAACCAGGGCCTTTAGCTGGGATGGCAGTAGCACGGCCTGTCACTGGGGCAGCATGGGAGTGGATTGCCACCCCTGGGGCAGCATGGGAGTGGATTGGCGCCCCTGGGGCACCATGGGAGTGGATTGGCGCCCCTGGGGCACCATGGGAGTAGATTGGTGCCCCTGGGGCAGCATGAGAGTGGATTGCCGCCCCTGGGGCAGCATGAGAGTGAATTGCCGTCCCTGGGGCAGCATGAGAGTGGATTGCTGCCCCTGGGGCAGCATGAGAGTGAATTGCCGCCCCTGGGGCAGCATGAGAGTGAATTGCCGCCCCTGGAGCAGCATGAGAGTGGATTGCCGCCCCTGGGGCAGCAGTCGCAGCACCAGGTGGGGCATGAGCAGAGTGATTACTGGGGGTGGAGGTCTGGCTGGAGCCGGGTACAAAAGCGGAAGGAGAAACAGGAGTAGCAGTGCTGAAGGTGGCAGCCGGGATGCTGAAGGTGACTTGGTTGCCTCTATAAGATGGGAGGCCATCTCTCTTCAGCTTGGCTATGAGGCCTGTGTACTTCGTGTCCTCAAAAAGCTTCCCCACCTTCTTATTCTCCTCCGTCTCAAGCTGCACATCATGGTCCTCAACGCCACACTTGCAGTTTCGGCAAATCTTTCTGATAAAGAGAATGACAGAATTTTTATTTTTTGGGTGAACACTTGTGGAAACACTTTAAATCATGCACTATTACTCAAAGGTTTGGGGTCAGATCATTTTTTTGAAAGAAATTTAGATTTTTATTCAGCAACGATGCAGTATATTGATCAAATGTAAAGACATTTATAATATTTCTATTGCAAATCAATTTTGATCCTTTGAACCCTCTTAATTTATTGAAGAATGCTGAGGGGAAAAACGATCAAGGTTTCCACAAAAATATCAAGCAGCTCAACTGTTTTCAACACTGAAAATAAGAAATGTTTCAGAAAATCAGCATATTACAATGATTTCTGAAGGATCACTGAAGACTCGAGTATTGATGCTGAAAATTCAGCTTTGCCATCACAGGAATAAACTAGATTTTAAAATATTTTAAAAACAGAAACCTACTGTAGTGTATGAAGAATCAAACCAAACCAAACAGCAGCATACTGGGAAAAAACAAGTGATTGATAGAAAATGAGAGTAGCATATTATTACAGTAGGACGGGCTGTCTCTCAGGGTTATGTCTGTTTTGTTAAGTTAAGAGTCTGAAAACACCATTTTGGATTGCTGTGCACATGTCAAGTTATGGCATGCACAGATATTCAGTGGTTACTTGGAAAAAGAACAGCATGAACTACATGCTGAAACCCTTTCGTCATGATTTCTAGAGCATTTGTTTTTAAAACAAATGTATTGGGTTTCATTTAATGAGAACTGTAAAAATTGTTTATCTGCAAGTTGACTTAAAGGTTTATATGGGACGTCCCATGAAAGACTCATTTGACTTTGTTGACAATTTGAATGGAAAACTAATGCATTTCGGTCACTTTGTTGCTTCAAACCACTGTAATTAGCTATGTTTCCTTCCACCTATTTTTATGTGCATTTCGGTATTGGATAAAAAAAAGAAAGAAATGTCAAGATGTGCACAAATTCTAAAAATGCGCAAACGTACGTGCTTCATTGAGGCGGATACATTTTTATCCAATAAAAAGACATGTGCATAACTACGATGGAAAAACATTTACCAAAAAAACCCCCAAAAAATGTGACTTTGGCTAAACAGTGGATGCGATATGATAACTGGACCAACCAGTGGACCAGTTTCATCACAGCATCTCAAATGTTGGTTTGATCATTCTGAAATGCCTGAGCCAAAGTCTGTCATCAAACTGATCTGGTTTAATTCCCTCCCAGAAGCATCTCACATGATTGCGTTCACAAAGACCAGCATCCGAACGCAAGAAAAAATGACAGTGTTTGCTGTGTTTAGTTTGCATGTTCTGAGTCTCAAGCAATTTACTATGTAGGAAAGAAAGCCACAGGCTTCCTCAACTGCAGCAACTTCCATTTTTATTAATGATTCTTTGCGGCAGTTTCCCAGGAAGTGATAATGTTGTTCTCTTGAACACATGGGATGGAAACGGTGCTTTATTCATAAATGCTTTCTGTGATTTTCCAATTTTGCGTATAAGTTAAATTCACAAATTTCTATGGAAACGTAGCTATTGTAAAAGCAGGGTCAGCGAGAGGGTAGAATAATGTCAGGAAAACTAAATTATGACTTTTTGGTGAAAGAAACCGCCACATTATAAAGGAAAAAAATAAAACAAAAGTAGAACGAGGCCCCTTTAAGGACACTTTGAGCTGTTTAGCATATCAATGAGAGCCAAGCAGAAAGAATGATGGTTTTTGGGAAATGTTACAACATAAATTGTAGCCACAAATCCAAAGAGGCTTTATCTTCACCCAAAAGAAATGTTTCAGCATGTCAGTGAACCAAAGCATCGAAACACAGATGTTTTAACCCAAAGCGTTACACAAAAGAAAGACTTTGGATTAAAGATGAGGAACAGGAAGTGGGCCTAAGCCTGTCTAAGTCACTTCACTCCCACTCAAGACATCGGATGGCTAGTCGCCCATCTCTACTGCATGGAAACAAAGCAAAAAGCGCTCTGCATCCAATGACCTGTATCCACACTGATGTAGTTTCATTCAAAGAATTCCTGAAGCCCCACGAGGAATGGCATGCACCGCTGCTGTAGTGATAAAGCTCTGGCACAGGCATCTTGGCACCTGTGGTTCTCGCTTCAGAAAAACTGGTCGGGTGCAGCTAATGGCCAGAGCTCTCAGCGTGAGACTTTTTCTTGCCGTATTTATCAGATACAGTACTACATGTTGTCGTGTTTGTCAAGAAGATGATAGATAAAAACAGAGAAATCTAATCAATGATAGCCCAAACATGACTATACAATAAAATCACATGCATGAAATACATAGTAAGCAAGTACAAACCGCCAGAAGTGAAGCTCAAAGCCTTCACACTTGTCCTTGCATTTCAGACAGGCAGCTCCGGCTCCAATCTCATGGCCCAGGGTTATCTGCCAAAACAACATATAACGACACATTGATGACATCAACAAGTATCAAACAAGTGTCGGCCAAACCATCTGAAGTTTATACAGCATTTGCATTTGTGGTATTTTAATTCATCCTCTGGCACGTTCCACAAATTTGGTATGAAACTCATTTTTAGAGCAGTGGATGCATTAAAGTGATCAAAAGTTATCTATTGCCCATCCATTCATTCAGTTTTCCTGCAATAATAAAAAGCCTAAATAAATAAACTATGCCAAAACAGGTATCTAATACACCCCCCCTCCTCCCATATTTAAAAAAAAAAAAAAAAAAGGGATTTATGATTCCAGTTCATAAAACAAAACATCTGTCAATTGTGCCAAATACTACATAGATGAAACTGCTTTTCTCTGTGGTCTGTTTTTCATAAAACAAGCAGACAAGATTGAAAAAGAGTCTGATGTCATAAGAAGCATTTTCTTCTTTTTTTCTCACATGATCAAGTCCCTTTTAAACACTTACTATTAAGGACAAAAAAGCAGTCTTTACAACAGCAAAACAGTCTTTAGTATGCAGCAGGACATAATTTACATAATTAAAGGCAAGAAAAGAATCCTACATCAGTCTACTTCACTAGATATTATAATATTTATATAATAAAGTCCGTTCCTGCCTCAGCAGTTCTCAACAGTAAACCTCCTGAACTGGAAGACAGCCTTATAAGGTCAAGTATTTATCAAGATGGAGAATGCCTGCAGGGCTTTTTTTCTGCCTAAAATACAGAGAGATCCCTCCAGATCTGAAGAGTAACTACTGATCCCATAAACCTGTAACTACTATTATTTACTGTACAAACGCTAGAGCAAATCTCGATTATTTCTTTTAAAAACAAGACAATTTTGCAGTATTCAACAATGCAAAATATGAACCTGCTAAAGATGCTTTAACCATTAAAAAATGTTTATCAATCGTTTCCTTTATAGACTCTCTTAATACACTTAGTGTTGCAATTGTAAAAATGTGGAAATGTCTTACAATGTAATATTTATGAGAAACTGGCCATTAGTTCACTTCAAAAATTATAATTCTATGAAGTTTGTTGGACACCTTTCCATGCAATCAAAATTTGCGACTTTTAAGCAAAAGTGCCATTAAAAGTATCATTAAAGTAGTCCATAATACGTGTACACTATAATTTATGTCTTCTTTATAGTAATTTGTTTTAATTAAAAACTAATGTACAGACTGAGACTTCACCTCGAGTGAGATGTTGACTGGATCATTGATTCAGTGAGTTGAACTCACCGAATCTGATTCTGAATGAATCATTCAGATTGGTTTATCAATCGGATGAATCATGATCAAATGAATGATTTCTTCAATAAAAAGTTGAAAAATGTCTTAAATTTCAGTCTGTTCGTCACACAAAGTGCACAAGTCATATTAACTACATTTATGGTGAATTTATGTTCTTGACATCTTCAGTTATCATTGTCTTTGAAGAACATTTTTCAAAGTATCTTCACAGAAGAAAGAAAGTCATAGAGGTTTGGAACAACATGGGGGTGAGAAAATAACTATTTAACAGAAACTTCACATTTGTTCATCATCATTTTGCAACAAACCCACTTCTTTCTTTACTGTACATGTCTGTTACAACATATTTGACCACTGCAATGTGCGATGAAAGAAACGCAGTTTCTGTAGAGACACTCCTGTAAGAAAAGTTTAAGTATCTGCAGAATGATACATAATAATCATAACATCATCCAGCTTGTTTACAATATGGAAAAAGGACAATCTATCGGCTCTTTAAACTAAGCCATTACATCCTATTCATTTTTTTCTATCAAATAAAGAGGGACGAGGATACTCCAATGTTTTACTTCCTATTAATGACCGCTTCCTTTTTCTTAATAAATGTAACCAAGCTTCTTTTTTTTGCTCTCAAATGTGGCAGTTGTAAAACCAAATGTTTCGCCATGTGTAACAATAGCAGTGACTTTACCTTTAAGGGCGTTGCCGAGTGTTTCTGTAACTAACCCTTTGGACTATGACCAGTTCAATACGCGTACCTTTTTAACTTCTTTCTCGATCTCCATTCTTGTCGAACTCGTTTAGATTTGATAACCAGCGTTGAATGTACTCCCACCGGCAACTTTCCCTGAAGGATCACTTTCGTTGCACGGGACAGTCTCCCACCTCTGTCCCCCTCACACTCACTCGAGCTGAAAGACTTCCGCTCATTGCCAATGTGCGCTCATCGACCAATAGAAGCTGAGATGTAGATGAGAACTACCAATCAGAGCCAAGTATGACATGTCAAAGTTGCACATCGAAACAATAGCTGTTAAATCGGAGAGCTGTAGGCTATGAGATATGACTAGTAAAATATGACTAGTAAAATAGCCTACTAGGCCTATAATTTACTATTATACTGTGTGTAACGTAATATAAGTGCTATATATTAGTGTATAGATAGATAGATAGATAGATAGATGGATGGATGGATGGATGGATGGATGGATGGATGGATGGATGGATGGATGGATGGATAGATAGATAGATAGATAGATAGATAAATAGATAGATGAAAAATAGAGATAGATAGATAGATAGATAGATAGATAGATAGATGGATAGATAGATAGATAGATAGATAGATGGATAGATAGATAGATGAAAAATAGAGATAGATAGATAGATAGATAGATAGATAGATAGATAGATAGATAGATAGATAGATAGATAGATGAAAAAATAGAGATAGATAGATAGATGAAAAAATAGAGATAGATAGATAGATAGATAGATAGATAGATAGATAGATAGATAGATAGATAGATAGATAGATAGATAAAAATAGAGATAGATAGATAGATAGATAAATAGATAGATAGATAGATGGATAGATAGATAGATAGATAGATAGATAGATGAAAAATAGAGATAGATAGATAGATAGATAGATAGATAGATAGATAGATAGATAGATAGATAGATAGATGAAAAAATAGAGATAGATAGATAGATGAAAAAATAGAGATAGATAGATAGATAGATAGATAGATAGATAGATAGATAGATAGATAGATGAAAAATAGAGATAGATAGATAGATAGATAGATAGATAGATAGATAGATAGATAGATAGATAGATAGATAGATGAAAAATAGAGATAGATAGATAGATAGATGAAAAATAGAGATAGATAGATAGATAGATAGATGAAAAAATAGAGATAGATAGATAGATGAAAAAATAGAGATAGATAGATAGATAGATGAAAAAATAGAGATAGATAGATAGATAGATAGATAGATAGATAGATAGATAGATGAAAATAGAGATAGATAGATAGATGAAAATAGAGATAGATAGATAGATAGATAAAAATCTATCTATTTTATTATTTTTAGATAATAATAATAAGTTAATAATTAATAATAATTTGTCTGAAATAAATGAAGCGCTTTACTTGTTCAATATAACAAACACACATTGTAACAGGTCAGAATGAGTTGTAAATGCATATTATGGGGCAGAGGGCAGGAAACAGAAACAGCTGTGCTGTCCTCACAGCGGAAGCTGTGGTTTAGTCAGTGTTTGTGTTCGTTTAAGAAGGGGCGTGGTGATGTAAACTGTAAGATTTTCAATTCTGACATCCTAAATTTTGTTTCTCTGACTCTCTTTTAGGGGTTTATTAAAGGTTTGTGCTGACTTATCTTGACTAAGCCTGCTTGAAATCCTTGCTTCACTAATTTTGTTGAGTAGATGTGGACATGAAGCACAGATAGCATGGCCACTGCTTCACTGTCATGACTAACTACATTGCCACTAGTGATAATGTCTTTGCTGTCTGAATATAACCAGAAACCGGGTGTGTTTCCTGTCTTATCTTGGGTGTAATTTTTACTCCCTCACTAAATCAATAATACACAGTCATTCCTTTATTTAGCTCTGTTTCATCGACCGGATTACAAAAGTGTCTTTCAGTTTTTTTTTTAAAACAGATCTTCAAGCAATAAGCTGCCACCACTATAAATCATCACATAGACTAAATCAATTCCTTTAAGCAAACTGAATTAAATAGTGTATTTAATTTCTGGAATCAATCATGTTTTTCATGATAAATCTATGTACTGACAAAAAATGAAGATTATTAACAGCTGCATTGTTCTCATCCATCAAGCTCCAGTGTTGCACAAGATTGTGAGAAGCAAACCAGCAAGCGACCTGTCTGAGCATTGAGTGTCAACTTCAAGGTCAAAACTATCCTTAGTACAAGTGTTTTCTGCTCTTCTATTCCACAAAGCAAGATATTGTTTTGCAAAGAGATATAAATGCATAAGCTTTGTTTTTTCTACAACCTGCTTATTCCATTTTATTAGGTAATAAAAAATAGGTTGTGCTTGTAACTGTACCTCTACCAACTGCATGTGACTGAAGTAGTAAAGTTATGAAGGATGAGCTTGTTTACATGTGAGTGTTTGTAACATTTAGGTGTGCCTCCCCTGTCAGGATATGACTTATTATGAGATGTGTGGATGAGAAATCTCCAGAAGAAGTGAATGATTACCATGGTTGGTCATCTTGACCTGTATAATAATATCTGATAACAAGATTTGGTACTGTTCTGTCCATCTGATTCATATTATTCATGCAATAATATTCATTTTTTAGATGTACTACATAATTTTGGAGATTACTTGTGAAAGTTTTTCAGCATAAAAACACATTAACTTTAATGTTATGTGCAATTAATTGCAGAAAATTGTGCGATTTTTGCCCCAGTGGAGACATGACTTGTTGACTTGGTCTTGTTTTTACTATTTCTCTGATTTCAGGCAATTTCTAAGGCTTATTGATTATTTACAAGTCAATAGAGCTTATGTTGCTATACTAAGTATAGGAAAAATTAGTATTGCATAATATTGTGGGAATCACAACAGCAGGCTTCCCTTCCCGTTACCACCTCATATACAAGGTCACAGCCACTGAGGCAGTAAATAAAGGATGACTGAAGTTCTATGAAATCGTATGGGCAGCAATATTCAATTTGTATATTCAATGTAATATGGCATATGTGCAATGTTTGGAGAAAAATAATAATTACATTTTAATAATATAATTAACATTGCTATTTCCTAATTTTAACATATAATTTAAACATATATTTTAATGTTTATAAGTATTTAACACTTTCTTTGTCGTTCATATGGCTATTCTCATTCAGCAAGTGCTATATCATGCTATTGTTAACATGTTAGCAAGTTAGCATTTTCTGAATTAGCTTGTTATAGCTAGCTATGTTTACACTAATGTAAAAATGTTTACATTGCGCTTACATGATAATTTTAAGTTGTATGAATTAGTGTACAAAAACATTTCATGCTAAGAGTTTCAAGAACTACCTCAAGTTTTTTTGAGTTTTGTTTGCTGTAGTCACATGAACCGTTTTAAATATGTTTTAGTACTCTTCTGGGCATCTGAAAGTGTTAATTAGCTTTCTGGCAATAGAGGCCTCACTGAGCCATCGGGTTTTATCAAAAATATCTTCATTTGTGTTCTGAACATGAACGAATCGTAAGTTATTACAAAGATTAAAGTTATTACAAAGATTACAAAGTGTTTTAAAGTGAGTTTTGTCATTATTTAGGCTAATTTTAGTTATAATGCATCTGTTACCAGGTGCATCTGTTATTCATTTTGGCAAGATCAATCACACAAGGCCATAACAAAAAACTTTTGCTTTCTAGCTTTTTTTCTTAATCATGAGCTCGGTGGCGTGTCTGTTGAAGAGCTGAAACAGCTGCGTCGAGTGAGCAGTGCTTTACAACAGGTTCCTTTACTCATAGAAATAATCTTAGTCAAGCTTTCCGAGATTATTGCTTGCTCCATCAGTATGATTGTATGTTTTTCTGTTTGTGTTTTACCGTTCTGATAACTCTGGTGATGTCTAAACCCATCTTTCACATCTTAGAAAGCACTTTGGTCTGAACAGGTGGTGGTGGTGGTGTAATGGAGTGGATTATATTTCCTTGGGACGCTTTGGTGATTCTTAGTATCAATTAAGTATTGTTCAAATGCCACAGCCGACATGGGTTGCGTTTCCCAAAAGCATCATTAGCCGACTATGGCCGCAACTTCCATTGAATTCTATTGGAAACGATGGAACGTGCGATGATGGTTGGCTTTGGGAAACACACCTCTGATTACTGTTGCTGACCATGTCCATCCTTTTATGACCATGTGTATCCATCTACTGATGGTTACTTCCAGTAAGATAATGCAAATGTCGCAAAGCTCAAATCATCTTGGTGCAATATGTAAAATATCCAAAAACCACTAGGCCAGTGTTATATATTTTGTTCAGTTGAATACTTACAATATCTCAAATGTTTCCAACTCTTTGTAAATCATGAGGAAATTGCGATTTTAACCAAGGCTCTGGCACGTGTGCGGGAATAGCCTGTCAACAACGTTATATCCGCGTTACCCCTGGTTTCCGCTTTTACTGCCGTGGAAAATGACAACATACTCTCATGGGATGAGCAGAAAGAAATTAATACAATTTGGAACAACTTGAGGGTGAGTAAATGATGACAGATTTTCATTTTTGGGTGAACAATCCCTTTAAGAGTCTCTGGAGGAAGCTGTGGTTGAGTGTTAAAGAGGAGGGTCATGGTCAAAGCTTCAGTGACAGAATATAAAGTGAGATTTTAATGTTGATAGCTCTACTTCATGTAAGAAGATGAACAGATTACTATTTTTAGCTGCTCTGTTTGTGGCTGTTTTTGCCAAAAAGTCTTTTGAGAGGTGAGTCACTTTGGTGTTTAAATGGAAGTTAGTTAATCCAAAACTAATAATATACTCTCATGGCACTCCAAACCAGTTTGATCGTTCTTCTCTAATTTAAAAAAAAAAAAAAAAAGTGTTTTTATATCTTCTCATATCTTATAAAATATCTTCATATAACGAAAATTAAAATAATGCCATATCACGTCTAACAACATGGTGTTGATGATGTCAGAGACCAGGTTCTTCGGATCACCGCACAAGATGAAGCACAAATCTCTCTCCTGAAGAAACTTTCTCAACAGGGGCATCTTGGGGTAAACATTTTTTATGTTTTTCATATGCATTCAGTATTTAAACTAGGAAACTGAACATCAGGTTTCCTTGTTTCCTCTGTGTTCAGCTGGATTTCTGGATGGAGCCCGTTCACGAGTCCCTGCCTGTGGATGTTCGTGTCCCCTTTCACAGCCTCAAGGCTGTCAGAGCGTTTCTGGCGTACAATCAGATCCAGTATAATGTCATGATTGAGAATGTTCAGGTGGGACTATTACTGGAGAAAATATAGATAACTCACTTTAACTAATTAAACTTTTTGATTATTTTTAATAGCTTTTAGACGATAAACAATAATACAACACCCATACATTGGTTACACCAGGGTTTCCCAAATTAATTTGTCGCCCAAACTTTTTAATAATTTAACAACACATTCACATGTACTTGTATGTTTGTTAATGGTCATATGACATGTAGGTAAGCAGATATTCTATCTTAAAGTTTGATTGCTTTTATTTAAATTTTATTTTATTCATTATTAGCATTAACTCTCGAACTTTCTGCCGTTCCCTTACAAACCCCACATTGGGAAACCCTGGGTTACTCCAAAATGAATCTTTTGTCATGTTTAACATATATTTTTTTCATATTTCATATAATATTAAATGATTATTTATTGAGGGTAATCAATCACAAAATGCAAACCTGAAGTTTTTTTTGTTGTTGTTGTCGACACCATTCTTCTTGCACCATAAGGATTTGCTGGATAACGAGGAACGTGAGATGGTGACAAATCGAACCTTTCCGAGAAGTACCGATGACTTTGTCTACACCACCTATCATAACCTGAGCTCTGTGTGTATCAATGCAATTCATATGTTTTTCCGAATTTCATTACCTGTTGAATTTTTAAAACAATTTTACACACAAAATGTACAATCATTCGGTCTTCATCATGCTATTTGCAGATTTACAAATTCATGGACATGCTTGTGGCAGAAAACCGTAATCTAGTCAGCAAAATTGTGATTGGTCAGAGCTATGAGAGGCGCCGCTTGAACGTCTTGAAGGTACGTCATGATAAAGAATTATATATTATATAACAAACACATACATCATGCATACATGGGAAATGGAAACGTGAAAGTGAATGAAACCAAAAGAGAACAGAGGGTCATCTAACCATCTGAAAGAACCATCAGTTTCTTACTTCAAAGCACCTTTGTTAACAAAGGGGTTCACAGATTATACTAAACCTCCGTTTAGTCAGTTAATTGTGAGATGCATGCAATGCCTTGGCTGTTGAAAGATCGCCCAGTCTCAAGAGAAAGTCCTAACGGTTCCTTGAGTCGATGGTGTTGAAGTTGCAATCAATTTCTTCTGCATTAAATGAAGAAATTATGATGAACTTGCGATATGAGTCTGAATCTGTTACTGCTTAGGAAGTTACACATAGCTTAATGTGTTGAGCGCACCAGCTCTGTCAAAACATTACATGTGTTTCAAAAGAGAAATGGAGCGAGAGTTAACTCTTTCACATTCCTTCTGGTTGCAAATGCTTTTCATGCCTGGGTATTAGTTGCTCTTCAGGGGTTGTCCACAGATACCTTGGTGTCTCATTTTGTTGTTGGATGAGGGTTTTTTTTAAAGATTATTTGTTAAATATAAC
Organism: Zacco platypus; assembly: GCA_038088235.1. Taxonomy (NCBI): domain Eukaryota; kingdom Metazoa; phylum Chordata; class Actinopteri; order Cypriniformes; family Xenocyprididae; genus Zacco; species Zacco platypus. The sequence continues at coordinate 10,348,731 of CM076063.1, read as the reverse complement.
AAATAATTGTGTCATATTTGTCTCAGTCACTACATTAAATTTATAGAGTAACTTACCCAACACTGAATATGTACTTATAATTTGCAAACAGAAGTTTGAGAGCTTTTCTTCTAATTTTCCTATTTTCATACTTTCCTCATTACTAATTATGTTATCTATTTTAGATCAATTGTCAATATTAACAATTTGAGTGAACAGTTGAAATGAAGTAAATAAATGAATGCACTTGACATCAACAAATAAAAAAGAATTTGTAAAAAATGTTTCTCTACAATATGATATCAGGTTTACTAAGGTCAAGTTTTTAGTAAGCTTTAAAATCCAAAACATTTCCAGATTTATGATACAATTTATGCATCACTAGCACCACCTAATATAACAGGTTATGCAAAATTTGAAGAAGCACACACATTCACGCCATGTCGTAATTACCATAATTTCAATATGTTTACGTCGTCGAACTGGGAATCATGCGTTTCTTTGGCAACACTATCAATGTTTAAATCATGGGTGTCCAAACTTGGTTCTGGAGGGCCACTGTCCTGCAGAGTTTAGCTCCAACTTACCTCAACACACCTGCCTGGAAGTTTTTTAGTATACCTATTAAGACTTTGATTAGCTGTTTCAGGTGTGTTTAACTAGGGTTGGGGATGGAGCTGGACTCGGCAGGACAGTGGCCTTCCAGAAGCAGGATTGGACACCCCTGGTCTAAATGAATGTGGTGGTATAGGGGTCATGTGGTACAAATAGGAGCTCTTAGAAAATTCCCAGCTTACAAGTTATGGCGTGAACGCATAAATAGCCCTGTTTTTATAGTCGGTGTAAATTTTCATAGCGCTCCTAAAGCACATTGTTTACACTTTTGAGAAAGTTTAATCTATGAATGACTGCAGTATTTTACACCATAACATTTAAATTATTCAGCTTCAACACAAATTTTGAATCTCATATTTAATATATAATATGTATATTTAAATCCAGTATGTGTAGCTTAATTATGCTTTATTTCCTTTGTGATAATGTCTTTTCACTCAGTTCAGCACAGGAGCGAACCGTCCAGGTCTCTGGATCGACACTGGCATCCACTCCAGAGAATGGGTCACCCAGGCCAGTGGAATCTGGTTTGCCAAGAAGGTAAAGCTATTTATTCTTGAGTTAGCAAATACAAACATGCTTTTAAAAAATATTCATTAGTATAATGGAACAGGAATTGGCTTATTGCACACATACCCACGTGTTTTGTCTTGAGTAGATCGTGACCGACTACAACCGTGACCCTGTCCTCACCGACATCCTTAACAAATATGATATCTTCTTGGAGATCGTCACCAATCCTGATGGTTATGCCTACACCCACAGCCGTGTGAGTTTTAGAGTCTAATGCCTGAAAGACTTCACATTTAATTGAGAACAACTATATTTTGTGAATAAATCCCAACCTACTTTTCAATTGTGAATCTCTTTGTTTAAGAACCGCATGTGGCGTAAAACCAGAAAACCAAACCCTGGCTCCAACTGTGTTGGAGTTGATCCCAACAGAAACTGGGATGTTGGCTTTGGAGGTGAGATGCTTTTATCATAACAGTTGTACTGTAAGGCCCATGTTTTAGAGGGGGTGGAAGGGCCTGCCTGACTTCTTAGATTTAATTGGCCTTCTCAATTATTTTGACATTGACGAGTGCTGGAAGACCACTGAAGCAGACTACCTAAACGTGTATCTAGGTTACTGTTATACGTAACTGCTTAGAGACACAAAGGTTGATGATCCAAATGCAGTTTATTGGAAAAACAGGAAAGACCTCAAAAATGCAGTACAAACACATACAAGACTTAGCAATGAATGACAGAATTGACCAGGCTTATATAGGGTGAACTAACAAGGTAGATAAGACACAGCTAAAAGCATTAAATGCTGATGATTCCGGGGAATAGATTATGGGGAATGAAGTCCATGATAGAGTGGCAATAGTCTGTGATGGCGTGTCCTAGGATGGCTATCAAGGACACTCCAGCTGGTTATCGTAACAGTTAAACTATTTCGATAGTCCACTTTAGACATTCTACTAACTACAAGTAACTTTACAACTACATGTCAGCTAACTCTCATTAGAGCATTAGTAGACTGTTAGGTTAGGGTTAGCAGAATAAGTTGACATGTATTTGCAAAGTTACTTATTGTTAGTAGAATGTCTAAAGTTCACTATTGAAATAAAGTGTTACTTGTAAATTTTAAGGGGCTGTAAAGATATAAATAGTATGTAGTATAAATACTTTCTTGTAATTCTCTGTTTTCCATCTATAGGTGCTGGATCCAGCAGTGACCCATGCACTGAGACCTACCATGGACCCAGTGCTCATTCTGAGTCAGAGGTCAAGGCCATTGTGGACTTTGTGAAATCTCACGGCAACCTCAAGGCATTTGTGTCCATCCATAGCTATTCTCAGATGCTCCTGTATCCTTATGGATACACAAGAACTCCTGCCAAGGACCAGACAGAACTGGTATGCATGTGGAAACATACAAATAGATTTATTTAACAACATTTAAAATTAATTCTGTATTGTCTCTTCAGCATGAACTCGCCAAGAAGGCCATCTCTAAGCTGCAGTCATTGTATAACACAAGCTACAGATATGGAAGCATTATTACCACCATCTGTAAGTATAATAAGATTCACTTACTATTAGATTTGGATCACGGTTACCCTGCTAACAATCTCTCTGTTTTGTTCTCAGATCAAGCCAGTGGAGGCACTATTGACTGGACCTACAATCAGGGCATCAAGTACTCCTACACCTTTGAGCTGAGAGACACTGGTAGCTTTGGTTTCCTCTTGCCAGCCAATCAGATCATCCCCACTGCTCAGGAGACCTGGCTGGCCCTGATGGCCATCATGGAGCACACCAAGAATAATCCATATTAAACATACAACAATATTCCTTTTCGATGTGAAAGAAAGAGTGTTAATAAAAACAACAGAAACAGTCACCATCTTATGGATGTTGCTTTGATATGCATTTTCAAATATAAAGAATACATTGTTTATCGTTGTTATCAGTATCGATGTCACACGTGTTCTGATTTGTTCATTGTCTGTCATGTTCTTATTAGTTGCTAAGGTTTTTTTTCTTCATTGGTTAATCTAGCATAATTGCTATGGTTAATCTTCATTCAGGTGTTTAGTTCCCTCATTTGCTACGTGGGTTTATATACTCCCTGTTCCGTTCAGTCCTTTGTTGGTTATTGTCTATGTGAACATTATCTTTCCTTTCATCATATTAAAGATTGTTTATGTTACTCGTCTGCTTCGTATTGCGCTTCCTCAATGTTACAGAATAACCGACCACTCAGAACTGACTAAGAAAGAAAATATGGACTCACCAGCATTGCAGCTTCTCCTCCTCCCAGAAAACAGGTCTGGATTCTCCAGAACGGCAGCCTCTCTTCCTCAGCCAGCGAGCCCGAGGCATCCATGGAGGTTGTTCTCTAGCCAGAACCGGAAAACTTGAGAGCCCCGGAGTCAACGCAAGCAAGGAAGTCTATCTCAAGGCCAGGAGCGAACTGTGACCTGATAGACCTGTGGTCCACAGATCCTATTCCCACCCAAATCCCCACCCTCACATCATCATCTTCTTCACCGGTCCCATCTTCCGCCTGTATCCCAGCTTGTTGTTCTTGTCCCATCTCCATTGCTGGTCTTACGACCACATAAGTCTAGGGGTATAGTTGGACGAAACAAAACAACTATTATTTTAAGAGCACTAGCCTGAGTCCTGCCACAGCACCACAAGCAACAAATTACCATAAAGAATTTTTATTTAACAGTTCATGGAACAAATGTCTAAAGGTATTTAAAAATGAAAGGCAAAATAAAAGAAAAGAGAAAGGGAAGCAATAGCTTCAGGAGAGGGCAAGGTCAAAATAACAAACAAAAAAGCAATCTAATTGGATACTTTACCTCTAACTAAACTAACAAAGAAAAGAAAATAATAACAGGATTGTACCCTAACTCCCTTCCTGGCCTCAAAACAGGAGAAAACAGGGTTCAACAAAAATGGTGCCCACCTCCCTACAGCTTCCAAATAAGACACATAAATAAATATTAAAGTAAATGAAACTTAACTTTGTAACGATAACAGTGACACAATAAACCAAAGAGGTAGACAAAACTAATAAAGCTAAGTGGTAGTATAAAGCTCAACGCTTAAACTGTCAAAGTAGTTGTTAAAGACACTCACAACAAACAAATCAAAATAATACAATACCAGAGAAGTCTATTAAACAAATATGTTCAACAACAAAATTATAACCTGCAACAACAGGTTAGGCTGGGCAGGACAAGGACAGTGCTCTGGAGAAAGATCTTGGGGAACGTTGTCTCAACATTTTCGGATTAACCACAACCCTATGGAGTACATCTCTGTATGTAACACTGGTCACGGCCAGCCCTTTGGATCAGTGTGGCACCACTGGTGTTGTGTAGCTCCTCTGCTGTGCCACCGTAACTCACTCCGTGCGGCTCATCCTCCGATCCTCAGGATTCCCTGCCACCAGCTCTGCTAGAGGCAGAGTCCCCGGCTGCACCTCGGGCCTCCAGGTCCACACCTCCACCTCGACTTGTCAAGCTTGTTGCCCTCACCTCAACCCACCAATCTGTGGTCCATCTGCCAGGAAGCTCCACTGGGATCGCTCGACACTCCAGGTTGACGGCCAGCTGCAGCTACGGACTTCCAGGATTCGTGCTGCGCCCTCACCCTGCACCCCTTCGACATTATTGGACTTCTCCCATCCTCCAACCTCCCCATCGGCCTCCCTCCCCACATCGTCACCCTGATCATCTGTCCTCATGTCATCGTCATGGTCCATCATCGCCAGCTCCTTGGCTCCTCGACTATCCAGGGTTCATACTGTAGATTATAATGTTGTAAGGTTACTTTATTGACTTATTTTACTATTGTAACTTTTGTTATTTAAACATTCATGTTAAATCATATATTTTCCTATCAGTTCTAAGAAAGACTTTTACCTTTACCATTAATTATATCTGTGTCAGATTTATTACTTCCCAACAATTGTTATTCTCTTTGTACTTCAACTTCTTTTTGTTTAGATAATTATGTTATTGAATGATAGCTCAATTCACACACAAAGGGTGTTTCTTTAATGCAAAAAAGCCAAATTTTTTAACAAAAATAAATAAATAAAAACACACTTTTACAGGGAAAATGGGTTTTAAAAAACATTTCAAAACTTTGACACACCTAGACTTCTGCTCTTTATCAGTCACTTTATTCAGTGTTCACTCTGTCAACATTTTCACTGCCCTCACCATAAAAACAAAAAAAACTTTACTGATTCATTTATAGTTTTAAACCTATTATGAATGATTCTTCCAAAATGATCACTCTTATAATTTCTACAAAAACTTACTGTTTTCTTATCAATTGTTGCTATAGTTAGAAATAGGCGAGAAAACAGATGCAACGTTCTCATCCCTTAAACGCCACCATCAGTGTTTTATAAGGTTGTGAGAACCAAAGCAGCAGGTTTGTCTGAGCCCTGACCCTGTTAGCTCTTCGACTCCAATCATCATCAGTATGATATTATATAAAGGGGGCACTTACTATGAGAAACTCTACTTCAAGCAGCAAGATGAAGGGGTTACTGGTTCTAACGGCTCTTTTTGTGGCCGTGTTTGGCAAAGTGACTTTTGAGGGGTGAGTTCACAAATCTTTTGTCTCCAAATAGCCTATCCTTTACTTTATGCTTTCATAAAGTTACATCGTATTAATGTTTCTACAGAGACCAGGTTCTTCGGATCACTGCAAAAGATGCAGAGCAGATCTCTCTCCTGAAGGAACTCCAAGAACCGATGCTCGGGGTAAGTGTTTGTGAAGCCCATAGATCTTTTGATTGTTTCAGATTTGAAGTTAGATTTGTTTCTGTGGTCAGCATTATTTAAAAAAAAAAAAATCTGCTAAATGATTATGTTTATATTAATATATTAAAATTATTAATAATATTTAATATTAACATTTATTTTATATTATTATAAATATATATTTTATGGTGCTGCTTACACTTTATCATCCTAAGGAATAACTGACGACGGGCTGTTGAATTATTAGAAAAATAATGAGGCCACAAAGCCAAGTGGAGTGCATTATACCTTGGGTGTGCATTATTTTCAATAATTCAACAGACCAAAGTCAATTATTCCACTTATTCAACGGTTACAACAAAATGTTATTCAGATCATGTACTGCATTTCAAGATATTTGTCCTTAAAACGCTCTTATGTATAAGACTAATACGCATCTAATCCCAAGCCTCCGTTGCTAATTCCAAAACGTCATTTTAAAGCTAATGGAGGCTTCAGCCACCGATAGACTATTGCAGTTATTAATGCTGTTATTAGAGAGACAGAGAAATAGATTAAGAATGTGAATTACCCGAGTCTGTGTGTCTCTCAAAAGTGTTCGACAGTAGCGTCTCTACAGTAAGTTTGTAAACTGTTAAAATATTTTACTGATAAAATCGTCAGTAGCGCTGACAACATGTCTCTGTGCAAGTGTGTATCTGTACTGTATGTGTGTTTGAGTGAGAGACAGAGAGATAAAGAGTATGTGCTTTCCATACAAACCAGTAATAATAATTTGTAGTTTTTATCCTATCGTCTATTATATTTATTTGCTTTGTCAGTGTCGTTGTGGGTTTTGGTTCTTTTCCTGCTTTAGGCGGCAAGGACCTTTGAAATGACTGAAGTCATTTGGCAAGGTGATATGGAACTGTAATGTGGTAAAGACCTGCCTGGAACTACTTAAGCCATGACTTTTCCATGAAAATAATTGCTCACCTTAGAACATTTGTCAACTAATCAAATTCAAGAATTCAACCGTCCCATAGAATAAATATATATAATGCTGTCAATTCCATTAATCGCGATTAATCACAACTAACGTAAAAGTTTTTATTAGGGCTGTAAAAATTAACAAGCTAACGTATTTTTAACACAGCATCCGTTTTTCAATATATACAATATTGCATATAAACAATGATCAGTAAGTAATATTTTATATAACATGCTGTATTTGGTATTGAGAAGGGAGTTTGTGATTGAGATCTTGACTCAAGTCATTATTACACCATATTCTTATAACATCTTAGTCTTGGCAAGTATTCACGTAAACACAGTCATTTATGTTTTAAGTCATCGTAAATAGTTGAGAAAGAAAATGTATGTATAACAGTATAGTGGGTCTGTTTGTCAGGTCTTAAAGTGACAGCAGCCTAATATACCTGCTGTCAAATTGAAATAATATTAAAATTATCTATATGGCAGTTTTTCCCAATAGTATCGATGTCAAAATTGTGGCCAGTGAAAATGCTGAGTGGCTAGTAACTTTGGAAAACCACTAGCCACAGTGGCTGGTGAGAAAGTTAATGTCAAGCCTTGCTGAAATCCAATAAGTATCAATCATTGCTTACAATTTCTGAAAATGTTCAGTGATTTGCCTGTATCGAACTCATCTGACATACGTTGAATACATTACTTTTACAAGTAACTTTCCCCAACACTGTACATATTACTATTATATAGATTATATTATACTCATATTATAATGTGATATAAAGTGTTACCCTATATTTTCCTCTGTGTTCAGGTGGACTTCTGGATGGAGCCCGTTCATGAGTCCCTGCCTGTGGATGTTCGTGTCCCCTTTCACAGCCTTCAGGCTGTCAGAGCGTTCCTGGCATACAATCAGATCCAGTATAATGTCATGATTGAGGATGTTCAGGTGGGACTATTTCAAAGACTACCTGCAAAGACTATTTAATAAGACTTTTGGTCCTTAAAAATCCTTACTTATTTGATGGCTTTCTGTAACAAGGATTTGCTGGATGATGAGGCACGTGATATGGTGAAATATCGTGCTTTTCCAAGAAGTACAGATGATTTTGTCTACACCACCTATCATGACCTGAACTCTGTGAGTGGTGCAACACAAGACATTGAACTTTTGACATCAGCCTTTTCAAAGAAACTATAAAATGTTTTATTGTACTTTAAAATTGTTTCTATCAAATGTGTTTATGACTGGTTTATGACCAGTTCAGTTTTTTGTGTATAAGCCTACAGAACCTAATTTTACATACAAAGATGAATTTGATCTTCATCATGCTGTTTTCAGATTTACTCTTTCATGGACATGCTTGTGGCAGAAAACAGTAATCTGGTCAGCAAAATTGTGATTGGTCAGAGCTATGAGAACCGCCCCTTGAATGTCCTGAAGGTAGGTCATGACTCACAATCAATAACAGTGTTATATTCTTTATGCTTATTTTACTATTACTAAACTTCAATGTTAGTTATTACATATGGCAGGATTTAACAGAGATGGAAATTAATTTGCATACATCTATATGCCAGATTAGTGTGTCCCAAATCATAGTATGCTGATAATGGTACTAAATCTCAGTTGAGTTTATCATTTGTCAGCGAAAAATGCACACAAGCTATGATTATGCTACGATTCAAGTAAATTAACAATGATTTTTAGGCTAATAATTTTTGCTAGATGCCAAGAAGGTGGTATCAAGATGCAATGTTATTTCAGTGCTACTACTTGCAGAAAAAAAGCATGCTCTACAATTTCCAGTCTGGTGTATAATGTACATTTTCATTAAAGAATTGGGATGCATGCACTCTAAGTAATGTAAATGTCAGGGCAAATGCATATTTCCATTTGTCCATAATGACTAATAATATCCTATCACTCAGTTCAGCACTGGAGCGAGCCGTCCAGGTCTCTGGATCGACACTGGCATCCACTCCAGAGAATGGGTCACGCAGGCCAGCGGAATCTGGTTTGCCAAGAAGGTCATTTGAAATTCTGAAATACAATCTATTACAGCATAACTGAATCAAAGATTTATACTAGAGTATTTTTTTGTCGAGTAGATCGTGACCGACTATGGACGTGACCCCGTCCTCACCGATATCCTTAACAAATACGATATCTTCTTGGAGATCGTCACCAACCCTGATGGTTATGCCTACACCCACAGCCGTGTGAGTTTGATGACTGGAAGACATTACATGCATATTCGGTTTAACAGAACAATATTTTAATTAAATTTTCCCCTTATTCTTGTGGAATTCATTTGGTTGGTTGGTTGTTTAAGGACCGCATGTGGCGTAAAACCAGAAAGCCAAACCCTGGCTCCAGCTGTATTGGAGTTGATCCCAACAGAAACTGGGATGCTGGCTTTGGAGGTGAGATGCTTTTATCATTGCAGTTGTAAGGCCCATGTTTTAGAGGGGGTAGAGGGATCGGCCTAATTTCTGCCTAATTTTCATCTCACTTTATTTCGATAGTACACTTTAGAGATTCTACTAAATATACGTAACTTTGAAACTTCATGTCAGCTAACTCTTAAAAGAGCATTAGTAGATTGTTAGGCTAGGGTTAGCAGAATAAGTTGACATGTACTTGCGAAATTACTTGTAGTCAGTAGAATGTCTGTTGGGGGACCATCAAAATAAAGTGTTAACATATTAAACACAAAGTCTACTAATACTCTGACTGGTAGTTGACATGTAGTTGGCTGCAAAGTTACTTATAGAATGTCTAAAGTGGACTACTGAAATAAAGTGTTACCTGTAACTTGTAAAGGGCTGTAAAGATTTAAATAATATGTAATACATTCTTGTAATTCTCTGTTTTTCATCTATAGGTGGTGGATCCAGCAATAATCCATGCACTGAGACCTATCGCGGACCCAGTGCTCATTCTGAGCCAGAGGTCAAGGCCATTGTGGACTTTGTGAAATCTCACGGCAAAATCAAGGCCTTTGTGTCCATCCACAGCTATTCCCAGATGCTCCTGTATCCTTATGGATACACAAGCACTCCTGCCAAGGACAAGACAGAACTGGTATGCATGTGGAAACATACAAATAGATTTATTTAACAACATTTAAAATTAATTCTGTATTGTCTCTTCAGCATGAACTCGCCAAGAAGGCCATCTCTGAGCTGCAGTCATTGTATAACACAAGCTACAGATATGGAAGCATTATTACCACCATCTGTAAGTATAATAAGATTCACTTAATATTAGATTTGGATCATGGTTACCCTGCTAACAATCTCTCTGTTTTGTTCTCAGATCAAGCCAGTGGAGGCACTATTGACTGGACCTACAATCAGGGCATCAAGTACTCCTACACCTTTGAGCTGAGAGACACTGGTCGCTATGGTTTCATCTTGCCAGCCAATCAGATCGTCCCCACTGCTCAGGAGACCTGGCTGGCCCTGATGGCCATCATGGAGCACACCAAGAATAATCCATATTAAACATACAACAATATTCCTTTTATCTCTCGATGTGAATAAAAGAGTGTTAATAAAAACAACAGAAAAAAGTCATCTCATGGATGTTGCTTTTATATACATTATCAAATATAAAGAACACATTTTTCAGCCCTTAAAAGTTTCTGGAGACTGATATATCCATACTATATCGGTTATCAGCCGTTATTACAGATATTTTTAATTTATCAGTGTCGGTTTATATTGTATATTATGGGTTCATGCTCATTTCCTCTATTTTTACATTAAATGATATTTGCCATCATCTAATACTCATCTTTAAAAACACCAACAATTTATTAATACTGTTAAATGTAATTTTTAGGAAATCTCAAAATGAATATATAATTTTCATACAGTACATTATTAATTTGTGATGCCTGAAATTCACTTTATTAATTTATTTTCACCTCATCAACCCAGCACCATATATAAGGACACTCCACATACACAAGCTGTCTGGTCTTGTTGTTTGCTAAGACTGCTATCGCTTGGATCGTGACTTACCCTAAGTATACTTAGTAGTGATGTATTTCCGCAAAACCGGTTCTTTCGGACAGTTCGGCTCAATGAACTTTCTTAAAAGTTGTGTACCTACAGCGTACATTACAGGAATTAATCAACAAAGGCATATGTTCTTTATGTCTAAAGTATATAGAAGTCTATATATATATATATAATATATCTATATAATATAGAGTCTTATCACCTGTGTTTTCCTGACAGAGGTCCAGACCTCAACCCTATTGCAGCATGAGGATATTTCTCCACCCAATTGATGTTGTACTCCCTCAATCAAAACGGCCGTCCAGTTGAGAGATATGTAGAGGATTTCCTGGAGCTGTCTTGTACAGTCTACCTGGATGATGATTTGCTCATGGAGATGTTTCATGAAGGTTTGGATGAACCTTTGTTCTCCAAGATGCCTTGCGATGTGAATAAGTGTACCTTAGAGCAATAAATTCTCTACACCCTTCTGCTTAGCTGGGCCACCCCTGAAATACCTCTTATTCTTCCTGTGTCCAATACAGAGTCAGCTCCAGTCCAAGCTAAGTGAGAGTCTGCTCCAGTCCAAACCAATTGAGAATCCACTCCAAAGTTTGCTCCAATCCATGAGTCTGCCCAGGAGCTCACTCCAGTTCATGAGTCCACTTCAGAGTCAACTCTAATCCATGAGTCTGCTCACGAGCCCGCTCACGTTCCCGAGCTCAGTCAAGAGTCCTCTCCAGTGTGGGCTCCACCCCCTGAGCTCAAACCAGAGTCAGCTCCAGTCCAAGCTAAGCCAGAGTCTTCTCCAGTCTAAGCCAATCCAGAGTCCGCTACAGTCCAAACCAATTGAGAATCCACTCCAGAGTTTGCTCCAATCCATGAGTCTGCCCAGGAGGTCACTCCAGTCCATGAGTCCACTTCAGAGTCAACTCTAATCCATGAGTCTGCCCAGGAGCTCACTCCAGTTCATGAGTCCACTTCAGAGTCAACTCTAATCCATGAGTCTGCTCACGAGCCCGCTCACGTTCCCGAGCTCAGTCAAGAGTCCTCTCCAGTGTGGGCTCCACCCCCTGAGCCCAAACCAGAGTCAGCTCCAGTCCAAGCTAAGCCAGAGTCTTCTCCAGTCTAAGCCAATCCAGAGTTCGCTACAGTTCAAACCAATTGAGAATCCACTCCAGAGTTTGCTCCAACCCATGAGTCTGCCCAGGAGGTCACTCCAGTCCATGAGTCCACTTCAGAGTCAACTCTAATCCATGAGTCTGCCCAGGAGCCCGCTCACGTTCCCGAGCTCAGTCAAGAGTCCACTCCAGTGTCAGCGCCAGGCCCTGAGTCTACTCTAGAGTTGGCTCCAGCCCCGGAGTCCGCTCTCACCCCAGAGCTCAGCCCACTACCTGCACTATCCCCAGAGTTGAGTCCAGAGGTCACAATGCTATCGGTAATGGCACTAGCTATTTGAGGTGTTTGGGCAGCACACAGTACCCTGGCGCTAGGGGAGGCTTCCCGGTCGAGGTTCCTGTTTCCTATGCTTCTAGGTCTCTTGTCTCAGCCACAGAGGCCAGCCTACTGTCCTGTCATCCCTGCTCCTCATGGTGACCATCACAAGCACCCTCGTCACGGCCACGATAACCATTAGAAACTCTTGTACTCCTTATTCCTGTGTTCCGTCCACTCCCATACTCATAGCTCCTCTGACACGGCCATGGAGGCTGTCCCAAAGCCGTCCACTCTCCCTGACATGGTCACGGAGGCTGTCCCCAAGATGTCTGTCCCTGCACTGCCTAAACTGCCAACATCTCTGTGGCTTCCTAAGCTATCGGCACCTCCCTGGTTCCTGGGGCACTGGTACCATCCTGGAGGTTCCTTGTCCTGCCTATAACCACCTGTTTACCTGTCTGTCACCTGCCTTTGTTCCAGATTCTGTTTGACGCAAGGTCGCACCTTCTGGGAGGGGGGGGGGGTACTGTCATGATCCCAGTCACCATGCCCGTCACCTTCTGCACTACATCTCCCAGAATCCTTCCTGGTCCAGCACCTACAAACATTCCACAATCATCAACAGCTGTCTTCAATTACCTCATCACCCCAGAACCAGATATAAGGACACTCCTCATGCGAGTTCGCAGTCTGCATTCACCATCATTGCTGGCTGTTGCTTTCATTTGTCAACTTCACCTATTAGTCAATAAAGAGTTTGACTGTTTCTACTCACCCATCTTTCCAGCCTGTGTTTCCCTGACAGTTAATGGCCATAATATGGAAATTATTAGCTTATTAATTCAATTAAAAAAAAATTATTAATCTTTTGCAGTAAAAAAACTTCCTCCCCAGTCCAAAAAGAGCATTTATATGGCATTATAATAATACCATACATTTATTGAACCAAAAGGCAAAAATAATTTGCTTTGAATTTAGCAACATTGTGATATCATCCCGATGCATCAACATATGATCATCCACATTTTAGATATGACGCCTGTTGGGTGATGAGAAATCCATTAATCAGAATAATGATGTAATGAATAGGAAGCAGGACAGAAGTTTTAGCAACTAGTGATGTCAAGATCAGCAGGAAAAGGATCCAAAAGTTTGAAACAGGAGACTGAAGTTTATTTTTAACAGGAGCCCAATCAGATACATTTTCAGATTCATGAATCTGTCAGTATATCAAATGTATGTGAAGTATTTAGTCAGACTATATTTGTGTGAATATTGGTGGAACTCTTTCCTTCTTTCCTTTTACCTGATAATGTTGAAAGCTAAAGTTATTGTAACTTTTGTCATCTAAATGTCCAGGTTAAATCCTATATTTTCCCATCAGTTCTAAGAGAGACTTTTACCTTTAAAGAATAAGAGGTTAAAGAATAACAACTTTAATTAACATAATAAATCAACTTTAATGGGGTCAAATTAATTATATTTAAGTCATATAAATAATTAAATTATTTACATCCTTCAACTGCTTTTTTGTTTTGATTATTATGTTTTTGAATGATACCTCAATTCACATGCAAAGGGAGTGTTTCTTTAATGCAAAAAAGGCTAAAATATAACAAAAAATAAAATGGAAAATGAATATTTTTTAAAAATTATTTCAAAACTTTATTGACACACCTAGACTTTTGCTCTTTATCTGTCAGCTTATTCTGTGTCCACAAAAAACAAAAAAACCTTCTTGATTTGTTTATTATTTCAAACCCATTCTGGCTGATTATTCCAAAATAATCACAAGTCTCTCTCGCAATTTCTACAAAAACTTGCATCAGCAATGTTTGCAAAACAACATCAAAAACATCACAGAAAACAAATGAGTAGGTTTATATTAAAGGGATAAAACACATGTACATTATCAAAAAATATGAACTATGGACTTAATTTCCAGTTTACCTCCTCATTTGACAGTGAATCATGGACTTACAGTACAGCAACTTGTTTTCTTTCTTGTCAATAAACCCTGAGTTGCTATATTTAGAAATAGGCGAGAAAACAGATGCAACGTTCTCATCCCTTAAACGCCACCATCAGTGTTTTATAAGGTTGTGAGAACCAAAGCAGCAGGTTTGTCTGAGCCCTGACCCTGTTAGCTCTTCGACTCCAATCATCATCAGTATGATATTATATAAAGGGGGCACTTACTATGAGAAACTCTACTTCAAGCAGCAAGATGAAGGGGTTACTGGTTCTAACGGCTCTTTTTGTGGCCGTGTTTGGCAAAGTGACTTTTGAGGGGTGAGTTCACAAATCTTTTGTCTCCAAGTATCCCTTACTTTATGCTTTCAAATTCCTGGTTAATAAATAAACATGTGTTAGCATATTGTCCTATGATATACTGAGAGCTGAAATACAGAGAAATAAACTGTGACTTCCATGTGCCAATTTTTGCAAAATAGACCTATACTATTATTCTGAATATTGAAGCTAAAGAAAATGTATTGATGTTTCTACAGAGACCAGGTTCTTCGGATCACTGCAAAAGATGCAGAGCAGATCTCTCTCCTGAAGGAACTCTATGAACCGATGCTCGGGGTAAGTGTTTGTGAAGCCCATAGATCTTTTGATTGTTTCAGATTTAATAAAAGTAAAGTGACACTTGAACAGTTCTTACATTTGTATCTGTAATCAGCATTATTTGAAAAATAAGAACAAAAACTGCTATATATATATATATATATATATATATATATATATACACGATGCTGTATTATATACTTTCATTAAATAAAATTTATATATTTATTACTATTATATAGTTTATATAATACTCATATTATAATGTGATATAAAGTGTTACCCTATATTTTCCTCTGTGTTCAGGTGGACTTCTGGATGGAGCCCGTTCATGAGTCCCTGCCTGTGGATGTTCATGTCCCCTTTCACAGCCTTCAGGCTGTCAGAGCGTTCCTGGCGTACAATCAGATCCAGTATAATGTCATGATTGAGGATGTTCAGGTGAGACTGTTAAAATACAAAATAATTATTTATGGAGTTGAAAATCCAAATTTTTTCCTAACTCCATTTTGATAAATTTCGGTAACATAAGGATCTGGTGGATGATGAGCAACTGCAGATGGTGAAATATCGCGCCTTTCCGAGAAGTACCGATGATTTTGTCTACACCACCTATCATGACCTGAACTCTGTGAGTGGTGCAACTTTAATTCAATAGCACTACACAACATTAAACTTTCATTAGCCTTTTCAAAGAAACTATAATGTTTTACTGTACTTTAAAATTGTTTGTATCAAATGTGTTTATGACTTCATGCAGTTCCATTTTTTACACACCACCATCCATTTGATCTTCATCATGCTGTTTTCAGATTTACTCTTTCATGGACATGCTTGTGGCAGAAAACAGTAATCTGGTCAGCAAAATTGTGATTGGTCAGAGCTATGAGAGCCGCCCCTTGAACGTCCTGAAGGTAGGTCACGACTCACAACAGAAAAAAAGCATGCTTTACAATTTCCAGTCTGGTGTATAATGTACATTTTTATTAAAGAATTGGGATACATGCGGCCTAAAGGCCCATTCACACCAAGGACGATATCTATAAATATAATGATATAGTTCTAAAAATCATACTCACTATCACTTTCAGAACGATTTTATGCAGCTGATGAATAATAAAATCACTGACAACAATGCATGAACCCATCTGAGTGCAGCCCGCTGAATCGGGCGCTGCAGCCAACCAGAATGGGTGGAGCATCTCTCTATACGGGCTCATATCACCATAAGATTCAGACTAAAACTCCTTCAGCTATGAACAATCTTCTCTTCACTGGACTTCAACAAGGAACCCTCTTTGAGCACAGTGAGTGCGTTGCCTATCTGGGGAAATCCCACGCAGAAGCCGCCCTCACCAAGACAAACTTCTCTTACTGAGAGAGCTTGAGTCTTGCCTTTCTCCACTCGTGGACTACTTTCTTTTAGGAGAGCGGCTTCACCCCTTGTCCTCTCCCATTTCCTTCCTGCCAGGGACCTCGAAGCCAGGTACCTTCTCACGCAGACCAGCACCCAGGCTGTGCCATTGCGTTGGCTTACACTTTGATGGGTCTCCAGTGCCCCATCAATTTAAGAGTAGACACCACCAGAGGCATGACCTCTTCCTGGGGCCTGGTCTAGTGGTGTATCCATTGGTGACATCTGTGCGGCGGCCGGCTGGTCCCCACCGTCCAAGCACAAGTCCTTTCTGTTCAGTTGGGCTTTGACCTCTAAACGATCGCAACGCACTAGTACCTTCCCTTGAGGCTCTGACCCATGGTCTAAACCTCTTTTCAGTGTTGGATGAGCTTCTCACCCTTACTTAGCCCTATTGTCTTGAGGCCCTTGTCTCCAAGTGCCTTAGGTTAGGGCCTTAGAAGGTTTGTTGTTCTACTATCATATCATAGCACAGCACGATTGGACTGTGTTCCTCACAGCGTCTAGCGATGCAATACGAGTGAACCGTTCAATAAGGATTACTGCATTGGTATGGCTTGGATTCAATAAGGCTTCAGCATTCGGAGAAAAAGGACTTTTAGCATCTAAAGACGCAATACTTGTTCTGTTATCTCAGGTAACCGAGGTTATGTTAGTAACTGAGTACGTTATTGGTATAGCTCTTGGTGTAAACGGGCCTTAAGTAATATAAATGTCAAGATTAATGAATATGTCCATTTGTCTATAATGACTAATAACACCCTATCACTCAGTTCAGCACAGGAGCGAACCGTCCAGGTATCTGGATCGACACTGGCATCCACTCCAGAGAATGGATCACCCAGGCCAGCGGAATCTGGTTTGCCAAGAAGGTCATTTGAAGTTTTGAAATACAATCTTTAACAGCATAACAGAATCAAAGATTTACACCTGTGTACTTTTTGTTGAGTAGATCGTGACCGACTATGGACGTGACCCCGTCCTCACCGACATCCTTAACAACTATGATATCTTCTTGGAGATCGTCACCAACCCTGATGGTTATGCCTACACCCACAGCAATGTGAGTTTGATGCCTGGAAGACATTACATGCATATTCGGTTTGACAGAACAATATTTTAATGAAATTTGCTGTCTTTCTTGTGAAATCCAATTGGTTGGTTGGTTGTTTAAGGACCGCATGTGGCGTAAAACCAGAAAGCCGAACCCTGGCTCTAGCTGTGTTGGAGTTGATCCCAACAGAAACTGGGAGACTGGCTTTGGTGGTGAGATGTGGTGTTTAGTTTGGGATATTGGGGTTCTGTTAGATTTACACATTCAAATTATACGAAATCTTTGTGCTGTTTGTCATCAACAGGTCCTGGTGCCAGCACCAACCCATGCTCTCAGACCTACCATGGACCCAGTGCTCATTCTGAGCCAGAGGTCAAGGCCATTGTGGACTTTGTGAAATCTCACGGCAACCTTAAGGCCTTTTTGTCCATCCACAGCTATTCCCAAATGCTCTTGTATCCATACGGATACACAGACACTCTTGCCAAAGACCAGGCAGAACTGGTATGCTGCAGAAACATGCTGATTTTTACGCTTTTAACACATTAGATCTATTCAAATAAATTCTTTATTGTTCCTTCAGCATGAACTTGCCAGAAAGGCCATCACTGAACTGAGGTCTTTGTATAACACTGGATATACATTTGGCAGCATCATTTCTACCATCTGTAAGTACATTTACAGTGAATCTAAAGCTCTTAATTGTCAATATTATAATGACTATTAATCTCATTGCTAACAATCTCTTTGCTCTCAGACCAAGCCGATGGAGTCACTGTTGACTGGACCTACGAACAGGGCATCAAGTACTCCTACACCTTTGAGCTGAGAGACACTGGTCGCTATGGTTTTCTCCTTCCTGCTGATCAGATCCTCCCCACTGCTGAGGAGACCTGGCTGGCCCTGATGGCCATCATGGAGCACACCAAGAATAATCCATATTAAACATACAACAATATTTTCTGATGAGTCATAAGTATGTGACTAAGTAAGCATGAGTAAGGGATATTGTAGTCAGACGGTAATTATGGCAAAAAAAGGGGTTTATTTTGTGATAATGACTTTAATAAGATGGATAATCTATAATCTGACATCGCTTCTTGACAAATAAATAAATCTATGGACATGAAATATTGATCTGAGTTGAAAGTGTATTACCTGTATTTTCTCTTGAAGCTTCCACTAAGAAAAATAGTCCATTACAATTTACAAAGCAACAAGATGAACACCACAACATTACAGTAATGTTAATATTAATGTCCTCACAGTCTGAAGACACTTTCTCTACAGTCGATAAGTGAGACGCAAGATGAAATTAGTGCCAGTGGGTTAAGATTTACAGCTTTGTCAAGCGAATTCTTGATATCAACAATGACGTGATCACTCGCAGAAATCCTTGGTAGGCCTATCAAATACTAAATTTTAACTAGTAAAAACTATCTTAATAACTTGATATCTGAAATATTTATTGTATTCAACTAGTAAATACAATGACAGATAACAAGAATTATGGTTTTAACAAGTTGAAATAGTGATGACGTCATTGTAGATATCAAGAATTCACATTTTTACTGTATTGGAAATTGAATTCCTGATTTCAAAAATACCCAGTAATACCCAGTTTTACTAGTAAAAATTCCATTCATGATATCAAGAATTATCATTTTAACTGGTGAAAATTAAATTCTTGATTCAAATCCTGGGAATGATTAAAGGTAAAAATGGCTTGCCATAGTAGCGACGGTTAATTAAAGAGATCTGATATACAGCGTTACAAGCCAAGGGCGACAGTGAACATTATGAAGTATTAGATCGCTTAATATTAATACTTAGAGTATTAATACCGCAATTGAAATATAGTCTGTTACCGTATACAAAATATATGGCTTAGCAACAACACATACACTGCAACATAAGTTAAATTAATACTTAAGTCCTCGATCTGAAGTAATTTTCACTACAGTCGACAAGCAAGATAAACTAGCACTGGTTAGTTACGACCGGTCCATCAATGGCGAACAATACTAAATATTAGATTGCTTAACATTAATTGAGAACAGAGTATTACAGGGAGTAATTACTCGTTATAAAGAATAATGTTTGAATAACGACTAAAAAGCCAACTGTCATAATGTAAACAGCTCAGCTCATTAGATCATGCCATTTCGGAACATACATGAACAGCCTATCCTTGAAAGTCATGTAGGTAGCACTTAAGTCTACAATATCAAATTGATCTTTATTCACACTTTCATTATAAAAGAACAAACCAGGTAGTTTTCATTATATAGATTACATTAAATTATTCATTGGTCAATAAAACAATGTCTATGAAAGAACAGGCGTAGCTGATTCCAGTCAATCAGCACAGAAACAAGGACAGCAAAGGCCAAATAAACCAGTCAAAGCTCATTCTACCTGTCCATGTATACATTCCACCAACATTGACTCCAATAAATGCACTTTAAGTTCCTTCATCATGCTCTGCAACAAACAAAGCAAAGTTTCACACAGCAACATCAACTTCATTTATGAAATGTAGATGTGATCGCTGGCATTATAGTCAAATCACAGTTGAGTAGATGCAGATTTTGAAGGAAAATCTTTCTGCAATGGTTCCGAAAGCATCAATCATTTAAATAAATGCGTTGAAAAAACAGACAAGATCTGGCTTTAAGGCATAAAAACATCTAGGATATCTAAAATACTTCTAAACCAATGCGGCATACATACTGTTTCTACTGAGTAAACATACAGTATCTAAACCAGCATGCTCAATGAACAGATCATGTCGAAGCACAACTAAAGCAAATAAAATGACCAAGAGGTGAAGTCCTTCCTAAGACCTGCTTACTTGTGTAACATATAGAAGAACCCAACATATGCGTTACAACAGCTAGAAGTCAAACCTTAGACATCATATACAATCATTACAATAAAAATGGTTCTTGATGCCAAACATTTAGTTTGGATTTAAAGTCTGCAGTGCGGAGATATGTGTATAAACTGAAATAGTAAAACAGTGCCATTTTTGTGTAGTACCAGGACCAAGAAATGTTTAATTTCTTTCAGTGTACTTCTGAGAATTAAACCATGTGCATGCGGCCAGTAGTTTAGAGTGTCCATCACAGATGTTCACAGGAATCCTGCAAAAGTAAAATATAAAGGCTTTATTTGCATTGCAGTGAAGACGACAATGGTGCGAGTGAAACTGAAGGTTTATTTCCATGGTCGACTACTCCGTGAACGAGCGCTCTCTGATCCTACTATGGATGAGCCCTGTCGATTGCTCCGAGCTGTAGACGCTGTGGAGCGAGCGCTGCTAGTGGACATTCTGCTGCTGAGACGACCTAAAATGTGGGGTAAAAAATAATAGTAAACATATATAAGTTAATAAACTCCCTCTCTATCGTTGTTCCATCCAAACCCATAAGACTTTTGTTCATGTTCGAAACACAACTGAAGATATTTTAAATGAGATCTGAGAGATTTCTGTCATATAAAGTGATCATGTCTCTTCAGTAGTAGTGTAGGTTTTTAAAGCAGAGAAGAAATTGTTGAAAAAAGTTTTTTTGCACACAAAAAGTATTCATCATAACATTAAGGTTGAACCAATGTTTCACATGAAACATGTTAACAATATCTTTACTACCTTTCTGGGTCTTGAAAGTGGTAATTGCATTGCTGTCTATGGAGGGACAGAAAGCTCTCAGATTTCATCAAAAATATCTTAATTTGTGTTCTGAAGATGAACGAAGGTTTGGAAAGACACGAGGGTGAGTAATTAATGACAGAATTTTCATTTTTGGGTGAACCAGAGTTAAGATTTCGGTTGGGTCTTCACTTTTAAGCAAAAATGCTTGAATCATCATGTGTCTTCAGAGGACTTAGATTAAACCACTTGATTCCTATGGATTTATTTTACGATCCCTTTATGAACCATGAGTTTTGGGTGAACAGAATTTCAATAAAGGGACAGAAATCTCTCAGATTTCATTTAAAACATCTTAATTTTTGTTCGGAAGATGAATGAAAGTTTTATGGGTTTGGAACGACATGAGAGTGTGTAACTGATGACAGAATTTCAATTTTTGCGTGAACTAACCATTTAATACAGGAAAAATGGTTGAGTAATTTCATCATTTATGAAATGGATGACTCACTGCTGGGCTCGCTGGGTATGAACACCTCCTCTAGGTAATGCTGGACTCTGCTGAGGTCCTCTGAGGTGAACCTCCACTTTTTCTCTGCTGTCTGTGACACCTGCTGCGGCACCGATCTCTTGCGACCTCCAGGTCCCGGCGGTGAGGGCAGACAGGAGATGGGAATGGAGCCTGTTGTCATTCCCTCAGGAAACTTCTGAGCAACCACTTTTAAACCTTGTTGAGAAAGGAAAGGATGCCTGATACTTATTTTCCCTTCTATGAGACGTAATGTAAAAAAAATTCATGGAAGTCTTAGAAGTTTGTTATCAATCTCCTGTCTGCCAGAAAGAAGTCGTTGCGATGACTCACCCCCCGACAACATGAAGAGATTCTCGAACCCTCTCTCGCACATGGTGGTGGCCGCCTGACTCGCTATCCTTTCATCTTCATCATACAAAATTATGATCTTTCCCGATGCATTTTTCTGTGTAGCTGTTAAAGATTATAAAACTAGGAATGGGTATGAGGGAAAAAAAATGAAATGACAGAAATGATTTACACACAAAAACAGCGTGACTTATTTAGTTATTGGTCATATATGAAATAAAATTATTTATTCCTTCATTTCATAGGACCCCCTTATTAGTATTATATATATTATAGCACATTTCATACTTGCACATCAAAGGTTTGTAATAACAGTTTTGATGAATAAATGAATGAATACTAAAAATATTAAAAATAAAAAATATAGTGCATTTCATACATGTACAATAAATAAAGAAAAATATTTCTATGTTTGCAATATGTTTTAATACAAAACAAATACTGATTTTCACATATCAGGAATAAAAGGATACGTAATCAAGGACTTCTTTCGTGTATGGGTTCATTGTCCTTGATAAGGTCGCAATGGGATAACTATATGCTGTGAGCAAAAAACAGATAATCATTTTAATAATATAATAACTATATTAATGTATTTCATGTATTCCAAGGTAAGTTTCCTACCACTGATAATATGGCACTGGTCATACTGCTCTCTGTCCCGCACATCCAGCAACAGATACGGGCAGTCAGGAAAGGGGCACTCTGTGTTGTTGGAGGTAGACACTGGAGACAGTCGGATGGTCTTCTGTCCGTTCTTGTCCAGATCCATTTCTCCCACGCCACTGATGACACTATAAATGAGCCCAGAGATTCTCAATTACATCGAGTGAGGACAGTCAGGGGTGCTCAGTACAGGCTACATCTCATTGTTCCCCCCCACAGGGTCTCTGAGGACGGAGTCCGATTGCACCGACTGTCCCAAAACAGATTCAATGGAGTTTGGGGCCATGAGAAAGCAGCCTGGCCAATGAGAGCTCTTGTGGGTGTACAATAGAGGAAATTTTAGAAGGGGGATCAGTTAGATGCATAAAATGATATTCTGATGTGGCCGGTTGAGTTAAGGAGATACTTTTATGTGCGTTACAAACACAAAAGTGATTTGACTACCTTTGAAGTGTAGATCGAGAAGAAAACCCAGTGTCGCCGGATTCGTCATTGTTGATACTCTGTGGGTTGAGAAGTGTCGGCTCTGGGGAGCCATTAGTCTGATCGGAGAGACGGTCGAGCCCCGGTGATGCCGAGAATATTGAAACATCATCTGAAACCATATTCCAAAAAAAAAAGAAAAAACGGTTGTCAGGATGTTGCTATGAGATAGTAGGGAAATACTGCTTTGCAAAGCTCACAAAACTTTTGGACTCCCTAAGAAACTTCTGTTCTCTCACAAAAGTATTATGTTTTCCCAAGAAACTTTGCATTTGCTGGCATTTTTCATTCCACTGACAACTTTAATGTTTCCTCGACGAAACTTTGTGTTTGCACGAACAAATTTTGCGTTCCCCCAAAGAACTTTGCGTCCGCTCGCAAATTTTTGCATTCCCGAGGAACTTTACGTTTGCGCACATTACTTTTGCGTTCCCCGTTATTGAAATATTGTGTTTGCTTGCAAAATTATTCGGTTTCCCTGTGCATTCACTCAGAAAAAAGCATTCAAATACAGTTTTTCATCCCATCTCAGATTGTCTCCATCTGCGGTTTTGCGAGCTCATGCAAAATCGAACGCAATGTTTCTCAGGTGAACGCAAAAGAATTCCAAGAAAAATTGCAATATCATTTTTGTTATTCCCATCTCATGTTTTCCATCACCATGTCCCCTTAGGGGCTCCGTACTAAAGTTGCTATGCGGTTGCTAGGGTGTTATGGATGGTTGCTAAGTTTAATACTTTGGGATAAGGGTTTCGAATTCTTGTTAAAGATCAGCACTAATAATAATTGTTAGCAAAAACTACTAATGAGAATAAAGAAATGAAATGAAACTACCGTCTAAACCTGGCATTTCATCTTTAATGTTGTCATTCTGATCAGCCACCGAAGCAACTTGGATTACCTAAAAAAAGAAAAAAGAAAGGTATATATTATGACATTTCAATTATATTAAAACAGAAAACAGTCATTTTAAATTGTAATAATATTCCTAAAAATATATATATTTTACTGTACTACAACTGAAAATAAATCATATGCTTTATGTAATTTATTCTTTACTTACCAGCTGTGCAAATGTAGTCACTTTCAGCCTTTTAAATAGCTCGCCCTTCTTATATCTGTAGTCTGGGAAAAATATACATAATAAACATATGCATTTTAAATCATGCACAACTTCTGCACGAAAACATTGTTTTTCAAACAGCAATTTTGATCCGTTTTACCTGGATCCTGAGCGTTACCATTTCTCACTTCATCTTCATTTAAAGACACGTCGTTTAAATTCACACCCAAAATATCAAACTCCATACTGATACCGATTCAACTCTCTAAACTTGACTTTAACAAGCCAATTGCTGCTACAAACTGAGACGATCTCTGCCAACATCTCTTTATATCTTTGGCAAGAACTCCAGAGTCCAGCCTCACCACCAAACCCACTGTAAGATGCCAAGTGACACCACCGGATGAGGTTATGCATCTCGGTTTCACTACAGACAATCTTGACAGAGGAATTACTGTAATCTACAGTACAATCACCATCCTTTACTCATGCATCCAAAAGAAGGAACAAGAATTGCTTATCCTTGAGAAATCAGAGGGAACCTGTAACAAGATGACCAATATAGACAAAGCAGTCTTTCTCTCCTAATCAGGCGAGTAACTATAAGTAGGACGAGTGCATTTGGAGACAAAATAGGAGTTGCTCACACAAGATGCATTTTTGCACTTTTTTTTATATTTTTTAATGTAAATACACACTAGTTTTGTTTAAACACTGTGATGCGCTTGAATGTCTGCAACTTGTTAGATGTTGTAAAAAAGCTGTTAGATAGGATTACCGTTCTGAAGTAAATGCACCACGACATTGAAAGGCATCAAAAATATTTCTTCAATAAATTTTATGCATTATTATATTCTGAACTTACTTTTCCTGGCCTCCTCTAGCCTCTCCATGTATTTTGTCAGGCTGAAACCTAGAAAATAATCACTGTTAGTCATCACATATTTTCTCATATATCCAATGAATATTTAAAGTGTTAGCCACCGATGGATACCTGTATCAAGTCGCGTTTTTACATGTTGATATTTGGGGTTCTGTGGAATCCTCTTCTTTAAAAACTGGGAAAAATAAGCATCCATTTCAATAAAACCTACTATGCACATGCATTGTGTAACTATTATGCCTGTCATAAAATTGTGGGGTAGCTGAAATAATCCGTGTTTTGTATGTTTTGTTTTGGGATCAATGTTTTCGTTGGTTAAATACTGGCTTAACACATTCAGGGAAAATTATGTCTATGAAACAAACATTAAGTTTAATGGAGTTTACAGCCATTGTAAAAGACATAATATCCATTAGATAAAATAAAATGTTCAGATAAAATGTTTATTTATTGATTAGCACTGGTGGAAATGACTACAACAAGAGAGCATCAGCAGTGAACTGTTGTCGATGGTCGGTCAGTCAGTCAGGTAACTTGATGGCAACGCCGGTGTCAGATTCCCTTTAAAACCCCACCTTCCCATGAAAACATTCCCTGAGCTAGCTTTCAAAAAATTATGAACCACAAACTGTTTTGCAAATGACACTTTGCAGAATGATAAAAACACTGACCTCTGAATCGCCAATCCCCCGCTTGACCGACATCTTCAAATAGCTGAGCTTCGGCGGCTAACGTTAGCTTCCAAAATCAAAACTCAAAGCGTTGCCTCTTTGAGCAACGTCTTCGCTGATTGGTCCTTTGAATTTATTATCCAATCAGTGACGGTGTTCTTTTAACCTCAATGTTGAGTTCCACTACTTTACCGTTTGGGGTTGTTGCTGAGCAACGGCGTTATTTCCAATGCTGCAGTGACAGAGCCGGAGTCAGAATTTTTTAAATGCTTTTGCAGATTTATGTATTTTCCAGTAATTCCTAAAAAAAAATTCTAAAGACAATTATTTATAATATTTTGCTGCATATGCAACTCATTAACTCAGACAGTATAATCTTTGCAAGACAAGCTTGCAATTTTTAGATTTAATCCCAACACGCCTTCTGTTGCACTAGGAGGATTGAACTGCATTGATGCAGACGTTTATCTGTGTAAATCCGTATTTTATCAGTCTTAATAGCGATACAAGTAAATAATTAGAAGCGAAACGGATTTTTAGTTAACTTTTCACCGTTTTGCGCATGTGACTCGATGATTCGGAGCGGGATTTGTTTGGTCTGGGTAAAACGCGGCTTGTTTGACAGAGGGGAAGTGGCTCAACATGAAGGAGTTTCACTTGTTTACCTGTAAAACTAAGAACAAAGTGCACCAAATTTAAACATTTTCTCGACGTTTTCCACAATAATGGCGTCTGTAATGGTAAGACTAACATTTTGAATTGCGAAAGCAGACATTTTATGTAGTTGCTGGTTTAATTAGCCCTGTGCAACTGTGCTGGAAAGTTTCGTGTTTATATATGTATATGGAGATACTTATATTGGTTATATTTGACGAAATTGACAATATAAAACAATATAATTAGCTATCACTAACAAAAAAAGTACTATAGAACTAGCATAATTTTACCGTGGTGTTACCAACCATGTATTTATAATTTATAAAACTAATATATATAGTATATATAATTTGAATATTCACAACATAGATTATGCTGAAAACATCAGTTGTAATGAGATTTGTTTTGAAAACGAAACTCGATTTTACACCTTTTTCTTCTATAATGTCCTTTTTCAGGAGGATCCCACTCTTGAGAGACATTTTAAAGGCCACAAAGATGTCGTTTCCTGTGCTGACTTCAGCCCCAATAATAAACAGCTGGGTATGTCATATTTATCTTCTATTTTCCAGTCAGAGAACATCCCAGCATAACCATTTGCAACTTCACTTGCAGCTACTGGATCCTGTGACAAGAACCTTATGATCTGGAATCTCACTCCTAAAGCAAGGGCATTTAGGTTTGTGGGACACACAGATGTCATTACTGGTGTTCATTTTTCTCCAAGCGGATCTTTGGTGGCATCTTCATCCAGAGATCAGACGGTTCGACTTTGGACACCCAGCATGTGAGTACAGATACCCGCTTTCGAGTTCTAATGTATTATTTGTGTTGGTTCTTGATGCATTATCGTGTACGTGTGTTACAGAAAGGGCGAGTCGACAGTGTTCAAAGCTCACACAGCAAGCGTTCGAAGCGTTCATTTCTCCAGCGATGGCCAAAGGCTGGTCACGGCTTCAGATGACAAGTCTGTGAAAGTGTGGGGTGTAGAACGGAAGAAATTCCTCTACTCTCTCAACCGGCACACGAATTGGGTGCGCTGTGCGAGGTACGAGACTGTGTGTTAACCTTTCCGGTTTTGTCACATAAAGTGGGATTTCTCTCCCTGTCACTTGGTCTGTCCCTGTCAGGTTTTCACCAGATGGTCGTCTCGTTGCATCCTGTGGCGATGACAGGACGGTTCGCCTCTGGGATACATCCACACGTCAGTGCATAAACATTTTCACAGACTACGGAGGGTGAGAATTTGAGTGTTGTTCCTTTCTGAATGTTTTTGTGGATATTTTTTTTGACTGAAGTTTACTGATATTTGAAAGTGTCTGTTTAGGTCAGCGACATTTGTGGACTTCAATTCCAGTGGCACGTGCATTGCATCATCAGGAGCGGACAACACATTGAAAATCTGGGATATTCGTACAAACAAGTTGATACAACATTACAAAGGTAGTTAATAAAAACTGGTTTCACGTCATAAAAATTTGTTTCTTTTTAATAAGAGTCACAAGGACTGGTCATGTTTTCAAGCATTTAACTTTGTCTTGCAGTTCATAGTGGAGGGGTCAACTGCTTTTCCTTCCATCCATCCGGAAACTATCTGATCAGTGGTTCAAGTGACAATACAATGAAGATCTTGGACCTGCTGGAGGGGAGGCTCATCTACACCCTTCATGGCCACAAGGTGTCACCCTCTTCTAATAATGTAGAATTTGAATTCTAACTGGAGCAATTAGGAATTCATCCAAAAATTATGATTCTCTCATCTGTTACTCACCCTCAAGTTATTTTAAACCCATATTCTGTTATCTTTTGGAATGGGAAAAGGGGAAAAAAATAATAGTTCTATCGTAGCATAAATATCTACACACATAAAGCATAAATATATACACACTGGCAAACACAACTGTGTTGTTAACACACAAGTTAAAAAAAAAAGAGCTGTGATACTGAGCTGGGATACATTTTTGGTGATTATTTGATTTCTCGTTGTATACGTTTACTATGTAAACACAACCATTTATGTTAGATGTGATTAATCGATTTGACTGGTAATTTTAACATAATTTTCACACATAAAAAGCTAAAGACAATTTTCCACATATTAAAGTGTCTGAACTGAATATACTGACTATGAACTGAAAACAGTGCACAAGTCATGGAGTACTTTTACAGTATGGAAAATTATGTTTTATTGTATTAGTTAATTTGTCTTTTTTGAGCTTGACAGTGATAATCGACTGTAAACTGTCATAGTATGACAAGAGCTGAATGATAATTTGTAAAACAAACAAACAAAACAAAACATTATATTGTGTTTCATAGAAAAAATAACAGAAAATAATCTTACAATGACATGACACACCATATGATGATCTCAAGCCCCTCTATGATGATTTGATCACTCCCCTCCCCCCTGGGCATGTGACACGAGATGACATTTTCATTTTGCATGAATTATTCCTAAAATTTTGTGTTTATTTTGTGATAAAGACCTGTATTAAACATCCCACCCTAAGAGGAATAGCCATAAAGTGTCTTTTTTTTCCCTCTGCTTGCAGGGTCCAGTGTTGGCTGTCACGTTTTCTCGAGATGGAGATCGGTTTGCTTCAGGAGGTGCTGACTCACAGGTAATTGTGACCTAATGCTTGCTTTACTATCCAATAACTATCAGGCTGATGTCACTCATGCCCATGATCATCTGGGTTTCAGGTTCTGATGTGGAAGACCAACTTTGATTCACTGAACTACAGAGAGCTGTTGAGTAGGCATAGCAAACGAGTCACCCCAGATCCCCCTCCACACCTGATGGACATTTACCCTCGATTGCCTCACCGACACTATGCTCAGAATGGCACAGTAGAGGTCAGTGCCCACAACTGCAGTGCAACTACAATAGCCATGTGTTTCACAAACAGTACTGATTTTCCTCTCGGGCAGCAGTACAGCGTCAACAATGTAGATCAGTTCAATACATTTCATTCAATATGTTAGCTCTGTGACGTACCAGCACACACTCCATTCAGGTTTGTTATTATCTCTCATTGACGTCAATTCATTCGTTTCCTTAGATTAACCCAATTGTTGCTGATACTCAGTCTGCTGAACCTCAGGTGGTTGAAGTGGGACGTGTTCTTTTCTCCACAGCGGTAAGATCTGAACTCTGACAGGAGCCAGTTCAATAAGTCAGAACTGTTTCACTCCAATCACTAGGGGGCAATATAGGCTAGCTAATGTTGAGCCCTCATCGAAAAGTGTGCTGTCACTGCAGTCCACACTTTTGCAGACACTCATGTTGTCTTTTAAATGATCACTTCCCATCAATATTCATCAGTTTAAGTTTTTCCACATTATTAAGCTATTGTCTACTCACACTTCTGTTCTCTTGTAAACTGTGGGGTGTAAAAATCTGAGACCACATCGAAAATCTGGTATTCTGTCATGAAACCAGGGGGACAAACTCTTAGAAATGATTAAATTCCTATTAATTTTTTTCACATTAAATTTGAACTTAAATTGCTATTTTGATGCTAAAAGTTTTAATGAGAAATTAAATACATTCATATTAAAAGTAATTATTAAATTTGTTGAATTTTCACTCTTCTATTCTAATACTGTAATTTGCCTCAAATTAATTTCATTAATTTTTCACTCATTGCTTTTCTGATACTTTAATTTGTAATGCAAATTAAATAATTTATATATTAAAATTAAATTTTAATGTTTATTAATAAAAAAATAATAATTTTTATTTATATATATATATATATATATATATATATATATATATATATATATATATATATCTTTTATAAAATTAAATGTAATTTATATATTAACTCAAATTTTAATGTTTATTAATAAAAAATAAGTATATATACAAGTATATAAAGTATATATAGATTTAAAAATTCATTCAATTGCTTGTGGCAAGTTTTTGGACCCCCCTGTGTAATTTTAGTTATAATCATAGGCACATGATGAATATTAATGTGGCAGGTTTTCCAAAAAATATTTTTTTGAACTGTTTATTATATTGTTTGTGTGGCCGGCAGCTTTCCAAACCATTATTTACTGCGTGCCTTGTGCTGTGCTTTCTGCTTTACAAGCGGATTGAGGAAATGCTGCGAGACAGCACACAACAGACTGTGGGTGCCTTGCGGGTTTACAGGAAGTCTCTCTGGCCCTTTTTCTCCCCCTCTCATTCTCTCTCTCTCTCTATCTCTCTCTTTTTTTGAGTGCTCTGATTCTGGCTGTGTAGAGTAGCTGAAGCGTGAAAGCAAAAACACACCGAGCACACACGTGCCTACAGCTGGGCTCTGATGTGACCTCACTTTGCTGCTGGAGCCATAGACTAATAATAGACTCCTCCACACTGTGACTTTAGCGCTCGCTCTCGCTGTCTCTCCCTCTCTTCCATTTGTTCCTTTTGTCTGTACACACTGTACTGCATAGAGAAAACAAGTGTCCGGCTTGGACGCCTGCACACTCGTTGACTAGTTAATTAGTAATGCCACTAGATTAGTAATGTTGACCATGCGACTTTAATTGCTCTTGTTCTATATGGTGACAGTCAGCTTCACCTTATTGCATCCCAGTGTTGCTATGCCTCCCACATCCAGGTTTTTGCAAGTCCCATCCTGGCTCGGTTCTGATTCACTAGCTTTAGATTCAGTTCTGATTTTCATTCAGTTTGATTCAGTTCTGCATTCTTTTGGTGTATTCATTCATGTTTTGCAAATCTCATCTGCATTTGATTCTGATTTACTAGCTTAAAATTCAGTTCTGGTTCCAGTTCATTTTGATTCTGTTTCATTTGGGTGTATTTCAGTTGTTGTGATAAGAAAGACATTTTCTCTCTTCAAATGCTATATATTATACAGGGCTGTATTTCAAATTGTTTCAAACTGGCAACTTGTCTTTTTGAAGTGGTCATTAAAACGACTCATAGGAGTCATTTGTTTGTGAATCAGACTACACTGGGTGAACTACCTCTTGCCAGAAAAAAAGGCTGCTGAAGCTACATGGCACATGGTAAACATTAACCCACTGACTAGTCAACTAATCTTCTGGATGACAAGTCCACATTCACTTTTACCATTCACACTTAACACATTTGGTTCAGGTCAGTCCAGGATGCCCTCCCGAATCCAACCTGTCAGGGCACATTTTCAGGGAAACCCTGTCATTATCTGGCCCTGAGTGTCCTGCAGTGAGTTTCCTCATTCTGCTTCCCCGCCTTGCGTGCGTGGGAGCAGAGACAGGAGGAAGTGGACGGCAAAGAGAAGTATGACCCGTGGCGCCTTTTTGTGTGACTCTTCCTGCCATCACTTCCTCTTGACTGACTCTCTCTGGATGCCTTTCAGCTTGTGTGTGTGTGTGTGTGTGTGTGTGCGGTGACGCGGTCTTCAATTGGTGGTCCTCGTTGACTCCCTAATGCATTATATATTCTATGCATAGACAACATAAGTAAGACCAGAGGCATGCCGTTTTGGCAGCGAAAGGACCACGACCCAAGAGCCATGTATTAGCTTGTGTCAAAGAACTCTGGTGGTTAGCAGTGGCTAGTTGTGTCATTTTCCTATCCAACTCCCACCGCTTATATCTCAATAAAAGCAGTAAATTAGATAATATTAAATAATATTTTCTTTTATCAATATACTGATACCTTTTCTCACTTGTATTAATATGCTTGTTTATTCAAGCATTTATATCACATCCTACAGTGCAGGAGAGATTGAATTAGTCACAGTCCAATTACAATATTGCGATGCATCACAGCATATTGATCTTGAGGCATCGCATGGAGGTAGTTGGCAATACTTTGTATATGGGAAAATAAATAATATTGCTTTACCAAAAATTACTATGGTACAGTACCATAATTGTAATAGTTAAGCAATACATAAATCAATTGATTTATTGCATACAGTAATAATATTAAATTTAAATTATTAATCATTTTATGTTTATAATCATTTAAAAACAGTCAATATTTAATTCAACAACGTGCTGCTATTCAAGTGTGATGTGAAGTGTAAAATTCACTCTAACTTATCTACAAATCAAATCCAAATGGGATGAAACTAAAGTAAGGTTATTTGTGCTTTTTTATGGTAAAATTTAATAATCATTGCAGCTCTACAAGTATGGATTGTCTAATTTTTGTACAATAGGTTATTAGTTGTAATTTTATATCAGTGGTCAAAAAAGTAAAAATCGGGACCGTTTTCTGATTGTTCATTCATTCAAAACACTTTTTCTGCTATTAAGGTAGGATGGGGTTAGGTTTTGTCGTACAGTTAGGTTTATTGGTGTATTAATTGCGTAATATAGATGTAATTAGAGAAATTAATTACAGATGTAATTACATGCAGGTATTTAAAATATATAAAGTATAATACAAAAACATGTATAAATGATTAAGTGTATCAAATAAATAAAGTGTGGGAGAAGTTCATAAATTATTCCAGATTTTCGGGCACTTTCAAATTAGTAATCAAGTTATCCTAGATTAACAGGTAAACTAATCAAATTGAACTCTGATGTAAACTTTTTTTTTTATCATAAAATAGTCATTCACCATTATACTGTCAACAGAGTGTGTGCATGCTTGTTTGAGGGTCTGTAAATGTGTGCGCGCCACCTGGTATTGCGTTTCTGAAGGTTGCTTGTAGGGGTGACTAGACAGGAAACATGCAAAGAGCCTCTTCCTGTTTTGTAAAGAGCAGGAGATTGGGTGGCCGCGAGGTGTGGATACCAGCTTGAAGGCCTGCCACCGGCTCCGGTGACAAGACGTGACATGACGGAAGTAAATCTCTAAAGATAGAATGGCCCAGGGGAAGGATCACTTACCACCGGGAGAGCTTTGAGAAAGATAGCCTTACAGGGAGAGAGAGTGACTTGTCATCCTCAACCAAAAAAAACAAGAGCTGTCAGCAGCAGGAAGTACTCATTGATTTAAATCAGATTGCATTGGAAGAGAGATTCAATGCATTGTTTGTACTTTTCAGAGTTGTTTACTCTACCTTTACAGTGAAACATTGCACCTTGTCATTGAAGAAATGTAGGTGGTGAAGTGTGGAAATATGTGTTATGGTTATGCAACCACAATTATCGCAAATATCCTTTTGTTATGACAGTAGGCGGCATTGGCACTAGCGTTATTGCACCTTTTTTGGATTCTCCTTAGAGCAGATAATAGAAAAGGTCAGTCCAAAAGTTTCATCCGGCCCATAATCCCCTGCACTGACCCAGGGACCTCAGACAGACAACCAGGCGCTCTCACATCAAAGACACAGGAACTCGAGTTGGTTCATCACTTATTCAGTGTAGGGCACACCCAGAACTCGTTGTGTCCGTCTTAATATTTCATCTTGGTTCTCACCCATTGTGTCCATCTGCCTCTTCCTTTTCTCTCCATTAAATGCTGTTTTTCATCCACCCCTTTCATCTCTTTTTTCCGTTCATCTGTTTTATCTGCTGTCTTTCGAGTTCCACCAAAGGCTATTGACCCCTCTCCTAGAATAGAGCTGTTCCATCCATTGAGTCACACTGGCACTTTAACTTAATGGCTGATCTCACTTCCTCCATTAAAGCAGATGGTTCCTAAACAGTCCAGACCTCATCTTAAGTACCTGTCAATCATGTTGAGTGTAGAGTTGAAAGGACCTTATCAGAATCTGGCTTAGGGTCTGTTTTTCCTCTCTCACTTGACATTTTTTCTCTCTCTCTTTCTCCATGAGCTCTCTCAAGGGTATATGGTGGCCCAGAGGGGCATAGCTTAAAATACGCTGACAGTCTGTTGA
The DNA here is from genome assembly GCA_038088235.1 of Zacco platypus. Lineage (NCBI taxonomy): Eukaryota > Metazoa > Chordata > Actinopteri > Cypriniformes > Xenocyprididae > Zacco > Zacco platypus. The sequence goes on along the minus strand of CM076063.1, from coordinate 10,314,636 downwards.
CATTGATTCTAAAAATAGTGGGCCTGTACTATTGCAGGTAACAGGGACACCTCAAAGGCAAATGGTGAGCTACTCTCCTGCAATGCACTCACTGTGCTGTCCATCTACACAATCCCTTCTGTTTCAGATATATGTTAAAGCAGAACAATAAAAAAAACTTTTTTTTTTACTTAAAAAACAGTTTATTTGTATTTTTTAATTGGATTTAAAAAATTACCATTACACTTCAGTTGTTTATGGTTGGTAAGAATTTTTTTTATATTGTTTACATAAGTCTCTTATGCTCACCAAGGCTGCATTTATTTGATGAAAATGTAACTTTTCTATTTTAATGTTTTAAAATGTCATTTATCCCTGCCATTGCAAAGCTGCATTTTCAGCATCATTACTCCAATCTTCACAGTCACATGTTTCTTCGTAAATTATTCTGATATACTTATTTGGTGCTCAAGAAATATTTATTATTATTAATTTATTATTATTATTAATGTTGAAATCAATTGTGCTGCTTAAAGGGGTTATGAACTGTTGTTTATTGTTTTATAATGTTTCCTGGGGTGCACTTAGAATGTTACTATGCTTTTGACATCAAAAATTGTCATAATTTAGAAATAAAAGGCATTTTTCCTACCCTGATTTTAGCCCTCTTATTTGAATGTTTTAAGGGTCGTGTCTGCTGCGAGAATTCGTGTAAATGGCCACTGGTTTGATTGGCTAACATCTTTGCAATATGAAATAGCTATTACTCTCTCGAACTTTTAGCACGTTTTTACCATTTTCTCAAGGTTAACTAATCGTGAAATTTGTTGATTATAGCATTATTCTTAAATCTATGGCATTATATTTCGATTGTGGCATGAAAGGTTGCAGTGATGAACATTGTAGCTGAACACAGACATGTTGTTGAGGGCATAAAAGCAGTGATCTAACACTAACGAAAGCTTTCATCATAACGATTGATTTACCAAAGAATCCGCAGTGAAATGTACCAAATACAAATAAATAAAGCTCAACCGAGACATTCGCATTGTTGAAAATAAATATTCATATTCCTAGCATTAGGATCCTTTGAAAAGTAATGTTATTTTTAGTCTTGTATTGCTCTTCTCTCCTTTTCATCTCACTAACATGATGATGATGTAGGCATTGATTTCTTCGGTGGAGGCAGTGTTTCACCCATCTATGACATAGATAGGCACATTCCAGTATCAGTCGTTTGCTGGGCCTGGTGTTGGTAAAAGCTTTTATTGGAGTAATGAGGAAGTTTTCAGTTCTGAAACTTGCAGGACTATTTTTATAGTACAATGACCTCTTATATATCAAAAGCTCAAAGAAAAGTTGATTTCTCAATTCATGACCTCTTTAATATTTTTGTGGGAACTGATTCTTTTATAAATATAAAGTTCAAAAACAGCATTTATTTGAAATAGAAATATTTTGCAACATTATAAATGTCTTTATTGTCACTTTTGATCAAATTAATCCTTTCTGAATAAAACTATTAATTAAAAAATTTACTGACCAAAAACTTTAGTATTTTATTTTTTATTATTATTATTTTATTTTAATCACTAGCGGTGTAGAGTTTATACTTTCAATTATAACAATTATAATGAGCTTTCCAGACATTTGAAAGCATGCTAAAAAAACAGTTATATATCCAATTTCATCATTATTAAAGAGACTTGTAAAGCTTAAGACACATTTCAAGCTAACATTGGACCGCCACAATGGAAGAATAGATTAATACTTTTGAATATCTACTCAGTCCTCTTTTATGCTAAATATACACTCCTCACTCAAACAGGTTTGCACATTATGAGCACTTTTATGCAGTAAAGTGTTTATTTGTGTACGTGTTTAACACCACAGCAACAGTATGGCCTCTTCAGAGCAGCAGAACCTCTGTAAAAACATGGCAATTAAAAACACAGGTCATCCCTCCATGACCCTTTACTTTAATAGAGAGGTGCTGCATGCGCCGTTTTAATGATTTATTTTGATGCTCTATTTTACTGTTGCTTTCCTCTTCACCTGTATGAGTTATTTTTAACATAGCATAAATGGAAGGTGGAAGCGCCTCTGTGAACTGCGTAGGATGAGCTATCAAAACATTGCTTTTCACTGATGGAAAAAATGAGCTAATTTTTAAAACTCAGAAACATCCATGAATCTAAACAAAAATCAACCTACACACACTGTTGGTAAATTGTTTTTGTGGAAGTTTTATTTTTAGTTGGTGAAGAAGTGAGTTTTGGTTCGGTTTGTCAGAAAAACTTACTCTCTGAAAGCATGAGTGTTTGAAATGAACAGGGATAAAAAACCAAAAAAAAACAAATCCGCTTCCTCTGAGCAAGAGTACAGAAGGGTCATGGGCTCCGGAGGTACAGCTGAAACCCAATGCTAGTCAGGGTTAGAGGGTAAGCTGCGTCCCCCCGTCCCACCTGTTAGGAAGTCATTCATTTCTATTCCTACACCAGCGCTCCCTCCCTTCTCTCCCATCTCATTCACTCTATCTAACTCTTCCTGTGTCAAATGTTTTCCATCTTTTCCCAAAGCTCTTTATTCTGCATGTAATAGCTGTTTTAATATTCTTTTTGTAAAAGTGAATGTACATTTTTGTTCTTTATCATTTTCTCTTCTGGGTTATTTTCAAAATATGGTGACAAACATCCCACTTCTGTTATATTTAAAATATTCAACAAATTTTATTAAAGGCATCAATAGATAAACTAACTTTTGTTAAATATTTTAATAAATTACCTTGGCTATATTAGTTTTTTAAACTATATTGTTAATTTGCCAAGTGCCTGAAAAATACCTTGTCCCCTGATGTACCACCTTACAAACAGGAAACATCATTATTAGTTTTTCCCTTTATTTTTTTCTGTTTTGTTACCTTCCTACAACCCTGGGCGCCAATAATAATAAAAAAGTTGTAACATAACTGGGGGCTCGTCCGGGATATGAAACTGGGACCTGTTTTATTTATTTATTTATTTTTGTTTGTTTTTATAAACAGGAAGAAGAGCCATGGATTGAGTTAAATCCCTTTTCATTTAAAGATTTACACCACGTTTTTTAAGCTTTTGCATAAGATAACTGACCTGAACTGAATTGACACATCAGCATTTTCTAAATCAGAAAGCCAATATTTTTTTGAGAATGGCCCTTGTACACTTCTTCCTTCTTCCTATTGTACTTTTCACACCCTTTCCTGTTTGTTTTTTCTGTAGTCTTACACCACGGCCCTCCCTCTCTTTCTCTCACACCAGTCCTTTCCGACCCTGTTTTCCTTTCTCTTTTACACAAACACCACACGCACGCCGACAGCACCACTGTTGCCTGTTTGGCGTCAGCAGCTCACAATGAAACACGCGGGGAATGTCCATGACCCTTTGAACCTCAACCCTTCACGTCCCTCTCTCCCTGCTGCCCCCTCCTCCTCTCCTCCTAAGCCCCAACATCCACCTCCAGCCACAGGCCCACAAGGGCTGTCAGGCGCCTCTCTGCCGACCCGTCCAGGCCTTATGGGCTTAACCCCACACAAGTCACAGCATTCTTCCTTGCCTCTGGGAAATGTGTTAGCATTACTCATTCTTTTTCCCCTCTAACCCCTCACACCTATTCCCTTGAAGATGAGGGGAGTCTTTGGGTTGAATTGGGCCAGGGGGCTTTGACAGGAACGTTGAAAGGAAGCAAGGCCCAGCTAAAGTGCACTTAACCATAAAGTTTCACATTCCTCCCATGGCCTCCTCGTGCAAAAGCAGCCACTACGCCAACCTCATTATTCATCTCAAACACTCTCCAAATATGCGGTGTTAAGAGATTGAGGTCAGTGCAGTCCTTATCTTAAATTGTGTTAATGTCTGTGTACACATCACCTTTTAACCCTTCAAACACTGCTTTAAATGCATTTCGCTGGAATGAATGTTTTCGCAAGCAACTTTTAATGCAAGTAATAATTGTCTTTTGTTGTTGTTGTTGTACGCCAATATACTGTGAAGTGAACCAATTGTGAAGATGAAAACTAATGAAATCCTCCAGTGGTTTCAGTAAGGTTATATGGTAACATTCCTGTTGTCTTGCTGGTTCGCAATTAGTGACAAGCTCATTGTGTGTCGCAGTTTCCCACAGATACTTTGCAGTCGATTTAGTATTACCAAGTTCGAAAGCAGATTATCCAGCATTTGTGTAGCAATGGGGTTTATCTTAAATTAAATCCCACACAGTGACCCTCTTGTTTCCATGTGTTTGTGAATTTACATTGCTTTCTGATGTTTAACAGTAAATAGTTTTGCTGTTTTTAAGCCTGATACCAGTAATTCTAAAGGAATTACACCAGTTTATGAAAACTTAAAGCTCTAAAATGTGATGTGAAGTTAATGTGAAGTTTAGTCAGGTGTACAGGAATGGATTAGTGTATTTTTTTTGTTTGTAGTAATTCTTACATTTGTGTAATATTTTGATGGACTGTGATAGAATGAACTGTTCTTTATTTTTCAGTTGACTCTTATGAAAAGATTTTTAATGAAGTTAGGCCAAATAAATCTAATCTAATAAATGTAATTTTTATCTAAGATAGCATTTAAAAATCTATTTTAATATTTTTTTATTTCTTTCTTACCATGAAAATAGCCAGGGTAGCTGGCATGGCATTAAACTATAAACAAACATTGTGCATTCAATGTTTCCATGCTAATCATGTCATTCATACTAGATCATAAAGCTTGAATCTCAGTAATTTATCAGTAGTAGAGTTGTAAAGTGGCTGAAAATTTCTGCCAAATATCCAGAAAGTTTTCAAATATTTTTGAAAATTTCCAAAAAATCCTGAAAAATTTCCAATATATTGGTACCTTGTTGGTTATCAACCTACTTTATATATATATTTTTTTATTTGATTTTTTATTGGTTGATATTGCATATTTAATTGTTCATGCTCATTTTCTCTATATTTACTTTATATTTCCTCTATTTATCTATTCTAAAAATGATTATCTGTTTTTTCATACTGTGCATTTAAATGAAACCAAAATTGAATGAAAACAAAATTAATTTTTTAGTGGTTTGTCATTTATTTAGACAAAATAGTACAGAAAGTATACCCTTACCTTGGATTAACACTAAATGAATATTCCACTGCACCAGCAGACCAAATGCTGAGGTATTTGCAAAAAAAAGAGACTCTTTTTATTGACGTGGTGATGGTTATATGATGAACAGGCATGAGGTTTTTAGCCAGTGTTGGGCCTCCAGGATCGCCTGTAGGATCGCCATTAGCACAGAACTGAGAGAAACCTCCTCAATCTGCGAAATGACCCAGGGTCAGAATCAATCCATCTCCCTGCCCTCATGCACTTTTTGTCCAAGTCAAAGTTGATATTTGGAACTTGTATGTGAGTGCATGTAGTTCACAGGTCTAGCAGATATCTATTCCGGCTGGCGTCATATAGGTTCCCTGCCCATGATTTATGATGTAATCTTATCATGAATAAAGTAGAGTATATACAAAGTTCTTTCAGGAATTGTAGATCATGGCACATACTGATTGGTCCTTAACTCAGTCTGCTTACAATCACATCATTCTGAATAGGGCCCATCTGATTGGTTCCTGCTGTATCAGTTGCCAATGAGTTTGCTGCTCAACCTTCAAATACTGGTCAGCATTTTCTATAGCAGTTTGGGCACACTTTGTATACTATATTGTACAGCAGCAGCATGTCTTATGTATACACTGTTTTAGATGTCTGAAATACTACAACTCCAGTATTTTACTATTTATGCTTTCAAAAAATGTGAAATGATTGTGTAATTTAACAACTATCAAAGACTGCAATTTCTAATACCTTTTTATCTTCCTTGATTGACCCCCTGACTCGTGACAACCTTCCAGACCTCGATTTAGCATATTCAGACTGTACAGCCCTCTGAAATCTCATTATCTCTTCTTCGTCGGACATTGCATGACTTTATTTTTAGAAACCTGTGCCGCTGCTGGGGGGGAAATTGGTTGCTTGCTTCACCTCCGCTTCTCCCACATCTCTCATGAAGACTGCATTCATCCCACTCGCTCTGACTCTTCCTCTTTGTGCTATTTACAGACTACCTCATGTGAGGGCAATGAGTTAGGAAACACGCTTAACAAGTGCTTCACTGATGTCCCTGATTTTGCATGGATCAATCGGATTAGCCAGAATCAAATTACAGAATGTGTATCCCTAGAATTGACTGGCACGACAGAAGTCATATGTCCTGCAATGTTCTCTCTGTGTTTTGGAGAGTCGACACTGCCCTCATTTTCTTATTTTAGCTCATCCAGATGTGTTGAGACTTAACTTGGGAGTCTGAGGTTCATATATAAATAAGTACTATACAATATACATAATAGAGGGTTTACATCATGCATGGAAATTGCATGAAGTGTAGACACAGATAATCATTACTACTTAAGTCTGGCTAGACAAACTATATGCTTCCAAATTACCACTCTTCCTATGTTCTAGGAATGGCCAGGATGGTCATCCGGTCATCCAGTGGTGGCGGTGGATGATTTTAGAGATGCTGACTTTCCTGTAAGTGTTTTAGCGTGCTGTTTAGCACGCAAGTGAACATCTTTTCCTTTTGGCCTGTAATTTAAATTTCTACTTGCCCTGCCAATTTTTATACTGAGGTAAACATTTAACATCAAATTTAAAATCATAATAGAGATTTAATTTTTTTTATTTTATTGTATTTTATTTTATAGCAAAAGCAAAAACTTGAAACCAAATGTCAAAGAAAGGTAACGCTGAGCCATCCATATTGCTGAGCCCGGTGTATCAGTGTTTGTATTAGTGCACCACCCCATTGTGAAAAAAAACCCCGGTGTTCTGGAGTATTGTTGGAGTTAAAATGGTGTCAGACCAAGTGATGACCACAAGTATGTCTGGAGTCATTATGGAGATCACTCAGTTGGAGCCCTTGGTGAATGAGGAAGAACCACTATGAATTTGAAATTACTGTATTGTTGAAATCACTTTGGATTGGGGATATCCTCAATTGCATTCATTGCTCTGTTGTGGTCATTGTTGTAAGTGCCAGATTAAAATGATAAAAGTTGTTTTACACCCACTCTGTTCTGCTGCATCCCCTTTTAACACTGGAATATATTTATTGACCTGCTATTAAAAGCCTTGGGTTTCCTGTGAACTGCAGTAATGGGTCTCCGCTGCTTAACCACCTTCAGCATTACCATGCAAAAGCACTAGTGTAAACAGCTGCTCTCACTTTAGCAGAGAGGGGACATGCTTGACCTCAGCCTAACCTTCAAAGAGGTTATGGAAGAATTGTGGAGGAATGGCATTGCTGACTCTCTCATGTTTACTTACCTAAGTGCGTCTACTTTTTTTCCAAGCGAACACTGGAAAACATCCACCTCTCTTCCTGACGCTCCTCTTTCCCAACATTCTTTTGACCCGCATTGACCCTGTTGAAGCAGCAGTGGGGTCAGGTGTCAGGCCTGAAGCTCAAGTTCCAATGCATTCTAGACATGCCTCACCATTTTCTCTTCCTGTTTTTTTTCCACTTAACTGATATCCATCACTGTAGCATATGGAGGCAATAGCAAGAAGATGTCTGTGTTTTTTTTTTTTGGGCTAGGGCTAAAATTAGCCACCAGTTTCACACCTTTTAGGTTGTAGGTGTATGTGATATCACAGAGATGCCCAAAACTCTGTTCCGGTTTCAGTGCTACTTACTATCTGCTCCTGTCTAGAAAATGATGAGCTGTCTACTTAGCCTCTGAGAAAGGCATGTCGTAGTCTGAGCTTAAGTGTCATGTTTTTAACATCCTCTCTGGCATTGGAAAAATGGGATTCCATCCTATTTTCAGATGACAGTGTTCTTTTTGGTGGATCATCATCACTACTACTACTAACAATAATAATATATAAATAATTAATAATGATTAATAAATTAATATTGTTGCTACCACTACTATTTCTAGTAATAATATAGTATTTATAATTAATGTATAAAACAATTTATTTTATTATTATGATAATGATAATCAAAGTAAAATAAAAATGTATATTTGAATCGGTTGTTAACAGACAGTGAACATGATATTGTTGTCTGAGAATTTTCACATTTGACCAGTAGTTCTTTAAGTCTAATCATAATTACAATTAGTCACTTGGTCTTTTTATTATGAATACATTTAATTTCCTTTGTGTATCTCAGCTTCATTTAAAGGCACAGTGTGTAACTTACTTACATTATCCCCAATGTTTCCAAGAATGATTAAATCCAGAGAAATAAGCAATTTTAACCAGGACACAGAGGGTGTCTGTGCATCGCCTATCAATGGCATCATACCCGCGTTACTCTCGGTTTCCGGTTTTATTTTATAGAAACCATGGAAACACCAAAGACACTTTATTATAATATGGGTTTTATTAGACAGGCGAGTAAGTGTTTGGATGGATACATTCATCGACAGAAAAATAATCATGTTATATAGCTTAATACAGTAAATCTTATTGTTTAAATCTTGTTTTCTTGATTTACAGCAAGAACCATGTTTTACCATGCCTAATATTGATCTAGCTTACTGCATTGTGCAACAAGTGTCTCATAGCAGCCACCAAGCGAACACAGAGTAGCATTATAACAACTTTCAACATACAAATGTATCTAATATCATAAAACAGTGCTGTGTTACCCCAAATATGAATGACCTGAAGAAGAGTAAGTGGCAACTGCGGCATAATAAAAGTTCTGCTGCTCTCGAGACGTGTGTTGCACTCGTCTCTCATTACCAGTCACTCCAGTGGCCTCATTTATGATCGCACAGCACTCAGCCCCCTTTCTGCTTCATACTACAGTAACATTAATAATCTCACCGACCGAGTCCCGATTCTTTTCCACCAGCTATAGACATGAATACAACAACTCCCAAGATTTTGCGAAATCAAGGCGTCATCAAACTACGCCTTTGTTTTGAATAAGCGACCTCTAGCGTCGAAAATGTACATATTGTGGCTTTAAAACTTAGAGGTGACTCTTTAGCTCTTAAGTTTTAGCAGGCTTCTCTAAAGCTGTAGGGTAACTTTGGACTAATAGGTTTTCAAAGAAAGGGGCCATTACAGGCACGATTTTTCTGCATATGGCCTAATCGGCTTGCACTACAATGAAAAGGTTTCAATGTCTGTAGTTCCTGGCCATGCTGCTTGAGCAACACCTTGAATCAGCTTACAGCCAGACAGATAGCCTCTTTGTAAGTCTGAGCTAAGGTGAGACGGCATGAGATCTCGCTGTATGCCAAGGGCTATCGATTGGACCTGAAGTGCTCATAGAATGCAACATCCATATTGAATATAATTTCCAATTATATGTGCATTTTAAACACATTATTTAGCTTGAACATGCCAAACCTCACATACCAAGCAGCAAGTGGAAGAGTGCACCTGTACTTTTACATTTTCAATTTGAATTGCAGATGTCATACCTATTTAGAGCAACAGGAAGCTCTTCTCACTAATCTGCCGCCTCTGGCACCGGCTCATATGAGAGGAAGCGCAGGGGAACCTTGATATTCTGCTTTATGGGGTTGACCTACGGATATGCTACACTTAAGAGCCTGTGGCCTTTTCATATGGTGACACTATTCTGAGACTCCCCGCCGCCGATATCATCTCCCCTCTGCATGCTCATCAGTGCCTCGTTTCTCCAGCGGCACGGGAAAAATGAGAGCATCCACACAGTGGGGAAGCACTGGGCCTCTGGAGATGGATTCAGAGAGACGCGTCTAATAAAATTAAGGATGCATGATATATCTGTACTATATTGGTTATCAGAAGATATTAGTGCTTTTTCTAATTTAATTTAAAACTTTTTTTATATTGGTATCTGTTGGGTATTTAATTGTTAATTTTCACATTTCCTTTGCAGTCATTGAACACTCACTTATATGTAATCTTTTAAAACACTAATAATATATTATCCCTGTTAAATGTAGTTTTTAACCAAAATTGGTTTTGATAGGGCTGGCCCTCATGCTTAATTAAAAAAAAAAAATTGCAAAATGTATTTTATATATATATATATATATATATATATATATATATATATATATATATATATTTGTATGTATGTATGTATATATATATATATATATATATGTATGTATATATATATATAATTTTAAATACATTTATTATTTTGTATCTTTTAATCTCATTGATTCATTTGTATCATTTAAAATAAAATAAATGAATTTTAAGTTTATTAGTGTTATTAGTTTAGTTTTTATTTTAGACAGAATAGTGTTGCATGTATCATTTATCAGCTGTAAAATGAAAATAATTATCAGCCATAATTTTAATATTTTTGCATCCCTTATTAAAATATGTAGTGGACAAAAGCAATGGTTGAATCTTTAAGTTGGCCAAAATTAGGAATCTTAGAAGGCAGTGTAATTAAAATGTCTACCTTTTGAATGAGCCTTGTGGAACAGTGTTTCTCAGGAATAACAGTGTCGCTAGCCCACGTAGCTCTCAGGCTGATTTGACGTGAAGGTTCTGTCTGTCCGGTTTAGAGAGTAATGGTGGATTTAAGAGGTGGCATGCTGAGGCTGAGGCTCCCTGACGGAGCTCCGTGAAGGGCACAGGCTCAGCTGGACCTCATGCCACCTGCTGCTGTACCTGTCAATCAAACAGCTGAACTTTCACTCTTTGCTTCAGTGCAGCAAGCTTATAAGCAGGAAATGGTGAGAAATAGATACTAAGACACTTTCTACTCCAGTCTGCTTTTGAGAAAACGGATTAAAAATGAGGGGAAACTTGTGTTTTTGATCCATTGATTTACAGATTAAATGCAGCATTTGGTATTCATTACTGGCTCATGCTTAGGACAGTTTATGTTTCAGCCTGCTCTACTTATTTGTTTAATGTATTAAGCACTGTAATGCGGAAATGATTACTTTCATGCCAGCTGAGTGCGTCATTTGGCATGTTGCAGGTTGGGTAAATATTTTAAAAAGTGGATAATTCTTTGAAAGCGGATTTAAAATAGGTTAATGATACAAATAGACGCACGACAGACTCCTGCTAGGGACACAGCCAGTCTGTCAGTATTCGACTCAACAGGGAACAGAAAATATACAAATATAATATATACAAATAGAAATATACATACAAAACAAAGACATTACTCAAAGGTACCCAACAATAAGGCTGTATATATTATATGGGTCTCGGACTGCTTTCTAATGAACTCTGGTGCGGTTCGAATGAAACATGACCAAAGACATGTAAACAAACTAAAAAACAGGACATGATGTCACAAGTTGTGACCCTAAAAAGGACAGAGTGCTCAAGCATACCTTTTTTCTCGACATTTTTGTCATGATCACAGTTAAGTACAGGCATCAGAACCTCTTCACAGCTGATCTTCGTTTGTGTTTGTGACGGAGGGATTCGTGCAGCTGTTTTGACTACTTTACATATTTTGTAAGCTTATAGTCACTTTATAATGTATAAGCTTTTATAATTATTGTCAGCTCCATCATATACCATGTACACACATTCAGCGAGGGTATTTAGCCCAGTACACAACATTGTTTTGGATGTTCGACAAGTTCGATTATAAAACATACATTTTTATACAATTATATAAATTTTTTTTTTTTTAATATCTTTAGGTTTAGTGTTAAAAATGATAGTGTGAATGCTAAGCGAACCATGACTAAATGTATTGTTTTCTTGTTTTGGTCAGGACCAAGAGAACTGAACAACAAGTGTGAACAGACTCTAACAAAATTTGCTTGATTCGGCTACGCTCTTCCTTTTCCAACCTATTTTCCATTCTAGCTTTCAGCATTCTGCTTCACAGCAATAGTTCACATCTGATAGGATTTGAGGTGTCACCAACTCATCTCATTTCAGCACCACAAAGTCACGATTTTGTGAACAGCGCGTCGTGCCTCACTAATCGCAATGTTCTGTTGCAAATGCATTTTGATCAGTTCAGAGACCATGGGCTTTGGACCAGGTAATTTCTGACATTTTCCACTCTTAAATGGAAACTCTACAGTATTCTGGCTCTGTCTGAACCACAGCTGTGCACAGCCGACGTTGAGCAAGAGAATTAAAAATTAAAGCAGAAGTGGGTAATGGAGAGGGAAGAAGAACGAGGAGAGGCAGTGAGATCGGAAACAAATGTGCTGACTGCACCTTAAAATATAAGTGCGGTGAAGAAGAAAAAAAAATATGCCAATTCGTACTATTATTATATGTCTTATTATTAACAATTTGCAGCATCTTGTGCTGTTAATAGTGTTTTTTGGGTTTTTTTTTGTAGTTCAACTTTATATCCTTTGTTTTATATATATATATATATATATATATATATATATATATATATGTTTATGTATATGTGTGTGTGTGTGTGTGTATGTATGTGTATTAAGTCTTATTAAATTATATATACCATTACATTTTTATTAATTAATTAAAAATATAACTTTTTTTAAAAAAAAATCTAATTTAATTGATGATTGTTTGTACTTTTTATGGGGTTTTTTTAAATTTATTTTATAATAAAAAAATAAAAGCAAGCGGACGGTATTAAAATTAGGATATGGAGCATTGGGCAGACCTGTCAAACATAGGGCCGTATGTTGTCAGGACCAGCCCAAATTAAACAATGTTGGCCACTTTCATTGTAATGTAAGTTTAACAATCAGCCACTTGCATGTCATATAACATTTGTCCCATTTTCTTTTCCCACATTTTATGAGAGTTTTATATGACAACGCTATTAACACCATCAGATCTCCCGCTGTCACTTATGATTGCACAACGTGCCACATGTACAGCACACTGCTTTTAAGTGTCAAACGTTTTTACGGCATGGTAGTACATCATGTTCTCGTTTGACATTGTGCAAGTGTTTCCTTATCTTTTTTTCTCCCACACATAAAAGAGCATTTGATTATGAAGCCACAAAAAGCAGAAGAGAGGATGTGGACTCTCTCGTGGTGTGAACAGTTTGCCGATGGGGGTTGGATCCAACACGTCTCAATGAGGTGTCAGTTGGCGGTGTGATATCTCCTGCTGATAGCAAAGCTTTTACAGTCGGTGGGCTGTTGACCCTGGCGTTAATCATTGGCTGTAAGATCAGTAGGGTTGTGCATAAAAGCCAAGATAAGCATGGTGCTTTAGTGCTCATTGAGCAGCTTGTGTTTTTTTATTGCAGTTCTGGATTTCCAGTGTTGTTGGACTTTGCCTCTTTCTTCTTTTTTTTTCTTCTCACCTTGCTTATGCAGCCTGGAAGATATGTGCTGTGTGTTTGCTCATAACCAAGTTTTTCTATAAATGATTTGGGAGTCTATGAAATCCAAATATGCTTATTTTTCTATTTATATTAGTATTTTATGAGAGAAATATAGGTGACGGGGAAGGAAGTATAGTATAGGGAGCTGAAAGTACATAAAAGTAGTCAATGCGACTTGAGTGCCACATTTTTCCAAGTCTTTTGAAGACATTAGCTTTGCATGAGAAACGGACTGAATTTTAAGTCGCTATTTACTGATTCTCTTCCTCTCCAGTGAATCAGACCACTGGAATCAGTGAGTTGAACTCAAGAATTGAATCGGTCTGATTAGTGAACGAATAATTTAGACTCAAACTCACCTTACCCCTTTGTTTTCCTCATCCCTGCATGACCCACATTCAGGGTGCTCTTAGCCAGCGGAAGGCAGTAATAATCAATTACCCACAGGGAGAACTGTAACATCAGTTACTCAAAGACAGCCGAATTTAATTTCCTGCCCTCCATCCGCCACGTAATGCCATGTTAATGGTTTCCTGCTCAGAAACATTACGGCTGCCACGATGAGCATCAATTTGTATCTGCTACGAGCAGCACCACAGCGAGTTGACCTGAGCCAAGCACACACTTTTCTCTGCCTTGCATTATATTTGGATGGTAGAGTTTAGACTGTAAACTGATCTTGCCTTCTCTGCTAATTATTTTTGTTGATTATATAGCAAGGTAGCGTCAACAATGTTAACATACACAAATTTTTGCTCTTCAATAGTTGGTAGTTTAGCCTCAGTCTTTTTTTGCCCAACACTGAGGCCGACTGTGTCATGTTAAGCCTGTTTTTAAGGTCTATATTTTTATCCACTCCTACAGTAGCATTTTACCCGAAGATAGTAAACAAAGTTTGGTCTGTGTCTTTGTTATAGCAAATTAAAATAGTGCATAAACTGCACCTTCAAGACTTAACCTTTAGTTTTCTAACAGTGACTCATCTTTGCCTACTTCGAGAGGCTAAATTTCATCCTACACATCCTCTGTTGACACCACCACCACCTACAATGCAGCCTGTATGTTTAACCTTGCCTGCATTCCAGGCAGTAGGGCGCAAAAAATAACAAACAAAAGGCGCTCCATCCCAGACAAAACAAGCGTTTCAGGCAATGAACTTTGGTTGTTCTCGCAAGGTTATTTAATGCTGAATTTTTCCATCACGACTCTGCAGAGTACCGTGAGTCACAGGCTGTTGAGTGAAAATGAATGATGTTTGAATACTGCACAACGTGTTGGATAGGGAAAAGATGGACATGGTTTCCAAGAACTTGGCTGCTTTACTGTAACCTTCCTGTTGTTTGGGGACAAAGCAAAAATCTTGTAATGTTTTTTTCCTATTCCTCTTGTTAGCAGCTACTGATTCAAAAGGCTTAGATTTCCTTGTTGTGTGTGTTTAGGGTGAGATGGAACAACAACCTTGCTGTCAGTTATTATTTGTATCATATATATACATATTATATATTATAATATGATTAATAATGTTAGAAAAAATTCTATTTCAAATAGATGCTGTTCATTTGAACTTTCTGTGCAATTAATCTTGAAAAAAAATGTATCTACAAAAATATTATTGTTTTCTACATTGATTGTAACAACAATTGTTTCTTGAGCACAGCATATTACAATGATTTCTAAAGGATCATGTGAAGACTGGAGTAATGGCTGCTAAAAGCTTTTATTTACAGGAAATGTCATTATAAAATTATATTAAAATAGTAAACAGTTATTTTAAATTGTAATAATTTCTCACACTATTACAAATATACTATTGCTACTACTAATAAGAGTAACAATAGTAAAAATAAATAAACTAATAAATTAATACTAATAAATACATTCATATTCTTATTTAATAATAGAATTTATTATTTTCAGTAATAAATTATGATTAGGTTATTGATTTGTTCTTTTGATGTTTAACGTGGAACGAACACCACCCAACATTCTCGATGCCCACTCGCACGTTGCTCTCCTTCGTTTCTGATAAATATATATTTACTTTAGACACATTGTTCGAATTTCCCATACTTTTCGATTTTGTGATTCCTTCAACCTGATTTTGGGGCGTTTGGAGCAGTTTAGGTGTGTGCGTGCAAATGTGCCTGATGAGTCATCCAGTCTGTGGGATCTGAAACTGTGCCTCCAATAAGAATTGGGTCAGAACACCACATTCACCATCCCTCTTAGCCTGTTATTTGGAGGGATCCCCCATTTTCTTTAAACGAGGGATTCTGATTTGAGTTCCACCCGTTGAATGCCTTTAAATCTAATTTAATGACTTACAAAGAATCCCATAATGATAAATTACAGCATTCAGTCTGATTGTTTTTAAATCCATTCTTTTTATTCCAGATTGATGAAGCAGATTTGTCAGTGCATTCTGGTTTGCATAATCGAGTTATATCATATCCTGTGAACTTGGCATTTAGTGGTTTCAGGTCACTGGTGGTATCGGCACTCATTGTGAACACTGCTCATGGAGAGCGGATGAGAGGGTGCTGACAGTGATCTGCGGGTTTTATTGCTGTCTTTGGTTGTGTGTTGTTCCCGATGAGGGCATACACTTCAGTTACAATCGAAATGTGACATAACCACTTAGTCGCAGAGCTGGTTATGAAATACTGCAGTTTTGTGGTATCTCTGAAAACGGATATTTATCTTCCCTGAAGCCAACGTGTGGGCGAGCGAATGGTGGTTTGATACGAGAACAGACGGAGAGGGAAAAAGGAAGCGTCTGCTTCCCCTACCATAGCGTGCAGGAGCCATCTCTGATATTCCAGTCTTTCAGTACGGCTTTGTGTTTTCTATCTTTTCATCTGGAAGACTAACCAAACAGCTCTGCTTTTGAAGCCCAGGGTCAGGGTTTGCATTTACACGCATGTATTTGTTCGTCTCGGAAGTGTGCGTTTCTCATTTTAGGACAAAAACCCATTTCAAAGCCCATTTCCTAAGCACCAAAGCAAAAGCAGGTCCTCTTTGGGCTTCACCCATCACCTGACCTTCTATGCGAAACTCATGGTGCTGCAGACAGCTGTGGTTTTGGTCCCCTGACAGGATATGACCTACATTCAGAGTGACATGTGTTGGTTTCACTTTTCCACTAGGCCAGCCAGCATGAGGGTCAAATACACCATATCATAAAGAAGTGTCAGACTTGGCTTGCAAAAATAGCCATCATGCAAATATGATAACATGACATAGCGGTGCAGTGATTTTTAACTTTAATGAACTATCCAGACAGTAGTACTTATCATTCACAAGTCTCTTCACAGTTCACAAGTCTATTTTTGAGTGTATGTTGTGTGTGTATATATATATATATATATATATATTGCCATATGGTATATATATATATATATATATATATATATATATATATATATACCAGGATGGCAATGCCAGTATTCTTCAGGCTCAAATTGTGAAAGAATGGTTTGGAGGGATTATGAAGAAAAAAATCAATTTGCATTCAAAGTTGCTTCAATTTTTGGTCAAGATTTTGTATTGATAATGCAAGAGGTGAGCACTCTGTAAAGTCTCCTCCAGCACATCCCAAAGACTTACTCTGAGTTTAAGGTCTCAGAGGTGCCAATTCATGTTTGAAAATGATTCTTCATGCTCTCTGAACCATTCTTTCACAACCGTGTAGGAAGATGTATCATGGCATTGTCATCCTGGAAAATGGCCATGATACATCTTCCTACATGGTTGTTTAAGAAATGAAAAATGTGTTAGGGTTAAAAGAACCTTTGCCAAACATAAAACATGCTAAAAACAAAATAATCACTAAAATAATGATCCATTCATAGATTCTAAAGTATTTTCCACTTAAAATCCAAACAACTTTTTTTTTTCTTTTTTTTTTTGGCCAGTCGTTTAAGATTAACAATTTCATTATCTGCTAAACTGGCAAAGAAAACCATTCACTTAAAAACAATGAACAACTTTTCAGCATTATTTTAAAAGTTTATAAATATGAATATAAAATTAATTTTCCCATTTCCCCTGTCAGTTGCTTCAGAGTCTCAGTTGAGTCTCAAAATCGAGTCTTATTGAGTTCTGGAGCCAGATACTAGCTTAAACCCCATTAGCCAGCCTTTACAAGACACTTCACATGGCAAAAAAACAGCCTCTGATCCATAGAAAGACATGAGACATGAAGAGGCAAGCAGGTTAAAGAGCTAATGCATCCTTTGATTTCAATAAGGATTTCCTTGTACTAGAGAGCTCACTTTAATGGCATTACATGGCATCCTGTGACAAGGAAATATCTTCCGTCACAAGACTAGATCAGTTAGTGGTTTAGTGGCAGTGAGAAGGGACACTTTTAAAAAAAATAAAAATAAAAACCGTTTTGGGACTTTCAGTGCCTATCCTTGAGGACAAGCATACGCTTCTGCAAATGAAGGACGTTTGACATTTCTCCCACTGGCACAGACACATTGTTCTAATATTAGCGCTAATGAGGAGCCGATATTGTTGTGAGGAGGCCATTGAGAAGGTGTCTTCCCATTTCTTAATGAGTATATGACCAGACACGTCTTCAACAGCTGCTCTGATCTTGTCAAGTATCCAGTCATTATGCTCCATTTCCCGGGTGTTCAACGAATAACGGAGTGATATTTCAAAGGGTTGTGTGCGTGTGTGTGTGTGTGTGTGTGTGTTGGGGGGGGGGGGTGTTCAGTGTTGTTGAGGGAGCTCATAAATATTCCCAATGGCTAAGTGAAGTACCTGCTTAGCGGCCAGGAAGCCTGTTGACATAAATTATATCTGCGTTGGCATAAAGACCCTCGGTTTGGCCTCAGAGCTGAATGAATATGTTCAAACTGTAATGACCCACCTGTGCCCACTTCAAACTTCAGACTGCAACACAGTTTTTGACTGAACACTACAGTTGTTAACAAGGTGCACATTCTCAGAACGGTCCAGGAAAGATTGAAGTCAGTTCACATATCACTTACTCTGTCACCAAGGGAACAGAAGGAGTGTAACTCTTTGCGAGCAACCCCAGGTACCCCTGTTGTCATGGCAACTGGTGAAGCAATCAAGAAGAGGTCACTCATTCACCCTGCAAAACTAACTAGTTTTTTGCCCAACCTGAGCCCATTGAGTAAGAAACACTGAGCCAAATCTGACCTTTCTGCTTTGGTAAGGCAGCGTTATGTGCGATTAGATATGACAGTATGAAATACAAGATAACTCTAATGTCAGAGCTGTTTCTGCTTTGAAAAGGTTACCTCTGATTTTTCCTTGAAAGCCATATTATTGTCTTATGCAATACATTTTATGATCTGTTCCTGTACTGTTCTACTATACTCAGTTTTGTTTTAGTAAATCGAACACATACAGCTTACAATTTTAAGACTCACTGTTTGTTCATATTACAATGTTTAGTTAAAACTGCACATTATTGGCTTTGTCAGTGGTATTCTAAAAAATAAAGTATTTTGTCAAAAAAATATTTTATTTGAATTTAATAACTTATATAATTATTTTTACATTATATTAAATAATTGTTTATGAATATATTATTTTTACAGTATTGTTGCTTAATGTACAGTTAAGGTCAGTTATTGGATTGCCTAAAAGTGTAAATCTATTTATTAATGAAATGATATCTTATTTAGCAATTTTTTTTGTATTTCTTTTTTCCAAATATATTTTCTTACAAGTACTAAAATAATTGTGAAAGTTGGCATGAAAGGAATTTTAAAATTATACTGCCTTTCAAAAGTTTGGGATCGGTAAGATCTGTTTTTAAAAGATGTCTTTTCTGCTCGCCAAGGCTGCATTTATTTGATTATAAGTAGGGAAAAAAACAGACAAAAAGTAATATTGTGATACATTATTGCAATTTAAAATGTTTTCTATTTGAATTTATTTTAGAATGTAATTTATTCCTGTGATCAAAGCTGCGATAGATGGACCGTCACCGAAGTCCAGGCACTTCTCAACCTTTACGCTAAGAAATAAATTCAACGTGACTTTGGAGGGACGAAGCCGAAACATGATAATGCATTTCTGCTCCGCTAGTGACATTTGACATCAACCACACTGCAAACACTATAATGCTTTTTCGTATATCATTAACAGTTCCGTCTAATAACGTAACATGTTAAACAGATCATAAACTAATGAAGACAGAAAATGAGTGCTGTGTACTTGGGCTCTGCCATCAAAATTAAAGTCCCGCACAATAAGAGCAGCAGGCCGTAAGTGCCGGCTTACGTCACTTCAAAGTTCGAACTTGAGGTGCGAATGCAACCAGGAAAGTGATCCTAAGGAAACATTTAGTTTCCGGGGGACTGCCTTGGTGGTTAGTTCCTTTAACTTAGCTACTATAACTATCCGGTGCAAAAGCCCCTATTTAGAGGAATCTAGGATGGAACTCTTTTCCCGATTTGAACCATCACTACTAGCACAATTGGTATTTTCCCAGGGATGTTTTACACTAGGATAGAGAAACTAAACACGCACAGAAGAAGATACTAGGTTTGGAGCGTAGCATGATCGAGGTCTGAGCGTGAAGCGTGTAAATGAGGCTAACAGATGTTTCCCAGATGTGGCTGGTGGGTGCCGGAGGACCCCAGAACCAACCCATCCACACACTGACAGCTTTGTTCACCTCCACCCCTCCCTTCCTGGGCCATGATGCTGTCTCTCAGGCCTAAGCTTTGAAGTCAGGACATTACACAGGAAGTAAGGGGCTGCAATCGATTTTCTTCCTGCATTAGGGCAGGAATGTATGATCCACCCCTCCTCCTCCTCACTTTGTCTCTCTTCTCTGGAACTGGCCAAATTTTGGTTGCATGCATGATAGGGTCAGAGGCCCATGTACTGATTCTGTTTCTATCATGTATTGTTAGCAAAAAGATGACGGTGATGTGATGAATCCACAGTGAACCTGAACATTAAAATCATTTACTCAACTTCATGTCATTCCAATTCAAACCCATATGATTATTTTTTTTCATTGTGTAATACAAGAGAAGAAATTAAAATTTGTGATGCAACGTTTCGGACAAAAATTTTACTAGGGCCAAAATTGATGATTAGCACTTCTCAGATGACACATTTTGACTGTTTCAGCATCTATCATTCATGCACACAACATTAATAAGTTATAACAGGTAAACATGCCGTATCTGTGGATGCACTCCATCGTGAAAAAATTATGCTAGAGTAGCAATATATAAAACTTTTTGGTTTAAATATTGAAAGTTGCTGAAGAACTTCTCTACGACAGAGAGTGCTTTAATTTCTTTTTGATTGGACAGAAAATCTGATGAGAAGCTGAAGTGCAGCGTGATGTCATCAATGTCATTGATCCATATTGACAGAATTGAGAGACTGTATGTTTTGAACGCTTATATCTTCTAAATACGAATTTTGTCATTTTGTAGCACACTAGCTTATAGATAACTGTAAGGCTAACATATTCATACAATTTTGATTTCATTGCGACTTTAAAACTTTAATTTTGGTTTGTTTTGTGCGTAAAAAAATATTTTGGTGCATCACTACATACTATGAGAGTGAATGGGGACCTGCTTTTAAGCTCCAGAAATGACAAAAATTACCCTAAAAGCAGTCTTTATGAAGTCTTATGAAGCCATAAAATAGCTTTGAGTGAGGAACAGACCAAAATGCTTCCTACTTTTGTTGTTTATTGATTGTTTCAGTCTGCTAACCGTTCCCCTTTTATGTTCCACCTGAGAAAGAAAGTCATACAGGTTTGGAATGACATGAGGGTGAGAATTTCAATTTTGGTGTCCTCATTCCTCAGGATGTAAGGAGCTATGATGTTGGGACAAGCAGCAGACATCAGCCCATCTCAGGTAGTGACTCAGGTCGAGCTCGGACTCATTCGCAACGCAAAGATGAGGAGGATGAAGGCCAAGAGGAAAGGTTTGCTGGTGGCAGGACAACATCTACAGCGGAGCACTCGGGTATCCCATCAAGTCTTACTAGCACTCTGGAGAACATTGTACAACAGTTGGACATCCTGACCCAGGTGAACTGCTTTTAGGTCATCTAAAGCTGGGAACACACCAAGCCGACGCCGACGAACTAGTGGCGATGAAAGCAGACTGCGGGGTTGGCTCACGTCGGCAGCTTCTGGGTCCAAAGTTGCCCGGACACACCAAACCGACGCTCGACACTCGCATATAATGGAGATAACTGTCTAATTAAGCAGATATATATGTCAATATTCGTAATTCAAAAAGGGAAAGCGAAACAAAGACTGCATGTATACAAACCATTAACAAAGTAGCGCTTGCTTACAGTTTTGAATATCAATCATGATGATCACTTTCTTTCCACTCCGCTCATGTTATTATGAAAATATTCGTACATTCGAGTGTTCAGGTAAGATGACGTAAAATTAGAACAACCTTCTGTCTGTGCCGTCATGACTTCTGTGCTTGGTTTCATAACTTTTGCTTATATTCTCATGAACTGACTCGTACTATAATCAATCAGAGTTCTCTCTCTCACCGATTGCCCAACGCCGAATCAACATAACGAATCAGCCGAAAAACACCCGACGTGGACCAACTTCAGCCGACAGTGCGGAACACACAAAGAAAACTTGAAACTAAAAACTTAGAACAAAAACTGCCCGCCGGCGACCGCCGGCTTGGTGTGTTCCTGCCTTAAGACTGTTGAATAGTGCTGTTTTGTCTAGATCTACACAGGAAATCAGAATCAGATCAGACTCTCCTAGTCAAATCTGAACTTTGTTCAAATGTATGGTCATTTACTGTTGTTTGATTGTTGAATTGTTGAACTGTTGAATTTTTGTCGGCAATATCCAGTCATTTCATTAGAAATCTACGCAGTTGGGAATTTCGTGTGGGGGTGAAAGATTTCTCAATGCAGATTTTACAGTTCAAGACGGTCACGCAAATTTGCTGTGTGACTTCTGTGTGAGCTGTGATTCATAAATAGCTAATGGTAATAGACCTTTTTTGTCTACGAAATATCGCTAATGTGATTGTGCCTTAAAATGTTGGTTTTTGTCGCTCAGACCGTTGCCGTCCTGGAGGAGCGTCTTACACTGACCGAAGACAAACTGAGGACATGCCTGGACAACCAGGTCCTGCTTATGCAACAGACACAACATGTGGACCGATCGGACGAGGAAACCGAGGGATCATCTGTGTGAGGGATACCCAACCCCAGTGTTCCTCTCTTCAATGGTAACTTCCTCTGGCCTGCAGAGGGGGGCAGACCAAATCCCTTATTCTTTTTTTCATTTCAGCTTAAAGACATCCAGCTGTGTCATTCCAAATAAGGACAGTGGATTTAACAATGCAAAAAAAAAAAAAAAAAAAGAACACAAGATGAAAAGACCGAAAGCAGGATGAGGAAAGGGCAGGAGGGGGATTTTAAGGGATCATACAGCAGTCTCACCCAAAAAAAATAGTCATGTTAAGAGGACAGCTGCAGCTAAGACAACATCCCAGTCATGTTTTGACAGCAGCGAGGGCTGTCATCCTCCAGGAAGAGACTGAAAGAATTGACATACATGCACTGTATCCAAATTGGTTTGTGTCTGCTGCATCACATGGATTATGTAAATATAGACCATTATGAATGAATTACAGCTTGAGTCTTTGATACGATTGTGTCCCAGGCAGCATGAATGGTTTGTGAATGTGTATGTAAGAGAGAGAGAGACTGAGTAAGTGTCCTCAGAGACACTCGCAGTCTTGTTTACTCTTTCTCAATCAGCCGCAGCCTTGTGGCTTTCCTCTGGGTGGAGGTCAGACGGAAGCAGGGAGCCAATCGACAGAAGGGCCCAGCGGTGCTTGTTTGCTTTGCATACCACATCCTTCTGTGTGCAGCAGCAATGCTGAAGTCTTCCCAAATGTCTTGCATAAAAACAATGCATCCAACGGCAGTGAAAACAAATCATTTAGACATGAAATTAATTATTAAATAATGTACCTGATATCTTCAACATAATGGTCGTTGACATTTACATTTACATTTAGTCATTTAGCAAACGCTTTTATCCAAAGCGACTTACAAGTGAGTGGATTTACCCATTAAAAAAAAAGAAAGAAATATATATATATATATATATATATATATATATATATATATATATATATATATATAATAATGCATGTTTATGTGTGTATGTTTAGTGCTGTCAAATCGATTAATTGTGATTTAAAAATGTTGGAGTTATAAATATTATGTAATTGTTTCACAGTTACTCTCCAAATGAATGTAGAAACAAATTTGACCGTATTTTTTATTTTATTTTTTTAAATATTTGTTATTTGTTTAAATGGCATCTTTTTATGAATGAAGGCCAGTGTCACTGATACTAATACTGGCAGTGATGTCTCTATGAAATTGAAATTTAAAAACATTAATTATAGACATACAGCATTACAGTACAACTTTAGGCTTTAAAAAATAACTTTTAATTTTATATATATATATATATATATATATATATATATATATATTTATACACACACATATACATGCATATATATTTACAAACTTTTATATTAGATTATTCGATTTGACAGCACTTGTTTATATATTGTTTTAATAATTTGTCATGTACAAAAAATCTAGCTTGTTGTTATTCCAAATTACAACCATACATCTCTCCAGCTACTTCCTGTGCAGCACACAGTCTCGCACAGACAGCAGGTGTGCTTGTGACCTCTCTGTACGCAACGCAAGTCCCTGGTCTCCGGTGGGGCACTGAAAAAGGGCTAGAGCAAACAACTTATGAAAGAAGAACAAAGAGAAGACAATAGAAACGTATGCATGTGTGCCTGTTTAAAAGATGTCGTGTGCGGCTGCCTGCTCGAGCCTGTGCCTGTGTGTTTATGGATTTTTTGCACATGCAGGTTCTTGCAAGACCCACATATGGTAAAGTGGTTCCCTGCTTATGAGGCAAGGGAAGGTAAACATTATCCCCCCCACAGACATCAGAGGACTAGTTCTTCCTTCTGTCAGCCAGAACTGGTTGGCGTTGAATCAGAGCACTTTGACGAAATTCCTTTTGACCTTCTGCTCTAGGGAAGAACAGATAAAGATGGAGAAAGAATGGAAAAGAGGTCACTTTTATTGTTTCTGCAGTGCCACCTGCACAAAATAGACCTGCTCCATTTTTTAGAGTAGGGGAACGTCTGTTGAGAGGTTTCCCTTTCAACAAATATAGATGGTTTTTTAGAGCGGAAAGTTTAAAGATAGACATACACCTGTTGTGGGTCGAAGATCTTTCTTGAAGTTTCCGAACTGGTGAGAGAAACCCCGGATTGAGCGGTACAGGATGAAAGAAAACCAGAACTAACTGCTGCTTCAAATCTATAGGGCTGAATTGGATTTACTCGTTTTAGTCTTGTCATAAATCCATCATGCACTTATCTTGAGATCTGTGGCTCACACTCTATGACCTTTAAAGCATAAGTTCCTATTCACATCTGTTTTAAAGCGTCCTCACACCTGGTTTATTGAGTGGGGTGTTTTCCAAATCCAGGTGTCTTCACCCCAGTTTTGATTATTTTTGGCTAGTACATAAACGTGTTCCAACCACACAAGGGAAAAGAGTTTTGACATGCTTATTGTCCTCTAAAATGACTACAGACATCAAAACAAAAGTAAAACGACAAAGTTTTACTTAAATTGAATTTTTTTTTATATTATAAAATGTATTATTTTTTTAATTAAAAAATGAAAATATATGGTCAATATAATATGTTAATTTTCATTCAAAGTCACCATTTTAATCACCTTTTAACCTTTATGCTTTTCAGTTGTTTAAAGAAATTTAAAGTTGTTTGTATAGCTCTTCTTGGTGTCATTTATTGAAAATATTTAACAATAAACATATTACATACTTTTAATAAATAAAAAAACTAATTTATATTTCCAATTATTTCCTAGTAATTGTCTAAATGATTTCCCCCCCAGAATTTTGTAAAAATTTGCCACTACATCTGGATCAGCAGAACGATGATCAAAACATAGATGGAGTAGATGGAGTTCATCAACACCCCTAATTGCTCACAGTCCTGTAGTTCATCCTGGATCGATATTTCATTCAGTAACGTTAGGCAGTTTTGATTTATATGCTCTTTAATGTTGATGATCACATTATTTTACATATGCATATAATCACATATGCCATCGCTTGTTTCTGCAACTTCTTTGCATGTGTTTTGATCAGGAGATTCAGTACTCTTTCAGAAGATGTGCAATATCTACTGTATAACAGTGAAAACACGGAAAGCCGGGAAAATTCCGTTGTCATGAGAAATCGAGCAGGAATTGGGTCTCCTTTAAGACCGAGGAGGTCCTTAAATTTGTTATTGGGATGTCTTGACTAATTTTAACCTATTTCACTATTTTATGATGTTTATTACATTAAGTGGATAAACAACATGCTAGAAATATAAAATTAATGCCAATGTATTGCATAATAAAACAAACAGAAAACACAACCATGCCTAAAAATGTATTTTATAAGGATTGTTGCAATATACTATGTTCTGTAAATGTATTAATTTTACACAATAATAGAAATGTGTGGTATAGTGTATATAATATTACTATATTTTTAATAAATCAATTGTCATGTTAAGTAGGCTACTCACAAACATCATTATTTGAAATGTGACTGGGAAATAAATTGGAAGCAAAAAACGTACCTAATATATAACATAAAGTAAGCTAGCAGGCTAATCGGGTAGAAGTGTGATATGCTAGCACATAAACTAACTAAAAACACCGGTGAGAACGAGAAATGCTTGATTTCGCAACCTATAGCGTCAGTTATATAATAACGTATGTAGTTTAAAAGACATTTATGGTCGTTTTAACGCATTTTAAACAATATGCAGGAATTATATTCTGGCGCTAAAAATTCTACCCATTAAAAGTCCGTTTAACCAAGTTGTTCAATCCGGGTCCTAAAGCATGCCGGGGAAGCGTTTTCTCACGGAATGAGTCTATATTTCTAATAATAATTATCTTTGAATATTTAAAAGGCTGTGCAGTATTTGCGCTATTTTTATCGCCGCTGACGGAAATGTCTAGGCGTTCCGACTCTGAAAATTTGCAATGGAAATTAGGCCGAAATGATGAATGAAAAACAATCCTTTGGGTTAACACACGCTCTCAAAGTGTCAAAAGCCCCTTAAGAGAGGTATTTAAAAGGTGTGATGGGTTAATAACCCCCCACCCAGACACTTTCCTCCTTGGCTTTTCTCCAGAACTTTAAAACAAGTCTTTCCTGCTAACCGAAAACCCCCTGCTCTCTTATCTCAAACTGTTTTTTTAAGCCCGACGCCCTTTGAAGTCACACATTTGCACGGCCTGTAGCAAATCCTTTGACCCCAAGTGTGTTTTAGTTTTCTTTGATTGAATACACAAGGAACCTGATGTGTTTTCAGAAGAGAGATGTCAAGTTCAAAGGACACAGAGGTGTGTTGATTACAACAGCTGCACTTAATAAAATCTCAAAGTAACATGAAAAGAGAAAGAGAGTGTGTTTTTATTTCACACCAAAAGGAGTTTTTCTTGTTGTGGACCTTAAAGTGAGTAGTAGTGATGTTTTACATTTTGTTATGTCTGTCACTTTGAATTTTTAAACCGTTTTTCCTTGATAGGTTTTGTTTATTCGCCTGGGAATGCCATTTGTGTGGGAAAACACACCAATGTTGGTGAGCTTTTATACCATTCCAAACATGGATTCTGTCTCTACAATTTCCTCTCTCGTCTGAAACTACCATATATTCTTTGTTATGCTTACATTTCACAAAGTCTAGAAAAGGGCGCTTTTCCTGTAAAGTCTCATGAGCTTCCGGTTTTCATAGATATCTGTTTTTTTCTTTCTTGTGTCCATTCAGCTGGAGGAGGAAATGTGGGAACAGGCTGTCCCTGCTGCTGATAAGGACGTACGGAACTTCCCAACTTCCACATATGGGACCGGTCCTTTAACTGGAAAGAGGTGCTGCCAGGGGTCATTGTAAAATCTAGAACATCCGTCCTGTCTCCCCACAACCTGTTTGAGAAATCTGACCTTGTCAAATTTACTTTGTACTGTAGAAAAGAAAAGAGGAACAGAACTTCCTGTAGGAAAAGATATCATTTTTTTTAAATTGTATCCCTATCCAATAATCTCATTAATACTAGGTATTCATACATTAAGTGTGGTTACAGTAGGATTGCATAGATTGAAACGTACATTCTTGGAATATTGACAGCATTTATTTTAAACCTAAGCATTTTACTACTTTTAGGTTAATAAAAGATAAATTTTTATGGCATTAATAGGCTGATTTTATTGCATATATTAATGTGTGAATTCTGGTGCTGTATTAATTTAGCAAACAAGCATTTTTTTATTTTATTCTTTCTTGAATTCATAATTTATTTAAGTAAATATATAAGTTATTTACATTGCCTGTTACACTGAATAAAAAAATGTTTTGTTTGAAAGCTATAGATAAAACAATTAAAAACATCATAAAATTGTCATGAGCACAATCCGTTCTTAAAAATTGATGAAAATGTTAGATGAATGTAAAGTAAATTAATTAACTAACAATGAACAATCCATTTGTTACAGTCCTTATTAATCTTTATAAATATAATATTTATATTATATATTATATATAATATATTTTATATTACATTTTTTTAATATTATTATATATATATTATTTGACTAAAAAAACTTTTTATTGTTACTTCATGTTAATATAATGTTAACAGATACAACTGTAGATTTTAATAATGTATTATAATGTCAAGGTTAATATTAACTGAGATTAATAAATGTTTTAGAAATATTTGTATTGTTAGTTCTTGTTAACTGATGTTAACAAATGCAACCTTATTGAAAAATGTTACCAAAATCTTTAAAAATTTAAGAGTGTATTGTTATTATTATCCGCCAATTAATTGTTTTTATATTTTTGACAAGTAGTTAGGTTTGGGGTATGTATGGTTGGTGTTAGGGGCTCAATATTTAAATATGCATTTATAATACACATATAATAGAAAGCTGTTTAAAAAAATTTTAGTTTCTAAATCTGTGCATATGCAGGTATTTTACATTTTAGATGCTGTCAATACATCCATATGGTTTCAGCATATTTACAGGAAACGCATATAATACTAGGCATTTATATAATGAGATCAGACTGACAAATCATAAAAAATAATATTGGGATAATAGCTGTTTTTGTCTCCACTATAAATGTTAATGAATCCATTTATTTACAAGCGTGACAACTAGCCCCAGTTTTTCCTACAAAGTTATATATTATAAAATAAATGGCATATTTTTGAAATGCTGTTTAAAATAATTCTCAGTCGAATCAACTGAACACTAACTGTGGCTACAGAGACATGCAGCACATACAGTATATGCCATTATGTGTGTGTGTGTCTGTTCTTATGTGTAGGACTGCATCACGGCATTTGTTTGATCAAGCGTCCATGTGCCTGTCCAGTCATGTGCCACTCGAAAATCCAGACTCCATCTTTGCATCTCAATCCTGATGGCTTTTCCTTAAGCAAGACTTTCAGCCTATTCCCCTGATGTCTCCTGACAGAGAGTTGGCAGGTGAAGGCATCTGTGTAATCTTCCTTCTCTTCGCCCTCTCTTGTTTTTTGCATCTCTAGCCGGGTGCACGGGTGTGAATGAACCTGCGTTGTTGGTCAATACATCCTTAAGGTGTATGTGACGGTGAGACTCATTGTCCTCCGTGGCTCAGCTTTCAATCTGGCCTGATTGGATTGGCTGTATGACAGAGTTTCACTTCAGCTTGTTGAGAAAGTTAGGTCAAGTTAGGCTCTTGCTCTGAGCTCGCAGAGCGTTTTATGCTTAGGAAAGCACTCTGACGCAAATGTGGACACACGTTTTTGGGTTTTATTAACTTTTAAATGTTTTAATGAATAAGTGGTCATACTTAATCTAAAACATACTAAATCTACAATTTAGATGTGGAAAGATAGAGAAGTAACAAGAAAATAGTGACAATGCAAAAAAAAATAAACTCCTAAAAATAAGCTAAATTTTCTTTATGTGGGATATCATTTTAATACATAAATTAATCATTTGAATTATAATAATATTTTTAATAATAAAATTATTATATAATTATATATGTTTTATAAACTAATAATTTAATAATAATTCAATTCAATACAATAATTAATTCATCTAACTTGAAGTAATTGTACATTAAATTATTAATAATAAATATAATTTATTTTTTTGTTTTTGGGGTAAAATATGAAATGGGTATTTCAGTTTTTGTGAGACACACTCCTGTATTAATATATTAAAATTATATAATTATAAATATATAACATTTTATAAACTAATCATTTAATAATAATGAAATTTAATACAATAATTAATTATATTCATTATATAAATTTAATTATAATTTTAAATAAATGTACATTAAATAATTTCTTTTCAATTCATTATTATTTATTTATTTTCCTTTTTGTTTTTGAAGTGAAATATGAAATGGGTATTTCAGTTTTCATGAGACTCACTCCTGGATTAATATATTTAAATTATATAATTTCTTTGTCATGCCACTAATCCAATAAAATTCTGTAATTATAAATATACAATATTTTATAAACTAATCATTTAATAATGAATTATAATAAAATAATTATATTCATTATATAATTGAAATATAATTTTAAATAAATGTATATTTAATTATTACCTTTTTAAATAAAAAAATTTTTTTTCCTTTTGTTTTTGGGGTGAAATATGAAATGGTTATTTCAGTTTTCGTGACACTCCT
Source organism: Zacco platypus (assembly GCA_038088235.1). NCBI lineage: Eukaryota > Metazoa > Chordata > Actinopteri > Cypriniformes > Xenocyprididae > Zacco > Zacco platypus. Next base: position 10,284,460 of record CM076063.1, on the reverse strand, counting down.
GTATTAATATATTAAAATTACATAATTTCTTTGTCACGCCACCAAGCCTTGATAGGTGTCGCTTAAGTCTTCATAATTTGTTTTTATTTTCTGCCATTGGTCACATTCCATCAAATGAATCACTCTGGTTTCATAAATTGCGCTGTAATTGTCTTAACCTACTGCGTATTAGCTGCATAAAACTCCAAGCTGCATTATGCAATGACTGTGTCTCAGTTACCTCATTTTTTATGACACATAGTAGGATAATACACGCTTAGTCCACTTATGTCATGTCATCTTTTATGTAAGCAAATGGTCGCCATCCATCCCACACTGATGTGCAGGTGTGTTATGGGAAGGCCCTTCTAATCCCAAAAAGTGCCAACAAAGCAGTGCCCTAGAGAACAGAACGCTTTGTGTGTGTCTCTCTCCTTGTCTGTAATCCTCTCCAGGTGCTCTCGACCATTCTCAACTCTTCTAATCACTCAGCTTGTCTTCGGCTGAGGGGGTGGTACCTGCCAACTGCTGTTTTTGTTTTAGATTAGCCGCTTCCCTAAGTCCCGACCCTCGGCCGGATGTCCCAAACCCATCTGTCACCGAGCCCTCTCCCAGAACAGAGGCTGAGAGGATAGAGAGGAGGAGGACAAGAAAAGAGGATGAGCTAGTGAAATAAGATAGGAAGTAATTGTATCTGGTGTAAACCCTTTCAGTGCTAGTCAGTTTTTGTTTTTGCAGGGGCTACATGCTAATGTCCTGCTGTTATGATTCTGTTAATTGATAAAGCAAAGCCAATTGATTGCATTCAAATAGACGGTAAATGTTAGAAATAATTTGTAAGTTAAAAAAAGTGTTTGCAAAGTATATAAGAACAACCCATAGATATCAAGATTAGTTGATGATTCATAATTGTTATGGACTTAGCAATTAGCATCAATTTGATGGTTGTTCTCGTATACTTTGCTAACGTTTTTGTGTATAATAGGTGCATTCTATTTAACCATAAGTGCCCTACGAAGTGCACTTCACAAGGTATTCCTCCATCTTAAATCTGAGGGGACCAAACATCATCTTTGTTTGACTTTTCTGGATGTTCCTGCATTCTGTCAAGTGAAGTAGGAAGCAGTGAACACTGCATGGCCCTGTCAATCGGAACGCAGCTAATGTTTATATGTTCAGTTAGCATCGTAATTTTATTGTTATTCCTAAAATAATTCATAATAGAAACAAGAGACAATTGTAGCTTAGTCTTGGAGAGTAACTTCTTTTAGCTACGTTAGTGACTTTAATGTATCAACCTCATTGTTTTTATTAAATGTTAAATTATATTGTATGACAGTTACACATTTAAGAAGATATTTTCGTCATAGCTAGCTAGCAAATATTTGTCAATATTTGTAGTGTAGCTTTACTTTTTCCCTCAAATAGCTTCACTATAACTACTTACAAACATGATTAGCTTGTAGCTTGTCACGCTAAAATTCATATTAGGTTCCAGCATTGTTGTTGACATACATATTGCACTAACCCACTAGAAAAATCTTTGAAGTGAGGGACTCAGACTCTCAATTGGGATATTAAAGAGACCTTGTTAGTGATTTTTGTGCTTTCTATAGACAATAAGTCTTTCACTAGCATATTTGCCTGCACTAATCTTTTGTGGAAGTGGCTGTCAGACTTGGTCAGGTGAGCTTGTGTTTCCGCCAAAAGGTAGTTTTGTGTTAAGCAGGTTAAGAAGCATTTCCTAATCTTTTAAGATGCTGTTGCGCACGAGACCATGCTGGCAGCCCGCCTGGATGATGGGATGACAGTGCTTCGTACGCAAACCTTCATCCAACAAGCTGGCAAGAGTACGTCACGCTGAGGTGGGCAGTATGCTGTCTGTCTCAGATCTGTCTCGCCCCTGCATTCTCACTGTCAGATTAACTGGACGGATGTTTATGTCTGTTTAAATGGTTAGGCTCTTTAAAATAGCTTTTGTGGTTGAATTTGACATGAGATGTGAGGTGAATCATACTAGCTGAGGTACTGCTAAGTATGCTAAGTTGAATCGCTACTGTTAATAGTATGTATTTAAAAATCAAATTCTTGAAAATTTTTTCAAAGCTACATGTACAAATTGGGACTACATGTATGTTAATGTAACATGGCCAAAAACAAGCAGGGGACTATGTTGCCCTTTTTGGAGTTAGCATTATGCTAGTTATTAGCATGGTAACAAGTCCGCCTACATTTTACATTTTGTGTGGTAAAAAAAAAAGTCACATTTAGCATGTTAATATATGCTATTGCTTGCTAAGTTAGTAGTTAACTGCAAGAAATTCAGCTGAGTTGGTTTCACATGTCGAAACTTTATTGGCTTAAAGTTGAGAATGTTATTGCTTAATGTTCTGTTATCTTGCCGCTATGGGAGTTAGCATTATGCTAGTTCTATTATGCTGTATATTGCTACATGATAAGTTGTAAAAAAATTTTTCATGCTAATATATCCTATTGCTAGCTAGTAAACTGCAAGTGATTCATTTGAGCTATTTTTAAATAGTTTATAGGATTTATCGGTTTCACGTTGAGAATGTTATTGTTCTGTTATCTTTGTGTTTAGCGAGTTAGCGAGTTATGCTAGTTTATACTTACTGCAGTGCAAATTGTGAGCATGGTAAGAAAATGATTTGTGTGCTTCCCAACTACAATTTACATGTTGTGAAAAAAATTATATTTGGCATGCTAATGCTGCGTATGCTAATAGTTAACTACAGGTGATTCGTTTGAGCTATTTTAAATGATTAAACTTTATAGGATTATATCTGTTTCATGTTGAGAATGTTATGCTTAATTTTGTTATATTTCTGTTTTGGGAGTTAGCATTATGCTAATTTATACTTTATATTGCTGTGCAAATTTCAAGTTAGAAAACCTAATTTGTGCGCCCTACCTACAATTTACATATGTTGTTAAAAAAAAGTTATAAATAAAACTAATATTATATTTTATATATATATATATATATATATATATATATAATGGCATGCTAATATACTATGCTAATGCCAGCTAAGCTAATTGTTAACTGCAAGTGATTCATTTGAGCTTGTTTCAAATGCTCAAACTTTTTTTGGGTTCATTCTGACAATGTTATTCTGCTTTTTTTGGGAGTTAGCATTATGCTAGTTATCTTATACTGTATATTGCTGTGCAAATGTTAGCATGGTAACAATTCTCATTCTTGTGCTTCCCATCTTCAATTTCCATTATACGTATAACCAGTGGCAATTGACAACTATTTTTACATTTTGGTAAATTGTTGGCTAATTTGTATGAATTTTTACAATGTTATTCTTGTACAATCTGCTTATGGCCCATACTGACAGTTAGGTTTAGTGGTGGATATTAATACTTACAGCTTTTTTGAAAAATCGTACATTTCCGTATGAAATACATTGGGCGAATTCAAACTAAATCATACATTTTTAAATTGTAAATACAATTTTAGTTCATGTTTCCACTACACAAAAGCCATTTGAGTTTAATAATGCTAAAAAAATCCATTTCCACTGTGTGGATCCACTGTTCTTTTTTTGAATATGTATAATAGGAAAAGAATGTGTGAGTTGCGTTTCCTGCTAGATTTGCTGAAGTGAAAATACAAAGACGACGTGTAATATCTCACCTTTTTCCTTTTGCACACTTTTACAGGTTGTGAAAATGAGGTGGTGGAAATGATTCAGTTGCATCTGCTCTTTTCCTCTTGTTAAACCTGCCAGACCATGACAACTTTAACACACTCGCATGCTGACAGAGATCTTGACGAGCAGCACGGACGTCCGCAGCTGGTGGGGCTCACCCGACCTCAGACTCTGTAATTATCGCAGCTTCTGTTTTCCTTCAAGTGTACTGACTGTTTGCTAGCATCCAGAAGCTCTCATATGAACGCTGTACAGCTATAGGCTTTACAAATCTAGTGGATGGATTATAGTTCAGAAGGCCCCTCAAAAGTCCAAATAATGAGAAATTGCATTGCAAATATGAGTGAAATAGTCACAGCTGTGAGATATAATGAAATTATTAATTATAATTTGCACTACAGGCAAAAACATTGCACTTGTGTCTGTAGATTTAAAGTGCAATACATAACTTAGACCAGACTTTACAGTTTTATTATTTACTAAATATATTATGATTGTTTTTACTGAGGGGTTTACTTGCCTAATTTTATACAACATTTTGTTCCTAAAAACATGAATTTTTTTTGCATCTGTTTACAGTATTTTCTAATTCATGAAGTGATAAACAGATATCCGAAATCTCTGTAAAAACTTTTTAACTAATGTGTCAACAAGATGGCTTTATCCAATGTTCATATCTCTGTTCTGGAAATGTATGCAAATGAGCATGTTTAATTAGAGAATGCCTCCATTTAAATATATAAATATAACATTTCAGGAAACTTGTAATATAAAAACTGTCATCGCTTACTCACCCTCAAATTGTTCCAAACCTGTATGAATTTCTTTTTTCTGCTGAACACAAAAGAAGATATTTTGAGGAATGTCGGTAACCAAACAATTGACTCTTCGCCGGCAGTTTGATTGACAGGCGATCTGACCAATCATAACCCCGAATCCGCCATTTTGTCGGACAAAGCAGTCAGGGGAGTTAGTAAATTGACGTTGGTGAACTTGAAAAATTGTTTGTACTCACGTCTTTCCGCGCTTAAAACAACATTCCTTCTGATGTTCATTCATGTTTATTTGATGCTATAAATGAACTAGTATGAACAGCAACAGTAACTAAAGGGGGCGGGTCTTTGCGAAGAGTCAGTTGACGGAAACCATTGACGATTTTGACATTGACGACCATTTTCCATATTACTTGAGGGTTAATAAATGATGACAGAATTTTCATTTTGGGGTGAACTGTCCCTTTAATGTAATCAATTAACCTGATACTAAATATTTTTACCCTATTCACTTTGTCTTGCCTTAAACTCCACTAAGAAGTGAATAATAAGAAGTTTGGAAATGAGACAACCAAGTGTAAACTCGACTGAGAGATTCAACACTCTTGTATTTAAGTTGAGGACTTGTTTAGTCTGGGCATTAAATATGGGCAGACCAGCGTGCCAGACCAAGAACGCAATGGGTGCCACCCTCTCCATGTGCATTAACCCTTAATGCACTTTACTTTGTAGGGCACTGAACCGAGTGGGACCGCAGCCCCTTAAGACCTTCTGATCATTTGTCTTCATTGCCTGTGAAAAAATTTGAATGGCACTTGAGTAATTGTTTCAGGACGTCTTGATCTGGCTAAACAAAAAATCTGATTTCTTCCAAAGAGGGGAAACAATGTTCCTATTGAGGCGGCGGGACTGGCCATAACCTCGTGGGTGGTCCCGGAGCAAAGAACCTCAGATATTATTATGGTGCAGGGCTGCTTTTTGGATCCTCGCACCTTCGTATAGCGTGACCTTTGTGAGCGACTACCCTCAAAGAGGGATAAAAGAGATGCTGTGAATATGCTAGTGGGGTGGCGTACCACTCCAGCTCCCAGCCTATCGACCGTCTCCAGCGGCTCTGTCCAGAATAGCCCTGCCGTCTTGCTTGAGGAACTGTTGAAACTCTTCGAGGGGTGACGCAACGCTTTGGGTCTGACTTACCTGGCTAAAAATGGGCATGTGTTGGATGAACACTCAGCCTTGGTGGGTGGTCCGGCCTTATAAGAGCCATTTTCCGAGCAGCTTTTATGTTTTTGTGAAGCAAGGCTGAATATGAATCCTGTTACATTTGTGTAATTCTTGTCACAGAGGACGGGAGAGAACACTTGCTGATAGACGAGATTCATTTTTTCCACTGTTTAAACAAATCAAACAGCAAGAGTATATACTTAAGACAACCATCTTACATGAACCTACCTATTTTTTTATTTTATATAAGGAATATCAGTAAAAATATTTGCATATTTAAACGATAATTGACATTTTATACAAATGTAGTGAGGCTGAAATGTCTAAATAAAAAAAACTTAATATATGCATATATATAATATGCTTATAAGCATATAATGAGACACACACACATATATATATATATATATATATATATATATATATATATATATATATATATATGTGTGTGTGTGTATGTATATATATAAATCAAGAAAAATATTAAAAAGTTTTCGATAATTGACGTTTCATACATTTAGTGTGGCTAAAATGTCTAATAACTTAATATTTAATATTTATATATATATATATATATATATATATATATATAAAATCAGGCATATTATTTGAGGCTGAGATGTCTAAATTTAAAGATTAATTTAATATATAAATATTTATACAAAATATTAAATTTAAAAATAAATGTAAAATATATTAAATTGCATTTATATAATAACACTTTAATATAAAAATATACAATAATATAAAATTATTTTTATTAAATAAAGATTTCATTATTAAAAAAAACTTTAAATTTGATACATTGGCAAATGTTGTGAGGCCAAAATGTCTGTAAATAAAAAAGTTTGCATATTGAGGTTATATTTATATTATTTCTGTGTTTATATGTCACAACTAAGGGATATAATATGTAAAGAAAACTATCCACTGCCTTCATCTCAACAGCAGTTGTTCTAGATTTTTAGAAAAAATTGATGCATCTGTTAGACCTGGCAACCGCAGGATTCATACGAGTAAGCTTGGAGTCATTATGGTGTACGACATTAAGAGAACAAAGCATAGGGGTGCAGATATACTGGAAGGACAGAATAAACACATTCCACTATTACTCTGCAATTTGCCTTTCCATTACGTCTCAGCACAGACCAGTGGGTCGCTGCCGGGACTTGCAAGAGGATGTAAAGTGTTCCCCTCTCAGCCAGCACTGTAATTACACGCCATCAACTCCTCAGTTGCCATACAAACACATAATAACCTTCATCCTGCTCTCCTTCAATTACCCTCCCCTCTCTCCGCTATTACCCAGGATACCCCGGGGCCCCCTGTCTGCCTCTGTTTACAAATTCCTGTCATATTTCAGGATCTGCAGGACCTCTGTTAAAGGGGTTGAGGAAAACAGCTGGGTCTGGAATGACGCCTTGTAGAAGGGTCTTTCTCAACAGCTCTGGGCCTCTACGATTCATTCATCAAGAATGTGTTGAAATAAGAACATTCTCTCGCTCGCTGGAGGAAAAGGCCGGCGGTGGGAAGGATGATTTGAGAGAATGTTTAAGGGTGTTTCTTCAACTTTGGCCACTTTTGCATCCCAGGGGTTGATATTCATTAAAGCTTAACAGATTTCAACTTTTTTCCTTTTGTTATTAGGTCACATTAAAACTTTGGAAACTTTTGGCAATGCCTGTTTTATACTTTTTTACTGTTTTACTATTCTCCCAGACCCAGTCTTTTTATCTTAAAATATAAAAATTTCATTTTAATCATAAATATATGAATTATTACATTTTTTAAATGTTTGAAGAAACATACAACGAATGAAAATATAATTTATTTGTGTGTATTTAGGCTATATTAAATGCTAGCTATGAAATTATAGACAAAATAGTCTTGAATTTTATTCCAAAGTTCTTCAAAATCACATAATCTTATTAAACACATTCAAAAACAATTGGAGATGTGATGGAAAATGACTTTTAGGAGAAAAAATGAATAAATAAAAACAAAATTCTGATCGGTAGGATTTTTTTAAAATAAATTAAACTTTTTATTCAGCAAGGATGCATTAAATTGATCAAAAGTGAAAATAAAGACTTACATTGTTAAAAAATAAAAGAATGGAAAAAAAGTTTCCACTAGAATAATTAAGCAGCTGTTTTTTTAAAACATTGATAATAAAAAATGTCTTGAGCAGCAAATCAGAATGATTTCTGAAGGATCATGTGACTGAAGACTGGAGTAATGATGCTGAAAATTCAGCTTTGACGTCACAGGAATAAATTACATTTTAAAATATATTCAATTAGAAAACAGTTGTTTAAAATTATATTTCACAATATTACAGTTTTTTTTTCTGTATTCATCATTGCAGCCTTTGAGTATAACAGACTTCTTTTTGAAAGTTTTGGACATTGTTAATGGACCAATTAAACTGACTAAAATAGTTTCTTTTCTGAACATTCACATGGTCAAAAGTGCCTGCAGTTGAGGAAACAATTAGACATAATTGCAATTTTAATGGAGTTTTTCTAAAAGTGGAATTTCAGACTTCAAGATCTTTAAGGGTTTTAATGTGAATCACAAAGGGCTTTTGTGTTTAAGGTTGATCCGAAAAGACAGGCTGATAATGATTTTATAGTTGCATATATCCTGATCAATAATATGTCCTGGACAGCTTTGCAGTCACATGACAGATTGTCCATATGTATGCATGAAATCACATGAATAATGTACTGAAAAGCAAATAAATCAGAGTGAAAGCCTGACTTAATAGTTTGTTGATGACTTCTTAAGATGGGATCATCTGAGCATCTCTCATCAGCACTTCCTGTTTGTAGGGCTGCTGTTGGAGGCCCACCGGGGCTGTTTGTTTACTGCGGTTCTCTGGAGAGACCCTCATGGCTCTGCTTCCTGTTTTGATTCAGAGAGTGCATTATTGTGCACAACTAAAACCAACCCAGCCTTGAAACCTCTATTAGATTCCCAGGAGTGTCCTTTAATGTGTCCCTCCTCTCAGCCTAAGGCAAACCCATTTATTGTCCTACTAAGAGTTCAAACAAGTGCTATTCAAATAGACAGAAGCCAATGATGAAATTACTAGAAAAAGCTGCATGAAGACGTGTCTCATTCAGTATAGGATGAGTATCAACAATATATTCACAAGGATTTGTATAAAATTAGGCAAAGTTGTGAATGGTTTTAATGGACTTCCCCTTTAACAACCACTTATTTTTCACACACGTTGATTTTTCATGTTTTATGGGGACTTTCCAGAAACATAATGACTTTTGTATATTCTATACCCTAAATCTAAACCTTCCCATCACAGAAAATCTTTTTTGCATTTTTACATTTTCAAAAAACACCATTTAATATGATTCATAAGCTGTTTAGTCTTCTTCAAGGGGACTAAAAAATGTCCCCACAAGGATTTCGGATATTGCCATCTTTGTGAGGTCATTTTGTCCCCATAATGTAGGGTTTATCTGAACACACACACACATAAATTTCTTATTAATTTCTTAATACTTTCATAAAAGTTACATTTAATTTATGTTTGGGTGTTTTAAAGGGGTCCTTGCAGATGTTGTTTATGCTCTAAGTTCAGTGAAAAGGAAGATAATTTGAACTACAACAAACGGCTGGTAGGAACTACAACAAGCTCCTTTCCGAGTTAGTGACATCACAAACCCCAAAATTGACATAAACCCCACCCCTGGGAACAGAAAACAAAGGGGGTGAGGCCATGTTGGGCTGCTTTAGAAAAGAACAAGAATTGTAGGAGATGATGCCATGCTGTCATTTTACGCCTGACTGCTTCACAAACAAGGGTCAATTCAATGCTGGATTTGCACAAAAGATTAACATGATGGCACATGCTAGTTGATGAGTTTAATCAACTCCACAGCACATAAATTTATTCACTAACCGATAAGAAATGTCCAGATGCATTTTATAAGTTGTAACTACCTCATGAGTCTCTCCATCAGTGATTCATCATTTTGGCTGCGTGAGATTCTCCAGCTTTGTTGTTGTTGAGCAACCGAAGCGTGACGTGTTAAAGCTCCGCCCTCTTCTGGAAAGAGGCCCGGGAGCAGCAGCTCATTTACATTTAAAGTAACACACAAAAACACTGTGTTTTTGCTCGCACCCAAATAGGGGCAAATTTGACAAGATATGATAAACAATCTGTGGAGGATTTTGAGCTGAAACTTCACATTCCTCTAGACTTATTACATCTTGTATAAGGGGCATTATAGGTCCCTTTTAAAAGTTTATTTTCATTTATTTGATAAAAATGAAGTAAAAACATATTGTAATATTGTAAACATTTCTACAATTTAAAATAACTTTTCCATTCTAATATACTTTAAAATGTTTTATTCATTATTATTCAGCAGTCATTACTCAAGTGTCACATGATTCTGAATATTTCACCAGAATATTTCTTATAATTATAAGTGTTTAAAACAGACGTGCTGCCTAATATTTTGGTGAAAAACCATCATACTTTGTTTTTTTTCTCCAGGATTATTTGATGAATAAAATACTATAAATATCTTTTTACTGTCACTTTTTATAATGATTCCTTGCTGTATCAAAATATTAATATCTTTCAAAATAATAATAATAATCTTATTAACCCAAAACATTTGAACATGAAAATAATGTGAATTTATTCATTTATATATTTACTTATTTAATTGTTTGGATCTGATTACTTTAAACCACAAACGTTCGTTCTTGCATTCAACGTTCTGAATGTCTTCAATGTCAAGTGATTTATAAAAAATACCTGAAAAATAGTTTAATCCATTTCAGGGCAAATACAATCATGTGTATGTATGTATATATATATATATATATATATATATATATATATATATATATGTGTGTGTGTGTGTGTGTGTGTGTGTGTGTATTTTTACATGGAAAGACACTTTATCTCAACCGTCAGATTTTGCTCTGTATGTTTGTACTGAATATTTGAACAATCACTTTGAATGACTTTTGTCACCTTCTTTTAACCTGTCAAACAGCTTTCTTTACACACATTATTTGCAGTTCTGCTGTTTGTGAAAGTGCACCAACCCCCCAAAGAAATCAGCAAACAAAGAGCTACAATAGTAAGTCAACAGTGAGAGAGGAAGTAAACATCACGAGAGCAGGAAGTTGCACTGTATCATAGGTGAAAATGGGAGGTGGGGGGGCAGCAGTTAGTTTAAGAGAAGAGAAACCCTGGTGATTCACAACACAATCAGATTGACCTTTCATCCCAAGAGCCCTGTGAGCTGCTCTATAGATGGTGGGAGGTCAACAGAGACCCTGATGCGAGACAGAGACCCGGGCCGATGGAGCCGGCAGATAAAAGCGGAGCCGGCATTGTCTAAACCTCACAGGCTAGTGGGCCTGGCGAGCGGGAGAAGCTTACAAAACATCCAGGAACTGAGGAAGGGGGACAAAGAATTGTCACTTCTTTCTCCCCCCTCCCCAATCCACAAGTCACAAACTATCCCAAACATTTCCCTAAAGGTATTTGAATACAAACAATGAAATTTATACACGGCTGCAAATGGTCCGTAACGTGCATTTGGCTAAATGAAAATGCCAGCAAAGTTCAAGACTTTCGCATGTTCCAACCACAGGGCTATTTTGTGCTGCGCTTGCTTCTGACACACTAGATATCATCGGCGCTGTGATAATAGCAGGAACTGAGCTGTTATCTGTTTGCGAGCTGCTTGCCGGAGCCGGATGACCTGCATGTGTCTGTTTAAAGGTTGACTTTAACTAGAGTCTGCTTGATGGTTTTGCATCAATGATGAAGCAGCTGACTCGAATAAAAATGTTAAGCACCACTTGTTGTAGACAAACAACCTACTGTAATAAAGCGTCTAATAATTTATTTTCTCAAAATAAGTGTTCATATTCTGTCAAATACATATTTGTGTTATTATATATTAAAAATGGTTCAAAAATCTAATACACAATGCTATCTGTCTCTGTTTATTTATTTATTTTACAATTGTGTTAACATGTTTTATTATTATTATTATTAAGTTTTAATAATGTATTTTTTTAAATGTTAAAATAAACAAATAAAATTATTATTAATCTATGTATCTGCCTCTTCCATTTTTTCCACAAGATATTCTATTCTTTATATTTTTATATACAGAATCCATTTTGTTTTTATAGGTGACATTTTTATTTTATTATATGTACTATTATTATATTTATTATTATCTACTTCACTTTTTTGCACACACACACACACATATAAAATTAATTTTGTGTATTTTTTCTTTATAAATATTAGTAAATAAAGAACATTCTTGTTAGTATAAAGGTTTTTGTTTTTTAAACCACTGACAATTCGAATCAGTGATTTATAAGATGAGTGTAAAGTGGAAGACAAAAGCTCATCCAGATGGACAGTAAATCAGCCAAAGTGGATGAGAATACAATCCAGACGGATCTCAAGAAGCTAAAGGATAATGGCCATTATCTCGGTACTGTGTCATGTTTCATATGTTAAGCGGGGTGAAACTGAACACACCTTTGCCCCACGTGACTGCTGTGTATGTGAATGATGAGACAGAGCCTTGATGGACAATTAATGAGCAATTCACTGCCAAATGACACAAGAGACAGGATGTCTGACAGCATGTTAATCAGTTCCTGCTAACCTGGGCCACTACATTCATTTAGACCAAGAGAACATTAATAGGCTATTATTGTTTTAACATATTGGATTCATTTATGGCTGTCTCTGTAAACACGATTGAGCAAAAATCGCCTACTTCATGCAAATGGCTAACATTTAGCCTCTTGTTTTCGAGCTTCAGCATTTGAGAGCACCAGAGACCTGACCTGACCTTTTAAAATAGCCTACTAGCGCTGTGTTTATTAGTATGCAATTCAAATGAACCGTGATAGCAATTATAAAATTGCCATGTAAAAATATTTTCAAAGACATCTGGTTTAATGTGGGTGTAGGAATCCGGTGCAGCTGTTGAAGGATTTGTGAGTGATTTTTTCAAAGCTTGCACATACAAGATAGGTTGAGTGTAGGAAATGACTGTAGGAGGTGAGGAGTGTTAAACTGGTGTTAAACTATTCTGATAGCCCTGTTTATATGTTTATTGGGTGATTATTCGCGCTTCCCACCTTTATTGAATTCAAATTAAGGTAATTAAGTAGTCAAAACGTAAACTTTTGTCAGACATCGTCATACTTTCATGTGTTCACTAGTAACTTATTTGAAAATAAAAATAAAGCTAAAGCATGTTTTATTTATGCAATGTTCATTTATTTATTTCGCATTAGTTTTATTGTGTGATGATCCTGGGCGATTTGAAATGTAGCTTTAATTTACGGTGTGCATATGAAATTAAAAACGACTTATTTTAAAACACAGACTATATGAAATACGTTCATTTCGTCGACGGCTGCAGTATGGCACGCCGTTTTGACTTTTATTCATTCTCAGAATATCAACTTGTGATATCAAAAATTAAATTTTTTAACCAGTTAAAACTATACTTCTTGATATCTGTAATTGTATTTTCACTAGTGAAATCTCACCATATGCCTCCATTCAAACTCTATTGTTGATATCAACAATCCAATTCTTGTTATCAATAATTGAATTTCTGATATCAACAATTGAATTTATGATATCAACAATTGAATTATTGATATCAAGAATTGCATTTCTTATATCAACAATTGAATTTATGATATCAACAATTGAATTTATGATATCAACAATTGAATTATTGATATCAAGAATTGCATTTCTTATATCAACAATTGAATTTATGATATCAACAATTGAATTTATGATATCAACAATTGAATTTATGATATCAACAACTGAGTTATTGATATCAACAATTGAATTTATGATATCAACAATTGAATTATTGATATCAACAATTGAATTATTGATATCAATAATTGCATTTCTTATATCAACAATTGAATTTATGATATCAAGAATTGGATTTATGATATCAACAATTGAATTATTGATATCAACAATTGAATTTCTGATATCAACAATTGAATTTCTGATATCAACAATTGAATTTATGATATCGACAATTGAATTTATGATATCAAGAATTGGATTTATGATATCAACAATTGAATTTCTGATATCAACAATTGAATTTATGATATCAACAATTGAATTATTGATATCAAAAATTGCATTTCTTATATCGACAATTGAATTTATGATATCAAGAATTGGATTTATGATATCAACAATTGAATTTCTGATATCAACAATTGAATTTATGATATCAACAATTGAATTATTGATATCAAAAATTGCATTTCTTATATCGACAATTGAATTTATGATATCAAGAATTGGATTTATGATATCAACAATTGAATTTCTGATATCAACAATTGAATTTATGATATCAACAATTGAATTTCTGATATCAACAATTGAATTTATGATATCAACAATTGAATTATTGATATCAAGAACTGAATTATTGATAACAAGAATTGGATTGTTGATATCAACAATAGAGTTTGAATGGAGGCATATGGTGAGATTTCACTAGTGAAAATACAATTACAGATATCAAGAAGTATAGTTTTAACTGGTGAATATGTAATTGTTGATATCACCAGTTCATATCCTGAGAATGAATAGAAGTCAAGGCGGCTTGCCATACTGCAGCGACGTAACGTTACAAACAAACAGCAGTTGGAGAAACTGAAATGCGGCTAAACGGAGTTCAAGTGTGTAACCTGAGCATGAGGTATATAGACCCCTCACCAAATACACTCGCACTCCTCCTTCCTTCCCGTGCAGTGCCTATTTACTGTTTGTTTGCACTCCGCTGATCCGGAGCGGAAATTCCTTTCCGTTTTTGTGAATGACAAACTTATTAACAATTCATCAACACAGTCTGTTCCATCCGGCCCCGTTTCCACGGCGACGATTGCTCGGCTCCTCCTGATTGGCTGGCCGACATAATGTATCCATTGAAACGCCTCGCGCTTGTATCCATTCACCAGCTCGCTGTGACAGAGAGCACATCTCGGACTAGAAGAGCGGAGGACGCAGCGTTGCATTCTTCGGGATAAATAACGAAGGGAAATAAAGCTACGAAGCGTTTTGCTTTCCGCCAGTCGTCTGCAAACGATATTCGACTGGATATCTAGATCCATTGCGTGCGAAAATCGACTGCGAGAGAAGAGAGGTTATATAACAGGAAGACAACGTCAGTGGCTGTGGCTCGCGCACTCACTGGCTAGTGTGAGTCATTGATAAATGCACACAGTTGCATGAATGGGGTTGAAGTAGAGCGAGTCTGCGCTTGACTCTCGAAGGAAAAGCCGAGGATTTTTGTAATCATCTCGACGGTGCAGAAGAGACTTTGACGTGAGAATCTCAATGCTCCAGGCCTGAGACGTTCACGGCCTCTTGCAGCGCGTCTTCTCCGCAGTTTAAGGTCTCACGGTACCGTACCTTATTTCACTAATGCTCGATAAGTTCAAACCCGTGCAGTTCGATTCGGTCATGGCCATAAGCAAGACGGTAGAGTGGCTGAAGGAGCAGCTGGAGACGCGCAGGGACTGTTTGCTCGTCATGGACTGCCGCGCGCAAGAGCTCTACGAATCGTCGCACGTCGAAACGGCCATTAACGTGGCCATCCCGAGCCTCATGCTCCGGCGACTCAAGAAGGGCAACCTGCCCATTAAGTCTCTGCTTTCCAACGGGGAAGACAGGGAGAGGTTCGCGCGGAGGTGCAAGACGGACACTATCGTGTTGTACGACGAGTACAGCCGAGAGTGGAATGAAAACATCGACGGTGGATCCGTGCTGGGTTTACTGCTGAGGAGAATGAAGGACGAAGGCTACAAAGCTTTCTATCTTGAGGGTACGTTCATTCCCACAGCATTTTAGTACTTGTTTTATGTTACTAGTATGCTTTTATGAATTACTTACAAGCAATTCGTGATGTGTTTCACTTGTAACCATTTATTTAGGTATTAGTCTAGTCACTAGTACTTAATTCCATTGGTACTTCAAACTCATTTCATATTTTACCATTTATTTCTATAAAAAAAATCTGTGGTTTATACTAAGAAATAGTGTGGATACTGAAATATGGCCTACTAGTGATTTTATGTTTTATTAGAAACTAGTATCTCTTTGTGATGTACTACCAAATATGCCATTACTAGTCACATTTCAGATTCCACTAGTTGAAGTTGGCTAAATTATAGTTGAATTAAGAATAGTACTAGTTAGATTGAAAATATTACTAGGAATACACACTAAATAGGTACACTAATGTCTTTTAAACTAGTGGAATGTAAATAAAGAGTAGTAATGAATGACTACTAGTGAAAAAGATAATAGTCCCTACTTGTAATTAAAAATGTGTACTTATCAGATAGTAATAGATGTTAAATGTTTTTTGTTTTGTTTTTTTGAACTTTACAGGTGGCTTCAGCAAATTTCAAGCTGATTTTCCCACCATGTGCGAGACGAACCTTGACGGTTCCTCCAGCAGCAGTTCGCCAACCTCCCAGGTCCTGGGTCTCGGAGGACTCCGGATCAGCTCAGACTCCTCAGACATCGAGTCAGACATCGACCGAGACCCAAGCAGCGCTACCGACTCGGACGGCAGCCCTCTGTCCAACCCCCAGCCCTCGTTCCCCGTGGAGATCCTGCCGCATCTGTATCTGGGCTGTGCAAAGGACTCCACGAACCTGGATATCCTGGAGGAGTTTGGCATCAAGTACATCTTGAACGTGACCCCTAATCTTCCCAACATGTTCGAGAATGCTGGAGAGTTTAAGTACAAGCAGATTCCCATCTCTGATCACTGGAGTCAGAATCTCTCTCAGTTTTTCCCTGAAGCCATCAGCTTTATTGGTAAGAAACACAATTATTGTCATTTTAATTTGCTTTTCATTCAGTCCCTCTTTTGATTAGCAAACGGATGGCACCGTTTTTTATTGTTTGCATAGTAACATATCCCGTGGTTGTGCAATTGTGTAAAGGCTTATGATGAAACAGGAGATGGAGGGGGGAGGCAGTAATTTGAGCTCAACAGGAAGGAAGCAAGCAGCATTGAAAGTAATCTAGGACAGAGCAATGTTTCGCTACACAATGAGGACCATTTACAGGGCAGTGTTGACATCCTGTTAGCCTTGACAGGGTGCTGCCATGACTTCTACATTTACACGCCCAAATGGTACCATTGTCAAGTAACCTGGCGAGCGGAAGGATCATTTGATTAACCTTAATAGCCCATTTCCACGTCACATTCCCTGAGAAAATGGGCGAGTTGTTTTCAGTCATGCACTAGAAATCCCGCTGAATGAGGCCCCTTTTGTCAGTGCAGGGACCGTAATGAATTCTGACAGCCGAGCTTATGTACAATTGCATATTCATAAGTCAGTTGCACACAGATAACTAATCATCTCGTCTTTTTTCCCCCCTCAGATGAGGCCCGCGGACAGAAGTGCGGCGTTCTCGTTCATTGCCTCGCCGGAATCAGCCGTTCCGTAACCGTGACGGTGGCGTACCTCATGCAGAAGCTCAACCTGTCCATGAACGACGCCTATGACATTGTCAAGATGAAGAAGTCTAACATCTCTCCCAACTTCAACTTCATGGGCCAGCTCTTGGACTTTGAGCGCACGTTGGGCCTCAAGAGCCCGTGCGACAACCGCGTGGTGGCTCCGACCCAGCCGTTGTACTTCACCACGCCAACCAATCACAACGTGTTTCAGTTGGACCCTCTAGAGTCCACGTGAGAACCCGCCTTGACTCCAATCGAGCGAAACATGAGTTTCATTTTTCTCGAGGGATTCCTGACGTTATTGACGTTGGCTTGAGACGACAGCCGACCAGAGTAGCCACTGATGAGCCACGCGGTGTGCCCAGAGCTTCTACGCTGCTGTTTAACGGAGAGAGATCATGTGACTCTATATCTCCGAGACTCTTTAAAGTAGTTTGTTTCATATATATATATATATATATATATATATTTATATATATATATATATATAAAATATAGACGTATAAATACATACATATTCAAGCATGGAAAGACTGTCCAAATGGAAAGAACGTCCAATGTATCGGGGCTGGTGTGCCAAAGAGACTTGACTGGAACTGAACAATGACAAATATTCATTTGTTTTGTTTAGCACTTACACCTTGTCATTTTCTAGGTGTGCTCTTCTTGTCTTCAATGAAGACTTGCCTGTTTTTGGGATGAGACTTCCCTTCGGTAATGATGGCAGAGTGTACTGTACTCCAACTTATTTGCGTGGAGAAATTTTTGAAACATTTATACATGTGTATATTAAAGATGTCGGTAAGCCTTGCCGTAGTTAGAATACACCTGTTTTTAAGAAACAGCTGTAGAATTTTCTTCTCCTTTTCATCCTCTTTATGTACAAAAAACCAATATCGAACAATATTATCTTTATCGAAGAGTTAAATGCCAAAAATTTTAACAGGTTTTTGCAAGATCATCAATGTGTATATGTATAATATATTTACAGTTTTGCTTTACGGATCGATTCCGCTTTTCTCAGCCTTTTAACCACCATCTCGAATCAAAGTCATCATTCTCTTGCCTTAGTTCTGTACATAAGTGTTATTGTGCGGTAACTTTTCAGAGCAGTTCCCCATATGCTTCTTTTCACCTTTTTTAGTGAACCTGGCCATACGAACTTGCACGTTCAAAGGGGCCGTCCGAACTTGTACGAGGCATTCCTCGAATGCTATGCGGCGGGGTTTCAGATGCATGCTCATTTAGGACCCATACGCCTTTATACTACTCGTTTTTTGTAATTTTTTGGGGGACAATGGAGGGTCGAAGCAAGTAATCCTGATTTTTTTTGTTGTTGTTGTTTTTTTGCGCGCAAAGATTTGAGGTCTGTGTTGACAAAGCTAGGAGAACATTTTGTGTCTCCTGTTCAGGGAAGTTCTATGACATGAATTTTTTTTGTGTGTGAGAAAAGTGATGGTTTTCAGGAGTGTCTTGTTGTCCCTCAAAGCGAAGGCCTGATTGGGGGGAGGGGCTGTTTTACAAAACCAATATCCCCCCAATGTTACGAATGTAAAGAAATAAGTTATTAATAAATTGCTATTTTGTCTATTCAAATGTATTTATGTCTCTGTTTTCTTTCCAACTAATTACAAAATTCAAATACATTCAGAAAAAGTGTCTTTTTTGGTTTTTATCTAAACCAGAATAACAGATATACCAGCACACAGTTCATTAATCACTCACAAACATCTATAACTTAGTATTTAAATGACTAAGCTAACCAAAGACTAGATTAACCTTTGACATAGAACAGTTGTACAATGAAAAACTAAATCCAATTTTCCCTCCAAAGATAAAGTGTTACTGGAGTGTTAATAGAGCAAAACAACTTTGTGGACAGGCTGGTATTTCCAGGTATGGGTTGGTTAGAGCGAAATGTCCCCCCCTGCGGCACTTCCTGTTAGGAGATCAAGCTCCTGCTCTAAAAGCAAGTCCTGGCAAAACAAGCTGTATAACCTGACACCCTCTTGGCTTTTGCATACATCAGATAAAAGGGATAATCCCTGTGTGGGAGTTAAGAAATGGGGTTAAAATGAGTAATTATTATTTCTGAAGGCAAAATAGTGTATTGTTGTTATAATAATAATAATAATAATGATCTGTTTTACATATCAGCCAACAAGAACACTGAGTAGGAGTAGTATAAGAGAATGGATATTCTCATATTAGACACTCTTGTAAATTTAATATTGTCATCTGCATTAATTTACTTCTCATTATTATAACTATTAAATCTTTTAGACTTAATATTTAATAATTTTATATAATTCATTAGTGCATGATTTTTTTTGTTACAATTTTACATCTCTAATCAAAATATTTTTAATTTAATCACAATTAATCGATTTGACAGCACTTTATATAAAGCTTTTAGCGACCCAGACACAATGGTTTTGCCTTTGGAAAAGGTTTTATTTTCAAGTCTTCAACACAAATTTCTATAATGACATGAGTATTACACTGGTTTATGAACACAAACTTGACAAACTTTTATGTTAGATGTGATTAATCAATTTGAAAGCACTAATATATAGTGCATGTATATATATACATACATATATATATATATATATATATATATATATATATATATATGTACTATAAGTGTAATTGTTACAAATAATGTTAATATTATTTAATTAAATTTTATAGCTTTTAGTGACCAAGACACAATGGTTTTAAGACAACATGTGTCCATTGTCCCAGTCTTACTGTTACAGCTCTGTAAGTCTTTTAAGCGGTGAAAATAAACCCAACAGATTGTGACTATACTTGGCCAGTGTGCTAATCCTGTGTGAAGGGTTTCAGTCCCTGTCGTCCTCTTGTTACAAACTGCACTGTGAAGGATTTGCCAACATGCCCAGCAATTTCCGGTGCTCAAGTTCCAGCGACCCAACACCACCCTCCTCTCAAACCACACCCGCCCCATACTCCCATCAGGCAACATCCACCCACCACCTCTCTGCTCACCAGCTGCACTCTTCCATTTGTGCTGTTATGTGAGTTGTAGGAGTACAGGCCACCCCTGGCTAGATGACCTCGTCTGTTGTCAGTCACTTTTATCGGGAAGGTGCATAACCAGCCAGTCATTTGGGCCAAAACAGATGGTTTGATCCACCCTCTTTCTCCATGGATGGGTTTTCTTTACAATTTTATATTTTTAACCAAAATATTTTTTACAGCCTGATGTCATAGGAGAATATTTTATTTTCAAGTTCCTCCAAAATCAGTTCTTCAGAATCTAAAATGCTGGTCTGTAAAACCCATCAAGAGCATTTTTAGTTTGATCGCGATTAATCGTAATTAACCCACGATTAATCGATTTGACAGTACTAAGCTTTAAGTGACCAAGATGCAATGGTTTTGCCTTTGGAAAACCTTTTATTTTCAAGTTCTTCGGAATCCAAAATGCTGGTCTGAAAAACCTACCTGTTTTAGTGCAAAAAAGCATCTCAAGATCCTGATACAACTAAAATGGTTGAGTAAGAAGCCATGGACTCGCATACCAATTAAAAGCTGTCACATCTGTCCTTTTTCTGTCAATATGGAGGAGGTGTGCTGACTTAAAAGAAATATGGTAGTATATTTATTATCTCATCTTTCTGTTCTTCCATAACAAACAGCTTATCAAGACTAAACATCCTGGAGGTTATACACAGGGCAAAACAGAGTTTGAGTGCTGTGAGTAAACACCATAGCGGGCACAGTGGATACGCTGTTATCGCACTTAACTGCTACGGGCTCTTCTCCAAACCACCCACATGGAGAGTGAGAACTTCCGCCAACGTGGGGAGAGAACTCACCCCTGGCAAAGTGATCTCTTTACCTCCTGCTCTCCATCTCGCACTCACTTTGAATGCAAAGACGAGGCTTCCGAAGAAGCCAGAACTGCTTTGAAGACATCAGTAATGTTGATATTTTTCAGCAGAATCTGATGAAGTGCCATGCACTGGGCTGGGGATCTAGAAGAGATCCTTTTTCACAGCATACTGGAATCAAATGATTACATATTTAAATATAGGTATGCATTTCAAGAAAGAGGTAGTCCAACACAGACAAAGAGGTTGCAGAGTGTGTAGGTGGAACATTTCATTAAAAATTACAAACTTAATTATACTCAGACCCAGTGGTCGAGATCTCCACCTACACAAGCTCTGGAATGTTGTATTGGAATGCCGTCCAAGAATGGACACACAGAAGTGCTTTGTTTGGAATTAAAGCTGTTGTTTTTCACTGGCTTCTGGACTTTAGCAGTGGAAAACAAGAGCTCTGTCGCTCAGTGCTTCATCACAGCCCACGCTTGTCTCTCCATGAAAAAAAACTCCATGAGATTCCTTCCGTTCCTGCTTGCAGAGAAATGCAATGTGCTGTTGATTTAGAGCATGAGGGACTTTGCTGCCATATTCTCTAATCCACCAGAACCAAAACTGTGCGTCTATGTTATTAGCCATCAGGTGTTCAACATATTTGAATTCATAACATGAAGGCTCTTGTTGTTCATGTGTTTAACACTGAAACAGGAAATTGAGTCAGCTCATTATCTTTTAAGTTTATGTCACCAAGTAACATGATTTGCTAAGTCAAGATACCTTTATTTATATAGAGCTTTGTACAAGATTGTTTAGCAGTTATTGTTAGGGGGGCGGGGCAATCTCATTCTAGAAAGCATCTGATTGGGTAAAATCTATGTAGGATGAGTCATCAATATTTTAGCTTGTTTTTCCAGAAGATAAAGACAACATTTTAAATGTGTGCATTTTATAAAACTTTACGTTTAGGCTTGTGCTAACGTTTAGCCTATTCAAATACAACCTATTCTTGCAAGTTAAGGCAATGATCTGCATTTTTTCCTTTGTATTATAGTCCACCATGTGAAAACTTTAAGTCAGATCACTTAGAAACATGAACAATAGGGAAAAACTGAAGCTTAAGCAACAGATGTATTAGTGAAAACTGCTAATGGCATCCTAATAGTCTTGCATGCTGCACATCAGAGGCTACAACAATAGGCGCAAATGAAATAAAGACATTTAAACCTTGAATTTCTCCATCGGCTATGAATAGATTCGCTCTGTGAATGTCAGCCCAGTGCTCACAGCTCCCGGTTTGTGTTGCTTCCATCCATTTCAAGGCCTTTCGTGGCTTCTTTTCAATGAAGGCCGTGTTACAGCAGAGATGTGGCGGCAGCAGTTCACAAAAGGAGCACTCCAACCGATATGAATCATCCACCGCTGTCTCTGTGTGAGCCCACGCAGCTTGATGGAAAAGGAGTAAAAATAGTCATTATCATTTAAAAGCGCTTTTAAAAATAACATGCGTGAGGGGGAGAGAGCGACAGAGACAAAAAGGAAAAGAAAAAGTAAAAACTTTGTGCCTCAACAACCCACACTACCTCCAGCAAACCGGGTTAGACCCAAATATTAGTCACTGTTGTTGTACCGACACACTAGAAGCCTGTTCCATAAAGATAATTGGGGATTACAGTCCAAAACCTGTCTTGAATTAACCTAACATTTCAGACGGGGCTAAAGCGGTTCCATGAAGGACCATTTAAGTTCACGCAATCCCAGTAATTTGATCCAGTGAAGATCATTTGATGTGCACACTATATGTAAAGCAGCCATAAAGGTCTCCATTGTTCATTTGAATAGAAAACAACTCTTACTGCAAGCACCACAACAGACAAAAATGGTGGTTGAAATAAAATGCTGTGTGGAATCAACCAATCAGCGTGTTCAGCGCTCAAGTCCCACCCCCAAAAGTTCCTGAACTTTAAAAAAGGACTACCAAGCGAGCAGAGACTTTCTGAGGGGGAAATTTTTATCCGGAACTTAGTTTAGAGCCTGGTCCCTATGGTCAAAAAACACTGTGTTCCACCAAAATTCCCTATTTCCTGGGGACAGTTCCTGAGGTGGAAATGTGGCTTATGTTAAATTTGCTTCATGGGACCAAATCAACTGACAATGAGACAGAATAACTGCAAAAAGCCTGGCTTATTCAGTGAACTTGTTTTATGGAACAGGCCTCAGGTTAGTTTCCCAGCATAAGTAACCAAAGTGACTGAGCTTGAGCTATGATAAGCTTGCTTTATGGAACCAAATCCACTGACAATGAGTCAGAATATCTGAAAAAGCCTGGCTTGTTAGGTAAACTTGTTTTATGGAACAGGCCTAGGGTTAGGCTCCCAGCATAAGTTGCCAGAGTGACTGAGCTAGAGTTATTCATGAAACCAAATCAAATGACAATGAGTCACACTAACTGAAAAAAGCCTGGCTTATTTGGTAAACTTGTTTTATGGAACAGGCCTCAGGATCAGAAATGAACCAGGGTTCAGTACCAAAATTCCACTAAATATGAAGTAAAAAGTGTATGTATTAGCTCTTTATACCACATTATGAATACCCTATGCATTTGTTTCATGTTTAATGTATGTTATAGTAGTATAGTATAGTCATATTGGTCATATTGTATGTATTATATTCAGCATATATATATATATATATATAATATATATATAATTAAATACAGTATATTAAATATAGAAAATTAAATATATTTACTGCATATATTATATTATATTATTAAAATATTATAATAACACTACATGACATTTTTGAAGTTATAAAAAGTTAAAAAATATAGAATGATTAAAAAAAATTATGATCATTTTAATAATTACTATTTTTTTTAAGTAACAGATATCATTTTATTTAAGTTCATTCGCTGAAGTATTTGACAAAAATAGATGACAAAATGTGTGTAATATGGTTAGATAACAAATATGCCCTCATAAAATCACAACCAAGTGCAAATAGTGCTCTTAAAATAAAAGTTAATTATGACACGGACACACTTCTACAGATTGTGATGCAGATTTATATTCTCGCTGCGTCTTTGTCTTTCTTATTATTTTTCCAGTGCTGTGACAGGGCTCTAGTCATTTCAGCTCGCCCACTCAGCACACAACTCCAGCCAGACACAGGAAGTGAGTTAAGACTCACTCAGATCACAGGAGCTCAGACCTGCCTTGTAAGTGGCTGCACTCCAGGAAATGATTAATATGGCTCATGGTTAAGAAACAAGAACAGTGGAGTGAGGGAGAGGACTGTAAAGAAGAAGAAGAAGAAGTGGGAGAGTGTGAACCTGCAAAACAATTCAATATTATAAATGGGCATAGCAATTGAGATGCCTGCAAATGAGTAATCATCAAGGATCATTTTGTCCAAAAAGGACACTAATCCAATAAAATACTCAAGTTGTGCATCTGACCTCTGTGACCTTTAACAGTACACAATCATTTTAACGCCTGAATATGTCCAATTTCTCATCTTGTTTAGACTAAATCCACATAACTTCAGTCTGACACCATCTCTAGCTTATATCATCTGTCCTTCCATCTCTCATCAGTACGACAGCAGGTTGACTCACCGCTGCAGTGCTTCACTTTGCGGCGCGGTTGCTAAGCAAACCCGGGAGATAAATAAATAAAGAAAGTGAGCGAGTGAATGAAGGAGAGAGAGCGAAGGCAGGGCTTGTGTTGAGCATGAATGAGTGTGCAGTGCACTCTGGGCTTCTGAATGGATCGGTCTCTGTTTGAATGAGCACTGCCAGATAGGCAGAGCAGACCATGTCATTTTCAGAAGGACTGCATTTAGAGGCAGGGTTTGTTTTCTTTACAAATATGTTATTATACAGACAAAGGTACAATCCAGATGTTTATTATCACTGCACACATACCTGAATGAAACCTGGGCCTCATTTCACACTAAAATCAAAATAAATAGGAAATTAGATTTTGCATTAAAAAAGGCACTGTATTTGTGATAATAAAGTACCCCCCACCACCTCCCCCTTCAAATTCTCATTACCATAATGCAGAAAAAAAGTATTACTGTAATCCAAAACACACATTATATAATGTTAGTAAAGTCACCAGAACCACTTTCTCTTTTTTATTAATTTATTTATTTTTTGAATGACATCATTTATTATTATTCATTTTAAAACTGAAAGATGATGAGCGTACGAATGAAAGATAGACTTAATCTTCTTGTTAATTTATTTCGGATTCCATATTTATATATTTTTTGAACATTGTACATTTTAGAATATTAAATCAGATGATAGATATAGAAATATAATACATTTCAAAATATATTAAAGATTAAAAATATTAAACTTTATAAGTTATATAATTGGCATAAAATGTAATATTAAAAATAATATATTAAAAATACTGATATTAATATGTATATATATATATATATATATGCATATGTATGTGTATATATACATATATACATGTGTATATGTGTATATATATATATATATATATACATACATATAATTGCATCATTTATCGTACATATACTGTGCTGTCAACTCAATTAATCGTGATTAATCGCATCTAACATATGTTTGTAAATATATAATATATACACACTATAATACACACATAATATATATATAAACTTTTGTTAGATGCGAAACTTTTGTTTATCGATTTGACAGCAAATGTATTGTAAATATGCATATCAGTAGTATATTTCTCTGTTGATTATGTCATGACATTTTGTCTCAGCTCAGAGATGTGTGTGTTCTTGTCTGCCTGTTGTATATTTACACGTCACACAGTTTGTCAGAACACTGTGTTCTCTCTGAAGATTGACATCAGAGTGAAAGCTAAGAACAGGAAACACATTACAATCGATATGTTCCTTTTAGCCCTGTCCGCTCTACCTTTAATGGAGACTCAACAAACACCAAAACGGATACACTTCTGTATAATTTAAGGCACTTCAACAATGATTTATCTATAGTACGACTCTTATTGGGCCCGATGCGCAAAACCATATTTAAAAATGATATCCTCACAGACATAAAATCATGCAATGGAGGTGAAGTTACAACAGACATAAATTCAAGTATGACAAATCATTTAATGTTGTCAAACAAACTAGTTTTGCAACACACACACAAACTAAGAATGAAACTTCACACTGGCTTTAAATGACTCACTCACATCCTAGTGTCATAGAAACATCCTCGTAAACAAACTCAAACACGCACACGTAGAGACACGGAGCCGCAACAGGAAGCTAGCTAGCGCTGAGAACAACCACTGCTTTTTTTCTCTGTTCAGGACACCAGCAATTGTGAAATCCAACACTGCACAAACGTCCTCCCCTACACATGCCAAAACACTGAGGCCAGCAGTCATAGGCCTATTTATGTTTCAACTAAAGCTCCCCCAGCCCATATCTCCGACTTTCCAGCTTCCCATCGTGTCAGATGCCTGTGTGCTGGTATTTACTAGCGTAGCAGTTCTGCTTCCTGTCTTGCACAAACACACAGAATTCTAAACTGACCACCACCTGCCCAAGTATGACCTTCTCCTTTGAGCGAAGTGGTGCTAAATTGCTCTGACCTCTCATTCAACCCGTCTGAAATTGACTTGGGGCAAAGGCGAGCCTTACGTCCTTTGCCATTGTTTTCCTCTCAGGTTTATTGCTGTCGTTAGGATATTGCCATCATAATACTCTGATGGGTTTGTCCCATTGCTCATCTTTCGGTAGTCGCCTGAACGTTTCAAAAGGGCAGTAAACTGAATTGTGAATATGCTAAAAACACTTTTAGGCTTGTTGTTCAAAAACAGACTTTATAGTTACATTAAGTTCTCATAGACAGTGTTGGGATGTGAAACTTGTTGAAGCGTTGTTAGGCATGACGCGTTGTTGACCAATGCTGCATCCGAATACTTCTATTCTATATAGTAGGCGAAAAACACTATGTGAGCTGAGTATTTATAGTGTTCATAAAACAATATTAGCAAAAAGCACCCAGATGACTTTCTACTTCCAGTGAGATTCTCAAGTGCGCATTCGATGGACACTTTATTATCCCATGATGCCAAGAGAGAGGATTTGTGAATAGAAGTGAAGCAATGACACCATAGGTCGCATGATAATGACAGCATGGCGGGTGTAGTGCATCGGGATTTCTTTCATATTACACACATTCATACTAAATATCACATACTTTTTAAACGGTCGTGAAGTAAGTTTCAAACCAAATTTAGTAGCTAAAAGTACCCAATTTTGAATGCAGCACAAGTGTTGACCAATTCATGGATTTGCTTCACAGAGAGAATGGCCGCTCTTCTTTTTGATCCAATCCTCTAATCCCTTTAACAGAGCCCTGACTTCCTCTCCTCAGGGACGCAGGATGAGATGGAGGGGAAGGGGGTGGGGGTGGGGGGCAGCACCTGTTCAGTTTCCCCCACATTCCCTCCCTCTTTAAAACAACGTCCAACTCTCGCCCACCCCCATCCAATGGCCCTCGGAGCGCTCGTAGGGGGCGGAAAAACTGAGGACTACAAATGACAGCTGCACTTTTACTCAGAAGGAGGGCAGCGTGGAGAGGAAGGAAGGAAGGATGGATGGATGGATGGGGGAAAATGAATTCTTCTTAAGATATGCCACCAGCTTCAGGGTTACCTGGTGTACTCACCCCTCTTGGCTTCTACTTAGAAACCCAAGACCACTTTTTTTTAAAACTTAGTTTTAGATTTCAAGATCTTTTTTTTCTTTTTGTTATATGAAGGTCAAATTAACACTGACTTGAAAACTTTTTTTTATTGTTATTGTGTTTTTCATTTATTTATCATTTACTTTACAAATGTCTTTTATCCACATCTTTATTGTTTTACCCTCCCAGATGTATAGACTTTCAGTCTCGAACTATTAAAATGCATAAACACTGGCTGCATCCAAAATCGTATACTATTATACAAATATACAGAAGGCGAAAAACAGTATGTGACAAATTGAATCTGAATTCAGTATTCAGGCAAAAAGTACCAGAATGACCTACTACATCAGGTGAGATTCTGAAGTGTGCATAAGATGGACACTTTAATATCCCATGACGCCACTGGAGAGGATTTGTGAATTGCAAATTGCGACTTAACTGACGCTGGTAGGTCACATGATTATGACAACAAATTTCATTCATACTACATACTATATAGAACATAGCAGTCATGAAGTAATTCAACATAAGTTCATACTTAAGAGAGTATGCAATTTCTGTCATTTCCATAACGCTAAATCATTTATCTTCAAAGTTTTGTGAAGAAAAGTATGCATCATTTCCAATCAAGCTTTAATTTTGTCAAATGATGCAATATTTGTCTGTATTTCGAATGCATAAAATGTAGCCCACAAATTAGCAATTTCTTACCAAAAATGTTGAAAATGTCATTTCCACAACTGTCATTTCCACCTCAGAATACTACTAAACCCAATACATGGCGGAAATGACACACTAATGGGAACTTTGCACTAAAATACATTTGCTGTCAAGAAAGGCTGTCATTTGGGAAACATCCATGAATGGCGTCACAAGTCGGCCTCACTGCCAGCAACGTCCATGTATGCTTGTTTGAGCAGTGTGTTGGTTTCTCTTACAACAGCAGGCCATCAATTTCAACAAAGGGTGTTATGGGGCCCCTGAGTCAAGCTGTGGAGAATAGATGAAGTTGGGGTCAGAAAACGGCCGGACGCCCCCCAAAAACACTATACTTGTCACCCCCCCCCCAGCACCGTGCCCCCCCCCCCAGCACCACCACCATCTCAACCCCGTCTGAATAACAGATTTCACGCTGTCTGAGGAAGGAGGTTGAGAGCAGATTGTGTGTGCGGAGGAGGATGGTAAGTGGGGGCCGCCATTGAAAGGTGTTAAATGATAGTAAAATGGTGGGATTAAGGCAGGACAATGCTGAGCAGTAATCCCCTTTTCCACAATAACCCCCCTCCATCCATTTTCCTTGTTCCAGTCCTCTGCTCTCTTTCTTTCTCTCCCCCTTTGCTCCTCTCGGGGGTCTCTTATAATGCGGATGGGAGAGAGTGATGAAAAAGAGAAAGAGCGACACGGAACAAAGACCAAAGATATTGAATCAGGACAGAGTACCCAAATGCACCGAGTGCGTTACTTTTGCAAGTGGACGTTAGTCCAAGAACTTGAACATTCATAAACGTTTAAACACGCAATTGCGCATTCTGAAAGCCACGGTGACTTGAAAGTGTGACTCTTGACACTCGCTTCTGACTATTGTGATGAATGCAGGAAGGTCAAGGGTTGGGAATTCCTAAGTGATGAGCACAGTTGTTGTTCTTGTCAAGTCCCTTTCAAAGAAGCAGTGGAAGGGTTTGGAGGGCAACGAGGTTGACAGCCGGGTCAAAAGGTCACCTTTGAGTTTCAAGTTAAAAAATCCGAGAGCGATTCAAAGAGATAAGGGCGAACCGTTCTAGCAGAACATCCAGCATTGCAGATGTGATGAGACCGTGACCGCGGAAAAAGAATCCATGCTTGAACTTCGAGTAATTTACATCTTTGACAAATATTCCAATGATCCTTCATGCCAAAAAAGACATGACTGAATAATCGTGATCTTAAACAATGCTTCTATTATTCCTTACATGAATGAATGAAGGAATTTATTTTCCAAATAAATAAAGATTTATCATTTCCAACATAATATCATATTCCAAAGTCTTGGGATTTCATGAAAAATGGCCTAACTCTATTTATGTACTTATTATTTAATTATTTATTTATTGTTTGTTTGTTTGTAAATGTATTTCCCAAATAATATTACTATATATTCCAAAGCGTTAGGATAACATAAAATGATCTAACTTCATTTATTTATAAACAAACTCACAAATAAGTAACTGATTAGATGTAATCTGGATTACAATCCATCTGGATTACAAGTAATCAGATTCCAAAAATCAAGTACTTGTAATTAGATTATATTACATTTTAGAATACACGGAATCAGTTACTTTTTTATTGATTACGTGATTACATGTTATTCCCACAATGGCAGTAAATAATTCTTGATTCACTGACTCTTCCCAGAACTTCTTTTTTTATCTTTTACATTTTTCTTTCTATGAAAGTATTCTGTTTAGTTCAGAAGGTCTTCCATGTTTGTGGAATTGCACACACAAACCAGCCACTAGTCATGTGACTATCACTATCAACTGAGACCCACAAAGCATTTGACCTCTGGATTTACAGATTTTTTTCAACATTGCAGCATAGCATATCTAATAAACTCCACGCTAGGATTCATCTGGATTATCCTACTCAAATGAATGTGATAATTGAGTTTGATCAAAAGTAATCTAAAAGTAATCAAAAAAGTAATCAGATTACATTACCTTAAATGTGTAACGTAATGGATTATGTTACTAATTACAATTTTTGTCATGTAATTTGGAATCAGTAAGTGACTAACAGATTACTAACTACAATTAATCTACCCAGCACTGCAAATAAATAATGTAAAATTCCAAAATAATATCACTATATGTTCAAAAGTCTTAAGATGCCATGAAAATGACCTATGTTTATTAGTAAAATAAAATAAAATTTCCAAATAATATCACTAAAATTGGCTTGACAACAGCAGTGTAATAAGTAAAAAATCTTTCAAAATGTCACCAAATGATTCCATCAAGGTTTTTTGTGTCTCGTGTATTTAAGCACTTTTAGTGTAGTATAACTCTGCATTTGTACATGTAAATGTTTTGTGTTTATTGCTCTGTGCAAGGGCTGGAATGGAGTGGCAGACATGTTGTAAGCGTGTTGCTGATAGGTATGCCAGCTGCTCACCATATCGCACTCCTATCTGGGGTTCATAAAGGGGGCATGAGGGAGAGAAGTGTAACAGAGGACAGATATGAACACACACACACCTTCATCTACGAGTGCCGCTGACAACCCTGGTGTCACCTGGTCCATTTGACTGGAACATTTTGTAAAGTGTTTTTCTTGAAAGTAACATCAGATATGTGTGAATGTTTCAGTGCTAATCATTTTACAAACTTCCTGTTTGAACTGTTCCAGAAAAATATCTGGAAACTTAAGACACACTTAAAGGGATACTTTACCCAAAAATGAAAATGCTGTCTTCATTTACTCACCCTCAAGTTGTTCCAAACCTGTATGAATTACTTTCTTTTGCTGAAATTTCAAAGAATGTCTATAACCATGGAAATAAATGAGGCCCATCAACAGTTTGGTTACCCATATTCCTCAAAATTTCTTCTTTGGTGTTCAGCAGAAGAAAGAAAGAATTTCACAATATTACCAAATTTAAATAAACGCTGTGAGCATTAAAGACTTGAATGACCCACCCCAAACTTTTGAACAGTAGTGTATATTGTTCCAAATAAGTACAAAAAAATATTTAGACGATTTCTGGTTCTCAAATTGACTCATACATCCAGAAAAATCCACAAAACCAGTCATATTCTATAAATATGTTTTCTATATTACAAAAGACCTTGAACAGAGACACTTCCCGCAATGTTATGTGTACAGTTAAGTGCTGAAAGGTGGTACAGGAAGTGGAAAGACTGTGGGCTGGGGGTGTTGAGAGGGAGGCAACAACACTGTAGCTGTCAGCACAGCATCTGTGTGCCAGTTCCATGTTGCGAGAGCCCACAGTCACGAGCTACCAGCTTTAAAGAGAAAATCCAGCTGTCTCACAACTCTAATACACTGGCAATCTTGCTCCGCACACACTTAGCAGACGTTTTCTATAAAGTTAAAGTTCCCATCAGCACAAAGTGAAAAGGTGCTCAACTCTCCACTAAATAGCTGAAGCCGAATTCCGGTACCGCCACCACATATCATCCGGCGTTCACCTACATTTATTGGGGCCTGTATGAGCCCTCGTGACCTTTTGTCTGGAGACAGAACAAATGCGAAGCAAAACGAGCCTTTTTACGACATTCCAGACAGGAAACTGCCACACCACCTCCTCCGGTTATCATAAAACTACGAGAACAGGCAACTAAAAGTTGAGTGGCGTGCATGTTTGTGCGTTGTGGGGCTTATTTAGTCCAACCTTGAGGAAAATGTTTATATGACGTGGGTGTTAATGAGAAGGAGAGGTGCCGTTGTCTGGCCTACTAGCTGTGAGGTCAATAAAAGTGAATGTCCAGCGCTAATAAGCTAAGGCAGGAAGGAAGGACAGAGGGGGACGCATTAGTCTGGTATGGGCCCTGTTTGGCTGTTTAATGAATATAGGAGGGTTGGGTGAAGCTGTTGCAAGGCAAAACCACAGGAGCCTCTACAAAGACCTTCACATAAACCCCACTACAGTCTTTATGCCAGTTAATGGACACACAAGAATGTTTTCGCCGGAGATTAAGGGGAGTGGGACGGGTTTCCTCTGTAATAAACAACTGTTAGCCAACAATTTCCAGTCTGGTGACAATAACAGACTAACAGCTAAACAGGAACAATGACAGAGTGAATAATTAAAAAGAGTGTATGATTGAAAGAAGAAGTGCGGTTGCCTTGGTTTCTGTCTTTAGCTACAGTTTTCATTTTAAGCTGTTGATCTGGTGACCAGAAGCTGAAGGAGCAACTTGAAGTCATTACTGATAGTGAAAATATAATGTGTGTGTGTATAAATTTTAGTTAACTCAACTATATATATATATATATATATATATATATATATATATATATATATTTCAAATTCAAATAAATGCTGTTCTTTTTAACTTTCTATTTATCAAAGAAGTCTGAAAAAGAAAATATCATGGTTTTCACAAAAATATTAACCGGCAAACATTGATAATAATAAAAAATGTTTCTTAAGTACCAAATCAGCATATTAGAATGATCATAGAAAGGATCATGTGACCCTGAAGAGTGTTTTATATATATATATATATATATATATATATAAAACATATATATACAATACTTAAAGTTGTGCTTATTTTTCATCAGCTGTATAGAATCAGATTTATCAATGTCTGATTCATGAATGAATCACTCTTTTGAACGAGTACAATGGGTTAGCAAAATAGTTTGAGTCATTCAGACAGTGTTCTTTTTTCAGTCCATGAAAAAGTTAAAATACTTTTCCTGCATAATTGGGCTACTTTTACACTGTTACCACCCCTCCCTTGAAAAGCGTTTATTACCGCCGCAACGAGATTTGTACCTGAGGCTGGTTGGTACCGTAATTGGGCTAGTTTTGATTAGCAATTGGGCGGGTTTTGTTGTGCAGTTTCAGTTTAGCTGTTTTAACTTAGCATGCCCTGTTTACTAGTTTGAACATGTTACTGGAAGTTAAACCTTAAAATGCTTTTTCTGTGTACCTGATCCCTAGCCAGCTTTTGTTTTCTGGGCCTAGTAAAATCACAAAATGTACTTCCTATCAACATCAGTGGGCAACGTCACACTTGACCAAAATGAAAAGAGTAGCTCCCAAGAATATCAATTATGACCTAAGAAAGTCTTAAATGTTTTGGTGGAGGTCACAGGCAGTCCAGGCAGGCTTCTGTAGAGAGATTGATGACAGAAAAGCAGTCATCGGTTGCATAACCTGGACACACAGCCCTTACCCCCATTAACAAAGAAAACAGGGATCCAGTTACCACATTAACACCAGAGCGCATTTGAGATGGAGCTGGAGTTGTTAAAAGCCAGATCTGCTTAAATTAGGTTAGATCAATGAGTTACAATGCTGGTTTTTGTTTTAGGAAATGACCATGATTCAATTTTATTTGTCTAAATAATAAGATGAAGTCATGAATTGTAAATGGAGAAAACATTGATCACTTATATCCGTCCACTTATGAACAAATAAAAGAAAACATCAAATGATTAAATATGTTTGAATAAGATATTTGTTTAACAGGGAGTGGTGGCAGGTTCAGTCTTGTGGGTGTTTGTTCTAAACCCACAATCACAACAATCAGGTTTCCAGAGAAGCGACGACACACCTTCACAAACAGGTGCCATCACGCCTCTTTCTGCTCGACCGGACGTGAACCGGGTGACCTTGCTCTTGTTGAGCACTCTGGAGGCCGTACACCTGGAGCAGAACAATGACTGTTTGGTCACATGACAAAGGTCTTTTCAGGTTTGATCAATGTGAAGTTAAAGGGATGAGCCGGATTCCTTCACGGTGAAATAACCCTGCAGTGTGTTATGGGAAAACCTTGACTTGACTTGCTGTGGTTAAATAAGTGGAATGCTGTGGATTCCATATATTCAACATCATCTTATAAGATTAAAACAGTAAATCTGTTTTAAAATTATTACTGCATTTGGATTTTCTACATCAATATGCATTTCATTTCCCTTTTTTCTTTATAATGTGTTTTTTAATAAAATATTTTATTAATTATTTTAGTAACTACTTGCAAGGATTATTTATTCAGAAAAAAAGAATTGCAATTTCATTGTTAAATTGCAAATTGCAATTGCATTTAAAAATCTAATTTTTTTTTAGAGGCATTTAATGTTTTTATGTCATTTGATGTTTTCTTTTATTTGTTCATAAGTGGACGGATATAAGTGATCAGTGTTTTCTCCATTTGCAATTCATGCAATTTAATGCAATCTAATAATTGGCCTCAACAACAATAGGCCTAGTAAGCAAACAAAATATGTGCTAAAATATTTAATTCAACAAAATTTATAAAATACTGAGAAAACATTCACTGTGATATGAACAGCTATACAGTAAATATACTGTTTTTAGTCTCTGCGCTGTAATTTTCATTCAATATAAAGAAGCAGCTCAGAGTCATTCGATCGGGAGATGGACTACACGGGCTTCAATATGTCTTTGATACTTTAAAAAGAACTGGTTCATAGGTTTTTGCTGAATGTTTTTGATTTGCTAAAAAGAACTGGCTTATTAAGTCATTTGATCAGGAGTCAACCGACTACACTGGTTGCTCTATTTGTTTTTGATTCACTAAAAGAACCAACGTCATTTGTTCTAAGGTGGATTACACTGGTTGCACTGCATGTTTTTGAACCAGTTAAGAGTCATTCCTTTGAGAATCAGTCTACAATAATCACACTGCCTCTTTCGCCCTGTAGACTCAGTAGCGTTGTGGACAGATACATTTCTGGTCACATCGCTCCTAATTTGGACATGTGTGAAACCAATGTAAAAAATATTGATCTCCATCAGTTTTATTTGTGTATCAAGGCCTGTTTTAGAACACAAAACCATACAGTCACAGCACTGCTGCATTTTTCAACCTCACTCGCCCTTGTTGTGAGAGTTCGTTCTTTCGTTTCAGGCTACAAACTGAGAGCGTAAACAGTTTGACATGAACTAAAAATAAAACATCCTAAAGAATGTTTCTCTCTCACGCTTCTCTCTGCTTCCTCATCCTCTGTACAAATGGTATCATGAGATATAAAGAGGAAGCCAGATATAACTGCTACTGTTTTGTGTCGAGGTCCACATGACCACCCGATAAATGCCGCTATTCATTAGCTTTCACAGCGAGGGAAGAACTTACTTTACAACCGCAGACTGGGTTTTACTGCCTCAGAGGGTTTGGTCTTGTATGACCTCTATTTAGGTTTCATTGTGTGACATCAATGCTTAACGGTGAAGAGATCTTTTGTGAGAAGTGATTCATTGGTTTAGACATTATTAATGAATTACTGTGAACATCTTACACATTAAGTCATTTGTCAACAAGTTACAAATGAAGAGAGTCAGAATCGAGAGAATGAATGAATGAATTCAACAGTGCCGACTGAGGCAATTTCCCTTTAAATAACAAAACAAATGGCACACCTAATCTTCCTGTCAGGGTGCCATTTGACCCTTCAGACGAGGGTCAAACCTTTGGCTCCTCCCATAAACGCGGATAAACACACACTTCTCCTTCAGCACAATTAAATCCTGTTATAAAAATTCAACTGTGTTCCGGTTGCGCCTTGAAGGCTGAGATCGTGAAGACAGGCGTTTTGAAGAGGCAGTTCAAAAGGTTGCTCCTGAGGAGGGGGAAGCGTCGCACCTGATAAGGAATTGATGCAGGGCACACGGGTCGCTTTGAACCTTTTGATCTGGGTAGGAGGTAAAGAGGTTTGCACTTGACGACCACACAAGCTCCAAACAGGAAGTGACAGTAGCACATTCTTTCAGTTAGTGCCAGAATAATTGGTGACAAACTGAATAGTGAGTGATACAGTAGCTGAAGTTGAATACTTTTTTCTGCTTTTCCTGATCTATCTTCCAGTTGCTCAGCTAAGAATGCATTAAAGTCAAATTATGCAAGAATTTACTTCACTCAAGCGTGAGAGAGAGAGAGAGAGAGAGAGAAGCAGAAAGCTGACCTGCTTAAATATTGATGAGTTTAAAACAGTCATGCCGTGCTCAGTAAACTGTTCAGGTCTTTTCCTTTCAGTGTTGCACAAAGGATGTCAAATCATCCATCCTGCCCCCTGCACAAGACAAAACGGGTCACAGATCTCTCACTGCCCAAATAATACACTTATTTAGCTTTTTTAATTCATTTATAAAACAATAATCCATTTAAAATATATTTAAAACTACACAAAATAAAAAATAATATGCAGTAACAAATAAACATGAACATAAACAAACATTAAACACAATGATAATTATAACAACTTATTAAATTATTACATTTGTATTGTTAAAAAACATTTTTATGTCAAGTCTTATGTTCAGATTGATTGAAATTGGTTTTGTAGACAAATATAAAATGCATTAAAATGGTCATAAAAATGTCACAAATCTTATTAGTCCAAAAACTAAAATTTAAATATATATATATATATATATATATATATATATTTATATGATCATGTAAAACCAAAATTATAATATATATATATATACATATATACACATTTGTGTAAGTAAACATGTCTATATATGTGTGAGTTTATTTTATTGTTGCTGTGTTACATTTATTTTTGATAATTTGCGTGTAAGAATTACTGTAATTATTACTGTAAGTGCATATATACTGTATAAGGTTCACAGTAATAATAATGTGCTCAAATTTCTTTTGATTTACAGCTAAATATGACCCTGAAGTTTCTTTGTGAGACTGAATTGGTTAATGTGTTACTTTTGGAGAGTAAAGCAGTTGTATAATCCTCTAACTCGATTTTGATATAGCAAAGGTCGCAGCACTCTGTATGTGAGTGCATTCGGTGGAATAGCAGTCATATCAGTAGGAAGAGCTCTAAACCAGAGTTCAGGATGTGGTCTGCGGCTGTTGGTGACAAAGTGAACCGCTCGGATGACACCATAACAAAACTTATGACACCATGTGGCTACTGCCAGTCACTGCTCCACTGGGAGATGTTTACTCCCTCAGCTCTGATCCAGCAATGGTTTCCCATTACCCACCAGCACCAAAAAAGTGAAGTTTACTTCTAAAAGGTCACCAGAGAAGGTCACCAGAGTTTAATGGTTCATCTTGCGTGCAGAAATAGAACATTTGTCACCGTAGAGCAGAACATCCTGTCCCCTCACTGGATTTGATGTTTCATTTAATAAAACTGGCACATTTACTACAAGTAGAGACTTGGAAAGACACTCTCAGATTAAGTAGTGTGTGACAGAAAAACAACAACAAAGCAAGAAGAATCGATGTGACTTCTGCACACATACTAAGAGTTTCTCTAGGAGCGCATGTATTGAGTGACATCCATTATTTACTCCTTTTGAAGGTTTGGCCCAGTACACAGTGAAAACACTTGAATCTTTAACTAGAGTACCGTGGTGGTGACTGTATTTGGTGAAGGTGACGTGTTTTGTGTCTTCACTGACTCAAGGATCCATGGTTGTTCGTCTTTAGCAAGCAACGGGGCATGAAACAGCATTGGGTGCACCTGAGTGGGCAGGAGGTGACGTGCCAGTCTCATGTCGCACGTCTGAGATGAGATATGCCGTGGTAAGACTTGCAGATGAGCTCCGTGTTTGTAGCAGTGATCGCTAGAGAGGTGCGTGCCAAAGCCTCAAGTTCCATCCTGTACAACACAATAGCAAGTAGTTGAATTCTTCCTTATTGTATCAGACAAACTCAGATCTTGGAATCTGGATGATCACGGATTGTAGAAAGCAGAATTGTTAACTGATTAAAGTTAAAGTTAACTGCAACTTTATATCACACAATTACAGCTGTATATCTCACGATATGACTTTATAACTCACAATAGTGACATTATTTCTTAAAATTACAGCTTTATTTTTTCAGAATTTGAACTTTACTTCTCATAATTGCAACTGTATATACCACAAAATGGCTCTATATTTTGTCATTTTACATTACATCTCACATTTACAACTCTTTCTTCATAATTACGATGCAAATCCCGCAATTGATCCTTCGCAAACAGTTTGATTGACAGGCGATCTGACCAATCATAACCCCGAATCCGCCATTTTGTCTGACAAAGCAGTCAGGGGAGTTGTTAGAATAACGCTGGTAACTTGAACTTCAAAAACTGCATGTATTCACGTCTTTCTGTGCTTGAAACAACATTCCTTCTGATGTTCATTCATGTTTATTTGATGCTATAAATGAACTAGTATGAAGAGATGTTGGTTCACGAGCCGTTTGAAGGATCTACAGCGATCTGTCACGACACATTAAAGAGCCACTATATGGTATTTATTGTTTAAACTTCTTTAAAAAAATTACGATGTATTAAATATGAAAGGGGACAGGTCTTTGTGAAGTGTCAATTGCAACTTCATATCACACAATTATTTCTTGTAATACAACCTTTGCTTCTCATTATCGAGAGTTTTGACTTACATTGTGACTATATTCCTCAGCTGCTAATGTATTTTTCAATATTGCAACTCTTTATCTCAAAATATATGGGGAAAAAAATATATATTCAAAGTTTATCTAACAAGTTTGCTATTTTTTTTACTCTGAGACATAAATGGGCCATCGTTTAATTGAGTTTATCCATTTTATTAATAAAAATGTAAGTACAATTACATGTAACTTGCATGAGCTCATCCACAACCATGTTGTTCCAACAGTCTAGAGTTTCCCTAACTTTATATATATATATATTAAAGTGTGTTGCGTATATTCAGCACTTGTGTTAACCTGGACAGAGGTCAATACGTTCAGGATCAATACGTTCTTGTGTAACCAGCTCAGCGGCTGGAACCACAGGGCTGAAACCAAACAGAAAACATCCTTCCTGAATCATTAAATGCTTTCCACTGATGGTGACTTAAATGGGAGTTAGCATGGACACCTCATCATTTAATTAAACAGGCTTCTTCTGGATACTGAGGCAACAGGAAGATAAGCAAGCCAATACAAGAGACTTAGTGATTCAGCCAAAGCATGAACAAAATGGCTAAATATACTTGACTACCTCATTTGCGTTTACATCAGCGTGAAGAATGAGTAAATAACACAATGCACTAAGAATGAATAAAATATAGTTGTAGCCACATTGTACGTTAAAATTTTAATATTCTAATGAATACTTTAGGTTATGACCTACGTTCATTTGATCTCTCTCTCTCTAAATCCTTTGAAAATTCTGACATCATAAGCAAGGGAGCTGCTTTTGAATCCGTTCCGCCAACGTTCCCCTCAACTGCTTCATTTTTGATAAGATGATTTCATACCGAAAGATTTTATGAGCCCCCTCATGAGATCTTCACTACACGTGTCATGACATCATACTGGATAATGCACACTAAGCTCGCACCACTTACCAAATGCACATTAATAATGTAAATCATTTTTGTATTTTAAAACATCATGTCATTGCATGCTTCCACGCCAGCTCTTTCTACTCAGACTAACCAAGGTGGTTCATGAGAAAACAGTTGTTTACACAATGATGTACTAAAAACGGAAAAGTTACGTTTTTCGTGAATAAAACGACGTTTTCAAAACGCTCCATTCACATGGATCCATGAAAATGATGTGCATGCCAGGCCAGTTGTTGATGATGTCACTATACCAATAATAGACTGGACACGTAATACGCATGCACATGACGTCACCATTTTCACAAATTCGTAGTTTAGTTTTTGAAGTTAACACTCAACAAAAAGAGTATCGTTTTCAATTTGAAAACCCATTTTCAAAAATTTGCATTTTCAATCCCCCAAAACGATGTTGTCGTGTAAATGAACAGACAAAAACGCATGAAAAT
The DNA here is from genome assembly GCA_038088235.1 of Zacco platypus. NCBI lineage: Eukaryota > Metazoa > Chordata > Actinopteri > Cypriniformes > Xenocyprididae > Zacco > Zacco platypus. The sequence goes on along the minus strand of CM076063.1, from coordinate 10,244,167 downwards.
GTTGTCTTGTAAACGGCCCCTTAAAGGTGAAGTGTGTAATTTTTGCACCATTAGAAGAACCTTTAACTGTAATCTATTTGTCAGATAACTATTGACTTGTCTGGGATGAGGCTATATGGTTGTTTGACCAATGGCAGCCATTTTGAATCATTTTTTTCTGTTTAAAAATTACTTTTGTAGTTTTGTTTGGCGTCACTTGTGGCACAAAAATGACATATTTCACTAGCTAGTTTACAAAAAGGAAATTTGGATTAAACTATTGAAAATTAACCATGCTTTTATTACAGTAACTAGAGTCTGACAATGATAAACCAAATTGAATTTTTTGCTACAATTAAATAAAACTGTCAATTGTCTAGATTTGAACTACACAGATTAGACAATGACATTACTATGTAGTTGCTGAGTGGTATTGGAGATCACAGCGGTCTTTTGCATCAGTCTCTCACACAACAAACTCAGGTGCAAGTTTTGCGTTACTGTGTTCCTTACACTTTCATATGACACACATTCCCACATTCTGAAACATGTGAAATTAGGAAGAGTGTGTGAGGTTTTATTCTTAGTCTGGGCTCAGTGTTCCTGTCACTGGCTGGCCTGGAGGATTTTAAGGCCTCAGCCACCTCATGCCGCCTACAACTTCACTTTCATGTGTGACTTCTGCTAGAGAAACAGAAACCATGCCAACCATCATCATCACAGAATCAAAAACAATCCTGAACTTTTTCTGACCAGATGACCCTCTTTTCATTTCTGGAAATGATGGATCGAGATAAAATGAAGTGTGTGGCGTCAGTGTAACTTCTGGTTTTTGTTTTGGATTTGTGAGAGAAATATTACACCTCTCCAGTGAAACGTGCATCAAACGCATTCCTTCAATCTGCTATTGACCTGCTGGCTCCGCAAACACCTTGGTTCTCCCTCAGCCCATCTTTTCCCACACCTCTCCAGTATTCCTTATTTAATAGACTGGAGCTCTGGATTGACTGAGGAAGTGGAGGGATTTATCTTTTTGTTGAGGTGAAAAAAATGGACAAAAAAGGGTAAATGTTATAGAAGTTACAGGCACTACAGCTACAATGGTCAAATTAAACATTTCCTTTTGTTTTGTTTTCATTTTGCTCAGTATAATGTTATCTTGTTAAGAAAAGCACTTTCTATTAATTAGAACAAAATTTTACAATAACACCCTGTTTGGTCAGCCATCAAGAAGGCTGATAGTATCTTCAATAACATTAGGGCTTTCAATTAAAAAAAAAGAAATATAATTATTTTCATTTATCCTTTGGTTAGCAAGTGAATAGATTAGCATATTAGCTTAGCATAGCACTAACAAGAGCTGAGGGAGGTGGGGAGGATTCTACATGAGGATACCATATAAGCTGTGTCCCAATTCAGAGGCTGCATCCTTCAAAGGACACAGACTGTGCTTTGTAGGAAGTCCGTGAAGGTCGAACCGAGCATTGTTAAATGAGACGGTGTAGCCTATAGGATTACTCGTCATCTAACAACTGTGACAGCTGCAGTTGGCAAGCGGAAGTAATGTTTGTACTGGACTTTTTTGGAAGTTATATTCAATTGTCTGAAAACAAAAAAGAGTTCTTGTCTAAGAGTTCTTGTTCTTCTCTGTCCACGTTTAGTTGTAAACAAAACTTTTTTTGTATTGTATCAGTGTTTCATCCAGACGGATCCGGCGTTTTGAGAGCCTGAAACCACTATTTTATCCAGAGTGGATAAATCTAAAAATGACACAAAATGTACAGCCAATCGTATATTTTGTGAAATGATGTCATTACAAGGTTCATGCACATGCTCCAAGTCCGTTTTTACTGTATAACTCTGGCAGAATTACAGCGCCACATACTGGTCTGGCATGTATACTACATCGTTTTGGTTTTGAGTCGGTTTTATAGGTTTCAGTGGTTGTGTGTACCCAGGTTTTTCTTGAGACGATGCAGTGTTTACGGTTAAATGAAGAAAAAAAAGATTGGATTGGGAAAGCTCTGGCTTTGTATGAATGTGGCGTAAATGTGTTCACCTTAGTCTATTTATGTACATAATAAACAGTATAAACTACATAAAAATCTTAGCATTTTAGTAAGTCAAAATTTGAACTGCTTTAAAGTTGTGTCATCACCAGCGTGCAATGAATTGTGGGTAGGCTAGGCCGCGATGGATCCATCTGTTGTATCCTTCATTGCCCAGGAAACAAAGGACACATTTAGAGGCCACATTTGAAGGAGCCTTCGAATAGCGAAAGCTTTTGTCGTGCCGCTGTGATTTGGAACGCGGCCATCGAAGGATGCAGCCTCTGAATTGGGATATGAGTAATGGGATGCAGCTGTTTCAGTCCAGTTTTGTTTTATCTAGTAATCACTTTCTGTATACTTAAATAATGCAACTGAGCTATTATGCCACTTCTAAAATTCCTCCTGATGTTTTATATGCCACTTTTATGGCCACTTTATTATTAAAATTCATTTCTTGTCCAACCAGCCTCCTCAAGATGATTCCAGATGATTCAACTCTTCTGCTGTCAGCACATCATCCTCAAACTCCTGCTAACTTCGCTAACAACACGACTCATGACTCAAAATAAGGCGTGACAACCGGAAAGCAGCAATATGCTAAAAAGAGCAAACAGAGTGGGTGCTGGAAGAAATGCCCCACTTTGAAAAAAAGAAGAAAGGAGAAGAGATATGAAAGACGCATCGAGACTCCCTTCAAATACGTAATACTGAGTGAAAAAGGATGGAATGGGAATAGGGAGGAGGGAAGAGGGGGTTGACTGATTCATCCGGTTTCATAGGCAATTTATTTTGGTTCAGTGGAATAACAAACTCTCGAGGGGGAACCTGAGGAGAGAGAGTGAACATAATACAGGCCAGATATGGCTGATGACGTCAAAGCGGAAGAGAGCTGGATTCTCCATCTCAAAGTAGGACAAAATAGAGAGACACGTAGTTTGATTGTGTCAGACATGGCATCCTTGAGGAATCCCTTCCAAGCCAGGTCATGTCATTCCTATTCCCAAGTGAACAAAAGAGTTCATTAATAATAATACAAATACTCTCAGAGAGGACAAATGGAGGTCAGAGATTAAGTTCCCTCTGATTATTATGTCATTAGACGACAACAATACAACATTCAACCAGAGTTTCTCTTTTATAAACTGAATCTGTTTGCTTTCGACGGCGCGGTGTGGTTTACCTATGGCGGCTTGTGGTCATTGGCACTGTGAATATTCACAGGTTTTGATCTTTTTGAAGGGAATGTGGGAGGGTTATGAAATCCAGCCAGCCCACCGCCCATTGATAAACACTAGGAGGGATTCTCAGGCAGTTATGCAAGGCATTAGTCATCCTGGCATGATTCATTTTGTCTCTCTCTCTTCACACTCCCCCGTTCAAAATCTTCTTCCGTTATTATTTTTTTATTTTTATGAGACGGAGGGGGTGCTGACCTCATTTTCAAAGGGATGCTATTCTGGGTCAGTGGAGGATAGACCAGTCAAATGCCCGTTCAGCAAGAGTGGGAAGACGTTTATCTGTCCTCATGCACCATTGATGATTCTGATCATAATGAAGCGTTTACAGGCCAACATCACAGTTTCTTAAGACTGAAGCCATCACAGGAATAATTTACATTTAAAATATATTAAAATTTCAAGAACATTAACTAATTTTACTGACCGGAAACTGTAGAATGGTAGTGAATTATTCAAATAAAAATGATTTAATCATTTAAAATAAACGATCCAAAAAGATCCAAAAAGAATCAGGCATTAGTAACATATTTACTAGCTACGGTTACTTTTAAATATCTGTCAATGGAGAAAGACTTTGTGATATGGTATAGTTACGACATTTACTAAATGGGTCAAACCCTGACCCGCTAGCTTTATGACATCATCAGTGTATATTCATCTTAACTGACCCTTCCTCTGAGCGATGGACGCATCTATGGCTCATCTATGGATCTATCCTTAAGAGTTTTTGTAATTGTCTCTACCTCAATTGTAGAGCACAATGAAACATCATGCTATATTTTGTCTCTTGGAGTTTGAACACTTGTTCCAAAATTTGTTCCAGAACAACTACAGCGCTAAATAAGAAAAAGAAATTGAGACTGCACCTAGTTCTCTGTTCTCCTGAATCGATGACATCATCATGCTTACGTCAACCCCGAGCCACTGCACTGGCATGTGCTCTGCCCCCCTTTTCCCGAAAAGACCGGTTCTAATAAAAAAAGCTTCCGTATGGAAAGACTTTCCACAATCATCCTATCCTATGAATGGTTTGAAACATTTCCAGCCAGTTTAAACCCACAACTTCAGACTCTGAATTGTGCTTCAAATCCATTTTGGCACACCAGCGTCAATTCGTGGGATCTTCGGCAGAACGAGTGCACGTCTGTATTTCATTGCAACTTTGTACTGCGGTGCCTTTGCAATGACGTCATTAGCTCCCTCCTCTTCCTCACTGCTGATGAAGATGGGGGTGTGGATGGATGAAGCTGAGCTTGTCCTCACTCACCCTCTTTCATCTTAGTGATGCTCAGTTTTTACTCCCCACCCCCAAACAGTGCAGGCCGGGAATGTGAATAGAGAGGAAATTATGAATGAATCAGCAGCCATTCTTAATCTCATCTCTTCTTTCTATCTGTTCCCCCCTCCCTCTTTCCTTCCATCATCTCAGTGAGAGAGAGAGAGAGCGAGCGCGGGGCTGTTGCCGTGCAGATTATGGGCTGTAATCCTCAGGCAGGGTGAGTGTGAATGACAGAGTTCCCTTACACACACACACCGCCCTCCCTTCCTCTACATCGAATGGGAGGCTGGATGTTTCAAGCTTGCACATGTAATGGCGACAGAAGCCACTAATACCTACAGCATCCCTCCCTCCCCTCCATGGGAAAGCTGAGCCACAGCCGCAGCGTGGAGGCTGACGGTCCCTGAGCTTCAGCATCCATTCAGGAAAAAGTCAGCCGGAGGGGGGAAGGGGAGGTTCATATATACCGCAGCATGCGTGTGTGAGAGTCGCATTGTGAATGGAAAGGGCTGTGTGCCATTCACAAGTCATATTTAAATTGAGGTATAGCAAACAGGATGGAGAACTGAATCTATACAGTCTATAAATTAAAATCTATAAAGTCTATGTGACGTAACAAATTTTATATAATAAACCACTGCTCAAAAGTTATTAAATAATTATGATTTTTTAATGATTTTGAAAGAAGTCTCTTATGCTCACTAAGGCTGCATTATTTGATCAATCAGATACAGTAAATATTGTGAACATCACAGTTTTTGCCGTATTTTTATGTCGAAACCGTGACACATTTTTAAGGATTCTTTGATGAATGGAAAGTTCAAAAGAACAGAAATCAATATTATAAATGCCTTTATTGCACCTTTTGATCAGTTTAATGTGTCCTTCCTTGATAAAAGTATTAATTTCATTCTTTCTTTCCTTACAATTATACTTACCCAAGTTTTGAATGGTTTTCACAAAAATATTAAGCACAACAACTGTTCTCAATATTGATAATATAAGAAATGTTTCTTGAGCATCAGATCTGTATATTAGATCATATGTGACACTGCAAATTCAGCCATCCCTTGAAATAAATTATACTTTGAGTAATATTAAAATAGAAATAATTTCTTAAAATTGTAATAATATTTCACAATATTGCAGTTTTAGTTTTAATCAAATAAATGCAGCCATGGTGAGCATAAGCTTCCTTCAAAAACATAAAATATTATTAAAATTATTTAAAGAGTTAGTTCAATCCATATGTTCAAAGCCTAAATTAAATCTGTTGATCATATTAAGCAATTCTGAACGCTCAATTCATATGGATTAGTTTTACAATCTCTTTATGAACTTTTTGAAGAGTCAAAGTGTCAGTAGCATAGCTGTCCCTTGGAGGGACAGAAGTCTCTCAGATTTCATCAAAAATATAATCATTTGTATTCCGAAGATGAACTAAAAGTCTTACGGGTTTGGAACAATAAGTGGGTGAGTAATTAATGACAGAGTTTTCATTTTCATTTTTAGGTGAACTATCCCTTTAACTCCTGTGTGAAATGCAAATCCAAGTTCCAACTTGTTCCTAAAAGGAAACTAATTCTTAAATTGTGATTTTTACTCAACCACCAGGGTGAGAGAGAGAGAGAGTGAATGGAAAAGAGAGAGTCTGTGTAAAGAGAATGCATCTAGATTTAGAACACATTTTCGTCCTTTGAAAAGCAGAGCTAAAAATAATACATAATGGATTCAACAGATATTAGCATTGAGTGTGGCAGATGAATCAAAGGAACGAGGGATGAATGAAAGCTTGTGAATAATGAAAGGCAGACAAGCAAAAGAAAATGAATAGATAAAACATAAATGACAGAGAAGGTAAATTTGAGAGAATTCAAATCCTGACTGAATCAGCCATCAATACTGTTTATAGAAAGTAGACCATCATAATGACCATTGTACGTAATATTACAAAACAATTCTCAAATTTAATTGGCCATGCATGAGGATTTTGCACATTTACGCCAGAATATTTATTATGCCAGAAAGTGACGAAAAATGACTTTTTTGAGTGAGTCATTGAGCCAATGATTCGTTCAAACACGCTGATTTAGGAAAGAAACAAGCGAATGGTCTTCATGAGTGATTCTTTTAATTATTCACTGAACCGATGAATCGAAAACACTGATTAATTCATTGAACTGTCTTTACGAGTGAGTTATTGAATCAATCACTCAGCTGATTTGTTCAGAAATACTGATTCATTTAGGAACCACTACTGTGCTGCTCTGAGCGACTCAATAAATTTAGCGAAGATTAGTAAATACAGTAACAAATGTATTGCTCATGTTAGTTAATACATTACCTAATGTTCAACTAATGAACCATTAAGATATTTTTGATGAAATCCAAGAGGTCCAATACTGAGCCGCCATTCTGACGTAGAAACTGGAAGCGCTAAACAGTGTAGGAAAATGAGTGTAGAGACGAATTTATTATTTTTGTTTTGTTTTTGCACACAATACTCGTTGCTTCATAACATTAAGGTTGAATCACTATAGTCATGCTGACTTTTAACGATGTCTTTACTGCATTTCTTGACCTAGAATGACGTAATTACATTGCTTTCTATGGGACATAAACAAAACCTCTTGGATTTCATTAAAATATCTCTTAATTTTGTGTAATATATTAATATGTTCTCTAAACTCTTGGTTAAAAACTCTAGCAGTACAGAAACAGCAGAGACCATTCACTCAGAAGCCCATCCATTAAAACAACGATCAAAACCAAGCTTTCGTTCATGCTGGGATGAGAAAATAGTCAATTTTAGTCGCAGGTCAAAGTGACATATATTCCCGCATCAACAACTGTGCAGATTTCCAAAAAAGGCGAGACATAAAATGATCTAACGTGGATGTAATGTAACACAGATGTATTGGAATCTATTGTATCTTTGAGAAGTCGTACTGAGACTTGAACACATTGTGCATTCTTGCTGCATGAAGCAATATAAATTCAGCCATCCACTGTATGATTCATAACAAGCAAATAAACTAGAGGAAAGGAGATCGGTACACTATAGCCCCTCGGTTTTTTTGTCACCAACAAACATTCCATCTCTTTGACATTAAAATGGCAACGAGTTTCTTTATAAGCCAACAGAGTAATAGAAATGTCATTCAGGGCACAGTTGCTGGTGGCAGGGATGACATCATCCCTCACTAATCCTGCTTCCTCTCAGCATGTCATTAAAAGCCAGTGGCTAGTGACCCCTCCGTGTCACTATTGACTGTCCACTCTGTGTTCACAGGAAGCTAATTGGCCTGATTCGGTTGAACAGATATGTTATCAGTCCCTTCCTGTTGGACATGTAACTGTACTGGAGATTAAGAACAGATGTTGTGTTCATTCAGAGGACACTGTAGTGACCTGGTGAAAGACAGAATGGTGTAGTTACAGCATTTTCCAGCAGAGGCCAATTGGACCATGAACCAGCCAAATCTTGAGCCCTATACATGATATTTACCAAGTTTGACAAAATGCAAAGCCTAATGTTTATGTGATAGGAGCAGTCTCTTTTCTTTGGGTTCATTTTATTCATTACAGGAAGCTGTGTGAATTCATTCATGGGTTACCATGGATATTTCAGTCACAAGGTTGATGATGTCAGGAGGAGTTTGCTGTGGTGCATAAGATGATACATGCTGCCATCTGCTGGACAGGCTGCAGTATATGATTAAAAAGGCAATTAGAGGACACTGAAATCAGTTATACAAAAATGGATGAGTAAGAAGATGTAAAAGAATTACAGGTGATTACAAATGGCATTTTCTTTTTTTGAGTGAAATCTTCCTACAAAGGGGCTAGCAAAAAAATTGATTTCTTACATCTAAATTACTCATTAAAATTTAAATAATTAAATAATGAATAAATCCAGGTTTTCCAGAAATGTTAATGTAATTTTATATAACATTTTTGTTACTGTACCTTTAAGACAGATTGCAAAATTCTATATGTTAATTTTTTCCTGCCAAAACTCTCACCACAGTTCAGTGTCAGCTATTACTATATCTTGTTTTACCCATTTTTAGAACCAAATGCTTTAATTTAAGAATTTACTTACACATTTGTGACTTCAAACTTGAGGGGTAAAATTGCTCCAACAAAACAGTGTCACTTTATCACTCAGGAGCGAACCGGTTTCTCTCAGGGGGGAAAATACACCTCAGATTTATTCAGAGGCCCAAATTGAGCAAAGTAGTTTCTGATATTTAATATTTATATAACAAAAAAGTAACTTTAAAATCTGATAGCTTGAAATGTAAATCAAATTTATAACAGACTACTTATACAAAAATAGCAGTTGTCACTCTGTATCTCTCAATAATGTCTTATTAAGATTAGTTTTTATTTTATTTTCCTTCAAATCTACAAATCAAAGCTCTGTAGTTTTTAATGTGGGTGCAAAACATGTAATGCAATGAGGATTGAGAAATATTCCTAAAAAGTCTGATGTACTGATAATCATAATGGTAATTTAACATGGTTTTCCTAAAAATTTATGCATGAATAATTTTGTAAACCTAAGCTGATTCAGTCCAGTAAGCATTCATCTTGAAATATTACGAACAACTTTATACAAATTATTAAAGATTTCACAGCGAAAAGACACACGAACAATGACATGAAGGTGGACATTTTAGAAGCCTTTTACTTGCTGAAAAAAAGTACTTTAATGCTGCAGTCCGAATTATCATCTTCACGTGGGTTGTGCATCGGCACGTCTCCTCAGGATGGATAAATCAGCATTGAGTACGGAAAGACAGATTGTAGTCTTGTAGTAACAAATATGCCACTTTTGTTCTGACCAACTGAGAAAAAAAAGCATTACTATAAATCGTGCTGCCAATGGTGATTAAATCTAACAATCGCTTCGCTCATATCACATCAAACCGTGCAAATTATTATTATTATACTTTGATCTCAAATTGTTAATGTTAACAACATCAGCATTCCGTAACTACGTGTATTTAGTGTGTATTAGCATTACCTGTAGATTTCATTTTCTGTACAGCCTAATCTCTTAACGTTAATTTGTCATAACATACAATCGCCATCAAAATGATGTTTAATTATTGTGAGAAAAGGCTATAAATGGTCCGTCACCTGCAGCATCCTCACAAGCGATTGCTGAGACTCCTTTAAGTAAACAGACGTGACTTAATAACGCAAAGACGAATTCCCCGCGGAAACCTACCAGTACCACCCGAATTAGAAAACATTATTACGAGCTTACTGTTGTGAATTAGGCTACGGTAAAGAGAGAGTTTTGAACACTGGCTGGTTATGTGCTTGCTCAAAAATTGATTTTGGATCATTTTCTACCAAAAAAACCCCCCAAAACTTACAGACTGTAGCTTTAAACTGTCAATCAGATGACAAAAGGCATGCTGTATATTGTGTATAACAATTTTTTTTGCATGTATGTGAAACGGAGGCCAGCTAGTAGTTGCTGTGCGAGTAAAGCTCACTCCTCTGACCGACAGACACTAGAGGTTGCAGCCTATAGCCTCTTTGTTGGAGCGTCTGACTCCCATGCCGGAAGACATGGGTTCGAGGCCTGCTCAGAGCGGGTTGAGCAGGACCCGGGTAATGGGGTTACATTTGTGTTTTTTTAAATGTAGCTCATTTAAAGGCTTTAGAAATTTGTATGTCAAATCTTTATAGGATTAATGTGTTTTTATGTTTCATCATTTTTAGTCAATTTGGAAAAATTCAAAACAAAATGTAAAACAAAACAAAACAAAAAAAAGGTAGGGGAATGTGAGGAGTGGAGGGCATTACAAAAACACTGTACATTAGTCTGTTTTTCTCTAAATCATGCCCAAAGCTAAATCGCTGCCCAGATATTCATAAAGTATTATACTGTATTATTCTGTATTGTATTGCTTGATTATATTCATTCTGAATACAACCACTATGTTACCCTAGTAGCATTGTAATCATGTAAAACCTGACCTATAGCAGAATGATCTTGCAATGCATGCTCAAAATTGATGTTCATTGGAACTGTCATAACTGGATACTGTGGTCTGCATATCTATGTCACCACATGTAAATAAGTCCACCGCAAACAAGACGTAAATCAACTGCATATTATTTGAGCATGTTTGTGAGGTTTTTAGCATTAGTAGTACTAGTATTCTCTTGTTTCCTTTTTACTTGAGGTCACGGACTTCATAGAGCGCCCCCCCTAGGACCCCCTTTTGCTTGGGGGCCTCTAAACAACTTCAGCTTGTCCATATGGAAACTCTGACCATTCCTGGCCAGTTCTATGAGAAAACAAAACAGTATTTCATTTCAGCAAAAATCCATTGGTTTAAGGGGAAATGGAATGCAATGAAACAGGAGGAATATGTTTGTTCTTATTTGATATGTTAATTTTCTACAGAGTTTCTGTGAGTAATTTCCTCTGTGAACTGATAAAATTTTATAACATCATTCCTTATGTTTTAAGTTTCTGTTTGTCATATAAACTTTAAATCATCCCAGTTATAGAGTATTATATATCCCCAACATATCCTATTTATAAAGTACCATATATCATGAAAATATCTCAGTTATAGAGTACTATGTATCCTGAAAATCTCTCCAAAATATCCCAGTTATAGAGTTTTATATTATATAATCCCATAAATATCCCAGTTGTTATGTATCCCCAAAATATCCCAATTATACAGTATTAGGTATCCTAGAATATCTGTTATACAGTATTATATCATCATATATCCCAATTATAGAGTATTTGTATCCCAAAATTGCCCAGTTATGCACTATTATATGTATATATAGATATGTGATTTCCAAAATATTCCAGAAATATCTGTTATATAGTATTATATATCGCCAAAACTATCTCAGAAAATATCCCAGTTATTCAATATTATGTAACCCAAAATATCTCAGATATTTAGTATTTTTATTATATATATATATATATATATATATATATATATATATATATATATATGTCATCTTTACTTATATAGCGCTTTTTACAATGCAAATTGTGGCAAAGCAGCTTTACATTAATAATTGGCAAATAATTTTGGGCTGCACAGCAGCTCCCAAAGAAAATGGTGTCATTGTCCAGCTTATTCTATATATTATTGATTCATTCCATTGCAAAGATCAATAGTTATTAGTCTAGTTAATTTATGTATATCAGCACTGGAGTGAAGTAATCATCCGCATACAACGGCGCCAATGCAGACATACCAAAAACACTGCTGAATATCAAGCAAGTGTCACAAATTTAAGCAAGCCAAAGGCAACAGTGGCAAGGAACCAAAACTCCAACAAAATGGAGAAAAAAACCTTGGGAGAAACCAGGCTTAGTCGGGGGCCAGTGAACAGTGAACACTTGCATGATACTCAGGCAGAGTTACAGGTCATGAGTCCGATTGGAGTCGCAACAGTCAAAATATTTAATCCAGTTCCATCTAGTTTAAGATCTTTTCATCACGCCGGTATGTGACAGTTTGCTGGGGATCTGTGCCACTGGCTGATGTGTCGGTAAGGCCCTCACAGGGATGAGCTAGTTGACAGTCTCCGCCGACACCCCAGGGCCACGCTGCTGCTGCGCACAGGCACAGGTTCCCCATCCGACCCGGACAACTGGCCAAAATTCTGAGATCGTAATAGACGCGAAGGACTATAATGCATTAAGAGCTCACTCAGGTACTGGGGAGCTAAACCATTTAATGCTTTGTAAGTAATTAGCAAGATTTTAAAATCTATACGATGTTTAATAGGGAGCCAGTGCAGTTTTGACAGAACCGGGCTAATATGGTCATACTTCCTGGTTCTAGTAAGGACTCTAGCAGCTGCGTTTTGGCAACCACCCAGTAGAGCGTTACAGTAATCTAGCCTTGAGGTCATGAATGCATAAACTAATTGTTCCGCATTTGTCATTAAGAGCATATGTCGTAGTTTAGATATATTTTTAAGATGGAAGAATGCGGTTTTACATATGCTAGAAATGTGGCTTTCAAATGAAAGATTGGTATCAAAGAGCACACCTAGGTTCTTAACCGACGAAGACGACTTAACAGAGCAGTCATCAAGTGTTACACAGTATTCTAGGTTATTGTGTGCAGCAGTTTTTGGTCCAATAATTAGAATCTCTGTTTTTTCTGAACTTAGTAGTAGGAAATTACTAGTCATCCAGTTTTTTATATCAGCTACGCATTCTGTTAATTTTGAGAATTTACTGGTTTTGTCAGGGCACGAAGAAATATAGAGCTGAGTATCATCAGCGTAACAGTGAAAACTAATGCCATGCTTCCTAATGACATCTCCCAAGGGTAGCAAGTACAGAGTGAAAAGCAACAGTCTTAGTACTGAGCCTTGTGGTACTCCACATTGAACTTGTGATTGAAATGACATCTCTTCGTTTACTACTACAAACTGATAACGGTCAGATAAGTATGATTTGAACCATGCCATTGCAATTCCACTAATGCCAACATAATTTTCTAGTCTATTCAAAAGAATATTGTGGTCGATAGTGTCAAAAGCAGCACTGAGTTCTAGTAACACAAATAGAGAGATACAACCTCATGATAAGAGCAAATCATTTGTAACTCTAATGGACTGGAAATCCTCACAGATACCAGTTCTTTCCAGTAGGAACACGGTTGAGATGATATTGCCTTTTCTAGTATTTTTGACAGATATTTATCACCAAAATATCGACAAAAAAAAAAAAAAAAGAGTTACACTCTTTAAAAAAGGGGGTTTTATCAGTGATGTCATAAAAGAACTATTTTTGGGTCCCCAAAGAACCTTTCAGTGAACAGTTCTTAAAAAAACATTTTTTATTAGTATTTCTTAAGGCCCATTCAGACCAAGAATGATAGCTATAAAGATAACAATAAATATAATATAGTTCTAAATATAAAAGAATAGCCCTGTCCACTCCACCGCTATACCAATAATGACATCGAGATACGACATTGTTGGGATCACTTTTAGAACAATTTTTTTCCAGCTGTTGAACAATAAAACCCTGGCAGCCAATCAGAATCCATTCTAATTTGCTTAGGACATCAGCTGGTTAAAGCCGTGTAAATGCAACAAGAACAGCAAAAACATGTTGTTGGCTAAACCGCAGCGTGAGCTTAGAATAAACTGACCGTTATTATTCGTTGGTGTGGACGCAAATATAGTTAGTGGTATAGTTACCTTTATACTTATTGTTCTTGGCGTGAACGGGCCATTAGAACTTTTTTTCCCATAATAAAGAAGCTTTTGTACAATGGATAAATATATATATATCCATCAGTCAGTCAAATCATGTGAGGTTCATGTGAGTCAATCTAGGTCTAATTCACATTTTGTGAGTATGAACAGAGGAACATCCATAAGGCATGATTACAAAACGACATGCTTAAATGACAAAGATTTCAACCTTTCATGTTTGTGTGGCAGGCTGTGTTTCTGCAATGTCAGTGTCTAAATTGATTTAACTGCCTCTTTCAGGGTCTGGACTTATGAATGTGGTCTACTCATTGTTCCATAAGCCCACTCTGTTTTGCTCAAACGATTCCCTCTCAAGACCGTATCACTATACTACATAAAGTATTTTTTTTACATTTTTTTTACAATTTGTCCCAAGATTGCATCTGAATTGACCCTTCGCAAAGACCTGTCCCCTTTAGTTATTGTTGCTATGTCTGACAAGCCATGTGCTCTCACGCCACACTTTATGTTCTCACGCAGTGAAAAATACATCCCAGAGCAAAGAGGACAATGACAACGCGTCGACAGACATATGAAAGAAGGAATGATGTTTCAACCGCGGAAAGATGCGAGTACACACAATTTCTGAAGTTCAAGTTCACCAACGTTAATCTACTAACTCCCGATCCCAGGTTGCCTGTCAATCAATCTGTTTGCGATTGGTCAATTATTTTGCTAACTTTTATTCCGTAAGGCTGCATTCAATTGGCCCTTCGCAAAGACCCGCCCCCTTTAGTTATTGTTGCTATGCCCGACAAGCCATGCGCTCTCACGCGACACAGTGAAAAATACATTGCGAGGCAAAGAGGACACTGACAGCGTATGAAGCAGTTTCATATTTAAAATATTGTAATTCTTTAAAGAATCAGAAGGAATGTTGTTTCAACCATGGAGAGAATTTTTCAGGTTCAAGTTCACCAATGTTAATCTTCTAACTCCCCTGACTGGTTTGTTGAATAAAATAGCGGCTTATTATTGGTCAGATCGCCTGTCAATCAAACTGTTTGCGAAAGGTCAAATTGATCAAAAGTGACAGTAAAGACATTTATTTATCAAAGAATCCAGAACAACACCCATCACGGTTTCCACAAATATATTAAGCAGCACAACTGTTTCAACACTGATAATGTAAACATGATTAAACATGACTGCTGTTTCTTCAGCAGCAAATCACCATATTAGAATGATTTCTGAAGGATCACGTGGCACTGAAGACTGGCGTAATGACGCTGAACTTTTTAAATTGTAATAATATTTCAAAATATTACTGTTTTTACTGTATTTTTAATCAAATAAATGCAGCCTTGGTGAGCATTTTTCGAAAACATAAAAATCTTTCCGACCTCAAGTTTTTGAACAATAGTAAATAATTATAGTGACTGATACATCCAATATAATATAATATAATATAATAAATTATGTTATATTATAATAGATTTTAGTAATTCACTTATTGAGAATTCTCAATTATATATTGCAATCATTACAATTAATTGTAATTTAAAAAGGAAGCTCTGGAACAAAAGAAAGGAAAAAGGAAACATTTGCAATCATTAACATAGGTTTGAGAGTCACAACTTTTAAGAACTTTGGAATAAAAGACCAACAAAAAAAAGATCTGTATATTTTGACATTTGTCCAGCTGTTCGGTGTAGGGGGTTGGTGACCATGATTGAAAAAGCAAAAGACACAAACAGTAAAATTCCATGTGAAAAGTCACATCTCAGCATCTATAATGTATCAATCTAACCCTTTCATTGGAGCTAATGTCACCTTTCACCCAGATTGTGAAATTCAGAGTGGCTGTCATCTTTTTGTGATGAGTTTAGGAGGGCTCTTATATATATATATATAATAATATAATCTATTGATTGGCAATATTTTATTTGGCTGATGGATGTCTGTTGGGGGGAGGGGGGGGGGTGATATACTACAAAAAAGAAAAGAGGTCACAGAGATCAACTGATCCTTTCACATGTCAATCCAACAGAGAAATGCAAAGCCACAATGACAAAACCGCCTAAAGAGAGCTGTTCTGACACACTACAAATCAATTATAATTGTGACAGTGAAAAAATTTTAAGACAAATAGGGTCAGAGCTCACATCATCAAAAAAGCAGTTCATGTAATGATGATTCCATAAAACTGCCATCAATATTCATGCTGTTTTGGTGCTATGAATCAAGACTAGCACTGTCATGTTCCTCACAAGCAAATCTTGATGAGACTGGTCAACCAGCATGGTATTTCTGGTGATGTTGGCTATGCCAGGAAGTTTCACTAGTTAAGTTAGTTAAAGGCACAATATGTAAGATTTTTGGATTAAAATAAAACCACTAGAACAATGTTGATTTGTGTACTTACATTATACCAAATGTTTCCAAGAATGTTTAAATCCAGAGAAATAAGCCATTTTGACTAGGACACGGACTTGATAACTCACAAATATCATCATTTTCCCCCGTTTACATGTAAAGCAGTAACCTGACAACGCAAGTAAACCGTGTTTACATGACTTTATTAATAAATCAGGTTATTGCCCTGTAGTGACGTCAAAAACATTCATTTTAATATTCAATGTTAAAGTTGTGATGTTAAATAAAGCTTTCAACATGTCAGCGAGAAACTCACAGCTCATATTATTCTCTCATGCAGTTACATGCAGCGTTTCGACTGGACCACTTCAACTTCTGCTGCACGAGAGATGAAAACACAATTTTATAATGTTCGGGGTCTTGAAAGAGCCTGCATTTGTGATATTTCTTTCCTGTAAAATGCTCGCTCTGTCTGAATGCGTTTAAATCTGCACTAAGGATGTGTTTCAGTCACGTATCACAGATATCGCACTACAATAAACAAACAGGAAGCTTGTTAATCCGTTTACATGCCGCGCGAAATAGGGGTTAGAGGCAAAAAAACTACCTGTCCCGACCGGTTTATGTTTACGCCGTTTATGACGGGTTACATGACCTCTTTCGGTGTCGGCTTATTAAGCATAATTGGCTTAAGAATGTGCATGTAAAGGTGCTCAATGACATCATAGCCACGTAACCCTCAGTTTTATTTTGTAGAAACCATGGAAACACCAAAGACGCTTTAATATATTGTCGTATATTATATTATAATGTGTTTTATTTGACAGGTGAGCAACTGTTTGGACACATTCATCAGAAAACTAATCATGTTATATAGCTCAATACAGTAAATCTTATTATTTAAATCTCATTTTACAGCGAGAAGCACGCCTAATATCTATCTAGCTCACTGCAGTGTGCAACAAGTGTGTCATATTAGCCACCAAGCGAACACAGAGTAGCACTATAACAACTTTCAACACCCAAATGTATCTAATATTATAAACCAGCACTGCTTTTCCTCACATTCGCATAACCTGAAGAAGTGGAAACAGCGACTGCGGCATAATAAAAGTTCCTCTGCTCTCGAGACGCGCGTCACACTCGTTTCTCATTAGCAATCGCTCCAGCGCTCTGCTTACAGTAAGGTTAATAATCTCATCCACGAACATGATTTCTGCCCAAGTCCCGTCCCGGTTCGAAATCGAGGTGTCATCAAGCTACGCCTTTGTTTTGAATAAGCGACCTCTAGCGGCGAAAATTTACATACTGTGCCTTTAAAAAGCACGACGGCTACACCTACACCAGAACCTCATGCCTCAAATATGGTCTAAATAATAATAATAATTTGATATGAAAAGAATTTTAAAATGTGTCTGTAAAAACCTGTTAATTGATTAACTGTAAGTTTCCTTACCATATATGGACATTACATTATATTAATTATATTATAGATTTTTTTTTGATAATTCTCAGTTTTATAATATTTTTTTTACTCTCAATGTACTATAATGTTACTGAAATATTTATGTTTTATGTGCTGCAATTGTTCAATGAATGTATATTTTAATATTATTTACAATAATTTTGATGGAGAAGAGTTGCTTCAGAGAGAATGAGAATGCTTTAGTAAAAAAACGTGTTAATTTCTTCACCACATACATGATCAAACATTATACCAAACAAACAAATATAATGTAATGGTCTATTTTGATGAACTATAATTCATCCTGTGTTCTATTTTACTATAAAACAGATTTAATTGATTAACTGATATAATATATAATGGGTTAATTCATTCTCTCTGTTTGGGCTTTACAAAGTGTTTTTCCCAGACTGGAGCGTAGATTTAGATTTTCACTGATGTAGTCAGCATGTCTCTCGTTCCACTCAACGCAAAACACCCCCAGTTCCTCCTCATGCTCAGTCAGGGTTGGTTTGATATGCCTGAAATCAACACAAACACTGGGAGCACTTGCGGCCCTATCAGTGGCCATAGCAGCGGTCCTCAGGCAGGCACATGACTCCAAAACCCTCAGTCAAGCTGCCGATTGCATAAATGCAGAGTTCAAGACGCATGTAACACACAGCTCTGGTTTCCTTGGCGACCAGCCGACTACAAAGGCCAGTGTCTCTCTCTCTCTCTCTCTCTCTCTCTGAACTTATCAGAAGTGTGGCCGCTGCCTAACTCCTACATCTACAGGTCAGCTATGCATCTCACTCAACAGGACCAAAAGCTTGACATCGTGTTAAGAAACCAGGGCGCCACAGACTCAACTTTCGAAGTAAGTGCCAAAAATGCTCTAAATAAAAACAGCTCGAAAACAACTTATCAATTGCTGTTTGTTTCTCTTCATCACATGTGATTTTATGGAAAGCTCTGGCATAATTCTTGGGGCTTGTTTTTTCAGTTACTACCAAGGCAGTATGTGTTATAAAAATATGAAACAATACTAGCATACATTGTTTTCCAGAGCCATGTGGTGGATTATGGGTTAACAGAGGTTAATATAGGCCTATAGGTGATTTTGCTTTTTGAATAATGAGGTCAAAATGTTACGTGACTGAATGTAACTGCTCGAACTGGATTCCAAACTTCTAAGGATCCTTTTCAAATAATCATAACCATCTTGTCATTATGGAATTATGCAGCACTAACATAAGTAATCTGAGAAGTTAATGAAACATAATTTGTGGTCTCCATATGAATGCTGGGCTTGTTGAGGAAATGTTTAGCAAATAGTTTAGTTGTCACCACATTATGTTTTATTAATTTGCTTTACAGTGTCAGTTTTCAACCACAAAATCATATGCATATGAAGATCAATTTTAGAAAATAAAGTCTGATTCCAATGTGATGCAGGAGAAATATTTGAATGAACATATTTTTTTCTAAACATCCTTAAAATAAGATGTTACACTACATTTATAGTATATATTCCAAATACCCTACATTTATTCAAATTAGATTGCAAAACATAATTTATTTATTCATTCTCTGATTATTATTCATTATCTCCGATTGTTGAGTTTATTTATTCATTACAGATTAATCACATATATACAGGCTAATAATTTTCTGTGGGGGCCTCATCCATGAAAGATATAATAAAATATAGCATAACATATGAATAGGTTTAGCTCTTGATATTTTTTTCATATGTTGTGGGGGAAAAGGCTGATAGAGACCAGAGTAATTTAATTACGTACTGAAAACAGATTTATAAAGGTCAAATGGCTTCGGGGGAAACAGAGGGACACCATCTTGTTGTTTAAGATAAACACACTACTTTCTCATTTCATCTTTTTCTCTGTTTACTGCCTGCGGAGTGCAAAAATAGCTACCATAGTCCAACAACAACCAACCCTCCTCCCCCAACCAGCTTTTAATATTTTGCAAATATGCTGGTCTTCATGAAGGATCAGTCACCAGCATGTGGAATTTCATGTCATGAGTAACTACTTGTTTAAACATTTGCATGAACAATCGTGTCAGCAAAGCTAATAAACTAAGTAGTAAAAAAAATTGAATAACAACACAGCCTGATTGTGAGGCACTGTGGATTCTGTCACTTAAATTAGTTGGCCTATTATATTTAATAAAACTATTACTTACAATTTGTCCAGGCTAAGCCAGTGTTGTTAATCCATGCAAAGTTTACCCAGGTGGAACAACCAGTCAGCTAGGCCTAATAATATGAATGAAATACCCACCAACTACCACTAGGAGGCGGTAGCGAAGCGTGAGCAGCATACGCTATTTTTGTCTAGCTGTTAGATAAAAATTGTGGTAACACTTTATTTCAGTGTCATTGTTACACGTGTTACATGTAATTACTGTATTAATAACTATAAATTAGGCATAATTACATTCAATTAACCCCAAACCAAACCCTCATCCTAACCCTAACCCAATAGAAAGTACAAGTAACGTTAGTTCATTATTATTATTCAATACTTAAATGTATAAATACACTATAACACGGACACCTTAGAATCTGATGACTGGCTGCTGGTAACATCACAGCTTGAAACATAAGCATGCTGCGTTTGCGTACAAGAGCTGAGTGGATTTAAATGCCACACATACAGTAAATAAAAATGATAATCTTGGGAAAGCAGATTGAAGAATGCTTGAAATACTTTCAAGAATCACAGTGTCGATATGAACCAGAAGGTGGCGGTATATACCATTCAGAAAGCCTCGAGGGTCGAGTACCTGAGGCGGCGTTGTTGTGTAGGCTAATTCATTTGACAAATTCATTAGCATTCATGCTAAATTCATCCCCTGCACTTCAACCAAAAGGGAAGTGGTATCTAACTTTTGGGATTGAGTATAGTCGTAAATTCGTAAATCACGAAGTCACAAATCCCAGTTTATCTTCACATTCAAAGAAGTCTAATAATAATACAAAGTTCAGCATATACACATTTCCTTATCACAGTCCCAAAAACTGTCATCACAGTAAAAGAAATGTGTACCAACATTCTGTCTGTGTCTGAGTGGTTGGTTAAGAAGCTATCTTATTTCTATTGATCAGACATTTTGTCTGTATATATATATATATATATATATATATAAATATATATCTAGCTAACTAGCCGAGTGTTTATCTGTCTATTTGTCTGTCTCTTAGTGCACTCAAAAGTGAAAATTAATCTGTCATCATTTGTTGTTTCAAATCCATATGTCTTCCGTGAAAAACACAAAAAGATGATGTTATTTAGACATCATCAGTCACCATTTGCAACTTTTTTCCCATTCAGTAACAGGGAACGGTGACTGACACTGTCATTCTGCCAAAAATGTTCTTTTGTGTTCCACAGAAGAAAGAAAAGCATGACAGGTATTGAACGACATGAGGGTGAGTAAATGATGACAGAAGTTTCATTTTTTGGTGAACTATCTCTTTAAAGACATCATCAATCTCACAACCTCATAATGACTTTTTCGTTCACGCACGGATGAATCATTATTCCCTCATTTTAAAGAAACGCTATGAATTGAACTTGGCCTGAGGACATGTAGCTTATGAAAAGAAAAGAGCAATCTCCTTAAAATCATTCATACGTGGATATGCGCTGGACCAAAACGCGTTAAATCAATTCACTTGTTTGTTGTATCGTATATCCCCCGTGAGGTGCTCTGGCCTGGTTTTCCTTAACTGCAACCACAGACAAAACACTGTTTAGAGGGCCCATTATTGGCTGCATGCATGCTCATCTGAATGAACTTCTCAATGAGCATGAAGCGTGAGGAAAAGGGGTGGTTGGGAAACTCGTTGACTTGACTGAGTCATGCAAAAAAAAAAAAAAGTAAGTATTTGGGAAGAGTCTTGAAGATGACATTAATGTCTGGTGTGGTGTGTGATGGACCAGTGATGTTTTCTTCTAGGAGGATGATTACAATGTTAACAGGATAATGTTGACCAACCATGCACATCCACTTAGCAAATCGCCCTGAATAGGACAAACTGGTGGAACTGGTCAGACTAATTATAGAGCAAACAACTTAGTCATGTCTGAATTGCAGTGATCTTGAAATGAAGTGAGCCCTCAAATTGGTTATGTTGCAACAGTTAGAAGTAACAGATAAAATATGCATGAAAAAGGATTGTTTCTGTATTACTGTAATTGTTTGAACCATTTAAAAAAGTGTTAAACTTAATTAGACTTCATAAATAATGATAAATAAATATTTTAATACTATTAAAAATGTCGAAACATGAAATGGAACATTAATTTAAATGATGCTGAGTGTGAGAAATATTAATTATAAAACTAACTTAATAATTTCATTTGATTAAATAAAATAAATTAGAATAAATTAAATATGAAAATAAAAATGGACAGTTTTATCCAACATTTATTAAAGTATATTTATGCGTCTTAGTACGGAGCCCCTAAAGCGACCTTTGCAAAAATAAAAAAATATACAGACTTTATATACTTTAATTTACAGACACTATTGCATTTTTATTGATTTTTTGCATGTTCATGCGTTACTATTTTCCAGGTTATGTATACTATAACCTATTTCCTTTGTGTGTCACTGCCATCTTACTATGAACAAAATAAGAGCATGGATGCGCATAAATTATTAATGCTCAAAATTTGCCTTTCATTAGGGCAAAACCTATAATATCAAAGCCTTATGTCGGCTTGAACTTTGCTGTGGCAGCCAAGAAATCATGTCACGAAATGGGCTGATGGCGCAATACGGCTGCCAGCCCATTTTCCTTCGCGGTTTCTCTTGAGAAAATATTAACATGTACTTGGCTATATCCATGTATATATCCAAATGAATCGAGATTGAAATCGAATCACAAGCTTATGAATCGAATCTTTAGCACTTTGAATTAGCCAAATTAAATAATACTCTTGAGTTGAATAAAACCAGTTAATTTATTGAAATATTTATTGAAATGTTGCCATATATTTGCCAAAATGGTCACTTATGTTATGGTGCTTCCTATTTATAAAACAAAGCAGCACCCTTGGTTCTCGAACTGAGCTTTGGTCTCCATATCTTGTTTCTCGGAAGGATTCAGTTGTCACTGTCCTTTGCTCTCTCAGTTAACCTTAATACTGAGTTTCCTTGAATATGCTGGAGTAATCTCCACTACTCTCAGATTTCAGATGGCACCAATGACCCTGAGAAGATCGTCATCACTGAAGCCCGTGCTGACAGTCTGGAAGAGAGCCTGGACCCGAGGCCCGACGGCAACCTTATCTACTCCATCAATGATCGCCCACCCTGGTACCTCTGCATTCTTCTGGGTTTCCAGGTGAGTCATCATCCAACAAATCTCTAGTTAGTCTTATTTCGAGAAAGGTGGCTTAGCCCCCACCACACGGGAAGCATCTTACTTCACACATCTCCTAAGCGGACAGGTCTCTCCTGATTTGAACTATTGGCACAGTGGATCTTTAATCACCTTTCATTGGATGCCAAGAAAAAAGTGTGTAATCATCTGGACCGTTTGTCTTTGCGTCGTTACATCACTTCTGTTTACATAAAGGAGTCCCAGCTAGTTGGCTATATCACATGTGAGGATGCTGCTGGTGACGAATCACTTACAGCCTTTTCTCACAGCAGCTGCAATAATTGAATTTATCATGTTCATAGCGGATTGTAATGCAGATAGGTCCAAATCAGTGACAACTGAAGATTCACCCGTAGTCAAAAGCAAAAGACTTCAGACTGAGGAGTGGCTACAAAAATTGAACGCTAATGCACGCTAAATACACATAGTCACGCAATGCTGATGTTGTTGTTGTTGTTCTCAAATTAACAATTTGAGAACAAAGTATAATAATAATAATTGCAAGGTTTGACGAGATCCAAGCTAAACAATTGTTATATTTAATCACCATTGGCAGCGCAATTTATTGTAAGTCAGAACAAAAGTGGCAGATTTGTTACTTGTTCAGATTACATTTTCCGGTGAAAATTCTTATTTTGGTCATACTTCCAAGATGTAGAGTCTTTGATTAGATAAGTACAGTATCCACACCGATGTGCTGACTGACATCAAACATTAGATTCATCCGTGCTGAGGAGCCGTGTCGATGCACAACCCATGTAAAGATGAAAATTTCACAAATAGCTGCAATTGCAGGTTTCAAACAGAGATGGCGACAAAGAGGCAAAACATATGGAACAGCTTTGACCGTCAGTTGCGAACATCCACCATTTTTAAATATATATATATATATATATATATATATATATATGTATATATATATATATATATATATATTATTACCACTTTTTATTTGTGTTTGTAGTTCTAATTGAATCCTCTTTTAACGCGCAATGGTTGTGGGCAATATTAGCATTAGAGTGTGCGAATTCTAACCGAGTGTCTTTGGAATACTCATTTCAACATACTATGATTTGGGACTCACTAATGTTAATTTCAAGAACTATTTAGAATGGACTATATGCAAATTGAGACACAGCACCAGTCTGCACTGCAATCCGCTAGTCATCTAGCTAGTTTGCTTTCTTTAGGTCCCTAAAATAGGAGTGTTCAATTGTTGGTTTATGCGGCCAACTTGAAAACAAACGAAATCTTCGAGGGGAACTTTCACCCTCATACGAAACCATTCTTTATGTCAACAGGACGGTCTCTGATTATTCCAATCCACCAATTCTCATTATAAACGAATGACTTCTGGTTGCTTTGACTCTGCAAATCATCATCTGCCTGTGTGCCTTAAGGCTTCCCTGCCACTCTAGACCTTGTTATTCCTTATTATATGCATCTGATGTTTAAGGTGAGGGGAACATGAGCCAAAGTGTTCCGCATACTCGTCCTGATGACACGTGGAGATCAAAGGCAACTGGGTGGGGGGAGAGAAAGGGCATGAAGGTACACAAGGGACTCGCATCAACATGTGAGGTAAGGTGATGTGCTGAGCGCAAAGAGGAGTACAAAGAAGAAGTCTCACTCCTCCAGTATGTACTCTTTCATCTCTCCGGTGTCGTGGAGGGGAGGAAAAGGCAGGGAGAGACCTGGTATTTCATGTCAGCGCGAACTCCCTTAGAGCCCCTGATTCGTTTCTGCTTTCAGCACTGGTGTTTTATGCTAATGCACATCCCTTTAGTGTCATGAAATTTTAAGTTCAATTCAAAACTGTTTTAGCTGCTCTACTAGACTTCTGGGGGAAGGCTGCTGTGAAGGCATAAACCAGAACAGCCTAACAACAATAAAGCAACAGGAATTTAAGTGTGGACAACATAAAGCAGCAAAACTGAATTCACAACTGAATTTATATCCATACCTCTCCTGCTGTGTAAATTCTCTCCTATGCACCATCTCCATATCCGCACCGTAATCTCCTGTCTGAGCATTCAGCCAAGTTTTACTTTTTTGTGAGCCCGACAAATTTATGAAGCTTACTGGTGAGAGTAAAGAGGTGCTATCAATTCAAAACAGATAGGCCA
Organism: Zacco platypus; assembly: GCA_038088235.1. Classification (NCBI taxonomy): domain Eukaryota; kingdom Metazoa; phylum Chordata; class Actinopteri; order Cypriniformes; family Xenocyprididae; genus Zacco; species Zacco platypus. The sequence goes on along the minus strand of CM076063.1, from coordinate 10,219,027 downwards.
ACATCTGTCTTCCATTTCTCGCACATCTCCCTGGTTCAGACAGGCCGGATTTAAGATTTGCTACATTTTTTGTGATCATCTGTCTTCCCTCGTGTCTCGCCCCGCATAATGAGTTGTTTGCGATGAACCTAAGCCCGGTGTCATCCGTGGTAGCTCTTCATTCCTGTTTCTTGCATCACACAGCATTACATACTGGCGTTCGGTGGCATCCTGGCAATTCCTCTCATCCTAGCCGAGCCATTGTGCATCAAAGAGAACAACGTTGCCAAAAGTCAGCTCATCTCCACCATCTTCTTCGTCTCGGGCCTGTGCACTTTGCTACAGACCACCTTTGGGACCAGGTACTGTTAACGTTCCTCTGAAGTTATGTACACTGTCAGAAAAAAATGCCTATGAAGTTCCATAAGGAACCTTTCACATCTTTGCATTGCACAAAAAGGTTCTTTATAGTGGAAAAATGTTTAGTTCATGAAAATCTTTTCCTTGTGGAACCAAAAATGGTTCTTCTAACCCCCTTTTGGCACATTTATTTTTTAACTCATTCCCCACCAGCATTTTTTTTTTTTTTAAAGTTGCCAGTGAATATGAATATCTAAATATATAATATATTAAAAGAAAGAATGGAGATTCTGCTTTTAAACAAAAAACATTTTATTCTACCTTCATGCGTTCTTTTTTTTTTTGTCAGCAATTGAATGTGGGTACGTTTCATTTAAAAAAAAGTGACATTTTGAAAAAAAAGTTGAGAAAATGATGTTTTTGTCAAAGACTACATGGATTCAGAACAAAATAGATTGAGTAGCCCACATCCATCAACACTGCATTATTTTACATGTGCATAAGCAATGCTTCTATTGCTTGTTTCTGCTCCTTCTTCACCAGTGTTTTGATCCGGAGATTCTGTACTATATCAGAAGATGCGTAATGGTGCCCTTCAATGAATAATCAGTGGCAAGAATCAGGAATAATCAGTGGCAAGAATTAAAGGGATAGTTCACCCAAAAATGAAAAAATTCTGTCATCATTTACTCACCCTCAAGTTGTTCCAAACATGTATGAATTTTTTTATTCGGCTGAGCACAAGAGAAGATATTTTGAAGAATATGGGAAACCAAACAGTTGATGGACCACAATGCCTTCCATAGTATGGAAAAACATATTATTGAAGGCAATGAGGCCCATCAACTCTTTGGTTTCCGACATTCTTCAAAATATCTTCATTTGTGTTCAGCAGAAGAATGAAATTCATACATGTTTGGAACAACTTGAGAGTGAGTAAATAATTTTAATTTTAGGTGAACTATTCTATAGTCCTATTAGTAAAAAAAGACATTTTGAAGAATGTTTCAACTGGTTTTGTCCATACAATGAAGATCAACAACACTGAACACTGACTTTCATTGTATGGACAAAACAAAAAACATCTTTAGTGATGTTCCACAGAAGAAAGAATTTCAAGTACCTTAAAGTCAGTCTGGCTCTTGTCCTTTCTGTCGGGACATATGCATTTAATGATTTTTATGTACTGCATAGTTCAGTGAAAGGAATATTACAAGGTTTTCTATGCCTCCTGCCAATTTTTTTGTGATTTAACCGACATGATATATAAAACAGACTCAGAGCAAAATAAACATTCTTTATGTCTTCTCAGGTTGCCGATCCTCCAAGGAGGAACGTTCACTTTCATCACCCCGACCTTGGCTATCCTCGCCCTACCCAAGTGGAGATGCCCAGACATGAGTGCCACCGCTCAACCGAACAGCACGGATTCTACAGCCCTCGTCGTGGATGGCGACGAGGTGTGGAAGGCCCGCATCCGTGAGGTACTATTGGAAATGATTTCAAACCTGAACGTAATTGCATAATTTGAAACAAGTGTGTCTGTTCTTGGCTGTGAGTGAAATGTCAAAAGGAAATGTGAGTTACCAGCGCGAGGAGTAATGACTGATGGACGATAATTATCCACTTTGTGCTCAAATTATACAGGGTGATCTCATTCATATGCATATGGTAAGTGTACACACATTTTTGTAAGTTTTGAAGACCTCGAAACTTTGTCCAAACTGAAATCGTTGGAAGCTTTGTGAGTGAGTTCAATCCTCATAGTGATACTCTCATAAGACATTTTAAATTGCAAAAGCTCCACAAGAATGAATTATAAGAGAAACATTGTTGATTTGTGTACGCAGTAGAGTGAAACCATTGTAAATGTGTTAAGTTGTAATGTCATTAAATATGTTTAATTTCATTCATTCATTTCAAAGGAGTGATAAATATCGCTAAAGATTTTCAAATGTAAAAAGGTTTGATTTAGAAACTGCCAATACAATGCAATTGTAATGATCAGTAATGTATAAAAAATGTAAGAATGCTCTTATGCTCGTATCCACGAATACTAATGAGATCGACTATTAGTATTCACCTATTGTCTGCTCATGTAAATTGAGTGTTGACTGAAAAATTAGAACTTTTACTGTAATAATTTTACCTTGTAACGTCTCAGATGTGAAAAGCAGTTCTTGTCTTGAGGAGGTTATGCAAGGAAAAACTATAATATTTAACATCTGAATGACCGAATATTTGTGGTCAAGGGCATTTTAAGCTTTAAGGTTAATTTATGCTCAATTATATTGATGTTCTATGTAATTATCAGGAGGCTTTTGTGCTGTATTTACACTAAAGGTATTACATTTTATAGGGTAATTCAAATCTTTACATTTACAATATATGGAGAACTGAATGAAAGCATATATAATAAACTATATGAGGTGAACCCAATACTAAATCAAGGAGTTAATTATTGTTATTGTTTTGAAAATAGATTACGACCAGGTTGTATTCACAAGAGATGTCGAATTGGTCACTCAAGACTCACTCATTCATATTTATTGAAATGGGAAGAAAAACCAGTTTGTGATTTATGTAAGAATTTCTTGAGTGTAAAACATATTTTAATAGAATACCCATTTTTAAATGATACTTGACAACATTTTTTATTCAGAATATATATTAATGGACATTTTTTAAAAGGTTTCTCCTGGAATAATTTTATAATTTTTACTATTGTACTATTATTGTTATATATGTACAGTATATACTATAATCATAATTATTTAAAATACTGCTGATTTTGCAATGAATGGCTGCTGATAAGGGGTCAAATCATAAATAAAAAACAAACTATTATTCTTAATGATGAAATTAATAATACAAAAACAATTAATGCAAAGTTCAATAAAGCTTGCACAATTTATAAAAAACAGTTTTTACCTTGTTTCTTGAATAAATTTTCATGTATTTTACACAACATTCTGACCATTAATTTTCATTTCGTAGATCCAGGGCGCCATTCTAGTGGCCTCAATGCTTCAGCTTGTCCTGGGACTTTCGGGTCTCGTGGGGCTAGTGCTGAGGTTCATTGGGCCCTTGGCCATTGCTCCCACCATCAACCTCATCGGACTGTCGCTCTTCATCCAGGCTGGGCAGAAGTCAGGAGCTCATTGGGGAATTGCTGCTCTGTGAGTTACTGCGGAATTATGGGTAACTTTGAGAGCTGAGTCAGTACAGTAATCTGTATATGTGATTGTGTAGGGCTTCATAATGCAAGGCTCCTTTAAAAACAAAAACACCCTCAGGGTTCAGTGTTTATCGGAAGAGATAATCCCTCTTTAGTGTTTTCATTTAAATGATAAGACATCGCTCACGTTTTTTGTAAAAAAAAAAAAAGCTGTTCATTACTCATCCTCAACCGTTCCTAAGAGGATACATTAGTCCTGCCTTCGGTCCTGCCTCAGACCTTCCCCTGTCCAGGTGCCTCAGAGTAAACAAAGGTTTAAGGCACATATGTGTGTGCGACTCATTAGGATGCATAGTAAACTTCTTAAGCCCTGTAAATAAGATTCAGCAGCATTAATTAGTACAAAACAGACAAAATGTGGATTTTGTGTTGTTTTGTTTGAACACTAAATTTAAAAAAAAAAAAAAAGTGTTTTTGCGGATATGCTTTTATTTTAAGTTTTTTGTTGTCAGCTTCTTTAAAAAAAAAAAAAAATCTGATCTCCCTAATTCGAGTCCAAATCTTAATCTGATCCTCACTAGTCTTAATCTTAAACCTCTTCCACAGCGAATACAGAATGGAAATCTTTGTTGTTGAAATGAGTCAATTGAAGTAGAGTAAAAAATTCAAATCATATGCACATACAAATTATGGTTTGGTTAAAAACAAATGGATTATTGACATTTCGCGCACGGAACAGGAGGACTGAATTTAACAAAGTCGTTTAATCCTTGAAACTGGTTACAGACAGGAAATGCCACACACGAAACTTTAACAACGAACCAGGACTGGACTGACACAGAGGGTATATATACGCACAAACACATGAGGATAACGAGTGGGGCACAGACATAATCACTGACAAGACACAGCTGATGTAAATGAACTCATAATGGTGAAAATGACAAACAGAAACTCAAAACAAAGACCACGTGACAAATGACAGGACTGGGGAACAGATAAACAGACAAATGACTCTGACAGTGGCAAAACATTTAAGTAAACTAAGGCCCTGATCAGAGAGAATGCATTTTTTGCAGTGAAAGGCCTTTTTTGAATTGTTTTCTATGGCAGTGAGCGTTCAGCGGCCTCTCGTTTTAATCGTCTGCTGTGCCTCGCGTTTTTGCAGGAGCGCCTGAAGTTTAAAAAAATCAACTCTGAGCAGAAAAGCACCATCGAATGAATGAAGAGACGGCTTTCCGTCATGCTGATGAATATTTACAGTTCTTTGAACACTGCAAAGATGGAGCCCTTTGCTTGTAACATACTTTTTTAAGTTTATGCTAATATGACAGTTTAACAGCAAACCAAAGACTGCTCGCGCTACACTGACAGGACAGCTGCTTCAGTGGTTGCCTAGCAACAATAACCACAGCGCACAGCTATTTTTTTCTAAAATAGTGCGGTGCGCATCACGTTTTTAGAACTGAAAAACGCGTTTTGTGTGATCAGGGCCTAACTCATTTTTTTAAAGTTAGTAGAAGTTAAATTTTTTGTGACAAGTGGGGCGAGGCCAAGAGCTGTGGAAGCGGAGCAAGGCCAGTGTGCTGCTCAGGTGTCTCGCATTAACAATCACATTACCGGCATCCCTTCGCTCTCACAGTTCTCAGCCTCAACCCACTCATCATAACATACATACAACCCACTCATTCATAAACATCACATTCAGACCTTGGTTAAATGCTATTATAACGATCAAAGAGACTGGTCTTGAAAGTTTTGTAGCTCATCCTCAACCTAACTACTGGCTCTACTCATCACCACAATGGTAACCTTACAAAACGAACATAGCAGAAGCCCCTGTGAATCCCAACTTAACTTATGTATCCTTATGTTAAGTCTGACACACAGTATGCTGGAATGAGAAAACTTCTGGAACTCAATCATATTAAGTTCAGCTTACTACAATCAAATTTTGAGTTTACGCAACTTTCAATGAACTTTCACTATTATTTGAGTGAAATGAACTCATTTCAGTTAATTAATTTCATTTTTGAATTATTATGGTTTTTATAAGATGTTATTTTTTATGGAAACTGAGATAAAGATGTTTAAATCTGTGCATATGAGCTACTATCTTTCCAATCATAATATCTTGTCATCTGTCTACAGAACTGTTGGCCTGATCCTTCTCTTCTCCCAGTATTTGAGCAAAGTTAATCTTCCTCTAATTGCTTATAAGGACAAGAAGTGGAAAGTCTTCCAGTACCCTCTCTTCAAACTCTTTTCTGTGAGTGCATTTTATATCATTATAATTCTGTCTGTATAATATAATTATGTAGGTATATCTACCATGAGATCTAAAGGTCTGATGCCACTAGAGAAAATGCTTCAGCATTGCTTGTCATTACAAATTGTCATTACAAATGCTATAATAGCATAACAATTTGAGTGAAAAATTGAATTTCTTAATATTGGGTATGTCCTCATTTTGCCTCAGTGACAGCAATCGCGCCACAAGTTTGTACCTGGTGAACCATGTTTTTGAGTCCTTCGGTTAAATTAGTGACCTAGAAACATTTGTTCCTCATTTTATGATATTTTTTAAAATGTTTTGAAAACTTTATTTCCATGATTAAATGGAATAAAAAGGTTTTCATTGTGGTCTTGTATATGTTATATAATTATCTCATATAATGTTCAGGTACAAACATATGGAACAGTATGATGCTGAACATTGATATACATATGATGCAATTCAGCATCAGATTTCCACCATAGTCAGTAAACTAGTCAATGCTGATAACAGATAAGATATGACATGTCAAATAGGGGTTCTGAATTAACCACGTCTAAAATACAGCTCAGTCAGTGAAGATCTTGTCGAAACAGTTCTGGGAAGAGTTAAAATAATAGTTTCAAGCTTTACTGTTGTCAAAAAGTCAGCAAATACCCCAGGGCTAATGTTTCTCATGTCACATTTTACAAGCTACAGATAAAAAAAATTCCATGCATTGCTAACCTGAATTGACATGTAAGCGAACTAATAACTCCAGCATTTAATGGTTCAAAAAGGAGAAATGTACATTTTGAAGTACATGGCAAGGATACGTAGAAAGTCGTATGTTTATGTCTGTTGTATTTAATGTACAGGCTTTATTTGGGATGTGTGGAGCCTGGCTGGTGTGCTTCCTGCTGACATATTTCAATGCCCTGCCCTCATCCCCAAATGAGTACGGATACATGGCCAGAACTGACATCAATCTCAATGCAGTAAAAAGTGCTGCATGGTTTTATGTGCCTTATCCAGGTGAGCTGCCATCTACCAGCTATACATGGGCTTTTTTTTTTTAAATATTTAAAATGATAAAAACATGCTTGAGATGACAAAAGCATAATTTGGGATGTGGTGGAAATTACATTTCAGAAAAAGTTGTTTTATAATATGATTTATTTCCTAAAAGTTCACAGGACCAAATGCCCATAGTTGAAAAAACATCCACATCTATTATCACTTGCTTAACTGTGAAGATTCCAGAAGAAATAATTAAATTAATCTTATCATGAATTCAAAATCCCAGTAAATAATAGCAAAAAAGCCAATGAAAGGTTTGTTTCAAATTCTTGGTTTCCCTGGAACTCATAAAAAAAGAACACTTTGTCAACCATCTGACGGTTATGAATTATATATGAATGTTGATTTTCATAGTCAGTGAACGTTAGCTATTTCAACAGGACTGTCAATGCTGGTTCCCAAGTGCTGTTTGCCAGCTGTTTTTAAAAGACATGTCTGTTTAAAGAAGAATGAGCTATCTTGAATGATAGTGTTTCTTTCAGAATCCATAGAAGAGAGATACATTTGCTCTGAGGGCATTGGTGATAAAGTGACATGAATGGGGCTTCTCTAATTCATCTTGAAGAAGATTTAAGAACTGTCAGTCATCGGGAACGACAGTTTGCTTTGCTAGGGTCATAAAGGTGTGGTGTACTAATATCTAAGACACATGCAGCTTTTGATCCCCTGTTTCGGTGCTGCCCACTCAGGTCTTTTCAGTCTGTTGTATTAAGAAATGCATTCAACAGCAGTTGGTCCTCTGCTGTGAATCAGCTAGCAAGTATTTTGTATTTGAGACAGCTTTAAGGTTTCCAGCTCTACTTTTCACTGCGTCCTATTTAACATCTATAGATAAAGCCTATTAGTTTTATCACCCAGGGGCCTCCATGTTCGGGAATGTGGTATTTTAAACTTCAAATAGCTAATACAGGTTTGACTGCATCAGTGTCTGAATGTTAGTGATGACAATCAATCATTTCGCTTGACCCACTTAAATCCCTTGAGACATTTATGTGCTCCGGGCTGATATGCAAGAATAAAGGAACATGGACATCATGTTACTGTCTGTATTTTCTATTATATGCTCTCTCAAAGATCTACTCTAAATGTATTTTTACTAAAACAATATACACTACCATTAAAAAATTTAAAGTCAGTAAGTTTTGAAGTCTGATGCTCATCGAAGCTATGTTTATCTGATCAAAAATACAGTGAAAACAGTAATATTGTGAAATATCCATGATGCAAATCTCCCGTTCCACCACATCCCAAAGGCGCTCTATTGGATTTAGATCTGGTGACTGTGGAGGCCATTTGAGTTTAGTGAACTCACTGTTATGTTCAAGAAGCCAGTTTGAGATTATTTGAGCTTTGTGACATGGTGCATTATCCTGCTGGAAGTAGCCAATAAAAGAGAGATGGTCATAAAGGGATGGAAATGGTCAACAACAATACTCAGGTCAGCTGAGGCGTTTAAACTATGAACGATTGATACTAAGGGGCCCAAAGTGTGCCAAATTCAAAGAGTTTTTACACCAAATTCAGACCCTACCATCTAAATGACACAGCAGAAACCGAGACTTGTCAGTTTTTCCAATCTTCTATTGTCCAATTTTGGTGAGCTTGTGTGAATTGTAGCCGGGTGTTCTTCTGCTGCTGCAGACCGAGTGATTATTTGATTTACTGTTGCCTTTCTATCAGCTCAAACCAGTCTGGCCACTCTCCTCTGACCTCTGGCATCAACAAAGCATTTTCACTCACAGAACTGCCGCTCACTGAATATTTTCTCTTTTTCGGCCTATTCTCTGTAAACCCTAGAGATGATTGTGCGTGAAACTCCCAGTAGATCAGCAGCAGTTTATGAAATACTCAGCCCGTCTGACGCCAACAACAATGCCACGTTCAAAGTCACTTAAATCATATTTTTTCCCTACTCTGAGGCTCAGTTTGAACTTCAGCAGAGCGTCTTGACCATGCCGACATGACTAAATGCATTGAGTTGTTGCCATGTGATTGGCTTATTAGATATTTGCATTAATGAGCAGTTGAACAGGTGTACCCAATTAAGTGGCGGGTAAGTGTCATTCACAACCTTGAGAAACCAGTCCTTATGTAATACTCAGAAAGTCTGATTAAAATCTGGGATTTTAAGTATTGTTTATTTATTTTTTTGGCGGAAAATCTGATACAAATTTGAATAGGAGTCAAAGTAAACATACCTTCATGACACCATAACAACCCATTCAAACTTTGCTTCCTTGTGCCAATTGACAAAATGAAAAAACAACAACCCAAAGGTTTCGTTGGGTTGAGTGTATTAAAAAACATTCCACCTTAACTGGTATGAAGCAAATGTGGTTTTCCTAGTAACTTCATAAACTTTTTATGCTTCAAACCAAATAATAATTATGTATTACTCAATCTCAACAAGCCCATATAAAACTCTTCCTTAGATATTATTTTTATTTGCATCATAAAGTATACTAAAGTTCTTCATTTCCTCATTTCTTAACTCTTTTCAGGACAGTGGGGTTTACCCACTGTGAGTGTGTCTTCTGTACTGGGCATGATGGCTGGAGTCCTGGCCTCAACAATGGAATCCATTGGAGACTATTATGCATGCGCTCGTCTCTCTGGTGCGCCTCCACCACCCACGCATGCTATTAACCGTGGCATTGCGGTTGAAGGCGTGGGCTGCATCTTGGCTGCCCTGTGGGGTAGTGGTAATGGAACCACCTCCTACAGTCAGAATATCGCCGCTCTGGGAATTACAAGGGTAGGATTTCTCTGTTTTTTGTCACAGTAAAAATAACTATAACTATCTTTATTGTTGTTGCCACCATGTTCAAATTCAGTTCTGTTGTACATTAACAAAGCAAGTTATTCATTATATTGCTAAACTTTTAGGTTACTATTAAACTAAAACATTGACTAGGTTTCCTGAAGTCGTTTATTTTATATAGAGCTTTTCACAATATACATTATCTCAAAGCAGGGCGGTATTCCAGAAAGCAGGTTATATGACATACCCAGGTATGTTTAAGAGTAACTTTCGGTTCCAAAAAGGGAGGTAACTTTCAGGGTATGTAAGTAACCATAGCAACTTGCTTGCTGAACATAACCTGTTGTTATGTTCCAGGGTTAGTTTGCTTAAGAGGTATTCACATGCATGTTATTTTATTAATATAGTTATATCAATGTAACTAAATTTGTTATATAGTTATAGTTGTATATATCCAATATAATATTATACATTTATGCATGCACATGTAATAGTTTTATATAATTATTATAGTTGAATAGTTATTCAATTCTAATACATGTATTTATTTTATTGTAATCTCACACATGGATCATTTTATAACAGGACATTTTCTATACTATAATTTCTTAATAAAATACATATTTGATATCTTTTTAAATATTTAACATCAAACAAACAATATAATTCATATTCTGAGTGAATAAAGATTACTTATTCAATAAAAAGATGAAAACCAAATAGGTGGTGATGTGCACTAAGTAGGTTATGTAAATTGCCATTAAACAAAAGAAGAAGAAAGAAGTAGAATGGCGCGCTTTTTTCCATGGTGAATCATCGATTCGTCACTTGGTTGAGAATGTCTTGTGTGTTAACCAGGAACATACTCTGGGTTGGCTGAACTTTCTCCCTGATGTGTTTTTGGAATTAGCATACCTCTAGTAAGTAAGGTTTGGGTTAATCAACTGAGAGTTCAGGATATATGTGACAGTAAGTTAACCTTGCTTTCTGGAATACCCCCCAGCTTTACAGATAATCATGTTAGTGTTTATAATATCTTAATGCTTTAGAGCTGATTAGAGATTAGAGCTGTCAAAAAACAAACAAACATGAATTTCAGATGAAGTTTTGATATGTTTTTAATATTAATATTATCATATGTATGATATCTGCTCATGAATTTAAATCTTGGATCTGCATGTGCTTTTTTATTTTAGCTTTTCATATATTCTAGAAGATAAAATAATGTTTCAGTTTTTTTAAGAGAAATAAATCAATTAATTAATTCTACTGAAAGAATATGCAGTACACAGATAAAAAGTGAAACTTGTATATTATATTCATTCATTACACACAGACTGATATATTTCAAATGTTTATTTCTTTTAATTTTGATGATTATAACTGACAACTAAGGAAAATCCCAAATTCAGTATCTCAGAAAATCAGAATATTGTGAAAAGGTTCAATATTGAGGACACCTGGTGCCACACTCTAATCAGCTAATTAGCTCAAAACACCTGCAAAGGCCTTTAAATGGTCTCTCAGTCTAGTTCTGTAGGCTACACAATCATGAAGAAGACTGCTGACTTGACAGTTGTCCAAAAGACGACCACTGACACCTTGCACAAGGAGGGCACGACACAAAAGGTCATTGCAAAAGAGGCTGGCTGTTCACAGAGCTCTGTGTCCCAGCACATTAATAGAGAGGTGAAGGGAAGGAAAAGATATGGTAGAAAGTGTACAAGCAATAGGGATAACTGCACCCTGGAGAGGATTGTGAAACGAAAACCCATTCAAAAATGTGGGGGAGATTCACAAAGAGTGGACTGTAGCTGGAGTCAGTGCTTCAAGAACCACTACGCACAGACGTATGCAAGACATAGAAAATTCATAGAAAATCTATGGGGTGTTGTGAAGAGGAAGATGCGACATGCCAGACCCAACAATGCAGAAGAGCTAAAGGCCACTATCAGAGCAACCTGGGCTCTCATAACACCTGAGCAGTGCCACAGACTGATCGACTCCATGCCACGCCACTTTGCTGCAGTAATTTACAGAATGATCCTGATGAGAGGTTCTTAATATTAAGTGACTTCCTGAGCATCAATGACTATTTGTAGATTTTTATGGACGTTCCTGTGCATGGGTTCTGAGCAATGAAGGTGCCCACTGTTCTCAAACATCCTCCAGGTCCTGTAAATTCTTTTGGTTTTAAGCATCCTTTGCACATTTGTGCTCTTCCTCTCTCAGGACAATTAAAGGACTCATTCACATCTATCACCAACAGCTGCAAGCCACTATTGATGCTCGAGGAAGCAACACATGACATGACATTAATGTCATTTCATTTTGAGGAATGCTTCAACATCTGAAATGCAGCTTCTTCAGGGCAGTGCTGTATATATAAAGTGTTACTTTATAGATTTTATCTTGTTTTTAAATTTTTTTAAACATACCAGGTCTCCATTTCGTGGGAATGACAATTATTGCATTCCCTGCATGTTCACAAATGTTTTTTTTTGGTTTGTTTGGTTTGAGTTTTATGACAGTACTTTGGATGATTTATGGCTGATCCCTACATTGTGTGCCAGGTTGGCAGCAGATTGGTACTTCAGACCGCGGGGCTTCTTATGATCATCTTGGGACTCTTTGGTAAATTCAGTGCAGTCTTTATAACTATTCCAGACCCAGTCATTGGTGGAATGTTCCTCATCATGTTTGGGATGGTAGCAGCAGTGGGTATTTCAAATCTGCAGGTACACCTGATATAGTGTTGTTACACATTTTCATTTCATTGTTATGAAATTGCATGTCAGGGCAACTTCCTCTGTTTCAGTACTATTTTATTCCTCGTCTTGCAGTACGTGGACTTGAACTCCTCCAGAAATCTCCTGATTCTTGGCTTCTCGACTTTCAGTGGTCTTGTGCTCCCAACCTGGTTTCATTCGAATCCAGGCATGATCAACACAGGTGAATATAACATTAAAACATTTACAAAATGACAAACATTTCAATTTCCAGGAATGATCATTAAGTAGATTCACTCTCATGACACTATACACTGCGTAGTGTGTTCGCAGCGTGAAAAACCCAACTTTATCGAATGGCATATATCCTATACGGAAAGCTCGCAAAGTGCACTGCTTTTAATCACTGAAGCTTTTAATAACTTCAGTTTCGGTTCTGCGCTCTTTCGGAAAACTCCCATTATATTCAAAGAAGCACAATGAATGTCTTATTTACATTGTGTCTACACTTTGTTGGTTATAATTAAAGGTTGCTTCATTAAAACTCAGTGAGCTCACCTTGAAAGAAAACTCTGAGCAGAGGGAATTCTGACTAAATGAAACAAATTGATTGGCCACTGCATTCATGCGCTCAACAGAGTTTTCTGTGATTGTCTATAATGCTCAATGCCTGCAAATACAAAAGTTGTAAACCTTATGTTTCTTCAGAACGCAAACATGTATATCCATGGGTCCTTTTGAATGTAGTCGCCTAACAGCAGGTATCTAATTAAGCAAGACTGGTATTGTCGCATTTTTACAATTTCAGTATCAACTTTGTGCTGGTGTCTTTTACAACACTACTACCCTGAGGCAAAGGGTTAAGAACAGTTATGCTTCTCTCGTGAGACTCAACATTCTTCCAAAAAAAAAAAACCTAGATGTTGTCTTCCCACCTGCAGCTTTCTTTCCCTCTTTCTCCACTTTATTTTTGTTAGCCCAATTTAGACCATGTTTTGTAGTCTGGGACTCCATGCCACAAGCTGAATTTGACCGACAGCACCGAACTACAAGACCAAAAGACTTTTCCTGTTGGGGGCCCACAGCATTAGTTATGTGGACCTCAAAAAAAAAAAAAAAGTATATGAATATTCAGCATCTGTCCTTATGATATCCAACTGCTCTGTTTTAGAAAGACCGCTGGTAGTTTAATTCTCAACCACATGGATACCCTGTTTTATGGCCAGACAGATCAAAAGAAACTAACCCTGGACAGCAGACAAGAGTTTGCATGTGATGTTAATCTGATCTCGCACGTGTAGTATTTAATATGAAACTGCAAAAAAAAAAGTTTAAATATTTATTTAAATTAAAAAATAACTAATATATATGAACAAATATTAAATGTAATTATTAAAATGCAATTAAATTTTATTAATGTATATATATATATATATATATATATATATATATATATATTCATATATATCTTTTTTAATTCAAATAAATCATTAAAAAACTAATTAGAGGATAATTCCAGTGCTGTGCATTAGACGCAAATGTTGCTTCAGCGAATAAACAGGACAAGAAACCATAGTTCCTCATAGGATCTCATTTGAGAGTCATAACCACAGCTATATGGGAGGTCATCCGGTACAAGTGGCACATCCCAAGCTTATCCGCAGAGGTGAGAAGCATTGTCTGGACTCCTGAGGTTAGAGCGACTTATCTGCCAATCCTCTTTACAAGTCTCCGTTTGACTCTGCTGTAATCTCCTCCCTTCGCTTCGGCGCGAACCTTTCTCGTAAAAACCAATGGACCTCCTTCGACATCTGGACCCGTGCACCCTTTCAATGAACTTTGTCCCAATCTTCGTCCCCAGTGTTCGGTCAACACTGCTTAAAACAAGGGGGGTTTCATCAAGGAAAGTCCAATAGTGCTTTATCAGGGACTCTTTTAAGCAGTTTATTGACAGGCTTTCAGGATTTGTGATCCAAGCTGACATATTGAACTCCTGACCAACGCTTGCTGTGTTGGTCTTGTCAGATGGACATTAATTGGTCCTAGAACATCCATCCTATTAAGACATCATAATAAGATCTTATACCAAGAGTTTTTACACCCACCCGTTAACTTACGTATATACATGCGATGGACATCTGTCACTGTCCGCCTGGCTCTTTGCAACCTGAATGGTTTGTTTCTGTCAACAGGCATTAAAGAGCTGGATCAGCTCATTATGATTCTCTTCACCACCCACATGTTCATTGGTGGATTCTTTGGGTTTGTTTTGGACAACACAATACCAGGTAAGTCATAAAAAAGCATGACTGTTGGGCATGTTAATCTGCAGGGGTGCACTCTGGTCAAAAGGTTTAGCTAGCGTGCCTGTTACGCCTTTGTACGGCCTCGTTTCAACTCTTCAGAAGCCATATGAAAGTCGTTATTCAATAAAATGACATCTGTGAACATAACAGGAAATGATAATGAATACTCTTAAAAAAAAAAAAAAAGGCTCCAAAAGGAAATTTTTGCCGTGATGTCATAGAAGAATCATTTTTGGTTCCCCAGAGAACCTTTCAGTGAACAGTTCTAAACTTAACCATTTTTTAGTGTAAAGAACATTTTGGTAATCTACACAAACTTTTTCCACTATAAAGAACTGCAGATGCATGTTAAGACCCGTTCACACCAAGAACAATAACTATATTAATAACTATATTATAGTGCTCTAAATGCTCTTTAAAGCAGGATATTGGCTGTTAATGTTTATATCATTTATCAGCTGGAAAAATCATTCTGAAAGCGATTCCAATGATATTGTTCCTCTGTTATTGTTATAGTTGTGGTGTGGACTTTGCTATTGTTTTACATTAGAATAATTTTTAAAACTGTATCTTCATCATTAACGTCATAGTTGTCTTCCTTGGTGTGAACGGGCCTTTAAAGGCTCTTCATGGAATCCCTTTTTGGTAATTTGCATTATGAAAAGATTTAAATATCTGCTTTTTCTTCTAGTTGTGTCAAAGTATTGTTAATATGCTTAATAAAAATCATGTTTTCTTTTTGTCTTAGGAACAGAAGAAGAAAGAGGAATAAAGAGCTGGAGAAAGGCAGTTCATCAAGGATCTCAAATACACATCACCGATCATTCCTGTTACAATCTGCCTTTCTGCACAAACTTTATTCAGAGGTTCAAATTACTCCACTACCTCCCGTTTCTCCCGTCACTTGAGTCACAGGAACTGGGAACGCATCTGTAGTGCCTTAGCTTCCTGTGGTGAGGTTTGGTTTTTGAATGGCACATTCCAGGCAAGAGGTGAGCAATGTTCAGGCCTGGCTCCACTGTTCTAAGCTCATTTGAATAGGAGTCCACCCTAATCTCAGAATTGCTCCAGTTTTCCATGGGAATATACAAACAGGGACATTTTCAGCTGTTTTGGGATTTTTAAAGTACATGAAGTTCCTCCAAAATCTCCAACCAGTCTTCATTATAATTGTCAATGTCAGGCGGAAACCTTGTATGTTACTTTTCAGAAAATGGAAAAAACCTAGACTATGATGTCAAAGTTGATATTGTGGCTTTATATATGGTCACTTGCATGTGTCATTTATATTATTTACTTTTGACCAAAATCAAGCTCAAATGGAGTTACAAGGTGGTTGACCAGCTGATTTTGGAGAATAAGTGTTTTGTCCGTCATTAGAACGGCCGCATCTGAGGCATTACGTTTTCTTGAACTTACAGGTTATTAAGTTTATTGTAGCTATGGCGCTCGGTCATTTGGCCAAAATTTCACGCTATAAAAGATGAAGTGCTTCACACAGGCTATTTCAAACAGTATTAGCTATGACTCAATGACAAATGATACACTAAAGAACGACACGCCAAGTCAACGTCAAAGAACTAGTGTCAATAAAAGCTGACCATGTTGTTGGCTCGTGTCGGCTTCGTCTAGGCCAAAAAGCTACACTTGAACACGGCAAAAGGACTAAAGGCGACTGTCAGCTAGCACATGCGTTTTGCGCGTAAGGAAATAATTGTACATATTAAACAAATATAAACAAAGCAGCGCTTGCGTACCATTTTGAAGATCAATCACGCTGATCAATTTTTTTCATTCCAGGCTGTTATGAAAATATTTGAGTATTGAAATACTCAAATAAGATGACATAAAATTAGAACAGCCTTCTTGACTTCTTTGATTTCATCACTTCCACTTTTATTCTTGTGCACTGACTCGTTCACTAAACTGAACAGCCAATTAGTGCAATTTCTTTTACCGACAACCCAGATGTAGATTCAACATGCAGAATCGGGCGAACTGCCACAGACGTGAGCCTGACTAGAGCCGACGCGTGAAACACACTGCAAAAACTTTACTGATAGACGTGCAACGACCGCCGACCATTTACTTGGTGTGTCATGGCTAAAATATGTAAAACATTAGCCTTTATATATATATATATAGTGTTTCTTAAGTAAAGAAAACAACCAGTTCTTTTTTTACCCTTACACTGCAGACATGGTCCAAAATTAAGAGGCGGGGTGGAGTTATGAGGTTGTACCGACAGTTTGAGGATGTTACGACGTTTAGTCACAAGCTCTTTTTAGTACTTTTCATTGATTAAATATTTGCAAAACCCACAGATGTTAAGGGTGACTAATAGTAATGATTCATAAAAAAAAAAAAAATTCAATGATTTCTGCCCGACAGCAACAATATGTATATTGGCAACTTTACATTGGTAAATTTAAATCATAATATACAAGTTACTTTTTCAAACTCACATTCCTTTTCTATTGAATTTATTTATTGACGCATACATTTGAAAACCCCAGTTCTTGAGCTAGTGAGGATGTCTATACATCACTTTTCAGTGACGTACAAAGAGTGACGGAGTCCCACCCTAAGATTTAGGCTTCAAAAAGTCCAATAAATCAAATAAAACCCATTTGCGTCAGTGGAATCTAGTCGCACTCGTTATTTGTAGCTGATAAAATAACATGTCGCCTCAGGGCTGCGGCGGATTTGCTGTACTCTGGAGCTCACAGGTACCGTTGCCATAAACGTTCCCGTTGTCATGACAATAATAGCACACCTTTCATGGTATAGCTAATTTGTCATCAAATGCCAGCTTTGTTGGCAATAATCACTTAACACAATATAAAAAAATGCGCCATTCTTGTTTCTCCTGGTACCATTTCAGTTCTGCTTTGTGACATTGATTGAAAACTGAATACAGAAAGAATGCTACACCCAATAAAAGACAAAATATTCATCTTTAAAACTCCTTACTAAATAGAGGACTATGTTGCTGTCCTCAAATGTGGCGCTATATACAGTACTCTTTTGCACACTTGTGCATGTAAATGACAGTGTGCCAAAAATAGACCAAAGCAACAATTCCTTTCAAGCTGAAACTTCAGATCAAAGACACAAAGGTCTGTGAATAAATACATCAATTTGTCTTCATCTTCGATGCAGTTCATGTTTACATGTTACCAAATAAATATCCTATTGACTTGTATTCCTATTAATTTTATTATTATTTTTTTTAATTTGTTCAAATTTTATTTAATAAAATGTATTAATGTATTTATAAAATGGCCTTATATGTGACCCTGGACCACAAAACCAGTTATAAGTCGCACGGGTATGTTTGTAGCAATAGCCAACAATACATTTTATGGGTCGAAATTATCGATTTTTTTTTTTTATGGCAAAAATCTATTAAAAGATATTAAGTAAATCATGTCCATGATGATATCTTATACATTTCCTACCATAAATATATCAAAAATGTATTTTTGTGAGTGGATATGCATTGATAAGGACTTTAAAGAACAGCTTTAAAGGCAATTTTCTCAATATTTTGATTTTTTTGCACTCTCCAATTCCAGATCTTCAAATAGTTGTGTCTAGGCCAAATATCCTAACAAACCATAACTGTTACGTGTTCTTGTACGTCAAAGAGGGGTGCAAAAACGGTCTTCTCACGAACAAACATTTAGTGATAATCCACAGGGTAACAATCCAAGAAAGCAATCCACACAAGACATCAAAAACACGTTAACGATCGACAGGAGTAGGACAGAAACCGAGGGCTTAAATACATTGGAAACAAAGAGATCACATGACACTGATTAATGACATACACCTGAAGACAATGAATCAATGATGATGAACGAGTTGCGGGAAAAAAAATCAAAACAAAGAGCACATGTGAAGCATGAAAACAAACAGTCCAGAACCAGATACACATGTAACAATAACTCAATGGAAAGCTTATTTATTCAGCTTTCAGATGATGTGTAAAAATTGACGCTTATGACTGGTTTTGTGATCCAGGGTCACAAATACAATATGGGTAATATTTATGTCATCATTTACTCATGTTCTAAACATGTATTACATGTAAAAGGTCTGGGGTTTTTTCTACATACATTGAAAGTGACTGAGGTCTAATGTTGTGTGGTCCCCAAAGTTCTTCTACTAAAAGTCACGGGTTTGTAATGATATGAGGGTGAGTAAATAATGACAGAATTTAAAATGATTGGGTAAATTATTCCTTTTAAACACTAAGCATGGAGAAAAGTCATGAAAAAACTGTGACCTTAAAGCCTTAGATAACTGAAAAGAGTTTAGACACTGGTCACTAGTGGATCTGGACTCCTCGGCACCACAATATTTAGCTCACTTAACGAAGAGCCTTCTTTTTTCTTTGACGCAGGACTGTTGCGTCAAAGTATCAATAAACAGAAAGACAGGGATCGCCATGACATTTCAGTCGTGCCAAATGAAATTACTGTACTGCCAGTTCTCATTCCCTTTCAGAGGAATTCATGCAACAACATTTATTTTAAATGCCTATGGGAATCCCTGTGATAACTGCAGTGCTGTCTTAGGCCATGCTTGACTAAACAAGTAAAGCACAAGCAACCAATTTTCAAAGTCACCCTTAATCAATCACAAACATCTTATTTGCATCTGCAAAATTCCATGGAATGAGTTCATTTATGCGGCACTTTTGATGGGTTTTTATTGAATAATTAATTTTAGTGGCATTATATCTTGAGGAAGTAATTTTCAGCAAAGTTTGTTATCAAGAAACCCCTTCTAGACTGAAACATCCACACGTGCGAGACAGATCACATGCGGAGCCAGTGACTAATCAGTGTGTGTGTGTGCCTGAATGCAGATTCGACGATCTAATAGTTAAGTGTAGCGTGCCATTCACACACGTAAACACATTCTCCAGTGAAGTTCTGATGAATCGCCTCCAGAAAAAAAAAGCATACATAAACCTATATACGTTTATGCATGCTTTTTTGTCTGGAGGCGACAAAGAACAGATCTAAACATCTGGTTTCTGCTCTTTCATCTCACTCACTCATGTGGCTTCTCAGCTGATATCAGTTGGACTGACCGAGGACGTCATTGGCATTAGTCAATTGTGGACTTGATCAAGATATGGGCCTTCTTGGAATAGATGCAGAGAGAATGCTCGAATGGAAATCTTATGTTAGTACTAGAATGTTTTCTATTAATGAATCCTGCCCTAATATGTTGACAACAAACCCTGTCAATGAACCCTGAGGTTGTATATCCATCCATCCAATCCTATCCATCCCATCCATCTAATCCCATCCCTCTTGAGATGCATTTTTCAAAGTTTAGTTACTTTCAACTTAACTTGCTCTGCTCATGGTAGAAATGTTGATAAATTTGAGTCATTAATCTGCATATCATTTCATATTCATTTGATTACAATGTTTTATTCAATTGACGGCCCTAGTTGTAATGCAACGAGGCTTGGTGTGGGAAGCAGTTTCACTACAGTACAACTATTAGGTTACAACTGTTGTTTTCACACAGTGAAGACAGTGTGTTAATTTGACTCTCAGAAGTACTGGCATAAATCTAACAGCATTACAATTCGGCATCCTAATCTGAGTTGGATTTCTAGGATTGGATTACATTAACAGATGTATAGGCTGACTAAGCAACAAATCGCCTGGTAGGCCTTGAACATTGTGTATTAGTGAAAGTCCCCACCTGCCAAGAGGTTTAAAGCTCCAATCGAGGTGCGGTTGACACTCTTTCTTTTCTTCACTGGAGCAAATATGACTAATTCAGAAATAATTCCCCCAAAAATGAAAATTGACCCTTCGCAAAACCCGCCCCCTGTTGCTATGCCTGACAAAACATGCCGTTCTCACGCCACACATCTCACTCAATGAAAAATACATTCCGGAGCAAAGAGGACACTGACAACGTATGAAACGGTTTCATATAGTAATTTTTTAAAGACGTTTAAACAATAAATAGCGTATAGTGTCTCTTTAATGTGTCGTGACAGATCGCTGTAGCTCCTTCAAGCGGCTCGTGAACCGATCATCTCTTCATGCTAGTTCATTTATAGCATCAAATAAACATGAATGAACATCAGAAGGAATGTTGTTTCAAACTCAGAAAGACGTGAATACGCACAAGTTCAATTTTACCAGTGTTAATCGACTAACTCCTCTGACTGCTTCGTGGGACAAAATGGCGGATTCTGGGTTATGATTGGTCAGATCGCCTGTCAGTCAAACTGTTTGCAAAGGGTCAGTTGTCACGATTTACTTACCCTCAAGACATTCCAAAACTCTATGTGGAAAAAAAAAATTTGTGAAGAATGTCCTGGCTGCTCTTTTCCATGCTGTTACAACAAATGGGCGCTAGAGCTAATAAGCTTCAGGAAAGACATAAAAGTGCTCTGTATGACTCCTGCACTATATTCCAAGTCTTCTGAAGTAGAACGATTGCTTTATGTAAGAAACAGACAGTCATATTCGCTGACAATCTTTTTGCACTGATCAGTGAATTAAACGAATCACTCAATCATTGTAAACTATATATAGAAAAAGATTCCACTCAAAAGAAGACATTGTTCAGTAATTTCCTCTTCGAGCCGCATACTTCGGCAATTGGGTGGCCAAAAATGTAGAGAAAAAACCTATTCTAACCACTTCTATTACATTAATGGGTGTAATGTCTTGTACCATATGCACCTTTGTTCTTTGCAAGATTTCATGGTTTTTGAAGCTATTGCCCCAGTCCCCGAGCAGCTAACACTGAGCTACATAGTTGTGACTGTTGCTCTGTACCTGTTCCAATAAGTCCCTTGATCCAGCTTTAGCCAAAGGTACATCATATTGAATTATCACCAACAGACCAAACGGCCACCAGCTGGTACTTGCGTCCTGAAATGGGGCAGTGCATTTGGCGCTCGTTCAGTCAGTGATGTGATCCAATTAGGGTGGAACGCCACTGCTCCCCCACTCACCCCAGCAAGGGCTATGTGAGCAAGTTCCTGCTGATACATGAAAATATTTAAATATTTTTTTTAATTTAACAGCTTAGCATATTCAAATAATCTTACTTTATTACTGTATAACAAAAAAAATCTAAAGTCAAAGTCTTTCATTTATTTATTTTTGTTATTAACGACTTGACACATTCAGTTGAATTTTTAAATAAAAATAAGTAGCATGCTTAATTTCATATTTATATAATGCATTTATTAATACATTTAATAATTATAAATTATTATTTTCCTTTTACTTATTTTTTCATTTTCCTCATTTGTTAATGCTTTCATGATTTCATTTTTAAGAAATTGCACATGCTCTTTCAGTTTTCATTGTTTTTACAGTTTTGCTCTAAAAAGTGATTCTGTTTTATTGGAGCAATTTCATCAGGGATGACAAAAGTTAAAGTTTAAAAAATATAATTATTAATATTTGACAAATAGTCAGTTTAAAAAAAAAAAAAAAAAGGAAATGAAAGGGAACTTAATAGTGGAAAATATAAAAAGGCCCCAAAAACTTTTTTTTGCCTTACCAGGGTTTTAAAGGGATGTTACACCCAAAAGAATGAAGAATGTTGGAAACCAAACAGTTGATGGTAGCCACTGACTTCCATTTTAGAAAAAAAAAATACAATAGAAGTCAATGACTACCATCAACTGTCTGGTTACCCACATTCTTCAAAATACCATCTTTTGTGTTCAACAGAAGAAAGAAACGCATACAGGTTTGGAACAACTTGAGAGCAAGTAAATGGCGACAATTAAAATTTTTGGGTGAACTATCCCTTTAATCTTGTCGTTATGTTTTATTGTCCACGGCGCACACCTGCACAGCTATAACAATGATGCCGCAGACATCTGACAGCTTTATTTGGTGACAGAAAAGCGTGTGTGTTCTGAATCTCTCAATTAAATGTCATTTTGATAAGTTAATCCTTCAAGTTGTGGCTTTGG
The DNA here is from genome assembly GCA_038088235.1 of Zacco platypus. Classification (NCBI taxonomy): domain Eukaryota; kingdom Metazoa; phylum Chordata; class Actinopteri; order Cypriniformes; family Xenocyprididae; genus Zacco; species Zacco platypus. The sequence continues at coordinate 10,196,396 of CM076063.1, read as the reverse complement.
GTTTCTGGCAGAGTAGTCTAGCATAATTAAATTGGAAAATAAATCCCTCACTTTTTTATGAGATGTAATGTTTATACATGACTGTAACTCTAGAGTTGCATGATTTGCATTAAAAAAAAGATTTTTACATTCTCTGAATAAAGCGAGAGCGGTGCCTGCCGTGCAAAGCACACGTTTTGAGTGGTTTCTAGGGCATGGCTGTACGGTTGCTAAAAGATTTGTGTGAATTCTGATGGCTATTTTTACAATTACCTTTGCAGTCATCTTACGCTGTCTTATAGTCTTTTCTTCCCTATGTGACTGAAACAGCTTCTTGAACAAGAGAAAATGTAGGGTGGGACTTAATTTTGTCCATGGGGAATTTATTGGATGGCTGTGGTTTTCTATTGGTCGATCATGTGAGTGACAGATTGAGTGACCGCCCTCACGCCAGTAATCACGTCATCAGAGAAGAGAAGAGATGTGGGAACTCTGTTCACTTGGCGGCCATATTTGCAACCCTCCGGGCGTTATTTCAAGCATCCAAGACCAAGTCCTATCTATTTGAGCGGGGGAATCCTGAAATCTCAAAAACAGCTTGGCGAACTCACAATTAAATAACATATTTCAATTCAGCAACAGAATCTGACATGAACTGTCACGTAAATGTTGTTTCTTATGCTCATATAGTGTTTAAAAAGCTGCTTTGTCAGGCTAGACGAGCCAATATATATGTGCAGTCCTTACCGCGAGTCTCGGGTTTCTATGGGAACCGGACCTTCTAACGACAGCTGCAGTGACGCAACGACTTTATCAATCAGCGATTGGCTCTTTTACTTAGAAGGCGGGACGTATTCCGCCACATTGTGCGTTGCAGTTTCTCCCATTCATAACTAATAAGAGTGAACCGTCTTTCTATATTTATAGTCTTTGTTAAAGATTACAAGGAAAACATGAATTTAAACATGTTCCCTTGCCACAAAAAACCTGTAGGTAAATTCAAACTAACTAAACACTATTTCCAAGCTTGTAGCAATATGCAGTATAACTGTATTAGCGTGTTTCATGTATTGCCAGCAACCGTTTCTAGTACTTGCTTGTGACTACACCACCCCAAATGTGCTATCTGCCAGCTATAAGCCTTTTCCTCTTGGGACAGAGCCATTAAAGTAGTTTATGATCAGTGGTTTATGCTGGTGCCATGCATTATCTGGATGGGGAGGTCCTCACACAAATCAAGTTCAGCACTTGTGATCGCTTTTTTTGGATCATATGAACCTAGGCTTATCTACCTCGCCGCTGTCCAATGTGTTTTAAAGTGAGAACAACAAAATAAACAGTTTGACAAATTAAGGTAAGGATGAGACTGAACCAAGAGAAACAGTTGTTGTTTTTTTCTGGATTTGGAGATTCTCTGTTTCGCTGACTGGTTTTCTCACTCAGTGTGACCTCTTTTTCAAGGAAAGACTAGGGGAAATATGCTGGGATTTTTCTGTTGAATTTCTTGACATGAATGAAGAATGTTGTTCTGATGGGTTTTTAAGAATTTCTGATCTTGAACCAATATTTTAAGCTAAAACAGTACACCAATTGACATCTCAAATGCCCTGGGAGCAGCCAATTGGAGATGGATTTTTATTTGGGTGGGCTCCAGTAAAGAACATTTCATGAAACATCTCTCATATTGACGGGGAGCAGATTAGGCCTTCTTCAAATTACACTTGTATTTTGTATCTGTCAGGTTCGGCTAGCAATGCTGTGCATACCAGCTCTTGTCTTTCTGCGCTCTCCTCCTCTTTGGGAACACCCTGCTCCAGCCCTCCCAACATGTGGTATTGCTTATAGTAGTAAATTCTGATGTATTACTGAGAACATGCAGTAGCTTAAGAGAGGCTTTGGTCTCATAAAATAGTGGCAGCATTTATCACTAAAAATATTTGGTTGAATATTTGTGATACATATCTTTAAAATACTATATATTTTTTATATATATATTTATTTACTGTTTATCTTATACATTTTATATACAGTATATTTATATACTATTTCATATATATACATATATATACTTTTTTATGTGAAAATATATTAAAAAAAATATATAAATATACACAAATATATATGCTGTTCAAAAGTTTGGAATGGGAAGATTTTTTACTGTTTTTAAAAGAAGTCTCTTCTGCTCTCCAAGCCTGCATTTATTTGATTTAAAAAACAGTAATATTGTGAAATATTATTACAATTTTAAACAACTGTTTTCTATTTGAGTATATTTTAAAATGTAATTTATTTCTGTGATGTCAAAGCTGAATTTTCAGCATCATTACTCCAGTCTTCAGTGTCACATGATCCTTCAGAAATCATTCTAATATCCTGATTTACTGCTCAAGAAACATTTATTATTATCCATGTTGAAATCAGCTGTGTACAATTTTTTTTCAGGATTCTTTGACGAGTAGAAAGTTCAAAAGAACAGCATTTATTTGAAATAGAAAGCTTTTACAACATTATACAATACCGTTGAAAAGTTTAGGGTCAGTACGTTTTTTTTTTCTTTCTTTTTAAGAAATTGAAGAAATTAATACTTTTATTCAGCAAGAATGCATTAATTCATTTTTCTGATGCTACAACAAACATGTCCTCTTAATCACTGAAAACCTCCCTACACATGTTCAAGGGGCTCAGCAAGGGCTGCTGAGAAACATAAATTTTTGGATAGACAGTCATCTTAGGCCTGGAGGGCTAAAAGAAGTCTCTAAAGAGTCTGAAAGCCCCGGTGTTTTCTTGGTAATGCTCAAGCTCTAGAGGGACAAATGATGAAGTGATGCATTTTGAGTGTTGAGGGAAGTGAAATTGCAAGATTTCAGCGGCTTGATTAGATTACTGTTTGTCATGGAGTGAAAAATTAACTGTCTGATCTTAAGTTACACATCAATATCAAGAAAAACAGGCAACAGAAAATAAAAGACGATTAAGTTATCCCTCCTACACGCGCAGATGCAAGTGCGCACAAGGGGAGGTGAAGTGAAACTCGTGACAGCCTGGTGAGAGCGGGTGAAAGAGGAAAAAGCTGTAATAATAGATGAAATCATTATCAGAGAGGTAAGACATTAGTTCATAGAGCGGACATACCCATAAAACAACGCTCTAGTAGGATAAAGAGTGCAAGGGTTTGGTCAAAGGTCAACACTGAACACTGTTCTGCAAGAAGGTAAATAAAAATGTTTCCTTGCAGTAAGATGTGCCAGTGTTGTTTTGCTCAACAGAAAAACATTTTTTTTTTCTTTTCTAAAATAAATGTTTATAGGGCATCATTAACACAGGTCCATATATGTCCAGTGGCCCAACTTGCCCCATGTCAAGGGGGTAAGTTGATCCATCTTGGGTAAACTGACAATTTATTTTTAAGTAATAAACAAAATATAATTGGACCATTTGCAAAATTCCATCCCTCCTGGTTCATCAGACAAGCTTTAAAGAATGTCCCACAGGAATGACAACGGAAATGGAGATTTTTGTAAACAAAGCGATTTTCAGTAAATGTCCTCATTAAAATGAGCTCTAAAAAATACTTCTGTTGACTGAAATAAGTTTGTGATTTCTGCACTAATACTAAATACAAATGTTGAAAAACTATTATGTACCACCCCTTCCAAATGTTTTGTTCTTAAATAATATTTAGCATAGGATTTTTTGTCACTAACAGACAATATATGGCCCTTTTTAAATATATAGTAACATACAATTGTGCATTGTTACCTTTAAAAGTGGGGCTCCTTCCACTGGCACATCCATGAAACAGGTGAGACATAATAATAATATTTCCACTTTCATATCTATGTCAACAAATCATTTATGAATTATGAATTGAAGGTGGCTACATTCTGTACTTGCAATCCATATTGAAACTCTTAAATGAATTGTGAGTGGAGAATTTTAGCTGCTACAATTCAAAAAGAAACATTGGGTGTGCTCTCACAAGTAGGGTGGGGTAAGTTGGGTCATCCTCTATACAGCCTATCTAGGAAGCCATGCACAATTTTTGTCATGAGACGATATATTTTAAAAAATGTCATTACTTTTTATGAAGTATCTACATATATTTCCAGAACGGTAGCAATGTAGTAAAGTGTTTTAGTTGCTCAGCTAATGATGATAGTAAGCTTTGCCTCAAATTACAGGAAATAATACAAATAAAGCCGCATTACAATCAAATATTCTGAATATTGAAGCTTTCCTATTCGCAAAAAAGTAAGACTTTGGAATGGGGCTAGTTATTAATCATTTATATTTAATGTACTTTCACCTCCATCTAATGTCTCCTTGCCTAAATGGTTGTTAATTTAAAAACAGTTTACAGAGTACTTTACCACTGCTGTAGATGTCACTGTTTACCTCAGCGTTGCCACACATACTACACTGAAAAGTGAAACACGTGTGATTTGAGCACACGAGATTAGCATATTTGATTAAATGTCAAAGTATATGCGGTATAAAACCAACAAAACATGTTCGCTGCTAAATTTTCCGTTGGCAAAACTCTGAACGGTCAGCCGCGCTGCATTTCAACCAGTTTCCATTACAACAAAATCCAATTTAGCCAATCGAAGGCTTCGTCGTTTTAATATATCGTTAGTACAGGAATAATAAGATGCGGTGAACACCGTGATCGATGCTTTTCCAACAAAACAAAAAAAAATCACTAAGCATCTATTACGGAAAACACTCCAGCTCCAGAATATCTTACTAACTATTTGTTTTCACGACGAGCCATAAACAAGACTTTCCGTCCTGCGAAAATTAGCAGGAAAACATATCCATTAAAATAAATCTCATTTGGACGTTTGGATGGTGATTGTGAAATCGATTGAGAGACCCAGGGCAGCAGACGACCGAGAGAAACTGGGGTGGGCGGGAGTGCGCTGAAGTGACACGATAAAAAGGCTTTGCTCTTGGGAAAAAACTCTTGATTCTTTCCTCAGCCTTCCGTTCTCCATCGTGCGGTATGAAGCGTCTACCTGGATACTTACCATCATTACGCAGATTTAGGTGACTTTCTTTCCCTCCCCACTTGGATTCTACTTTATGATGATTTTGGATATGTACCTTTGGGATGAAGAGAACCCTTTCCCTGCCCGCCGAAGTAAGATAAAATAGGGTTTCGCTGACATTGGAGTTACTCCTCTCGTTCCATATGAAGAAGTCAAACGTAAGTGAACGGCTTTTGCTTTAACGCGAGTAATTTAGCGTGAATCACATGATTTGCATTTGTTTTTCGCTACGTTGCGCTTGCAAAACTGCGCTGTCTGCAGACGATAACTCGAGGAAATGTGAATGAACATTATATTACAACATATTAAAGCGATAGTCTTTGTCTTGTCAGACTTTCTAGCATCTATTTTAAGACGTTAAATGCGCACGAACGCGCGCTATTTTCCGCACTTAATTAGTAGGTGGGGGTGTGGAAGGAGCTCTATAATGGTTTATTTAAAATTAACTTGAAGTTAAATACCACAAACATGCCTTGATTTTTGTAGAGGCGGGTGTCATTGTAACAACGTTATTGTTTCCATCCACTTAACTTGTCACAGTCTATTTGGTCATTTCTATATGAGTTTGAACTGGTCGAAAGAGCAAGTCAATTATTATCACTGCAACTTTCAAGGCAGGAATTAAGCTTTAGTTTGGCATTTTTGTGGGATAAACTGTTCTACAATGCTGCCCAAACGTTCGTCCTGTAAAAGCTTTTTATTGACGTTCAGTTACAAACTATGACAAGTCCTTTTGATGATATATGTGAGGGATATGACAACTAAAACATTATATACACACATATATATATATATATATATATATATATATATATATATAAAGTCCTCGAAAACAGAGATAAGAGTAAATAACTGCGATAAAACGACACGACCTTTGAACGTAGAACATATTTTGTGGAAACTAGATTTTCCTGATATACATTACTGTCCTGTCTTGGACATGTTGTACAACGGGAAATAAGCCAGTGGAAATGGTTTTCATTGACTCTGGGGGATATTTACGCGAAATGCATCTATCTACCATCTTCTGTAATGCTTCCCCTCCGTCCTTGAAGTGAATTATGTGAGGCTTTGCGCTTGTCTTTTGTGTAGTAAATTATAAACATTCACCTGAAAAACATTTGCCATGTTGTAAGGATCTTTTTACTGTCACTTCAAGAAGACTTAGTCTATGGTGATATATGAACAGTAGACAGAAGTCATTCGCCTTGCACCTTCTGTGCCCTGCTTTGAATTTGCATGACCTCTTACAGGGAGTAAGGCAGTTTTAGGATGATAAACTGGCATGTGGTGCATGACACCGCATGACACCACAAAATGGAGGATTCGCACTGACCACTAGACTACCACATAAATAAAACACTTTGTTTTTGAGTACCATAGGCATATTGTTTCTCTTGCACACAGGTTCTTTATTTATTGAAGAACCTTTAACATCCATGGAACCTTTCCATTGCACAAAATGTGGAAAAAAGGTTTAGATTATTAAATTGTTCTTCAAAAACTGTTCACTCGAAGGTTCTTCAAAGAACCAAAAATGGTTCTTTTTGGCATTGCTGCGAAAACCCCCATTTGGGAACTGTTTTTAAGAGTGCGCCACTATATTTGAGTATCATTATTACTTGTAATCTTACACAAAATCAAGTTTATCATCTGCAAACATAAGCACAAGGAAGCACACTGTGCGTGTGACCGAGTTTTCTGATCAAGACAGTGATTTCATTTTGTATTTATTCTATTAGAAAGAATTTAATGTATGAGGAAAATGGTGTGTGAACAGTTCCACTTGAGTATTTTGTGACTGTAGTTAAAAAAGCAAGCATGTGAATAATCATTGAACGCCACCCGTGACACACATCGATCCCTTTGCCAAAACCGATGCGCAATTATGTGAAACATCTACCATGAAAGTAAACACCTTCTATCATATGCCAAGCCCAAAGGCAAAATAAGTGACAGTTTGTAATGTGACTATGAGGAAGTTCGCTACGCATTGAAAACTAGCAATCTTGAAGTTGGTGAGAATTTTTAATTTTGCATAATTGAATTTCCTCCTTGAGTAACTAACTCCAGATTTCTGTCTGGTATGTTCTTCACACACGTTCACATGAAGCTTATAATACATCAGTGCTTCTTCCTGGAAGACTACTTTGAAGAAGAACTGTGAAAAGTGTAGCTGAAGTTGACAGTTGACATTCTTGTGTATGGACTCTATTAAATGTACAAATGTGATTTGCATGTTTAACCTCTGAAATTAGACATGGAAAATTGAATATTAGCACCCAGCTGTGAAGTCACTGAGCTACAGTATTGCTGCCGTAACTTATGTTGTATAGAGTAGACCACAATAGTAATCCCATTCATAACCTTTAAAACTGGTTTTAGAGATGACAAATCTTTCAAGACACAGCTAGTGCGAACTACGAGATTTTTAAGCTGTGGCTCATGCTTATTTGTAATCTACAAGAAATAAACATAGTAATTTCAACTTTATTTAAAAAATCACATTTAATTTGGAAATCCCTGGAAGGTTTAATTACTGTGCAAAAGTAACAACCGAATGTTAATATTTAAGGTATTTAGTTAAAATGGGAATGTGTTAAGAAAGTATATTAAAAAGACATTATTTGCAGTAAAGAGTTATTATTGATGGGGTATGTACAACAGATTTTCAGGATTTTGCTAGAAATGTTTTTGTGATGCAATTTTTTTCTTTCCTATTTGGGCTGTAGTGATAGTGTGTTGTTGTGTCTACGTCTGAGAGTGTATGATCTGTAGATCTGATTTTGTCCTATCAGATGAATCAGCTTGAGCTATAAAGATAACCGACAAAGGGAAGATTTTTATATTGTGTAAATTAGGAAGCAGAAGTCCACTTGGCACTAAACAGCTACCCACTAACCCAACCACACAATGAGCTGAGTCAATGTTTAGACCAAAAAACCAGATAAATTAATAAGTTATTACATAAATATGTGGTTTGAAATAAGTCTAGCAAGCGTTTCTGAAGATAAAGTACAAGAAATTAACATTTGTGTTGTGGGTTGAACCATAATTTAACAGAGCATTATCGCCAACACCCAATCCATTAAGCCTGTTCACCTATTTACTTTGTTTCCATATCCTTTTAGTCCTTATACTTGCCTGGCTTTGACACTGGCTAAGCCTAGTCCAAATAAAAAGGTTTTCAATAGCGGATGGCCATTTACAATAAAGGTTGAAACTTCATCCGTGTTTGGAAAGAGCTTAATTGTATAATGGACTCTCTAAAGTGAATTGAACCCAATGATAGAAATGAAATCACTGGACCGGCAAATAAATCTCTTGCTTTCATTGGCACACTTTGTAAACTAAATATATGTCAATAAAATTAAACTCCTAACATATAATATGATCCTCATTAGTTTTTCATTATTATTTCTGTATTATGTGTTCCATTTGTCTGTTGTTTTACAGCAGAAATTGGTTCACCCCAAGTAGCTTTTCGATGCCTGGTTCAATTAGCGATTGGAAATGAGTTATTTAACGATAGTATCGTTGCGTCTCTTTTCTCTCACAACGGATTTTCTCAATGTTCTCCTCAAAACGTTGGGTGGGTTCCATTAGCATAACTACTTTTCCTGGTTAGTTCCTGAACAAGGCCTCCCTGCAGGACAGGCTATTGCCCAGACTATTGTTATTTTTGCTCCCACCCAGTCATAGAGTCCCTCTAAATTAGCTATTAAATAGCCAGATCACATTTCATTGGACTCATGTGGCCTGTTCCCCTCTATTTAAACACTCATCAGGGGACATTGCAGTGTAATTGATGTTGCCCCAGCTAGAATAAATCTGCTTCATCTTTTCCTAGTGTTTCCTTTGGTTTAAGATGTTTAGCAGCATCCAATGACTTTGACTTTAATGACTAACCGCATTGAATGATTAATCATTACTAAGCACAGAAGTGTAGAGTCATGGGTGGTGAGGAAGAATTTGACATCGTTCTGTCTTGGCAAGACGAGAAAGCACATATACTCTTTGGGACATGTAATAGCATCTTTAGCTAGTGTTTATTCGGTTAGCCAGAGCTTTGTAAAGTGCACCTGAATGGACACGGGCAGACTGAGTGCAATTTGCTGAAGCAAATTTGATTTGAGTAGTTTTTGAGTGGATACTGGTCGCTGACTGTTTAACAGAGGCTGAAACGATTATGCTAGTTTTCCGGCCACTGATGTTTGTCCTTTTGCTATTCTGGCGTGCGTAAGTAGATCACATGGCTTCACAAAGCTGTCTTCCGGACTCGCATCTGGTCACTTTTTTAATCAAAACTAAGAGACTGTATTGTTCATCTCACATGATCAGAATCTTTTAGCTTTTTCCTTGTAGCATGAAGTGTTAGCATTTGTGTCTGAGCTAATATGCAACTAGCTAATATCAGTCATTGGGATTCTGTCTGTATTTGAAGTGTTAGACGGATGTACACTATGAGATATCCAAGTAATGACTGTGAAAAGATGAAAAGAAAGTATAGATAGATGGTGACTGGACATTTTTTTTGCCACCATGTGTTACACTGGGCTCTGTTCTCACTAATACGATTATGTTGTGAATGGTACATTGTTCAGAATGAGCTTGTACGTCTGGGGAGCTTGCAAAGTTAATAAACCCTTGCGATCAAAGTGTCTGGTCAGCATGACTCTGGTGATTATCTTATTCTGTAGCCGACAGAGTTGCTGTTAACATTATGTTCAAAAGGAAGGGTTGAGTTGTCGCTCTCTCTTTTTTTCTCTCTGCCGGTGTTTAGATCAGCTCACGGTCAGCCATAATGAGATATTGTTCTGCTTCGCATCTCCTTTGTCCAGCTAAGTGAAAGTGACCTCTTTCATTTGACTTGTTGTAGCAAGCTAACACTTTCAATATTTCTTTGTTTGTAATTCGGTGGTCTGCACTGTGTCCTATCAAAAGCCCGATATATACATTGCGATGTATAGAGTCAGATCGCAAGATGTGACTTAAATTTCACAATTGTGACTTTACAATTACGAAAAACAATTTCAGTTGTGGGATATAAAGTCATGTATAAAGTTGCAATTATGAAGAAAAAAGTTGCAACTGCGTTATAAGGAGTCACATTGTGACATAAAGTCACAGTTACAAGAAACAAAGTCGCATCTGTGAGATATAAAGCCACGTTGCTGGATTATGATGGGAAAAGTTGCAATTGCGATAAATAGAGTAACAATCCAAAGTCACATTGCGAGATATAGTGTCAAAATTACGAGAAACAAAGTTGCATCTGTGATATACAGTATAGAGTAACATTGTGAGAAATAATTACGTTTTATTTAGTTTTTTCTTTTTGGCAGAAACGGCTATAAGCTACTTGTAGGGCAGAATAATCCTATACTGGATACAGTAATTTCTTTCTATATACACATATACACCATTAAGAAAGGTATTGTTGGAGACATCATTTTGGAAATGGCATCAATTTCACACACTATGATGCCTTAAATGCTGCCTCCTTAGCCTGCTTGTGCCATTAGTCTGGGAGCAACATGTTGTTCACTTGATCCTGTCAGCAGTTGACTTTGCTTACACTATATTGATTTATGACAATCAGCATTGAATTTGAGCACAAGTTAGTTTAAATCGTTCACATTTAAATGGGAGACAGTTGTTGTGTCCAAAGTACTTGTAGTACTTGGCAATGAAGCCACTTTAAAGTCTTGGAGGAAGTCAAATAATGAATAATATAACCAATAAAACATCTGGGCTTCCATGTGCTGCTTCAGTCACCAAATTTCAGCAAATCCTCATCTGGTTCATGACACACAAGAGCTATTTACAGTTTACAATGATGCCGTCTGAAAGACTTGCACAGATAAACTGCTTGTTCTAGTGCATACTAAATTCCAGATGCCGTCATGTGTACTAACGTTGTTTACTTTGAATTACATATTGCAGTCCACTAATTCAAAGCAAGACCTAAGCATTTACATGTGGCCTGTCTTATTTATGGTTTAATGCAAATAAGCATGCCATATTTAACCAGGAAGAACATGTTAAAAGAGTTTGTTGGAAAGGAGATACATTTTTGTTGTTGAATAGAAAGTCACCATTTTCATCTTATAAATTTGTAAATTTGCTTTAAAAGCCTATGACCTGTCTAGCGGTATTTAATGTATATCAGTTTAATGTGACTTTGACTCAATAAAAATAATTTATGCCATGATGTAATCGGTGATGAAACAAGGTTCTTCCTTATGGCTGTTGTTATGACCTCTTTACTTTTCATGTCAACAGCTGAGACCTTCCAAACATGGTTCTCAAGAAAAAGAAAGGAAAAAAATACTGGTAGCATGGAATTCCTTCCTGATAGTTTAGACTTATCTAGTGAGGTAGACTGGTTTACCTATATTTAGACTTTTGTTTAGTGATGGTTGCATGCTGTTTTATACAGTCTGTAAATTCAGTTTCTTTGAATTGAAACACTGTAAAATCACTAAAACACCACTTCTCGAACCATTCATATTTAGATTAAATGGTTGTGGTCTTTGTATTGAGTCATGTCTCACTGTTGTTTTAAACATCCTGCCACGGTGTTTGCATTTTTAAGATGCTATGTCACATTTCCGAGTGAATCAGGATATCTAATGAGAAAAAGTGTCGAGGTGGATTTTATTTTATTTTATTTTGAATAATGAAAAGTGTACATTACGTACCCTTATGTAAAACAACAGTTAAATAAAATGCTAGTTTGCTTTAAAGAAGGTTAAATAGAATGTTTGCTAAAACATAAGCTAAACAGAATGCTAGTTTGTTTTAAAAAGAGACAATGAAATGTAGGTTTGCTTAAACAATGGCTAAATACACTGCTAGTTTGCTAAAATAATGGCTAAATAGATTGTTAGTTTGCTAAAACAACTATGCAATAAAATGCTAGTTTGCTATAAAAAAGACAAATAGCATTATAGCTTGTTAAAAACAATGGCTAAATAGAATGCTAGTTTGCTAAAACAAAAGACAAATAGAATGCTAGTTTGTTAAAACGATGGCTAAATGGAATCCTAGTTTGTTAAACAATGGTAATGGGATGCTAATTTGTTGCAAAAAAAAAAGAAAAGAAAAGACAAATAGAATATTGAGCTGTTTCTCAGTTTGAAGGCTGTATCCTCCGGAGGTCGCATTTGTCAGCCGCACATCTCATAAAGGTAGTCTTATTTCAGAACAGTAACCATTATAAAATTGACTATTATTGCTAGGGAAATGTAAATTGTTGTAATTTTTTAATGAATTTGTAATGTAGTGGTCAGTTTACTGAAATGAAGCAGCTTCAATGGCGTATGCGGCCGACAAATGCAGCCTCCATAGGACACAGCCTTCGAAATGAGATGCTTTAATTGGCTAAAACCTTGGCTAAATAGAATGCTAGTTTGCTAAAAAAAAAAAAAAAAAAGAACAATAAAAGCTAGAAAAGACTAATAAAATGTTAGTTTGATAAAACAACTATTAAGTAGAATGCTAGTTTGCTAATACAATGGCTAAACTGTATTATCCAATAGCGAAAAGGAAAGTGTATACAGAGGAAAATTATTCCATGTTGACGTAACTAATAGCATACAATAAAGTAAATATAGTCCGTTTTGATTCATATTTGGATGTTTTCAGTTTTGATTCATTCACTTTTAACAAGACCCATGCATTGTGCTCTAGCTTGAACAGTTTTTTTTAAATGCGAGAAACGCATTCGATCAGGTCACATGATTCCAAAACCAGCCATATTTTCAAGAATACGTAACTGCAGAGCATCAATTTCGTAATTGTGAAATGACATACTCCGAGCATCTCGCAGCTGAACTGCCTGTCCTCAGATGAGTGTGCTCTTCACCTCTGCTCTGCTCCAAACTCTTTCCTTTACTGGCCCGTTTCTCCCGACAAGGCTCATGCATTGTTTGTCTGGGATCACCCTTGTAATCAGGGTTAAGAGCAAATCTGCCTCTTGTTATGCAACAAGCTCAAATCGCAAAGTCTGGAAAGAGTGGAGCAAAAGATTTAAGCTCTAAGCCACCATGGGACAGCCAGCTTTATAGCGGCGGAAAGGAAGGAGAGTTTGCTAGACAAAAACGTTCATTTATTCTATTGAACCTGACCCAGTTATTCTTAAAACAGCAGTGAAAACATTTTCCGTTTTGCCTAAGACTCCTATAAAAAAAAAAAACAATGAGATTATAAATTAGGACACAGATCTGTATTATTCAAAGATTTCAGATATGATCGATTAGTCTCAGACTGATCTTTTAATTCTTGTTTTTCAGATTTGGATATGCACCTGTGTCCATTTATTGCTGTACATGACAGTTGCTGCCTATTCCAGTGAAATAGGAAATCCCATTACAGATGACATCAAGAAAATTTCTTTGTTGGTAAGAGCTCGGACATTCTTATCTCTCCAGTGCCGTGGGTTTGTTTTTCTTCTTCTTCTGAGCTTCTTTTTTTTAAAAAAAAGACAACAGCAATGGCTGATTTATCGATGCTCTAGGGAAAAGAGCTGAAATTTATTTCATGTGTGCTGGAATGAAAGCCGCAGACATATGGTTCAAAGTATGATAATAGAGTCGTATACATGAAACAAATGCTTTTCTGCAGACAGACAGCCTCTTTAGAATCTTTAAAAATCATTGGCCTGAAAGGATTATTGAGTTTATCGCTTTGTTTGAACGTGTGAGTTGTTTAATGGTATTCACTTTCCTTTAGCAAAATATTTATGAATTATGATGCCAAATCACTGTGCGTGCCATTTGCTGAAAGGTTGATAACCAGTGATTAAAATGTAAATCTTCTGAAGTAAATATGTAACACATGTTTGTGGTTTTCGTAACTATACCTAAGCCAAGGTTATAAAGCAAATTACAGTAATTCCATGTTTACATTGTAGTTACTTAATAGTAAATTTTCTGTTTTGCATCTTTATTGATGATCAAATGACCATGTGCAGTGTAGTCTTTGGCACATAGTACTGGCTTTTTATGATTTCTTTCTCTCCCATTAGAAACAGAATATTCCAAAAGACTACAAGATTACAGTACGTTATATACCTAAAGAAGTGGTGAGTTGTTGTTCTTCAGCGTTCATTGAATCATTCATGGCAATAGAAGCGAACATGGTGATAACGAAGTATTGTCTTTGATTTTTCTTCAAGAGTGGTATGTGTTGGGTGAAGCTAAATGTATTTCACTTGGAGGTGAGCTTAAAAGGCCTGGCGCAGAAGTTTGGGAACATATCCTCCAATAAAGATAATATAGGCACTTTTGTCCAAATACTGCAAGAGATGCGGTATCACATTGGACATGGCTTGGTAAGTTACTTTAACCAAGTGATATCTGTATTTCATTCAGAAATCGTGTAAACCAGTGAAATGTCTTGTATGTTTTATTTAATTGTCTTTACAACAATAGTTTCTATAAATAAAAAAGTTGCTTTAAAGAAAAACATTGTAACCAATGCACAATGTTTGTAAAATCAGTTGATAACAATAATTTTTAATTTATCTTGTAATGCAGTGCAAAATCTGGCACTGATTTGAGGAATTTCTTTTCCAAATATATATTTTAAATAATAATAAAAGAAATCAGTTTTATGTAAAGCATTATTTTTTACATCACTGTTTAAATATATATATATATATATATATATATATATATATATATATATATATATATATATATTGAAGCAAAATGTAACTTTTTAACATTTTTTTCATTTTTCTTGTACCAGTGCAAAATCTGGTATTGATTTATTGAGGAATGTCTTTTCCAAAAATATTTTTCAATAAAAAAAAAATATCACTTTTATATAAGTAGTCCAAAATCTGGTATTGATTTATTGAGGAATTTATTTTCCAAAAATATTTTTCAATAAAAAAAATATCAGTTTTATATAATTCAATTTTTATTACAGTTTATATTTGTATTTGTATTTAAATCTTCAAATACTTTTTCTTTTAAATAAACCATTGTAAATCGAATTGAACTGAAAACTTTTTTCTGTACCTTTAGGAGGATTCAATGCTAGAATTCGAGTGTCACTACTTAGAGGAGATGTGGCTTACGGCAAAGTATTTTGAATTTGTGGAGGACTTTTTCAACACTGCCAACTCGTCGAGAGAGGCCGATGATTGCGAGCCTCCGCCATGTCCCACATCCACAAAAACAACATTAACGACGACTACAACGGCGTTGACAACGTCAGCGCAACATAGCACAAATGGTGAGCCGCATGTCATAAAGGCCTTTATAGGAAGACATGTTCCACACATTGTAGAGTGTTGTCTGTGTCATTTTTTAATGTTGCTATAGAGAAACCGCAGAATGTCGTTTGTGGAAGACCGCCCATTTGCAACTGAGGTTTTAGATGCTAACACCCGCTTTTAAATCATATCTCTTGTGGCAGCTTTGGTTGCAATTTTGCACATGCTGTGTGTGTGCGTGGGTGTATGTGTGTGTGTTCCACGCCTTTTCAAACGAAGCCGCTGGACAAAACAAGAGAGGCAACATGTTTTTGTCAGCCCTATTATGACAGAGTCTCAGCTGAGTTTCAAAACCAAGAGATGCTCCCTAGTGAACGGCATGAAAGGGAGAACAGAATCGAAGTCCAATTGTCACCATGTTGATTACAGAGCAATCTTCAGATCTTCCCAAGCGCAAGCTCTTTCTTTCTAAAAGCGGACAGATCAGATCTTTCATGGGGCGGAGAGAAAAGGAGATTGTGTCCGACTTTTTAAGCATCTAACAATGAACGGTTTCTATCTGAGACTTTTAATGCTTCTCTGTTTCTGGCTTTCTCTAGAGAAACGTAACGGTTTGCCTGATGACCCCGAAAAAGGTGAGATATCACATAAATGTCTTCAATCATCACTATTGTACACTTCCAAGGGATAGTTGATCCAGAAACGGGAAGAAAAAAACACTTACTCATCCTCATGTTGTTCCATGACTTTCTGTCGTCCCTGGAACACAGGAAGAGATACGTCTATTTTGCAAACGATAAAATTGAATAGGGAATAAGGCCGTCAAGCTCCAATAATCCCATAGATTTTTATGTTTTATGGAGGAATCCAGGAACAACATGAAGCTGAGTAAATGATGACAGATTTTTTATTTATTTTTTTTATTTGGCCCTCTAGCGTTTTAAAAAAAACAAAACTGTTTGCATTTTGTGTTGCTTCGGCAACACTGCTTGACTCCGCGGATGAATATGGTTCTTACTCATTACAAAAAAAAGAGAGAGATTATCCTACTGCATATAAAACATTTACTACTTGGGATAAGAGATATAACCCGTTTGGATGGAAATGATCTCAAGTTGACTAGCTAAAGACGTTATTGTAGCTATATCCATTCTTCCTTGAAAATAAATGCCAGTACAAGCGCTACAGCAACCCATACTTAACGCACTTCACAATAGATAGTTCTTTACAATGAACGAGCTACATATAGCAGTTTATCTGGTCAATAAAGTACTCAATAAAAAATGCCATTTCCACATCGCTTTTACAACATTTCCAATCCCTCAGTTCTCGCTCTCTCCGAAAGAAACAAGCCAATGTTGATTCTTGTTTTATTACGAGTTCTGTCGCGCTCTCTTTTTGCCTAAAGACTCTCCTCTGTTAGTAAATCATGACAGAATTTCTATTACATTTTTTACTTTATTTTAGGTATCTATTCCTTTAACATCTATGTAAAAAAAAAACTGTCCAGCTATGTAGGTCAGATGGCTGGTCTCTATAAGGATCAAATGTTATTTTACTGTCTGTCAGTCCAACAAGAGAATCCTTGCAAACTAATAAAACCAGTCTCATTTCTCTATAGGGGCGTTCCTTCCGAAAGTTGTGGAGAGCAGTCTTATGTCGCTCCTCGCCATCCCGTTCATCGCAGTGGTGTTTTTGTTGGTCTGGAAGGTACGTGTGGTGGTGTGCCCTGCTGAGCCTTCAAGATAACAGCATTTTCACTTCATGTCCTTATTGGTATTGTTTTTTATTCTTTCGTGATGCAGATTAAATCTAGAAGAAATGCCCCCCAAACTGAACGGAGTCCGGAAGAAGGTCCCGCCCTTTTCTCAGGAGAGGAAGCCAGTGTACCCCCATTAGATGTGGAGATATCTGAAAAGTAATGTTTGCAACAGTCAAATTTGCATAGTGTGCTGTTTTTGACACTCACATGTTTGGATACTTAAGTTATACAGCTATACAAATTGGTCAAATTGCATAAAAATATTATTTTTTAAAAACAGGCTACATTAAATAAATCACATTAAATGTCAAACTGGCTATGTTCACACTGTCAGTCCAAATTTGTGATTATTTGTGTATCCGCATCTAAAAATATTGACTGTCACCATTGCGTGTTGCGATTAATCAGATTTGTGTGTCCATGCCACTCTTCCGTTTTCCGTAAAATCTGCATCGGTTTCTATGGCAATCACATTGCAATGGTAGGCATACGGCAAAAAAACCCAAAATGCAACATAAACTACAGAATGCAACATGGAGGGGTTTGCATTAGAGAGATTGTCTTATTTACAACATGACAATGTGCTTCCACCACGCTGGACTATTAACCGTAGGAGGTCGGCGTTACGACTCCCTATTATTACCCCTCGTTGAGAATTATTACCCCTCGTTGAAGTCACTACCTGATTGTCTAAACCTAACTCCACCCATAATCCTAACCCCTCCCCTACACCTAATCCTAAACCTACCAATACTTAGGGGGGGTTATAATTTGGCGGGGGTTGTAATTCAGCACAACACCGGTATGAGTGGCTTTATTCAGTGCTGTCATCTCCACCGTTCTCCGTTATATTGTCATTTTTCTGCTCGTCCGGCACTTTGAAACAACACAACCTTGTTTCTGCAGTGACTTTTTTTCCTATAATAGCGTCTGATGTATCCATTTTGTGTGGCGTGAGAAAGTCATATAAACCATGCAAAATCCGATCAGAACTCTCAGACTGAAACGGATTTCCGGAAATGCTATTTGAATAGCAAATATGAATGGAGCATTTCATGTGAATTTTTTTTCTTTTTTTTGCCATTCACACTGGCTCAATCTGATCAGATTTCAATCGGATATGCACAAAAATCGAATTTGGACTAACAGTCTGAACGCAGCCTATATCTTGGCCTATTGTTTTATAATATGAAACTTAACAACTTTGTTTTGTTTTGTTTTTATGCAATGTTTTGCATTTTTATTTTAATTTTTGTTTAAATTTATATATATATATATATAATTCCTCAATATAATATATATTACTCAATTGTGTGCTGATTCAGTTGTTTCACACTAATTTCCTGTTTTCCTTTTCCAGAAACAGATTAAATATTATCATGGCAGTGTAAATCCAGCCCCATCTTAAGCAACGCAGGTAAACAATGATCTTATAAGTTCTTAAAATAAATAAAGTATCAACCTACTTTAACGCAAGCTGTTACTGTCACAGAGGTCGCAGCCATAATTTTGTTTCTCATTAACGGCATTTCAGTCAGTACTTCAGACGGCACAACGGACAGGAACAAACAAGCACCACCTCCGAAAGATTCTCTTACTGAACTTCTAGCTGTGAAGGACACATACTGGCCTGAAAACTGCTCTTTGAGAACTGATGCCCTCTCTTATCAACCACTGCTGAACCCATTGGGGTAGATACGGTTGCTCCTTCTGAGAACTTCTGAGAGTCGCTCTTCATGCTCTTTAACACTTCCTTCTCCTCTTGGAGACCGCAAGGAGACTGTGCAGGAGGAATTAGATGAAAAACAGAACGAAAGCAACACGGCATTGGATTCACCCGGAGATGTCAAATAGCCAAGCGCATTTTTTCGAGCCCAGGATCCGCAGTTCAGAAGGAGGGCAGCCATATTATTGCTTGAGAGCAGATGGCTATCTAAAAGGAGTTAAAGCAGAATCGACTACCTCCAGCTGCACTGGTCCATCTCCTTCTTTCTTTCTTCGTCCTTGTTCTCTCTCTTTCTTTTGGTCTGGGTGTCTAGATAAGACGCCTTTTCAGTTTTTTGAGTGCTTGAATCAGTAAAGTCGTTCTCAGATTGTATCATCTGCTTTGTGAATTGTTTTTATTATCACTATAGACTGGTGGTGTGGACTTAATTTATTTATTTTCTGAATATGACATGACACCTGCATGGCATCAAATATCCATCGAGATGATGAATACACAGTCATCTCTACCTTAAAACATATCTCGCAATCCTTAATCGCTTGTGTATTTCAACAGTAAACGCTATGTTCATACAAGCTGCAACTTTGTAAGTACCATTATAGCTCCTCATCTGATAGAAGTTTGTAATGCTATATATCGAATATTAAAGTTTTTTCAGTACACCCATGATTAATCCACTTGTTCCGCATTACAGATTTTTATAAAGTCTGTTACAGTGTTTTTGAAGTCATTTAGTATAAGAAAACCTCTGGTGGCTGCTAATTTTATAGACGACTCCGCTTTTGTCAATGGTCACGAGAGTTTTATAGCTCGTAGATTTTGACTTAGAATAAAAATCAGATGTTTCTGCCATTCCAGAAGGAATTTTATAAAATTCATCATGGGTCAAAGCAAACTCAAGGAGTGTTGCGTCAAACAAAACGGTACGCCACAAATCGATTAATTCGAATACAGAAATTCAGTGGTCCTTTGACGCGGTTGGAAGATCTTGCTAACAGTACAAAATAACCGTAATGTAAAACGTACATGTATGCTTCTACTCATATTTTTGTGCCTTTTCATAGCATGGCTCTCCCTGTATAGAATCTTTTTGGATAACCAGCCATATATTTATTACGAAAAAAAAAAATGTAATAATGATATTGCACTAGTCATATATGTATGTATGTATATATATATATATATATATATATATATATATATATATATATATATATATATATATTTAAAAAAAAAAAATCCTCTAGGACATTTCAGATGACGTTCCAAGAAAAGCATAACACGATGCGGTTCCGGCTTCGGTCTCCTCCTGAGTACGAATCAATTTATGCATGTTGACATCTGACGTCTTAATCTGTACATACTGATTTATCATAGCTACGACTCATATAGACAAGTGCTAATGACTTTGAGACGAAAGTCAGAGGAGACCAGATTTGATTTTGTACCCTGCTTTCTTCAACTGGTTGTAATGATCTATATCCTGTGTTGTGGGGAATAACCTGTTGTCTGCCCAGTCTTTGTTTTCTTAGTTTTTAAGATACAGCATGTAATGTGAAGTTGACATTTGGTAAATAATATCTTGTCCCGGTTAAGGTGGATGTTTACAGAAACTTGTATTAACATTGGCAGCGATGGAAACGTAGTGTTCTAACGGTTTTCATGCAGTTAATCCGACAATCTGAGTCATTTTGAAGCTCTCGATGGGGCATGTCAGTGAAAGTATTTGCTTTTTCCATCACAGATTTCCTGTAAACTGCTTTAGACCATCTCAGTGTAGTTCAAGGCAGTGCTGGTAATGTTACAGCGTGAGGTCACAGATGACAAACATGAAAGATTCATTTTTATGCTGAAATTGATTCTGGGAAAACTCTGAACTGGAAGTTCTCAGTCTGTCTAGAGGGTGATAGCGATTCCTTTGGCGGTGTCCTGATAAGGAGTCAATAAGTGATAGTGACAGATAAGCTGCACCAACTTCAAAAGTGGGAACATTCCTACATGTTGTATGAATTTTGAGTGAAAACTGTGAAAAAAAGTGTGCAAATGGCATCGGCCCAAGTCTTAAGACCCCCTGAAACACAAACCATAGACCATACGCGCCAGCCCGTGAAATTCTCACTGCTGCCCACAACTGGCGAAGTGTTGGAAGACACTGTTGCTCCATTTTGTGACGCTGAGATCAGAGGGACGTACAAGGGAACCATTTTTCTGATTTGGCACGTCCCAACTGCCGCAATTGGATCCTGCATCATATTTGTAAGACTGCAGAACACAGCTAGTCAGGAAGCCAGTCAGGGTGCCAAAAGTAAACAAGGAATTGTGGCCCAGTCAATTTCTGGGTGACAGTCTACTGTATTCTGTATTTTATATGAATATATGCAAATATATGTATGAGATGTGAATAAAGTACATTTATCCACCATTGCTGAGGCTTGGGTGGGCTTACTTCTCATTACAACTAATAAAACCATCATATTGACAGTTGTGCTGTCTGCGTCAATTTTGCTTTTTAAAAATGTACTTTGAAAGGACTGTTCACTTATTTTCTCACACTCCTGTTGTTACAAACCCACATTGCTTTCTTTCTGCAGAAGGAAGTGTTCACTGAACTTCCTTGATATCTATTGTAGTTCACAAAAGTTCATCATTCTTCTGAGTCAGATCTTTTCTTCTTGAATCCTGAATGATTCAGTCTGTTTGAGTCTCTGACACAGCGATCAGGTTGCAATGGTTTACGAATCACTTGAGTGAATAATGAGTAAAAAATGTATTGGATGAGCCATAGATTTTGTTTCATTTATTGGCCATTTTTATGATGCTTTGATTAAAGACAAACATGTAAGTTTGCAATGATACGGTGGTGAAATAATAACAGAATGTTGATTTCTGAACAAACTGTCCCTGTAATAAGAGTGTACTTCTTGTCCGTTGATGTTTACTAGGAAATTACATGGAGTAATCCGGTTTGGGATTCACATTTCATTTAAGTGAAACCATCTTCTTTCCTGTTAAATGGAACAATACATTTGCATTGTAATTATTTTGGGGCTTTTAACAAAAGTCATTCCAAAGAAAATCTATCGAGTCAAATCTGGCCACAAACAGCCTTTACTTCAACAATATTTTGTATTTCAAAGCTATTTAAATATCATGTCACCATTCCAGTATGACCAAGCTCCACAAGAAAACACAGAACTGACGGAAAAAAAAATACCTAAAGAATATTTTGAAACTTGATATGTCATGTGAACGTTCTTAACGTGACAGTTCACCCAAAATGGAAAATTCTGTCATCATGTACTCACGCTCATGTCATTCTTAAAAAATTTATTGTTTTGTCCATAAAATAAAAGTCACTAATGTTGTTTTTGGACCTCATTGAATTTAACTGTATGGACAAAAATAGTGCACACAATTTGAGAATGACATGAGGATGAGGAAATGGTTAAAGAATACTCAAACTATCCCTCTAAGTGTTTTAACTCTTACAGCATTTTAACCACCCAATTGGTTCGAATCTGTTTATGGGCCCAACTACAAACCTGCAGAGTGCAAATGTAGTGAATATGCGGGAGTCGTCATAAAAGTTAAGTCAAGAAGGATGAAGCATTTAAACTGTTGTATCATTTACCGCTCACTACTTGGTGAGGTTATGTGGCTGGTACGTAATATAAACCTGCTGCGCACAAAGCCTTTAAAGCCCCCTTTAATGTTCCCTTGTTAACTCAGAAATGTTGCTCCCTCCAGACATTTACAACCTTCACAGGAGGAAGAAATGAGCAGTGAATATTGTACAGTGATTTAAGTAATAAACGGTGGCAAAATCTAAGTCGTTCGATCTTGTTTATTTGTGCAATATATGGACAGTCGTCTCTCTCCCTCCCATGCATGTGTGGGCAGTGGCCTCCCGCTGCGCAAATATGCAGGCGCTTCAGCGCGCTACAATAAAATCTGCCATCTCTTGAATCTTGAACCCAGATTGCAGAAAGCATAATAAAGAAGATAAAAATGGAAGCGATTTTGCATAACAGTCTACAGCTCGGTCTCCTCTGCCCCGCTCGGCGGCCCCCTCTGCTCTCTCGCGCCGCATTAGCGTGGGTTGGTACGCTGGTTGAGAGCCCAGGCAGATGACACTATAAGCCTGTCCCCCTGAATGCCAGCCTCTCCTGTGACAGTACGTACATTAACAAAAAAGGGCTTTTGAATGTGTGACAAAGGTCTTTATGAATTTAAATTGTGTGCGTTTTTTCTCGGCGGTGGGAATCAGCACAGGACCTTAGTCACAGGTCATGTGGTTTAGGGTTACTAAAAGCCTCTACCAATAGAGTTGTGTTGCGCGCTTTTTGCCCTTTTACAAAGCCCTTTCTGCAGCCGCGAGAGAAAGCGCTCACCCCCAGGTGGGGAGCGGAGACGGACGAGTCTGGTCCCTGGAGGCCGTAACCGGAGGCTTATCAGAGCCCGACGTTGTTCTGTAATACTCCTGTGAAAGGCCTTCTCCGCCACCTCCCAATAGCCGCGTCTCTGGGCAGAAGGCTGTAATGGAGATCTCCGTGGCCCCTCGGTAAGCAACCAAGGAGCAAAAGGGGGGCCTGTCTCAGGATGAGGCGTCCTGCTCCAAAGCCGAGCGGGGACGGTGGGAGAGATGACACTGCCGCGTAGGCGTGACAGAAGAGAGGAGAGGTCTAATGAGTCAGAGGGGAAAGGCTCGGGTTCTCCTCAGGGGTCCCCCGCGATGAAGCGTCACCTCATGGGGCGCAGGTGGACACGCCCGGCATTCGAACGCCACCGCGTTTCTCACGGGCTCCCCGTGGGGCGCTTGTGTCGTGGCTCAAAAGGATTGGATAAAGACCGGGAAGGTTTACACCAGTGCAATGACATTCAGATTAAAACCAAGGCCTTGCCGATTCAGCCGGGATGAGTAACCTGAGATTTGCTGATATGACTAAGGCGAATTCATGGTCCGATAAAGATAAATGAAAGTCCTAACATGTAACTATGAGTCATACCAACGGTGGAGCATTGCTCACTGCTTCTTGACTGCTATGCTGATTGAGATCCTAAAAAAGTTGTTTTGGCTGCAATTTCGCCAGGTGATACGACTGGCGCTTTACTATAGCGGCCTGAGAGTCTTCTTGAAAACTAGTTCCTTCTTGGAACTAGGATTCCTAAAGGGGTCTTGAAACTGATCTGAGATGTCAGGATGATGCATCTATCACACAGAAGCCGTTAAAAACCTGGTTATCTGTCCTTCTACACTGAGTTAGCAGCCTATATAATGGAATTCATTATTCAATTAAATTATCATTATATGCGTCAACGATGTATAATGTAAAATACACTTTTATTTTATTTGGTTCCTTAAAAGTCAGTCACTTCAAGGAGAGTTTTTAATTTCAAAATTCATTATATAACCCCACACATCGTTTTAATTCCCAGGAGGGGAAAGGGTGTGTAAAAGGAGGTGTTTCCTTTTATCAACAATGAGCACTGTTGGGTGTTCATATTGTTTGCTGCTCTTTGAAATGCTGATTCTTTTCACACTATTCTATTGAATTACTTCAAAAGAGTAACTCGATAACATTGAGGGTTTAGTTGCCCGTCAAAAACATAATCTTGCTACAAAGAATATGAAAGGCATCTATTTCCTACATATATGATGTCATATATGATACAGCGAGTGCAATATTGTATTTGAACAATCGGGACCAAATGAATGTCTTGACTTATCATGGTATTTCACATTGTGGCTGATTATTTTTGATTACTTCAAATGCATAATTGTTCATATCAAATCGAATATATAACACATGAATAGTCTAATGATTCACCAATATGCATAGCTCTTATTAATAGCATGACAAAAAGCAGCCCGAAAAGTATTAACAGTGGGAAATTAGTCCCTGTCATTCGTCAACATAAAAATTAGCTGTGTGCTAACTGATAAAGGCACACTCAGGTCTTGCTCACGGACTGCGCATGCTCTGTAAAGTGAGAGATGAAGGAAATCCCTTATATGGACATGGTTTGTGCGTGTTTTATTACTAACGGTTATTAGTCAATTTCCATGACCAACTATCCGGATTCATTGATTTTACAGCGAAGGTAAGAGCAAATTTACGTACTTATTCACCCGTTGAATACCAAGCGATTTGTAGGTGAGAACTTTTCATACAGATTTTACCACATGGAGCTTTTTTAACTCTAAAAATTTGAATTTATAAATAAGAGGGTTTGAAACTTAAGTCGATATGACATGTTCTGCATTCCGATCGCATTCGTCCTCATTAATCACTTCATCAATAACTAGCCTATACAGGATTTTCTCTGATGGTGAACAATTATTTATAATTATTAACAGATATGCATCCAGCTAACGTCAACATAACTGCTATTAATTCTCAGGGGTTACTTCATGCCAGTTCATTCCTCTTTGGCACACAGTTACTTTAAGGAAAAGATGTTAAAAGTTCACATAAACGTTTCCATCATTAATTCTTGGTCGCCCGCCAAAATTTAGTACTTTCAATTCTATAGAGTGCGTCCACAGTCGATGTGAGACATCATAGAGAGGATGATAAATTAATCATATCACGAAAGGTTAAGCGTTTAATTAAATATGGAAAAACCCAGTGAAGACGGCTTTCATAAAGTTTATCCAAACACAGAACCCCTGCCAGACTGTCAAAATGAAGAATCACTAGCATTAAAACTGGAACATTTATCTCATATATGAGGAAGCAACACTTGATTAATGATTCAAAAATAAAACGTTCATTAATGAAATGATTTCATTATCAACCTTATCTTAATTCAGTAGGAATATAAACACCTAATGTGCAACTAGGTCAAGGCTTATGTTATCACTTATGCTATGGAGGGAGACACATGTTAGCCTTCACAGGGGATGTTACTGCAAATTTTGTGTGAATTTAAGTTTTATGGTCCAGTCATTACCTTAGCTCAGTGAGCACCATAAATGCGCAAGGTATACGTTTTTCCAAGTATAAGTTTTACAAGTTGTCAAAAGTTCCATTCAAACCACATATCTTTTCATTGAAAAACAACTCTAAAATGGCTGATTCCTGTTGTAAATTAAAATCATTACACATGCCTCTTCCTTTGAAGCAAACCACCACTGCAAATTGCTTCCTAAGCAGAGGACAAAGCTGTTCACATGTGCTTCAAATCTCTATTAAATAATTTTTTGCGGTGTGGATTTGGCAAAGTGAGCATTTAATGCCACCACAAATTTGTGATACACTGTACATAACCCCCGAGAAAAAAAACATTTCTAATTAAATTTAAAAACAGAGCAGCTTACCGACTCATTCCCATGCCCAATCTTTTATGATAAAAAGGGGAAAACAGCTCTAAGCAAGCTATTTGTGTTGTACCTATTTCTCTGAAACTGTATTACTTGGCAATGAAAACAGAGACAAAGTAGTACACATCAATTTTGATTGGCATTTATTGAGTTTGTTAAACACTTTGCATTCTACCGCTTTCTCAGCACTGACATATCCAGTAAAACAACTTTCCTGCAAATGCATGAATGCCCAAGCACCTCCTAGAATAGGAGAACCTCCTACCTCCAGTGTAGTTGAAATGGTTCTACATGCAAATTTTGAAGTGTTATCTTCTTATCTTTATAGCTACAGAGAAAGGCTGCGGTTTCCTGTGAAAAACTGAAATTTTTATGTATTATTAGATATTATTTTAGATTAAAAGATCATATATATATATATATATATATATATATATATATATAGACATGAATAAAAAACTACACAAAACAGTAAATTCATATTATAATGTTTTTATTATATTTGAAATTCACAGATCAGGCATAACATTATGACCAGCTTCGTAACATTGTGTTGGTCCTCCTTTTGCTCTCAAAACAGCCCTGTCCCATCAAGGAATGGACTCCACTAGACTCCTCTAGGTGTGCTGTGGTATCTGCACCAAGATGTTGCAGCAGATCCTTTCCTGTAAGTTGCGAGGTGGAGCCTCCATGGATCGGATTTGTTTGCTCCCACAGATGCTCGATTGGATTGATATTTGAAATTTGGAGCCCAAGTCAACACCTCAAACTTGGTGTTCCTCAAACCATTCCTGAACCATTTTTGCTTTGGGGGAAGACACACTATCCTGCTGAAAGAGGCCGCAGCCGCCAGGGAATACCGTTTCCATGGTCTGCAACAATGTTAAAGTAACATCCACATGGATGGCAGGACCCAAGGTTTCCCAGCAGAACATTCCCAAAGCATCACATTGCCTCCGCTGGCTTGCCTTCTTCCCATAGTGCATCCTGGGGCCACGTGTTCCCCAGGTAAGCGACGCACATGCACCCGGCCATCCCCGTGATATAAAAGCAAATGTGATTCATCAGACCAGGCCACCTTCTTCCATTGCTTCGTGGTCCAGTTCTGATGCTCAAATGTCCACTGTTGGTGCGTCCGGCAGTGGACAGATGATCAAAAAAATAGGCTTTGACATTTTGATGATAATCCTTTTTGTATTCCACAGGTATACAAATGTCATCAAATCTTGAATTTGTAGCATCATGAAGGTGAATAGAATCAATGCAAAGGTGAAATTTAATTATCAAAGTATTTGGTCCAGAAGTTGTGTAAGGGGACACAGAAAGGTGTGAGGGACAGTTTAAATGCCGTTTTCATGGGAATCGCATTGACCACACACAATGCACAAGTTACTTTTTATCAGCATTTCAAAAGGTTTTGTATAATGTTTAGTGAAACACAAAACCAAATAAACCCTGTTTGTCAAATGCCGCCCATGGATGGGATCGTTGCCACTCTCTCCTTAATGAACATGACTCATGTATCATTTGCCCTAGGCGGTCTTCAGTTTCTTGTGTTAAGTCTTTGCTGAAACATTTAAAATCTTTACAAGTTTTGCACTACTGCTTCTCTGTAGAGCAAAACTAAATGCCAAGGCATTTAATTAGACAAATATGTGTCTAATAAGGCCAACGGTGCAAAAAGAATAACTGTGAAATGGAATTCCCTTTCATCACTTGAGTAATATAACCATAAAATATGGCAGGTTCAATGATCTTTGTCATAAACGTAATGATGTAACAGCTTTGCACCAGCTGCACAGCATGTCTGATAAACGTTTTAATGGTATGCAAACGATCTTCAAAGATTTTGTGGCCGACAAGCAATAATACCTTTACAGCCCTTCATGCGGAGTCGAATGTCTTTTTGATCTTCAAGTTAATGATTCGACCTGACAGAAAATTTACTTTGTTTCCAGTGTTAGCACTTTTGAAATGTGCCTGAAATGTAGCGCAACAACATGTGGGAGCTGAAGCCTAAGGCCAGTCACCCTCCAGTATTTTAACTCGCTTGAACTTAACATGCATCCACATAACAGATGTATGTCCTGTTTGATATTAAGCAATGTTTACCCACATTACAGCAGCGGCACTGGAAAGCCCTCAAGTCAATCGCTAGTAAGATCCGATGTAGAATTTTGGCTTTTAATGTAGAATGATGAAATAAACAAAAACAAACACACAAGGACATTGAACTCTCTCTCTCTCTGATGGATCTGTATGGCTGTAGAAGCGCTCACAAAAGCAAACAATCCCACTAAAACTGAGTGATGATCCTCTGAAATTCAATTACTATATTAGCCCTAATCTTCTTGATCTCGGGGAGCAAAACATAAGGCTACCAAAACAAAAACTTGAAGGACATTGAGACTTTTGCTTGGTCTCAAATGTTCTTCTGCAAAGAGTCATGTCTGAGATTTGCTATCCTCATTTTATCGCTCTGTGTACTTACTTTAGCCTGTGTTTTTTCTAATATGTTTCCAATATTATTACTGGTGAGGAAATAAACCTTAAAATTATATCTCCAATTTAGGCGAATCATCTGCAATGAAACTGATACTTCAAGCTGTGAACTCCTGAGATCTGGGGAAAACACTTCTGGAAACTCAACAGGCTAGACCAGTGAGTGTTGTGACCAATCAGAAACGAGATACAGCGATGAAATCAATACCACACATCTTTATATAACACCTTCATAACCCAATTATGAACATATTCTGGATAATATCAGAATATTCTGTTGCACGTAAACCCTGTCAAATAACGCACGGACACACACGAGGGTGATTACGTTTCATGTTTTTGATCAAATTTTATTTGTCGTTTTGTATTAGAAGGGCTTAAAATGAAAAATTGTTGGAGGGCATCAGGGGTGTGATGTCCGTTTGGCATAAAAAGTGTTTAGAAACAAAGTAAATATGACTACCATAATAAATCATGCACAAAATTGAAACTGACGTCTATGTTTTCTATTAGGTAGTGGGCATGTAAGAAAGCCCCTCTTTGTACTTGACTTTGACTAATTTTCATACCTAATAGAGTAGTACATTTAATATGTAGCAGATGAATACATTATATAATTGTTTGAGACAAATAACACAAAAGAACACCATGTTATGACACTCCCCAGTCTAATTTCTCACTGATTACCGATCTTCAATAAACGTGTTTACAATTATGTGATTGTTTTAACTGTCATAATTAATTCAGCGTGACAATAACAATACTTTCCGTACACTCGGAGACTTACAGAGTAAAAAATGAGACTAGACTGTCAAAACCTCTTCCGTCTGCCAGACAATAGTTAAATAAATGGAAATGTCAACGAGAAAACATTCATAAATGCCTTCTCTCCAGACATTTTGGTGCCTGCTTGTCTGTGGAATGAAATCACATGAAGCCGATATCAAGTGCTCATCATTTGTGGAAAACCAATTTATTTATTTTTGCCAGCCACCAAGCGGAAGCAGACTTGTGTGGAGTACAAGTTCTATAGATGTCATCTAAATCATTTTTGTTTTTGTTAATTATTATTTTTAACCTGTGCATAACAGAATATTGTATTTTCTCAGTGTTTACAGGGAGAGCTTGTGTCTCATGAACAACTTTCCCTTTTAACAATTCCTGAATAAACACATCAGTGGATTCTTATGTTACATGCGTTGACCGTTACTTATCTAGTCGCAGTTCTGCTTTAAGAAAGTACGTCGTTTAATATTAGCCTTTGCGCTATTTTTACAACTGTTCATTTTGGTGCTCCTCCTCTGTCTTTGCCCTTAAAAATACTTAAAGGGATAGTTCATCCATTAACCCTTTGATGATCACACTGGTGTGATTAGAACGTTCAGTGCATCACATGATCAACTGCCAAATTCATATGTGCTCGCGTGCTTTGTCTGGCACTAAACCAGAGACGGACGCGCTCACATTTAAATAGACACATGAGTAATAACGAAACAATACATTTAGAGTTTGTAAAATACACATTGATGTCTGTAGAAATGGCAATAACAATCCTTCTTGTAATAATTAGACGGCACATTTTATTCATGTCAGATACACATTGTAAGTAACTTTAAAGTTTACTCTATTCTTCTCCCAGTTCACCGGTTCATTTACTTTCATGTATTTCGTGAGAAGTGGATGAAATCACGTGTTGTAAATCCAACAGATCTGATTCTCTGTACTGTGGCGCAAACTAACATGGCGGCGCCCATCGCGCGTATAGCTCAACTAAACAGCAAAACACATCCACTTGCACATATTTGACAATCGGAATATCGGATATTTCATGGAATAGTTAACAATTTTGTGAATATTTTGAATAAAAAAGGAAAAATGAAATAAAAGCAGATCATCAGTCATACAGCGCTACTGTAGCTGAGGTCTGTCAAGTAACAAGCAATGACACGTCACCGTGGAAACAAAGTGATATGTAGGACTTGCTCGCTTGATAAACAAACTACAGCTGGTCCAAAACGCAGCTGCTAGAGTCCTTACTTGAACCAGGAAGTATGACCATATTAGCCGGGATCTGTCAAAACTGCACTGGCTCCCTATTAAACATCGTATAGATTTTAAAATCTTGCTAATTACTTACAAAGCACTAAATGGCTTAGCTCCCCAGTACCTGAGTGAGCTCTTAATGCATTATAGTCCTTCACGTCTATTACGATCTCAGAATTATGGCCAGTTGTTAATACCTAGAATATCAAAATCAACCGCAGGCAGTAGATCCTTTTCCTATTTGGCACCTAAACTCTGGAACGATCTTCCTAGCATTGTTCGGGAAGCAGACACACTCTTGTCAGTTTAAAGCTAGACTAAAAACGCGTCTCTTTAACCTGGCATACACATGACACATTATCAATTTTTGTCTTCATATCCATTAAAGGATTGTTAGGTATAGATCAGGTCAGCAGGAACCGGGAACACTTCCTATTACACCGGATGTACTCGTTACATCAGAAGAAGAATGGCGTCTACGCTCATTTTTTTCTCTCTGCTTATCCCGAGGTTTACCAATTAATGTGATTGGCTAGATCCGGCCCGTGTCCGGGTCAGATGGGGAACCTGTGCCTGTGCGCGGCAGCAGCGTGGCCCTGGGGTGTAATCTAGCTCATCCCTTGTGAGGGCCTTACCATCAGCCATTGGCACAGATCCCCAATAAACCGTCCCATACTGGCGTAATGAAAAGATCTTAAACTAGATGGAACTGGATTAAATATTTTGACTGTTGCGACTCAAATCGGACTCATGACCTGTAACTCTGCCTGAGTATCATGCAAGTGTTCACTGTTGGCCAGAGGAGAACTGGCCCCCGACTAAGCCTGGTTTCTCCCAAATTTTTTTCATCATTTTGTTGGAGTTTTGGTTCCTTGCCACTGTTGCCTTTGGCTTGCTTAAGTTGGGGACACTTGCTTGATATTCAGCAGTGATTTTTGGGATGTCTGCATTGGCGCCGTTGTATGCAAACTGAGCTGAGCCGGACGATTACATCACTGTTTTCTCCAGTGCTGATATACATGGGTTAACTAGACTAATAACTATTGATCTTTGCAACGGAATGAATCAATAATATATAGAATAAGCTGGACAATGACACCATTTTCTTTGAGAGCTGCTGTGCAGCCAAAAATGATTTGCCAATTATTAATGTAAAGCTGTTAGCCACAATTTGCATTGTAAAAAGCGCTATATAAGTAAAGGTGACTTGACTTTCTTTCTTCCTCCACAAAAAGGAGATGTTTAGCACAGTGTTCACACTGCTCTTTTTCATACATACATTTTTTTAGTGTGTTTTCTATGTAAGAAAGTTACACAAGATTCTTACCACCCCATCCCTCTTGCTGTTCCACTTTCTTGTCCTTCTCACTGAGGATTATTCAGCATCTGAGAAAGCAGGTCACTTTGACTTCCTATCACCCAAGTGTCTGCAGGACCTTTTTAACATCTTCAAACAGACAAGGGCTGCCGAATGGCTCCTCACCCCTGACCCTTTTGATGGCGCCTGACTGCATCTTATTTTAGAAATAGCAAGTTTGTGTTAAACTGCTCCTGTCTTATTCGCAAGGAATGCACGTTTTTCACAGGCAAAGGGCTTGCATTTTCCTGGCAAATATACCGTGTCCCTTTACCCCCAAAATGGCAATAGTTAGCCTTATTTTCTCTCTCAAAGCACCATTTTGGGAAAGGGTAGGCTGGGACTAATCGTCACACGAGAAAATTGTCTGTGTTACATTATATAAAAGTCAAATTACACATTTGTTTTCTCTATCAGTGGTTTTGTATGTTGGTTTCAAATATCTAGTTCAAAACAGTCTCAAATTAGAATAATTTTTGAACAATTCCAACTCATATTTTTTAATAGCGGTTGGGTAGTAAGAGAACGCTATAAAACTACACTGGCATACATTCAGACAAGAATCAACTAAATAATGAAGCCAGATTTTACATAAATATTGACAACAGTTCAGGGCAAATTGTATCAAATAACAAACACACACCATATTAGTAATATTTCCAAAAAAATGCAAATCAAACTAGAAAGAACTCACTTTATAAATGTTTCAAAAATAAAAATAATAAAAAAATGATGACAGTCCATGTGGTCTTCATCAGAACTAAATTCACACTAATGCATTTAGCAGATGATTTTATCCAGAGCGACTAACAGTACATTTTATTCAAGGAATGTACTGTTATCAGTTTATGCATTCCCTGGGAATCTTGGCATTGCTAATGCCATGCTCTTCTGCTTGAGTAACAGGAATTTAAGTTGGGGCAAGTTGTCACCTACTGCATGCTTTAAATGTTGTAATATTATACAATAATATAGCGGTGGTTACACATTTTTGTTACTGTTTCATTATTTTTTTACTGATACATTTTTGCTGAAAAGCCCATAATAGGGTGGTTAATGGCAGATGTTTTGTGTGACAACTTGCCCCATATACTGTAGCCTGTTTACCATGAAATCAAAATGAACTCTGTGTACTTTCTGAACAGACCTTCTGGGTCGTATTGTGCATGTTAATAGAAATAAAAATAATAATAATAATAATCCATCCATCCATCCATCTTCTACCGCTTATCCGGGGCCAGGTCGCGGGGGCAGCAGTCTTAGCAGAGATGCCCAGTCTTCCCTCTCCTCAGACACTTCCTCCAGCTCATCCGGGGGGACACCGAGGCATTCCCAGGCCAGCTGAGAGACATAGTCTCTCCAGCATGTCCTGGGTTTTCCCCAGGGCCTTCTCCTGGTGGGACATGCCCGGAACACCTCCCTAGGGAGGCGTCCAGGAGGCATCCGAAACAGATGCTTGAGCCACCTCAGCTGACTCCTTTCGATGTGAAGGAGCAACGGCTCTACTTTGAGCTCCTCCCGAGTGACCGAGCTCCTCACCCTCTCTCTAAGGGAGCGCCCTGCCACCCTGCGGAGGAAGCTCATTTCAGCCGTGTGTATCCGGGATCTCATTCTTTTGGTCTTGACCCAAAGCTCATGACCATAGGTGAGAGTAGGAATGTAGATTGACCGGTAAATCGAGAGCTTCGCCTTGCAGCTCAACTCCTTCACCACGACAGACCGGTACAGCGACCACATCACTGCAGAAGTTGCACCGATCCGTCTGTCAACCTCACACTCCTTCCTTCCCTCACTCGTGAACAAGACCCCAAGATACTTGAACTCCTCCACTTGAGGCAGGAGCTCTCTACCAACCTGAAGAGAGCAAGCCATCCTTTTCCGACTGAGAACTATGGTCTCAGACTTGGAGGTGCTGATCCTCATCCCAGCTGCTTCACACTCGGCTGCAAACCGTCCCAATGCACACTGGAGGTCCTGGCCCGATGGAGCCAACAGGACAACATCATCTGCTAAGAGCAGAGACGAGATCCTGTGGTCCCCAAACCAGACTCCCTCCGGCCCCTGACTACGCCTAGAAATCCTGTCCATAAAGATTACGAACAGGACTGGTGATAAAGGGCAGACTTTCCCGGGGAGGCTGAGGAGTGTGATCCCTCTGTAGTTGGAACACACCCTCCGGTCCCACTTCTTAAAAAGAGGGACCACCACCCCAGTCTACCAGTCCAGAGGCACTGTCCCCAACCGCCATGCGATACTGCAGAGGCGTGTCAGCCAAGACAGCCCCACAACATCCAGAGACTTGAGGTACTCAGGGCGTATCTCATCCACCCCCGCTGCCTTGCCACCGAGGAGCTTTCCAACTACCTCAGTCACCTCAGCTTGGGTGATGGGTGAGCCCACCTCTGAGCCCTCGGCCTCAGCTTCCTCAATGGAAGATGTGTCGGTGGGATTGAAGAGATCCTCGGGAGGTCGGCCCCATGTCGGTCATTCGGACTGAGCCCGGCCGGGCCCCGTGGGGAAAGACCCGGCCACCAGGCGCTCGCATGCGAGCCCCAACCCCAGGCCTGGCTCCAGGGTGGGGCCCCGGTTGCGCCACGTAGTGCTCCTTGATCTTAATGAAACCATAAGGGGTTTTGAACTGCTCTTTGTCTGGCCCACCACCTAGGACCTGTTGGCCTTGGGAAACCCTACCAGGAGCATATAGCCCCCGACAACATAGCTCCTAGGATCATTCGGGCACTCAAACCCCTCCACCACGGTAAGGTGGCAGTTCAATGGAGGAGAATAATAATAATATATATTTTTTTAATATTTAATATTTTTTAGCACATAACTAATTATTATTATTTAATAATAATAATAATAATAATAATAATAATTAGTTATGTGTTTGACATGTCAAGACAACAGCCCCAAAAGCAAATTTGGGAGAAAAGTGAGCCTTGATGTATAAATCCCTCATTTACTAATCAGACTTGAGAATGATCATGGCTCAGAAAAAGATCTGTTTTGCTAGTCTTCTGTGTATTAACACATTGTTAAACTAACAATGTATTAAAAAGCAGAAACACATTCTGGCCATTTAGATTTTTTATTAACCATGCAAACAAAATAGTTACAAAACAGATGTTTGGGAGGATATGCTGCAGCTAGGCCCACCCAAACACGTTTGAACCATAAGCCCCTCGTATGATTAAATCAAAACAATCCCAAGTGGATTAGCTTTAAGCAATAGGAAAAACATTGAATTTTTTGAATGGGCTATTAAAAGGTGCTCATTTGCCTGTACTGGTTGCATTTAAGAGGTACAACCTTATAATTATCAAAGTGCATACAGAGCTCTCAAGTTATAATATTGTATGAACATGGGGTGTGTCCTCGTTCGCTGAAGACACCCACAACCCAAACTAGTTTACCCCACATGACCTTTTTTTTCCCCAACCCAGTCTGTCCTTGTGAAAAATGTTCCCAGATTCTTGGGTAAATCAGGTCCTCATGGAGAAATAATACTTTGCAGAGTTCGACAAGGCCCTCACATCTGTGTACTTTCGCACTATGAAAGTGCGAGAGGTCATTTAGTTGATGTGCTAACCAATTTGCATGGTTTGACGCAGTCCCATATGTGCATGCTTGTCAGCAACAATAAAATGTTGCAAGATATACTCAATCAAAAAAACAGGCTGAGGATTTGTTAATTGGATCTTTAAAAAAATTCAGTTTTGGAATATACAACATTTGGAAAGCTTCTTGTTTGAAATTAAAGAATTTGAAACTTATTTCATGCTTGCAGGTTGAGAGCAAGTCATAGGAACCTCCTTGTTCTTTTGCTATGCGAGTCATATAATTTGTTGGTGTATTTTTTTTTTTAAATCAGCAGTGATATACTAAACAATAAATAGAAAGTAACACAATGTAATGGTTATACATTTTAGAGGAAGTTCACATAAACAGACACTTACTACTGCAATCTATGGTAATGGCATAACTCCAGAGCAGATGTCAAAATACTGAAATACACATTGTTTGAAAGTATAACCACAAAACCTAAAGGTGAACTGTGCAATTTCTGCAGCACTAGCATCACCAAACGTAAAAGTAAAAACACGGACTGTTGCAAATCAGTTTTCCAAACACGGGGAGTTTGGAAAACACCACCATTTGTCTGGAAATCAAATAGCCCTCCCCACAAACTCACACCAATGTTTGAGCCCTCGCTGCTGTTGTTGGGCTGGTCAGGATGCTCAAACAAACAGCAATGCTATGACAGCACCTCAGACAAAGTATTTACACTTTTTGAAAGAAACCTACTTTTATTCAGCAAGGATGCATTTAATTGACCAAAAGTGACATTAACGACATTTATATTGTAATATAAGAAATATTTTTGAGCACTAAATTAGCATATTAGATTGATTTATGAAATATCATACAAGACTAAAGACGGGAGTAATGATGCTGAAAATTCAGCTTTACCATCACAGGAATAAATTACATTTTAATATATATATATATATATATATATATATATATATATATATATATATATATTAATATATATATTATATAAAGATTATTTTAAATTGTAATACTATTTCACAATATCCACAACCAAGGTCCTGCTGGCACTAATCTTTCCCTTTTTAGCCCACAAGGGGAAAGCTCAATTTTGTTCTTTTGGGCAATACTAACTGGGCCTCATGAGCCTGAGTCCATCCACCAGGTGTTTGCTCTCCAAGTCCTGGCTCCAGGAGAGGGCCCCAGTATCCTTCTGGGCAAAGTCTCTCACTCTCTGTGAATGATGTTTCCAGAGGGGATGAATTGGATCATGAATTGGGAGATCCTAGTCTCACGTAGCCAGGCTGACGGCAGAAGGTCTGGAATCTATCGCAGCTTTCATTGGCTAAGGACCACCCAAAAGGAAGTTTGACTGATATGTAACGCAACCAATACATCCTGTAGATTTCAACCACCCAGGTAATGATTTTGAAAATCCTTAAGTGTTTCCAGTTAAGTGTGCCGTATGCATCAGCCAAGTTCAGCCAACGCTCCGTGGCCGTGACGCCCGAGGCTAAGACTCGCGGAACAGTCACAAGGCACTTAAACGTCTCCATCGTGTCAAGGTGGTGATCCAAGGAGGCGAAGCTCTCGATTTACTAGTCGACCTATGAACCTACCTATGATCATGATAAGGACTGAAAGAATGAGATTGCAGGTAATGAGTTTTCTCCACAGGTTGTCTGAGCTGACGGGAGGAAGTTCCGGGAGACACACGGAGTAGAGCCGCTGCTCCTCCATGTCGAAAGGATCCAATTGAGGAAGTTTGGTCATCTGGTCAGGAAGCCTGGGAATGCCTTGGGATCCCCCAGGAGGAGCTGGGGGAAGTTGCGTGGGAAAAGGACGACCCATTCCTGGATAAGCAGGAGGAAACTGAATGGATGGAACACTGTTACTGTTTTTACAGTATTTTTGATCAAATAAATGCAGCCTTGTGGTGAGCTCCTCTCCAATGTGTTTAATGTTTATTAAAGTGAGATATGAGAAAATATTTGGTCCCACTTTATATAAGGTAGCCTTAACTACTATGTACTTACATTTAATCATTTGATACAATGCACTTATTGTGTGCATACATGTTTTTACATTGTACTCATATTTTATGATTCAATTATATTTTTATTATAATTTCACACGTTGACCCATAAGTACATTGTACTTATTTTTTAATGCAAGCACATAGTAGGTTAAGGTCACTTAATATAAAGTGGGACCAAATATTTTATTAGTAAAAAAATATGTACATAAAAAAATACATGCTTTAAGCTTTAAAGGGTCATGAACCCCCAGAACACATTTTTTGAGATGTGGACAGATATGTAGAAGTTTGCATTTCAACAATAGCACTCACTAGATCTATATCGTGGTGTATCTGAACATGATTATCCTGATACACAAAAGACAATGATTTAAATCAAAAATTCAAAGAAGAATGGACAAAAGAATAATATGTCTTTATTCTTTTTCTGTTGTTTGTCATGAGACTGTTCACGTAAACGTAATGAAATGAGCCCTTTTAATTATTCTTCACTCTTATTCGGTGCAGTGAGTTGTCATTCTGTGCTCATATATTAATATTCATTATTCTGTATAATGAGTGTCTTGTAGTTCTGTTTCATTGGTTGTTCTCTCCCATCTAGAATGCCTTGCACAATAGAGTTCAACTGTAAGTGCATTACTGCAAATGCATTTTTGCATACTTTTTCAAGCAGTGGAACAAATCCAAATCATTTTCTGACAGCATGTCATTAATGTGGCCCATAGAACCCAGAGTATTCTTCAAATTATGAGTTGCATTTCTCTCCAGTTTGCATCTCAGATCAATCAAAAACTCATGACATTCCAGTGATTTAAAAAAACAAAACGAAAAAAAAAAAAACATAGGTTAACGTTCTATACAGGTGTATATCAATAAATTAGAATGTTGTGGAAAAGGTAACTCAAATTGTGAAACTTGTGTTTTTTGAAAACCAAAGTCACTGCACCCGTTTACCAAGAAGTTTTGGATGAAGATGCTGATTTCATTTTCCAGCATGAAAAGTGTGGCACCTGCACACACTGTCAAAAGCACCAAAAGTTGGTTAAATGACCATGGTGTTGGTGTGCTTGACTGGCCAGCAAACTCACCAGACCTGAACTCCATAGAGAATCTATAACCAAAGACATAAACTACTTCAGTCTGTGTGCATTGAATTTATTTAATTCACAAGTTTCACAATTTGAGTTGAATTACTGAAATAAATGAACTTTTCCATGACATTCTAATTTATTGAGATGCACCTGTATACAGCAGAGGTCTTCAGCTCTGCTCCTGGGGACCCATTATCCTAAGGAGTTTAGCTCCAACCCTAATCAAACACACATGAAGCAACAAATCAAGCCTTCAGGATCACTTGAAAATACACAGGCAGGTGTGCTGAAGCAGGTTGGAAATAAACTTTGCAGGACAGTGGGTTCCCAGGAGAAGGGTTGAAGATCTCTGATATATAGCAAGTACCGGGTCTGTGAAATCGCTTAAGCCCTGAGGGTCATATGGGATTTTAACTTTATGCTTAAAAAAAAAAGAGAGGCTTGCATAGCAAATTAGGGCACAGAGCATGCACTGTGAGTTCCAGAAGTTAGACAGTTCGATGACCATCTTTTAAGCTGAAGTGACATTTTTTGGTGTTATTGTTTTAAATTCAGAAAACTAAAAGAGAACCATTTCTTGCTGATTCTCTCGAAATAAAATAGTGTCTGAGTGTAATCAAAACATTGCTCTTTGTTTGAGCACCCAGCAGTTGGCTCAACCAATGGTGCAAGTTCTGGCCAAGGCTATCTGTTTGATGACCAATGGCAGACAAGGGAAGTTCTCAGGGAAACCTGTATGACAACAGTCAGTGTTACATATTTCCCCCCAACTGATTGCTCTTGTTAGTTCACAATGGGCATATCTTAAAATGTGATAAAACAGTGGCTTAGTTTTCTGAGGGAGTTGATCCAGACTGATATATCTTCAAGATTACACAGTCTAGATCCATCACATGGCGTGATTTCCCTGGAAGCCTGGGAGTACAGAGAAACCAGGGAGTTATCTTCAAGTGGAAGACAAAATAGAGTTGCTGACCTGAGATTAAACATAACTCCAAGCTCGTATGTGGGAGCTGATGAACCGTGAGCACTCAAGGCTTTAATGCTTAATCTGAGGTCAGGGTCACCTTCAACACTTTAGCACCTCGGCTTCAGTAGCCGATGAGTGGCTTCCTGTTGCCGATTGCTCACGTCCAGCTGTTGTACAGCTGAGAAGTCAAACCCAGCAGGAGAGCACTATAAGCCAAGACTGTCTGCATATACCCTGGGAATTCCCACAATTGTTCTGGTTGAGGTCTCTGCATCACTGTTTATATGAGGACCAGTGACCACTGCGTCTTAAAATAGACACTTCCAGATCAAATGCAGGAAACCGCCATCATGGCTCCTCGGCAAGAGACGCTAACTTTAGCAAGACAATGGCTATAAGATTAAGCCACTTCATCTCATTTGTCACTTGGTTTTTTGGTGCCATAAAGGAATGGTTGACAATTCAAAGCAAAATCACACATTATTAACATCTATAATATCGCTGTGCATTTTAAATTACTGCATGTTACATTATCGTTTAAAAAAAAAAATTAAATTAAATAAATGATGATTTGTAATGTCTTTGAAGTAGTATCTTATGCTCATGAAACATTTATTACTATCAATAAATATGTTTCCATCCAAAGTTGTGAATTTAACTTGTGTGAAAAACTAACATAACATAAACATTTGTGAATAAAGCAGCATTTCCATCTCATGGCTTTAAGAGAACAAAATCGTCACTTCCTGTGAAAGTGGCTTGAAATATATGTACTAAAAATGGAAGTTGCTGCAATGGAGAGGTTTTTGCTTCATCATCGATGACTTGCATATGGAGGACCAGGAGGGCGCAGGAAAAAAATGCAACAAACACAGTCATGTTATCTAGTGTTCGGATGCGTGTCTGAGGTAAATTAGTCATATTGTTCACAAGTGTTTTATTGACGCCTTTCCGTGGTGTTAACACAAATTAAGTGATTGCATAAGACATTCCGGTAAGTTGTACTACATCTTTCAACATACCTTTAATGTTCATGCAGGTTTTTCGAGATAACTCGTACTGAAGAAGACGAAAAGGCTCGCGCCATGAGGCACCGGCCACATTTAACAGCGTCAAAACGACATTTATTGTTTGAATTTAATCATAAAATTGACAGAATTTGAAAACTGAAACTTTTTTTCAAATCAGAAACAACAAAGCACAAAGCTTTTTGCAATTAAAAAAAAAAAAAAGCAGACATGGCAACCCTGGCTTGAACTACGGGTGATTTAAAGGGTCCCTTCGTAAACAGTTTGATTGACAGGCGATCTGACCAATCATAACCCCAAATCCGCCATTTTGTCTGACAAAGCAGTCAGAAAAATTGTGTGTATTCACGTCTTTCTGCGCTTGAAACAACATTCTTTCTGATGTTCATTCATGTTTATTTGATGCTATAAATGAACTAGTATGAAGAGATGATCGGTTCACGAGCCGCTTGAAGGAGCTACAGCGATCTGTCACGACACATTAAAGAGACACTATATGCTATTTATTGTTTAAACTTCTTTAAAAGAAATTACGATATATTAAATATGAAACTGTTTCATATGTCTGTCGACGCGTTGTCAATGTCCTCTTTGCCCCACTGCGTGAGAACATGATGTGTGGCGTGAGAGCGCATGGCTTGTCGGATATAGCAACAGTAACTAAAGGGGGCGGGTCTTTGCGAATATTCAATTATAGCTTTAATCACTGCATCTCTAATTTTGGCCCAGTCATTTCAGAATGATCAAACCATCATTTGAGATGCAGTGCAATGAAAATTAGTGCCATTATCCATTCACATCCAGTGTTGAAGCAAAATGAGTTTTTTAGTGTGCATCAAGTGGTTTATTCAGTAAATATGTTTCCATAAATTGCGCATGTATTCTTATCGAAAAAATGATCTGCCTCAATTGAGAGCATACATTTTTTATGAGCATTTTTAGAATTTATGCACATATTTTCATTTCCATCCAGTGTTTTTTTTTTACATGATGTCTCAAAAAAAAAAATCACATGAAAATAGCCAAATGGAAACATAGCTAATGTTGAAAACAGTTGTGCAGCTTAATATTTTTTCAGCTTAACCATGAAAGATTTATTTTCAGTATTCTTTGATGAAAAGAGAAAGAACAGCATTTATTTGAAATAGTAACATTATTAATGTCTTTACTGTCACTTTTGAGCAAATTAATGCATCCTTGCTGCATAAAAGTATTTTTTTAAAAACATTTTTACTGATCCCAAATGGCAGTGTATATATCATGACGTATTTTGGATTCAAAATGACAAATTACAGCAACAAGATATTGAACGTACAATAATGGTGTGACTTGAATTATAATCAACCCAAAAATTGTATGGCTTTAGAAAACTTCAAAAATGGCAATTCTATTTTATAAGTAAAAGGAAAAATAACAACACTTGAGTTTAACGACATGAGGTAGAGAAAATAATGACAGAATATTCATAATTGGGGTGAACTATGCCTTTAACATTTCGAACGTCACCAGATAAAAACCACATGACCTATGCATCATCAAATGATTATAAACAGATCTGAAGGTTCCCACAGAACTGAGAATTGTAGTGCAATTTTTTTCACATCATTCCTACATATATTAGAATGATTAAAATGACACATTTTTCAAAACATGCCTTCATTGTATTTCTGTCCAAGGCAATAAATGTGCACTCCTAGCAAATACGCCATTCATTTATTCTGTTTGGTACAGAGGTTATAAAGCGGAGTGACAATTAAAGACACATAAAAAATAAAAAAACCTCCAAAAACACTAGTCACAATGCCAAGTTGGTGGTGTTTGTGTTACAAAACTCCCATTTTGATTTTGCTTGCATATAATAGTAAGTTATTTACAAATAAATAAGTCACAGGTCAGGTCAACAGGTCACTTATGCTGTTAGTAAGAAGGGGTCTTGAAAAATAGCAAATATTTATCCCTAATCCTGTATAATACCTACGTGTTAAGGAGATTAGAGAAAATAATCAAGCATTGGATTATGTGTCTCATTCCCATGGCTCACATCAAAATACTGTTACTCAAGGACAAATTGCATCTTTACAACTTATTGGTAGATGAATACCGAATCAACCAATGTATTATATTTCCATATAAAGCGCTCTTAAAAACATCCTCTTAAAACTTGCCGTCTTATGTAATATAAAACCACTTCATTGCTAACAGAAATGAAACGGCTAGCTCTCACAGATCAGACCCAGACACATTTGTCTGTGTTAAAAATGTACATGGAAACCACTGTAGACAATCAACATCCACGTCTTGACTTATGAACACCCATTCCATAGAGTTGAACAAGAGTCGCTGTTATCACTTTAAAGATGTTTTTGCATGTTGGCTTTCTCTTATTTGGTATTATTTTCAAAAGCTTGTTGTCCATAATGATTTAATAATACATTTGTTACCTAATTTAAAGACTAAATAGAATGACTCTACATACTATATGTGCCTGGGGGGCCTGATAATCTCATGTTTGCCAGAATACTTCCTATTTGAAAAAAATGAAGCTCTATTCAACCATGTCTAATTATTCAAGATACAAAAGGCAATGACTCATTTGAGCTGACGCATGTGTGAAGTATTTAATTTAACTATGATTCATATGCTCACATTGTCCAACTGACATTTATGAGAACCTAAGGAAAACAACAAGATAGCCAAGTTGTAATGAACACATTTTAAACAGTAATACATAGAAGCAAGTTGCGACTGAATGGGTTATGTCGTCAGACTGGTGTTGTGAGCAAAAGAAAGTGCAGGATCACTCCTAAGCTTGAGGACACCGATGCCCCTGGGGTGGTTCTTTACAACAAGGTGACAAGCTGACAAACCATGTTCACACAATGCCTATCATTTCGTAAAAGGCATCTAATCTTGATTTGACAAATGACATGATCCAACCATTCATTGTCAATTCTGCTTCACTAAAATTATTTTTCTTTCCCATTTTATTTTCCATGAATTGTTTCCATTGACAACCACGAATGAAAATATGAAGTTGTACTGCATGTCTATCTGTATATAAAAGTAATTGCACACACATGTATATACAGTATAAGTACACTCTCACCAGCCACTTAATTAGGTACACCTGTCCAACTGCAAATATCCAATCATCCAATCACATGGCAGCAACTCAATGCATTTAATCATGTCGACATGGTCGAGACGATCTGCTGAAGTTCAAACTGAGCCTCAGAATAGGGAAGAAAGGTCATTTAAGTGACTTTGAACGTGGCATGGTTGTAGGATTTACAGAGAATGGTCCGAAAAAGAGAAAATATTCAGTGAGCGGCAGTTCTGTGAGTGAAAATGCTTTGTTGATGCCAGAGGTCAGAGGAGAGTGGCCAGACTGGTTTGAGCTGATAGCAAATCAAATAATCACTCGGTCTGCAGCAGCAGAAGAACACCCGGCTACAATTCACACAGCCTCACCAAAATTGGACAATAGAAGATTGGAAAAAAACTGACAAGTCTCGGTTTCTGCTGTGTCATTTAGATGGTAGGGTCAGAATTTGGTGTAAAAACTCTTTGAATTTGGCACACTTTGGGCCCCTTAGTATCAATCGTTCATAGTTTAAACGCCTCAGCTGACCTGAGTATTGTTGTTGACCATTTCCATCCCTTTATGACCATATTAGATCTCTCTTTTATTGGCTACTTCCAGCAGGATAATGCACCATGTCACAAAGCTCAAATAATCTCAAACTGGCTTCTTGAACATAACAGTGAGTTCACTAAACTCAAATGGCCTCCACAGTCACCAGATCTAAATCCAATAGAGCGCCTTTGGGATGTGGTGGAACGGGAGATTCGCGTCATGGATTTGCAGAAACTGCATGATGCCATCATGTCAATATGGACCAAAAATCTCTGAGGAATGTTTCCAGTACC
Organism: Zacco platypus; assembly: GCA_038088235.1. Lineage (NCBI taxonomy): Eukaryota > Metazoa > Chordata > Actinopteri > Cypriniformes > Xenocyprididae > Zacco > Zacco platypus. The sequence goes on along the minus strand of CM076063.1, from coordinate 10,151,812 downwards.
TTGTTGAATCTATTCCATGAAGAATTCTGAAGGCAAAAGTGTCTCCAACCCAGTACTAGCAAGGTGTACCTAATAAAGTGGCCACTGAGTGTGTGTCGGTGTGTTTGCTTATATATAATTTTTTAATCTTTTAATATACTTATTTAAAAAACATAGTAACTATTGATAAAAATAATGTGAATAAAAGATTTAATGTATTTTTAGATATTTAAATTTTTATATTCTTTTTATAGACATATATAAAAAGAAAGAAAAGTTATAGATTTAAAAAAAAAAAAGTTCACAAATGTAGGTCAAACTATGACCCACATACAATAATGAGATAAAAATGAATCATATGAATTACAATAAACACTGTGAATCTTTTATAAAAGTGCAAATACTTAACAATACTCGTCAAGGACTTTGTCTGACCGTCTTCCGTGGTTCATCATCTCCAACAGCTAATTTTCGTTCCCCCTCTATAGGGCATGGACCAGTTCATGAATTACCAAACCAGAGACAAGGCCATTTAAAACGTAATCAGGCATTTCCACTACAAAAGAGTCATTGAGCCTTTAATCCAATAATATAAATTGTGCTCTCACATGGACTAAAAGCATAATCATATTAAACATCTTGTGTGATCAAATGTCAATGTGATGACAATCTTGTTTCTTAAACTGGGAGCTTTGCAGATCATTTAAAGCTCAAGTTCCAGTGGTTTAGTCTCCTCTGCCTGCCAGATACTGTGCATAATTACGTTTGCGACGGATCCCACTGTTTTTCAACAAATCCTAGTTATGGGCCTTCCTCTCTTAACATAAGCCTATTTCCACAAATCGCCAGCTTAAGTTAATGGGTTACACAAAGATTTGTTAATTACCAAGATCAACATGCAAAATTGTTCAACGAATGCAACAAAGTGCCACTTGTTTGCAGTGCGCTTCATTGCGCACATATCACATTACAGTGAGCGCTATTGCAACACAAACTCAAGACTGAAACCTGAGGCCTTGACAACAAGTAAAATGACAGTTACAGCCTTTGGGCTGCACACGAATCGAAGGCGTGTGAGTTATTTTAGACGTGTGGATTTTGCGAATTGAAAATTGATCAGGTCTCTGCATTGGCTTGTTTGCAGCTGCCAGAATGCATAAAAAAAGTTGCATTTATGAGACATTCCTGATGTAAGTTGTTTTTATTGGAAAACCGTAGGTCCCACCACCACTCATAAGTCAAAACATTAGTCCAAGTAAAAAGGTAAGTACCATAAATCAAGATGTAAGAAATGGGATTTGGGGTGAAAGTATAGCATAGGAAAAGGTCCTAAAACATCAGGGCTGAACCATTAGGACTGAAGCTCAGCCGAGGGAAACTTGAGCTATGACATATCACAACTGAATGAGAGTTGAGCGAGATGATATAGTGGGAAATGAACATTTTGGAGAGAGGTGAACTCCCAACACCATATATTTTAAGATTAATATGATACAACCATGTAAAGTTGTCCTTATAGACTATAAACTGACCATTAAAAGAAAAAAAAAAAGATTTAGATGCACATTGCCAAAAGAAAGAGCAAACAGGTGTAGCGATTCAGGTTTCTCGCTCAAGTTTTACGCACATCTCAATTGGCGAAACAGTTGATAATACTGTGAGCTACATGAGCCCGCTACTCCATTGGATAAAGGCAACAATTATGCTACTTTAAGTCGCTTTATTACTTTAATGCAACAAAATAACACCTCAGAGTTTTTGTATATGCCGCACATATGTGAATACCATTAGTGTTGTAGAATGTATGGAAATGCACTCTCGCAGGCTTTGAGGAGTTTGCCTTGACAGATCAGTCAGCTCTCAGGTAGCTTTTTTTCCCTGTGAAGTTCTTCAGAAAGGTTAGAGGAGGCTTCAGAAGATATTTCAGGGCCTGCCTTCAAAGTAAACAATAAAACGACGACAGGATTCCAGAGAGCGTGTAGATGTTTCAGCTCCGCTGGAAACAATATGCCGAATTCAACTGAGCACAACATATGTATTTGAAGTTAATCTGCAGAACATTAAAATACTAAAGTAACACATTAGCTTTACAAAACATGATCGATTACTTTCAAAAATAAAAGCGAAAAGAACCCACAAAAATGTCGCTACAGAATGATGCTCGCCATATTAAAGATGGTTCACCTCAAAAAAAACAAAAAAACTATTCTGTCATCATTTCTTCACCCTTTTTTCTTCTGTGGAACACAAAAGACGACATTTTCAAGAACTGTACTGTTTATCATATCAATGCAATTGCAATGAATCAAGACTGGAGTTTCAAAAAGCAGCATTATAGTTTCATGGTCCATGTGACTATATATGAACCATATGTGAAGTCTTTTGAAGTCATATGGTAACTGTGTGAGGAACAGACCAAAATTTCAGAAATTCATGAAAAACCTTCTCTACCAGTAAGCTGTTAACTGCGGTGACTGGATCGCTGGATCAGCGAATCAATCAAATCACTCACAGAAGTGCTTAGTTGGGGAAGTTGTAGCCTAATGGTGAGGGAGTTGGGCTTGTAACCTGAAGGTTGCTGGTTCGATTCCCACGCCGCCAGGAATTGAAGGTTGGGATTGTGAACGAATAGCACTCTCTCCACCTTCGATACCATGACTAAGGTGCCCCTGAGCAAGGCCCGTAACCCCTAATTGCTCCCCTTGTAAGTCACATTGGATAAAAGCGTCTGCCAAATGAATAAATGTAGTTGAAAAGATCAGATTCCAAATAACGAGTCAATCATGAATCCGACATTGCTAGTTCTCTCACGAACATGTGAGCTTAAATCTAGATTTTCATTGAATAACGACTTGGTTCCGTTAGTCGAACAAAGATATTGCACAGCAATATAATGCTTTTGCATCATTTATAACAGGAGGTATAACCAAATGTCTTATCTTCCACAGTACGTCATGCAAGTTTGAAATCATATGAGGTTGAGCAAAGGATGACAGAAGTTTAATTTTGGGTGAATTATTCCTTTAAATGAAGGTTTCAAGTTTTTTCTGCTTAATGCTTGATTGTAATGCTACCGTTTCGTCTTTGTGGGGAGAACAAGAAACAGAAAAGCTTTAAAAAATAAAAAAGGGAGGAAAAAAAAAATGTCCAAATAAAAAGCATGACCAATCTGTGAAAAAAGTAAAGGCCAAACAGCATGCAAGCCATATTGAAAAAATCCCAGAAGCTTGCAAAAATAGAAGGGAGGTGACCCTAATTCACAATGAGATTATGTCAGAGGATATAATTAAACTCTGACACCATTTGGCGTCGAGACTAAAACACAACAACGACACATCAACAAACAACAGCGGAGAATTGTAGGAAAGCCGTGATGCCATGCAAATAAGGGGAGGGGTTTGCTGAGCTAAAACCCAAAAGCCAGGTGACGGACCCCTCAGAGGCCCTGCTATAAAACGAGCTGGCTAAAATACCAATGTTTTATTTGTGATTGTGAGTAATACTTGCCAGTGGTAAGGTAAATCAATATACAAAAGTGACAAAAACTAATCCAGTGACTCAGATATAGACAAACATAAATAAACAATATGATAAAATAAGATTTTTTTGCAGGGTTTCTTTTAAAAAAGTACCTAATTTTGTGCTTATTCAACGCATGTTGTGAAAGCACACCTGGTTTCCCTTTTCAGCCAAACATCTTTACATAATTAAAGATTGCGGAAAAGGAGGTATGCCCCACCTTATATAAAAGACACAACAATCAAACTAAAGCGCACGAAACATGCATAAACAAGGGCTCAATTTGGAAAAAAAACAAACGAGAAAAAAACCCAGCAGTCTCGTTCTTGCGCTTTAAATAGTTATATATAAAAAATAGTGTGGTGGTTGATAAACAAGGTTAATCACTGCTTAATATGCGTTCAATCTCCTCCAGTCTCTTCAAGGCAGCTGCCCTTTTCTTTTCTATATCTTTAATCTCTTTTGTGGATTTGCTGTTAGTCCTCTTGTCAGGCTGGCCCGCATCCAACTTATTTGATTGGCCGTGGCCCTGACCGCTGTCTGTGGGAGAGGATTTCCTCATATTCTTTTCTTTCCTGGCCCCCTCCCCTGCTCCTGAAGCAACTCCCTGCCCTTCCTCCTCCTCCTCCTTTTTGCCCTGTTGATGTTGTTCTTGTTGTTTGTCTGCCACACTGCCGCCCTCTGTCTGCACAAACGGCTGCCCCGCAGCACTCATGGCGGCCATTTTGTTGCGTACAATAGTGAGGTGCCGCCGGATGTACTCTTCGTGTGGGGCCATGGCGAGTGTCTCCACCAGACAGCGTTCGGCACGCTGGAGCTCCCGTTCTTCGAAGTACACCACGCAGAGGTTGTGCTTGGCCTGCACGTTGGTGGGGTCCATGTTTAAGATGCGCTCAAAACAGACCTTGGCACCACGCGTGTCCTTGCGGTGGTTCATGAGGATGTCTCCCTTGAGTATCAGGCCTTTGACGTGCTCCGGGTGGTACTGCAGCAACTCCTCAAGCACTGGGAGAGCATCCAGTTCACGTTGTGACTGAGAGTAGAGCAGGGCCAAGTTAAACAAAGCACTGCGGAATCCGGGTTGCAGTCGAATGGCCTCCCGCATCCAGTGCTCGGCCTCTTCGTTCTCGTTAGCATCCATGGCTAGCATGCCCAGGTTGAAGTAGCCATTGGCGTCGTCTGGCTCCTCTTTCACATAGGTGAGAAAGCGACGGTTTGCCTCTGGTCGAAATTTTGCCTCACCTAAAAAGAAGAAAATTAAGAAATCCAAAATAAAAACAATTAGTCTAAATGATAAATATTTTGTGGAGGGGGAAAAAGGGTAAAGGACAACAAACTAGCAATGTCAAATGTACCAGTACTTCAGAACCAACAGAAAAAAAGGGGGGGAAAAAATTATATAATCATTAAAAAAAAAAAAAAAAAAAAAAAAAAATTATATATATAGTCTCTTCTGCTCACCAAGGCTGCATTTAAAAAAAAAAAATCATTACTTACAGATTTCTCTAGAAATCATTCTAATATGCTGATTTGCTGCTCAAGAAACAATTATTATTATTATCATAATTATCATAATCTATTATTATTATAAACATTGCAAGGATGCATTAAATTGATCAAAAGTGACAGTAAAGACATTTATAATGTTACAAAAGATTCTATTCCACACTGAAGACTGGAATAATGATGCTGAAAATTAACTTTGCATCACAGGAATAAATTACATTTTAAAATATATTCAGATATAAAACAGTTTTTTAAAATAATAAAACTTCACAATATTACTGTTTTTTTTGTGTGTATTTTTAATCAAATAAATGCAGTCTTTGTGACCATAAGAGACTTCTTTTAAAAACATTAAAATCTTACCAACCCCAATCTTTTAACCATGAAGATGATTATTAAGTTTATTTATTATTTATTTATTAAGTATTCAAGTTATAATTATATAAATAATAAATAAACATTTAATGTAATAAATTATTAATATAATACAATATCCTTATATTTATAAAGAATTGTTAATATATTTTTATAAATTATAAATGACTGTAAATAGGTAGGACAAAAAAATAAATACAACTATAATTAATAATTTGATCATTGTAAAGGTAATTATAATTATTAATATATTATTATAAATTATTATAGGTTGTCTAAAGTGATCATTTTTAATAAAGTCATATTAAACCAGGGTCTTGTTCGAATTTTTCTTGTTCTTGCTTTATTTTTTTGTTTGAAATAATGTACCCAAAAGCCTGACACTGCTACCCAGTATTTTGGCTCTGTTATTTGACTTTGTGACAAGATTTACATTGTTCACCATCCTATGTTGTAACAATAAGGTCAGAATGAGGGTAAGGAGTGTCGGTCAGCGTTTTATTACCCCATGAAGATTGTTCAAAATAAATACTGTAGGGCAAAAGTGGGGAAACCGTGAAAAGCAGGTTACATTTAAAACAAACCTGCTTTTATTTGAAAACCAATATAGATGGGCACAACTACAAAACCAAATGAAAGAATAACAGTTGTGTCAAGGAGGCCTGTGAATTGATCGCAACATGCTTCCTCAGTCACATGATTAAACAGTCTGAACAAGAGGCCTAAAACCTTGTGCAAACAGAGCCGTTGTATTCGTCGTATTTACATTGCGGCAGCGTAGGTGTGCTAATCTCAGAAAAATGACAAACTAATGCCTCACTCAAACTACAAGAATCCATCAGTCTTTCCTGCTATTCAAAGTTAAGAGTGAAAAAATGGCATAAAACTCGAAGTTAGGGTCAATGAGTCACATTCAATTTAAACTTATAGCTGCTGGATCAAACGCTAATATACTCAGGCATGAGAACATGACTGAATTAGGCGAGAGGTTGCTGCCTTCCCTTGAGGTGGCACGCAAAGAATCCATAGGTTAATAACTTGGCTTGTCTAACCTCATGTGAATCAAACAGTAACTAGCAAAAAGGTTATTGAGCACCTAAATGTTTCTTGTAATAAACCCAATGTTTTTTGAAGCTCAGGTCTGATAAATCAAAAATTAGGGAGTGTATTTTGCAACCTTATTTCTTCAGATCCAAGTGAACTTCCAAAACACCTGGTACTGCATTTCAGGGCATCAGTGGTGCACATCCCGAAGCAAACACGGTTTCAAAAGGTGGGTCTTATAGCCAAAGATGCATAGTTTATAGAGAGGGCAAATTAAAGACTTTTAAAGCTCGGTGAAAAGATAAAAGTAAAGTAAAATTAAACTTATTGTGTTCTGAAAAGTATTGATGAAAAACAGATCAGTGCAATGAAAAATGTTTTCTTTTGTCCTAAAATTGTGTACGCATTTTTATTCTTTTTTGTATAAAGCACTGTTAGCTTAGCAACATGCAAACAACAAAGTCCCGACAAATATTTTGTTCTGAAAAGTATCAACAAAAAAAAAAAATGTTAAGTGTTTTATATCTACAGAGGCCAGCACAAATTGTGCACCCGATTTACTATTTCGTTCCCTCGATTTATAAATCGTGCATTTAATTTAGCAAATCGAAGGAATGAATTAGTAAATTGTGCGCACAATTTAGCCTACCGTTTTTTTCCTGCATGTCATGTGCAGGGCTCCGTGTATATCTATTACTTGACCTAATATGGGCGTGTAATGTAATTTTTATACATATAGGCCCGGTTTCACAGAAAGGGCTTAGATGAAGCCAGGATTAGGCCTTTTAAGTATTTAAGATTAGGCATTTAAGTAGCTTTTATAAACATGCTTTAGAAAAAACCTTACTGGTGTGCATTTTGAGACAAAACAATGTTTTTTAACTGAAAGCAATTATCTAAAAATATGTCAGTGCAAGTTGCTTTCAGTTAAAAACATGCATTTTAGTCTGGGACTAGGCTTAAGCCTTGTCTGTGAAACCAGGGGTTTGTGTTTGCGTGCCATTCAAAATTGCTACCTTTGTATAGCATTCCAAATTTGTTGCTTATGAGATTTTAAGATGGTTAGGGTGCTTAGAAGTGAGCAGCCTATATAGGGACAGCTAATTTTATTGCTTGGTTCAAATAGTCGTTGCCCACACACCTGACTCTTGCATGAGAAGTGCCGAGTTGAAGAGTGCCAGTTTGTGCCGTGGATTCAGGTCCAATGCGCGATTAAAATTTCTCAGAGCCTCTGAGGGGTCCTTCATCTCTATATTGACAATAGCCAGATTGTACCAGAGGTCTGCATTGGTATGGTCCAGCTCCAGTGCTCGTAGGTAGGCGTCCTTCGCCTCGCTGGGCTTGTTCATTTTCAGCAGAAGCTCCCCTCTGTTTTGAGAGAAAAAAAGACATTTTTGAAATACCCCTCATAGGTATTTTCTCCTCGAAAATCTAACACACATGTACCACAAGAAAGATCAGTTTCTTTAAGTGATATTTTCTTAGCAAATAGTCTGAGTAATAAGGTTTAGATTTTTTTTTCTTTGGTTTGCTTTGTTCGTTCATGAGAACCAAGGCATTTCAGTAAATCCATCAACATTTCATTAACAGGATGTGACATGTGGAAAGAAATTAAAGTGTGAAGGCTAAGTAAATTTGCACTTAATGGAAAATGTAACAAAAACAACAAACACCCCATATACTCTTTTACAATGACATGCAACTTCAGCTCGTATCTATAATAAATATTTTCTTACGGCTAGTTCAGGATGGGTGTGAAATTGTAAGACACAGATGCTCAATTCTTTTACAAGATCGTATCTCTTGAACAACATCCAGTGTACACATGGACACAAAAAAAAAAAAAAAAAAAACTCACATGGACTCCCAAAAACCTCATCAAAGCCAAAATACTGTCTGAACTACAAATCATTCAGTTTCATTTGGCACTGTCAGTAAGTTTACAAACACATTTTTGACCCTGTTAGCATGAACGGAGACTTGCCGACTGATGTAGGCTTGCTTGAAGTCCGGTCTCATGCTGATGGCCTGTCTATAGAGTTGGTCGGCTTCCTCCAAGCGAGAGTCATTGGCCCGAATTAGGTTAGCCAGGTTAATGTAGACATTCAGATGGTTGGGGGCCACACGGGTTGCATACTTCTTCCCTGGAATGATCTGCCAATGTGTTTTGGAAAGATCAGCCAAGGTTGTAAGCATTTACATTAACATACATTTGACTCTAAGAATAACAATAATATATTCAGTATGTTCTTTCTACATTCCAACATGAAATATATACCCATGTGAAGTCAAAGGTCGTAAGATTGGTTTCAAGAAAATTGGACAAGACATATGGAAGGAGCATTTTTAAATAGCCAATATGCTTTAGGTACATCACAGCTATGAACCATTATTTGCTACTTGCTAATCAGCTACAAATGATAACTCTTTCCAGAGAGCATCTGATTGGACAGAAATCTGTGCAGTTCAGGATGAGTCATAAATATGTTCTGTCCATTTTTCCAGTACAAAAACAGTGTACATTTTAAATGCGTACATTGTTCGAAAGTTTGGAGTCAGTAAGAATTTTCTTATTCGTAACTTTATTCAGGAATTGAGTGACCACAGGGACAGTCCCGAAATAGGGAGCTTTGTCCCGCGTCCTGCAAGACTCAAGCAGTGTCCCACATTTCATTTGCCGTTTTTTCTTTTTTAATAATAATACAAAAAATGCGACTGGCATTTAAAAAAAAAAAATCAGTTTGCACAGCCGAGAGCGGGGAAATAACCAACCAACGCATCCATAGAGAGGGTTTTTTCCCCACTCATGACGACTGCGTGGACGGTAAATACATCTACATTAGCAAGTAGACACATACTGGATAACATCCTGATTAAACCTACCAGATCCAACAAAAATACAAATCAAAGATGCATTGAATCCAGTTAAATGCATTTATTGTTTGCATAATCTAATAAAGGTGAATTTACTTTCAAACGGTGAACTTACCGTCTATATACAATGCGTAATGTTTCTGTGATTGTCCAAAGCAGGCAAATATGAGTATGTGATTGGTTGTCTGTTGCTAAGCATCTGGCTGGAACATTCAAACAGAGCATCAATGCTAACCCCATTTCTAAATTAGAAGTGTTCCTTTATCCAGGGCTAACAGCGGTGATTAGAACGACAAAAACCCGGGGTTAAGCAGTGTGAAAAGCCCTAAGGAAAATTTAAATTTAGGAGTACACTAGCATATACAGTGGGTATGGAAAGTATTAAGACCCCCATAAATTTTTCACTCTTTGTGATATTGCAGCCATTTGCTAAAATCATTTAAGTTTGTTTTTGTTTCCTCAATGTACACAAAGCACCCCATTTGACAGAAAAACATAGAATTGTTGACATTTTTGCTGAAATATCACATGGTCCTAAGTATTCAGACCCTTTGCTTAGTATTTAGTAGAAGCACCCTTTTGATCTAATACAGGCATGTATTTGACATGTATACAGTCTTTTTGGGAAAGATGCAACAAGTTTTTCACACCTGGATTTGGGGATCCTCTGCCATTCCTCCTTACAGATCCTCTCCAGTTCTGTCAGGTTGGATGGTAAACGTTGGTGGGCGGTAAACGTTGGTGGACAGCCATTTTTAGGTTTCTCCAGAGATGCTCAATTGGGTTTAAGTCAGGGCTCTGGCTGGGCCATTCAAGAACAGTCACGGAGTTGTTGTGAAGCCACTCCTTTGTTATTTTAGCTGTGTGCTTAGGGTCATTGTCTTGTTGGAAGGTAAATATTCGGCCCAGTCTGAGGTCCTGAGCTCTCTGGAAAAGGTTTTCGTCCAAGATATCCCTGTACTTGGCCGCATTCATCTTTCACTCGATTGCAACCAGTCGTCCTGTCCCTGCTGCTGAAAAACACCCCCACAGCATGATGCTGCCAACACCATGCTTCACTGTTGGGACTGTATTGGACAGGTGATGAGCAGTGCCTGGTTTTCTCCACACATACTGCTTAGAATTGAGGCCAAAAAGTTCTATCTTGGTCTCATCAGACCAGAAAATCTTATTTCTCACCATCTTGGAGTCCTTCGGGTGTTTTTTAGCAAACTCCATGTGGGCTTTCATGTGTCTTGCACTGAGGAGAGGCTTCCGTCGGGCCACTCTGCCATAAAGCCCCGACTGGTGGAGGGCTGCAGTGATGGTTGACTTTCTACAACTTTCTCCCATCTCCCGACTGCATCTTTGGATCTTTGGGTTCTTCTTTACCTCTCTCACCAAGGCTCTTTTCCCCCGATAGCTCAGTTTGGTCAGATGGCTAGCTCTAGGAACACAGCCCTAGACAGGTGTGTGGCTTTCCTAATCAATCCAATCAATATTGGATGATCAGAAGAAATGGACAGCACCTGAGTTAAATATATGTGTCACAGCAAAGGGTCTGAATACTTAAGACCATGTGATATTTCAGTTTTTCTTTTTTAATGAATCTGCAAAAATGTCAAGATTTCTGTGTTTTTCTGTCAATATGGGGTGCTGCGTGTACATTAATGAGGAAAAAAATTAACTTAAATGATTTTAGCAAATGGCTGCAATATAACAAAGAGTGAAAAATTTAAGGGGGTCTGAATACTTTCCGTACCCACTGTATATGATTGCAAATACATATGGACTAAAGCCACAAACTATTAGTTATTCAGTTTAGTTTTTTTAGCCTTTTATTTGAAGAAAAGAGAGAAACATGGAACAAGATCAAAGACCTTTTAACAGTCCCTGTGAGCCAATAACTCACAGGCCAAAACTTCACCTAAATTTTGATTACCTTCTTTAAAAATTTTAAAACTAATTTCTGTGCTACTAAAAAAAATACTGAAAAGTAAGAGTGTTATATCGTTCATATCAAAGTTTGTTGACAATCTAAATTGAACAAAACCTCTCTTTTTTTTCTGATATGGGAATTTCATACCTGTGGCATAAGGGATTTTGCAATTAGATATGCCTCCTCTGCCTCTCTGGACCTGTTTAGGTTCTTGTAGGTTCTCCCAACGTTCATGTGGGCCCCAATGTCATCTTAAGAGAGGATACAATGTTTAGTATGGAGTCATAAATCAAGAAAACAGCAGACTAAACCTCAAAGACGGTGTAAATAGTGGAATGTGAATTATATGGCTTGAGTGTCACAAATAACAGTTACAGGCAGCTGACCAGTTTAATACACATTTGGGACGAGAAATCCTCAGGAAAGGCCGAGTAGGAAAAGCACCTCCTGTGAAAGTTCTCCCTTTACAACCTTTTATAGCCATGTGGCCCACGTAACCTCTAACAACAAAGAGCAAACCATCAGCGTTGGTAGGTTTCGATGTGTAAAACTGATAATGCTACCAGCATTTTCTAAGAAACGTTTGCTCACACTGAAGCGGTATAGTTTTTGTTATGAAAAGCAAACTGACGCATGCAGATAGCCTGTCCAGGATTTCCTCATCCATTAATGTGCTTAGAGTTAATCTGGGAAAAACACATCTTGGGTGGTGGATCTTTCAAGTCATGTTAGCTTGATAAACCAACATAACTTAAACAATTAAAGTCAATAGTTTAATGCCTTTGGCAGCCACAGCCATGTTCCTCACAGGTAGCCTGACAACGATACAGTAGAGCAAATACAAAACCTAAATCCTCAACTTCTCGCATTAAATCCTTCAATCCACATATTCTCAAGAGACTAAAGTGCTGAAATAGTTTTATATGCCAATGTTTCCATATAGTCCCATGAAATACTACATAAACTACTTCTTGTTAGCTTATACACAATTTGAAATTGTCTTTACCAACACGCCTCCAAACTTATAATAATAAGGCAGAATTTCCCACATCTCCCTAAAACAACATATGCAGAGTTTTGTTTAAAATAGGCTCCATGTTAACTTCCTCTGCCAATATTTTTGAAAGAACTGATGGAAATATTACGAATGGAAGTCTTTTTGGTATTTTGTGTTTGTGAAAAACAATGTGGTGCAAAATCATTCCCAAAGACAAACTGTCACTTATCATTACCTCTTTTGACTCCCTAAAAACAATTCCAAGTGCGAATGAAAATGTAATTGACTCTTCGCAAAACCTGGCCCCTGCTGCTATGCCCGACAACCCATGCTCTCTCATGCCACACATGTTCTCCCGTAGTGAAAAATACATTGCGGAACAAAGAAGACACTGACAGTGTATGAAGCGGTTTAAACAATAAATACCCTATAGTGGCTCCTTAATGTGTCATGACAGATCGGGATCGGCTCGTGAACCGATCATCTCTTCATACTAGTTCATTTATAGCATCAAATAATCATGAATGAACATAAAAAGGAATGTTGTTTCAACCGCGGAAAGACGCGAATACACACAATTTTTCAAGTTCACTAACGTTAATCTACTATAGGCTACTCCCCCTGCTTCTTTGTCAGATAAAATGGCGGATTCTGGGTTATGATTGGTCAGATCGCCTGTCAGTCAAACTGTTTGCAAAGGGTCAATTGCCCTCAGTTACTTTCTTTAAAGGGATAGTTTACCCAAAAATGAAAATTCTGTCATTTACTCACCCTTAAGTTTTTCCAAACCTGAATAAATTTCTTTCTTCTGCTGAAGACAAAAAGATATTTTGAAGAATATGAGTAACCAAACAGTTGATGGACCCCTTTGACTTCCATAGTATGGAGAGAAAAAAAATACTATGGAAGTCAATGGGGCCCATCAACTGTTTGGTTACTGAAATTCTTCAAAATATATTCATGTTCAGCAAAGGAAAGAAATCAATACAGGTTTGGAACAACTTGAGGGCGAGTAAATGACAGACGATTTTCATTTTTTGGGTGAACTATCCCTTTAATGGTCTTAACTGTGAATGATTCATTGGTGCATGATATCTCCGCTCCGTCTCTAAAAGTATTTTTAATAATCTGTAAATAATCTTGCTCTTCCTCTAAAACGACTTACTTTTCGGCTGATGTCATTAAGTCCTTGCGGGCTATTGGATAATAGCCAACAGCCAAACGGCTAATTAGCCATTCGGTCCGACTCTATTATCAGAATATAGTGCCCACTGCGAGAAATTCCCAATGGATAAACAATCTTCATTTTTTTCTCTTTGAATATCAAATTTCACACACAATTACATGAGTGAAATTATCACGCTTACTTTAAGATGCTTGTTAGGTAACCTTAAAACGATTACCTGGTTGCACTCTTGTGGCCTGAAGGAAGTATCTCAAAGCTCTCTCGTAACTGTTCTGATTCTCCAAAGCATGTCCGACATTGTTCCAGAGTTTGGCATTGTTCCTGTTCACCTGGAGGAAAACAATATTGAAATGATTCAAACATACCAGGCTGACATTACAAATCATTTTTCAGACATCATCTCATTGTACTCTTGTTAACGTCTGGACTCGTCCTTTGATATAAGGCAGTGGGCTGGATTTATTCAAAGTAATGATCTCAAATACAAGCATATAATATGTATGAGCTTATGGCCAGATGTGCATCTATAAATGAATAATGTGTCCTTGGATGTGTTCATACTTTCAGCGCAGATGTAAAAAGCGTGTATTCGGACTCCCAGTCCCAGTTTCTGTTGAAAGTCTTCAAGGCGTGTGTTGTTAGCAGAACTCCCATGAGCAACCAAGACAATTTCTTCAGGCCTCTGGATAACATCACAAAAAACGAGAGAATGTGTCTCTGAACAAGTCACTCAAAGAAAATTAAGTATAAGGATTTGATCAGAGGACGTTTACCCTCTTTGGGAAAGGAGTTTGAACCCATGGGCCACCAAAACACAAAATCCCATGCTGGGCACATACAGGACCCTTTCGGCAACAACAAAGCCCACAGGGAAAAACAGGTTGGATGCAGGGATGAAAGGAAGGACAATCAGAGACAACGCCTAAAGGAGACAAAAACACCAGAGAAATACAATAAAATATTTGTATTAAAGCAATATTTCAATGTGTATGCACATACACATTTCTTGCTTTTAAAGGAAGTGCATTAATCAGTTAATAAAAAAAGAAAACAGTACTGTGCCATTTTCCACACCGAACAAAATACTTTCACAACAGTGAATAAACTATCTAAAAGCACAGCTCATATCTTAGATGTCTTCTGGAGACATTTATCATGGGTTATTTACACAACTTCCTTTCATCTTCAGCAATAACACAGTAAATTACATGGGATGTTTGAGCTCATGACCAGGGGGTCTATCCCAAGGAGAACAAGTTATAGTAAAAGTAGTAATGGCGCAAAAGTAGCATTAACATGACTTGTGTGCTACATTGCTATATGAAGTCTTTTGAAGTCATACAATAGCTCTGTGTGAGGAACAAACTAAAATTTTGATTTATTGTTATCTGATATTCTTTGAATCAGTGCTGAGCAAAACAAACCAGTACATTAGAGAGAGCAAGAGAAGCAACCAGTACTTTATTCAAAATTACTCCAGTTGCGTTCCACAGAAGAAAATCACCAAACAAGATAACATAAAACATTATTATGTAAACTTGCATTAAGATGTCAATGTATAAAATACCATTTAGTAGCCAGATGATGTCTAAAAGTTGATGCAAGCTTCGAGACTTTTTTTAAACTAATCAAATGTTTCTCAAGACTATCAAGCCTCTAAACACAGTCCATATCCCCATACAGAACAGTGTTCATTGACCATTCAACAATGAAATGGCCTGTTTGTTCTCTCTCTTTGAAATACAATGAGAGGAAGCAGTTGTTCCTGCATCCATTCAGGGATTTGTGTGGATAAGTGGCAACCCTGAGTGGGCACAAAAATGACCCAGTAAACCAAGAAACTCAATAAGCAAAAAAAAAAATCTTGGATTTAAATGTTCTCATTGTTTGGTTCAGACAAGCTTGTGCAGGTCTGGATGCTAATCACTCTGGTTTCATAAAGCTTTGTCTGAAACCAAGACCATGAGTTTGATTAATCTGGAACTAAACCCAATTATACACGAATGACCTGTAGGACAAGTGTAAGAAAACTAGCGAGCTTCGTAATCACGATGGTCCAATTTCTCTCAATGGTGAAAATGTTCAAACAGATATGATTGATTCAACGCAAATGAGAACATGTAATTTCAGTGCTCCTCAAACATGGTCCTTCTCATCATAATCACAAGCAAACACGCCTGTCTTGCACAATGCATGCCAGGCCGCAAGATGTAAGATTGGGATTATAGGTTTTATTTACGAAAAGCACCTTATGACAAGGTGATGGATCAGGATTTTTTGAAACACTGAACCCCTGCAAGGGCACAGCCCTTGGACACCCTGTTTTGAAGAGCAAATTAATTTTGTTTTGTCTAGCTACGGCTAATCTCTCCCTTTTTAATAGCGGAAGAGTCACTTTTCAAAGGACGCTCAAATTTATTAGTTTATTGTTAAGTAAACCGCAGGACATCGCCTTTTTAAAATCGCGCCATCCCAAAAAACGGGCATTTATCTCGCATTGTGCGGTCTTGAAAGTGAATCGCAGAAATTGGTTTTGGCAGCAGCTTCAGAGTACGTCAAGAAGCAAACCGTCAGGCGTTGCTTACGCAGGGGTGGATTTAACAGAGCCGAAAGCAGCAGTACGTGGAACATCATATTTATCCAATTTGTTTGATGCTTCAGACGCCAAAATCAATCATGATGAAAGAAGTTTCTGCACAAACAGAGCTTTGTCTGTGGTTATCAAGCTGCGGCACTGTGTGCTGTTTGGTTGCTTTGGAACATGCAAAGTCAAAAAAAAACCTTCACAGTCAAATTAGCCAAACTTTCACAACAAAAGTGTTTCCTGTTTGCTCAGAGTGAGTGTCGAGGGTCTGCGCACAGCGAATCATTAAAATAACTGACCATGGCCAAATAAAACAGATTCGGACCAATATCCTCATGCAACCTGTTCTCCGTCTCCTAACCACAACGATCAGAGCAAAATGTTAATGCCCAACCCCCCCGCCTTTTCTTTGCGCATTGTCCGCTAATGATTTGTGGACCCCCGGTCTCGAAGAGTGGCCTCTGCCAACAGAGTGAGGAAGTTCACCAAACTCTGTTGACAGCGCATGGAGACTCGGATGAAGAATTCTTGCCGCTGTTACACAACAAACGAGTGGAGAGCTGCACACCCAAGACGAGGGGATTTCAACTGTGACATTGTGAACTCTTGTGAGCTAGGAATCAGTCAGTGGTTGAACATATGTAGACATCAGAGCTGCAGTGCCAGACTATAAGACGATAACATCTTTTATGGCGGATGGAAAAAACACAGCTTTTTGGCTGTAAATTGAGAAGAAGAAAATGTTGTGTGAGACTAAACGTTTAAAAACATGAAATACACTTAGTTGCAAAAGTTCAGTGAGGGGGAAATCTGTGTGTTCAGACAGATGACATTAATCATTCACTGTGAGTTGAGACAGTTTCCAGCAGTGGTAAAAAAAAAAAAAATAAAATTTCAAAAATAAAAGGTCCAGATTGCTGTGGGTATGAAATAGTGTGAAATTTTTTTAAGTGCAGCTTTTAGACTTGAACGCAATGATTAATACCTTGCCCATAAATGTACCATTGAGTTGTAATTTGCATCAGTTTATAATGAAAGGTTGTGACGCACTTGCATTTCTAGACATTAATTGCCTTCTTTAACTGCCTTCTAGTTAAAACAGGCAATCGCCTTTGTGATTGAGGCACAAGCGCATATGTTGGACCTGTCTTAAAAAAAATACATCTTGATAGAGTGACTCGAGCTTCAAATCACAAAAATGTTGTCAGATTGTATTACTGATTTGATGTGATTGAAACGTAATCCTGACAAACAGGATCCAAAATTAATTCACTCGCCAAGCACCAAATGAGAGTAAAAACTGGCTTTGACGAAGATGTAAAAATGGAGCAGTGCACCAGCTGGGCAAGAAACCTAAAGAAATGCAATATAATACTTTGTTTTAATGAAGAAAGAATAGTTCTTATTGACGAAGTGACACAATCGATTCAAATCTAAACATTTGTACTTCAGTACAAATTCCATGAGAAGTTTATGTAGGATGCCTAAAGTTTATTTTCTCCATGTGGTGACATACATAAATTCTTCAAATTCATAACACCCTAACAGTTTTTTTTTTTTTTTGGTCAAAAACTAAAAGGTTCTTTATTGGAATCTTTGGTTCCATGAAGAACCTTTAAAATCCATGAAACCATGAAAAATGTTCTTCAGACTAAGAAAAAAAAAAAAATCGAGGAACCCAAAATGGTTCATCTATGGACTTACGGAGGTGTGCCGATTTAGTATATAATGCTGCAAGTGTGCAGTTGTTCAAAAATAAGCAAGGAAAAATAGCATAATATCAACAATTTATTTGCCATTGGCAAAAATATATATATATTTTCAATTAAAACAATGCAAAATTAAGAAAAATTATGTTAATTCACTTGCACAGTCTAATGTGGCAAAAATGCGGTTCATCTGAATAGTTTGGGAAGCTATTGTGCCAATTGCCAACATGGAAACATGGAGCATCAAAGTGACTTTTTGGGATACCCAGTGAGTTTCCAATAATTTGTAACCACCATCATCATCATGTTCTCTGTCATTAGTGTGATGCCACTGAAGCAGATGTGTCTCACATCACTAGTTCTTCGAATTTCTTTCACATCATGATCGTCTTAACTTACACGACACCATGAGTAATACTTAATTCATGATTAGGTTCACTTGGATTCTGGGAAACCAGTTCATGTGCATGGGTCATCCAGTATGGATGAAAACACCCCTAAATTGTTTCTGACAGAGTGCAAATAAGGCCAGTATTATTTCAAAATGTTTCTGAATAAACAATTTCCTCTTTGAGTTTTTCTTGTGCGTTTATATAGACAACCATAATAACAACACAAGATTCAGCATTTTCTCATTCAGTTTGTGGTTACAGACATGCATCTTCACTAAACAAAGTTCAAAATGACATTTGAAGAACCCATTTAGATCTTTTCGTTCTTCAGATCACACATAATCAAATTTTCTATACGCCCCACCCACAAACGTACCATCATGACGATCTTGGCAGAGCTGTGGCCGTACCAAAGGCTGTGATAAGCCAGGAAGCTCAGTAAGCTATAAAATACCAACGTGGCAAAGTTGCGAGGGTCCAGTAGGGACTCCACCAGGGGAATAGTACCCATCGTCCAGTCACAACACAGCTCAGAGGGGTTGAGAAGCAGCCAGGCGTTTACTGGCAGGAGGTAGTTGAAGGTCAGCTGTCTGGTTGGGGTGGAGCTGACAGCAGCTGGATTATCAAACCTGATGATAGATTGGAAAGAATTAATGAGTACTCCTCTCCATTAAAACATACCACACTAACAGACACTATTCATTTGGAAAAGGTTTCATTGATAAGAGAGATACAGATAAGAAAAGGCTGGTTTTATGTTTCACCAAATCAATTAATCAGTTAGCTAAAAAAATTTACTATTGGCTTAACTCATTTTCAGATGTTTACTGAAAATTAGTGCAACAAAGGTTCAAAACTTAGAATAAAAGTTACTTTTACAAGGGAATACTTATACAAAATTTATAACATTTTACAGCATATTATTAAATATTTTTTCAGATATCAAGAATGACTGGTGAACTGATCGAATAATTGTTACAGCACACTTTAAGTGCTTGTACTAGTTCTGTGCTTGTGAACCATTAACCAATATCATAAATATAATTTCATGGGTCTAAGTTCAATAAAACACAACTGTGCCTCATTGTCTGGAGATCTGAATGGCTGAAGAGAACTAAACACAACTTGAACTAAAATTCTACACTATTCAGTAGAGCTGCACGATTAAACATTAAAAGACTGTAATCTCGATTCAAACACCCACGCAATCTTATTTCTAAATCACACTATGTCTATGAAACCTTTGACAAGCACAATCACCGCGGAATATTCAAATTTGCATTTACGCAGTATAGCAGTTTCACAGTCTTATTCGAGTCATTATTTCTGTGTTGCAATAACTCAAATTACTACAGAAGTTCTGAAATATAGTTGTTAGAAGTTTATAGTTTGGATATAAACACTTGTCTATGGTAGCGATCAAAATAGAGTAAATCACCTTTTGAAAGTAGCTTGATGCATCAAATAAAGATCAATTACATCGTTACACCGGTAGGTGACTGTGACTTAAGTGACTGTTAAGGTGATGATACACGGGCAACTTTTTGAGCAATGTTGCCAAGCAATGTTGCTTGGGCACATTCCCATTGAGAATGAGCATCTGGATACTTAGATAGGCTGTGGGCAATTTTCTGAGATCCTCCAATCTGAATGCCGATTATGTGACCGGCTTGGAGATTTCAGAAAAAAACAAGATGGCGGTCTCTCAGTGGCAGTGGAGTGAAGAAAAAGAGTGTGAACTTTTTTTACTTTTTATGTAAGTTGTAAAGTGTCTACCCAAAACAGGGAATTTACCTCATTTTCCTCAGACGTCCGATTTAATGTACCTAGGCTGTAATTTAGCCATTGAATACTTTTAGTTAAATGCTTTTGATGCAATCGACCGGGTTCGAATCCGCCTTTTTCCAAACTCGATGTTCTCCCTTTTCCCATCACGAATCAGATTGGAAAAACATTCATATTTTTTAAAAAATGAAGAAAATATTTGACAAGTTGAAATAAAATGCCTATCAAGTGTTTAATAATAAAGTACTTATTGGGTTGGCAATAGATTTGCTCCTCTCTGATTGGTTGCTGCCAACTGTCCGTTGCCCTAATTAGTTGCCCTGTGTCTCACCGGGTTGCCAGTTGACGGATACATTGCCCAGCAACACCTTTAAAAAACTTGCTCCGTTTATCATCACCATTAGACAATAGGTGAGCTCGACTTGAAGTGGCATTGCGCAAACCGCTCAGCATGTGACACGAGAGCGATTCGAAAGAATAAGAAGACGTCTACTCTAATCGCTCTCACAGTACTTTGAAGTCATATACTGGTCCAACAAGTTGATACAAGTCGAGCACACCAAGGCTGCGTTTAAAAGCTTAAAAATGCTGCTTTTGGAGGATGCATTCCAAGGTATGAAGGCATGTCCAAATACAATGTTAGGTTCGCTTCCTGTCTCTTGAGATTCCTTCATCTGATCAATATTTGAAGGAAGCATAGATGCCTTTGATATCCCACAATTCTGTGCTTTCCATTCGTTGACAGTGGTGCTAAAAAATAAAATATGGCTCTGAAAGTTGTGGGTGGTGGTCAGTTTTTGTAAATGTATGTTTTTGACCAATGTTTTCCATTTCTGATGTCATTTCTAGTGAGAATTGCTATATTTCGCTCACTCAGAAGTCTGTGCGGTACCTTCATTGCCAAATGTTGCCTACAAAGTCACTGCCTGATAAAGCAACAAGTCAGCTGCTTAAGTTTTTCAGATGCATCCCTAATGTATTTTTCAGTGAATCACTTATTATGAGATTAGCTCAAAAAAAATGCTGGTTGAATCCAAAATGACCCCTTATGCCCTAATTCACTATTCCCTAGATTAGTCAACTAATACAGTCTACTTAAAAAGACTTAACAAAACAAGTGAGTGAATTCGGGCACGGAGTGCGCCAGAAGGGCTGCCACTTTTGCATAGTTTGAGCTTACTGTTAACACTTAAAAGCCCTACACTAGTACAAAGATGAAAAGATTTCTCTAAAACTTTCATGGATAAACCTTAATTAAACAATTTAATAATCATTTTTAAATTAATTTATACCTCTATTACTTATATTTATTCATTTGGCAGACGCTTTTATCCAAAGTGACTTACAAGTGAGAAGTTGCCCTTGGTATGGATTGAACCCGGGTCTCTGGTTCATTAGAACTCAGTGAGCTAACTCCTATTATATTATGCTGTACGCCATGGATGAGCCGTTCGGAAAATGAATGGATGGATTATTCAGCTGTAGGTCTCTCCATCTTCTGGAGAGACGCAGAAGTTCATTTAGTGTTTGACTCCCAGTGCATTAGTCTCTAGCCGTTGAGCGTACATCGAGCTTTACACTCGTAATTGCCTTGCATTGTGGGATTGAGTGAGTGCATTCGATAATGTCCACTAAGGTTTCGGACACCATTACAATTGGCTGTCCCCTCAAATAGTGCCCTATTAAAGGGTATAGGGGGTGATTTTGGACACAGGGGCTGATTCATCCAGTAATGAAACAAGTGAAGTCTTTACATTATGAGTCATTGAATCATTCACTCAAACAGATAAAAAAATAATAATAATTCAAATAAAATACTTTAAAATAAACTGGAGAAATTAAAAACAAAAATGTAAGAACCTCTAGTAAATTATACTATTTTTAGTTGTATATTCAAAACCATGGGAGAATCATGACCTATATGAAAAAATAAATAAATAGTATAATATATATATATATATATATAAATATATTTATTTATTTATAAAAAAAAAAAAGATTCTCAATTTATCCAGAATCGTGCAGCTCTACTATTCAGTATTGATCTGAGAATCCTTTTTAAATTCCAGTTCAATTCCTGAATTCGACTTAAGGTTGCAAACAGGAATTCAAATTTAAGGAAGAATTTTAAATACAAAATACAAAAAAAGTTGTCTAAACAGCCTTAACTCAGTAAAATTCACATCATTCCAAATTAAATTCTGCCATTTACACACCATTCAAAGAATCCAAAAAAAAAAAAGCAGTTCACACTTATGAATTGAAAGAAGAATTCTGCAACGCTGCAACATATTTCACTCAGAATATGTGTTCAGATAATAATACTTGCAAGATATACATTTCCAAGCAAAAAAAAAGAAAAAAAAACACCAAATTTTTTAAACTTAAGGTCATTAATTTAGAACACTTTTGTTTAATTCAGCCCATGACCATTATTCTGCAATGCATCTTGTTCCATACGCATGTTAAACCACAGAGACATTTAAAAGGGTCCAAGCCACACTGAAAAACAGCCAGACTGAATGATAGCCATCAGGCAGCTAAAAAAAAAAGTCACCAAAACAACGATGCTGCCAAGTTGGCAACACTGATCTATGACAACAGGCCAACAGACTCACAAAACAGATTAACAAAGTGTTGGCGTTCTTTGAATCACAAGCTTTCAAAGATGGTGGATGGATACCGCATCAAATAGCAACACTCTGTGGTTAATAATGAATACGAACACCCATAAACAGGAAATGAAAGCATCCTGATTTAATTAAAAACAGGTTTCAAATCGTACATTTATAACATTTACATATCAGCACACATTGTCCTGGGACTTTAACCCATAACCTTACCATTGATAGTACCATGCACTACCAGTCAAGCTACAGCATTTAAAAAAAAAAAAAACACTTGAAAAAATAAGTAGAGCAGAACATTGACATGGGCTTTCAGTCTTCACTAAAAATCACTTGTTGCATTTATGTTCCTCCTTTCAAGCACGAAGCTAATATTTTCCAAAAGGAAAATATTTTCACCGTTTGAAATGGACACAAACCGAAGTTTATCACTTGGCTTTCACAGAGCGGTGTGTTTTGGGAGGTTTGAAGGGTGGGGGAGCCAACTGCAAGTATTAAAAACCCAATAAAAGCCTTTGCACAATCCTGTCATAAATCCAATCTCTTGGAAGAATAATGTTTTTGTTTTGGCTGGGGCATTTCAACATTATCACAATATTCCCAAATACAACACAGGACAAAATATACTTAGAAAGTATGTTAATCCAGTGTATTATGTCTCTAGAGAGCCGTGCGATAACACTAATTCAGACGGTCGGAGACAGTCGGTGGATTATGTCTTGGGATTAGTGATCGCTTCCGTGACAAATCCAAAAGGATTTTTGCCTTAGATCCAAATCAACTTCCCTGGGGATGATGATTAGAAGACAGGAGTATGTCTAGGCATTTTACATGGAGCTCTTGGATTCAGTAAGATGCTTCTTTTGTTCAAGAGAGAGTGGAGTTGATCACTATCTAAGGACTCCTATGGAGGCGGTTCCAGATCAGCTGACATATAGATCAACAAGTTCAGTCAGGGCCAGGCTGTTGATGTTTATAAAACCTCATCAAGCCAAAAGCTAATCACATACTGTTAAGAATGATTTTGCTCTAATTACACACCATGTTTACATTCATTTGTCACATCGTTCCATTGCCATTTGATCCTGATGCTTGGGGAAAGAAATCATAACCATTTCCTTTTAAAAACCAAATGTTCAGTAATAAATCTTTTTATTAAGGCAATAAGCTACGCCGGATGTCGCATTACTTCATGCTTGATGTGACAAGTTTCGAGCGACAAGCCATTTGTCCACGCTGAACACAAAGCTGCTGCGTAATGTAGGGCTACATGATTAACTGCGCTGATAAAAAAAAAATGGAATCATGATAAGGCTTAGTGTGATTAAAGGCTGCAATTTAATTAAATAATGTGCACTGCATATTTATTATTCTTCAGCACAGCAAACCTGGATTTTTAAAAATCGCATTTTAAATAACACATTTTTTATCCGAAAAATCAGAATCACTTTTTTTCTTCAAATGGCACATTCCTGGTATGTCGTGACACGTGATACAATCACAGCCAATCAGATATCAGAATGTGCAGGAAACGGTTCATGTAAAAATGAAGTATGTAGTATGTACAGTACCGTTCAAATGTTTGTCTTTTTAATAAAAGAACATCTTTCAGCAAAGATGTAAATAAATTGATCACAAGTAAAAGTAAAGACATTTACAATGTTTAAAAGATTTCTATTTCAAATAAACGCTGTTCTTTTGAACTTTAAAGAATCTCGAAAAAAATATCCCGGTTTCCTCAAAAATATTAAGCAGCTCAACTGTTTTCAACATTGATAATAATAATAAATGTTTCATGAGCAGTAAATCAGGATATTAGAATGATTTATGAAGAATCATGTGACAATGAAGACTGAAGTAATAATGCTGATTATTCAGCTTCACTTTCAATGTAAAGTGATTGTACATAACAGAGGTTTCACTGTGGTCTCACCTGGTGAACACTGGCAACTGGGACTGAATGACCTGCACCCTGACG
Source organism: Zacco platypus (assembly GCA_038088235.1). Lineage (NCBI taxonomy): Eukaryota > Metazoa > Chordata > Actinopteri > Cypriniformes > Xenocyprididae > Zacco > Zacco platypus. Next base: position 10,127,339 of record CM076063.1, on the reverse strand, counting down.
ATGACCAGCAAAAGCGTACTGATGATCAAGACAATGAGCTTCAGAAGCGTCTGGAGGACAGCGTACGGGAAAACGTCTTTTCCTCTCAACACCTGTAGTAGGGTGTCAATCAGCATGGGCAGAGTGAACTGTATTAAAAAAAAAAGAGGAAGAAAAAATGACGAATGACTAGGGAAATAAAATATAAATAAATGCATTTAAATAAATTACTTTGAAATAAATATTCAATTAATACGTGCAAGTCATTTATTATAACTATCAAATAAATTTGTAAATTTGTAATTTTTAATATATATATATATATATATATATATATACATACAGTCGTGGCCAAAAGTTGAGAATTACATAAATATTGGAAATTGGAAAAGTTGCTGCTTAAGTTTTTATAATAGCAATTTGCATATACTCCAGAATGTTATGAAGAGTGATCAGATGAATTGCATAGTCCTTCTTTGCCATGAAAATGAACTTGATCCCAAAAAAACCTTTCCACTGCATTTCATTGCTGTCATTAAAGGACCTGCTGAGATCATTTCAGTAATCGTCTTGTTAACTCAGGTGAGAATGTTGACGAGCACAAGGCTGGAGATCATTATGTCAGGCTGAATGGGTTAGAATGGCAGACTTGACATGTTAAAAGGAGGGTGATGCTTGAAATCATTGTTCTTCCATTGTTAACCATGGTGACCTGCAAAGAAACACGTGCAGCCATTATTGCGTTTGCATAAAAATAGCTTCACAGGCAAGGATATTGTGGCTACTAAGATTGCACCTAAATCAACAATTTATAGGATCATCAGCAACTTCAAGGAAAGAGGTTCAATTCTTGTAAAGAAGGCTTCAGGGCGTCCAAGAAAGTCCAGCAAGTGCCAGGATCGTCTCCTAAAGAGGATTCAGATGTGGGATCGGAGTGCCACCAGTGCAGAGCTTGCTCAGGAATGGCAGCAGGCAGGTGTGAGCGCATCTGCACGCACAGTGAGGCGAAGACTTTTGGAAGATGGCCTGGTGTCAAGAAGGGCAGCAAAGAAGCCACTTCTCTCCAAAAAAAACATCAGGGACAGATTGATCTTCTGCAGCAAGTATCGTGAATGGACTGCTGAGGACTGGGGCAAAGTCATATTCTCCGATGAAGCCCCTTTCCGATTGTTTGGGGCATCTGGAAAAAGGCTTGTCAGGAGAAGAAAAGGTGAGCGCTACCATCAGTCCTGTGTCATGCCAACAGTAAAGCATCCTGAGACCATTCATGTGTGGGGTTGCTTCTCATCCAAGGGAGTGGGCTCACTCACAATTCTCCCCAAAAACACAGACATGAATAAAGAATGGTACCAAAACACCCTCCAACAGCAACTTCTTCCAACAATCCAACAACAGTTTGGTGAAGAACAATGCATTTTCCAGCACGATGGAGCACCGTGCCATAAGGCAAAAGTGATAACTAAGTGGCTCGGGGACCAGAACGTTGAAATTTTGGGTCCATGGCCTGGAAACTCCCCAGATCTTAATCCCATTGAGAACTTGTGGTCAGTCCTCAAGAGGCGGGTGGACAAACAAAAACCCACTAATTCTGACAAACTCCAAGAAGTGATTATGAAAGAATGGGTTGCTATCAGTCAGGATTTGGCCCAGAAGTTGATTGAGAGCATGCCCAGTCGAATTGCAGAGGTCCTGAAAAAGAACGGCCAGCACTGCAAATACTGACTCTTTGCATAAATATCATGTAATTGTCGATAAAAGTCTTTGAAACCTATGAAGTGCTTGTAATTATATTTCAGTACATCACAGAAACAACTGAAACAAAGATCTAAAAGCAGTTTAGCAGCAAACTTTGTGAAAACTAATATTTATGTAATTCTCAAAACTTTTGGCCACGACTGTATATATATATATATGTTTACTGACACTTTTGATCATTTTTTTAATAAAAGTATTCATTTTTATTTTTTTAAATTCTTACCTGAAACTTTTGGTATTCAAAAAATGATTTTTTAGTTATAATTAAATAAAAATGATTAACATATTAAGTATTTAATTACATCATTTTATATGTATTATTTTCAATCATATAACTTTCTTGTACAAATCTATATTTTTGTTGACGAAAAGTGGAGAGAAGAAGACAGGAAGAGACAATACATGCTGTACTCAAACCCACAACAGTTTAATGTGCCAGCCAGCAGGTTAACCACTAGGCCACAGTCCCACTATTTCACAGAGATAAATGCTATGTAACTTTCACATGCCACATTGGCTCTGCTCCGGACACATTAGCTCAATGTTACATTTAATGCATTATCGTTTAAACGCTGCACTTCTAACGACTTAGGCCGATTAGAGTAATTACTTAAGCTACATGTATTTCAGTGAAACATCAAAGACCAAGGGCTACTCGTGCATATGGGTTGAATTAGAGGCGTAGCTGAGGGCTGTGTATGGGGTGAACGGAGCAAAGATTCGTCCAAGGCAAAGAGCCACAGACCTCGAGTTCCTGTCAGAAACAACAGCTGCTTACATTCATTCAGTTGCTAGCTCACATAAGAGGATTATGCCACAGTCCATTATGTAAAAATTTAATTGCATAATGCAAAGTGAATGGAAGGCTGTGAAAAGAGCAAAGACCCCGGCGAACATCCGAACGCTAATGGACAAGACGAAAGCAACGCCGCTGAGTGGCTTTTACTTGATATTCAAACGCAGATGCTAATCGGCTGCTAGCTGGGAACAATAGATATACAATTAAAGTGGAGCATTTGAAAAGACTCTTTGAAGGGACGAGGTATCCTTAATGACTGTGACACGCAAAGTGTACAACATCTAACTCATGTCAGTGCGTCAAAAATTTAGATTTTTGAAATCCTGCTGCTTGTTTTAAACTGAATAGGCAACAGGGTGTTTTCACATCTGGTAAGACTTGTGGTTAACAAAACTATGCGGCTTTGCTGTTTTGCTTTACTGCTATTAGAAATGAGATGTTGCCCTGAAGTTATTTACTCAACTGTCACTTACAAAATAGTTATGTCTTGCGTCGCTTTTTTCCAGGCAGAAGGTAATGAATGCCGTATCAGATAAGAAACCTGTATAAGCTGTCGGTTATCATCGGCTGATGTCCCAATGTTGATTTTCACACTCTTCTTCGAAAAAAACTCGACGCAGACATGCCCTCTGAGGTTTCAAACGTATTTTATATTCACACCAAATGAACTAGTGACAGCTAAAACACCAATGGAGCATACAGTTGTTGAGCGATTTTCAATGTTATATGGATTTAGAGAATTCCACCCTGTTTTACACGATTACAACACACCTAAGTAAATTGCTCCAACTGATACGTGCTTTTTTTGCTTTATGTTTAAAGGGTTAGTTCACCCAAAAATGAATAGAGGCCTCAGTGAGCCATCAGATTTGATCAAAAATGTCTTAATTTGTGTTCCGAAGTTCTTACGGGAGTAATTAATGACAGAATTTTCATTTTTTGAATTTTCTAAATTTCGTTCACCGCAATGATATGCATTTACTTCATTAAACTGTCAAGACAGGGACACCAACAGACAAAAATGTAGAAATTAGTGTTTTCAAAAGTACCGACTTCCATACCAAATTTTAAAAATGTGACGATGCCAGTATTTCCCCCGAGCATTTAGAGTGGATTCTTAAACACTTGATTGGCCACTGTGTTCACGCGCTCACCAGATCAGCCAGCTCGTAACTGCCTGCAAAGATCAACGTGTCAAAAACATGTTGAAAACTGACGTCTTTGTCGCACTTCATCGAGCGATTACACAGATTCACACGGGAGACATATCTGTTGAGCGCGTGAACACAATGGCCAATCAGAGGTGTTTAAGTATCCACTCAGTACTCTAGGGGGAAACGCTCGTATCGTCAAATTTGTAATTTCAGTACCGACTTGACAACACTAGTACAAATACGTCTATAGGCATCATGAGAAGCTGCGCCCCATGAGGATGCCTTAAGTCTTTCCATCTGGATAGCGGTTTCACTCTCCCTCTATCTCTCTGCCAACAGAATAGGGCTTTTAATATCAAAAAGAAAAGGATGTTTTATGACTTCCCTTAAAAGCAATATAGTTGTCTTTTTCTGAACTTTCTAACAAATAAGCTTTTGATCCAAAGACCCCATAGCAGATCCTATTGGCTTTGACCATGCACGTCAACACACTATTATCCTTTATTTAAAAGGCAATAAATAAAAGTCATTCTTACCCCTTGGGCAACAAAGACCTCGTAAATACAGCATATCCCAATGACAGTAATTCCCTGCTCCTTGCATAGCGTGGCAACGGCAACCAGGAACACCGTTGAAATAATGGGAGACCACACTGAAACAGAGAGTTTGGAGACACAGAGAAGATCAAGGAAAGTGACCTGACTCAAGACTTCAACTCATGTGCTTGTTGGATGTGCTTTTGAGTAACTTTCTTTCATCTGAACAATGTTTGGGAGATGCACAAAGTGGAAGAAGGATCAGCAAAGAAAAACAGCCTGGTGTTGTTCTTCACTGGGAATTTGTTGTCCCAAAAGTCTTTTCAAGAGAATCGGAGAAAAACACTCAATATAAACATAGCTGTCAATTTAACGTGTTAATTTAGCATGATTAATTATCACAATTTGATTTGCCAAACCACACTTCCAAAGAAGGCGGCACAAGAAGCCATTCACACGGCTGTGTTTTTGTGTTCGAAAACAGATGGATGGAGCGTAACAGAATGGAATGGAGCGGGATATGAGGACCTCAAGACCTCATGTTTTTAAATTGATATGGTGTCTTAAATGCAGCAGATGTGATGCAACAGTCAAAGGAATGTGAACAAAAATGAGATTTAAAGTGAACAATACTATTAATAATATTAAATGACATTTCTCTATCCATTTAATGTTTTTGTCTGTAACATTACTGTAGCTTAACATATCATATGATTCATTTGATTATTATTGTTGAATAATAGCCATAAATATATATTCATAAATCTACACAAATACAACCTAAATGCGTATAAATGTTAATATAAAAAAAAATAAATACAGTCCAGAAGCAGCGACAGTGGTGGCCTGGAACTGTGCCAACTGAGACATAAATGATGCGTATTATAATTTGGAAAGAACATTGGCTTAGCACACAATACAACACTTGCATGCGCTATTCAATCATTCCGTTTCTTTTACACCTTAAAATAAAGGTGACGGCTTATTAAAGATGAACAAAAGAAATAAAATAAGAAAATAATCGCTTGTCATCACACCGTGGACAAGGTAAAAACAAAAATATTGTGACGGGATTAACATTCTGTTAAAAAAATATCAAGAATCACAGTGGGAGGTTGACAGTATAATATAATAATTGTTGTGGAGTGCATCAAGTCAGAAACAACATGCCAATTTGATCGATCTGTGAAACTGGAGCTGTGTACTCAAGACTTCTGGGTGGGGAGCTTGTGAGCTTTTGAATGGGAGGCGAGTCACAGCTTGCGCGTCATGTACTAGGAATGAACTTGTTGCGGCGTGAATGTGTGCGTGGATTATGAGGTTATGCGAAGGGAACGCTTACCGATGGAGTGATCGGCTCCTTTTGATTTGGTGTACGCCAGGAAAGCCGCCAGCAGGAAAATGGAGGACAGCAACTCAGCCCTGCCAACAACACCTGTTACCTGCACATACCAAAAGAACGTGATCAAACATTTCAACAACTCAATGCTCAAATCTCTCAACACACGTAACAGGGGGAAATTCATTTGATAAAAATGTGCCAAATACAATATCGCATAATAAAATGTCTTGTGACTGAAGCATGTGTTTACAGTAATGCTTCTTATTATGAGATTGGATGGGGACGTTAATGCCATGAAGAGTCATGTGACGGGTGCAAGAGAAACCAGTTTTAAGCAATCAATCATAACTGTAAAGCAGTAATAATTTTTTTCCCCCCTTTTATTCATCTGTGAGAACCTTTGCTGAAAATAATGCGGTTATATAAGATAATCACGTTATAATTAATTGTTATACAATTTTATAAACACTTTAAGTTCTAAAAGACTGAGACCAACAGTGCAAAAGCTCTTAACTTTATGGCATTTTTTGAATAAAAATAATAGTGTACGCATAACATTTTGAGCAAAAGGTCGAAGTGAAAAATTAACCTGAATTTCAGATCGTCTCAGTGTTCGGTTTGTCCTCCTTTTGCTTTAATGACAGCAGTATGTGAACTCCACAACCTCCACAAGTTTGTGTAAAACCTGATGTTCACAACTCGAGCATCTGGGGCCTCATGTATACAGCTTTCCTTAGATTTCATCCTAAAAGTGCGCGTACGCACAAAAGCTAAATTTATAAAAACCATGCGTATGCCAGAACCTTTGCAAAATTCCCTTTTTAAAACCCAGTCAGTGGAAGATTGTGCACACATGCCCGTCTCATCCCTGAACTAACCACATATATGGAGCTTACAACACCTAATTTTATTATACACAGCGTCATCACATGAGATACCACATTTAACGGTGCAAGGCGTTAGGAAAACATGAGATATGCACTATAAATGCCATTTGTGCCATCAGATTACATTGCTAAAGATCAGCCTTGATCCTTTTCTTGTTTTAGAATAAATACTACATCAAAATATCTGTAAAAGCCATCAATTCTTTTCAGAGTTTATTAGGTTAACATGTTTTAGGACATTTATACAGTATATTTTTATTGGAAACAAATAGCCCTGCAGTGTAAATACAACTGTCTGTAGAAATCGAACTAATCCAGCAGTGTCTGTCTGCAATAATATCAGTGTGCATCACTGATCACTGTTCGTGCGAGAAATATTTTCTCAGAACATGAGTTCTGCAGAGAGGAAATGTCATGCACGTAGCACTCCTGGCTGTCATTAAAATATTAAAACTTGGCAAGCCACAGGAAAAAGTATTCAAAAGCAGCACATCCACTACAAATATTTCTTTATAAATTCATAGAATTTCTGTTTAACTTCTGGATAATGGCTACGTAATTTGAAAAGAGTTGACGATTTAATCTAAACATATTCACAGCAAGTTTATTTTTTAGAAATCCCAGTATGTACGTAGAAACTTGCATACGCCCCTGGTGCTTTAACAGAGGCGAAATGTGACCTTTTGAGGAGTTTGCATGCTCAACGTCACAAATCTGATTACTTAATTAGTGAACTTGAAATATTTCTCATTCACATTGCGTTATGAAATTTGCCTCCTAGACTTTATTTCCAGATTTAAATTAGATTACGATAAGCCTTTTTATAGCGTGTCTGATTCATACCACAGTAGCAGAAATGGCAATGGAGATTCTGTGAATCGCATTTTTTGAATGAATTGTGCATTTCTGCGAATCGTTAATCAAAATAAATGACTCATATCTTTGAAACAAAAGATTTGTTTGTTAGGCCATTGCTAAGAAATGTTCATAGAAGAATCCTTGCGGCATTTTTTCAACTTTTTACACTAAGCAATGCCAAATTCTATAGACAGTCTGAAGATGAGCACGATAGCAGATGGTATAACAGTTTTAGAGAAAGACTAAGGTAAGATTAACACGCCAGTTCCTATTTCAATATGGATATTCCCATCCACATGATACCACGTTTAACGGTACAAGACTTTAGGAAAACAAATGCCATTTGTGTCATCAGATTACATTGCTAAAGATCATTCAGTATCCTTGTCTACTACAAAATCTTGTTTTAAAATAAATTAAAAGTATGTCACCCACCCGCACAGGGACTGATCCCCCAACCATTTCACTAGCAGGCCAGATCTTTAACTGATAAACAGCCACCAGTCCTATAGTAATGCACTCTAATCAGATAGTGTACCACTGCACTCAGCTACAGGGTTAATCAAAGCCTCTGTTTATTCACCTTCTCCAAGAATTTTGACCTTATGAACTTCAAACAAGCGATATCTGGCTTAACAAGAAAGGACAGCATGCGAAATAGGAAACAAATATTGATTGAAATGAAAAGGGCTCAGATTCAAACAGTGTTTCCATGGTAATGTACAACTGTTTACATGCAATGCACACTGGGACATGAAGCTCTATCTATTACTGCCACCATGAGGCGGCATACGCAAAGTCGCTTCGTTCATGTTGAAGTGTTTTTTTCTTCCTTAACTTTGTGCCAAAGTTCATTTCCTCAAGCAAGAAAAGCGAAAATACCAAGAAAACTTCAACACTATAACAAGGTCAACCAGTAGCATGAAGCGACTTTACAATAGTAGCAAAAACAAATGGACTTCATTCACATGTCAGATACATAAAACATGTTGATGAATCTGTTAAAGTGCCCATATTATGCTACTTTAAAAGTTTTGGAGGTCTCCTATAAAAGTCTTACATGCATCCGAGGTCAAAACACGTATTCATTTTCTCATAACATACATTGTGGCATCACCTCTTTTCTCACAGGCTCTGTTTACACCTGGTATTAAGATGCATTTTGGTCGATCGGCTCACAAGTAGACGATGCTAAATAAATGGGGTGTAAAATGTTTTAAGCTTTCAACCACTAGTCGAAAACGCATTAAACTGGATTGCTTTTGTAGTGTAAACGTTCATGTGGACATATGCGTTCGAACAGCCAAACAAGACCGCCGACTAACCCAATGCGTAAACATTATGGGAAGTGTGCGAGCCAGACAGTATTTAAACTTTGTCGGTTTGGTTTGAAGATGAAAAATGTACCAAGCACAATGTTCTCTTGCCATTCCTGATTTCTAACACTCGCTTGTCTTGTGGCTGTCCTCTCTGGGTGTGTTCACATGGAAATTGCGTGAACTTATTTTGTCCATTAGTCCGAAAGATCTTGAAAAAACCATACATTTACCCAGCTTCCCCTCAAAGAAATCAGGACAGAAGTGGTTGAAAGTGCGGCTCTGATAGCTCTCATTGATCAAATGGCCCAGTTTGTTGTGATTGGTCAGATGGCTCAGTCTGTTGTGATTGGTCCACCAATTACAGCAAGCGTCGGAAACAAAACGCCCTTTAAATTTCAGCTCTGGAGGCTTCCTCAGCACTTGATACACCGTGATACAAACAGTAATGATGGTGTTGGTTTTACCGTATCAATTTGAACCCGAGTCCTCATTCTTGGGAAGTGCATCCAATGTGGATTTGCTTTCGCAACACAGCATCTTCTCAACATGTCGACAACACAAACCAAACTCTTCCAGCTACAACTACAGTGTTTGAGGGCGGGACAAAGTAGACGTTGTTTGTGGGCAGCCAATGAAGGCCATAGACTGGCATTTGTAAATTTGTTACAAACCTTTATAGCTTCAAACTGGGAGTAATATTGGAATTACTGACGACTAGTTTCAGGCAGTTCAAAAATGCTTCTTTCCTAACACCATTTATTGTGCACTTTGATCTTTACAACTTTGCAGACCTCTCACATTCACAAACAGCTATATTACACACTACATAAAAGGTATTATCTGAAAAAGCACTTTAAAATGAGATATCAGCAGTTACTTACAGCTTCTGTGTGGATGGGATGGACTGCAAACAGCAGGGCTGCTATGAGGCTGGTGCTTCGGTCCAGGAGCAGACGACAGAAGTGGAGAAAGAGGACACACACCACGACATGAAGAACCACATTGAAGAGGTGGTACGACGAGGAGCTCAACTCGCTGAACAGATAATTGAGGCGGAAGGTGAGAACAGTAAGCGGCCGATAGGATTTATGGCTCCTCTCCTGGAAAAAAAAGACAAGGTTGGATACGACGAGCCTCCAAAACAAAAACATATCACCTTGAGAAAGCAAGCAGAAGTTCTATGCAAAATGAAGATGTACTACCTCTGACATAGGTGTGCCCCAGAAGTCATTGAGGAAGAGGTTCTTCAGTGGTGTGGTGGGACGAAGGTCTTTGTTATCCAAGATAGCAGAGACATCATCGAACACAAAACCACAGAACAGGCTGTTCCAGTAGCAGCCCACCACCAGTCCAGTCAGAAGACAGATCTCCTTCCACGACACTACAGCCATCGCTGACGTGAGACCTCATTGAGCACTGCAAAGGCAGACGAGTAACAATTTGGACTCCTGACATGATTACAAAATGCTTATGAATCATTCAGACCTTTGTGTGAACTGGTTTGATTCGTTGCAAAGATCTGATTGACTGTTTCCAGGCATTTTTTTTTTTTTAAAAAACGGGCTTATATATTCACGTAGGACATTGGTGAAAAACATGGTAAACAAAATGTCAAATGATCTCCTAATGAGAGCAATTTTTAATGTTCATGATTTTTATAATGACTGAGATGAGTCAGATTTACGTAGCCTTCCGAGAGCAATGTACTATATACATTTACCAAATTTCATTACAATTACTTATTTGATACAGAAATTTTAACCGTTTCAAGTCAACTAGGCCACACCCTACATTCTTCACTGCCTCAGGCGGCCATGTTGAAGTTCACAATGTTTTGGGAGACCGTTTACAATGGCCTTCCAGAAAAGCATGCCAAATTTTCTACAGACTAGGTAAAAAAGAAAGAAAAGAAGTTCGCAAAAATCTAATATTGTGGAAAAGTTTCCATGGTTCATAAACGGCCAACATTTCTATTTCCGTGCTCTATAGCGCCATCTACGGTCTGATGTCATTTTAATTGCAGAGAAGCGTCAACGTTTCGACCAATTTTTAGTTGCTACCATTTACAGTTTGGTCTAAATCTTGTTACTATTATTTATTATTTTATTTAATAATTATTATTAATAATAATACTCACAAAAGGTGTTCACAAGCTCTATAAAACTGTTGTTATTATTAACTAAAACTATTAAAATTGTTTTCGTTATTTAAAATCATGCTGAAGAAGATACTGGATCAAACTCGGCAACTGAATGAAATTACAATTACTACAGATGAAATAAAAATAAAGCTAAATGGAAACATTTCTAAAAACAAAACAAAACCAAGCGCCTATATAAAAAGAAAGTCACAAAAATTACTTACTTAAACTAAAATATAACATTTTAAAATTATTTTAGAGCAGATATAGACCAATATATAATCACTATAATACATTCCAATCCTTTCAAATAATACATTTATTTTGATGACCTCTCCATGCCTAGAAATCCCATTTGATTTCCCATGACCTTTATATCCCCGTTTAAATCAGACTGCTGCATTGCGACCTTTTTGAAACTACGTTTTAAAATCAAACAAACAAATAAATCATTAGAATAATCGTAATAACAGAATCGTTCGTGTCGCCTGAACGAGGCGCAGCCCCATAAATCATGACCAGCCCATCCAGCTATCAGTTAGCATTTGTTTTTCATTAAGATTAATTGAATAATGCAGACATTACATTATGAAAACATCAATGAAACATCCATCCCAAACAAAGAAGATCAATGTACTGTTGATGAAAAGAAATTGGTTTAAATCAACAAGAAACTGGTCAGATTAAAGATCAAGTCAACTTAAGCTGTCCCATTAGCATTCACTGACTTCATTCAAACAAACAGTCTCGATCTGTCATCAGTGCTCATCAGGATTTAAATAGACTGACAACTTACCTTGTCATGTCTGGTAAAAAAAACTAAATGAAAAGAGAAGGTGTGTGTGTGTGTTTATTTTGGCTGAAGCAGCAAGTTCGATCTGAAGCATTGAATTAGCAGGGGCCAAAACTGCTTCCGGGTCAAAATGCTTGGCAGAATAAAAGTAATGAATTATAAAGTAATGGTTATAGGCAATGTCTGATCACTGAAAAGATATCTACTGACATATAAATATATTAATTTTTCATTTTATATCCTTAGTAATGAATGCCGCGTAATAAGAATATTTCCTGAGCGTCACAAATCGAATGGCGTAAAATCGAGAACCAATTTACGACGTTTCGCTTTACGACTGTTTTCCCGGTTGCCTAGCAGCAGCAGAGCAAGGGGAACACAAGATGGCTAGGCTGTTTTATCAATAAGGTCTGAATGCGTTGTTTTCCGTGTGTTTTTTATGAATATATACAAAAGATGTATGTGTGACATTAAGAAACGCATTTAAAAACAATGTTAAGTTTTAGAATATTGCTAACAAACGAAACAAAAGGTGACCAATTGCATACAGTGCTAATCTTGGATTTTTGTGTTTTCTGTATTTCTTGCTAATATTTAGCTTGCCTTTTGACCCTTTATTTAGTATCATACTATTGCTCTGCGTCGTTATATGAGGGTGTATTCGTTGTGTCCTGTGAGAAGCCTTTGTGGATGGAGAAGAATATTGTACATTAGTATTACATTTTTCTGTCTGTAGAAAATCTGACTTCACACTGACTGACATCTACCAGGTCAAACCGTTGTTCAGTTCAGCACTGCAGGACATCTGCACTGGACCTGAAAAATGCCTGCAGCCGCAGACTGGAAGCTGCTCATGGGAGCAGACCCAGAGGATCTGGGAGATGAGGATGAGAAGATCTGTGATTTGATTTTGATGGTATGTGTATCATTGGGAGGCATAACAATTTTGACGCAAATTGCTGTTTTGATATGTTACAATGATCAGGAAATGTGTTTGATAACATTATGTAGAGGAAATTACATTGAGGGAAAAAGTATTTTAATATTATTTAATATTTTAATAATAGTAATATGATTTTTTAATATATAATACTATATAATAAATGTGTACTGTTTATTTATTATGTATGTATAATATTCTCAGACATACATGTATATATTTAAAAAAAAATATATATATATATATATATATATATATGTTCAAAATATATCCTGACTTGCTTCCAGACAAACATCTCCTTTTAAACTGCTAGGGACAAACACATTCTTCCTGCAAATTCATCTGACAATCATGCTTTTCCTTCTCATGTAGGTCAAACCACGGGACCTGAAAGCGGATGATTCAGAGAAAATGATTCAGCTCTTCAGAATCTCACAAACACTCCTGAGGGTAAGACTAATCCACCGTCACCACACATCTGCCTCTTTCATTTGTAAACCTTTGAAATTCTTTCAATTAAATTTTCTGGTCATTGAAGCCGTGCCATCTGCTGTTGCTGCCATTCATTTTGATAGCTAGATGTTACAGTTGATGTCTTTCTGACCCTCAGATGAAACTGGATGAAATTAAATGTGCCTATGAGGTTGTAGACAGCGCAGGTGTGGACCAAGCAAGAATTGGTATGTACAGTCATTATTAGATTTGCATTTCCTACAGAAAATAAAAGAGCTTGCAAGGAAACAAAAGAATCGTGTTCAACTTTATTTTTGGTTAAAAATGATCCAAAATCAATTTTTGAGCAAGTACATAACCAAACAGTGTTCAAAACTAACTCCTTACCTTAGCCCGATTCACAACGGTAAGCTTGTAATAATGTTTTCTAATTCGGGTGGTCACCATTGGTAGAGCGGTTTATTATAATGGGGGTTTTTTTCTCAGTTGATCAGAACAAAACTGACAGACATGTTGCTTACAAAATTATAATATTATATATATATATATATATATATATATATATATATATATACAGGGCTGGGTAGGTTACTTTTAAAATGTATTTCACTACAGATTACAAAAGACATGCTTTAAAAAGTAATTTGTAACGTATTTCGTTACATTACTCAAGTTTAGTAACTTAATCTAAACACTTTAGAATACTTTGGAGTACTAATAAGTGTGGAACAAACACACAAAAGGTAATTGCAGGACTTTTTCCCTCAGAATTGCGTGATATAGAATTATGAGATATAAACTCGCAATATTGGAGAAAAGTCAGAATTATGAGATATAAACTCACAATATTGAGAAAAGTCAGAATTATGAGATATAAACTCACAATATTGAGAAAAGTCAGAATTATGAGATATAAACTCACAATATTGGCGAAAAGTCAGAATTATGAGATATAAACTCATAAACTAAATTCACAATTGCAAGACAAAAACCTTTGCAAGTATTGCAAGTTTAAATCTCCTAATTCTGACTTTATAACTTGCAATTGTGAGTTTAAATCTCGCAATTCTGAGAAAAAGAAGTCAGAATTGTGAAATGCAAACAAATTGTGAGAAAAAGTTGCAGTGACGAGTGAATTATAAAATGACTCACAAACAACTATCACAAAACATGAAAACAGTCGTGGATCATCAGGTCATGACAGGACAGTTAAGTTAAGCGTTGGGCAATTTTTTTCATAAATTCAGTCATTTTTTCTTGTTCAGGACAGTACTAAATAAAAATAACAAAATTTTTATGATCCATCTTAAAAGTATTAAAATGTTGATGAAACTTAACTCCACTTTTTCAGACTCTCAGAGTCAGAGAATCACCAATTGCTGTTTAAATGACATTAAAATTCAAAGTAATCACTTTGGTAATCTAAAATACTTTTCAGATGTAACTGTAATCTGATTACCATCCATTTAAAATGTAACTGTAATGAAATACAGTTACTCAAATTTTGTATTTTAAATACGTAACTAAGTTACTTGTATTTCGTTACTCCCCAACCCTGGATATATATATATATATATAATTTTTAACATATATAATATAAATTATATATAAATATAAATGTATATATAAACATATTACCATAATAATAATATTTTATGAATTATTGTAATAATTTTAACATATTGGTGCAATTTATTTAGTAATATATTTATGCTTGCCAATTGAATGATTGCAGAAAATGAGCTGAAAGCTAAAGTCCTGAAACTGGAAGGTGAGCTGGAGGTAAGGAAAGAATTAATAACTGCATACAAGTGTGCTTATTATGTGCTGTTTGTGAGCTGTCTGTGTACAAGACTAAGAGGATTACTGGCTTAATTTCCTGTATGTTGCTTTCTGTTATAACTATAGTTGTTCTACACATTACATTTCCTTTGATATGTTTATTGTTGTGAAAAGAAGTGAGATGTCATTGAGCTGCACTGCTTACCAGTGTCACAGATAGATACAGATGGAGAGTTTTGGGTCTTGAGCTTTATTCAGCTCCGTCTCACTTCCTGTCCAGATGGCTCAGCGCATGGTGGGAGGGGGGGACACACGCTTCCTCCGGGATGAGATTCACCAACTGGAGAGTCACCTGGAGCGTAAGGAGAAAGAGGTGACCCAGCTGGAGAAAGAAATGGGCAAGGAAAGGAAAGCCAATGAGGAGGTAGGAAGCGCGTTCCACGAAGAGGGTACTAAATAGCACTGGAAACCTTAAAGTTATTTTTAGTAACACTTTATTTTACAGTGTGACAGTAATGAGAGTAAAAGATGCATAATTGCAACCAACTAACCCTAAACCAAACCTTAACTCTAATGATATAGTAATTAATATTAATATTTGTCTAATTAAACTGTAGCCTACAGGATGTCAGTCATTAAGAGCTATTAAATTTGCGTCAATTAAAGAAAAATCAATTTTTTTACAATAACTTTGGTAACAAGGTTGAATGCTTGAGTTGATGAATGATAAAATTAGTGAAAAAAATGAGAAATTATTCACTTGTCTTTTTCTATGCTGTAGAAAGGGTCCAAGTGATAATTTTAGGGAAAAATACATTTTTCATAATAAAGAAGAAAATTATGTGAACATCCAAAATGTGGGACATTGCTAAATATTATGTTTTAGGTATTAAAATCTAGAATTTATTAATTGAATTAATTGGTTATTAATTCAACTAAAATGAGTACTGTTGAGTAAATGTATGTTCATTTAAAGTAAAACACCATAAGAAATTGAATGGTAATGTGTTATTTTAAGGTGACTTAATTACATGTTACTATTTGTACTATAGTAATAATAATAAATTATGTATAATTACCAAGTAACTAACCCAAAACCAAACCCTAACTCCAACCGTAACTCTATAGTAATTACATGTAGTTAATTAGTATTACTTATTTGAGTAAATACAATGTAACTACATCACCTTAAAGTGTAATTATAATAATAATAAATAATAAAGATAACAATACTGTAGGTGTAGGCTTGAGAACAGACTAATGCGTGTTTTCTCACAGCTGGCTCTCCGTGCTGAAGAGGCAGAGGAGAAGAACAGGAAACTAAAAAGAGAGGTATGTCCAATCCTTTTCTGGGTCTGCATGGTATTTTTTAGGGACATCTTAAATCTTCCTCTTTCTGTTCCTTCCAATTATCCATTCCATCTCTCTTATATCACCTTCTCTTCTCAGCTTCATTCTCTGACTGACCGTTTCATTTCTTTTATGCATGCCTGTTATTGTTTTCTTTTTTATCCTTTTCTTTCGTCTCTTGTCACTACCCCTCAAGATAAAGCAGCTTACAAAGAAGGTAAGACCCCAGATTAGGCAGAATTAGAGTAGCTAGTCTGTTTATTAGAAACATGTTTATGTCAACTGGACCTGCACCACCAGTCTGATCTGGTCGGGTAACCAATACGTGGCCTTGAAGAAATTCAAATCGCCATCTGGTTTGGAATATGATAGACTGTTCCATTAAGTTCCATTAATTTAAAACCAAGGAGTAATTTCACTTGCCCCAACTTTGTTTGGTTTGTTTCAATAAAACCTCATCTACATTAGCCAGTTAGATAATCTGAGCAACAACGATGTACATGATTAACATAACACTCCCTCCTTGATAGAACAAGCGTCAGTTTCATAACTGGCCCGAAACTGGTCCATCGGGCCTTTTTTTGTTAAAGCCCTTAGAGACTGTTCCATCACTGTGCAGATGAAGAAAATTAATCAATGTGAGTCAAACGATTGGAATGAGTTTATTCAGAAATGATGTACTATAATAAGACACCTTGTATTGATTTACAGTATGATACCCTCTCATTTAGTAGTAAATCATGTTTGACAGCAGGATGAGTAATGGATTTGTTTGTTACTGCAGAACGAACAGCTGCAACAGGATGTTGAGTTCTACAGAAAGGAAGTAGAGCAGAGAGAGCCTCTTCAGACCAAAGAGGAGAGCAATGAGATTCAGAGGAGACTTACCAAAGCCAACCAACAGCTCTACCAGTGCATGGAGGACCTGCAGGTAATTCCCAAATGACCTTCAGGCTGCCATATAATGCCATCATAACATGGCAGGATCACTGCCTAGTGTAATACACCTCTAATGCTTCAGTACTTTAAACGGGACATATTTTCCACCTATTTTCCACATATCTTACACATAAACTGCAAGGTGAATATAAATTCACAAGGTGAATTTTTTTAATATTTAATATAAATTATATATATTAATTATAAATATAATTAACCATTTAATTTACAATTAAAACAATTGTTAATTTATACACAATAACTTTAGTAGCATATTTAAGTACAGTTATATCAGTATTTAAGGTTTACTTTTATTTTGTAATTCTTTTGAAATCTTTTACTTTTTAATTAAATATATATATATGTATATATGTATATATCTGTATGTGTGTGTGTGTGTGTTTTAATTCTTTTTATTTAAAAAGAAACCTTCACAATATAAGTCGACTTATAAAAAATTATATCGGCTGTGAAGGTTTCTTTTTTCATTTTTTATTACGGTTTCTATTTCTGGAATAGTTCTCGCTATTGTTCATCAGCTTATATCAATATTTATATGTAAATGTGACATCAGTACCAAAATATTTATTTTTCATTAAGTGGTCATTTTTCAATCATGGTAGTATGGCGAGGAAATACACTGACATTGTACATCAAACTCAAAAGTAGCTGGGAGAAGCCTGTATGTGTAACCTTTTAAAGTACATTTCAAACGAAATCTCCTGTTATGTGACATCTTTATGATCCACATATTCTCCCTGTTCCCAGCATGCCGAAGACATGGCTGCTAACCTGAAGAGCGAGAATGAGCACTTGCAAAAGAATCTGGAGGACTCTGTGAAGGAGATGGAGAAGATGACGGATGAGTACAACAAGATGAAGATCGCAGTCCAGCAGACGGATAGCGTCATGGATCAGCTGAGAAAAGAGAGAGATCATGCCAAGCTTCAGGTGATTTAATCACATTTATAAAATGTATAATGCCAGTCCTAGAAGCTGATTGCTCGATAAAGTATTCCAGTCACGTGAAATACCGGTTCTCCTAGCGACTTTTGGCGGGATTAAATTGCTGCAATTGAGCACCAGAGTAGATAGTGTGCAGAAATGGGTTTCCCCCTTTTATATGATTGAAAAAATAAATGATTGCTATTAAAGATGTCTTTTTACAGGTCAGAGAGCTAAGTGAACAGATCCAGACTCGAGCTGAAGAGGATGACCCAGTTATGGCTGCTGTTAATGCCAAAGTGGAAGAGTGGAAGGTGAGCCATGAGCCCCCCCCCCCCACCCCCACACACACCCACACACCCACACACCCACACCCAGCTTTGACAAATAAAAACAGCTTATATGCAAATGAGGTCAAGTTTCATGAACTTTGCCCATTTCTCAGTAATGTATTGTTATTGTTTTCTTTTGATTTCTTTTGTTTGTGTGTGGTTTTACCTGTCTGAAATTGCTGACATCTTTGAGGAGTTATTTTCTGAAGTTCTGAAGAAAAGGTCAAATATTTGCCTTTGTTCTAGACTCTGTCAAACATCAACTTCTGAGTTAAGAATCCAAGAAAAACATTTTGTGCTAGCACACATCTACAATTTAATTCAGGTGTTGTGTGTTACAAGAATTATAAGAATAAAAAAATACTTGGGCTTTTAATTTATATTTAAAAAATTACAATTCCGTATATCAATATTTTATGTGAAAAGCTCCCAAATGAATTTTTTTTGGCAGATGAATAAAAAAAAAGTGCCTTTAGAAGTCAATATTACAAGTCAAATATAATATAATATACTCAAATGGAAGGATAATACACATGATAAAACATGTTTTTATTGCATAATAAAAAAAATATTAGCATTTTGTAATTAATTGTTCTAAATGAAGATGTTTGGGTGACAAGCCTGGAAAATGCATAATATTTTTAAAGGATAGTTCACACTGCCCCAAAATAAAGAATAAACTATTCTTTATATAAAGATCACATTGCCTACTTGAGAGAGCAAAAACACCCAAAAGCTCTTAGGCTTATAATATTTGTGATGCATAACTAATGAAATACAAATTGCAGCTTTAGAGCAATATAAAATAATAACAATTAAGTATCATGTTTAACATTATGACACTACTATGACTGAATAAGTGGACACAAATGACCTGGAAAAAAGTCATTAAAAATGTTCTCACAAAGCCTATTTAACCATTTCCTGTAACTTATCTTAGTTTGAACAGATGTGATGGCTCATGAAAAAGGCCCAAAACACTGAATAGCTTGTAATTAGAGTTGCTCAAAATACTGTCAGGTTTGAGGTTTCGTGAAAATCAGTACCAAATGTCTAACCTGCAGAAAGTATCGTACATCCTAGCACCAACAACCAATGTCACCAAACGATAAAATAAAAAATACACAATGAGTCACATGAGGGAAATGGTATTCTTATTCTTTTGGTAGTTGAGGAAATTCTACATGCTGTAACTGTCATGTGTTTGTGTCGGTTTCAGAGTGTTTTATCAGGGAAAGATGTGGAAATTTTGGAGTATCAACAGATGATCAGAGATTTGAGGGAGAAACTTCGAGCTGCTCAGATGGACACCGACAAAAGCAACATTATCGCACTGCAGCAGGTCAGTCAGATATCACATAGCTCTCTATCCTGAAAAAAGTTCAACACTAGGGGTGTTAATATCTACTTATTAAATTTGTTATTTATAATATGTAATCATATGTTTGGTGTCAGTGAGATAAATAGATCAAAAATGACAGTAAAGATGTCAAAATATTTGTAATTAATGCTGTTCTTTTGAACTTTCTATTCATCAAAGAATCCTGTATCACAAAATGTATCACATAAATATTAAGCAGCACAAATGTTTTCAACATTAATAATGATAAGAAATGTTTCTTAAGCAGCAAATCAGTATATTAGAATGATTTCTGAAGGATCATGTGACACTGAAGACTGGAGTAATGATGCTGAAAATTCAGCTTTGCATCACAGTAATAATTTTATTATTCAAATAGAAAAAAAATTATTTTGGTTTTCAATAATATTTCACAATGTTACCGTTTTTACTGTATTTTTGATCAAATGAATGCAGGCTTGGTGAGCATAAGAGACTTCTTTCAAAAAAAAATCTTACAGACACCAATTTTTTATTTGTAATTCTTTTTATTTGTTTTTTTTATTTGTAATTCTAAATATTACATTTGGTCTTTGATAAGAAATTATAATTATTAAAGGCACACTATGTACATTTTGCCGCTAGAGGTCGCTTATTCAAAACAAAGGTGTAAAAATCGCTTATTTCTCTGGATTTAAACATTATTGGAAACATTTGTGATAATGTAAGTATACAAGTCAACAAAATATATAACATTGTTCTATCCAAAAATCTTACATATTGTGCCTTTAAATTATAAACCAAAATTAAATTCATTCATCAGGTGATGGCATTGTGTCAGTCAGTTTTTATTCCAAAATCCTATTACTTCAATTTTTTTTTTTTTTTTGTCCTATCAATTCGGATACAAAATATGTCTTAGGCCTGTTTCACACATCCTGAGTTTGCAGTGTAACGGCGTTTCTGCTGCAGTTCTATAGAGGAATTTATGAGTTATGACATTGATGTCTTTAATAGCAGTGAAAATTTATAAAATAGGTATTAGAAGTTGGCCATTGATCATTTTAATGTTCATTGTGATCATCTGCTCAAATCCATTGGATTCAGTCATGTGGAATGTAGCCCGCCAGATGTATTGTTTTAAACAATGTGTCCCACTTATGTTTTATGTTGCTAGATAATAGCCGTTGCAAAATATAGTGTTGATAAATAGATTTATGGTGCATTTCAATGTGTTTTCTCTTAGGTTTAGTATATGACGCTTGACAAAAATATTTTAAGTGGCAGAACTCAACATTACCACTGTGATGCTTCTGGGAACACAGCGTGAATGCTGTAACCTGTTAATATGAGCGCTGAAAGTCGTTACAGACGTGCGATGTGTGAAACAGGCCTCAGATCCATGTTAATGCATTGCCCATCTGACTTAGTTTGTTGTCTCTCCCTCACTATTTGTGTGTTCTTTTTGATGTACACTCCTTTTAATCGTTTCTATTTGCTTTCAAATGCTTCAATGGCTTGCAAATGTTTCCTTTTTCCATTCTCTCTCCTTTACGACTCTGCCGAGTCAGGTCATATATGAACTGTGTGGCGTGAGTATCTCTGTTTCTCATTTCCTTCGCTTTATGTGTCATTCATCTGTCAGTCATTTGTCTTTATTGATTGTTTCCGTCATATTGGTTCAGCTCAATTTATCCCAGCGGGAATTTAAAGATGTCACTGACTTTGTGTCTGACTTCAAAAGGCCGTGCAAGAGAGGGACAACCAGATCAAGATGCTGTCAGAGCAAGTCGAGCAGTATACAACGGAAATGGAAAAAAATGCCCTGCTCATCGAGGAGCTGAAAAAACCATTAAAGAAAGATAAAGGTCATGTCAGCGTGCAGCAGCGTAGATTGGAGGACTTGAGCACTAAACTGCAGGTGGCCGAGAGGAGAGCTCTGGAGGCCGAGCGTGCCGCCCAACTGGCTGAGCGTGACGCCGGGGACAAAGACAAAGAACTCAATGACACCCTCAGTCGAATCCGTCTCTATGAGTCTGTGAGTTTATAACTTGGCACTTAACTTCAGTATTGTAAAATTCACGGTTGTTACAAAGTCCAAATACTTTTTGCGGTTACTATAATAAATAGTCTGGGTTTTGTTTGACAATTAACCTTTCGCCAGCAGTTTGATTGACAGACAATCTGACCAATCATAACCCCGAATCCGCCATTTTGTCCGACAAAGCAGTCAGGAGAGTTAGTAGATTAACACTGGTAAACTTGAACTTGAAAAATTGTGTGTATCCTTCGCTTGAAACAACATTCCTTCTGATGTTCATTCATGTTTATTTGATGCTATAAATGAACTAGTATGAAGAGATGATCGGTTCACGAGCCGCTTGAAGGAGCTACAGCGATCTGTCACGACATATTAAAGAGACACTATACACTATTTATTGTTTAAACTTCTTTAAAAAATTACAATATTTGAAATTTGAAACGTTGTTTAATATCAAAAGTAACCTGCTCTGTCTTGTCTGTCGACGTGTTGTCAGTGTCCTCTTTGCTCTGGGATGTATTTTTCACTACGTGAGTACATGATGTGTGACGTGAGAGAGCATGGCTTGTCGGACATAGCAACAGTAACTAAAGGGGGCGGGTCTTTGCGAAGGGTCAATAAGTTACTCTATTTTCTAATAGCATCTTCATCTTAACAAGATCTTATAAGAAAAATAAAATATTTCATAGGGCCCTAAAAATGTTATTTCTGTTAAACTTTTAATAAATTGTTGTTAAATTGTTTCATGATTTCAATTAGTTAGACATGCTAAATTTCATGCATTTGATTACTAAAATTTAATTTAACCATTAATATTGAGTCCAAAAAAAATATAATAAAAAAAAAATATATATATATATTCTAGCAATAAAGTTTTTGCGTTGCTTCTCAAATAGAAAAGTTTTAATGCAACTTCTACAATGTCTGACATAAGTAGCAACACTTGATCACAAATAATTGAAGAATTAAACATTCAGAAAACAGCAAGGATGTTATAATTCAATTTCCATTTTATTGTCACATCACCACGGTGAGTGAAATTCTTGAAAAAGCACCGGCTTTCAAGAATGTAAAGTCTGGTTTGTGTTGCGCGACGAAGGAGTCTGTCATAGACAGTTCTAGTGACAACATCCAGCACGAAAAACGACAAAAACAACAATATAACGGACAAAACGATTGGAGCACTCAACACGGCTGCCATGCTCGGCGTCATCTTGAAATCTTATTGTAGGATATTATAGGATGTTATATTATACCTACATAGAAGTTTGAGGCACTTCACTCTCTTTCAGGGGACGGATGGATTGGAAGCTGCAATCACTGAGATCAAAGAATGTAAAAATCAAATCCGAGTGAGAGACCGGGAGATAGAAGCCATGATAAAAGAGATAAACCAGCTGGAGATCAAAATCAACAGTTTACTAGACGAGAACGAAGACCTGCGAGAACGGCTGGGTAATTTTCTTCAACCTGCTTTTATTATTTTAAGATTCCCATCTTGTCTCAATTACTGTATCCCTGTTTTACCTACACCTAGACATGAAGATTGTTTTAAAGCCCATATTGATTTTGCTAAGATAAAAATCAGCTTTGACCCTCTCTGGTATCATGTTCCCACCCCAGGATTAAATCCTAAGGAAGAACTGGATTTGAGTGAATTCCAGAGATCAAAGGTTTTGAAGCAGAGACAGTACAAAGCAGAGAACCAGGTCCTGCTGAAAGAGGTAAAACCGATTAACTTTATCTATATGGTCTGTCTTTGGTCTGTTATCCCGCTTAAATTTTGTCTTTGATTCTCCTTAGATTGAGCGACTCGAGGAGGAAAGGCTCGAGCTGAAACAACGTGTTCGTGCGCTGGTGAAGGACAAGGGTAAGATCTTATCTCCAAGATGCTGATTATCAGTTACAGACTCATGTGCTATTCACATAAACAGATGATTTGGTTGCTTTGTAACATTATATAATGAAATCTGACAGCACATTTCCTTTTTCAAGGCATATCGGTTGTCAGTAGTTCACTGCTTGATGACAGTGTTGAAGAAAAGCCTAGCAGATCATTTAGAGAGAGGCCTGTCTCTGGATCTACCGATGAAGAGATGAAACGCAAAGTAAGTTATCTGAGAACAATGAATTTTGAACATCATAAGCGTTAAAGCTAAGCTAACAACCTGTTTGTTTCTCAGAACGAGCGTCTGCAGAAAGAGCTGAGCAGCAAGGAGAAAGAACTGGAGCTCAAGAGAACAGAATCTGCCCAGTTCAAAGCCAAATGTGAGAAGAATCACTGTGTGACCTTTGAAGACTTGCAGTGTCAGGTGGTTTCCGTGACTATAATGTTTCTCTCTCTCCTGCAGTGAATGAAATGCTGAATGAGAATAAACAGCTGGAGCAGGGCATGAAGGAGATCCTGCAGGCCATCCAGGACGCTCAGAAGAAAACACCCACACCCACTGGGGTCAACATTCCTTGCCTGGAGAGACTTGTCAGTGTACGTTCATCAAGATTTAGTGGGCCCACATTGAATCTGTGTAGTATTGCATTATATTCTTTGTAATATTTATTTAAAAAAATTATTTATATTTATGTGTGAATTATAAATAATACTACTACTACTAATAATAATAATAATAAATAATGTTTAAATTATTTAAAAATAAATAATAAATATTATAATTATGCATGTGAAAGTATATATTTAATAGGTAATTTATTTAAGTAAAAAATAATGTATGTGTGAAAAATATTATAAATAATAAATTGTTATTATGCATTTAAAATAATACATTTAAATATAAAATTATACATTTAATTAGTAATTCAATATTAATAAAATATATTAAGTAATCGTTTATAAAGAATAAATTATATTGTTACAAATTTAAATATAAAATTATACATTTAATGAGTAAAACAATATTTAATTTAAAAAATAATTTGTGTGAATAAAATAACAAATTATATTTTTAACTTTTATTTAATTGTTAATTTATAAATAAATAATGCATGTCATAATTATGCATTCAAAATAAAATTAAATATTCAGTTATACATGTAATGGTCTATAAAAAATGTGTTTAACTGATCTAAGAGCACTCTTATTTGGTGCTGTAACGATTATCAAATTAGCTTAAATTTGACCTTTTATTAAAACATATGGTAACACTTTACAATAAGGTTCATTAGTTAACATTATTTAACTACATTAGTCAACATGAACTTATAATAAACTTCACTTCTACAGCATTTATCACCTTTACTAATACAGAGTTCTGCCAGCACAGATTTTGTGTAAGTATAGCAATTACTCATCTTGATAACTTTGTCATAATGTGGTAACTCACATTGTTCCCTCACAATTAAATAACTTTTTTTCAGTCTTACATTCTCAAATATGAAATTTTAATCTCTAAACTTGCAGTAAAGTGACATTTACTGTTCCTAAATATCCTGTCACAACGTATATGAGTGATAATTGTGTTCATCTTAAGGTATTGGAGATGAAGTACTCAGAGGGAAAGTTTGATGCAAGCCTCCACCTGAGAACGCAGGTAGATCAGCTGACCGGCCGCAATGAGGAACTACGGCAGGAGTTGAAGGCTGCTAGAGAGGAGGCAGCTAACACTCTCAATCAGTTAACGAAAGCTAATGAAAAGGTACATACTCAAAATAACAAGTCAAGCATTTACTAGATTAAAAAATGGTTTTCAATTCTCTCTTTTTTGCGTCTTTTTTTATAGGTTGCTCGCTTGGAAAGTGAGGTTGAATCAATGAGCAAATCAGCTGGTACTTCCATCCCTTACAAGACATTGGCTCTGCCTAAAGAGATGACACCAACTAGTGCCGAGGTCATCAACGCTCTCAACGAATACATGGTACAACTCCTACAGGTGTGTGTCAGTCCGGTAACTGTATCGTGTTATAATGCAAACCAGATGTAAGATACATAATATTAAGACTCCCAACTGTGGATGTTCAGGAGATCAAAAACAAAGAAGATTCCGTTGAGCAGCTCAGTTCGGCTCTGGAAGAGTTTAAAAGGAAATTTGCAGTGATCCGCCATCAACAAGGACTTCTATATAAGGAGTATCAAAGGTATGCTGAGCAATATAGATCATATTATAAAAAAAATTATATATAAAAAAGGTATGACGAGCCAAAACGATTGTTTATATTACAAAATATAATAAATATATATATTGATTATACATATGAATGGTAATCAATAAAGCATGGTTTTAATTCACACCGTCTGTCTTCTCCAGCGAGAGGGAGTCTTGGCAGAAAGCGAGGGACTCTTTTGCAGAACTGAAATCCAAACTTGAGGAACAAAGGGAGGTGGACGCAGTAAAAATCAAAGAGTACAATGTAAGTCCCTTAAAGGGTTATTTGAAAATATCATAATTTACTCACCCTCATGCCATTTCAAATCTGTACACTGAAAAAATAAATCGGTGTCCAAATACTTTTCAATCAGAAAAGCTAGTAAATTTCACAAATAATTACAAAGAATCGGAAACTCATTGATTTAAACTTACTAAACCTACTCCAATAGACTCTGTTGTATTTACAACTTCCAAAAATCATTTTTCAGTATATGACTATAATAACTTACCCACAAGCTGATGTTACTGGTTTTAAACAACTCCGAAACTCCTTTGAAACATGTCTTAGAATAAAGAAAGTAGCACTGTGGTGGCAAAAATCTATTTAGCTTCTGATTATTAGCTGCAGTTTGCTTTTTGTATGTCTTTATATAACAAAAAATAAGTAAGTTTCTAATTTGTCTGTTTCGTGAATCCCATTATCTGTTTGACTCATTTCCAGCACTGGCTGGAAACTCTTGAAAAGGACCCGAGTGAGATCAGATGGGATCTGGCTGAGACAGCCCGAAAAATGATGGTTCTCAGGGTGAATGAGAAGTGTCTGACACGACGTTACACAACACTGCTTGAGCTCGAGCAACATTTGAGGAAGGAGAACGGCAAACTAAAAGATGATTTCAGCCATATGGAGGCCGCGGTAACTGAAAGAGTCGGCTACCTGCAGAGGTTCAAGGTATTATGTGTCCACACATCACTCATACGGATGAAAAAGAAAATTATGATTGATGGGATTTATAGGGATATGCGTTCTTCAGTGGCTGTTACTGATTCTGATAACTAGAACAGGGGTTTTTAAACAAAGTTTTGGAAAAGTTTAAAGAAAAATAATGTAAAAAATATAAATAAATGAATAACTTGTAATAAATAAAAAAATAAAATGAGCTTTCATTAAGCAAAATTGACATTTATTACATTTATCTGCCTTCAAATTATTATTTTATTATTTATTATCTCATTAATACTTATTATTATTATTATTATTTTAGGTCCCTTACAAGGTGTCTTACAATGTTACCATGGCATCAAAAAGCTTAAAAAACCCTAATATACAGTAGTGGCCAAAAGTGATGTATGTAACTGATTATGTTGTAGCCAATGTGTACTTTTTGTTGTGAGCTTTTTTTTTGTTGCATAAAATAACCCTGTATCTGTAGTTTGCATTTTTGACAAATATTACACAGTAAAATATATTCCTCATATTTTTATCATCATTTAATTGAACTTGTAGGGTCATAAAAACAAATAACCTCTCCAGTCGTAATAGTATAAAGGTTTAATTACAAAATTTATCATTTGTAATGACAAATCATTAATATTAATTAATTTTATAATAATTAAAACTACTATATAGTTGTTTTAGTGTTATTTTTGTTGCTTGTTTTGACCATTTAATTGACCCGGCCACGAGGTATGGTAGTCATCCCGCTGAGAGCTATAACTGACCTCTGCTGACCTCTTTAAACTTGCTTTGCCCTCAGGAAATGGCAGCATTTAAAATAGCTGCATTGCAGAAATCCCTTGACGGTAGTGTTCCTGCATCAGAGCTGGAAAGAGCCAACAAACAATACACTGAGCTCACCATCAAGTACAGAAACCTCCTACAGAAAGACAATCACCTTGTACAGAAGACAAACACTCTAGAGCACCTGGAGGTACATGTCTTGAAAATGACATAAAGCAGTGGTCTACTTTCTTCATTTGTATTACAGCACTCTCCTTCTCTTTCAGAGGGAGAATGTGTCTTTACATGAAAGCATTAACTCCATCAACAAAGAGCTTGAGATCAGCAAGGAGAAGCTTCACACATTGGAGCAGGCCTGGGAAAACTTGAGCACGACTGGTAAACATCACTGCTAATTGATTACAATAGCAATGGTGATGCAATACCCTAAAGTTGACTTGTATCCCATGATTGCTGGTGTTCACAGGTGGTGAGAACAGCATGGACAAGGCAGCCAAAGCCTTGGCCAACAGCGAGATTGTATCTGTGTCCAGACGCATCACCATGCTGGAGATGAAGGAGCTAAATGAAAGACAGCGAGCCGAACATGCTCAGAAGATGTACGAGCACCTGAGGAACTCCCTCAAACAGGTGGAAGAGCGTAACTTTGAGCTTGAGACCAAGTTTGCTGAGGTGGGTCTGATTTATCTCTTGCATCCATCCCGAATACCCTAGCAACCGTATAGAAACATGCCAAAAAACACTTTGAACACCGTAGCTTGAACATTTTGATTTATTTTATTTTTTATAAAACATTTAATAAACTTTTGTTTTAATTAAACAGTATGTTGAACATTAAATAAGCTTTTTTTATTAAGTTAAAAAAGTTAGTAAGTTAAAGCTAATATTATGTATATATTTCTGCATGTGTAGCTCACAAAACTAAACCTGGAGGCTCAGCGGACAGAGCGGGAGCTCAGGGATGAGCTTGCGGACAGTGTAAGCAAACACATCAGCGACGCCGATCGCAAGCGAATCACCGAACTGGAGAAAATGGAGGCAGAGTTGCGGATTGAAGTGTCCAAGTAAGCCTGTTGACTTAACCTATGCAACAATATCATGAAAAAATGTTCACAAACATCTCTTTTAAGATGTTTAAAATATCTGCAGATTGCGGGAGGTATCAGATGTCGCTAAAATGCAGGTGTCCGCTCTGGAAGCCAGGCAGCAGTCTAGAGAGAAGGAAGTAGAAAGTCTGAGGAGACAGGTGTTGGACTACCAGGTATGTTTTTCTCTTTTCAGCTGTGCAGCCTCTTGATCACATCCCTAATTGCACATCTCTTCAGGCTCATTCCGATGAAAAGGCCCTTATCGCCAAACTTCACCAGCACATTGTAGCTCTTCAGTTGAGCGAGACCACAGCAATCAGCCGGCTGGAAGCCGCCACCACACGCCTGCAGAAACTCGAAGCGCAGAAGCTCAGAGTCGAACAACAGCTGGATGCCCAGCAGCAGACGCTGTGGCACGCAAGGCAGGAGGGTCACCAGCGGGCCAGACATCTGCGCCAAACCATTCAGGCCCTCCGCAGACAGTTCTCAGGAGCCTTGCCGCTGGCCCAACAGGAGAAGTTTTCAAACACCATGCTCCACCTTCAGGAGGATAAGGCACGGGCCAGGGACGAGGCGCAAAAGGCGGCGGAAGAAAGGAGGAAAGCAGAGGGGAAGGCACAAGAACTGGAGCTAAAGCTGAAGGGGTTGGAAGAGCTCGTAGCAACACTGAAAGATGCTAAAGGAGCTCAGAAGGTAGGTTGATTGAGTTGTGATGTTTTCATAAATAACATAAGAAAACATCACAAACTCAAAAGGTCACATTAGAATAGAAATTATAATCTGCATTAAGATAATGAAACACTTTTTAGGACCATTAAGATTTTTCCATTATCATCTCACAGTAAATCCTCCATTTTCTTTAAGAAAAAATATAATTCCTTATTTCTTCCTATATTCTTGACAGATTTTATTAGATTTACTTGTAAAGGATTCACATGAGTTAAGTTACTCATATTAGTAAAGGAAATTGTTCCCATAAACATTAATTTACTCTCAGCTGCAGAATTTACAACTTAATTTCAACCCCTACAGGTGATCGAGTGGCATAAGAAACTGGAGGAAGTTCGTCTGTTGGAAATGAGGCAGAACAGAGAGCTTAATTCCCAGAGGGAAGAGATAAAATACCTTAAGAACATTATGGAGGAGCAGGAACGCACAATCAGCGGGCAGGAAGAGGAGCTGGTGCAGCAGAATAATGTTAGTATTGCATTTAAACATGTGTCTTCTCTATTTTTACACTATACAGAGCATACTTAAATTATGATTTCTAATAATATTTGTTATCCTTGTATTAGCTTCTTGAGGAGCGGCAACTGATCTGGGATCAGAGAGAGGTGCAACTGGAGCGCCAGCTCGACTCCTATGAGAAACAGCAGAATGAAATCCTAAGCACAGCTCAGAAGGTGGCAGACTTGTTCCTGTACAAACAATGTTTGTTACTGTACTGTGGTAAGCTGTTAACTGAACTACACTTTAACTTACACTTAACTTGTCCTGTTTGAGTCTAGTTTGAGGAAGCCACAGGCTCTCTGCCGGATCCAAATCAGCCTTTAGCGCACCAGTTAGACTACGCTCTTGGAAAAATCAAAGAGCATGTTCGCACCATCCTTGAGACAAAAGCCACCTGCAAAATTCTGGAAGAGGTACTTTTTTTATTCATCAAGGATTGTGGAAATTTTACCAATTGCAAACCTTGTTATTGAAGTAAGATTATTTTACAAGGAGTTTCTCTGAGCAGAAGCTGAAGGAGAAAGAAACTGCTTTGTGGACATCAGAACAGAACGTCTTATCTCGAGACAAAGTGATCAATGAACTGAGGCTTCGCCTACCAGCCGCTGCTGAGAGAGAGAAGCTCCTGGCTGACCTGAGCAAACAAGACGACTCTGAGAGCCAGCCTGCCCTGAAAGTTGCCCACCAGACCATTACTAACCTACAAGGGCGTCTGAATCAGAAAGAAGAGGTTCTCAAGAAGTACCAGAACATGTTAGCAAAGGCTCGTCAGGTGCCTATTTAAGTTAAAACCCGAGGCTTCATATATTGGTAATCTATATTGCACAATAAAAGCATATAAAAGCTCATATATCTTGATTTAATATTTTCACAGGAACAGGAGGAAATTTCCAAAAAACATGAGGAAGAAGTCAGGACCTTGCATGAGAAACTGGACGTGTATATGGATACATCACTGGACCGTTTCAAACAGACGGCTCTGGTACCTAGAGTATTCATTATAAAACTCAATTTGGGATAGTGGGCCAGAAAGTAAAAAAAGTAGTGCACATAATAAATGTAATAATGTCCTAAATCATGGCTGCTGTCATCTTTAGTTGGCTATACTCTGTTTTATACTTCTCTAGGAGCTAATGAAGAAACCCACCATCACCGTACCGACCAATAAGCACTTGGTGCGGTTGGCAGAAATGGAGCAGACGGTTGCGGAGCAGGACAATTCGCTCTCCTCACTGACACACAAGCTGAAGGTGGTCATTGCAGAGCTGGACCAACAGAGACAGTTGGCAGCAGCACAAGCCATTGAGCACACTGCTGAAACAGCCAGGTGAGAAATTAAAACAAGGCGAGAAACAAGATATCAAGATATTTATTCCTGATGCAACTTTTCATGGTTTTTCCATTTCAAGACTGGAGGAGAGACATGCTGCCCAAACGAAGGGTCTGTGCCAGGAGGCAGAAGACCTGAGAGCTCAGCTCGTTCAGATGGAGAAAGAGCTGCATTACCTCCGTACGGAGCTAGAGGCCCAGAAAGAGGCCAATGTCAGATCACCATCCAACACCATGAAGAACCTTGTGGAGCGGTTGAAAACACAGCTGACCCTCAAGGAGAAACAGCTGAAGGTACCACACAGTGAACAACTACAGTACATGTGCAGTCAGATTCACTGTTTATTGGTGAATTTTCATGGGTGAAATACATTCATTTCAATTGAAATCCTTGCTAATGGAGATGTCTCTTGAGATGCTCACAAAACTGCGGCAAAATTTGGCCAATGTGATAGCACCTTAAAGGGATAGTTCACCTAAAAATTAAAATTATCCCATGATTTACTCACTGTCAAGTCATCCTCTGTGTATATGACTATCTTCCTTCAGACAAACGCAGTCAGAGCTATATTAAAACAAATCCTGACTCTTCCAAGCTTTATAATGATAGTGAATGGGGCGTTGTATTTTGAATCCCGAAAAAGTGCATCCATCCATCTTAAAAGTAATCCACACGGCTCCAGGGGGTTAATAAAGGCCTTCTGAAGCGAATCGATGGGTTTTTGTAAGAAAAATATCTATATTAAAAACTTTAACTATAATATGAGTTTGTTGCCCAGCCCTATTTGTTTGAACCACGTGAGGAGTCTACTCTCACCTGAGCTTACGCTGCTCCTACAACCTACATCATACGTCAGGTCAGAGGTCACTCTTCCGCCGGAACTCGACCTGCGTAAAGCCGTTTGCTGGAAGCCAGTGATTTATAGTTTTTAAAGTTTCAAATATGGATATTTTTCTTATAAAAACCCTGGAGCCATGTGGATTACTTTTATGATGGATGGATGCATTTTTTTGGGCTTCAAAATACAAAATACCCCCTTCACTACTATTATAAAGCATGGACGAGCCAGGATATTTTTATTATATCGCCAATTGTGTTCATCTCAAAGAAGATTGTCCTATACACCTAGGATGACTTGAGGGTGAGTAAATCATGGAATAATTTTTATTTTTGAGTGAACTATCCCTTTAATTATTCTGGATAGGTTTTCCACTGTGATGTTTGAAAGTGACTAAGATCAGATTCTGGTTCTTCATCTGCAGGCTCTCAGTAAAGCTCTCTTAGAACTTCGTGCAGAGTTGACATCTCAAGCAGAACAGCAGATCATTGCCAATGCTGCTCAGAAGGAAGAGTCCCTCAATGTTCAGCAGATCGTCGACAAGCAGACCAAGGAGCTAAGGGTAAAAATAAGGAAGAAGCCGAATTTCCTACCCTATTCTTGAACTAGCTTCGAAAATGATTCCCTTATCTGTTGTTGTTGATGATAAAGGTCATACATCCAATCAAAATCTACTTTATTGTGACACAAATTCACCTGTCACTTTGTAGAAGCTCACCAAATTGCAAGGTAATAATAAAAATAAAATAAATAGTTTTCAAGGACACTCCTTCACTTCATTAAATCACTTTTCAAATTATTAATAATTCATGATTAAAAGGTATGTTAAATGTAACAAAAAATACATTATTCATAGCTCATTTAAATTGCTTTTATTAATCATTTGTCAATCAAGTTTAAAAAATATGCCATTGGACAGGTGATTGATGGGAGCAATAAACTTTCAACTTTCTTGTTTTTAAGACAGCTTTAAAATTTTAAGAGGACTGAATTTTACTCCAACCTAAACTCCCCATGTTCCTCATCAGGCATGTGTGAGGGACCTTAATGAGGAGCTCCAGCTGGCTAAGGATGGCGTACGAGTGGCAAAAGCCAGGGAAAACTCGCTGAGAGAGGAGCTGGAGAACTTGAACAAGGATCTTCAGAGGAGCCAAAAATCACATAACAAGCTGCAGAGTGAAAAAGAGGCTCTGGAGGATCAGCTGAATGAGCAGAAGAGGAAGGTCCAGAGGCTTAGCAGCGGCCTACAGGTCAAACCGCATGTTTTTCCAATTCAGAATAGTTCTTCACTCTTGTTCACATGTACCATAAATGCTCAAGGTCACAAAATTCCTGTCTCGCTGTTCTTGAGTAATTCTACCAGTGGCTCAAAGCAGTTGGACACTGAGTCATCTGCCCTTTTTTCGCTGCAAATAAAAAGCTTTTGCTCAATGTCTGGTTGAACAGAGCACTTCTTTGACAGCAGTGAATACGTCTAGACAGCATTGTGTAGCTCCTCGCTACTCCTATCAGAGTTTGTGGTCCTTGGGAAGAAAAAAACAGGGGCTTTATTTAAAAAGTTGAGAGGGCTATTATACATAGAAAGTAAATAAAGTTAAACTTTATTTATATAGCACCTTTCAACTGTTGTATACTAAGTGCTTAACTGAAGACATGTACACTGCTTTTGAAAAGTTAGCGGTCAGTACAGTTTTTTTTACATTTATATTTTTAAAAAGGATGTATTAAAATCATCTAAACTGACATTAAAGACATTTATAATGTTACAAGTTATTTCTCTTTCAAATAAATATTTCTTTCTATTCATCAAAGAGTCTCCATGAAAATATTAAGCATCACAACTGTTTTTAACATTGATAATTATAAGAAATGTTTCTTAAGCAATCAGCACATTAGAATGCTTTCTGAAGGATCATGTGATACTTCAGACTGGAGTAATGATGCTGAAAATTCAGCTTTGCCATCACAGGAATAAATTACATTTTGAAGTGTACATTTTGAAAACTTATTTTAAATGGTAATAATTGTAATAATATTACTGTTTTATTGTATTTTTGATCAAATAAATGCAATCTTACATACTTATGAATGGAGAGAAATAAAATAATATTGTCAGAGTAAGAATAAAAGGAGAGTGTAAATACATAAATAAATGCGACTTTTTCCAGGACTGTATATCAGAGATGATGATGTCTTTGTGTGTTTGCAGGCTCAGGTTGAGAGTGATGGACCCACAGTAGAGACTCTTCAGAAGAAGATCCGTAAGTTAGAGCAGGAGCTGGACAGGAAGAGCATCTCAGACCCTGCAGACAAGAGGAGCATACTGAAGGAGGACAAGGTGACTTTACTCCAGGAAGAAATACAGTTAGACAGTTAAAGATTAATCAATTGCAGAACATTGTGTGGAAGAAGCCTTAAGAAACCTTTATATCTTTCAATGGTAAATATTTTATTTGATGTTTGGTGGAGCTCTTATTTCATACCCACATTTAATTTTTTTAAGTTTTGTGGTGAAGTCACAGTCTAGCTTTCTGACAAACTGTGTCTGAATCAATTATATTTAAATCATCATGTAATCCTTTGTGATTTATTAACGTATTAACAGTATTTTTCATGTATTAATCTTGTGAATTAATTCTATATTTGCAGTCTTCTAAAGAAGAAATCATGAGGTGGGAGGAAGGTAAAAAGTGGCAGGCCAGGGTGGAAAAAGTGCGAAACGTTCTCAAGGAAAAGGAGAAAGAAGTGGATTCTCTGTCTAAACAATTAGCAACGATCAAGGAACTTTACAGCAGGTCTGTGCCGTGACACTAATCCAGCCACATAATGGATAGTTTCAAATGACGGGTTAAAGGGTTTACCCAAAAATGGAAATTCTGTCATTAATTTACTCAACCTCATATTACTCCAAACCCGTAAGACTTTCAATCATCTTTAGAACACAAATGAAGATCTTTTTTTATCTATTCTGAGAGTGTTCTATTCCTCCATTGACAGCTGCACAACACTATGATGCTTCAAAAAGTTCATAAATAGATTGTAAAACTAATCCATATGAATTGAGGGGTTAGTCCAAATTTTCTCAAGAGACTCGAATCCTTTATATGATGAACAGATTTAATTTAGGCTTTTATTCACATGTAAACATAAAACAGTGAACATAAACAGAAGCTCCACCAAATCTGCTTGACATGTGAGAACAAACCTCTTCCAGAAGCTCAAACATGATGAACACACGATAATGAACCTCATTGGTACTCGTACATGTCAAGATGCTTGAGCCGTTTACAACTGATGTGTGTATTGAATAATGTTTATATGTGAGTAAAAGCCTAAATTCAATCTGCTCATCATATAAAGTGTTCATGTCTCTTCAGAAAATATGCACTAAACTGCTCAATTCATATGGATTAGTTTTACGATCTCTTTATGAACTTTTTGAAGCACCATAGTGGTAGTTAAT
The DNA here is from genome assembly GCA_038088235.1 of Zacco platypus. Classification (NCBI taxonomy): domain Eukaryota; kingdom Metazoa; phylum Chordata; class Actinopteri; order Cypriniformes; family Xenocyprididae; genus Zacco; species Zacco platypus. The sequence goes on along the minus strand of CM076063.1, from coordinate 10,091,866 downwards.
GTAGCTGTGTAGAGTGGGACAAAAAGCTCTCAAATTTCAAAAAAAGATCTTCATTTGGGTTCCGAAGATGAACGAAAGTCTTGACATGAGGGTGAGTAATTAATGAGAGTTTTCATTTTTGGGTGAATTATCCCTTTAATGGTTTGAGGAGTCTTAAATAAATATAACCTACATTTATGCAATAAATGTGATATTTTTACCATTTATTAAGAGTAAGAAAAAAAGATTTCCTCTCATATTTATGTTGGCTGATGTCCATGAAGGTTGGAGCAGGAGAAGTTGGTTCTGCAGAGGAAACTAAAGGGCAGAGGAGTGACCGCAGATCAGGTCGTCGGTGCACGGACCCTCGAAGCTGACCGAGAGATTGAAGAGCTACATAAAAGAAACTCTGAACTGGAGCAGCAAATCAAAGCGATAAAGTATGTTCCTAATTGTGCCTTTTTGTATCAAAGCAGTATGTGCAATTTTTTTAATGTTGCCTTTATGAATGTTTAATATGTACTGTTGGTTATGTAGGCAGCAGCAGGCTTTACCCCGTGATGCTGCAATGGAGGATATCACCATCAGGAACCAATATCTTGAAGACAGGATTTACTCCCTGGAAAGTCAACTATCCAAAGAGTCTCCATCCAGACCATCTGTAGGTGCAACACTTTGCATGACAACAAAACATCTTCCCGTCTTTTAACACTTTTCACTAATTTCACTCTCACGCTTCCTCTCAAACCTGTTTCCTTCTCCATACCTCTGTTCCATCAATGATAATGAAGGACAAACATCTGGCATCATCATCTCAGCTCAGTTCATTATCAAAAGTTCGTTCTATGACTTTTGATATCAGTGAAGCTGAGCAAACTCAGTCTCCATTATTAAATGACACAATCCCTGGATTAACTGTAATTGAAAAGGAAATGGCTTTTAAAGAGAACAAAGCAACTCAAACTTCCTTTACAAGTGCAGCGGAATTGACTCAAGATGAGGAAAAGAACAAGGAAAATTGTATTGTAGATTTAGAACCAGAAGATCTGGTGAATTACGACAAAAGTGAACAGGGAGAAGCCGACAAAAATGAGGAGTCTGTTGAGAAAGACAAAGACGAACCAGATGAGGCTCAAGGAAGACAAGATATAGTAGCTGCTGAACATGCACAGGAAGAACCGAATACTAATGGAGAGACAGAAGAAAAGGCTTTGGAAGATGATCAGCTGGAAGATAAAACAACTGAAAATGAAAAGACAAATGCAGAAGAAATGTTGGACAACAGTAGGACTCACACAGAGCCAGAGATGTCAAAGTTACAACTGGAGGATGACCAACAAGACAGAGTTAAGGAACAAGAGCCTGAAGAACAACATATTGAGTCTTTGAAACCTGATCAATCAATATATTTGAAAACATCTGCAGAATCTAAAGAGCCAGAGGAAGAAGAAACAGTGCTCAGCAGTTCAACCACATTTGAAGCCAAATTGGTGCCTGAAGAGCAAACAATGGAGGAGACCATTGTTTTAAATGAGGATGTTAATGTTTCCCCTACTACAGAGCTGAACGCAGATTTTGTTGAACATAAACTTGACGTCTTGGATATTCTTGGACCTGTAGAATCAGACTTCAAGAAACAGACAATGAAAAGCAAAGTGAGAGCTCGAAAGGTATTTGACGCATAGGAGTTCTAGCACAAAGCTTCCAGTTGTCCGCCCTATAGCAGTGATGGCTTTGATCTTGTGACTTCGCCTTTCCAGACCCGGAATGTTTGCTTTTGTCCCATAGCTACTTTGTCTTTGTATTGCACCCTCTCCATCCTGCATCAAAAAATGTTTTTGTTGTTTAGCTATGTGTTTTCTACGGCATCAACATCTCTTTGTTGTTTCTGTAGACGTCTGGCCGTGGTTCTGGTACGCCGTCTCAAAGAGAACATGAGCTCCAAAAAGAAAATCTCAGGTTGTCCACAGAGAACCTGGAACTTCGTTTCCAACTGGAGCAAGCAAACAAGGACCTGCCTCGATTAAAGGTATACAGTAATATCTAAATTATTGTAACGCCACTTCCATTTGTCAGCAAAAGTCCACAGAAGAACCAATCGGAAGACGCGAATCGAATCATATGATTTCAAAATGAATGACAGTGTGTGTATGAGCCGGCTTTCAATGGCTGAGCTGCACGTTTTTATCATGTTTTGTCCATCGTTACTGTGGCAATGACGGGATTTCGTGAGTAGCAAGTAAACACAACAGTGTTCCTTTTGCTGCTGTACCTTTTGTTGTCCAAAGAGGTAGACTTAAGAGATTTTTGCACACAAAAAAAAAGCACACATGGACTTAGCTGGTTTTGCAGCAAAGGACCAATTTGTTAAATACCAATTAATTGACTAAAGTGACGTATTTGAAAATAAGACTGACTAATAACCTTTTCATTGCCATTAAAGTGAAATTACAGAACCTAAACATAAAAAAAATGTATGCCTGGTAAAAATGTATGGTGCATTGCATATCAGACGGACTTAGAGGTTTTTGCATCCGAAATCTTCATTTGAACACCCTACCAACTGCATAACAGCTTACTAACATTTTATTATGAAACTACAATTCTAGTTAATACAATTCCTGCATCATATAAACCTACATTTTTATTTAATCTGTTGTACTTACTTTCTTCTCCCTGTAATGAAAGGATCAGGTGTCAGACCTCAAAGAGATGTGCAGTGTTTTGAAGAAGGAGAAGGCTGAAGTGGAGAAGAGACTCAGCCATATTCGTGGGGTAGGTAGCAGCATGTCTGAGCTCTTCAAACACTGATCCTCTCATCTTTCTTATTCACATTTTTTGCTCCTCTCATACAGTCTGGCTGCAGCGGGAAAACCGTACCTGAGCTGGAGAAGACTATCGCACTGATGAAGAAGGTAGTGGAGAAAGTTCAGAAAGAGAATGAAAACTTAAAGAAGACTTCAGAGGCCAATGTGCGGGAGCAGCTTGCAAAACTGGAACAGGACCATGTGAAACTTAAGGTGCATTTTGTGAACGTTCAGTGACGCACTACCATTAACAAGTTTGGGGTTGGTAAGATTCTTTTAAGATTCGTTTTTGAAAGAAGCCTCCCATGTTCACCTAGGCTGACTCAAAATTACAGTAAAATATAACATTATGAAATGTTATTGTAATTTAAAATAACTTTTATATTTTAATATATATTTTAAATGCAATTTATTCCTGTGATGCATTGCTGAATTTTCAGCATCTTTACTCCAGTCTTCAGTGTCACATGATCTTTCAGAAATCATTCTGATATGATGATTTGCCGCTCAAGAAACATTTATTATTGTTACTGTGATAGTTCACCCAAAAATGAAAATTTGCTGCTAATTTACTCACCCTCAGGCCATCCAATTGTTGGTGAATTTTTCTTCAGTAGAACAGTAAAGATTTTTTAGATGAAACCATGGTCCTTGGTTATTCATATAATGCAAGTCAAAAAACAAGATTCAAAAAACATAAACAGGCAAAATTAAATTAAACCGATAGTTCACCCAAAAATGAAAATTATCCCATGATTTACCCCTAGGTGTATATGACTATCTTCTTTCAGACGAACACAATCGGATATATATTTAAAAATATCCTGGCTCTTCTAAAATGTTTCTATAAATAAAACCACAATGGACTGAAAATGTAGCACAGTTTCAACTGTTTAATTTGTGGAAACAACATAAGACAGTGATATCGTTTTGTTCAAGTATGTCCTTCATTTCTACATTCTGTAATAATGTGCAACTCAATTTTTTTTTTATAGTCAGAATATGAAAAGCTGAAAGGAAAACAAGAGGAACAGCTGAACACAAGACTTGAGTCAAAAACCAAGGGCATTGAGAAAATCATGATGGAAAATGAACGCTTACGTAAAGATATTAAAAAGGTTTTGTTTCGTTTTTAAGTAGTTTTCATTACTTTCATGTCAGTAAAACTTTAATGTATGTGCCCTTAATATATCACATCTAAGATACATGTTTTTGTGATAAATTGCAGGAAGCAGAAGCTGCAGAAAAGCTTAGGGTCGCAAAGGCCAGCCTTGAAGTAACTAATGAGAAACTAAAGGCGGAGCTTGAGGAGACTAATCAGAGACTGTTATTAGCACAATCAAAGGGATCGTCTTTAGAGGGGGCAGACAGCAAAACCTGGAAATCTTCAGTTGTGACTAGGTAATACATTTACTTGAGTACTCCTTTATCAATTTCATCATTACGCAAGTTCATTATTCATTTTTCCCTTCACAGGTTATTTGAAAACAAGATGAAAGGTCTTGAGACTGAAATCGCTAAGAGAAACTCCAGCATATCAGAACTGAAGATACAGCTAAAAGAGGCTAATGAGAAACAGCATGCCACACAACACACTGTCAGCCAACTGAGGGAACAAGTGAGGCGCTGATCCTTCTTCAATTAATCATTAAAATCACTATAATCTGCCATCATTCTATCATAAAAACTGGAATACACTAAAGGATTTTTGAGGGCAAAGGGGGGCTAATGCTAATTGCCGAAAGTCAGAGCCAGATTGCAGATTTTGGGTAGTCGGAAAATCACATAATAAATGACACATCATATTATAACACACACTCCCATCTTTTTAGCTTCATACTATAATTCCATCCAGGTGTTTTTAAAACATACTGGTTTCTGTGTGTGTTTGCAACGACTTGAAAGTCTGGTAGTGTGTGACCCTCGATTGTTTAGTGTATGATTCCCCATTTTTTTTTCTCTGTAACCATTTACAAAGTCATGAAATGGATGTGCAGTGTTTTATAAGCTGTGTAGTGTATTCCAGCTTTAACATGCACATTGACTTTTTCCCAGAGATCTAATAACGCAATGTGTATAAACAGGTGGAATTGCTTAAAAATATCCCTGTGGAGGCGACCACTGACGAAGGGCTTGCCAGAGAGTATCAGTCAGTGAGGTGAAGCACTCAACAGGCAGAATATCCATTGACTTCAAAGTACACAAAATTACTCAACTCAGTCATTGCCAAATATTCCCCATTTAGATTGGCTAATAAACAACTTGAGAGGGAGAAAGCTCAACTTCTTCGCCAGATTCAAAGGTACGACGAGCAGTTTGGAACCAGCAAAGTAGGACCAGGTAAGATCACCATTGTTTTTTTTTGAAGAATTTCATGTTGTACAAGAAGACATAACACATAGGTCATTCCTGTCCCGTTTTGTAGGATACAATGAGCTCCAGGAACGAATTACAGCCGCAAATACCGAAAAGAAGAAATTACAGGTATTCCTAAAGAAAAATCTCTAAATAATCTGCTCTTTTTAAATCAAGTCACATCATAAACGCTTTCATTTTAGGAAGAAGTGAGGAAACTGACCAAAGAGCTGAAAAGCTTTGACCCAAAATTTTTTGAGGAACTTGAGGATCTTAAATTTAATTACAATGAGGAGGTGAAGAAAAACATCATCCTGGAGGAACAGCTGAAGCAGCTTTCGGATCGATTTGGTGTGGCGGTTCCCGTAGACGTGTCTATCAGCTAACAGACATCAGTCATTTTTCAGATCATTAGATTTTATTGCTACTGCCTATTTAGAGCCAAATATGTACATGTAACAATGTTACTTCACTTTATATTCAAGTACAATTAAGTTGAAATGTTTTATAAGTAGAAGTAGGTGCATATTTATTTTTTTAGTAAAATATTAAGACATTTTCATATAGTTAGGTTTTACAATATTTGTTATTTGTGGCCTTACTGGCAAGAACTGAAAGGTTTTTCTCTTTTTGCATGTATAATTATCAATCACAGCCTCATTTTTGAGGCTCCTTAGGTGTAATAAACAACAGTTGCTCCATTTATTTATATACCTGAACATCCAAAAAAAGAAATACATTAAAACAAAAAAACTACCATTTTCTAAAAGAAAGGAAAAAGTGCAAAATATAAAGCAATTACAGCATTCACATACCTAAGTGCAAATATGAGCAAGGTGTTAATGGGAATTCGGAACAGGCAGTTTTGACCAATGTTAAGTGTTGGCAAATGTTCTTCACTCTGGTTAAAAACAGATGTAGTAGGAATGTTTGGTAGTTTCAGTTTATGGGATCAGGGTTCAAACTGAATGTTCTGGATGCAGCTGAAGGGTTGTCCATTTATGCTGGAGAATGATTTGAACAAGTCCTTCTCGGAAGCATCTGGATCACAGGTTATTTCATCTACATGGACGACCACAGGTCTGGTGTTCAGGGAGGTGTCACTAACAGGCCATTTCACACTGAGATGATGCCGGTGTATCTGAAGAGAAGATTTAAAGGGTTAGTTCAGCCAAAAATAATATTTCTGTCATTAATTCCTCACCCTCATGTCGTTCCAAACCCGTAAGACCTTTGTTCATCTTCAAAACACAAATTAAGGTATTTTTGACGAAATCCAAGAGGGTTCTGATCGCAAAAAAAAAGCAACAATTTACTACTTTTCTAGACCTTCAATGTGGTAAAGACATTGTTAAATTGGTCCATGTGACTACAGTGGTTCAACCTTAATCTTATAAAGCAACAATTTTAACAATTTCTTCTCTTCCATGTCAGTCTCCTACGTTGTAAACACAGTGCAGCACTTCCAGGTTCTACATCAGAATGCCCTTTAACATGATTTAATCTGAAGAAAATGTCTATAGTAGCAACAGAAGAGTGACGTTTACTTATGATCCCCTTATTTACCTTAACCAGTGTCCCGTCATCACAGTGCCAAACAATTCCCTCCACTCGTCCCTCTTGGCATTCTTGAAACCAGGAATACAGCTGCTGGAATTCCACTGGTGGAGGGTTCCGAATGCGAAGGACCCCATGAGGCACCAGAACATGGACTGGATGCTTCTTACTTCCCAAACCTACAGAATCCCACAGTCAGTTGCTTCCAAAACCAATAGAATTCCAGTTGGTTTCTTACTTTCTTCAAAAGGTTTTTGAAAGATGTTATTAGTTTTATTCCTCAAGGATGCATTAAATTGATCAACATTGACAGTTGTACAGTTTGATGGAATTAAATGTGATGTTATTTCCATCAAGAGGTGCATCAATTTTTGGTCAAGATTTTGTATTGATAATGCAAGAGGTGAGCACTCTGTAAAGTCTCCTCCAGCACATCCCAAAGACTTACAAGGTTTAAGGACAGGAGTCAGAGGTGCCAATTCATGTTTGAAAATGATTCTTCATGCTCTCTGAACCATTCTTTCACTATTTTAACCCTGATGAATATTGGCATTGTCATCCAGGATTATGGCCACGATACGTCTTCCGACACGGATGTTTAAGAAACGAAAAACTACACACTCCATCTGTTAGGGTTAAAAGAACTGTTGCCAAACACAAAACATGCTAGAATCATAATAATCACTGTAATGATTCATTCATCGATTCTTAAGTATTTGCCTAATACAACAGAAAAGTGTTATTATAAAATGTAATAATATTTCAAAATATTACGGTTGTATTTTTGATCAAATAAACACAGCCTTGGTGAACATTAGATACTTCTTTCAAAAACATTTAAAAAAAATTACCAACCCCAAACCTTTAAACAGCACATTATAGGGCTGGGACAATAAATCATTGAATGGCGAATCGAGAAATGATGCTGGATCAATTCAAAGATTTTCTGAATCATCGCGATTTTTCCTCGAATTGATTCTGAGCTTGATTTTTAACAACAGATGACACTGCGTGCTTTACAAACACCAATTCCTTAAGCACACCACTTGAACCTTCTATAAAACTATCATTCATAAAATTCAAAGAGGTTGAAACAAATTACAAGGGTGTTTGCAGTGGGCTGTTAATCTCATGCCATAAAAGCATTCTGATGTGCAAGTACAAAGCCGAATGCATGAGCACTCTTCTTCATCAGCATTTGAGCATGCGGTTATAAAACTATCCTAGAGCGCCATCTGCTGTTAAAAACTAAGCTCAGAATTGATTCAAGAGAAAATCACAATCCATTCGGAAAATCTCAGGATCGATCCGCGAATCGAGACGAAATCGATTTATTCTCCCAGCCCTAGTACATTATACTTGCCATATGGATTTCCATTAACATTGGTCCCGATAAGCTCAAGGGTTTGCTCCATGAGGTCTGTCAGAGGAACACTGGCAATTTCAAGCAATCCTTCATCATCCCCGTGTGTCTTCAGGACAAGGGCAACACCAACATCATAGTTGACCACAGAAGCATGCCAGCAATACTGCTTGTTGGTATGATCCACCGGAACCCAACCTTTAAGACAAAGAGATACAACTATGCCATCAGCTGCCTTTATTTTCAAGTATAGTATAACACACGACAAGAGCGTGTTTCAGAGACACCAACCCACCGGGGATGTGTCCATGTTCATCAGGCACTGGATGGCCATTCTCATGCTGGACTCTGTGAGCAGTGATCCAGGATTCTGGCACTTCTCGAAAATCTTCATCTACATTCCACCTAAATCCTGTCATTTAGCAGAGAATCAAAAAATACCTGATGTTTAGCACTTTTCAGTCTCATTCACTGCTTTGAGGCAATTTCTTGTTTAAATAACACTTATGTTCATTCTAATACTTATACAACTTAAATAGCAAGACGAGATTAATTTTTAAAAATCTAAAAAATGATTTAGACTGAAAATACCTTTGCAGGTCTTCTGTGCATACTGATATTTTTTGAATCTCTTATCCGCCTGCTTGGTGGGTTTCCGATCCAAGCGAGCCCAGAGATAAGGTTCCCCTTAAAAAAAAAAAGAAGAAGAAATTATTACTTTTATTCAGCAAGGACAAATTAAATCAGTCAAAAATGACAGCAAACGCATTTCTAGAATGTTTCTGCTGTTCTTTTGGAGTTTTATATTCAATAAAGAATCCTGGAAAAGTATCAGTTTCCACAAATGCATGACTATTTTCAACATTGATAATGATAAGAAATGCACAAAAATCAGCATATTGAAATCATTTCTGAAGGATCAAGATTCAGCTTTGCCATCACAGGAATTAGTTACATTTTAAAATACAATGAAATGTCTTTTATTGTAATAACTTTATTTTAAAAAATTACTGTTTTTGCTGTATTTTGATCAAATTAAAGGTCATTTATGAGTCAGAATCTACCTTTGTATGTGGTGACATAGCAGCATGTCCCATCAATCTTCTCAGTCGCTACTGCACAGTGGACACCTGATGCAAGAGCAGCAGGGTTCACGTGCTCAGTGGCCACCACCTGGAACTGCTGCAGGACAAGAGAAGGACAGCATGCAAAACCTGCTAATAATCAACCCAATGCAGAATGCAATTCATTTTTGGTTTATGTTATTATTACGTTATGTTATTATGTTATTACGTTTTATGATATTGTACAGCACTTTTAGATTCACTCGTTACTTTTAAATGGGCTTTATGAATAAATGATTTGCATATAGCTTAGGGGGCTGTTTTTAACTTTCAATGCACTTATTGAAATAATAATGAATATATATATATATATATATATATATATATATATATATATATATATATATATATGAAAAATGATGACGCTGACAGAAAGCATGCGCCATAATTGCACTGCCTCGCTTTGCAACCGTAATGCACTTACAACGTTTAAATGAGTTTTGGTGCTAAAACAACATGTGCTGTAACAAAAATGCAGGGTTTTTTTTCACCCACCTGACAGTCGCGTTTTCTGGATGGTTCGTTTCTCACTTCCGTCAGGAAAACGCATGGGATCTTCTGCTGCACTGAACCCAGACGCCGCATTATCACTGATGCTAATCAGCTTTAATAAGCGGTGTGTTGCTATACAGACTGAATGTGGACTAAATTCAACACATTATCAGATCAGCCATTCACATGGTCCAGTGCTATTTTGTTCAGATTTCCTCTCATTCTGTAGACTGTAATGTTAAGTTGATCGTTGTCGCCATCTATTGAAACGGAGAGTGAACTGTTTGTTTTAATGTGAGCAGTTTTTATGTACATGAAAGCCCGTTGCTGGCAGACTTTTTTATTATTTTATTTTAAAACAGCTTTACACTTTAAAAAAATAAAGAGAGGTTTAAATAACACGCTTTCATCTACATGGCGCGGGTCGTCTCATGGGGGCGCCATTTTGAGATTAACCGACTCTCGTCGGTAAAAATATACTTTAGGAATGAATCTATCATTTAAATATAAATTTATACATTGTTACTGGAAACTGACATTTCGAAATAACACTTTTGCTTTGACTTCATGCTCCATCATCAGTTCAGTTTTGAACAAGATAAATATATCCAATTTAGTTAACCTGCATAACAGAATTCACATTCACAGGCATATTTACAATCCTAATATCACAAAACTTGGGGGGGAAATATGTCCTCCGAAAGTATTAGCTTCAATAAATCTCTTGTGTAAACAGAAAGTGTAGAAACAATTTAATGCCAACAACTTTAATGACATGAGTCTATGGACAGCTTCTCCAGAGCATCATATGCATTAAAAACCTCTCATTAAATAACATTTTATATTACAAAGATAGAATTTTAACTTCTCATGCCCTTTAAAAGCACACAATTAAGCCTATTAAGTAAATATATACACATGCCTTTACCATTTTGTTATTACAGTTTTACATTTGTAACTTGTTTTAGGCCAGAAAATACCGTATCCTGGCAAAGTACGAAGTTCCATAGGTAACGACCAGAGGTGGATCTGTAAAGCACAAGTTAATCAGTATGAACCGACTATGAGCTATTTTCCAACTGATGCCAATATCTATTTGATGTCTCCTTCAGGCTTCATGCTGAAGGCTTCCAGGCGCTCGCTCTCGGGCAGCAGGTTGTTGAGACGCTCCATCAGTGGGATCGTCTGGTCGATGCCCATCTGGATGCGTCTCAGAATCATCGACATCTCATTGACCTTTTGGATCTGTTCGGCGTACTTAGCGTAACGCTTTTGCCTCTCCTGCATGATGCTGAATAGCGCCTCCACTGACAGATCCATCTGAGAGAGAAAAATGAGCATTTCAAGGATCAGTTCACTTCTGAATGAAAATTTCCTCATAATTTCCTCATGTCATCCAAGATGTTCATGTCTTTCTTCAGTCGAAAAGAAATTAAGGGTTTTGAGGAAAACATTCCAGGATTTTTCTCCATACAGTGAACTTCAATGGGGTTCACCGGGTTGAAGGTCTAAATTGCAGTTTCAATGCAGCTTCGAAGGGCTCTACACAATCCCAGATGAGGAATTATTTAGTGAAACGATTGGTTATTTAAAAAAAAAAATAAATAAAAAAATAATGTTTTTTTTACCACAAATGCTCATCTTGCACTAGCTCTGCGATGCGCACGCAAGACGTAATCACGTTACAAAGGTCATGCGTGACGTAGGCGGAAGTGAACGTGCAAAGATTAAGCCAAACGCCGTATACAAAAAAAGGTAAAACTACAATATCGGATGATTTTGAAGTTGGAGGAGAAAATTAGATGAAGTTTGTCACCCTACCGCGTTTCCTCCGCCTTTGTGGTTAAAAAGAATATACATTATTTATTTATTTCTTTTATAATAACCAATCGTTTCACTGGACAAGACCTTTATTCCTCGTCTGGGTCCGTGTTTCCGTGCACTGAAACTGAAGTTTGGACCTTCAATCTGGCGAACCCCACTGAAGTCTGCTATATGGAGAAAAATCCTGGAATGTTTTCCTCAAAAACCTTAATTTCTTTTCGACTGAAGAAAGAAAGTCATGAAGTTACAGTACATTTCAGCAGAAATAATGGTCAATACCTCTTTGATCCTCTTGACCAGAGCATTTTGGTCAAAGGCAACAGCCTCCGCACACTGGTGTAGATGATCCTGATATCGGACGCACAGCTGCATTACCTGTGCGGAATCCAGCTTTTCTAAACAGACAGTGCTGGGGGAGGTTTGCCCACTGAGCACACCTAAGAGGATGACACCAATATTACGCTCAGATTGTGATTCATATCATGGGTTGATACAGATTTCACAAATCAGTTAGATTCATTTGAATATTTGACAGGTACAAAACAATTAACAACAGTCCGAATACAATTGCTAGTTAATTTTAGATAAAATAATCAACACTTAAATAAAATCTTGAATAACTTCAGTTCAAAGATTTTAACTGCACATAAGATTTTTTAAATGATATATTTATGATTCTATAAAAGCTTATTTCCATCATGGAGTAAAGGTTATTGAGACTTTTTATCTCACAATGAATTCTGAGGGTAAAAAGTCAGAACTGTGAAATAAAAAGTCGCAAACATAACTTTTTATTCCGTGGCGGAATCAAGCTTCCATATGTTTTACAATAATTCGTTATTGAAATATAAATATTTAAACAGTGGCTGTCATATTCATTAAAGACATATTTAAAGATGCATTAAATGATGAAGACATCACTAACAGGTTATGTAAAAAAAAAAAAATGAATGTGTAATATATTGAATATTTTTATCACAACGCTCCTCTTTAATTTTTTTTACTAGTTTATTGATTGGTTCAAGGGTTCGCTTGAACTGAGGAAGCTATAATGATCTGTAATGCCACAGCGAATGTCAAAATGACATTTATTGTTTGAATTTCACGATACAATTGACCGAATTTGGAAGCTGAGACAAAAAAAAAAGCTTACTGCGATTTATTAGATGGGAAGAGCGCTAGAAAGTTTTGAAGATAGATTCATTAAGATAGATTAAAATTGATTAATCAATATTGTCAGCCCAGCCCTATCCTAAACACTATATTTTATATATATATATATATATATATATATATATATATATATATATATATATATATATATATATATATATATATATATATATATAAATAAAAGTATGACTGTTAGCATCAGAGTAGCTGGCATTTGGACTGCTGCTTACCTTTTAGAAGAGGCTGAAAGGTGGGAATTTCCTGAAGTTTTATTACATCTGGATCATTATGGATATTCCTTAATGACTGAGTTCCTTGTGCAACAACTACTATGTCATCCATTTTGGCTCTTTGCTTGGCCGGAGAGGGTACAACTGAAACAACAAGACAGAACTTACTGACAGGTAATGGTGGCAGAATATACACAACACAAGAAACGTGTCCATTTTAACAGATATAATTATGTCTATAATAAAAACTGATAAATTACAGATAGTGATGCCATTCCCAAACATAAAAATCAGCTGATATTGTGTCAAGTACCTGAAGCACTGAAGTCTGAATGTTTATGTTCAGCATCTCCACTCTGTTCAGCACCCATAGTCTAAGCAGTCAACACAAAAAAGACAACACAATAAATAAATTAATATATATATATATATATATATATATATATATATATATATATATATAAAGAAACAAGGAATATACACCTAATACAGAAGTAAGATTAAAATATGGTTGTTAAAATTTGATTTAAGAACCATGCACGAGACATTTATCCTTTACATACCTTGATGTTGATGTTTTAGTTGTTTAACTCCTGTCTGAACTTACGTGTGGCGATTTCATTCGGCTGTTTTGTTGAATGAAGGGTTTGCTAATGTGTTACATTGTAGCTTACTTAAATTAGAGACATCGTGAGATGTCAAACCACAATACTGACAGCAGATAACGTGTATGTTGTTTGTTTTATTTTAGTTTTCAGTAAATAAGGTAACAATCACTGGCGGTACAAACGAAACATCCGGTCTGAAAAAATGAGACGCGTGATGATGACGCCATAGGTTTGTTTTCATGTGACCATTAAACCAAGTACGAGATTATTTCTCGTATCCATTACAGATTTAAAATTAAAACCAAAACAAAAAAGATTCTAAAAAATTCTAATTTAAAACTGAAATAAAAAAATGACTTTTATTTTATAGAAATATATATATATATATATACACACACACACACACACAAGAAAAGTCCATTTTATTTCAGTTTTAAATTAGAATCTTTTATATATATATATATATATATATATATATATCCAATTAATAGAGAAAGTGAGAAGAAATTGTTATTGGTGATTTAAACAATACACTTAAAATGCCCTGATTTGTTTATATATGCTTTTTATGACTGAAATATTAATTAATATAATTTATTATAGCCTACTTCATATACACATAATAATGTATATTACAATATAAATACATTTAGAATTTGTATTGTATATATTTCTTTATTATGTATTATATTTACTTATATTGTTAATAAGTATTCTATAATCATTAATTAATGAATTAATTATAATTATTCTTTTTTAGCAAATCGATCATTTTAAATCGGATATTTGTCTACATTAGTTATTTTTTAAATATCCCTGTGATGTGACAAATAACCTGCATGAATAATAAATTTAAAAGAATTAGCCAAATGCTTTTTCTTAACATTTTGTTGGTCGGACACTTTCCCTGATCTCAGAGCAACACAAGAAATTATCAAATAAATGTGTTCATTTATTTAAACAGTCACCATTTCTATTAAATAAACTCTTAAGAATGCTGTTACATATTTTACGTATGTGGGGAAAATCCTCTGGAATTCTTCCCCTTTTGTAGGATTTATCCAGTTGCGTGTTTTCTTTGTTTTCAACAGGATAGGTTATAATCACATTAATATTCCAACTTTATTCATTACAATTTGGTATTTCTCTCAAATAAAATCTCTAGATTTTCAGCTAATGATTCTTAACAACCTCATGCATTTCTCCACTGAGCAAGAACATCAGGACAATGCAGCAACATGCGATTGAGAACCACCCCTAACTGGGATCATCAGCCATGTCGGTGAATCGCAATAAACCCTATTTGATTGGCTACTCTGCATGTCAATCATTCCGCCGTGAAATGTAACCTCCATTCTGATTGGCCAAAACAAGTGCACCCATATATCCAAAGATCCTATTGGTGGAAAATATAGGTTAGTGGTCCGACAGTCACACGAAGGAAAGAAAAGTAGGTCAGAGACTGATTCCGTTTATGTCACAGTTCCTCACGGACCGGACGTCAAATAACCGAAATAATCTGTGATGTTCAGCTTTTCCTCCGGTAAGTGTGACGTTTTGACGTTTGACAGTTATCTCTAAGTATCGCGTACTGGTTATCGATGTGTTATGTGCGGGTTTTTGTCCTCTCGCATATTGATTTCAGTAGGAGGGGCGTCCGTGACATTTCTCAGGTTGAATACCTCAGAAGCGATGCAGCTAGAACCACAACAAAAACAACCATGGGGTCAGCGATTTAGTAAGAAAGCCAGCTATCACAGAACAACGTAGCCACAAACCCACACCCATCATCGATGTGAGGTTAATGATCCGCGTCCCCTTTAAGTCGCTTGAATAGAGGGAGTGTAAGTGTACTTGAGCCTCCTGTGTGGGTTGGTCACTTCAAAGGCTACTTGCTTTTACATTGTGTCTTTACATTACATTACATTATTACATAATGTCTTCGACTTCTAAACTGGGCATTCTTATGGGTTGTCTAACTAGACAGCATTTTGGGAGGCTTCGTGTGCTCTCACAAGTGATGCTTACTTGGTAGGCAGCTCACTAGGGTTTGAGTCAGGGATACATGTTAATCAGTGGCGTGACTATGCGGTTCACCCAAGTCTGCTGTATTATCATATTATCATTGTAAAGATACTAGTGTAAAGGTTGTGGTCACCATCTAAATATGTCTCTTTTTTTATTAGTGCGGTCCAAAAATCCTTGGTCATTTCAAACCTGTAAGATTATACCAGGTCACTATACAAATGCAAGAAAAAATGTTGACACTGACCTTGTAAACTCATTTTTACAAAAGGTCAGATGTTCTAGCCTCCACCGAAGCACACAATGTTCTTTGCATCACTCTTGGGTTATGTTGAAGTAAAGTTTGTGTTCATTTATCAGTTTAGCTTTCCCCTTAAATATTTATGCTGATAATGTCAAATAGACTGTATAGGGGCCAGTTGTCACATTTGTGCTTTACTGAATATTTTTGATCATGTATTCGAAAGATAATTTCTATATAAGTGCAAACAATTGACTATAAAAAGCTTGAACGTTTCTTACCAGGAAAAACAATAGTTCATGTAACGTATGTTGCCATTGCATTATTATTACAGGGGAGCAAATATTAATATTCATTATTAAAATGTTATGTGTATTTATTTTTAATGTTAATGTGTTATTTATTTTATTATTTTTTATATATATATATATATCTAAAGTTATTAATATTGATAACAAATAGTACTTAATTAATTCAAATGTGACAACTATTTGTGAAAAATACTATACCTTACAAGACAGTTTGTTTCCTTTCATGCACTTTTCATGAAAGTGCTGCTGATATTGTAGGAGTGGAGTTCAGTTGACGTAACTGCATTCGCAAAGTACCGCGTCAAACGCTCATCATTAGGGCGTTCATCACTGTTGACATCCAGAATGAGTTGTTTTTCCTTTAACCACATCCATTCATCCACACGTCACTTTTCTCCCAAATTTGTCTAACAAAAACTTGAGGCTCATAATTACGATGAGTAATACAGGGAGGTTTAATTTGCGTAGTTGGCTTTCGCCATACTGAAATTGTCTTGAATTCAAATAAACTGAGATGACCTACTTTTATCTTTTTTGCTCATCACTTTCTTCGTCTTTATCTTTGGCGGTCTGTGAAGACAAGCCCACTCGTTCAAGATCATTTAGAGATGGGTGAAGTGCCGGTGGTGCATGAGCTCTGCATCAGTGTGCTTGAATAAAACCACAGGGTTTTTTGAACACTTTTGTTTAACTGTGTGAATTTGAAAATATGACTAATGCATTGTCACACGTATAATTGTGCTCTTGCTCCGGCGTAGGCACTTAAACGCCTGATTGAAGGGTCTGCGACGTGTTTATTTCAGCAGAAAATCCCATTTAAACACAGGGGACTCCTGTTTCATTTACGGCGGGAGAAAATCGGTCTTCTGGCCCTTTCTTTCTGCCAGTTGCGTTTCTGTAATCTAAATGTGGCCTAGATTGTGAGCTTTCCAAGGGTTTCCTGGCAACCAGAGCAGGTCATTGATGAAGCTCAGTCATTCCTCCTGGTGTAAATGAGTGTGTGTGGGAGTTTGAGAGAGATTTTTTTTTTGTTTTCTTCTTCATTTGTTTGTTGGTAAAAAGGAAGCCCAAGCTATATGTTAAAGAGTTAGTTCACTCAAAAATGAAACTTATCCCACGATTTACTCAGCCTCAATTTAGGTGTACATCTTCTTTCAGACAAACACAATCGTGGATATATTTTTTCATGATTATAATTGTGGAAAAATATTCTGGCTCCTCAGAGCTTTATAATGGTTGTGAAGGGGGGCATGTTTTGAAGCCAAAAAAATACGCAGTATGCGTACGGTCGTTTATTTGAATTTATAAAGTTTTAAATATGGATATTTTTCAAACAAAAATGCATCACCGCTCTCCAAAAGGCCTGTATTAACCTCTTGGAGCCATATGGATTATTTTTTTCTAATGGATGGATGAATTTTTGGGGGGCTTCACAATATGTCCCCCTTCGCCACCGTTATAAAGCTTGGAAGAGCAAGGATATTTTTAAATATATCTCTGATTGTGGTATATAAATAAATATAAATATATCTCTCTGACTATAGGATACACCTAGAATGGCTTGAGGGGGAGTAAATCATGGGATCATTTAAATTATTATCCCTAAACTAAATATAATATAACTAAAATTCAGAGGTGTAATGTAACGAAGTAACTTGAGTATTATATGGGAGAATCTGTACTTTACTTGAGTATTTATATTTATGTCAAATTTTACATTTACTCCACTAAATTTCCTAAACAAAATGTGTACTTTTACTCCGATACATTTCCCCAAAGCATTTTCGTTACTAACGACAAAATGAAGTCGGAAGAACAGAGACTGAAAACAAGTGCTGCACAACCGTGATTGATTTCATTTTTCGGGTTGCGTCTGTTGCAGCAGCGGCTGAGAAGAGTGCGACACGAGAGCGACCTCTACAGGCCAAATAACAACTATCACTGACGCCTCGTAGTTTGTTTTGACACGTGAAGTGAAGCTGCGCGCCTCACAGAACTATAGGACACTTCAAAAATAGATTTAAAACATAGACAACAAAGCGGTATGCTATACAGCACACTACAGTATATGTTTTCATATCACTGAAGTAATTAATTTGTTGACTAGATGCTGCATTAGTGGAGAACAGCAGTGTGTTTGCCGTCGAGGCTGAGAGGATGATAACATTAGTAGTAACGTTAGAATCAATAGGATCAAATAACGAGTGAAAGTATACATATATGCCTTTGTGCGTAAAGATGGCCATTTTTAAGCATGATTATTTGGATTCATATGAAATGGTAACACTTTACAATAAGAGCCCATTTGTAACATTAAAGGTTAATAAAAGTGTTGTTCATTGTTAATTTAAATGTTTACATTTTAACATTTTAAAGCTGCCTCTTACAGTAATGCACTATGAATTAACATGAATGATCAAGGTATAATTAAAATAGTAGTTTTTTTTATATTTAAAACTTACAATAAACAATTTGCCATTTTTTTTTTAATTCAAAGCAAACAAAATCGAAGAAATGGTTAAAACAATCTTGCTGTTCAAACTGTGTATAGAACAATTTTTAATATTTACTTAAGTATGTTTAATATCAAAAAAATACTTTTCATACTTAAGTACAAAAAATATCATTCTACTTTAAAACTTTTACTCAAGTAATATTCTAAACAGTGACTTTTACTTCTATCGAAGTCATTTTCTGGTAAAATATCTATACTTTTACTCAAATATGGCTTTCAAGTTCTTCTGACGTCATGTTTTTACCTTCAAACCTGTTCGATTCTAAGGTATTCAGCATAAAGATGAAATTTTGAGAAATGCCTCATTGTTTGTTTGTTTTTTTTTGTCCATACAATGGAAGTCAATGGGGTCCAAAAACTGGTCCATTTGGTCAAAAATGGTTCACGGACAGAGTGAAGTCAGCTATTTTAAATGAATGAATACTGACTAGTCTTGACTAAAACTTCTCATTACCTCAACCGTGATGTGTGTGTGAAACTGAAATATAGTTTGTCATTGTTGGAAACCCATTTGGTTATAATAAACGGAGCTATATTTTTTTTCCACAGGATCTTGCCACAGTTGGAAGGCCATGCATTGAACACAGCTGCTTGACTGAATCTGTGCGGTGAGCATCTTTTGTTTTTGATACACACACATTGATATAATATATAGCATATTGTAGCTATTTTGAAGAACTGTAATGTTCTTGGAATCAATTTGTTTTTTGTCCCTGTTGCTCTTAAGATGATCTAATGGCAGACCAAAGAATGGACATCTCCTCCACGATGAATGAGTTCATATCCCAGAGCTCGGCAGATCTCATCAGCAGTTCCATTGGCAACACGGGAATGGACTACACCCGCAAGAGGAAGGGCAGCACCACCGAATACCAGTGAGTAAACTCCTGATAGTACAGGATATAGTAATAGTAAAAATAGCATTTATGAGTTAAAAAGGGTACCTTAAGTATTGCAAACTAGGCCTGAGCAGTCCAGTATTATTTTTTAATAAAAGTAATATCAAAAAAAGTAGCTTCTGGAAACAGTAATGTTGTGTTTTTTGATTATTTATTTGGAGATTAGGCGATATTAAAAAAATAAAAAGGGGAGAATTTTAATATGATATTAATAATGCATTAGTAAATGCTGACATGAACATTAACTAAGATTAATAAATGCTAAAGAAGCATTTTCCTTGTTAGTTCATGTTGACTGATATTAACAAATGAAAACTTATTGTAAAGTGTTACCAATAGATTTAAATTTATATAATATTAGAATTTTAAATATTTATTAATAATAAAAAAATAATAATAATGTATTTTTTTGATTTACAGGATTGATGGCTTTTTTGAGTGAGTACATTTCACACATAAACTTTGCCCTAATGATGAGATCACTAAAAAAATAATTGACATTATTTGTTGTAAAAGGTTGTTTCATTGAACTCTGTGGTGCTGTTCATTTTCACAGTGATAGCATGGACACAGACAAAGATAAGACACTGGGAAGGTAAATATAAATTACATGCCGTTATCTTTAAATGCATAAATTAATGATTAATAAGTAATAAATAAATCATTTTTTTTCTCCTAAATCCAGGGATGACCAGCAGGGCCGGATAAAAAATGCCAGGTAGAGTGAAGATGAGGCTTTTCTCTGCTTCATTAATATGTTTTATGTAAATGAGATGTGTAGCTTGTATCTTTTCAGCTGATTTTATTTATTTGTTTTTTAAGGGAGGCTCACAGTCAGATAGAGAAGAGGCGCAGGGATAAGATGAACAGTTTTATAGACGAGTTGGCATCGTTAGTTCCCACTTGCAATGCCATGTCTCGCAAGTTAGACAAACTCACTGTACTGCGCATGGCTGTCCAACACATGAAGACATTACGAGGTGAGGGTTTTCTACCACACCATGGGCCAAAATGCATCTAAATGAGCTCATCGGGAGTCTAAAAGCAAACTTTTCCATATTAATTATGCTTGGCTATTCCATTTCTTCCTATTCTTGTAGGTGCCACCAACCCATACACAGAAGCAAACTATAAACCAGCATTCTTGTCGGATGATGAATTAAAGCACTTGATTTTAAGGGTGTGTTTAATGTATCAACTCCAAAGCTTTCGAGATTTGATCATGTGGAAAACTTGTGAGGATCTGTTTTAAAACTCTTCCCTCCTCTTTCCACAGGCTGCCGATGGCTTCCTCTTTGTAGTTGGTTGCGATCGTGGAAAGATTCTCTTTGTCTCGGAGTCGGTTTATAAAATTCTCAATTACACTCAGGTATGTTTTCTTGACATTGATCTCCATGCTGCTATGCGTTTGAAGTTTTGACGTTAATACAAACTGTTTTGTTTTGAACCATCAGAATGATCTGATTGGCCAGAGTTTGTTCGACTACCTGCATCCAAAAGACATTGCCAAAGTGAAAGAGCAGCTGTCATCTTCAGACACGGCTCCACGGGAACGACTCATCGATGCCAAAAGTAAAGTTTGTTTTATTAAGTGTTTGCAGTCATTTGATTCACAGTTAAGCCAAAGGCACTTGGACTGATGTTCAGTTCTCTCTGAAGCTGGTCTACCAGTGAAGACGGACATCACTCCCGGCCCATCCAGACTGTGTTCAGGGGCCCGCAGATCATTCTTCTGTAGGATGAAATGCAACCGTCCATCTGTCAAGATGGAAGACAAGGACTTTCCCTCAACGTGCTCCAAAAAGAAAGGTATTACTAGCTTTGAAATTTGCTTGCTTAGGGAAATAAAATGTGTATATATAATATAAAACAATTCTCTGGGAAAAGAAAGCCTCACTACTACTTCTGAAAGTGAACAGCAGTGTTTTAGCATTGTATAAAAAGTAAGTAGTCGCAAATCTAACAATGTCATTTTAACATTAAATTAAAAGATTCCTTTTTTTATTTTCATTAATTTTTGTTTTTAAAAATCATAACAAAGAGGTAAATAAACAGTGCTTTAGGTTTTTCAGGTAGGCTTACATTAGATCTATTTAAAAGTAGCATTCAAGTTAGAAACAGAAACTCAATACTCAAATGTAAAAATAAAACTGCATAGTCTTCACATGAATTAAATATACATTGATTCATATTAAAGCTAAAGTTTTTCAGGCAAGAGCAGCGAGTGATTTTCTTTTTCTTTCGTTGTTTAAGACTTAATCCACGAATCCTATTGATACACATTCGATTTCTTTCCCAACTGTTTACGTTCACGTAGTCTCGTGTAGCCAGACTTCAGACGGACGGCAGAAGGCCTGGACTCTTTCATTGGCCAAGGGCCGCCCATGAGGACGTTTGACTGACATGTAACGAAACCAATAACCGTTCGATTCGTTCCGCGTCATGTTCAGGAGCGTGAAAATGAAAGTCAATGTCCCTACAATAACTGACTGGCGCGCATATAATAAATTATTCATTCAAGAATATTATGCAAGTTTACTAGCCATAAACTTCACATACTTTTGAAAATCCTGCGTTTAGTTGATCCTGGTAAGCGATCATTGTCACAGTTGTAAACATGACGGCGTTCTTCTATGAGGGGGTTTGGCGTTACGGTATTTATTTCCAGGCGGACCATTAAAGAAAGCGACATGTTTCTCCCGGACATTCTATAGAGAGTGGAGAGAAGTCCTTTTATAAGAATTGGGTGTCTGTGCTGCTGCATGTGACCACCTTCCTCCACCTGGAATGTCTCTGAGCTCCACTAGTTTCCTGGCTAGTGTCAGCGGCGGGAATGAAAGTTGATAATGATCAGTGGGAGGCCAGATTCTCAGGGCCAGTCTTGAAGAGGGAGTCTTACAACTCCAAAGTTGATCATTTATTAAATATTTAATGTTTTTCCATTATTTTGGTCTTTTTAAATTCCATTCATCACTTCAAAGGCTGATTGATAAATCTTTCCCCGTCTCTACAGCAGACCGCAAGAGTTTCTGCACCATCCATAGCACTGGCTATCTGAAAAGCTGGCCGCCCACCAAGATGGGCTTGGACGAGGATAACGAACCTGATAATGAGGGCTGCAACCTTAGCTGTCTAGTGGCCATCGGCCGCCTTCATCCGCATATCGTCCCCCAGCCCATGAACGGCGACATCCGCGTTAAACCCACAGAATACGTCTCCCGCCATGCTATCGATGGCAAGTTTGTTTTCGTCGACCAGAGGTGAGAAGATATTTTTTGCATCATCTACAAGTGATTTGATTTTGTGAAATTTCCTGAATGTGTACTGAATCTCTCAGGGAGCCAACTAAGATTTAATATGCACTTTTAAGGCTCTTACACTAATGCTTGAGGTGAACCGATTTAATCGCTCATTAAAATGAGATTTGAATTGTCACAGAAACCCCAAGGGTCTACAGGTATTGATTTCAGTGAGCAAGTGTCTCATCTAATCTGTTAGTTCATCGCTGCAATTTATTGTTTCCATTTAGGGCGACAGCCATCCTGGCGTACTTGCCCCAGGAGCTTCTAGGAACGTCATTTTATGAGTATTTTCACCAGGATGATATCGGTCACCTCGCCGAGTGCCACAGACAAGGTTTCTGTTTTATTGTCTTGATCCTCTCATTCATGTCATTTGTAAATGAATGTTTTACTTTACTGTTATAATGCCAGTCAGTGTCCCGTTTGTAATAAATGCTCACTTTCTTTTTTTATTTCAGTCCTACAGATGAGAGAAAAGATTAATACAAACTGTTACAAGTTCAAGATTAAAGACGGCTCTTTTATCACTCTAAGGAGCCGCTGGTTCAGCTTCATGAATCCCTGGACCAAAGAGGTGGAATATATAGTCTCTACAAACACTGTGGTCTCGTAAGTGTCACGTCACATTAATTACATTGATTTAAGCAGAGAAAATATGCTTACAGTTTGTGTACTTTATAATCTAATAAATTTGCCTTTTATAGACTTATTAATATTTTAGTAATACATTTAGGAATGTTTTGTAGTATTCGTTTTTTTTAATGTATTATTATATTTATTATTATATATTGTATTATGTTTTTTTACATATTATATTATATTATATTATATTATATTATTTTATTTTATTGACCGTGGACCACAAAAGTCATAATGGTCAATTTTTTGAAATTGAGATTTATACATCATCTGAAAGCTGAATAAATAAGATTCAAGCTTTTTTTAAAAATACTGCTGTACATTAAATAATACTATATATAATAATAATTATATATTAATTATAAATGTCATAAAATCATATATAATATATACATAATACACACACACACATATATATATATATATATATGCAGATTATATATAAATATAATATTACAATATGCAATATGTAATATTATTTAATGTATATCATTATTTAATATGTTCTTAATGTGTTTGTGTGTATACATATAAAGTATTAAATATCTTTTATTATATATAACTAAAGAAATTCAAATGCTGCTGAATATTATTTTACACAGAAATATGGCACATTTCGAATGTAAATGGATTGCACAATCTATTTCTTGTTGACTTTAATTCAGAATGATATTGTTGATTGTTTCAGGGGCAGTATGCTTGAAGGAGCAGACCCTAGTTATTCCCAGACAGCCTCGTCCCCTCAGAGCATGGACAGTGTCTTAACATCAGGAGACGGTGAGATCAGTTTCCAGCTGTTGAACAGCCGTTCCTCTTACACATCTATTTTTAACCATTGTGTATGTTTATGACAGGTGGGGGGAAACGTCCTCTTCAGACGGTTCCTGGTATTCCGGGAGGGACTAGAGCGGGCGCTGGCAAGATTGGACGCATGATAGCTGAGGAAGTGATGGAGATACAAAGGTACGTACAGCATCTGGCACATTTAGGTTACACTGATCATCACAAAAATGAGCTTGATTCCATAATGATGTCCTGCCCCCAGGATTCGAGGCTCCTCACCCTCCAGCTGTGGCTCAAGTCCTTTAAATATCACTGC
Organism: Zacco platypus; assembly: GCA_038088235.1. NCBI lineage: Eukaryota > Metazoa > Chordata > Actinopteri > Cypriniformes > Xenocyprididae > Zacco > Zacco platypus. Next base: position 10,067,323 of record CM076063.1, on the reverse strand, counting down.
CACGCCCCCACCTGACACCTGCTCTCCAGGGGGCAAGAAGGTGAGACACTGTCCTCGTAAATAGGTCTTCAACCACATTTACCTAGTATTAAAGCCCCATTATACTCATGGTGAAGGGGTTAAAAGACATTTGAAAGATCTTTCCACTCACGCTGCTGAGAGCGCCATTTCGATTATTATAGAAATACTTGAGAACACAGTAGATAAGGGGATTACGCAAAAATGAAAATTAGCCCATGATTTACTCACCCTCAAGCCATCCTAGGTGTATATGACCAACTACTATATCTATATGACGAACATCATCTGAGATGCATTTAAAATCCTTCCCAGCTTTGCAATTGTAGTGGACCACGTGTTTTGAAGCCCCAAAAAATTCATCCATCTATCATAAATATAATCCATATGACTCCAGGGGGTTAATAGAGGCCTTCTGAACTGAAGAAAATATCCATATTTAAAACTTCATAAATGTAAGCTAGTTATTTGAATTTATAGTGATTGCATTTTGGGGGGCTTCAAAACACTTTTCTGCAATGTTCGCTTTGGCAATCTGTTCCTTGTTTTTCTTTAACATTTTTATCTTGTATGTTGTAGATCCAAAATGGTGGAACTCCAGAACTGCCTTCAGCAGGAATTGTGCCTGGGCCCGATTCCATCGGATACCCATATTCAAATAATTCATTAATGAGTGAGTACACGAGTCGATCGCGCCTCAATGAATCTCATATAATTCTCTCAAGCAAGTGCACTGAACGAATCTCCACCTGCAGGTGATAACTCGCATCTTAGTATTGACATCATGGAAGAGCCTGGGTCCAGCAGCCCCAGCAACGACGAGGCAGCCATGGCTGTAATCATGAGCCTCCTAGAAGCGGACGCTGGCCTTGGTGGACCTGTGGATTTCAGTGATCTACCCTGGCCTTTGTGAAACCGCAACGGACTCCTACCACAGGATGCTTATGGGGTCCAAGGCTAAACAGGTCTAAGTCACCACAGCCGAAGCTCATGGACAGGAAGTGCACCGCAGTGGTGCGCGGAGGCTTACAAGGCTGCTGCTGTTAAAAACAGGACCTCCTACTCAAAGTACACAAAACGGTTCAGCTGCATACTTCCTGCCAAACAGACCTGTGCGTTTCCCATCTCACACGATTTTATTCCCAACCTGCCTGTTTCTCTGTAGATATCTGCCTGGATTATTCCTGTGGTACCCATCAGCAAACATGGAGAGATTTTATATATATATAAATATATATATATATATATAAACCATTTTGTTTGTGTTTTAATGTTTTTACACTACAAAGTTGTCAAAATGTTAAATATTCTATATGCAGATTGTAACTAATATTGTAATTCTATTATGTAAGATTTCTTTATGCAAAATATATATGGTTAAAGTGTAACGTATCAGCAGTGGATATTTTTAAAATAAAATCTTGTCTTCAACAGTGCTTTTTTTTTTTTTTTTAAACAGGCACTTTACAACTTACTATTATGATTTATTTTTATCTTGACAAATAATAAAAATACCTACTGCCTGCTGTAGATTATCGATGTCTTTTGGAAAATTGCTAGATTTTCCTCAAGCTCTTCTCATGCCTGCTTTGGCCAATGTCTCTTTCTCTGCCTTTTGATTGGTCCGTGGCTGTGATATTTTTGTTCTATGTTGCCATCCAGTGGTAAAATCATTGAGGAAATTAAGTGTGTTGCCAGGGGAAAGAGATTATAGATGGCTGTTGAGTTCTGTGTTGTAAGATCAATTAGGCAATTTTTTAGGTCAAGTAGACATTATGCTCATTGATAGGTGCATGTAAAAAAAATTAATTAGCATGGCAACATAAAATACCATTTAAAAAATGTGGGGGTCAGGGTGTTTTTTTTTTTTTATTATTAATTTCATTTGGCAAGGAGGTAAATTTAGCAAAAGTGACTAAATATGCAAAAACTTTCCATTCATCAAATAATCCTGAAAAAAAATAATCTTGTTTCCACTAAAATATTCAGCACAGCTGTTAAGAAATAGTGTGCCAAATCAGCATATTAGAATGATTTCTGCTGGATCATGTAACAGCGATGCTGTAATGATGCTGAAAATGCAGCTTTACATCACAAATTATATTTAATAAATTCAAACAAACATTTTCATTTTTAAAATTTCACAATATTAATGTTTTGAACAGTAGTTTATGTATATAAATGTGTTTTAAATATTTCATAAAATGGTTTAGGTTAAATGTTACTTTTTGCATGACATTTTCATGACAAAACCATTTTGCATTACTTTACCAAGAGTATTGGGTGCCAAATGTATTGTCACAAGAATGCATATTTTAAAGAATTCTAGACAAAAAATCATGGGATTCACCTAAAAAAGTCCATAAAAATGATCAATGAGTAGCTAATAATCATTTCTATGTTTAGAAACAAATCTAATGAACAAAGCATGCTGATTTCATCATGTTTATTAAAATAACACTTCTCAAGTGGTACACAAGAGGAACTTCTCTCGATGCACCGCAGCTACAAATAATAAAATGAAAAGCACGGTACAATAAAAACGTGACATCACTTCAGTACTCATTCAGAGGAAATGCATCAAAGTGAAGCTCCACAGGTGCTCCGTTGCACGACGTGATAAAACCAGAACGCTTAAAAGACATTGATGGAAGCATTCTCGCTTTATCGCACAATGTTGCTCACTTGCAGTGTTTTTCAGTTTGTTGTGCTCCTTTTTATTGCCAAGTTAAACAGCAGTTGTCACAGCACCACAAACATAGTACAATCTATGGAAGCTTGTTTCTGCCACCAAATAAAAAAATAAAAAAGGTAATTGTGACTTTTTATCTCACAATTCTGACTTTCTTGCAATTGCAAGTTGTAAACAAATAATTGCAAGTTCGCCACAAAATTCAGACTTTTTTTCCTCAGAATTGCAAGTTTACGTCTCGTAATTCTGATTCCGCCACAGAATAATTATTTCAGAATTTTTCTCCTCACAATTCCGACATTTTTTCTTACAATTCTGACATTTCTCTAAGAATTGCAAGGAAAAAGTACTATGAAGTTTTGTTTTTTTTTTGCTCTGTGGCATAAATATGCTTCCATAATCACTTCAGATACTTATCAAAGGAGTGATTGCCAACTTTGAATGTCTAATTAAATAAAAAAACCTCCTTTGGTTCTATGTGGGAAAGAAAGGCATAGTGTACAAAGGTCACGTGCTGCGGCAGCGATCAGTTTTTGACACTCGTAAGGCGGGAGAGGACTTGAAAGGCAATGTGGTCTTGGCTGACCTCTCTCTGCAGTGCTCAAGTGGCGAGTGGTGACGGGTGTGTGTGCGGGGGGGTCAGATGGCCGGGGACGAGGCATCGGGATCCGGATCGTAATGGTGGCTGGGCTGAGGGTGGTTGGGGAGAATGTCTAGTTCGTCCACCTGAGGCCCAGGATGCATGACCACGAGCTGGTCCTGAGGAATGTCTGCAGCGGCTGCAGCGAGGTTGGTGATGGACTTGCTTTTCACGCACTGGAAGTCCACATGTCGGCTTTTGCCCTCCTCTTTCTCCCAAGACATACGGATGAAGGGCCGCTGGACGTAGTTGTAAATGACTTCCGGACGCCCACCGGGTCGCTTCTTTACTTTCTCTTTGTAGGTTGGGTATCCTAAGTGCAAACACAGGTTCAGAATTAACAGGAATGCTAATTAAAGAGATAGTTAACGTGGCCGAGAGAGCTCAACGTGCTTCAACTGAAGAAAACACGTGCAAATTAAGAAAACATCACCAGTTTGACAGCACTCGGTTGCGTTGTGAGTATTTGCAGCGCATTTCTGTATTTGGTTGTTGTGAACTTTTGCAGAGCGTTGGTGTATTTGCAGCGAGACCTGAATTTTATATAACAACAAGAAAAAACATGGAGAAGGTGCCGGTGGATGGACTAAATATAACTTATAAAGAGGCTGTGTGGGCACAGATTGGACGGATCCTTGCTTGGTCAGGTAGATGCATCATCTACTATTTGTCGTTAACAAAACAATCACCTGCTAATGTTAGCTAACATTAACGTTTGCTCAGCAACAGTTATCAATAACCAGTTGATTAGGCGACACTTGTCGTTCCCATTGACTTCCATTGTATTTTTTGTCCACACAATGGAAGTCAATGGGAACCGAAACTGTTTGCACATTATTCAAAACATATTTTATGATGTTTCACAGAAGAAAGTTATATAGGTTTAAAACAGCATGACAGTCAAGCCTGGTTAATACTCGCCGACTCTATACAAGCGCAATGGTGCATGCGGCAAAAATGGCAGTGTGTGCGGTCGTGCGCGAGACCCCATTTCACGTTATTTTTAACTCTATGTGTGGCTCTGCTTCCAAAGATGCATGACTTCGAGCAGGTACATCTGTACCGGCACCAAGTTTGACTAAATTAATTTCCTACATTTACAAAATGATATTAGAAAATATCTATAAATATTGTTTAATTTACTTTTATACGTATGTTCTCAAATTTATATATTTTATTATAATGTCACAAGTAATCTCAAGGTTTACTGGGTTCTACACAATTCTTTGGTTCTTTTGTACAGTGGGTTTGGTGAAGTGTAATAAAAACAAACATCGCCACGTGTGTTACTTCTCAGCGCTGCTTCCCGACGGTTTGAGGACAATTACTCAGAGCCGCCCCCCATCGTTTCAAATAGTACAACAGAACGGTGAGCATGTCACATATAAATGCCTCTTCCTTTTAGGGAGGCAGTCAGTGGAGGCTCACGGTGCTGAGACAGGCAAAAGTATAAATAGGGCTTCAGGGTAAGTAAATGATGACAATTTTCATTTCTGGGTGAACTATCGTTGTAATGCGAGTAAATGTGTGAATAAGCCAATTTCATTTTAGGTTCATCTGAAGCAGATAAGTGAAAACCAGTCTCTTACCTTCAATGCCTAATCGAATTTTCTTCAGTCCTCTCTCCTTCAGAACCGACTTGGCAACATCTCGGTTTTCAATGTATTTGAAGAACCGGTACAGTTTTGTGCTGTATATAACTGCGTTACACAAAGACACAAAACCATCATGTCCTTGAGCGCAAAAATGATACATAATCCTACTAATATTTTCATAACAAAGCAACACTGATCTTTAATAAATGCAGTCTTTTCTGGCTAAAGACAAAAAAACTTGCCTTTCCCTATATTAGCATGTTGCTAGCTAACACACAAGATATCAGTCATTCCTGTACAAATACTTTTAAAGTTAAGGGTGTTCAAAAACCACAAAATCATTTCTTATAAATTAGCTGGGAAATGACCCATAATGCAGCAGCACTGTGATTGACAAACAGGTAATAGTGTGTAATTGAGGTGCGGGTGAAGTAAACTGACTCTGTGAGTATTCCTCTCCCATCTGCGGCGGATACTCCTCATCCCAGTCGACCACGTCGTCGTCCGTCAGCACCACCACATGACACTCCCGCTCTCCGCTCTGAGCGCTGGCCACCATCAGAGGCAGCACCATCTCCTCCAGATAGAACTCAAACTGCCGCCGGGCGCCATCATTAGACAGCTCATGCATGAGTGCACCTGCAGTCGACATGTTCCAGAGTGTTATTCAAATCCTCTCATTACGATTCGGCAGCACCGACTCACTAATTCAATTCAACCATATAATCACATACACGATACTTTGAATAAAAAAGCCGTAACATAAATGCTAACAATGTAAACAGTTTACACCAACAGCGTCCAGTGACCCATATTTGGCAATCACACTGACCTACTTCTGCTCTCTCGCATCTACCATCCTCAGACATCCAAAATGCCCTGAACACTGTCCAGTTTCCCAGTTACCGTGACAATCAGAGGATTTTCAAGCACAAAAGGACGAATCCGTTTAGTGCATTTGTCATGTTAATAAGTACTCACTGAGGTCTCTGCACTTGATGGTGCTGTAGTCGAAGGCGATGCAAAGGTAGTCACATGCCTCTCTCAGCTCCGGGATGGATATCCCATCAGGGCAGCGGATTATCCCTGATTTGTAGTAATCCTGCCGGTTAAAAGCGAGAGACGCAGAGGAAAAACAAACAGGCGGCCATTACTGAAGCAGCACTTATTCCAAAGAGAAGCAAATGGCTCCGATGCCAGAAACACACACACACACCCCCTGCTTTTCCCACTCTTCACACGCACTGATCCATTTAAAGCCAGCCAAACGTCGAAAGAGCTCAGCATACAAACAGCACGAAGACACTGAACAAAACACTTCACTGAAAAAAAGAGAAAGGTTCAATATGGCTGTTATTTCTGTAGTGCTGTCTAATCTGTCCTGATTTTTCCACTGAGCTGAGCCTCATGGTAGAAGCTTAACCCTTTCAATGCCGCAGAGACAGGCTTGTATGGAATGTCATGGATGTCCAAAAAATGCTGGCTGTGACATTCACCTAAAATCCAGCTGATTATTATTGTTATTATTATTATTATAATTATATACAACCATTTTTTATTTACTTTACTTTATAAAACACCATTACACAATGCAACATACTAATATATATAATAATAATATATATAATAATAATAATAATAATAAAAAAATATATATATATATAAAAATGTCAATTTTAAATATGTAAATATTTTAAATTATAAAATTAATATTTTTAATACAACAAATGTATATTAAATAATTCTAAAAAATAAATGTAATTTACACATTTATAGTTATATAAAATTGAAAATATATTTCTTTAATGTGCCAATCCTGAGAATTTAAAAAAAAAAAACTTTACTGTCATAATTATTACAATTATAATTTTTTTCACATAACACTATACACAGTACAATGCTAACTTTCGGATGCATTAAAACCTCTGAAAACCTCATAAAAATAGCATTGTGTGAGGAAATTTTAGCAAAGCAAAAAAGAAATTAAGGGTATTTGCAATATTACCCGTTTAAATTCATCCCATTTAAAAGCATAACTTTTTTTATAAACTCAAACAATTAGGGCTAACTGCAAGACTTCACCAGCCCTGAATGGTTCCATTATTATACAGAACACATTTGTATGTTTATAAGGACTTTGCAATAAATGGTTATATTTATATATAATTAAATGTTTATTTCTAGAATATCTGTCAGTTAACAAAGAGCTGCATTTAGTGTCCATCTATCTGACAATAGTGGTGAATAAAACAACTTGTTCAGACAACTTTGAAAATTTCTGGTTTTGTACATTCATAACATAAAACCCATGAAATGAACTGATTTCAAGGTCAGTAAAGTGATCAGGTCAGAAAGGGGGACGAAACACTTTGAAGATAATAAAAAGAAACCGGACAGTAGGGAAAACATTCTGTGAAATACATCTGCAATAAACTTTAACTAAACAGTATGCTTTTTGCTGAAGTCATGTGAATTGATACTGCAGTCTAATCCAGCACTTAATCAATATGTGGTACGCTAGGCCAAAGAGATATTTAAAACCTCAGTAAAGCTTTTAAAGCATAGTGCACTCACCAAAATGGCTCTGAACATGGTGGAGCTGATTCCCTCAGCAACCTCATACTCTCCCTTTTCATTAGGACGTGTGAAGTTGTGTTCCCGTCCAGATCCGAACATCCTTCAAGACAACGCCCACCAGTTACATATTATTACAACACAGACACGATATGACAAACTGAAAGAGGTGACCGAAGTTGATCCTAACCTGCCGAGCATAGTGTTGGGTTGTGCAGTGAAGATGGATGGGTCGACCACAAAGCGTGTGTTATCTACAATCAGAGTGACTCTCTCGGCAGTTCTCAAACTGCGGGGTCCCTCCTTGACGCTTTCGCACACGTAGATCATGTCAGAGCTGTGGGATTTACTGTGGGAGTCACCATAGAACAGGCTGGAGGTGCATGATTTCTGAGGCCTGGGACTCGTGGAGCGCGATGAGCAGCCAGAATCCCGCTCACGGTCTGAGGAATCAACGCGACAGTCAGACAGGAGTCAAAAAAATATCAAGTGAACTTTGCCAGTACAGGCTTCAGTAGGAATCAGGATTAGTAAGAGTTGAGGCCAATTGACACTGCACCGACAGACGGCGACCAACACGGACGATCACCAGATTGAAGTGTCACTTCTCAGACATTCCACGACCCGACAAGTGCGGATTCAACATGTTTAATAGACGAAAAGCAGCTCCAACAGACGCTGGGTAACAAATGTGATCCAACAAAACCCAACGAAGTGTCTGTTGCCGCCTGTCGGTGTCTTTTGGTGCAGTGTGAACTGGACTTTATAAGCCGTCATGTACACAAACAATAAATTTACTCAGCGACAATTTTGCAGAGTTGTAGCTAGAGATTGTAATAATCTAATGAATGAATCATTAAATTAAAAAATAAATAAAATTTGACTACCATTCAAAAGTTTGTGGTTGGTAAGTTGTTGTTTTTTTCAATAAATTAATACTTATTCAGCATGGATGTTTTAAACTGATCAAAAATATCTATTTCAATATGTGTTTCAAAAAAATGGTTGTCTTTTGAACTTTCTATTGATCAAACACTTTTGTTAATATAAAAATGTTATTTTTCATTATTCTATTCATTTTGTACTTTTATGAAACGAGATGCTTTTCAGTTTTGTAGCTGATTGTGACCAAATACCTTTTGTTTTTGATAATCAGCCCTGTATATACATTCTTATACTATACTAATATAATATTAATAAACTAAATTAACTAAATACTAATAATATTATAAAATATGAAAGTACACAAGTATATGAGTATATATATATATATATATATATATATATATATATATATACATACATACACACACACTTTATCCTGTTTAAACAATTATTTTAAATTTCAGAGAATTATCTGTTTATATTATAAAAAGCAATTAATTAATTAATATTTCAGTATTATAAATATAATTAATTAATAAAACATATGATTAATTTTAGAACAATATAAGGATTATATATTGATAGAGTTTGTCGTGAAACTCAAATGCATTTAAATGGTTCAAACAGAGGAAGCCAAAGCTCACCAGTGAGGTGCTGGCGTATGGGTGAGGTGACATTCCTGATGCAGGGGGTCAGCTGTCCTTCAGCTCTCTCGTGTGAAGAATCCCTGGAGCGATCTCCAGAACGCCGCCTCTCCCTGGGGTGGTCCAGGGATCCTCCTCCGCTGGCTCCGTGCAGACTCATTCTCACCAGCTCACCCTCCAGCTGAGCTCCACGCGGCTGACCACTGCCAGGAAAAGCCAACACACAGTCAGATACACACGTGAGCATTCGACTGCTGTGGGAGGGGTGGTCCGAGTGCATCTCCGCAACGTGAGGAACTCGGCAAGCGCTCACAATAAACTTGGATGAACTCTGGGCTCTAAAAGAGATGCTGAGAACAAGAAGTGTGATGAGAGCAAAGCGCAATTTCTCACCGCTCCCTAAGAACCTGCTGGATGAAACAGAAAGACCGTAACGCAGGTTCACTTTCAGCACAGCCTCATCTGTCAACAAGCCACTGTATTGACCCGTGTAATCACAGATGATTCATTCCCATTTATCTTTATTTTATTCACCTCAGTGCGGTGCTTGTGAGAAAAAAGTCACTGGGGTTTAATTTTAAACTAATCCCTTCAGGCGATTTTTAATACATTAAAATTCAATACTTCTTATAATTGAATTTGGAAATCCAGGTCAAAAATTGTGCTGAAAAAATAAGCATTGTTTTAATAATAAAACCGGACTATATTAGATTACAAGATTAAAATAATCATAATAAACACATAATAAGCCGTAAAATACAAATAAATCACAGACAGTATCATTCAAAACATCCAGACTTCCTATGCCCAGACCAGGTGCTGTTATTTTTTTTTTCTTGCACTAATACTCATTCCCCAGGGGGCTGAAACAGGATCATTACAAGACAGACGCCCTTGAAGCAAGGAGACTGGAATACAGCATAAACCAAAGCAGAAAACACAGTTTGCACAGGTTTTCGCATAGAGCAGATTTGCCCTCTTTTTTCCCCTGCACAGAAAAATACATAAAGGGTCCACTGAAGCGTGCACAGGCAGAATATTCTCTTTGAATAAATGATTAATAGGCTGGAAATAGGGCTTGATTTATCCCAGCAAAAGTGCTGCTCAATATAGACCCCTCGATTCATTTTGACTGTCATGACTGTACCAGCCAAGAGCTTTGTGACCCCATTAACCAACCCAAGCGTGACCAGAGCCCATGGCACCGCCACACTCAACAGCAGCTACAAATTCAATAAGCTGAATCTGTTTTGCTGCAAGTTACATTATTCCACCTGCTGCAGAGCACACATACAAAGATCTATAGTGCCCTACTGATAAAAATGCATTTAACAAGGACTGTTTTTACTACTCGATGTAAAGTGTGGTCACATTAGTCTTTTGAGCATGCAAAATTACTCTGAATTCAAACAAGAGGTCAGTATGAGATGTTTTGATGTTTAATGGTCAAATGTATTTTACGAATCTTTAACTTCTTTGCATGTGCTTGTGTCATGAATATGAATAGAAATTGAATGGCGCGCAATATCTAGCGTGTCCTTTAGTCCCCATCAGACACAGATACATAATTTAACAGAAACAAAATGGTCTCCATATTAGTGCACAGCGTTTAGTCAGAAAGTAACCTGTTCCATGTATTGTATGCATAATTATTGATAACTATTTAGTCTCAAATTAAGACTTATGACATATCAATAAATACAGAAAATAATTTATTATTAACAGAATAAATTAATTAAAATACAACAAATAGAACATATAAAATAAGATATAATATTATTATTACTAATATTGTTATTATACAAAAGGTTTTTGTATGTATGAACTGCACTGTTTTATTGCTATAGTCTAAAATTTATTTAATTGTGCAAAACAGAATAAATAATTAAAATAAAAAGTAAAGTCATGAGATAATACAATGTAGCAAATAATATTAATAAGTGTTTATTATTTTTATTATTATTATTATAGTAACAATTAATTAATAATAATAATAATTATAAAATTATAATTATATATTATATTGCTTATTCAATAAAAAATATTATTACTAACATTATCATCATCATTAAATCATTATATATAAAAAGCGCGCATTGTTTAATTGTTATTATAATCTAAAGATTATTTATTTGTGCAAAACAGAATAAATGGTTAAAAAAATAATGGTTTTGGATATTGCTCAGACACTCCAAATACAACAAAATTATCTGTTTCATTAATTTAAAAAATAAATAAATAACAGCTGACCTCTGGCTGCAATGCAAACCATTATACTACCAACACTTCTCAGCAGCTTCCTCAATCCTGCTATCCGATTGATATTTTAGCACAGCCATTAATGTGATGGTGAAACCTGAACTTCAGCTGCACCCTTTAAGTAGCATCTGAGAGTCTGACGATTCCCAAAGCAGCTCACACAGAAATTCATTCAGCACACAGGACGCACTCATTCAGCTTCTGAGTATTGTGCTGCGTAGAGATCATTTCATGCATCCACTGCCAATCAGATCCACAATTCTCAGCAATATAATTACAAGTCAAGATCGTGTTTTGCTTCTCTATTGCATCAGCTCAGAAATGTGCCAGGCAGAAGTATCCCATGATGAATTTGAATGATGGCATGTCTGTGGTGTCGTCTCGGGATCCCTTAGGGGACAAGATCATGTTCTTGACAAGCCAAGCCAATTGATGATCTGCCCTTCTGCATGTCAATCAGCAGAGATAAAAAAACAAAACAAAATAAATGCATTTTAACTTGACTTTTGTTCCAAGTAACTAAGGGCGCACAATCCATTCTGTTACTTACAGAGAAAGTAGCATCAATAATTCAGTGCACTGCTGACACCGCTCCTCTAATGTTAAACAGCAAGACAATGCGTTCCTGAAGGGCACTGCATGCAGATATGGTTAAAATGACGCATACAACTCATTTCTAAACGATAGAATATTTAATGAGGAAACGGCATCGGGAATCGTCGCTAAAAATAAGAATTATTGTGCAGAGGTGACCTTTTCTCATATCCTCAAGACTTTCTTAAGAAAAACAAGCCTCTTTTGAGATTCATTCACACAGTGAAGCGCGTGTACGTACCCGCCTGTCTTTAAAACAAAGCAGCAGGGCAGCAGCTGATGAATGAACGCACAAAGAACGCGCGCTCCTTCGTACAACGAGGGCTTGCCAGGCGACTTAGCATCCTCGGGCATTACTTTCAAAGTTCAGCATAATGCGAGCACTCCGGTGTAACTTATTCGCCGCGGACAGAGCCTCCAAATGCTGTTCTCCAGAAAGAAAGGACGCCCTCAGGTAGCATCGGCGCGAGACACGGCAGGACGGTAGCATAGTAACCTGACGGAGACGCTCGCGCGAGCATGAATGGCTGGTCCCTTTTTCCGCTACTGTGGCACGCGGAGGCTGCCTCGATGACGTAGCCCGACACTTATAATATCTCCCGATACTGTAGATTCTCTCACGCACGATAACACAATAGGCTGATGAAAGAAACGGCGTGATGGGATGGAGCACGGCAGTCGTGCCGATGGAGAATGAACTCGGTGAACCTCTCCGCAACCGCACGAGTGACAGGGAAGTTAAAAGTGTTATACAAGACTATTGTTATGACCTTCTATGCTGAGTATAGTACTAAGCTAATTTAAAGGTGAAGAAAAGATGGGTGTCGTAGGCTTAATGCACATATATCAAAGTTACCTTTTTAATAACCTTTGACTATAAATGGTGTGAATGGTGTGTTCGTGAAATGAATTATGTATATATATATATATATATATATATATATATATAATATAATATAATATAAATATATATATATATATATATATATATAATATAATATAAATAAATATATATAATATAAATATTATATATATAATATAATATAAATATTATATTATATATATTATATATTATAAATATTATATATATAATATAATATAAATATATATAATATAAATATTTTATTATATATATATATATAATATAAATATTATATATATATATATATATATAATATAATATAAATATTATATATATATATATATATATATATATATATATATATATATATATATATATATATATATATATATACACAGCTCTGGAAAAAATTAAGAGACCACTGCATATTTTTTGTTATTTTTACCAGTTGTTGCTTTTGGCAAATAAATGCTCTAAATTACAATATTTTTATTTTTATTTGGAATTTGGGAAAAATGTCAGTAGTTTATAGAATAAAACAAAAATGTTAATTTTACCCAAACACATGCCTATAAATAGTAAACCCAGAGAAACTGATAATTTTGCAGTGGTCTCTTAATTTTTTCCAGAGCTGTGTATAAATATATATATATATATATATATATATATATATATAATTTTATAATTATTTATATATATTATATATATTTTAATTTATAATTCATATATATATATATATGTCCCGTGCTTTCTTTTACCTTTCATTTCATTCATGAACAAAAGCTTTAATGGCCATTGTTCCCGATTACATCTTACAAGCTATCGATTTATCAACGGCCAGCAGGTGGCGCTGTCACACAAAGACGTACAAGTTGTACATTATGTACAGAGGTGCTCTCATTCCTATTTCCTAGTTTAAAAAAAAAAAGATTAGTATAGTAGTATCTTTAAAAAGAAGCATGGGGGGGAGGTAATATTCACTCATATCAGTCACATAATAATTTAAATTATTAAAATTAATAATAATTTTACATGGAGCGGGTAAGCAACACGATGAGAAGAAACCAGATGAATACTACCGGCTTTCACTGAACATATGCTTGTAAAGTGACTGTGAGTGCATTTCTTCAGTGGCATTGCTAAATTATTGCATGAAGTAGCATGAAAGACACTAAGATGGCCATATTAGCCAGCGCTGGACAAACAAACGGTTATTGATTACAGTTTACTGCAGTGCACACTTAAGCAAAATTATGCAAGTTGTTTTGCTCATGAGCTAAATTGAATTGTACTATAATACACTATAAACAGACCCTCATGATACAAGCACAGCCGATATGATATTAAAGGCTGTAATCTTCCTCATAACACATCTCTGAAGTTCCCTACAGAAATCAATATAAACACTGAAACGACCATTTAATTATAATATAAACTAGGACTGGGTATTGACAGAAACTTCACAAAACAATGTGATTCAAATTCACAAGCTCTTGATTTGATTCGATATTGATTATATATCAGGTACAGTATTGATTTTTAACAATAATAAAGTTATAAAACCTTCAAAGACAGACCTACTGTGATCGCAAGGTTGTTAATCCACGGCATTTGATTTTTCTAAAGCCGTCACCCCATGTTATTTCAGCTTATTTTTAAAATATTCATGTTTAACAACCGATTATGCTGTTCGCAAAGCTTCATGAGATTGTAGTTCTTTCCTCTCACTAAATCCGTTAAGTAAACCGTCTTGCACCTTTGTCTTTTTGTCCAATTTTCAAAACCTTTATTGCTTCAAATTAAAGCTTGTAATGTTGCGATTCACCTTGTAGCTGACTGCCTTGGTTCATGGCTTATAACACTTTAACAAAGACTTTTTTTTAAAATCCCAATGGAAAAAATACTTCCACTGAGCTCTGCTGAAAGGTGATGCACTCTGTTATGTTTCTATTCCAATTTGTTGTCGAAATCTAAACAATTTAAAAGGCAACAGTCATTAAAACTTCTCATATCAAAAGAAACAAAGCTATTGAAATTATGTGAATTTTTGTTCACATATTAGTTGTCATCAGCATAGATTGATTTTGGAAGAACAGACATCAAAATGAAGATCGATTAAAATCAATTAATCTACATAATCATCAACCCAGCCCTTACATTAACTATTAAAATAATGGATCTGATGGTGCGGTTTACTGTAGTTGGCTAGACAAAATATTGGAAATCCATACAGGTGGATACTTGTTATTAGCCAGTCTTACCTCAAGTGTCTGCAGATTCTCCCAGACCGACACGTTGTCCTTTGTTCCCAATTTTCTGAATCGCTAGAAGGGCTGTCATAAGAGATGGGGCATGCAGCCATCTCAAGAGAGTTGATATTACTGAACCTATATGCCTTCAGATCTCATATCCTAACAGAGCAAAATGAATTGGGAAAAAAGAATTAGATTTTGTTCTAAGTGCTCCCAAAAGTTTTTTTATTATTTATTTATTCCATCCAAATGCATAATATTTACGGACAAACACACACCATAAATATTATGCAATATTTAAGGACAAACACACTTTTTGGCTTTGTTGAAACACAAGTTTCTGAGTTTAGACAAATGGATCCTAAAGGAATGTATACAAATAAGACTCTTATTGGAATTCCTATCATAATAATATAACACAATATCATATTAGAAGAAGAAATATAGTATTATATAATGAGAAAAATCTTCTAAAAATCAAATAAGATCCAACTGAGTAAAGCAGGACTCAGGGATTTGGATTTGAATCGTGGAGCCCTACAGGATATTGTGAAATGTTTATACTAAAGACTCTATTTCTGTACTGAAACAATGTTTTGCTGATGAACAGCTAAATGAAATGGGACCTATATTGAAAAAAATAAAATAAGGTATAAAAGTAGAACAATTTCACACGTATTCATTTAATTTTTTGAGCTAGTAAAAATTAAACGTCCTAAAAAGCCCGCAAAACTGACAAAGTAGACAAACTTTGGTAACCTGATTCACTAAGCTATCAAGTTAGCTTATCAGTTAGCTTTTAAAAGTGGGCGCTAAATAAACACAGACGATCTCTCACCTGACTCCGTTTAACTTTCTCCGCGACGTGTACGCTTCTGACTCTCTAACAAAAGTCAATAGCAAGCATGGATTTATTTTAGTTTGATCTTCGCCGTTCACAACGGGATTCAGCGTTGACAGATACAGGAAGCTACATGGCTAACCTAGGACTGCCAGGAGAGTGACTGACTAAGCCGAATATCGCGAGAACACACGAGACGTCGTCATAGAAACCACCTCGCGTCCAAACAACTGGTGAATCACGCAGCTATTGAAACATTTACATTGCTCCCATACAAGGAGCGATACAAAAATAGATTGCAGAGGATGTAGGCTTTTGAAATAATATATTTTTTTAAAGTTATTTTAACAAGAATACAACAAAGGTAAAAGTTAAAAACAAATTGAAAGAGCAATTATTTTAAATAACCGAAAGGTAAAGTGCATAATGCGAAACAAGAAGGAAAAAAACACAAATCAGGAGACATACGCAAGAACAGTGATTTTTTTTAAATGTTTTTATTATATTTACTTATATTGTCATCAAAAATAAAAGACATCTTAAAAAAATTACTTTTTTTCCACTTTCTCTTAAGATTTGGTCCTCGTTTAGCTACATTTTCCTCTGGGTTCAGTTAGACTAATATCTATACGATCAAAAAACTCATAAACACATAAAAGAGCTTTGAGCTTTAATGTTATACGGCTTAGCCGCCAATAACAACTACATAAAAATATAAATAGCTTGTGTATAGAAAAAATAAATATCGTTAACAGAATAATAAAGGCTAACAGAAGAGCATGGCTTGACTTCAGTCCCTGAGTATAGTCCACTTCCATTGGCATCCGTTTTTACGATGGGTTCATAAGTTTTTCCAAAACGGCAATGATATCTTCAGCTTCCCTTGGATTTAGATCCTTGAGTTTGGGAATAATGTCTGGAAGTGCTGTTCTCTCCGTGTTCTTGATCGAGGCTGTGTGGATTTCCCGCAGTTTCGCCTGAAGCCAGTCTTGCCTCAGTTCAACATGTTTATGCACCCCGAGGTTATGCATGAGTTGGACTTCATTAATAGCTCGTTTGCTTTGTGAGGAGAAAAAAAAAGATACATTATAATACAAAAAATAAAACGGGGGGGGGGGGGGTATTCAATACAGCATAGCATACTTACCTCAAAGGCTTGCCATCGGCATTTGTTGAGTAGAATAATATACAGATGGAGAAAAATACAACTGTTTTCTCCAAAAACCCAAGATTGATGCAGGAAACCATTTTATAAACCTGTGAATTAAAAGATAAATGCGTTAATCACTATTTTATAAATGAAACAAACTTTTATTGAACTAAGATATAAGTAAGATTTCAAATAAAGCAACAGCACAAGTATCAAATACTCAACTCACCACTGTTGTTACTGAGTAACAGGTTGTTCGTGCATCAGTCTATCAGTTGTTTCACAGTTCACAGACTGACTTCCTTTTATAGCCCTGCGCCCATTGATGAGCCGCCTTCATTATTAGTGATGATGTCACCCCTTGCCCTGATGAAGAATGCGCGTGACAACACCTCTACAACACCACCCATAATTCAGACTTCATTACCTCTTCAAATCCCGCCCATGAATTTGAACTTCTGTGCATGAATTAGTGACAATTACTCAGTCAAATAAAGAATTACATCAAATAAAATAAAAAAGAAAAGAAAGTTCAAAAATTGTTCATACCAAAAGAAAAGTGATTGAAAGTTTTTTTTAGTACTGAATCAGGTAGCAAAGAATTTCTAAAGTATTATATTATATTATATTAGGCTTTTAGCCTATATTATATAATATAATCTCAATTTCAGGAAATGTAATCTGCTAGATACATTTTGTATAAACATAAAGCGTCACAAAGTTTTAAAGGATAATTATATAGTAAAATATATTGAAAAATTTGTATATATAATAAAATATTTTATATATATATATATATACTGTATGTGTGTGTGTATATATATATATATATATATATATATATATATATATATATATATATATATATATATAAGGACACAAATTTGTATAATGACCTGGGTATTACACTGGTGTTACGACGTAAACATGAAATATGAGGACATTTCATGAGTCCTCATATTTCAAATAGCTTTAAAAACATAGTAAACAATGTTTTATTAAAAATTTAAACATGTTCTGTGATGGGAAGGTTTAGGAGAAGGGTTGGTGTAGGGGGATAAAATGTACAGTTTGTACAGTATAAAAACCATTACGCCTATGGAATGTCCTCACTTTGATAGCAAAACAAACCTGTGGGTGTGTGTGTGCAATATTTTTGAATAGACTGCAGGTGTAAAAAAAGTGAACATTTTTTAAAATATAAATTGAGAATTTAATATATATTTATAGACTATTAAAAAGATTTTCTCTGAGACATAGAGAAAACACATTTACATATTGTAACTATGTCATAGCAGCTGCTCCATGTTTTCTCCATCAGGTGGTAATCCTGCCAAAGAACCTGCTCCAGTCACAGGTGTCCAGAGAGGCTCCCGGGAGGTGGAGGGCTCTGTCCTACTTTTATGGCCACTGGATGACAGATTAGGTAACTATGAGCAAAGTTTTCTAAATGTAGCCAAGGAATGGCTATGCCATGACACAGAGAGTGCTTTTGAGCACCTAAACAGGTCTGACCCATAGATCTTACCTCATGGTGTGGTTAGGGTTTCTCTCCAATCTGCTTACAGCTTCTGACTCGGGAAAAAATGGGGTATGACGACAGGGAGCAGGCAGCCTGATGACATATGAGGCAATAAGCATCCCCTGAGACTGTAAATTAGAGAGTACAGGGGAGATCATCACCCAATATCTCTGTTTTAATGCAATAACCAGCAAAGTGCAAGTAAGCTGTATCCAATACTGCTTATTCTGGAGATGCCCGCTGCATCTCATGCAAAGCACCTGTCGATGAGCGTACTGTTTCATCCTCTGGGATTCTGTAAAACAAACTTCACAGGTGGCAAGCAATTAAAGTTGTTTACATATCATATTTGCAAGATTTATGGCTGACAAGGCCCGAATGTTGGAGATGGTTGACCTGGTACTGGTCTTTTGCGGGACTGTTATGGGCTGAAGTGGGCATGGACTGTTTAGACGACACCCACCAAACAAACAGACCTTTGACCCTCGCATGGGATCCCTAGCACAGTCCTAACAATCCTAAGCAGTATTTAGACCCTTTGGAGGCTGGAGGGGGAACTGTTCTTCTCATTACCTCATGCGTTATCAATGTAGATCATGTCATCAGCGGTGTGTGTTACCACTACACATGATTATTCAGGAAAATTGAATATCAAGTCACCTAAGGACACCCAATGCAATCATGCCACAGGTGTAAAAGCCATGTAGGTCCTTGTGACACAGTGAATTGAATCTATAATAAATGCCACCATGTGGCTATTTTTGTTTTTTCTCAACAGGCAAAACAATCAAGTCATAAAAGAAGATATTTGCATGAAATACTGGTTCTAAAAATATTTTAAGATCTTATTGATAAAAATGTCATTTGTGTAACAATTTTATAGTGATTTTTGTTCGTTTTCGGGATGTAGCACATCAAATCAAGATTTGCTTTTCAAAGAACAAATTTTGCAATGCTTGAAGCGGAACAGAAAAGAATAGAACACAATAGAATAGAGCAGCAATGCAACAATATAAACACAGAATGTAAGTACAATGTATTTTAACCATTCAAAATAAAAGCATGCTGTGTGCTACACCAATGAAAAATAAAACATAAAAATTACAATAAATAAATAATTTTAAAAAAGTATTTTTTAAATATATATTTTTTTTAGAAAGAACTGAATCCAAATTTATGTTGTTTCTTATGCGAATAAACCTTGAACTTTTTGACCTTTTTTAAAGTAGTGACGCTGACTGAGTTAGCCTTACGTGCCTAAGACATTAGTAACACATTAATGCACGTTCACATGAGATATTGCCATTGGGCCGTAAAAAGAACTGCCGTAAAAATCATTTTAGTTGCTGTTTGATGACGCCATAGACCACGGAAGCTATTTCGTATAAGAAAAGCTACAAAAAGCGCCTTTTATGTGAGAAAGGGATTTCTCCAGCAGTGAAAATAGCTGCCTGACAAGCCGAGTGACGCACAGAGAAAGTGATGCTTATTCATGAATGGACTGAACATATAAAGGTTACGTAGCTCTTCGTCTCCCAGCAACCGTGTGATTTATGAAGTGGCACAATTTCTGTAGACACCGCTGTGACGTTTTTTATTCGTCTTTCTTCTTCAGTGTTTCTTTATATCATTTTTTTTTTAGATAATTTGTTTGAAAACAAGTTTTTAGAATTTATTTAAAATTACATTTTAACAGCAGCATGCTAGATGCTGTCGATACTTACTGAGCATGCGCAGTGGCAGACAGCACTGAAGCCGTAATTGGCGGAAAAATAGGAGTTATTTTGTTAATTGGCAAAACGGGTAAGTACATGACAGTTTTCCTGTTAATTTAGGATCTTGTACAGCGGTACATTAAATACGTTTTAAATTAACTGCACTTCGCCAAATATTTAGCCGCTAAGGAGGAACATTTGATCAAGTAACAAAGTTGCCGAGAATCTGTGGGAAATGACGTTGCGTTACATTGTAGCAACAACTTTAGCTACAGTGCTTTTCATGTTTTACAAATGTAAACACAACAATGTACTTTTAAGGTCCAGCTCTCTGAGAGAAAAGTTGACCAGCTACATCCTCAGAAGCCTGTCAGGTAAGAGGTATACTCCATTTGGCACGTAGTTGATAACATTTGAGTCCATTGAATTAAATGAATATTATCACATCAATAGATGTTATTGGGGGAAATCAGGATAAGAAGGACACTTCACTTCAACGAGTCATGTGAATATTCACGAACATTTATACTAGAACTTAAGACAGTAGAGCATTCAGTTTTTTTTTTTACATCAGGTTACATAGTTGTTTATACTAACACTTTACAATAACTGTTGACGTTAGATACTTCATTAACTGATAAACACTTTGGTTATAGTATTTATTAAACTTTGTTAACATAAGTTAATGCAAATACAACTGTTCATTGTTAGTCCGAATTAGCTCACTAACTAAAAAATTTAAAACTTTTAAAAAAAAAATCTGTATTCACTTTCCTTTAATTCCTCCCTATTCTAGCTTATGCTACTCAAAGCAATGTCTGAAACGTTTTATTATGAGCACTTGTGTTTATTTGCCTCTTTGCGATTAATCGTTTTCCTGTATTCCTCATTTGTAAGTCGCTTTGGATAAAAGCATTTGCAAAATGAATGAATGTAAACTACATATTTTAATTTTAACAATTACAGAGTTGTAAAGAGTACCTGAAAACCATACTTGAGTAAAATTACAGATACCTTACAGTGAAAATTCCTTTACGACCTGAGTAAAAGTCTTAGTATTTGATTGTAACTAGTATTTTACTAGTACTGAATGTAGGCTCAAAGATGTACTAGTCCTCAAAGACATGCAAAGACAGTGAGAAATCATGTGTTTATTTTGTAAAATCAAAATACTGAACACCTCAAAATTGCAATAAATCAAGGTTAACATAACAGCAGCTTAAATTCTACAGAAATTCAAGTCTCAGTTAAGTCAACAAAAGGGGCATAAGAAAACCAAAATTCACTCCCAAAGCTCTCTTCAGTATGACGGATAATTAAAATAATGTTAAGTAAAATTAAATAATCAAAGCCTGCTTGCACTGGACATGCAGGCACGTCCTCATCTCATATTTGAAACACCTGCGATTCACATTCCTGTTTGGGCAGGCAAGCGCAAAACACAAATAAATGCACTTCAGAAATAAACTACTGCTGGAAAAGTTAGATGGCATGCAAAATGTAAAGTGTAATTGCTTTACTTATCACAAATGTATTGGAGGAAAGAGTGTATATATATATATGTGACCCTGGACCACAAAAGCAGTCATAATGATCAGTTTTTTGAAATTGAGATTTATACATCATCAGAAAGCTGAATAAATAAGATTTCCATTGAGTTATGGTTTGTTAGGATAGGACAATATTTAACTGTGCATAACAGTTTACATTGATTTTCATTTATTTATTTTTTTTTGATCTTGCACTTTCGATTTGCACTACCAGAACTGCACTACCTCACTTTCTAACTTATCCAGAACCGCACAATATCACTTTATTGCCGTCATTGCTCTTATTTATTTATTTATTTTTTGTATTATTTATTATTTTCTGTGCGACAATTATTGTGGACGGCAAAGTAAAAATTTCATTGTAAAGGGAAACATGCTTTCTGTCTGTGCATATGACAATAAATACTTTGAACTTGAAATATTTGGCCGAGATACAACTATTTGAAAATCTAGAATGCAAAAAAACTAAATATTGAGAAAATCGCCTTTAAAGTTGTCCAAATGAAGTCCTTAGCAATGCATATCCACTCACAAAAATAAATTCTTGATATATTTAGGGTAGGAAATATACAAAATATCTTCATGGAACATGATCTTGACTTAATATCCTAATGATTTTTGGCATAAAAGAAAAATAGATAATTTTGACCCATACAATGTATTGTTGGCTATTGCTACAAATATACCCGTGCGACTTTTGACTGGTTTTGTGGTCCAGGGTCACACATACTTGTTCAAAAATATACTCGAGTAGATCTTTGTAAAACTACAAAATAGCCAAAAAAGTTACTTAAGAACATTTACTCATACACTTTACACCACTGAGTAAATGTTAAAATTAATATGAACTAAGATTAATAAATGTGGTAACACTTCACAATAAGGTTCATTAGTTAACATGAACTAATAATGAACTGCACTTCTACAACATTTATTAATCTTTGTTAATTTCAACATTTACTAATGCATTAGTAATCAAAGAGTTCTATTTGTTAACATTAATTCATGCACTGTGAACTAACACGAACAATGAACTGCTGTATTTTTATGAACAAATACAGTTACAAATGTATTGCTCATGGTTAGTTCATGTTAGTTAATACGTTATCTAATGTTAACAAATGAGACCTTATTATAAAATGTTACCATAAATATTTTAGAAGTATTTTTCATTGTTAGTTCATGTTAATTAATGCAGTTAACCAATTTTATCAAACCTGCTTGTACCGGTTTATTTCACTGCACAAGGTATATAGCGCATGCATGTATAAAGAGATAAATATGTATTATGCAAATACATATTTATACAGTTTTTATATATATATATATATAGTAAGTAAGAGTAAGCAGAATGCCTATGTACAGATGTGAATGTGTATATATATATTATATATATATATAAACTGTATAAATATGTATTTGCATAATACATATTTATACATGCATCTCTTTATATATATATATATATATATATATATATATATACACACATTCACATCTGTACATAGGCATTCTGCTTACTCTTACTATAATTTTTCTAATTTTTTAATTGTATGTTTGCACACATTTGGTGAATAAAGCTCATTCTGATGCATTGCTTCTTGCTGATTTTGCTCAAATAATCCATGTGCTTTAATGTTAATCTCTGATTTTGTAGAGGAAATGGCATCATTGCCGAATAAGAAGATTTTTCCCATTGTTGAAAATCCTTTAAAAACATCCAAGAAGCACAAAAACAAGAAAGTGAAGAAGGAAAAAAAGGATAAGAGAAAAACCAAGTGTGTGCCCAACTTCTTGTTGCATGATGGCTGCTTTGAGATGGATTTGACACAAACGCAAAACACTAAGAAAAGAAAAAAGGCAAAGAAGAAAACCAAACTCAGGGAAGACTTCCAGCAACCTAAAATCAAAAAACAGCCCAAAGATACAGACCAAATTCAGCCCATTATCTTCATCTCCCCTGATCAGGAGACACAACAACAAAGTTCAACTGAGAACACTTGCTTCAGAAGTGTGAAAGAGAGAGGAAAGATTAAAAAGAGAGTCATCTTCAACTTGCCAACTGAGGAAAACCAACCTGTAAAGACAAATTACTATGAACATGGAAAGAAGCAGTTGGTCGGCGAAAGCAGCTTAGAGTCCAATACAGCTGAAGAAATGAACAGCCAAGACCTGTTTATCACACAGAAATCATTCTTGGATCCATACGTGGAGATCTCCAGCGGCTCAAGCTGCAACGAGGCCAATAGTGTGAAGGCAACAGAGAGGCGTTCATGTGGGTCAACAGCTGAAGCAACCACTCAAACAGAGAACTTCTTTACCTTCCCAGCGCTCTCCAGCTCTCTCAAGTTTCAGCAGCGGCAGCAGAACAAGTCCATAAGCTCGGAGGAACCGGTGGACCTGAGCTTGCCCGACAGAACAAGACGAATGCACGGGCCAAAACATCCCGCTGTAGAGTCTGCAAATCCACCCACGCATAAGATATCAGACACCTCGAGTGAAGACGGCGATACGGGATCCAAGGCCAAAGGTGATCTGCTCCAGCTCAAAGTCGTTCAGACTCGCTTGAACGAGTCTTTCTTTTTTAAGGTGAAGGGCGAAGATTCACCTAAGCCCATGTGCCCTTTGATGAAGTTCACGGAAAGTGTTGAGAAAAGAGCGAAGAAGTAAAATCGCACCAAGCTAAAATGTTACAGATTAGAGTAGAGTTCTGTGCACATTCAAACAAAGACACAAAGCTTTGGCATTTGCAGTTTTATTGTGTATTTTTACATTGTTCAATGTTTACTTCCAGTTAAATGTTCTTGAATATCATTCTTCAATGTCCATTGTTTACAAGCAAATATTGTTCAGAACTGAAATGGTCTCATGTTATGTGGGAATAAAAAAAGGAAACTACAGTCTAATTGTGTCTAAATAATTTGATTCCCATCCACTTCCAAAGGTGGAAGAAAACATAAACGGGAATAGTTACTGGCAACAGCAGGCTGTAGAAACACACGCTGCTTGCACTCGTGCAGCCTTGGGGGAAATTTTCATCCACGGTCGCAGAGTAAAACAGTCCAAACAAGGATATCAACGGGACAAGAACAGTTACTGTAGACAGGGAGAAAAACATTGTGGCAGAAAACTAATATTTGCTCTATAAACTCAAGATTCAGTGGTGTTTTCAGTCGCTTCGGTTTTATGGATCATGCGTGCATCCTGTGGGATCATGTTTGGAATACCATCAATGATGGGATATGCGATGCCAAGCTCTTCGTTTATTAATTCATTGCTCCTTTCGTCATACCTTGACAAAAAATCAAAGGAAGAAACACATTAGTATTACAGATAATGAATTGTAAACATCTCTTACGCAAATTTACCATGACAAAATAAAGTTATTATAAAAACATACTATAAATTCATATATTTCTGTAATTATGTTACTATTTTTGTAAGTTAAATAATAATAAATTAATTTTAATATAATAAATATTTAAAATACAGGTAATATATGATTAAAATTAGTAACAAATGATATCTGTCATGGTCATCTGCGATGGTAAAAGGAAAATTATCAACCGATGGTATATAACATCAGCACTGCATTTAAACTCCTGTGATAGCTGTCATAGGGTAATAATATGGTTGAACAATCATACCTCAAGGGTTTTTTGGACAGTGGACACACAAGAAACTCAAGGAGGGACACATCAAACGCCTGACTCTCGCTGCCCTTCACTCCGTCGCTCCGGCTCCTCTGTCCTCCGATCTTAACGGCGCTCACTGCACGCAAGAGCGGCTGGACGGTCACAGATCTCTGCAAGCTATAAACTCCAGTGGCAAGTGTTCTCAAAGCATAAGACATATCCCAAGAGAGATGTATGGCTAGAAAACTAAACTTGTTCTCTCGTTTCACAGAGGCCAACGATGAACCGGAAACGGTAAGCTTGGTACGTCAGTAAACGCGTCCCCTGTTCTTTTGCATTCCTGGGAGGTTCCGATGGCGAATGCTGCACAGATTATGAAATGTCATTCATCAAAATATAATCACATATGTGGTTTCATCTGGTCTTTACAGGACAATGAACAGCCTTTATTGGTTGAAAGTGGATCCAGATATTTTATAATTAAATATTTTGATATTAGTAGTAATAATAATAATAATAATTCAGTTAATTATTAACAATAATTAGCAACTTTTTCTTTTGGATGACGTTTATTATTATTATTATTATTATTATTATTACTAATATCAAAATATTTAATTATAAAATATCTGGATAAGTGCAGTTATTATTAATAATAATATTTTTAATATCTTTATTATTAATAATAATAATAATAATAATAATTCAGTTAATTATTAACAATAATTAGCAACTTTTTCTTTTGGATGACGTTTATTATTATTATTATTATTATTACTAATATCAAAATATTTAATTATAAAATATCTGGATAAGTGCAGTTATTATTAATAATAATATTTTTAATATCTTTATTAATAATAATAATAATAATTCAGTTAATTATTAACAATAATTAGCAAATTTTTCTTTTGGATGACGTTTATTATTATTATTATTATTATTATAATAATAACTGCACTTATCCATGTTATAATAAAAAGTAAAGAGAAATATTACGATAAACTATGCTATTACTGCTACAGCTACTACTACTAATAATAATAATTCAGTTGGCCATTCATTTAGATTTAAGACAAAGATAATTAACATTGTGATATACCACTGTTATAAATTTTTTCTTTTTTATTATAATTATTTGCATTGATAGTAATAGTAAACGTTAAATTACTAATAATAACGAATAATCAAAACTAATAATAAGAATAATCATAAAAACTATAATAATTTCCATTTTATGCAAAGAAAAAGGAAAAAGTTGTATAATAATGGCTTTATGTCATAACTAAATTAAGGTCTGAACCCACACTGAATTAAATATTGATTATAGCAGGAAAATATCATAAATTATAGAAATAACGTGTTGGTTCCAAGAAATCATAGCGAGGGGAATGCATATGGATTAAAAGCATTTAAAATAGATTTATTGGAACGAATTGTGACAGTTTATGTCTGATTAAACGAAATAATTTCATGAAACCAGTATGTGGCGCTCTTGTCTAGCCTATAGAAAACAGAAACCCATCCTCTGACGCTGAAGAGATGTTTCATGACCAGCAGATGTCGCCAGTGAACACTTCAAAGTTGCAACAGTGAAGAGCTTGTTGTGAAAAGAGCAGCAACTTCAATCATAAGCAGAAGCTTTCGGGAGTGCATATAAAAGTAATACAAAATATAGTATATACAAAAAGATTGTATATTGCATTTCACTGAGCCTATGATTTTGAGAAGAACAGAGCTTTCAGAAGCTTTATTCATACAAACAACAGACTCGATCAAGCGTTTGACCAGCCTCCTGATTTCTAGAGGAGTCATGATATATCGTGTACCCTCGAAATCAGGTCTCTACAAACCGTTAATGATTATCCTAAGTATATGAATATTCATTTAAAATATGCATAGCTTAATGACTAAGTAAACCAATTAAACGTAATTTCTTACAGAACTGTTTTAAAAAAAAAAAAAAAAATATGATAACCCTTACGAAAATGAACCACGGTTTTATTACGAATGAAACCAAAAAACAGATTAACTGTGGTTTTGCTGTGGTTACACAAATGTTAGTCTATAGGCCTACGGCATACACAAAAACAGTTTTACTATGGCAAAGCCATGGTTCAAATCATGAGAATAATTTTTGTTTTATTCATAACTGAGATATTTTGACATTTAACACTTAATTTAACACATAATTACATTAAAGATGATTGAGAATACATGTAAGGGAAGTCCAAATCCGTGTATAAAGTAAGCTATCAGGCTAATCGGTATCATATGCTATACTAGCGCATAAGCTAACTAATACAGACATAAGTGTTCATTATAACGTAGCTGAAATAAACAATATATGTTTAATATGTTTGCTACTAACAAGTATTTATCATAATGTGGTTTTGTAGGAATTGTAATCAGGTGCTGAAAAGGTGGCAATTTGTCATTAGAACCTCCTCAAAACTGCCCTCTTGATTTGTGATGCTCTGAGTCTGGAGCTGTGGTTCTGTCATGTAGCAATCCTGCTTGTTTTCTTAAGACTTGACCAGGGTTTTATCCTGTTGTTGTTGAGGCAGACCTCTCGCTCAAGGCAGATGAGGTTTATTTGATAATATGGACGAGGCCCTGTTGACCACGCCACGTTTGCATGGATTTCTGTAACTACCGTAAACACCAATGGGACACATTCCCCCCAATATCCCTAAATATTAAAGCTGTTACTTGTCAATATTTCTCATGTTTTGAGCTGATGGAGGAGTGAGAGCTGGGAAGAAGCTCGGCAGTGCCACAGAGCTCAGTTCACCGACCTGCCAAGCATGTCAAACGAAACAAGGCCAGAGATCGCATTATGGGAAGGTGCATTGAATGAATCGATTGCTTCTGTCATGTGAAATCTCACTATATCCTCTTGTTCTTTGGAAGATGTTTACTTCTGTGTCTGGGACCTTAAAGCTAATCACTGGGAAAACAAAAAGTGTTAAATAATTGAAAGTGAACTGAATTTGAAGTTGAGAATGTGTGTTAAGCAAATCGATGAAAGCTCATTATGTGATATTCAAGGTTTAACGAATACATTACGTTTATCTGGTTTGATTTTTATAGGTTAGTTATCCTTAATTACTGCAAAAGATATTCCTTAAAAAAAACATGTCCTCTATGGTTGGAAAAATGTGTTGAAAATATAAAAAGAGACCAAACTAAAGTCAGTTATGCAAATGTCTGTTTGAGCCTCTGGCTTCTTGCCTTTGGCTGTGATTTTTTTATCTTCATATTAAACTGTGTCTACTTGTAAATCTCTGGTGTGGTCTTTTCAACTAAAACAATTTGTTCTCCCTCAACCAAAATTAGACAATTTCGCTATTGCCTTCTGTTGTGACTTCCTGCCAGCAACCTTCACAAACGGTTACACACTTGCTAGTGAATCCATTTAAATCAAGCCTGAACTCTTTTCTGCTCCATTATCCACCACAGCAGGAACGCCAAGCAACATATGATAGCTTGAACTGTCATTATTTCCTTTCTTTACGGTTTCCGTTAATGCAGATGGTGCTAATAGCAGGATATATGAACCAACAGCAATATGCTTCTTGAAATGTGTGAGTGGACCAGCACACACCAGCTGGGGCTGGCTAATTTTTTGCACACAAAAGAATTAAAAACCATATGCTTTTACCTCATTTAATGCAGCTGAATTTAAGGACTCTAAATTAATACCCCTGCTGAAAAAATCTAACACCAGTCAATGCTGGTTGGCTCTTTTTGCTGGTTTAAGCAGGATGTATTTGGTTTAAACTGGTCAAGCTGGTCTCCCAGCTTAACCAGCTAAATGAATTGGTTGAAATCTTTCTAAAACCAGCCTGCTAAAATGGCTATGAATAGGCTGGAAGACCAGTCAACCGTCTTGGGGTACGTTTACATGAAAACAATGTACTAAAAATGGAAAAGTTATTCCTTTGAGTTTTTTGTGTACAGACGACAACGTTGTCAAAATGATCCCCATCGACACGGATCCACAAAAACGATTAAAAACATTATATTATTCATACCAGGCCAGTTGTTGGCGATGTCACTTTGTGAAGAAAAACTACATGCCTAAACTCATTTCCAAAACCTCCACTTTGAAACCCATTTTCAAAAGTTTGCATTTTCAGGCCCCCAAAACGTGTTGTGGTGTAAATGAACAGCCAAAACTGTTTTAAGATTTTGTGCAAGTTTTTGAAATGGATACCACTATCGTTTCTGTTTGCACAACAAAAACGAGAATTTGTGAAAACTATGACATCATGCGCATGGTATTATGTGTTCAGTCTATAGGTGTGTTGTTTTTCTTTACAAAGTGACATCGCCAACTACTGGCCAGGCAGCATAATACAGCTTTTTGACAATGTTGTCATCTGTACACGAAAAAAGCACATTTTAGTACATCATTGTCTTGTAAATGTACCCTGAGTCACAAGATGGCATTTGCATTGTAAAAAACCAGAGAGCGAGTCAGCAGATAGATATGACAGAAATGAAAGTAGCGCCGGTTTCAGTCACCTAGATGTCCAATCAAAATCGCTTGACGATTGCAGTGTTTATTAAAAATGTTTTACCCGTGCACATTAGTTATTAATTCAGGCGCCCTCATAATCTTCAATCAAAGTGACTTTCTCTCTGTCTTGCAGCGACATCTCTTCCCTTCTCTATTGACGTGTACTGGCGTGAGGGCGGGAAAACCTGTCACTCACATGAGATCACAGCACCTTATTTACAGCAGCGCCATCTTTGATTTTTAACATGAAAGAAAGTGAGGCTGTGAGGTTTACATTGTGGTTTACTGTTATTTAATGTGTTTTTGGATTGTATAGCCGACGAAACACTGCAAAAAATATCTTTCCAAAAAATTTTAGCTGTAAAAAAAAACGACAATATGAGCTGTGGAAAATTATAAGTGATCTAGGAGCTTTATACAGTGGATGCCATTGAAAACACAGTACGTTTATTTCTCACAGCCTCGCTTTCCCACCTGTCGTGGACCTGCTCTGAATAAGTTCTATAGCGAACCCCCAACCATCCAGTCAATTCCCCACGGACAAAATCAAGTCCCACCCTACATTTTTTCTTGTTTGAGAAGCAGTTTCACTCTAATATCCGTCAAAATAGAGAAGACAATCACAACTTCTGTTTCATGCCGACTGTTTATGTAATATGAATAATGTAACCCCCAACCCCCAACCCAATCTCCTGTTCTCTATAAAGTTCAGATAAACAAAATTTCTCCATTTTCATTATTCTTATTGCTTGCCCCATTTGCACAACACTTCATGTAGAAGCACTATAGCAGATAGCGGAAGGTCCTTATGGGAGAATACAGTAATTTAATAAACTCAGAGGGTTTGGCTTCTCAGCCTGTGGGACTATGAGGCTCAGAAGTGCTAACCCAACACTTTTAAAGCCTGATAACAAGCTCTTGAAATGCTCTGGGCTTCTCACACTTCTAATACTCTCATCAATGAGACAGTGAAGCGGGGACAGTTCTGCCTTAATACCTTTGATTAATGATCATGCGCAGAATTTATATTGCTAAATTAATTCTTCTGGTTACTCAGCAGTAAAATGCAGCAGGGGAATATATATAGGCCGTATATATAGATGTAGTGAAGCATTCACAGTCACTACAGACTACGATGCTATTGTTAAACAGTCTAAAAGATGTCGAATAATACAAATAGCAAACCCCATCTTCCTTCACAAATGTGCTGAAATATTTTTACCGTACTGTATTCACTTAGATACGTATATTTTTAGCATCACAGTCTTCCGTTTCCACTCCAGGTCAAACAGATCTTATAAAGAGCTTCTGTGTACAACCATTGTGTTTCCAGAGATAAAAAGATGTTCATTTTTCCCCTCAGAGGGTCAGTCGGAATAGTAGTTTTATCTTCTCAGGAGGCAAACTGCATTTCTGACAGGTCTGGAAGTGCAGAGAGAAATAGAAGGAAGATGAGAAATTGTTTCATATGATCTGTCTCAGTGTGGATGTGTTTTTCTTGCTTTTTTGAATCGATACAAACTATTTCAAGGATGCAGGTATATTTGAGACTTCCTGACAAATGTACTTCTAAAACTCATTTAGATTTCCTATCTCAGGGGATGGAGGAGATTCATTCAAGTTGCTTTAAAAAGAAATTGTCACGAGAATGTCGAGGCACTTCTGCGGCTTAAATATAGCAAGAAATGATCTTCAGTTCCAACCCGATCTCATGAGAAAACATTATTTTACAAGTTCGTATGAAAACACGATTGTTAGAAAAAAAGCACTGTCTGTCTTTGGAGTTCCAGCGTTTCGAATGTGTTTTTTCTAGTAAACCTTTTTAAACCCAACGACTCATGAAACTGTTGTTCCTTGTTAAAGCGGCGTGTGTGTGTCTGCGCTTTAGAGATTTGAGGGATTTGGACAGATCAGAGCTCAAGTGAGGTTGTCAAGTGTTCCTGACTTTGATTAAATGGGTTTTGTCCCATGGTTGATGGAAAAGAGGTTTTCTCAAAAGCACAAACTGTGAATGTTGGACTTTAATTTCTGTGAATGCCAGAACTCTACTTAAATGAATAGAAAAACCATCTGAATAGCGATTTCTGAATGAACCTAAATTAAGTTTTCATACCATAGCATATGCTATCCTGTTTTAGTTGGTTAGATGGCCTCCAAGCATTTTAGACTTGCGTTTAAGATGTTTTGGAGCACTAAACCAGTTTAAACCAGGAGAACCTTTTGTTTCATATGTAAAATTCAAGCACGAAGAGTTAAAAGTCTTTAATATAATTTAGAAAGACTATTTACATTTATAAAACATCTTTTTCCACATCAAATAATCACAGCCAGCATTCACGAACCTGAGAAAAAGAAAAATATTTTAAATTGGTGCTACACAGTAGCAAAACTACTAAATTCTTAAATACACAAGAGCCAATCATACAGCAGGACATCTGAAGGGACACAAAAAACTAATAATTCCGTCATCATTTACTCACCATCATGTCGATCCAAACCTGTATGAATTTCTTTCTTCTGCGGAAGATATTTTGAGAAATTACTTTCTGAGTGTTATTTTTTTTTTCTCCATACAATGAGTCGATGGTCAAAACTTTTTGGTTACCAACTGTGTAACTACTATAGTATGGTGCATCCTTGAAGAAATCAACTAGTCACGGCTGTTTCCCAAAACTGCACTGTCGCAAATTTGTCATTCAACCAAGTTAGTTAATGATGTCATGGAGGTGGTGGAGTAATAACTTCTTTTAATTCATCCATTTGAGATCGAATTAATGCCAGATTTTTAAATTACAGATCATAGGCTCATAGTATGCACATGAGCGCTCTTCAAAAATGCTCTTTAAATCTCCACAAACTAAAAAACGCATATATTCGAGACGAAAGATGACGATTGTATTGATCATCAGCCTGCTTATTTTGCTCAAGATCATGCAAAAAAGAAACTATGCCTCTAACCGCAGGTCGAGAACTGTCGTTCCAACCACACAATATATTATATAATTATGCAAAGTCTTACACAATCTGGCTCCCTCTTATTTAATTGATCTTTTGCATTTACACAAACTTCAAAGGAATTTAAGCTCATCAAACCAGATGATTCTAGACGTCTCGAGGACTGGATTAAAAAACGAGTGGCGACCGGGCATTTTGAGCGCTGGCCGAAAAGCGTTGGAATAGCTTGCCTTTTTTTAATCTTATAACTCTTAGACTTTTACCTACATTGTGTTCTTTTAAAAGAAATTTGAAATTGTATTTACTAGAGTTAGCCTTTGGCTCAACACATTGAGCAAAGTGGGTCTCGTTCTTTGCCATGAGGTTTGTTTTACTTCCTTCTGTGCTGCTGGTCTTTTCTTCCTAGATATTATTGTAAAGCACATCGGTCAACCTTGTGTTGTTTTAATTGTGCTCTATAAATAAATAAAACAAACACAACTTCGTGATGCTGTGCAAATGTTCGTTTTGACTATGCTTTCGGGAAATGGAACTTGTGACCATAGTTGGCTAACAATGCTTTTGGCAAAAGCACCCCAGGTTTGGAACAACATGAGATGAGTAAATGATAAAAGAATTGTCATTTTTTGGAAAACGATCCCTTTTAAGCATCAGTGTTTCAAAACCAACCATCTCTTTTGGACATAATGAAATTCAGGAGACGTTCCATGATGTCTCTGAGGTCCGGCACAAGACATGAAGATGTTTACAGTGTTAAATAACAGAGAACTCTCTGTCCTCCAGCTGATGACACAGCGATGTGTGTAAAGGGACACAGTGTCTCAGTCCACTGTAAATCCGATATGTCCCTTAAGACACCATGCCTATAAAACTTTCCCAGGCAATATGTTGGTAATCGTCCATTTTTGATTGCTGCACTTCTGAAGGGCCAGCTGGTATCCATGATCAACTTCCCCACTTTCCACCAATTCCAAACAACTCTTCGACTTCCTATTCTGAATGGAGCCTCCCTGCAAGACACAACACACATCAAGATGAGTGAACAATGACAAAGTTGTTCCAGGAACAAATAGGATGTTGATTTAGGAATATTAAGCACGGCTCTTTTCAGGAAAACAGGTTATATAATTCTTGAATATTAAAGGGATAGTTCACCAAAAAATGAAAATTCTGTCATTATTTACGCACCCTCATGTCGTTCCAAACCCATAAGACTTCCGTTCATCTTTGGAACACAAATGAAGATCTTTATGATGAAATCTGAGAGCTTTCTGTCCCTCCATACACAGCTACGCAATTGAAACTTTGACGCTTGAAAAGTTCATAAAGAGATTGTAAAACTAATCTAGATAAATTGAGCGATTTAGGAACAGATCTTCCGTTTACCATGACTGATGTGTGCACTGATGAATGTTTATATGTGAATATGAGCATAAATTCAATCTGTTCATCATACAATCGTGTCTCTTCAGAAAATTTGGACTAAACCGCCTCTATTCATATGGATTAGTTTTACGATCTCTTTATGAACTTTTTAAGTAGTAGCTACGTAGCTGTCTATGGAGGGAGAGAAATCTCTCAGATTTCATCAAAAAGATCTTAATTTGCACTCTTAAATAAAGTCTTACGGGTTTGGAACGACATGAGGTTGAGTATTCAATGACAGAATTTTTTATATTTGGGTGAACTAACCCTTTAAAATCCCACAGAGCTAAAAGCATCTTGGTGTTAATGCGTCCTTCTAATGCAGAATCCAAGTGACTCTAAATGAGAAATCAAAGCTACATTTACACCTCGAGAAACATACTTCTTTCATCCGGTAAATACAGTATGAAATACACCAACAAAGCCTTTCAGAACAATGTCAAAAGAAAAGTGATGTTCCTAAAGTGGCTTCTTCTGAAGAAGAGCCTCGAGGATTTGGAGTCTTACAGTGTTGAAGGAGGCTCTGGAGACAGCTGAAACATGAAAGAAAAGGCTGCGGGCGAAGTGTCGCCCTCGACCAATCGTCTGCTACCGCATGAAATCCAACTCAGACACAAGTTGTATGAAACGCCAAATGTCTCGCTACACAGGCTAATTCGTATTATTGAAGATAAACAGTTGGAATATTTGTATTATTTTTATGCTGCTTTATTATATTCGTAGCTGTAACATTAGCATGTGGAAAAATGTTATATACTGTGCCAAACTACATTATTGAAGAGAATACCTTCATATGATGACGCATAAAGTTATGGTAGTTTGCATTTTAGAACAATTTGAAAAATTTAGAGTACATAAGTGAATATTACATATTTTCAGAAAACATAATGCAAGTAGTGTAACTACACAATATTTTGTGGTCATGTAGATTATGAACCAGACATTATTAAAACTCTTGCAATTATAAAATAGTCTGGCACGCATCATTTAACAGGTGTGTGTCACCGATAGGGACCACTGCATCTGCTTCAATTATGTTCCGTTCCAAATCAGCCTCCCTGAAATAATATCACTGTTTTTGCCATGACGGCTGGTGGTGCCAAATGCATTAAAGAGCTAAATAATATATTTCAGCAGGGTACATGTGTCAGGTGAGCTCAACGGCGCATTTATTCACGACCTGCCAAGCGGTATCCTGGATACAGACTGAAAAGCAGACTGTCGACAGACAATGTGAGTCGATAAAGACTTAATTAAAGCCATTTCTGATGCTCTCCTATGAGTCAAAAAGCCAGTTCACTCTTTCACTGGCTTTGCCATCAATTATTCATCACATATAAAAGGCCACAATGGATTTGCTCCATCTGATTCCATTTTAAGAGACTCCAGGAAAAAAAAAAGGTGGCTGCCATAAAGCCTTTATCCCGCCGAGCTCATCTGAGACATAAGACGACATCCCGAGGGTTTGTGTGAGAATTGATATCGTTCTTACACTTTACTCGATAGTGCGTGTTTGTTCATCTGCTTCGACATCTCTCCCAAGGGGGCAGCATTACCCTTTCCTAATAACCTGCTCTGACATTTCCAGCACACTTCAGCTAAACCTTTTAGACCACACCGCCTGCTGTGACATATATTAATTCATTCACCTTTTAATAGAGAAGCATACATTACGTGGACAGTGTGCAGATGAAATTAAGATATCTGCTACAATCCAGAACGACACTTGAATTGAATTAGGAGAGCATTACGACACACACACACAACTCACACCTCTGAATTATTAATGCGCGATATCCAGAAAGTGTCCATTGCAGTCGCACAGCCGGAGGGCTGACAGATGCTGCAAATTGACAGCGAATTTTAAGGGAAAGTTTTGGAGTGGTACTTAAATTTTCTCAGAACTTGATAAAAAAGTTTTGACATTTAAAGACGACCTATTATGCTTTTTGAGCTGTTTGAGCATGAAAAAGGTCTGGAAAGTTATAAAGCACAAAGTTGACTCCAAAGGGAGTTATTCTCTATATCAGATATACTGAATACTCTCTGAAAAGCCTCAATTGTAGTCTTGAGTGTTTTTCTGGGTATGTACACGTCGAATGTATATGAAAGTCTTAGAAAAAGGGCATAATAGGTCCTCTTTAATTGAGCTGTGCAGTAAGAGAAGAATGTAGAATGTAATGGAACACTATGGAAACATGAAGCTCTTCATAAATAAACAACACAGGACAAACTGAGCATTGGAATCCCATTCTCATTTAGGCACCAACTAACCCAAAAACCAATAGTTATCATCAAAAAGTAATTTATGTAATAATCATAAAATTCAACTAGCATATTACTCCTTAACAGACAATAAAAAATGATCTTTGGAGCACATGATTCATTGTTTCCTTTCCGTGTATACCTGAGTGAAGAGCCAGGAGAGCTTCATGTGCTTGTTTCTGGCATAGCTGCATTCCAACAGTCGCGGCCGGCTGTTCACGTCCACCAGGCACTTGTTGTCGTCGTCGTCGATGGTCGGACTCAAACCTCCGACATGCAACTGCTGAGAGCTTGTGTAGTACACATTCTGAAACAACAGAAGAGAAAGGCACTTTTAAATTATACATGTTAAATATTTATATATATACATAAGCTTAATTATTACAATTTTTATTATGTTAACATTAGCCTAGCATATATAATCTGCTGCATTAGGTGCTCACATGCGAATAGGAAAAGTTTGAAAAGGAAAACATTGTATTATTATTGCAATGTTTTAATAACAGTAAACATAATTCACAAATGGAAAGTATTGGAATTATACTACTGTTCAAAAGTTTGGGGTCAGGAATATATTTTAAAGAAAAGAATATTAATATTAATAATAATTTATTAATTTATTAATACTAGCTATGTTTCCATCCACCTATTTTTATGTGTATTTTGCATCTCAAAAAAAAAAAAAAAAAAACACTGGATGGAAACGCCAAGATGATTTTTTTTAATCTGATGCACATAAACTATTATGGAAACACATTTACTGAATAAATCCCTCTGTGACTTTGACTCAACAGTGGATGCGATTGGATAACTGAACTAACCAGAGGACCAAATTTATCGCACAGCATCTCAAATGCTGGTTTGATCATTCTGAAATCCCTGAGCTAAATTCAGAAGCATCTCGCACGATTGCATTCCCAAACACCAGCATCCAAACCAACATAACATGACCAATAAAATATAACATGAGTTTATTGCAAAATGCAAGTCATTTATGATGTAGGAAAAAGATTGCCCGATTGCAGCAACTCCCATTTTTATTACAGGTATTTTGTGGCAAATTCCCAGGAAGTGATGATTTTGTTCTCTTGAACACATGGGTTGGAAATGCTGCTTTATTCGCAAATGCGATTTATACATTTTGTGCACAAGTTAAATTCACAACTTTGGATGGAAATATCGCTATTGAAGACTGGAGTCATGACTGCTGAAAAACAGCTATTTTAAATTGTAATAACATATCACAATATTACTGTTTTGATTATATTTTTGATCAAATAACTGCAGTCTTGGTGAGCATATAGGACTTCTTTCAACAACATTATAAAATCATACTGATCCCCAACTTTTGAATGGTAGTGAATGTTGTGAAACATCAATTTCAGTTGTATGTACAATTAAAATGTCATAAAAGAAAGATATTTGTACATTAACTCTTATTTGTCAACAAAACTAAAAAATGTCAAGCATAGGCCTTATATTTCAAGCCCTGAATTGCAGTAATAAGAAAGTTGTAATGTCATGAGATATCTTTTATCGCCCTAATCCATTCATTTTGGCCTTCTGAATGTATGTTTTGACACTGTGTGTTATTCATCTCTGTATCACATAGCCAATAAAATGAATTATTCATGTTTGTTAATTGCGTCTTTGCTGTGAAATCTCTACGTCGATATGGCTCAGTTCCAAATCCCAGTGTTGATACCAAGTATTGCATCTTAATTTGCTCAATAGTGATGAATAACTCTTTTTAATCAAATGACTCTCATTTGTTAATTTCATACACACCGTTCAAACATGGGCTGAATGCCAATTGGCTACTTCTACAAATCATTTAATGTGTGTGTACATCACTGGTGATGGGAAAGCACATACTTTTAAGTATGTAGAAAGAAAGTCTGCAAGGAATGGGACATTTCACGATGGCGCCTTGATAGCACAAACCTTCTGTTTACATTTCTATGTAAGTGTTAACACCTAGATAAACATTAACAAAAACTAACAGGCCCTTCACTTTTAGGTTTATACAGCACAAGGGCAATATTAGCAAACATTAGCAATGTTAGCAAAAAATATGCACCAACACATTCTTCTTTTTCCTTTTACCTACAGTAGTTCTGATGAATTGTGCAATTAAAGGTTCTACTTACAGAAACATTACATTCACAAATTTTTTTTTAATTCATTTATTTGCATTTACTTCAGCCAAACATGGATGGCATGGGGCAAATGGGGAAAGAACCCAGACAAGCAAAGTTCCTGATATTCAACATTTGCTTTGAATCACTAATGCACATTTTGTTGGAGCGAGTCCTAAATCAATAGCACTGATACTTTCATCCTTTGCCATTCTGAAAAACAAGCACTTTCAGAAAGAATTCATTTCATGCAATATGCCCACATTTTTTCTTCGGGGTCTGGATGGATTGATATTTCACTTCAAAAGCCAAAGCTTGGAGAAGTGCTAACAGTATTATTGATTAGATATCCCATGCAGTGCATCACAGAAATGGATACTTTTTTTTCAAAAACATAGATTAAATTGGTTGTATACCATCTAGAGTGATTTTGGCAATCCAAATTTGTGTCAGTTCAGGAGTATCAGACACAGAACTACGCATTCTCTTCTTCTCTTCAACTCCAAATCAATTCTGATCTCTTAGCATGTTTTGAGAGTTACCATTGCGTTCCGCTGAGACAAATTGTTTCAAAACATTTTTTTTTTCTCTGAATACTGCTGTATACCCGAGCCTATAGTAAAATGAAATCAAGTTATTTGACTTTGGAACCGCACCAATGCAAATCGGCTCAAACTTTTGTGAGGCACCTTGAAATGAAAATCTTTGTGAAAACAAAAGCTGAACAGGCAGCAAGTGTATCTCCATGGACACGTAAAACGACTAATCATTCATTCACAATGGAAACAATGCATATCCTTCGGGATCCTTTGATGAGCACTGGAACTGTGACGGGAAGGGATGGAGGGCTAAAATGGGATGGGGAATAATGTATGAGAGAAGAAAAATAAGGACTCAACTTGCAAGGGACTCATTTAGCACTGTTTCTGCTTGAGGAAAAGCTTGCTTTTTCACTGCTTTGGAGATTTATGGCTGTTGTATAGGAACAATGTTCCTTTTGCTGAATGAATGGGAGATAATGCACTGAAAGAAAGAGCAAGCATGTCTATGCTCCATTTCCAACATGCTTAAATCCCGAGTAACTGCCACAGTGTTAATATGCTTAGCTGAGGTAATGTCTAACGGCCCATTAGCAAAAAAACAAATCCAGTACCACAGAGATGGTGATATGTTCATACTGCTCACATCTTATGAGAATGCTTGAAATCAGTTTAAGTGTGCAAATAGACATGAGATGCAGTGTAAATCATGTAGAAATATTCTGAATGGTGGAGAAGTTAAATGTGTGTATATATATATATATATATATATATATATATATATATATGTACAACGATCAGGCATAACATTATCTCCACCTTCCTATATTGTGTTGGTCCTTTTGCTGCCAAAACAACCCTGTCCCGTCGAGGCACGGACTCCTCTAGACCCCTGAAGGCGTGCTGTGGTTTCTGCACCAAGATGTTGCAGCAGATCCTGTAAGTCCTGTAAGTTGCGAGGTGGAGCCTCCATGGATCGGACTTGTTTGTTCAGCACATCCCACAGATGCTCGATTGGATTGAGATCTGGGGAATTTGGAGGTCAAGTCAACACCTCAAACTCGTTGGTGTGCTCCTCAAAAGCGTTCCTGAACCATTTTTGCTTTGGGGCAGGGCACATTATCCTGCTAAAAGAGGCCACAGCCACCAGGGAATACCGTTTCCATGAAAGGGTGTATATGGTCTACAACAATGCTTAGGTAGGTGGTATGTGTCAAAGTAATATCCACATGGATGGCAGGATGCAAGCTTTCCCAGAAGAACATTGCCCAAAGGATCACACTCTGTTTGTTTGCCTTCTTCACATAGTGCATCCTGATGCCGTGTGTTCCTTAGGTAAGTAACACCATGCACCCAGGCCATCCACGTAATGTAAAAGAAAACGTGATTCATCAGACCAGGCCACCTTCTTCCATTGCTCCATGGTCCAGTTCTGGAGCTCATGTGCCCACTGTTGGCTCTTTCGGTGGTGGACAGGGGTCAGCATGAGCACCCTGACTGGTCAACGGCTATGCAGTTCTATATGCAACAAACTGTGATGCACTTTCTATCAGAACCAGCATTAACTTTTTCAGCAATTTGAGATACAGTAGTTTGTTTGTTGGATCGGACCACACGGGCCAGCCTTCGTTCCCCACAAGCATCAATGAGCCTTGGCCAGCCATGACCCTGTTGCCGGTTCACCACTGTTCCTTCCTTGGACTACTTTTGACACTGACCACTGCAGACTGGGAACACCCCACAAGAGCTGCAGTTGGAGATGCTCTGACCCAGTCGTCTAGCCATCACAATTTGCCCCTAGTCATATTCGCTCAAATCCTTATGCTTGGCCATTTTTCCTGCTTCTAACACATCAACTTTGAAGACAAAAAGTTCCTTTGCTGCCTAATATATCTCACCCACTAACAGGTGCCGTGATGAAGAGATAATCAGTGTTATTCACTTCACCTGTCAGTGCTTATAATGTTATGCCTAATATATACAGCAGGGAAAATAAGTATTGGATACGTTAACAATTTTTTTATTATACAAAGTTCCAATGCAGCAATTCACATAAAATTTTGACCAGATGTTGGTATTAGCTCAAGATATCAGTACAAAAAAGGAAATCATAATACTACAATCCATAAAAAAAGCTATGTGTAATAAAGTGAAATGACATGGGAAAAAAGTATTGAACACACTAACTGAAATTGTATTTAATAGATTTACTGGGACATTCCAACAACTTTATTTTCTTCGTCTAGAACCAATTCAAACTCTCCTTTGCAGTGTGTTTTGGATTTGGATTGAACTTTCCTGGTGGAAAGTCCACCAAAGTCTCATCTTCATCATCCTGGTGGATGGCAACAAATTCATCTCAAAAATGCCCAGCAGATCTTCCCTTCAATAATATTGATTCTGCCAATACCATGAGTAGAGAAACAGCCCCATACCATGATGCTTCCACCTCGAAAACATCACTGTTGGTGTGGTATTTTTAGGGTC
Organism: Zacco platypus; assembly: GCA_038088235.1. Classification (NCBI taxonomy): domain Eukaryota; kingdom Metazoa; phylum Chordata; class Actinopteri; order Cypriniformes; family Xenocyprididae; genus Zacco; species Zacco platypus. The sequence goes on along the minus strand of CM076063.1, from coordinate 10,025,561 downwards.
ATATTCAAAGCCATTTCTCCTCCAGACAGGGCATGTGGTATTGTTGCCAAAAGTTTGATTTTTGTCTCATCTGACCACATTAAATTCTCCCAGTAGTTCAGACCTTTCCAAATGTTATGTAGAAAACTTCAAATGAGCTTCAACGTGCCTTTTCTTTAATAATGGAGCTTTCTGTGGTGAGGTAACATGGAGGATGTGGCGGTGGAGTGCTTTTCCTATTGTTTTCTCTGTGACAATTGTACCTGCTGCCTCCAGGTCTTTCTGGATCTCTTTCCGAGTGCTCCATGGTTCTTGGGCTACACTTTTGACTTCCCTTCTGACTCCCTGATCAGAAATCTTGTGAGGAGATCCTTTGCATGTTCAGTTGATGGTGGAATGATGTTCCTTTCTGTTGTGGAAAATGGCCCCAATGGTGCTTAAAGGAACATCCATCTGTAACCATTACCGTTGTTATGCATGGCAAAAATCTTGTAGTGAAAGTCTTGGGAAAGTCTTTGCCTCTACCCATCATGAGATGTCCAACACTTGGATTCAGAGGTGGGTAAGCCTTTTTCTAACCTAACAACATGCTCTAACCCAACTGATTATAGAACTAATTAGTGACATCTGTTGTTTTCTTGCCTTGCCTTGGTGTACTGCTTTTCCTAATGTGTTCAATACTTTTTTCCTGTGCCATTTCACTTTATTACACATAGCTTTTTTATGGATTGCAGTATTGTGATTTCATTATTTGTACTGATTTCTTGAGCTAATACTAACATCTGGCCAAAACTTTATGTGAATTTCTGCATTGGAACTTTGTATAATGAAAAAAATGTTTATGCATTCAATACTTATTTTACCCACTTGTATGTATGTGTGTTATATGTATATTAGGAGTACATAAAAGCCATGTTACAGTTTTGGGGTCACGGTTTGATACGAGTTCACTCTAAGCAGTAAACAGAATGTACTCTTGCCAATTTCCCCACACCCAACCCCAGATTCCTGATTGCTTAAAATAAAAAAAATTAAGGAATTGTTGATTTGTTACTCTAATTTATAGATCGACCAATGCTGCACAGTAGAATGCAACAGCTGTTTTCAAATTTATTGTATAGTTTGATTAATGTGTTGTGCTTAGCCTACACTGTCATTTTCTTTGTGCATGAGAGTTCATTAACGTGGTGACAATGGCGAACGCACTGTTCAATATTGCGCTTTTCCATTTTCCAGGATTTTGTCTCATTATAACAGCGAATACAACTTAAAATACTCTGTCATTTATGGTCCTACAGATAATCATTTGAAACTGTAAAGGGTCTATTTTTATTTGTGTACACTCACAATAAAAAGAAAACATTGTACTTTTATAAAATAAAGAAAACAAACAGGATGTAGCTTTCTGCCGTCCTGGTTTCCTTTCCGTGAAGTTTGTGCGTCACAAAAACTAATCGGCTACTAGTAAGCTCTGAACTCGTTTTGGGTTGGTGCATAGTTCGTTTCTTCTTCTTCTGCTCTTTTTCATGTTGTGGTGGTTAGCAAACATTACCACACACGCCCCCTTCTGGATTGGAGTGTGGATCACCTGTGACTGACTGTATTTGTCGTCTGTATGTACCGAACCATGACATCCATATCATGATGGTTCAGGATGAATACATGTACAGTTACACCCCATAATATATATATATATATATATATATATATAGATATGTATAATAACATCATACTATAGTATCCCTGGGGCCTCTAAAATGTCCTATAATTAGCAATGGTGTAATTTTGATTTCCTCAACAGATTCTAGAAAGTTTTGAATCAGCAAGAATAGAAACATGACTGCATTGCTTGGCATCATTGTGTCGTTTCCAATAAGAAAGGTGGAAGCACACACGGATATGAATTCAGCAGGTGTAAGAGACCCAACTAAGTAGTTAAAATCATGCTGACAGAGCTGTTCTCTCTCTCTTTCCCTCCCTCCCTCTCACTCGCTCTCATTTATATATCTCAGGCACACATTCACTTTCTACATTTCTGCCTCACCTGAATGATGTCTGTGGTGGTGAAACAACCCTTGCTGCTTATGTTCTAAGTCATTGCTCTTTATTGAGATTCATTACAGTGACTATAGCCCTGGAATCTGTCTAAATCTGAAATCCCCTGGTGAGTCGATGCTTTATGGAGAAAGCTCCCTATTTTTACAGTTTTTTTTGCTGGATATCTTTTGTTGTGGAACCTCGTGGTGTAATACATTGAGAAAAAAAACAAACAAACCAACAAAAAAACAGACTGGATTGCCTCAAGCAGCCCAACTGCTCAAAAATTCATATTTCGGGGATCAGCACAAAATAATGAAGAGGTTTTATGCAATACAATGACTGTTTTATGGGTTGCAAAAAAAACTGACAGTCTATCACTGTGAAACACTGAGATCAGTTTTGACGGGAAGATGGGAAAGCACAAGCCAAGCCAAGGAGATGCCGAAGCCAAATCTTCATAAAAGAGAAATCTTCATAGAGGATCTTCAATCTTCATGTCTTTTAACTCACATTTTCACCATGAATTAAACAACTGAAGTGTGCAGAGCCTTTGTACAGTAGATGGGAATAAGGATGAATGATATATTTTTATATTTTTGAGCCTTTTGATATCTCAATATTTATGTATTCGCTCTGTGGTTTAAAATATTATTTTTTCAACAGCCGTTGTTGCCAAATAGAGTTAAAATACAGTAAAAAAAATCTAGTTCAAACAAATCAAGGCATGTTTTCTGCACTTTTTTCACAAAATGAACTGAAGGAAGAATCATTTTAAATACTTATTTGTAAACACTTTAAGTTCCATTAATTAATGCATTAACTAACAATGAGTAATAGATTTGTTGCAGTATTTATTAAGAAAAATGTTAGTTATGTTAGCTCAGGTTAATTAAATAATATTAACAGGTACAACTTGGATTAATAAATGTTTTAGAAATGTTTTTCATTTTTAGTTCATGTGAACTAATGTAGTAAACTAATGTTAACAAATGCTGTAAAGCATTACTGAACATTTTAACACTTTTTTGTGGTGACAAAAAAAAGTTCTGAATCTTTTTGATTCAAAGTTGTGAATCGATTCATTGGAATGGACAGTTTAACTGATTCACATAAATGAATAATTGTAAGAAAGTAAGAAAATTCGATACATTGCCTTGTCCAAAACGGGAGGACAACATTTTGACATTTAGGTCAATGTTAATAAATGTTAAAAAGAAACTTAGCGGTTAGTGCACATGCTCAGGTGCTCATACGAAGGGTCGAAATCTATTCGTTACATTTCCTGACCCTGTTTAACCCGTTAATTCCTGTTCTTGATCTCTAGGCCATAAATAAGACCTTAAAATGTTCAATTTCACATACTGTGCATACACAGTGAGAAACATGGAAAGAGAGAACAGGAGACGTGATGGAGTCAGACATGAGCACTTATATATAAATGAATTACACACACTCAGAGGGCTGAAAAAGGATGAAAGGCAGAAGGTGCAGTGGACTGAACACTAACCTGAGGTGTCAGGCCGTGGCAGATGTACAGGATGGGAATGTTGTCCGAGTCGGGACCTTGATCCACACATAGATCCGGCCTCAGGCTGTTCCTCAGCTACATGCAAACACACACACAGATATTCACTAAATGGAGCGACACATAAGACCCATTTCACACTGCAAAAACCACAGAAGAGGAGATGAATTAAAAACATCTTTCTTCCTCTGTCTGCTAATGGCCAATGTGTGTGAAAATGGCCTGGAGCTCAGCTTTCCTTTGTCTTCACAATGGAGCTGTTAATTATGCTATTCCACAAAAGAATGCCAATTAGGAAAACCACTCTGTTGGCCTTGCATTGTGATAAATGAAACGGCAGGGCCTGAGAGAGAAAAATAATACTTAGTACAAACTATTTCTATAACTCGATATTGGTGGAAACAATGTCATCTATCAGATGTTATGTCTCTATGTGTTAATAAACTGCATTGTGTTTCGTCAAGCTAAATTAATAATTTTGACTGTTGTTATATAATTATGCCTTCAGAAAGGTAATCAAGTTTTACAGTTTAATTTGACATTACAAGCCTCGTGAAATGACAAGATGTCTCTTAGAAAAATAATTTAATGCTCATAATTATACAAATATCTATTCTATGTATTCGAATATTTGATTAATTTGAATTGATGAATATAAAACATTATGGTAATAGTGATCGCCCCACTAATGACAAGCAAAATGAAACAAGATAAAATTATAAAAGAAATAAAAATAAAAATGAGTGAGACTTGTCTTTGAAGAGTTCACCTCCAAAAGAACATGATGTTGTTATGACAAAGTTTGGCGAATTTTGGAATAGTTTAGAATTAATTTAATTACATTTAATTAACTTAATTTAGAAGGGGAAACTGGCAGTATGACAGTACCAGGGCTGACGCAAAATTAAACATATTGTGTCATATAAAATATAAACATTTATGCCATTTATCTCACAATTCTGAAGTTTTTTCCTCAGAATTATGTAATATGAAGTCACAATTGTGAGTTATAAAGTCAGAATTGCGAGATATAAACTGACAATTCTAGCTTTTTTTCCCCTCGCAATTCAGACTTCTTTTCTCACAATTGCGAGTTATAAAGTCCAATTCTGGACTTCAAATAACTCACGATTATGTGCTATAAAGATATAAACACAATTCTGAGAAAAAAAGTCAGAATTCTGCCTTAATAACTCGCAATTGTGAGTTTATATCTCGATATTCTGACGTTATATCATGCAATTCTGATTATAACATCACAATTCTGACTTTATAACTCCCTATTCTGATTATAACATCACAATTCTGACTTTAGAACTCCCTATTCTGATTATAACATCACAATTCTGACTTTATAACTCCCTATTCTGATTATAACATCACAATTCTGACTTTAGAACTCCCTATTCTGATTATAACATCGCAATTCTGACTTTATAACTCCCTATTCTGATTATAACATCACAATTCTGACTTTATAACTCCCTATTCTGATTATAACATCGCAATTCTGACTTTATAACTCCCTATTCTGATTATAACATCGCAATTCTGACTTTATAACTCCCTATTCTGATTATAACATCACAATTCTGACTTTATAACTCCCTATTCTGATTATAACATCACAATTCTGACTTTATAACTCCCTATTCTGATTATAACATCGCAATTCTGACTTTATAACTCCCTATTCTGATTATAACATCGCAATTCTGACTTTATAACTCCCTATTCTGATTATAACATCGCAATTCTGACTTTATAACTCCCTATTCTGATTATAACATCGCAATTCTGACTTTATAACTCCCTATTCTGATTATAATATCGCAATTCTGACTTTATAACTCCCAATTCTGATTAATAACTCGCAATTGCGTATTATAAAGTCAGAATTGTGAGATATAAACTTGCAATTCTGAGAAAAAAAGTTTTTTTATTTTTTATTCAGTGGCAGAAACAAGCTTCTATTGTATATACCGTTAAAAAGTTTGGGGGTCAGTAAGAGTTTGTGTTTTTGAAAAAAGCCCTTATGCTGATCAAGACTGCATTTATTTGATCAGAAATCATAATGATGATGACAATTATTTAATGCATCCATCCATCCAATCAAAATATGCATTTTTGCTAAAACAGCAAAGAGAAGTTGGAAATACAATTAAATGAATACATTCTAAAATTCTAAAAAAAAAAAAAAAAAAAAAAAAAAAAAAAAAAAAAAATATATATATATATATATATATATATATATATATATATATATATATATATATATATATATATATATATATATATATATATATATTGTATTTTTGTTTATGGGTTTAGAAAAATGTCTATATTATCAAATAGTAAAAATTGCCATCTTCTATTCTTTAGGTAATTTCTTTTTACACAAATGGCACCAGTTTAGTAGCAATGACTGTTATTAAACACAAAGTGGATACTCACTACACCATAAGCGATGGTGTCTGTGTAGGTTCTCATCTCAGAGTAAATATTCTTCAGGAACCAGCTAAAGGGTTTACAGTGAAGTCTTTCTCGGAGAGCTTTTCTTTCTCTGATATCACCGATATCGATTCCCGAGTCCTGCACACACAAGCACCCAACATACAAGAATTCATCTATTGAGTTCAGAATCAAATGGCTGCTAGAACATGAGAGCTGTTATGCGTCATGTACATCTATCTCAGCCCTTCAGGTTCAGACACTTCCACTGACTTCAAGTGAAATGATTCTATATGCAGCTGCATTTCGATGTGTCATGTCCACCTCAAAAGTGAGAGCTCATTAAAAAGCCTTAACGGTGACTTTAGTTTAAATTAGTCATGGTCATTACATCTCAACCCATTATATCTTAACTCAAAATGACAAACCAGCATGTATCCTTCCATCACATTCATGAACTGATATAGAACTGTAAGCCACTCAAGGCCGTGTGTTGCAGAAAATCTGCGTGTGTTGTTAGAAGCAACGTGACGCAGACTGCCTAAATAATCCCCTTTAACCATGGAAAGCTTTTTCTTTTTATAAAACGGTGACAACAGAAATATGATAAAAACAATGTCCAACGGATAATTACATTTAACTGTAGGCTAGTTATCGTTGCCAAGCAATTTAGCATAATAATATACAGTGGTGTTCAAGAATCTGAGACTTCAAGTGGAAATGCTTCTATCTTGCACTTTTCTAATTTAATTTATAAACTACTATTCACAAGTTTGGAGTCAGAAGATTTTTTACTTTTAATAAAAGGTGCAATGTGTACACTTTAGGAGGATCTATTGACAGAAATGTAGCTTCTCTATATTGCAATTCGCAATCTCACAGCTAGATGCTGCTAAAATTTAGACACTGCACCTTTAATAAATACTAGTGCTGTCAAATCGATTAATCGCGATCAATCGCATCTAACATAAAAGTTTGTATATATATATATATTCATACATACACAAACAAACATTTATGTTAGATGCGATTGATCGCGATTAATCGATTTGACAGCACTAATTAATATTAATATCAATTAATATTATTATCAAGGACGCATTTACTCAGTTTAAAAGTGACACTAAAAATATAATGTTTAATTATATTACAAAAATATATACAAAAATATTTGTATTTCAAACAAATGCTGTTCATTTGAAATTTGAATTCATCAAATAATTCCAAAAAAGTATGTATCGTTTTCTTCCAAAATATAGCTGTTTTCAACATTTATAATAATAAGAAATATTATATTAGAATATTAGAATGATTTCTGAAAGATCATGTGACACTGAAGACTGGAGTAATGATGCTTTATTAATGCAGCTTTAGTAAGCATGAGATTTCTTTAAAAAAAAATAGCACTGACCCTAAACTTATGGTAGTGTATTTTATTTACTGTTTTTTATTTATTACAAATGATCAGCATTACAATTTGAGTGAAAAGAATATATGAAACATGACTGCATAGGAGTTCACAGTCATGGCCTAATGGTTCAAGAGTCAGGCTAATAACCCGAAGGTTGTAGTTCGATTCTCAATACTGGCAGAAAAAGACTGAGATGCCCTTGAGCAAGACCCCCAATCACTCCCGGGTGCTTGACCATCACATGTCGCTTTCACATAATCAATGCCACAATTTTTTTGGGGGGGATTAGTGATTTAGAAATGGTGTAGACTTTTTCATACGAGTCTTATGAATATCATTTTATATAATATTATTTCTTTTTAATTCCAATTGGTTTATTTTATATTTATTTTACCAGTTTATTCCAAAATCCAGATTTCAATATGCAATTTTTAAAGTCCTTCAAACGCGGCCTTAGAGCCGCAACTATTGAAAACAGCAAGTGAGAGGTTTAGTACCTGTTGTGGAACATTCCAGGCCATGTAAACGTGGCTCTTGAACTCGTCCATCCACACCTCGGCCACTCTCAGAGCGTTCCTGCGTACGTGAGTTGCCAGGTCCTCCGTGTAGGGCTTGTGGGCGCGCTCAATATGAGCTATTCTGGAACAGGGCATGACCTCCACACTTCCTCCGCACAGCCATACCTGATTACACACACACACACGAATGTCTCGTGTTTTGAATTTTCACAAGGACGAAGAAAAATTAGCTCTCTAAAATTCCCTTTAACATCCATTAGGCAGTCTACAAAAACAAATACACCAAGTTCTTATGATTCATTAGGGAGTATAGGCGTCCATTTAGCAGAATAAACCAAATTATCGAAAAAAAAACACATAAATCAAACCCCACAAGGAACAAAAAGCTTTTTTGTATTTAATTAGAACATCTAAAAAGGGTTTGTAGAAAAAAAATAAGCTAAACAATACACTTCAAATCAAGGACGCTCATTTCCTACAATTATCATCTAAAGGTTACTCATTTCCACACAGCGGAGCTCTTTGCTCAAACTGAACTCCCAAAACTGCATTTACAAAACAATATAGGGGCTTTTTACTGCACGACAAGAAGATTATCAAAAGGACGTATTTGAAAGCTCATGCAGACCATTTAATTTGCTATAATTCAACATGTTTTCCTGACGCACGGCTGACATTGAGCAATTTAACAGCGCAGTCATAGCCTGTTGTGTCAGTAAAGTCGGGAGCAAAACCAAAAAACGCTGCTGTTTTCCTGGAGTGCTTTCATATAATACACATTTGTTCAATGATTTACCCTCAATTAGTGCATGTTAGGCAGCTCAAAATGGAAAGTGGCGGCTTATTTATGCGTGTTGGTTTGATTGCCTGTTTTTTTCCACCCACTGCACTCATGCACAGCTTTTAAACTGGGAGTACCTCTCTTTGCTTTGTACATCTCTCCAGTAAATCTTCACATGGGATTATATAGGCCACATGCCAGCGTGCTGCACTTCATTCAGACATTCACACCCAAACTCTTTCATTCAGGCCTGGTTTGGTGAAATATGAAGTGCAACATCTGGCTGGAACATATGTCTGGGTCGTGTCAGCGCAACAAGCTATTTGAACACGTGTTGTGTATATTTACATGCATCTAATTTGCATCAAAAGCCGTAGTTTGAATCTGATTATTTGTTTGAAAAGGAGGGATGCTCTGATCTGCTTGTTTGGCAGGCTTTTAACGCTAAGACTCGTTGGGCGGGATTCAACAGGAAGTGGACAGATGTGTATTGTTCTTATTTGCCAGGAGAATGATTCATATGCATAATCACTGACAACAATCCCGATGATCCATGGCTGAGCCGTCTGTTCTCCCGAAGCATTAAAAAAATAATTTCTCACATTTGCATACAATACCTGCTGCAGACAGAGATATTCAGACCGTAATCTGTCGCACAGAGGCAAATTTTGCAAGCATGAAATGAGAATCAAACCGGCTTTATATTGTCTGGGAGACATTGAAGACTTGGTCTCTTTCCAAAAAAATAACGACTTTGATCTAAAATGCAAAAATAAAATAAAATAATAAAATAAAATACAACAAAATAAATACATTTGTATTAATTTTTTTATTGTTTTTTTAATTTGTTTTAAAAATATCTAAACAAAATAAATTGTCGTTCATTGTTTTAAGAATGTAAGCAATGAATAACTTAAATTATAACTTAAATTATATATATAATAAAACAAGAATAAAAAAGAACATTTTATATATATATTTAACATTTTATATATATAACATTTTTATACCCAGAATATATAATATATAATATATATAAATATATATTTTGGGTATAAATATATATATATATATATATATATATATATTCTGGGTTAAAAACTTTTATAATAATAATAATATTGTTTAAATAACAACAACAATAAAAATCAACACTGAGTGAAAAAACTTATTTCATTATATATTCTCTGAAAAATATTATATTATTAATATAATATTCTCTGAAAAATATTATATTTTTAATATAATAATAATAATAATAATAATAATAATAATAATAATAATAGTAAAATAAAATCAACACTGGGTTAAAAAAATATTTCATTATATATCTTCTGGAATAAATATAATGTATAATAATAATAATAATAATAATGTTGTTTAAATCATCATTATCAACACTGGGTATTTTTCTGAAAAATAATATGTAATTAACATAATAATAATAATAATAATAATAATAATATTAATCTTACATTTATTTTGTAAGGACATTTAGTTATTTTTACTGGATAAAAAAGACGAAAATATTGATTGAGAAAATATTTTTTGTTGCATATTTAAATGTTGCAAAACGCTCCCCTACCTTGACTGAATTAACCACTAATAAACATGTCACCCAAGGGACATTATTGAAAAAGTCATTACTCTTTACCTGGAACAAAACTGACATGCTGTGGCAACAGATTCCAAAAACACTATGCTGACATTTGACGTGATCAAAGTCAGTATTCATTCTCCACCACTGATAAACAGAGCCCTTTAGAGAGGGCTAAGAATAGAAGAGCACAGATGCGTTGACCTTTTATTGAGCGTGTGCCCTCTTCCAAAGCGTAAAATAACTCCCGTCAACACAATGTCAATAAGGCTCAGAAAAGAGTCAAATCCAAATATCTGCAAAAAAATAACTGCAGTATAGAAGATTGTTTCATTTCAAAAAAAGTAACATCATCTTAAATGAAAACAGAATTTTGAATGTGAAAAATAGACGCCGTGGCTTTTTTTTCCGACTGGGAATCGGCTGAATCTAGAAAAGTAGGCATTCCATTCAAAAATGGAGGCAGATCTCAATGCAAGTTTACAAGCCGAGCCCAAGTTGACAAAATGACGTCATCAGAGAAGGGAAGTACATTTTGAGTAAAGATTACAAAGATTTTTTTATGTTTGTGCATTGACTTGCATGGATGAATTGTTCACCACAACACTAGTAATGTGTGCTAACAAAGTAAATAGAGTCCATTTTGATTTCATTTAAGACTAAGTTTTTAGGTATTTCCGCTATAAAACAAGACAAAAATATAGATATTTTGCAATCTAAATGTAACTGAATGACAATGAACGTTCATCTCAATATCATTCCTCACAACAGACCTCCAAAAAAAACCTGCCGCAGAAATATGGACAACTCTTCCACTTTGTTTCCCTCCTTTTTTCGTGAATATCTGCAGGATTGCAACATTTGTGCAATGTTGCGTTTGGAGATTCGGAGGCACAAAGGAGCTCAGAAGATGAGAGTGAGGAATTAAGCTGTAGAAACACAGCTGTATGAACAGATGTTGAGGGGCATTATCCGAATCCCGCTGCACACATGGTGCCTGCCACTTCCTGAGACATTTCCATTTCCTCTCTCCTCATTGAGGTCCTAAGTGATGAAACCAGGAAAAAAAAAACACACACAAGAGATGTCTGTGAGTCTAATAGGGGGTTTGATCCGCTCCGTATTGTCAAGGTGCATCCCACGTGGAATGATTGCCACTTTGCTAGGCCAAATCACAGTAAGAGCAAGCCACAGTGTGTCCGCTGGTGAGCTCTCTTCACAGCCTGGGCTTGGATTCTGGCTGCGGAGGCTAATTATAGTGCCGCTGGGTCTGATGGGAGTCGGCGGAGGTCTCAATGGGGCTCTATACATTTGTAATACTGAGAGGTTAGGACCCGCCGGTTTGAAGCGAAATGTCTGTTTGGCAGGTTATCATTAGCAAGCTGCAGAGAGCTCCACTTTAATTGTGTGTGATGATACACACTAGGGCTGCACAGTGTAGGAAAAAAATGTTTTTGATTTTATACACACTCACACACACGCACACACACACACACACAGTTTCTATCTGTAACCAGAGGCTGCAAACCCCACATATCCGTCCGCCCTCAAAGAATAACCTGTATAAAGCATCTTTTCATCAAATGAAACAGCATTATTCATTGGCATGCGTCTACTTGTCTACTCAAACTCCAGACATCCTGTCTCCTGCTGTACTTTCAAAACTCTCGTAGGCAGTCTGAATAGCTCTTACCCTGATCCCCAGCTCCACGTTTTCACCTCCATAAACTTCCATCCCTTCATCCAGCAGACCAATCTCCTGAAAATACTCCCTATCCACTACAAAGCAACCGATTAGAGCGGGACTCCTGCAAAGAGAGGAGGTGCACATGGCAACAGTGAACTCGAAATTATGAAAACATATTTTACTTCATTAAGGATACAGTCATTCAGAATTGGCATTGAAAATTGTCCAATCAAATTTTTTGAGTCAACATTTAACACAGGAATCAAGTTGTTTATACGTGGTGTTTTTAATATGCTTTAAATTCTCCCTGTAGTCAACCATTTTATCCCTTAAAACTCATCTTTGATCACCAAAATGACACATTTAAACATTTTATCATGTGGAAAAGAAATTCTTCATGCCTTAAAATAGCTTGAATGTAACTACACTCTTGCTTCATTAAGTATACGAGGATCTATGCATATGCTAATTAGCCCCGCCTCCACTCACTCACTCACATGAGCTCAGAGATCCACTAAGTCAACTTACTGAGGCAAACGCTGCACAATGGTATCACTTTTTACAACATCGGACACATGACGGTAATTATTATGATTAGCCTTTTGCTTGACTACATTAACAACAGCTAATAATGGGTGACAAGGAGAGAAAAAAAATGTGACAAAAGTACACATATGCTAGAATAACTAACTATTCGGGTTTCGTCTTCGTTTTATTAACGTAAAAGGTGCGTACTGCTATTAACTATTGCTCTAATTTCTTATTTTTATGTTCAAGTTAATTGTGTATTTTGTAAAAATGTAAAAAAATAGCCCTTATTTCGTTTAGTTTCACTCCTATTTCAAATGAAAGTCTAAAAGTCTATTCTCTTTCTGTATAATATTTCTTGGATTTCATTTATACATGTTCTACATTTTCCATACATTTACATGCTTCCCATAATATTTTGTTCGTGAGAAATAATTAGTGTTATTATAATAATTGAGTATTATTTCATCATGTGTGTCCCAATCTAGAACATAATATTTCTTCTCCTCTGAATTTTTCTGTTTTGTCAGATATCATCTCGCAACATGCCGTTAGTTACTTCCTAAGTTGGTTTAGATTTCGGAGCAACGAGCACCGTCCGATTTCCTTTCAAATGATTCTTAAGAACCAGTTCTTTTTAAGTGAGTCAGTCAAAAGGGTTCATGAATCATTGTTGAACCAACTTATGAGTTTGAATCAGACTCACACAGCCACTGAATCAAAGTTATTACCGAGTTCGCAACTGACTCCCTCACTAAACCATGAATCAGTTTGTGGTTATGCCTGAATCGAAATGAACCAGGAACCGTTACTCTGATATTTGAAATGTTATATTTTAGTTTAGGACTTGCTTAAGTCTGTTTACTGGCTGGTTGTTAATATTCCAATATTTTTGGTTTGAATACCTGATTGGTGCAGTTTGATTCTTCTGTGTCCACCAGGATTTGGGAGGGTTTAGATAGCGACACCAAAGTTCCCAGTCGAACCCTTGAGCTGAGAGGGGATACTCTTCGATCTCAAACGTGTCGTATTTGATGTTGTCGAACGATGGCGAGATGACCCGGGTTCTGTCCTCTTTGATTCTGTGAAGGATTGGTTCAGCCCTTAGATCAATAGAAATAGAAGATGCTTTAAGTTCATGGGCAGTAGGTTTTGGATGGATCTAATTTGTCTTTTGGGAGTTTTGAAATCCCAGAATACCATGTTTAATGCAGTTCCTTCCATCCATGCCACTGCAAGTGAAAGGTGATTTCACACTTGATTATTAAAGCTGATTGTAGTTTTCGCTTTGGCAGGCAATGGCTTCTCATCGATCTAAAACTTAAAATGTCATTGTTGGAGATAGCGGTGCTTTGAAAGAGCATCTCAAAAGTTGCGAACACAGGCATTAGCGCTGCATTTGAACTCCAAAAACAGCCTCAGGCAAGCTAAAAGCTGTACTATACACTATAAAAACCACACCGAACCCCAGAGAAACGTACACATGCATCCATAAACTGATGGAACGCAGCATGAATTTTGAGCAGGAATAAGCTGACGTCCATGAGATATCCAAACCCTTTAAGAGGTGATTTTTCGACATGTTGCACAGAGAATAATTAACAGGTATGTAAGTTGACAGCTGTGCCTAGCACAGTAATTGCAGTAGACAGGCACTTCTGCTTATATTCCTGCCCTCACACCCACAGGGAACTCACCCCACACATGAAGAACAGCATTTCCATCCAAATATACCGTTGGTCTCATCTACATTTTAACAGTTACACTGGCTTAATGTGATTTGTATTTGTATTTGAATTCACTCGTATTGGGGGTCAAAAGAGCAATGAAGATCACAAGTTACAACACTCTACAAACAATGATCAAAAACAGCGTTACGCAGAAAGACTACTCACACTAAATCTGAATTCTCAGCATGAACATGACAGAACGACTACATTTGAAATGAAACTATGCATGTCTATGAGCTTCTTTGCAGTAATAGTTTTTATTTGGAAGCTAGATTGATTTTCTATTTGATTGATTGAGAGAATGGCATTTTCAGAAAACTCTTTGCAAATAGTTTTGTTGAAAGCTTTATGAATTTTTTGCACTGCTGTTTAGTCATATCAGACTGGGTGGAACAGATAGCTGGACATGAAAATGAGATTTATTCAGAACATTTGGGCCTTACTGTCAATTCAATGCGGAAATTTCCATAAGAATGGTTTCATGAATAATTTACACTGATTGTGATTTCTTTAGCATTAGTTCATAACCCACATCATACTACAAAAATTAATATGTGCCAACAGTATGATAAAAATATTAACATCAAGAAAAATGTGATCATAATATATACTAAGTAATAGTGTTTGCTCATGTATTTTATTTATGGCAAACGCAAAAGAATTCAACGTCTTCAGTGGCGCAGCAGTATCGACTAATTCTTACAGTCTTGGCTTTTACCGAGATCGACGCAGATCTGAATCCGCCTTCTGATAAGCTCGATCTTCTCCATTTACATTAATGTATTTTCAATAAAAATGAAAATAATGTTCTAAAAGTGGAAATAAACTGCTTGACGAGTGATTAATAATATTAAAAGAATTTATTGGGCAGGGTTAGGGGAAGGTATAGGGAGGGTTTTTATTCTCCCAATAAGGCAGCATTTTTAACAAATATAATCATTTACACTCTATAATATTATTACATCCTGTTAATGTACAAAAAAACTGAGGTGCAAATAGTATCTGCCATTATAAAGTATAGCTTTATAGTATCTAATTATTTTATAGTATCTAAGTATCTTCATAGTATCTAATTACTGTTTACACTTCTTGCAAATAACTGCTACTAATAAAATGCTGCTATTGTCACAGTGTAAATAGAATATGTCACTATTTTCACTTAGTTTAAATAGAATTTATTGCTAAGAAAATATGCTACTTTCACTTTATGAAATCAGGCCCAAATCAGTTTTACGGAACCATTTTGATCAACAGATAAACGTTTTGTACAATATAAGGAAATGTTCATTTACATACTTTAAAAATCAAATCTTTCAATTTAGTCATATTACTTTTATTTCATAAGTACTGTTAAAATTACACCTGATCTGTTAGCCAAGATAAAATTGTGTCAAAGTTTACAAATGTAAAATTTTAATCAACAACCAAGACAATTTTTTTTAATATATATATATATATATATATATATATAGATTATATTGTTATGTATAAATATACTAATTTTTAAATAATATTGCATAATATATATAATTTATATTGTTTCTTATTAACATAATAAAGTAAAAACATTTAAATTGTAAATTGTTTATAACTTTTATATAATATAAACTCTCAATCATATTTTGAAGACATCAAAAGGAGGTTTCACTGACCATCCGATGTTGAACTCCACGTGAGCATCGAACAGGGCCACGATGGGGGCGGTCGCAGCTCTCCAGCCACTGACCCGAGAGCGAATCAACCCCTCCTGTTTGTCATGCCGAACCACTTTGATGAAGTCAGGACGCTGCTGGTTGGTCTCATCCACAAACCTCTGCAGGTTTTCTGACAGTTCAGCTTTGAGTCAATGGAAGGGAAAGAGGGATTAGTTGAAAAAAAAGTCTCTTCCTTCAATATAAAAACTCATACCTCATACCTGCTGTTTACTAAATCACCCTTGTGGCCTTTAAAAGTTTCAGTCCTTGCCAGAAATGAAGCGGGGAGACCCAAGTGACATGTGTACCTGACTTTTATTACATTCTAATCAAAATTCATTTATATAGACTCCCCCCTCGACCTCCCAGGGAATTACGAACATGAACTGAAGCGCTGCAAACATCAGACACTAATATTTGCCAGCGGTCTGTGATATTTGGAGTCTCAACCGCTGTCTACTGGTGATTACTCCCCTCCCATCTGTCTCCTGTGCTGTTTGTTTTTATTAGAGAGAAAGCCATCATCCTGTCTCACCATGGCAACCAGATGGTGTGACGTGGGGCCGCTGCCAATCTGTGGGAGAATGAAACGTCCAAACCTCTGCACCTCACGTTAACCGCCCTGCCCCCTCGCTATTATATCTCACACACGCAGAGTAAAAGGTCACCGTAGCATAACCACTGGGAAGTCATTATTCTGGAAAAACCAAATACTCTAGAGGTGACTGGGAGCAAATAAAAGGCTTTATTTTCTGATCGGCCTGAGATGAACCCACCTCAGTAGTGTACAACACACCAGCGGTTATCTTCAGAAAATAATCTTTCTTAAGCCAAGAGTCTACACCATGGGTTTTCACACATTTCGATGCCAAAGAACGACAAACTTGTTGATCCCCTTGCAGGGAACCACTTAAAGGCAGCTATATATTTCTAAGAAAACAGACCATTTTTACTGTGTGAAAAATAATTAGTTTGATACTATGGGCCAGTTGCATAAACATGGCCATTATGTTAAGACTGTTTCTTCAGTACTAGTATAACCAACTAGCCATTAGTCAAGGGGTGATCAGTCTTACTTTTTGGTATCAAATTAGTCCAATCTATATTTTTATGTAACTGATTTTAAACAGTTATAAACAGCCTCAAAGAAAACAATGTGTTTATGCAACTGGCTCTATATGTAGATTTTTGAAATCTTTAAAATATTTATTTATTTACTTTTAGTTGGCAATTTATGTTATATATTTTATATGATATAATATTAAAATATGGTCTGTTTTATTATGTATTAAAATAATTATTACAATGACAGTGTATCTTATATTTAATTACATATATTTAAGATTACAATATTAGCTGCAAATTATTAAGAATAATTATTAGTATCTTTAAAACTTTGCTGTATCATATATATTTTATATGAGTATACGTTAATAAAATTATCTCTAAAATATTAATTATTATTGACAACTATAATTAATTTATATTTAAAAAAATATATATATTTTATTAAGATTATATATTTTTCCACCACTAATAATAAAAAAGATAATATAAAATCAAATTCACATATGCTTATTCTCTCTCTCTCTCTCAACTGTGTTAATAACTGCATCAACTGCTATCAAGGCTCAAGCCTCTGTTCCTACTTCTGAAATAATGTTTAGGAATTAGCAACGGCGGCTTGGGATGAGATGCGTAAAAAATTAGTCCCACACACAAGGTCAAAAACCTGAAAATGTCTTGAAATACAACATCGGAACAGTGTCTTGATGCGTGGTAGCCGTAGTATAAGCGGAATAATTGACTCCGGGCCGTTGAATTATTAGAATAATTCATGCATTCAATAATTTTTTTTATTTTATTTTATTCCCAGGGAACACATGGATTGAAACAAAGTATCTGATGTATTTCCTCTAATGTAAATATTAAGGCGCACACTTCAAGTATCCCACTCAGGCACGTTTCAGGTACTATGATATTGGCGCACATTTCGCATACTATTTAGGACAAATAATATGCAAGTTGCTATGCAGCCTAAGCATATTTCAGAATTAAAGACTTTGTTTGATTAAACTGGATCCTTCTAGACCAGATCATTTGTGAGAGAAAAGTCTGGCTTCTGACACCAAAGAATAAACCATTTAGATGAGCATACTGGATACATGTACATCTGCTGCCCATAATCCCCTAGTCTTATCATGTTACAGACATCAGATACTCTTTCCACATGACTCCACATTCATATGCATTATTCAACGTAATCTGTCATACAAGACATACGGGGACAGATCTAAAAAGCAGTGCTGGGGCGGCAACAGGCCCTCACCGTTGTTGCTGTTGTCATCGACGAGGATTATCTCCTTGAGCAAGTGGGAGGGTGTCCGATGGATCGCAGAATGAACGGAACGCAGTATGACCGACAGCGCCTCATTCACAAAGATGAAGATGATGCTGACTTGTGGTAGACTGGAGGGGTATGAGATGTTTCTGCACCTGCAGGAGAAAAAAAAACATACATAGAGAATCACACACCTGGAAGAGAAGTCTTTCCGTGATGAGATATTGTAAAAGGAGATGGTGATATATTTTGACTAATATTTTTAATTTTAAAATGAGAGATTTGTACTTTTTTTAATTTATACGACCATATCACATAGGCGTTATATAATTACATAACCAGTTGTGTTCAATTAAAAAACTTTGAAAGATAAGGTCTGTGCCACATTTATTATTGTTTCAACTATTTTGGTTTCGACATTATTTAATTTGTTGCAAAATTAAATAATTGGCTTTTATATTGTATATAAAGACAAAATAAATTATTAATATATTATCTGTAAAAATTTATTTTTTATATATATTTTGCTATATTATATTTATACATTTTGTATATTTAATATAAAGTAAAATATTTTCTCTATTTAAACAGTTTAACTTATTATAACAACAATATAAAAATGTACGGAGCCCCTTAAGGGACATGGTGGTGGAACTCGCAAAATGTTTGCGTTCCCCAGAGAAACTTTGCGTTCGCAAAGAAAACAACAAAAGCACTGAAAAAGATTTAGATTTAAAAGGACTGATGATTTATGAGGACATTTCCATATCTTAATGTCTGCTAAGTGATTTATTTTGTTCACTATGGCCATAACGATACAGGAAAATCAATGTTTGTAAAAGAATAAAGGGTGTGTGTATATATGCTGATAAGTGTGATTCATTCACCCGTCTGGCCTGAGGTCTGGGATGGCTCTTTCTAGGGAGAGCCTGTCGCTGAGGTAGCCATTGTAACCGTAGTACTGGAACTTCTTCAGGGCCACCTTACGGCTCTCCGGGCCGAGGTCATGACCCCAGTGTGCAAAAAGAGAATCTGAGAGGGACATGTCGGCTGTGTCGTCTCCATCTTTTAATGGTTTTTCTAGAAGTTCAGATGAAAAGAACAGTGTTAGCAGAGTTAGTGTAAGCCCAAAGGCTTCTGGGTAAGGGTAATCATCACCTGAGCTGTCAAAGTCTTTAACATGAACTCAATTTCACTGTTGCTGAGTTAGTAAAAACAAATCATGTAGAAATAAACAATATAGTAATAACAACAATCATTTATATAATAAACAACAACAGCATTATTATTCATTTCCAATATTTTATTTTTTAAATATTCTAATTGATTATATTAGTATTAGTACCATTATTGCTGTTGTTGTTAATTAAAATTATAATAATTATTCATAATTAATTAAATTTTTATTATTATTCAATAATAATTTAAATATTTACTAATAGGTATTATTATTAATAATAATAAATATTTAAATATTTGCTTTTATATAAATATTTAAATTATTATTTTTTTATTATTATTCAGAAACAATGACAATAAAAATAGCACAAATTATAATATCAACAGTAAAAAAATAATAACAATAATAATTTACATAATTGCTATTATTATTAATGCATAAATATCAATAATGCCACAAAACAATACGTTCTAATATAATTCTATTACACACACTAATCAATCAATCAATATTTATTTATAAAGCACTTTTAAAAACAACCAAAGTTGACCAAAATCCTGTACAATGAATGAATAAATAAATAAATATGTTTTGAACACGATACTTAGATGGTAAATCCTTATTTTTTGGATATGTACCATTATAATATAATATACTATAAATAACCTGGGAGTACAATGTACACATATACCATGGTGTATGAATATAATATCATTTAATACAGTAATATTGTATGACAGCACCACAGTACTGTGCAATGGAAGACAGTTGCAGTTAGGAAACTATTACCACAAAAATTATGATTCCATTATTTCAGTAACTTCCATTCATCAACTCAGTGATCCCATCAAGGTATTGAGAAAAGCTAATCCTTCTTGCAGAAACTCTCCATCAAGCTGCACGGGCAGAAAATATCTACCTTCCACTACATCAAATTCAAATACTAAGAAAATATGACAGGCTGCAGAATTATGAATGCTGAGTATGCAGGCAGAACAGAGGGAAAGTGCCCCGGTAATGCTCAAAGAATGATGAAAGGCCAATGCAGGTAATTAAGGAATGCTAATTAACAGCAGAGGTTATTTAATTACAGCCACTGCAAAGACCTGGTCCGGGGAGAATAATTCCTCTTTGCCACTGCAGACACTGACAGTTTGAAACCAACTTCAGAGCAGAAGACACCGCTTTCATGAACTATAAACGCTTTTAAGGGGCTGTTGTGAAAATATACACTAAATATACACTGTTTTAGGCTGCCATTCCTTTAAATTTACATCTAAAATGCATTAAAAAATGCTTGCAACTTAGAACTGTGGCTCGAATCCATAAAATAGGAGGCTAGGCATGCGGCTTGAGAGTCACGTTTACAGTAAAATAGAGCTTAGCCTCATTCCAGCTCTATTCAGCATAGTAGCCTACATTCAAAGAGAGCCAACAGAAAACAGGCCACAGCATTTTACTGGCTGGGAATCAAACTGCAAGATGAATAACAGTATTCATGGTCCAAAAATCCTCCATTATCGTGTTTAGAAGTTCAGCTCACCATGTAATTCAGGTAGTCTCGACGTGACCACACTGATATGCAGAGGAAATACTCTAAATAGGTGTCCTCTGTCATTGTGCTCGAAATGACTTCAGATTCAGACGATAATCTAAGCAGTTGCACTGACACTGTTGTTTTGTATCATGATAAGAAAAGAGGAGAGACTGAACTAGAAATAACTGCAGAACCTGACAGATCAGTGTAGGTGGAAAATGTGATCTTCCCTTCATATGATGTGAACAAAAAGGAAAAATACTTTAAAGTGTGCTGATAGCACCTACTGTGATATTCATTCATGTGGCTCTGGTTAGGTGTGGAAAACACTGATAGTAATTAAATTAAATACACAAGTGCTAAGCAACAAGCTAATTAAAGTTAAGGACTAAACATGCTAAAATTAGCCATTCATTTTCTTTAAGTTATAGCCTTTCTGGCATTTTGTTCTTATTTATATATGGAATAAATACAGGTGAAAAACTGATATTTGTAATCATAAAATTTTATGTATAGGTTCCAACTATTATTCTATATCACAATATCCCTAACCATAAAAAATAAAAAAGGGTAATTGAGATTAACATTGACAACACGTCGACAGACATATGAAACAGTTTCATATTTAAAATATTGTAATTTTTTAAAGAAGTTTAAACAATAAATAGCGTATAGCGTCTCTTTAATGTGTCGTGACAGATCGCTGTAGCTCCTTCAAGCGGCTCGTGAACCGATCATCTCTTCATACTAGTTCATTTACAGCATCAAATAAACATGAATGAACATCAGAAGGAATGCTGTTTCAAGCGCAGAAAGACGTGAATACATGCAGTTTTTCAAGTTCAAGTTCACCAACGTTAATCTACTAAACACTGCTTTGTCGGACAAAATGGTGGATTCGGTGTCAAGCAAATTGTTTGCAAAGGGTCAATTGCGTGATATAAAGTTGCAATTTTTTCCCAGAATTATACTTTATAACTTACAATTCCGAGTCTATATCTCAAAGAAGTCAGAATCATGAATTTATATCGCAATTGCGAGAAAAAGTCAGAATTGCCATTTATATCTCACAGTTGTAAGTTTATAACGCACAATTCGGACTTTATATCTCGCAATTCTGACATTATAACTCACAGAATAACTTAGAATGCGAAATAGCTTCCCAGCCTTTAGCTATATTAATAAATGATGATGATTTGACGCTGTATCAGCAGCAATTGATATATTCATGGAAAAATCAACAGTATTACCAAAAATATTTCCCCTTTTATTAACATTTTTAAAAATAGTCACTTTTTACTTACGTCTCGCAATTCGGACCCAGCAATATAAAAAATAAATATATAATAAACAGTCACATTTAAAAGACATTCATAGCTTTGCAGTAACCTCATGACAAAAATGCAATTGTTTTTAATGCAATTTCCATTTTCAAACTACTCTGTAAATCTGTTAAAAGTGAGGACTTTTTCAAGGCAGTATGAAATAAATGACTAATAAAAATATTCATTCATCCCAAAGAAATACTAGCGTGGCCTTTGCACAGCAAATAGAGCTAATTCTAATCCAGTCAACATAAAGTACAAGCTCATTTTACAAGGTTGTTCGAGATCAATTTTCATAATCCTTAATCGCTGTGCTCACTAAAGTTGATTAGACAAACCCCTGCTCTACACATCATGTATGTACTTACAGCCCCGACTGTTAATAGATGAAGTTCTCACTGCTAAGTAAATTACTTTTTCATCCCTGTAAGCTACTGAAGTTATTAACAAAATAAAGAAACACTACAAGTTACAGATTTAATATTTAAAAAAAAATGTTATAGCAGAATCAGGTAATATATTTCCATTAAAAAAATTCTCCACCAAAACCTCTCTTTCTTTTTATCCGTGGAACACCAGAGAAAATATTGAAAATACCCTGGCCAATCTTTTCACTATAATGAAAAACAATGAGGACTGGGACTGTCAAGCTCCAAAAATGACAAAAAAGCACCATTAAAGTATCATAACAGTGGTGCACCATATTCCAAGTCCTCAAAAGTAATAACATAGCTTTGAGAAAATACATTATCCAATATTTTTTCTTTTGCATTCCACAGAAGAAAAGAAGTCAAACAGGTTTGGAACTACTTGAGGGAGAACTATTCCTTTAAAACACAGCTAGAAGAAAAGATTCATGTTGCGAGAGAAATATAGAAGGAAGGATCCAATCCAAAACAAAGTTGTTTCTCTTTTTAAAATGCGAAAGCCTCGGGAGGGTTGCGTCAGAGCGGACGGCTAGCATTTCTGACCTCGCCTGTGGCATGCCGTCTGCCTGTCAGTGCCAGCTCTATGGAGCGAATGTAAAACAAGACACCCAGCATGTAACCCAAACTATTGAAGAGCACATGTAAAACCGCCTGCAAATGCAAAAACATCATGTCTGACATTTCAGAGAATCTCTTTGCCACAAATGTAGGGTTCATGTGAGCGCGCATGTCACGTTTGGTTTGTGTGCCTGTGTGTTTGTTTGAAGAGGACCGAAGACGACTCTGAATCACAAACCCGAGACGATGTTGAAAGCCAAAATATGAGAAGCGCTCACATGACCCTAATGAGTTACATTGCTGACCTAATGTTTTACTGTCAAATCCATCTCTACAGACCGTTGAGACAACGCAGCAGGCCAACAGAGCTCTGCTTCCCGAAAAAATATAATATAATACACAATAAGCGAATATAATAAACAAATCACTGGAAAAACAATATATGGGTGTTTCTTCAAATACAGTCACTTTTATTTCCCAGGGCTTAATTTTTATTAGAACTTACTGATTTTAACTTGAAGGTCACAATAACACTAAGTCTTCGAAATGCTTTCTATATTTTTCTACATTTAAGATTTTTATTGTTTTAACCGAGCCAGATTTTCGACCATTAAAAGTGAAATAACGTGAAATATTTCTTGTGTGAATTGTAGCGCCGTTTTCACCATGATAAACAATTTTTTTTCTCAAAAGTTAGTGTACTTTCTTACCAAGAAGACAAATGTGTAAAATAATTCATGCTTGAGATGAGTATAAAATGTAAATTAAATTACTATAAATTATATCTAAAATAAATGCATATCTAAACTTGACAAAATTACTACAACTTGAAAGTTCCCTCCACTAGGGCTGTGAGTCACTAATGATTATTTTGGTAATCGAGTAATCGGACGATTCTTTTGACGATTTATCGAGCAATCGGTTATTTTGTGGTAATAAATATAGACCTAAGCAAACAATAGCCTTTAAAATGACTTAAAATACATATATTATAACAAGGCAATCATTTTTGGCTTAAATAAAGTTTCAAAAGCAAGTAATCATATGGTTTTATAGAACAACACTGTTAAAATATAAAGTCCCGCCCCCTTTAGTTACTGTTGCTATATCCAACAAGTCATGCGCTCTCACGCCACACATCATGTACTCACAAGGTGAAAAATACATCCTGGAGCAACGAGGACACTGACAACGCGTCGACAGACATATGAAACAGTTTCATATTTAAAATATTGTAATTTTTTAAAGAAGTTTAAACATTTAATAGCGTATAGTGGCTCTTTAATGTGTCGTGACAGATCGCTGTAGTTCCTTCAAGCGGCTCGTGAAGCGATCATCACTTCATACTAGTTCATTTATAGCATCAAATAAACATGAATGAACATCAGAAGGAATGAAAATGGGGCTTATGATTGGTTAGATCACCTGTCAATCAAACTACTTGCAAAGGGTCAATTGTTTGACTTTACAGCAGATCAAATCCTTGTTTAATATTGGCCAAATGACATTTAATTCAAACGTTCACTTAATGTTTAATATTTATTCACTTATTATGATAGAAATGCTACATCCACTGTAATTTCTTGAACAAGAATATGTGGACATCAAAACATGCAAACTCAGTGCGAGAGTTTAAATTTTTATTTTGAAATCGCTGTGAATAACCGTTTGTATATTTAGGAACATACTGATGTATTCTCCTGTGTTTGCGTAGGTTTATAAATGATTTACTTTACAAATTTGATGAAATAGCGCAGATTGTGTTCCCATATGAACGTTATAAGCAACCCAAACTTTCAGCATATGCAGAGATGGAGTTTGAGATGGCTTCCCCACACGTAAATGATAACAGTTCATATGGAGCAGCATTAAATTACAATCGAGGATTTTTTAAAATTGAGTAGTTGAATTTAATCAAGGAATCGTGACAGCTCTAACTTCCACTTAAAAATTTTTATCCCTTAAAACGCCATCAAAATTACATATTTAAGTGTTTTTTCCTGTGAAAATAATTTCTTCATTCCTTCTACACCCTTGCTTTATTTAGCATGCAAAAATACAGGAATATGCAAATTAGTCCCCGCCTCCACTCAATCGCACCAGCTCATACTTCTTGATCCACTAGACCAACTGTATAGTAAGTGCTACAAGTGCAAACAGATTCAGAAGAACAGGAACAGCAAATTATACAGGGTCATCTACAAGTCGATGTATCAGAATGGTTATGCATTTATGCATCACTCTCCACAAAGTCAGCTTTTGGCTTGACTACATTATAAAACAGCTAATAATGTGTTGCTGATGTTAAACAAACCATCTTCCTGTACTCCAACTCGGTCTACCTTCTAAAATCAGCATCCTTAGAAAAGCTTTGAAAGACATCTAGTTCATATATATCCACCATAATGTACATCGTAATACACATCATATGCATAATTCGCCTGCTATATGTACCGATTTTTACTTTATGTATATACCCTGTAATCAGATAAATGAAATATGTATTATTTATTTTCTAATCCATTTAATTTTTTAGTAGACGACTGAAATCAGTTAAACAAAGAGTGAAAAGTGTGTTTTAATAGTTCTTTCACAAAGTACACAGAACCAAAAGGTACTTGAAGGAACACCCACAATAATTAATGAATATTGTTTTCTCCTAAGATACATCAATTTTGTGAAGATGCAATAATTGTTTCAAAGCTATGACGTCATTAACTTGCTGGCCTGAAGCTGCTGACTGTGAAGTGCATGACTAAGAGGTAACAGGATACTCTCCTTGATTAAATTAGCCAGTAGTGCACGGCTCTAAGTAAGGTGAGTACAGACTGTCTAAAAAGTTTTTTTTAATATACAAATGATGACATAGTACATACACAGTTCACTGTCTTGAAAATTTCATGCAGCAATTTAGACCATCGGCCAATGTAAATAGCTCTAAACACACTTCTGTTTATTGTGTTGCACCACAGACCAATTTCTTTATTCGTTAACTTTATTGTGCCAGAGCAAATATTTGGCACAGCCACTATCATAAAACAGTTTATTGCTTTCTTTCAATGCGGTGTATCTTACTCCAAATAGCTCTTGTATTTCAACAAATCTGAAAGTCTCTCTTGCTCTTTTGCACATATCTCAGGGCCGGATCGTCTCTCTGCACACTAACAGCGTCATTATACATTCTGGCCAGTCAAGAGCTGCTAGAAATGCTTCACATTGCAGAACAAAATGACCAGATGCCCAAAGCCATTTCCACAAGCTGTACTACACAGCAAGAGCATCTGTAACCGTGACAGATAGTGCTGTGAATGGCTTCTGAAATGCTCAATCAATTCTGATAATACTCGTTGCATAAGGGGTCTTTTAGACAGCGTTCTTGGATGTATTATTCTATTCACATACAGCGCATCCAGAAAGCATTCACGGCGCTTCACTTTTTCCACATTTTGTTATGTTACAGCCTTATTCCAAAAGGGATTCAATTCATTATTTTCCTCAAAATTCCTACAAACAATACCCCATCATGACAACGTGAAAGATTTTTGTCTGATTTATAAAAAATAAAAAACGAAAAAGAAAAAAAATCATATGTACGAAAGCATTCACAACCTTTGCTCAATACTTTGTTGAGGCACCTTTGGCATCAATTACAGCCTCAAGTCTTTTTGAGTATGATGCTACAAGCTAATCTATTTTTCTTCCCATTCATCTTTGCAGGACCTCTCAAGCTCCATCGGGTTGAATGGGGAGCATCGGTGCACAACCATTTTCAGATCTCTCCAGAGATGATAAATCGGGTTCAAGTCTGGGCTCTGGCTGGGCCACTCAAGGACATTCACAGAGTTGCCCCGAAGCCACTCCTTTGTTATCTTGGCCGTGTGCTTATGCTCGTTGTCCTGTTGGAAGATGAACTTTCACCCCAGTCTGAGGTCCAAAGCGCTCTGGAGCAGGTTTTCATCATGTATGTCTTGATGGAAACCTTTGTTGCATTCATCTTTCCCTCGATCCTGACTAGTCTCCCAGTTCCTGCCTCTGAAAAACATCCCCACAGCATGATGCTGCCACCACCATGCTTCACTGTAGGGATAGTATTGGCCAGATGATGATTGGTACCTGGTACCGCTTGCTACTCAGACCAAAGAGTTCAATCTTTGTTTCTTATGTACATGTGATTTTTTTACATTTTTTGTTTTTAGCAAATTTGCAACGATTTCAAACAAATTTGATCAAAATACAGTAAAAACAGTAAAATAGTTAAGTATTGAACAGTTTAAAGGGTTAGTTCTCCCAAAAATGAAATTTCTGTCATTCACTCACCCTCATGTAGTTACAAACCCGAAAGACCTTCGTTCATCTTCTGAACACAAATTAAGATATTTTTGATAAAATCTGTGAGCTTTCTGGCCTTCAATAGACTGCAATATTACCACTTTCAAGGCCCAGAAAGGTAGTAAAGACATCATTGAAATAGTCCACGTGACTACAGTGATTCTTAATGCTATGCATCGATGAGAAGGCTTTTTGTGTGCAAAAAACAAAAAATAACAACTTTATTCAAATGAGTCGGTCAACAGTGTAGAAGACTGAAATGGAAGAGAAGAAATTGTTGAATAAAGTCACGTAGAAAAAGTATTCTCGTTGCTTCGTAACATTAAAGGTTGAATCACTGTAGTCACGTGGAGTATTTTAATGATGTCATTACAACCTTTTTGAGCCTTAAAAGTGGTAACAGTGTTCCAGTCTATCGGAGGGTAGAAAGCCCTAGGATTTCATCTATTATATATTACTTTGTGCTCTTACGGGTTTGAAACGACATGAGCGTGAGTAATTAATGACAGAAATTTCATTTTTGGGTGAACTAATCTTTTAACTGTTTTCTAATTGTATATGTTTTAAATGTAATTTATTTCTGCGATGGAGAAACTGAACTTCCAGCAACTTCCTTCCTGTGCTATATGTTCAGGCCACTTTGCATTTCCTGGATCTCATAATCCTTGTTATCTGGCCTCCTCCCTTTTCATTACACAGTTTTCAAAGTAGACTAATTACATCGATATGGGTCAGACCGACCTTATTTCCTTCAAAGCGATTATATTAAGCGCATATTTCAGATGAAAGACATTAGAAGTTAGCGAGCACTCAGCTAAATTCATGTTTGCTCTTTGTGGGCTTTTCCAAAAAGCAACAGTGAATCACATTTAATTGTTGATTTCTTAAGCATATTTCTTACGCAATGGCCTCTGGAATATTAGTTTCCTTTACTGAAGAATTTTTGATAGGCTGTGAAGAATTAGACAATACACCATTCTTCTTCATAATAATTAAACTAATAATAAACTAATTCATAATAATTAAACTGTTATACTGTTAGCAGTTTCCAAGCAAAGTTGAAGAAACCTATTGCATAAATATAGAATAAGCAATCATAGGTGTGCTCTTAGGGTTAGGGTTACAAAGCTGATCCAATCCAAATTCACTTTGTTTATTAAGATTTCCAAAAATACTCAAGGAAATTTTTTGAGTCAGTCTTTTCAACAATGATAATAATAATAAATATTTCTTAACCACCAAATCAGCATATAAGAATGATTTCACATGATCACATAACATTGAAGTAATAATACTGAAAATTCAGCTTTGCATCACAGGAATAAATTATATTTTGAAATACATTAAAATAGAAACAGTGATTTTAAATTTCACAATATATTAGCCTATTGTTTGTACTGTATTTTTAACCAATAAATGCAGCCTTGGTGAGCATAGAGACGTTTTCTTCAAAAACCTTAAAAAATCTTACCAACCCTAAACATTTGAAAGGTCAGGTAAGAGGACTAGAGAGGAACAAGTAGGAAAAACAAATAGGAAAAGGAGGTTTGGCCTTTAAAACCCAGATATTCATATCTGTCTTCCCTGATTATGAATGCAAGACTATAATAGCCAAATAGCATTTTTATTTATTTATTTTTCTGAGTTCAGGACATGAATCCCTTGAAAGTAGGATGGCTACAGGGCTAATGTCCCAACCTCCATCATTAAACAATATTGTGACCTGAGACAGGGCAACCCAAGGCTATACAGAATGGAGAAACAGAAGGTACGTGTCCTGACCGTCTAAACGCTCCATCTGCACACATTCGCCTTCCCCTCCATCACACTCTGAGCAGCTTATGGAACAGGACAGCTTGCTGGCAAACCCAGGAAATATATTTTATTCAATTTCTCTGAGAGTTTTTGCAGCCCTCCGGGGATAGTGACACAGAGAGCAAGTGAGGCAGGATTTCGATGACCTGGCTCCGCCTGGAGACAGAGCCGGTCCTGAGGAGAGCGAGGCGGAACGTGATCCGCTGTCCAGGCAGGCCATCTGTCTGACCACAAGAGAGGCAGAAAATGGGCTACCATTGAGTACCTCTATCAGAAGAGACGGATGTAGACATTCTGAAGTTTGGCATGTACATCAAATCCATTGGATTTCAATCACTAAATGAATTTGTTAAGGGATAGGAATTGTGAAGAATTTAACTGTTTCCTTCCATAAAAGTTTTTAGTCATTTTAATGACCAAACATTTAGGGGGAAAATAAGCAATAGCATTGATAAATCAATATGAATCACTTGAATTAAAACGCAGCATAAATGCAATCAAATAATAATTATTAATTAGTATTAAACAACAAAGCTAAATAAAACAAAAAACTTCCCATATTTCATTCATTAACATTTATAAAACACTGACAAAACTTCAACTGCACAATGTTATTTGAACAACCAGTCAGTAACTGCTGATTTAAGTCACAGTTAGTTGACATGTAGGTGTTTGACGCACTTAAAAATTGACTCAAAGTCATTCGTTTAGGAATTGGACTGCACAAGTTTTACTGTATGTTTTGGATTCACTATAGATCACAAGATTAATTAATTCAGGAGTCAGACTACACTGGTTGCACAATGTTTTAATTCATTAAAGACTCATTTTTTCAGGAGTCGGAATACATTGGTTGCTCTGTAAGTTTTTGATGCAATAAAAAGAACAGACTCATAAGAGTGATTCGTTCATGAGTCGGACAACACAAGCTGTGTGGTATGTTTTGATTCACCAAAAAAAAAAAAAAAGGCTCATAAGAGTAATTTATTTAGAAATCAGACTACACAGGTTCACTCTAAAAAGTAATTCAGGGGACCTGTTACCACAACTTAAATAACTGCATGGTTGCAAGTTAAAAATTCTAATTAATTGTTTTAATTAAGTTGCAAACATTATTTTGTTGAGTTCTGTTGACATAATAATGTTGATCATGACATTAACTTAATATTGTCTGTAATTTAAACTAAAATTTCTGCGTTAATTTTTTGTTATGTTAGCATTTGCTATGATAGCTGTTTATTTGAACTGAAATAGATAATATTTATGTGTTTCCAGGGATACAACTCTGATAGTTCAACTCCGATAGTAATCAACTTAAAAAAAATTTGTTTATGCTACAAATTATTAAATTCAACTTACTCAAAGTAGCTTGTTGGTCGAACATAAATACACTCAAAGTTGTCATAACTCAAAAAAATTGATGCAAACTGTTGGAGCAACACAATATTTTTTAGAGTGTGCGCTGTATGTTTCGCAATGTAGATGTAGTAGTGGTGTTGCGGCGGCACTGAATAAACAGTATTTTAATATGTAATCATATTTCAGTACAGTGTTCCAGCCAGTATTGAGAGAGCAAGTGGAAGAACTGTTAACAGAATATCATTTGGTTGCCTAATTTTTTTTTTTAATGTTCCCATCTCAAAATACTTGCCTTTGCAAATCCATTTCTTTCCAACCAAAGTTTCGGGAAACAAATACAACGGACTGGAATCATCATACATTGACCCCAATGAGGCACAGAATACAACTGACGGCAAATTAAGATCATCCTGCTCTTTAATTAATTGAATCCAAACGTCTACCTCTCAAAATGCCAGGCCTAATCAGATCACATAAAACGGTTGAGAGCGCATAGGTGTTATATTCACAACAGTGGAAATGACCAAGCTGCTAAGTGAACCACTCACTGGTGATGAATGCCATTTTGGCTGCTCTTCTTATTAAGAGCTGTTATGTAAGCATCTGCTGGGTTAAAATGTCCTGCCGGCGCCATGACGACAGCAGATGAGATATTCAAGTTGACAGATCCTGTCGCCTTTTTTTAAAGAACATTAAATACCCCACTGAAGCTACAAGACATTAATTAATAGATCAGACAAAGGTCCTGAATGTCTTGGCAACTTTTAGAAAAATAAATCAATGAATTTTTTATGATCTGCCGTGGGATATATTACACACGACTGCATTCTAAGTACCCTACTTGAGAGGCGTGTACCATTACGCAGCAACAAAGTCGGTTTCAATTGGCATGTTACTATGAATATCCCATCTCCACCAATCTGAAGTGCTTCAGATGTTAGAAGCACTTGATGCCTCCAAGATGCCACTGATGTAACGAAAACGCAATGGTTTCAGACTTCACAGAGACAAGCCTGAGCATTTGAATCATACATATATGCCAGAGTAAGCCTTACTCGGTGACAAACAGCTAAAACACAACAAGGCATCACAATCCAAACAGCCCCATTCTATCAGACTGTGATGATTTACAAGACCACAAATACCATAAAGACTTAAAAAGATAGTTACCCTTAAAATGATTAATTCTGTCATCGTTTGCTCACCCTCATGTCATTTCAAACCTGTTTGACTTTCTCACAGCAGTGGTGAAGAACAGAGAATAATAATTTAAAATTCAGTATGTTTCTAAGAGAAATTTTATAAGAATTTTATGGTGCTTTTGCATCCGTTTTTGACGTTTGAAAACTTCAATAAAAATGAACAAGCACAGCCTTTAAAAGTTCTCCTTTTGTGCTCCACAGGAGTTTTCAAACTGCATGGAGAGTACAATGGTTAGCTGACAAATTCAACATAAGCCCATTGGACAAATGTGCTTCTACCTTCACCTACATTATTGCAAAAGTCCAAAAGCGTGCCTATGCAAACAATTCACTGCAGTTTCCAGTGGCAGTAAAATAAAAACATTTATTATTTTCATACAAATTATAAAAATGATTAAAAAAAGACTTCTATACTGTGCTATGACCTCAAAACAATTTTACCATATGATGATTTGTATAGAGGTGTGAATCTTCACATGCCTCACGATTAAATTATGATTCAGAGGGTAAAAATTTTGATTATAAAACAATTCTAGACGCACCTTTTCTTCCAAATCATTTATTAATAAAAATTACTATATACAGCTCTGGAAAAAATTAAGAGACCACTGCAAAATTATCAGTTTCTCTGGGTTTACTATTTATAGGTATGTGTTTGGGTAAAATTAACATTTTTGTTTTATTCTATAAACTACTGACATTTTTCCCAAATTCCAAATAAAAATATTGTAATTTAGAGCATTTATTTGCCAAAAGCAACAACAGGTCAAAATAACAAAAAATATGCAGTGGTCTCTTAATTTTTTCCAGAGCTGTATATTAGTACTACTTTTATATTCTGTTAAATATTATTTAACATCTATTTAGCAGAAGCATTTAGGTAAGAAATAATACAGAAATTTAGCAATCAAATGTAAAAATAACCACTACACAGTCTTCAGTGTATTAATTACAAAAAATTATTACAGTCGTCTGCTGGAAAGAAGTTATGATAGTTAATAAAGTTTTAAATATGGATAATTTTCCTTACAAAAACCCCTCGCTTTCCTTCAAAAAGCCTTTATTAACCCGAGCCGAAGGGATTACTTTTATGATGGATGGATGCACTTTTTTTGGGCTTCAAACAAAAGCGCAGAAAAAACTCGGAAGAGTCAGGATATTTTATATACACACCTGCGTGCTTTGTTGAGATATTTTCATGGCATATTGCTCTATAAGACGACTTATGCTTTATTTTCACATTCATCTGTTTCGGCTAAAACTGAACACGCTTTTAATGCCAATCACTGGAAATTCATGTCGTGTCGTGAAAAGAGCAAGAAGCATCACAGGCACGTTTATCCAATCAAGCCTGGGTTGGTCAAATTTGCCAGTTACTATGTAAAAACAGCATCAGGTTGGCCAAAAAAAACAACCATGTCCATGCATTACAGTGTATCATTGCAGAAGTTAAATACTGTGTGTGACAACAAGCACTAGTTTGGTATCATGTACATTAGCTACTTTAACTGGGGTGCTAATGGCCTTTCAAAGTCAAGCTGTCAAACGGCACACAGCTGGGAGTTCATGCAACCCTGCAGAGTGTGAAATGGAGGCAGGTCTCACAATTATCAGTAATTAAAACAGAGTCATTTGAGTCACTTGTGATACCTCCAACTAGTCTCTGCTAGCTTGGCACATTAGCTACAGGCAAACTGCCATTATCTAAATGTATATGAAATGGTCTCTTTTCACTTATAGACCCCACTGTGCTTCCAGCAGAAATGGTTTTAAACATTTCTGTTGCTAATAATTTGGTGGGCCTGCTGGTAAATGCTGGCCATGATGTGCATCACACAAAGATAAATGATCATCTGTCAAAGCAACGTATTCAGAGAGCTTGTGAATAATCATAATAACTAACAGGACTTTAAGACACTGTAGGGAAGTTTGCTGATCTGAATGGATTCCACACTCCGACACAGACAATTATTCTTATATTGGCAGAAAGGAAAATAGTGGTTCTTTGGGCAATTTTCAATATGTCTTGCTATTAATCCATGACATTGAGCTGTGAATTATTCAAATGAATTCCAGTATTTCTACAATCACTTTCTCATTAAAGCAGAGTGCTAAAAGGAATCAATGTTATGCAGAATTGAGGTTTTCAAATGCTCAGGGTTGTTTCATTAGAAACCTTATGATGTAAAAGAATTTCTTTATGCATGTTTCAAAGCAAACATTTGAAAGTCAAATTATATATATATATATATAACAATATTAATAATAACATCACGTAAACCTGGTGTAAATGAAGAAATATTTCAGCTTGGGGTGGAGGGTATCCACCCATAGAAACTTTGCAAATTTTAATGACAGAGCTGTCCTATAAATTCATACACTTCATTTTATTGCACTCACAACCGCGTCCTTGAATCACTATGTCAGAGTCGAACCAATCACATATCTTGTTTAGCAGTCCTCTGTCCTTGATACCAGTATTACAAGATATACAAAAAGAAATAATAAAAGCCCATTTTCTTTTTGCTGCATTTTATTAGACTTCCTGTCACACTGATAACATTCACTGGCTTGTATTAAAAACTAGAAAATTAAAGGACGAGCAACAAAAACATGCTCCAAGAAAACTGGGGTCTTTCGGTTGCTTTGAAATTGAACTATTTAATGCACGGCCTTGTGTTCACATGGACGGCCGTGGGGCTGTGCAAGTAACTGGATTAGCAGGTGACCTAGAAGTTGCCAGGATGTTCATGCGAGTGCATGGGCGGCCTCGGATGGCCATGTTAATCGCCAGAACACCATTAGAAACAGGCTACAGTGAATGCCCCTCAGGTGATATAATGCATTATTATGTGCGGCTCCAAATCTCGAATCTGTCTGAACCATTAACAGGCTTTGCATAAAGATAAGAGTGTTTTTTTTCCTTCTGTAAAACAGCATACTTGGTGATTTCCTTCAAAAATGAATGATTTTGGCCTCATAAATCAAACGTTACAGCTCATTGCCTCTAATTTCTACATGCAAAACACAATCCTGGAGAAAAAATTATGATTACGGCCTCATCCAGCTTCTCCACTTCTGCCAAACAAATAAAAGCACAAGATGCTCTAGATGAAATTACTGTAGCGACCTTGCAAATATGGAAGGAGAAAATACAGAGTGCACTCAAAGGCTAATAAATGCTAAAAAAACAAAAAAAACAAAGAGAGAAACACAATTATGTGACATAATTTACAGATTAATCAGAATAACCTCATTTTTACAAAATTAGATATAAAAACAAGTTAATTACACACGCACATTATATATCTACATATATATATTTGATCATTTGAATGTAATGAATCGTACTTCAGTACCGGTACTTGCTGATAGCCAGCTTCTTTAAATTGTGTTTGTGTAAGCGCTCTGCGAAGAGCATCAAAGGTTTCTATTTACAACATGTTTTTGCAGTGTTGAGCTTTGTAGCCAATCACAGACATATCGGTTAAGCACATGAACTCAATGGCCAATCAGAAGTGTTTAAGTCAGTCAGAATCTGCTCATTTCAGGACTGACAAGACAAACGTATTTAAAAGCACGATTGTATGTGATTGACAGATAACCACAGCAATGGACAGAATAAAACAATCTGATACTGTTTGTCAAATGATCTGGGCAAGTCTTTTATTTATTAAAAATATATATATTAGAAAAAATTTAAATGTCTATCACATATATTAAGTTTGTTTTGTTTTTGTTTTTTTTACTTAATCTGCTGCAGTACTCCATAATCCTTTGATTATTAGGAGCATGGAGCAAGTTGCTTTTTTAAAGTGTGACTGAAATAATTCATCAATTACAAGCTCTCCCTCCCTCTCATGTCAGTTCATTAACAGGTGGCCTAATGCATTGAGTGAGCTGTCAGCTTTTGCTGTCGGCTGAGTCTTGACAGCCCAGCACAGGTCCCTATTACACACACTAAAAAAGTCAAAACTTCACCATCTGTGATTCTTTTGAGCTACTTATTCATTTAAATAAAAACATGTTACATAAATGCCAGATCAGAGAGCGAAATGTGACAGAAAAGTAATTCCTAGAGGCCATGTTTACAAAGTGTCTGCCAAGTATTAGCTTACAATAAATTAACCCGGTCACAACATGACTCATTCGTCCGACCAGAACTCTTTAACACCACCTTTGCCATGGTTTATTTTGTCCACACCAATTTTTATAAAATAGCTTGCACATGGGATATGTCTAATACAGAGGAATACCTCTTTTTGTTGAGTAGGAGTTAGGGCTCCACGATTTAATCGCACAATCCGAAAAATAACATTGAACTTGACCACGATTATCACTTAAACGAAATTCTTAGTGCGATTAAGAAATCGCAAAGGCTGCGATTATTTTTTTATGCGCAGCTTGTCAATGAAGTATGGCTCCAAATGCTAATCCATCTGAAAGCACTGCAAGTTTGAGTTGCTTATAATGCACATTTGAAAAAGCAACACGCGTCAAACATCTTTCCAGACATGGGAAGCATTTAGTAACATCTTGTCTAACAAAAGACAACATTTAATAATAACATGTTTTTACTCCAAACTCACTTCATAACGACAGTTGAGCATCCTTCTGTGAGATGATGTGATTTCTTACACAGAATGAGGCAGTCTTATGTTTATTAGTCATGTTTAATCAGTCAAAGCATTTCAATCCTCTGTTTATTCAGCCACAGCGATATGACACGTTAATTTCCGCTGCAGGGCATATTTTTAGTTTCTGCACAAGAGTGCCCTCTGGCTTTTAGATGCATTCACAGAAGCATTTACTACTGATCACAGAGCCGTACAGCTCTGACAAGCTGCGCATTAAATAATCGCAGCCTTTTCCAAATCGCGTGAGATTTCAATGCGATAAATCGTGCCGCCCTAGTAGGAGTCATAATTTATATTCCATATATAGATATTTAGATCTACTGATGTTCAAAAACCAGAGGCAATATAAGACGTTATAAGGATGAAGTTATAAAAATAAATAAGAACTCAATGCAGGATGTGATTTGATAGTTTAATTCAAATTAAGCCCATTAAATAGATTCCAGCTCTAATATCCATGGAAACTGGTTTATTGTAAAAAAAAAAAAAATTAAAAAAAAGGTAAATGCAACTTTTTATTTAAAATGTGACTTTTTTTCTCAATCTCACTTTTTCAGTTTTGTGAGTTACAAACTCAAAATATTGAGGAAGGTATAAACTTGCAATTGTGAGAAGAAAAGTCAGAATTGTGAGTTAAAAAGTCGCAATTACCTTTATTAATTGTGAGTTTATATCTCACAATTCTGAGAAAAAAAAGTTACAATTACCTTTTTTATTTTTTTATTCCACGGGGAAACAACCTTCCATATAAACCTGATTGAGCCACATTTGAATCTGTTAAATCGATATATACAAACATGATATGAAAAAACATCTTTTTTGTGTGTGCTAGCAAACTGCATGACATATCAACTTTTCTGAATGCATCAAGACAGTCATACAGGCCTTTTTGCTAACTCAATGGCTCTCTAGCTTTAGCACCATGATAACAAGAGACAGCTGCACTGATCTGTTCTCTGCTTCTGTTCAGGAGGCATTATTGTCCTGATGCACAAAACAATGGTCAGGACACTGTGTGGCGCATATGTGATTAGAGCTGCAGCTCCTGCTGTGGGCGATATACTGTTGCACTCTCTAACCAGTGCAAAGGTTAATAAAGTCACTGAGAGACATTTGAATTCAGTCCCTCAGGTGCACCCGCTGGGCGAGCCACGGCCGTCTCGATGAAATCCTCATGGGTCAGTGTATGAGATGTCCAGCTATGACAGACAGTCGCCATGGTTTGTTTTCTGCTCTATGATGAACCTAAAGGCTCTATCATTCTTTTAGTTGAGTAGCTAGTGTTTGCTCTTTTCATTATGTATGCATAACTACAATAAGGTTACACTTTAGTATGAAGAACAATTCTCACTTTTAACTAGTTGCTTATTAGCTTACATAATGGCTATTTATTAGTACTTATAAATCACATATTAATGCTTCATTTTGAATGATCATATTCTATATCCCTAAATCCTATAAACTAAAGCTACAACAACTACCTAACTATTAATAAACAGTAAATTAAGAGTTTAGTGAGGCAAAAGTTGTAGTTAATAGTGAATGTGTTCTCCATACCAAAGTGTTACCCTACAATAATATCTGAAGGCATACGCAAAATGTAGTATATAACATACATTTATTCTATATCATTCTAATAGTTAACTCAATCTATATGTTACTTATAAGATTTGCATCTGGGTTCATTTTGCGAAAATTACCAAGAACAAAAGTGTCAATTTCTCCAAGCAAGACAAATAAACATGTTTAAAGAGTTCTCTTTTACACGGTTAGCTAGAGTAGTTTAATTTTATTTGTTGCCGCCAAGTAAAGCTAGAACAGCCTCAGGAGATTTAACACACGACAGGTTGTCTGTGATATTCAGGGAACTGTCACTCATTCAAGCAAGGACATCTCAACCGCACACAGTATTTGGTCTCACTGCAAAGCTATTCAGAAGCAGCACCAGACGACTGTTTGCTTGGCTATAGGAACACAATAAACGAAAATTCCTCCCTCAGCTCACATATGACTGGACGGTAGAATAAAGCTGAAATTGTTTCGAGCTCTTAGGATTACCAAAGCTCTAGCTTGATTACGGGCTGTTCTCCGGACGACAGACATCCATGAGACAAGCTGACAAATCAGTGCAGCCGGATGCACCCTAAATGGAGCTCACTGACGGAGGGGAAGAAAAGTGTTTATCAGGAACTGACCTCATCATGACACAGGCAAACGAGAGCTATAAAAAACAGTTGTGAATCAAATGGAAACTCATGCATTATGATTAACCATAATCCTGACCCCAAACATGACTTAAGGGGACATTACATGCTTAGCTTGTGATATTGCCTCCTTTCGTGTACAGACGTTTTTCTGTTGAGCAAACACAATGACGCCTGATTCAGCTCAAAGCATGTTGACTGTCCCCAGAATGTGTCTCAAATTACCCCACAGATAATTTATTATAGCTTGTCAAATTTGCCCCTATTTGGGTGTGAGCAAAAACGCACCATTTTTGCGTGTGTCCCTTTAAATGCAAATGAGCTGCTGCTCCCGACCCGCTTTCCAAAAGAGGGCGAAGCTTTAACACCTCACACTTCGGTTGCTCAACAACAACAAAGCTGGAGAATTTGCATTTAAAGTGACCTTTAATTATCTACAACACATTTAAAGAGTCAATCAAGACATTTTGAGAAAAATCACAACTTTCCAGTGCGCAGTCTTACTGCTCCTTCTGACCTCCATGTTAAGTATCCTCTTCCTACTTCACTCCTTTCCTTTAGCATTTCTCCTTCATTTCCCATCAGCAAGTGAAGCGCAGTGTTAAAACGAGCCCTTCTGTGCTTTATCCTATAATGAGAGCACCGTGGACAAAAACACCTTTGATAACGATAACAATCTCAGGTGGTATTTAACAAAGGCGGTACGACAGAACAACACATGCCTGCGGGGTGCACGTGGAAAAAAATCCAGCGTTAATTGTCAGGCAAGCACACCGTAATGAGACAGTCCAAAATAAATTAGCGTGGTAACACTCGGCTCGAAAGTGTGACTCATGAACTTATGAACTTGTGAACAGGGCAGGGAGAAGAAAAGATAATAGTATGAAGGCTGTATTTTTATAGCACTCAGACACCCTGCTGATCTCCAGTGCAGAGCTGTGTGAAAATGGGAAGAGAACGAGTAAGTTACGGCACTGCTGCTCAGATGTACACAAAAAGTTTGCACAGCAATCACCAATGAGCATTCTAACAAGACTCTACTGTACTCGTCATAAACTGGATCCAGTTATCGGCCATGTTGTTAATGGCTTCAAAGAGGAGGGAGGGATGTTTAATTGGCCATGAGCAGATGGAAACTGTGGACTCACATTTAAAGTACTGATTTCTGCTGGAAAATCTGTGGTATTGATTTTATTGTGGGAAATGTGTCAAATGAAGCTGTACTACATAAAAAAATAATAAAATGAGCCACTTGCACTGTCAAATTGTCAAGGAGGTTTCTCAAACACTCTCCTTGCATGCTATAGGTCATCCAATTTGGTAGCCCTGCCCCAAACTCACACCATTGGTTGAGTCAATGTTACTGTTGCTGGGCAAGTTTGGGACGTTCAAACAAACAAACAATTGTTTTCATAACGACTCTTTCAACGAA
The DNA here is from genome assembly GCA_038088235.1 of Zacco platypus. Lineage (NCBI taxonomy): Eukaryota > Metazoa > Chordata > Actinopteri > Cypriniformes > Xenocyprididae > Zacco > Zacco platypus. The sequence goes on along the minus strand of CM076063.1, from coordinate 9,985,273 downwards.
AGTCAGCTGATTTGTTGGCCATAGTTCTGGCAGCCATTTTGGGCACCCAAGACCAACTCATACTGTAGCAAAACACTCAAAAACTGTGCGCCAAACTCACATATTAACTGTCCTATAAATGTTGTTTCTTGTGTTCAAATAGCATTAAAAAAGCTAATATTTCTAGCCAGTGCGCACGTGTAGTCCCAAGCATGCATCTCAGGATACTGACTGTTTTTACAGGAACTGGAACTTCTAATGGCAGCTTCAGTGATGCGATAACTTTACCAATTCATGATTGGCTCTTTTTTTCAAAAGGCGGGACTTATTTAATCATATTGCGCTTTCTCCCCTTCATAGTAATATGAGTTCACCGAGTTGGTATCGATACAGTCTTCAGTCATAGTGTGCATTAATTAAACTTTAAACTTTTTTTTTATTAGACTTACACACTACATATTAGACAGACATAAGCTGGGTTTCCATCAAGATGAGAAGTGAATATGTTCAGAGTTTGGAAAACATTCGCAGCAAATGCGAATTAGGTGTGTTTCCATCAAGCTGTTTGAGCGGACAACGGTGGTATTGGAAACCTAGTAACCAACAGAAAATAAAACACCATCAGCGGAAACAGACGATTAGTCACATGGGTTTAATGTTCGCTACATCAGAATTTATTCGGAAAATGTGTTTCCATATTCCATTAATCGCATTAACTCTTTTTCGCACAAATCAAAAATCACCTCGAGCGAATGTAAAAAACGTTTTTGTGATTTCATGGATTTTATTTTCAAAATTTGCCTCTTCCATCACTCATTTTTGATGCAATACTTCAAAATGCGCATAAAAACAGGGTGATGGAAATGTAGCTACAGACATTTTTTTTTATTTCTTCCTGATTCTACAGCACCTTACTCTACACGCATTTCAAATGAAACAACAGCAGAAAGCAGTATTTCCAAAGGGACCTTCCACTAATCAATGTTCACATTGGCTAATTGAAACTGGATTACAGGGGAAGAATTGGCTACATTTTTTTCTCTCAGTAAAACAGCGCATCAACACTGTTGCTCATGCCAACGCAAACTGGAGGTCTAGTCTCAATCTCTGCCAATGACAATGCAATCAGACAGTTCAGATGGGCGTGAAAACCGGACTCTTCGCTTTTAATGGATTTCGGAGAAATAAGACTCTCTGGCAGGAGCCACTGACTCAGTCATCGTAAAACTAGAGGAGACTCCAAGCAAATCTGAGGCGCTTGGATTATTTCTTTCTCTGAGACTTTTGTCTTTGACTTATGCTATGACAGTACAGAGGAGTTTATATATGGGAATTGGGGGTTGAATACACGAAGGTGAATTGTGTAAATTCACGTCCAAAAAGGAAAGATTTTGTAATTGACTGTTTTATTTTGATTGTTTTTTAAAATTGTATTATCATTTATGTATTTTAATTTTATCTAATAATTTATATTATTTATATTAATTTAATCTATAATGTTTTTGGGAAACCAGTGGTTTTTAATCAGGGGACTGCAGCCCACTAAGGGGCCTTAGCAAACTTCCAAAGTAGCTTCAGGATGACTTTAAATAAAAGTATTTAAATTAATAAATTATTGTTAACATTAAAATAATCAAATTCTCAAGATAAAAAGCATATGAAACATTTATTTTATTGAAGATAAAGAAGATAAAAATAATACAGCAGAAATACCAAAAATATCTTATATGGGGGGGCTTTCCGATCAAAAAGGCTAAGAACCACTGCACTACTATTTCACCAAATGAAAATGCAAAAACAACAGTTGTTTTCAAACAGGTTTCTCTGAATATCCTATCCATCTTCCATTGGTTGGACAAACAAATCGTCCCGCCCCAAACTCACGCTATTGGCTGAGCTAATGTTGCTGTTGTCAGGCTAATCCGAAGGCTCAAACAAATAGCACAATGTTTTGACAGGACCAGAGCCACAATGTATACACTTTTTAGGGAAATCAGCCAAAGAATGGCTATGGTTTTCTCAGTATAATATTGTAAAATGCAAAAAACAAACTTCACCTAAAATAAAATACTTAATTGACAAGCGAGAAAGGCATCACAATGTGGTATCCTCTTGCGAAACGGTAGCATGATACACTCAATTGCTTAAGTGCCTAACCGTGTAGGTGTGCAGGGTATATTTTGATTGACATTTATGGCTTCACTCTGACTGCCCTAAGCAAGAAGCGAGTTTTAAGACCTTGAGCTCAGCACAGGAGCTCCACTTATAGAACAGGCCAACATATGCCATAAATCCAGGCAAATGTTTCTCAACATGCATTAATACTTTACAAAAATACAATTCCTCACACAATGCCACACACATTATTTTGTTGACGATACCCCCTTATTTCATTCCTAGGCAAGAATTTTTAACACTACCGAATCAGATTTACATCAACAGTACACTAATGATGATTAATCATGCAGGATGAGAGGCTGTTCAAACTGTTGCAGGTTATCATCACTCCCCAGCTGTCCTGTTCGAGTTCAGCAAAGCAACATGATGGCACCAGCCGCGGGACTGATGTTTACGTGAGGACTTTGCCAAGTGCTAAATTTATGCCCCCCTCTCTAGCTGCAATAAACCTGAGTTTACACTGCACCAGCTGAATACAGAGATCTGTTAGGGGCTGAATACGGTCCAGATAGAGGTGTTATATAGTATTATGATCGATATCCAATGCATCCCTGTGAATATATGATTCATGCATGTGGATGTATATAGAAACAGAGCCATTAAAGAGGCTCATCAACATCTGAAGTGCAAAACCCTGTATTGATCTTCATGTCTACTGCAAGTTCTGTGATACCGGGTACTGTAAAGAGAGAACATGCAATTATTATAAATCATGTGTTGTCATATAAAAACATCATTACCTTGTATGTGCTGGTTAACAACACTCTCCAGCCTGTCCAGTCTCTGTATAATCCTCAGGGTTTCTCCTCTGTTGTCATCATCAAACTTTTTCTCATGCGTCCTCCCTGCAACTTTGACGTTGTCGTTATTGGACACATAATTGGTGATCCATCCGACGTAGAGCAGACACAAAATATTGGTCATGCCGCTTAAAATCACACACGTGGAAACCAAAGTTTTGGTTCTCCTTGTGCATGCCATCGCAACATCCCCACGTGCGCAGCGCGCGCAGAAACAGGCACAAATCCTTTACGCGTTTGGCGGCGGTTCTGCTCTCATGCAGCCCAGCGGAATGATCTCCCGTATAACGTTTCGGCTTTACGTCTATAGCACATCTTATGTGACAGGAAGCTGCAGCTGTTCGGATAGGTACGGATGACTCTCGCGCTCGTCCGCACTGTTTGACAGCGGGTTTACAGCTAGGCAGCACGCGCACTGCTTGCTTGACGGCGTCATGAGCCAGGGGGACACGCGCACCATGTTGCAGCGCGCGCTGCTGTTGATAGCCAATGAAGTTCAACAGCAGTAATGATTGAGGTCAACTGGTTTTCACTCAGATTTTACATTGGGGGTACCAAATTGTTTACTATACAAAAATGTCGTTGGTCAAACATTGAAATGTATTCATGCTATGCTAGTTTTTATTTGCCTAGCTAGCCTTGACAACAGTTATGAAACAACAACAACAGAAACGTTTTTGCTTCGTTTTTAAAAACGGTAACCCAGTTTGTTTTGTAATCTTAACTATTCAATGTTCATGATGAATAATTATGTTCATATTTTCTTTCAGTTTAACATAAGTTTAACACATTACTGTGGACGATAGGCCAGCCTCTGCAATAATCAAGCAATGTCTATTATCATTATTTGAGAACATTTTCACCAAAATAGACAATTAATTTTATATTGTGTAATAATTTGATTTAAGTATCAATTGGTTTGCTTTTTCCCTATTCTCCTTGCAGAACTTATTTTTGGATCCTAACACATCAATTAAATAAATACTCTAATATAACTAAAGCATTCTACTGAAAGTTTTAATTGTGATCCTACTTACTTTATTGATGCATGTTTCTAAGCTTAATTGTGTGCAATTCATCTCTATAACATTATTCCAAAATGAAAAAATGTTTGTTTTTGCTCCGTTTTTGAAAACTATGCTCCTTTTCATACCTGTAGAAAGCCATCCATTATCACTCCCATTCATCTCAGTGGCAGTTTCAATTTGATAACTTCCCCTTCTGTCTTTGCTCATGGGAACCACACCTTTTGACTCCTTGTTTTGGATGACACGAGCAATCACTCTTACTTTTCAAGCCACCTGACTCCATTGTGGTATGAAATTTTACAATCCAATCATTTGAATGTGACATTCAAATAAATCAGATTGCATTAGTAAAATGGGTTGGAATAACATTTTATGTTCACTTTAATGATATGAAACAGTTGCAAGATATAGTGTACATGTCCTGTAGGAAGTCAATCTTGACGTTACGTCTTAATAGATGCTCAATAGTTTGTGATTTACTGTATTAAATATCTGACATTGTTCTCTAACATGATTATTTTCTTATAAGGAGATTAAAGGCATTTTAATGAATGCCTTTAAATATTTAGAGGATTTCTGTTTGAAAACAAGAGGAGGCCAATTCCCTTCTCTGTTATATCCTCTTAAACGGTCAGGTTGTAACTCAAATGAAAGAGTGCAATCGAAACAGCCTTCAAAGATGCTCCTCATCAGCCTCCCCACTCCATTCAGGGCTTTCAGCGTGATCAAGCAAGGAGAAAAAAGCATCAGAGAAATATTACGTTAACAGATGGAATCAAGAACAAACTACCCTGAGGCGCTGGCTTTGATCTTTGTCTTTGGCGTACCAACTTACTCTTTCACCTGTTTAGTTTACCCAAACGTACACAGAGACACCAGCGGGGCCACCACTGCATGAAATGATGCATAAAATATGAATGGACACTGAAATATTAAAGGATAGAGAATTTCTCAGTAGAGACCTAGGCCTGTAATTACTTAAAAAAAAAGTCCATGAATGATCTTAAAAGAGAAAGTGTCACGGTGCATTTTAGATTTAACGAAGGCATGGTAAAAAAGGTGAAAACTTACAGTGTGACTTCTTGGGAAATGAAAGACGTGTCTTCTGGGAGATGTGAAGACCTTGAGTCTTTGTCCACGGTATCCTGCTCCACCTGATGAAGAAATCGGATCGCTTTAGAGAGCACCTACATTTTTTGAATCGCTATTTAGTCTTGTTTTACACTAAATTTATCTGTACATCCTTAAGACAAGAAAAATGTACTCTGCACCACCTGGTTACCGACACATCTAGCCGTGACTTCCTGTGGCAATGTATTTAAGCATGGAGCCTATGACTCAGCTATGCATAAGATCAATGAGACAGAATACGCTCCTTTCTGTCTGCCACAGCCTCCACCGCAGTGAGATATTATTGGGCTGTAATTTAAAATGAGAGGTCTAGGGTATATCGGCTATGTAACAGAAGGAAGGAGACGCTGCCTGGAATATCAATAGCAATGGTGGTTCTCGCCCAGAAGAGCAATGTGAAATTTCCTTAATCAGAATCCCTAGTCCTCCTGGTGCAGAGCATGCAACAACGGTGCATTAATCTGATTGCTTTTCACAAGAACCTAGTTGACCTACTTGGTGGATGTTGAAACATGTGGTGGATTATGGGAAAGTAAATCCACTGCGTGTTTTTTCCCCCTCAAACCAGTTGGCAAACCCCGCCCCTTAACAGATTCAAAAGAATACATTGGTCATCACGGTGCTGATTAACTACAAAGTTCTGAAACAAATACTACCCCAAACTCTAATCTAAACCATATCATAACCTTGGTATGGCATTGGTAGCATATCCTGATAGATACTTTTCCGCCGCAGGAACTTTCTCCAGAAGTTAGGGACTTTGGGGTGGTACTAGGTGTGTTTTAACCGCTGGAACCAGGGTCTAAATGAAGTTCCAGGTAAAAAAAATTCACCCTCAGAAAGTCCCTGCTTGCTAGATAGTACTTTTTCAAAGTTCAGAAACTTTCGGAGGTGGGAACATGCTGATTGGTTGACTCCACTCAGCATTTTGATTGGTTGACTCCACGCAGCTTTTTATTTCAACAACCATTTTTAAATGTCTGTTGCGATGTGTGCAGCAAGAGTTATTTCCTATTCAAATCAACAATGGAGTTTAAAAATTACTACTGATGGCCCGACGAAGAGGTTCAGGCTTTATTAAGCTTATATATGTAGAGTACGAAATACAGCGAGAACTGGAAAGTCTCACCCAGATCTGTGACACCGGACTTTAATCTTCACAGTATTTTACACCGGAATGGAAAGGCAGACAGCAACACGTCTGGGGGGAAAAAAATCCTAGGAAAAAAGTTCCAAGGACAAATTGTTTCGGATTATTTCAGTGGAAGCGAGGCTTTTACCATTACTGTTTGCCACGATAAGATCCATCCATGACTCTTCTGAACTCTTGTTGACAGAAGTCTGAATTTTTTGTTGAGAGGTTGACCAATAAAATTGGCTGTGGGTCGGGGTTTATGCTTAACTGGTTTTGGAAAAAAATTACACAAATCCAGCAAGCATTGTTTTTAGGACTTAAACTCCTGTTTTAACTTATTCTTATTTGAGACAAATGTTTTTTTGTGTGTGTGTTGATCATTGATTTTGACAGACGTTATCATAGAATAGAAATATTGCATTAATGTTGGGGTCTGAGTAGCTAATTTAGCATGCCAGTAGTAGAAATGTTTTCAAAGCATTTTTTCCAGGAAGTTGAGGTGTCCTGGTTTGAATCAAAAAGAATTCTTGAAGCTATTACAGAGGATTTCTTGTACTTTTTTTTTTTTTTTTTGCTAGAAAAAAAAATTGGCAATACCTCAAACTGTTACATTCATCTGTGCTGAAAAGCTGCTCTGAAGCTCAAGTTTTTTGCAATTTTGTTTTAACCACAGGTGGTGATAGAGAACCTAGAACACTGTACTGTACCTTTAAAGTCACAGTGAAATGGAAGCAGCAAAAGAATTTGTTCCATATTGTGACATGCATCTGTGTAACAGATTATAGCGTGTAACAGATTATCGAAAAGAAAAAATGCAGGCAGGGGACTTCTCGCTTCGTCGGTTCTGTCATTGTGCATTGGTTTTTGATTGGATTTTGAGATGTGGGCATTACACTCAAAAATAAAGACAGATGAATGTGAGCTTTAAGAGTTTAAGTTTAAGTGGATTAAATGACTGCATACATCACCAGAGAAAAGTCACTGGAAAATTGAATTGCATTTTCTAGAATATAATAAAAAGGTAAAGAAAGAAATAAAATATCGCATGGATGAATTATTCACTATAACATGCATTTATATTGCCTCCTACTTTTTCAAAGTATAGCTTGACTACAGTTTAACAGATTTAAATACTGAGCTTGCCAAGTTACAGTTTTTAAGCAGCAACTCCAACACTTTATTAGATGCCATTTTTGATAGTGGAAGCGATTGGGATTGCAAATGTTGGCTTCAGATTGCAAAATCAATTGAGAATGTTAATGTTGGGTCATACTGTCCTGCGGAGAGATTTTTAGTGAATTAAGTTGTGGTCAGATCAATTCAAAAGCGGCCGAGCTCATTTACCAGTGAAAGATTGTCCATACTTTGATAACAGTGGGAAAGCATGCTCAATTTCAGCTAGAACAAGACTGATAATAATGCTACTGATAATAATCTTTAGCTACAGTATGTATTTCAGAAATAATGTACAATACAGTGAGACTGTCAATAATACAGTTTTATTTATGGAACACTATACTTCTATTACAGATGCAAACTTACTTGTATCATATTCAGAGAAATGTGAGACAGTCTCTCTTGTGCAAGTCTACATTCTCTGATATGGAAATGTGTGCTTAGTTTGTATTCTTGTTCCTGGCAGTTTTAAGATAAGAGAATGTTAGAAGTTCCTGCCTGAGAGAATCTTATTTCCTCAGAATCCATTAAACACAGAGAGTCCGGGTTTCACCCCATTCAGACACTATGATTGCATTGTCATCGAGGTACAGCATGCTTTGTGATAGGTCATGCTATATAATTTCACGTTCTCTAGGAAAAACGATCAGGGTTCCCATGGTCATTGAAAACCTGAAAATAGCAAGGAATTTTAAATTGCGATTTCCAGCGCATTTTCACGCAACCCAGAGAAGTCGTGTACTGTGTGTCACGCCTGTGTATCCTTCAATGAAATATCTGCTGATTGAGGTTGAATATTGTAGGCTTTTAGTTCTTTTACTTTTTGAGTGTTTAATGAACAATTCAGGCAAACATTATTGCAGAATATTTTTCAATCAGGTAAATTTTTCATAAAGTTCATTTGGTTCAAAGGCATTCAGCAGATACATTTTTTATGGGATGTGGAACTCAATACAACTTCCACTTCGTGGTAATTTACTGTATAAAGAGTGTGCAGGAGAGCTAATGCGTTTAATCAACAAAGGGTCAAAAGTCGAAACTAAAATAAAAAATGGTAAAATGCATTCAACAGAAAATTATGCTCTTAAAACATTGGCACGATTACTGAGAATGAGTCAGTGAATCATAATCTGATAAACACAAATTGGATATTTCAGGGCTCTTTTCATCTTAAACCATGCATCACTAATCATCAGTGAAAGGACATTTCTGCCTTTATTTATGAAATGCTTTTTCACGTATTATAATGCAGAAAGCAACAAACTGCTAAATGATTCCCCTCAACCAAATACATCCAGCAGAATTTAAAAATTGTTTAAACTCGGAAAGCCATTGTTATATCTCAAATTATCTTACATAATAGTCGAATGACATAGACTCTATGTTGAAGGCAAATACGAGACTGATGTAAGATTGTCCAGTGATTATGTAATGATGACTCAGCAATTTTATATACGCTATTTATGGATAAACAGCTTTCTGTGAAAGCATGCGCAACAGCCTAGCCTTTACAGCAAATGAGACTATAGAAACACTCAGTAAGCACTTTAAAAACCATGTTGCCACTTGATAAAAAATTCAGAAGCCATTTAGAATTACATTCCATGCCAACCGGAAGACTTTATTGGTTCCTTTCAGTGCATCACCTTGTAATATGTTCCACACCTGTATGCCATATTTGTTCTGCTTCTAGTTTAAGTGTGTGCTTGAGTGTGTGTAAGAGTTTTTTAAGAACCTTTTAGAATTTTTGGTCATTTTGCCTGCTCAAGTACTCGATAGATAAGTACAGATTACAGATGATACTCATGGGGTGTGTTTTTATTATAAAGATGTGTCAAGGCTCTTGACATCTACTGCAGCTTTCATTGGTGAGTTCATGAGAGCTTATGAGAGATTCATAACCAAAACATTCATTCAAGTCCAATCTTTTCAATGAATTGGTTGGTTCAGTTTACAAAACTGTTTCTCAAAAGCATTGTAAGCCAGTAAACTATTGTTGTCACCAGTGGAAGGTTTCTTTGGAAATGAAATAGGTTATGTCAAGTTACCGTAGTATAACTATTTCAATTACTTTTTTAAGTAATGTAACTGATTACATTTGATTACTTTTCAAAATTTGAAATGAATGTTTTCAACATCATTTTCAAACATTTAAACCAGTGTTAACCTACAATGTCCTCATTACGGTCATTTAAGACTTTATTTAAGTTATTTAAGAGGATATTTAAGAGAATGCTTGCAAAGATACTCGACAAAGCAGACATTTTGGCATACTTTTGTTTTTTTTCCCGTTTAAGCGCGAAAAAGAACTCAATATTGTGCGCTGTGTGTCCACACGGACAGGAGATTCACAGACGTGTGCCAGTACAAGTTCCACAGAAGAAAGAATGTCATAAAGTTTTGAAATGACATGAAGATGAGTAAATACACTTTTTCTACCCTGGGGTCTCTTAGAGAGGAGTCCCATCATAGTCTCTGTCAGTTGTGATACTGGAGCAAGAGACTTACAATGCTTCGCCTTCACAGTTTATTTGCTACTAGTTCTGGCATTTTTATAACAAATTCCACTGGTAAACATCCTCTGGACAATTTCATCTGCAATGGACAAATAACATTCAGGCCAACCACAGAGTTGCAGGGTAATAGAATGCATTTCTGTTTTGAAAGTCTGAAGCATGACAGACCTTGACTTCTTGTTGTACTAAGAGCTTCTTGTGTGGTTGTGATTACTATATGTGCAGTACTTGCATCGTGCCTGGTGTAAATGTATAGTCATGTAAGATACATTTAAATCATGAAGGCATGCTCAGGCAAAGCCTCAAGCCCATGGCAAAGAATGATGTCCAGTCTCACTCCATGGGATTGTTACTGCTCAGTAACATTGTTAGGAGCAGAAAGCTCCTGCTGTGGTGGACAAGGGAACTCTGTCACTGTTTCTCACTTCCTATACTGCCATTTACAGTGGCTTTATAAGAGTCATGGTTCCTTTAGAACTACAACAGAGAGAAGTAATACAAATATTTAGTCTGACAATGATTTAGTAGTTTGTCTTTATTAGGTTTGTAATTATGATGAGCTACTGCACCAACAACTAATCGTTGGTCTCTGGACTACCTCAGTTGGACTGTAAAAAGACTGCACCTCCAATTAGAACAATATTAATTTATGTGCAATTTTATTCATATCAATACAACTATATAAGACATGTGCAAACCCATATCTGCAATTAGTAAAAATCAATTGAAATTGCATTGACTGCATCTGCTTTGGTCCTGCCCCAAACAAAATCAAACTGAAAGTTCATTTTTTGAGAAACCAACTCGTTTAGATTTATGGCTTTGTCTTTCTCACAGTTTTGGAGTAAAAGATGTGTTTGGAAATGTATATTTCATATAAAAATTGAAATTGCATTTTTCATAACAATAAACTTAAAATTCTTTAACCTTTTTTAAGTTCACTTTTTCACTCCAGCAATAATCTAACAAGTGTCTTCTTTTAAAAAAAGACCAAATTTAAGGTTGAGCTCAAAAACATTTAAAATTCATGGCAGTTTAAATAAGGAACTTAATTTTTATGTCTAAGGTCAAAAAGTGAATAAATGGATTATAATCAGTGTTTATGTAATTCAGTACCATAAAAGCCCTTAAAAAATACAACATTTTAACTAAGAACATTATCGAACTAAAATTAATTTCATTGAAATAATAGTAGCAATAATAATAAAATTGGTCATTTTTGACCACCACTGAAAACCAGATGTCAGACACAGACAGGGAGAGGAGGTGAGTTTATAGTCTTTTATTTGCAGACAACAGGAAAACGAGCAGATGCAGGTGAGAACAAACCATCTTTGAGGTATTGGTGACTTAGCTGCTGAGATTGACGGGCAGTATTCTGTGCTACAGATGACTGGCATGCAGACAATGACTGGCAAAACCCCACAGGTGCAGAGGATGACGGATGGACAGACGGACCGACGGACAGACAGACGGACAGACAGACAAACAGACAGACAGACAGACGGACGGACAGACGGATGGACGGACGGACGGACAGACAAACAGACAGACGGACAGACAGACAAACAGACAGACAGACAGACGGACAGACAAACAGACAGACAGACAAACAGACAGACGTATGGACGGACGGACAGACAGACAGACAAACGGACGGACAGACGGACTCCGTGACACCAGATAAGACTTGTCACAATTTCTTAAGTCAAGACATTTTATCTGAAATTATATCTTGAATTTAATTATTTATTTGTTTTATTTTGTCATCGCAATGCTAAGTTTTAATTATGTGATAAATTATCTAAAAAAAACTATATTCTTTTAAATATTTGTGTTTTCTAAGTATAATGTATTTCTTTAAGGATGTTTTCTTTTATGGTTTTAGATTTAGTTAGAAGAAAATATATTAACGTATATGTAGTCTCTAGGCATTCCCTTACATGTGCAAGTTGCACTGACACTTTCATCAGTACCTGACATATTTGTACATGTATCATATATTACCTTAAAAAGTTATATATGAGATCCACTAAAGATGAAATAATCCCAAATCAGTGTGACAAAGTTGTTTCTTATCAAAGATCCAGTAAACTATTTTTGTTGTTATTTTTATCATTTTCTTATGATGAGACCAGTTCCTGGGGCATAAATGCTGGGCATTAGAATCTCATCACAGTCAGAACAGAAGCTACGGAGATTAAGATGTGGTGTTTGTATCTTATTACCTGATTTCACAGCTGCTTGTGGCCTCAAACACACGAAACACAGGGCAGTGAGTCCTCAGGATGGATTAACTCAGTTCTGCCTCTCTCATTAACTCCATCCCAGACAGCAAGGCACTGCTTCTGAGAAGAGCTCCGAGCTCTATGAAGCCATAATTATCATCTCTACAAAGAGATTATGTGCTGCATGCAGAGATGGGAGGCAATGGGCCGTAAACTCAAATCATTAGGCAGGCAGAGAGAACCTGAGGAGTAATTCAGAGACCCAGGGAGAGGGTGAGCTGTCTCCAGAGCCCACACTTACACTTACACACGCACTTACATGCTTAGCGTTTCCCTCCATCTGAGCGGTACACACAATACATTATGATGAGAAGAAAGAAAATGGAAAAAATAGTGTTCTTGCACATGTTGCCCCCACCCACCATATGCCGCTTCACAGGAACTTGATTAATTGTTCTCACAGCCACTTTTGCTGTATTGCAAATTGATTGACCACATGTGGAGAGCTTCATCTAAATCCACTCCTCTTCTTCTCCATTGCAAAGCCATTAACCCACTCCAATCACCGTGGCGACCTACAACCGGCCACCCGCAGGTACTGGAAAGTACTTCAACAGTGTAAAAAAAAAATGTCTGACCATCTCTGGATGCATAACTAACTCTATTATTACTAGCTTCCTAAAACCTTTTCAATTCAAAGTACGAACCCTGGAAGAGAATTAGCATTGTCAAGCCATCTTTGAATGGATTTTTACTTATGCGAGTTTACATGTTTGATAAATCAGACACGCCATATGTAGCACTGGTAGCTAGTCAGCAACTTTTAGCAATGTTTTAAACCACAAATTCATGTTTGAGGTATGACAGCGTGTAATTATAAATTGATACAAGTTGTACAGAACAATTGCAGTGTTTATGCAGCATTGTTAGCATGTTAACAACTTTTAGCAATGATTGTAATCACCAAATTCTCATTTGACTGTGTGTTTCTTCTCTACAAATCAGACAGACCAGCTTATTAGCAACTTTTAGCAACATTTTAATGTAAAAATTCACATTTGGGGTACAACTGTGTGTCATTTAAAAAGCTGTGTCCTTGTGTAGCATTGTTAGCTTGTTAGCAATGTTTTTGACTACAAATTCACATTTAAGGTGTCCGACTGTTGGCTTTATGCTGTAGAACAAAACTAGAAAGTTTCTTTTTAACAAATCTGACAGGCCAGCAGCATTTTTAGAGTGCAAATTCACATTTGAGGCATAACTGTGCATAATTTATGTTTTACAACAAAACTGGAGAGTATCCTCAAGTAATTTAAACACCCTTAGTTTACTTATAAAATGAGAAAAAACACATTTGAAATCTTACAGTCAGCTGAATTCTTAGCCTTCAGATTGGACTAGAAATTGACCAGCTCTTTTTGAATACACATTGATTGTACTGTAATATTGCAGATAACTTCATAGATCCAATATTAAGTGTTCGGGGCACGTATCTGTTTGATGTGTTAGCTCTGGAAGTCGCAACACAGAGGACATCAGTACGCTTGTTTGAAAAGCAAATGTCAGAGGAAAACATGTTTTTATGACAATACTGTCCAAATGGAAGAAGGTCACCACAAAAGGTCAAGACACAGAGATGTGGGATGAAAGGAAGCTTTGAAGTCTTGTGCTCATTCCTAAATAAAGCATAAGAAAGCCAAATTGGCCAAAAGGCACCTGAGGAGAAATAATAAGGCAGCCCCTCCTCAGTAATATTTCACAAGCAAATGTTATAGAAATTCAGACTGATGATTAAGGAAATTTATTCACTCTTAACATTTGCAATGACACTAATAAATTCTCCGAACAGTTTTAAATGGCAAGCCTGTGTCAACTCTTATAAATGACATGAAAGCTTTTAAAAATATATACTACCCCAGACTCCATGAATGAGATGCTTGCTTTGATCTTCAGTCATTACTTATGGCATACCATGTTTTTTTTGTTTTGTTTTTTTGTATTGCATGGGGTCATTAAAAACAAATAAAATGACTATGGCTTTACTTTTACCTGGCACAGAGAATGTATCAGCATATCACCCACTGTGTACGTGTGAGTGTGATGCAGCTTGCCGACAGCGTTTGAAGTTCACCCTATGACATGATGGATAATTGCTATAGAACGAGACTTTATAGAGAGAGGTGTTCCATGAGAGAAAGAGAAAAGGATGGCACAGTGATAAATTAGGCTTATGTGAATGCATAAATATTGTCAGTACGGTCTTCCAATCCATTAATGACGGTCAATAAATTCGGGTAACGATGCCATGTCAAGACAAAGGTCATCTTGACTTTAGAACTTTGGAGCCATTTAAAGCACAAATGTAGAATATTGTGGAGTTTTTTTTTTGTGAGCTATATTTACTTTAGTTACATTTTCACAGGTCAATGATCATTTCATGTCTGCATAAAAATCCCATAGATTTGCATGGTACACTCTAAAAAATGCTGGGTTAAAAACAACCCAAGTTGGGTAGAAAATGGACAAACTCAGCATTGGTTTGTTTCAACCCAGCTGTTGGGTCAAATGTTTGCCCATCGTGCTGGGCAAAATAGGTTGGAAACACCAATAATAATCTAAAGGTGAACATTTGTTAATGAGCAATTAAATATATGTTCATTGTTTAATTATTATTCATTAAACTTAATTTAGTAAACATATTAATACATGCTAATTTCCTACATACTTTGGGTTCATTTTAAGCAAGCTATACAGTAATTATTAAACAATAGTCAGGTTAAATAAAACTACCCAGGAGGTTGGGCAAACATTTAACCCCACCACTGGGTTAAAACAACGCAATTTTATTTTAGAGTAGTGTATGGAAACTGGAACCATATCTAGAGACCAAAATATCATAGACTTGGGACGGCTTTCACCTAGCAACAGCAACACCTTGGTTCACATTAAGTTCACATTACAAGCTTTACATGTGAATCACTGAATTGTTTTGCCCATTTCTGTCCAGGATTTAAACTCCACAGGACGGTTGCCTCACTGACGGCCTTTTGCAGTAATGCAGATCTTCATATGGATCTGAAGAATTGTGACAAATTGTCAGAAGAATTATTCTGCATATGGAAGCGCCATGAAGCCGTTCTGATGGGTCTAAGAACTTTCTCGCAGTCCCCGTCATCCGTATGGCAATGTTTTCCCAGTGTAATGTTCGCTAATGCATCATCACTCCATATTTGTTCAAGCTCTGTTATTCTATACCACATATCAAAGAGACAGCGTGGATCACTGCAGTCCTGTCGACCCTGAAGACGGATGGTTTCATATGAGCAGGTAAAACTCACACTTCAACACAAGAACAAGAGACTAAACCAAAATGTAGGAAATCTTTTATTCATTGATTTGTATTCTGCATAACATCAAGTTCTGCATGATATTTCATTCTTGACAGTTTTCTGAATTTTTTTGTCATGATCCAGTTTACTGAGACCAAAGCAAACAAATCCCTGTCAAGCACGTTACCTTGAAATGGAAATTGTCAGATCACTATTTTTATCCTGCTGTGGATACAGTAAAACCAAAAACACCCGTCATTTCAAATGAGTGAGGAATAAATAATATAACAAATAATATATATTATTTACTTACATAATTTTTTTTTCACAGAATGTTTAAAGCTGTACAAATGCTCTTTTAAAGATTAAACTGTAGAAGGCATCCGTTTAAGAGAACAATCCATTTCATTTTCTTTAGTGCTGTTGGAAGCCCTGGGCCTGATTATGGATATGCAGTTCAGCTGACACATATTCATTATTCATGAGCTTTGGGCATTTCTTATTACTTTTGTTTGCGATGCTTTATATTCACACAGGAAATATGAAACAAGATATTGATTTAGACACATTGTATGAGACAGTATGCAAATTAAACAAGCATCAGTCAAAAGACACGAACGTGTATTTTGCCAGTAAGGAAGGCTCCACAGTAGTATGTGAGATGCCTTAAAGGTGCATTAAGCGATAAACTTATAAACTTTTTTTAATACTCCACACAAACACTGGTTTGCATGATAATTACTTTATTTTATATCGTTTCTAATATATATAGCCTACATTTATGCTTGTTTAACAAATATCAGAAGTAAAAATTAAACTTTTGGAAGTAATTCAAGTGTACTCGACCAGTCTCTGTTATCCTGTTTCCACCGCAACGGCGCTGAATCTCGTGCCGGAGATGGCTCGCGTTCGGCGGCGGAACTGCTAACTTTAGACCGCGGCCCTGCGTTTCACTGGTAGCCGAAGCTTTCTGTGACTGACTCTATAACCTGTCCATAAATAATTAGTGTAAAATTCTGAGAACATATTTTAACATCCTAAGTATTTACAAGCAGTATCTTTTTGAATAAAATGATAATATTTTATGCAAGGCATCGGCCGTTTACATCAACCAGACCGACGCGTCACGCGACATACGTTTAGAATATGACTCACATTGCACTCCTGTATGTTGTTTTGCATAAAATTAAACGATATACAGAACAATAACGAATTTTTAGGTAAAATAAAACCTACACAAACCTGTATTTTACCGAAGACATGCACTAATTTGACGCGAAAAGCCGAAATAACTGAACCCCTGGGTTGTTATGTCTGACCCAGGATCTGGGTAAGATGAAAACTACCCAAACACTTTGTTATTAAGTCTGACCCAGGAGCTAGGTAACACAAAAACATCCCAAATATGAATTTTAAAAAATAACCCCCAAAAATTGATCAAAAGGATCAAACCAGGACTTGAAAAAATAACCCAAGATTTTAGTGTAATACAATTACAAAAGTGACAAGATGAAGGGGTTATATTGATCATTAAAAGTGGAACCAAAAGGAAATCATATATTAGGAGTATGTTATCTCACTTTTCTGACACTTTGAGAGCCAGTGCTTGAAACGGGTGGTGGAGGAGGTTTAGACGTTCCAGGCTTATAATAATAATAATAATATTGCAAATTAAAGATGATGACACAGGAAAATATAGCATATGTTAGTTCTGTGTAACACAGCAAAACCAACATGCTCACATATCGAGAAGAAATAA
This sequence comes from Zacco platypus, assembly GCA_038088235.1. Classification (NCBI taxonomy): domain Eukaryota; kingdom Metazoa; phylum Chordata; class Actinopteri; order Cypriniformes; family Xenocyprididae; genus Zacco; species Zacco platypus. Next base: position 9,968,014 of record CM076063.1, on the reverse strand, counting down.
AACGTCGGCATCCGTTCTCAGGCCTTCCCGCTCCTTAAGTTCTCTCCAGCACTGGAAAGCTTCTCTGATATTAATGCGGGTCCTACATCTTGCCTGATCGTAACCCTTATTTTTAAAGTTACATTCCCTGTGACTTTTCCTCTTTTGTACTTTCTCTGCCATCTCTCTCTTTCTATAATGTCTGTCTTGTGCACTGAGCTCTTTCTCCTCCCCCATCATGAGAGGATACGCCCCTTACTGCTGATTGGCTACAAGTGTGTTTTGGTGATTGGTCCAATTCACTTCAACAGCGTTTTTCAAAAATTGCTTACTGCACCTTTAAAATGTAGCCTAGTAAATATATCTCTTTTGGGGTTTTTTTAAAGGTGGTGCATCAGATTAATAGTATGAAGTCACAGGGTCACGTGGGTTGTGGACCATTGATAGGTTATTTATGTTCAGTGGATTTAATCGTGTTATGTGATATATTTATTTATTTATTTTTATGAAGGTGACTTACAATTTTATAGTGGAAACACAAAAAACACTTATATGTTATATTTTAAAGAAAAAAAAACTCATTGAGCAAAAATTGATTTCTTCTCATCAAAATATATTTGAAAGATTATATAAGTAAATGGTGTAAACAGCACAGTCAAAAGTAATATTTTTTTCTAATTTTAACAATGTTTATAGCCACAAGAACAACATTATTCTGATATATCAGGTACAAAATTATTTTTTCTAAAAGCCTATTTGTCAGTCTATTATTATATGAGTGAGTTGTAAGCTATAAATTGCTATTCAAAAAGCACTCTTAATTTATTAAATATTCATTATGAATCTGTGCATGAGTGATTTAATTGGCTTGAAAAAAGAGCAGTTTTAATGAGGAAGAGATGACCAGAGGCAAACTACAAACCAAGAAAAAAATAAGACTATTATATCCTGGACATCTATGTTTGTACATTCAGTTGATGTCTGGCTCATAAATTTTGGCAGAAGATATATTGCTGCATGTTTTTAACTCATTGTAAGTCATTAATGAAAAGAAGTTCTTATAAGTAAATATGGATTTGGATTTCAAGGTGTATTTCTATGCTTCATACACATTTTCACAAGACTATGTATAATGACAGACTAAGAGCTTGGTTCAAGAACATTCAACTAATGTACTAAATAAAACGCAAGATTCAAATCGTACTTGCAGAACAATTGTTCATACTCACCTTTTTACCCGTGTGCTTTGATTCCGCTTCACATGTGAGTAACACTGGGTTTTGATTGTCTGGGGCTGTTGGCGACTAACAACAAACTGTTTGTATTTACTCTTGCGTTCTGTGCGTTCATTTTTTTGTGTGTGTTTGTTTTGTGAGTGATGGAAACGTCCAATTTCGGAAAAAAAAAAATCCCTTAATTTGCTAAAAAGTTTTTACGCTCGCTTGATGTGGGTAGTCATGTGCACTTTGGTACTGGAATGTCACTGGTTTTTCGGCATTGTCCTCTCACGTGTGTGTGACACTTAATAAAGTTGAAACGAGACGGCTCTTGTTTATTGTTTTCTTATTCATAAGTGTTTAGGCGAATCTTTCACGAACGCTCGGTCACAGTGTTTTATTTACTGTTGCTTACTAGATTACCATACCGCCGTCATTTGCTCGAACAACTTCAACGCACCTAATTTGCATTCGTAATTTGCATTTGCAAACTTTGAACAGATTCGTTTCACGTTTGGTGGAAACCCAGCTAGTGTCAGTACACTCGCCTTGGGGTTCGAGTTCGAGACCGACTTGGAGCAGGGTGGTTAGGATTGGAGGGTGAGTTTTGGAGGCGGAGCAATGAAGAGAGGGGTGGGTTTGTTTGGGTTGATTTCAAATATCAACAACGTCCATCAGCTTTGTTGAAAAAATACATACCCCACCTTTAAACATCTAGGATCATGTTATAGCTAATGCTTTCAACAATTAATAATGTGCAGTGAATGATTTTAGGATTGTAATATAAACTGTTATCTCGCAGCTCCTCTGTTCCACCCTTGTAGCAGCGCTAAAAAGCAATGAACTGAAATGCCTGAACACTAAATCATTTTTGACAAGTCAATTTCCTTTAATTCACCTCTTTAATGAAGATAAACAACTTCTGTTTTGTTTGGAATTTGTAGCTTAAGTAAACAGAGCTGAAACAGATCTGCATAACAGCAGCAAACTGAAAAGGTTTTCAGAGCGAAGCTTGTCAGTGGCTCTAATGTGTGGGAGTGAATGGATGAGCGATAGAGAGACAGAAATACTCTATATATTTGAGGTCTGGTGTACATTTAAAATCTAAAATCCAGCTTCTCATGGAAGAAGTCTTTTCACAGGTCAGGGCTTTTTGACTAAGGAACAAAAGTTGAGAGCCCATCTTTCTAATTTGTGCTTATTGCAGGCAGCGCTTTATTTGAATGAATCTGCACTCAGCTGACCTTGGATGTGATTTCTCAAGCAAACAACTCAAAGGCGTTTGCTGAGTCTATAGAATTTTTATTGCAATAGAAAGTGTTCTGAGAAAAAGACATATCAAACAGGCTGTGAAAATCATAATTTATTAAACTAGCCTACATTTAAGCCCAACTTCCGAAAATGATGTTTATCCATCACGTCAGAAATGTATGAATCCACAGAGGTTATTAAAAAATAACAAAATGCAATATATTTATTGCTGTTTTGCTATATACTCCAGCCTGCTGCTCAAAATAACTGTTTATTAAATAAATAATAAACTGTTACGAGTTAAGATACTTGAACTCAGAGGATCATATCTTGACTTGTTTTGATTTGAAATAGACAGATTCAGTGATTTGTGAGCTTGAGGCAAATCATTGAATCAGTGAATGAATTATGTTATGTATAATGAATTACTCAGTGTTATGAATTACTCACCCTCTTGTCTTTCCAAACCCGTAAGACCTTCGTTCATCTTCAGAACACAAATTAAGATATTTTTAATGAAATCTGTGTGCTTTCTGCTCTCCGATAGACTGCAATGTTATTACCACTTTCAAGGCCCAGAATGGAAGTAAAGACATTGTTAAAATAGTCCACGTGACTACAGTGGTTCACCTTAATGTTATGAAGCAACGAGAATACTTTTTGCCTGCAAAAAACAAAACAAAATAACGACTTTTATTCAATGATAATAACGTTGCAGTCTCTCATCAAAAATATTTTCATCAAAAATACCTTAATTTGTGTTTTCTGAAGATGAACGAAGGTCTTACGGGTTTGGAACGACATGAGGGAGAATAATTAATAACAGAATTTTAATTTTGGGGTAAACTAAACATTTAACTGCCTACCTTATACAGTATAATAAACAGGAAAAATGATGTGTATGTTATTTCCAACTATTTCAGTCAGTGCATTTCTATATTATTTTCTTTTAACTGAGTTCCTTTGTGATTCCTTTTAATGTCAACAAGACTAAACCTGTGAGAGAGCATTGCTGACTAAGTCACTGAAGATTATGTGACAAAAAAGCTGAGACTGGAGAAAGTTCTCTTGCACCTGGCTGATCCAGAGCCAGAGTTTTGGAACTTTTCTTTGGGACTTTTCAGCAATACAGTCATCCTCTTAAATTAGAGTTGTGGCAAGGCGTGTCTGTTTACAGAGAACAAATGCAGTCTTTTTCCTCTCTGTAAGTGCAAGTATAATACAGAAGAAACGTGCCATGAATTCAAAGAGAAAGAAGGGAACATTTGTCACAGTGTTCCTTAGCCACTTATAACAATATAAAGCAGAACAATTGACGTCATTACCTTATTTGACCATATTTGGTTGTCGTGATTTTCGTTTCCTCTTTGCCAGTGGTGGTAGGCTACTTAAGTACATTTTTCAAGTATTCTGTTCTGTAGTATTTTTATTTTGAGAAACTTTTACTTCACTACATTCCAAAGCAAAATATTGTACTGTTTACCCATTATATTTCATAAAATTTATAAAATTTTGAACTGAAGAAATCGTCACGTGCACAGTGACGCAAAAGCAGTGTCTGTTTTGTGAACGAACTGATTCTTTTCAATTAACCTGTTAAACGGGTTTGCAAATCGCACTCGAGTCAACAACTCACTGATTCGATGTACCGTTCAGAGTGAGTCTCTAGTTAACTGAATCTACAAGTCTGACTCAAAATGAGCCAAGAAGCGGGAGATTCTCGGAGATTGAGTGCGCGAGCGACTGTTGGCAAGAAAAGGAAGTAAAATGCCTAATTTTAGGATTGATTATTGTAAATGAAAATCATCTTTATGTCACAAATGTCAATTGTTTGTGAACTATATCTGCTGTAAAATGGTGAGCAATGCTTGAATGCAGGCATGTCCATATCACCATGTCAATGGTGTAGATTACAAAAAACAAATTAAAAGTAACGCAAAGTGTTGCACTTGCACATTTTCAAATGACATAAAACTAGTATATTTCTATAGTGTTCTTTTTAAAATCTGTATTTATTGTTTGTCAACACACATTACATAGGCCTGTATCTGCATCCACTAATCTTCCTTATTGACTATTTTATTCAAGTACTTGATTTGTTTGCTTCGTCCTCTACTGCTCTTTGCTGAATTGTTTTCAGTAAACAAGTTTCTGTGATGAAAAGTTCTCTTGACCTTCTTCTTCAGTTTAAGTTGATGTCATGATTAGGTTCCTAAACCAATCAGGCCTAGAAATATACTCAGCTTCTTTGCTGACAAAGAGATATATGTCCTGTCCTCCAGTAATAAAGTGAAGCTCGTGAATACACCTGGAACAAAAGGGGTTTTTTATTTACCCATAATCTGTTTTCAAGAGCATTCAATCCATTTCATTACCTAGTGCGTCACCACTGGGGAATCATGTCAAAATCCCTATTTGCATCTCTCTGTAGAGAACACCACAATGTGGAGATTGAATGTGGTTGCAGGGGTGAATTGTGGAAATGAAACTCCTTGAAATCCATTGACTTGCCTCAGCATGGGGCTCAGAGTTTTGTAATCGCAACGTGGTGGCGCACACTCTAAAAAATGTGGGGTTGTTTCCCAACAGTTGGGTTTTTTACATATTTGGCCCAGATTTGGGTTGAAACATCCCAGCATTTTTCAGGAGCCAGGATCACCTCTTTTGGTTATGTGACCCAACTGCAGACATCCTGATTCACATATATTATAAGTGAACCTCAAAGAACATTTTACCGTTGTATTTTGCCATTGTTTCTATGAACCATGCCAATGGTTTGATCATTCTGAAATGCCTGAGCCAAAGTCTGTCATCAGAAGGATTTGGTTTAATTTCCTCCCAAAAGTGTCTCACATGCGTTTCCAAACACCAGCGTCCAAACGCACGATAACACGTCAGCGTTTATTGCGTTTCGTCTGCGTGCTCTGAGAAGCGAGCCATTTATGATGTTGAAAAAAGATCCACAGTGGCTTCCCTGATTGCAGCAACTTCCATTTTATTACAGATATTTTGGACCAATTTCCCAGGAAGTTACGGATTTTGGATGGAAACATAGCTAATGTCTCTGTCCATTTACCATACAGTACCTACATTCATCAAAATTTCTCCTTTTGTGTTGCTCAAAAGAAAGTCGTACAGGTTTGAAACGACATATTGGTAAGTAAACGATGACAGATCTTCATTTTCTCTTTTTGTCAAACTTCATTATCATATACACATGCTACAAGAGTTCTGTAAAGATTTGACCTCTAATCTTTATTTGGCCAAGTTCATCTTGTGATATGTGATTTTTTTTTTAGACTTAAACAACTCCCAGTTTTTTTAAAAGGTGAAAAGACTAGCCGAATTAGGTCTACTACAAAAAACCCTGCAGACCTTTACCCAAAAAAACCTTGTATGTCTAAGATGAGCTCCTGGAGATGTAACAAAATGAAGTATTGACTGCTTGTCAGAAAAAAGAACACAATCATTTGTCTCCACTGAGAGGCAGGAACCAATCTTGAGAATGCAGGCCAAACAAATGATGGTGTGTTTGTTTGAAATACGAAGTGTCTGCCACAGCAAGGTGAATACTGCAAACAGTGAGGAGAAAAACTGTCTGCAAACCATCTCTGGCACAAGATACTTCTGCTGGATCATCGGGAAGCAACAGAACCAACCGCAGTTTGCAGTGAATGTATTTTCCCACATCTCTATAAATAATTATTTATTGAGCATTGAAGGAACTATGATTTATGAATCTGCTACTCTAGACAAAACCCTCCATCATTGAGTCACCATGATTAGTATTTCAGAGCAGGGTGAAAACGCAGTGCCACGCCTGGCAAGAAATGTAATCATTTTCTGTCATTTACTCGGCATATGATTTAAGAGACTGCTGCAAGAGGATTCTTGACTGTTTTATGTAGGGACCGTATTAGGGAGGAAGTCATAACTGTAATAAAGATGGCACAAATAAACATTTAAAGGGGTAGCTCATCTGAAAATGAAATGTTGTCTTCGCTTGTCTACCTTGATATCTTCTGTGAAATGCAAAAGGATAAATTAGGAAGTCTTTTTTTGAGTTCCACAGAAGAAAGTCACATATTTTTGTGGACCTCTTGGTTATAAGTTGTATTCTATTATCAAGAAAGATGTTTTATAAGGCAGAAACTTCATATTACTTGAAATTGATGTGACTCAAAGGTGGTTATTTCAATTTCCGAGACTTCTCAACTGTGAAAGGAAGCAGAGATAAAGCCTTCAGTGATCACAGTAGTCATGTCGACTCTGATCTGCTATAAATAAAAGAACATTGTTTGATTATTTCTGCATCAATGCACAATTATTGAATGCAATATACAAAGTTTCAGTTCTATTCATGTTACCTTTAATAGTTTATCTTTTGAATCTATTAAAATTCTTTCTTTATTTATTAAACAGCCAATAGCCTTTAGATACATTACAGGGAGAGCGACATTCTTATTTCATATCATTTGTTTAAACAAAATATTGCATAGTGCAGGGTGAGTCATCAATATTTTTCATCCAGTTTCCCTGGAAGTGAAAAACAACTCTCTGTCAGTCTCCTAGAATGTAATGTTTAGGAGTACACTGGCATATATATATGACTTCATTCTGATTTTATAAGCTCTGTGAAAGTTCAGATTTATTTAAACTTGATTGTTTTATTGTGTACTCTCAAACAATGCATGAAAATTTAAAAAGACATGATACAAACAGAATTAATTAAAATGATGCACAACACGATATTTTCAGACAGTATTATTCATCTGGAAATAAACAAACATTGCATAACTCTGAGCAGAAAAAACAAACCGTTTGCCTGAGGGCAGCAAGGAAAGTGGGAACTGGCTACAGGGTCATTTGTCATCTCTGTGCAAAGCAAAAGCCCCCAGGACCTTCATACTGAGACACACTCATATATAAGGACTTGCTCACAGTGAGAGGATCCTGGAAAGCAATATACAATGATTCTCATTCAGACAAAGCAAGAGATTGCTGCCTATTAATCATCTTAGGCCTGGACAGAGAACAAAGGCTTTACTTTGAGCATGTCTCCTATTGTCAGCCTCTTTATGGGATTTGGAGGAAATGGGTCATGACTTCCTACGCTCATTTTATAGCTGAACGATCTCACCTCCAAAGGTGAGGTTTAACAAGAACTTATGAGCCTGTTTGTGGGGAACATAAAGTATAAAGGGAAAATTCTCCAAGAGAGCCTGGTATAATGCCATTCAGGGCTGGATTTAGTAGGGTGCTGGGGTAGGCTACGCCCCCAAAATTTCTCAGAACAAAATTCATTTAAATTATTGTTAGTGGAAGTGACAGATTATGTTAGTCATATTCATTTAAGAGTGAGTGTGCATCTTTTCTACCTACTTTAGGTCATGTCTGTATATTCGCTTGAGGTTGTTTAATGTCGGTGTAAGGGAGCCCAGCTAGTAAGAGCTGTGACTGACACTAGAGGGTGCAGCCCTCTTGTTAGCACTCCCGCCTCCCACGCCGGAAACAAGGGTTCGAGGCCTGTACAGAGTGGGGCAAGTAGGACAAGAGGTTACATTGGTGCCGTGACCCAGATGGAAGTGGGATTTAGGGCATGAGTGTAACGGAGGCCCGCTAGCAAACGCACCCGCCTCCCACACCGGAGACCCGGGTTCAAGACCCACACAGAGTGGGATGAGTAGGATCTGAGTGGTTACAATGGCACGAAGTTGCAATTGTATTTTCTTCCCTATTGTGGCATGTTTCTGAGTGAAACAGCTTCTTTATCCATTTTGATTTTATCCATCAGGTTTGATTGGATTGTTGGATCATTTTCGTTTGCTATTGCTGTTTCGTTTAGTATTGCATGTGAGTGGCAGGTTTTTCCTCCCTCGTGCCAACACATCATCAGAAAAGAGGAGATGTTGCTTCAAGTGGGAGGGGAAGTTATTTTATCAAAGATTACAAGGGCACATTTACAAAAAAATAATTATGTGCACGGAGTAATCATTTATAATAAATACTGCAATAGTCCATAAAAATGAGATTTGTCCATTTTGATTTCATGGTGACTTGGCTTTAATTACAACGAACTAGGCCTGTTTCAAAAAGTCACAAAGAATTCCTCCAGATTTAAAAGAGGCACTTACAGTATGAACATTTGTTTTTACCTTCATTCTATTGTTGATGATTTTAAATGAATGACCACGTGTAAGTAGTAATTTGAACAAAACACGCACACACTAAGTCCATATAAGGGTTTACCGTATCTTTTCATCTCATGCTCTCGAGCATGATAGCATTCCCGTAATGCTCTTTAAATTGGCTGAACTCAAAATGTGCCATTCTCAAAACCAGTTCAAACATTATAAACAATTTTCATCAATGTCTAGGCAATTATGTTTCAGACCACCCATTTCCCAGCTGCATTTTATCATGCATTTTTATACTTATATTTGATGTATTGTTACTCAGAAATAAGTAATACTTTTGTGGAGGCACTTAGCTATCCCATTTTTATTCAAATATGTTTAAAAATGTATTAAGTAAGAATACAGGGCTACTGAACGGCCATCATTGGAGGTAGTTTTTTTTTCAGAAAGGTGTTGTTACATTATCTTACAAGTAGGGTTAAGCAGATAAGCCAGACACCTTGTTCACAGCAGTCTAGATCCAGATTTCATTTATTTTTCATTCAGCTTCAATAGCACAGTCTTTTTACCACAAGATCTGATTAAATGTAGTCTGAGAGTGTTGCTGAAACTCAACAAGATGCACCTGACAGCCTGAGGAGTGGGAAATGATGAATATCTGAAGTTTTCTGCACACCTAGAACTGCAAGGCTTGAGGAAGTCTGAACCGAGCAAAGGCACAGACATAGAACAGTTGCACACTGCATATCAAAGATCATCTCCTGCAATCTATTATTAATCCAATATCACTGATAGCCCAATGGAGAGTGGCAGCTTTCTCATTCTACCATTTGTCTTATGTCCACGGTTGCATCAAAGCACAGCCACTGCCAAAATGTTTGGCTAAAAATCAGTCAAGTGAGAAGCTTTCAGAAAGTTAATCCTGAACAAGTGTTCACTCCAAATTTTTTGTATTTTCCTCTTCCTTTTTTGAAGTTTGTAAGGGAGTGCATAGTACCCATACAATGTCCCTAGAGAGAATTAGGATGTGAGCAAAAGCCCTAGTGAGCCAATTAAACCTTACAGAGCAAATAACAAACATAACATAGCATATGTAACAATCTCCACATGGAGTGCATGACTTCAGTAAACTAATAAATGTTTTATCTAACCATTTACACTGTCTGTCTCTATAGAGAATTTCTCTCTAGTACACTACTACTGGCCTTTTCATTGTTTTTTTTTTGTTTTTCTATTTACTATTCTGTCTGTGTACACTGCAAATATTGCTCTGAACATCTGAGCCACTAATCTTGAAGTAGATCGGTGAACGGTGATACATGGTTTCTAATCTTATATATTAAGTCTATAATGGTGGAGGTGGACTTTTTTTGCCTTATCTTTCAGTACTCTTAAGCAGAATATTAAAGAAAAAGTCACCTTGACCTTGTTTTATGCCATGTGCTAGAAGTAGAAAGTCAATTCATTGACCCATTAGAAGTCAGAGAAAATAGCCTACTTGCCCTGCAAGTTTTAATTGTTTATAAATCATTGGCACCTGGACGTACAGGTATAAACCTTCATTTGCCAGATTGGCCTTCTCCGGCATGTTGCCATGCCAACTTGCTACTGAAATAAAATAACTTTTGTGTTTGTGTTTCAGTTTAAAATTAAAATACAGTGTTTAAACTGAGCATAGTCATTTGTGTTTTAGTTTAACATTTAAATAAAGCGTTTAAACTTTAACCAAGCTTAGTCAGACATTTTAAAGGTATCGCATGGCACGATGTAGCACTACTCAAAAGCCTTTATATAGACGCGGAGAAATTAAGAAAATAAATTTTTCTCCCCGTCGGGGAATCGAACCCCGGTCTCCCGCGTGACAGGCGGGGACGTTTATCATTATAACAGTTGCCATTCCAACTTGTTACAGTAAACAGAAGCTCACAACGCTTTCCGCGCCCCCAAGTTCTTCTGATTGGTCCACTGTTTTGGAAACGACATTGATGAGCAGGATGCCTGTAAAAGTTGAAATTCATTTAACTTCTCAAAAACGTGGCACTCTTCTGTAAGGCGCTGCAAAAGACGTGAGTCATGAGCGTAACGGGCATACATGTCCATCTAGCGCATGTTGTAAAAGCGTTTTTATTACTCAACAGGTGAGTAAGGTAAGCCTATTTCATTGAACAGATAAATTGCTCTCTAACAGAGTTCAATGTAAAGCATAATCTATTGTGAGTGTCATTTCATTATGATTGTTTTAGTGCTGTAATGGAATTTATTCTCAAGAAGGTAACGTGTTTGTTAGTGAGTATAGCTACAATAGCGTTTTCAGCTAGTCAGCTTGAGATCCTTTTCATCTAAACTGGTTATATCTCTTAACCCTATAGTAAATGTTTTATGAGCAGTAGGATAATCTTTCTCTTTTTTATAGTTATGAGAAAGAACCGTTTTCATCCGGACACTCAAGCTCCGCGAAATGCATGCAGTTTTGGGGGCCAAAAGTTACATAGTGTACCTATAAATGTCAAAGGCAAACGTACGAAAACCTATAGTAGCAAAAAGAATGAGAATATCCTTGTATCTCACGATAATTCAAAGACTCTCAGTGTGATCACATGGCTCATTCCACCAATATTTAAGGTTCATCTCCACAAGTGACACCAGAAAACCGATGGGGTTACAGCTTCTCTCCGGTGCGTCGGGCCTACGTGGGATATTATGGTTAAAATATTGAAATTTGTTTGATCATAGAGCATAGACGCACATATTTAGGGTGAAAACTCAAAAAACTATTCCAGCCCAAATTGTTGTTCAGTGTGGATGAATCTGCAATACGAGGACTTGAGAGAAGCATTATGATTAATGTGAAGTTTGATGTTTCATGTGGAATGGAGAATGTTCAAAAGAATCCATGATCAAAGGGAAGTTTCAAAGGCAGATGGGCTGATCTTCATGTCTACTTCAGACAAACAGGGCAGTTTCAGTGTTCTCATGTCAATAGTGCAAGCATGTATTCATTTTAAAAGCCTAAAAAAACATAATTTGATCTACTAAATAGACAAAATACATTTGATAACAATAGCCTTAGTCTACCTTACAAAAATGACAATGGTAATCAAAAATTAATAAATTAAAGGTGGGGTATGTATTTTTTCAACAACTGTTTGGAAGTTAGTACCGACAACAAACGTCTAACCAATCAGCATTCGGGGGATATAATAGAATAAGCAAGAGGTAGACTTGATGAAGAAGAAAAAAAACGCTAAAAGAGAGATGATGAGATACAGTGCAAAACAGCTCAAAAGAATATCTCTGGAATGAAGGTTTATGACTGGGCAAGCACTTTAGGACCAGTGTTAATATTAGAAAAGCTTTACAGTGCTGGAGAGAGCTTAGGAGGAAGGCCTGAAAACAGCCTGCTTTGATTCCTCTTCACATGTGAGTAACACTGGGTTTTGATTGTCTGGGGCTGTTGGCGACTAACAACGAATTCTTGTTTGTATTTACATTGGTGTGTAACAGTGGCCAGATAGTAAGAGTTGAGTTGGTAAACGACTGCGCACTGACGACCGCTAGAGAATGCGGTGTTTGGTGTCATTACCTATGTTTCCAATACCGCTTTTACGCACATTTTGAAGTATCGCATCAGAAACGAGTGATGGAAACGGCCAATTTCAAAAGTAAAAAAATCCCTTAATTCGCGAAAAAGTTTTTACGCACGCTTGAGGTGGTTTTTGATTGGTGCGAAAAAGCATAAATGCGAATAATAGGAGATGGAAACACATATGCCGAATAAATTCTGACGTAGCGCATATTAAAACCACATGACTAATTGTCTGTTTCTGCTGATGGTGTTGTAACAGACATATTTATGTTTGATTCTGTTATGACGTTTTAATTCTGGATGTAAGTTAATGGAACACGTTGTATATGTGTGTGTGCAATGCATTTTCCCTTTGCTGCTTTCCGTAGAAAGATGAGTCATGTGCACTTGTTTCTCAGGGTTGTCCTCTCACAAGCGTGTGTGACGCTTAATAAAGTTGAGAAGAGTTCAGACGGATCGTATTTTGTTTTTTATAAGTGTTTAGGCGAATCTTTCACAAATGCTCGGTCAAGGTGTTTTATTTACTGTTGGTTACTAGATTACCATACCACTGTCATTCGCTCGAACAACTTCAACGCACCTAATTTGCATTCGTTTTTTGTTACGAACAGATTCGTTTGACGTTTGGTGGAAACCCAGCTAGTGTCAGCGCAATCGCCTTGCCTGCCAACAGCGGACGGGCCGGGGTTCGAGTTCGAGACCGACTTGGAGCAGCGTGAGTTTTGGAGGCGGAGAGGGGTGGGTTTGTTTGGGTTGATTTCAAATATCAACAATGTCAGCTTTATTGAAAAAAATACATACCCCACACCTTTAATGCATTTTTAATAAAATCACCCTGAAACCTTTTTACCGTGTGAAAGAGATCAAATTAGCCTAAAAAGTAAAATACATTATTTGAATGAGCTAAGTTTAATAATTTTAAACATTACAGTTTTGAACGCTATGCATAACATAAATTCTATTTTTAAAATGTTCCCCGTCTGGGAGTCTAACCTCAATCTGGGATCTGAAAACATTATCTTTAATGCTTATCTTCCCTAAACGTATCCCATTCATTTTCTATGGTAGTGCTAATCACTACCGATGCGGTATATTTTTGACCACACGTGAATTTCATGGCGCTGTTCCGAGTTGGTTTCCCTTGTGTTTCTATTTAATTAAACAGCTCATGAATCATAAACAGCGGTTTATCTTCCGCCCTGCCCACAGAAAAAGCTGTTTTCGTTTGAATAAAATAACTTTTGTGTATGTGTTTCAGTTTAAAATTAAAATAGTGTTTAAACTGAGCTTAGTCATTTGCGTTTTAGTTTAACATTTAAATAAAGCGTTTAAAATTTAACCAAGCTTAGTCAGACATTTTAAAGGTATCGCATGGCACGATGTAGCACTACTCAAAAGCCTTTTTGTATAGGCAGAGAGAAATATAGAAAATAAATTTTTCTCCCCGTCGGGGAATCGAACCCCGGTCTCCCGCGTGACAGGCGGGGATACTTACCACTATACTAACGAGGAGTGAAAGCGGTTGATTTTTGGCTGTTTAAAAAATGCGGGAAAAACGGTAGGCCATGCGAAGTGGTTAGATTTTTCATAAATTAAATTCATAACTTCGTGCTCAGATTTTGGATTCTTTATAATAAAATGTTGTCAGAACCGTCATCGACAGAAATGAGGAGTTTTCTCACAGCCTGATATTGAAAGGTCTTTCTTAGAAAAAGTAATACAATTGCGCCGCCTGCTGGATTGCAAATGTGAGCTTTTCTGGAGTTTAAAGACAACAAAAACGATATAATGATCATGTTCCACTTTATTGTAACTTTGTCTTCACATTACAGAGAAATGGCTTGCATGTACATAAGGCCAAGAATGAAGGTGTTAATGTGGAAAAGACTTAAATTAACAAGCAGACTTCAATGGGAATGCTAGGAAAACATAGTGAAAATTATTGGATGTGGATTGTGTAAGAGATAAAATCACAATACAAAAAAGTCATTGTCCATTCAATTACAGTACATGTCATGTTTTAGATTAAAAGTTCCTAATAATAAACATTCAGGGGTACGTGCAAGGTGATCTGTACAAAAGTTCTGGGGAGGTTACATTAAACCAAGGATTTGGGAATGATATAACCATTGGCCCTTTATCTGTAACAGATTACCAAGTCAAATTATGTCCAAGTGTGTATGTAGTACATCAACTCCAGCACCTGAACGTAAAGCACTTCACGTAGCTTAAAAATAAAGCACAACAAAGTCCCTCATGCCTATAGTAGCTCGAAAGAATAAAATCTGAACAAGGTGATACATAAATGCCCACTACAGGTCATTTTGAGGCTCCAGTCTCCCGTGTACCATAGTTTTCAGACAAAGGCTACGTAACCTCGTCCTGTCTGTGACCCTTTACAACATTAGCTTCCTGTCTGGGTGGTCAGAGCGGCCGGCCCTCTGATGCCTCACTTCGAGGTGTTTGCTCTGGACTCGGTCGAAGTGTTGAAGCAGCTCACTGTAGTCAATGTGCGGCTGGGCCAATCGTTTGTCCTTGACGGGTACCTTTGGGTCTTCTCTGGAAAATAAAAACACTTGAGAATAGGCCAACTATTCAATTTAGAAAATATCAAACTATTTCCTAATAGTAAATAGTTCAGTGTGGTTCTGGTACTTACACGGTCCTCATGAGTTCAGGGTTTGGTACACAGCTGAGCCGATGCGAGAGCAGCTGGAAGGCCTGACTCTGAGGAAGCAACATCAACAGGCCGTACAAAGCCTTGATGAGATACGGGTTATGCTCTACATCCAGTAGCTGCAAACGAAGGTCTGCAAAGAGAATGACTGTTATTGTGGAGAGCTGAAAACGATGAGAAACAGTCTGAGAAACACTCACAGGTGAAGATAGGGCTCTCGATTAGCTGCACAAGTTTGTCCACCTCCATGAGGAAGTCCACAGTTACCTCCAGATCTCCGCTGATCAGCTCAAGTAAAGGAGTTTTTTCATAATTAAAAGTTTCAACACCCTTTGATTAACTAAATTTAATTACTTTTAAAATAGTTTGCGACTTGATAAAGATTTTTTTTAGATTGTTTTAAAAGGTTACACTCCCAAGGAGAAATTTCCAGCTCAAATATAAGCTTCAATATTATTATATATTATTATACTTTTATATTTTATATATATATTATTTTAATTTATTATATTAAATTACATTAAATTCCCAAATTTCCATTCATTTCCCTAAACTTTCCATAACTGTAGGAACATCATTACATTGCTTTTTTTTTTTTATATACACATGAAAAAATATATAATTTTAAATTTATATAATATACCATTTAAACATCAATACTTTTATTTAACAAGGACACATTAAATTGAGTGACAGTAAAGAATTGTAAAAGATTGTCGCTAGATTTAAAGATTTACATTTCAAATAGACACAGTTCTTTTGAACTTCTATTCATCAAAGAATGTATGTAAAAAATGTAACAAGGTTTCCAGAAAATATTAAGTGGTACAAATTTTTAAACATTAATAATAGTTTCTTGAGCAGCAAATCAGCATATTAGAATGATTTCTGAAGGATCATGTGACACTGAAGGCTGGAGTAATGATGCTGAAAATTCAGCGTTACCAAGGCAAGAATATATTTAATTTTAAAATATATTAACTCAGAAAATAGTTATTTTAAATTGTTATAATGTTTCACAATATTACCTTTTTACTGTATTTTTTATCAAATAAATGCAGCCTTGGTGAGCATAAAAGACTATAAAAAAACATTAAAAATCTTACCTTTACTATTGAGTGAATATAAATAACTACATACATAAACTAGAAACTAGCAAACAAAATAGTCTGGAACCGAAAGTTATATTATAAACCGTTTACAGCAAGGATACAATTTCTGGATGAGGTCATAAGCATGCCGATAGTTCTGGGTCAGGAAGCAGAGGGACACAGTGGCCACTGGATTGTGACACCAAGAGCGATAGAGACAGCAGAAAAGAGCACAGCTTTCCTGAAGGGTAAAAAGGAGAACAATGATTATCAGTGAGGATACACAAACTCAAGAAGAAACGATCTGACTGAATTTCTTGAGGCATTGGATCTGTTTTAAAGATTCTAGACCTCGAAGCAAATGTTACCTGGGTGCGCAAGTCCTTGAGCTGGTTCCGCAGCTGGAACAGTTCGGCCGAGGTGAGCAGAATAGTGTTAAGTGTCTGCACCATGGTGGAGGCAAACTTCAGATCTTCCTCCTTAAGTAAGATGTCCGCCATAGAGTGGAATATGTTCTCCGCGTTGAGGAGGAGACAAAGCTGCCTATTGAGAAGTAGAACAAATTTGTTGGCAAAAAAATCTCTGACTTTAAAAGATTTGTGATATACTCAGATTTACAGGAGTTCTACAACAATTTGCATGAATTTAGACATTTGAGGAACTAGTCCTCATTAAAAGGAACTAGGATGGTTTTACCTGATAATGAAGGCCCCTCTCACTTCTAGAAGTTTCCGCTCTAAACTGAAGCGCTTGAGTAAATTAATCATGAACTTGTAGAAGTATGAGTTCATGCTGGGAGTTGAGGGAGACAAGTCTGTCATCTTAGATCCTAGTAAATAAAAACAAATGTTGGTTTGATTTCACAAATCACAATTTTGGTGTTAAAGGGTTAGTTCACCCTAAAATTATTCCAAAATTTACTCCCCCTCAAGCTATCCTACGTGTATATGACTATCATCTTTCAGACAAACACAATCGGAGTTATATAAATAAATATCCTGATTCTTCCAAGCTTTATAGTGGGAATGAATGGTACCTTAAATTTTGAAGCCCAAAGAAGTGCATCCATCCATCATAAAAGTAATCCATACGGCTCCAGGCGGTTAATAAAGGCCTTCTGAAGCGAAGCGATGCGTTTTTGTACAAACAATATCCATATTTGAAACTTTATTAACTGGCTTCTGGCAGACAGTCGTACACGAGTCTAGTTCAGGTGGAAGAATGACCTCTGACCCAATGCATGACATGCACAGAACACTGGAACCGTTACTGGAAGCCTGTGATTATAGTATAAAGTTAGAAATATGGATATTTTATATTACAAAAGCACATCGCTTCACTTAAGAAGGCCTTTATTAACCCCCTGGAGCTGTATGGATTACTTTTATGATGGATGGGTACACTTTTTTGAGCTTCAAAATCTCACGTCCCATTTACTACTATTTATCAAGCTTGGAAGAACCAGGATATTTTTTAATATAACTCGGATTGTGTTTGTGTGAAAGAAGATATACACTTACAATGGCTTGAGGGTGAGTAAATCATGGGATAATTTTTATTTTGGGGTGAATTATCCCTTTAATTGATTTTTCAGGTTTATAAACAAATATAAACAGTACCAGGAATTGGATACCCACCAACCACCACTGGCTGCCCATCTCTGATCCCGCCTGGAATATGGAGTTCTGTTTTGCTATCCGAGTTGTCACATGACCCAGGACCGTCTGTCTGCCCAGCAGGTGATGATGCAATTTCAGCTAAAACCTCCAAGTCTTTTAAAATCACCTGTGAGACAAATTCGTCCTTTAAAATAGCTTTCACCTTGGTAGATCAACACTGAGATGATTTGAAGTTATGACGACTTACTTCATCAGACTCGTCTGATAGTGTCTTCAGTAACATGGGGAACAAACTATCTGTGTGCTTGAACATCTGGCATGGACATACAATTGAATGAATCATTTTAGCATTGCATGTTTTAGTATTATCTAAAACTGCATATTTAAAATGACATTTGAAGAAACCTTGCGAGGGGTTTTGATGTATAAATGGTACAGCCACTTCAACACAGCGATGCGAGTCATCATTCCGGTGGATGAATCATGTAAATGTCTGTCCAGTACTTGCACTATGCCATCCAGATCCAGATTTACCACAGACCTGTCAGAACTATACAACATACAGTAAATCAGAGATCTTGCAGAACTCCAATGGCTTCTGATCTTTTTACTAGACAATTTGTTGTTGCGTTTATACTGAGTAGTAAACTACTCAGGTTCTACTGGTTGACTCATCTATTACGATTAGTGTTAATGAATTAATTATTTACTATGTTTAATGAGTTACATCAAAAAACAAAAGACATACAGTGCCAGTGTCAGATGAAAAGTACCTTGCTGGAGTAAAGAAAGAGATGTTGCTGAAGCCTACCGACTCCTGAGACTCATTTAGGGAATCTAAAACCAAAAAACAGATCTCAAATCAAAGCAGGCAATGTTTTCAAAAAAGTATTACAATGTATTTAACATTAAGCATTTCTGGGTCATTTAACAACAATAGGACGTTTACATTAAGGAAACAATGTGGAAACAATTGCAGGCACTATTAAGGAATCTTTATTTTATTTCCATCATTCAATTTGCATATTTATTTATTGGATCTCATAATCCTCCAGAAATCATTGTACTGCATTGTAAATCAAAAGAACTGCATTTGAAATAGAATTTACAAATTAAAAACAATATTTGATAAACCCAATCAGTGTAATAAATGACCTATTACAAAATATGAAGGAGCATATGCAATAAGAAAAATTTGGATGCATTGGCCGGGAATCGAACCCGGGCCTCCCGCGTGGCAGGCGAGAATTCTACCACTGAACCACCAATGCTTACCTGAAAAATGAACAACGCCCCCTGGCTTTCAGTGTGAAAGCACTGCATTTCTGGGAGGACAATGTCGCCCCCTGCCTATCAACAGAAAGGCTATTCGAGGGATTGAAACATGCCACCTAGAGATCAAATATGATTATTGTCTATGACAGTGGTCTCACTTTGGAAGCCAGGGGGCGACAAAATTTATCAGGTAAGCATTGGTGGTTCAGTGGTAGAATTCTCGCCTGCCACGCGGGAGGCCCGGGTTCGATTCCCGGCCAATGCATCCAAAATTTTCTTTTTGCATATGCTCCTTCATTTTCATACAGTGAAAGTCGTGACGTATTGTCAGGTATGGTGACCCATACTTGAAATTTGTGCTCTGCATTTATCCCATCCAAGTGCACACACACAGCAGTGAGTAGTGAACACACACACACAGTGAACACACACCCGGAGCACCCTTTCCCCCACACGTTTCTTCCACAAATATAAACAAAGTAGTAAAAAAAAAATTATATATACACTTGCCATTCAGATCTCCCTCTTTCTTTAGAGTCTCATCACTTGGAGGGGAAGTTTTGGTCTGCGATTCTTCATCATCTTCATCATCTTCAGGAGTCACAAGCTTCATCAGGCTATGATTACATGCACTGGCAGCCTCTTTAGTACCTGGAGTTGGTTTATTGAGGAAATAGATCTGAGCGGTGACAACCTAATATTAACAGAACCACATCAATATCACAAAAACAGTTAGCTAAAAGCCTCTGCACACAAAACATCTAACATAAAATGGATTGCTGAGAGTATATGCAAACACAGTGCAGGATACTCTTTTTGCGGTCATCATATGAAAGGCAAGGCAGCACTGCTGTCAGTATGCCAGAGGAATACGGCAATACAACCCTCCCAGCAAGCTGGATGAATTCTCTCATCCACGTCATAGACGTCAACTGGATGAGATCGTTAGCTGCGGAAAGACAAAATAGATAATTACACTACTTACTCCTACAATTCTTATAACATATTTTTACATTTGACTCACTGGATTTTGATTCATCTGACACTTGACAGTGGATGACTAATATGTTGGCCATTTCTGCAAATTTGACACTGGAAGGATTCTTCTTAATTTCTTTCAGGAATTCCCCCAACACAACTTCACACCTATTGAACAACAACTGTTAGTGCCTTTTAAAAATTAAAAAGGAAACAGAAAAGAGGAAGAGGGAGAGACAATCTCAGGTAAAGGAGAAGATGAAAAGACACACATCCGCCTGATCTCTTTGCTGCTGTCTCCGAGAATCTGGAAGAGTCCATCAAGAATTTCTGGCAGATAATCCAGGAGGTTTATATCAGGAACGGACTCCAACACATGGATCTGGAGCAGAGTCAAACCATCACAGGAAGTCACAATAGCGAAACGCAATTTATCAGTGTTGTTATCATTACGAATACTATAAAAATAAAAGCTAATATGAATAAATACTATAAGATTGGTGAAAGCGCTCAACTCACCCAGGAGATAATGAATTGGCGGGCGTACTGGTTGTTCGAGTAAATCCTCTCACGCAGCAGAGGGACAAAAGCCACTAGGTCAAATTTGTTGCTCTCTGTAACAATGTCCTTAAAATAAAAGCCAAATGGAAGTCAGACAGTGTCACCATTTCATTCGATACCTTCAATCTTCAACAGTTGAACCCATACATTTCTTATCAAACTCACCTTAAGAAGCCGATCCAGGAGCTCAGATCCACTCTTTACGTTTGGATCAGGATCTGCAGCAAGCTATGAAGAGCAGATCACATGAGGGGTGAGTTTGTGGGTCACTCAACAAAAATCTGACTTTACAGCAGGAAAAGTTATAATAGGAATGATGTTCAAAATGTCAGTAACACAATTAAACCGGCCTGTTATAACCTCTTACAAATGAAATATTTTCTCTTTTTTTGTCATTCAGTTTTTACTCTTTCAAGAAGATTGTAACAGAAACTTTTGACAAGTGTTATTTCAGTATTACGTATATACTATTGTAGTATTTATGAATATTTTTAATTTGATTTAATTTTAGTCATTTTGTTTTGTGCATGTGTCATTTTAATTACCTCAAGTTTGTTTGTAAATATTTCTTTTTAGCTTTAAAAAAATTTGCTCTAGTAACTTTAGCACTTCACCTTAAACTTATTTCAGTTAGTTGCCATAAAACATTTCAAATTGACATTTAAGTTCAAGCTTTTGACCTAATATTTATTTTGTCTTTATTTCAATAACCAAAAAAACGAGTCAATTACCGAATTTCATTGAGCGTTATTTTAGTATTTGTTTTTTTGTATGTGTGCTGTCAAATCGATTAATCACATCAAAAAGTTTGTATATATATTTAGTCTACATTTTAGTAATTTTGTTTTGAGCGTTTTTTTAGCTTAAGTTTGTTTTTAAATATTTCTATTTAGCTTTAATTCTTTTTAGTTCTAGAAACTTTAGTCTTTCAATTTTCAGTTAGTTGCCAAGGCAACATTTCTAATTGCTGTTTAAGTTCTTTAAGTTTTTGACACAATATTAATGTTTAATTTTAGCTTCTTTCAATTACCATTGAGTGTTTTTTAGTATGTTTTTGGTGTGCTGTCAAATCAATTAATCACATCTAACATACAAATTTGTGTGTGTGTATATATATATATATATATATATATATATATATATACACACAAACTTTTATCTAAGATGTAATTAGTTTTGATTTGACAGCACTATTTGTTTTGGTCTATATAGTTTCATTTTTAATATAGTTTTTAATTAGTACATCACGGTAAACAAAAAGAACAAATGTTGTTGTGTTTTTTTCATACTTTATTTCAGTGAACTTTTTTATTTCAAGTAACAAAAAAATGTGAATTTATGGGTTTCAGTAAATTATAACAACACTTTATTTGGTGACATCACTACTTTTTACCCCTAAGAAATATTACATTCCATTTAAACACTTTATGCTACTGATTACTAAACTATTCACAACTAGCACCATATGTGATTCACTGTGTGACTGACAGTTTACCTTGCTAAGCCCATCAAACAGCACGTTGAAGTGAGGCAGCACTGCTCCTCTGGCAACCTTCACTATATTGTAAAGAGCCTCACAGGCGTAGTAGCGCAGACGGCTGTCGGAGTCATTGAAACAGGTAAGAACCGGATCAATGAGCTCCTTCAGGTACAATCCAGAATCCTGAGAAGCATAAAAGATGAATTCCATACATACTGAACGTCTAGCAGTCAACTTCTATAAGCACCAATAAATGTTTTCACATACTTTTCCCAGGGCAATGGAGCACGCCGCCAGCCCAATGAGGCCTCCTTTTCGGCTGTGAGGGTGCTGGGACAGCGCAAACTCTGTGGCCAATATCTGGATGACATGTCTGATCTGTGCAGAGTTATTCTGGGCTACAAATTCTCGTACAAGCCTGGCAGAAGATTGGGGGAAAGCATTCTAATAATTCATTTAAAAACACTGGCTAGATCCTGTTTGGACTATGGGCTATTGATCATAAGCATGACTAATGAGATCATGTGGCATGTCAGATGACAAGCTCTCCTCAGGAGCAAAATAACAAATCCCAACGACTTGTTAGGGAGAAAAACTAACTGCATTTTAAACAGTAGAATGGATTTCAGTGCGCTAAAACTGAATAAATAAGTCTTAACAGGAACTGAATGCAAATAAATGACATTTATATCCATTTAAAAGCACATTCTCTTATTTAAGAGTATTTTGACCAGCTAAACACCGAATTATGACTCACTTTTCAATCTCAAGAGCTGCCACCTTCCTCTTCTCGTACAGTTTGTCGTTGAGAGCTCTCACAATGTTTGGTGTCAGTGGAGAAAAGTCCTTTTCTGTGTTCATTTTTTCAAAGTATTTTAGAAAAAGCCCTTAAATTACGCATAGAGCACAACTGTGCATGTAAAAACTGGTTTCTGAACGCAACTCAGTGGAGTGAATGAAGAGAAAGTCTCATTAGATGACAGTTCGGTTAGTGTGTGACTGAATAAATGTGTTGATGTTCAGTCTAAAAGATTTCCCTCATCACGCGCGTGTGACAAGATGACGCCCTAAAATCGGTTTCCGCGGGAGACTCCCATCACAAGCATCCCTTATAAAATAACAGGACCTGCTGTCTGCGACACTCAACTGAAAGCGGAGAGCAGAGGATGAGCAGTTACAGCCAAAGCAGAATAAAAGCCTCAACACCTCTAGAACTTAAATCACTTAGAGCCGATGATCCGGAAAAAGCGCGATTGCTTCTGTACAGAACATAAACCAGATAAATAGTTCCTCGCGAGTGATGACATGAGCAGATCACAGTGTTTTTCAGTGTAAGAAATTGAGCATAGCCGCCATGTCCCGGCTCACATGACTTCCTACAAACGTCAACGCCTGGTAAATCGAGCGCCGATCAATGGATTTGTTTTGATTACGTCAAAAGAGTCACAGGTTCTTTAAAAAAAAAAAACACGACGCTGAATTGGAAACCGCATTACTTTTACTATTTCTGTAATAGAAATATTTGGTAAAAATAATAATATCAAGGCTTTATTTCTTACAAATAAAAATAAGCTGTTGTATGTATTCAAAGACTATAGAGGATGTATATTTACATATTACAATGTTTGTATGACCTAACATAGGCTATATATTATGTATGTGTCTTGTTAAGAATATATGTTTAGTAATCACCACTTTTTTATCTATCTATTGTTCATGGTTTAACGTGTCAATCAGGCGGCCAGTGCACCGGTTACTAGTTAGGTGTATTCGACTTGAAGCTGCGCAAAGTATCGCGAGAGCTATTCGAAAGCATATGTTTGCTCTCTAATCGCTCTCGCGATACTTTGATGACATACTTCGATCTGTCTGCGCAGCTCCGTTTAAAGTCGAACACAGCTGTTGTCTCGTTTTCAGTCGGCAGGTGTCACTCATCAAATTCATTTAGGGTTCGTCTCTGAAGTATTTAATCCATTTTAACTTACTTAAGAACCCTTTGACATGTAGGCTAAATATTAGGCTACTTATATTAAAATTGCTATTTTCTAAAACAGTTTTCCAAACGCTCATCAAAAAACTAACTCTAAATAAAGAAGGATTTTGCGACACAAATGGCACGCTACCAGAAATCAAAGGTGTGAACTCTTGATTTTATTTGGGGTGACATACAATATCAGAATTTTAGTCACAGGGTTTAATATGTAAGTTTTTTTTCTCTCACAGGTGTTTCTGCATCTCACAGCCTTACTTTGTGCTCTTGGGAGTATTTCTGGTAAGGTAACATGTGATAGAAATGGTGTCATCTCAGTGAAGTCTAGTTATTAAAGCCATTTTTCATCCAGGTGAATGTGACATATCACAATGTTCTGACCCGACCACCTGCAATTTGTCGCAGAGGCAAACTTGTAAATGTGCAGTTGGCTACTTCGGAGATCTCTGTGACCAGGGTAAAGGACAGTCAGCCTTGCTGAAAGAGTGCTAAATCAGTTTGATTTGCTTAGCTGGTTTAAACTTCTCTCCCAGCCTGGTGTTTAGCTGGTTGTTTATGCAACTGGTCCCTTCTCCAACTAAGTACCAGCTAAGACTAATAAACCAGCTGTTTTCCTTGTTGTTTTAACTGGACAACGTAAATATGAATCAAATCTTTCTTTTCAAGTTGCAACAATGAATGTGACGTGTGGCAAAGACTACATTTCCATCCTGGTGGACGAAGAGTTCTTCAAATACTACAATGTGGGAGTGGAAGCAGTTCATTTGAGTAACGCCAGCTGCCGTGCACATAGAGAGGAGATCTCTGGATCAGCCTATTTCAAGGTGCACACGCCAATGGACCAGTACACTGCCTGTGGAGGTAAACCTCTGGAGGTAAAGTACTATTTTTTTTAATCTAAAAACAATTTTAAAGGTTACATATTCCTAAGTGGGATCTACTTCCAACAGAAGAACATAACACACATTACATACTCCTTAACACTGATGTCTGACCCACCTGTCTACGGAAACATTGTGAGAGATCCGGTTGTGCAGATTGAGTACCAGTGCATCTATCATTACATCCGCAGACTTAGCCTGGCGTTTCCAATCATCTCTTTCTCAAGGTAATGGTCTGATGTTAAGTTATATTGATAACGGATGTGTATTCAACCGATTTGATTGTTTTTGAAGTGAAAGAATGTTCAAAGTGAAAGAAGTGGACGCCAAGGTGGAGATGAGTTTATTCAAAGATCACACGTACACGGAGGCTTTCACCAGCTCACCTACTTTTAAGCTCGGGGATCAAATCTACGTGCAAATCCAAGTGACTGAGCCGGAAGACTTCTTCAATGTGAAAGTCAATGAGTGTTGGGCTACGCAGACTCCTCAAGCTAATGATAAGTCAGGCTTTAGCCACATGCTGCTGGCAAACGGGTGAGCTAGTATTGGGAATTGTTCGTCTGTAAATGTTAAATCCAGGTGTCTCTAATTGCCATCAATAACCAGCACACTCTCATGGTGACTTGTAACTTTTTTTTTTTTCACACTTACTAATTTCTATTTAAATGACTGGATATTGTATGCGAAATTTCACTGAACAAGGAAAAGTGTGACTGGACCTTTACTCTGAGGTCACTTCCAAACGAAGTAGTTTTATATTGGTAAGCGTGGCAAATTTGTTTAAAGGGTTGGTTCACTCAAAAATGAAAATTCTGTCATTAATTACTCACCCTCATGTTGTTCCAAACCCCGTAAAACCTTTGTTCATCTTTGGAACACAAATAAGGTATTTTTTGATAATCTGCAACATTTTTGCCACTTTCAACGTCCAGAAAGGTAGTAAACGCATCTTTAAAATAGTCCACGTGACTACAGTGATTCAACCTTAATGTTATAAAGCTACGAGGATGCCTTTTGCATAAAGTCGTCGTTGCATAAAGTCGTCGTTGTTGAATAAAGTCGTTATTTTTGTTTTTAGCACACAAAGTATTCTCGTCGCTTCATTACATTTTAAGGTTGAATCATTATGGTCACGTGGACTATTTTAATGTTGTCTTTACTACCTTTCTGGGCCTTGAAAGTAATAACGTTGCAGTCTATTGGAGGCCAAAAAGCTGACAGATTTCATCAAGGATATCTTAATTTTTCTTCCAAAGTTGAACAAAGGTCTTCCGGGGTTTGGAACAACACGAGGTTGAGTAATCACAGAATTTTCATTTTTGGGTTAACTTGCCCTTTAACGAACTTGAATCCGATGAGAAATCCACATAGGGAAATTTTTCTTATTTGTTCCTCATGCAAATTTCCCAATCAAATCCTAATTTGAAATGACCGTTATACCTGCAAAAAATTGCCAAACAATGCTAAATGTGACCACACTAATTCATATTAATTGACACAATCTAATTTTTATGCTTTATTTTTTTTTAATTATCTGCTTATGCCTCACTGATGGTTAGGTTCAGGGGTCAGGTTTGGAGTGGACCGTGTTGTGGCAAAAATTTACTCAAACTGCTTAAGAGACAAACTCAAAGAAAATTGTCTTTATAAAGAATTTATTTCTTGCAAGAAAGGTCAAACAGTCATACAGCAACACAGGTTTCTGCAGAGTGCGACACAGAAGGACGGGTTCCCTCAGCTTTTATACCCCCCCCCCCCGCGCCCTTCAAGGTGACAACTCTTAACATCAGTACTTTTCCACACACATGGAAAAGTGAAAAGACACTGTACCATGACAAAAGGCCTATACCTAAGACAGGATGACCCTTTAGGCCTCAGGTCATAAATTTAAGACAGAATTAGGGCCAATTGACCCCCCCAGGTCACCCTTAGGCTCCTAAGAATGTGTAAATAGCAGAGAAAAGAAAAACCACACTTTATTCAAAACAAAAACCCCTCAATATTGAGATTTCCTTCACAACGGTCATGGAGAGGCTGCTGACTGCAGAGCCACGGGTGAAGCATGAAGTCCAGCTCCCCCTCTCTGGATGTAATTTGGGTGTAATTGGTGGAAATAGAAGGTCCAACCACACCCTAACCCTGCCCATAACTCTAACCCTCCACCCATTAAATCCACAGAGGTCGAGCTGGACTAGGTCAGGATCAACCCATGACATCCAGAGAGGAAGAGCTGGACCTCATGTTGTTTACATACAAATTTTTATGATTTTGTACAAAAATGCCACCTTATAAAAGTTACATTTTCTCATGAGACTGAGTTGCCATAAATTTTACAAATAAATATTTGCCACAAAAGTACAGACTTTGATGTTTGCACGCTCCGCAGATATGTCTATGTCTGGCTACTCTGATCAACGCATGAGAGCGTTTGAAAGCACGCAGAAGTGTTTATAAGTGCTTGCTGAAGATGTCCATTTAAGCGTTGATCTTTGTAGCCAATCAGCAGCGGATTCTAGGTGCCAAAGGCGGTACTTTTAACAAGAAAATATTTAACACTTTCCTATTTATCTTGAAGGTGTGCAATTGACAAAACAACTTCATTTGGTAATGGTACGCCGCACCCTGCAGGAAGAAACGGTGAGGGGTCGACTGTCCGTTACTCATTTGATATGTTTCGATTTGTACAAGAGCCTCACAGTTTCTACCTGCACTGCACTGTGCATCTCTGCACAACTGAGGATGGACAGTCATGTATTCCTGTAAGCATTTATTTAACCTGCTAGGTTTTGAACAATCACATTTTCCATTTTTAACTTGACTTGATTTATTTTTAGGAATGTAAAACTAAATCCAAAAGAGAGGTTGTTGTGGATGAGCAGGCTCAAGGCCTACTGTCTTATGGACCAATCAAACAAGAGCTGCCAGTTATACCCAAGATAAGTATGTTTACATATGGCATTTAATTTAATATATATATATATATATATATATATATATATATATATATATATATATATATATATATATATATATATAATATAATATAAAAATGTGTAGCAATTTTCTTTTTTTAATTCTGTTTGAACCGTATGGATTGTGTTTGTAGATCTCCTCACATTGGTGCTTCCACTGGGAGTGATTTGGACTCTGGGCATCTTCCTTCTCATCCTTATCAGCATTGCTAAAGCTGGAATCAGACGACACATGACAAATACCTAAATAAATGTCATTTTCACCCAACACACTGTGGTTTGTGTTGGGTAAGCAACCCCAAGCACACAAGCTAACTAGAATGTTAGCCCCAAGTGAGCACCCCATAATGGGCGCCATTTTATATGCTCTGACAAGAAGTTTTTGAATTAAAATATGCTTAAATGTGATTTCCAGTATCAATCAGGGCTGCTGTTGTTTTCTTGCGTACAATAAATCGAACTTTATATTTACAGTACTGAATATGAACAACAGATGGCAGTGAGAACTAAAATTGGAACTAATTTGCTTATTATCTTCGTTCTTTAAATAAACGGACTTCACTACAGTTCCCTTTATCTGTTTTTTCTTTTTTAATGCATGGATTTCTTTTATTATAAAACCAGGAATGGCGTGCATAATTTCACAAAGGTAAACGGAGAAAGTGGGCAGAGAATCGGGTGCGGCTGCAGATCAGCATGAGATCCATATGCGCGTTCACGCTCATATTTGGTGTCCTACACAAAAAAAATTGAGGATCACTTCGAGGACGCGCCGCCTGGTACTCGGCAATTCTAGATGGCTATGTCCAGGCGGCACTTAGATCAATATAGATAATGCTGTGCAAATATCAACAAGTAGTCTTTTATTCAATATTTAATGGGTAGCTGCTGCTCGTGCTAATGTTATAGTTTACAAGCGTGCGCGCGCCACTGGAGACCTTTACGAATTGTTTGCACGAGGGAAAACTTGAAAGGAGAAGAGAACGTGCACTAAGTTGGCTGGCTTTTTAATCCGAGAAGAACAATGACCATGTTTTGGTGGTGAAAGGCTCTCTCAGGTTTCTTTTTAAGCGGTTCCAGTGGGGGAGAAGGTTGTGTGTTCATTTCTCACTGCTGTACCGGGACTCGAGAGATGTCAGCCCGCAGGAGTAGATTTCATCGGTCTTTGAGACCCATTTGTGTGATTTTCGTCCTGCTATTTGTCAACATTGCCGAAACAGCTGCAGAAGATGATGCTTTCAACGCAGAGGTTTGTAGACTCACTAATTTTGAGTGTTTTTACATTCAACCCCCCACAACAAATTGTGGCGTTTGTATTTTTACATGCGGAGTTGTGAAATTTGTTTGGCTGCATTTTGTTTTGGTCGCTCAGGATTGGAAAACTGAGCTTTAGGTTCGGTGTAGGGGGGAAAAGCAACACATTTAAAATAAATTACAGTAAGAGTTTTTTCACTCCCACTTTTCAATCAGTTCTTTAATATCAGATTTACTTATAAATAGTACAATTCACAGGTGAACTTCTATTTATTGTATTGTAGTGAAGTGAGAAATGTGGTCAATTAGACGTCCCAAAACAAAGATGGAAATTATATATATATATATATATATATATATGAACAACTTTAAATAATATTTAACTTATAAATCACAACAATAGTAGTTATTAAAAATATGTGTATTGCTTATAATTGTGGTATATTATTGATCATTCTATTGGATCAATAAAATGGTCAGTTTGCCTCTCTTTACAATTAGAACTTTATAAGCGTTTTAATCATTTTATTTTTAAATAAGAGCACATTTTAAAGTGTTTTTATCCGCTCCTCATAGGATCATAGGGTTTCATTTGTTTACCTGTAAAACTTTCCGAAACATCAGAATTCAAATTCATATCCTGTCTGTTTACTAACCATGGTAATTTCACAGTCAAGAATTAAGATAGGATGCTTCTGTTGTACAACGCCTGGTGAACATCTCCAAATCTATCATACGGTGTGTAAGGATGTCCTTGTTCATAGCTGGACCATATGGCAGGAGTCTTAACTGTGAACATATTCAGATTATTAATACTCAGTGCTTAATTAAACATTCAAAACTTGTCTCTGGTGCATTTTTTTTTCAATATGGTTTGAGTTTAGACAGTGTTTGTGTTGTTTACGGCTTTAAGGGCCTCCATAACATTTCCCTTTGGATTCTAATGGATAGTTGCATAATAAGAAAGCATCTTGTCTATTAATGACCTGTACGTTTATTTTCCTTTCTCTTGTGTAATCCCATCCTGACCACACTACTTGGTAGAAGTTGTTTCAACACATTGCCCTCTCTCCATCATTTTCCGTATCTGTTGTTATGGCAGTCATGGCTGAGGACGTATGGCTACCTGTCCAAGGCTAGCAGACAGATGTCCACCATGCAGTCAGCCCAGATTCTTTCTAGCTCCATCAAGGATATGCAGCGCTTCTATGGCCTGGAGGTGACCGGACACATGGACTTAGCCACTCTGAAGTATGATTTCCTCTTATTCAAAAGCACATGGAACAACAACAAGAGCTCAGTCTGTTTTAATTGTGTGGAGTTAACTGAGAAAAAAGAGTGTAATAAGTTACTGTCTTATAGTGTAACCAGGTCATGTAGATTATTCATAACACTTGTTACTTAAAGCAGGACTAGTTCACCCAAAAATGTATATTACTATTTATTTATTTATTCAGAGCCATGAAAAGACCTCGCTGTGGAGTGCCTGATCGTTTTGAGGAGACAACAGAGCAAGGTGCTCGGCGTAAGCGGTACGCGCTTACTGGCCACAAGTGGGATCAGGACAAGCTGACTTACAGGTGAATGAAACATCAATACAAAAACTAATTCAACATTGATCAAGTTAATGATGACCAGAAAAAAAAACTCTTTATTTCCTGCTCAAGTATTCAGAACCACTCACCAAAAGTTGGCCAGGAGCTGACCTATGAGGCTATTCGCAAAGCCTTTAAGGTTTGGGAGAAAGTTACGCCTCTCTGGTTTGAGGAGGTCCCATATCACGAGATAAAGAATGGCAGTGAGGGACCAGACATAATACTACTGTTTGCCTCTGGGTATCATGGCGATATGTCGCTCTTCGATGGGGAAGGAGGGTCTTTGGCACATGCTTTTTTCCCAGGTCCCGGAATGGGAGGAGACACACATTTTGACATAGACGAGCCATGGACCTTGAACCAGCGGGAGGGCTCAGGTGTGAACAATTTTCTGCAGTCATTTTCCTACTTCAAAGTAAATTCACTTATTTCACCGTATATTAGCTTAGCATTTATTTTCTCACAGAATCTTTAGATGTTAGTGTAATGGAGGGCAGCTAGTAAGAGCCTCATTGTCACGCTCGAGATTCAGGTTCGAGGCCCGCACAGAGCGGGGTGAATAGGACCTGAGGGGTTACATTGGTGCTGTGACCCAGATGGGACTGAGGTTTAGGGGGTTGAGAGTAATTGAGGCCAGCTAGTAAACCTCACTCCCCTCGCCTCATGAGGTGCATTAGAGACTGGGTCTTTAGCGTCCTTGTTAGCGCACCCACCTCCTTTGCCAGAGACGGGGGTTTGAGGCCCACACAGAGCAGGGCAAGTAAGACCTGAGGGGTTTCATTAGCAGCAATAAAATGTCTTAAAATGTTCACCAACAGATTTAACCCTTTGTTTTCTTAGTTTATAGTTTGGTTCACTGGTTTTGTTTGTGGTGTAGGTGTCGACTTGTTTCTGGTCGCGGTTCATGAGTTGGGTCACGCACTGGGGTTGGAGCACTCCAACGACCCTTCCGCCATCATGGCGCCTTTCTACCAGTGGATGGACCAAGAAAGCTTCTCATTGGCTGAAGATGATATAAATGGCATTCAACAGGTCTATGGTAAGCTAGACTAATATACCTCCTGTTTCAGTTCATTTATCTTACTATCCATTGTAGTTAGTTAAATTAGATCCATGATATGAATTCACATACTTTTGTGTGTGTGTGATACTGCTTTTACACTGCAGGTCAATTAACTAACTTAATTAAATTAAGTTAATATTGAGTAACTTATATTTGATACACAATATTGAAAGTTACGTTTGTCTCTTTTTGTTCTTCCAACATATACAGTTCTAAACAAAACAACACACAGTAGTAGTGCGTTGTTCCTAAATAAGTGAATGATTCAGTTCATTTACTCAAAAACACAGTTTAGTACCTGAATGAATCAATGTTTTTTAAATAATCGGTTATGTATTGATTCACTCATAAAGGTAGTCATTTGCTCTGTTCCTGAATGTTTCAATGTTTTTAATGAATTGGTTAACTGAATCACTTGTTTTGTTCAGTGTTTCTGAATGAATCATTTGATTGAAAATTCAGTGTCATTTGTATAGTGTTACAGTGAAACCTGCAGTAAGAGTGTCTGATGCAACTATGAGTTCTCACACTGTAGATCAGTTAAGAAATCTGATGATTTCTTTAAGCTTTGCCACATTTATGATACAGTTGTTATCCACATTCTACTGTTTTATGAGCTTGAAGCTTCAGTCCAGTTGCATTGAGTTCTGCTCCAGCAAATTTCTCAGTGTATGTGTCTTTGAATGAGTCTGTTTTCTCCATTTGAAAGCCTTCCACTGCAGACTAAATGAGCCTCATGGGCCTTCTGGTGCTGGATGGAAAAGTGTGACGCTTTTTTTTGTCGATGCAGTGTGTGTGGAAAAGAGAATGATTAGCTAAGTGTGAAAATGCATTATGGTTTGGTATGTACAGGCCCTCCAGAGATTGTCATCACTCAAGCAACTCCAACCACAACCCTGTTTACAACCACTGCCGAGCCGGAGCCCACCACTACATTGGTCCAACCGAAAACTACCAGACCCTCACCGCAGCCCACCAAGCACTGGGTGCCTCCGGTCATCCCCACCAAGAGGTCCCATAGACCCCAACCCACAGCACGCTCAGATCAGGATGCACCTGACATCTGCGAGGGGAACTTTGACACAGTCACCATGCTTCGAGGGGAGATGTTTGTGTTCAAGGTTAGAAAGAGTGATCTTCAGTAAATTCAGTTATAGTGCACAACTGGTTCACATGCATGGTAAAAATAAATAACGCACACCAGAAAACATGGAGGGAAGCGCTTTTGAGTACTAACATTTTTGGGGACATTTTAGGGACTGGAGTAGGATTTTTCTACATCTCTGGAAAATAAGCAATCTTGATGATAATTGTGTTAAGTTATTATTAGGGATGCAACGGATCGCAGTTGATCCGTGATCCGTACGGACCAGGCCCCATGGTTCGACACGCATGTGATTCGCGGATTAAACAAAGTTTAACCATCATGTAGTGAAAGTTAATCATTTTGTCTTGCTAATTTACACATTCATCTATTTTAAACTCGGAAAAAGGAGCCAAAATAGGGAGAGAGAGAAGTAATTCAGACAGGGCTCGAATGCTGAATTAATTCCTCTTTTGCATTTACTTGCACATACACACAAAATTGTCAAAATCCCCGTCTCGGCAAGTATTTTCTCGGTTATGTCATACATGTACAGTTGAGAAAGAAACTGGATGTGTTTCAGTATATTCGGTCTGTGCATTCAGTCTTGAAGTGACAGCAGCTTAATATTCCTTCTGTTATATGTGTCAGTAATTTTAACAAAATTAAAATCATCATCATGATCTACCATGTTCGAGAGAAAAGTAGATGGTGAGGAGAGCAGTCAAGAGGAAAGTGATGACAACAACTTGTAGAATAAATGTGCTGCGTAAAGTGTGAGTACCAAGCAGCGTCTCCAGGTGCTCCATTGAGAACCAGACCATAAAAGTTATGTGTACCCCTGGTTATAGTGGTTCTTGATAAAAACGTACTCAAAACATCTTAGCAACTGTAGAACAATGTGCTAAAAAACATTGTAAACCACCAGCAATGTCTTTTTTGTTTTGATGATAATTTGGATCAGGTGTCTACTAGAAGATGGTTGAACTTTTCCAACAAAGCATAAATCTCCACACGTATTTCTGTTGAACGTTATGATTAAGTGAATGTTGTTTTTCTTTGTCAGGGTCGTTGGTTCTGGAGGGTTAGGAGGAATCGGGTTTTGGATAATTACCCAATGCCGATCTCCTTCTTCTGGATGGGGCTTCCTGAGGACATAGACGCTGCCTATGAACGGCATGATGGGAAATTTGTATTCTTTAAAGGTTTGAGTCATGAATTGAATATTTAATATTCAACTTAATTTTAGTGACGTTTTTGAAAGAAAATGTTTTTATTATTATTATTTTAAAATAATAACATTTATTATTATAGTGATTTTTTTCTGATAACATGTTCTACTATCTTATGCAGTTTTGCTTCTCAAGTATGTATTTTTTAAGGAGGTTTACAGATTTTTTTAAATGGAAAATGAGACTAAAATGCTAATTATTTTTTTGCAGTGAATCTGTTACTATTATGATCCAAACCGCAGAGCATTTTGTTTGTATTAGAATGATAGACTGACATCTTTAAAAAATGACAACACCAAAATTATTAAATATTTCCTAGATATCAGTCCTCTTCTTTTTTAAACATCTGTTCTTGCTGTAACAGCATCTTGAAGTCAAATTATGTCACTTGTAAAACACTCCGAGAGGAGAGAAGGAAAGTCTGGCAGCATCTCAGGACTTGGTCTGCATTGCGTCAGCTTCAACTCCAGATGCTGACTGCTCTGTTTTCATTCTGAGAGAAGAAACCTGGAGAAGTTGCAGTAGGGAATGTGTAGTGGAAAGAGCCACAGTTATTTTCTTGTTTTTTTATGCAGATAATGAGACTTCAGGTTTCATTTGTGCATTAGCTTGAAGGGAACTTTGCTTTCATGCAACACAAAACATCTTCT
Organism: Zacco platypus; assembly: GCA_038088235.1. Lineage (NCBI taxonomy): Eukaryota > Metazoa > Chordata > Actinopteri > Cypriniformes > Xenocyprididae > Zacco > Zacco platypus. Next base: position 9,933,439 of record CM076063.1, on the reverse strand, counting down.
GTGCGATCTCACCAGTTGAATAGAGAGCTCTGTGATATCATCTCTCAACCATGCAACCCCTCCCTTTCCCTCTAATGTGGCTTTTTGTCCATCCCCTCTTTTGTGTTTTGTATCACTCCCGCAGGAAGTAAATACTGGCTTTTCAGAGAAGCAGACGTAGAACCTGGATACCCTCAGGACTTATTTCGTTATGGTCAAGGCATGCCTGACAGAGTGGACACGGCAGTGTGGTGGGAACCATCTGGCTATACGTACTTCTTCAGAGGAGACAGGTAAACATGCTGGGGCCCTTGTGGAAAAGGCCAGATGTGTCAAGAGGTTGGGAGTTAGCCAATAGTAGTAGGTTTTTATCTTTTTTTTTTTGCATACACCATTTTCAGATTTATATCGTACGTTCACTTTTAGTAAGGTTTATACGCAAAGTTTTATAAATGAGGCCCCTGTTCTTGGAGAACCCCCAATACTGCAGATTTCAGATGTCTCCCTAATCAAACACACCTGATTCAACTCATCAGCACATTAATAGAGCCTCTAAGATCGATCTCAAATGAATGGGTCAGAAAAGTGAGACATCAAAAATGTGCAGTGTCGGGGCTCTCCAGGACCAGGATTGGGAAACACTTGTTGTCCGTAGTGTTGAGGAAAGTTACTTTAAAAGGAATTCATTACTCCCTAAAAAAGTAACTAATTGTGTTACTTAGTTACTTTTTATGGAAAGTAATGCATTACGTTACTTTTGCATTACTTTTTCTCATCTGGGCTGGGCTGTTTTTGTTTTTATAACAACAACAAAAATATATTTTTGGCAAATGTAAAGGGAAAATGAAATGAATAAGCCTCAGGCTGAAGGAGATGCAAATACACACCTGTACTGTAGAGGGCGCAGGTCAAACAAACAAGCCTTTCAGCTGTGCTGCTATTCTGGATTGCAGAAGAATAGGACGAAGGAGAAAAATAAATGAGTAAATGGAAACTCACATTTAGACTAGAATACACAACAGCTCTGCACTCCTGATTTCTCTCAACATGGCGACAGGAGGTGTCAGTCAATAAATGGGAAAACAAAGTAACTTGTGTTACATATTTGAAAAGATGACTCAGATATTTTGTTTTAAACTTAAAATAATGTGTTACTTTACTAGTTACTTGACAAAAGTAATCTGATTACATAATTCACATTACTTGTAATGTGATACCCCCAACACAATGCAAATTGGTGGCTTTAACAAACGAAGACCATCGATTCCAAACTCGGATAGTTACAGTATGTCTGCTTTTTGTCCTTTTGACTTTAATTTTGTTGATTAATAATTTGTGTTTTTTTGGATTAGCATAGAGAGAATCAAAACAAGTTGTTCACATTTTTCTCCATTATTGCTTTCTCTTGAAGATATTGGCGGTTTAGTGAAGAATCCCGTGCCATGGATACAGATTACCCTAAACCAGTGAGCGTGTGGGGTTCCATTCCTGGCTCCCCAAAAGGGGCCTTCCTCAGCGATGATGGAGGTGAGTCAGGCTTGGGAGAACGGCTGCCCAAGAAAATGTCACAGCTGAATGCAAGAAAAAAGAGAGACGAGTCCATTAATCCAAAGCTGAGAGGGAAAATGTGACCTCATTGCTGAAAAACTGGGGCGCAATAAGACCTTTGACTTGGAAATGTTCTGCTCTCACTTCTAATTTCACGGCATTGTTCATGATCGTCTTTGGCACATCTTTTTATAGCTGTGGAATTCCGAGACTGCCTACGATTGGCTAGAATCTCGTTTGATCAAGCATTTGGTGATGATGACATGGAATTTTATGTATTACTAGTCACTAGTGTATTTATTTACTGTACACTGATTCACATTTTAACTCTTTCCATACAGCATACACTTATTTCTACAAAGACACCAAATACTGGAGGTTTGATAACAAGCGAATGAAGGTTGACACTGGATACCCAAGATCAATTTTAAATGATTTCATGGGCTGCCGGGTGCATTTTGAAGTGGAAACGGATGTAAATCCCGACCACCGATCGCCAGAGACGACCAACAACAATCAGGACCCTGACGACTACAAAAATGATGATGAAGAGGATACAGAGGATAGAAATGATGACGTTGAGGAAAAGGAAGTAGACGTTATTCTAAGAGTGAATGAGACTGATGAGCACATCATGACCCTCATCTTGGTGACTGTGCCTCTGGTTCTGGTGCTGTGCATTCTGGGAGTGATATACATCATTATCACCACACTACAGAGGAAAGAGACGCCCAAAGTGTTAGTTCACTGCAAAAGGTCCCTGCAACAGTGGGTCTGACAAAGTCCGCACACATTTGCTACCCAATAGCCAAGTATTTCTGCACATACATTTTCTAAGAGTTCTCACCTTGTCATTTGATTGTTCGTGGTGCTCATCCAATCAAAAACCCTGTTCTAGAATTTGCACTTTTGATAGTATTTAGATTTTTTTGTGTGGTCATTTTACGGTTGTGTGGGATGTTGCGAGTGAGTCTGCGAGGTTTCTGTTTTCCTGTTGAGCCCGAACTGTTCGGTTGTACACTGTGGGAAACATTGGATGTATGAAAACAAGCTCAGATCAGCACATTTCTTTCACATCCTCTGCTAACCGGTCTCAATAATGGAGGAAACCGCAATCTCTGTGTCCAGGTCTTGCAGAAAGTGCAGGGTTAAAAGAAAAGTCAGGCTTAATAAATTGTCTCACGCACATTTAGCAGGGTTTATAGTCTCTTCCCTGTGGAGCCTGGCTTGCATTACACAGATGTTGCTGATTTTGGACTTTATGGAGAGAAAAAGAGGGGGATGGGGGCTTGTAGCCTGCCAGCATTTCCTCTGACTGAGTTCCACTGAGCGTGCCAAAGACGAGGAGGAGGAGGGGGGACTACATTCGAGGCGTGGCTGTACTGTCATCGTGACCTACATTAGCGCACCCCTACTTATTTTTCCCCCCTCAAAGTTTGTCTTCCTGTGGGACTTTCCTTTGTTTTCCCCGCAACATTTCCAGTCTCCCCAGTTGTGAAATTTTTGTTTTTGAGAGGCAATTCTGGCCTCTGATTGTGTCCATCAGTGCCTTTCATGACTGAATCTGTGCCTTAATAGTGCAGACCATCACCACTGTGTTGGAAATGTTTTTTTTTTTTTTTTACTGACTGCCACAGGCTTTTCGTAGTAGCTGCACAGTTTGAGCAAAAAGCTCATGCTTTTCTTTGTTCACATGGCCTTCTGTGTTTTAAACCTGTGTCATTTTTGTATTTCATGTCAGTATGAATGTCTTTGTGCTTTTTGTTGTACCAAATGAAAAACTCTCCCTTGACTATTAATTTTATGTTTTATTTGTTTTTGATTTGCATTGTTTTGTATTAACAGTCGAGTAAATCATGCAGGGCATGTATTGCTTTTGTTCACAGATATTATCTGGTATATAGCTTGCTCACAATAAAAGAGTATATGGCTGTAAGTATGCCTTTAAGTTTTTAACTTCCTCTATGGATTATGTACTTCCTTTGTTTTCGTTTAAGTACAATAACTCTTTTAAACTGTATAGAGTGCATTTTTTTTATTCGACGCATATCAGTTACGTATTTGTAGTGTTGTGTAAATGTTATTTTCCTGCTATTGTGCTGAAGGTGCCAAATGTAGCTGTCCACCAGTTGAAACAAATTCTTAGAAAAAGCCTCTAAATTAAAAGCCTACGATTTAGATTTAAATGATGTATGTCAACTAAACTGTTACTTTGACCATAAAGTCTTTTAAATTACATTTATATACAAAGTTGGGGGTAACGCATTACAAGTAACCTGAGTTATGTAATCAGATTACTTTTTCAAGGAACTAGTAAAGTAATGCATTACATTATTTCAATTTACAGCAAAATATCTGTTACTTTTTCACATTTATTGACCTACAGCTCTCCTGTCTCCAAGTTCAGAGAAATCAAGAGTAAGTACAAAGGTTTGTGCTGTAAGCATGATGGTTATTGTAGTTCTACACTAAATGTGAACAAGCACAGAACAGCACTCTCACTTGCACAGAAATGTTCAGTATTTCTCAAAATGAATAAAAACAGTGAAATACAATCTCAGAATTTTATGCAAACCTGTAATAATTAACTATTAAATTGCACAAATATACTTCTATTTAATCTCACTTATTTAACCAATGTCTTTACTGCTTACCTTCAATGATCTAATTCAACCATAGCATTACAAGCATTACTTTTAAAAGTAACTTTCCCCAGTACTGTTTATATATAATATTATGTAATACACTGTAACCAAAACTATAGAGTGTGTAATCAAACATTTCTCATTAGTTTTAGCTTATATTGTGCAAGGTAACTAATCAGGATGCCAGTTTAGCATTCTAATGGATAATTAGCCTGCTAGCTTCAGTTACCCTTCACAAATGTGGCATCAAAACGCTATCCTAGAAACCTTTCCAGTGAACTAGCGCAGCATACCGCAAGCTGATTTGTCTGCTAGCTTAACCTATATCTTTTGCAAATGTTCAATTATACATTGTTACTTTTTTTGTTTAATCAAATGTTACAAACAGCTACTTTTAAGTGAACTAGCTTAGCATACCAATAGCCAATTTGTCTGCTAACTTAGCCATTGCAAATGTTCAATTATACATTTTTATGTGTAGTTTTTTTTATGTGAAGTTTTTATTAACTTTTGTTTGATCAGGTGTTACAAACAACTACCCTTTCAGTGAACTAGCTTAGTGTACCATTTGCCGATTAGTCTGCTTGCTTAGCCTATATCCTTTGCAAATATTCAATTATATATTTTTATACTAATACCTTATTGTTTGTTCAGACATTACAAAACGGCAACACCATCTACGCTTTCAGTGAATTGGTATAACACACCGCCAGTCAATTATGCCTATTAAGCCTATACCCTTTGTAAATGTTTAATTTTACAATTTTATATATTTTCATTTGATCAGGCATTATTCTCAAGGGGTTTAGGTGGACTAATGGTTGGATCGAATTGTCCATGACACCATCAACAATGAAAAGATTCTTTTTAGAACCAGAGGGTGTAGTTACGACATCTTCCAGCAGAGGCTGCAGCCATTTTGGTTCTTTTTACTTGACGTCATACCTGTCAAATGAAGCAAATGCATAATCACCACAATAAGCTCAGATATTCTGTGTTTTATGGGTATCTTGAACTTTCTCATTTACTTTAATGACCACAATTAGTTACAACAACCAAACCAAACAAGCTACGTCCTTCATTTCTCATTTTAATTCCCAAAACAAACTCACGGGACCCCTCGCTTTACTCTCTCCACCATCCTGTTAGAGGATTAGATCTCTCTTCTACATTTCCGCCAATCACGTTTGAGGACACATGGTGGCACACAACATGGCTGTTGATAAGAGATATGCTTTAGTGGCTTACCTGAGATCAGTTTATGGTTTGCCTGAAAATGGCAGTGGTTTGTGTTTCCAAGGCAATAGCCTGCCCCTGATCAGTTGCATTGGCTCTTCCGTTGCATTGGTTCAGAGCTTATCCTGCCTTTATCTCATTATTGGATCTGCTGCCGTTTAGCTGCTCAGATCTGTAGCTATGACATTGGCTTCTGAAAGCAACAAGTTAGAAGCAGTCACCCTCAAAAGTCAAAGAATCACAGTAAACTGTTTTACTTGCGGTGCATTTGATGGACCAGGAATACATAGTTCAGGTGCAGGACATAGAGAGGCACCTTAAGCTAACAAAATTAGCATGTAGTGTGAAATAGCTTATTAATAGCTAATTTTTTTCACTGTCAGCTTTGATTTGTAAATCTAATTATCTTATTAATTGGGTGTGAGAATGTGTTTTTTGTATGTTATACATGCATGTATTTTTTGTACTTTTATCTGTATCTTACCTACAAGGTTAATCTCAGAGAGGGGAACTGATGACGTAGTAAGCGATGCTTCAATGTGTTTAAAAACACAAACACATTTAATCTAAAACTGCAGTTGTGTTAGCCTATTGACACAGAGTTAATTATGTAAGCATAATCACATGGCACTCACTCGGAACACCTTAGCAACCTCATAGCAGTACCCTAGCAACCACTTCTTAGCATCAACTTTTATAAATAATTTTCACCAATTTTACAAGTTTTTGCACATTTTCTTGAGAACACTTTGTCAGTCAAAACTATGTGCAAAACAATATAGTTTTAGATGTATTGTCATTTCAAACGGAAAGATAGCAGTTTGCACACTTACATGATTTAAAAAAAAAAAAATCTTAAATAGAGGACATAAAACCAATTCTTAAACGAAACTTTACGCCTTCAGCATATAGTCCATTTTCTTCACATTGACTGAAACTTTGACTGTGCCTGGTTAAGAGCTCCCACTGTTTTTAAGTATAATCTAATGAGGGGTAGCACTGTCCTTCAAGATTTAATCCCGTTTGCCCAGTCTTGTCTCAACCCTAATCCTCACAGACTGCTGAAGTCCGCTCTGGATGGTGTCAATCCCTACGGAATGCCCAACCACTGCTGAGCACTCAGGTAAGAAATCTGATATTTGATAATGCCTGTTTTTTCCCCAGAATCACTCAAATTATGTAGATTTATGATGATGGTGCTCTAGAAGGGAGCAGTGTTTTAGATCTAATGAGTGTTTTAAGATATGACAAGTGATTGTATATATTTATACTTTTTAGCATAGGAAAAATTAAATTTCTAAAAGCTTTAGCAAGTGTGCTCGCTTTAAATATCCGATAAGGTTGAAGCCTATACACTCTTGGGGGGAAATGGGCCAAGCCCAAAATGGCTAAACACTAAGCTTTTAATTGTCTTAACCATAAATGATTAGTCAGGAATCTAGCAAAATTTAAGCAAATGCACTACTCCATTGCTGTCTCAGAAAAACATCAAAGACAGAATTAAGTTTTTGGCAGAAAATGGGAATGTGTGCATGAGTTGCATTGCGATGATCCAGAGCGATGTCTTCAAAAATCTGCTGTGAGATATGATAATCAATGCATCAGTGAAGCAAGGAGGAAGAGGTGTCATTGTGTTGGGAAGCTTTTTAGCTGCTGGTATTGGTGACCTACTTCACTGTGAAAAGTCATGCTTTGGAGTTCAGGAGAATATTGCAGAATGGCTTGCTTCCCACAAATGAAAAGTTATCTAAAGAGGAATGATCAGATGTTATATTTCAAAAAGACAATGTTCCTGCCCAAATTGCAAAGACAACCAAGAAGTGGCTTGAGAACAAGTCCATCAGGCTCATGTTTTGGCCTGGTCAGAGTCCAGGTTTGAACACTATAGTGAATGTTTGGTCTCACATTAAACTCAAACAAACTGGGAGACATTGAAGCCATTGAGTGGAACAACACTGACTCTTCATCCTATAAAAAGCTGTCTGTGGGGGAAGGCTATTCCGTGCTAAGTTACTTTATCTACAGTTTCCTAATTTCCTGACCAGTGATTTGTGATTAAAATGATTAAGACCTTTAAAAGCCAAGGAGTGTACTTAGCACAGAAATGAACTAACAAAAACAACAGTTTTTCAACATTGCTTAATGTTTATTTAGACTACTATTCCAACATTTGGGTCATGTTATGCTCACCCAGGCTGCATTTATTTGAAAAGATACAGTAAAACAGTAATATATTGTAATATTTTTACAATTTAAAAGTGTTTTCTATTTTAATATATTATAAAGTGTAATTTATTCCTCTGATGCAAAGCTGAATTTTGAGCATCATTACTCCAGTTTTCAGTGTCACATGATCCTTCAGAAATCATTCTAATATGCTGTTTGCTCAAGAAACATTGCTTATTATTATCAATGTTGAGAACAGTTTTTGTTGCTTAATATCATTGTCAAAACTGTAATACATTTTTCATGATTCTTTAATGAATTATGAGTTAATTTTAGAAATCTTTAGTAATATTATAAATGGCTTTACTGTCACTTTTGATCAGTTTAATGCGTCCTTGCTGAATTTAAGAACTAATTTCTTACCCAAAAAATTTTGAACAGTACTTAATTTAAATACATTCTTAGCATTGCATTAGCAAAGTTAAAATGTATATCTTTCATTCACAGTCTTATATTGTAAAGTCTTGCAAACTTGTACAGTCAAATAAGATGTAAAACCACAACCTGCAAGGCTATCAGCTATGCTACGTATGCTAAGCTACTATATATATATATATATATATATATATTTCCTTTAACACAAATCTAGAAGAAAGGAAGTGCAAGAGGACTTTTAATTGAAGTTATAGTATTTTTGCCATTTTAGATGCTAACACTGGTAGTTAGCATCTTGGTCTTTTATGCTAAAGCTGATTGGAGTTACTTTGTGTAAACTATTTGAGTAAATAAGAGACAGATCGAGTCCATTTAGAAGGACAGAATGAAGATAAAGGAAGTGATTAACTACATTTGCGTGACTTTCTGGTCACCCTTGCAGTGCAACTGCTGACTGCTAATCGTTTTAATGGCTGCCATGATGAGCCTGAACAATCTTACTAAATATCTTGGTCACTTCATTTATTCGGGACAACAGGGTCCCAATCTGTCTGAGAATTCTAGAGTAAGTTTGTCATGAGAATTGGTCTGTAGACACACAAAAACTACTTTCATTGTTCTTTAACAAGCTTATCAAACCTCTTATGTTTTCTAATAAGGGAAGTGGCATTCTATTTCTGAATGATTGTGGGGTTTCCCTGTAAGGTTTGCATAAATAGGAACTTCATCTGGCTTTCCCAAAGATGAAATCCTTGCCCTAGAAACAATTCCCTTTGAATATTATCGACTGAAGCATATGAAGCAAGCATTATCTCTCAGGGAGGGTCCTGGGTTTTAAGTTAAGCTTGATGAGGATGAAACATAATTAACTGTAACTTGTTTCAGGTTAAGATTATCTACACTTATGCTCCGTGTTGATTCACACAATGGGAGTTTATGCCATTATTCCATAATCTATTCCATCATTACAGACACTGTATGTGTGTTTAAGACATTTTTATTGATTTAATAGTTTTTTCCCATCTCTCTCAGGATGTTTAACTGGGTTGTGAAGGTCGTACCTCGTCCTCCTGATACACAGGACGATCTGAGGCACGACGCGATCACAGCGGTAAACCCAAGCCCATTAACCTGCACTCATAATAGACACCTCACAAATATCTGTGACTGTATTTACCAGTAACAGTGTAGTAGTTTGGCCTAGTGGTTAACACATACGTTCTGGCATGTTGAGCCATGGTGCTCATGTGGGTAATGCAGGTTCAAATCTCCCCTTTCTCTATAAAAAAGTTAAAAATGAATCTTAATGTTTATTCTAACTTCACTAACCCCTAGACTAACCAAAAAACATAAAATAAGTCACCCTCTCATATATTAAATCTGTGATTCTTTTATATCTCCCTCGGTTTTTCTCTGAAGAATGGGAAAACATCGAATCCAGGTACATTTACAGCACCCTTACTGCTTATTTATTTTTAGGTTTAATGTAAAATATAATATCTATCTATCTATCTATCTATCTATCTATATATATATATATATATATATATATATATATATATATATATATATATATATATACAATACTATAAAATCAGCCTCTTTTTTTATGCACATAAGTTCAATTCATATATATATATATATATATATATATACAATACTATAAAATCAGCCTCTTTTTTTTATGCAGATAAGTTCAATTCATGCAAAACAGGCAGGGAGGAAGACCAATCATCTCAAACCTCACAGGGCAGGTGAGTCTTGACTGATCTTATCCATAAAGTACACAAAAGATATTTTTGGGAATGTTTGAACCTGAAATATTTTTAATAATTCTTTCTTTTCGTCCGTTTCAGTGTTCAGAGTGGTATGTTGAACTGGCTTTCCAATGGTTTTGCAAGTGCGCTGCCCCAACCTGCAGGGAGTCCTCTTCTTACGAGAGCCAACGTTGATGCTAAAGTATTGATTTCATTTAAGATAAATGATAATTTAGTACCATTTGGTATTGGATATTAGTGTGCGTTCAAAGCAAATCCTTTCTTTGGAAATGAACTCCTCTTTGAACCCTCTTTCAGTCACTGCAGGAGGAAGGTTCTGCTGACAGGTAAGGCAATGAACAATAGTCTTACTAGCATCATCGCTCCAGTGAAGAATCCTTGTGCATAAAGAGTCCATACAGTGAGCTCTCTCTGTCCGCCAGGGCTAGAGTTCTTGGCTGGATCTCGCAGGGAATTGGAAAGGTGGTCCCGCAGCCTGATGAGAAATACATACAGGAAGAGATGCCAGAATGTGAAGACGTCACAGAGGTGCAAGACTTTTTATCAGAGATTATTAAACAGATTATTAGAAATAACAGAAACAGATATATATCATCTAAACTTTAACATATACAGTAATTAAAATCTTAGATACGGTACATGAAAGTGTTTAAAAAATGATTGTTTTAATATTTATCATATTTAATAAATGTTAATATACTACAAAATACGTACATTTATAAATATTATTATTAATTATATATAAATTAATATTAATATATATTCATTTGTAAACGATAACTATATAATATATAGGAGTAGTAGAAAGTAGAAAAGGAAAGTTCATCAAGACAAACGTTTCTGATTGTTGGCTTGTCTGAAACTATATATTATTATGAGATAATTATAATTATCTAATAATGTTTGAAAATGAATAAATTTCTGCTGTTTTCTTTGTTTTCTGTTTTCATTTTAATTAATTTGTTTTCAAATTAATTAATGTTTTAATATTTATTATTCTTAAGTTAATGTTAATGTTAACATATTTAAAATATTAATAGAAAATCATAATTCAGTTGTGTTTATTTTTAATTTGTAAACAATAACTATTAAATAATATTCCACTAAAAATGAAAATTCCAAATAGAAACTTTGATTGTTGACTTGTCTGAAGCTATATATAATTAATTACAGTTATGAATTGTACATATATGTACATTTATATGATACATTTAAAAAAAAAAACATTGAATTCTTGCAAATCAGAATTAATGATGTTCTGCTGTTTTCCTTTTGTCTTATTTACGGTTTTGATTGTTTCTATTTGCTTCAGGTTTATGAACTCAAGGAGCTCCCAGGTGTGTATCAGTCAGTTTGCATAATGAGAACACCAAAAGCATAAGTTGAATGAATAAGCTCTATGGTTGATTAAGTATCAGTGAGTTCATGCATGTGTATCTCTTACACCAGATCAAGAGCCTTTGCCACATATACCAGTAGTAGAGATGGTGTCAGAAGACGAGGTGTCTGAGGTGGAAATCCCTGCTCAGTTCCAACCCAAGTGAGTGTCATTCTGTGAAGCACACAGGTGAATTATTAGGTGCATATTAAGTACCTTAAAGAAATTTGATCATTTTCTGAAAATTTTTTATGGATTTTATGAAAAGTTATCATTTACTCACCCTCAAGTTGTTTAAAAAAAAGAAGATTTTTTAAAGTATGTTGGTAACCAGATGGTTGATTTTTGTCTTACTTACGGTCAACTGTCTGGTTACCAACATTTTTTAAAATATCTTGTTTTGTGTTCAACAGAAGAATGTCATACAGGTTTGGAACAAGACAGAATTTTTATTTTTGGGTGAACTATCCCTTTAAGTTTTTTTTGCTAAGGCAAGCTTCATTATTATATTCAAAATTTTATAGGTAATCTCCTAGAGACTTAAAGTTGGCATGAAATGGATGTTCCAATCGTCTTTTCTTCCCTATTGTGATTTATATGCGAGTTAAACAACAACAAGAGAAAATGTAGGGCGGGACTTGTTTTGTCCAACGTCAATTGGTTGTGGTTTGCTATTGGTCGATCTCATGAGTGACACGTTGTCCCGCCCTCTTGCCAGTAAACGTCATCAGAGTAGAGATGTCATTGCAAAAGAGAGGGGAAATTATGCAATATTGCATAAAAAATAAGAATTGTCGATTTTAATTCCACAGTGACTTTAAGTCTCTGGCTTAAAAGTTCTTTTTAAGAAACTATTCCTTATTTGAATGTGTGAACAGTGTAATGGGCTGGATAAAGAGCGGCCTCCAGAATGCTATACCGCACCATGTGAACAGACCCCCAAATTCCAATTCCTCAACACCAAGGTCATCACAATGCTCAAACAAAGGTATTGTTCAAAGGGAAAAAGCTTCGTTTTTAAAGAATGTAACTATTTGGTAAAAAACAAAACACTATCTCTTAAATCAACAGTATATTCACCTCCTCCAGAGTCAGTAACCAGCTTGACGGAGATGGATTCAAAAACTCTCAGGTGAGTCACGTCAAATTGGATTCATTCTCTTGCAACTGCTAACAGGCACATTGGTGTAGATGTCCAGTTGATGTTTTCTTGTTTTCAGTATGGTGGGCAGGATTGTTCAGGGCCTGGGTCTTTCAATGCCACAGCCGGTGCTTAAAAACAAAGAAACATGTTTGGTAAGTAAGGGGCAATGCTTTGACGTTATTATCTTGGGTTTAATAGTTCTTTCTCCAGACTGACTCCCTTTCTTTCCAGCAGGAGGACGGGAGGATTGCGCAAAATGGTGAGTAAGACGTTCCTCCTTCAACACTGTTTACGCTGTTTTTCATAACAAACTCAGTTTGTTTCTTGGAAACTCTAATGTGGTTTCGGTAGAATATGAAAACACATAAAGATCATTGCATGCATAACAACATGACCCACTCTGTGAGACATCAGAATGCAAGTAGAAAGACTTCAGGGTGAGCGATTCTGTTGCAGTGTAGGACAAACTCATAATTCAGTCCATGTTCTCCTTCTGTTACAGGGGGGAGGACACTGAGAACCCCTTAAACAAAAGGAGAGAGAGCGCAACAGCATTACACAAAGTCACAGACAAATGGACAGTGGAGACACATGCATTTGAATAATGGCTTTGTAGCTCTTTTGAATGACCAGGCAGCTATGAAAATCTACTGAATGTAATGCTTGACCTTCTCTGTACTGTATTATTAACTAAAAACCAATGTATTTTTAATAAGATTGATGTTTAACTTTAAAAATAGAATATTGTATGAATAGCTGGCATCTCTCAGGTGGGTGTTTGTTGTTGCTGCAGTGATCTTTGTGAATTGATGTTTAGATTGGACTGACTGTACTTGTTTCATACTATTATAATATTATATTATATTTCATTATATAATATTATTACATTTTATTAAAAATATGAATATTTATAAATAAAATTGTATTGCCTTGACTTAAATATGTGGCTGCTTTTAAGTCCTATACTAAAGTTTGGGGTTGGTGAGATTTTTAGTGTTTTTTAAAGAAGGTTCTTATGGTCACCATGGTTATATTTATATGATCAAAAAATACAGTTGTATTGTGAAATATTATTACAATTTTAAATAATTTTAAAAATGTAATTCAACAGCCATCCAGTCTTCAGTGTCACATGCTGATTTGCTGCTCAAGAAACATTTCTGATTATTAATGTTGAAAACTGTTATGCTGATTAGTATTTTTGAGATCGTTTTTCAGAATTCATTGATAAAAATAAAGTTCAAAGGAACATTTTTTATTTAAAATGGAAATCTTTTGTAACTTTATAAATATCTTTTATGTCACTTTTGATCAATTTAATGCATCTTTGCTGAATAAAAGTATTATTTCTTTAAAAAAAAAAAATTTTTACTGCCCCCAAACTTTTGAACAGTATTGCGCACTTTATGTTTTGATTGATTGTCATTTAATCTTTATGTATTTAATGTATATTAATATTTAATATACTTCATGCTACTAATTTTTAATATTGTATTAATACATTCCTAATAAAGGAAAATGCATGATTGTACTTGTGTAAAGGGTTCGATCTGTATTGGCAAAATAAAATAAAAATAAAAAATAAATTCTTTGGAAAATACATGCAGATAATTTTGCTTTCATCCAAAGTAATTAACTATAAGTAATAAAATAAATATAATAAATATACACACATATATTGCAAATTTTGTTTCATTTATTCAAACTTTCATTCCATATAATCAGGTTTCACTCCATATATTCACTTTGATTCCATACATTGAAAACTTTGATTCCATATATTCAGACTTTGATTCCATATATTCAAATTTCATTCCATATATTCAGACTTTGATTCCATATATTCAAATTTCATTCCATATATTCAAACTTTGATTCCATATATTCAGACTTTCATTCCATATATTCAGACTTTGATTCCATATATTCAAATTTCATTCCATATATTCAGACTTTGATTCCATATATTCAAACTTTGATTCCATATATTCAGACTTTCTTTCCATATTTTCAAATTTCATTCCATATATTCAGACTTTGATTCCATATATTCAGACTTTGATTCCATATATTCAAATTTCATTCCATATATTCAGACTTTGATTCCATATATTCAGACTTTGATTGCATATATTCAGACTTTGATTCTATATATTCAGACTTTCATTCCATATATTCAGACTTTGATTCCATATATTCAAACTTTGATTCCATATATTCAGACTTTGATTGCATATATTCAGACTTTGATTCTATATATTCAGACTTTGATTCTATATATTCAGACTTTGATTCCATATATTCAGACTTTGATTCTATATATTCAGACTTTGATTCTATATATTCAGACTTTGATTCTATATATTCAGACTTTGATTCTATATATTCAGACTTTCATTCCATATATTCAGACTTTGATTCCATATATTCAAACTTTGATTCCATATATTCAGACTTTGATTGCATATATTCAGACTTTGATTCTATATATTCAGACTTTGATTCTATATATTCAGACTTTGATTCCATATATTCAAACTTTGATTCCATATATTCAGACTTTGATTCCATATATTCAGACTTTGATTCTATATATTCAGACTTTGATTCCATATATTCAAACTTTGATTCCATATATTCAGACTTTGATTCCATATATTCAGACTTTGATTCCATATATTCAGACTTTGATTCCATATATTCAGACTTTGATTCCATATATTCAGACTTTGATTGCATATATTCAGACTTTCATTCCATATATTCAGACTTTCATTCCATATATTCAGACTTTCATTCCATTTACTCAAACTACATATTATAAAAATTATATATATAAAACACCTTTTATAGTGAGCCCATATTTACAGATGTTTCCTATTTTCTAAGCAATCAAATGTCAATGTATCCTGATGTTTGAAATGTTAAAAGTAAAGAAAAAGCAAAATTGACTTGGATGACTGTTCTGTTCAAAAACGCCTTATCACACTAAATTTAAAGAAACAAAAACCAGCACAGAAATTAAATTAAAAATTGTCCCCCACAGAATCCTGTGATGACATTTTAATTAACAGAGAATGTGACAGTCCTCAACCATGGTTGTGTCTTCAGCAGGCAGTGCTCGATCAGATCTCATTCTGGAGGAGGTTGACTCTGAAGATGAGGCTCAAGCAAAGGAAACATGTCCAGCAGCGAACGCCCCTCCATATTCACAACATCAGTCTCAACCCCAGACACCTTGGTCCCCAGAACAATCTCTTCCACTGAGTGTCACCACACCCTCACAAGCACACATAGAGCTGGAGGACGCAGAGACCCAAACCGCACGATGGACACCCATGTTAGAGAGCATCAGGAGAGAGGCGGAGGACACAGCCATATTAATCATGGAGGAACGGTAATAACTTTCACTGTGGCAGCATGATGATCGAATAATCGAAGTAACTTTAGAAACAGTCTAACTTGTAGGGCTGTTTTCTGGTGCAGGTTCATACATGAGCGTCTAGCAATGGCCCGCATGGCAGAAGAAGTAGCACGGCAGACAGCTGAGATGGCTGTCAGGGAGTTAACACAGGCCCGGCTCGGAATTCAGACCATTGCGGAAGAGCCAGAAGATGTTGATCAAGAGTAATTCATGCAAACTCACACACAATAACAAAAAATCAATCAGACCTATACAAACCCTCTTTGTTTGTATGACAAATGTTTGCACTGTAAATGCATACATATGTAAATATAGCAAAAGTATCCAGTGGGCCCAAACTTTAAATAATTATTGTAATATTTAGAATATTATAATTAATTTGTTTAATTAAATGAATTTATTAATTTAACTATTTATTATCATTTAAAAAGTGGCATTTATCTTAAAGACAACAGCGCAGATGCTCTTTTCAAGAAACATTTCATAAAACAAGCTTGATAGGTTTCAGAATATAAAATACATATTTTTATATATCTGTCAAATCGATTAATCGCGATTAATCACATCTGACATAAGTACAGACTTTTATGTCAGGTGCGATTAATCACGATTAATCGATTTGATAGCACTTCTAAAAATAAGATCAGATGTAATTACTTTAAAAAAAAATGTTGTTTACAAAAATGTGTTTGTATATATAAAATATCAAACCAAGTGGCATCTGGAATAAAATTCAGGCACTTTCAAGTGTGACTTTTTGGGGCTACTGTATGTCAGGGACCCAATATCTCAACATTCAGATTATTCACTGAAAAAATGCTTTTCTTATTTAGTCTTGTTTCCAGTCTAAATATCTAAAAATAATCCAGATGCTTTTACTAGATAAGTAAAATGACATAAGATATCTTTCTTGTTTGCAGGAAAAAAAAAATCAAGTTTTTGCTTAAAAGTGGGGTAAGAAAAACAAGAAAAATATTTTATATCTAGTTAAAGCATCTGGATTTAAGAATTTTTTTATATTTGGACTGGAAACAAGACAAAACTAAGAAAAAAAAGCATTTTTTGCAGTGTTAGCAGTCCATTAGTATGGTTTTTCAGTGACCGATTCTTAAAATTGTTCCTTTTGTCCCCTTCCTATTAAATATTTTGTAACATCCTTCTTATAGTCTAACTTTCTGTATCACAGACTACAAGTGCTGCAGGAAGAGGACAGTGATATGGAAGTCATGCGGAATCAAATCACAGAGTAAGACATCTGAAAATATAATAAACATCATCATCACAAGCTATCTCTTTCAGCTGGGAGGACTCTTTGTTGTTGTTGTTGTTGTTATTCTTTCATTGTTGTTTGATATTTAAGTATGGCAAGTCGTTTTGACTTTTATTCATTTTCAGGATATGAACTTTCACTAGTTAAAATGTTAATTCTTGATATCAGGAATTAGATTTCCACTAGTAACAAAGTTCATTCTTGATATCAACAATTCAATTTCCACTATTATAAACTATAATTCTTGATATCAAGAATTGATTTCTTACTAGTTGAAATTCCAGTTTCACATATCAGGAATACAACTAGTAAAAATGCAAATGTATGATATCAACAATTACACTGTTACTAGTGCAAATGTCTATTCTTGATATCAACAATTGAATTGCTACTAGTAAAAATGTTAATTTCTGATATCTGAAAATGAATTCCTGATATCAATATAATTTCTGATATCTAAAATGGCTTTCTTATTAGTATCATACACATTTATGATATCAGAAATGAACATTTTTACTAGTAGAAATTCAATTCTTGATATCAAGAATTATAGTTTATACTAGTGGAAATTGAATTGTTGATATCAAGAATGAACTTTGTTACTAGTGGAAATATAATTCTTGATATCAAAAATTGCCATTGTTACTAGTGGAAATCTAATTCCTGATATCAAGAATTAACATTTTAACTAGTGAAAATGTAATTGTTGATATCACAAGTTCATATCCTGAAAATGAATAAAACTCAAAGCGGCTTGCCATATTTAAGTGCTTTTCTCGTTGGTCTGTGTATTTTGCACTACTTTTATATCAATATGGCCACACATAATTACAATACACCCAGTTCCTAGCAACCGTATTGCATCCCATAGACAAGAGGCGCGCGGAGCCCCCTCTTCGGTTGCTATAGTCACTAATCCCGCCTCTGATGCTTGTTTTCTGCCTCGTCGCAGTGAAGGATGGCGCAGGTTCTTTACTTCCACAACGAAATATGTCGTTGTAATTAATCGCGTCAACATATCATACAATTGTATAGCGTTCATTTATAAACAAACGCGACAAAAAAGGATGGATATGGACACTGCATCACCTGATGCGCTCAGAGACCGCGTCTGATTTCAAAGTAAGTAAAATAAATATAATAATAACGACGGTAACGCGTGAAAGCTAGCTTATATTTTGGGATTGTTTAAAATAAATGACCATACAAAGGAGATTTTTGGAAAACAAACCGTGTTCCATCATGCGAAAATTGTGCTTATGTGAGTTTATGAACAGCTGACACAGATGCGTTAGTTGCTCACCCATGTGATCAGCCTGGTGTTTATGTAAAAGCTGATATCATCATGCTGTGTGTTTCCACAGGTGTGAAGTACCTCCAGTTAAGGAGTTTGTTCCAGAAGGACAGGAGGCAGAAGCTGTAGACACTGCGTTCACTGTTGAAACCCCTGTGGAGGAGTTCAAGTCCTCTTCACCTCTACAGGAGGAACCAGAGCCTGAACCAGAGCCTGAACCAGAGCCTGAACCAGAGCCTGAGGAGCTTCATGAGGAGGAGGAGGAGGAGCCCGGAGACTCCAGTGAAGCCGAAGAAGAACCTGAACCCATCACTCAGCAACCTCAGTCCATTAGCAGCACCAGCGTTTCACGAACTGATTCACCGGTAATGTATTTGTACTGTCCCGCCTTTAACTTAAAATATCGTAATGTTGGTCCTCCAGCTTTCTTAAATTGATTGTTTTACATCTGTGTAAATGACTTTTATTATCTGTTGTAAACACCAAGTACATTAAACTCCAAATGGATAAAGTACACTGTGCTCATAAACACCATAATGCATTGATCATATTTTTTTCTTTGTACTAGTGCTGCTTTTTTCTTCTCTGTGTTATAGTGTTTGAAATAAATGTCTCATATTTCTGTTATTTTGCTTTATGTAGGTGGAGAGTGCAGCTACTGAAGAGGAAAGTAGTGGTGAGTGTTTATCTCAGTTATTCGGAAGAGATCACAAAAACACCTTGATGTTAACATGGTAAAAGAATGACATATTTCCTTCACGGTGTAACAAATCACATACAGTGGCTCCAAAAAACACTCAGACAGTTAAGCCGCTCCTGAAAAATGTTTTGCATTGTAGTTTACATTGTTTCCGAATGTTTGACAACCAGAAAGTGTAATGTAAACCAATATGTTTTCCAGAAAAAAGGTGTTTATTAGATAACTGTCATCTTGGAGTTTCCTGTATAGGCCTAATTATTATAACAGTAGTATTTTCAGATAATTTAAAGGGTTAGTTCACACAAAAATTAAAAATATCCCTCAAGCTATCCTAGGTCTATCTTGTTTCAGACGAATGGGATTTTTTGTTAGAAAAATATCCAATATAAAAATATCCCTATATAAGAGAAGAGGAGCTTGAGTTTGTTGCACAGCTCTATTTGTTTGAATCGCTGTCTGCCGAAAGCTAGTTATTATAGTTTATAAAGTTTTAAATGTGGATATTTTTCTCACAAAAACACATCGCTTTGCTTCAAAAGGCCTTTATCAACCCACTGGAGTCGTATGGATGCACTTTTTTGGGCTTCAAAATCTCACGTTCCCTTCACTACCATTATAAAGCTTGGAAGAGCCTGGATATATTTTAATATAATTTCGATTGCGTTTGTCTAAAAGAAGAAAGTCATATACACCTAGGATGGCTTGAGGGTGAGAAAATGTTTGGGTGAACTATCCCTTTAATGTAAATTTCCATGTAAAGAAACCATAAAACGTGTTAAACATCATAGTGTGAAACAAATCATGCAACATACATTGACTATGTGCTGCTCTCCCCACAGTCCCTTCCAGATGTGATGCGCTGAAGAGCTGTTTCATGCGTGTACCATATGTACCACAGGCCCTCGACAACTTCAACCAGTTCCTGATAGATATTGACGTCACCCTGCCCAAAGTGCCTTCTGTGCCCAATCTGCCCCCTGCTCTATCTCAGATCGCTCAACAGCTGCCGCCGCTCCCTCCTCAACTGGCACAGCTGCCGCAACAAATCTCTCAGCTACACCAACAAATTTCCCAGCAATTCTCTAAAATCACCCCAGAATTCCCAAACCAGACGCTTTTTAGTGCTCCTCAGTTTCCCGGGTTCCCTGTGCAGTTATCCAGCCTCTCACAACAGCTGTCCAACATTCCGCAACACATATCCAACCTCCCGCAAAAGTTGTCCAACTTTCCACAGCAACTCTCCAGCATTCCACGGTTTTCCATCATTCCGCAACAGGTCTCCAACATTCCACAACAACTTTCCAGCATTCCACAACAACTCTCCAGCATTCCACAACAACTCTCCAGCATTCCACAACAACTCTCCAGCATTCCACAAAAAATATCCAGCATTCCACAAAAGATAAGCAGCATTCCACAGTGTGCCCAGCAGTGCTACACTAACATTCAGAGCCGTCTCAACAAACTTAAGCCAGAACAGGATGCCCAAGGAACAACCTCAGAAGAGTAGGGATCTGGAGTTGGACCGCCTTGTCCGCCAGTCCCCGCTCCACACCCCCCGTACCCCTTCGCCCTCTTCCCCATGCTCCATCCTAGACCTGCCCAATGTGCCCTCTTACCCCCGTCTGCCACCCATCACCCCTTCCAGGCAGTTGTCAGGCGTCTCCAACCCTGCCTTCCACATTGAGGATGACCCCACCTCTGCTAGACCCTCAGGTGATCCACATTGTCGCCTTTTTCTGTTAGATTAGGCTGTGCTATGCTTTGCTGTATTATGCCTTGCTGCCAAGTGTGACTTAGAGAACATTAGATTGTGGGTGCCTGTAGTGACCAAAGTGACCTCTATATGTACCAACCTTTGACCTCAAACTCTAAGGCCCTTTAGGTAAGTGCTGAAGAGGACGCTAGTGAAAGTGTCAGTGTTGAGGTCTCTTTTATATTGCTTTATCAATATTGTCTAATCTTCAGTGAGCTCCAGACTGAGTGTGCACCCGGCCGTGAATGTGGAAGATGTTGATTCTGACCGAGGGAGAGCTCGCCCCATACCCCCTATAATAAACCCTCAGGATCCCAACCTCAAGACCCTTACTGTGCCTGGTGCCCGTAAAGCCAATCGGACCAGGTAAATCTTTCATTAATCACAATGAATGTATAAAAAGGTGCAGTTACATTAAAGGATTAGTTCACTTTAAAATGAAAATTACCCTATGATTTATTCACCCTATTATTGACAATCTTCTTTCAGATGGTATAAAGTAAATATCTAGCTTCCGCCAGATCGCCTTCCGTATTCAACTTACAAAAAAACATTACTGACGTCACATCAGTTATACTTGTTTTGTAAGTTGCATACAGAAGGTGTAGGACGTAGTGTATGCGTTTTGAACTGCGAGAGGCATTACACTTTCTTCCTAAGCTTAATACGTCTGGCGGAATCTAGTTAGTTTACTTTATAACGTGTAGAGTATGGATATTTATCTTACACAAATGCATCGCTTCGCTTCGGAAGGCTATTATTAATCCCCCAGAACCGTTTGGAGTATGTTTATGATGGATGGATGCACTTTTTTAAGTTTCAAACAGGTGGTTTTTGTGCACAGCCATTATAAAGCTTAGGAGCATCAGGGTGATTATTAATATAACTCCTGTTGTATTCATCTGAAAGAAGAAATTCATACACCTAGGATGGCTTGAGGGAGAGTAAATCATGGGGTAATTTTGGCAAAACTTTTAACAAAAGTTTGCAGGCCAAAGAAGTCAATTCTCTATGCCAATAGCTATGTTTCCATCCACCTTTTTTATGCGCACTTTGGGATATTGCATAAAAATAAAAATAAAAACACTGGATGGAAATGCTGTGATGCATAATGTGCATAAAAAAGATGTGCATAATTTATTATATACTAAAATTATAATAATCAGTGGCTTCTACTGCGGCAACTTCCATTTTTCTTAGTGATATTTAGTTCCAGTTTATCAGGAAATGACGATTTTGTTCTCTTCTTGCAAATGTTTTATGCGATATTCCAAATTTTTGCACAAGTTAACAAATTCGCAACTTTGGGTGGAAACATAGCTAATGGAGCAATGTATGAAGCAACGCTCACACAGAAGTCACTTTGAAATCAAGCAGCTTTCCGTTGGTCAATGCATCGAATTCATGTGACCATCTTGAACTCTGTGCGGGGAAATCTTTGGCCTTTATGCAAAATTCATGTGGATTCTTATTGGATTCGCCTATGAAAATTCACTGAATAATGGTAAATGTGACCTAAAAAGTAAATATTTTTTGCACTGCACTTGACCTGGGCTAGCATAAAGCCCAAAGTATACTTCAGTTTAGACGTGAACGCTAGCGTATGAGTGCTGTAGAACATATATCCTTTCAAAGTTTACTTCATTTGATAGCGTGTGCGAACACAGGTCGCTCAACACATGCACACTAGAAAGTTCTCCCCGGGGGTGGAAAAGCAGCTAATGCTATTGATCTCAGAAATTAGCAAATTAGATTTGTAAAGCCTGAATTAACAATCTGAAAATCTGGAAACCTCAGCATAAAATGTGAAACATGGTCGATAATATCATTGACTTCACAAGTTCAACTGTGAAAAGCCCAGTTGATATACAAATATACATTTCATGTTTTGTTTCTTTTCTGTTCTGTTGTCTGTGCACACACTTATGCACATACACACTCTTATTTCACTGGATGCAAAACAGTGTACGCAGAGACAGAAAACCACAGACAATTTGGACCAAGATGTAAGAATCTTTAAATAAGTCTATGTAAGGACTCATCACAATCTACTCCATATTCTCCACTTCATTCTGTACATTTGTGTGCGTATCATTAATTGAGTTTGTGAACACTTCTCTCATCATTACCTTACTTATCATATCCAAACTTAATTTGTTTAAAGTATTAACTTGTTTCCCTTTATTTTATGGTTCCATTCCTGTAGAGGTCCATCATAACTTGCTCTTGTCGTTCTCTTACAGCAAGAGACTTTACTCTCAAGATGATGAGGAAGAGGAGGAGCTAGAAACCTCAGTCCGGGCCTGGCCAAGCCAGAGTAGCATCTCAAGTGCAGATGACGGGTAACAAATAAACTCATGAAATGGGAAATTAAATATTGATATAATATGTGTTGCTGGAATTGGGCTCAAAACACATTACTGATGTAGGCTGGTTGCAAATTGTGCTAATGTTCAATAATGTGCTTTGGGAAACCCAGCAGCAATATATAAAAATATGTAATTGCTTTGGTTAATTTTTTTGTTGTTGTTGTCTACTTATTTAAATGCAATCTGTCTTAAGGCTTAATCAACGGCCAGCCTCTTCTGCCAGCCAGACTAGTACCGTAGTAAACGAGAGGTTACAGGAGCTGGTCAAGCTGTTCAAAGACAGAACAGAGCGGGTCAAAGAGAAACTGATTGATCCAGATAATTCAGACGATGAGACACCACCTGCCTGTGAGTTGAGCCCAAAATATCACACCAATGGCATTTATGTTAAGGAACAACCGCAGAAGCACATTTTTCAAGCAAATTATTTTTTAGAAAGAAGTTTGTCCTAGGACCGCACAATTAATCATATTTTAATCGATCAATTAAATAAGCATAATCATCTGCAATATGAGCCCGTTGGTTATTTATCTTTTATTAGTTTTTTTATTATTTAAGTTTTTAAGATTTATTTTTGCCGTTTTTGCCTTTATTATGAAGTACAGTAAGCAGACAGGAAGTGAAGTGGTGTAGAGAAAGGGGGACGGGATTGGGAAAGGTCCACAAGAACTGCACTATATTTCAGCGCGCTGCCTACAAGGCTATCGGCATCGACAATACGTACTGTTCTTAAACAAGACAAAAAGTACAGAATTTGAACACAGGTCATCAAACTTTAGTTATTAAACCCAGTTGTAGGGATTAAAAGTAATTGGATACTATAGTGTCATTTGTTTCCACTTAATTTGATGTAATAAATGAAATGGAATTCATACATTTTAAGTGACTTCAGTGTCCAAGTACTTTTGAGGCACACTGCAATTTCAAAGTCTACATACCAAATAATATGGTGCTTTATCAACAGCCCCAGCTAAGCAAGCTCCAGCTGCTCCTCCTGAACCCCCAGCAGAGCAGAAAACAGAGCAGGAGGTCCTGCCCGAGGCCCCGGCCGAGAAAGAAGAGGAGAAAACAAAGCTTCTGTGCTGTAAAGTGAGACCTCAGTCCAGAATTGGTCGGCTTCTGCGGTACCGTTTTCCAACCAGCATCGACCCCTTCACTAGTGAGCACTCCTTCTCTCCTCTCTTCATTGTAATCCTGAGGACCCATCTAGACTTCCTACAGCTGTCTACATTTTAGCTGCCTCGACATTCCATACTTGCACATAAATCCGATCAGTTTCTGATTTTCCTTCATTCTTTTCCTAAGCTTCACATTCCTCTCTCTTTTTTTAAACTTTAATAGCGTTTGGCAACTAGACATTAGTTTTATAAATTATAATTTGCATAATTTGGTGCACATTGGTGGTTTACTTAAATTTTCTTTCATTTAACTTAATGAGTCATATTTGTTCATTCATTTAAATTAGTTTAATTTAAATAAATGAATACATTCAGTATTAATTAAACGTTGTAACTCTAAAATTTTAGTGCATCAATATTTTTTTTCCATAAACTATTTGAGTAAAATGAAAAATGAAATCTTACATTGCTCTGTGTTCTCTGTAGATCTGGTCTACGTACTTTGGCTGTTTTGCGTGTCTATGGCGTTTAACTGGAACGCGTGGATGATTCCTGTGCGTTGGGCATTTCCTTATCAAACACCGGATAACATCCATGTGTGGCTGTTGATTGACTACTTATGTGATTCCATCTATATTCTGGACATCCTGGCCTTTCAACCTCGAATGCAGTTTGTGCAGCATGGGGACATTGTGGTAAATATTGACAGGCTAAATATTAGAATATTTAAATTAAAATAAATACTTTTTTTACCCAAAATATTTGTTTTTAGAGCGGGGCGAAAGAAATGCGAGATAATTACATCAAAGCTGTACGATTCAAGGTAATTAGACATTTATGCTATTTATTACTTCATTACATATAGATTTTTGGACTTGATTTGATGCTCTGAAATACTGGACCCATTCTGTATTCTAAGGGTCTCATTTCCTGTGTTGCAGCTGGATGTTGTCAGTCTGCTTCCTCTAGAGCTTCTCTACTTCAAAACAGGGATTAATCCACTTCTCCGCTTACCCAGGATCCTAAAGGCAAGCTGCTGCTCTGACCGTTTAACTGGGCTTTGGGAAGATCAGTCCATAATGAACTTTGTTAATTCTTTAATGTGTCTTTCCTTTGTGCAGTTTATGTCTTTCTTTGAATTCAACAAGCGTCTGGAAGCTATCCTGACCAACGCTTACGTTTACAGGTTAGCTGTTAGTTTCTATAAACTATTGGGCATTCGTTTAACATTTTATTTGGAGTATTTATCTTGGTTCATGGCTCTCATTTCGTTTTTTCAGAGTCATTCGAACCACCACCTACCTGCTGTATGCGGTCCACTGCAATGCCTGTTTGTACTACTGGGGCTCTTCATATGAAGGTCTAGGTTTCTCAGATTGGGCCTATGATGGGACGGGAAATAGGTAAGTGAATCAACTTTGTATTAGCTTTCATTTTGATTAAATTGCCATTGATCTTTCACAAAAGGGGTCATGAATTGAGAAATCAAATTTTCCTTGAGCTTTTGACATATAACAGGTCATCATACTACAAGAAGAACTGAAACTGAAAACTGACATGACACTAACACTGGATCGAGCAAATAAGCGATAAACATGCCTTTGAAGAATGCAAAATATTGTGCCGTGTCAAGTTGTGGAAAACACAGTAGCTGCATTGGATTTGCAAAGACCCTGAAATTAAAAAATTATGCTGTTCCTTCTATATTGGATCCAACAGGAGCTGCACCACACACTTATGAGTAAAAAAGTTTTTACTGTTTCAACATTGCTTTGTTACAGATCATTTGATATGTACGGATTATGTGTACATATCTAACCAAAATCACCAGTGACCAGTGATTTCTGATATGTACTGATCATGTACAGTCTTGGATGTCTAAAATTCATTTATTGTCTGTAAATCAAACCAGTGACTAAATGGTCAACTTCACATTGTTTCTCTTAGTCAGTATTGCTAAGTCTGCGGTTTTCCCTTGGAATTGGCCACTATAACACTGTTGGCGCTGGTTGTTTTTCATGTCCACGGGTTGAAGTGACCCCAATAACATGATATTTAACACCTGGAATGTGAATTTTACCAGGGGAACTCTGCCAAAAAAGTGTATTTTACCCCCTGGAACGTGATTTTTATCAGGGATAGTTTTGAGTAGCAATTAGGCGGGTTTAGTTGTGAAAACCTGGCAACCCTGCTCTGCAGGATGAAAAAATTCTGTTATTTAAACTGTTATTAAATTATATATAGAAAGCGATCAACGAACGCTCCCTTTACAATCGCTGAAGCTGTCAATCAAATAGCATGAGTTTATCAGTGACTGAGTTCTGGACTCGTGCCAAAACTCCCTTTAGAATCAACATATCTCTTATTTACATCAGGTTTGTATGATGAGAGTATTCGTTCGAGCTACAATTATGAGATCACTGCATTCGTGCGCTCAACATGTCTGTGATCAGCTACATGCTCATCACTGTAGCCTTTCATGCCATGATCTAAATATAATGCTATAATCAACACTTTTCACGATTAGTTACCTTGAGAGCTGTAATAGTAAAAACGTGCTAAAAGTTTTCAAGAGTTCCACATGATATACTTAGCTATAATCACAGCAGTGGCCGTTTACACTGAAGTCTTCCAGCAGAAAACAACGTCCAAATCAGAAGGCTAAAATCAGGGTAGAAAAAATGCCTTTTATTTCTAAATTATGACAATTTCTGATCATAAAAAATCATATAAATATTATAAGTGCACCACAGGAAACATATAATAATGCAGTTCATGACCTCTTTAAAGTCCAACTTTCTTAGCTTCAAAAAGGTTCTACTTTTTTTTCTTTTTTTTTTACATTAAACAAAATTAATAATGCACGTGCGTATGTGTTAATATGTTCTACCATCCCACTTATAAGGTTAGTCCAGGTATTCTGCACCAAAAAGTTTTACATGGACATTTTCCACCTCTCTGATTGTTTTTGCTCCTGTACCTTTAAGAAATTTATATGTAAATGATTATGAATGTGATATCATAATCATGACTATTTCTGAAAGGAAAATCCATGATATGATTTTTTTTCCATAATTTGACACCTTTCATTTTTATGATAATATTTTGAAAATATTAATCACTATTTATCTTTGCTTTCAGTTATATTCGCTGCTACTACTTTGCTGTGAAGACTCTGCTGACCATTGGCGGCCTGCCAGGACCCACAACACTTTTTGAGATTGTGTTTCAGCTCATAAATTACTTCATTGGAGTGTTTGTGTTCTCCATCATGATTGGTCAGGTAAGGCCATTATCATGGTGTGAAAGGGATCAAAAGCCTGGTTTTATTTAGTGTTTATTATCGTTGACTGAGGCTTGTCTTGTGTCAGATGAGAGATGTTGTGGGTGCAGCCACCGCGGCTCAGACAAACTATCGTGCCTGCGTGGATAACACAGTGAAGTACATGGCCTCCTACCGCATCCCTAAAGATGTGCAGAACAGAGTGAAAACCTGGTACAGCTACACATGGCAGTCCCAAGGCATGCTGGGTAAGACAGTAAGACAGACATCAGCATAAAAATACTTGTCATATGTTAAAAATGTAACTTTTGTGGTTTCACACAGATGAACAAGAGCTACTAGATCAACTACCTGACAAGATGAGGCTGGATATAGCAGTGGATGTCAGCTACTCCATTATCAGTAAAGTGCCACTCTTTCAGGTAAGTGCTAATAGCTTAAATACATAACACAAATTTTTGCCCCAATTTGCAGTCTCGAGGAGGCAATACTAGTTACCAAAAGTCAGAGCCAGTCTGCTGATTTTTAGCAGTCTGAGTTTACAGATTTCTCAGAAAATCACGTTGTGTATGATGAACACAGCCTTCAATTTTGTTGTCTTCATTAAGCTTAGTGTAAGTTGGCAGGTGTATGAGACCCAGTGTTTTAAAATCTGATCAGGTTTTTAAAGTCATTTAGCGTATTCCTGCCTTTAGACCTGAAATTCTAATATAGTAAATATATCATTTTAAATAAATATTTAAAAAAATACATATAATAATTTATTTAAAAAATTATATAATAAAAATATTAAAACATAATATATATAAGCTTATACGTTTTACATTTTATATATTTTATAATGTTTTAAATTCAATTGTGCAAACTATTTGCCTCAATTGGGGATAAAATAATATATTTTTAGAAGAAAAAGCAGAATTTAGAAGAACCTATAAAGACTATGAAGAAGTGAAGATATAAAATAATGAATAAAAAATAAATAAATCAATAATATTAAACATGTCCATAAATACAAACTTTACATTTCTGCTTATAAATCCCTGAAGTGCTTGGCCTTGTTTATTTCTATTGTAAGTAGCTTAGTGTAATTACAATTTTATCTTTAACAGTTCCAGAACAGACAACCAGAACAGTTCTTTAACTTGCCTTGACTTCTTTATTGTGTCTTTCTCAGGGCTGCGATAGACAGATGATCTTTGACATGTTGAAGAGGCTCAAATCAGTGGTGTATCTTCCAGGAGACTATGTCTGCAAGAAGGCAAGAGGAATAAAGATGATGTTTAGCCTACATAACAGACTTTTATATATTCTTGTGTTTGTGGAGAAAAATCATTGTACCATAGCAGTAAGGGAATATAAATCTGAAATGTGTTTATCATGTCAACCTCTCATGTTACAGGATGAAGTGGGTCGTGAGATGTACATCATAAAGGCAGGGGAAGTCCAGGTAGTTGGTGGTCCTGATGGAAAGACGGTGTTTGTGACCCTGAAAGCAGGAGCGGTGTTTGGAGAGGTCAGGTAAGAGCGACTGAAACTAATTTAGTCGATATACTGTACATTGTATTAAATCCCTCATTGTCAAATTTGATCTTAGATTCTGTCTGTTTCCCCAATGAAGCTTGCTTGCTGTAGGCGGAGTAAACCGACGGACAGCTAACGTTGTAGCGCGTGGTTTTGCTAACCTACTCATCCTGACCAAAAAGGACCTGAATGAAATCATGGTGCACTATCCGGATTCCCAGAAACTGCTCCGCAAGAAAGCAAAGTTAGTGCAACTGCTGAAAGGGAAATCATCAAAAATAATTATTTCCCTTTTTTACTTTCATTCATGATGATTCAACGATATTTCACAAAATGTTTCACTAGGTGATTTCCAGCTTTTGTTCAAATAATGTATAACTTGTTATTTGCCCTTTAGGAAAATGTTGATGAAGGATAAAAAGCCCGCTGAGAAGAAAGAGGAAGAGAAGGAGCCCATCTCTATTATTCCTCCTCGCGCAGAAACGCCTAAACTGCTAAAAGCAGCCCTGGAGATGTCGGAGAAATCAGGAATGAAAGGAACATGGTCCAAACTGAAGGACAGGTCCAACAGATCGAGTGTTTCCTTGCAGGTACATACCTTGTATTTGACCCCCAAAAAAGTATATCATTAAATATTATTATATATGAATTATTTTAAATCTATAATAATAAAACTAAATGTATATTTATTTATTTTGAGCAGTTTTTAAGCTGATTGAAATTGCTCACTATTTAATATAATTGCTTGCTCCTTTTGAAAAAACGCCTAAAAATAAAAAACCTCTGAAAGTCCTCTGAAAGCCTCCACCTCCCCAGCTCCACCTGCCTAGATCTGCTATGGGGTTTATGTATGTCTATTCACTAGAGTTGCGGAATATAATCTTTTTTGCATGATGCATCGCGATGCTGATGTGAACAATTTTGCATCAATGCATAAAAACAAAACAATAGGTATTTAAGGTAAACAATAACAAATGTTATATATACTAGTATAGTAAATTTGTATGTATTTATCAAACATATTTAACTTTTTCCCCATGTAGCGCTCCATTTCTTCTTCTGTGGCGCCCAACTCGCCAGTCCATGAACCGCACTCAGAGCAAGAAGCAGACACTCTGTCTCAGATATCAGACAGCTCAATTCAAATCCCCACGACCCCCACTGGCATTGGAGAAGGGAATGTATTTGCTGAAGAGGGCCCAGCAGACGAGGAAACAAAATCACAGAAGTAATCCAGCGGAAATCAACTGAAATAACCCAGACAGCTGAGAGACCATCAAAATAATTTGCGGGACACCGTTGTGCTCAGTGTTTCGCACGGGGGTCATGAGGTCAGTGAACATCAGGAATGCACAAAACTGTCTTCTCATCTAAAACGCTTGAAGTTTTCTCTTTCAGAATATATACTATAACTTCTAATATATGTCTACCTGGGGTGTCTAGATACGTACAGCTTTGTCGGATGTCATTTCTAAGATCCTGTAGAGAAAGGTCGACTAATACAATTATTTTCATCTTGATAAATACATACATCAGTTACATCGCTAATGAAGGGTCATTGTTTTAATAAAACAGAATGGAAATCTTCAGATTTACCTTCAATTGCTCAAGGTATCCAGGACTTAAGTGCCTTAATAAACCCTGATCACTGTCAAGCACTGTACATACCTTTTAAAACCCAGTAGAATCAGCAGATGATTTGGGGTTCATATATTTTTTGCATTTTGTAGCATTTCTGTAAGATGACCAGACGTCCCGGTTTATAAAAAGTATATCCTGGTGTCCTGGGAGTTCAGCAGTGAAACACTCTTGGTCTAAACTAAAGATGATTAATATAATATGCACAACTACACTGTAAGACATTTTCTTTGAATGTAATAAAACTGCATCTTTTGGAACTATTGTTATTCTTATCAGGTTGGTTAGTTTCTCTGTGCAACATCTGTGTGCTGTGCTGAAGATAATAGGTGGGTTGTCAAAGTGTAAAATACAAGCATATTTTCATGATATCCAGATGTAGGCAGAAAGGTGTTTATGTATTTACAATATGGAAAGATTTTGCTGCCATTAACAAAGTAAAATAAAATGGTTAACAGCTTTTCAGAACCAAAAGCAGATGGGCAGAAGGTTTGAAAAAGAAAACTGCCTTTTATATATATGTGTATATATATATATATATATAAACATTCTCTGATGACTTGTGTTCCTTGATGTATAAATATATAGCAAACACTGGGAAGTTAGTTATGCTTGTTGGACAATTACATGTAAAAGAGAATATGTACAGCTGGACATTATGCACAAGCTTTATTTATTTATTTTTAGTATTATTCACTGCAAATTTTGTTAAATGCTGAATCTGTTTATTTTATTATATTGCTGTTGCAGAATGTTTAATATGTGTTTAGTATGTTCTGAGCAGCTAAACATTTTATGGCCTGAGTAACTACTCTGTAAATAATTCAATGACCTACAGTACTATTATTATTTATAGTTAAAGTTGAGTTATTTGGAATGGCATGGCAAGCATAAAATTGCCACAGAATTAAAGTAAAGGATTCTATGTCTGTCTATTTATCTGTCTTTGACGCTCCACTGTCTGAATCTTTTCTGTTCTTTTGAATTCTTTTCTCCTTTTACCTTTTGTATTATAGAACAAGAACACTCACGCAGTAACATAGATAGGATTTACGGTGTACTACTGTTACAATAATACTAGCATCAAAGGAAATAAAAAATAACGCAAATTACCCAAATCAATTATCCATGGAATAACGAATAAACTAGAAAACATTTTGAGTATCCTACACATTTGTTTTGCCTTTTTATTTCTTGCATCTTTTAGAGTCTAATATATGACAGCAATCTTTCCATAAATAAATAACAATCAAATTAATATATTACTAACAAATTAAAATATTGCAATTAATTACCAAATATAGATCCATTCCAAACTCTTATTCCTAACCAAAAAAAAATTGGAGGTGGTTGCACTCAATGATAGCCATGTGTACAGTGTGAACTTAGAAACCTAAGTTCGAATCCTGGTTTGTGCACTTTTCCGGATCCCGTCTGCTTTTCATCTACAATTTTCCTTCCTGTCAACACATTTTGTGTCGTAATAAATGGCAAAAAGGCAAAAAATGAACATTTGTACTGATGCTGGTTAAAGTCCAGCCACACAGGATAGAATCAGTATGTATTTTTGCCAGCAGATTCCGTTCCCGCTCCATGTTTTGTAGAAAATGAGGTTCTAATATTTATCAAACTGGCTTGGATTCACATTTACTGATAGCCTAGTGGACTGTGTGCTGACATCTGGTGCTGTTGTCCACCAATAAACCGGAGTTTGAATCCTGTTTCGTGAATTTTTCCGGATCCCTTGGCCCTTTTCTCTCCAATATTCTTCCTGTCAACATATTTCATAACATAATAAATAGCAAAAAGACAAAAAATTAACATGTAAACTGATGCTGGTTAAACTCCATCCACACACAGGATAGAATCAGTATCTTTTAAGTCACTGCATCAACAACTCTCATCATATGATGGGGGGGGGGGGGGGGGCGGATTTCGACAGCTGTATTTTTGCCGTCGGATTCTGTCCCCCCCATGGTTTGTAGAAAATGAGGTTCTAATATTTATCAAACTGCCTGAGGTTTGCATTCACTGATAGCCTTGTGAATAGTGTCCTGACATCTGGTGCTGCTGATCAAGAAACCTAAGTTCGAATCTAGGTTTGTGCATTTTCCGGATCCCGTCTGCTTTTCATCTCCAGTTTTCCTTTCTGTCAAAGCATTTCATGTCGAAAAAATGGCAAAAAGACAAAAAATGAATATTTAAACTGATGCTGGTTACAGGATAGAATCAGTATCTTTTACATCACTCATAAATATAAAAATGTTCAAAATTAAAAATAAAAATGTCAATGTTTTTGTAATGTCTAAATATGGGCTTGAATGACAAATTTATGCTCCCACTTTTGCTCCATTTAGAACTTTACGGCCATCTAGTGGCAAAAGTCATGAAATGCAATTTAATGTTATTTTGTCCCACAACAGCTCAGTATTACATGATTTAAAGGGGACCTATGATGCCCTTTCTCCCTTTTTCAGGAGCTGAACACCGACGGGAAGTCGGTCACTTTCTGCTTTCCATAGTGATGACCACGCTGATCACAACTGAAGTGAATTAAATGCAATATTTGACCAATACTCAGATGTTTCAGAGACATTTTCATTCCATACTTTATGCACTGCTTACAGCATCTGTTTTTACGAGAGTAAAGTTCAACACAGCATATACTATTTAAATATGTAAGTTAGAGGAGTCTACATTTCTTATCAGTTTTATTTTGATAAACTTGACACAACATAACATCCCATCTACATGAAAAGAGCTTTAGCTATTATAAAAACACTGATTTTTGAGCATAAGTGGAACTGAAGGTGTGAGAATAAACAGGAAAAACACACGTGATCATTGTCATGTGGTGAATCCTAACAGCTGTGTCGTCATCAGAGCTCGTGCTCCTGACTGCCCTCAAATCGCTCTCACAATTCTTCATACTTCACAGTCCTCAGTGCTCTTTAGAGTCAGACAAAATTTCTAACCGGCACGCACTGCTTCAAGTCAGATAGCGCTGCATGAAGTCAAAACAAGCCTATTATCATCTCTATCATGGTCATGCTCACGTGACATTGGAGTTTTTTGTCATCGTGAAAGTTTATTATTTGCATGTATTTTAAAGCCATATCAGTTTAAACTTCTAATATATGGTTTTCTGGACGCACAGATCCGAAAGAGGTGCACAAAAAAGCTGGCAGACGGTATTAAACTCAAGGGAGGAGCAAAGCTAATAGGGCAGATGCCGTCGTCAGTCATGGGCGGGGCCTGACTCAACGTGACGTCATATTCGAGTACATTCCTGAACTGCTCATTTTAAGATAATAGCTGAGTCTGAAACCGCTCCCTTTCCACTATAAGGTCCACTATATCGGGTGTCGGCCATTTTGTAGTGGTGTACGAATTCTGACTTCATTCCCTACATTCCTTCACTACTTTATACCCACAATTCTCTCTGATTTCGAGTGTACATTCGATGTACATTCGTGAAGCACTATTTCCCAATAATCCAATGCGGAGAGACTGAGAGCGCGTGTGAAAGAGCGGAATTGCGCGCGAGTGTAATCCAGAGATTACTTTACAGCTTTCTTCTTTTTGCTTTAACATTTATTTCATGTTAGTTCTGTTGTTTTACTTTTTTTTTTTTTTTAATTATTATTATCATTACTTGAATAAAAACTACTAAATTATAGAGATACATATTATTATATAGATCAATTTTAAAAATGAAATTATATTAATAAGGTAAAAATAAATTTATTTTTATTATTAAAATATATGTTGGCATTAACTCAATTTAATGTTACTAACAGCAAGGTGTTTTAATAATTTGTGGCATTGTTGTAAACTCATTAAACTTAATATTATACTAATAATATTAATAATATTTAATAATATCATAATATTAATAATATTTAATATTTAATAATACTTAATAAAAATATTCGTTAATCATCTGTAGTGTAATGTCATCATAACGGTCGCCTGAGGAGGGCGCTCAACGACCACGTCATCTATGAGTGTGAGGGTTTCCAACAAACTAAAAAAAACTTTGTTTATGTAAATTTATGAAATAATGTACACTTGTTAATCTGTGTTTATTTTTGTTTGCAACTTTTTTATATAGTATTTAATGATTATGAAACATTAATCTTGACAAACCAATTATACAATCAATGAAACTACAAAACTGGTGCGGAGGTATGTATGATTAAAATAAAGTTATTATGACGTATGACATTGTCACGTATCGAACCCTTTCTGCGACAGCTCCAGCTCTATGACGCACAGTGTTATACGTCAGCATCCGAATTCACTCACTTCACTTCGTTCACTCTTTGCAGATATAGTGCACTCAAATGTCGTACACTATATAGGGATTAGTGAATGAGTGAACGAGTGAGCGGTTTCGACACAGCTAATGTTTCAGTTTAATGGGGAAAGTAACAAATAGAGTGGATGGATTTTTACCAAAATACTGTGTACACACACTTCAGACACAGAATGGTGTTGAAAAAATATGAATTTTGCATAATACAGGCATTTTTAAGAGAAACAATGTGCATTAAGATTATTGATAAATCTAGTAATTTAAATGAAATAAAAACACAATCTATAAACTGCATAAACATTGTCATAAAGATATAAAAGTGGGTTACGGCCCTGGAGTGACCAGAACCAGGCCAAGATGAAGCCACCTATAAATTGATACAAAAATACTGCACATTAATGCAAAATTACTGCAGAGGTACTGTGCATCGATGCAGAAATATTGTGCAATGATGCAAACAGCATCATATATATTATTGTACTATAATATATTATGTGATGTTAAAATAATTTGTATATATTTAGGTGTACATGGCTCATTTCGCTCAAATAAATTACTGCGCCATCTGTCGTCACAAAGCCAAATGTCAGTAAACTACATTTCCCAGTTACCTTTGCGTGCTTTTTGCATGTGATGTCCAGTGTTGTTCCTGTGTCAGTTCTTTATTATGTTCTTAAAAACTGCTCACATTTCTGAGGGGATGCTGCGGAACGCGGTGTGGATAATGTTGGGGTTTGGGAAATTGTTTAATACTCTGTGAGGAGGAACAACTCATAAATGGTGAGCAAGTTGACACTCCGCGACCTCCCAATTTAATGATAAGCAACGTTGAACTGTGTCAACGATTTGGTATTGATATTAAATTTATTTGAATGATAATCAAATCAAGAGCAGATAACCGAGGTGAGCGCACAGTCATGGAGAGTCCACAGCTTCCTGTTGAGGTGAGTCCATTCAAACTGTCGGCTTGTTGTTTAGAGCTGAAATACACTTACGCGAACATTAGGACATAACATGTACTTGCATAACCTTGTGGTTTATTCGACAACACAGCCTTACTGAAATGTACCATAGTTTTACTCTGTAGCATAGAGTGGATTTGAAGGATGAGAATGTGACGCTTCTTAGCCAAGTTAAGCTTCTTTTTTGAAAGCCATTTTCTCTATATGAGATAGATAATATTAATATATCTAATACAATCAGTTTAGGTTCTTTTGTATAGGACGTTTATATAATTTATTCAATATTTAAAATGTTCATCCATATATATAATTATAATATTCATCAACAAACACGCATATATTAATACACATATTTGTACAAAATATTAATAACATAAAGATTTTCAATGTCAAAAATGTTGTGTCTTACATTTTTAATTTGTTTTATATGTATACAACTCATTTTTGTTATATATATATATATATATGGCATCACGCTTGTTTCTCTCTTCTGCTCCAGATTATCTCCTACATATTGAGTTACCTTCATGTTACGGATCGAAAGGAAGCGTCACTGGTCTGTAAGAGTTGGTACGAAGCAAGCCAAGACCACCAGTTTCAGGTTTTTCATATATTCGAATATCAAGATGACCAAAACATTGTTAATTTTTTGGTTTTAGTCCACTTCCAGTTGTTTAAATTGCTATTTGTGTGCTTTAATACAGAAAAATGCCACCTTCAAGTTTCCTGTTTCCACATCTTCATTGGATTTTATCCGTGCACTTGCAAGGCGCCCTCGCTGTGGCCTAGTCATCAGTCATCTTGATGGATCCAGCCTGTCGAGACAAATACTTTTGGAAGTGGGAGATCACCTCGGTCCTCGCTTGGACAGTTTGGCTCTACCCGGCAGCAGCATCACAGAGTCTTCCCTGCTGGCCCTCCTGCCACAACTGACCGGCCTCCGCAAGCTGGACCTTCGCGGGCTGGACAGCCTCTTTATGTCTGGAGCTTTTTTGTCAAAACAGGAGCACCGTCGACAGGTTACATCTTTAGAGAAACATCTCAAAATTAATATTTATTTTTCAAATTATATACTGCATGTATATTAACATACATACTGTAAAATTATAATGTTGTGATGCATAAATTAAAAAGTAAAAATGTATTTAAATGTTTAATTTATTAAACAAAAATATGTATATTTTATTTAAATTTATATTCTTTTATATTTTAAACATAAATATTTCTATGTTGTATAATTTTATTATTAGTATTATATATCAATTATAATATTATAATTAAACATTTAAAAATAATTATTGCTTTATTTGTCAAAATGATGTTGTTTCGAGTATCATCCAATCTTTGTGCAACTGACAATTAAAACAATTAATTTTATATTTTAGTTTTTTATATTTTATATATATATTTATTAACAAAAATATGTATTTTATTTAGAATATTTGGTATAATTTATAATATAATTCTATTATATATATATATATATATATATATTATATTATATTATATCATATCATAATTTAGCTATATTTGTTATCATTAATAAAATAATATAAAACATGTAAAAAAAAAAAAACTTTAAATCAAATAATGCCTTTTCTGTCAAAATGATGTTGTATTAAGTGTAATCTAATATTTGTGCAACAATAGGTCGCGAACGCTTTGGGGAACCTGGAGGAACTGGACTTGTCTGATCTCCGCTACCTCTCGGATCTCTCTTTCAACCGACTAACGAGTTGCACTCCCAGGTTACGCAGTCTGGCCTTGGCCGGATGCCACATCGCTTTCGAGTTTGACCCATACCGAGGTAGCCCGGTCGGGTCTGGCTCCTCCGCTCTAGTTTCCCTCCGTAATCTCCTGAGCCTCTTGCAGAAGCAGGCCTCCACGCTCCGCAGCCTAGACTTGAGTCGCACCAGCATCACCCCCGAGTCCCTCCGCTCCGTAGCTCAGGTGTCCGGCCTCCGTCTGGAGGATCTGAGTCTACGCGGCTGTAAAGAGCTGACCGACTACTCCATTGAAATCCTCTGCAAGCACCAGAACGGTCTGAAGACGTTGGACGTCAGGGCATGCACTGAGTTAACCAGTAGAACAGTGCTGGCTGTGGCCAATGATCTGAAAGAGCTGCAGTCGCTGTCCCTCTCTCAGGACTGGAAGATAACAGATAAAGGCCTGACCGAGCTGATGGCGCTGCCTTGTTTGAGGACTCTGGATCTGTCGGAGTGTCTGCACGTCAGTGGTGCTGACCTGGTGAAGGGATTGTCCTCTCCACAGCCCAGGGCGCAGCTGCAGGCCCTGAGCCTTAGAAACTGCTCATACATAAGGGTGAGGCACGTATACATAAAAGAACATTCAGCCAATATTACAGACTTAAATAATTGTATCAGCTGAAATTAGATGTACTTGTGCCAGCTCATATCCCCTACTTTTACAATGAATTTGCCTCTGTCATTATCCAATGCTCCATTTAAAAACACTAATAATTTAATAATTTAATAAGTGTTAAATGCAATCTTTAACAAATCTCAAAATGAATATCAATTTTCATACTGCAAATTATAATGTCGTGATACCTAAATTCACAATCAAAACAATTAATTTTACGTATTTTATTGATGTATTAACAAAAATATTTATTTATAATATTTTCTTGTTTATATATATATATATATATATATATATATATATATATATATATATATATATACATAAATTAACAAAATAGTATAAAAAATAATTATAAATTATTTAAAAAAATTTGGGGTAATATGAGTATATCATCCTGTTTTTGTTTTGATATTTTATATTGATAAAAATATTTCAAAATGAATATCTATATAGCCTAAATTGACAATTAATTTTAGTTTTTTTAAATTAATTTTTAGTTTTAGTTTTTTAACAAAATGTATAT
Organism: Zacco platypus; assembly: GCA_038088235.1. Classification (NCBI taxonomy): domain Eukaryota; kingdom Metazoa; phylum Chordata; class Actinopteri; order Cypriniformes; family Xenocyprididae; genus Zacco; species Zacco platypus. Next base: position 9,894,569 of record CM076063.1, on the reverse strand, counting down.
TTATATAGAACTAATAATATTATATATACATTTAAATGTTATAATTATAATATTTTATATTATAATGTAATAATAAATTCTATGAACATGAATATATCATACTTTTTTGTTTATATTTTGTATTAATAAAAATATTTTAAAATGAATATATATTTTTCCATACTTTAAATAATAATGTTGTGATGCCTGAATTCATATTTACAATAATTGATTTTAGTTGTTAGTGTTTTATGTTTTGTTTACATATTAAAAATGGTTATAATATAATAATATTGTATATAAATTATAATATTATGATCATAATATAATTATTATAATTTGTAATTAAACAAACAGAATAAAAAATGTAAAAATCATTCAATAAAATTTTATTTAATAATTAAATAAAAATAATTCTTTGCATATTTATGATAATTTGAATATACAATTTTTGTTTAGCATAACTGAATTGTAATATTTTCCAGAAATGATCCATCGAAAATTATTCTTCTAACACCCTCTGTTCTCAAACAGGACACAACCATGTTCTCCCTGACGCAGTTGCTCGGCTGTAACCTGAGAAAGCTGGACCTCACCTCGTGCGTCTATCTCACTGACATTAGTGTTCATGCCATCGCAACCTACCTGCCTGCGCTGGTGGTACTGCGGCTCGGCTGGTGCAAAGAGATCTCAGATTGGGGGCTGCTGGGTATGGTGGAGCCCACCAAAAATTGTGAACCAACAGACAAAGAGGTGGTACTGCCTTGTTTTTTTTTACTAATATAATGTTTTGATAATATGTGTACTAAAAATGTACAATTTGCTTATAAATGCCATAAATGTGAAGGAGGATAAAGGCCCAAGCTTTACAAGGACATTTGGAAACATGGGCTTTTTCCAGCCTCCCACCCTGCCTTTCCAGGAGAAGCCACGTCTGGTAACCGACGAGGACCTGGGGGCGTTTAGAGATAAGCAAGGAGCATCACTGCTGGCCCTCAAGGGTCTTCAGGAACTGGACCTGTCGGCCTGCTCGAAGTTAACTGACACCAGTATCACACAGGTCAGGTCATAACAGAAAGAGTGCATGAATGTTTTTGTGCGCAATAGTGATTTGTAAAAAAGTGTGTAGCCAGTGCTGGGTAGATTACATAAAAAATTGTAGTCTATTATTCTATACAAATGACATTCTGAAAATTATAGTTAGTAATATTATCTATTACATTACACATTTTAGATAATGTAATCGGACTACTTTTAGATTACTTTTGACGTAACTTGTTTATAACATTGATTTGAATAAGAGAGCCTGATTTTAAAATGCAAAATAATCTAATTACAGTTATTGAATGTTTGTAATCTGATAACGTAATCCAGATTACATATAGTCAAATACCCTGTACTGGTCAATCAGTACTAAATAATAACTCAAATGTTCCTGGCCACCTCAGGTACTTCGTTTCCCAGACCTGCTGCGTCTCTCGCTTTCTATGCTGCCTGAGATCAGCGACGACAGCTTGGTGTCCGTAGCCCTTCACTGCCGTAACCTCACGAGCCTGGCGCTCAACCTCTGTCCTCAGATCAGTGACCAAGGCATGGCACGGGCTCTTCCGCTCCTCCACAGACTGGAGCATCTGTTCCTGGCCTGCTGCGACGCTGTTACTAACGAGTGAGTGACGTCATCCACTACTGTTTTCATACTAAACATTTGAGCTCTGCTTCACACGATCCCATGTGTTCCTGCAGAACTCTTTCCATAATTGCGCTGCACTGCGACAGGCTCAGGACGCTCGACGTGTCCATGTGCAAGGATATAACAGTGCACCAAGTGGAGCTCCTCCAGTCCCGACTGCCCTTCCTCGAGAAAGTCCAGTGTCGCTTTGCCAATGGCGCAGACTTCACTACTATGGTACTATGAATCTGTAACACAGTGAAAGTGAATCATGAAAATATATTTAAAGCACTTTTAACTCAGGCATAAAAGAGTAATTAATTCCTAAATGCTTTATTTTTTTGCGTAGGACTATAAATGTATTATTTATCTGACGAATCACTACTTTTCAATGTTAGAGTTTCAGCTCTTGTTCGCACATTTCAAATTATTCCAGTAGTAAATTTTCAAATTATTCCTACGGGGGCCGAGAGAGCTCAAAGCGCTGCAAATAAAAAAAAACACATGCAAATAAAAAAAAAAAGCACATGCAAATAAAAAAAAATCACATGCAAATAACAAAAAAACGTGATCATCAGTTTGACAACACATGTGCTGCAAATCCTCACAACACATACAAACACAAAAACGCACTGCAAATAGCACAAAACACAACGGAAATGTTTCAGGGGGGCCCCAAAAAGTGACGGACCCTACTAGGACCTGCTTATTAGCTGTGTCCAAAACCAGTTCAACTCACCCTTCACTTATTCACTAATCCCTATATAGTCACTTGAGTGCACAATGTGTTCACAATCATTAAATACTATAAAAACTGCAAACAAAAATAAACAAGTGTACATTATTTCATGTATTTATTATTTTTAATAGTGTTTTTCAGTTTGCTAGAAGCTCACGCTCACAGATGACGTGGTCGTCGAGCGCCCTCCTCAGGCGGCCGTTACGATTACGTCACATTAGTACGCTACAGATGATTAACGAATATTTTTAAATCATCCACTAAATTATCATCTCTTAAAGTTGAATGAGTTAACAACAATGCCACATATTAAAACACTTTTCTGTTAGTGAAACACTTTACATGGAGTTAATGCCTACATAATATATTTTAATATTTTTTAGTTTTTGCTGTTGTCAAGTAGGGTCCGTCACTTTCTGGGGTCCCCCTTGAAACATTTCGGTTGTGTTTTGCGCTTTTTGCTGCGCGTTTTTGTGTTTGCATGTGTTGTGAGGATTTGCAGGATATGTGTTGTCAAATTGATGATCACAGTTTTTTTATTTTATTTGCATGTGCTTTTTTTTATTTGCAGCGCGTTGAGCTCTCGGCCACCGTATATTCCAGTATAAACGTGATCTGTTATTGATAAGTAGATCTAAAACTCTACTTCCAGGCTGTATTTTCGGCAGTATGTGTAAATAAATTTTTATAAGAATTCATGTTTTTTTGTCTTTCATAAATTGTTCTGTCCCACTGCGATTTGAATGTTACGACTTCTGTATTTCGTCAGTGTCAGATGAGGGGGAACTTTTAGGCTTTATAAGCTCAAAGGTCATTCGTTTTATAATATAATTTGTTGCTAAGCAACCTGAGAATATTACTGATGTGACCACACTGACGCTGTTGAATGAGAAATGAACGATGAGTTGGACAATGACTTTTTTTTTTTTTTTTTTTTTTTTTTTTTAATGATGAAATGAACTAATTTAACATCTTATTATCTTTACAACAGAACCGAATCAACAATTATTTGAATAAGCTATTTTATAAGTCCGCACGTTACAACTTCCGTATTTCATCAGCGTCAGATGAGGAACTTTTAGGCTGTGTACTTCGTTAATGAGCTCAAAGGTCATTCGTTTTACAACAGGCGTATAATTTGCTGCTATATAACCTTAAAACATTTACAGACTAAACTAACTGAAAGTGTATGTGTATATATATTATATATGGTGACAGTGCATTCAGAGTGCACATCAAAAGAAATATTAACATTTTTTTTTAACCTGAATTGTTAATGAATTCAGTCTGTTTTGAAGTGCGAAGCAATAAATCGACGGTGTACCGAAAACACGTATTTCTGTTCAAATCTTCTGGGGTTTACTCTCGAAAACAGTGACGAGTGACTGATTCACGAGAAGAAAAACAAACAATTCTCCTCAGTGAATCAAAAACCAAATCCGATTCTTCTTTTGAATCAAAACATAACGAGCGACTCTTGTGAGCCAATATAAGAAACTTTTGTACCAAATGCAATTGCTTTTCTGAATAATAGAAATGTGAATATTTTTAGCTTAAAGTTGTGTAAGTGTTGTGGATGTCGTGTATTGTGATTGTACGGCGAGGCCCAAGACTGAACAATAAAGTATAACTAACCGATTCTTTTAATGAATTGTTCAAAAAGACGAGTTACAGGTTTAAAACAGTCAAACGAATAGTTTGCTGAACTGAATCAGTCATGTGAATCATTACTGAAAGAATCGTTACAAAAATACACATTTGCAACAGCTGATTTGTAATAATGAATACACACACAAAGACAAAGGCTATTATGATAATATTTAATTCCGTACAAAGAATAAACAAATCTGGAATTAATATGGCCACATCATTGATCAAGATTGTTACATAATACCAGAAGTTTAACAAAGAAAGCTATATACAAAACTGCAATTACAGTACATGGATTGTTTTTTGCTCAATGTCATTAGATTTGTGATTACCACAAAAGAACACAATTGTGTGTATAGTAAATCTTGCATGTTTTTCCACACATTAAAGTTGTCAGCTCATTAAGGTACCACAGAATGTTTGAAATTATATATTTTTGATCTCAAAACATATGTATTTTAAATCAACATACTATGAAGTGCTTGTTCCGTAGGGACAAAACTACATTTAGATCTTAATCCAAAACAGTGGATGAAATCTGACTGATAAAATGCTAAATGTTTTAAATGAGAAACATGATTTTCTCCCACACAAAATGCTGATGTAAAATCCTACAAGCATTACTATTTTGAACTGATGGGGAAACAGGCTAGTAGTTAAACCAAAACTAAAATGTGAGGTTATGTACATCAAGTGTAAATTGAAAACATGATTATGTGACAAGGCTGAAAGTATCAAATCATGTTTTCAATCCACGCTTGGTCAAACTACTCCTCTGACAACACACAAACCAGCTTAATCCCACTTCAGTACCAGAAATCACAAAGCACACTGACCTTTTATGTGCACTTAATAATGCAACCTGTATGAAAACATAAATATACAGCGCAATAATGCTGTTCATGCATCAATATAAATGAGTTTCACATTGTGCGTATCTGCATATGTACCTACACTGTTCAACTCATGAAGCTCAATCTATGAAGGAACAGAAACATGATATATGTTCCAAGCACATCAATGATGGTGCAATGGATTTTTTCTAATCGGAGATTGTTTTAAAAGTTAAACTCTAAACGTCGTACCGGTTGAGTACCATTTTGAGTCTCAATGCCATTATGAAGGGAATCAATGACGATTCCAACATTAAAATCTGCTTAAATCATTTCCCTAATAAGCTGCTCAATGTCATTTAATGCCTTTTAGTACAATTTTGGTAAAGTTAAACATGTAAAAAGGGGAAAAAGGAGACAAAAAGTGTGCGTTAAGAATTTCAAACAGGTCTGTTGTACGGGTTTTGACAAAAAAGGCACGTTAGACGTCAAAAAACACTTAATGCAAGACCATCGTATTCACCGCAGGCACTTCTATTATAGCACAGCACCACAGACGAACAAGCTCAACCTCACTGTGATTGTTCAGAGTTCTCTTTCATATCAAGCCCTGAAATTTGAATTCAATGTCTCTCAATCGGAGAACCTGCATTTCTGCTGCCACCGAGTGGCCATTTTCAGCCTCAAGTTGTTTCCTGTTTTGGCAACGCCGCTGACTGCAACGCTTATGGGTCTTGTGTTATTGTTCAGCTTGGCTGAAGTCGTAGCAGAAGTTGAAGTTGCTGGGTGGTTTGGGGATTGGCGGGGCCGTGTCTGGGATCGGGACATTTTCCAAGTCCAGGAGGCGGAGCTTGATTTCCATAGAGAGGAGAATCTCTAGTTCGCTGCGCATGCTCTCGCTGCTCATCTCTTTCCCCAGGAGCACGTTAAGCCCGTCCGTCCACAGACAAAACTGTTAGACAAAAAAACAAACAAACATGAAATTGGCCAACTGGAACAAGGACTTTTGACAAATAATACTTGTTTTAACCCCCAACTAAAGTCAATTAATACCAGTTGAGCTGAGTTAACTTTACAATAACAGAAGGCTTTCAGCGGTAAAAACACATTAAGCTCACATCTGTTCTGGAAGAGGCGATGAAATTCAAGCTGTATTCCTCAACGTCATACGTGATGCTGAAAGCCAAGTCCAACACCTCCTGTGAAACCAAACACAACCCAGCACAGAATTACAGTTCAGTTTTGTGATTTAATTAAATGAGTAAATCTGCAAAAAGAAACGAAAAATAAATCAATAAAAAACATCTGGCTGTGCAAGGAATAAATCTTAATTCAAGCATTTAATTCAAAGTCAAAATTATTTTTATTTATTTATTTGTTTCTTCACAGAGAAGCTCTAGTTAATTTTGTTATACGTGTCTACCATTTAAATTATATGTGATAGTAACTGACACTTTTACATCGTGTAAATAGTAATTAGTTGTAATCTGATTGCAATCTGAGATCTAAATGATCTGGACGGAAATGTTTTGTTTTATTCTGTTTTTTATATTGGCAGATACTATTTACACCTCAGTATTTTTGTACATTCCTCCAGGATGATATTATTGCATCCTGTTAGATTATAAACGATTCTATTTATTAAAATTTTTTAAAGGATGCTGCCTTATTGGAAGAATAGAAACCCTCCCTACTCCTTCCCCTAACTCTACCCAATAAACACTTCATATTATTAAACACTCGTTCTCAGTTTGTTTCCACTTTTAGAACATTATTTTCATTTTTACTGAAAATAAATGCGGATTCGAACCCACATCGATCGCATTAAAAGCCAGCCTTAGTTGCTACTGCTGCACCACTGAAGATGTTGAATGCCTTTTTAAAACTTGAGCATCTCAACCAGACGTTGGTGGGCGGAGCTAGTGTAAATAACAAGGGACGCTATTTGCACTTAGTGTAAATACACACTCAGTTAAATTTTTCTGGGAATCTCACATTAATTGCGATTTTACGTTGACTTTCAGAATGAATAGAAACCGCTCATGAACATTAGCATCATACCTTGGTTTGTTTTCCCTTGTTCTCCTTCATATGAGGACAGTCTTTGCCAGTCACCACACTTTTGATGTCCGCGACAGGAACTGAGGGGATATTAAAGTTAAATGAATTTTTAATGACAAAGAGTCCAGAGGTTATGTACTTAAAAAGAGTCTTGTGAACGTGCTTATTCTAGAGCAGCTGGACTCAATTGCACTTACTCTTTTCCTGAAGAGCCTCAATGGAGGGCATTTCCGAGTCCTCTTCTACATCTCCATAGTGCAGGACTTTGTGATTAGGAGAGAGCCGACAATACCACAACTTGTCTGAAAAAAACAAAAAAAACAATGATACTTACTCCAGAAAGGACCTAAAAATATTTTCCTCAGTGGATCTTGACGTCTCACCTTGTCTCCGTCGGCTGCTGATCTTCCGGAAGAGCGTTCCGAGACACAGGCGGTTTAGTCTCTGCTGTCTGATGAGTTCCAGAAGCTCCGGCTTCAGACGTTCCTTCAGCTCACTAGATGCAAAGGCAGTGAGAAAATATAGCGACTGTGCCAATCACAATCACTCTGTGTAAGTTGGCGACTTACAGCTAGTGATGGACACTTTCCAAACACAGCTTTATGAAGCTTCAAAGCTTTTGCGAATCATTCGTTTCCAACCAGTGATACGGAGAGCGTATCTACAGAAGCTTGTTTCCACCACAGAATTTCCCTCACAATTGAGAATTTATATCTCACAATATATGAAATAAAAAAACTGGCAAAAAACATGTGCGTAAATCAAAACCATATGTGCGTACTTCAAGAAATGTACGATTGAAACAGACGGTCAAAAAATTCCTCTCAATTCTGTGTTTTTGCTACAGAACAAAAAATAAAAAACGGTTATTGATACATTTTATCTCACTAATCTTTTTTCTTACATTAGCAAGTATATAATTATGATATATATATCACAGTTTGGACTGTTCTTCTCAGAATTACAAGTTTATATGTCACAATTGCCAGTTAACATCTAGCAATTCTGACTTTTTTTTCCTTAGAATTGCAATTCTGAGTTTATGTCTTGCAATTCTGAATTCTTGTGAGAACTGTGAGAAAAAGGGTCCACCTTTTTTCCCCTTTGTGGCAGAAACGAACTTCCATCCATATCAAACTGCCAAAGTTTCAGCAAAAGAGGCTTTATTTCATGTCATAAATGTTTTGAAACAGCTGAACCAGTGTTTATATGGTTTTTACCTGATTTCAAAACAATTTTAATGAAAAAGGAAGTTACTTAGTCTCTTATCGGATGATTAACAAAGCTCTTCATAAAACAAACAAAACAAGCCCTTCAAATGAACGTAATTATACAAAAACGTCATATTTAATGGTATTTGAGGTATTAAACGGTTTTGTTGAAAGTGTATTAAATAAATTCACAATTGGTTCATAAAAGCTTGTTTTTATGCGCGTTTACACTGTTTTGACCAGCAGGCGTCACCAGCGTGAATCGCTGTGCGAAACAATAGGGTCAAATGATACAAAACTTTGTTTCTTCCATCAGTACTTACAGCACAGGTGGAGAAAGTGTCTCCTCCTGGTGGAGTCTCTCCGTCTGTCTGAGTTTGAGAATCTCACTGTAGTTCAATGCGTTCACCTTATTCTTGAAGAGCTCCAGAGACGTGGGTTTACTGGCCAGAGTCCTGGTGATCTGCTCCCGGACAACCTGCATCACCTTTAGAGGAAATGTGATTATTTAAAAAAAAAAATCTGATATTATATTTGCAATGTGTGTGATTGTCCCACAGTGTGTCCATCTCCTCCAATAAACCCTGATGACTACTCGCACACAGAACGCTTGACCTCATTCACCCCTGAACAACATGTCTCTGGGGTTCAGGTCGAAAGAAATGGAGGGAATGGAAAAGGGGAGATGGGGGAAACTCAAATAAAACAGCAGGGGAGGAGAAACGGACAATGAAAATATGGGTCTCTCTTGAAGTGAGCGTCCAGCTGTGAGACAGACAGAACTGCAATGACACGCTCGGTCAACCGGAAGAGAGGGAACGTTAGCCGACAACAACACTGCTCACTTTAGACTGGGTTAAATGTTAATATCTTTTACATGTTTCAGTCCTGAGAGTTACAAAACAATACTATAAAAAATGTCAGTGTATTATTCAAGTGTTGAGGTTTTGGAAAATGGCAAATAATTTTGAGGTATTTGTATGTTACTGCATGTGTAATTCTGCCGATTTGGTCAAATATTTGTGGAGGAAAAAAAGATCAAATGACTGAATTTAAAATATCAGATTGAGGAATTTGCTGCCCCCTTTTGGTAAAAACAACAATGACAACTAACAAAACTTGAATAATACTACAAATTCAATCAAAAACTTTTTTTTACAATTTGAAACAACTATTTTCTTTTTTTAATATATTTTAAAATGTAATATATTCTTGAATTTTCAGCATCATTTCTCCAGTCTTCAGTGTCACATGATCCTTCAGAAATCATTCTAATATACTGATTTGCTGCTCAAGACACATTTCTTCTTATAATCAATGTTGAAAACAGTTGTGCTGCTTAATATTTTTGTGAAAAATTTAAAACATTCTTAAATGAATACAAAGTTCAAATAAACAGAAAAAACAATCTTTTATAACATTATAAATGTCTTCACTGTCATTTCTGATCAATGCATTCTTTCTGAATAAAAGTACTAACTTCTCAAATTTTCTCAAACTTTCCAACGGTAGTCTATGTGACAGCTACATTTTGAATAATTAGATGCAGTGAACCGCCAAATAAATCTGCATACTTGGTCGAATAACATTTGATTATTTGATAGTTCCTTTTTATGTCACTTGCACATTTTTGGTGAGTTTTAAGTGAATATTGTACAGTATGTGTTTATTTAATTTCAGCAATTTTGTGCGTGTGTAAACAATTAAGCAATTCCTAATAAAAGTAAATTTGCAAATGTTTAATATGAAGTTTACTCATTACCAAATGTGAATCATACATTTTTATACCATTTTTACACCAAATTTCTTTTCTAAGTGGTGAAAAAAATGACAGAAAACGGTTTTAAAACACTTTTTTAAATTTAAATGTATCCCCTCCCTATTAACCATTTAATTCCCATCTAATATGCATAATAAGCTTACAACGTAAAAAATACGGGCTTGTCGTCAACATCATGCAATAGAGTAAATATTATAAACCACATTACAACTCATACTTATATACACAACATACTGATAGCAACTCATGTCATCTGCATCGTCCTTCATATCTTGGTATTTGAAATAAAAGAAAATGTTTATTCGGTCACAGAGATAAAACACTCATCCTACCTCAGCCTTAGTGAAAGCAGCAGCTGTGGTCCCCTCACAACCACAGCGACACTGTGTGTGTGTGTGTGTGTCGGTGTTTGGGTGTGTGTATGTGTTAGAGAGAGTGTATGGTCCCTCCCTCTAGATGCCCCCCATTAAACTTATACACATCCCTCTAAAGCAGCACAAACACACACTTCACATCACACAGGCCTCAGTAAAACCAGTTCACAACACTATGCCAGCAACAGTCAACTGTCATTAATGAGAAACAGTCAGGGTGTGCAGAAAGGGAAAAAAGCAGTAAAGTGAGTAAGTTATATGAGAAACCACACACGGTGTGAGTAATTTCCCCTTAGAGGCGAAATAAGAGCTCAACTTTGGCTACTTTTCTCAAGTTCGACGTCAAGAAAACCTTTAAATATGAGCCACTTGTTTCTAAACACGTTCCTTTTTCCAAAAAACCTTCCAGAAGAGAGACAAAAGGGCACTGAAAACACAATTTAGATATTTCAAAACACTAAGCTATTTTTGGGATGTGGTTTACTGTTGATCTGTATTTCTGCTAGGGACTGGGATTCCTTTTGTTCTTCTAATACCCCTTTATAAAGTCTCTGCCCATGAGGTCGGTGTGGCGGGGGCGACGGTCAGCGAAAACAAAAGACAGGCCGGTCAGCTGGACACTCGCTCCATCCCAAAGGTCACGAGAGTCACGAGGGTTACGGCCTGAAAGCGTTTATTAAATGGAGGTCTGTTTTGTTGCACTGCTGAATGGTTTTGGGCTTTCTTTAACGTCAGAAAAGGAAACTTAACAATTTAGGGAATGTTGATCTACACAAAGGCACTTAAAGGAGTCCGTCTCTTCGGTCTAGGAGCAACATGCTTGACATTCCACCATCTTGACGTTTCTCAGATTCATTTGTTCTATAAACTATAAATCACCGCTGCAGCTGGTCACTTCTCAGATACAGTTGTGTTCAAAATTATTCAACCCCCCAATGCTGTAAATGGTTTTAGAGAATTTAGAGTACATTTGTAATTGAATTCAGAATGAAATCCTACAAGGACTTCTTAAAGAAGCATATGCAACTAAAATGACATCAATTGGTTTTGTAATACAGTAGTAAATGTTTCTTTTGTGAATTCTTCATTGACACAATTATTCAACCCCTTAAAGACTACCACTCTGAAGAACAGAGGTCCATTGAAGTGTTTTCAATCAGGTATTGAAAGCACCTGTGGATGTCAGGGAGCAGCAATAAAGCCTAATAAGCACCAATTAGGCAGCTTTAAAATGACTGTGATACTCAGCTCCTTCTAGACATTTAGTGGTGTGGTTACAAACATGGTGAAGTCAAGAGAATGGTCCAGGAAGACAAGAGAAGAGGTGATTACTCTTCACAGGAAGGGCAATGGCTATAAGAAGATTGCAAAGATGTTAAACATACCAAGAGACACCATAGGAAGCATCATTCGCAAATTCAAGGCAAGGGGCACTGTTGAAACGCTACCTAGTCGTGGCAGAAAGAAGATGCTGACTTCGACTGCTGTGCGCTACCTGAAGCGTAGAGTGGAGAAAAGTCCCCGTGTGACTGCTGAGGAACTGAGAAAAGATTTGTCAGATGTAGGTACTGAAGTTTCTGCTCAGACAATACGGCGCACCCTGCGTAATGAAGGCCTCCATGCCAGAACTCCCAGGCGCACCCCCTTGCTGTCTCCAAAGAATAAGAAGAGTCGACTGCAGTATGCCAAAAGTCATGTGGACAAACCACAGAAGTTTTGGGATAGTGTTCTGTGGACTGATGAAACAAAATTAGAACTGTTTGGGCCCATGGATCAACGCTATGTTTGGAGGAGGAAGAACAAGGCCTATGAAGAAAAGAACACCTTGCCTACTGTGAAGCATGGCGGGGGGTCAATCATGCTTTGGGGCTGTTTTGCTTCTGCAGGTACTGGGAAGCTTCAGCGTGTGCAAGGTACCATGAATTCTCTTCAGTACCAGGAGATATTGGAGGACAATGTGATGCAGTCCGTCACAAACCTGAGGCTTGGGAGACGTTGGACCTTTCAACAGGACAATGATCCCAAGCATACCTCCAAGTCCACTAGAGCATGGTTGCAGATTAAAGGCTGGAACATTTTGAAATGGCCATCGCAGTCACCAGACTTAAATCCGATTGAGAACCTCTGGTGGGACTTAAAGAAAGCAGTTGCAGTGCGCAAGCCTAAGAATGTGACTGAACTGGAGGCTTTTGCTCATGATGAATGGGCGAAGATACCCGTAGCTCGCTGCAAGACACTTGTGTCAAGCTATGCTTCACGTTTAAAAGCTGTTATAACTGTAAAAGGATGTTGTACTAAGTATTAAGATTGAATGTCACTTGGGGGTTGAATAAAACTGATAATGATGTGAGCAGAGAAAAGACATTTGTGGTTATTTCATTATAAATGTTATGTTATATTTGTCTGACCTACACGTGCCTCTTTGATTTAATTGTAAGCAGGATGACTGAATGATCAAAATCAATGTCAAACCGGCCAAAACAATCAATTTCAGTGGGGGTTGAATAATTTTTAACACAACTGTACGTCTATTGAGTGACTCAGAGACAAATAATGAGGCTTTCAAGAATACACGTTGATCTTAAAATGATAGGCAATAATAACTTTATACCTTTTAATTTTTATAACTATATACTAAATTACCAAAATAATATTTATTAATGTATTTAATTAATTTTTATTCTTATATAAAGAATAAATATTCTTATATATTAATTTTATTTTAGGGGTTTTATAATAAATATATTTAGCTTTAATTTGTTTATTATTGTGTTTGAATTTTTCATCTAATATTTATATTTTATGTCAGCTATATTTCCAATAAAACAATTGTAAAATAATATTTTTTAAATACCGTTATAACACAGGTATTAAGAAGTAAATTTGCTCCAATTTAATTTCATGTTGATTATTTTTTGTGCTGAATTTTCTGTACTATTCTGAAATATTTTCTGGAAATTTCGCCAAAAATACAGGTTATTAAGAGGATATTCAGATATCCTGATATTCTGCCACAGCACTTTAACATAATGCCCATGTTTACATCTCAAATTCCCTCAATTCCTGGAGGGCCACAGCTCTGCACAGTTTAGCACCAACTCGCATATGCTCGGAAGTTTCTAGTAATCCTGAAGACCTTGATTAGCTGGATCAGGAGTGGTTGATTGGTTGTGGTTGAAACTGTGGACAGCTTTAGCCCTCCAGAAATTCAGTTTGTGACCACTGGTTTAAAGGCTACAGTAGCATAAAAAATAAAATAAAACAAAAAAATAAAAATAAAAAGCAAGTTTAATTCTATGGGTAGGTGAGAAAGTGGAAAAAGCTCCAATAAAACAAGTGTACAAGATTTTTTGGTGCAAGACACTCAACATTATAAGATAAAAATGCTATGAATAGTGTAAAAATATACTTTTGTTTCAGTAAGAGCAGACCAACACTTTTGAACGATGAAAAGAGGATGTGGAAAAAGTCCCTATCAGCACAGAGATTGTAAATGAGATGATCTACCTTATCAAAGTCTTCCTGCGTGGCTCTCATCTCTTTCCACGTCTTGTTGAGAAGCTGAATGCAAATGCAGAAAAGCTCCTCCAGCAGTCGGTCCTGAGCGAAGAAGATGGGGTGATAGTCTAAGCCGGTCTCAGAGGCTACGGCAGAGACGATACGAGTAAATAAATTAGCGGCATTACTCCAATCTTCAGAAATCATGTCATTTTAAAATGCTTGTATAAAATACTTATAAGAAATTTAGTGCACAAAATTTCTAGCGATGAAAAGTCATATTTTGTTTTCCATCTCCAGTGTTGTGTCAGCTCACTCACGGGGTTCTCCGATGCGCAAGATCTCACACAAGATGAGTGTGAGCTGGATGCTGCTGCGGGCAAACGGACACTCGTGTTTGTCCTCTCTGCTGCTGTTCTCCAGCACAAACTGAGACAGTGAGACTTAAGGGTCAATGCATACTGATATAGTGATGTATACTAGGTCCAATACATAACAAAATATCCATGTGGGCTCACTCACCCTGCTGTAAGCGTCAGGGTAACGGGAGGCAAAATACGCCATGGTGTCCAACGCCAGGAGACCCGGAGGACACCGGCTCAAGTCCTGACCAGGATTGCTGTTATTCTGACACACAAAGAACACAAGAAACATACTCAAAACACGAGGTTTGTTGCGGTGCAGTATTCACACTTCTTATTTTTGTGACACTCACAGAGAAGCCGAGCTTCTTAAACTCTTTAGCGCAGAGCGAACGTCTACGTTCGTTACTCAGACCGCTCTCGCTTTCTGTCTCGAACGCGGCCTGCCGCAACCCGTGGAGCATGTCCCTCTGCTCCTGAAGGATATGGGAGAAATGTGTGTGTGTGAGAGAAATAAAAGTGGACTGAGCGACTCAGAAATCAAATGTAGATGCACAGAATGAAAGTAAACCTGGCTGTAGGAGTCCAGAGCCGTCCTCATACGGGCCTCCAGGTGGTTTAGACGGACCGTCTGCAGCACATAGAGGTAGTGGGCCATCTCATCTCCTACTGAACTAGAGCTGTGGATGATGTTCTGCAAACAGTTACAGTTATTATATTTTTTCAGATATTACTGTTCGTATCACTGTGTATCAAGTGCTGAGGAAGTGCCTCCAGAGCTGAAATTCAGAAAGGAGGGGTTTAGAGAGACCGTTTCAGACACTGAGAAACGAGGGGATGCTGGAGTGTATATTATGAGAAAATTTAAGTGTTTTTTGACCTTGGATGCATGTAAAACTATTGTAGGAGACCTTCAAAACAAAATTAGGAACCTTACAGGCGCATGTACAGACTTTTTGAAATAGGAAGTATCATATGAATGGATGAGAGCTTCAAAACTTTCTCACCTTGTGAATGTACTGTCGTAGGTTCCTCTTCTCAAGAAATTCAAAGAGCTCCTGAAACAATTTTAAAATTAAACCAGAAACACTTTTTTTAAAAGTATAATAACCATTCAAAACATGCCTTATACTTGGTTCATTACAAAAATCTGCCCACAAATCAAATACCTGCCCATATCTAGATATAACCGTTTTACCAGCCACATAAATTTGGGTCTCTCATGTTCACAAAGGCTGATTTATTTGATCAAAAATACAGTAAAAACAGTAATATTCTGACCTATTATTACAATTTTAAACAGCCATTCTAAATTGATACATTTTTAAAAATAATTTATTCCTGTGATGGAAAGGATGAATTAGACTTTCTTATGGTAGAGCTTCCACTAGCAAAAGAGCTCTCAAAAAAAAAAGTTCTTTATTTTGCTTGAACTATTGTAATCTTAACAGACAGTGGCAGCAAAACCAATACATCAGAGAGACAGAACACGTCCAGTCAAGCTCTCACCTGTCTGTCTGCCTCTTTACCGGCCTGCAACATTGCCATCAGCAGAGCCATGGCCTTAGTCTGGAGCTGCTGGTTTGTTCTACAGTACATTCGGATGAAAGAAAAAGAAAAAAGGAGGGAAAATGAGAATCATTCATGTTAGAATTCTGATTTATAGGTACACTATATGACTTTTTCTTTCAAAATAGGCTTGCTGCGGTAGTCAGGGTTACTGGTGTTAATGTAAAAGTTCTTCTGCAAAATGCATAGTGTATCTCTGAATGTCCAACACATGCTAATCTTAAACAAGATAAATATCTACATGATGAACTACACCTAAAGGTATTTTCTGAATGAGGAAGAAACATCCACTTGCATATTGTTATTAGCAAAATTTGGTTTTTACGAACAATACAAAACATTAAAAATAATATAATTTTGAAATTATTAACTATACAAAACTTGCCATAATTATTACTATTTTGTTGTCATAATTATTATTAAATTTACTGTTAATATAATTACTATAATCCGATATTCAAAGCATTTTGTTCAACATTTATTAAACATCTACAACTGAAATCATGTTAAGCGAAAAAAAATAAATAAATAAAAATATAGTCAAATAAAATATATTAATGTTGTTGTTATTGTTAAAGTTTTGTCCAGTTATAAACAATACAAAACATTAACAATAATATTCTGTGAAATTACTAACTATTCAAAACTTACCATTATTATTATTACTTTGTTGTTGTCAAAATAATTATATTTAATTGCTATAATATGTTACTGAAACCACTGAGAACAATTGTTAAACATTTACTTTTGACAAGCTCAAAACGTTTTAGACCCTTTTACATCAGTTCTGGACAAGCTCAAAGTGTTTTAGTCCCCATTTACACCCATTTTAGACAAGCTCAAAGCGTTTTAGACCCTTTTACATCAGTTCTGGACAAGCTCAAAGTGTTTTAGTCCCCATTTACACCCATTTTAGACAAGCTCAAAGCGTTTTAGACCCTTTTACATCAGTTCTGGACAAGCTCAAAGTGTTTTAGTCCCCATTTACACCCATTTTAGACAAGCTCAAAGCATTTTAGTCCCCATTTACACCCGTTTTAGACAAGCTCAAAGTGTTTTAGTCCCCATTTACACCCATTTTAGACAAGCTCAAAGCGTTTTAGTCCCCATTTACACCCATTTTAGACAAGCTCAAAGCATTTTAGTCCCCATTTACACCCGTTTTAGACAAGCTCAAAGCGTTTTAGTCCCCATTTACACCCGTTTTAGACAAGCTCAAAGCGTTTTAGACCAGTTTACATCAAATCTGGACAAGCTCAATGTTTTAGACCCCGTTTACACCTGTTTTGGCCAAGCTCAAAGCGTTTTAGATCTGTTTACATCAGTTTTAGACAAGCTCAAAACATTTTAGACCCAATTACACCTGTTTTAGACAGCTCAAAGCGTTTTAGACCTCTTTTACACCTGTTCTGGACAAGCTCCAAATGTTTTAGACCCTGTTTACAGCTGTATTTAGCGTTGTCCACTTGTGATCGGATCTTAAACAAATCTTAATACTAGGCATAAACAGGGCCTTAGTTAATGTTTTCAGATTCATCAGCCTAAACGTACCTCAAAACAGAATCATCATCTAGTGTCATTTATGTGGTGCATTTCACAGTTTAAAGAACCTCTTCCTCTTTCATACCCATGAAGTAAACATCGCAATACTGCAAAAAGTAACTTACACTTGGAGATGTGAGAGGAGTCTCTCGAGGGTGACTTCTTGTTTGACCTCATTAAACAGACTTCTGCTGCTGAGCACCATGCTCTCCAGGATAGCCAGCGACACCTGCTGGATAGACGTGTCCAGCGCTTTTGCATTCACAAAACTGGCGATCTGTAAAACAAACATGACTGGGTAACGACAGAGAAGGTAACCAATGAAGAAGACAAAAATAAACAGCAACACAACATCAGAAAAGTAACATTATGGGAGGCGAACAACATTTAATCTTCATTGCTTCAAATGAGTTTCGTCATTTTGCAAAGAGAATCTGGAATTGAGGCTTAAATAATGTACACAGTGAGCCATTATTATCACAAAATAAAAACAAACAACACTGCTAAACACTGTTTTCAACACTGATAATAATACATTTCTGAAGGGTCTTGTAACACTGAAGACTGGAGTAAAATTCAGCTTTGCATCACAGGAATCAATTCCATTTAAAATAGATTAAAATAGAAAACTGTTATTTTAAATTGTAAATGATATTCTGCAATTCTACAGTTTTTATTGAATTTTGATCAAATTAATCCAGCCTTAAGTAGCATAAGAGGCTTCTTTCAAAAACACTTAAAATAATATTACTGACCCCAAACTTTGGAACAATAGTGAATATAAATCATTTCAATTATACATAAAGATTTTAAATAATGAATTATTAATATAATATGAAATAATCTATTAATCTGCAGAATACCACAACTGACCAATCAGAATTCAGTATATTGTTTATTCAGTATTTATAAACTGTAATAAAGACAACTAATGACGGGCGGATGTTACAGTGTCCATACTGTGTTATGGATGTGAAGGGTGTGTGTAGCTTAGTACCTTTTTAATAAAGATACTGGACAGATTCTCCCAGGACACAATGCCATGATCCATGAGCTCCATGAAGGCAATGAGAGTGTGTGTCATTATCTGAGGGGCCCTGGAGAAAGAAAAATTACACTTTCACCCGTTTTATCTTTATATCGGGCAGCAATAAAACACTCTAAGCTGGAGAAATGGGGCAAAGACAGGCAGGAAACTGACTCTTGAGCGTCCTCCACTATCTTGACAAGCAGGGAGTGTCCATCACGACTGATAAACTCTTGGGCGAACGTGATGTCTGTGGAGACGGTGGCCAGCAGCTTCAGAGAGTCGCAGCGCACACCAGAGTCTGAACTCTGAATGCCTTTATACAGATCTTCAGCGCAACGGCCCTGACAAACACAATGTTATAAATCAACAAGCAAGTAGACAAACAAGACTATAACATGGTAGTGTGGTTGAGTACATTTTGATTCTAAAACAAAGCCTAAGTGAACAGATGTGTTTAGATACACTTCGACAGTTAAATACTGTCGCTGTCAATATCTGTCAGAGACACTCACTGGTGCTTTGGTTAAACGCAGGATGCTGCCATTTTTGATGTCCAGGCGGTTCTAAAACAAAAGTCAAAGCAGCCAACAGTCAGTACACAGGAAGTGATACTGCTAATATTAGACCTCATTATCACTTGCACATACAGTCCGTGTGTTATAGAGATGGACGGATAGACAGCAAGATACAGATGGAGATAGATGATAGACATACGGTCTATACAGATAAATTAAGAAAAAAAACAGACAGACAGACAAGAAAGAAAGACAGAACAAAGACAGATAGAAAGAGAAAGAAAGACAATAAAACAGACCGACGAAAAAAGATCCAAACAGATGCACAAAGAAATAAAGAAATAAAAGAGAAAGAAAGTACAAAGAAAAGAAGAACAGATAAACAACAAACGGACAGACAGACAAAATAAAAATACAAATAGATGTACAAAGAAAAGAAAGAAAGGGTTAGTTCACCCAAAAATTTTAATTCTGCCATTAATTAATCACCTTCATGTCGTTCCAAACCCGCAAGACTTTCGCTCATCTTCAGAACACAAATGAAGGTCTTTTTAATCAAATTTGAGCCAGTTCTCCACTCTCCATTATGTGAATAAAAGCCTAAATTAAATCTGTTCATCATATAAAACGTTCGTGTTGCTTCAGAAAATTTGGACTAAACCGCTCAATTCATATGGATTCATTTTCTGATCTCTTTAAGTGTGAAAGTGGTAGTGTCAAGGGTGGGAAGCTCTCAGATTTCATCAAAAAGATCTTCATTTGTGTTAAAAAGAAGAACAAAGATCTTACGGGTTTGAAACGACATGAGGGTGAGTAAATAATGAACTAACCGTTTAGATACAGTGTGGATTAAATATGTCAGGGGAAACTTCAAGTCGTGTTGTTTTTGTCTTTAGAATTGCATCATTATTCCAGTATTTTCTGCTACAGATGGTGCTTGATGATGCTGGCGTCTACTTAGGGTGTACAAAAGCCCAATTGGAGTGCAGCACAAGGCTTGCGGGTTTATGTGCACAACTAATTCAAGCCTTTGCCTCAACTTGTCCGGGAATTCAGTCTCCACACTCTCACTTTATATGTATACACACACACACACACACACACACACGAGATGATACTAATGGATGATAGTACAAATAAACCCACCATCATCAGCTGTCAGAGTCACATCCATAGGATGTAGACAGACAGAAGCAGAGCAAACACAACATGAAGTCCAAATCTGACCCCACCCAAGATTAACATCAAATATAGACCGTCAAATAAGTGAATTACACCACAGCTCACATTATGGGATTAAAGTCCACACACACACACACACACACACAAACGTGCTCACAAACAGACATAGTTATACACTGGAGATGATGGAAACGACCTACAGATTCAGTGATGTACGTCTGGATCCCATCTGCATACTGGAGAGCGTAGTTGTCAGGACCTGGGAGATTCCACCTTCAAAAACAACAACACCCTTTACAAAAATAGCTATTTTACATCATGGACATTTATCCTCTGGAATCAAAAACACAGACTTACTTATCGCAAACCTCTTTTATGACGGCAGTGAGGGGCTTTTTCTGAAACAAGACAGAAAAATATGAAATTTATTAACTGTACGCTAGGTAACAAGACAAAATGTGAGCAATAGGTGATGCTTTTTTTGTCTAGAGATTTATTGATTTAGTAAAAAATACTTCAGTGCAATTCATACATGCAGTGAGTTTAATACAACTCTAATGATAAGCATGTTGTTAATTTCTGAATTAAACATTTTAGTATTTTTATGGGCTTTTTGATTTTGTAATGAATGAATGAAGTGTTATTGTTAACTCAAATTATTAAATAAAATTGTTTGTGTTAAGCTGAAATAAAATAAGTGTTAGATGAAAAATGAAAACTTAAACATTGCCTTGACAATTAACTGAAATAAAATAAGTCAAAGTACTCAAACGAATACAGCTAAAACAAAGACAAAGTCAACAACTGAAATATCTCATAATTTGTGGCAGCTCCTGTGGCTCACCGATTGGAAATTTTAGTGTTCGGTGGTAGACCAATCGGTGGCCTGTAATTTGTGGTGAACGGGCTGGCAGCGAGTGGAAGTGCTGGGAATGGCGAGGAAGTGCAGAAGGGAAGGTCATTGGGGGTTTGAGGTTCTTTCTAATCCTTAAGTACCAATCAGAGTCACACAACGGGCTCATTCATATTTCAACCTAGTTATCTCATGGTTTAGAAAACCCAAAGCAGAGCTTCTTTGACAATGGCTGGGCCCTCAAGACAATAACGCATTCTGTTAGGACGTCCGAACAATGGGATCAAAGCCTCTGAAGATTGCTCACCCAATGATTCGACTGGGTAGACGGCAATAACAGCTTATTCATCAAGACAATTAAGAATAAACTAATTGGTTATGATTTGTAAGAAACAGAAAGTCCTTGATCATGTAGACCAAATCAATGTCAGTAACAAATGTGATATTTTCCATCTTTATTATAAGAAACTTTTATAATAATAAAACCATATAATTAATTAAAACAGAGTTTATAACAATAAACAAGCTTCCATTTTCTCACTAATGTTTTTTGCTTCACTTACAATCAGGGCTTGACATTAATACCTGCCAACCCTCCAAATTCGGATGGCGTGTAACAGCAGTCACTCCTACTTGCCACTTTGACGGGTTGAATTTTATTTATAATATATACAATTTTCAATTGTAGTCTTTTAAAAAGGCACCTGAAATAATAAAGCTAAGTGCATTGAAGTGTTATCAAAAGTATTGATTTTTTACTGAAAACACTTCCAATACTCATTTTCCGCAAAATAGATACACGATACCAGCTGCTCTGTCTTGGTCTCTCAGACAGCAAGTTGACACAAACCCGCCTCCCGTCACTCACTCATTTCATTTTCTCCGGATGAATATTGTTGGTGTTACAGGCATGAATTTTGCCGTGGGATTGTGCATGACCAAAGCACACCTAAAGTGCGCACACATAAAGCCGCCTCTCAGTACTAAATTGAGTTCTTTTTTGCTGCTTATTGCGCGAACAGTCAAATACACAAAATGACGATCTTGGCGAGTATTAACGTCAACACAGTTAAGTGAACGTAAAAAGAAAACGCATGTGTAACAGAATAAAGGATCCGTGCTTCAAGTCTTAAAGTGACAGCGGCCTGATATACCTGCTGCCAAATTATGAGATATCTATATTGCAGTTTTTACTATAGTATTGATGTTAAAATTGTGGCCAGGGAAAACTACTAGCCACAGTGGATGGTGAGCAAAACAGTTACAATGCTTACAATGGCAAATACAAAAAGTAGCTGACTTTGATATTGCCTATATGCACACACATATTATAAATAACTTTAAATTAAAGTATAATTTAAAGTTTATATATAGGCTTCCTTCAGAACATCGTAGTAATGATATTTTAAAAGAACTTCAAAAACTTCAAAACTTGCTATTTTAACACTTTCCACATAAATTAATTGCACTTCTCAGCAAACTGCAAGATCAGAATTTCTCAAAATTCAAACGCACAGCATTTAGACATGTAACTTCCTCATTTGCATAAAACCCTTGGTCTCTATGTCAATTATCTGTATGAGCTTCAGTATGACGCTGAATGAACAGTGCTGTTATTCCTCAAATGCTGACGAGTTTCGGACGTTTGCATGCACATTGGTCAACATCCCTTTTATGACAGAAAGTGTGTGGCGGCTCACCTGGTCCAGCTGAATGAGCTGCGGGTATGCGCCCGGCATCTGAATGGCAATCTTTACTATATCCTTTTGCTGCGGCATTTTGAGAGATGAGCGTCTACAAACCTGAAACAGAAATACAGGAAATAAACATTCTGTGCAGTGCGGGGCGGTTTAATACATGTTCCATTTGTTTCAAAGTCTATGAAAAACTGTACCGGCATAACACAAGTATACTGACTGACACATTTCAAAACATATCAAAATATCACTGTGGTGAAATGTATGGACAGGCATTAGGACGCTAAATGTGTCACTATTTCTATTTTCAGGTTGACTGTGTGTTTGGTGTTCTTCCTCTTTTAAAAGAGATGTTGTGCGTCGTTACTTTAACTCAGCATACTGGGATTAATTGTGTACTATGCGCACTCATTTTTTATGTCACTCCAACATCTCTGACTATCAGTATTAAAGGGGTCATATAATGGCACTTTTACAAGATGTAAAATAAGTCTCTGATGTGAGTGTTTGTGAAGTTTTAGCTCAAAATACCCGACAGATCATTTTTATAGCATGTTAAATTTGTCACTTTTTGAGGGTGAGCAAAAACGCTCCATTTTTGAGCGTCCCTTTAAATGCAAATGAGCTGCTGCTCCCAGGAAGAGATGTCAGAAACTGTTCAGAAAATGTCAGAAACTGTTGATGGAAAGACTCAAGAAAAAGTGACAAATGAAGCGTAGAATCCAACAGGACTTTTTCTGAATGGTTAGTTGGTGAATTTATGTAGCTGATGTGGAGTTAACTATCTTAAAGTCAGTGATTAGCATATTCTGTCATGATCATTTATAAATCGCTCGTGTGGGAACTGTAAAGTACCTACAGAGCCGGAGAACATGAAGACATAACAGGTATAGTTTAGTTTAATTACAGTTATATCTTGTCATCTTGCTTTTATGACAGGCTATTGCATTTGTGTTACGTACTATATTGCAATAACATATCCTTTATGTTAATTTTTAGAGTTAGTGATGTCACAAATCCAGGAAGAAGCTCGTTGTAGTTCCTACCCGCTGTTGGTTGTAGTCCTTAAAAAGCGATTTCTTTAAAAGAAAATATCTCCCTTTGCATTGAACTTTGAGCGTCGTAACTTTGCAGATGTTGTTTATGCTCTAACAGCAACATTACACACTAAGTAAGTTGAAAAAGTGAAATAACAATTAACAACCCCTTTAAAAGGAATACTTTGTTGTTTCTCAAGTTGTTCCAAATCTGTATTATTAATCTGTAGTGTTTTTTTTCCTACTATGGAAGTCAATGGTTGCCATCAACTGTCTGGTTACCAACATTCTTTAGTAAACAACAGAAGAAAGAAATTCATCCAGAACTTGAGGGTGAATGATGGCAAATTTTCCTTTAAGGCTAGTCCACTTTGCAAATAATCCTAGTCCAGAACTGTCCAAAGATGCAAAAAACGACCAACCACAGTTAGTTTCATACAAGAGTCTTATTAGACTTTGTGATCAGAATTTCTGTCCATCCAAACATGATACGGATTATTCCACAAGCAATAAAGGCTTGTTCACACCAAAAACGATAACTGTATTTGCGTCCACACAAAGGTATGATTCTGTTTATTTATTATAAGTCTGCTACTTTAAATACTCAAGCTCTTAACAGCAGAACGGATTCTTTTTCTATCATTCATCAGCTGGAAAAAAGCTCTGCCGTAATCCTTATTGTTGTGGACCTCACTGTTCTCTTAGAATTAAAAAGATTATTACATTTTTATAGTCATTGTTTTCATCCTTGGTGTGATTATGCCTTAACTCTTAAAAAAAAACTCTAAATAACTTTCAAGGATTTGACGTCAGTTATAGCCTAACAAAATTCTTCTTCCTCAAAAGTTCACAACAGTCCAGTGCATTGTAAACATGTATCTTAAAGGGAGATTTAAGACAAAAACTGACATTTTGTGATCATTTACAAACCCTCATGTCGTTCTGACTTTTTCTGTTGAACACAAAAACATATTTTGATGAACGGTTACTGTTCATATAATGAAAGTCAATGGCGTCCAAAACATTGTATGGACAAAACAACTGAGATATTTTTCAAAATAACTTTTGTGTTCCAAAGAAAAAAAGAAAGAAAGTCATACAGGTTTGGAACAACATGAGATAAGTGAGTAAATGATGGCAAAATTTTCATTTTGCAGTGAACCATCCCTTTAAAGCCAACCAATCAGTATGAAGCTTGTGATTTGGGATATTTTTGCATCAGATAGACCGTGAACAGACTGCGGGCGGCCCGTGAAAGTGCCATCTGAGGCTGAGATGTACATGCACACGGAGCCTCTGCCGAATTGTTAAACAAACTCAAGTACTTCCATATGTGTCCTCGGTAGACTTCCCACTGTAAGGGGAAGCTAGGTTGAGTGAAATACACCAAATGGACCCAAAACGACATAACGGCTGTAACTTCTATAGTGTCTCCAGGATTTGTGCCGATTACTCTCAGAAAAATCACTCAGTTTAATACTAATCTAAAGCACATGATTCAGAACCTCCACACATTAATGAGCTCTTTCAGATTAAACTACTTTTAAGACGAGGCCTTCCGTCTACACTTCGGATAAGAACTGCTGAGTCTGACACAGACCAAATGTTTGTGTTTCCCAGACTCCATTCCCAGCATGCCTCAGCACGCTCAAAGAGAAGTTGTGACAGCACAGACTTCCAACATTATTTTTGGGGTAGAGAAATGGCTGCAGCATGAAAGAAGTTGTCAAAATGGACTACTTTAGGGTCTGCTGACAGCATTCCCAACTGATCCTCGCCCTGAGAACCATGTGCATGTCTGATTCAGTCTGATCTCCAGTGGGAGTGTATGGAGGAAATCAGGCTGCCTGGAATTTCATCCGTGCCACCCTCTGACAGACCTCCAACCTCCAAATCAAACATCACACATTTTTTTCTGCCAGGTTTTGGTACATTTTCTCAATCACACCCTCCTTCAGCAAATCCAAACGTTCTAGAAAGGTTATTAGTCACATGTTTGAAGATTTATTGCGCGTGGCTATGCATATTATCCAGTAATAACTGACGTCTGGTATAAAAAAAAAAATATAGGGAGACATTTACATTTAATTCAAACGTCTTTGCATATAAACTCGACATTTAAACGGTATAAAACGCTGTTTTACAGTCTTGAAGTACCAACAGAAAATTTAGACACCGTCGTTGGTCTATTCAGAACATACAAAACGAACATATGTAAACATTTACGGGTTTAAATCGGTTTTGGTTTGTTTAACGTTAAAGAGAAGTAGCAGTCAATGTGTTTCGAAAAAAAAAGTTATTTTGTTTCCTCTTACCTGTTGGAAGCGGGAGGGAAAAAATCACACTCTGCGAGATGGCGGAGCGGCCAAGCGGATAAACATTTGCGCTTTGTTCGCGACAATGACTTGATTCTTTTCGATAGATTGGGTGTTACATTTCGTTCCAAGTTTTCGGAAAGTTCTAATTGATCACATTCACAGTTCCGGGTTGAATAGTGTCCCTCCCGCCCCCTGGAGGAGGGAGCAGAGATTCGAAACTCCAAAACTCTTTATGGGATTTTCTTTGAGGGACTGAGAGAGGAAACAAGAAACTTTACCGAGAAATGATACGCCCCGCTTATAATGAACCAGTCTAAATAATTATAAACTGCAGTTTAATGTAATTTAATAAAAATTAATTAGCCAATTCTTACATTTTCTGCAATTTAATGACTTCTGATGTAAGACTATAGAACAATTTTATATGAAACAATAGTGGAATTAACATCCAAATGCATTAAAATGTATGTTTTAATATAACCTTCTTCCTTTTAGTCAGTTTAAGAATAATTTATGGAATTTTATATTATTTATATGAAAGATTTCTATCGATCCTTGTTTTGTTCAACTGGTCGAGGTTGATATGGGATTTAGAAAGTAATTAGTAAACAGTATTGCAATACTTTTTAGAGAGTAATTAGTACAGTAATGTTGAAGATTTAATTTGTAGCGAGTAATTAGTTACTTTTTTAGAGTAACTTACCCAATACTGTAATTAACGCGGCTGTTCACAGTGCAAGTTAGATATGCAATGTTATTCACACTTTTGTATGTAAAAATATCTGAAGCTGCTATTTTACTTATTTTGTTGTTATTATTATTAATTTACAAAACAATCTTAGAGCTGCAGAATTTCTACCAGAAATGAATAAGAAATGTCATTTTTGGTGTTACCGTTTTTCCTGTGCCATAATTACAACTTAATGTATGCTTTTGGTGTTGAATTCATTTTTATTTACTTGTTTGTATCCCGTGTGACGTTTTGCATCAGTGCAAATTATTGAATTAATATCCTACATATTGAACAACAGCATCATAAGTTAAATGGTTTGTTGAAAAACAATTTAAATACATTTTCTTACTACAAATATAAGATTGCTCTTCTGTTTTAGCAATTGATACAGTTCTTTTTTCTGTTTAACAACTAAAACAGAGACAATATGAAGTAAAATATCTTAAATACATTTGAACAGAATTTTTTGTGATATGTAAACCTTCAGTGAAGTAATGGTAACAGTAGTGATGTTTTGAATATAAATAATGATCCTGACACAAAGTAAGCGCTGTTGTGGTGTTTACCAACAGGTACAATTTTTTGCTCTAACTTTTGTTTAAAATTTTTCAACCATTTCTTTTAGACTTCCTTATATGCTAAACAATTTTAATATTTATTTCACTTATTAAAGGGATAGTTCACCCAAAAATGAAAATTTTGTTATCATTTACTCCCCCTCAAGTTGTTCTAAATCTGTATAAATTTCTTTGTTCTGCTGTACACAAAGGGTGATATTTGGAAGAATGTTCGTAACCAAGCAGATCTCACCCCTTATTGACAACCATAATAGGAAAAAAAAAATACTATGGCAGTCAATGGGGGGCGAGATCTGCTTGGATACATTCATCCCTTTGAAGTATTACTACCTTTGGATATCTCCTCTCTAAGAAAACCCCATGAACTTTTTTTTGGAGTGTCGAATCTGTGCTCCCTGTAGAACAATACAAGGATAGACATGAAACTGCTCTTTTAATTCTTCCAAATAAATAATATAAAATTGTGTAAATTATTCTTGAATTGAACACTGAATTTTTGCAACAAAGCAGATTTCACCCCTCAATGATTACCATAGTGGGGGAAAAAATACTATGGCAGTCAATGGGGGTGGGGGGGTGGGGGGCGAGATCTGCTTGGTTACAAAAATTCTTCCAAATATATACAGGTTACAACTTAAAAGGGGAGTAAATGATGACAGAGTGTTCATTTTTCGGTGATCCTTGAGGGATTCAAGTATTCGAACTATGTTACCAAGCCAAGTTTTTAACCACTCTACTACAATAGGCCTATTCAAGTGAAACTTGAACAGAAATGCCTGGATCTGTAGAATAGGATATGACTCAAGCACCTAGAAGCAGTATGACTGACTCCTAAGGAATTAAGCAAAGGGAAAAAAAGAAGAAAAGGAGGAGCAAATACCTTAAAATCAGACAAATTCAAAACCATCACAAATACAAAAACGTCTTTTATTTAATGGGGATGACGATTCCAGTAAAGAACAACGATTCCGGTTTTTTTTGCAATGACACAGTGAGGGTTTGAAAACTGCATTTGTAAAACTGACTCAGCCAGCCCATTCAATGCATAGGGCTGGAAGTTACCTGCCTGATAAACGGTTTTAAAGTGCAATGTGGAGATAGGCTCGACAGAGGAAAATATGCACACTATTTATCTACTGCAAAACAGATCTATTGAGTACAAAAATAAATGGTAAATGCTTATTGTGTACAAGCGTAAAAATATTATTTAGCAGGTAGGAACAATAAGAAAACAAATGTTTTTGTGTTGGGACAACCATCAGTACCAACACAGTGAGGAGCCCACATAATGACATTCTGTTTGGACAGCGCTCATTACACAGCATGCTGATACTCTATTTGTCATATTGTTAACTTCTTTTACTTCCCCCAAAAAACCCACATCCTTCTTTACACAGTTATTCTCATATACAGACATAATAAAGACGTCACTTACTTTCAAAAGTATCTATACATGTATATAAACGGGTAAAGGACAGATGTAACATATGGACTGAAAACAAAGGGAGGGACTGTTTTAAAATACAAAAATAGCAATTGGCATCTAATTTAACATTTGTACAGGGCTTTATGCGTGACCTTTCCACATTAAAAACGAGGTTAAGTTCATATGCAAACACTGAAGGCTAGTCAAGACCGAGACATGAAGTATTTACAATACAAACCTGAAATAGACAAAGTAGGAATGGTTCATCCGACATTTTTTGAGGAGGTAAGGTATGATAAATATATTTTCCTATGTAGCACCAAACTAAAGATTCCACACAATATAGGCTTCCCCACTGCGACCGCTGCGTCTTCGGTTATTAGTGTAAATTAATTACGTCCACATTGTGTTTCAGTCATATGCTGTAAGATGAGAAACTTCTTATTGGCTGAATCGTTTAAAACATTATGCATTCAAAAGCATAATTATGGAAGCAACACTTTTTCATGAATAATCTGTATACTAGTTGCGTCCAGATCAGTAAAAACGAGCTTTAGGACAGGAAGACCATTTAAAAAGACACATCCAGCTGGTATTTTCATTGAACCATTAACCACTGCTGGTGAATTTAGTCTATTTTGTGATAAATATGAATTTCCCTCTATGTCTATACAAAGGTATTATAAAACAACGGCCTTGCAAGGAGCTTGGGACTAATTGATTGAATAGGTTTGCATGAATGTCAGATTGGAGCAGCTGAATTTAGCAGGGAAAGTTCATTTAGTCAGTCATTTTGGGGTTGGAGTAAATATATACGTATAAAAAAAAAAAGCTTTATATACACACAGAATCAGCTTATCATACATATGGATCTGACACAGAACCACGCTTTCTTTTTTCTCCTTTGAAAAGGGTTTAAAAAAAAAAAGAAAGTTCTTTTAAGTAGACTAGTCTCATTGTACGGTGTGTTTGGAGGTCAAAGGTTGGCAATGGGAACATCAAAAAGGTCACAAAGGCCCTCAGTCTCATCCAGGTTATAGATGTAGTCATGGTCACCCGGAGGAGGAGATAGACGGAGGAGCGGAGAGAAAACTATGAAAGAAAGAGAGAAGAAGAGTGATACTGTGGCCATCTTGGTGTAACCCTATGAAGTAGTGTCTAAATGTTGCTCATTCTATTTTCATCCCACCCATCATTGAGCCTATTTATGTGACCATCTAAAACGGGATATATTTTCAGGTGGTCAACTTTAATTTTATTGATTATATAAACATGATATAATACATAAAGTTCTCGTGACATTGGATTTGTTAGGTACAAACACATCCAAACTTCCATTTCATATTTAGTAATAGACCAAGTACAGGTGGGCTGACTCGTGATCGGCTTTACCTTCTGATGACATCAGCTCCTCAAGCAAATCTGTACTCATAATTTCTGTATGGATGGAAAAATATGAAAACAATTCTTCCTTGTGTTACTTCACTGGTTCAGTCAAGCATATTAGCAATAGATCTCAAGCTTGTTAAACAGGTCCTCACCTTTAGGGTCAAACATTTCTGAAAGTTCTTTGGGGAAGTCCAGTACTGAAAGGGAAAAGAAAGGGAAAGCAGAGTCAGAATTGTTTCAAGAAGACAGTTTGATTGCAAATGAGCCAGATTCAAACACACAACTCCCAAACAAGCACCACAGTGTAAGAGCAACGTGCACTGCCAAATTTCAGACATTTGAGATGAGAATTGTGTCATTAAAGGGATAGTTCAGGCAAAAATGAAAATTATCCCATTGAGTCGGGTCAGGGGTTACTCTTCGGCAATCTGTTAGAAACTAGTTATAATAGTTTTAAATATGGATGTTTTTCTTACAAAAACCCATCACTTCACTTAACAACGTTGGTGTCGCTTTGTCATTGTCTCATCTTAGTCATGGAAAAAAAGGTAGTCAACTAAGATTGTGTGTCAGACTTTGTTAACAAAATTAAAGGGATAGTTCACCCAAAAATGAAAGTATCCCGTGATATACCTACCCTCAGGCATCCTAGGTGTATATGACTTTCTTCTTTCAGACAAACACAATTGGAGACATATTTAACAAAAATATCCTGGTAACACTTTACAATAAGATTCATTAGTTAAACATTAATCAATGTATTAACTAACCAATGGCAATACATTTGTTACTGTGTTTACTAATCTTCGTTAACATTAGTTAATGAAAATACAGTTTATTGTTTGCTCATGTTAGTTCACAACGCATTAACTAATGTTAACAAGATTTTAATAATGTATTAGCAAATGTTGAAATTAACAAAGATTAATAAATGCTGTATAAATGCAGTTCATTATTAGTTAATGTAGTTAACTAATGAACCTTATAAAGTGTTACCAATATCCTTGCTCTTCCAAGTTTTATAATGGTAGTGAATGGGGGTGAGATTTTGAAGCCCAAAAAAAAATGCATTTATCCATCACAAAAATAATCCACACAGCTCCAGAAGTTAATAAAGGCATTAATTTAATAATCCATTACTTTGCCTCAGAAGGCCTTTATTAACTCCCTGGAGCTGGATTATTTTAATGAGGGATGGTGAGCTTGGAAGAGCCAGGATATTTTTAAATACATCTCCGATTGTGTTCGTCTGAAAGAAAACAGTTATACACGCCAAGGCTGCCTGAGGGTGGGTAAATCATGGGACAATTTTCATTTTAGGGTGAACTAACCCTTTGACTAAAGGTTAGTGGCAAAATCAATCTAATTTTCGAATGTATGGGCACTTACGATCTGAAGGGTCTGTTTTGATTGGTTCAAAAAGTGTTGATGAATCAGGAAGTGAAGAGCTGTCCAGTGAAGCAGATGACTGAAGCTGCTGGGTGCCTGTTGAAGATGCTGGATTGGCTGGTGTATCAGAGGTGGAGGTGCTTGAAATCTCTACAACCCCAGAGGGAGACAATATATAATTTCTCATGCTTAATTATTTTTATTATTATTGTGTAATTCATTAATAAATATATTATGCATATTATTATTATATTAATACATATATCATTAAATTATACATGTAATTTAATATTAATATCTGAATATATATCACTGCAGACACAGTATTTCATTACTGACATATTTTCATTCATTTCACCCAACCTTTGGCTGCACCAGCAGCAGAGACAGTGGTTGTGATGGGAGGGACGGTGGAGGTGGAGGTGGTAGGACTCTGGCAGGTGGAGGCGGGCGATGGCGTACTGCTGGCTGCTGGTTTGCTGGGTGCAACAGCAGCAGAGGTAGTTGAAGCTGGGGTGGACAGGCTCTGAAGCATGTCATCTGGCGGGGGCACAGGTAGCACCACAGGAGAAGAACTAGAGGGATCCTTATTCACCAGGAGGACCTCAATGGGACCTGCAGAGCTCTTCAGGTGAATCTGGTACTTCTTTTGCCCATTGACATGCTACAAAAAAATAATAATAATAAAGCTTCTGGATTTGTTGGCGTTTTCCTTAAGAAGCATAAATTATATGAAAGTCATAACTCTAAAAAAACAGTGCTAAAAAGTATTATGGTACTACTACCATGGATTTTTGGGTATCATGGTGATGTGTGTACACACACACACATATACATATATATATATATATATATATATATATATATATATATA
The DNA here is from genome assembly GCA_038088235.1 of Zacco platypus. Taxonomy (NCBI): domain Eukaryota; kingdom Metazoa; phylum Chordata; class Actinopteri; order Cypriniformes; family Xenocyprididae; genus Zacco; species Zacco platypus. The sequence continues at coordinate 9,862,281 of CM076063.1, read as the reverse complement.
TATATATATATATATATATATATATATATATATATATATATATATATATATATATATATATATATAATTAACAATTAAATCAGATATTCAGTGGTATTTAACAGAAATAAGAGCAGAACTTACAGATTCAGGCACAGGGACCTCCAGCTGTGTTCCTGAGGGAGCTCTGATTGCTAGAAGAGTGTCACCTAGTGGCAGACAAACATACGTAGAGTTAACTTTAATAAGGAAACATAAATACGTGAAGACATTTGAAGCTTTATGACTGGTAATTTTGTTGTTGCAGTGACACTGCTGCTTTGTTGGGTGTCTGATGGGAAAAACCAACCTTTGAAGCAATTGCAGAGGTCTTGATGCGTTACATATGCCAGAGTGTGTCAAGTTAAGGACATACGGAAAACATATGCTGAATTCAGAACCACATACTAGCATACTACTCTTATTACTTCTGCCATAGATGATGTGTGTCGCGTCCTTTAACGTGACGCCAAACCTCGTCATGGAAAAGCCGCTTTGGAGTTCAGACCTTCAGCAGGCTACAGAGGACTACGGCAAACAACCTTTCCAATAAAAACTTCACTTTGAGGAGTATCAAACGAGCACATAGAGTGAAAACAGTGGACTTAAAGGTGCAGTTAGAAGGATATGGGCTATTTAGTGAGTCGTCCGTCACGTTCTTGATGCTCTGCTGGACCCAAACTCTCTGCTGGTCCAGTTCATGTTCCCTCCTGTCAAGATCCTCCAATTCCAACTTGAGATCTATCAGCTTGTCTGCAATTTCACGCGTGTTGCAACCCGGACCCACACCCCTACAAATGAACGAAAATAGAATCGGACATTTAGATCAAGTGAATTAGTTGACATTTGAACAGACAGCTCTATAAAACATAAATAGCCACAGCTTAATCATTTAAACAGTTGTCTGAGAGGAGCAATTAGCTGCATTTTCAAGTTTAGGTTGAGTTATTTCTTAAAATAAACTTTGTATAATTTGCTCATTGGCACTTACTATGCATTGTTGTAAACAATACCGTTCAAAAGTTTGCGGTCGGTAAAACTTTAATGTTTATGAGAACTCTCTTATGCTCACCATGCTGTATTTATTTGATCAAAAATACAGTAAACAGTAATATTGTTAGAACTTAAAATAACTTTCTATCTGAATATATTTTAAATCTAAATTCATTTTTTTAGATGGCCAAGCTGTATTTTCAGCATCACTACTGACTTCAGTGTCACATGATCCTACAGAAATCATTCTATTATACTGATGGGCGGTTTAAGAAACATTTATTATTATTATTACCAGTGTTGAAAACAGCTGGGCTGCTTAATATTTTTGTACTTTGAACACAAGGTTGCAAAACAACTGAATTTATCTGAAATCGAAACCTTTAACAATATCTTTACAGTCACTTTTGATCAATTTAATACATGTTTGTTAAATAAACTTTTCTTTAAAAAAATCTTACTGGCCCCAAACTGTTGAATGATAGTGTACATACATAATACATTACATATTTATACAACGTATATAATTTTCTAATTCTAATTAGATTCACAAGGAAAAGAAGCCAGATGTTATTTTAAGTGTTATTCCTAATGGCCAACTAAAACTTTTAAAGCAGTGAACAACAAAATAGGAATAAGGAGTATATTTCAACATTAAAAATACATCAGAAAGCATCCACATAACTGCCTTACTTCCACTGGATGCTGTTTTTAGATTTCTTCTCAATGAGTCCAATGCCTTCCAAAACATTGGTGATGTCGTAGATGCGCCGTTTCTGCCTTACAGCCAAAGTATCTGCAGCCTAAATCACATTTCACACATACAGATCAAACCAGATTATTGATTCTTCGCATTACATGCAACTGGACCAACTACACAAAACACAAGTGTTTTGAACATTGCAAATGTTTCGCATACAAAGCCTTAAAAAGAACAGTTCCCTGATAAAATCAAATAATTTACTCACTTTTTCTGGATTTCTGTATTAAATGTATTAGGTAGAATGTGAGACTTGACAGCATTGGTCACCATTCACTTGCATTGCATCCTGACCCCATGCAATGAAAGTGAATGGTGACTGAGGCTGTCATACAGCCTAACATCTCCTTTTGTGTTCCCACTGAAGAAAGCAAGTCATATTGGTTTGTAACAAAATGAGAGTGAGTAAATGACAGAATTTAATTTTCTTTGAACTGTCCCTTTAAGACGTATTGACTTTCAAAACAGACAAAAACAGCCCAGAAAAGTTGACAGGCAAGCAACTTGATGCAATCAAGTTCCAGTAGGTCCTGCTCGCTTCTAAACGACTTCAATACTTCCAACACACAACCTAAGATCATTCAAATCACCAAATAAGTCGTTTTTAGACGCGTAATGTCGTGTTGAATCCCCAAGAGGTGCAAAGAAACGCACCCCCTGGTCGCACAGGCCTAAACTATCCCAAACTCCAGAGCACGTGCTTGTTTTGAAGGCTTTTGTTTGAGTTTTCAGTCCGGATGGGATCCTCTTCCCAAACGCAAGTAACCTCCGGGATACAACCACCACCACAGGAGCTGTTTGGCTTGTAGTGACATTACATTTGCAACCTGTTAGCTGGCTCGCCTGGTTTAGTGTAGAAACTAACGTTACTTCATTTAGGCTAGTTGTGAGAGGGGTTGTACATGCACGCGATCCCCTCCTCCCTTGCCAAAGAAACTTTTAATCAACTTTTCTGTGCTGTTACACGACCTGGAGTGCATCTGTTTGCATGCAAACATTAAAAACGATGCACTTGCAGCAGGCGCTGTCCGTCTCGTGCATCGCGCGTGCGATGCAGAAAACACATAGCGGATGATGGTGAGGATTGTAATGATGATGAGCTCGTCTCGTGCTTACAGCTTTCAAATCCAGAACTCCGTCCTTCGCTTCCTGCAGTAGAGTCACAAATTTGGTCGTGAGCAGCCCGAGACTTTTCTCGTGGCGACTGGGGGTCTGCGGCTGCAGCGACTCTCCCATCGCTCCCAGTTCGCTTCTTCCGGTTTCTAAATCCATCAAGTTGCTTGTAAAATATTAATAAATCCCCACAGTTCTGTTTGCGGTCGGTTTATGTCTGTATATTGAGCGCTTTCTGCTGTTATATCGCTGACAGCACTGCTTCTGCCGCCCAAACGCTCGCTTCCCGTCAACAGCCGGTGAATCCTAAAGCATGGACGGGAAAGTTCCAATCGAAATGAGGGAGTTAAGCCCCAGTTCAAGGTCCGGTCCGGTTCAGGACACAGGTTACCCGAACCCAGATGGCCTAACAAGAACAGACGCTCTCACAAACACCAGAGCTGAGCTGCTTGAATGACTGAAGCCGTTGATAGCGCGGTGCATCATGGGATGACCTGCTAAAAAATGGAAGGCTTTGTCGAACGGCCGGTAGGGGGCGATAAGAACGCCACAATGAACTAGAGCGGCCATGTGGGGGCCACAGATACCGGGTTTCTCTTTGTCATATGCTGAATTGAAAAATGCAAGTTTTTGTGACTGAATTATTAACCATTTAAAACTGTAAAACACCCGTGCTTTTTTCTTTTAACTTTTTCCATCATAATATGAATAATCATTAGGCATTGGTTAACTTTTTTTGGCTGTCTGACTTGCAACAGACAGATAGATAGATAGATAGATAGATAGATAGATAGATAGATAGATAGATAGATAGATAGATAGATAGATAGATAGATAGAAAAATGTCTGATAGATAAATATATAGATAGATTAAAAAAAATTAAAAAATGTCAGATAAAGACAGATAGATAAAAAATGTGAGATAATTACAGAGACACATGTAGATTAAAATGTTTCATAAATTGTTACATTGTGCTGGTAAATAATTAAGTTCTGTCTTCTTATTATATTATTTTTTGAGCCTTCAGGCAACATGCTCCATTGGGATATTCAGTGTTTGAAGTGGGAGGGCTTGGTGCGTTACTATCTGAGTTTAAATGTGAAACGTGAACAGTTCACAGCTGGACATCTGTCAACATGCTGGGCTTTTTGATACTGGTGTGGATATGTATCTTCATCCTGTTCCTCTTCATCCAGATCCCGAGGCCGAAGAACTTTCCTCCAGGACCTCGTCCTCTGCCATTATTTGGGAATTTGCTTGAGCTAAACATCAATAATCCTTTGAAAGATTTCGAGAGGGTACAGTACTACACTTTTTGAATACTTCCTTAATCATAAGTTTTAAATATAAAGAAATACATTAAGAATAACAATACAACTTTCAAGAATCGTCTGTTAAAAATATCTGGTAATGTATTGCATAATCAGCAGCTCTGTGTGATGTCTTAACGCTAAACCTTCTAGTTGGGAGATCGCTATGGAAAAGTTTACAGTCTGTACCTTGGATCAAAACCATGGGTGGTTCTGAACGGTTTTGAGGTTTTGAAGGAAGCTCTTGTTACCAAGGCTGTGGACTTTGCAGGACGTCCTCAGGACCTCATGGTCAACCATGTTACCAAAGGAAGCGGTAAATCTACTTGCAACTGAACCTTCACTCTTAGACCTCTGTACAGACTATGGTTAATCAATGTCTTTTTGAGGTTGTTCACTTTGTGTCTGCTCTTTATACAGAGTCCAAAGAGCATTTGTCAGCCTTATATTACACTTATCATTTAGGCCCGTAAATAATAAATAATATTATCGCAGGTGTAATTTTGTCTGACTATGGCCCCAGTTGGAAAGAACACAGACGCTTTGCTCTGATGACCCTGAGGAACTTTGGCCTGGGAAAGCAATCCATGGAGGAGAGAATTCTGGGAGAGGTTTCACATGTTGTTGCTAAACTGGAAAAAAGAGTTGGTAATAATGTATCTTATTTTCGGTTTCCTCAAAACAAACTCACTCAAGAGCTTGGACTTGTCATTCAGATCAATGTACTTTGTGTCTGTGCAGGAAGCTCCTTTGACCCTCAGACTATGTTCCACAATGCTGCATCAAATATCATTTGCATTGTTCTGTTTGGATCCCGATATGATTATGACGATGAATTCCTCAAGCTTTTCATTCACGTCTACACAGAGAATGCAAAGATTGCCAATGGACCGTGGGCCATGGTGACGCATTTTATCACTTCAAGTGTTTTTATTTACATATACATGCCCAAAAGTCTGAAACCACATTTAATTTTATTGTTATAATTGTTTAAATAAAAAGTTTCAGGATTATCTAATGACCAACGAAGAAACATAAAATAAAAATGAAGTATTTTCTCTATTTTATTGCAGATATATGATACATTTCCTCTGCTTAGATTTCTGCCCCTGCCCTTCAAGAAGGCCTTCAAAAATGCCAGCACGGCCAGAGAATTGTCTGCACAACTGGTCAGTGAACACAAAAAGACAAGAGTCGCAGGAGAGCCAAGAGACTTCATTGACTGCTATCTGGATGAGCTTGATAAGGTGCGTGTGCATCTGTGATGCTATTTTTTTAGCGATGTGCAATATACTGGTACTATATCATTTGTTGCAGATATGAGAATTTTTTTATTTATCAGTATTGTTTGATATTGGATATGTAATTGTGCATGTTTATTTACCCTATTTTTACATTTAGATTACCTCTGCTGTCATCTAATGCTCACTTAGGCTATGTCTACACTAAATCCGGATACATTTGAAAACATCTGCGAAAACTGTGCTTTTTGAAGATGCTCTCGTAAGTCGATATATTTGAAACGCTGTTTTCGCATTATAGTGTGGACTGTGAAAACAGAGGAATTTGAAAACGATGATGCATGTTTAGTTATGTGACGCATATTTTAACAGCAGATGGCACTACGTGCTTTAGAAACACTCGTACTCTGCTTTCTTCCAGTTCCTTTACACACACCACTTAAACCTAAAATAATCATTCATAAAGTTCGAAAAGGTTGAAGCGAAATACTAGGGTGTTCGCAGTGGGCTGTGTTCACATTAATCTTGCGTCATAAAAACATTCTGAGCTGAGGAGCAAGTATTTAACCACTTACATGACTCAGCCAAACACACGCTCTCCATCGCTCTTCTTCATGAGCATTTGAGTGTGCAGTTAAAAACTAGCCTAGAGTACCATCTGCTGTTAAAATTAAGCTCACAATCGATTCGAGAGAGAAAATATCAGAATCAATCCAGAATCACTGTATCATGAATCGAGAATATTGTCCCAGCCCTAATAGCTATGTTTGTATGGGTATGTGCCTGCTATGTGCTATTCACTTTCACAATGTTGCTAAAGATATGGTACTTTGTAAAATCTTCATATTACATTCCTGCCAAGATGAATTTACTCACAATTGCTGCCCTGCGGCAAAATATGAGGACAATTGCATTTTAGACCATATGCAGTGGTGATTGTGTGTGACCTGAATGAACTAGTATTTTGGAAATAGTCATTGTGCCAGAAGAATAACTTGAGAACTTTATTATGACTGGTTTCTTGTTTTCTCAGTGAACTTTTACACATGTACAGTTTTACACATGCACAGTTGGATGATTTAAGCGTCTTCTGATGTTTCAGTGTGGATGAGAAACTTTTGGAAAACGCTGGTGTGGACGGAGAGCGTTTTGAAACAAAAACGCAGTTTTCAAATGTATCTATAATGTAGGCTAGACATAGCTTTAAAATTAGGGTCCATTTACACAACACCGTTTTCAAATATAAATGGAAAACTTCTTATGTATTCTGACTGTTTACTTACATGACAACGGACAGTTTTTGAAAATGATACTGTTAAAGTAAACTACAAAAAAACAAAGATTTTTGTCTGTATGCAAAAAAAGCGAAAAACTTTTCCATTTTTAGTACATCGTTGTCGTGTAAACGTACCCTCAGTCTTTAAATTTTTCTTTCATTTCACCAGAGAGGAAACGACGGTTCCTCGTTTTCTGAAGCTCAGCTTGTCCTGTACATTCTGGATTTGCACTTTGCAGGGACTGATACAACATCCAACACTCTCCTCACTGCATTTCTCTACCTCATGAACCACCCAGAGGTTCAAGGTTTGTGTTTTGGTTTATTAATGAATTTTATTTAATTCGTTCAATGCTTTAGCTTAAACATAACTTTTTATTTCACAAGCAAAATGTCAGCAAGAGATTGATGATGTTCTGGAGGGTAAAGATCACGCGTCGTATGAAGACAGACACGATATGCCGTACACACTGGCTGTGATTCATGAAGTTCAGCGCGTCGCTAGCACTGTACCGCTAAGTGTGTTTCACTGCACCACCAAAGACACTGAGCTGATGGGCTACAACATCCCCAAGGTGAGGAAACTTGCCTATATTAGAGAGCGTTTTAAACCTTTAAAATCATAACTTTGTCTCTTTTTCTTCTCTAGGGAACTTTTGTTATTCCGAACCTCACTTCTGTACTAAAAGAAGAAGGCCAGTGGAAGTTTCCTCATGAGTTCAACCCAGCCAACTTCCTGAATGAGCAGGGCCAGTTTGAGAAACCTGAGGCCTTCATGCCTTTTTCTGCAGGTAACGGATTCAAAATCGGATACTGGTATAGTTTTGAGTGCATTTTATAAATCGTATATGCATGTGTTTTTCAGGTCCCCGCGTGTGTCTCGGTGAGGGTCTTGCGCGTATGGAGCTCTTCCTGGTCATGGTCACTCTGTTGCGCCGTTTCCAGTTTGTGTGGCCCGACGATGCTGGGGAACCAGATTACACCCCGGTGTACGGGGTCACCCTCACCCCCAAACCCTACAGAATGCACATCAAGTGTAGACAGCCAGTCAAATTATGACAATTGTGTCAAATTTCTGTTGCAAATGATGACTTGATGTTATTATTTTAATAATATTATGTATTATGACTGGTCATAAAGTATATATTATAAAAAGAATCATTCAGTCCTTAAATTAAAAAAACAGTTGGCTCAACTTGTCTGCCAGTGTGGTTTTGTATGCCAGCGTGTTTTTATTGTGTTCACCTGTAGGGTTATTATCATTATTGAAAACTAAAAATGAAAAACCGGAACTCCACGTGTAACAAGAAACATTTCTTATTATATTCAATGTTGAAAACAGGGTGCGGCATCATATTTTTGTGGAAACAGTGATACATTTGTTCAGGATTCTTTGTTGACTACATTTATTTGAAATAGAAATCTTTTGTAATATTATAAATGTCTTTACTGTCACTTTTGATTAATTTAATGCATCCTTTCTTGGTGAATAAACACATTAAAGGTGCACTATGTAGTTTTTTCAGCCGCTAGAGGTCGCCTTTTGAAAACAAAGGTTTTGTGTTGATAAATGGCATGTAATTCATTTTAAAACATAATTTCTGTATTACTGTTAAAATAAAGCTGCATCTGAGTATGCTATGTTAGTTAATTGACAAAATAGTGCTTTTCTCTTGAGGCATGGTACTTGCAAAAAATCAAGAACACAAATCGTCACTCGAAGTAGGATCCATAAGCAGGCTTTATTAGCAAAGGGAATGATCAAACAGGCTATGGTCAAACAACAGCAAACAGGGTCAGGTCAGGCAGATATCGTTCATAAACAGAGTCTAGGCAGAAGGAACAGACAGGCAGCAATGGGTAGTAAGCGGTAATCTAATGGGGTCAATAACAGGAATGCAAACACAGGACACACCGCTCAGAAATGTAAACCGGAGTAGTACAAGACCTCGCAATGTGTGCCAGTCACAGAGGCTGCGTCCGAAATCGCCTACTCAGTGAGTAGGTACTTAACAAGTGCTAAAAGAGTATGAATGAAATCTCGTTGAGTATGAATGCGATCCGGAAATCATCCGCCATGTTGACGTTATCATGTGACCTACGACGCTACCGCAAGCGCAACAACTGAAAAGATATGAGTGACAGGTTTAATTCATCTATCTGTAAATATCTTGATATTGATTAAACTTGCTCATTTTCTGGTCTAGTTGAAAAAACGGCTCCCCATTTATTTTGTGATTGTAGCAATAAATTTGCGGTTAATTTCAGTTCTTATATTTTCAACCCTAATGTGACCCAGTTTTATCCTTAAAGATATTTTTTTATTATAAAAACCCAAAATCTCAATCTCTTGAATATGTTCATTTATTTTATATGCAAACATTTTCATCCACAAGCAAAAGTGAATTAAATCTTCTGTTTCCCTCTTTTTCTTGATTTTAAGAATTCGTTTCATTCATCAGGCTTATAAAACAATACATATATTTAAATTGCATTATGATGAATTATTCAGATATTTAACCTTATCATTGTGCTTTTTTGTGCTCTGCAATTAATCTCATATTATGATGTACACAAATCAATTTTTTTTGTCTTTTTTGTTTGTGATTGTTTATTGTTAAAGATACAACCATGGTATTTTCCCTAATCTTGTATGTAATTATAAGTTCTGCAATAGATAATAAAAAAGACATGAGTCACAGCTGCACTAACACCTCACAGCATCAGTAACTCAACACTACCTCGTACGGTGTTTCGCAGCTGCTCGAAGATCCTGCCTTTGGAGAAGAATGTTGATTTTGTACTCAGAAAATGTAAGGATTACAGAATGAATTGCATTGCTATCCCACCCCAACTCTTACAATAATAATGATAAGCTGCCCAATACTTCATTATATTACTTCTTACTGAAAATGATGTTTTAGTAAAACAAGCAAAATGTCATTTGTTTTGTCATATGACAGCAATGCATGAACACACACTAAACAAGTGCAGTCAAGGTGAATACATCTCAATTTTCAGTCAAGCAATGATTTAAAGTATGAATTAATAATTATATTTTATTTACTGACAACAATAGGAAACAAATAAGTAAAAGAATGAATAAAAGTAAGCACAATAAATAAATACATATACAAGTCAACAACACATGAAACAAAGTTTTATTCAGACTTATTGCACTAATAATCACATATTTACAGGCATTGAACCCTCCTACTGTCCATCCTTCTGCCATCTCAACACAGCTGTTCCAATTCTGCAGCTTTATTTTGATGAAGCAGCTGATCACCGTGAACATCTTCACCTGTCTTTGCCGTCCATCATGTCCCTCATTGCTGCTCTTCTCAATGGGGACATCATTGATCCAGAGGATGAGGAAGACGATGATGATGGACCCCTGAACCCCACAACCTTGAAGCAAGAGGAGAAGATGTGCGGGACAATCTGGCTGCCGCGGTGTCTGCTCCAAACATTTGTGTGCCTGCTCTCCATGACTACCTGTAAAAAAAACATTTAAAGATTAAAACATTTTACAATCCATGGCAGCATTCCGTTTCTTGCCATTTTTTCATGCAAATATTTGATGTAGTTTTACTACTTTTGTGGTGTAGTGGGCTGAACCACTGGTTCGATCTCTGCAGCGTCTCCACCAATGCATCCTTGAGCAAGTCACTCGTGTTAACTGACTTCTTATCCAATACTAATGTTCCTTCATTTATCAACAGTACAAACGGTCAAATAAAACAGATAACTAATGTCGAGTTACTTGTACATTTGTTTATTTATATAACTTACATTCATGTAATGTAAGCAGTGTTGAATTCTACATAATAGCACACACTCAGATGTCTGTTTCATGTTGTGATGTGCTCATCATCTGCAATGCTAATTGAATATTTCCCTGTCAGATGTTAAATAAACATTTAGTAAGCGTGTTTATGATGTATATGGTTCAGAATTCATGTAAATCCACTTTGGTGACATACGTGAGCTTACTAGAGCTCCTGTTAGCTGTACGTAATAAAACGTGTTTTTGTTTGTTTGCCTGGGTTCATTTTATCTTTCTGGAACACTGCCACTATATCTGTCCAGATAGGCAATGTACCTGAGTAGTTTGAGTTCACAAGCTTGTTATTGCTTGAGTGAAACAGAGAGACAACAGCTGGACATCAGGCATGCTGGGCTCTTTGATTCTCGTGTGGATATGCATCTTCTTTGTCTTCCTCCTAGTCCGGATCCAGAGGCCAAAGAATTTTCCTCCAGGACCTCGTCCTCTGCCAATATTCGGGAATCTGCTACATGTGAACATGACCAATCCTTTGAAGGATATCCAAAGAGTATGGCTTTATTTCATGTCATCATAAGTTTTAACGTTTTTTCTTGTTTGTAAAATCATTTTCCATTTTATTTTTAAGTTTGCTGAACAATATGGGAACATTTTCAGTCTGTATACTGGATCAAGACCAACGGTTTTTCTGAATAGTTTTGAGGTTATAAAGGAAGCTCTGGTTACGAAGGCTCAAGACTTCTCAGGACGGCCTCAAGACTTCATGATCAGTCACATCTCGGAGAATAAAGGTAACTCCCACTATAAGGTGTATATATCAGCTAAGTAAATCACGTGAGTGTGAAATTGCTTTAATTATACAACAGCTCAATAAATTGTGACTTACAAATTAGACACAGCATTAACCTGCCTCTTTTGCTCCAACAATGAAAATAGTTCCAAACAAAGTCCAAGGATTAACCGTTCTGCAGGGTATGCACGTGACGTCACCGTTGACAAAAAGACTGAGTGGCAGCAGGTTTTCAGCGTGAAAATCATACCCTGTATTGTATTGTTATATATTGTGTTGACAGCTCATCAATTAAATATTTACCATCTTATATTCTGCATAGCTGGGTATTTTTAAATAAACTCTGACAAAAATGATACAAGTTTTAGGGCTGTATGACGATTGACATGTTATAAGGAACATTTTCGAGTCCAACCTTTAGTGGAATCGTTTGTTTCCCCAATTAAATCCAGCTTCTTTTGCCACTCAGTCCAGCTGAGAGAGCGTGTTCCAGCGGGAAAGTGACATCAATGCATACCCTCTATTATGTACTTCCTGAATTCATTTTGAATGAATTGACCCTTAACAAACAGTTTGATTGACAGGCGATCTGACCAATCATAACCCTAAATCCGCCATTTTTTCCCACAGTCACTACAACTTTTAACTAACATCATAATTTTACTAAAGGTGTTGTTTTGGCTGACTATGGTCCCCGTTGGAAGGATCATCGACGCTTTGCTTTGATGACCCTAAGGAATTTTGGCCTAGGGAAGCAGTCCATGGAGGAAAGAATTCTGGCAGAGATTTCACACATTGTTGCTTACTTCGACAAAAACACTGGTATTTATATGTGGAGACAATGTGATTATTTTTTTATTTTATGTTTCAGCTGACAAGGAAAATGTCTTTTTAATTCATTTACATTTGTACAGGAGGGACTGTGAATCCTCAGAATATGTTCCATAATGTTGCATCAAATGTTATCGGATTGGTTCTGTTCGGATCCCGTTTTGATTACAACAATGAATTCCTTCAGCGTTTTGTCCAGCTGATCACAGAGGTTTCAAAGATGCTCAATGGACCATGGAACATGGTGAGTTTTAAGATCAAAGCAACCTGTGAAATTGCTTGACAACTGCAGTTTTTGTCTTTCGGCCCTTTTTATAACAGCCAATGTTTAAATTATAGTGTTTACATGCTATTGCTAATCAGCTAGGCTATTAGGGGCAAAGACTTTATATATAGAAAGACTTGTGTACTCGTAAATTATTATGAATGGGAGAAAGTGCAAAGCGCAATATGGCTTCTTAATAAGAGCCAATCGCCGATTGGTAAAGTCATCGCATCACTGCAGTGGCTAGAAGCTCCGGCCTGTGTGCACTCAGCACTGCACATGCGCATTAGCTTGATCCAGCCTGAAAAATGCTCTTTTTTGTCATGATTTGAGTGTTTAGAAACAAAATTTATGAGACAGTTGTTTTCAGATTCCATTGACGATTTCAAATGTGAAATTTAATCGAAAGCCTGAACAGCTTTGGAAAATTTGATGTTCATAGAGATAGGAGCTGCACTTGCATGCCTGAGGGGCGTTTCAAAGATGGCCGCCGAGTGAAATCACATTTTCATTCTAGACAGCATCTGATTAGACAAAAATCTGTTTAGTGCATGATGAGTCATGAATATATAATTGGTCTGTTTTTCTGTAAAACATAAACCTGTATAACTGCTAAAAGTGCATTTTTTCAACATTTATGTTTTTTAAAATCATTTTTATAGTATTTTGATTTCGCAAGACTGATATTCAGATTTGGGAAATAGCTTTCATTTTAGAGTAATTGTATAAAATTGTATGTCCTTTCCTAACAGATATATGACACACTTCCTTTATTGAGAATCTTGCCCCTACCTTTTAAAAAAGCCTTCGATCACGTGAAGAAGATAAAAAATATGAATACAAATCTGATCACTGAACACAAGAGCACAAGAGTTCCAGGAGAGCCAAGAGATTTCATCGACTGCTATCTGGATGAGCTTGATAAGGTGCAAGTTTTTTCTGACATACTTTAGGGTCCAAACTTCTAAGACCAAACTGAAAATCAGAGGTTCAAAATCTACTCTAATTTAAATCTGGAAGTATTTTCTCAAAAATTGTTATGCTGATAATATAAATTATAGTTTTAATAATTTGAAGAAATGCACCACAGTTTGAAACTCAAATGAATGATATCTTACATTTCCCAGAGAAAAAATGATGGTTCCACCTTTTCTGAAGACCAGCTCATCATGTACATTCTGGATTTGCACTTTGCAGGGACTGATACCACTTCCAACACCCTCCTCACTGCATTTCTCTACCTCATGAACCACCCAGAGGTTCAAGGTCTGTTTAAAAATAACATAAATTGATTTTTGCTTAATTTAAACCAGGTTTAGGTTAAACCAGAGCAGGAGGAAACGACCACTCATAGAAAAACAAATGCAATCAAAATGGTCAATACGGCAGCTGTAGGAATGGAATGGCTTTTTTTTTTTTACTAGTGATGCTAGAACAGGCATTACGAATTTAAAAATAAAGAAGCTAAACATGATATTGTTGTGAATTTTATTGCTAATTTGACATTATTATTTTAACTGGATATTGTAAATTTTCAGGCGTGTGTTTGCATATTAGCAAAGCTTAAACAGACAAACATGTCCTTGTTTTCCCACCAGCAAAATGTCAGCAAGAGATTGATGATGTTCTGGAGGGTAAAGATCACGCATCGTATGAAGACAGACACGATATGCCGTACACACTGGCTGTGATTCATGAAGTTCAGCGCGTCGCTAACACTGTACCGCTAAGTGTGTTTCACTGCACCACCAAAGACACTGAGCTGATGGGCTACAACATCCCCAAGGTGAGGAAACTTGCCTAGAAACCAGACTTTTTCAAACATTAAACCAAATTTGAACAGTTTCTCCTTGGTCAGGGAACTGTAATCATCCCCAACCTCACTTTGGTACTAAAAGAAGAAGGCCAGTGGAAGTTTCCTCATGAGTTCAACCCAGCCAACTTCCTGAATGAGCAGGGCCAGTTTGAGAAACCTGAGGCCTTTATTCCCTTCTCTATAGGTAAACATTCAGACATTCATTTTTGTGTGTTTTATCTTGTCCAAACTTGTTCTAAGATCATCATCGTATGTGTTTTTCAGGTCCCCGCGTGTGTCTCGGTGAGGGTCTTGCGCGTATGGAGCTCTTCCTGGTCATGGTCACTCTGTTGCGCCGTTTCCAGTTTGTGTGGCCCGACGATGCTGGGGAACCAGATTACACCCCGGTGTACGGGCTCACTATGACGCCCAAACCCTACAGAATGCACATCAAGTGCAGACAGACAGTCAAACAGTAAATCATAATGCCATATATTTTTCCACCCTGTAGGATATAATTTGATAAAAACATTATCTTTGAATGTCTAATATTAATAGTAGCATTATCTACAAAAACTTTGTGATACTACATATAAAGTTGCAGGTAATCGAGTGCAACAAAATTATTTTCCTCCATAACGATAAGGTATTAATTTTTTCAATATGGGCCTACCATGAGCTTCAAGGTTGTTGAAGTGATAATATGGTTTGTATTTAATAGCTGAATTCCTGTTCAACTACACTACCCATAATCCCAAAGTGAGCTCTGCCAATGAAGTCACAGAAATCCTTATGGAGAAAATGAATAGGAAGAATATCCGTGGAACCAAGGCTGCTGAAAAACTGTGTGCTAATTAATAAAATAAATGCTAGTTGTTTTATGTAGCCTTCGTGTCTGTTTTTGAGCAAAGTTTTTGAGCAATCTCCAGCAAATGTCCCATTTCTGTGTAATAAACATTTTGCATAAATCTTCCCTTTGCACTGTTGAGTTGTTCATTTCAAAATAAAGGTCTATCTGAATAGCCAAAATCTGAAATGATGCAAGGCAAAACATCTCAAGTTAAAATGCTTTAGTTGACTATATAATTAAGTGAGAATTATTATAAGTAAAATATCCGCTGTCAATGCTGAGTGTTGCCTACCCTTGGGTGGACAAGGGGAAATCCATCCATCCTTTCTCCAAAACCACTGATCCTCTGTCCAGCATGTTTACACACAATAACCACACTACCAATCAAGAGTCATGAAAACTATATAACAGAGAATCAGTGAAGTGTTTATGCAATACTTAATTGTATATTAATGGAAAATAACAGGGAATTCTAATCATTCCCAACCTCTAGCAAAAAATATGTTCTAAGAATGTTTTGCTAATGTTCCCATTAAGGTAGTTTTAAAAGTTTTCTAAATGTTTGAAAGATCCAGTTTTTAAAATGTCTTAAAATATTCAGAGAACATTCAAAAGCATTACAGATTAACGTCCAAAAAAAAAAAAGACAGGAACCATGAACAAATGTTTTTGTGCTAATGTTTTGAGAACATCATTAAATACCAGATAACTTCGAAAGAATGTTTTGTTAATGTTACTGCAAGAACTTTTGTTCACATTCATAAGAGAAGCTTGCCAGAACATTAGCCAAAGTTCTGAGAATGTTCTCTGTTCTCTGAGCCTGTGCTGTTTGAGGACAAGTGGAAGTTTCCTCATGAGTTCAGGCTAACCAACTTCCTGAATGAGCAGTGCTCAGAAACCCTGAGAAACCTGAGGACTTTATGTCAGATTAAGATAACATTGTCCCTGTTTATATGCTTCATTTTACTGTCATAGTAAATTTATGTCTGTTTGTTTAACAAATTCTTTTTAGACACATGAATATTGCATAATAAATTTCTTTCCATAGCCTTGTCTCAGTGAGGATCTGGTGATGGTTATCTGGCCTGAGAATGCTTGAGAGACTCAGATATATGTTGATTATGTTATGATTATTATGTTGAAATTTATTTAGCCCCCCCCCCCAATAAATAAATTAATACATACACATACATATTTTTCTTGATGTTGTTCACTCAACAGTATAGTAGGTGGCGACATTGTACACGATTGTATTACTTTCTGCAGACGTACTGGAAGAAGAAGAAGAGCGAAGCTTCTCACGTGGAGGCATAAAGAATATAATCATCACTGTAATCTTGTGTGGTGGACACCATAACACAATATATATTTTAATATCTTTGCATTTTAATGAAATGGCGACTGACACAAAAAGGCCGAAGGTAAAAAAACAACGTTTCCTCAAGTTATTATTAATGACAGTTCGCAGGTTATTAAAATTCACAATTTTACATTCAGATATTGCCTTTAGCTTGAAACACAGATGTTTTACTGTTATTGAGCATGTCATCATGTGTGTTTTCAGATGGACGATGAGAACTGTGTGCTGGACCCCCTGAGAAACTTCTTGCTGTGGTGTGATAGTGTGAAGCTGAAGCTCAGCGATAAGGTAGCTTTAACTGTTGTTCATTTGATGTAGTTATATTATAATTTGTTGCTGATGAAGTATGTATATAATATATATTTTAATATATGACTAATAACTGCGTTTGTTCTGTGTACATGGATATATATATATATATATATATATATATATATATATATATATATATATATATATCATCTATAATAGGTTTTATAAGTTATATAAGTTTTCCATCTCCATCAAATATTTATTTTTTATTTAATTTCAGTAGGCTAATCTCTGTGACATCCTTGATTATGTAAAATGTTTACACTAAAATATCCAAAAATCACTTTCACAGTGTTATATATTTCGTTCAGCTGTGTACTTACATTATCCTAAATATTTACAAGAATTTGTAAATTCAGAGAAATTCACAATTTTAAATAGTGCCCCGTCCCTCGCTTGTCACTTGCACCTGTGAGTGACGTAATATCCGCGTTATCCCTGGTTTCCGCTTGTACTGCATAGTAACCAGCGCGCTGTTGTTTTGTTCAAATGTTATGGACCATGGCAAGCAAACTTTGGGACAAAAGGAAAAATAAAACGAGGATCAATATCGGCGTTGCGTTACCGAGGTGGCGAGAGCTTTGCAGCAAACTTTGACTCGACAGAGACGGCGCTCTTTTACGTTATTAGACAAGATAAGCAAATGTAGGCTACACAAGACTAATCAATGTTATATAGCTCAACACGACGAATATCATCAGTATGATAATCTAATGTTGATCTAGCTTACTGTTAAGTCTCATACAGCCAACAAACTAATACACAGAATAGCATTACAACTTTCCACACACTCAAGTGCAGTTTAGTATGATAATGTTACGTTAGAGCAAGTGAAACAGCGCTGCGTTACCTCACAGTTTTAATTCATCAAATAAACTGACCTGTATGAGTAGCATTTCAGCACTTATGAGTAGTTCGGTAGAATGAAATGTCCTCGTTTCTTGATATCCCCGGGGCTCGCGTGTGCCACTGATATCTGTCTCTCATTAGTAATCGCGTCCGTCACGTCAGCTTCATACCACAGTCATGTTAAAAAAACATGCACTCACTCATCCATAAACATTGTTTCCCCATAAATATTATTAGATCCATCGGCATGACGACAAGTTCCATGATTCCATATTCACTGCATCAATCTAGGCCTTTGTTATTGTTTTGAAGAGTTTAGCGACCCCTAGTGGACGGAAAAACTACATAGTGCACCTTTAAGTACGAATGCATGATTATAGAAATTGTTGTCATGATGATAAAACCCTTGGAGATATTTACAGATATCTTTAGATACACAAAGACTGTGCACTCATATTACTATGAATGGGAGAAAGTGCAACGCGCAATATGGCGGAATAAGTCCCGCCTTTTAATTATAAGAGCCAATCGCGAATTGCTTCCAGAAACACACATGCAGTTTTTTTTTGCCATGATTGGAGCTTTTAGAAACAAAACTTATGAGACAGTTATCAGATTTCATTGGTGATTTCAAATCAAATGAAATTTAATCTTGAGCTTGGTGAACAGCTTTGGAGAATTTGATGTTTCCCCATTGAAACACATGGGAGCTGTACTTGCATGGCTGAAATAGCTGCCTGAGAGTCGTTTCAAAGATGGCCGCCGAGGGACTTTAAAGGGACTTTGATATTTACCCACCACTGTGTATATTAATTTCTTTAGGTGTACTTAAGTAAAGAGGGTACAGTATCTGAATATGGCATGCTTGCCAAAGAGGACATTGAAGAGGGGCACATCTTGTTCTCCATTCCCAGAGAATCACTCCTGCATCAGGGCACCACTAAAGTCAAAAAAGTGCTTGAAGAAGGTTTGAGAACATTCAGGTTTAAAGCAATTCCACCTTCTGTAGCTGGTACCTTTTGTAAGCACCATATTTTGAACTTATGGTTGTTGTTTAGGAAAGAAAACTTTGGAGAGCGCATCAGGCTGGGCTCCTCTTCTTCTGGGTCTCCTATACGAGTACACATGTTCACAATCCCATTGGAAACCATATTTGTCTCTCTGGCCAGACTTTAGGACACTGGATCAGCCCATGTTCTGGTACGTTTTGCAGTGAATATCTGCAGACCTTCAAAATATCCTTCAAGGATAATTCGGTTCTTCATGGTCATGCCGTCTCTGTTTTGAAGGTCCGAGGAGGAGCGTGATAAACTCCTCAAAGGCACAGGAATTCCTGAGGCTGTCAACACTGATCTGAAAAAACTCCAGGACGAGTACAATAACATAGTCCTTCCTTTCATGAAGTCCCATCCTGACCTGTGGGACCCTGAGAAACACAACCTGGAGCTCTACAAGAGCCTGGTAGCATTTGTGATGGCCTATAGGTGAGATATCTATGAGATATTAGATTTGATTACATTAAATTTGTTATAATATGAGGATTGTATTTAGCGATGCACAATATATCCCAAATCGGTTGTTGGTGATATATTAAATTTATAGGTATAGATCAAATTGGATATTTAATTGTGCATGCTATACATTTAAATGATGTTTACCATTATCTAATGAAGTGACACTGTTTAATGAAATCTTTAGCAAATCTCAAAATGATTTTCATTCTGTACATTATAATGCTGTGATGCCTAAAATGACTCGTTGCTCTTACGATTTTTGTTTAGTTTTTATTTTAAAATTATTTAGCCAATATAGTGTAATTTAAATAGCTGCCATTTATCGGTTATCCATCATAACATGAAATATCTGCTTATCATATCAGCCAGAATGTTAACAATGGTTCATCCCTAATTTTATTTTTGACATTTCCTAATGTTTCTATGGAAGCACTTATTGACATCATAAGAACAAATATTTTGCTTTTGTTAATGAAAATACATAAGTAAAAATGATGGAAAATTAACATATGAAGTCAATTAAAAAGTCAATTCTTACATAAAAAGTTGTAATTATGACAGTCACAGTAATGAGATGAAAAGTCAATTATGACTTGAAAAAAGTTAATTATGACATACAAAGTGTAAATTATGACAAACTAGGTCGAAATTATTACTTGTCAATTCTGACTTAAAACTCATAATTATGACAAAAAGTATAAATTATGTGCAAAAGTCATAATTATGATATAAAAAGATGGAATTATGACAGAAAGTCAGAATTTTGACTTTTTATCTTATACTTTTTACACATAATTGTGACTTTTTGATCTCCATAGTTGTATGTCATAACTCTCATAAGTATGATTTGGTATGTCATAATTTCTATTCATTAATCTCGAAAGTATGACTTGGTATGTCATAATTATGAGTTTTATGTCAGAATTATGATTTGTCTCAGTTTTCAAGAGCCTGTAGAAGATGAGGATGATGATGATGAAGAAAAACAGCCTAACCCTCCAATGATGGTGCCCATGGCTGACATGCTGAATCACGTCACCAAGCATAACGCCAATCTGGAATATACACCTGTATGTGGTTCAGATGTATTGCTTTTGTTTGATTGTTTATGCTAGAAGCTTTTGAATCTCACAATGTTCTCCTGCACAGGAGTGCCTGAGGATGGTGTCGGTACGGCACATTGAGAAGGGCGAGGAGGTCTTTAACACATACGGACAGATGGCAAACTGGCAGCTCGTCCACATGTATGGCTTTGCAGAGCCGTTTCCTACGAATAGCAATGACACGGCAGATATACAGATGTCCAGTGTGTATAAAGCAGCAGTGCAAGGTGTGACTTTATAGATGTTTGTAAAAAGAGGAAGTCGCTTATACAAATATGCTTCTTGACACAATAAATATTTGTTTAAAACGGTTTTTATTGCATTTACAGTGACGCAAAGTGAAGCTGATCAGCGGCTCTTAGTGGACAAATGGAACATGTTGTGCGAGATGGAGATTGTCGGGGAGAAAGGAGTCTTTATCTTTGGACAATTAGGCTCCCTCACTCACAATGAGCTCTACACTACTCTGAAGGTAACCATGTGATTCACATGACAAAAAGTCAACAATATATTTTGTTTGAATGATTTTTCTTTAAGAAATTAATACTTTTATTAAGCAAGAACACATTAAATTGATAAGAATTGACCCTTTGCAAAGACCCGCCCCCTTTAGTTACTGTTGCTATGTCCGACAAGCCATGCTCTCTCACGCCACACATCATGTTCTCACAGGGAAAAATACATCCCGGAGCAAAGAGGACACTAACAACGCGTCGATAGACATGTGAAACAGTTTCATATTTAATATATTGTAATTTTTTAAAGAAGTTTAAACATTTAATAGCGTATAGTGTCTCTTTAATGTGTCGTGACAGATCGCTGTAGCTCCTTCAAGCGGCTCGTGAACCGATCATCTCTTCATACTAGTTCATTTATAGCATCAAATAAACATGAATGAACATCAGAAGGAATGTTGTTTCAGGAGCGGAAAGACGTGAATACATGCAGTTTTTGAAGTTCACCAACGTTAATCTACTAACTCCCCTGACTGCTTTGTCGGACAAAACGGCAGGTTCGGGGTTATGATTGGTCAGATCGCCTGTCAATCAAACTTTGTGTATAATTGCCAGTACCAGGGTTTCTGTAGTTCTTAAAAAGCCTTAATTCACCCTTACTAAAATTAAGGCCAGAGCAGAAAGTCTTACATTTTTAAAGTCATGGCATTAAATATTACATCCATGGCAAAAAATTAATATCTTCCTCAGTATTTTTGTACTGTTTCCAATAAAAATATCTAAGCCTCTTTGACTCGTCTTGAAAAATTTAACAAAATTAAGCAAGTTTATTTAAGAAATGTTTCTTGAGCAGCAAATCAGCATATTTGAATGATTTCTGAAGGATCATGTGACACTGAAGATGCTGAAAATTCACAGGAATAAATTACATTTTGAAATACAATATTGCTGTTTTACTGTATTTTTGATCAATAAACGCAGCCTTGTTTGGCATAAAAGACTTCTGTCAAAAAATCTTAATGATTCTACACTTTTGACTGGTAGTGTGTGTCTTATTTTTTAAAATATATTTTAAACAATTTTGTTTTTCTTGAGTAGGTCGTTTGCATGTCGGTGCAAGATTTTGAGGAGTTCTGTGAAAACGAAGGCTGGGAGGAAGACGAAGAGGATGATGATGAAATGGAGCAGGCTCTGAGTTTCGATGGACTGACAGGATTGTCAGCGGATTGGAAGCATCTCCTGTACACAGCAGCTGGTTTGACTCTGGACTCTTACTCTGAGGATGTGGAGACGGACAGGATGCGGCTGGAGGATCAGGGAGCTCTGGCTGAACTCAGCAGCAGAGAGAGGAGAGCTCTACATGTGCGTTACGGTCAGAAGAGCATCCTGCAGCGCTTGCAACAGCTCACCAAACCTGCGTCTTAATTTACAGATTCCACAAACATCTTATACAGTGCTGACACTGCATTCTGGGAAACACAGTAGTTGTCAAAACAGGAAAATCCTCAAGTGACGTGATGTTGCTGAATTTTGCAAACTCTGTATAGTTTGTAGGTTTTTCATTTTGTATGCTGTACATTTCCCTTTCAGAAAAATAATTTGTTGTTGAAAAATAATTTACGTTCCAGATTGTGTTTTGATTCTGAGTTGTTGTGGAGTCTAAATGTGGTTTTAGTGTGACCAAGGTCATTTCCATTTACACATTTTGAAGGCATACATTTTTTTAATCAGTTCATGTATTCCCTGGGAATTGAACCTATAACCTTGCTATGGCTAGTGCCATCCACTGTCACTTCAGGATGATCACATTTACAAGAACGTCGTTGGATATGTTTTCATCCAAAGTTGCGAGTTTAACTTGTCCGCAAAATTGTAATATCGCGTAAAGCCGTGTTTCCATCCTATGGGTTCAAGAGAACAAAATTCCTTGGACATTGACACTAAATATGGAAGTCGCTGCAATCGGGGAAGCTACTGTGGCTGTTTTTTCTTACATTACAGATGACTTGCATTTTGCAATGTACACTATCTTGCATTCCGATGCTTCTGGGAGGGAATTAAGCCAAGTTCTTTTGATGACAGACTTAGGCATTTCATAATGATCAAAGCAACATTCGAGATACCGAGATGAAATTGGTTCACAGGTTAGTCCAGATATCAGGTCACATCCTCTGTTGAAGCAAGTAGTTTATCTATGCAAGTCTTTTTAATGTTTTATATGCATTTTTAAAACTCATCTTGGCATTTCCATCTAGCATTTTTTTGATGTGATATCCCAATGTGCATAAAAATAGGTGGATGCAACCATAGCTACTGTATTGACCTTCCACTGAAGATATTAAGCCCGACTTGTCAATAAAATTTGCAATTTTCCATAAGTTCATCAAGATAATTCTAAATTTCAACCTTTCCTTTTCACCACATGCTCAAACAGCCTTTCATTGTTAGTACATGAAAAAATGTGGTCAGCATAATTCAGTTACTCCAATCAAAATCATTTGTATGCACAAACTATTTATGATTTATGAACTACAAAGATTTGAATGCAGTTTGAATAGGACTCCAACCCATTTAGAACGTTAAAACATGCATTACATTAGAACATTAGATTTATTAAAATCGGGGGCGTTAAGTGTTCAACCTTATGACTCAACTTGTTTCATCTAACATTAACAACAAATGCAATCAAATGGGCAGCAAAAGTGCAGTTCAAGTGTTTAATGCAGTAACTACAGAATGCATACATACAGGAAATAAGTAGCGGAACTAAAGGCAACTACAAAGTACTACAAAATACAACACGCGGACCAATACATTTACAAAACATTCGAAATCCTTACAAAATGAGCTGTATTGGTCCTTTTTTTTTGTTCTGCAAGTTGAATCTTTGTACAAACTCCTAAGATTCAATTTACCAACAAATTTCTGAATATTTCCACAATTGTACAAGTGCCAGGGAGAACCTCCAACCCAAGATGTGTTTCCTCACAGGTGCAAAACTAGTGACCCCCCTCCCCCTCCCCCTGCAGTCCAGGACATCTGTCTGATCCTATCAGCTCACCACACTGATAGCGCTCGCCCTTAAAAACCAAACCTCAAAAAATAAAATTAAACAAGACAGCTTCCTTAGCCACTACCAAGCTTCCAAACAAAAGTCAATCCGTCTTGAAGGCAAAAAATAATTTATGGAGAGTTTCGGGAGGCCAAACAGCAAGGAGTGACGTGCTCAAGCGTGTGCCTCACCTCTGACAAAGAAATACTCAAAATCTGCTCTTAAAATGTCCCTTTTTAATATTTACATTGAACATTTTAAATTGTTGAGGGAGAAAAAAAGTAAACCAAAGAAGAAAAAAAAAAAAAAAGGAGGCTCCTCAGGTCAGATGCTGTTGCCGCCCCGGTGGAAAGAGAGCGGTAATCCAGTGCCGGCTGTGTGGCGATCAGATGTGCAGGGTGTTGGTGGGACAAATGAAGGGTTGGGGAGAGGGAGGGCTCTCTCCCTCTCTCTATGGGGCACAGGAGCAGTTCCTGCAGCTTAACTGGCACCTGTTCCCTCCATCACCTGCTGGGCCTGTTTCTGCCCCATGCAGCACTGAGCCACTGACTGGAACAACCTGCAGAGAGACCAAAAACGGAAACATTACAGATCCGTCATAAAAACACAAGAACGAGATTGTGTCATGTTGGCCACCTTACTTCTCGATCTCTGGGGCGCAGTGCACAAAATCATGGCTCCAGAACTTAAAGGCAGGGTTCTTGATCAGCTCTATGAAGGTGATGAGAAGACCCCATGGGTGCGGCCTGTTCACAATCAGCCTCTCC
The DNA here is from genome assembly GCA_038088235.1 of Zacco platypus. Taxonomy (NCBI): domain Eukaryota; kingdom Metazoa; phylum Chordata; class Actinopteri; order Cypriniformes; family Xenocyprididae; genus Zacco; species Zacco platypus. The sequence goes on along the minus strand of CM076063.1, from coordinate 9,837,839 downwards.
AGCAGGACCCTGCACGACAATCACTTGTTAGCCAACAGACAAGAACCTATAGCCGAGTACAGCACTTCTTAAAATAGAAGTAAACTTCATTTAGAATTTTATTTCATATTTATTTTCATTTATTAATTCTTGGTAACACTTTACATAAAAAGGTTCCATTTGTTAATATCGGTGACTACATAAACAATGAAATTATTCCAAAGCATTTATTAACCTTAATTTCAACATTTTCTAATACATTATTAAAATCAAAAGTTGTACCCGTTAACATTTAATGGAACTAAACTGGCATGAGGTATTAAATAAATACTAATTAATGAATTAATAAATTACACACATATGAATTGGAACGCCCACTGCTATGATTGGGTAGCGGTTTTGTGTATTAAAATAATTTAACATTCTCACCATTACAGGTGGAATCATTTTGAAAACTTCAGAAGTTGAAAAATCTTGTTACGTAGTTGAAACATTTGTAAGACAATGAAAGATTTGTGCATTACATGCGCTTTATAAGTCTTGGTTGTGGCAAATAAATGTCACATGACGTCTCTCTGAAATGGTTCTCAGCTCGTTTAAACACTAATCGGAAATAAAAAGATGTGAACAAAATGCGTCTTCCAGACGCGATCTGACAACTTTAAAATGTCTTGTAATCCTCAGAGGTATCTCTTTGCTGCTGGAGTAATTCGGTGGGCGGGGCTAAAGAGGCAATGGTGTAGAAGTGGACGTTGATTTTCTTCTGCAGAGATGGTCTTTCGTCACACAATGACGTACTAATTTTGTAAAATCCAAAACGAGATGTTTTCTGAGCTTGGTTTCAATAACAGCTGTTTTTGGACTAAGTTTTGAGTTCTGAAAAAGTATGTTTTATAGTACAATGACCTCTTCGGTCTCAAAAGATAGGAAAATCTCATCTTTCAATTCATGACCCCCATTAATAACTAAATTTCTTCTAAAGCAGTCTGTTCTGTGTTAGTAAAATGTATAAAGTCTCGATACAAATAATTGCATTTTCTTGCACATAAAAATGGAAGTAAACAACCAGAGTTTAAACTAATCATTTGTTAAAAAAATAAATCATTAAATGCCATACCTGGTGATCTGCTCTTGAATGGCTTCGGCGTTAGCCTCGGCAAACAGATACAGCATGGTACAACTGAAGTAGTGCGTGTGACTGTTTGGATAACGCAGCTGATTGGCTATCGCATTCAGAAACAGATAGCGGCCTGGGAGGAGGAAAATAAGTCACAATGTAAACTAAAACTAGAGGGGAAACAATACAAGAAAACTTTTTTGCACCTCACCTTCAGTGTCTAGATCGACTGCAAGGTTCTGGAAGATGTCCATGTGTGCCGAGTGCGTGATGGTGCTCATGGAGGGAGTGCTGCCCTTGTTGTGGATGTGAGCAATGGCCTGGGTTCCAACGTACAGCACAAGAGCGTTGATCAGCTGGATGTTGTAGCGGTTTCCAGGCTCGTTGGAGACCTGAAAGTACAGTGCATTTATTCATTAAAATTCAGGGTTGTGCAGTCAAGGTAATGTGTAGACTCAAGAAAATAATTGAATTAGCCTCTTTGGACAGTTTTTGTGAGAACTAATGAGAACTGATGTCTTGCTGCTCAAGAGGCAAATAACTAGTGTTGTAAAAACTACTGACTTCTGTACCAAGTCAGTACTGAAATTTTAAAAATGTGACTATACCAGCATTTCCCCGCTAGCATTTTGACCGTCGCCGCTGATTGGCCATTGTGTTCACACACTCAAAAGACTGTGATTGGCTACAATGATCAACGGAAGCGTTTGATCAGCAGATCTCTAATACAGATACCTGTTTTCAAACGCTCCTGTGTATATCTGTGTAGGCGCTCTATGAAGAGAGTCAAAGTCCATTTATAGCATGTTTTTGATGCATTGATCATTGTAGCCAAACACACATATCTGTTGAGCACATGAACAATGGCCAATCAGTGGTGTTTTAGAATCCACTCGAAATGCTGGTAGAGTCACATTGTTTAAATTTCAGTACAGACTTTGTACCGAAGTAAGTACTTTTGCCAACCCTACAAATAACACCACAAAAGATCAACTTACGATTCTGTTGTGAACTACCTGCAGGTTGCTGCGCAGCTCAGATAGGAAGGTGACAGGAGAGCGGGTCTTGAGGTAGGAGTCAAGATCCTTCTTAAACTGGGACGGCATCACACCGGTGAAGTTAGTGAGGATGCGGGGAGCGATGTTGATTTCACTCAGCATATCCACCTGGTGAACACACAATTAATATACACACCACAATATAACCACAAGTATGTGTCACATTACGACTACATACTAAACCAAAAAGCATCACACGTCCTATGTTATGTGCAACTCTACCTTCAGATTAGGGGTGAAGGGGTCTGGAAGCCTCATGTTGCGGGGGAAGGCACTCAGGATCAAGTTCCTCAGCTGGATGCAGTTGGGCGGGATGACGTCGCAAAAGCCATAATGGTAGTCGCACAGGAATTCTGGGAAGTCATGTAGCAAGACAAGCAGCACACGAAGTGTTCCCTTGGAGAATAGAGAGAAAAACAAAATGCAGGGTTACAAACTGATCCAGTGAACCACCAGAGAGGCTTTGAGACAAGACTGTGTTAATACCTTGTAGAGAATTTGCATAGGCTTGTTGAGTTCAACATTCCTTAGGAAGGGTGCAAGATACTTGAACAAGTCAATCAGCAGCTGGGCATACATTGGCCAACCCTGGATTAAAGGAAAGACGTTAGTCAGAAGGTAGTCCGCGATTGACTGGCATGAATATGGGATGTGGAGAGACATCAGAGCTGCCAAAACTGCTCCTGAAAGGCCACTTTCCTGCAAAGTTTAGCTCTAACAACTGCCTTGAAGTAATCCTGAAGCCCTTGATTCGCTGTTTCAGATGTAATTATAGTCAAACTTTGCAGGAAAATGGTCCTCCTGGAGCAGCATTGAACACCCCTGATGTACACTATACAGCAGATACAGACCTTCTGTTGTGGGGTGTGTGCAAGCATCCTGGCAATGAAGATGCGGTGAGAGATGAGCTCAAGCCAAGCGTACACAAAACCAGGTGCTTTAGTCGGCCTCAAGATGTGGAAGGTGTTGCTGAAAGAGACAACGTCCTTTAATACTCAAAGACTGATCAAAACAGTAAAGGTGTGGATACGAGGAAAATCTCAAAAAAGGTCCATTATCAGTGTACAAATGCATGAAGCCCAGCTCTCACAGAAGTCACTATCAAACCAAGCATGTTGGTAAAATCTGCGTTACTAACATACCATTGCTAAATCTGTGTGGTAAAACTCTTTACTCACATGAATTACTGAAATTACAAAATTTTGCCCATTAAATTGGCAATACTATAAATCTGTATATTGTACATAAATCTGTATCATATATATAACTTTCAGTAGATTTCATCCTAAAAGTGTGCATATACAAAAGATTTATAAACCCATGTGAAAAACGCCAGAACCTGTGCAAAATTTCCTTTATAAAACCCAGCCTCTTCCCTGAAATAACCATATATACATCTTACATGCCTATTTTTATTACGCGTAATGTCATCTGCATACAATTTTCATGCATATTCCCCCCATCCATGTGACACCATGTTTAACAGTACAAGACATAAGGAAAATGACTATAAATGCAGTCACATTACTGAAAATAATGGACTATCCTCGTCTTGTTTTAGAAAAAAATCAAAACTGTAAAATACTTTTCAGCGAAAGTTCAGTGAAGAGTTATACTCATTCTTTTCGATTGGCGAAATAGCATTTTAATTGGTTTTAAAACAAATGTATGCAATTTTGCATATTCGGTAAACATTTAAGTATATTTATATATTTTTAATGGAAACAGGTAGGTCTCAATTTTTTGCATTGTAAATTGTCTGACTCAGGTCACTGACAAAACATTTTAAAATTAAAATGTGTATATATTACCTTTCCTTAAAAATCTTTCAAATACAATGCTATATTTCGTAACATTGGGAAGACCATGAAAGTGGTTCTCTCTAGACTAATGTATCTGTGCACAACACCAGCAGCAGTAGATACTCGTCAGACAATCAGCGAGTGATTCTTCCAGTGTCTGTCATTACGCCATTATGTTAAGCCATCTACTTAAATGGCATAAATGTGTGCACCATATGGGAGTTTGGAAGTTTTAGATGTATAAATCCCAATATGTGCAACATATCATTTATACATAAGGCCCCAGATCATAAGTCTAAAGCCATGTGCTTACCAGAAGGCAGTGAGGGTCTGGAAGTTGATGGTCTCCAGCACATGCTCTGGTGCATTAAGCTCCAGCAGAAGCATGATGAAGATTCGATGGTATGGAAGCTGCTGGAACTCTGTCTGCCTCACATCGTGATCCTGGATCAACACACCCACCACAATACCCAGAACCTGCACAATGACAAGAAAGGCAGCATTAATCAAGACCTCCAAAACAGTAAAACTTCCAAAAAAGTGTGTCAACATTGAGCCACAAACCGCTGTAAGCATTCCAACCTTGTTGAGGAGGTTGATTTTGGTGACCGTGTTCGTGGCCTCTCCGGAGTGTTTGACCAGAAGGGCAATGAGCCGAACAAAAGCATCCAGGTTATGGTAACACTTGGCCCTGATGATGGCAGGGCTGGTGGTCGGGTGCTGCTGTTCAGCTTGAGCACGGTAACTGATCTCCACGCACATCTCTGTGCACAGCCGGAAGAAGCGCGTGATGAGGTCGTCGGTCTTAAGGATACCCTGCTGGTGCATCTGTGAAACAACAATGCAGGTGTGAATGAAGTAATGAAGGCCAATTCTAGCCTTGAGAAACCAAGTTTCCAAACATTTGTATTTTGAGCGCGCTTTAACCAGGCTAACCTGTCCAACAAATGCAGAGAAGGCCTTAGTGCTGTCCCTTCCTGCAGCTGCCGAGTGGTACAGGTTGACCCATTCTCTCAGCAGGTACTCTGCCTTCTCTCTAAGACCTGGTGGGTCATCATACTCAGAGGCTTGAGAAATCCCAGAGTGCATCATGAAGTTTGGCCCACCATGGTGCCGATCGATCATGGCCTCGTAGTTGGAGCGGACAACATCCATCAGCTGGGGCAAACTAGTAGTTACACAGAAGTTGTCCAGGTTATTTAATGTTTAATAAAATGGCCATTCAGTGCAACCAGTAGCATAAGTGGCATCTTACCCTTCAGGAGCGTTGGCTCTGGAGTGGGCACTGGTCCTCATCAGTGTCTCGATGGTGTGGAAGAGATCTGCCTCTGTGATGTGGCTCACGCTGCGTTCGTCAACCAGCAGGAGCTTCACTAGCTGCATGGCGAATGCCACGGCCATGTAGTTTAGCCCGTTCTCCATGGACTGAAAACAAAGAAGAGTAAGAATCCACTCATTTAGATCAGTTTCTTTTGAAGTCCTAGAGACACCATCCTCACCTGAGCCAGGTGCATGTCGTACTGCTGCATGTTGACCAGGTGGTTTCTGATGAGGAGTTCTACGGCCTCAACGTTGTATTTGTATTCATCTCTGCACTCAATCAGGCATCTGCAGGGGGCATAGAAGAAAAAAAAGTTATGACCTTTAATTAAGACCTGTCTATATCTGTGACTTACAAATTTACATCACAGTTGCAATACTGGCCTGGTGATTTGCTTGTTGCACCACTGTGGGCCATAGGCACGACCGTCCTGTAGCGCTTTCAGCACCAACAGGTGGCACTCCCTGTAGCTTAGCAACAGATCAGTATCAGCACCACTGGTGGCATCTAGCAGGCCCTCCACAGCCTGAGAGCAAACAAGCAAGAGAGATAATTTATTTTTAGCGTTTATGGCTAGGCTATCGTTGCCGAAAAAGATGTTAGATTTAAGCCATATAGGGGTGTCCAATCCTGCTCCTGGAGGGCCAATCGTCCTGTAGTGTTTAGCTCCAACACATTTGGCTGGAAGTTTCTGGTGATCCTGAAGACCTGCTAAACTCTGCAGAACAGTGGCCTCCAGGAGCTGGATTGGCCACTACCGTATAGGTTTGTTCCCCAAGTATTTCCCAGAGTCTATCAAACCTTTTGCAAAAGGCCCAGGGCAGCAATGCCATCACGGGAGTTCCTAGCCATGACAACTGCCTCCAGGAGGCTGCGTATAGCCTGGGTCTGTGGGTTCATGGCCAGAGCAGGTGGAATAGCGTGCAGATGTTGCTCCAGGTCTGAAATGCACTTATCGTAGATGTGAGCCACATCATCAGTGGGCCATGCCTGTTGCTGAAATGCAGAAAAAGAACCTGTGAGTTACTTACCCAGTGTGACAACCAAACAAAATCTCTTCAAGAACGACAAAATCTGTACCTTCATTGGTTGGGCAAGGAAACCAGTGGGCTGAGAGAGGTCGTTACTGGGTAGGAAGCCAGGAACGTTTCGGGCGAACTCCTCATAAACAGCCAGCTGTTTAGGATCTACTCCACCAACCTGGAGAGGAGCAGCAAGTCAGAAACGCTGACAGAACAGTACATCAACTCAATGACCTTTGAGAAGTTTGCAAAGAGCTCTCACCTTCAACCTGATTTGCTCTGGCATACGCTCTGCCTGATAGGTGAGTACCATGGGATCACAGTAGCGGCGGCCTTCTTGGCGAGCGTGCTTCCTCAGTTCAAATTCCTGCAAGATAAAGAAATTAATCAGATTACATCAGACAACTGTTGCTCGACTGGTGTAACCATTAGGATAGTGTGTAGGGACTTACAGTTGCCAGTCTCTTATCCATCTCAGGTCCAGCTTTCTCCACTGCCGTCTTTTGGATGAAGCAACATGCGAGCTCACAGTTGTCCTGTGCGATGCGAGCAGCCGCCTCTTCCATCATTTCCCTCTGCTGGGGTGTGGGAGCCTGAAATGTATGGTCATCCAGTCAAAATTCATAAAGTGAATAGAAGTCTTGACTTTGTACAAGAGAACAAAGTTGTTCCTTACCCTAAGAGCTGCAGCAAAGCTGTTCTTCAGGTTGGTGGCGATGCTCATGAGCAGTGGCTCTCTGCAAGTGATCATGGCCATGCCGGCAGTCAGGTTGCGCATCATGTGGTGGGCAGCTACACGCATGTGAGACTCCTCGGAGTCTAGCGCAAAGTCTTTCCGGACTATCTGCTCGCAGGTGGTCATGGCGATCTTGATTGATCGGTCCACCACTGGGTGCACAAGCTCCTGTACGGCACGCTCGATTGCTGGTCTCACGCACTGCTTCAGCTGAGGGTGGGCCTGCAGCAGTGGAATCTATAGAAAGCCAGTGAAGAAAAGATAGTGTACAATTGTTCAAAAGTATTAAAAATAAAACGTTGAAAATTTGAATTTACATAGTATGAGACTAACGTTAACATTGATGTTGATGTGCGGGGCAAGGCCAGCCAGGGCATACACATTGATGTCATGGTAGCTGAACTGTGGCGTGGGTGGCCCCGTCGCTGTACATGTTGTGGTGGTGGCCGGAGTCGAGGGAGCAGCTGTAAATGAAACAGAGTCTACTGATGGTTAAACAGGAAATCGAAAACTATACAAAAAGCACGCAACTTCCAACGTGCCTGTTTTAGTGTTATACCTGTAGTAACTATAGGCAGCATCTCTTCGGGAGGCTTGGTCTCTTTCTTTGGCGCAGAGAGCTGCTCCTCTAAGTTCTTCAGCTTCTCTTTGTCTCTCAGCAGGTTTCCTGGCTTCAGCTCACTGATGTCCAGAGACAGATTCTTGCAGAGCACCTCAATCTCAAACTTGAGGTTAAGCTGAAACAAAAGAATTGTGGGAGTCAGTGGGACCGAGTTTAAACTACACCACTAGACACTTATCCACCATTAAGCTTAGCATCAATGAGAAGGACTGACCTTTAAGTCATGTTCTTGGTGAAGCTCAGCTAGTACATTCATGATGCCCATGGTCCAAGGGTTCTGGGGTCTGAAGATCTACAAAACACCACACCAGTTAAAAGGTTATATGTCCAGGTATTTGCAAAACTGGCCCACACTTAACACCTGACAGGAAGATTGGGAGAGAAAATTGCATTACCACACTCCGCAGACTTGATTCCAAGACTTTGGCAACAAAGGGGACAACATACAGTAACTCCTGCTGGCCTTTCACATAAGCCTCCAGCAAGAGAGACTTTAGCTCCAGATCCTATAAAACAGAGCAAAACAATTTGGTCACATTACTGGAATAAAAACCAGTAGGATTGTTTTTGAAACATCTATAAATGTTTCAAGCACAGGTTTATTGATAAAGAAAATGAACTCACTGTGTATAGGATGGGTTTGTTTTTAGCTAGGGTGATCATTCCAAGCCAGTGACCCAAATTCTTCAGCAGGGATCGATCTGAGAAGTTAGCAGCTGCCTTATCAGAGGTAAGAAGGACCTGAGAAACAAAAGGGGAAAATATGAAGTCATCATAACATAGCTATGCCTCAGTTTTAGATAATTAAACATGTTTCAAAAGTTACCTTGATGTTTCTGTAAGTCTCATTGAGAACCATTTTAACAAACTCTGGGTTTTTCAGTGTGTCCAGGAAGTTAGAATACAGGCTGTGGAAGTTGGGCTCAATACTGACACGCTTCATGACCAGGTATTGAGAGACCCAGGGCATGAATTCTTCTTTCACAGTCTCTTTCAGCTCTTCCACCTTCAAACAAACAAACAAACAGAAAAAGATGGTTTAGGGGTTAAAAGCACAAACGTCTGATATAAAATGTAGCATGCCAATCATATAAATTGAGAAAAACACCTTTTGGGACATATTTGATTGGGACAAATTGTTGAAGATGAATGCAATCTTCTCCTGAACATTTTCTGGGGGCTCAACGATCCTTTCAGTCTGGTCTGTGGCCACCAACAAAGTGTCAATGTTTGTGGTGTTGATTGAAGGCTGTGGAGGAAATTCAAACAAATAACATGAGTAACTTAGACCAAAGGCAAATTTAAGAAAATTACATTTACGGAACAGTGACTACGGTCACTTACTGGCACGTCCTTCTTCGGTCCAACAGCTGTAGGTCTCGTGATGGTGGTAGTTTTGGCAACGGTGGTGGTCGTGGTGGCTGTGGTCACTAAGGTGCTGGCTTGGCCAGGTTGGGGGGCTTTAGGAGTCTGAGACTGAGCTTGAGCCTGGGCTAGAGCCAGGCTACCTGGGGTGGTAATTGAGCCTTGCATCTTCACAGGAGGGTCTCTGGACTGCTGGCCATACTCTATATACTACACACAGAAAATAAATGGACAATATACAACAGGAGACTTGTTTAGTTGGAAGTTTAACAGGCTAGTGCAGAGCGAGAAATTATGGGAAGATGCTGTGGGCATATACTAAAATAAAATGAAAAACTAGGTTACCTCTTGTAAATGGTGCGGGAACTGCAGGAAATGGGCTATCGATGCCAAGTGCTGACAGTACTGGGGATAATCCTTCAGTCTGAGAAAGAGAGTGGCTCAGAATTAAAACAAATGCACAACTCCATAATATCAAGATATGTTCCAAATGAGATCTTTATACAATGTTGGCTGGGAAGCCATGACAAACTAGTGGCAGTACCTATTTTTAAATCTATCTAGTGCAGCGATCCCAAAGTAATACATCTTTGATCCGTAAGGTTTGCGTAAAGCTTCCAGGACGTATCGTAAGGCCAAGCCCAGTGCCATGTATGTCACCAGGCCCTTTTCAATGATTCCCCCGAAGAGGCATGCGGTGATGTGCAGCTCTTTGTCTGGATACTGAGGGAAGAATCGGTACTCCTCAAACAGATTCCTCAGCATGCAGTTAAAAACTTCCCGTTCCCGCTTGATGTTAGAGTCCTTGAATCTCTGGAGCATTTCCAGCACCTACATTGAAAGAATAACATGAGAATTTAGAGTTGAGCTATTAGGAAATGTGCCATTCTACACGTTCAGTTCCTTTTGCGATCTCACCTCATCCACAGACATTGTGGGGTGTGGCGGATGGTTGTAGATACGCTGGAAATAGCTGTTTGCTTCATCGTCAATCTCCTTACTAAAGTGCTGGTTTGCCTCGGGCCACACCTGAGAAAGGTCAGCTACAACATAGAAAACCCTGTTACCTCACTTTATGCATTAAAAAAAGTCTTCACATAATTTGTAAAAAGATTGCCTAAAGCTGAGAAAAAAACAAAACAGAAGTTCCTGGCAAATAGCTTGTTTTCCTTCATAGGTCTAATGGAAGAAAACTGAGACTTTCACACGGATCCAAACTAGTTGCCAAGAACATCTTGCAGTAATGTAGACTGACCTGTATTTCCTCTTAGATTCTAATGATACTTTTTTTTGGCCTGCCAATAAGATGACACCAATTAAAGACACTTTGAAATGCATGTCAAAAGGACTTTGAGAAACTGAGGGCCAGTTGAGAGGAAATACAGCTTGAGGCACCTGGCACTCTCTCAGCCACACCACCACTTACAGGCCTTCATCTTACTCTGCTGAAATGTGGGCGGGTTTAGCCCCGGTGTGCTCATCTTCCTGGTGCCGAAGGGATCGCTGCTGACGGCAGGCATTCCCAAACCTGAGCCAAGCCCAGTTAAGCTTGTGCTCAGAGGACCTTCAGAAGCAGTTCGAAAAAATTTGTTGAAATTCTAATGCATTTGTAATTGAAAAAAAAACTATGATAAACATTAGTTCAGCCTCAAACTTCTAAAGCAGAGTGTATAAATTCACATGGTACCTTGGAGTTGTGAAGAGAGGGGGTTGATTCCTGGGAAAGCTGTGCTGGGGTTTGGGTTTGGTAGATTTGAAAAGGCTTTGGCTGGGGACTGGGGGTTACTAAAGGCAGAGCCCTGCAGGCTGGGGAATCCTTGCATGCTTGGGGTATGAGAGGTGGATGAGACACCTAGACTCAAAGTGCTCATCGCAGAGAGGGGGTCCATCTGGAATACAACAGGACAGATTTAAGTACAACACCATCAAATGCAGTTCAGGGAATCTTTGAAACTAATAGCCATCTTCAGTCAGTAAGGTAGGTCACAGTTACTTGAACAGGTGAGATAGCATCTAAGCTGCTGGTGCTGGGAGCTCGTCCCTTTGGCAGGACTCCTGGTGGCGGCTGCCGGGCCTTGTTCATCACATTGCTGCAGTTGGCCACCATGGTCAAGATTGTCTCTGACAGCTCTTGAGACACACTCCTGCTCAAACAAACCAACAAAATCAAGTGTTTAACTGCAAACCAAGCATTTTCTTGAAATGTTTAGAAACATGTGCAGGGCTGTATACGCACGCAGCACAAGACTGCAGACATGCAAGCATTGTAGCCAGTGTTTCAGGAGGAAGTTGAGCACTCTTCGGCTGGTCTTTCTCTGGGGCCAAACCACCCATGATAGAGGGACATCGTCTCTTCAGGAACGTGACGCACGCCTGGATGAACGGCTCCTAATGGACGAAGACAGAATATGTCAGTCTTTTATGTACATTTGCTTAGAATTCATATACTGCCGGTCAAAAATTGAGTCAGTAAAATTTTTAGTTATTGGAAAGAAATCAATTCTTTAGATAATTTCTCAGTAGGGGAGTATTAAATTGATCAAAAGAGATAGTAAAGACCTGTTACAACCAGTGCTGAGGGAAGTTATTTTTAAAAATAATGCATTACTTTTTTTAGGTAGTAACGCAGTATTGTACCTAATTGCGTTACCTAGTTACTTTAAATGAAAAGTAATGCATTAAGTTACTTTTGCATTACTTTTTCCTCATCTCAGCTGGGCTGTAAACTACAATAACCATGTTCACACAGCCCACACAACACCTCTGCACTTACAATTTCTCTCATGGGGACAGGAGAAGTGTCAGTCAATAAATGAGAAAAAGTGCATTACTTAGAGAAAGTAACTCATATTTTGTTGTAAATTTAAAAGTAATGTTTTACTTTACTAGTTACTTGGAAAAGTAATCTGATTGCATAACTTGTGTTACTTGTAAAGCATTAGCCTCAACACTGGTTACAACAGATTTTATTACAAAATTTCTACTATAAATATTAAGCAGCATGACGGTATGACATGTCCAACCATAATATTAAATTAAATGTTTCTTGAACACCAAAGCAGCATATTAAAATGATTTTTGAAGCATCATGTGACACTAAAGACTGGAGTAATGGCTGCTGAAAAATTTGCTTTGCCATCGAAGGAATATTTTATTTTAAATTGCAATTATTTCACAATTATTACTGTATTTTTGATCAAATAAATGCAGCTATGGCGAGCATAAGAGACTAAAATCCTTATTGACACCAATGTTTTGAACAGAAGTGTAAATATCAATGCTCACTTACCCCGTGCTCACGTATTTTGTCAGTGAGCCATTTGTCAAGTTTGAGGTATTCACGGCGAGAGGCAAGTGCAGCAAGGTCAATAACAAAGGCAAATGGAGTACCATTCAGCAGCATCGATAGAGACTGCAATGAGGTTAAAAGAAAAATAAGAGAATTAAAAGAATGTTTTCGAAACAGTTTTTCTTAAGAACTGTTTCTCAGTTCCCAAACCGATTATCTATTCCTCATGACAGCAGGTGCAGTAGTTGAGGAGATTGATACCTTCAAGTCTTGAGCCACATCCAGGATGCGAGATAGCTTGGCCTGGTCGTATTGCTCTCCTCTCATGTACCACTCGGCCATAGAGTGCATGATCAGCTGGCGGATGGAGGGGGACTGGCCCTGGAAATATAAGCCAGGCACATGTTAGTACATAGCGACACCATAAATGAACTTTGTGCCTCTTCAAACAGACATCAAAACCACCCACCTGTCCATGCCAGGCATAGTGCAAGATGATGGCAGAGTTGGGGTGGTTGCCCAGGAAGATGGGCATGAGGGTGGAGATGAGCTCATGACGCAGGGTGTGCCAAGAGGTGCTGATCTGCAGCAGCGCCAGCACGAGCATGTCTGGGCAGTGCTTGATGGGGAAGCTAAAGAGCTGCTTCACCTGTTCATAATGCCCAACTTCAGAGAGGCGCAAGAGGCTCTCCACAAGGTCCAAGCTCTTCCTGTTGACCAAAGTGAAAGAAGATGATGTTAAACATACAGATGGACCCAGCAGTCACTTTTTGGAAACACTAGATTGTCTTAAATGGCTCAACACTAACCATGTGGCTATCTCTCTGTTGTCATCCTCGGGTGGGGCCTTCAGGATGTCAATGGCAACCGTATGACAGGGGTAGTCAGCAAAGCAGAATACTTCAGGACTCATGAGGGAGTGCTGAATGAACGATAACTGTAGAACAGAATGGCGAGGATTCAATATGCTTTTCATTTCCAATGCAAACTTCTGGATGAGTAATTTAATATGATTTGGAAATACTTAAACTTTTTTTTTTTTTACCTGTCCTTCTGCATGCTTCCATGGTCTGTAGATGAGATCCACTGGGAACACCTCCATTCCCAGACCCCTCTGGACCCCATAGACCACTATCTGAAGGCCCTTACTGTCCCGGATTAGAAAGCCTGGGTGATCAAGCTCATAGGTCACCTCTTTAAAATTCAGATTGGGGTTCTGAGGAGAACAAGCAGAGTCAAATACAGCTAAAAATATGGGAAAATTTAGCAGCCTACTAACATTTGACCTGGTAAAGCATCTAAAATTACAATTGCATTATTCAATTAAAACAAAAGCACAATATGGCTTATTACTATATTGCACCACTGAATATATATTGCATATATGCACTCTGCTCATTTTTGCTGCTTATAAACGTACTGTTGTCAAAAGTACCGACTTCAGTACTAAGTCGGTATTAAATTTTAAAAACAGCTTTGAGCGCTGTTGAGCGGATACGTAAACTCCTCTGATTGGCCATTCACATTTTTTTAAATTTCAGTACCAACTTCAATTCCAAAGTCGGTACTTTTGACAACACTATTATAACGTGCATTTCGGAAAGCAAAATACACCAATCATCTTCCCAAAATTGTAATGAGAAGCAGTTATAAACTGGCTGAAGTTTTAAGTGGCTCTCCGCCGACATATACATCATATAGACCCATATATACAATTTTTAAATTTAAAAAAAAAAAAAAATCAGTGATTTTCATCAGGGGAAAAAATAATTCAATTTTTCCCCCAAACTGTACAGTCCCATTTAAAATAACAAGAACCTTACCACTTCTTTGACCACATCAATCAGAACTTCAACATTCCAGGTGTGGGCCTGAGAGCCGTCACTCTTGTCCTTCCCATCACTCCAGATGCCTCCGCCCACTGGATTGGAAATGGACTACAGACACACAAACCAGTTACTCAAACCTGCTCACACTCCCTAAACCCTGTTTAACGAAGCTTTGTTACAACAGAATTCCAGCAGAACCAAAAACATGCACAGATAGGGAACGTACCTGTAGGCCAATGCCGTCGGACAGCCCGGAGTGAGTGCGGGCCATCATGCCCAACACTCTGGCCACCTGACTGGCTGTCACCTCTCGCACTCCATACTGCAGGATTATGTTCCTGCACTCTTCAACACTGGGGAATGAATCAATCAATCCATTAGAATGCCTTTGAAAGTCATTAACACATTCATTGCAAAAATGCATGTCAAAATCCTTCAGAAAAAAAAAAAAACAGGGTGTGGAATAACATGGGGACGTGCGAAGCGAATAACAAATTTAAATTTCAGGTTATCCTTTCCATTTAAATTGTTCATACCTCGCACAAAAGCCATAGCCAACTTCTTGCATGAAGTCAGCAAGGGAACTCTCCATCATGGTCTTATTTAAATCTGCAGAGTCTGGCAGGATCCTGTCCATGAGAATGTCCCGTTTGTCAGGGTACAGCAGTGGTGCGAGCACCACAGGACAGCGCTCCTGCGGGAAATCTAGGACACAAAGAAAAATACAGGACTAAATGACTCGAGCACAGCATGAGAACCAATTCCAATCTGGAGAACTGGCCAAATGTAACATGTAAGAAGCGATCTTCTCGCAGACTGTACCACTAACCTCTGCACAGTGTTTTGAGGAAAGCGTCAATCTGCTCTTGTCCGACTCCGCTCGAGCCCTTCTGACCAAACAGAAGATGGGAGAGGAGCAGATGCAGAACCTCTATGGCAATGTCCTGGAAGCCACCTTCCTGATTCCCTCCGAGGTCTGCGTCCACGTACGAGCGGAGAAGGTCAGGGAGCTTCTGCTTCACAAATTGAGCAGCTGTGAAAGAAAGCAACCAGGGTTTGTCACGCAAAAAACTCACAAAACATCTAATGCTGCAGAAGTGAAACTGAAACATGAATAATTCATGCAGTGAAAACTTACCAAACCCCCGAAGGTCTGCGTTGCTGGAGTTCAGCAGAGCAAGGCCAAAAATCACCTGGTGAAAGCGAAAGACTTAGCTCTCACATTCATTTCATGACTTTACTTTGAAATAGAAAACTGGAAAATTGGAAAACTTTTTGCCTACCTCTTGAACCTTGCTTAGCTTGAGAACTTTACTCAGCTGAGTAAATAAATGAGGTGATGGTTTCAAACTCTACAAAAAAGCAGACATGCAACCAATGAACTAAACGTATAATAAACAAGCACTTAAATCACAAAACTGGCAGTGAATATAAAAGGATAAATTTTAAAGGCAGATGAACAAACCTTTTGATAGTGCAGGGGATTGTCAATGGCGTAGCAAAGCGTTGAAATAAAATTTGGTTTCGTAATAAGAGAGACACACTCCTGGATCAGAAATTGTGTCTGAAGCAATTAAGAGATGGGAAATAACACAAATTAAACAAATACTGAAACTAATATTTTTTTTTGAATACTGAAACTTTTATTTTTGATAAACAGTCTGCGTTTACGGAGCAGAAGCAACATATATTACCTGGTGGAAATCTTTGCCACTGCTTTTACCATCGCCACTGAAATCCACATGGGAAAAGAGACAGCGTAATAAATGCCGGTCTGCCTCAGGGCCGTGACGATTCACAATCTGAGAAAAAGTGTACAAATTATCAGTACCTTTAGTTTGTTGATGAAACTAACAATGTTCACTTTATATTCCAGGTTAAAAACTGACAACTAAAATTCAGACTGCCAGCAAAAAAACATGTGAAATCGGATTTTTTCAAACCACATTTGGAGGTGAAATGCAATTCCAATCAGATTTTTACAGATGCGTCTCAGTATGGATGCTCAAATCAGATTTCAAACTGTCTTTCGAGTCACTCTTAACACGATACACAATAACATCAAAACTGGTGGATGGAAACGCCAGAAGTCGTCATTCAGTGTTCAAATGGTATGTCCAAAGATTTTGGCATTTTCCAGTATGACGGAGCAACTCGATAAGGCACTTGTTTGGTGAGCGAGATCATACATCCATTTTGAAAGCCTTGTCATATACATGGGCATGCCTACGTTACTCCCAAAGCAACCCATGCAGATGTTTGGACACACAAATCTTATTTGATCACTTGCAAATAATAGTGTGGACAGTCTGCCTTAAATGATCTGATTTGAGAAAAAATCCAGTTTGCCTGCAGTCTGAATATAGCTTAAGTATTTATTACACCAAAACACTCACATGTTGTATTTCCTGCTGGCTGGCTCTGTAGTTTTTCTTAGTTAAATTGTCCACCAGGTAGCTGATTTGAGACAAAGCCAGCGAGAGCGAGTCAAGATTCATTGCTGGTTGGGGCGGAAGCAGGCGGCCGAGCCCGGCGCAAAATCACCATTATTCCCCTTTAGTCACTTCAGTGATAGGTTACTTCTGTCGGCCCCCCCCCCCAAAAGGTGTGAAAAGTGTCCGGTGTCCAATAAGCAGAGTCTCTGGGTGGTTGCTGATTCCAAGTAATGTCCTTCAATGCAATTCTTAGTGTAACATCTGGACAAACATTAGAAAGGGCAAATTAAAATGAGCACAGTAAAATGCTTCAGTTGCTGCATAAAACATTCAACAATATTTCCGTAACACATTAAGGCGACAGTTCACCCCAAAACAAATATTCTGTATGACTTTCTTCCTTCTATGGAATGAAAAAGATATTGAGAAATGTCGTGATTTTGGTCCATATAACGGAAGTCAACATTTATCTAAACATCTGGGACATGACCTAAAACTTTCTTCCGTGGAACTCAAACGTACAACACATACAATGCATCACATGGTCAGAAACCTTAAAGCACGAGGAGGGATAATCACCGAAGAGCGACCGAATGGTTTATCGAATCTGCATGCTAACACAGGGTAAAATCTCATACTTTAATAGTATTTATAGCATTTAACATAATAAAATAGGCTGTGGGAGTATGACGAACGAGTACCTCAAAATGTACCAACATATGCAAGTTTGAGGGCTTTTATTTAAATTAAACACATCTCTTTATCTATTGCCACTTCGAAATTATAAATACGAGTTTCCAAGGTAAAAATTGCACATGAACGCCCTCCCATTTCAAAACTTGAACGCTATGAGCTCGTAATCACGAATTCAGAAGTAGTATCAAATTTCCCATACCACATGAAGGCAGCATAAATCGTATAAGGTTATTTTGTCATCCGACATAAATGTGACTGCCCCTCCACTATGCATCTACATTCCACGTTTTTGAAATTTTCAGTTTCAACACTATTTATATCACAAATGGTATAGAATAGTTCATTAGTATAATAATTAAGCTGCACCTATAAAAGTTTCAATTTTGGGTGAACTGTCCCTTTAAGAACGTTCAACATACAATTAATTACCTAACAATGTAACAGTAAATTAAGCCAATTTAAATTTGAAAAGGTTTCAGAAGTCCAGTTCCAAATTTTCAGTCATTTTGTTTTACTTTAAGAGGCACTGAACGGTACAGCTGTAATACCGGAAGTCAGACTCTCACAGGCCTCGACTAAAGTTGAAGGGGCGCACAAACCGTAAATAAACCTTTAGTAAGTTCAGTTCCTGCTCCATTAAAGCCGTCAATGGTTTGCAAATACATTTATGAGAAAATATATGTATTAAGTGTGAAGTTTTGATACCTAAAACTAGCAAGGACTGATTTCCACAACATGCAGCCATGTTTTCTAAACTCAATCAACTGCTGAAGCACACTTCTTTAAAGACGGTGTAAACATTCAAAATGAAAAAAAACAACTAAAAAGGACTTATAAGAGCAGTTAAGCAATAATAAATTATAATTTCAGTTTTAAACGCTAGTCACGCAAAGCAACAGCTGACTGGTAGATAAATAGAAATTAGCCTGTATTACAAACAGGTAACGCTGGTGTCATTTTCACGAAACCGCTCCTAACAATTTGACTTCAAATGATTAAACACTCCCAGTTTGACTGTGGACTACTCCGTTAGCATTATAATGCTAACTCAGCTTTCATCCAAGCTTCTTTTTTTATTAATATCTATATAATTATGGCATGGAAAGCCTCTTCGGATAGAGTTTTATCACCTACTCAACTGCATTATCGCGAATTGAACTCCCGATAGCTTTTTCACGGCCAGTTCTGTCAGATTCAACAGCAGTCATGCTAATCCAGAGCTGGCTAACAGCTAGGCTAAGCTACTAGCCTAAACCTCATTGTTTCGAACGGTGACGAGCACTAGCCTGTTCCCGACATGCTCATCGGGATCACAGGCTGACAGCCAGCTTGTTTGTTTTGGGCATTAATGTTAGAAATATACAACCGACAAGAGTTATGATTGCAAGCCCAAGTAAAATTCTGTCAAACACTTCTATATCATACAGTTCTAGCATGACTATTACTAACATCTGGTACCTAAACATCCTTTTCCGTGTATAAAGGCGTATTAAATGCACTGATAGTTGAGTAAAAACTATTTAGTATACATGTAGGTGCATGTAAATTAGAGGAAATATATATATGCAGTCATACAAGTTTGCATACAGCAACAGTGCTGTCGTCCGGGCCTCACTCAACACATTTGTACGGTTGGAGAAACCGAGCAAGGGAACAAATTCGGTGTCTAAAATCACCCAAGTGACCATGTAGCTATAGCGCTCACAACAAGAGCCTTACTCATATTTATAATGTTTTCAAAAATTCATATCAACGGTCACAACCACGGAACAACTACAGACCGTTAACTGTGACCGTGCCAGTGCGCGTGGAGTCGGTTGGGATTTTGAAGACTTTTTGGCCGTTAAAACCAGCAAGGTAACGTTAAGCTACACGCTAGCGAGCTAACGTAAAATTAGCCGAGCAGACAACATATGAGAAGCAATTCATATCTTGGGCTATTTGTAATATTTTAGCGAAACCCCGAGCGCGGCGAGAGGACGAGTTACCTCGATCCTGGAAAAATTACGAGCGGATGATCATTTTCGTCGTATTTCTTCGTGCTGATCTTGACTGATAAAAGGTCGCTTTCTCCCTCGGTTCGATTTGGATTTTTCAAAATAAAATGGCGACTGTCACGGCACGCGCGCGCACCTAGTGCGGTGCTTATCGAGCTCGCGCACGACGCACAAGTTCGCGACTACGCAACATATTAAATGAAGCGAGCTGACACCCCTCCCCTCCCCATGCGCACAAATGGTGCAAAGTGATGGAGGCTTCGCGCAGATGCAAACTCACACCTGTTGCTGTGTGAATGGATTGCCAATTACGATTAAATTGGATCTCTGATGGGTTTTTGCAAGAATGTGCTTTCTTTTTTTTCTGAATTGGAATTGTTTATCTTTTAAAACGCTTTCATGAAACATCCGTTTATGATTGTTCTAGAAAAATATGCAAAAAATTAAAGTAATAATGTGAACCACTACAGTGAACACATTGTGTTTCAGCAATGCCTTCTACAAATAAAAACGGAGTTAATAAATTGTGGAGTAATTAAACTGGGATTTCCAGTCCTGGAAATTAGTTAAAAAAAAAAAAAAAAGACAGAATTACACTTGCATGCATAAAACAATAAATAAATAAAAATGATCACAAAAAGGTGTAAGAAAAGTAATGAACATTTATAATGAAAGTAATGATTTCTAGTTATATCTCTGAAAATATCTCATATAAATCAAATATATACATATATGATAGTGTATACATATCAAATCTTTATATATCTATATGTGTGTGTATATATATATATATATATATATCTATATATATATATATATATATATATATATCTATATATATATATATCTATATATATATATATATATATATATATATATATATCTATCTATATCTATATATATATATATATATATATATATATATATATATATATATATATATATATATATACACACACACACAGCAACATGGGAATGTATTTTTGCATATATGATTTAATCAAATATAAGTTTTATAAATATAAAAATATTTTTATTAAAAAAAATAAAAGAACTTTACAGTTCTAATCTATTTTGATAAAAAAAACTAAATATTGATGGCATTATTTGTGTCTAACAAAACACCCAGAAACATTATATTCACTCATAAAACTTTTAATATGTACAGGCCACATTGTACAACTGAAAATCCCAGTTTCAAGAGTCTTAGCTGTGAATTACAGTGTCACAAAATATCCAACAAAATTATACAACCATATAAAAATTTTCAACCAGTTGAATGCATTGAAAATGAGAAAGGACACACCATAAAAACAAACAAGTAATTGATTGCAAGACCAGAAAATGGAAAACAACCGAGAATGCCAAATAAATACTGTACAAGTACTGCATGGTACAAACCCTGCCTGCAGGCCAGCAATGTTTTTGACTTTTATCAAGCACATTTAGATATTCATTGTGTTTAAGAAAACAGTAACAATATAAAAACAAAAAAACTCAAACAGTGTAGTGTAACATAGCTAATGCAGGACATGGTTAGTGCAGTGTGGCATTTTTTGATAGACACAGAAGCTCCTCCCCTAAAAAAAAAACGAAACCTCTCAAAGTTTTGACTGGAATACATGTACACTTCGGCCCAAATCCTGGTCAGACAAGTAGCACCATAACAAACCAGTTTCTTAAGGAGAAAAACAACAGGTGCTACATTAATGGCATCTGCGAAATGAATCAAAACAATGCTTGAGTATCATAGTCCACAATAAACCATCATAAAAACCTTGGAAGATGACATACAGTAGCAATACTGCGCTGGTTGTAATCACCTGTTCAATTCTGTCCACCTTTGGGTTCACCGAAGCCCTTAGAATTGTTAGTATCAAAGCTGTTAGTCAGAAAAACAGTCCGTATGTGAGCCCTGAGCTGCTGTACTTGTACCTCAGCGAGTCAATGAAATCCATCATAAAAGTTGCTGGAAGCTTATGGAATGTGCGTCATTGCCTGAAGAGCTTTGTAGATTATGTTGAAGTTGCTGTAAATGGAAATGGGAATACAAAAGGAGGATATTTTCTTTCATGGGGACACTTAAAGGAATTTTCATACAAGATTAGATAAACAACTCTTTTTTTTCTGTCGGGAAAACACAATTGAAAGCAAGACCTGACTTTTATGATTACATTATTTGGCATTCATCAAAGGGAATCCAAAACCTTGAGCGTGAACAATTACCTGAGGTCTTTCACACAAAACCAGAGTAAACTACCTCGAAAATCACACACATATCTTACAAAACGCCATATTTCGATACACGTTGTTGGTACAATTGCAAAAAAATTCTCTCTGTTAAGACTTATTTTACAAAAATAAATACTCTTTGTTTTTTTTGTAAAAAGACGTGTAGCCAAATACATTTTAACGTAAAAAACGTAAACATTCTCCCACGCTCCTAGGCCATCTTAAATGTCTTGTTTTCTCACTATACACAGCACCAGTTCAAACAGTGTTTCAATGCTTTAGAAATTGATGAGGCAGCTGAACTTTATACTTATGGAAACAACAACATGCTTCTGAAACCAGATCTTTAGAATAACAGTAAAAGCTAGCCAAATAACAGGAGGTAACATTAGTACGGATTCAAATTTGTTTTTCAAACATTGTGAAAGACATCTTGAGGTAAAAGGGAAAGACTTTCACGTAACGGGACTATATTGGGCAGGTTTTTTGATTATTACACAAAACATTTTGTTTCTTACCCACAATGCAATACAAAAACAGATGAAATTTTGAAAAATGACTGAGCATGTGTACAAATGTCTGTACGGCCACGATTATCTAAACGGATGCATTAAGACCCTAAAGAACAGCAAACCTCCCTAAATGCTCAATGAAATAAATTGTTCTCTTTCATCAGTAATAAATACATCATTTAATAAAAGTATAGAATAAAAAAAAAAAGCACCAACATAAAAAAAAAGGAATAAATTAAGGGAAAATGTGTTCTCACGCACCCCATTTGAATGATACGTTCAAACATCTTTTGAAGGTCAGTCTCTGGATGCCCACTAGGTGGCATCACAGCGCCAAATATAGCTAAACTACCCACGCTACTTGGCTTGCAATATAAAATATGCCAATATGAATACAAATGCTGACAAAAATACATTTCTTTCTTTAATTTATCCTTAAAATGTAAGAACATTTTGATTGACAGGTAGTTCAAGCGGTCAGCCTATGTGAATTTTCTCTTGAGGCAGTAATGCAAATTTTCTGTACTGTAGTAATTTGCTAGGAAATGTCAGTTGCAATCACAAAATGAGAAGACAAAAATGTCAAGCACCTTTACGAAATCAGTTAATCACTCAATTGCCACCTTGTTTAAGACGTACATCGTTGAAGTGATGTGTTTTTAGTTGTGGGAAGCAGCCAGTCTTTGCTTTCAGCTTCAAAAACCTGATTTTTACGCAATCGTTGAGAACCGAAAGCCTTAAAATGGGATGTTTTCAGTCTTATTTCCTTTGGATGCACATATTAGCAAAAGCATATATGGGGCGAAGCGCTTTTTCAGATCATTCCAAAGCTTCGGATTGATTGGTAGCCCAATACCATGCTTATGACCAAATGTGTTGAACCAAACGCACTTTATACCCTGTCACCTTTAACACGCACGCTTAGCATCCCAAATCCGCCGTCACTCGAACTACACAAAGAAGGGTTTGTGTCTGCTCAATTTGAGAATCTTTCCCAGTCGCTGCTTAGCTGTAGCCATGCCTTTCTTAGGACGTTTACCTACAAGAAAGAGGGAGACAAATAAAAGAATAAAAAGATTACATAAATAACAAATGTTTATTTTATTTAAATAACCAAAATAGAAACAAAAAACATAAAAATAAAACTGTAAATAAATAAATCTAAATAAAAAAAAACAAAACAAAAGCAATTAAAAAAATAAATAAAATAGATGCACACTAAATAACTAACTAACTAAAATACATGCAAAGCTAAATAAATAAAAGAAACATAACTAGCTAAATACGTACACACAAAACGCAAAGTAAAAAGGTTTAATAATATCTTAATGGTGGAAAGTACATTTGTGTTAAAAGGTAATTTGCAGAGGAAATGGTAATGGCGTACCTTTGGTGGCCTGATTGCTGATTGGTGGGGGATTTGAGGCAGGTCTCTTGGACGGGTGCAAGGGTGGCGACAGGGATGTCTCACAGTATTGGTAGCCCAATGTAGGGCTTTCCCCATGGGCTGGCGAGTGTGTGCGACTGCTCCATGCCTCACTGCTGCTGTTGCTGCCACTGCCCTGGCTGTCCATGAAGTTCTTGTGTTCCTGGATCCTATGCTTGAGTTTGGTGTCATACCCTCCTCCTGAGTGCTCACGCTCCCGAAAATCCTCCTGAAGGGGGTGGGGGAATGGAAGCGTTATTACAAACTTTGATTTGAAACAAAAGTATTTGAAAATTGGTCAAAACGAGAAAAAAAAAAAAAAAAAAGGTACAAGACTGTAACGGCTTTAGTGAGGGAAAGAACTACAATCCCATGAAGCCTTTGCGAATGAATATGGTTAAATATAAAATTATCAATTTAATGTTGTTGATTATACCTACTGAAACACCATTTTAAGTTTACTGCAAAAAATAAAGAGTTGATTGCCGCAACTCTGATTGGTGGAATTTTTTACAGCATCATGGGTAATGTAGTTTTCACCACGAATTCCGCTTTAAACACGATTATTTTAAAAATAAGTTGAAAAGATGGCTTCAACAAAAGGCATATACCATCGATTAACAACCCCAGAGTTCACAAAATTAGTAGTTTTTACTTCCGGAACATGACTGACACACTCTATACAGTGCATCAGATTAAGTTTACAGTTTACAGATGTATGCAAATGTGTAATAAAAAATTCATTGAGCGGTTACCTGTGAAAAATTGCTGTCTGAATCCTGGTTCTCCTCTCCTGATGCAATCTCCTTTTTACCTGAGAAATGAAAAATATCACATGCAATATTCATTAAAGGAACAATACGTTATAGTTTTTGGCACTAAAGAAAAAACTCTTACTGTAGTCAGGAGAGAGATGGTTGGTTCGGGACCACCAGGATTCCTGTGAGCTGCTGGGATCCTCTGACTGGTGAGTATACAACAGGCCTGCCATAGACAGCATTCCCTGGATAGCATCCTCTTCTGTGCTTGGCGAGGTAGCAGATTCACTGCAAATGTGATTTGAGATTAGTTTTACACACACAACCCTAAAATCTTTCCCAGAATTTTGTCGTCATGTGACAATGTCAGGCATCTAAAATTCCTATCAGCTCTCACCTTTTAAGACATTTTTCAAAACGGTCAAGTCTTTGCCTGGACTCGTGTGTATCTGTCATATAGCCGGAGCAACTTTTGGCCTCTTTTTGGTCATCTCCACTCCTCCTAATCTTCTCATCCTCCTCTTCCTCTGAAGAGCTTTCAGATTCCTCCTCAGAGCAGTTATTTTTCTGCATGGATAAGAAGAGCCGATTACACCTAAACTAGGACTCAGTGCTCTTCCTGTGCATGAAGGGAAATGGCAACATACCCGTGTGGTGAACTCCGCTTCTGATTCAGAGTCCGATGAGATATCAGAATGTACTGATTCTCTGTTCCTGAGATTTGAAATCTCTTGTTTAGCAAGATCTGTGGAAGAAACAGCTCCTTGTTACTGGCAGGGGCAAAAATGTCAATGAGATTTCATGCACTAGCTTAGAGAATAAGTATTACAAACTGTTGTAACATGATTGATGCTAATACCCAGTGATTAGAAGACAGGGTTATTATTAACTTAAAGTAAAACTATTAAACATTTCCATAATGGAAATGAATCTGAAATACAATAACATAAAATTAAATAAATTAGTTTAGAAACTTACTAAACTAAAATAAAAAAAATGTTGCCTTGGCAATAAACTGAAGTTTAAAGGGATAGTTCACCCATAAATGCTGTTCCAAACCTGTATGAGTTTCTTTCTGTTGAACACAAAAGAAGATATTTTTAAGGATGTTTGTAACCAGACAGTTTACTGTAGCCATTGACTTCCATTGTAGAGGGGGAAAAATACAATGGAAGTCAATGGCTACAGTCAACTGTCTGGTTACAAACATTCTTAAAAAAAATCTTCCTTTGAGTTAAACAGAAGAATGAAACTTGTAGAGGTTTGGAACAACATTTTTGGGTGAACTACCCCTTTAAGTTGAAGCACTAAAATTATTGGAAATAAGTGAAACTTATTAAACCTAAAAAGCAATATTTATATACATACATACACACATATACAGCTCTGGAAAAAATTAAGAGACCACTGCAAAATTATCAGTTTCTCTGGGTTTACTATTTATAGGCATGTGTTTGGGTAAAATTAACATTTTTGTTTTATTCTATAAACTACTGACATTTTTCCCAAATTCCAAATAAAAATATTGTAATTTAGAGCATTTATTTGCCAAAAGCAACAACTGGTCAAAATAACAAAAAATATGCAGTGGTCTCTTAATTTTTTCCAGAGCTGTATATATACAAACATACATACATAAAATAAAAATAACACTGATTAGAGCACACAAAACTGCTTATAATTAAAAGGGAAAAAAATACTGTCTACACAATAGAGTAAAAAAAAGTCTCAAAAGTATTTGAAAACATTAAAAAAACTTTTTTTTTAAAGAATTGTGTATTATCCATGAATAAAGTTGTAGTGTTGAATTCGAGACATTTGAGGTTACCTGTATAGGACTTCACTTCTCTTGCTACATGATAATGCTTATCCTCCTCTTTCACTTGAATATACACTTCCTGTTCCTCCTCTTTAGGTACTATTTTAATCTTGAGTGAATCCCTCTTCACATCTCTGAAGCCCTCCTCTTCCTTTATCCTTGTTCTTTTTTCGCCAACATTTTGCCTGTTATCTCTGTGAGGACAATCAGAGGGAGGAAAAAAAAAGACTTGAATGTGTTCCCAATATTTTATGACCAAAATAGGACAAGCAAAAACAGTGCAACTGCAAGTAGAGTGCTAAAATGACTATTATCTTACATAATCCTTCTAAATTTAACACCATCATGAGGGCCAGTGTGACTCATTTGTATTCGGTAATCTGGTGATTTATATGCTACAATAATCGTAGCTATGTGTCTTACCTGACTATACGTCCATTGCACAGCACCAGACGCAGGTCAGTTTCCAAACTCCGCTCTGCCATTGCAGCTGAGGCCGTGGAGACCTTGTTGAATTTGCCGTTGACCTTCAGGTTAAAGGAGGCATCCTGACAAAGACAATTGTTCAGGAATATTATTCCCTATAGATTATCCTGAATGGTGTTTACGGTATTCGTAAATCCAAATTACCTCCTCATACGGACCCATCTCTAGTCTTTTTAAGACTTCTTGTGTGTGCTGTTCGAAGATGTCAAGGTTGGAAGGAACTTTAGGGTCATGAGAATGATGATGGTGGAGATGATGATGATGATGGTGGTGGTGGTGGTCACGAAGACGTCTGGCGTTCCTGTGTGCGTGAGACCCTCTGTCGTGTGCTGACCTCGTGGAAGGACACGCAGAGCTTCCTTGAAATTTCATTGGCTTGCTTCCACAATTCCCATTTTGATACTCCTTGGATGTTCAAAACAGCATTATGAGTTCAAATACAACAACTGAAGTTCAAACAACTCAAGAAACACTAGACCACACAAACTGATTAGAAAGTAGACAATTTTACACTTTACATTTGATGTTTCGGGGTTTGCAATATTGGCTAGAATTTAATTATTTACTTTTATTTTTCACTTATTTTATTAGTTTATTTAGTAAATTATTTTCATGTTAGAGAGGCAAACTGAAATTGCTGACATTAGTTACTTCAACAGTTACCAACAGGTTGAATATCCAAATTGCAGTTTAATCACAGCTTCATAGGGCTCTACATGATCGCAGATGAGGAGTAAGGGTCTTATCGAGTGAAACGATCGGTCATTTTCTAAAATAATTTTAAAAATTATACACTTTATCCATTAATGCTCATGTTGCACTGCTCTGCGATGCCCCATGCATTACGTAATCCTGTTGGAAATGTCACGCGTGACGTAGGTGGAAGTACCGTGGTAGGGCAAAAAACTAATTTTCTCCAACTTCAAAAATCGACCAACGTCATTGTTTTACCTTTTTATGTAAAGGCTGTTTGACTTTGTCTGCACGTTCGATTTGTCAACACTTGCTTTGTACTTCTGGTTAGGTCACGCATGCCCTTTCCAATGTGATTATGTAGCGCACGGTGCATCTCAGAGCTAGTGCAAGATGAGCATTTGTGGTTACAAAGTATATCATTTTTATTTTTTCAATCCTTTCGATAGATAAGTCTTCGGCTGGGACTGTGTAGAGCCCTTTGAAGCTGCACTGAAACTGCAATTTTGGCGAAAAAGCCAGGTATGTTTTCCTTAATTACTTTTCGACTGAATAAAGAACGACATAACATCTTGGATGACATGGGAATGAGTAAATTATCAGGAAATTTTAAAGTGATTGAACTGAACTAATCCTTTAAATAGCCGACAGTAACAGGAACGCAAACAACTCAACCAGAACCCTTTTCACCATAAGCATTAGATTAAGAATGAATGAATTTCTACTGCCGCAGACAAAAATGAAAAAGACTGCCAAGCTAAAAGCTATTGTCATGCAATTTTTGCCCTCCAGACGTCTTAAAATGCACATATGTAAATGAGGGGAATCAAAATTCCTGCCCCCAAGTAAGCCCAGTTCTCAGACCTCTGCATTTCTAAAACCCTGTGTATGGCATGGTTTCAAGGAGTCTGGCTTACCTCAAGGTACTGGATTTCCTTGGTGAGCATTTTAATGAGATGGTTGGGTCTGATGTGGTCGGGGACCTCACTGGCTGGCTCTGTGACCTGGGCAAGATGAGCACACATGGTACACAATAAGGGGTTTGTGCCACAGAACAAACCTCAGGTTCCTACCCAATAGCAGTGACACCAGATATCGACCCTTTTGGGATGCCCCTTGCCCTCATTGTTCAATCAGGAATTACAATGTACAATGGCATGATTGCAGGTGGTTTTAGAGTCAAGTTGTTTTAAGGGTGCTTTCTCACCAGCACTTTTGGACCAATCGAACTCTGGTTTGGACCAGGCAATCAAACCAACTGTGAAAGCACCCTAAGTCTAGTTGAAATATAGCTAAAATTGGGAGTTTAGATGATCTGACAGATGCAGTTTCTAGTGTGGTAAGGCAATTTCCTTCACCTCTCTCTTTAGCCAGTTCCTCAGTGCAGTTATCAAAGCTTTCACTCCCTTGATCAGGTATTCTGGAGGCAGGCAGGCATCTTCTCTTGATTCTGATGACAGACAAACAGCCGATTAGGAGGGACACCTGGGAACAGAGTGGCAGCTGGCCAATGAATTAAATGCCCTGTATTGACATGCTGAGTGATTTAAGATGACATACCTTTGAGAGTCTCCAGCAGATTCTTTGCTACATACCAGCAAATGGCTTCAAAATAAGGAAATTTAAAGAGGTCTGGAGTCTTCAGACGCCGCTCCATCTCATAGCACCTAATATAAGGACATAAGTAGTTTCACTTGAGCCACAACACATACACAACACAGAAACCAATATGCTGACACACAAAAACATAAGAAAAAAATAAAAAATAAAAAGTTTCCACTGCTGAGGTTTCCTAGTTTCACCATTTTGTTTTACTTTTATTTTAGCTCGTTGCCATTTTTATTTTATTATTTTTATTAGTAGCAATAATAATATAGTTGTTTATTTAGTGTCCAGCGTGTACAAGTATCAGTATTTAAAAAAAAATATATAACAAAAACAACAACATTTGTTTATTTATTGTCTAGCGTGTATAATTATAAGTATCAGTATTTAATAATATTAATAATAAAAATTAGTGTTTAATTAGTCATCACCAATAAGTTAAAGGCCAGGGTGTACATCAGTATAAAATATATTTTGTTAATAATAATAATAATTATTATTAATCCACTTTCTTTTTTGCTTTGCTGTTGTTGTTTGTTATTATTATTATTATTATTATAAAATTATAATATTAATAATGGTTTAGTTATTTTTATCCAATAAAATAGTCTGAAATGAAAATGTCCCGAGGAGGAGGAGGAGGACGACAACAACAACAGCAAATTATCCATCTATTATTATCCTTCGTTATGGACATTTTCATTCTAGACATTTTTATTGGAGAAAATTATGTACATGAATGTGTGTGTGTGTATATATAGATGTATATCTGTAAAACGTATTGGTGAACTTTTAGGAGACACCAGGGCGAACAGAAACCACAGAACTCCAATTCTGATTTCTGAAGAGTGAAAGCGCTCGCTCACCTGAGCTGCATGCCTATGTTGAGGTTGTGGAGAAAGTTCCCGCCGAAAGCCATGCAATCCTGAGATGTGAGAACCGCATGGATCCATCCTGTAAGAGAGGTCAAGAGTGAGTCAACAGCTGACCGACAGATGCAGACATATTCAGACATCTGGTTTGAACAGCAGCTGTCCCCTTCAAGCCAACAGTGAGCCATTCATATCCGGTGCAAAGCAAAGCTGAACCAAGAGACCCATTTCACAAAATCCACTGAAGGTTTTAGAGCTTCGAGTTCATAGTCACTCCAACAGCTTCAAACTTAACAAACATGCTCCTACAACAAACAGTAAATGCACAGGACTTTAAATGGCAAGCAAAAGTTCATATACGTTTGCTGGGTGGGCCATGATTATACGGCTAACTGAGATCTGCTGAGGGGAATCAAACCCCCAGAGTGTTTGAACCACTGCAGACTGCAGAGCCCACCAAACAACCAGTCTGTCAACTACATCCACGACTTCCTGTCTACGTTTCAACATATAGGCCACATGCGAAGTGTGGGAAAGCATAAATATACATCAGATTCAGAGGCAGAGCCCCGACAATGAGCAACTTTCATATCGTAGCTTTTGAAGGACTTTTGAAGTCTGTCCCACAGCAGGGAGATGTGAAGGTTTTAAACCGGTCTGCTTGTACCATCAACACAGCTGGGAACCAGATTCATTTAAGACCACGTATCCTGACCTGCTCCTTTTGAGTGTGAGGTTTCATAAAAGTTCAGATTTATGACGCCACCCATATATACCCTATTATATGACAATATACTATTGGATGTTTGTACAAGTATTGTAACTCAAAAAAGGCTTTGGAGCTTCACTAATTAACATTATACTGGATAAAAATGACGCCAAGATTCATGTAGCTTTCTGGGTGGTAAGATTGGCTGCTCATTGCTGCAACGTCTGAACCTGAAACAAAAAACACAAATCAGCCCTGGCCTTCCTGTGAAACCACCATTAAAAAACAGCTGCTCCACAGTAAGTGGAATACCAGTTCCTCTATGGGTCCCTCTTGCTCCAACATACATGTGTCTGTGAAAAACTCCTCAGACAAACATAATACTTCATTTTTCGGTTTTCTTTTTTGAGGAGTAGTTTTTGCTCCTCCAGAAAGTAAAACAATGACTGCTTTTAAGCAGGTTTTTGCTAGAACATTGGTTGGGCCTTTTGCTGCCTCGGTTGGCTAAAAGTCAATCCAAGTGAAATGACTTCATGAACAAGTAAAAATAAAGTAGGGCAGGACTACTGCATTGATGGAAACTGATTGGATGGTTGTGGTTTGCTATTGCTGAGTGACAGGTCACTCAAACACATCATTAGAAAAGCAAAATTATTTGGTTTCAAGAGGAAGGGAAGCAAGATATTTTGATTAAAGATTACACAACTCTAAAAATGTATTATACAATTCAACTCCTCATCTTAAAAGTACCCCAGGATGACCTAATTAGAATTAGTAAATGGGAAAAAAAATACACCTCAAAGTTACAATGGTGCAATATAAATGTATTTTAGAAACCTTAAAATATAAATAAATGAATAATATACAATAGATGTGTCCAAAAACAAAAACAAAAAAAATAATGCTAACCTGTTGGAATCAGAAGTGTTGTTCCCTGCCGCACGACACACTTGTAGCACTTGTCCACTTTCTCTCCAAAGAACACTTCGCTCTGGTTCGGGGACGAGCTCCACTCCTCATATAGTGCAAGGTTGGCCGGGGTTGGCTTTATCAAGTAAAAAATCTTCTCCCCCTAGAAGAGGCAAGGCAATTAATGAGTCAATTGTCAAAATTCAGCAAATTTGTGGTTGATAAGATTTTTTGTTTTTGAAAAAAGTCGTCTATGCTCACCAAGGCTGCATTTCTTTGATCAAAAAAATACAGAACATTTATTTGGTGGAAACCACGATACATTTTGAATCTCTAATAAATATAATCAAATGTTTGTGATGTGAACTTGCCCACAATACGTGGTACCACACAGATGTGCCCCCAAAATCAATATGGAAGTCGGTATAGCTGTCCTTCACGCCCATTAAACAGTACTTCTGCACGAACGGCTTGGGAAAGTAAGAGTCATCAGGCCAGTAGTTCTCCACCCAAGACATCTTCTGAGCAATATCGGGGACCTCCACCAGCTCTGACATCCTGAGCACAACAAATGTACAGTTTTCATCAAAGTGTACATTTTCTCTGCACTCAGAAAAGACACTTTCGTGTTCCCTGTCAGCAATTGTAAATTAGTCACTTTCAAACAGTACTAACCTGGTGTCTGAGAACTCCAAACTGATGACGTTCAGGACTTTTGGCCGCTGAGGGCTGTAGTAATAGTTCACAAACGCACTCAGTTTCATCTTGCTGTCCGCTTGCCTGGCCACATCGATGACATCAATCACTTTGTCACCTCCTATAAGCAAAGGGAGCAATTTGAATGATGTGCATATGTGGGTATCAAAGGAACAGAATACCATAACAAATATTATTACCCAAATAAACTCAACAGGGATAAATTACAATAATCAACATCATTAAATGGCCATAAAGTTGACCAATTTTAAATGAAAGATTGAACATCATATCAAACGTACAGACTCTTGGCTCTAAAAAGTTTCCCATTGTCCTCAAATAAGGCCATCTCTCCACTGAAGCTATAATAAAAGATCTGCTTCATTTGATGTTTCTTAACAAGAAAATCAGCTGATGTTTATAAGCGTGAGAGAGACAACTGGCAGGCAGAACATCAAATCCCATCAGAAAGCTGCTGGGAAAAACCTCAAACACTCAGCAGGACAGCTGGTGCTTGTGTACACAAACGGCACCCTAGTGTACCTAGCCAGAAACAGACTCATCCCACAAAAAAGACCATAAAGAGATCCTTTACTGTTGTCCTGGGATTATGACTTGCAACATTGCCAATAAAAATGTCCATTGATTCCTTTTATGGATCCAAATCCACACTGGTGCTACAACAAATACAGGTTCAATTTTTTAAAAATTCCAGACACTCCAAAGACTGATGTGTTTATATGTGCATAAATTAAAGCATTCATGCAATTAATTACTCCTTTTATCCAGTAACAACAAACACTTTAGTTCTGGAGATATAAAATGTCTTTTATAATTTCAAAACCATGTTCCCAAAGCAGTGTGGGACAAAGGCGGCTTTCAAAAAAGCAGGAGTAGAGTGCGGTTCGTCATCATTATAAGCAAATGGCAATGTGGAAAAACCCACAATGTTCGATTTTGCTGGCTGGGGAGCCATGCAGGCAAGCTGCCCATTGAAGTAACTGAATTAGCTGGGCAGCTATACTGCAGTTAGCAGTCAGAAGTGCATAAAAGACAAAAGCTAGAGCTTTTAGTACGAGCCCCAGACGTAACGTCACTGCAGTTAACTTTAACATTCATCAAGCAATTCAACTTGTATACGTAAATCTTTGGCTGGCATATCATCAACTCAAACGAGCACATTTCTCAAATTTAATGTTTTTAGCTTTATGCTAACAGAGGGGAGCATTCTTTGTACATACAGCAAGATAGTGATAGTTTTGAAGGGCCAAAATCATTGCGTGAAATCCGGTGAACTGTGTTAATTTGTGTGCCCAAAATGGATAAGCTACAATGGCTGTATCCGAAAGCTTATGCTGCTGACTTGTTGCCTCACAGCCTTTTCAAGCAATGATTTCGGCGGTGTTTGAGCACGAAGGCACCTTTTAAAAAAGATTACGGACTTCTAAAGGCGTAACGGTTCAACGATTTACAACAAAATTGAGCAAGCTTTGTGACATCTAAGCGAATATTTAGTTACTGTAATAGTAAATAGTAAAAAAAAAAAAAGCACATTTACACAAAATATCCACCAACCACAACTTTCAAACGCTATAACCATCACTGTATGGAACGCAGAGGATTGTGGGATATTATAGGCAAGGAAGCTTATGCTACCTTCAAAAATCCAGAGTAAGTGAAGCTAACATTGGATTGTGACGTGCCGTGATGCCTTCCAACCGGGGAATGAATCCACCAAACTGGGCAGCACTGTGGACACACTTCACTGCGACCAAAAACGATGCTAGAGTAGTAATATGTAAAATTTGCTGAAGAACTTCGGTTTAATATATCATATATATAATATAATTTTATATATAGTACACAGCACTCTGAACAACAAAGTTAAATTACCCAAATTTAATTACCAAATTGTCATTGTTGGTTCTAGTTTTCATATGAAAATATTAATTTTGGTTTCGGTTTCAACAAAAAAATTGTGCCATTTAGAAATCAGCTTGATGCAAAGTTGTGCTAAGGGATATCGCACCTATTGACGGTCATTGCTAAAAAGTCACATCTCTGGGAAAAAAAACAAAAAAAACAGTACTGCTAACTTAAAGAGCTAAATTCATTAGTAGTGGCCCAAAAGGAGTCACGCAGACACCAGAAGGTGTGGCAGAAGCAAATCTTTTGTCACCTCACTGTAAGTGCAATATAATCACACGTTCCCAGTGGGTCACAGGCACCCCTCCAGCACCCAAATGGAGCAGCTGATCGCTGTGTGTATCATGATAACAATAATATACACAAATGTGAGAGGTAGAGGAGTGAGCTGTAACCTAAACTTTACGGACAAAGCTCAGTGGGGAAGATATAGCAGCTGTGTAACTGGAAACTATAAGGACCAGACTCTCAATGAGATGAGGCCTGCTAGGCTGGTGTAAGGTACACCACTTTTATCTACACTCTTATTTCATTACAGGTTGATTAATGTTTGCTAAAAGGCTAGACCCATTTGACTCACCTAAGATTAACATCTGATCTCCGCAGTGGCTGGACTGTAATGCAACTCCATTACATGAAGACAACTCTTAATAGAATTAATATTTAAACCCTTGAAGCGCTGCTGTTCAATGGCTACATTGTGGAGCACAATAGGTAAAGGAGGAAAAAACAGGGTGAATAGGATGATAGCAACTCATTCCACTCTCCCTCCTTACCGACGTAGCGTTCTACATCCTTGACGGAGAAATCCGGTGGAGGTAATCGGAGACCAAGCCCTTCCATTTTGGGTACAATGATGGGATAGCGGAAGCCATGTCTCTCCAGATACTGCTGGGTGACCTGACCGCCCTGCATTGGCTGCAAGATCTCGTCTCCACTGCAGATTAAAATACAGCAGAATTGCCGATTAAAGAGCAGATCTGAGTAACAAAGAATGAACTATTCAGGCAAAATTGAAACAATTGAAAAAAAAAAAAAAAAGTTGTTATTCACTGAAAATCTTGAATATGCTATAAAGATTTTTTGGTGCATTCATGAGAGAACTTTCAATGTCTAATGCATGAATAAAAAGATTTGGTCCACATAAAATGTCAGAAAACTTTGTTCATTAATCAAAATTATTTAAGCTACCGACTCTATTCAATTGGTTTACAGCTCCATAGATGAAAAGCTTATGACTGAATAATGATAACAAATGCTAGTCGGTTTCTTAAAAAAAGTTATCATGACATCGAAAAGCTTTGAATATATACAGCTTCAGATGAACCCAATTCGGAGTTATTTTAATAAATATCCTAACACGTCCAAGCTTTATAATAGCAGTGAAAGGGACCAATGAGTATGAAGCTGAAGAAAGTGCATCCATCCATCCATTATAAACGTACTCTGTGGGGTTTATAAAGGCCTTCTGAACCGAAGCAATGCATTTGTGCAAGAAAAATATCCATATTTAACAAGATACAAAGTAAAATATCTAGTTTCCGCCAGACTGTCTTTAGTATTCTACTTATGAAGAAAGTGTAACGCCTCTCGCAGTTCAAAATGCATACACTATATCCTACGCCTTCCATATTCAACTTACGAAAAAAGTTGCATCAGTTACGCTTTTTTCATGAGTTGAATATGGAAGGCAGTCTGGCAGAAGCTAGATATTTTACTTTATAACTTGATAAATATGGATGTTTTACTTACACAAATGCATCGCTTCAGAAGGCCTTTATTAACTCCCCAGAGTCGTGTGGAGTACGTTTATGATGGATGGACGCACTTTCTTCAGCTTCTAAAGCTTGGATGAATCAGGATATTTATTAATGTAACTCCGATTGTGTTCATCAGAAGGAAGAAAATCATATACTTCCTAGGATGCCTTGAGAGTTAGTAAAGCTTGGGGTAATTTTCATTTTAAAGTGAACTAATCCTTTAATTATATGGAAATGAGCAACCAGCAGAGTTTTTGAAATATCTTTTTTTTTTTTTGAGGGGACTAAACCTTTAGCTAATGCACTGACTGGCAGTCAAAACTTTTCAGGCCACTGCCACAATGACCACTGGTTTTCAGAGATGAGCTGTGCCCATGTGTATCGTGTGGCACCATGGGCGACACCAAGAGCTGGAGTGCTTTGTCACGACGGTGTTGGTTTCCCACAATTGGCACACATACCTAGGGAAGGTCCTGGCCTGCAGCTCCCGCACAAACACAGAGGTGCCAGCCTGCACTGGCTTACTGCCGTCATCTGGCTCGGTGTAGTCGTGTCTGTGCCAGTTAATTCGCTTCTTCACTGTAAAATCAGGCAAAGAGAATTCAATACGTCTGGCCTTGAAACAATACCGCAGTCACCACTAGACTACCACAATGCCATAACATCTGTTGTGTACCACTGCTTGTTGATCACAGTGGTTGATCACCAGACACGGCCAACATCCTCAAACCAGTACCCGTCTACATCAGATAATTAGGTTGGTAACATCTTCCAAACAAGGAAATGAAAAATCTGAGGGGCTTAATTGAAGTTTACTGGTAAAGGTGAACCAATAGTCAAAAAATTGGATACATACTCAGAGAGGGTCCGTGGTGGATGTCACAGTTGGGACAGTGGTAAACATCAATGTCCACAGCATGGTGCTCTTCTACCTCAACACAGCTGCAAGAAAACAAACGTAAACGAATGAATGCTTTGAATGCACAATATTGTTTTCTGGGAAAACTGCACAATGAGGGGCAGTCGTGGGCTAATGGTTAGAGAGTAAGACTGATAACCTGAAAGTTACGGGTTTGATTCTCAATACAGGCAGAAAACGACTGGGGTGCCTTTGAGCAAGGTACCTAACCCTCAATCGCCACTGCTACCCACTGCTCCAGGTGTGTGTCCACAGTCTGCTGTGTGTGTGTTCACAACTCACTACTCCCAACATGTGTGAACTGACTTGGATGGGTTAAGCAAAGAGGACAAATTCCAACCTTCATAAGTTACTTGATGAATCCTTGTTGTAAGGCAATATGAATCCATATTCCTCCTCAGATATTTCTAGCCATGCAAATGCAAGAAAACAATATATAAGGAAAACAATTTTGTCACTGTGGTATCAATGACATCACACTACTATTCAAAAATTTGGGGTCAGTGAGATAGTGTTTTTTTTTAGTTTCTTAGGCTTACCAAGGCTTATTTATTTGAACCAAAACATAGAAAAAAAATAGCTACTGTGAAACACTGTTAATTTTTTTACATTTTAAAATAAAGGTTCTCTGTTTTAATATATGTTTTAATAAATGTAATTTATTTCTGAGATGGAAAAGCTGATTTTTCAGCATCATTACAGCATTTTCAGTGTCAAATGATCCTTCGGTATTCATTCTAACTTGCTGATTTGGAACTCAAAAAACATTTCTTATTATTATCAATGTTGAAAACAGTTGGGCTGCTTAATATTTTTGTGAAAAGCTTGATACATTTTTTCAGGATTCTTTGATGAATAGAAAGTTCAAATAAAATGCATTTATTTGAAAAAGAACCATTTTGTAACAATATTATATAACAAAAATATCTTGCGATATCTGGCTCACACATGCAGAGGGAGCTTATTAAAACATTTCCACACATCTGCGTGTTCAGTAGCACTGCCAAAAAATCGTCTTATCGCTCAATACCCCTTTGACCCACTTCTTAATTTTTTCCACTTCCAGCCGCACCCTCCAATTAGCTTAAAGGCATGTTGTTTCACAGGAAGTCATATGACAAGCTAGCTCTTGGCATTGAGTGGAGATTCATTAGCCAAGCAGGTAATGAGGCCTTGCACACTTCTCTGGCTCAGGTTTTGCTCGATTTTGCCAAAGAAAGCAATTTCGCCAACTCCTTGGTTTGAGTGTTATATTACCCAGAGTGAAGTGCTCCAAACAATGAGGGCTTCACGTTGAGAACGCTTCACTAGCTGGAAGTAGCCTGAAGTTGTCTGACACTGCAATATAACAAACGATATGAATGAGGTGCATCATGGCTTTTCAAACAAACCTAGTAGCCTCCATTAACATCCTCAATGAATCCCAAAGATTCAACAGATTCTGCAGTGACCGAAGAGGAACTCCAGATTGGGTCATCTACGGTCGATTATGTTTAACCCCAGACAGGCCCAGCTAAACCAGAGCTCCAGATGTGAAGTTAAATTTTGGTTGGGCTCCAGGGCACGAGACATGAGGTGAACGGGGGAGGGGAGTGTGTTTATGTTGGAAACCAGTGTGGGAAACAGTGGCATTTGAGAGGCAATGGTGGCGTCCACATCAAAAGATTGAAATTAGCCTTCCTACTGGGAAAATTTGGGTTTTATTATTTTTTTTTCACATTATTAACAATATTAGCTGCCAGACAAAACAAAGTTACAGTCCTGTTTAAACACGACATGTTTTCTGCGCTTTTTTGGTTTTTAGTTACTTCCAAATGGTTTATATATAATTTAAAGTGGTGAAGGAACTTTGGTCAGCTGATTGTGGTTCAGGAAACTCATTTGTGAAATACTCTACTCTTCTGGCACAACGTGATTTTTGGCTTTGTGTTTATTGCATCCTTGTTCATCATTTTAGGGAATGTGAGTAAATGGGCACTGTTTAAGTGAAATTTACCATGTCGTTAGCTCCGTTTTATATATAGGTTCAATTTAATCTCGAGTAAATAGAAAAAATTCTTTATCCAAAAATGAAACATCTCTCATCAAACCTGTAGGACATTATTTTTTCTGTGGAATAGAATAGCAGACATTCTGAAGAATGTTTACACTGCACAAAAAGCTATCAAATACCATTTGCATGTCTGGATAATATTGTCGCACTTGATTACATGCAAGTAGCAATAGAGTTTGGATTAACTGAGTGGCATTCTCAACAGTTTGGTATTGACTGGTATGAGGGTGAGTAAACCATTCACATTATCCAAAAATGAACTAGTCAACAGTTTTATAAAATGGAAATGAGGGACCAATCAGAAGCGAGTGCACTACGTCAACATCTGCGTACGTTTTTTTTCTTAAAGGAGCCAGAACAAACTGAGCTATAGCTGCTACAGCAAACGCCGACCAAGAACTTTCCCTCTGTTTCCTTCAGACTCTCACTTGTGATTCTGATGAGACAACCAAAAAGGACATACAGGAAGTGACTAATGGAGATCATTACATCACACCGCCTCAATTGTTGACCTACTGTTGGACGACACACTGGCTCTCTCCTCAAATTTGAGAGAAAGCTTGACTCCTACTCTATATGAATAATCTGTGGTGAAGAACACTGTGTCACTAAAAACAGATTTGAGTCAGGAGTTTGAGCCACAATGAAAACATTTTTATCTGTTGCCAAGCAAGATGGGTGAAAAGAACAGCACTGGGTGGGAGAAAAAAAAAAGACTGCTTGAGTTCTGAATCTGAATGAGTTCAGGCCACGAGAGAGAGCTGACATCACGGGAGAATGGAGGGTTGCTAGCGTAACAAGAAGATTCAGGCAGAAAGAGAGCATGACGCAACATGCAAAGAAAATATGAAGTGCAATATTATTGGGAAGTTTCTGATATGGAGAGTTAAATTATGAAATAGTCAAGTGTTGCACTCAAGTAATTGATTACTTAATGAAATAATGAGTATGACAGCATGTGTTATTGTTTTTTATTAATGCTCGTTTATGTATATAAATATATGTGATTTAGCATATGCATAAACAGTAGGGCTGGGAAAATCGTTGAATTGCGAATAGAGAAATGATTCTGGATCGATTCTGAGATTTTCTGAATGCATCACGATTCTCTGAGCTTAGTTTTTAACAGCAGATTGCACTGCGTGCTTTACAAACACCAGTCCTCTGCTTGGTTCCATACACCACATGAACCTTCTATACAATAATCATTCATAAAGTTAGAAAAGAAGCAAATTATAAGGGTGTTTGCGGTTCACATTAATTTATGTCGCATGATAAAAGCATTCTGAGGTTCATAGTCGATATAAGTAAATAACTGGACATACGAGCGCTCTCTTCTTCATGATCATTTGAGTATGCAGTTAAAAACTAGCTTAGAGCCCCATCTTTAAAAACTAAGCTCAGAACTGACTCGAGAGAATCGCGACGTATTCAGAAAATCTCAGAATCCACGAATCGAGATGAATCGATTTATTGTCCCAGCCATAAAAATGGATAAATTTATCCAATATTTGTGTGTATTGCACATGTCAAATCAGTCAAATATGAGGTATTAGAATATAGCTTGCTATGAAGCTAATGTTTTTCCTTTCCTTTAATTTTGGTTTAGAGAATAAATCCATCATTCAGCTTTGTGTTCCACTATTAGAGCTTCCCTGTTAACACAGATGAGCAAGCCAACAGCCACAACATCGTCACAAACAAATTCCACAAAACCTCATGAGACTTGCTAAACCACGCAATTTTCATCCTCCAGTGGGTGGTTTAGTGTGAAATATGGTAATAGCATTAAAGTATGAGACACAGTAATGGACTTGTTTGTTTCAGCACTATTTTATTCATTTAAATCTTACCAGGCTATTGCATTTGCTCATTGCCAAGGCTTACGCTGTTGCACTGGTATTGCATGTTGTTTTGTGAGGAGGGGGGGGGTCCTCAAGGGAAACAGAATGTCACTACATCGGTCCAAATCCTTTGTCTAAATAGGACGCATGTCACAACAAAAATGCATGAACAAAAAAAAACATGAACATTGAGAAAAATGTAGTAGATGGCCATACTGAATGATCCTTTGACTAAAAGCTATTGACTTGAGAAATAACAACACAATTAAGACTCTGGGCTCCATTCCATCAATATCATAAATCTGGGTTGTCCATGTCTGGAAGGAAGAGCCTTTAAGCCCTAAAAAGATGTTGGGATTTGGCCTCAAAAGACAGAGCACATTGAGTGGCTTTTTCAATACTCTGAAGGGCAAAAACCTCTTCCATGGTTGAAGAACGTTCAGACAACAGACGTTCCTCACAGACCTCTTATGACCTGCCATTTAGTCTGAACGGAGCTAGTCATTACTCAGTGGAAATGTAAGCTTGATCAGGAGATGGAACAAGTCTAGACAAACAATAAGAGGATGTGGCCATTTTTCTCAACGGCACGTTTTTGGAGAAGTAACTACTGGCCCCCAATGACAGAAAAATATATTTCTGATGGTTGAGGGCTGGTTTCATGTGCTTTGTCAGGTCTATTGTAGATCCTAGCAAGGGATTTAGTAGCAGAATGTTGGAAGATACCTTTGAAGGAGCCATCGTAAGTACATAAACCCAACACGACCAATGAGATTTCCTGAAGGCTTAACCAATCGTTCACCTAGACTGCAAGCAGATGAAAAGAGTCTCCATGGTGATGGTA
Source organism: Zacco platypus (assembly GCA_038088235.1). Classification (NCBI taxonomy): domain Eukaryota; kingdom Metazoa; phylum Chordata; class Actinopteri; order Cypriniformes; family Xenocyprididae; genus Zacco; species Zacco platypus. The sequence goes on along the minus strand of CM076063.1, from coordinate 9,796,508 downwards.
ACTTCACAGGCAGAATTCACAATATGTAAGCCATAGATCCCATTACGCTCTCAGAATCCCACTTTGTACTATGGTTTGAGCCTGAGGCCTCCTTGCTGACTAAAGGATGCATGAAAATGTGGAGAATTTCAAGTAACATGCCTATTTAGTCCATCACGAATGTTCTTTATTTGCGCTGCTAAGGAATTGGGGATGGAAATCAAAAGTAATGGTGCTCCGATCAGGATTTTTGGGACCGAACGCCAATTACTGGAAGTAGTATTGGTCGACACCGAAATGAATTATACTACATGATAAATAAAGGTTTCAAATAGATACACTGGGGTTATTTAACTATTCTTAATGCATTTTAAGCATAAAAAAATGAAGAGATAAAAGCTGATCAGGAACAACTTGGATCTTCTCTGTATAAATTAAACATAGATTTATTCTACCAAATAAAGAGCAGTGAGTGATTCTTTCTTTGTCTTTTGTTCTTTACAAAAAGTTAACATTAATGACACAGATGGCAGCAGGAATTTTTGGCTGCTTTCACTTTAAGATCTAATGCACAGATCCAATATACTGTTACACATGCGACTTATTTCCCAACGGTTTATGTTCCTTAAGGAATAACTGATGATTTTTAAGTGAATACTCATCAAACCAGGCATTTTGGCATATTTCTTTGTGTTTTTGACCGTTTAGCCATGAACCTGAAGCTCAAAGTTCACTTTCCTTGTCCGTGTTCCACTACGTCTAGGAGCGTGTGCAAAGAAAGCTACTTGGGGAAGAGTTTCACTTTTGCAAAGACGCAAGTAGCTTTTTATCAGTAAATTCAGCAAATTTGCATGTTCAAAGTTTAACTTGAATACTATGTGTAATCCATATGGGATAATATTTCAGTTCATTTGAAATTCCAGATTGCTCAGATTCCTATTGAGAATTTTGCCATACAAAAGGTAAATGTGACTGCAGTGCAAAATTAGCTCATTCCCTTGACTTTAATTTATAGGCTCCCTAATTAGGAGGTGGAAGTGTAGGGTTTCCGAGTTGGATGCCAAAGCAGAACCTGACAATGAACTCCCGCATCCATCAGCCCTAAGCTTGAGTTACTCGTCATTTAGCAGACACTTTTCATCCTGTGCGACCTACAACACTCTAATTGCAAAGAATCCCTGGAATAAACTAGGGTTAAGTGCTTTGCTTCAGGGCATAATGATAGAACAGTAAGATAAAGTGGCTGAGCAGGACTGTGAGGTGAACTTACACCCTTTGTGTTAGCAAAGCAGATCTTCACTGCAAAGAACACAGACAAATCTGTCTATTTTGATGTGTGGCTGCACTTATTTGCTAAATTAAGCCTGGCTGAGGGAAGTCAGGGAGGAAACCGTGTGCAAAAGAAAAGCTCAGCCAACAGACAGTGAAGCAGCAGGAAACCATAACATAAAATGAGGTTGAAGAAAGATAAACTAAAGTCTTCCCCTATTCTGTCTCTTTGTGAAGAAACCGACTGTCTGTCTTAAACGCAGGCGAGCCCATGAGAATAATGAGCACAGGAAGCTGCATTTAGCAAAGGAAACTAGGCTTTACTGCTTCAAACCCACACGCTTGGCCAAGACCATCACCCCAACAAGAGCAGAGGACTTCCTCCAGACACAACTGCACTGCAAACTCTCACCTTTGTTTGAAGATCAAAACACAAACAAGACTGTAACTGCTATAGAGTCTCACAGTTTAAACGAGAGACGCTACCATTCAAAAGTTTTTTTTGGAAAGAAATCAATACTTTCATTCCATAAGGACACATTAACTGATCAAAAGTGACATTAAAACATTTATAATGTTAAGATTTCCATTTCAAATAAATGCTGTTGCCTTAAACTTTCTTCTCAAAGTATTCTCAACATCAGCATCTCAGAATGATTTCTGAAGGATCATGTGACACTGAAGGCTGGAGTAATGATGCCGAAAATTCAGCTTTAACATCACAGGAATAAATGACATTTTAACATATTCAAATAGAAAGTAGTCATTTTACATTGTAATATTATTTCACAATATTACAGTTTTTAGTGTTTTTCTGATCACATAAATCCAGCCTTGGTGAGAAAAATTTTAAAAATCTCATCGCCCACAAACTTATGAACTCTACTGAATTGTTTGTTATTTTAATTATTTTCAAGTGTCCAAAATGTGTTCCACATTTATAGTTGTTTTTGATTTCACAATGATTACTAACAATTTCACTACAACAATAAAACAGTAAAATAATAAAATATATTTTGAATCAATGAAGTCATATAATGAATGAATATTATCAAACCGGAGGGTTGTGATATTCAAGAGAGTCTAATATTTTGCGACTAGTGAAAAAAAAAACGTGATTTGCAGCGACATTCCCACATGCATTAAAATACTATAACAGCCCTTATTATTAGTTATGGCAAATGTGACATGACCAGTGAGTGAGATCATCCGGTCCATTCATAAAGTGGATAATGGTCATGAAAATCAATAGGTTGCCAACTTAAGGCCATTAATCATAACCAGTCAGTGAAAAATCCATCTGAAAAACAGCTAAATTATATCGCTACCGAAAACTGATATTGACTTCAGAATCATGGATTCATGTTCTAATTGTATTACTTGATAACTGTACTGTTTCTTTCTGAAAGCGACGCATACGAATCCTTCACATTTGAAGCAGCACCCGATCATGGGATGTCACGTACAAAGACAGGGGTGACTTTTCGACCGGGCCAATCCTACTAAAAACCTAGGCTGACAAGAGAGAAGTCATCCATCTCTCCCCAGTGTTTTCAGCCTCAGAGGGACGTTGATGAATGGGGCTTTGAACTTGCCTCTGGGCAGTGAGGCCTCCATCAATCTTTCCCCTCCTACAAACACACAAGCACACCCACGCACGTGCATCAAGCATGCAAATACACACATTATTCAAAAGACAGACGAACTGATTTAGGAGGATAACTAACCATTTAAATAAGCCAGTAGGTAACATTTCAAGGTCACTGTAAATTTTGCAGAACTGGCCTGCACCTGGTAGGTAAGACAGTGGGCAGTTTTTTTGCAATGCTGAAACTGTACGCCCTCTCGCTATCATGCATGAATATTAGGGGTTTCGTAATTCTCTGAGGTCTATTCGCCCCCAGCGACTCCTGCCTCCCAAAGCAGGCTGTGCACAGAGCCAGATAACAGCCTGGCCCGGGCGACCGGCTAGACAGCTTAATCCCATTGGTGGCAGGCAGCAGTGACACATGGAACCTTTGAGCAACAGAACAAAACACATCAACCACGCATCGCACAAATATGATTATCCCTCGTTATCAACAGTGCCAGTGGGAACCACAATGTTGTAATGCAGAGACACAGAAGCCCCTTGGCAAAATGAAACATCAAATGCAATTTCAACACAGTCCTAATAATGCAAGTAGGCTTGAAAACCGTGGTAAACATTTATAATTCTATAATAAGGGTAGGAACTTTGGGTTGAGACTGGCTTATGAAACGCTGGTATTTTGAAACTGAATTCAGACCTGCATTCAGTCATGCATTAAGATTCACAAACGCAGCTCAACTTCACTTCAAAATAATTCGTTGTAAATTGTTTTTTCAACAATTGTTTAATTATTATTTATGCTATTTTAGGGAGTTCTTTTATACATATATATGAACTGAAAAAAAACACATATATATATATATATATATATATATCTCATATATATTGTTAAGTAAAATAGGCGTTTTATTGTAATAATATTTCATTGTATTATGTAATTTATTCCTGAGATGGCAAAGATGAATTTTCACTATCATTACTCCTCTCTACAGTGTCACATGATCCTTCAGAAATAATTCTAATATGCTGATTTGGTGTTCATTATTAAGTTTGGTGTTCAGTTATTATTGGTTCTCAATTATTAATAATAGTTCTTATTACAATCCATGTTGAAAGTAATTTTACTGCTTAATATTTGGGTGGAAACAATACACTTGTCCCATTTTTTTTGATGAATAGAAAGTGCAAAAAAACATTATAAATGTTTTTAATAATACTTTTGTTCAATTTAATACATCCTTGCTAAATAAAAGTATTAATTTCTTTTTTTTCCTTCTATATTTTTAAGTATTACTCAAAACTTTTGAACGGTAGTGTATTATGTTTCCCACAAATAAATTCAATAATCAACAATGTTTCTTCAGCAGCAAAACAGCTCTTTAAGGATCATGTGACCCTGAAGACTGGGGTAATGATGCTGAAAATTCAGCTTTGCATCATGGGAATAAATCACACATATCTTAAAATAAAAATAAGTTCTTTTAAATTATAATAGTATTTCACAAAATTAGTGTTTTTGTTAAATTTGCTCAAATGAATACAGCCTTGGTGAGCATAAAAGACTTTCAAAAACAAACAAACAAAAAAAAAAGTATTTATTCCAAACTTTTGACGGGTACTATAAATGTGTAAAGGTTTACTAAAAATAAATGTGCCACCCAGCTATACCACACTTAAAAACAAGCAGCACAATATTTACAGTTCAAGCTGATTTCACCCTCAGCGTTTCACACATAGATAGCTTCAGCTCTACGCTGCACAAGTTAAACGGTACCTGTTCCTTTAAGAGGCGGAACCCTATGCCCATATTTGTAAAACTGGAGGATTTAAATGCCCGACCTCTGCTGTCAATCAAAAAGACCAAACAATCACAGAAACCTCAGGGACTGAGCTCCTATACAAACGTGTCTTTCCCTTTTGCAAGTAATACTGCCATTAAACCAGCAAATCACAAAATTAGAAGCTACTTTCCAAGCAATCTGTAATGCACATTTAAGGCACTTAACGAGCGAAATAGACAAATCTCGTAACTCAAGCACACTTCTTTGTTTAGTTACCCCCCCCCCCCCCCTCCATTACCCGTGTAACTTTTCATCGAAACCCCCCACGTTTCTTCACGCTTCACAGACTGACTGCTGCAGAACACCCAACAAAGAGATAACCTGGATGTCAAATACATTTAATTTACGAGCTAAGAGCAATAAAAGTCGCAATATAGGCTGCATAAAAGATAAAGAAAACCAAAGTTATCAAAACATCCAGATGTTGTTTGGCCAATATTATGGTGAAAGTGAATTTCAAACAGTCTAAAAACTCGTTTTATTTTCCGTGAACAACTCTATGATAGCAACTAGTACTCTTTATATTTTTAACCACAACAAACGAAATCTTAATCAAGTCTTATGTCTTAATCGATAGGAAAACATCATGCACAAGTTTCAGCACCGCATTTATCATGTTTTAGTTCAAATCCCTTTAGAACGTTTTTCTTCATTTGTACTATTAGTGTTATTTTAAAGCTTTGTTTTTATCCCATCTTATATTACATTACAATAGTTTGCTTTTTGACATGTTCAGCACCCAACTGCAGTTAAATGTACAATATTAATAAACCTTCACTTGACGTCTGACACTCCACAATCTCAAGTGCGCTTCAACATCCATGTCAATGCTGACATTTATTTCTTTATGACACAAAACTAACTACATAAGTGGTTCATGTCAGCTGATGCTCTGCAATCCTAGCCACAAAGCTACTGAGAAAACCCTACGTGAACCCATTCTCGCTGCTCTGATCGCTGGATTTTTTTGAGAAGCCATGGAAAAACAGTCAAATGTTACGCCAAAACAATAACGACGCTAGGAAAGAATTAAAGGACGGGCAACACGAGTGTTTATATTATGAAAGTGGCAAAAGATGCGATTAACGCCTGGAAATATTGACAAAGCAGCGCGTGAAATCGTCTCGAGCTCAACGCACGGCTTACTGACATGCGAAGTGCTGTAGGATTTCATCTTTTTTGCTTTTCCGACACAACATATGACGAAGAAACGGTTGAATTCCTTACCTGCCGTGAAACCAGTCCTTACAAATATCGCATTCTATCATAAACCGGCTCACATCGTATGGCTGCCGGCAGACGCAATACAGCTGGGCCGTCGCCATCTTCGGACTGTCCCCAAACAACGCAGCCAAGCTGGAATCGGGTTGGGCGGAGATTCCTTCTAATTATGCGGAAACAACACAGAGAGGAACGCGAGGGGAGGGGCGCCGAGAGCATGCCGTGACGTCATGCATCAACACTGAGCGCGAGGCACGCCAAGTCACTTCATCATTACGTAATACGAAAATGGGGATGATTATAAAAAGCACTGGATGAGACAAAAGAGTTATGTCCACGATTTTAAAGCTCATTTAGTCGAGACCAATAGAAGCGTTGTTATTTAAATTAGGCTCTAGTTTAACGTTAAAACGGTCGTTCAACTCATGCGTAATCATATTTTAATTTCATTAGATTTTTATTATTATTGAAGAACACAATGTACGAGCGTTTTAGGTACAAAAATGGTAACGTTTAATGAGATTATAAGATGTAGCCAAACATATTTATAGACAAGAAGGCTAAAAGAATATTTTCTGCAAAACTCATATGCTTTGATTACCACAGTGCATGATGGGAAGCAGACAAACAAACAAATAAAATAAAATAATAGTATAGGCTACATGACAAATGAATAAAGATGGGGAATGCAAAAGCAATCATCTTGAATGTGGTGTCTAAGAAAACAACAAATAGTGGAAATGTGTTTAAACTTCAGTGTAATGAAACAATCATAAGGTTTATTTGGTAAAACTTGCCTTTAAAAAAATTAACAAGCAGTGAAGTAATTTTGTTGTAAACATTATTTATATTTTGAAAAATTATAGGCCTCTGTGTGTCATTTTATCATGTTACTTAAAGAAAAGTAACATATTTTGACCTTTTTTTTTTAAAAAAAAAAGTAAATTTTGTTAATATCAATGTTTTATTATATTTTGTGACTCTTTATATTCATTAATCACATAAAAAACAGTTAAAAAATAGCTCAAAACGCCCAGGTCACATTTTTAAGACCACTGCTTTTTTTTTTTTTTTTTTTAATTGTAAATTTATTTTTATGACAGTTACGCTCGCCCATTTTTTTTAAATTAAACGAGCATAAATAAAAAGGCTGCACAACAAATGTTAAATAAACTTTTACAATTTTTTACAAAAATATATATATCATTATTATATTATTCATATATAGTCACTATGCAAAAAGACAGGATGGTAAATCTGGCCGGCCTAAAACTTTGAAGAGAAGGCTGACTATGGCGCCATCTTGTGCGAAATCCGATCATTACAATTAAGGTAAAACTCTTTAACTAAATACCCGTATATACACTGCAAGCGACGCGACAACTTCGAACGGCTTCATTATAATTAAAGAATCTGCGACGCGGTGAAACGAGGCGGCGTTGATTACAAGTTTGTCGCGTCGCGTCAGATGGGCTTTAAGCTTCGGGGCGTCGCCTTGAGTCGACCCGGACCAATCGGGATTCCGCTCAATACTTTGTAAACAACACAGCTACACGCTGTATGAAAACTTTACTACGAGAGGATGTCGCGTGCCGAAGACTGGCAGAAAAATCTCTAAATTTGGTAAGGGACATGTTTAAAATTCCTACTGGTTGTGTGAGTTTAAATGTTGGTCTCGTCGAAGATACGAGCACTTTTCTCATCTCTGAAAGAACGAGCGCAACTAAAGATGTTGGCAGACATCCGGGACGTTTGTCGGTGAAAAATAGTGTACGCTGGTGTATTTCTTTGGCAAAATCTGTTTGTTGTGACACGACGAGTAGCTTTATGCGCAACTGAAGGAATATTCTTAGAAAGATGGTCATTTTTGTTCCGCGTTTCTTTTGTAAAACAATGAAGATAATGAGATCCTTATCGTAAGTGATAAACTCTTGCGCAATTGAGCCCTAGGGAGCATCGGTGGGCGGCTTACTTATTTTCAATGTTTTTTTTATTAATATTGTGATGTTCAGGGGTTAAGATGTTTTGTACACATTTTCATGTCTCTTAGAGGTGTATGTTTGCACACGTTTGGAAAAGGATGGCTCAAAATGTGAAACATTATCTCAGTTTTGTGCACATGTACGCTCATTGTATTTTTGTTTATGACGCGACGCTTGTTTTGTACGGAAGTTCCTCAAAATGCGTAAAAATGCAGTTTATATAAGAATGTTTTTTTTTTTAATTCAATGTTTTGTCATGATTTAAACGTCATTTTGATATTTTGTTTTTGATTTTTAAAGGTTCGACGTCAAAAATGTCCAGGCGGTGTAACTGTCCACACAGATTGTGGAAAATCTCGTTAAAAAGTTGAAATTCTTAAAATGATATAATATTAATTCTTCTATTTAAAAGTAAGTAGTGGAGCAATATTGTTTTAAATATTTATTGTTGGAAAACTTTGTGAATTAAGTCAGTGTGGCATAACCAATATTTAAACCCCCATTTTGATGTCATGTGACTTTTTTTTTTTAATATTAACCTTTTTTATGAAAAATGCACATTTTGTTAATATCAAGGTTTTTTATTACATAAATTCAGTATTTTTTTAAAAAAAGCAGCGAAAGAATTTTGTTTAAAATATTTATATCTGCAAAGCTGTCTGTGTGGCATAATTGATATACAATGACCAAGTTTTTTGTCATGATTAAAAAAAAAACATCTTCATATTTTTATGAAAATTCACATTTTGCTAGAGTCACGATATTTGGTACATTTATTCACACTTGATATTCATTATTCATCTTTTCTAAAAACATTAAAAGGTATTAAAAAAAAAAAGTTGTTTAAAACTTTTTTTAAAAATTATTTTTGACATTAAAAGTTGTTTGCATCTATTAAAGGTTTGAAAATGATTTGGTACTTTTCATGTTATGGTTGCACTACTTGTCATTAAATTAAGCCATTAAAAATATATACATTTTTAGAAAATATTATGAACATTTTTTTTTTCAAAAAATGTACAATACCAACACGATTACAAAAGATCTAAGAACTTCCCTCATGTATTTGAACTTTTTTGGATCGTTTGCTGAACTGATCCAAGCTAAGTGATCAAATCTAGAGTTGGATGTTGTGATGTTCAGCTCAGTGAGTCATTGCTGCATTTTTATTTCAAGTGCACCATTAGGTTAAAAAATAAAAAAGGTATATGGCATTCAATAACAGTGTTTTTACAGTGTTTGTTTAGTGATGTATGTAGTGCTTCCTTTACGAATTTCCTTTTGAGAAAATCCAGCAGATGCAACAACAAAAACAAAACAAAATGCCTCAGCAGTTTCAGTTTTTGGGGTAATGGCAGAAGACGAGGGGCAGGGTAAGTGCAAAGCAGGTGCTTGTTCAAGACATTGAACATGAACACAGGATGTGGGTACAGCCTTCATTTTAGAGCTTCGGCGCTGCATGCGCTCATCCAGAGTCCTCTCTCCTGAGGAAGAGGAGGAGGGGTGCGGAGGATTGGAGCTTCCTGCCGGGGGGCTCGATCGGGAACGCAGTGTCTTCTCTGCCTCCTGAGACAGATGCACTCAGATCTGTCATTCAGAGAGCAGGTTGAACATTCAGTGGTCCTCACTTTGTATCCCAGCAGGGAATTCGTCAGGACAGATTGATTGATTGATTGGAAATGTTGCATATCTTGCTAATCCTTTGCATCAAGAGTGTTAAAGCACCCTTCTTAGTTTAAAAACAAAATGGCGGATTTCTCCGTGTGGCCGTTATGGTTGATTTATCTCCTACGCATGCTGTCACCTGCTGTGGTTTTTAAAAGACTTTGCTTCTGAGAAATGACATTGTTGACTTTCTTTTACTCGTAATTGCAAGATCAGTGTTTCGGTTAGGAAGAATGAAGAATGACTAAATATGGTCACACTTTAGTTTAGGGCCCAATTCTCACTATTGACTAACTATTAAATACAACTTTTGCCTCAATAAACTCCTAATTACTGCTTATTAATAATTAGTAAGGTAGTTGTTAAGTTTAGGTATGGGGTATGATTAAGAGAAGGGATGTAGAATATATGGTCATGCAGAATAAGGCATTAATATGTACTTTATAAATACTAATGAACAATAAATAAATAAATTAAAAAAAATATTTATCTATATAAATATGTGTGTGTGTGTGTGTGTGTTTATATAAATTATATATATATATAATGTTATAATTATAAAAAAAGTTATACAAGTATGATTTATAATTAAAGGAAAAAAATATATATATTTACATATAACCTAAAATTATCAAATGTCTCTCTCTCTCTCTCTCTCTCTCTCTATATATATATATATATATATATATATATATATATATATAATTATATATATATAAGACATTTCATAATTTTAGGTTATATATAAATATATATATATATATATATATTTTTTTTTTTAAATTATAAATCATACTTATATATTTCTATTTCTAAAGAGCAACTGAATTACTTTTAGGCACACATCTAGTCACATATATATAATATGTAATATATAATTAATATATATATATATATATATATATATATATATATATATATATATATATGTGTGTGTGACTAGATGTGTGCCTAAAAGTAATTTAGTTGCTCTTTAGAAATAGAAATATAGACAACACCCATCAAGTCACTGTGATTTTTCACACACAAAAATCATTACCTATATTTGAACCACCGACAGAGAATGTTTTATGGTAGTGAAAATGCTCGCTCAACCTGTGCATCTTTGTACCCATACTGTGTGTTTCTTTGTTTTGTTTGTTGTGTTTCCTAAGCGGAAATGACGGTAGTTTTCTGAGCAGCTGTTTGTGGGTACTTGAGAGCATGACAGTGAACGGCTCTTCTGGGTCGACTCAGTGTCATGGTTCCCTAGCATGAGAATGTTATTCCACAACAACTATTGTTGAGAATGACTTCTGTTTAAGTCAAAATATTATAGGTGAAAATAAATATTATATATTTAAAGCCATTTCAATTTTATTTTCATAGAGCTTTTCACAAAAAAAGAAGCAGTTTACAAACAATAGTGCATTACAATCAGAGTTGAGGGAAACGCATTACAATTAACTTGAGTTAAGTAATCAGATTACTTTTCCAAGTAACTAGTAAAGTAATGCATTACTTTTTAAAATGTAAATTACTTTTTCAAGTAAGTAATGCAACTTACTTTTTCACAGTTATTGACTGACAGCTCTCCTGTCCCCAAGCTGAGAAAAATAAAGTGCAGAGGTGTTGTGTGCGTGGAGTAAACTTGATAATTATTGTAATTCTAGACTAAATGTAAACAGTATTTACTCATCTCACTTTCACAAAAACATTCAGTATTTCTCAACATGAATAAATCAGTTTGTTTAAGCTTGAGAAAAAGTAGCACGAAAGTAATGAAACACATTACTTTTCAAAGTATCGAAGTAAGTTACTTTTTTAGGGTGTAACGCGATATTGTTGTAATGCATTACTTTAAAAGTAACTTTCCCCAGCACTGATAACAATGTACAGTTAAGCAGGCCAAAAGTGACAATAGCAAGTTTAGATGGTTAGATAATGAACCATGAGGTGAATCATATTTAGGAAAATTGTTTAGTAATTTCCCTTAGGAAGTGGCTTACCAATAAAAGCTCTGACTTCTGTATGAGTTATTCATTATGGTAAATGGTTTGCATTATAAACAGGAAGACCACAGCTCAAATTGTAGTTGGGAATTTTTATGACCTTATCCCTTTTGTAAAGTCCCTCAAACTTTTTTGACTTGCACTTTCTCAGTTTATTCTGTAAATATGAGGGGAAATTATTTGAAATTATGTTTACCTAGTGTAAAATCTCAACAAAGAACGTGACAGCTTAACTTTACACAAAGGAATAAGGAAACATGATACATTTCTTTGAAAATTCTGCCATCTAGTGGAATATTAAGGTGGTAACATTTTCTGTTTATGGGACAGAACATTAAAAAACCTTTTTTGTACATGCCACATTGGGCCATACTTTGCGTCTAAATATGTAATGTGGCTGGCTGGGACCTTGTGGAAAAAGCTGAATTTTGAAAAAAAAAAGCTGAAAAGCAAAAAATTTTTGCTCAATTTTCTTTCTATTTTTTCTTTTTATTATTTTTCTTAATTTTAAAATTCTGCACATGTGTTAAAATGAGTTGCCATTATGTATATTAATGTCTATATTATATATATATATATATATATATATATATATATATATATATATATATATATATATATATATATATATATACAGTATGTGAATAGTATAAATAATGTATACATCAATACTATTATTTTAGTATTGTCTGTATTGTGTTGATATTAATAGTAATAATTTAAGTTTCAGTGTTTTTTAAATGTGTTTTTGTCATTTGTATTATTATTATTATTTTTAATATTTCTTTTTAATTTGTTTTTTTTTGGGTGGGGTAATTTTCGTACTTTAACAACACTGTAAACCAGTCTTTTTTTAAATCATAAATTTTATACCAATGAATTATTTTACTTTTATGTTTATTTTCGCTGCAACAATGACAACCATATTTTAAATCTGTGGAATTATGAGGATAATAAAACGAGTACCACTTGTGTTCCAGCAGGTGGCAGCAAACACCGACGTATCTGACGGTTAACGCTACACAAAGAGGGATTTTCCCTAATATTGTGAACTTTAGTACTTGATATCCTCTGCTTCCTTTGGTAGAATGTATGAGGCACTGTCACATTCACTGCTAGTGGATTCTAGCTGCTTTTTTTTGCTTTGCCACGTTAACACTAAGCAGCCAGGATATTACCTGCTGAGTAACCCGAGCCGTTTGTGGTCCACGACTGAAAATAATGAATAAAGAGTAATTATTGACACACAGGATCCAGAGTTCAGTGACATACTGTACGCACGCACATAGCGTGGCTCGACGTTTGAAATGAGACCCTTGCGTCTTGCACGCAAAATCCGGGCGAAGTGTGGGACTGATGCAGCTGAGAGTGCCGGTGCCTGATGCATGTGCGAGATAGAGAGAGGTTTGTGTCTGTAAATGAGAAGCTATGGATGTGAATGTGGCTAGAGTGAAAGGACTGTATATGTATAAATGGGCAGTCAGCAGGAAAACTCCGCTGTAGACCTTCTCACCTTCCTGTTTAAGCAGACTGCTCATAATTAGCCCGCCTTACGGCCCGGTCTCAACAGCTTAATCAGGCCCGGCCGACTGTAGCCTCTCTTAATTAGAACAAATAAATGAATCAGAGTCACAGGAGTGCCTGTCGACAGAATGCGAATATTGTAATTGATTTCAATGGGAAGTCTTCATTCGGATGGTAGTGTGCTTAACTATAAAGTCTCCTTTGGTTTGAACAGTTTTATAAAGACCATGCTGTTTTTTTCCCTTCACAGGTTTCTTTTAACCCGTTATGGTCATCACTTTTATCAAAGCCTGCTTCCCTCAGGGAATGTGTGTGTGGTTTCAGAGGAATCTAAGGTAGAGAGATCTGTGGCGCATTCAGAAAGTGTGTTCGTGAATCAAACCATTAATGTATTCCCTTCCAGAGTTCATCCTTGAGTGCTGAATTCATAATTGTGTATGTCTGAGACATCCATGCACATCCTCTAAGGTAAAAAAAGGATTTATGTGTAGTTATATGTCTGTATGTATGCATGTAAGTTTGTCCATATAACTTCTTTTTTGCCACTTCAGATTTTTGAGCCTACGGTGCAGTGGTTCTTATGGATGCCCATTTCTGCTACTGAAAAAAAAAGATTATTGCAACTTTTTATCTCAGAATTCTGAGATATGAAGTCAGAATTCTGAGATCAGTCGCAATAATCTTTTTTTTTTCATTGGCGGAAACGGGCTTCCATAGGTTCTCAACCCCTCACGAATGCAAATGCGGCTCACGATATGCCGACCACATTTAAAAAATAAATTCCAATATATATAAAATCATTTTGGTGATCATACATTATTTTCGGACATGCGCAGACCTACTATGTGCTTACGAGCGCGCGCTTTGGCAAAATTCCAATAGTAGCCATTATTTTTGTAAATTTAGGCATCAAAATGGGCAAATTTGTAATTAGAGGAGAAAAACGAAATGAACATACCAATGAAATAACGCATTGCAAACAAGATGAGTCAGCGAAGTTAAGAAGAATGGAAGAATCAGTTTGCTGTCAATGAGCGAGATGGGCAGCCTTTGTTTGTCTCTGTTGTAAAGTATTTTGCATATGCAAAACCCACAATGTCAAAAGACGTGAATTCGATGTGTTTGTTTGATGTACTCGTATTTTAAATCGATAAAAATAACCGCATCGGCGCGGATGCGTTCGTTACAGAATGCTTGATATAGTCAGAGATTATAATTACAATGCGCTCAATGTTGTTTGTGAAAAACATTTGCTTATTAAGGCATTTGTGGCCTATATAACATTCTGCCATTGTGCTTTTGAAGAGAATTTAAATAGAGTTAAATAGTTATTTGCTTGTATTCATTTTGTGTATGTTCATTGAGCATTATTATGTGATTACTGTAATGCTAATGTCAGTAAGTTAGTTTTTATTTGGTGGAATATATTGTTCTAATTTTCTGTGACATTCCAGGAGATTGTGTAACGTGAGCTCACACTACCAGCCATTTCAACACACTTTGAAACAAAAGCGAATTACTTATGGTATTTGTTGATTTTGCAGAGTGTGACAGAAATAACATACCATATGTGCAAGATCTAATTATAATAATAATATTATTATCTGCTAATATCATAACATAAGATTGGTTTTCATTGGTGACGTCATATGTAAATGATATGTGTCCCATGAGACTTGCATTTGGACCATAATGTGCCCCACTGGGAATAGAGGTTGAGAACCACTGCTATAGTAGATTACTTGGTTCAAAAATCTGAAGTGGCATGTTTGAATGGCCATGGTGTTTCTGGATTGTGTTAGCATTAATGTGTAGTAACTATACATGGCTTTATTCGAGTACTGTTTAAGTCTATAGTATGTCCACGTTCAGATAGCACGATATATGTGTGCGTTCTTACACAGAGTGCGCCACTGTGTGGGAACCTCAGGGTACACCGACTGAGAATGACTGTGATGGATGTCTGACCCTCTCCCACAATCCTGCTGTCCCATCTCTCTCATCACTCCTTATTTCACTTTAATTCCAGCTCTCCCACAAACAAGCGGTAAATCCTGACATATCTGCTTCACTCAGTCTCCGCCACAGGACTCAAAACTGTGTGTGACATTCACGGCTCTCTAAAAGGCGGCTATTGTTGTGCGATAGTTTTTGCCTGTTTTCACTTCTAAATGAAAATTGGGACTGGCCTGGGGAGCAAAAAAAAGTGCATCCGGCTGAATAATTGTACTTTCCGTCATAGCGAGTTGTGAGAACGAATGTTCTAAGTGTCTATTGCTTCAATAAAGCTAAGAATGGGAGAGAGGCCTTTAGCAGTCAATAAGTTGTGTAAATATCTCTGTCAAGGGTGCTCAATAGATCCCTCTGTGAGGGGGACCGCAAGTGACTGTTCAGTCAAAACCGAACTGCTGGTTTTGAAAATCTCCATCTGTGGTTTTCTGTTTTAAGGGTGCTGCCAGCTTGTTCGTCACCATCACTGTAGCTTAGTTTTTAAAGGACAGGCCTGTTGCGGTGACGTTTTCAGTCAGCTTTACTTCAGCTATGTAAAGTAATGACCTCACGATATGAATAAGCACAAATGCTGCGATTCATCAGCCACATCGAGCTAACAGGAGTGCCACGCATATCATCTACAAACAAAGTTGGGTAGATTACTTACCAATATTACCCTATTACTGAATAATTAAATAATCAAATTACATGATAAATGGTAGTTAGTAACGTAATCTATACATTATATTAATAAAACTACTTGTTGCTTACTTTTTAGATTATTTTTGACCTAATTTGTTTATAACATTGATTTGAATAGTGTATGTATATATATATATATATATACGCACTAACAGAACATTTTTCTTTTCTCTTCTGTTTTTATCAATAAAATGAAGAATTAGGGAGAATCAATGAATACTGGTAGTTTGTGAATATTAAATAATTGTGTAATCAATTAAAAAGTAACTGTAGTCCGATTACGTATCTAATTTTTAGAATCTGATTACGTAATCCAGATTACATATAATCAGTTACTACACAGCAATGTCTACAGGCCAATCCGATGCATCATTCTGTATGATGTCATCACACAGTTTTGGATACTTGGATACTCCTCAGCTTGTTAAAGCAAGTCATAGTGTACTGTGGTACCCGCAGGTACCCCTAAAGGTCCCAAATCCCCTCCCCGACACAGCGAACCCTTACAGGGGGAACAACCACAGCCTTTGTTGGCCGCCCCATGGATCTCACACACAGTTAATATAGACTTTTCCCACTGCCTCTGCCAAGAGTCTGAAGTCATTTAATGAAGTGGCGCTGAGTTTGGAAGGAACCAGTGTGCTGCTCGGCGCTGACAGAATGGAAAAAGCGGGCGCTGTGCGCGCAAAGCGGGGCCCTGATAGCTAGTCACCTCCGCGGTGCTGAACACAAGAACACCATTGAGACCATGCAGGGGTCCAGCCTTAACCTCGACACCCCCTTCTCTTGCCGCCAGAGTGATACGCATGCACAGTTGCGCGCTAGTCGGAGGATTGCAGAGCAGAGGCGGGTGCCTTCTTTGTTGTGGCGGTAATGGATCTGTTAGGAGTAGTACTTGGGAGGGCTGCCTGAAATGAATTACTGTTAAAGCACTTACTGGGGTCTATTATATAACGTTTTATAGATCTTTCTGTCTTCTTTTGGATCGATATCTGGGTCTATGACGTATTGTGTCCATGATAAAGGAAAGGAAAAGTCTTTTAAAATCTAGTTTAAAACATGCGCCAAGTTAAAGGGATAGTTCACCCAAAAATGAAATTCTGTCATTAATTACTCATCCTCATGTCGTTCTAAACCCGTAAGCCTTTTCTTCATCTTCAGAACACGAATGAAGATCTTTTCTAAAATCTCAGAGCTTTCTGTCCCTCCATACACAGCTACATAACTACCATTTTGATTCTACAAAAAGTTCATAAAGAGATCGTAAAACTAATCCATTTGAATTGAGCGGTTTAGTCAAAATCTTCTCAATATCTTCTTATGATTAACAGATTGAATTTAGGCTTTTATTCACATATAAACATTCATCAACACACACCAGTTGTGGTAAACGGAAGCTCAAAGATGTTTGCTTGAAGTGTGCGAGAACCAATGAGGTTCATTCTTGTGTTACGCAGCACGTTTGAGCTTCTGGAAGAGGTTTGTTCTTGCACGTCATTCAGGTTCAGTTTCTGTTTATGTTGGCTGATTAATGATTTTATGAGAATAAAAGCCTAAATTCAATCTGTTCATCATATAAAGCTATCAAATCTTTTCAGAAAATTTGGACTAAAAGCACTCAATATGGGTTAGTTTTACGATCTCTTTATAAACTTATTGAAGCGTCAAATTTTTAGTTGTGTAGAGATCTGTGGAGGGACAGAAAACTCAGATTTCATCAAAATGATGAAAGAACATGAACGAAAGACTTGTGGGTTTGGAACGACATGAGGGTGAGAAATTAATAACAGAATTTTCAGAATTTTTGAGTTGTGAAATTTAAAAAAAGCTAATCAAATGTATGCTCAAGTTATTGTACATTTGAATTGATTTTTTAAAAATTACTAATATATATATATATATATATATATATATATATATATATATAATGAGCATATAACTGTTTAGCATGGAGCTGGTCCCCTCTAGCTGCCCCGGTTCCATTCAGATATCAAACAGTATGTTCACAGATTGCTTCCTCTTGCGCTTTCCCGTCACGCAGCTGTTTGGTTGCAAGCCCCCCTCCTGCCACCACCAGAACCCTTCAAGTGTCATCTTCCTCCAGTTTGATTCACAGTCCTTATCCGTCTCTCTCTCTCCCAGACCCACACTGCTTACTGTTCTCCCCAAACCATTGAGGGACTGTCATCACACCGACTCAGTGTGTGCCTTTCAGAGGGCGCCTTGTTTTCATGGAGTCCATAAGCCTTCCCATAAATCCTCACACAATGTGGTTTTGTCTGGGCTTCGGATTTTGAGAGCAGGGCCGGGGTGCCTTCGCTGCATCTGCGGGGCTTCTGTCGTTCTGGCTCCACGTGTCTATGTGCCTCTAATGAGGCCTGCTGCCCAAGACACACAGAAACAGAGTCATTCACCCTGCCTGCATTCAGCTGTGTGCCGCTATGCTGAGCGTTTCTCTTCCAGCATGCCGCTGCGCTGCCCTACTTCCTTGTTGAGGCTCAAATGAACTCGTTGTCTTTAGTCGTGATCCTATTGGTAGCTTTAATTTATGTCGAATTCCATGAATGCTCTTGCATACATTGCTTTGGATAAATGCACAAGCTCCCACTCCAGTTATCAATTATCTGACTTAGAACTTGGTCTTTCTAGTAAGGAAGTCATTTACCAGATACCCTTTTTCAACCAGAATTGCTGGTAATGGATGTTGGGCCTCAGGATGGGATGGTTGCTTGATGGGGTTCCTACCAGATTTCTTTTGCTAAGTTAACCAGCAATAGTCTCAAACAGCTTCACTATAAAGATAACGTGGGTTGACAATCATTTTTTTTTTGTTGTCAACAACATAGCTGTGCTAGACTAGTTCCAAACTAGCTATTGGTAATGTTAACCTTAAAGGGATAGTTCACCCAAAAAATTAAAATTCTGTCATTTACACACCCTCAAGTAGTTCCAAACCTGTATGAATTTCTTTTTTCTGCTGAACACGGAGGAAGATATTTGGGAGAATATCTACAAAATTTTTTTTTACTGATTACTGACTATTACTTCCAAATATCTTCCTTTTGTGTTCAGCAGAACAAAGAAATTCATACAAGTTCGGAACGACTTGAGGATGAATAAGGATGACCGAATTTTCATCTTTGGGTGAACTATCCCTTTAATATTCAAAATTGATTCGTTGGTGGGTTGCCTAGTCAGGTATTTGGGACCGTCTTAATGGTGCGTTCTAGCGGACTCAATACGCGTGGATTTGAAATGCTGATGATGAAATCACTCACACTGT
This sequence comes from Zacco platypus, assembly GCA_038088235.1. Classification (NCBI taxonomy): domain Eukaryota; kingdom Metazoa; phylum Chordata; class Actinopteri; order Cypriniformes; family Xenocyprididae; genus Zacco; species Zacco platypus. The sequence continues at coordinate 9,777,468 of CM076063.1, read as the reverse complement.
ATCTATACCCAAATGTACACATAAAAAATGTTCAATTAAAGTATACTTTTGGTTTTAAAGGTCACCCCCCAATAAAATCTGTCATCATTTACTTACCCTCATGTTGTTCCAAACCTGTACAACTTTCCTTTTGTTCTGTGGATCATAAAAGAATGCATCAGCTGTTTTTGTTTATACAATGAAAGTCTATGTACTTAAAGGGTTAGTTTACCCCAAAATGAAATTTTTGTCATTAATTACTCACTCTCATGTCATTCCACACCCATAAGACTCTTCACTCATTAACAGAACACAAATTAAAATATTTTTGATGAAACGCAAGAGATTTCTGATTCATTCATTCATTTTCTAACGCTTATCTGGGGCCGGGTCATGGGGGCAGCAGTCTGAGCAGAGATTCCCAGACTTCCCTCTCCCCAGACACTTCCTCCAGCTCTTCCGGGGGGACACCGAGGCGTTCCCAGGCCAACCGAGAGACATAGTCTCTCCAGCATGTCCTAGGTCTTGCCCAGGGCCTTCTCCCGGTGGGACATGCCCGGAACACCTCCCTTGGGAGGCGTCCAGGAGGCATCCGAAACAGATGCCCGAGCCACCTCAGCTGACTCCTCTCGATGTGAAGGAGCAACGGATCTACTTTGAGCTCCTCCCGAGTGACCGAGCTCCTCACCCTGTCTCTAAGGGAGCGCCCTGCCACCCTGCGGAGGAAGCTCATTTCGGCCGTCTGTACCTGGGATCTCATTCTTTCGGTCATGACCCAAAGCTCATGACCATAGGTGAGAGTAGGAACGTAGATTGACCGGTAAATCGAGAGCTTCGCCTTGCAGCTCAGCTCCTTCTTCACCACGACAGACCGGTACATCGACCGCATTACTGCAGAAGCTGCACCGATCCGTCTGTCAACCTCACACTCCTTCCTTCCCTCACTCGTGAACAAAACCCCAAGATACTTGAACTCCTCCACTTGCGGCAGGAGCTCTCCACCAACCTGAAGAGAGCAAGCCACCCTTTTCCGACTGAGAACCATGGTTTCTGATCCCCAAGAGAAAGCAACGTTCTAGACATTCACGTCTGCTGAAAGCTAGTGATTATAGTTAATAAAGTTTTAAATATGGATATTTTTCCTACAAAAATACATCACTTCACTTCACTTGTAAACCTTGGAAGGGCCAGGATATTTTTAAATATATCTCTGATTGTGTTTGGCTGAAGATAGTCATATACACCCAGTATGGTTTGACGGTGAGTAAATGGGATAATTAAAAATTTTGGGTGAACTAAACCTTTAACCTGCTAATTATCTTTTGGCTTTGACGATGCATCTACACTCTCAGATTGTGTCTTTAATACCTCAAACATAGCAATCGTCACTGATTTGCCTTTACAGTTTTTGCCTATTGCTTACACACTTTTTGCAGAATTTGACTCATTATGTCAAAACTCTACACACAAGGCATTCACACAGAGCACTTGGAGATTAACAACTCAAATCTATGCCAAAATGAAACACTGCAATCAAAACTTAACACTCCTTTCTAAAAATGAAATTCTTGAATTCTTTGAATTACTCTTTCATATCAGCAGCAACACACTGATGGGCTTTTTATAAAACCCTGCAGTCTTTGTGTTTCTATTTTTATTATCATTTTCTCAGACTCATTCTTCTGTAAAACTCAAAATTAGAATTTCTGCAGTAATCAAACAATTTCTTACAGAAATAAAGAAAAATAGAATCACAAATCATCAAATTTAGCAACAAAACAAAAGTAAAAAAATCAAAACAACTGGATAAATTGGTATTGGGGAAAAAAAAACATGGGGGGCGGGGGTATGGATCCCGCCTTCTGGTTGGATCTGGCCACAAGACCTCGTCAACATCACAGGCAATGTCCTCGCGGGCTAGGCATTGGGGAAAATATCGCTTTGTGTCCCGAATCCACCCTTGGATTGATGTCACCCCACCTCAGTGTCTCCACATGCCTCTTCCATTGCTTGCACAAGAGTCATGCGGGCGTGTGGTTGCGATCATAAACTTTCCACCGCCACGCAGAAAAGAATTCCTCGACTGCATTTAGAAAGGGGCTGTAAGGGGGCAGGTATAAAAGTGTGAAATGGTTATGGTTGTTGAACCAATCTCGGACCAGAGTAGCCCTTATGTCATCTGATACACGTCTCCGCATTGGTCCTCGTCTTTGTCCTCGTCCTCTTCCACGTTCAACTCCTTTCTCTCTTTATCCTCCTCATACTCTGACTCTCATTGCCTTCATGCTTGTAAAGTTCTCAAAATGGCTTACCTGAGGCCTATTTGTAGTGCTAAGGTTCAGACCGATTGGTGTTCTATTTTCCGTGCAAGTGTTTCAAAGTGTAAGAAAACGTGTGTTGTGTTTCGCAATAAGTGTGTTATAGAATTGCAAACAAAGTGCGAAGTTGACAATGTGTTTAAGGTGTGCTACAAGAAGTTGTAGGTATTGAGGCTTTGGTCTAAGCATTCGGTTTTAGTGTGTAAGCAATGGGCAAAAACTGTCATTTTGGCTAGAACTTAGATTTTCTTTAACTGTCTCTGAGTGGAAAATTTGTGCGCATGAAGTGTAGTGTATGGGAAGTATAAAACAAATAAAGGAAGAATAACAGCTTGAATTTAAAAAGGTACTCTCTCAATGTATCCAGAGATGGTGACTGTGTTCAGTTCAGGAGCGTGTTTAGCTCCCCCAGAGGCCCCGTCGCTGCCTGATACGTGCTGACATGGAGTCTGTGCATTTGACTGCCACTGAAAAAAAAACACAAAGTGTGCTTAGAGTGTGCCAGTTCACCAGTTTGGTGGTCTTCTTCTGAAGGCTGTTAATTAGTGCAGAATGCAGCCTACAGTTCCACTGCCAGCTCTGATGAAAAGAGAGAGAGAACGGACAGGAGAAACGCTGAGATAGAGAGAGAGATCGAGGCTATAAGGCGAAGACTTGAGCAGCTGCCAAGAGCGAGGAATTCGTGATGGGTTTAGAGAGAGATCCCACATGCCCGTGTGGAGTGTGGAGCCTTGTTGCGCTGATGGCTTCTGACCCGGTTCAGTAGGGTTGACTGCACAAAGCGTTCACTTTACTCGGCGAGCGTCATAACATCGGCGTAGACATTTCGGCTCCTTACATCACCGGTTAATAATTCACACTCGCGCTTGACATCGGCACATTTCCTGCGTGCACGAGGAACATAGGCTGCAAGGAGGTCAAGCCATGTGATGAGCCTCCGGTGAGCGTGTGACCAACCCCGAAAGCAGGAGAGTCTTATGAAGTCGCTCGGGCCAAGTGAATACGCCCGGCACCAGCGAGAGATGTCTGAGAAACATCAAACGCGCTTCTCGCGTGTGGGCCGGGGATGTGCGCAGCCTGGCCTTATTTAGCGCTCTCTTGCTTCGTGTGCACAATGCTAGAGCATGATTTAGCTCTAGTCTCTGCTCATTGCATTCTATTTAAGCACTTTCCTGGAGGGTACCGGGCCCCAAGTGAGCCGTTTCAGAACGACCCTCTTGTTTTAACTGCAATGTGTTTGGAAAACATCGGGCCTCGTGGCTTTGCTCTCGCTCCCACTAATCCGGGAGATATAAATGACTCCTGGCAGACAGACAAAGAAGTCTGCTTATACTTAAAGGCCATACGCTTTTATCGAAAGAAGGCCTTTACACACACACACACACACACTCCCGCCCGGTGGCTTCTCTCGAAGGAATAGCAGAGCAGACATTTGGCAGAGTGAATTGAGGAAGATTCCTCCCATTGCATTTAAAAGCATCTCTGCCACCCTGAGGGGCCCAACGGGGGCTGACCACACTGAGAGAAAGGTCAAGAAAATGAAAAAAGACATGATGCCATGCCGGTTGGGATTCAAGGCCTTCCTAGTTTCCTCAGGCCTCAAATGGTTTTCACGTCCATCACTAAGAATTATCAAACAGTGACTTTTAAATCTCTACTTTGAAGTAACCTCTTTTATCTTTATATCTAATGTCCATTTTCTACAGTTTTTGTCTTTTGACGAAAATGTACATTAAATTTAGTCTATAGTTTGTCACATTCATCAGTGGCGTGCACAAGAAGCGCCAGGGTGGCTTGATTTCCATCAAGCCAAATGAATCAATCAGATTCTAAGAGTTTTGTTTATATAAATCCTAGACTTTGCAGTTCAGTTCACATATTTGGTTATATGTGCATTACATGTATTCCGAACAGATCTCGAGCGCATACATAATGCCTTTTGTCGGGCAGTGAAAGCTGCTATGAAGTCCAGACTTTCTGCCATCGGTCTATAGTTCTGGCTACGCAAGACTAGGTCTACAGCACCTGTTCAAATAAAAAACAAAATTTCATTTGGATCAAACTCAATCGGATTGATTGAGCGGTTTACATGAAGGCTTTTCAGTTTGATTGAGCGATCAGTCCTATTACTAATGGATTATTTGGTTTCATGTAAATATAGCTACTGTTCAGCTTCAGCTCACGCGGCTCCAGTGGATCAGTGCCCGACATTGTTTTCTATGATTGGATTATTTGAAACTATTATAATTAAATAATTAAATTAGTCTTTTTCATTGCTATCTTTGATGAAATAAAAAACTGTTCTTAATAAACATTTTCATCAGTAAATTCTTTAACGAGATATCAATTGCACCCTGGCAATCGTTCTAGCATTGTAGAAATTGGCAAGTACCCCTCATATTTTCTTTTGAAAATGTAAATCTAGTTTTCAATCAATCTCTCTTTTTAAAACCTAAAGGTTCTTTGCCCACAGGTGACGTAACCTTAATAGTAACCCAGATGTTAAGCTGTTTTATTGTTCTACCTTATGTAAAATGGGTACAACAAAGGAAACTAGCCAAACAAAGCACACTTTTCTCAATTTGTCTAGTTTCCTTCCATCGTGGTTAATTTTGGGCCACTGCTGCCCAGTAACAATGCAGTGAAGAATAGAGCAGATGTCGTACTGCATGACATCAGACTCACCCCTGTGCACGCACATGTGTCCATGAGGATTGATTTGTCTTCTTTGTGTTTCTGTAGGCATCGCACATTTGGAAAGTCTACGTTTTTGGCATTTCTCTCATGTATTGTAAGAAAAACTCTATTGTGTCTGCAAAGCCAAAGGAAAAAGAAACACCAGACTGACACCAAACTATTTTAAACAACTTTGTTCGTGCATGATTGTGGCTATTAATTTCGAAGCTAAGCTAGTCTTGCTAAAAACATTCACTTACAATGGTTGTCATAAGTCATAGTTATAGATAAAGTCAAGGATCCAAAAAAGGCTAATCTCTAACAGATGTGTTTGTCTGTGAGGAACAGTTTCTGTCTCTCCAGAGGGAGGTTTTTCGTAAAATTTGACGTTTCTTGGATGGTGTTTGTGTGTTGTACCAGTCACTAGGCAAAGCTGTATGATTCTTGGATGGATCATGAGATGCTAAATTAAAAAAAGACAAATGCCTAGCCTTGTTTTGTTGAATGTTCTGAGTAGAACCCCATTCTTTCAAATCTTATTGTGTTAATAAGGACTCAAAGAGAAGTTTTTTACAGCGGGTCACATAATCTTTAACATTTGATCAATCCTTCGCTAATATTCGGAACTGCTGTGCTATAAAACTGCTGAGTCACGGCAAAAAAAGATTTTTACATTTTTTTTCTCTCTTATGCTCATCGCTAAATGTGTTTGATCGAAAATACAGTAAAATAGATATATTTGTGAAATATTATTACAAATTAAACATTTTAAAATGCAATTTATTCCTGTGATGCAAAGCTGAATTTTCAGCATCATTACTTCAGATTTCAGTGTCACATGATCCTTCAGAAATCATTCTAATATGCTGATTTTCTGATTTTTCCTTTTTTATTATTGTCTACATTGAAAACAGTTTTGCTGCTTAAAATTTCCTGGTAATTTACTCACCCCCATGTCATCCAAGATGTTTATGTCTTTCTTTCTTCAGTCAAGAAGAAATTAAGGTTTTTGAGGAAAACATTCCAGGTTTTTTCTCCATATAGTGGACTTCAACAGTTACCAATGGGTTGAAGATCCAAATTGCAGTTTCAGTGCAGCTTCAAAGGGCTCAACATGATCCTAGACGAGGAATAAGGGTCTTATCTAGCAAAACAATCGGTCATTTTCTTAAAAAAAAACCAACTTTACTTTTTATCCACAAATGCTCGTCTTGCACTAGCTCTGCGGTGCGCCACACATTATGTAATCATGTTGGAAAGGTGTGACGTTGGCGGAAGTACCACGGTAGGGCGAAAAATGTTCTCATCTCATTTTTTCTTCAAACTTCAAAATTGTCCAACATCATTGTTTTACCTTTGTTCGCTTTGTACATACTGGATCGGTACTTCCACCTATGTCACGTGTGACCATTCCAACTAAATGGAGAAAAATCCTGGAATGTTTTCCTCAAAAACCATATTTCTTTTTGGCTGAAGAAAGAATGACATAAACATCTTGGATGACATGGAGGTGAAAAAAATTATCAGGAAATTTGAATTCTGAAGGGAACTAATCCTTTAATATCTTTGTAGAAACGGCAAAACATTTTTTTTAAATAGAAATCTATTATAGCAATGTAAAAGTCTTTCACTATTTATCAATTTTTTGATTAATTGTCTTTAAAGACAAACAAATATAAGCCACCTCACTAAAAATATATAGCACAATCAGTTTAGTTGCAGGTTGCTGATTGTTCATGAACCTTTATTAAATTGTAACCTAACTATTACGTTTTATTTATTGGCTGCAGGAGTGGCAAAATCTGGTGTTACAGGTTAGTGTTTCCCACAGAATTCAAAGACAAACTCTTCCTAGAGTGATGAGAACTCTGACTGCGTAACTGCTGGCCCAGCTGTCTTTATTTCTCAAGACGCCTTTTACTCCACCACTCACATATGACAGTGTTGAAGGTTTTCAGTGAAATCCTGCCCAGACCTAGAGAGCTGCGTCCCACCCAAACACTAACCTGGTGGTGACAGAAGAGGCAAGTCTTCACACCTCATCCTATCCCAACGGGGAAACACTCCTCACTCTTGTGAATTAGGCACAGATGCGGTTCATCTGGCTTAAAACTCTCCTTATATTGCACATTGGCAAAAAGACACTTCCTTCCTTTTTCTCACCCCCCTCTTCTCTCCTCTGTACCCCTAGAGTGAAAGCTTCAAATGTGTAGTGAGCTTACACTAGTCTTGTTACAGCGCTAGTACTGGCAGCTTTGATTAGCAACTTTTAAGTGTACTTTCCTTTTCAAGGGTTTTCTGTTCTCCCACAGAACCAAATTACAGAAGATTGTACTTTCTGGATACCTCGGAGTGTAATAATAAACCAAGGAATTGAATAATTTTGTCTAACTATGTGTTTAGTAACGTCATGATGACTGATTGGATGGAGTACATGCTCTTTTGTTTTAATTTTGTTTGTTAACCAACTAGCCTATAAAATTGAAATGTTTGAAAATCCCCAAACTGACGCCAAACCAGCTCAAATTTTGTCCACCTGGAAATCCACCCAATTTGGCAACACTGAGCAGGAGTCAGATTTCACTTATCACGTGACGAAAGGAGAGATGACTCACAAGACGATGGCAGAGGATTTGGTATGCAACAAATCCTGATTCAGATATCTTGTTCAACGTGTGGTCACTAATGTAACCCCTCTACTCGGGTACTACTCGACCTGCTCTGAGCGGGCCTCAAACTTCCGGCATGGGAGTCAGACGTTATAACAAAGATGCTAAAGGCTTGTAATCCCTGCTGTCTGTCGCCAGAGCGTCTCTTGAGGTCAGAGGAGTGAGGTTTACTCGCACAGCAACTACTAGCTGGCCTCCGTTACACTCACCCCCCTAATCCTCACTCCCATCCGGGTCACGGCACCAATGTAACTCCTCTACCCAGATCCTACTCGACATGCTCTGAACGGGCCTCGAACCCGAGTCTTCCGGCATTGGAGTCGGACGCTCTAACAAGGAGGCTAAAGGCTGCAACCTGTCGCCAGAGCGTCTCTTGAGGTCAGAGGAGTGAGGTTTACTCGCACAGCAACTACTAGCTGGCCTCCGTTACATTAATTCCGCTCCTAATGTGCATTTTAGATCAGGGATGGGCATATTCGGTCCTAGCACAAAGTAACTTGTTTTGTTCACATGCAGGTGATGGGAACACAGAACTAGAAATTTTAGTCTGGTTCTGTGTTTGTCTTTGCGGAGAAACCTTCTCTTTGTTAACCACATATAGGCCTAAAGGCCACTGGTAGTATTTGTAGTCAAAAGCTACTTCACTAAAATCTGTGCATGCTTTAAACATTACCCCCATTCAAGTGATGTGGGTTTAATCTAGTAGAGCATCATGATTTGAACGCTGTATAGGTCCCCGTCATATTTGCGACACGTAATGATGCTGATTACATAAGAACATCAGCCACTAATGTAAACATTGTATTTCTGGATGGTAAACAGAAGGATATGTGTATGAAGTTTGCGGCCAGGCAGCTGCAGAAACACGTCAGGAACTCGAGCCGTAGCGTATCTCCTGCCTTTGGTTGAAGGAAGAAGCTCTATGAATCATCACCTGTGTCCCATCCAGCACATAGCTTGCATGCTTTCTCACTTAGCCGCTGGTCAAAATTTTTCTACGGTGCTTGGTGCTGATCTTGCTACTTTCCTGAGTTTACACGTTGAAAAATGCTAACAGAGTCCTTGGCTGACCTTCTAGAATCTCATAGTATGTTAACAAATGGTTGTGGCCCAACTGCTTAAGCAAGCAGTTTTACTTTGAAGTAAGTTAGATTAAAGTCTTTGTGAAGTCAAAATTAGTTTTTAGCGCCTTGAGTCCGTGACTGCATCCAAATTCACATACTTCTCCTCTATATAGTAGGCGAAACGCAGTATGTGAAAACATTTTCTTTTCATGCTGACTTTGAAAAGGTGTATTTGATATGTGCAGCTTAAACTTCCTGTGTAAACAGGAAATACATAAACACGGGACAGAAACTGTGCTCTTTATATGATTAAATGGTGTTTTTTGGGTTAATCTGAGGAGAAATGCTATTAGATAGGGCCACAGGCGTGGAAGCTAATGTAAAAGCATCCATCTTAACAGTTTAACTTCAGCTGAGTTTTTTTTGTGTGTGTAAGTCTCCAGGCTTCTCGGTCGATTGCTCACACCCCCAGTTGGAATGCGTTTATCTGTCATAACTCTTTGCATCATATGTGTCCAATTAATGCATTTGACAACACCCCTAAAGCACAGAAGAAAGCAAGAAAAAACAAACACCAATAAAACTGTAATGATTCTTTTTCTCTCTCCCACTCTTAACACTGTTTGGCTCCAAATGAACAACAAAGCTTTTCACGGCGGCCTACGTCATTTGGTTATATTAACTCTACGGTGGTTTTGATTGAATGCTTTCCTTGATTTTACTCTTTGAATTAAGCTATATTTCCATTACAGCCAGCAATTTTGGGTTTCTCTACATCCAAGAGTGCATATGTAGCTGCTTAATTTAGTCCTATTTTCTATATTGTGCCAGTGCTCCTACAAAGCATGAGAAACGAAGCTTGCTTCAATCATGTGCTTGGCTGCGGTTCCAGATGAATTTGAACCATGCTTTTGTTTGTCATCTCATGAGAATATCACCCAGAAGTTTTATTCTCTCTTACTAAAAGTAACAACCATTGTTACAGTTTCTTTACAGTTGCACACTGGTTAGCCATTGTGCAAATAAACTCGCCTGGAAACTCGACTTTGTCTCAGAGTGCTATGTTATTTCATAGCCTTCATAGTTAAGGCTTCGCTAACCCTAAGGTAAAGCAGAGCTATTATGCTAGTAAGTGTTAAGCAAGTTGCTGTGAAAATTTTTCTTTAAAATGTTGACTGTAGTTTACCTGAAAGAGTAGAAAGAACACCGTTTATGCTAATGAACGTCTTTGTACATTGCAGTCTCACACATTTCAGAACGCAGCGAAAATCACTTCGCTAATGTCATCAGAGCTACTGTAACTATAATTGTCGGTATTGCCTTGATGATCTAAAAAGAAAGCATTTTCAGCAAATATTTAGTCAGTTTTCATTCTCCTCTGCTGCCCAGTTCGTAAGACGTGCGAGGTAAATAAACATACATATTTTACTCATATCTTCAAGATATGAGTTTAAGTTTAAGTGTTTTTTCCTAGTAATTGAATCATTTTAGGTCTCCACTGCCCCCTCCAATCCGGTTGGAATTTAAATTGGAACGAGCTCAGTTGGTTCGATTGAGATGTTTACTTTAAGGATTTTTAGTCAGATTGAGTCATTCTTCCAATTACTAATTTATACTTTGTTTGAATATCATTCAGACTTCAGAGTGTGCTCTTTTGACTTGGACGGGTAAACAATCACCCAGCAACCACCTAGAACACCTTAAAAAGGGCCATAAAGCATCTTTGTAATGTATTAGCAAATAGTGGGAAAGTTCTTAGGTGAACTTCAGTATTTTCCATCACTCTGTATTATTTTCTTTAGTATTTGTAAAAGTCCAGTTATTAAAGTTGGACATTGCCATAAATCAAGGAAAAGCCTTAGGGACTGGGCCCGTGTTTTTTTTCTCAAAATGGACTGAAGGAAAAGTAGTACAGATAGATTTTTTGAGGTGATACGGATGCCAGAGTCTACACAAGCCTCGACTGCTATCTGTGGTCATTTCACTGGCGTCTAATTGGACGTCACTGAACCGTAGAACCAAATGCGTTGAATTAACGTCTGAAGTGCATTATTCTGTAATTTCCCCCTTTCTCCCAGGGCTTGGCTCTTGAGCAGATGGAGATATGGCTTCCTGTTACATAATCCCACTATTATAAATTTTGACTTCATTTGGGGTTTCCTGTGTGCGCACACGGGCTCCTGCACATTTCCCCATTCTGTTCTTGTGCAAGGCCTACCCTCCATCCAGCAGCCTAGAGTCCATGGCTACTACAGTATGTTGTCAAAGCAGACGTGATCAGCTTCCCAGCTGCTTCCTTCCCTCCCTGCTTTCTCCTCTTCTCATCTCTCCTTCCAGTCATTTCCCTCTGGCCAAACATAGCTATCTTGTCCTTACTAGCTTTCTCAGAAATAGGGAACAGAAGGCCCCATCAGCGGGCCAGCTGTTGTCTTGACACATTCTCTCCTCAGAAAAGGCCAGTTGAACTTCCTAAACTCCACTTAGGATGAAAAAACAGGACAAAGTCCTTTCTTTCTTTCTTGGAAGCGGGTCTAAAACACATGCTCATCTTAATGTCACTGTGCTACGAAAGGTTTTTGTATGCTAGCTGTGGCATGTAAAACATACTTTGAGCTGTTTTGGAGAGCTGCTCCGTTCTACTTGCTTTGCGTTGTGAACCATAAAGCTGTCAGCTGCTGGAATGGTGGGATATAGTGAGGTGAACGTCTCTCAAGTTCCAGATTTGTTTTATTCCAGACGCTGCTTTTCCAGTAAATGGAACGGTTAGAACTCAAACTCCGTGCTGTACAGAAGACATGCATGCTGTATGGGTACTGGAATGGGTTTCTTGGATCCAAAAGTTTATTTTTTTCTATTATGCATTTACAGAACAATGCACAAGAGGGCAGTCTGGTGGCTTGTTGACTCACGTGTTGCAAAAACCCCTTTGGTGACTTAATCTCGTGGTATTTCACAGCATTAATCAGACATGCGTTATGATAAGTACCTCGTAATGAATTAAAGGGATAGCTATTCTTTGGGCTAACCTATTTGAATGTCAGTGTACAAAAATGAACATTCTGTCATGATTTACTAACCCTCATGATGTTCCAGATCTGCTTTTTTTGCTTTTGTGCAAAATAAAATATGCTTTTTTCCATGCAGTTACAAGCTTCAAAAGCATAAAAGTACCCTAAAAGTGAATTGCGTATTGTATTATTTAGGCTACTATAAACACCCTCCAGTGAGCTATTAATCTCTAAGACTGTATCATTGAATCGGTGAGCTGAACACAAGAAGCAGTTCTGATTCATCCATTCACAAATCAGACATTCATCTCTCATATGCATTGCAAAGCAGATGTCAGGATTTTCACTGAATAGCGACTTCACCCAAAAATGAAAATTTTGTCATTAAAAACTCACCCTCATATCTTTCCATATCCCTAAGACTTTTGTTCATCTTCAGAACACAAGTGAAGATCTTTTAGATGAAATCTGAGAGCTTTCTGTCCTTCCATTTACAGCTACGCTACTTTGACGCTTTAAAAAGTTCATAAAAAGATCATAAAACTAATCCATAGAGGCGGTTTAGTCCAAATTTTCTGAAGAGACACGATTGTATGTTGAACAGATTGAATTTAGGCTTTTATTCACATATAAACATTCATCAACTCAGACATCAGTTGCGGTAAACGGAAGCTCAAGCATATTCGCTTGACGCGTGTGAGAACCAATGAGGTTCATTCTTGTGTGTTGCGAAGCACGTTTAAGCTTCTGGAAGAGGTTTGTTCTTGCACGTCATTCAGGTTCAGTTTCTGTTTATGTTCGCTGATCAATGTTTATGTGAATAAAAGCCTAAATAAATGTGTTCATCATATAAAGCGTTCGAGTCTCTTCAGAAAATTTGGACTGAACCGCTCAATTCATGTGGATTAGTTTTACGAACTCTTTATGAACTTTTTGAAGCGTCATAGTGTCAGTAGCATAGCTGTCTATGGAGGGACCGAGAGCTCTCAGATTTAGTCAAAAAAAAGATCATTCGTGTTCCGAAGATGAACGAAAGTCTTACAGGTTTGGAATGACATGAGGATAAGTAATTACTGACATTACTGAGTTTTCATTTAACTAACCCTTTAAATTATGCCCTGTTTTTACGCACAAATCTATTTTATAACTTCACAAGACTCATTCGGATCAGTCCTATTCACATTCTTTATATTGAAAAGGGTGGCCAGGATAAATGTTTTTGGAACATCATGAGGTTACGTAAATAATGACATAATTTTTTAGTTGAACTGTCCCTTTAACAATGGGAGCAGTCCCTGAACGGCCTAACTTGCCTTGTCAAACCTCTACCTCCAGCATGCTTCCTGTGGACATGAATGAGTCCGTGCACGTCTGTGGCGCCCACTTTTAAAGATTGCCTCCCGACTCTCCCTTTACGGTTGAAGGACAAGCATAGCAAGGCTGCACTTTCCCATGCTGCGCTGTCCTGACTTGCTGAACTGTAGGACTTTAGCCAACCTTGTATATTAAACCACCTTTTTTTTTTTTGAATGGCATACCATGGCAGCACTGTTTTTGGTATAATCGGTTGAGTTTGTCAGGGGTTAAAGCGCTACATTCCTCTGTTGTAATGTTTTACATTCTTTACGCACAGCTCACCACTATTGAATCACTTTATCAACTTTAATCAGCCCTGTTTTTTTTGTTTTTTTGGTTTTCACAGTGAAAAGACACTGATTAGGTGCCAAACTCTGAACATCTGCCCGAAACTGATGTAAAGAGCTTGAGTGTAGGCGTAAATACGTGCCCATATGCGTTTGTGTACGTGAGGCGTCAAATGTTTTATTCCAATCTGAGACAATGCATGTTTCTTAGCCGGAAAAATTCCATTGACAACAAACACACGGGATTCACAGGACCTCTGGTCAATTACATGCAGTCATACCCGAATTCCTTTGAGGACAGCGCTCTGAATACCCGCAGTCATTGACTAGGGGCTTCCCTGCATATTAGACATGCTTTATACTCTCATTCCAGTTGACTCAGTGTCACAAGTAGATTTAATAAAGGGAATTCATTATAATGGTTAGGAAATGTACAGTTAGACAAGGATCTGAATGTGGGATGCAGTACCTGCTTCATCCTTTAGATGGAACTGCTGCATTCGTAATATCGGGCTTAATATCGGCTGTTCCTGCATGTGCTTTAGTGTTTATGATGCCCTCCTACAGGTGATGTATAAGGTGATGCTATATGCTTCCCCATTCATGAAACGTGACTTGTGAAAGGCAATATGATGTGCTACACTGCAGAAGTGGTGAAAAACTCTTATTGGGCAGATTCACAATATCACAATATTCGTTCTGAAAGTTCTATTTTCGTTTAACAGAGATGTTTTTAAGCAATATTATATTTTATATGTTTTAAGAGATCATTTTAACTATATTACTATGCAGATTGTGGTGCATCAATCCGTATCATAATTATAAATCTGATAAAGTTATATTAAATAAGGCTTTTGATTCAGTAAAAGGCATCTGATTTAATATTATTTAACTTTTTAAATGATGTAGTTACATTTTTTTTGCTTTATAGTGCACTTAAGATTTTTTTTGAAAGAAGTCTCATACTCACAAGACAAAATCTTCAGCATGACAAACTATTTTTAATTGATAGTAATAAGAAATGTTTCTTGAGCAGCAAATCAGTATATTAGAATGATTTCTGAAAGATCATTTGACACTTAAGATTGCTGTAATGATGCTGAAAATTCAGCAGGAATAAATTACAAGTTATGTTAAATAAAGGCTTTTGATTCAGTAAAAGACATTTGTTTAATACAATTAAACAAATATAATTTAATAACTTTTTAAATGATGAAGTGTTTTATTTTTTGTAAATTCAGCACTGATATTTTTTAAAGTGCGCTTAAGATTTTTTCGAAAGAAGTCTCTTATGCTCTCAAGACAAAACATTAAACAGCAAAAACTGTTTTCATCATTGATAATATTAAGCAATGTTTCTTGAGCAGCAAATCAACAAATTACAATGATTTCTGAAGGATCATGTGACACTGAAGACTGGAGTAAGGATGCTGGAAAATCACAGGAATAAATTACATTTTAAAATATATTAAAATACAAAACAGTTATTTTAAATTGTAACCTAAATATTTCAAAATACTATTGTTTTTACTGTAGTTTTGATATAAATGCAACTTTGGTGAACATAAGATACTTCTCAAAAACATCTTTTAAATTATTATTCAATTAAAATTTAATTATCAAATAATATTTGTGTTAGTAATACAGGTTACATTTATATGTGCTTAATGTGCATATATTTATACTTTTGTCATTTGTACAACAGTGGCTGTATCTTATCCGTGTAAATAGTAATTATGAGCTATGATAATATTTGTTGGTGAATTAGTGTCTAATGTGAGAAGTTGCATTAGAATACAGTAACTGTTTTATATTTTTTTATATTTAAACTTGCAAATCAATTAGAGGTCTCTGAGCCGAATTAGGCTAGTTTAACCAGAAAACATTATTTATAAAACAATATCACCTAAAGGAAAGCATTTATTGGCATTATACTTTAACAAGAATAGAGAAAGTGTTTGGTGTCCTAAGATACCGGTATTTAACAGCCATCGTGACTCAGAAAGTTAAACTGAAAGCGTAATTGTTAATAACTGTAGTATTTACATTAATCTTCATGGACAAGCCTGTTTTGAGTAGCCATATGGCATAGCATCAACATCTGCCCCATCGCCTCTTTTTTTGACACTTCTTTGTCATTTTTATACGCGTCATCAGTTCACTTTGTTGTAGAGTCGGCACTGGAATGAATTTACTCGCTAAATAATACACTAATTGCTCATTTTCATTTGGGTTATTGTGAGTTTTTTTAAGCCAGGAAAGCTGGTGTATTGTTCAGGACTGTAATATTGTGAGGGAAACTTGGATGTCTTTTAGCTGGGTCTCTCGCAGGTGTGGAGCCATCTGGGCCCCAACCGTTGAACCAACTTCCCAGGCAATGGGGCGCTTGTGCACACTGAGCTCTGCTTCTGTCTCGACTGCTCTTTTTCGGTCTATCTCTCGTATCGCTTTCGCGTTTAAATGAGATTCTTGTTCACATGAGGTCAGATGGAAGGGAATTTTCACACGACAAATATTTGTCACATGGGAGACGTTTAAGTACGATTTCGAGTCAGAATTCCAATTACACAAATGTGTGTTTTCACAAGCATTGGTTTTGTATTTTGGTTCAAAAAATAGAATAATTCTTGTAAATTCTTTTCTCAAAACTAAAATACACGTCACATGATTAAGCTGTTAAAATATCTTAATGTTTACAATTTATTAATAAATTTTTTTTGCTGTATTTGTATTTTATAATTATTTTACAACCTGCCAATGCACAAATCAACTATATCTTTTTATCTGGACAATAAACATTTGAATGCACTAAAAATGTGAGAAAAGCCTCTTTTTATGGGAGTTCTCTCTGTTTTGGATTAGTTATTGTTCGTGCTCCTGACGTATTACACCGCTGTGTCGCAAATGTTGCTTTACATGCGTAAACTCGATGACATGTGTAGATGCTTCCTACCAATAACCACACATTTCACTAGAACACTCATGGTCAACTTCTAACCTCATTTGTTTCCAGAGCTGAACGTGAATACTTGGAAGTTTCTCGTAGTTACTTTAAAATAGACTATCACGATGGTCAGCATGAGCTGAATTAGGCCTGACGGTATCTAAAAATGCCTTTGATTTATTTCACGAAAGGTTCGGATATAGTCAAATGTGTTGATCCCGGTCAGTTTCATTGGGTTTTCTCGGGTTAACGTTCATCATGGGTGGTGAGGATTATCATGTTTGACTAGGCATTGGGTATCTGAGGAATTTTTGCATACAGATCTCATTCTATCTTGTCAGAAACACTAAAATAAAAGCAGAATGTCGTATTAAAACAGGTTTTGCATATCTTCCTGTTTGCAGCGTTTCAAGAGGGTTAAACCAGAAGTATCACACGCGTCCGGTTCTTGGTATCAGTATTTCTTCTTCTCAGAATTTGAGGCAGTTGATTTTTACGACTCTATCGCACATTTATTTCCTCCACTGTCACTTCTATATTGATATGGGTGGTGAATCAAATATGGCATAATAGACAACAGCTGACATGTCAGTGGCAATGTCATCCCCATGGTACCTCCAGACGCACAGCACTCGTGAATAAGCAGTCAGGTGTCCTCACCTGGCCCCTGTCTGTGGCTTGTGGCACTGTAAACATTTGCTGCGTGTTGAACTGATGATTATAAGGATGTATTGAGAGCTTTCTCATCTTTTGGGAAAAGTGACATGGTGGTACTCTAGTTTGATTATATAATAATTACCGTTCATTGATACCAGGTGTCTGTCGGAGCCTAATGGCCATCTGTCTGGCCTCTACTTTGTGTAACTGTAGAGTCGACGGCGCATCTGCGGAAATTAGATTTGAATGTAAACAAAAAGTTTTTTTTTTGTGCTTTATAAGTGAGTTTTTATAAAAAAAAGATAGAGAAGCGTTGTACAGGAAATGGTTTAGAAACAACAAGATTGCCAGTGTTGTTCCTGTTTGTGACATTTTAGTCTATCATGTCATCATTTAAACTGTCAGAATTTAGTCATGTGACTTCAATTATCTTTTGTGTTACACAATTTTGTCTAATTGTCATCGATTGTTTAATGATTGATTAAAGTAAGCAAATTCTTTGAATGTCTTATAAATAAACACTTTATTTTTGAAGTAATCATGTTTAAGTGAATATGTTAGGTATCCACTCTCTGTCTTGATTCTGATTGGCCGTTCAGTTATCATATGATGTTCTGTATTTGTGTATTTGATCGTTGTCCCGGCTACCGATTGCCTACGTAGATATGCTAGTTTCATTTGTCATAGCTCTGCCGTCACTTTCTTCTCACATACGCAAACAATTTAACCTCAAATCTGTATTTAATGTTTATATTTATTTAATAAGTAGCCTTCATTTCTGGAAAATAAAACCCTATACAAGAATCATCATCCTCATACAAGACTTTACAGATATTATATGAAAGAAGTATTTTTGTTGAACTTTTTGATCAAAGTTTTTTACATGTTTATTCTGCGTTAATATGGTCAATGTACAAAATAAAAGTTTTAATATATTTTAAAAGTATTGTATTTTAAAAATAATTAAATAATATTGTTTTTTTTTTGTTAAATATTTTTTTGAAATACAATTTTTAACATAATATTTTAAATAATTTGTTAAGTAATCTCTGTAGTGGCACAGTTTCAATAGAAACTATGGATATCCTCATGAGATTCCTTTTCAGACACTGTAGGCAGTAACTGGGGACACTTCACTTTGAGAATATGGACTGAATGGAGGTTTAGACTCCGTTTCTTAGATAAGTCTTCTACCCACAGGCACCTAAAGTCATGGGATCATCTAGAGAGATGGAAAGGAGGTTGTCAGCCGATTGTGTTGGGAATGACATCTGCCTTGAGGAGGTTTACTGGGATTCAGACTCCAAATGGAATCTTGTACCACAATTCCAGTTTATAATGTTCAATACTAATCAATAAGTAACCCTGAGTGTATGAATAGAATCCAGTATTATTATTATTATTAGCTATTTTTAAAATATTTTAAATATTTGCCTTTTTCCCCTGAACAAATTTCAATGCATCTCAAATGATCAAATTATTATCATTATGTCTTATAACAAATAATATCTCAAGTGTAATTATTATTTTGCGGTTGAAATGACTTTTTTTTTTTTTTAGTAATAAAATTTCTGGCACATTTTTTTTTAATGGAATTTATTTTATTCCTATAATAAACTATTAGCTTATTATAAACAAACTACTAAACAAATAATTTTTCACTTTTTGCTTAATTCTACAAAATTATAGATTGATTGCAAATGATGAAATTTTTCTGTCCCCAAATGATATTTCCTTTTGATTTTTTTTTTTAAATCACACATCATATGGCTTTAAATAGTTGACCCTGGGTGATACTAAACCCTAGATAAACTGAATCCTGGGTTATCTTGCTTCACATTTCACACTGCTCATAATAACCCGGGGTTAACAATTAATAAGCTGACGTTTCACATCGTACATTCCTAAACCCTGGGTTAAAGTTCTAATTTGCATATTTGTGGTGTCAGTGTCATTGATTGGATAAACACAGCATGTGACCTGTTTACATAAAATTTACTCTTTATATCCGCCTTTTTCTGAACAGGAAAGTCCTGCCCAAATCTGGAATGATGCTTTACATTTCCGGTCTCCGGTTAGTCTAGTTAAATTAGCGTATTTTCTGAGCTGATGATGTATTGTTAAACCAATGAAAATGGTTTTAAAAGCACATGGCTCCACATTGCCATCACTCTACAGTGTAGAAATGACTGTCTTTTGTCAGTGCCTCACTTAACAAAGTTTAATGAGTGCGTAGATGACGCAAAGCTGTCTTAAGTTAGCGGCACTGAAAACATACAGTATGAGCACTCATATCCTATATGCAGCTCCCAATCGGGATGAAGTTCGGGGGATTTTGACCTCAAAATGATTATAGCCCACATATACCCTCTTTGAGGAGTATTTTAACTTAAGTGCTCGTCTTTTCTTGCCAGTCTAGCATAAAATGGAAGACATATGGCACTTTACGGACATTCTCTTCAGATTCGCTGGTGCTCAAAACATGTATTTTCCAAGAATTTCTTCAGTTTATTGCTGTTATGTTGCAGCCAACAACAACAGCTTAACCCTGCGCACATTTTTATTTTTATTATTAATGTTCAAAAAGTTTCCGTTAATTCTAATGTTCCTTTACCCCATTGACTGTGTGTTCCTATGGAGACCGGAACAGGGCCGCATCCAAACGGAAGTTGGAATTCCTCATTGTGGTGCTCATCGTTTACTCTGGGAAAAAGGTGGATACAATGCACAGCGTTTCCGTGACTGTCTAAAGCATGTAAATATCAGACACTCTATTGGCTATCCGTTGCTAAGTATCTAGTCGTGACATTCTAACACTGCATCATTTCACACTACAAGTTTGGCGGGGTTTACACTGCAAAAGTGGTGTTAACCCTGCAAAAGCGGTGCTAACCCTGCTCTGCAGCACGGTTTCATAACCCGGCATTGGGGTGACAAACTTGTACAGTGTGAAACGATGCAGTGTTAGAATGTTAGGTGCTTGGGAACCGAAAACCAATCGCATGCTCATATTTCCCTGCTTTGGATAGTTATGGAAACACTGCGCATTGTATGTAAACGGTAAAAAACAGGTCTAATGTCAATTGCTAGAAAACATGACACTTTGAGTGAAGAAGAGACCGTTTCATTCTTATCAAGACAGAAATTTCCATTCAGTATAAACTCGATAATACACTGACTCCACAAATATACAAATAAGAACGTTAACCCAGGCTTTATGAATGTACAATGTTAAACGTCAGTTTATGAATACCCACGATTAATTGTTAACCTTGGGTAAATTGTTAAATTATGAGACGTGTGAAATATGAAGCAAGAAAATCAAGGATTCCGTTTATCCAGGGTTTAGAATGACCCAGGGTTAACTACTTCAAGTGTAAAAAGCCCTTAACTGTGAAATGCACCTTTACCCGGGGTTAAAAGTGGTGTTTAGGACGACAATAAATTTACCCGGGGTTAATCAGTGTGAAAATCCCTTATGCAAGATATGTGTATAAAACATAAATTATGTTTACATGACTTCACTTGGAACAAGCCAGAGGTTGTTATTAAAGATGTAATTGCAGCATTAATGTACCATCGCAAAATGTTTTGTCTTTGATCCAAAGAGGAAGTGGCTGTATAATCCCCCCTGATTGTTTTTGGACAAATATTAATCCTGTTGAATTTTTCAGTGGTTCAAGCACTCTGAAAGCTAGGTTACTCGTACAAAACATGGCACTTAAGCTCTCAGATGGCCTTGTCATAGGTTTCCCAGTGATTAGTCTCAATCCTGGAAGACCACCTTGTATCTGTCTGCTCTCGGTGTGCCGCAGCTTTAATCAGTTGCGCGGCATCTGAGCGTCTAGCATGCCTGAAAACAATCCGGGCCGACCTGAAGGGTCTTGTCTAGCAGTTTGCCAGGTTTATCCTTGTGGAACGACTGGATCAATCGTGGATTAGAAAAGGAAGAAGGCTTTCCTTTTCCTATCTTCAGCCGGGTTTAAACGAGATTGGACTCGAAACATTTCACACATGCTCGCGTTTTAACTTAAAAACGTAATACTTAAAGTAGAGAAAATTGCGGGAAAGCTCTCAAAATCTTTCTCGGCTGTTGGAAAGCATGCACAGATGTCTCTGTTAACCAAACACTTTTGCTTTTTTTTTTTTTCTCCTCTCCTAATCTTGACATTTATGAGGCTTTGGTTTTAGCAGAGAGATGAAGGGGGGAATGTCAGCCCGGGCAGTGGGTGGTCCTGATGTGACAGTTGCCCCGTTACTTATGTATCCATTGCATTCAGAAAGGCCGGACATTGGCCTTCAGAGACCCTCCTGCTTCTCCATCAACCTTCGACTCAGATTTTATGGCCATCTGCTGGTTAGCAGCACTTATCGCATGGGTTGCTTTCCAATGGTGGGCCGCCACATTTGACCTGTGCTTTCCAGGTCGTGACCTTCACCTCATTTCCTTACACGCAGCCATTCCGACAGCAGGGTTGAGTTTATCTGATATCCCCCCTTAGTGCTGCTGCAAAGTGCCAAGTTTCGGGAAGCAGACCACTTAGCTTTGATACTTCAGTTTCTGTTTTGACCCTGCTCTGTCCTCGCCAAGCCTGGGTCCATCTGGACAGGTCTGCCCTGGCCTCCCTTCCCACCACCCAGGGAGGAATACCAAGCTTCCCATGCAGGGAATCACTGTTGTCACTTTTTACCTTTCCCCTACTTCAATGCACTGGGGAAAATGTGGCTAGGAAGGAATTAGCAAAGAATGACTTGTGAATTTGACAATCTATTTTATTTAGTGTGTTGCATGTTGGTTTTGAGTGCTAGGTTGTGAAAGATGCTGCTGTCATGTGGTGCGACCAGCATGCAGGAGAAAAACATAACAGGAAAGCATATCCCATAGAGAGGACCCCTGTAGACCCTTATGACTGTGTCAAGGTCAAGAAGTCTTACAATATCAGATAATTTGACCTTTAAAATGTCATGTGGTGCGACTGTCCAGAAACGTATATGTTAATTCATAAACTATGGTATTTACACCACAAATTAAAACTTCATGATCTTAAATTTCAGATCATTTGACCTTTTTATGACAAGGTTAGGATAGTTCAAATATCATGTGGTCCTCAAAAATAATATAACATTTTTATTGAATTTTATTGAACATATTTATGAATTAATAATTCATTATAGTTTATTTTAGTTTTTTTAAATGTCTAAATATCAAATCATTTGACCTTTTTATGACAAGGCAAGGTTAATTCATGTTCATGAAAAAAAATCTGGGCTGACCTAATGGAAAAATGTTATTAATTTTTACTTGATGGTTGCACCACATGACATTTTAGTCATTAAATTTAAATGTTTTTCCATACCAAAACAACATGAAAACAAAGTACATTTTGTAAGAACTTGACACATGTTTTAAACTAGATTTTTTAAAATTTATATCCCTATCCTCTGCTCTTCCCAATAGCTATAATGCACTATAAACAATTTGCTGTGTAATACTGGAGTTCTTGTTGGTTCCTTGCAACAATTTTCCCAGAGGAGCTTTTCTGGAATCTGGGAGGTTGTGATGTCAGAGTTCAGGCTGACCTCAGGAATCTGTTGGAGGTCCTCAGAACCAGAAGTTTTTGCATTCTGGAGCTAGCTTAGCATAGCTTCCGGCCTACATTCAGGGTTTCTAGGAACAGCCGATGCCTGGTGCAAAGACCGCCTTGTCTAGATCAGAAAGAGAACGGACAGAGAGAGCTGAGGGGCGGTGCGGATACTTGAAGCTGTACATCAGCCGAGCACAATGCTGTCAGCCGAGGGAACATCTGGGTTTTTCCCTCCAGACAATGCTGACATGGATATGCACAAACATTGCCAGAGGGACACACAGGGAGAGGAGATGGAATGGAAGGATAGTTGGAAGTTTATGTCCTGTAAGAGGAGAGATATTTACAACTCAAGCATTTTGGGGGCTGCTCAGCTTAAGGCTTTAAAAAAAAAAATACTTAAAGTGATAGTTCACCCAAAAATTTAAATTTTGACATTACGCACACTGTAAAACTCAATAAGTTCAGAATACTCATTTGAGGAAATAACTTAAGTAAACGAACAAATTTTTTTTTTTAAGTTAGTAGAACTTAAATTTTTTGTGGCAAGTTAATAATCAGGTCACCGGCGTCCCTTCGCTTCCACAGTTTTCAGCCTTGCCCCACTCGTCATAATGTTAATCACATACAATTAATTTACAGAATCATGACATTCAGATCTTGGTTAAATATTAGATAGCAAATAACACATGTTATTATAACTATCAAAGAGACTGTCATTATACACCTGCATGTATATAATCAAACACATTATATATGGTCTTATAAGTTTTGCAGCTCAACCTAACCACAGGCTATACTCTTCAGCACAATGGTAAACCTAAAAAATTAATATAACAATCCCAACTAAATCCCAACTTGACACAACATTAAACATTAACTTATGTCTCCCTGTCTTAATCTTGTGCAAAAACACAAAATAACACTTAATGTCAGCATTTATGCTGGGAATTAGAAATCTGCTGCAACTCAACTCAACAAGTTCAGCTTACTTCTTCAATGAAATTTTGAGTTTATGCAACTTTTATCTATTAAGTACAATGAACTTTACTTATTATTTGAGTGAAACAAACTCATTTAATTAAATTCATTTCACTGTTTGCTTTTACAATGCACCTTGATATCATTTCAAACCTGTATGACTTTCTTTTTTCTACAGAACACTAAAGGAGATACTTTGAAAGTGTTCGTCGCTTTTTTAAATGCAATTAAAATCCTTTCAAGCTTCGAAAAGGACCGAAAGTTACATTAAAGTATCAGCATAAATGTTTTGATGCCTTTGACGATTTAACTGAATTTAAATCGCTATTCACTGATAATCTTCCTCTCCAGTGAGTTTGAGTCAGTGAGTCGTAAAGAAAAAATTTAGACCAGTTTTTTTAACTGAATCAACTAATTGAACAGAGTGATTTGAAAGTAATGATTTGTCCATGAACGTGCCATAAACTGTGGGGTGAATTGTTTCTTTAAGTTGGCAGATTCCTGCAGGTTGCCTTTGAAATGTACTGTGGAGGTCATCTTTTGGATTCCGCAGGAAGTACGTGTGCGGAGGTTAAGGTGGCGCTCTTCTGGCATGTATTGCTGATGTTAACCTTGGGCCGCTTGCCTTGTGAGATGCATCAGCTGGGAGGCAGAGCAGAGAGCAAGGCTGATCACAGCATCCCACCCACAGGTGCTCTACGTCCCCAGCGAAGGACACCACCACTTTTCCCCTTGCACGGACAAGCACCAGTCACATTTTCTTCACAAAAAAAAAATCATATTAAATTCATGAATTGCTGATTCCCATAGGTGAATTTTCAGTAGTCATTACTCCAGTCTTCAGTGTCACATGATCCTTCATAACTCATTCTAATATACTGATTTGATGCCCCAGTTATAATCAGCTATTATTGGTGCTCAATTATTAATAATGATTAGAAATAGCCCTATATTTCTTATTCATGTCTGTGTTGAAAACATTTTTGTGGAAACAGTGATACCTTCAGGATTCTTTGATTAATAAAGAAGTTCAGAAGAACATTATTTATCAGATTTGCCATCACAGGAATGCATTTTATAATATATTAAAATAGAAAACACTTATTTTAAATTCTAATAATGATTAACAAGTTTATTCTGTATTTTTTTGTTTTAAATCTTAATGTGCATAAAAGACTACTTTGAAAAACATTTTAAAAATCTGAATTATTCCATGTATTTATTTGAAATAGAAAGCTTTTGTTACATTATACACTACCATTCAAAAGTTCAAGGTCAGTAAGATTTATTTTGAATGAAAATGGAACACTTTACAATAAGGTTCATAAGTTAAACATTAGTTAATGTATTAACTAACATGAACTATTTACTAATCTTCGTTATCGTTAGTTAATGAAAATACAGTTGTTCATTTTTTGTTGATGTTAGTTCACAGTGTATTAACTAATGTTAACAAGATTTTAAAAATGTTTTAGTAAATGTTAGAATTAACATTTACAAAGATTAATAATTGCTGTTCATTATTAGTTCATGGTAACTAATATTGTTAACTAATGAATCTTTTTGTAAAGTGTTACCGAAATCGTTTATTCCGCAAAGATGCACTAAATTGATCAAAAGTGACAGTAAAGACATTTATAATGTTACAAAAGTGTATTTCAAATAAATGCTGTTCTTTTTAACTTTCTACTCATCAAAGAATCCTGAAAAAAAATGTACAGAACCTTTTTCAACAATGATAATAGTAATTAATGTTTTTTGAGCAGCAAATCTGCTTATTACTGGAGTAATGATGCTGAAAATTCAGCTTTGCATCACAGGAATAAATTACATTTTAAAATATATTCTCATCGAAAATGGTTATTTTAAGTTGTAATAACATTTCATAATATTACTGTTTTTTTTTTGTATTTTCAATCAAATAAATGTAGCCTTGGTGAGCATAAGAGACTTCCTTTTAAAAACTTTAAAAAATCTTACCAACCCCAAACCAAGTTACCAAGTTTAAGAGCATATTATTTTCTATTTAATTATTACTAACATTTGCATTTTGCATAGACTTTTGTATCGAAGGGATAGTGGACTCAAAATGGAAAATGTCATTGCAAACCTTTTATTTATTCTGTGGCCCACAAAAGTGAATTTTAGAAGAATATGCTGGCCTGGACTGGAGCTTTCAAGCTTCAAAAAACTGTCATTTAACTGTCATAAATGTGAGCAATATGAGTCATGTGTTATATTCCATTTAAGTCATTTCATAGCTGTGTGAGAATCTTTTGGTTTGTATATTTTCAAATGAATCAGTTGATGCAGTTCACTCTAATCTGAATGAATGATTCACACGCCAAATTGATCTGCTTCTGAAGCTCAACTCATTGATTGAATGATTCAGTCGTATTGATTAACTCCCTTTTGGAATGAAAACGGTCAATTTTAATTTGGGTCTGCTTCTCACATCAAGCCATCAGACTTCAGAAGACTTGGAAGATAGTGTGCAAGTTGTATGGACCACTTTTTTTTATAGCGGTGCATCCTTTTTGAAGCTCGAACGCGTGAGTACTCTGATAGTACAGATGATGGGTTTTAGCGAGCGTGTTGCTCCACCCTCCTCTCATGTGGTATGGGCCCAGAGCCTAAGTTGGCAGGGTGGAAAAAGCCCCTATCACCCAACCAACATTGACGCTTACTCTGCGCTTGGTGTGGTGGTGTTGTTTTCCCTCCTCTTTTATGCCTCACAAGAATTTCTGAGAAATCCACCTTTTCATATTTCCTCTCCCTTATAAAGCAGAATCAAAGAAAGTGTTTTGCATTCGGTCGAGGTGCAGCGCTGCTTCTCTTCTGAGTTTTCTGCGAAAGGCCACTTTGGCAACAAGCTGCCATCAAGGCAGGCCTCAGCCGTTTGCTCTTCTAGACCTGCAGTGCCACTGAATTTATGACCTTTTGGTTTCATCAGAGCCTTTAAATGAAATCGTCCTATTTAGTTTCTTTTCACTTATGGGTGACTTCAGAACTAACCTAATTATTTTCTTTATGGCCTACATTTATTTATGTTTAATATTTGGTTTGGAAATGTCACATAATAGATAACCCAATCTAACATGGTTTGAAGGTGGAACAAAAAGAGTTAATAAATCATAAATGATACCTTTTTCAATCACCTTTTTTTGCCGGCTTATTTGTTGAATGATGCTAATGATTTAAAAGATAGAGATTTTGAAATTTGCAGAAAAAGAGAGGTTATTAATACAAAGTAAATATTTTCACAATATTATTATTAATGATAAATAGTACTATTTTTTAAGACAATGTCTAAAACCACATTTTTAAATGTATTTTAATTTTGATACATTTGATTAAATTTAATATATCTTTTTTTGTCTTCATTATACTTATTTTAATAATATATTTTGAAAGTCTCTTATGCTCACAAAAGCAAAAATACAGTAAAAACAGTAATATTGCACAAGATTTACACAATTTAATTAATAGAAAAATATTACGCAATTAATTTGAATAATTGAACATTCCTTAATCAATTATTCATTTAAATTGCGTAAAGGACTATTCAATTCGATCGAATTTTACTATTCATTAAACTGTGCATAGCTTAAAAAGGCTTATATTTTGTTTGAAATATTGCATTTTAAAATAACTGCTTTCTATTTTATTATATATTTTAAAATGTAATTTATTCTTGTGATGCAAAGCTGAATTTTCAGCATCAGTTATTCCATACTTCAGTGTCACGTGATCCTTCATCTTACTGACCACATTTGAACGGTAGTATAAATAAAAACAATACATCACAAACGATTATTCTGATAATTGCCAATAAAACTATTTCACTCACATTTGTAAATTTGTAAACTTTCTGCTATAATTTCATATTAATTAAGAAATAGCATCTCTCTTCAATCTGAAGATATTTTTCAAGAATCTGCATTAAAATCGCACAATTTTTTGTTTTACCATCAAAACAGTTTTCACCCTTATTATAATTAGTTAATGTTACTAATAAATTTATTTTTTTTAAAAATCAATGGTATGATTGATTGATTGATTGATTGATGACATCAAGTAACTCCAACTTGTAACTTGTATTGCATTAAAACAAATTTTTGTTTATATTATCTGCGTTAATAAGGTCAGGCGATGGCTTGTCGTGGCCGTGCGCCGGCCCCATCAGCTCGCTACAGCAGGTGAGCTGACATTCACCTCAAAGCCGCTCCACTCGTGTCACTCCGCAGCCTGGATCATTATGGGATTAAGCACAGCCTAGTCCGGTAACATCATGATTCCTGGCCGGTCTGGCCTCGTGGGCCGGCTCCATGCGGCCCCTTGCCTCTCTGAGCGCCGACGGCTCCCAAAGCCGTCCTCAAATGTGTCACATTCCACATGACACCCGTCTCAGTGGCAGCCGACTTTCTCACAGAACTTTAAAACCCTATTTTTCTTTGAATGGGAGTTTCTCCTTTGTTGTGCGGGACCGTGCAGCCAGGCCCCTAGCAACTTCCCTGACCTGGAATGCTGCTGGAATTCTTAGGCAGCGCTTGCCAACTTTGGCTACCTGGTAAAAGGGATTAGGGCAGCTTTATCCCTTAGTCAAGAATGCGGAATGGCTGAACTTCTGACCAAAGAGACGAGGTTGATGTTCAAAGTGTCGTCGCGGAGCGATGCTCTGACATGTTCTTCCCAACCACTGTCTATCTGATAGGATCGATCGGGTTTCCACTCACCCATCATCTGACTGTACCGTAAATAACACAGTTGTCACTTCCGATTGAGAAACATGAAACCGCAAACCGTTAAACTAGATTGAAATGGGTAGCGATGACAAATGCTTTGTTCCTAAAAAATAAGGGAACAGATCAAAAATATTCTGCATTATGAGATAAAGTATGTCAGAGACTGTAAAAGGCTCGTTCATTAAAATGATATGAATAAAAACTTAAAAATTAATAATATTTCAATGTTTCATTTTGGATATTGTCTTTAAAGGCACAATATGTACATTTTTGCCGCTAGAAACCGCTTATTCAAAACGTAGCTTGATGACGCCATGATTTCGCAGAATCATGGGAGGTGTTTTCTTCATGTCTACAGCCGGTGGAAAAGAATCAGGACGGGACTCGGGCAGAAAAAAAAATAAAACTGGAAACCGAGGGTAACGTGGGTATGATGTCATTGATCGGCGACGCACGGACACAGTGCATGTCCTGGTTAAAATTGCTTATTTCTCAGGATTTAAACATTCTTGGAAACATAACTAGTGGTTTTTAGATATTTTAATCCAAAAAGGTTTACATATTGTGCCTTTAAATGAGGAACATGAGACTACCAGCTGTTAAACTAGTTTGAAATGGGTAGTGATGACAATATCCTAAGAGCTTTGTTCCTCAAAATTAAGGGAATGGATAAAAAGAAATGCATAACAGATTGAAGCCTATATGTCGGAAACGTTAAAAGGCTTCCCATGAAGCTGTGACAATGAGATCAAAGCGGCTACCCACTTATAGGCTCAGTTTACTGTCGATCCTTTCACAAAGAAGAGAGTCTGTTTCTACAAAACATGTCACATAAATGCCTCAAACTAAGCCAAATATGCAACAACAATCATTTCGGAGGATTTTTATGCCCGCGTCACATGGGCACATCGGTATACTTTTTAGAGAAAGCATGTAATCTGAACTGAGCTGCACAGGAATGCAGCTTTCG
This sequence comes from Zacco platypus, assembly GCA_038088235.1. Lineage (NCBI taxonomy): Eukaryota > Metazoa > Chordata > Actinopteri > Cypriniformes > Xenocyprididae > Zacco > Zacco platypus. The sequence goes on along the minus strand of CM076063.1, from coordinate 9,748,229 downwards.
TTTACACTGAGGTTTGGGGAGCTGTGGAGCAAAGGACTGGGAACAGAGAAAGTCATGGGAACAGGACCAGCATTCTGTGCATGCCAGTGATGTCAGGTGGAGCTGCAGTCGACAGAGACAGGACATTATAGACATTATAGAGACATAATATAGACAGGAGGATCTTACTTTATTAGCTATCATTTAGCAAATGCTTTCCTTCTGATATGAAAGTAAACATTTTAATGCTTATATGTTTCCATTCAAAGTTTCCTTTTGCGCAATATTTGAATATAGCTTGAGATATTTGTTAATAAAACAGCGTTTTCAGACCATGTATTCAAGAGAACAAAATCGTCACTTTCCGGTGCAAAATATCTGTAATAAAAAAAGAAGCCACTGTGGCTCTTTTATCCTTCATCATAAACGGTGTCTCAGAGCGTGCAGATGAAACGCAATAAACGTTTTATGTTATCTTGCATTTTGATGGAGTTTGGGAACACAATCATGTGAGAGGCTTCTGGGAGGTCTTTGCACTAAAACATTCTGTTGAGACTTTGGCTCAGGCACTTTAGAATTATTAAACCAACATTTGAGATGCTGTGTGAGCAATTTGGTCCCCTGGTTAGTCCAGTTATCCAATCACATCCACCGTTGAGGCAGTCACATGAGTTTTTTTTTTTTTTGTCCATTGAGTGATTTATTCAGTAAATGTGTTTCCAGCATAGTTTATGTGCACCTCAATTGACCCTTTGCAAAGACCCGCCCCCTTTAGTTACTGTTGCTTTGTCCGACAAGCCATGCGCTCTCACGCCACACATCATGTTCTCACAGTGAAAAATGCATCGCGGAGCAAAGAGGACACTGAAACATGTCGACAGACATATGAAACAGTTTTATATTTAAAATATTGTAATTTTTTAAATAAGTTTAAACATTAAATAGCATATAGTGGCTCTTTAATGTGTCGTGACAGATCGCTGTAGCTCCTTCAATCGACTCTTGAACCGATCATCTCTTCGTACTAGTTCAATTATAGAATCAAATAAACATGAATGAACATCAGAAGGAATGTTGTTTCAAGCGTGGAAAGACGCGAGTACATGCAGTTTTTGAAGTTCAAGTTCACCAACGTTAATCTACTAACTCCCCTGACTGTTCTGTCAGACAAAACGGTGGATTCTGAGTTATGATTGGTCAGATCACCTGTCAATCAAACTGTCTGCGAAGGGTCAATTGTGTGCACATTTATTTTTATGCTCATTTTTAGAATTTATGTACATTTTGGCGTTTTCATACAGTGTTTTTTTATGTGATGTCCCAAAATATGCATAAAAATAGGTGGATGGAAACAAAGCTAATGACAAACAAATATTATGATCTATTAAACTGACAGTAAAGACATTTATATTGTTAAAATAATTTTCTATCTCAAATAAATGCTGTTCATTTGAACTTTCAATTCATCAAAGAATCCTAAAAAATGTATCACTGTTTTTAATATTGATAAAAATAATGTTTCTTGTTTCTTCAGCATATTAGAATGATTTATTTATGATCATGTGACAGTGAAGACCGGAGTATTGAAGCTTTACATCACAGGAATAAATCACGTTTTGAAATATATTAAAATACTTCATTCAAAAACATTAAAAATCTTACGGATCCCAAACTTTTATACAGTAGGCTACTGGATATACACCTAGACTTCCAGTATTGAAATTAATGGTTGATCAACGTGGGATTTTTGGTCACTCCAAAGTAAGGTAGATGCTTTATCTGTGCCTTTAACAGGTATAGTGACAGTAACAACACAGGTATCGTTCAGGCTTAATGTGGTAACGGAGACATCGGATCTACAGTACATTCCTTCCACATCAGTCATGTAAGAATCCAGTCATAAGAATGGCCATCTTTTTTTTTTTTTGGTCTGTTGCTCCTTTCTTTTTGAGAGGATATCTAATTATCTCCTCGTCTGGGTGCTCATGAATGCTGAATAAACATGTGCTCTTGTTGTAAAATTCCATTTAACAGACAGACTATAGGGTTGAATAACGCACTGTAGTTTGAATGAATCACAGCCTGTCTGAATGAGAAAGTTGCCATTTCCTCTCACTTAAATGAGTAGTTCGTCCAAATATCATTTGGGTCAAAGCTATTGTATGGTATTGAATTTTCTTTTTGTCATTTTTGCAACTCAACAGCGCACGTCCTCATTTACTTTCATTGTATGGAAAAACGTTGAGTGTGCAAAAGCTTTTGAAGGTGATACTAAAGGGAGAATAAGAAGGAAAAAATTGTGATACCGTTGTTGTCAGATTGCATTGCATTTCTTGACATACAGACTATTTTAGCTACGCCCTTTGCTAGCACACTGAAATTGCTAATTCATTTCAAGTTTAATTCAATGTGTACATTTCTAAGTAGAAAGACTGAAATAGTATTTTCTTGTAAAACATACTTCAATGATCTTTATAATATAACAATGTTTTCTTGTGCATGCAGATATCCAGCTCTTTTGCTTGTAATATTGCTTAATGTTCGCTCAAATTCAATGTTTTTGTCAAAACAAAATGTCCAACGGCGTGTGGCTTTTAAGCTAAAGAAGCAACGGAAAGATGATGTAACGTTGGCGCGCAAGTCTTGGGTCCATTGCCCAGTTTTATCCATAGAACCAAGTTGACAAGTGAGCAGAAGACGTCTACTTCCGATGTCACTATGGAACAATCGCCTCCTCACTTGATCGGCCAACTGTATCTACACTACCTATTCTCAAAGACGAAGACAAGACAGGCATAGAGAGACAGATTGAGTTAAAGGTAAAGGAAAGACTGAGACAGTCATTCCCGGCTCGTGTGGGAGAGCGAAAGAGAGACCTTTTCCCACACAGCGACAGAAACTCTGCCCAGAGGAGCAATGCCCATTCCCATCCATCTCACCGTTTCACAGGCTGGAAATCCCCCGGCTGCACAAAGAGCCCAAATTTAATACTGAGCCTCTGGAGGCGCAGGAGGGTCCCCTGACCAATATTGATACGAGAGGTTCCTTTGTGTGAGAAACCTTAAGGGAGCGAAACAATTGTTGTGGTTGCCGGGTCCATATTATGTCCAAGTGTGTCGGATATGCGTTACGTTTTGTTGATTAAAGGGAAACGTACACTCACGTTCGCAATCGATTCCTTTTCTTCATAGACATATAGTCTTGTACCTGTCACATTATTTTGGGAACTCGGGTCGCGCTTGCTGAGCTGTTCAGCAAATGAGACGCTATGTAATTTGAACGCGTGTTGTCTGCTCAAGGCTCTGATGCCAGGACTGTGTCAAATATGCACAGTCACCTGGTTACAGGCCCAAAGGTATAGGAAACGTGAATTGGGTGGTTCACTTACTGCCATTGTGCTTTTGTAAAATCAGCTAGCTTGTAATTGTAAATCAAATTGATTATGTGTCATCTCCACAATCAGCTCATGAGTAATGCTTGGGGACAGGAAGTGAACAGAACTCAAATTACATTATAGGACACAGATCTTGTAATATTGTGTAGGGATGAGCAACACAACATATTTTCTACTGGTTGGTTGGTATTTATATTTGTCGGTGAGTACCTTTTTATAAATCGGTGAGTTTGGTGAGTACCTTTGTTGGTTCGTTGCTTTATAAATTGATATATTTCTTTGTAATATATTAATCATTATTAGACTGGTTTTATTTTTTATTTATGTATACTTTTATATATTTTAGTGCTGTCAATCGATTAAAAAAAATTAACTAATTAATCACATTTTTCTCTATTTAATCGCGATTAATCGCACCTAACATTAAAGTATTTAATATATTTTTATATTGTAATAATTTCACATTTAATCTCCAAATTAATGTTGAAACAACACAAATACATTGTTTTAAATATTTGCTCTAACATGTAGGGAATATACAGAAATTGAATAAACTTATCAAACAATTCACAGTCTTCACTGCATAAATTATTAATGAAATATACATTAATCCTTATTAAAGCTACAAAAGTTTTCAGTCAAAAGCAGCGAGTGATTTTCTCTTTGTCTTTTGTTCTTTGATTAACAGTAATGACAGTCTGCAGCAGGTTTATTAGGCTGCTGTCACTTTAAGATCTGACACACATCCCCGATGTCCTCACAAATCTTTACGGTCATTTAAGACTTTAACTAATTTGAGACGGTTCTTAAAAGGATACTTGATAATGTGGGCATTTTGGCATACTTTTGTGTGTTTTTGTTCTTTTTTTATAGCGTTTGAATGGATGAATAACACTTGAAATGAATGATAGTGTGATCATAATATGTTATGCTAACTAAAGGACGATGGGGAAAAAACGGATGCTCACTCATTTATATTCTTATGTAGTCAGTTGAACATTGTGACCCATTCCTTGTATGGTGAGTATATGTTGTTGCAGTTCTTTTGGGACCAGGATTCTCTGTCGTTAAATTATTCCAAACTCAACCTGGACCTTCCAAAACAGCCCCATTCCATGTCTGCGTGTTCCTCTCCTCCTCTCTCCACTATATAATGAAGCTCTGTGTGTATTGGTGGTTTTTGAACGCACATCAGACAGCGGTGCACATACAGCTCCATATGTACTGGCTCTCTCCTCCAAACCACATCATATTTACAGTCTAATGAGAACTGCAGTCAGGCAGGCCTGCTGTCAGACCCCAGCCAAGAGTATGCACTAGTGACTGCTCCAAACAAGAAAAGAATCCCTTTCACTCTACCGTTGTACAGTCTTTTTTTTTTTTTGATTGCATGGAGAATGAGCAAAGGCATTTTCTCAGAATTATTGGAACCAGGCTTGCCTTCATGTGGTTTAGAGGTTCTCGTCATTGGTTCAGAAAACAGTGTGGCACGGTTGCGTTTTAACCTCTTATCTGTCAATCAAAATGATCTTTCCTCATCATTTTTAAAATAAGACCGTCAATGTAACTTTATTAAGTACAAATAATTAATAATCATAAATAAACTTACCAGTCACTTTGTTAGGTACACCTTGCTAGCATCGGGTTGGACCCCCTTTTGCCTTCAGAACTGCCTTAGTTCTTCATGTCATTGAATTCAACATTATTCTAGAATCATTCCTCAGAGATTTTGGTCCATATTGACATCATAGCATCATGCAGTTTCTGCAGATTTGTCGGCTGCACATCTATGATGCGAACCACATCCCAAAGGTGCTCTATTGGATTGATTTTGAATATAGTGAGGAAAACTATATTCAAGAAACCAGTTTGAGATGATTTGAGCTTTGTGACATGGCGCATTATCCTGCTGGAAGTAGCCATCTGAAGATTGGTACAGTGGTCACAAAGGGGATGGACATAGTTCGCAACAAAAATACATTTTTCAGATTTTGTGGTCATGATTTATAATCAGCCACTGTAAAGTTCAAATTGAACTCTTTGTGCAAATGAAACGGTCCAGAGATGGAAACTGTATTGTTTTGTGTTTGCGATAAACTTTTTGGCACAAGAACTCACATATGCATGAGCCATGGACAATTAGCCTACCGGGTAGGCGAGGAAACCATGTTGCTTTAACGATAACGATTCTAGACATTCCTGCAATTATCAAAAAGGCAAAAAAAGAAGTCTTGTTGATTGCCTAAAGAGATAATACAGTTCCAGCCAACAGGTTGGATGCATTTGAATGAATTTCAATTTAAAATGAGTTCATACATAGATGGACCTCAGAGATACAAGCCTGTTTAGGTGTAGGTTGACGGATCCAACGACTCGAGGAATATGCAAAATTTGCATGACTCAGACTTGTGGTTATGGTTATTGATTATTTATATATATATTATATATATTATCATATTATCAGTGACAGTGCATCAATGAAACAGTTTATCATTAAAGTCATTTCAGTGCATTTCCTTCACATCCATCAAGATTTTAACATAATGTGGAACAGCTGCTCAATTTTGACCCATTTGTTAACTTAGACGCCAAATTACATAATGCAAATAATCCTGGATCATGTCGTGTTGTTGGAGAGCTGCAATGCTGCTCGTTTTTTGTTCAGCAGTTCACTGTTCAACAAGCATGTAAGCAAATGATTATTTTGTGTCTTTTTGCATTTGGTTTTAACTTCCTTTTCTGTGTTTATTTGCCTGGGGGCTGAAATTTTAGGGGAATTCTGAATTGAAAGCCTATTTAAAGAGGGCCTGGCTGCTTATGCTTGACTGTGTGTCAGTTTACCACTCATGTGTGTCTGTACTCTTGTTATGTTGCCATGTCACCTGCCCCCTTGGCTAACCACATCTTAAACCGGCCACACAGCTGCTGTGTCTGGAGCCGACCGGTCTTCAGTCAGTTTGTCCATCTGTTGGCTTTCTATGGTGCTTTTACCATCAGTTGCCATTGGCTGGATGGGAACTCCAACAGAGGAGAATTGTGGGCTTTCTATACTGTATATTGAGCATTCTCTTTCAGGTGGGATGGTACTGCCCAGATCCATGCATGAGACTATCTAGCCCATGTAGTAGGCCGAAAAACGACACATCAATGTACTCGCTCAAACATACTCTCTGCCCTTGTTGGTTATTTAAAATATCTGATAGATGAACTTCTCTACTCTGGGAGTCAAAAAGGTTTAGAGCTATTGGTCTAGATATGGATAGCTGCTGATCTCATGAGTGGTACAGTTTAGATCCAGATAAGCTGGACATTGTAATATAGTTTAGATCTAGATATCTGGGTATTTAATAAGTGATGTACCGGTGCTCTCATTAATTTTTCAGTCTAGATCTGAATAGCTGGCATTGTGAGACAGTTTAGATCTACAATTGTTATCTGGTTACTTCACGAGTGATCTAATCTAGATCATTGGGTTAGAGACTCAATCTAGATAGCTATTTGTATACAACAATGTAAAGCCTAGTTCTAGATAGTTGTGTGAGGGAAGGCATTTTTTGGTAAAGAGTACAATAGTCTATAGAAGAAGAATGTCAGGGAAAGCGGGGCAAAGAGACTGACACTTTCTGAAGGTCCTTCTGTCCCCTAGACAATATGTTCTCTGAAGCAGCTGTTATGTAGCTAAATGTCCTGTTTCATAAATGTGCCCCCCAAAATATCAAATATCAAATCACCATGAGGTATTCGAGTGTAGATTAAGAAAATAACGCTCAAAGAGCTGTATTATTTCTGTCAATGAGAACTCAGTGGACTCAAAATTTAGTATTCAGCAGTGATATTTGCTTCATTTGTTGGCTGGCATTTTGGGAGCTGCACATCAAAATAGATTAGAACTACTAGCATTGTGATGTCACACCATACTGACAATGAACAAAGAACATTCATGATGTTCTCCACTAGATACCTTGCGGGTTCATCGAGTGAGCAGGTGGATTCCACAATAGATGGATGCCTTCTGTGAAGATCCCCGCCATTATTTCATGCGCTCACAAAGGTTATTTATGGCCACAGACACATTCATTAGCCCCCTTGATGCAAGAAAACTTGTCTGCTATTCTCTTGCTTTTCCCTTTCACTTTCTAAAGGTGGTGAGTTAAAAGTCTCAACCAGTCGCAATACACTGCCTCTCTCATACCGCAAGGACTTGCAGAGATATGAGGGGATTTCATGCTGTTATGAGAAACTTTAGTTCTTGTTTTTATATGACTCTCAGTTTCCAGCATAAGATTATCTTCTAAGGTAATTCACAAAAAGATAACAAACCAATCAAAAATGGCTTTTTCAGGGCAAGTTTTGCCAGGCGATCCCACAGGGGTTCCTGTAATGCCACATGGCAGGACCATAGCTAAACAGATGTGAAAAAATAAACATCTGACCACAATACCCATATTATCAAATTGTCTTAATTAGGAGAGGCTATAAATACACTTAAAGCATGAAAGAATTGGTTGCCTTCATGCACGCCCACACATTCTACAGTGCATGAGTACAGATAAAGGGACTTCCTGTATGCATCGCGCTTCAGTTTATAAAACGGATAGTTCCGGCCCTCAATTCGAATTGGTTGAGCCACGTTCGAAGCCGTCGTAAATTACTCTACAAACATACACCTTTTCTCAAATGGCAAAAGAAAAATGTGTTTTCACAACTTTCAAAAAAAAGAAAAAAGGCAAAGATTGATTATGGCATTCAGAAGAGAGAAACATTTTACCGTAACTCCCACAGCTGCTGCATTAGAAACACCCTCACAGCAGTGTTAACCAGTTTATTTGATTATAATTTGATGAAAAGGTATTACATTACTAAGTACAGTGTTATAAATGTGCATACATTTAAAAAAAAAAAATAAAATATAAAAAAATTTTGCAAGATTTACGATGCTGATGACTGTTAAAACACGTCATCACAGTCCTTGAAAAGGGTCCATTGTGTATTTAATGAAAAGTAACTTGTTTATTATTTATAAAAAATATATATATGAATACAACACGGCTATCACCGCTTCACCCGTCGGTTCTGTGAATCACTGTACAACACCCTTAGCAACCACTCTTAGCAACGTAAACATGTTTGTTCTCAATTGATATTGTTCATTGAAGCTTACTGTATTGTGTAGAAGAGTATTGTGAGAGAGATATGAGTGGCTGAGTGTAATACCTGCATGGTCCCTCTGGTCAGTCCTATGTTTTCAATAAAAAATGTTTGAATTTCCGCTGCGATCTTGTCCTTTTGTAAGTTGATGGATTTCCCGTGCCCTGCTGATAGTGACAGTGCTAATCTAAGCATTTGTCATTTGCGTCTTGATCCGTGTTCACGACAAGTTTCGATATAAAAGTCTTTGAGACGGAGTGACTCGCTCATAAAGACGATTTTTGCCGCCATCTGGAGGTGTAATAAATGTAACTTCTGTCGCTGTTCACGGTCAGGGAATATTTTTTCGAGCGGAAGGAAGGCTTTTAGTGATTTTTACTTCAGAAAAGTTGCATTGATACATATTTTCTGTCATTAATATGTGTATTGTGTGGTAACCTTTTATAAAAGCAATAAACCCTGTGAAGCCGTGGGGCTTATTGCTTAAATTTATGCTTGGATATTCCGTTGACCAAAACACCTGCTAAGTATTATATATTTAGGGCTCAATAATAGTGCAACTTTGTCATGGCTGTTGATTATGTAAATGTGTTTTGTTTTCTTTAATGTATTGAACATTATTGTTGTAAATTCTGGTAAATGAAATTGTCCAGCATAAATATTTTGTTGAAATTGCAAGAACAGTTTGTGATAAGTGTTTGCAGTATCAGTTGGAATGTGCCGAAATTGTAGTTTTTGCATCATATGGAATAGTTTTCATTTATTTATTTATTCATTCATTTATTTTTCATTTGTTTATTTACAGCTATTATTATTTTATAATTTTAAAATAATAATATTGACTATTATTATTATTATAGTAAAATATTTTGAGGAAAGACAGCTTTGTTTTAAATAAAACAAATTATTATTATTTTAGAAAATGTTAAATAATATAAATAAATTGTAACTTGTACTTAACATAATTATTTCAAATAATATAATAATAATAATAATAATAATAATTATTATTTTAAAATATTAATTAAATATTGTGGTGAGGCCAGTAAAAATATTTCCTGGGCAAGTAAACTACCAATCGAAACATGGAAATTTTTTTTAATTTTTTTTTATTATTCCCCTAACAAATTTTAAGGCTCATCAAGAAGCCTGAAGAAGCACGAATGGTTCTCAGTATAAGGTGTGTTCACCCCCAGAGGAGATTATGTTCATCGCACTCTAGTGGAGGGAGGACTTCATGATGGTTTCTTAAGCGTTTGTATGAGTAGGCCACCTTTCCGATGACAATTTTACAACTAACAAATACGTTCTTTCTAAAACTGTACTCATCGTTAAGAAATTAGTCTCTTCCTACATGATTAGTGGTTTTGTTGAACACGGATCATATTTTGCCATCCGGAAAAAAGATAAAGTAAATGCTGACTGTGAGAGAATGATCTATGTTTCCTGGTTTGGACAAGCATGAGGAACAAAAATGGATAGGGCAGTTCCAACGGGAAATGCAAACAGTCACTTGACATTTCGAAACAAATGCTAAGTGTTGGTGTTGAAGCGGCGTTCCAGGAGACACAGAGCTGGGCTTGGTCGTGTTGGAGGAGAGAGTGAACGAGAGAAGGAGAGAGATAGAGGTGAACAGAGAAAGAGTGAGAGAAAACATGAGGGAGCGCCATGCGGTTGGATGGTATTCTTGGGAAAGTTTGCAGCTCTTGCAGTATCTGGAGCTCAGCTGGGGACAAATACCACATGGAAACGAGAGGAAGCCTGCAGAAGTAGAGAGGGCCTTCTGGAGGAATGTTTCACTTCAAATGGAAAATGTTTGCAGCTGTTCGCCATCGTTTAATGTTGTGTATATATGGCATCCCCTCTGATTCTGAACAAACAGACTGTTCTGTTGACACCTGGACTTCTTAGGACATCATGGTTTGGGTCGTTATGTAGAACATGAAAAACATTTGACTCTGTTATCTGTATATTTTCCGACACTGTATATTAAGAGGAACACTTAAGACCCTGATGTAATGGCGAAGTTCTTTTTCATTCTTCACTTGTGCGTAAAAAGAAGTTTGAAATGCCTGAGCAGCAGTTATACTGTTACAATGGTGAGAAAACAGCAGTTAAAGGGTTTATTCACCCAAAAATGAAAATTCTGTCATTTATTACTCACCCGTAAGACCTTTGGCTCAGTGAAGTCTCTATTGCCAGCAAGGTAATTAACACTTTCAGATCCCTAGAATGGTACTAAAACATATTTAAAACTGTCATGTGACTACAGTTGATCGAACTTAAAATTATAAATCGACAAGAATACTTTTTGTGCGGCAAAAAACAAAATAATGACTTTTCAACAATATGGCTGATTTCAAAACACTGCTTCGAAGCTTTACTAATCATTTGTTTCGAATCAGTGGTTCGGACAAGTCACGTGATTTCAGTAAACGAGGCCTCGTTACGTCATAAATGTTTCGCAATTTCAATACTTCACATGACTTTGATACTCGTTCCGAACCACTGATTCAAATCAAATGATTCGTAAAGCTTCAAAGCAGTGTTTTGAAATCGACCATCACTAGATTTTGTTGAAAAGTCATTATTTAGTTTTTTTTGGTATTTTGTCGCTTTATAATATGACTGAGGTTGAACCACTGTACTCACATGAACTGTTTTAAAAATGTCTTAGTACCTCTCTGGGCATCTGAAAGTGTTAATTATCTTGCTGGCAACAGAGGCCTCGCTGAGCCATCGGATTTAATCAAAAAATATCTTAATTTGTGTTCCGGGTGTAGAACGACATGAGGGCGAGTAATTAATGACAGAATTTTCATTTTTAGGTAAACTAACCCTTTAAGAAAGCATCTGATCATAGCGAGGTGGATATGTTTGCACCAGCTTTACAATTTAGTCATGTCATGTTTATTTTTAGCACTTCATACAATAGATTGCTTTACAGCAAGCAGCTTTACAGTATTAAACATTAAGCGTCATTGTTGCTTTCAATTAGAATTACAACTTCGACTTCTATTGTAAAGCAGCTCCTCCAGTGTTTTCATGTATTACCCTTATCTGACCTCGATGAACTGAACTGAAAATTTCAAAGAAGGCGGAGCCCCAGAGCCACACCTACCTATTACATAAACAGCAAGGTAGTTTGGTATGTGTTTACCAGTCGGAGTGAACTTTTCTGCAGAGTTCGCTTTAGCATGTTTCTAACTATCAAAACAAACTCCAAATGAACCCTAACCTTCAAAAGTCCATTAAACCAGTTCATTCTTCTATTTCCCTTGAAGTGTATCCGGGCATTTACAGTACAATTTAAGTTTACTTGGCGGATATCACGGTAATGCAACGGATAGTTAGAAAGATTGGATTTATGAGTTTAATGCACATTAATGTCACCACAATTAATTTAATTACCAATTTGGGGGCGTCAGTGTGAAAATAGGGTGGAGGCAAAGGATGCAGCGTCTGTTGCTAACGGTTGTTGAGGTCCAATCAATATTGTTTTAGACCCCAATTGAACTCCTGAATTCTTCCTCAAAATATTTCCCTTTGTGTTCCACTGAACAAAGGATGTCACACAGGTTTGGAACCACCTGAGGGTGTGTAAACAATGACAGAATTTGAATTCACAGTGACTAGCATGATCACTTAAAGGTTCGGTCACAATGGACCCTTTTTGCCTACAAAATTTTGCTAATGTGATGCACCATAAGTCATCTTCTTGTAGAGTGTGTTGGCCTTCTAGTTGCCCCAACAGCACCTGACTTGACCTCTGGCAAACTCTAGGTACAGATTCCTTAAGAAGATGCTACCTGCTTTCACTGAGATGCCAACCTTAGAGCTTGGCTGGGCGACTTGGCACGACCATAATGTCATTGTACTCCAGCCACTTATTGGGAAGTTCACCTCAAGTCCATCTATTTTCATCGTTCAATGCCTCCTCTGTTCTTTGTGGTTTATAATAGCCCCACAGTTTGGATGACAGCAAGGTGTGGAAACAGTTATTGGAAATAGTTTTCCAGCGGGCACCTCCGCCTTTGCCTGCTCTGAGAAAGCTCAGAAAAAGACCAGTCTTTTGGATCTGCTGGGGGTTTGCTTGTTGTTCTTCGCTGTCATGCTTCGTGGTTATTGTTGTGGAGCTAATGCTGTTTCATCTTCGCACATGCTGGTAGTTTGCGGTTTCGTTACTGACACTTATGTTAAAAAACGAACAATTGCAGCAGGCGAGAACCTTGTCGTTATTGTATTAGCCAGTTCGGGGAAAACCCCATGCGCCGTGCGGGCCTGAAATGATTACATTTTTCCCTTCGAATAAGCGTGTGTGTGAATTCTGTGCTGTTTTTTCATGTCCGAGTGTCTTGGTTCCTTGGTGCGAGGTATGTTGTTCCTGCACCAGTTGCCTTTCTCCTGATGACGCCACCCTGTAAGAATTTGCCTCCTTGTAGTTGGTGTGTGTGCACATGCACCAATGCGGACACACGCCCCCGTACATAAAGGGGTGTTGGGTCCCCCCACTGCTCAGGGACTCAGAAGACCCCTCTGTTCTGCCGCTGCTAACCAGGACCATTTGCTGCTGTGTTTTTTCTTGCCCCGCGTCTCCTCCTTTCTCGTTTTCTTTCTTTCTTCCTGCCCGTTTTCACCCGCTCCCCTTCCTGTCTGGGTTATGGCAATTGTACATAATTTTGTTTCGGGATACGCCAGGGAGCTGCATGTGTGTGATGTGGGGGGCGCACGGATCGGTCCTCCCGAGGCCGTGAGGGGGTTCGCCTCAGTCTGATTGATGGGGGAGGTGTCGCCTCTGTTCGCTCATCCATCACATACTTTATTTGGGTTTTAGAGAAGAGGAAAAGGAAAAGGGAGGGCAGGAGGGGGGTCCTCGCTCCTCCAAAAATATCAGTCCGGTGAGCCCGCCGTGCTTTCTCTACCCCCCTGAGCCCAAGCAGGAATAGACGTCTTACCCTTGTGACCCAACACCATTCAGCAGTCTCAGCACTTGCAACAAAAGACAGATAAATGTGGCCCAGATAGATTTAGAGCAGGTTCCTGCTTTATGGAACTTTCTATTCTTTCCTTATATTGAGGAGTGGAAAAGGAATTCTGGGATTGTTAGTGGGCGCATTGGCATTGTGCAGGACTCAAGGTATCTGTTTTGTTGGGCTTTCAGTTTAGACCCTGACAAACAGACTGTACTTGCATCAAAACTGCTAAATATGTCTAAATAGTCTGATGTATTTACAGGTTCCAAAATGTTTTGCCACTCCTGATAATGACGGTAGAATAGAGAAAATTTAACATAAATGTTTCTAAACAGCCATGAAACTTTTTATTTAACCTTTTAGCAATAATAATGATGATAATAATAATAATAATAATAATTACTACTACAACTATTACTACTTCAACAAAATGTTAAATAAAGTTTATTATTATTATTAATTTGATTAAATAATATGTCTAGCCAACCATTAAACTTTATTTAGCATTTTTATAATAATAATAATAATAATAATAATTTATTATTATTATTACTCCAACAAAATGTCAAATAAAGTTTATTATTATTAATTTAAAAAATAATATGTCTAGCCAACCATTAAACTTAATTTAGCATTTTCATAATATTAATGATAATATTGATAATAATAAATTGTAAAAATAATATAAGTATTATGTTGTTGTTAATTTTTTCAGGATTTTATTATTATTATTATTATTAATAATAATAATAATAATAATAATAAATATGATTAATTATTATTATTAATTTCTCTAACCTACCATTAACTTTAACCTACCATTTAAACATTAACATAAACTTTATTTAACATTTTATAATAATAATAATAATAATATTCATTATAATAATCATAATTATTAATTATAATGTTGGTGTTTATTTTAATTAGCATTCAATATAATAATAATAATAATAATAATAATAATAATAATAAATAAATTGTATTTTAACAAACACATATTTAAAAATGTATATATTGTTTTATAAAATAATGCTGACCATCTGGCAAGTAATACTGTTTTATTTACTTAAAACATAATATGTGTTTTTTTACTCATGTGTGCATTTGTTTGTGTAAGAATGAACACCTGCATGCATGTTTTTAAGTACAGGAAATATAACGGGATTGTTTTTTTTTGTAAGGCAACACATCTGCTTCTAAAGATCTTTAAATAGTTTCTAAAGATGTATCAGTGAATGACAGTATTTCAACTGTTCTTCCTGTCTATTCATGTAGCTTTAAAATGGTATTAAATAAATACTTGATATCTCATATGCAGTGTAGTGTGACTGCTTCATGCTGACTTTTCTTTTCAGCTGACATCACTTAGCTTGTGCTGGCATGGAAAAGAATGTTAACCATCATTTTGGACTACTGTTTTAGGTAATGCAGCTTTTCCAATAGTAATTAAACACAGTAATTAAACACCAGTTTACCTACATAATAACACTCACAGCAACAGTATCAAATAGAAATAGATTTGAAGTGTTACCATTGGTATAATGATTTTCATCTTGATTGAGGCTTCAAAAATTGCTTGGAAGTCTGCAAAGTCTCACTCCATTTTGGTTTGTTACACCCATTTTTCATGATCCAGTCCCCATTTTTCTTGTTCACTCTCAGAAATGCATCACATTACAGAAGTAATGTATTGTGAATGATTAATTTTGTGACAAAGGATAATTGTCAGTTGTTTGAACTGCGTAAATTTCAAAAGTAGCTTGGAAGATTTCACTTGCATGTTTTCAAATTGTTTTTATAACTTTTACCTCTTAGCGTCTTGCGGAAATTTCTAGCGATTCGGTATTATTCACAGTTGACTTCGTTAAAACAGAGGAAATAGATTTGAGTTTGAAATGCATCATTTACCCTCTGTCAAATGCTAGGAATGCACCCTTTGAACTGTCCGGGGCATCGCCTTGACTCTCGCTGTCCTTTTCTCTTTTTCATTCATTTTCCTCTCCAGCCTCTCTTTGTCAGAGAGCCTGGTGTTGTCACGCAGCCAAAGCTCTCTGATATCCATTTTGCATGCTTATTAGAAAAAAACACAGTTATGAATATTCAGGGCATTCAGCAATTTCAAAGACGGGGGAAAAGAGATGGAAGGTAGCGAAGACGGCAAGCGAGAGCAGGAGAGAAATTTAGCTTTGTTCTTGTTTTAAGTGCATCGGTCATGGAGTGGAATAGCGGAGAGCTCAGAGGTGAACAGCTTACTGTAAAATCTGTGGCACAGGGAGAATGGCAGCTTCAGATTAGGCATGGTCTCCGTTTGAGGGTCCCATACTGGACTGGAGGGTGTCTGGTGCCACTGAACCCCATGACTTCAGACAGACGTGTCTCTCGGGAGAGACAGTATTACAAGAAGCACACTTGGTACGACAACATTTATCATCACCTACTAGTGTCAGTCAGTCTAAACAGGAAAGTGTTTCAGTAAAGTGTCAGTCAGTCAGAACAGAACTGGTCGCGCCTAGACTGAACACGAAATGCTCATGGTGTCGCATGAAGTTTACTAAGAGATGATAATGGTATCATTTTCAAAAGCCTTCTATTTCAAGCCCCCAAAACGCTGTTGTCGTGTAAACGAACCGACAAAACTCATGAAAGTTTTCCTATTTTTAGTTGAAAACGGTGTTATGCTCACATATACTTTTCCTAAATCATTCATCGACATTTAAATGGTTAGTTCACCCAAAAATTAAAATTATCCCACGATTTACTCACCCTCAAGCCATCCTAGATGTATATTACTATCTTCTTTCCGGCAAACTACAATCAGATATATTTAAAAAATATCTCTTTTAGCTTTATAATGGTAGTGAATGCATTCGTCCATCATAAAAGTTATCCACACAGCTCCAGGGGTTTAATAAAGGCCATCTGAAGTGAGGCGATGGGTTTTTGTAAGAAAATATCCATATTTAAAACTTTCTAAATTAAAATATCTAGCTTCCAGCAGACGACTTGTGCCAAATGAGTAACCCCCTGACTCGATGTGTGACGTAGGAGTATCGTAAGCTCAGACGCCTCTCGCAGTTCAAACTAATGGAGCTATGCCAAAAACTCAAGCTCCTCTTCTCTTCGAAATCCTCCAACATTTCCTGACATTTCCGACATTCTCCTGCCACAGCATTTTAGACAAACATTTTTTTTGTGCTACATTCTGAACTTAATTAAAAATACAAATAATATTCTTTGGCTAAAAAAAGGTTTATTTTGTTAATGTGTATTAAAGTTTTGCAATCGCCACACGATACTATTATGAAAAGGCAGACTGCTAGACTTTGGCCCATCTCAAGCTTATACAGCAAGTCAAAGAGCTCAGCTTATTTTTGGAAGGCTTCTAATGGCGCACTTGTTGCATCCTCATCCTACGCAGTGCGTTGGATCTTGATCCTTCATTATTCTCATGCACTTTTCCAGCTGTTTCTGTGCAACATTCCTCTGTTTACCCCCCACTCTGTAACCGTATCCCCCTGAAATCTCTCTGGGAAGTCCTGTGAGGAACGCAGTGGATGTTGTTTCCCCCTCGTGTTGGTTTGTAGATGCTGTCACTGAGTTTTCACAACCAGGGATCAGTGTGAATATTCAAATGAAACGAAACCTCACAATCTCTTACTTGTGACCAGTTACTAACTCATCATGTATTAACAGCTCCAGTCCAACTTGACTGCATTGCCGGGGTGAACCCGTGGCTAAGGAAGAAAATGGTAAACATGATCTTTATCCAAAATAACTGGGAGAGGTTAAGAGGCCATGTGTGCTACAGACTGCAGTGAACTCTATCATTATCTAAAGCTTGTTATACGCATGGGCCACTTATGACACCCCACAGGGCTCTGTTGTGCACCGCCGCACCAACAATTTACGATGAGTCACAAACATGCGGCACGCTGAGCTCCTACGAGAAACACCACCGGGGACGGTACAGCAGTCATAATGGGGATACGAGCGGGCAGGAAAAGAGACCACATCATAAGGGGATGCTGCTGTGACTCACCACCTCTGGAAGCATAATGTTTATCCAATAATATGAATGGAGTTCTCTGGGGTTTTCAGATGCCTTGATCGTTTTCGAGCTGTTCGTGTGATGTTTTAGATTAACCTTGGATTAACCTTTTAAAAAAGGGGAAAATGCAAAGCAACACTAGCCATGGTATTGTCTTAATTTTTTATGGTACCATAGTAATACTAAAATGTTTTTTTTTTTTTTTTTTACAGTGTTATTTTTTTGCACATTTGTTTTATTTATATAATAATTATTATGGGTTCAAGCGCATTACAATTTCCAAGGATCAGCATTCTCCTCTAAAAGTGGTCAGGCAGACCAAATCATAAGTCGTAGAGACTTGAAACTTTGAGAGCTGGTAGTACTCACACCATCTACAATGTCACCAAGGCTCGCCCCTATTGGCCTGACGGGGGCGCTACAGCTGTCAAAATTACAAGCTGCCTAAACCGTTCGGCGTAGGGTCAAGTATTCACCTAATATTTACACCAAACTTGGCACATCTATGTAAGAGCTCATTCTGTGATCGTGTGAAAAAGGATGCGGCAACTGGCCACTTGGTGGTGCTATAACAGGGAAAAAATAGGCCATAACTACTTCACCGTTAGTCCGATTGACTTGAAAATTGGCAAGCAATGTCTCGGCCATCAGAAAATGAATTTTGAGCAGCTTTCAAACAAGTTTAATGGAGGCTGATCGGAACAAAACTCGCCGGGCTTGTTTGATTTACTGCCAGCTGCCCATCGAATCATTTGTTAAATATTGGAGATTATTTCAAAAACAAACTTTGGTGAACTAGTCAGGTTTTTGGCTCAACCTCGATAACTCTTAAAAAAACGTATCTATTTCGTGTGGTAAATTGCCAGTATTAGCTGTAAATGGTCTTAACAATCTATGATCGAAATAGTTACAATGCTAAATAAATAATAATACCTATTTACGCATATGCTTAAAGCGCTCGAACCTCGATACTTGCTGCTTGCTGCTATATTTTGTTTTATTTTTATTAAATATATGTTTAAATTTATTTTTACAAAGTAATACTAGAATATTTCTTCATGTCCAGTTGGGTCGTATGGTCATCTTTTCTCCTTTGTCATGTTATCTAGACAAATAGCGGCTCTTAGCATGTTAGCAGGAGAGCTTGAGGTAAATGCTGTTTGTTTGTCAGCGTTCCTGCATCAGTGCCAGCATTAGGGTGGGCTCTTTCTGGCGAGTCTTGCTCAAAGGGGCCGATGTAGTGAGTTAACGCTCTTAAACTCTGTGGTGCACGGGAAAACAAAGCAGCGTCTGAGGGGAGCGTACAGCCGTACACCTCAGAGGCTATTAAAAGCACAGCTCTGCTAATTGCTAGAAAGGACTACAAAGCTTGGGATATGCAGCAGTTCACTATAAATTTTAGAGTGTCTTGTAGAAGTTTTTGAAATCTTCAATATGGTGGCATTTGCACGTGATTTAATGGGTTCATGATGGCTTCATCTGGAAGAGCAAAAAGATTAGGTTATCTTTTCTGTCTCCCCCTCGTGCCCCTGTGTTCACACTGGTCTGTCTTGATGGGTCTCTCGGGGCTTGGCGCTTTTGAGCCAAGTAGGAAATGAGTTTTTCCATGCTCCTGTGTGTCGGAACATTTATCCCTACCATCACCAGAAAGTGCAGCACAGGAAAAATTGTCTTGGCGTAGGAAACCTTGATGTATATACAAGTACACAAGTATTCAGTGGCTCCTCCTATCACCAGTGAAATCGCAACTTTCTGTTTAACTGTGTGAACTGTAGCAAAGAGTTTAACTTATCATGTTGCTTTGACCAAACTCTGTTCGTCGGCCATGCTGACAAATGATGAGACGATAAACTGTCATCCGAAATGCAGAGATGTAAAGATAAAAAAATGTGTTTCTAACTACATTGTTGCACTCCTACCGCTTTCACACAAATTATGACAGATTATTGATGAAATAAATACTTAGTATTAAAAAACACGTACCATTTATCACATTGGCATCACATAACCATCTCCATATGTATGAATTTTCTGTTGTAGCAAACTTACTCTGAAGTTCACCTAGTACACTATTGCATTTAGGAAGTGGAACGCATGTGAAACACAAGTCACGATAAAAGAGCTCAAAGATACCTAAAAGCAAGCTAAAATGCACGGTTGCACCAGAAAACCTCACGTTTGGTTGGGTTTAGTTGGCGGTACGTAATTTTTAAATGCGTTAGAGCTTTAATCTTTTAGCGCCACTCACCGACATTTCAATTGTGAACTGCAGTGATACGTATAACAAAGAATGTAATAAAATAGTGCCAGATTCACATTCATCTGTTTAGGATAAAACCGAATAAAACTGAACACACTTTTGGCGCCACTCATTGGACATTTCACTTTGACAGTGAAACATTTTGCAGGAATGATGCCACTGGCACATTTTTTTGAGTGAGCCTGGGTTGAAAAAAAAAATCATATTTGGATGGGCTCAATTGGGTCAGGGTTTGAGACGAATGAAAAAGTCAACATTTCCAGATATTTAGCACTGTTTGTTATTGAGTGAGCTACATCAGCATTTCTATCCGTCATTTGGTCTATTTGGGACATGATGAATGTAATACAGGTGTTTCACAGTGTACATTAGATGTCCCTGAACGTCACAGACGAGTCAGGAAGGCATTGTGGAAACATGTTCATCAATAGAGGGGAAGTGTGTGGCATGTAGAATAACAAGAGCGCACGAGGATGAATAGGATAAAGTTTGATCGTGCTCACTCTAAAGGGACAAATATATCTTATTTCAGGAACAATGCTAAAGTGTGGTCACGCCTGGATGACACACAGGTCAATTGTTTCATTCCAGGCGAGAATTACCTGGTTTCCAAAGGAAAGGCATCCTCTGTGGAGCTCTGGGAAAGTGATACATTCTGCCTGGTGCCACGATCACCGCCCAGGTCGTTCCGGAGTCAACGGTGCAGGCGGCATGGGGGGATTCCAGCGGCATCAGCCTGGGCTATTCTTATCAGATATATTTCAGACACAAAAGGAAAGGGTGGTATGTTAATAGAATTATCTTTACCACATGCCCAAGAAAGAAACTTGTCCTTTAGAAATAGCAACTCTTCAGGAAAGGGAAATAAATATTTTGATTGTGGATTCTGGTTTGGATTCATCTGGATTCTGAGGAGAGTCACTATGAATGAATTATGTCTGCTTATAGCATGTTTTTTTGCATTGTTTTTGCACCCAATTTACTAATGGTACACTCTGCATGATTGTCAAAATCATAGGATTGCCGTTTAGTGTTGCCAAGTTTGCAAGTTTTACCTCCTTAAAATTTGCTCCTCCTGAAACGTTTGTTTCATTATGTTTGGGTACCATTAAGGGTGCGTTCACACTTGTCATGTTTGGTTCGATTAAAACGAACCCTGGTGTGATTTCTCAGTTAGTGCGGTTCGTTTGAACATATGTGAACGCTGCCATCCGAACCCTGGTGCGCACCAAACAAGCGGACCGAGACCGCTAAAAAGATGGGTCTCGGTCCGCTTCCAAACGAACTCTGGTGCGGTTCGATTGATATATGAACGCAACACGGACCAAAGACATGTAAACGAACCAAAAACAAGACGTGATGTCACAAGATGCGACGCTACAAGTCAGCTGATTTGACGACGCTGGAAGATCGGCGTATCCAAAATGAGTCGAGGGCAAACATGGAGCAACGAGGAGTTAAACTGCCTCGTCAATATTTGTTTCTGCATACAACGGAGGAATTCCTGGTGCTATTTTGAATGTTTTGAACATTTTATGAGCTTTTCGTGAGTTCTTAGTTGGTAAAAATAAAGCATATGTACACGCATAAAATGATCACGTTTAATCCAGCACACAGCATTGTTTTGAATGTTCGGTAAGTAAGCTCCGTCGCGAAATATACGTCATAAAAGCCGACCAATCAGGTTGTGACCGTATCCCTATGCCTTTGGTTCTGTAACTTAAGATTCGCTGTTGAAAATCCCAGTGTGAACACTAAGTGGACCAGGACTATATGTTTTGTTTTTGTTTTTTGGTCCGGACCAAACGAACCAAACCAACCAAACTACAAGTGTGAACGCACCCTTAGTTGCTGTTGTGTGTACATTACACGATGGATCGGCAGCAGGGGGTTACACATTACACAACATTTCAATAGAAACAATTGCCAACAACTCTATCTGGTCTACATACTACATTTTTACAACCAAAGACGCGCAAGAATCAATACAGGAGATAACGTAAGTTCATGCACGAGACTAGATTTTTTTCTTGTTAAAATGATGCACCATTGTCACTCAAATGAACGGTCTCTGATTTGTCTCAGATTTCAGGCATTTGCCAGCATTTCCACGTAACGAAAATCGGGGCTAAAATCATAAAGTGTGTACTCAACATGAAGGAAGTCAAGTAATCTTTATAATGGCAAAAACTATTTGCAAATTTCAATCTTGAGGATCAGTTCTGTGTGCTTGGTTGTAGAGGACACTAACAATGAGCAATTGTATAACAGCATCGTAATTTCTACATATACATTTTTACATTCAGTTAACAGTGAACAATAGCATGTTGATAAATTAACCTGGATTAATAAATACTTAAAAAATGTTGCTCATAGTTTATGTAATTACTAATGTTTACAAATTTAAAGAGATATTTCTGTCATCATTTGCTCACCCTCATGAATCAAAATTGGACGCCACTGACTTTCATTGTATTCTCTGTTCTGTGTGGCGTCTTGGTATTGAAAGGGATCTTCAGCTGTACAGTACTGTTTTGTGGTTTAGTCCGAAGTGAAACACACCCATCTGTGGCAGAACTTGACTGGGCCAATGTGTGGAATCCCCTTGTGTTATAGTTTACTGTGCACTATCATCGCTTTCGACGTATGCTCCACCAAACAAGTACAGCCGCTGCCAGAACAAGCACACAAGTTAACAGCTCAGAACAAGTGCTTATCCTGACCATCAGCTCAACAAAGCCATAATTATCTGCAAAATAAACTCAATCCCATGATTGTTAGACAAATAGTGCATTAAATGGTTCCAGATAAACTTTACTCTGTGGTAGAAAAGCCAGAATCTGTTGATTCAGTTGTACCATTTTAATATGGACCTGAAGGAATGGACCTAGGGATAAGTCATGATGCTTGAGTAGTCAAACAACTTATTAGTTATATATATATATATATATATATATATATATATATATACCGATAACATTATGAGATCTGGGGAATTTGGAGGTCAAGTCAACACCTCAAATTCGTTTGTGTGCTCCTCAAACTGTTGCTGAACCATTTTTGCTTTGGGGCA
The DNA here is from genome assembly GCA_038088235.1 of Zacco platypus. Lineage (NCBI taxonomy): Eukaryota > Metazoa > Chordata > Actinopteri > Cypriniformes > Xenocyprididae > Zacco > Zacco platypus. The sequence goes on along the minus strand of CM076063.1, from coordinate 9,725,351 downwards.
GGGCGCATTATCCACTGGTTTGCCTTCTTCCCATAGTGCATCCTGGTGCCATGTGTTCTCCAGGTAATCGACGCACACACACCCGGCCATCCACATGATGTAAAAGAAAACGTGATTCATCAGACCAGGCCACCTTCTTCCATTGCTCCGTGGTCCAGTTCTGATTTCGGCTTTTGGGCACCCTGACTGGTCAGCGGCTATGCAGCCCCAATGCACAACAAACTGTGATGCACTGTGTGTTTTGACACCTTTCTATCAGAACCCACATTAACTTCTTCAGCAATTTGAGATACAGTAGTTTGTTTGTTGGATCGGACCACACGGGCCAGCCTTCGCTCCCCACAAGCATCAATGAGCCTTGGCCGGCCATGACCCTGTCGCCGGTTCACCACTGTTCCTTCCTTGGACCACTTTTGACACTGACCACTGCAGACTGGGAACACCCCACAAGAGCTGCAGTTTTGGAGATGCTCTGACCCAGTCCTCTAGCCATCACAATTTGCCCCTTGTCAAACACGCTCAAATCCTTATGCTTGGCCATTTTTCCTGCATCAACTTTGAGGACAAAATGATCACTTGCTGCCTAATATATCTCACCCACTAACAGGTGCCGTGATGAAGAGATAGTCAGTGTTATTATTATTATTAATGTTAAAAGTTTGTGGTCGGTAAAATGAAATTCTTTTAATCAAAAATACAGTTAAAACAATAATATTACTACATTTTAAAATATTTTTTTACAATGCAATTTAGCCCTGTGATGGCACAGCAGATTGCTCCAGTCTTCAATGTCACATGATCCTTCAGAAATCGTGCTAATATGCTGATTTGCTGATATTATTATCAATGTTGAACAGTTAACAGTAATGCTGCTTAATATATTTGTTGAAACCATGATGCGTTTTTTTTTCTTCCAGGATTCTTTTATGAATAGAAAGTTCAAAACATTTTGGATGTAAACAGCCCCCTAAGAAACCTTCAGGAAGCTCACTGACTAATTGAATTTGAGAACATGTTGATGGCCTAGACCTATATGAGTTTCCTTCCATTCTGACTTAATTTGAAAAAATAGCAGGTATAGCAGATAATGCATTGTAATATGATCTTTGTTTCTCTTAAAGACAAATGAAACCGGATCCTCTATAAAAACTTCCCTGAGTGTTTCCTTTCTTTATGACTCAGCATTGTCTGACCCATGGGATTAACTTTATATAGGCCCAGACATTATTTTTGGCATTTTCTCCTCCTCCTCCTCCCATAGAGGCTGGAATTCCTCCAGGAAGGCCGAAGAAGCCTGGCACTTGCTTGCAGCTTGCAGCCAGACCTGGGCAGCTGGGATCTGGAGGGAGTTCCCTGCAGTTTTTGAGCACTCTGGCACTGCTCACACCCCCTACATCAAGCCCCTACCACACACCCCGCCTCCTCCCACTCCACCTTCTTCTGCACAACACAATACAGAGGAGCTCTGTGCTTCTGTACAACCACACCATACCCCTGCTGCACACACACAGCAAGCGAGTCTCTCCAATAAACGTGATTCAAAAACTGGTGGAAAAGTGTAGCAGGCGCCCCTCGGTTGCCGACTCGACTCTGTGTGGCACTTGACACAAGCACTCTCGCATAAGCTGCCTATTATTTGTTGTTAGTAGCAAGACTCTTCAACACACTTCAAGGTCTATTCATCTGGAGAAAAAGAGTACTGTACTGGCTATCAGCACAGCGGAAACGGTCCCCCCTTTGCCCTTTGAATATGACTACCATGCGAGATATGGCATTGAACTGGAGCTGTTTCTTCAGATGGAATCCATTGCAGTTTCTTTCCCTCAGGAGCATCTCGACACCTGCAAGCAGCCACAAGAGTTTTGGCTACACAGGTAATGCACCGTGAGCCCCGCCTACCTCCTGAAAGGCGGCCCGCTGACACCCTCCCAAACGGTTGTCTGGGGTTCTCAGCAGCCAAAAAAGCAGTAAAAAAGGAATTCCTTCCTAATGGTCCATGAAAGCAGTGATTCACCACTTATTATTGTTCAAGCCCTGGAGAATCTTTCCATATTACCTCAGTATTGTAACCTTCAGAAAACCTATCCGTCACACTCTAGAGTTTATTTTCAACTCGCGCCCCCTCGTCCCGCTGTTCTGACTTGCTTGGGCAGATCTGCAGAATACAGTACAGTAATCAATGGCCCAGAAAGCCCTTCCAGCTGGACACTTGTCATCAATGATGGAGGAAACCATGACAACCAGCCGCTTCTAAAGGACCGCTGGTGTTAGGGAGGTCAGTGCCCTGCTACGAACCCCCTCGCGAGTAAACAGACTTGATTGGGAGGGACTCTCAGATTTGGACTGTGTTCTTTTCAATAATTACATTCATTGTTCTCTAGCCACTGTGGGTTATGGTCGCAAGCTGTTTAGTAGGCCCCTGTCTGTCTGCCACCCCCTACGCTACCAGTGGTAGTGCTGCACCCGCATGGGTATCTGCTTGTGCCAGAGCTGAGATGCCAGCTTGCTGACCCCAGTGCCCTGAAACTGATGTGCCTGTCAATGTAGGTGTAAATCCATTTGTTTTTTTCAGATTTTTTGATCGAATGGACAAAATAAGCTTGCATTAGCTTTCATTTCTGCAAGACCACTCCGAACGCTGTCAGTGCATTGTTGAAATCAGGAATGGTGAGAGAACATTGTGCTTGGTACTCTTTTCGTCTCCAAACCAAGCTTGGGTCTTCAGCCGACAACGTTTAAATTCCATCTGGCTAGCGTGCTTCCAATGTTTATGCGTTAGGTCAGGAGGTGGAGAGTTGGCAGTCTTTTGTGGCTTTTCAAACACATTCGACCACGTGTGTGTCTACACTATGAAAGCGTTTTCGACTACCTCTGGAAGTGATCGAATGTGGACTCGCTCAAAACCTGTTAGACCCTGTTTACACTTGTATTTAGCGTTGTCCACTTGTGATACTATCAACCAAAATGCATCTTAGTGCTAGGCGTAAACAGGGCCTTTGATGATATGAACTGTATTGGAACTACAGGAAGTGCTGGTTTGTTAATGAGGTTTCTGCATCTCACGTCACAACGCAGCCGAAGACACATGCCTCACAGATAAATAGTTGAAATGCCATCAACAATGATACTTTAAAGTGAGGAATTAGCTGAGACCTTGCTCTCTGGCATCAGTGTGTTTCATTGTACTGTATTTTATTGTACTTTGACTTTGACTCCCGCAAGTGGGGCCTCTTGAGCAGACTCACTGATATGGAATGCAACATAAGAGCCATTCAGAACGAGTGAGGAGGGAGCACACAAAAAAGGAAGTCTTACTAGGGAGATCCTCACCCTTTCTGGCTTTTTCTTTCTCTTCCATTTTTAATCTTGTCCAGAAGCTTCTTCACATTATGGCTGCAGGAGCTGATCTCTGCCAAACAAGCGTGGGAACTGACCCGGCCCATCCAAAGCAGCCTCATCTGCAGCCTGTAATGATGGAACCTCAATGACATCATTCACGTTTCGGAGCAGGGCTCTGGTAACTGCACCGTACGCCTCATCCAAATACCAGTGGCTAAACGGAACACACACGCCGAGCTGAGCAATGGAAGTCAGATGGTCTGCGTTTTCTTTCTTCCTTTCCCCCCCTCCTGACTCAAGCGTAAGCGGCTGTCGGGATTTAGAGAGAAAGAGATCGAGGGGCCTCTGTGAGGGTCGGCCCCGACTGTAAATGTCGGAAAGCGAAAGCAGGCCTTCGTAACAAAGTGGAATCTGATATAATTTACCCCAGGCTGGGGTGTTTGATCTTCACCTACTTCAGGGTGCTTGTCAGAGCCGTGGAGGGGGGACTGGTGCTGCTTATAGGCCAAAAAGTCGGCGTTTATAATCTGACGTCATTTGTGTTGAAAAGTATTTTCATGTGTGGGTTGACTTTTTGAAAATTTTGGATTGTATGCGAGCATTGCTGCCGTTTTCTTTTCATGCTTCCTGCATAAATGCAGACATATTTAGTTACCTCCGAGGACTCCTGTAATGTAAAACACTGCCTTCGCTTCATTCCTCATCGGCCAATCTAGGCATCTTGAATGTTTGCATAGTTCATAGCCTGTGCTGTGTAAAGATCCATATAGATCTTCAAACGGACAGTATAGAAGCATTTTGTTTCCCAAAAAGCTAAGAAATTTACCCAACAAGATTTCTACATTTATTTTAACGTTGATCTATGCTTAGAGTAGCTTATTATCTTATTGGTTTCACACACAATCTGGAAAATGATTATGTATTTATTTATGACCTAATCAAAGTAATTAAATGAGGAAATATACAGTTTGTAGTCGCATAAACAGATTATCACCAAAATGGCATATTTAACTTTTTTTTCCTGTGAAAAATTTTTCTTCATGCCTTAAATTAGCTTTAATGTAACTCTACACCCTATGAATATGCTAATTACCCCCCCCCCCCTCCACTCACTAGCATGAGCTCAGAGATCCACTCGGTCAAGTTATTTAGGTAAGCACTGCACAATGATATCGCTTTTTACAACGTCGGACACATGATGGTAACTAATATGATTAGTCTTTTGCTGGACAACATTATCAGCTAATAATGTGATGCTAATGTTACACAAACCATGTTCCCATTCGCCGTCTCAAGAGTCAGACAGCTGCCTTCTAAAAATCAGTATCCTTACAAACCCTTTGAACAACTTATAACTTCAGTGGAGAAAGGCATATAGATCATCATAACATTGTAATTTACATCATACACCCGTTATATTGCTAAATATACCCATATAAATATAAAAATACAGCAGGATAACCTGATTGTGATTGGCTACAAGGTAGTTTGTGATGTAAGAAACACCAGTGATTTCAAACCGCATCTCACTGCAGTTTTTAAGAGAAAAAACTCAGCAATAGTGTTGACTTATGAATTTGCACATGGTTTATCTTAAAACATATTAAAAACACCACAAAGGCATATAAACAACATTAAAAACTTGATTTTCACCACAGGGGGACTTTAATAATTTATCCATGCCATCATCATCTCTCTCCCAACAATTCCCTAGCAAGAGTAATAAATTAAAAAAACAACAACATTATTAAACGTTTTTAGAGTTTGGTTTTGAAAAGTTGTTCTGCAGCTTCAGCATCTGCCCTTTAATGGTAGCAGTCATGTTAGCTTTCTTCCTTTTAAAGGCTGTTTGAAGTCTCTCAGCTCTGTAATCCTTCGATGACCACCACTCCTATAGTTAGCACACCAGGACATGTGTGAATTTAACTGCTGCTCAGAGTTCTTGAGCACAGAGTTCTCTGTCTTGAGCCCATCAGAGACTATATGAAACAATTCTACGTTTATAACGCTTTACATATGACATTTGTATACCCCATTATCTGGTACAGGAAATTCCCGAAGCCTATGATAATTACAATAATTTGGAGCTTATGGCTCTTGTTGTCTTCCCATACTGGTTCGTCTCCTAGCAGATCTGAAGCCTCAGTGAGCCACAGTGCCGATCTGCTTTGTGGCGGCTGCATTTTAAATACCTTCAAATTACAGGTCTATGGGAAATAGGATGAGCTAAAAACATGCACAGTGCAGATATAGAAGCATGAGGGAATTTTAAACCAAAATATGATATGAAATATTTGATGCACACATTGGGCCTGCTGCGCTTTTTGTTGACACAAGTTTCAAATGTGGTAAAACTTTTGTCAACTTAATCCTTAGTAGTTGAGTTATTCATAGGCCTTTCCATTTAAAATGTTAACTTAGTGTTATTAATTCTGAAAAAAATATTTAAAATGAACACTATTTCAGAACAATTCAAAAACCGCTATGCTGAAATTTTTTTTTATCTCAGAATGCTAATAAAATTGCTATTTCACAAATAATTGCAAAAAAATCTGTAGATAGCACGTCAAATTTTAAAAAAAAAAGTAGAATGACTGAAAAATATTTTCTTGTAAAACATACTCTTATAATCTTTGGTTTTATTTTACATATTATGACAAATAATAGTACAGTGTATGTCCTTGTTAATCTCAAAGTACTTATTTCATGTGCAGTACTATTACCGTAAATTTCTTTCAGCATATATACTTTGAAAGGCTACGTGATGCGTATGCTTTGAATTTGAACAGAATAGAAATGAATGCAGGTCCTTTGAGACTCATTGAGCTAGATAGGGGGCGCTATTACACATCCTCTTAAAGAATACAGAATCTCCAGATCAAAACACAGGTGAAGAAGAAGCAGAAACAAGCGACATAGAGCCATTGCTTATGCACATGTAAAATAACCTAAATATTAAACATTAATCAGCTTATGAATCAAAACTACCTTAAGTTACTGAATGAAATGTCGACCCAGGAAGAGGTATAGGACTGTACAAGCTTTGAGGATGTTGATGGACGCAGTCTACCAGATCTTTGTTTTGATCATTGTTCTCAATCTGATCTGGACGTCGTGAGAATGAGATGTAGTCTTTGACAAACTGGCAAAAAAAAAAAAGGTTAAAAAAAACAGTGGTGGGAAAAGTGTTAATGTTATTTTGTTATCATAGCCTAAATAAAAAAAAGGCAAACTTGTTAGGAAAGCTAAGCAGAAGAAAATGAAAATAGACAATGCAGCAGAGTGTCTGTTTTGCATTAAGGAGAAAATCTTTAAACAAATTTCTCTGCAAATTATTAACAGTTTTCACATGCCAAATAAAATTTGCTGTTTCTGTTCATAAAGTGACAAAGGCAGCCAAATGACTGGTTGACGCCAGAGCGGACCACCTTTGAAGGCTTCTCCCGTGGCTGAAATACCTCTGTATCACATTACAGCCTGTCAGGAACGGGACTGGTGAAGCCAGTGATTTCAGGTTAATAGTCCTCAGAAAATCGGAAACGTCAATCACATGCTTTGCCGTTAGATGCGGACATTAGTATTTTAATTTGTGCATGTACACCTCAGTGTTATTTGTTAACATCGTGCTTAATTAGAAAACAAGGCATGTCGTACTGTTGACAGACAGGAAAGCAAGTTCAAAGACCTTACAAACTCCTCAGACCAGGTTCACGTTATTGGTATGTGCCGTTGGAACAGTAGGTGGTGTTTCACGTCTTGTCTTGTTAGCGGTTCTTACTTTGAGTTTTATGCAACAATTAAGTGGCGGCGCAACACTGCTACTGAATCTATAACATGAAACAGACAGCGCAAACAATAGAATGAATTACTTTGTGAATCAAAAATGTACAGCACAACCAGTATAACCCGTTTCCAGAAAGAATGACTCTAATGATTGGGTTCTTTTTCCTGAATCAAAAACATACAGCACAAACAATGTAGTCTGATTCCAGAATGAATGACTCTAATGATTCGGCTCTTTTTAGTGAATCAAAAACATTCAGCTCAGCTAGCGTAGTCCAGCTTCCAACCGTATGACTCTTTTGAGCTGGTTCTTTTTAGTGAATCAAACTCACACAGCTTACTATGAATTCAGTCACTTCAATCAGTGTTCATATGACAATGCATAGTTAAAGATACACATTTTGTTTTTTGTCACTAGTATTTTGTAATATTAACGAATGAAATATGATGCCAGATGTTTTGTTTATTAAGGATTTTTGTTAAGTATAGAGTTAAGGGCAATTATTGAGTTTTCATTCATTCAAGTCCATAAAGCGTCTCAGTGTAAATGCACCATTTGCAAGAATAGTTTTATTTATTGATTTATTATTTGAAAGTGAAACAAGTGAAAATGATGTGTGGCCAAGTATGCTGTCCCATACTCGTAATCCGAGTGCACACACACAGCAGTGATACACACGCACATACCGTGAACACACCTTGGAGTACTGGGAAGCCATTTTTTGCTGTGGCACCCAGGGAGTGATTGGGGGGTTAGGTGCCTTGGTCAAGGGCACCTCAGTTGTGGGTAATGAGATTGGAATAGAGTGCTGTTCATTCACTCCCCCCACCTACATTTCCTAGTGGTACTGAGACTCGAACCCGCAGCCTTTGGGTTTACAAGTCCAATTCTCTAACCATTAAGTCACAACAGCCCCATTTATATAATACTTTATTATTGATTATTTATCAATAATCGATAAATCGATCGATGCACACGTGAATTACCAGACCAGTATGATTGAGTCAAGACCTTGTCTGCCTTAAAATACTATCTCAATTACCAAACTTACCACCAGTTCCACACATGTACACACATAGTCCACCACTTACCAGTTTAATTAAAATCAGATTATTATCAGCAGTTAGAGAATGGCTGTTTATGTTGAGTGTGGATCTATTTAATAGGTCAATCTGTTAAAATTGTCCTGCTGGGAAGCCTTCACAAGCCACGATTAATTTTCCTTGCTAGTTACTAATTGATCAGGCCCTCTGTAGCCTGTTGATGGGGATGCATGGGAGTCATATGTGACCATGGCAGTTCCATTTGCAACCATTTAACGTGCGGCCAGTGCTCGCAAAGCACACGAAGCTTGTGCGTCTTGAACAAATAAGACCTGACAGAACGCTCGCTTTCTCACTATCACCAGTTAAAATGTGGTTCCCTTTGTGTCAATGACAGAGATGAATGCAGGGATGAGGTTTTCCCTTGCTATGGCTGAGGACTTTGAACTAATACAATTTCCTGCTATGATTATTATGTATTTTTAGAGACTGGTAATTCTTACCGTACCACCACACAGAAGCATATCCCACAATGCAACGCAGATGCTCCACTGTAAGGTTTGTGAACTGTGTATAACCTCATGATGACTAACGAAATTGCTCCAAGCGAGTATTCCAGAGCATTAATTGGACTAGTGGAGGTGAAAGTTCACACAATAAGGATTGAAGTTCTCATAAGAGTGGTTTATTTTATTTCTAAGTAGTGTTGTTGTTGTGCCATTGGCAAAAATTATGTCAGTACAGCCCAGGGTATTTGCTTTTCAGGAGTCAGACCTAAGATTGATTAGTTTAGCATTATGTAACCAGGCACAATGAAAGAGAGGGTTACATTGTAAGGCCCGGTGTGTTTTTCTTGTGGGAAACCTTTGTCCTTCTGAAGGTGCGCCAGACTTTCAGCTGAGCCTGTGGAAAAGTACGAAAGTGCCAAGAGTAGGACACAGAGAGGATGCACTTTGCCCTAGATGTTTGTACAAACTGCAGTCATCCACTGGGAGTCAGCCTAATGTTTTATAAAAGCTTCTTGTGTGTCAGTGTGCACAGGTGAGTTTAGGTGTTTGCTGATAACTCAGTGCTGTTTAAGGTAACACTTTATTTCGATAGCCCACTTTAGACATTCTATTAACTATAAGCAACTTTGCAACATGTCAATAGCTGGTCATTAGAGGTTTTCTAGACTGTCTGCTTAATATCTGATAACACTTCATTTTGATGGTCCCCCAACAGACTATAAGTAACTTTTACATTTCAACTTACTCTACTTACCCTAACCTAACTGTCTACTAATACTGTAATGTCATTCTAAACCTGTATGACTACTTTTTTCAGTGTAACACAGAGGAATTTTGATGACTGATTGCAATGAAGGGCTTTCAACTTCAAAAATAACACCAAAGCACCATACAAATTTGAGTAGTGCTCATGAAGGTAGAAAGAATCTTTCTTTTCATTCAGATGCTTTCATTGAATCAGTCAGTCCAGTTCTAAATCCCAGTCTGAATGATTTGTTTATTAACTCAATGATCTAGTCACAGAGGGGAAGATTTTAATTTTCACCTTGAATCACAATCATAGGACTTCAGAAGACTTGAAGTCATATGAATGACTTTTGTGGTACACTATAAAAAATGCTGTGTTAAAAACAACCCAAGTTAGGTTGAAAATGGACAAACCCAGTGATTGGGTTGTTTTAACCCAGCGGTTGGGTTAAATGTTCGCCCAACTTGCTGGGCAGTTTTATTGAACCCAACTATTGTACTGTATGGCTGGCTTAAAATGAACCCAAAATAGGTTGGAAATTAGAAATCAGACACATAATTACTAGAGCCAACATTAATAATCAAAAGTTGAACATTTATTAATAAACAATTTATTGTTACTATTATTACTAATTATTATTTTTTAAACATATTAATAAATGTTCATTTATTAAACTTATTAATGAATGCTAATTTCCAACATTTTAAGCAAGCAGTACAGTCATTCTTAAACAACATTTGAGTTAAATAAAACTATCCTGCAGGTTGGGCAAATATTTACCCCAACCGCTGGGTTAAAACAACCCATTTGCTGGGTTTGTCCATTTTCAGCTTAACTTGGGTTGTTTTTAACTCAGCATTTTTAGAGTTTATTTTAATGTTACAATTGTTTCCTTTTTAAAGATTGAAAGTCTTAAGGTGTGGTCACATTTACCATTGTTCGGCAAAATTTTTGCATGCGAAACCCAGTCATTCCAATGGGAACCCATGCGAACTGGAGTTTCGTGTGACGGTGAAAAAGTTCACCACGCAGATTTCGCTCTACATGATGAAGATGGACATGTGAGTTCGCCATGCTACTAACTACAAGTACATTTGCAAATACATGGCAATGGCCAGTCATTAAAGCAGGGGTCGACAAATGTTGCTTGTTTTGAAAATTACTTCAGTGTGGGCAGGACTTCATCTCTAGACTTTTGACAGTGGACCATTTTTGCATGATTCAGGATAATCATTGATTAAATGATCGAATTTTCTTTTTTGAGTGAACTAACCCTTTAACACCTTGCATAATCGGCCATCATAAAAAACAATGTTTGACAAGAGAGAGTTTTTTTAAGGATCTTTAAATGTTACTGTCAGTTATAAGAACATTGATTTCTCTTGCCCATAAAGCTTAGTCAAACTCTCATTTTAATAGCCCGCCTTGCCCAAGTTTAGTTCACACTTATTGACCTCAAAAGTTGCAATTCTCTTTATCCGTCCCACCCAAGGACAGCTCGGCCCAGCAGATGTTATGGATCTGGAAGCCGTAGCTGTGCCAGTTGCGTGCCAACCTCCCTGGCCATGCCACCAAAATGGGCATTTGGGGTACGTCTGGCACCAGTGCCTAGTTCTGGCTGATTTTTCAAATTCAAATTCTCATTAAATAATTATTTTAAACCATCTCCCACCCTGTCCCATCCCTCCTGTTTCCCGGGTGCATGCAAATAGGGCCGGAGGTATGTGCTAGTTATCTCCTCGCTGGAGACGTGCCCTTGTTGCTTCATATAGCTCAGCTCTAAAGCACCAGCCATTGATAAGGCTAATGTCTCTGATAGCCACTGCGCTTTCAAGTCACCCGCACAAAACAGCCGGCATCCTTTCATGTTGTTTTCCCAAGCCAAGGACAGACAAGCCTCCCCGCGGGACTGAACTGGCTAATCAGTAATCGCTAACTTGTTGAGTCCAGCACTGCCTCAGATGGGCTCTCATTTACTCTCTATCTTTCACTCTCACTGCTTTGCTTCATTTTTGTTCTTTAGGGAACTTTGTTGAACAGTGTGGCGAGTTCGAAAGAGAAACATGTTGTTAGCAATTCTTTTGGAAAGAAAATTGTCCTCTTTTCTCGTCCACATCTTTGCTTCTGCCACCTGCCCTGTCTCCCACCCCTCCTTTTTCCATATCTTCTTCCATCTCTTCCATTTTATTCGGTCTCTCCGGTCCAGCCATGTAGCAACTGTTGTTCTCTGAAGATGAGGGTCAGCGGGACGGAGGGATGAGCATCACACAGCAGACACATGGTGCTAAATTAAAACATTAGTACCACTTTATGACTTTATTTAACGTACGCCAAAGAAAACTGATTACACGTCTGCTTCACAACAAAAGGGGAGTTGTCTGTGCGGTCTGGATATCTTTTTTGGATTTGAGGGTTTTATCCATTTCAGAAATGGACTTGATGAACCTCGCGGTGTCAAGCTGTGTGCCATGCCATTAAATCGCTCCTCAGATCAGCTGGCTGATCTTCTTGATGATAGTCCAGGGTGTTCATGTTTTATCGGGTTGCCGGGTGAAAACCTAGTTACAGACAACATCTGCATCAGAATCCCACCCACAGTTACGGTCAGATTGTCATATGGTTCATCCAGATTAAAGTCTAATGTACTCATCCAAGTCAAGTCAACACACTGATAATGGCCAAGAGACTTTCCACATATACAGTATAACACTGAGCTTGAGTATTTATTACTTTTTATGTAAATCTTTACTTTCTTTTATCCCATCTTAATATGAAAAGGTGTAAATGGTGTGTCTGAGGTGCTTTTTTGTGTTTGAAAACAGTCATTATAAGTTGACATGGGGAACAAATGGAGACTTTGTGTCCTGCTTCTCTGATTTTTTTTTCTGGTAATCTCACGTGTGCATTTACTAAACCTTCAGGAAATATCTGGATATTGTTTCTAATTTACCAAGATAGATTTTAATATGAAAAATATGTTAAAAATGTTTAATATGTTAAGAAATTTTAGAGACAACTTTTAAAGACAAAATTAATACTTAAATGATTATACATAGCTGAAAACTCCATAAAAGGGGTAGTTCAAAAGATATTCAGAATGTTTTTGTCCATGTAATGCATAATAGTGACAGCCAAAACAACATTGATTGGACCCCATTGACTCAGTGTATGAACAAAAAAACCACTGAGACATTTTTCAAAATATCTTCTAGAACAAAGAAAGATGTTGCGTTTGGAAACCAGATGATGGTGAGGAAATTATTTTAATTTTTCATTTTGTCGACTGTCCCTTTAAATCTCCTGAGCTATGAAAATGCAAACTCTGGGCAAAAACATGTTCCTCTAAGTAGTCAAACAAATTGATGTTATAGTGCAATATAAACCTGTTGATGTGTGTGACTGAAAGCAGTGTTGAGGATGCAAATCTGCATATTTGCATAACATGACCTATGCAAACCAGCATTTCTCTCTCTCTCTCTCTCTCATTTTCTGTTTTAATATAAAAAGTTGACACATGTGGAACCCACCCCTTCTGGGATCAGAGGTCATGCAGGCGGCTGGCTGTTTGTAGTGCTTGCCAGCTACAAACTGCAAATCAGTAACCCCAGGGCAAAGGGCAAATATGACAGCTCTTAAACTGATGGAAAAAAATGACATGCGGAAGATTCTGCATTTTAGGGCTTGACACTCATTGCCATTAAAGTCCTATTTTTGGCCTCAGATCTGTCCTGACTGTGTGATTTTAACCGTACACGATTACTGTGTTTGTTTTCCAAACCTGAATGGTTATTTTTAGGTATTTCAAGGATTGATGCCTCTTGTTTGATTCAGAGCAGTAATCTTAAAATGTATTTAATTAACATGTCACCTTTACATTTTATCATTTAACAAACTACAGGTGTCCAGATTTAGCACAGGGTCATTCCCAGATCTTACCTGAAAAGATTCCTTGTTTGTCAGTCTTTAACAACTGTTTCAGATTCATGGCGTTATCTTGAAGAGGAAACTTTGAAGAGAAAAGTCATAAGTTTTGACCAAATATAGAGCGTAAAACCACTTTTATCACTTGTGTCTTTTTCAAAGTTATTCTTCTAATTATGACTAGTTATTATTGAATAACAGTGTTGGGGAATGTTACGTCAAACAGAAATGTGTTACTGATTATAAAATAATTATGCATATTATAATATGTATAATAAACCTAAGTTTAATCCTAAACTTATAGTAAGTACATGTAGTTACTTAATATTACTCAAAAAATTTAAATGTATAATTACAAAAGTATAACCAAAATTTCGTAACAATGCCTTTTGTTATAGTAAGTAATGTGTTAAATAGCATGCAATGAAACATAACTTTAAATATAAAGTTGCCTTTCATGATTTCTTATTATAGTTACACAGGTTTATATTTATTCATTTAATGTTCTTGTTATTACACTGCCGTTCAAAAGTTTGTGGTCAGTACGATTTAAAAAAAAAAAAGTTTTCGAAAGAAAACTTATGCTTACCACGGCAGCATTTATTTGATCAAAACACATCAAAAACTGCAATTAATTTTAAAATAACTTTTCTATTTTCCTAAATTTTTAAAATGCAATTTATTCTTGTCATGCAAAGCTGAATTTTCAGAAGTCTTTAGTGTCACATGATCAGAAAACCATACTAATATGCGAATTTGCTGCTTAAGAAACATTTAATATTATTATTACGAATGTTAAAAACTGCTGCTTAATATTTTTGTGAAATATAAACTGATATATATATTTTTTAGGATTCTTTAATGAATAGAAAGTTTAAAAGAACAGCACTTATTTGAAATAAAAATCTTTTGTTACATTATAAATGTCTTTACTGTCATTTTTAATCAATTTAATGCATTCTCACTGAATTAAAGCGTTAATTTCTTTTTGATAAAACATTTTAACCCATCCCTGAAGTTTGAAGCAAGCGCAACCAATGAAAAACGACCTGCTTTTTGATAGATTTGGTTGAAAACGCACACAGATCGACCTGTTGACTTATAGAAGGTTCAGTTGTTGCCACCTTGCAACACTCTCTGCCATCAGGTTCATGGTTTCTGAAAATATGCCAGTTTTCCTTCTCTTGCCTCTGGAATTCTTTATCTAGTTGTCAGGAAGTTGTGTTTCCAGGGTTCATTCATTCACAGCTCATGTGATGTGTTTGAGGAAATGACTTGAGCATTGAAACACTGTATTATCTCATTTTTACCCCTCAGGACATTCCTAATAGAACTGACCACAGCACATAAGTCAGACATAAAACATCACAACACACATTTCCAACTGTAGCCGACAACACTATGGCAGTTTGCTGATTTGTTCCCCTTTCTTGATAGTTTACATGCTGGCAACTCTCTGGCAACCTCGGTTTCTCTTGAGTGACTTCACATGCAATTTGTCACTTTGATTAATTCAATTCCATTCGAGAATTGTGCGAAAAGAAAGTTTTATGGTTGAGATTTCAAAACACATTCCTCACTGAATCAAAAGAATTCATCATTATATCTAATTCGATTCATCAGTAATTGAAAACAGTCTGAGATTTGACCAAGAATGGAATAAATAATGACTGGTGAGTGTTCAGAGGTAGTCTTGACTTTTTAATACGTAACGGGCTCCTTTAAGCATCCTGAGGTTCCTCCCCGAATCATGATGGAAGAGCTGGCAACGGCCCTGTAGCGGAGCTCTTACAGTCATCAAGTGATTTTCAACACTTCCTTCAAGCTCCAGTGCATTGCACAACAAAAACCAAAACACAGACTCTGGCCAACTCCTAGATGTGTTCCAAAAAGAGCATCCTAAGGAAAAAGAGGAATGGAACTAATTTAGAGCAGAGGAAGTCATGGTTTTGGTCATGGTTTTAAATGGAGACGTGCTCTAGGAAGCGCTATTTTCTACCCAATTGCATTGCGTTGGGATATTACCCCCTAAATAAGGAATAAGTGGCTCCAAGAAAATGTATTTTTTTCTGTTTGATTGAAAGTCGGTATGTGTCTTTTGGCAGAGTTGAAGCTGATTGAAAGTTATAACAGTGGTTTGGCAAAGAACAATATTGCTCTGTTCCAAACCTAGAGTGAGCATTTTAAGAAACTGTATTATACTTCCTCCTATAAGATCAGTGTCATTTTAGTGCTATTGATATATATTGCTTTATAAAAGTAATGCACCTTATACTGCGTTCACGACATGCCATATTTACTGTAATTTCGAGATGACAACAAGCGGCGTTCTACGCCGGGCTGTTCATTGGCAACACTATCAATGCCTAAATGAATCTGCAGCAGTCACATGGTACAAGTAGGAGCTCTCTGAAAAGTCCCAGCTTGCAAGTTGTAATTACGAGCTCTACCGTGCATGTGAAGTTGAATCTTTACGGTAATTACGACATGACGTGAACAGACTTTTGTAATGTTTGTCACAGTTATAATACATTTAATACTTATTGTTATGCCTTTGCACGAACAACCAATTTCAGATTTAACAAGGAATCTGCAAATATTATAATGCATTTTATTATATATATAATATTCAGTTAATGATTGTTTATTTTTATGGTTTTAGTTGTCAAACTGTATACTTCACAAAGACTGCACAATCTCATAATAATTGTGTTGTTAGTTTAGCACAATACTATAGGTACAGTTTATATGTTTTGCATTATTAATATATGTGAAAGTGTCCCAATCACCCTGAATTCATTTTTTTCTTTTGTCAAATGAACTTAATTAATGTAGTTTAGATAACATAATATTTTGAGTTTCTGTTGATTAAACCACTCACCGTTGTATTAACTCAAATTTTTAATTTCAGTTAACTCAAAATAAGGCAACCAGGTAACTAACTTTTTTAAGTTAAATCAACAAATATGTTCCAGTCCATTGCTGTCTCCATATTTAAACTTTTAATTTCCTAAATTAAACTCAGAACCATTTGGAGATCATTGGTCTCAATATAGCTAGATTAAAAGAGCTGGGTTTTACAGGACTTGTGTAAAATAAAGCTCCTGTTTCATGGTTTAACACCGCAAAATGGGAGACAGTAACACCTCCAGACATTGTGCTGTGGTGTAGCTTTGAGGGGCTCTGGGGCCATTTCCGGACAGCTCATTTTAGGGGAGCACTGCTTCTTTTTTCCCATGCACCACTGCCGGGTAGGTAACCAGACGCAGATGGTACCTGTTACCAGCACAAACCTCACTTGTTTTCCTTTGTTTGAGTTCGAACCCCGCCGGTGGTAAAGGGGGAGCACGGATCAGACATGCGTTAGCTGAATGTAGCAAGCGACGTGCTAACAGAAGATGGCTGTTAGAGAGGATGGGGTCTTTTATCAGATGACAGGATGTGGGGGAACAATATCCTCCCTGCTTAAGGATGTAGATGAAAGCTGAAATATGAGCGATATTAGACTTTTTAGTCACAGTCATTTGTTTCACTAGCCATTGTGGATTTGACTTGCTTCACAATGTGAACAGAACTTTTAAAGTTGCAAGCTATCTCTTAAAAACTCTTAGATACTTTTCTTTTCTCCCTGGCAATGTTTATCATTGAGTTTTCTTGTGTGGTGTCACACCTTTCGTTTGCATAGATCAAAAGCTTTAAGAATATATGATTTATGGGCAAGTGATATTTTCAAACTAAGTGTGTAATAATAAATATTATGTATATTTCATAAAAAATAATGAATTACATATATTCTAAAAATATTTATAATTAAATATTAGTAATAAATTAGTAAAAGTAATCCTCAAAAGTTGTAAAAGTAATATGTCAGTTCAAAAAGTAATTTCTTTGACTTTGTTATACTTATTGCTATAATAAGAAAATGTTGAAGGTGGATGTGAAATCTCATCTACACCCTGGAGTCTTTCTGATATGATATGGGGCATTTTTATGATTCAGGTGCATTAGAAAAACAGTTTAGTGGGAAGTTCATAGACTTATATAGTCGTATTTTTAGATCAGCAAAGTTCCCCCACTATTCATTTAATCTGTCAATGAATCAAATGTTTACTGTTGTGTAATATTTTTTTAATATTTTTCTTTGAAAGATGATCATACTTTTTAGCAAGGGCACATCAAAGAAATCTTTTAATAGAAAAGTAGAAAATGCTGTTCTTTTGAACTTTCTGTTCATCAGAGAATCTTAAAAAAAAAGTCATGTTTCTACAGAAATATTAAACAGCAACTGTTTTCAACATTAATATTAATACGCATTAAATTAGAATGATTTCTGAAGGATCATGTCACACTGAAGACTGTAGTAATGATGCTGAAAATTCGGCTTTACATCACAAGAATAAATTGCATTTTAATTTAAATTAAGTTATTTGAAATGGTAATAATATTTCACAACATCACTGTTTTACTTTAGTGTTGATCAAATAAATTCAGCCGTGATTACAAGAGACTTCTTTTAAAAACATTAACAAATCATACTATACCCAAACTTTTAAATCAGTAGTATAGATGTATATGTAATACTAAAAGAAAGTTAGGCTGCCAAATTGGGTGCAAAGCTCATTAGAGTTCCTGCCAAACAAATCCAATTAGGTAAATGAAAATGAGATCCCACAGCTGTCGGGCTTGTTTTTCAGTTCCGCAGAGTTAATAATCGATGTTTCACCTACTTGAATTTCACTGATACTTTACAGTATAGGGGCCATCTTTTCCCTCCTGTTCCAGTGGCTTACAGTGGTTCTACATGCAGCATGTGGCATGTTTTAGGATCCGACAGGATCTCAGGAGAGGGAATGTGTATGTAGTGTTTTGCAGTGTTGCATTTCCTTGTTGAGGTGGTCACGTTCCCTGTCCCCGGCCCTCTATTCATGCTGATAAGACTTACCGCAGGCGGTTTGGCTCTGGAGGGGTGGTTTGTGCACAAACAGCGGCGTGAAAGGGTGCCAGCGGAAATAACACGAGCGGTCCAGCCGATAAGATTACATGACCCTCACCTTTATCAGACTGGCCTGGGAAAAGTGCTGGGGGGGGTCGATGAGTGCGATCTCAGCGTCTGTTCATGAAGCTGTGTGGTGTGGGATGCCAAATCTGGTTCTACTGTGAGGGATGACAGGTAGTAGCTATGGGAATAATGGGTCATTTGTGCATGGATGGTATAGAGATTGTATTAGGGGGAAAAGGGAGGATGGAGGATGACGCATGCTGTGTTCAGGGGATCTTTAAATGCATATGATTATGTATCAGAAGCTGTGTGAATCAGATCTCAAAAATTTCCATTGGTTTTTCTTCTGCTGTTCTTGCGTACCTGCTTGAATCATACAGTTTCAAAATTGTAAATGTGTTCACCTAAAATACTTTTAATTGATTTAATTGTACTTGTGTGTGTATATATATATATATATATATATATATATATATATATATATATATATTGATGATCATATATATATATATATATATATATATATATATCACTGATAATCATACTGATGATCTTGTTTTTATATATATATATATATATAAAAAACAAGATCATCAGTGATGATCTAATAAGTGAATTTACCCTTATTGCACTCAAATTTCTTCTTCAACTCTACATGCACAAATATTTACAGTTATATTGTGATTATTCTTCATTTGTCACTCCTTTTCACTTTCTGTGTTTGAGACACACACACATACACACACACACACACACACACACACACACCCTTCCGATCACTCACCCCTTCCTCCTCTCAGTCACACATACACACCCAATGACAATCATTTGTGAACCTCTCGTGTCATAGTGAAATTATCACCTCCCTATTCAATATTTTTTTCCTGTTTGTTTTATATAAAAGTGGTCATACATCCTTATTCAATAAAAATAACTTCTATCTGATAACAGACTGCAAATGATGGACATCGCACTACCTCATGCTGCCCATAGAGGGCGCAAACCAAACAAATCAATCTGTCTTTCCTGTGTCTACTGCAAGCAATAGAGAGACAGAGACTGAATTTAGAATAGCAAAACAGCACACTTATCTTACTGTTTATGTATTTATCTGACTATATACTGAAAACTGCTCAGTATATGCTTAATATGGCCTGCTATGTTTAAAATACATCAATAAATAGTATGCTACATCGAACTTCTAAAAGTTAAAATTTATAAAACACAGACACATTAATAACTTTTATATGTTCTGAAGTTATATCTTTACGTATATAATTTACCATTGAAAAGTTTGGGGTCAATACACATTTTTTTAAAGAAATTAATACTTTTATTCTGCAAAATGACATTAAATTGATCAAAAGAGTCATTGAAGACATTTAAACTGTTACAAAACATTTTTTTTCAAATAAATGCTCTTTTGAACTTTCTATTCATCAAAGAATCCTAAAAAAAAATCCTGTATCTCAGTTTCCATAAAGATTTTTAAGCAGCACAACTGTTTTCAACATTGATAATAATGATAAATGATTCTTAAGCACCAAATCAGCATATTAGAATTGTTCATGTGATGCTGAAGACTGGAGTAATGATGCTGAAAGATAGCTTTCCCATGACATGGAAAAAATAAAATTTTATAGGAATTTTCCAGATTTATTTTTCACGGGTGTTTTACCTTTATTTTGAATTTTGCACTTCATTGCTTTCATTGTAAAATTAGTACATTTTTAGCATCTATCTCGGCAAAATCAGGACGTGCTACACGGCACCCCGGTAGGGAAAGTGCTGATATTGCAGTTCAAACCATCACTGGCTGCATTTACATGGACCCTTATAATCCGATTGTAATCGGACTACTAGCACAATCGGAATAAAAATGCCACATATGACCACATCACTCGGAATTAATTGGCCAAATCCGATTAATGTATCGTTCGGATTGTAAGGGGTGGTTCTGGTTTAAACCTTTTCTAATCCGATTGAAAGGACCTGTGAAAACCAAAACTGGAAAGTATTGCGCATCTGCGAAGACGTAGAAATGTAATGACGTATGATTTGAGGAACGAGCTGTTGTTGTTGAATGAATGTCGTGCCATTCTAAAAATGATCCTTCCACTCATCGTCCATGAAGTCATCCCACTAGTCCTTGTTGTTTTATGTGGAGGAATGGCTGTTTTTACTGCTTGATTAATGTAAGATTCATGTGCTCATCATCTCTTAACTACGAAATATATAAATATCAAGTCTGCTCTCTAAAACAAAGAAAGAAGTCATTTCGTAGAATTGTGTGCACAAACAGCTGGAAACTCCGTATATTTGTGCAGTTTGTACGTCAAAAAAAAAAAACATGCGAGTAAAAGCCTAAATTAAATCTGTTCATCGTAAAAAGCGATCAAATCTCTTCAGAAAATTTGAGTAATTAATGACAGAATTTTCATTTTGGGGTGAACTGTACCTTTCATTCAAACAAAGTTGATGTGTCCATGAAAACACTCTTTGGGGCTTCTCCACACCGTAACTCTCACGGACATGGGAAAGACAGTGAAGGACTCATCAGAGAACAATACATGTTTCACATTGTCCTCAGCCCAAGATTTGCACTGTTGGCACCAATGGTTTGGCTATAAGTAAAGTCTGACCATGAATACTGACTCTGTGGAGCTCCCTACGAACAGTTTTGGTGGATCAGGAAAGTCGAGGTGTGCATTTAATCCTGCAGGGAGTTGGGCAGTGGTGGTTTTTGGATACAATCCAACACCCCTTTCAGACAGCTTCCACTTGCGTCCATAGTTGGTTATGGTTCAACTCGAGTCCAAAGATTACCCAACGTAAATGACCTACAGTTCATCTGCCTCACCTGAGTGAAACGTCAAGTGTGATGTCATCACGTTGCATGTTTTTATATGCAAATCAAAGTTCGCCTTGGGCAATTAGCAGTTCCCTTTCTCAAACATGCTATTTCCAATCATCATACACCAGGGTATTCTCCTGTCATGTGAACAATTTTCTCATTTTTTTGTGGGTCATAGGGCTTGTGAGGCGTAGCTGACCTTTAACTGGCATGGTTTTGTCAGATCAGATGAATTTGGCTATTTTGAGCCTAAAAATGGTGAAATCAAGCAAATTCCACTGCAGAAATAGCATTGTAGCAATGAATTCCGAGACACTGGAAATTAGGTTTGACTAAAGAGCAACTGAATGCCAGCGATTTACTTCATTAACAGGGGAACAGTTTTACTGTGCGTTTGTAAATCGTCGGTTGCTGTTTGATGTCAGAATGCCTTTTTATAGCACATTATAAAACAGATAGTTCCTGGATGCTTGTTGGTCAATACAGCGTTCTGGTTTTAAAATAAAATATACAAAATAGCTATGAGATGCCTGCCCTAGTTTGCATGCTACTTATTACTGTTTTATTAAAGCAATAAGACTTTTATAACGCAAGCAGCGTAATCTTTCCAGGCCGACTGGAATACGGTAGTGCTGATGATCTCAGCACAGTAACATGAAACCAACAGCCAAGAAGCATAAAGGAGCTTTTCATGCAAATCAGGCTGAGATACAGTATAATGAAGTCAGCATACTGAAATGACACGCCGATTATAAGGGCAGAAAACAAAGGACGGCCGGACGAGCCGGACAGACGACAGGACCAGTTCTGGTCGGCATGTCTGCTTAAATACCAGCCACTTCCTCTGCAGCTCTGGGCTTCAATGCTTCTGACTGTCAGGCGGTTGAATGAGGCAGTAATTGTATGCATGGAAGTGTGTACATGCTTTGCTCGGTTCTTGCGTGTACGGCGCTGCATAACAGCACGGCTTGCGTCACGAATCGCATGGCAGATTCTTCAGCAGCGACATCTGCTCATTTGCGTAAACAGATGTTTGAGGTATCCAGCATTCTTGTTTTCATATTATTGTCTTCTGAAATAATAATAATGATTAAAGAAAAAGGCTGTATGGAAGCTTTCTACTTTCAGCCTGAAAGTAAGAATAGAACAGGTAATTGCTAGATTAAGTTTAAAATGAGAAAGTCACACGCCGAGATAGAAATTCACAAATATATACGGAGAATAAAGATGCAATTTTTTGAGTTACAAAGAAAAGTAACTTTGGAGATATTGCCACATTTAGGAGGAGTAAAGTTACAATTACCATTATGATTCAATTTTTGTTTTACTTGGAAATAATTACATCTTTTAAACTCAAATCAGCAAGCAGTGCTGGGTAGATT
Source organism: Zacco platypus (assembly GCA_038088235.1). NCBI lineage: Eukaryota > Metazoa > Chordata > Actinopteri > Cypriniformes > Xenocyprididae > Zacco > Zacco platypus. Next base: position 9,702,772 of record CM076063.1, on the reverse strand, counting down.
ACTTACAAATTGTAGTCAGTTATTGATTCCAAATTACATGACAAAAAATTTAGTTAGTAATGTAATCTAGATTACTCGTTTTAGTTAATGTATTTGGACTACTTTTTTGATTACTTTTAGATTACTTTTGACCTGACTCATTTATCACATTAAATTGAATAGGATAATCTTGTACCATATTGATATAAAAAATGCAAAGAGAAAGAAAATATATTCTATTCTTTGATATCAACAACATGAAGTGCAATAAATATTACATTACGCCAGGGTTTCTCTGGATGGGGTTATAATGTTATTAAAATAAATGATTTTAAAATAAAAACAAAACATTTACTAATAAAATATTTGATATAAATATCTCAGTTTTCAGTGATAGTCACATGACTATTGGCTGGTCTGTGTGTGTGTGTAATTCCCCAAACCTTTTGAAAGACCTTCTGAACGTATATAAGCAGTAGGCAATTTTTAAGAGAGGAAAATTTAAAAGATAAAAAAGTAGTAGGGAGAATCGATGAATTATAAATAATTTACTGCCATTGTGAGAATAACATGTAATCAGGTAACCAACAGAAAAGTAACTGTAGCCTGACTACAAGTATTTTAAAATCTAATTACAAGTACTTAATTTTTGGAATCTCATTACGTAATCCAGATTACATGTAATCAGTTACTACCCAGCTCTGTGAGCAAGATTCATATTCATATTCATACAGCACATGCTTGAATTGACCCTGGGTTATGGAGGGGTCCCCAAACTCCAAGGTGATGTCAGCCGTCATAACCACCAGCCATAATAGTAAATTTAAAAAAAATAAAACATGTATTTGACTTTTTAATGAGGAAACAGAAGTATGCTCATTAAAGTAAAGTGAACAAGTACGCTACCATTCAAAATGTTGGGGTCAGTTAGATTTTTTATATCCAGTGTCAGGAAAACTGAATTTTCAGTATCATTACTCCAGTGTCACATGATCCGTCAGAAATCATTCTAATATGCTGATTTGCAAAAAAAAAAAAACATTTCTTATTATTATCAATGTTGATAACAGTTGTGTAGCTTAATATTTTAATCTTAATTTTTTTCAGAATTTTTAATTATTTTTTTTTTTTCAAAAAAGATGTATAAAATAAAATAGAATAACATATTCATTTATAAAAACGAACCAAACCCAAATTTTTAGTCTGACATCCATTTTTTACATCTACATCCTGACCCGTTGCTGACACTATAAAGTCCCCAGCATCTGCCTATTCCTTGTGCCAGTGCGTTCTGCCAAACCACTGCCATACCCGAGCGGGTCGAATCGGCGAAGATGCTTGGTTTCCACAGGTGACAAATCTGGCAGCCCGTCGGCACTGTACTGGTGGGCGGGGAAGAGGCGTCCCACAGAGGACAGTTGTGGGCCGGCAGGAGCGTGCTGATAAGGAGAGTACGGGGGCGGCGGGGGGTTATGGATTGGCCACAGCTGCAGGGGCGAGTGGTCAGCGTAACAGACAGCTGAAGGATGGAGAGGAAATGACTAAAATAAACTGCGTGTGATGTGTGCGGCCTCGTTCCGAGAGCAGCACTCCACCACTGCAGCTAACACATCTGGCCCGAGAGACGCACACCCTGTTGACGTAACGGACATAAATATTTAAAACGGCAGAAAGGTTGCAGAGTTGATTCACAGCCGTCCAAAAGTGTGAGAAAAGCTCGTACAGTGAGAGAAAAGAGAACACATTTTGATACGTCAGCAGCTAAGGATGTGCTAGTTAGCATACTCGCAAACACTGGAGTGTTTCATGTGATCTTCAGGTTACTGGGACTCCGTGGGAAAGGTTATAGGTTCTGTTTGCTTTAACATTGTCAACAAGTTCCACTCTACACAGACCCGGATTGCCATGTGTCATGCTGTATGGCCACTGGGCTGGGAAACACCTAGCATCTCTGAGCTGCTTGTTTAGCAAGCTAGGTGACCTAGAAATGTCAAACCACTGTCCCTAACGCTGCTGAAGGACAGGCGGTACTTCGCTAGCAATCTCAAACTGAAACTGCGCACTGTATACTTAGCATTCAGAAATGTATGTCTCGCTGTGATGTGTTTATTGGTATATACAAGCTGTAATATGTGCATAAGTCTTGAGGAACCATACAGTGTCCAGAAACAGCAGTTAGAAAGCGATTTAAACTTTTCTCACATTATTGATTTTCATACACAGGCAACATCATTGCTCATTTGGGTAAAGTTTTGTCGCACATCAACGGTCAGTGGCACTATAATCGTAGGGTCTACAAACTCAGCTCTAGGCTTGAATCCAACCCCAAAATGAAGTTAAAAGTGCAGAGTTTGAGTGGTCTTACCATATTACACAAGAAACAAAACATCAAACATGTTTGTATCCGCAAAAGATTATAAGCTTGCCAAAGTACATGTTTTTACATGATGCTTGCAATCAACCCACCGATGAATAGAGCCAAGTCGATGTTAAACATGTTTTTCTTTTTCAGTAATCCATAATACTCTGATGTACGTCACAATATGTAAGAAAAGATCTGTCGCTACTTCAGGAATTCCAGATGGAAGCTAGTATTCCAGGTGAAGCTAGTTGATGATGTTCAGTTAAATGTGCTAGAGATGCTATATGTGTTGATGCTATAAGTATGAAAAATTTCAATCATTAAAAAACAAAAATTGTATGGGTGCGTCTTAGTCAGCTCACTAGTTCAGTAGTCAGAGGACTGATCACAGAGTCGGCCATATTAAGGGTTTTCTCAATCTCAAAATTCTTCCAGTGCACTGAAATGTTCACGGCATAAAATCAGGGTTGCCAGGTTTTCACATCAAAACCCACCCAATTACTACTCAAAATTATCCCAAAACTAATTCCGGGGGGTAAAATTCGCATTTTTGGAAGGGTTCTCCCTAAAATTTGCATTCCAGAGGATAAATATCATGTTATTTGAGGTTGCTTCAACCCGCTGACATGTAAAACAACCCGCAGAAACAGTATTAAAGTAGCCCAATTCCGCAGATAAACCACAAACTTGGCAACACTGCCTAAAATGTCCCACAATGCACCATGAAAACCAGGGAGCAGCGATGCCCACTATGTTCCCTCACTAGGAAATTCTGAAGTCCGTTGAACTCACTACACATAATGACATGCGATTAGATGTTTTTTTTTTAAATACAAACCATTATTTATTTATATTTTCACATAAACATACATTGCTAGTCAGGCAATGAAAATACTTGAGCTAACATTATGGCTAAAAATGTTCCACTTACAGTATATATAACAATCAAAGTATTTACGATAATCTACTTCACACGATCAAAACGTAATGTCAGAAATATATCAGTTCTGCTTATTTTCATAAATGCCAGTAGTGAAGTTGTACAATGAAGACATTGTCATGTCGCCGCAAATAGTCATCAGTGTCCCAATGGATCCTTAATGTCCTTGCCAGTGCCCGAATTCGTGTACATTATATACTGATTCACAACCTAGAAAGCTAGGGAGCTGATTGAGATGTATAAATTGTCTAATTTGCGCACTGAATGTCGGGTTAGCATTAGCATGTCAACTGTGCTGAGGTGCAGCAACCCAGGACAGACTCACCTCACCCTGCCCCCCGTACCGCTGACATTTGACCTCCACTCTTCCGTCTGCCAATGAGGTCTGACAACAGCTCCCTTTACAAAGAACAGGGTCTGACCCTGGTCCTGTGAGTGTGTGTTTCATGTCGTCTCAAGCCGAACTGAGAAGGCACAAGCAGCTCTTTGTGGGACAGAGGTGGCTGGGCTCGGTCCAGAGAAGTCCATGCAGCTGTTCAACACTGACAGCAGCTTCATTCGCTGCGCTCTGTGTACATCAATGTGTGTGTTCGTGTCGCTGTTTGTGGTTTTGTTAATAGAGAGGAGACACTTTATCGATTGTTTTTATTTGAGGTAAAAATGAAAATTATGAAAAGTGGCCTATCCAAAAAGTTGCTTTTGTAGTGAAAGTGCTTCGGTCCAATACTTCAAAGCCATGTGACACTTATTGCAAATCAAGAAATCAATCAAATGTCCCACAGTGCATTCATGCTCATTTCTCTCAAACCTGAGATATGATTAACTAGATTTCACATTTAGCTGATCTGAATTCATCAAAAGTGCCATCAACTTGGAAAGGTTAAAACATTTTGGTTTATATAATAGTTTGTGGTCTTAATAGAGGTCGAATAAGTTCAGTATTATTCAGTAATATTTTCATTCAGTAACATTTTTTTAAAGAAATTGATACTTTTATTAATCATAGATGCATTCAATTGATTTGAATTTTTGAAACTTTCTATTCATCAAAGAATCCTGAAAAAAAAAATGTATCATGGTTTCCACAAAGATATTGGTAACATTGTGTCACATGTCATCTAGTCCTGTCTTGTCATGTTAGTTCTAGTCTTCACCTTGTGTAATTAGTTTGATTGTCATCACCTGTTTCCGTTTAACCCTCGTCATCTGTGTGTATTTAAGTTCCTCCCCTAGTCTCATCCTTTGTCTGTAATTGTTTGTGCTTGTAGCACGCTGCACGTTCTGTTCTTCGTTTGTCTTCATAATAAACCTGTCTGTTTATTATGCACCCGCGTCTCCTGCCTTCCTACCGTGACACATTGATAATAATAAGAAATGTTTCTTGAGCAGCAAATCAGCCTATTAGAATGATTTCTGAAGGATCATGTGACACTGAAGACTGGAGTAATGATGCTGGGTATTCAGCTTTGCAATTGCAAGAATAAATTACATTTTAAAATATATTAGAGTTATTTTAAATTGTAATAATATTTCACAATATTATTTTTTATTGTATTTCTTTCAAATAAATGTATGACCTTCTTTATCCAACTTGTGGCATTTATGATTACTACTCCCATTTTCATTAGAAGTATTTTTTCAGTAATTTAAATTTGAACTTTTTATATCATCTTCAACATCTGTTGATTCACCCGCATGCGTCTATAGTGGATTTTGACCTTCCCAATATGGTGGATGAGCTAAACTATGCAGTCGCTAAGCAAAAGTTGCTAATGGATCTCATATATCTATGCAACTTTTTTCTCTCCGCCCTGGTTTTGTTGTCAAGTACACTTTCACGTGCTGGGTCCAGATTCCACTGGAGAGGACCTGCCCGGACCTGCTTGGTCATTTTTCCAACCTGACCCTGGCTGCCAGTCCTGGTATATCGAAAGAAGAGGAACCAGTGCTTTGTAACACAAAAGTGCATGGTCTATGTCCCATTAAGCCCTCTTGAACAGAACAGGGGGGGCACAAAGCCACATGTTGTGTGTGCTCTGAGTGAGGAAACGGTAAGAATGCATTCCCCCCTGATTGGGCTGCTCCTCTGGTTTGTGCAGCTTGTGAGTTTGTGTGTCTGTGGGTGGATGGGTGAAAGCTTTAAGCCTGTATGAATGATCAAAGAACTTGGACGTCTTACAAATTTTTTTCTAGTGTTTTACACCTGACAGTTACAAGCGTTGGGACAGGTTGGGACTTCAGTAGGAATAGAAACTGAAAGTATTCATGCCTTCAAGTGCTCTCAAGGACAGATAACTGATATTGATTCTACACGCACATCCTTTTACCTTATTTGGATAATCTCCATGGATCCTACAAAGGTGTGTTTCCCCAGCCGCATAGATTTTGAACTTCTGCGTAAACCATACCTAGCAGATAGGAGTTGTTTACACACGAGTAAGCTTAACCTGATTGTTAAACATTCAACAGCACATAAATCAAAATGGTACCAAGAAAATGTCAAACCCACAAAGAGGTAAAAACCGTGCAAGCTTTAGTGATGAACTCAATCTACTAGATCTGTTTTGATGAAAATGTACACTGATCAGGCTGCTCAGGCATAACATTATGACCACTGACAGGTGAAGTGAATAACACTGATTATCTCTTCGTCACGGCACCTGTTATTGGGTGGGATATATTAGGCAGTAAGTGAACATTTTGTCCTCAAAGTTAGAAGCAGGAAAAATGGGCAAGCATAAGGATTTAAGAGAGTCTTGCAAGGGCCAAACTGACTGGGTCTATGGGTCACTATGGGAAGAAGTTAAGCCGTCAGAGGATGCTTTGGGCAATGTTCTGCTGGGAAAGCTTGGGTCCTGCCATCCATGTGGATATTACTTTGACACGTACCATCTACCTAGGCATTGTTGTAGATCATATACACCCTTTCATGGAAACGGTATTCCCTGGTAGCTGTGGCCTCTTTTAGCAGGATAATGCGCCCTACCCCAAAGCAAAAATGTTTCAGGAACGGTTTTGAGGAGCACACCAACGAGTTTGAGGTGTTGACTTGATCTCCAAATTCCCCAGATCTCAATCCAATCGAGCATCTGTGGGATGTGCTGAACAAACAAGTCCGATCCATGGAGGCTCCACCTCGCAACTTACAGGACTTACAGGATCTGCTGCAACATCTTGGTGCAGAAACCACAACACACCTTCAGGGGTCTAGAGGAGTCCCTGCCTCAACGGGACAGGGCTGTTTGGCAGCAAAAGGGGAACCAACACAATATTAGGCAGGTGGTCATAATGTTATGCCTCATCGGTGTATATTTGCTCAGTATTTGCTCCCTATCTAGACTAACCTGCCTTAGCCTTTATAAACTTACATCTTAAAAGAGATTTTATTGTCTTTGACCATGTCTTATCTTGCCTGGCCACCAAGCTTAAAAAAGGTGCATGACTCCCTCTGTGTATCCAGTGTTTTTCAGTTCTTAAGAAACCCCACAGAACTGCAGAGGAATGTCTTTTCATGGACTATTCAGTCTCTGTCTTTTGCGGTCTCTCCTTCTTTTTCATCCCCTTTGCAAGGTGAAACAGTTCCATCAATGCAATCCCAGCGTGTGCCGCCGCCAAAGAAACATCTGCGTGACACTGTCAGCTGTGAACAAACATGGCTCTGGAGTCCTCCCGGGATACAAACAGAGACACGGACAAAGACACTGAGAGGAAGTGATTCTGGCTTAATCCTCCATGTACTCACTAAATGGGAAGGTAAACCGTCCCGCTTGCAGAGCGGGAACAGACCTTGTTCGTCCTTCCAGTATTGCATACTTGTTTACTCAGCTTTTTTTTTGTCCACACATATATCAAAGCAGATTGTTTAAAAAGGGAGATTCGAGGCATTGAAGAGGTGCGTTTGGACTTGATGCCAGCTCTCGGCTTTGACGCCCACCTGGATGACACTTGTGAACGGCTCTAACCACACCCGCAAAACAAAGAGCAACATTCCAATGATTATGTAAAAGCTCTTTTTTCTTTTCAGACGGAAAGAAAGGCCGTATTAAGATGAAAGCTTCAGAGAAGAACATGATAAAGGAGCAATGACTTTTTGTCTTCACATTTGCTTCTTTCTCCTCCATGACTTAATGACCCTGCTAAAAAGACCAGGGGCCTAAACCATGATGGTAGTTGAACAAACTCAGAGTTACCGGATTGGTACCATGATGCTGATCATCAACTTACTCTGCCTTTTATCCTGAGTTCATAGAGCACATGCTCATGAAAGTGTGACATCAGTAGCGAACAGCCAATCACATGCCTTGAAACGTAGAGAAACAGCGATTTACATCAGCGATTACTTTTCTTTCTTCTGCCGAAGATTAAGAGATTAAATTATATGAATTACATAAATGGATTTACGCAGCAAGAAGAAAATATCTTGCTGATGGTGAAAGTTGTGAAGTTTCTAAGCTTAAAGTACAGATTCTGAATCTTATTTATATTACATATTATCGGTATATATTTATGTTAATTTAAACTAAATTGTTAGTTTAATTGTTTTTTTTATATATATTTATTTTTGGAATTTTTGCCTTTTTTTATTATGATAGGACAGTAGGTAGACAGGAAGCGGAGTTGGAGAGAGAGAGAGGGGGACGGGATCGGAAAAGGTCCACAATCTGGGACTTGAATTCGGCCCCCCGAATCACAACAGCGATATATGTTGGTGCTGCCCACGAGGCTATCGGTGCCACCGTTGGTTAAATTATGTGTAAAGGTTTAGAGGTATAATAATTTTAGAAATCATTTATAAATCATATAAAATAATGATAATAAACATTGCTAAAAGACAGACAATCTTGTATTTAGAAATCTTTTACTATAGTGACCTTTAACTTGGAGTAACAAGAGTAACTGGGGCAGTGACTTAATTGCGTCAAAGATGTGTCACTTTGCTCACAAGTGATTGGACCAATTTCGGTTTGAGATCTCTTACCCAGAACAAAACCTGCTCTGGGTTAGCTGTCGAGTGTAAATTACTATGACGATGAATACTGCGATAATCTGAGCCACTTTCATGGTACCTAAAACCCAGGGTTGATGCAAACTAAACAGAAACATACCTGGCCCCAGGTTAGACCAGCATGCTGTTCCAGACTAGTTTATGCTAGTCAGTAATTGTTTGGATCTGGTTTTAAGATAGTAAAGAACCTGTTTGGGTACACAAGCCAGTGTTAGGGAAAGTTACTTTTAAAAGTAATGCATTACAATGTTGCTTTACTCCCTAAAAAAGTAACTAATTGCGCTACTAAGCTACTTTTTATGAAAAGTGATGCATTACATTACTTTTGCGTTACTTTTTCTCAACTGGGCTGGGCTTGCTTGTTTGTTTTTTAATAACAAAAAAAAAGTTCTATTTTTGGCAAACGTTAAGGCCCTTTCACTCTAAAGTGAATTGAAGAAGTCTCGGGCTGAAGGAAATGCATATTTACGCTTGTACAGTACACGGCGCAGCTCAAACAGTTTTTACTCATTTTGAGGGATACTGTATGCTTTCATGCAAGTGAGATGAGTAAATACATGTTCACATTTAGTCTAGATCATTCTTATGAGCAGGTTCTTTTGAATCAGTTGGACAAAATGACTCAGATGAGTTTGAATCATTTTAACCCTTAGATTCATCTGGAGTGGTTCTTCGTGGTTTACTTCGTGGTAATTAACTGTTTACTTTTTGTTCATACAGTGACAATGTGTATTATTAAATAATTGTATGATATGATTTGAAATTTTATATTTATAATTATTATTAATAGTAATATTTTTTCTGCTAGTCTACATTATTGAAGAAAAAATTTAGCGCTTCTTCAACACTAATGATGATGAACCAGAATCATTAAACGGATTCAAAACAATAACTGATTCCCGTCATTATCCAAAACACAGCTTGTTGACCAACTTTGCTGTGGAAGAACCTCGAGAGTCACATCTTCTGCTGCAGCAACTGACGGCTGCTTTTCTCAAGCAAAATGGATGAATCAGCAGTCACACACACACGTTTGCATATCACACCACAGTAAGAACGAGGAGTAAGAAACCACATCATGTATTGTCACTTAAGCTTCTGTATATCTTCATGAACACTAAAGGCTTTCAGTGGGCCAAAGACATCTCTTGAGATGGGAGACTGTGGGAACCCCATATGTCATGTAATCTGCTGCAACATTGCACTACTAAGTCAGCAGAAACACACACTTAAGGCACACCTACGGCAGTGCTACAACAAGCACAAAACACACTTCTGTACGTTCAGCTATATTTAAAGGAATATTGGTAGCTCTTCAGAAACCTACGGGTGACGTCACAGACACTACATTAATTGTTTTATACAGTCTATGGTTTTAACAGAAGAATTAATGTAAATTCATTGGATTAAGTCAGGTTCAAAATTATTCTTTAATTTTATTGACATGTTGGAGTTAAAGGTTTTTACAGAGGGGATTTTTTATATCTCTTTTTATAACTCCATAAATCTGAAAATACTTTCAAGGCACTAGAAAAAAAAAAAAAAATTTCACCATGTTTTTATGAATAAATTGTTGTATAAAATCAGACAAATGATATATTAACAAACCCCTTCTGTATAAAAGCCTTCAGAATATAGATAGGAACTGTTGTTATAAAAAAGTATTAGAAAAAAGTATGAATAAAAAAGTTTGGTGTAAGTGCAACTGAAGTGGAGATTTCTGCAAAAAATAACTCATTTTAAGAAGACGGCCATTAAATATATATGTAGTGTAATTGAAATCTACAGACACAATAGATAAAGTGCAATAAAATAAGTGTATTTACTATGTTCTCTTTCCACTAGTCCGAAAGAAACACAAATCTCCAAATTGACCAGTACATGAAAAAAGTGCATGAAGTGTTTTTGCCTGTAGTCTCTTGTCTTAAAGTAAGCAAGCGATAAGTCCAAACTGTTATGCTAAAAATGCTTTCGACTGTACTTAACTTGTCTTTTAACAAGACTGTTAAGGACACCAACATCCAAAACACAACAAATGCAATTTAAACCCTTATTAGCACCTGAACTTGATTCAGTACTGAATCAATAACACAAGTCTCTTTTCACCGCTGACCACCTGTGTTATGTATAAATGAAAAAGGAAATTGTCTTCATCTGTCTTTTCACTATCAAATCAGGTGGTTTCATTGAAAGCACCCTCGAAGCGTAATTCAATGGCACATACACACAAAGTGCTCAAGTTTCAAAGACATTTTTTAGGCGATAATAGCGCTGCTTCTAAATGCAAGACGAACAATGGAAGAACTTTAGTCTCACATCATTTATCTCCTAGTTTCCTGAGAGTCTGAAGCCCGGGATCTGCTCCAGACATCTGCCCATTCACACGCTTTTGTGTTCATACTCCTTGCTCACTTTGTTCACATTGAAATATGTGTTTTGACAACTTCACATCTCAGTAGCTTTAGGGATGCAACCGCTTCCCCCTCACCCCTTATTTCCTCCTCATGCACTGGGATTGTCACAGTTGCTCTTTCTTGTCTACTTTCTTTTCATTCTTGCCAGGTGAGTCGGACTAATCGGTCTTGATGTGTCTCTGACGGCACTGATTGACCGCCTACTCACCTGTCAATCATCCAGTGTGCTGAAGAGAGGTTTTAAACTAACAGAACGGTTGGTGGTACACTTTTAAAAACACAGATTCCAAAGGGTGTTATTTTTTGCAGTGATGCCATAGAAGAGACATTTGGTTCCCCAAAGAAATTTTTAGTGAACAGTTCTTAAAAGAACCATTTATTAGTGTGAGGAACATTTCAATAATCTAAAGAACCTTTTTGCACTATAAAGAACTCTTTGTGAAATGGAAAGGTTCCATTGATGTTAAAGAATCTTCATGGAACCTTCATAAGCCACTTCATTTTAAGGTGATGTAGTTACATTGTACTTACTAAAATAAGTACTTGGTAATATTACCTACTAGGGGTGTGACTAGATTGAGTTCATGAGAACGAGACAAGATTTTTACGCAGTATTTTTAAGAAATCCTCAATGACGGAATTCATGACCTAGAAAAATATTCTTCAGGTGCTTTTAAAATGTTTTAACAAATCATCTTGAAATTAATGACATTTGTGAAGGAAATTTTAATATTAAGGGGTTTGCTAAGAGTTAATGTATGCTTTTCTATCTGCTGTGAACACACATTTGGGATGAAGGAAAGCAGCAGCAGGGCTGAAGGGAGCCTGCTCATGACCTGAGGGTCATCCTGTCCTAAATCTAGGGTGTAAAGTCTAACAGGGCCATCCGTATTAGGTATAGCCCTTATGTCATGGTACTGTGTCTTTTCTTTTTTACCATGTCTGGAAAAGTGCTGATGTTAAGAGGTGTAACCTTGAAGGGTACGGAGGGTGTAAAAGCTGAGGAAACCCGCCCTTCTAGGTCGCGCTCTGCAGTAACCTGTGTTTCTGTATGACTGTTTGACCTTCCTTGCAAGGAATAAATTCTTATAAAGACAATTTTCACTGAGTTTGTCTCTTACGTAGTATGAGTTAAATTTCTGCCACAACACATTTCAGTTCACTCTGAGTATGAATTATCATATGCAATAAATTTGTGAACAAATTCTACAAGACAAAACAATTGTCAGATGCTTAGCCTTTATAGTTCAACAAATCCTCCGCCACAGTCTTGCTAGTCATCTCGTCACTTACTCTTGTGATCAGTGAACTTGTTCAGCAGCTTGTGTTGGATGAGCTGGATGGAAGACCGTTATCCAATATATTAATTAATTCTCAATATATATTAAGTGATTTTATTTCTATAATAAGCAAAACGACAGTGGAGGTATAATGTAAACGTAATGGTGGCGTATTCTATACTAATTTACTCCCTCACACTCCGTCATGGAAATACTGCGAGACAGCTTTCACCTCGACGAGAAATCTCTTCACGTGGCACGAGATCTCGTCACACCCCTGTTGACTACATATACTTACTTTAGGGTTACAGTTAGGGTTCGGTTTAGAGTTGGTTACATGCATAATTTACTGTTATTACTAGTACATGTAGTAACATGTAACTAAGTCACCTTAAAATAAAACGTTACCCATACTTTTCCATCATCGGGCCAAGCCGTTCTTGTTGCTTAACTCTTCCATGTTGGTGTTGCCGGTATGGAAATAGTTTGTAATCGTGCCGTGCCGAACTAAGCTCAAGTGGAAATATTGCAATAACTGTTCCTTAGAACTATTCAGCCAGATGGTGGAAAAGCGGCTATAGATGCCAGTAAAGAACCTTTATTTTTAAGAGCGTATAGATAACAGCAGGTACAAATACCATAGTATCTCACCTGTCAACTTGTGATTATATCACCAAAGATTGATTTTAATACCTGCAGTGAAGTGGGCCTGTGATGCTAAAGTGACGCAACTGAATTCACCCTTGTGTCTTTATAGTGTGGCTTCTTCCATGTATTCAATGATAAAACAGATTCTGTTTTCTGGGATCTTTAGCTTAGTGTTCAAATGCATCAAATGTCTTTGCTATTTCTTTTTTTAAAACAAAAAAGCAGAAGAAAAATTAGTAAGTAAAAGTGACGCATCTCTTAAGTGGCGGCATGAAGTCTTTTTGTTTTTGGAGATGGTTTGTCGCACTTTGAATTTTGAGTCATTCTTCTTGTACTCTTAACAACCTACACTCTTTCCATGTCCTTATTTATTCACAGTGTTTAATTCATACAGAAATGAAACTTTTTTAGTTTTTCCACTTTCCAAACTCTTAATAGTAACAAAACCGTCTGGTCTGAAAGTGTGGGGTTTCTCTCCTCTATAACTGGCCACTATTAGGGGAATTCCACCAATTTCAGTACTAGGAAGACATGGATTTTCCACAAAAAAGAAGATATGTTAACTACGGTCTGTTGGGCTGTACAGTTCAGTGCCATAGGCAAAACCATGACGGCCCATGCACCAGCCGAGAACATCAGAAGCATGTTTAGATTGTGAAATAAGTCATATAGAACGACCTAATCACTGTTTGTTTCTCTGTTTTGTTTGGTTTGCAGGTGGCCATGGATTTCACATAAACCAAAGCTTTTGCAGACATTAAAGTAAGTGCTGGTTGAAGGTTTTGCTTACACTGCTGTTTCCATAGCTTCTATATATGATTTTTCAAACTCCTCTTTAAAAGAAAAAAAAATCTGCTATAACATAAGACTGCCATTTGTCTGAGAATTTGGCCATTTTTTGACATCCATCAAGGGTTGAACGTTTCAGGTTTGTTTAAGTACATATAGGAAGCTGTCTACTAGGAACCAGGAAGTACTTGCAGTTGACGTGATGAAGTTTTGTGGCAAAGTAAATGTGTTTCTGTGGTAACCAAGGCTTTAACTCTTGTAATGTCAGTTCCTAAAAATGTGAAGTGAATTATTAATTATTACAAAGAATAATCATGGAGAATGGAAGGCTCTTTGCTAACATTTGAGATTTGACACTGTGCTTCATTTGAGTTTTGTTTATTTGTTGTGATGACATTCTTGTTGTTTCCTTCTGTCTGTGATATTTTTGCCGTATCCTATCACTCGTGCTTCATTTTGAGTTTTTCTACATTTCCCACAAGTATCTAAATACACATAGTTTCATATAACAGCACGGAGGTGGGTGTTGTTTTAAGGGCTCATTATTTCAGTAAAGTGATAATGCATGTGTGTGCATAGGAATAGGCACGTCTTACCAGGAGCGGGTGTTGCTGACAATGGCTCTTTCAGTTGTTCCTCCGCACGCGCTGTGAACCTCAGGTCTGCAGATATTCTGTTTGTTGTGGTGATTTACATTCAGATGTTGCAGCCTTTTAATATCTGCTACATATTTCATTTTCTCATACTTCCAACAATACTATATGTATTTATGTACATTTACACTTAAGGCATACTGAAATAATTTACAAATGTTTATTATTTTGATTAGAATTTTTTTTTTTTTTAGTACTCACTGATGTTTTTTATGTATGTATATATATATATATATATATATATATATATACAGGTGCATCTCAAAAAATTAGAATATCATGTAAAAGTAATTTTTTTCTGTAATTTAATTCAAACAGTAAAGCTTAAATATATTCTATATTTATTAGACAAAGTAAGATATTCACATTAACTTTTTTGTTTTCATTTTGATAATTACAGCTTGCAGCTCATCAGAATCAAAAAATCAGTATCTCAAATTATTAGAATATTTCCTAAGATAAATCAAAAAAGGATTTACAATACAGTTTCTGAAAAGTTCCCTAACCCTTGCTCTCAATACTTGGTTGGGGCTCCTTTGGCACGAATTACTGCATCAGTGCGGTGTGGCATTGAGGCGATCAGCCTGTGGCACTGCTGAGGCGTTATTGAAGCCCAGCTTGCTTTGATAGCAGCCTTCAGCTCATCTGTATTGTTGGGTTGGGTGTTTCTCATCTTCCTCTTGACAATATACCATAGATTCTCTATGGGGTTCAGATTGGGCGAGTTGGCTGGCCAGTTAAGCACAGTAATATTATGACAGGAAAACCAGTTGGTAGTAGTTTTGGCACTGTGGGCAGGTGCTAAGTCCTGCTGGAAAAGGAAATCAGCATCTCCATAAAACTTGTATGCAGATGGAAGCATAAAGTACTCTAAAATCTCCTGGTGGACAACTGCGTTGAGTCTGGACTTGATGAAACACAGTGGACCAACACCAGCATTGCACCCCAAATCATCTCCAATTGAGGAAATTTCACACTGGACTTCAAGCAATTTGGATTCTGTGCCTCTCCTCTCTTCCTCCAGACTCTGAGACCTTGATTTCCAAATGAAATGCAAAATTTACTTTCATCTGAAAAGAGCACTTTGGACCACTGAGCCACAGTCCAGTTCTTTTTCTCCTTAGCCCAGGTAAGACGCTTCTGACGTTGTCTTTGGTTCAGAAGTGGCTTGGTACTTGGAATGCGACAGTTTTAGCCCATTTCCTGAAGACGTCTGTGCGTGGTAGCTCTTGATGCACTGACTCCAGCTTCAGTCCACTCCTTTTGAAGTTCTCCTAAGTTCTTAAATCGACTTCGCTTGACAATCTTCTCAAGCCTATGGTCATCCCTTTTACTTGTACACCTTTTCCTACCACACTTTTTCCTTCCAGTCAACTTCCCATGAATATTCTTTGACACAGCACTTGGTGAACAGCCATCCCTTTCAGCAATGACCTTCCGTGGCTTACCCTCATTGTAGAGGGTCTTGATGATCGTCTTCTGGACAACTGTCAAGTCTGAAGACTTCTCCATGACTGCTGTGGAGATTACTGACCTAGACCCAGTATTTATACCCTGAGAATGGTAATTTAATGGAACTTGAAATGAAATATTATAATATTTTGAGATAATATTTTTTTTTGAGCTGTAAGCCATAATTAGCAACATTAAAATGTAAAAAAAATGCTTGAAACATTTTAGTTTTCATGTAAGGAGTCTAGAAAATGTCACTTTTTCACTTTCTTAAGTAACTGCTGAAAAATGTTGCGTTTTTCCACAATATTCAATTTTTTTTAGATGCACCTGTGTATATATATATATATATATATATAATGTATATGTATGTTTTACTGTTGTTGTTTTTTTTATATTTTTCTTAGTTAAGGCATACTATTTAAAAAAAAAAATGTGTCCTTTTTATTTATTTTTATTCTAACAACATGAGGAAACAATTTCCTTTTTTTAACTCTTTGACCTTTAGACTCTGACCTACACACCGGCCAACCATCGTACCATTAGCCACAGCAGCAAATATTTTCGGTATCACAAATGATCTGATACTTAAACATGCTGAACCACTGAAACCTGAATTACAGTTAAATTCCTGTAAATGATCTCTTGAGGGGTTTCCATGCTATTTATAAATCCCATTCATTACTAAACCTCCTTTCATTTACTCTTGCCTCTTCGCTTATACAATAATTCTCTGTAAATCCTGAAACAGAGGTTGTCTGAAAGTTGAAGAAATAAATTCAGTATTGACACAGAGGTAATTATGGACAGTGGAACATATGGCTTAAAGCAGCTTGCCAGTTCCTCTGTCTGAATGCCAATGAGAAACTATATAAACTTTTGCTTGGGCCAGAGTGACTTGTTTGAATTGTAGTAAAGATGGTACCAATTTAAGGAGCTTAGAGATGGTGTTGAGGAGTTGCTAACTAAAAGTAGCCACGCTACTGTCTTAACCACATGACTGTCTTATCTCATTTTACAGTAACAAGCTATTTTTTCCAATACGTAGTAGATATAGTGTGACAAAACACTACATATCTGTACTTGTAGTTGTAAATATAAGTATTAAATGTTCTCTTATAAAATATCTTTTCTCTTGTATGTTACTTTGGAAGGTTTGATTCATTTTAGTGAATTGGTTTATTCAAAATTTAATGATTCGCTGATTCAAGTCCCAGCGGTCTACACTATATTTACTGTATTTACATCGCTATATTTTTAAATTTGTGACTGTATATAGTTTTTGTTGTTTTGTGTAAGTTAAGTTTGATTTTTAAGTTTAAAGTATAATGCTGATTCAATCAAAAACTAAAGCTAAACTACAGGCTTATCCAGATTTAAAGTACGCTCCATAATGCAAGTTGGATTGAAAATGGACAAACCCAGCAATTGGGTTGTTTTAACCCAGCAATTGGGGTAAATGTTTGCCAAATGTCAGCTATTGTTTAAAAATTACATTATTGCTTTCCCAATATTATATAAACCCAAAGTATGTTAGTAATTAACATTTGTTAATATGTTTAATAAATTATCATTTATTCATAAGTTTAATGAATAATAATTACACAATAAACATTTATTAAATTGATTATTAATAAATGTTCTTCTTTTGATTATTATTGTTGCTCCTAATAATTATGTCTGATTTTTAATTTCCAATCTATTTTGAGTTCATTTTAAGACAGCCATTTTGTAATTTTTAAACAATAGTCAGGTTAAATAAAACTACCCAGCATTTTGGGCGAACATTTAACATTTGTAGTAAGGCGAATTTGGAGAATAAATGTATATTCTGTTAATATTTATAAAACTAATTTTCTAGTACAACAGTGTGTGTGTGTAGGCTACAGTGAATGTTGGTGCATGTGTGTCATTTATAAGAGAAACCTCTGGTGAGAATGACTTGACACTTTTGACATGAACATTTGCACTTGCACACTTTTCAGTTCCTTCGATCAGATCTGTGCAGCTGTCTGCTGCAGCTGAGCTCCAGTTGAGTTTTGCGCTGGAGCCACAGTTTCTAAAACCCCTTTGCACCCCGACTATGTGTATGTTCTCCTGGAACGTTTTAGTACGTCTTTCCTTGCGGTCAGTTCTCCTTGCGGTTCAGACATGCCACCCAATCTCCCGCTTATTGGACCCATCTGTCTCATTAGATTGTGTGTCATTGCTGGTGCTGTTTTAAATGTCAGATTTGGAGGCCAGCCTGTATCACTTCCTCCTCCATTAAAGACACTAGAGAAAATGCCAGGTTCTTAGTAGGGTTGATTTCCCTACAGGATTTAAGAGTTTAAGATTGTATGGGATATTTCCAAATTTTTTCTCAGTTGAAATTTTCCTTCCACCTTTACTTTATACATAAAGTGATTCACAAGGATTAGCCCAGGTAATAAACTTGATTTTATTATTGCAACTTGCTGTTTAAATGAGTTTTTGCCACCATGTTGAACCATAATCTGAGGCTCTGTTTACACCTGCTATTGTGATGAATTTTGGTCGATCCGATCAAATTGGACAACACTAAATACAGGTGTAAATAGGGTCTAAAACTTTTTGAGCTTGTCCACTTTCGACCACTTCCAGAGGGGGTGGAAAACACATTTGATCCGCCCATAGATCCTTCCCTCAAAAAAATCAGGACAGAAGTTGTTGATAGTGGACAAAAGAGATTAATACACCAGTTGTAAACAAGTATGTGTCTTCCTCGTCTCCTTGTGATCCGATCAACCAAAATGCGTCTTAATACCAGGTGTAAACATTGCTGAGTTCAAGGACTTGCACATGCAAGGGCCAAGATTTTCTAAACCAGCCAAATTAGTGTGAGACTACAATCCCATTAATGCGCCAATGGGAGTAGTAAGTTCTGCAGGTGATCTACTGACAATGCACAAGTTAAAGAACACCGACCATGTCAAGTGGAAAATGGTTAAGACATCCACTTTTTTTGGGGTATTAAATAATGACGAAAATAAACTGACTAGTGTTGGGGGTAATGCATTACAGGTAACTTGAGTTATGTAATCAGATTACTTTTGTCAAGTATCTTGTAATGTATTACTTTTAAATTTACAACAAAATAGTTTTTCAAATAAGAAACGTAAGTTACTTTTTTTTTTCCATGTATTGACTGACAGCTGTCCTGTCCGCATGTTGAGAGAAATCATGATCTCAGAATTAATAAAAACTGTGAAGCGCAATCTCAGAATATTGCACAAACCTGCAGTAATAAAATACATTAAATTACACAAATATACTTTGTATTTAATCTCTCTTTTTTAACCAATGCCTTTGCTACTGACCTTTGATGATCCAAGTCAACCATACTAATAAGCAAAAATGACTTTAGATAAACATCATATATGTAACAAAAACGTAATGTAAAGTATTACAATTAGTTACTTTTTTAGTGGGTAACGCAATATCGTAATTCATTACTTTTGAAAGTAACTTACCCCAACACTGAAACTAACTGCCTCAAACTCTCCTCTCATCATTTTGCATCTGAAAGGAAAATGCCTATATATGTGTATACTATAAGGTCAGCTGCAAAAATAACTGTTTGCGCTTTCCGTCGCTAATTTGTCACGACATTTATTTAGTAAATCCTGACAGTAGTTTTTAAACACCTAAATGTCAGTCAGTTTCTTCTAGAATTCTCTTGCTTAAAAACATTGTTAGTGAATTCTTAAAACTGAGGAATTGTTTTTTTTCCTCATATTTTCATCGACAGCATTATTAACTACTGCCATGATGCTAATTTTTGTTAATTAACATTTTCGTTAATTTCATTGGTTGTGTGGCATTTGATGTTTTGACAGGGAATATTGACCTGTCTTTTTGCCATGCGATCCCATGAGGGTGTCTGGTTGGTACTTTACTGCTAGCTTGATACCTCGATGCAAGGCAAACACATCCAACCTCATTTATACACAAAGTATTGTTATTCAACTCCCTGTTTGGCAGTGCACAACAACTGAATGAAGGAAACATCTGCCAGCGTGTTGCACCGTCTGCACCAGATCACCACAGCCGGCTAACTGAGGGAGAACTGCTGCACGGCACATCCACATCTCCAGAACAACTGCTGCTTGCTGCTGCTGCTCTCTCACACACACACATACACACACAAATGTGAGTTTCTGCTTCAGCATACCACCAGCATCCTCCACAGCAGCTGTGTGCATGTGTCTGTTTTTGTATGTGTGTCAACACATGAACTTTCTCTTTTCATCCACCGGTTGGGAGCATGCCTCGGTCTTCACCGCTGGCCATCAGCTCTGTTCCGTATTCATCTGGAGTGTGTGGACGTACACACTCACACGCGCAGACAGTTCCTGTGTGGTAACCCTGTTTAGATGCAATGGATTTCACTAAACGGTTCTGAGATCAATGCAGTGCCACAGACTTTTTTTGTGTAGACTAACAGAGGAATACTCTTGTGCCGTATTGCAACGTGTTACATGAATGTGTTACAATGTTGCAATGTGAAAAAACAAACAACTGCAAACTCGATGACAGTGGTTGGTAACCTATAACCAACAGTAAGTAAAACACCATCGGTGGAAACAGCTGATTAGTCACGTGGTTGTAATGTTGGCTACGTCAGAATTTATTCGGCAAATGCTTTTCCATCTTCCAGTATTCGCATTAACTCTTTTTCGCACAAGTCAAAAACCACCTCATGCAAGTGTAAAAACGTTTTTTGCGAATTTCATTTTTTTCCCCAAAATTTGGCATTTCCTTCACTCGTTTCTGATGCCATACTTCAAAATGTGCATGAAAACAGGGTGATGGAACTGCTAATTTAAATGTAGTTTTATAAAGGCACAGAATATTTAAATGTTGGTGGCAGTATGCTACATGTAATATAACTGATTACATTTGAAAGAATTAAAGGTATTGTTCATATAAAAAGTAAGAATGT
This sequence comes from Zacco platypus, assembly GCA_038088235.1. Taxonomy (NCBI): domain Eukaryota; kingdom Metazoa; phylum Chordata; class Actinopteri; order Cypriniformes; family Xenocyprididae; genus Zacco; species Zacco platypus. Next base: position 9,682,287 of record CM076063.1, on the reverse strand, counting down.
TTTAACCGTTTTTTCTGATGCAATCAACACTGGACACAACTGACTTTTAAAACACATTATGAGTTCCACAGAAAGTTTTGGAACGATGTAAGGGTGAGTTAATGGTAGTAAAAGGTAATTTTTTCCCAGGTAAACTATGCTTTTAAGTGAAGTAATGTTTGCGACATAGTAACATATGTGCCTACTATAGAAATAACAGTAAATGATGCATAATTAAAAGTCTAAATAATGCTCTAACATTAATCCTATAGTACGCACATGTAGTTACTAGTAATGTAATATTACTCCGTACATAATTGTGTAATTACACTGTAACAATGTCACTTCAAACATCACCTTTCCTTTATTAAGTGAAAAATCTACTATGGTACTATTGTGGAAAAGCAAAAGCTTTATGCAGCTGAAAGTGAGAAACAGTAAGGAAAACGTAACATGTCTCTACCCATAAGTTGCAATTTTACATAATTAGTTAATTGAGTTATAATGCAATAAAGCATTAGCGGTCCCAATTTGGATCCGTTGTTTATCCGTCATTTTGAAACTGAAGCAGCATATATACCATGAAAAAGTGCATTCATGATTCACAAGAATCATGTGAAATGATGAATCAATGAATTTACAACTTGGCGACAAAAAAAAAAAAAAATGCATGTGATTGCTATAACACTCATAGGAGACCAGTAATGTTGGCATGGTACTTTTTACCTGCAACTTCCACTTCCACATATACTGTAATGTTGGGAAAGGTCATTGTCAGGTTCCCCAGAGAGGAGGCTCTTTCTCTGAGAAGAGCTGGCTACCGCAGTGACTCCTCTGGAAGTCCAGACTGCCACCGGCCCTTGCTGTCCTCTCTCCCAACCACAGAAATAGCCTAGCGTGGGTAGGGCGAGATCGGACGTTAAAATAATAATGTCCCGTTTAGCAAAAGGGGAAAGCACAGGCACTCATTCCCAGAGCGAGTGGTGGGAAGAATCAATGACTTCCTTTTCCGAGTCTCTAAGGACTAAGGATACAGCGCAGGTCCCGGGGGTGTCTATCGTATTAATAGTCTTCTCGATAGGGTTGGAGAACTTGTGAGAACTTCTCGTCAATGAATCAAACAAGGGATCGCGTGGAAAGTGCATCTCCCAACCACGAGCGTGTAGTATCTTGTATCTTGCGCACAATGGCCGCGGAGTGAAGGTGTGTGACATGTGAATGCGCTGAAAATGGCAACCTGAGATTGAGCTTTTGAAGTGTCAGTCCAGGTTTCTATTGCTCTGGAATTGTCAGGCATTAACCACAAGTCTGTCCCGGGGTGCAGCGCCCTGAGCGAGGGAGTGGGGGACTTTTTCTCAGGTGAAGTGTTCCTGGGCTTTGTGTGCCACCACAAATCGGAATCCCATACACGAGTATGAGAAGTGCTCGAGTATCGGAAATAGATCGGTAGCTTTGCCCTATGGCCTGTGCTGGGCTGCTGTCATCGGGTCTCTATGGTTACCAATGGGGAAAGCCCCAGCGTATGCATGCGTGACTCTATTCATTGGAATATCAATTAAGGATCACATGTCGAGCCTGACACTCTTCAGTTGTGTGAAACAGACGAGAATGTCCCGGATGAAAAAATGGCAATTAGAAATGAGCAGATCGATCTTGAATATTGAGACGTTCAATACCAACGTATTGAGAGGAATGATACTTCTGATTTCAGTTTTTATATATATATATATATATATATATATATATTTGTTTTTATTAGTGTTTTTACTGTTTATTTAGCATGTATTGTACATTTTAAAACGTAAAAATTACTTTATTACGAATCTTTTTATAGGATAGGAATTTTTTCACCATCTACTTATTTTAACATATAAAAATTATGAAAAACACAGAGAGAGCAAGAAAAGTCATGAGAGAAGGGCAGAGAAACATAATCTGGAGTTATTTAACATTAAATAGCAACAAAGCAAAATCTGACATTTATTAAAGAGTGCAACAATGCCGCCCACTTTTTCAGCTGTGTTGGTTCAGGAAGTATTTCTTCCATTAATTTCTCCCATAGGGATTTAAAAAATAAACAGTTTGTTAAAGCAGTATAAGCCATGAACCAGCTACGCAATGATTCATAACCTCTCAAGTACTTGAAAATCAGACAAAAACATATAGTTATAAGACTGTGTACTTTAATGGCTTTAGCGAGGGAAAGAACTACAATCAAATGCAAAAAGTAATGCAAAAAGCTTAATCGAATTAAAAACTATGGAGAAATTTAAATCAACTCATTTAAAAAAAAGTCGATTATATTGATTAAATAAGTCTATTGCAAAATATGCATGTATATTGAAATATTTTGAGTGTTTGCAGACCAACTCGATTACATTTTTCGCAGCGCTAAAATCTTTTGGCGCTTTTTAAAATCTTTTTTTATGACTGTTGCAGTCTATAATGAGTTTTAAATTAATTTAAATTAAATATTGTTGAAAGTTTGTCATGTTCTGTAATAGTTGTTAAAAAACCTTAAATGAAGACTTTCAGATCTAATGTTTTATGGCTTTAATCACAATTTGTGACCTGTGCTGGCAAAATGAGTCTAAATGTGCACGGGCTAATTTCAAGCTACTGGCAAAACAAGTGAAAAATGTCAATTTATTAGTTAATTAAGCCCTCATCTAGCGATCCCAATTCTCCAAATAGCAATTAAACATCTAAAAGTATCTTTATTTGTACGTTTTCTGAGAGGAGTACCTTTCCTTTGACCATGAAAAATGCCTTTTTTCTCTGCTCGCTTCTGGATGACAATGTTTAGTAACATTGTAAAGCACCGCATTCCAACTTTGTGAATATTCATAGCAAATTATCGATGCCAATGAAATGTGATATTCAAACTCTGATGTCACTGTTGCTGATGCTGATGTAAAAAAAACGATTTTATTGGCGATGACTGACGGATCTGAAGCATGCGCACAAAGACACCTCAGACAGTGTGTGAATCCCGATATACACATTTATACAGGATTGCAGTATTTTTAAAAAATCAGTCTTGGCAAGTATTCATGCAGACATTATCTATTAAGCGAACATTTGGTTAACTGTTGGGGAAAAACATTATATTATATCTGTTTGGTACAGTAGGTCTTAATATATAGGCTGTCTGTTTCAATAATGTTAATAACTCTAGTGACTTCAAACAGGTGTTGCTCAGTCATTTTTTTTGTCTGATACATCATTTTGAAGATGTTTTAGGATTTTTTAGAGTAAGAATAACTCTTGAAAATTTGCTCATTGCGACTCATTTTGCCAGCATGGGGCACATTTTATGGAAAAAATAAATTGCAATGATACTAGAGTTGATAGTACTTGGCATCACCCATCTCTTACACCAGTTTTTTTAACTGGTATATAGTCCGATCAGAAAAGAACTTGCAGTGACATGATAGAACACAAACACTTCTTCGTATGCAAAAGTCAAGGATGAGGTAGAGAAAATTTTGCCAACAAGAACGGTGAAATGCGGACAGGATTGTTGCTGTTTCTTCTCTCACTAACATCTCCCTGAGATGAGCTCCTCTGGGCAGGGTGGCGATTGTCCAGCTTTGAGGACAGGCCTGTGGTCCCTCAACGGGCACAGAAGGACCAGCATACATACCAACATACCACAGTGATGGTTGAACATGTCCCAGAGCGAGGGCCAAGCAGCGAGCCCACCCAGCTCAGTCGGCCCTCCGCAGTCTACCTTCCGCGTTCCTGGTGGGGTCCGGCTGAGGATCAAAGTCAGGCCGCGCGTCAGGGGACTAGATTATGAGTGCAGGGGCCCGGTCATCACTTTCAAGCTCTGGCCCAGGAGTGCAATTTCATCAAACGCTATTTCCTGCCGATAAGACCCAAACATTTCTCCTCTTTTCTTATTTTTAGGGTGGGAGGGAGCCAGGAGTGATTGACACGATTTCGACTGAGGGAATGTGAATCATCCGTAGTTAATGGTATTGCAATGTGTCATGTTAAGGCTCATCTGCCAATCTATGTGTTCAAGTACATGCTTTGTGTTGATAGCCGCTTTATTTATGTTTTGTTGTGTTTAGCCCCTTCCATTCAAACAGAACTCCGCTCTCTAGCTCTTTAATAGCTTAATCAGGCCCGTATTAGACTATTACTTTACTCACCCAAGACCCTGCAAATTGTTTCCAGCTTTGAGGAAAATCAGTTAAGATAGTTTGCAGGCCCTGATAGGCAGCCGATTTTAATTTAGCGTATTTGGTCCTTGTTCTCTCTCTTTTTGTTTTGTGTTTAGACTACATAGAGTCCAGTCCATTACTCCGATATTTGCCTTATCTAACTTTGTTTGACCTCAGTAGCATGTTCCTTGCTGTTGGCATTCCCACAGTTGGAAGTTAAAGCAAAGTGTGTTGTGTCAATGAATGCGAAACATTAGGAACTCGTCTGAATCTGAACTGAATGGCGCTGTCGACAGGCAGACGAGGACAAACATGGCACTTCCTTCCACGTGCCTCTACCGTGATCCCAATCATTCATAAATTTGCACACCCAGGGAGGTTTGGAAGTCTGTCCACCCTGTTCATTATCTGAGGCCTGTGGCCATTAGGCTGGAATGAGAAACCATCACAGGCTCATCTCCAGATAACGTCATGGTCCGGAGGGATGCAGACCTGAAAGCCTTAACAGTTTTCTTTTCCGCTGGCGCTGTCTCAGTTCATCACTCCCTGCCCGCTTTCATCTGGCCTCACTCTCTCTGTCTCGGTTTATGGCCTACCATGTAGCCGCTCTTATGGAGCACTTACACTGACAGCGATTCACATTGCCTGGACGTTTTTCATTTTAAGGGATAGCTGGTGATTTATAACATTGTAAGCAACAGCGGTTGGTTTCGATGCGACAAAGCATAGTCAATATTTATGCAACAACATACAACTACCAATTGCTATGTAGATAGTGAAGCTTATGATGCCAAACACTTCATAGAGATTGCAGTTGAATTGAAATGCTTATTATAAACAGTACAGTACACGCTGAACTGAACTCATTTCATAATTGATGAACTTTACACAGTTATTGAACAGAACTGAATCAACACTAAACTGACTTGAGCTGAATAATGACACTGTTGTTTTCTGTAGAGCTGCAGAATTTAAATTTGTCTCATATTTGATCAAGTTTGCATCATTGTTTGTTATTTTTCTGTTTGTTACTGTGAAGCTGCTTTAAGACAATGTGTATTGTATAAAGGGCTATATCAATAAAATTGACTTTACTTGATATAACGTAACGTGTTGAGGAAAGAGCAAGCAGACGAAGGCGAACAATAATCACAGGATTTAATGACCAACTCAGAATACTAACAACACACTTAACATTGACGAGAACAAACGAGGAATGAGGGAGAACATGTATGAGGCAAACAAGGATCTAAACAAGGTGATTAACAGGACACAGGCGAAGGAAATGACTAATTAGATATCTCAGGAAAACTAGGTCAAACTAAGAAATACAACACAGCAGACATGTGACACTTGACATGTTTTTCCGCTTTCTTTTTTGTTGATTCTTAAACAGATGAAAAAGAGGACCAGTGATTCCCAACCGGCACTTGATTTTGCTATAAAAACACTTTCAAATAAAATATTTTGGGCTGTAAAAAAAAAAAAAAAATTTGATTTAATATATATATATATATATATATATATATAGCACAATTAAATGAAATATATTTATGAATGTATAAATGTATTGGTATTTTTATAATTTAAATATAAAATTATTTTTATTTTTTTTCAATTAACATAAATTCAGGTTTTGGCAATTTGAGTTGTAGTGAAACGTGCTTATATATAAAGACTATAGAAGTAGATTTCTACAACGCTGACCTTTACTTGCCTCACGCTTCACAACTGGACGGCATTTTTGCTTTTTCATCTCAGATTCTGTATTTCTTAAACCGCATCGGTTCTTTAAAAAAAAAATTGTTAATGATGATGGTACTGTAAATGAACTAAAATGAGTTCACTGCTTGATGAAAGGGAATGTGAGCCTTTTTGATGGGGCTGTGGGCTAAATCCAAGTTTAGGAAGCACTGATATCGACTGTGCAGCCACCATCTTCCTTTCTGCTTTTCTGCCAGCACTATGAAGGAGAGCAGAAAAGGAAAGAGGATATTTTCAGTGTTCAGATAGGGCTATGGTCTTTCTCATCTTCATTTTGACTTTTGCCTCTCGTGTTTTTCTCTGTCTTCCTGTCTTGCGCACCTTCCTCTCTCGCTCTCTTTTCTTTCCTTTTGACTGTTTCACAGAATGACTGCTCTGCCATGCCCTCTTCTCCATTTCTTAATGTCTGTGCCTTTTATCTCACCCCCAGCCATCTGGGCTATTCTATGTAGAGCATTTGACAATTTTCCCCCTCAGTCATCTCAAAGATTCGCCTCTCTCAGCAGAGCCTGTTCTGAAAGTCCAACTTGCCAAAATGTAAATAGTGCAGAGGCTTTCTCATTACCTCACTTGGTATTTTTAGGTGGCTCTTAAGAGCAGTCAAGAGGAGGCCCATAACTCACAAGAAAAATCGTAGACAAACCAAAACAACAATGCACTAACTATACAGTAAAGCAGTGCAGTGAAGCATGTGGCAGTGTGCATGTAAAGAATTTAACATTGTCCTTTCATCAGTTTTGTGTTACATTTGAAAGCAGCAACACCTTGATGTTGCAAAAAAAGTTTTGAGAAGTTAGTAATGGTCTTGCTTTCCATTGTAGTGTGGGAACAGGAGTTGGTGTCTGAAGAGAGATCACAGTTGTCGTCACATCATCCATCGCTCCATCCATGCGCCTCTCCCTCTGCTGGAACGAAGTGTCCCTGTCTCTGACAACAATGTCTTTGAGGAAAGGAGGGAGTTTTGCGCTGTCTGTTGTGTCTGTGGGGCTCAGCTTTAGCGGGGTGTTCCCTCCCTGGTTCCTCTCCAGCAAAATTACCTTCAGCTGCAGTCGGAGCCAGAAGATGACACACATCTGGGAGTCTGGGCCCAAAGCCGAGGTGGACTCGAGATGCTTCTGCTTGTGCTGCAGTCATCACGAAGCTCTCTTCTCTACGTCTCTCTGCTTTCTTCCAGGAAAGACAGGAAAGGCCTTTTCCCAGCCCGTTCACACTGTACTAAGCCATTAGACTGTTTGAAAATGGAGCAAGGGATTTTGGAAGGGAATAAGAGAACTTAACTGTGTGGAAGGGGATTTCACTTTTTTAACTTTAGTTAGTATGTAATGTTGCTGTTTGAGCATGAACAACATCTGCAAAGTTACGATGCTCAAAGTTTAATGCAAAGGGAGATACCCGGTAACATGCAACAAAGAGGATGAGGCCATGTTGGGCCGCCTTAGAGAAGAGGAAGAGTTGTTGTAGTAGAGTGTTGTCATCAATCTTTCATTTGAAAGCCACATTTCTAGCACCTTGTAAAACCACATTCTTCCATCTTAAAACCATGCCTTCATTTTACACAGGACTGCTTTACAAATGATGGTCAACTCAATGCTGGATTGCACAAAAGATTAACATGATGGCACATGCTAGTCGATGAGTTGAATCAACTCCATAGAAACTACATAAATTGACCACTAGCCATTCAAAAACATCCAGATGCACTCTAAATGTTGAGTCTCTCCATCAGTGTCCGACTCTGGTTTGAACAATGTAAGGTTGAACACTGTTACTGACAATCGTCATTTTGGATGCAGGAGATTCTCCAGTTTTGTTGTTGTTGAGCAACAAGCTCAAGCTGTTAAAGCTCCGCCCTCTTTTGGAAAGCGGCCAGCAGCAGCTCATTTGCATTTAAAGGGAGACCAAAAACAACATGTTTTTGAACACACCCAAATAATGGCAAATTTGTCAAGCTATAATAAATCATCTGTGGGGTATTTTGAGCTGAAACTTCAAAGACACATTCTGGGGACACCAGAGACTTATATTACATCTTGTACAAGGGGCATTATAGGTCTCCTTTAACAAAATATCAAATAATGTCACAGATGACTTTCTTTCACTATTCAGTCTTTAAAATTTATGAATGTGGCACTTAAATTGTTAGCTGGCAATGATCCCAAAAGTGTGGGGGACACAATTATGAAACATTACATTTTTCATTTTAGAATAAAGATTGTCAGTTGCATTTCATTTTGCAATTTTGAAAGTTTTCAAAATCTCTTGAAATTTTTAAAAGTAAATGGGATATATCTATCCATGCACTGGCATGTAATTCTGTAGCTTAAATCAAAGCTTAAATTTCTCTTCCGGCATTCAATTCTTGATGCTGTTAATTGCCACTGCAATTTTTTTTTTGTACGTGCAAGCCGGTGAGAAGTTTGATTTAGGGGTGTGAAACTGCTGTACTCATAGCACGAAGAGCACGTCTCAAAGAGGTGACTCAAAAATTGTTTCCACTGAGGTGTACGGTCTCCATCCTGTAGTCAAACAGAAACACAGAAACTGACAGCATGCATTGTTGAATTGCTCATTCTGTTTCTTGTAAAGAGAATCAAAGTATTCACCTAAGCTCACTGCACAAAAAACAAGTCTGTCTGTAACACAACGGGTGCATTTAATGGACCGACTCCAGAGTTCTTCCCATATCCATTCAGGCTCTGTTACATTGAGAAGGCTCTGTCGGAATGGATTGTGTCCAGCAAGGATTCTCCTCTCACGCTTCCTCTTTTTCATCTGGCCGGAGCAGTTTCCTGCCTCCTGGATGCCACGAGGCCATAGGGGCGGATGTGTCCTGAGGAGGGCTTTCCATCAGTACAAAGAGGTGCTGAAGAGAGAAGCCTTCATCCTTCCTTCCTTTAAAGAACCCCAAATCATGACATCATAGACTTAAACCTAAAAGGGGAGGAGAGGAGGAGGAGAAAGAAAAGGTTGAGAGCCATAGAAAAGACTTATCTTCCCTTTTTGAAGCAGCTCAATCTGACCCCAGACTTCCAGGAGGCTTTGATCAGGCTCAGCTTTCTTTTTCCAAAAGGCTACAAAAATATCCTTCTTATTTCAGAAACTTACATAATTTCTTCTCCCTCTTCCCCTTTGCACAGAATCTAATAAAGCAATGAAACTAATAAAGTGAATTAGGACCTGAGCCGGGCATCGGCGCACAAGAGCCCTTTATGTCTTTCCTCGCAATATGGAGCTCACAGGGTTGAGCTCATGGCTCACAGGAAGGTCTCCAGCAATGTGGGGGAACAGCTCTGGTTTGGCGTGCGATGTCTGCAAGCAATCCGTGCACCTAAATGTATAGCTTTGAAGTCAAGTATTTTGAGAGGTCTGCTTTCACATGCGGCCAATTTCCTTCTTAAGATGGATGCAGAATGGCTTTCTGAAGCTTCGACTGCAGAAAAAGGACAAGACGGAAGACAAATTTAGAAAGCTAGATGGTGTCGGACCACGTGCAATGCCATGCCTGCAGTGGCCTAAAGGAGAAAGATTGAGAGAGAGCGAGAGAAAAAAAAACTTCTTTCATTTTACTGTGTAGCCAGCTGTACTGTACTTCAGCGGTTCTGTGCACTCTATACACTCTGCTGAACTGCCAGATAGTAATCAATTATAACCCTTGTCACTTGGGGCCATGGGTATAGCAGCTGGCCACAGGAAGCACGAGTTCCATAGCCTCTTAGCCAATCAACTGCCTCCAGCTGTCCCCACACTTAACCACCATTCAAAGTGTGGCTGCTGCGTGCTACTGACGAGGTTCCCTCACCGGACTTTCTTTTCCAGTTCTTCCTTCCTAATTCTCAACAGCGCAGACACATCCGCCTCAGGCTCTGACCACCACCCTCCCCCCTAAAGCGTCTCTCTCACTCTCTCTCTCTCTCTCTCTCTCTCTCTCTCTTTCACTCTTTTTCTTTCTCAGTCCCTGCCTTTTTGACATACTCTCCCTCTGCTCTTTCCTTTGTCTTTTCTGAGTCTCATTCTTTTCTTTCGTGTCCGTGAACTTTCGTCTTTCTTTTGCCAGCTCTTATTTTCTTCCCTCATGCTATTGGAGTTTTTTCACAGGTGTTTTTGTGTGTGTGTGTGTGTGTGTGTGTAAGGGGGGGATTTGCATGTTCTCTGGATATCCAGCCTGTGGAGAGCAAGCCAGTCGGCAGATCAAAGCACAGCCCTGTAAAATGATCTGAAAGAGTCCCCCATTAGCATCCATCAGGGTACCCTGAAAGCTCCCCTCTCGGCTGAGGGGGTCTGAGGGCCCCCCAAAGTGAAAGGCAGTCTGCGGAGAGAAAGAATTGGAGGGGGGATAAAAAACAGGCAACCCAGGCGAAGACATACAGGAAATATTTTAGGAAGGGAGGAAAATTCCCACAACACACCGAGGTCGTTTTTTCTTCTCCTCCTTCGCTCTGTCTCGCTCTCTCCTTGTCTTAGATTTCCTTATAGTGTCGAGACCGTAAGCAGAGAATATCTCCATCTGTGCACCATCTCGAGCGTCGTATCCTTTCTACTCCGTTGGAGGGTCAAGGTTAGTTCCGACTGCAGCAGGGAGGGAGCATTTTAACCTGGTGCATCGTGTGGTGTTAACAAGCACCTCCATTTGTCAATCTGAGTGCTGAACTGATCTACCTCCAAACTGGTTTTGGAAGCGCGGCATGAGCTTTGTGCCTTTCAAAGGCCTGAACTGTGACTACAAATCTGCCATCTGCTTTTACATCAAATGTATAGTCTCTCCTAGTGCTGTAACGAATGCTTGTGCTAGTCCTCTCTACACTAGGGTCTCGCAAAACCTTTGGTGCCCCCATATGGAAGAGAACAAGGGGGCCCCGCTGTAGCACAGTTATGTAACCTTGCGGCCCTCCCATGCTACTTACCCGCACACATGCTCAGACACACTCTGCTTGCTTGTCCCTTTGTGCAGACTGTTCCGGCGCGCGCATGTGTTGTAGATTTGACTGATGGACGTACAGTATGTCTGCATGCGGTTTCCAATTCATGGCAACTTGTTGCGATTTTTGCGTGATAATTTGCATTTGAATCTGTAGTTAACTTTAATGTGTGAATGCACGCGCTAATGTGTATGCACGAGTCCCAGTAATGGATGTCCCGTTTGGCATGCCGAACGCTCGGCTGTCCGACTGAGGATGAGTCTCTCAGCCACTGCGGGAAGAGGATGTGATCTCACCAGTCAAAAATCCAACTTATGTCGTTTGCTGCTCATGACTTAATCCAGGCTTCTTCTTTGTGCTAAGCAGCCCCCTCCACAGCCCACCTCCCTTTCTCCCTTTTCCTTCTGTCCCCAGTTCCTGCTGGATAGGAGAAACAAGGCGGGAATGGGTGAAGGTCTTTTCAACTGTACTCTACAAGACTTCGGCTGATGCAGAGCTTGCCTAATCTTCAAATTGTCATTAAGGCTATTGTGCATTGAAAAAAAATCACATCGCAAACATCAAAACTGGTTTGCTCAAACCTGCACACACACTTTCAGAAATATGAACCCTACCAGCCATTTTAATTGTGCTATATCCAACAACACCGCTGCTCAACAACTGTCCCGGCAGCTGTTGGGACACAGCAGATGATGGTGGCACATCATAACTCAGGCTGCTGTGAGAAAGGCCGGCAATGCAGCGGCTGCAGCCTGCACTTCCTGTCCGAGGGCAAAGGGCCTCTGTGTTAGCATGATGTAGCAGGAGGACTCACAGATGTCACTTAAATCTCTGGCCATGAGCTTTCACTTTCATTCAGCAACATCTGTTGTCACAAGTGTTATGACATACAGCAGAACATCACAGCAGCTATAAATAGTGTCGGACAGTACTTGCAGAGCATGTATGTACAGTTAGCATGAAGTAAAACAATGCTTATTGTGTCTAAATGAAGCTATCTATTAGGCGGTTGCTAGAGTTCCCAAAGCATAACTGTGGTATTCGGCATGCTCATTCAATCAGCAGATTCGCAGGAGATGTGTCATATGGCATTGGAATGAATGCACATGCCAGGCTTATTGCATGAGGATGAATTGATCTCACCTCAGGGGATTGATTTGCATCAGCACTTCAGGCCAAACTGACACCTCACACAGGCATTCCTGAGTTCTTTATCATTTCAAACAGGATATAACCAATACTATGTTATGTCATAATCATATCTTTTATTATTTTACAGCAATCATAGTTGAACCATGCCACACGCACGACAAGGAATATTTTGTTCTGCTGTATTGCTTGTAACTTTCCATCTTACATAAATGCACCTTTGGACATGCTATACATATAACTCCTCGTGGAATGTGTTTCACGAGACTTGCTTCCTTCCCACCATGTTATCTGCTGTTTTGTCTGAGGAACATCCAACCCCCCCTTCATAAGGCACAAAATATACATACTCCTCATGTCTCATGTGCTGAAAGGGGGCCGAGCACCACCCCTGATAATGGTGTGCAGGCAGCCAAGGTAGCTTAAAACCTTGTTGCCGACACAAGGCTCGGGAAAGCGTTCCCAGCACCTCCATTCCATAGCACAGCGGATGTCATTACCTTGCTCCCAGCCTGGCTCCCTCCTTCTCCTCATAACATCCAATTGATTTATCCGTGATTGTTTGAAGCTTGCAGAGTGCAGCTGGATTTGGTCCATATGAGGACGGCGCTGAGGGGTCATCTATAACAATCATTTTCAGTGGCTCATTATTCTCGGGCCAAACAACCCAAAGACCCAATTTCCTTCTTGGCTGTCCATAAAACTGACAGATGGCAGAAACCTGGAAAGACATTTTTTTTTTGTTCTCATAATCATTAACCCCTCAAATGTCAAATACAGAGCTCCCCCACTCTCAAAGTTTTAAGTTTTTTTTTTTTTTTTAAAGTGAGGAATTAGGGGGCAGGGCAGGTAAAGTATGTGAAATAGCTTGAGGGTACACTCCACCAAAGTTAAAGTTTTCACATGATCTGCTTCGGGATGTTGATTTGGTGCAAAGGACTTGTCACATTGTTTGTCTTGCTTCATGGTTGTTGTTGCTGTTAGGTGCTTTAAACAGTGGAATGTCCTATTTCATTGAATTTTGGAGGTTGAGAGGACATGGGACAGATCGCCTGGCCTCTGAGAATCTCTCGAATTCTGGGGGAAATGCCTCTGTGATAAATGCAAGGCCTGGAACAACAGCTGAAGTAGGACTTGGCCAGATCCCCCAACTGTTTGAGACACGAGAGCAGTTTCCTCATAGCTTGGCTCAGGCTCATGAATGACCTCTTAGATTTTTTCCAATAATAACCGAACTCCTCTACTCAGCATTTAAAACACCCCTTTCTTCCTGTTCTTTTTTTTTTACCTCTTGTCCTTTCTTTTCTTCGAAATTTCCACCCCTGTCATTCTGGCAACGCTAATGCAAGTTCAGAGCTGAAACCTAATCTATATCGCAGCAGACTGCAGGGCCCTGGACAGAGTCTGAGCAGTGAGTGAGTGGGTGGGCGTGTGGGGGTCTATCGAGAGGGGGGCTAACAAGCCTTTTCTTCTTTCCTAAAAGAAAGATGAACACTGCTGTCTTAAGGCAGGAACACACCAAGCCGACGGTCGGCTTGTCGGGCAGTTTTTGTTCGTCGACCGACTAAGTTTTCTCAGTGTGTTCCGCACCGTCGACTGAAGTTGGTCCTCGTTGGCTGTTTTTCGGCCGATTCGACATGTTGAACATGTTGAACATTCGACATGTCGGGCCGTCGGTGAGAGAGAGAACTCTGATTGGCGGTTCAGTATAGCAAACGAGTCAGTTCTCGAGAATATAAGCAAAAGTTATGAAAGCAAGCACAGAAGTCATGACGGCACAGACAGAAGGTTGTTCTAATTTTACGTCATCTTACCTGAACACTCGAATGTACGAATATTTTCATAATAACATGAGCAGAGTGGAATAAAGACCGTGATCAGCATGATTGATATTCAAAACGGTAAGCAAGCGCTGCTTTGTTTATGGTTTGTACATGCAGTTTCGCTTTCCCTTTTTGAATGACGAATATTGACAAATATATCTGCTTAAGACAGTTGTCTCCATTATTCGCGGATGTCAAGCGTCGGTTTGGTGTGTAAGGGCAACTTTGGACCCAGAAGCTGCCAACGTGAGCCAACCCCGCAGTCTGCTTTCATCGCCACTAGTTCGTCGGCGTCGGCTTGGTGTGTTCCCGGCTTTAGAGTATCCCATTGGTGGAATGCTTTTAAATTACAGATTAATTTTTTGTCAAGCTTATTTTAAAAATACATTTTGGCACAATACATGTTTGTCATTGGGATATTTATGGTCTCTTTTTTTCTTGTAGGTATTGTCATTGTATGTCTGTGGTTCTTCCTCTTTATTAATATTATTATTTCAGTTAATCAGATCCAAGTTATAGTTTACACACAGACTTGCGAGGAAATGACAATCTGTTCATTTGCTTGGAGTGACATTTTTACTCTGCCATCTTTCATTGCGGTCACTGACCTACTGTAAATATGTAGTTAATCTCTCCCCTGTGTGTTTGAAATGTCACGGCTGATGAGAGAACATGTATTTGCTTGTTATGGATTTCCTATGGAATGCACACTTTCGGTCATACCCACGTTTCATGTTTTAATAAGCAGTCATTATGGAGTATTTATTTTCCTACAGGGTGTGGAAGCCAAACCTGTTGGTACACTACTGATTCACTCTCCCCCGGCCCACCATGCATGGCACCACGGTTTGAACTAGTCACTCACGTTCTTGAAGTGGGAAGAGGGGGTGTGTGGAAGAGGAGGTGTGTTTTTGTCGACATCAAGGATTCAAGGGATATTTCACCCAAAAATGAAAGTAGCGTGGGGTTCACTACACAACATTGGACTCCATTGACTTTCAGTATGTGGACAAAAAATAGACATTTTTCATAATATCTTTTGTGTTCCATAGCATGGTGTTGTCAAAAGTACTGACTTCGATACCAAGTCGGTACTGAAATTTTAAAAATGTGACGCTATGAGCGCTGTTGAGCAGATTCGTAGACGCCTCTGAATTTGAAGCATTGATCATTGTAGCCAATCACAGACATATCTGATTAGCGCGTGAACACAACGGCCAATCAGAGGTGTGTCTACGAATCCGCTCAACAGCGCTCAAAGCATCACATTTAAAACTTCGATACCAAGTCGGTACTTTTGACAACACTGCCACAGAATGAACTCATATAAGTTTGGAACGACATGAGGATAAATGATTTAATTTTTGAATGGACTGCCCCTTTAAGGAGACACATTGTGAGTTCTCGAGCAGAAATGCATTTGAGGTGAATTTTGATTTTTTTTGTGGGTTTCAAGGTCAAGCTGAGAAACACTCATGTGCCTGAACTTTTATTTCTGTTTTGGAGCGCCACTCAAAGTTCAATGAATGGCGTGTACTGTATACGGAAGCGTGGGTCTATTAAAGCGAGAAAAAGGGAGGGGAAAAGAGATGCCGAACTTTATATGACTCTTCAATGAATGGTGTAGGGGAGGGCAGCAGCCACAGCATGACAATTCCAATGATGGCGACCATTCATAGACACAGGAAATGCTTGACCTCACACCCTGAGAGACGACAACAACAGCCTGCTTGTGTTAAAGGTGTTATTGGGTATAATTACGGCTTGGCAATGAAGATGGTCCACATGCTTGCAGCTACCACCAACATTGCTCTTCTGAGACCATCCTAGGATGCAGTTTATACGTTGTTTGTTTGAGTCCTTAAAAGAAAAGTTCCACCAAAAATTAATATTCTGTCATAATTTACTCACCCTCTTGTCGCTCCAAACTGTTTTTTTCTGCGAGACATAAATAAAAACTACATGGACCCCACTAGTTTTCTCAAAAGTAGTAGTAGTTTCGGTGCCAAGTAGGTACTAAAATTTTAATAATGTGACTCTTTGAGCACTGTTAAGTGGATTCCTAAACGCCTCTGTGGCCATTGTGTTCACGCGCTCATCAGATATGTCTGTGATTGGCTACAATGATCAATGCTTCAAAAACAGGTCATAAATAGACATCTTTGACGCTCTTCACCGAGCGCTTGCAAAGATACACACGGGAGCATTTGAAAGCAGGTGTCTATCAGCGGACCGGACGCTCCCACTTTCAAAATGCTTTCAAACGTTGATCATTATAGCCAATCACAGACACAATGGCCAATCAAAGGTGTTTACAAATCAAAGAGTCACATTTTTAAAATGTCAGTGCCGAAGTCGGCACTTTTGACAACACTAGACCCCACTGACTTGCATTGTGTGAACAAAACAAAAAGAAAACAAGAAAAGAAAAAAATCTTTGAATGCATATAAATGTAATAAGCATTTAGGCACCTTTTGAAGTTTGCTAAAAAATTTGTGTGCTTGTTTGTCTGTGTGCTTCTCACAGGGTCAGCTCAGGATGTAACTATCCCTGTTCCGATTTCACTAATTGGATACATGTAACGACATTACCTAGATGATGGTTTTGATGGAGCATGTGACAGGAGTTTAAAGAACCGCGCTATTTTCTAGAACTAACTATTTTCCCCTTCTGACCTCATTTATGGACCCTAGACTCAATTCTACTATTGTGCACATGAAGGCTTGACTAAGGGCGACCGATTGAAGCTCTGGCGGCATGACCGCCGTAGCCCTTAATGCATTCCCATGCTCCCAAGCCCTGCGTAGGAATTCAGAGGTAGCTTTACTGCTGTCACCACAATGCTTTTCTCCATGGCTCGTTTGTGCATAACTGCTTCTATTCACTGTCAGCAAACTTCCTGAACTGCTCAAGCTAAGCAGTGTGGAAGCAGACATGGATTTAAAGGTCTTTCGGTCTCTCCGAGGCACCTTTTATGGCCGAGCGCTCGGGTCCAGATTGGTCCCTCCCCAGTTCATTAGAAACTTGTTGTCCATTCTCTCTTTCTGGCATTCTCATGGAGAGCTCTGTCGATGTCAGGGGGGTTGACCCATCAGTCAGGAGGTCTGGGTGGGGGGGGGCTGACCCTTGACATGCTGGGAAGCTCCAGAGAGTGGAAGTCGAGCCCTAGAGAAATTAACGGGGGGAGCGAGGCATTTCCATCCCACAGTCCCCAGCAGAGTTTCTCTTCTCACATTGAATGGCCTCTTAGCATACACACCCCCAGATTGAAGTGGACAGTTCTGAATCCTGAAATCGGCATGTAGGGAGGGTAACGGAGATTACCTTCCTGGAGAGACGAGCAGGGAGATGAATGGGGTGGGGGCAAATGGAAGAAAGAGCGAGAATGAGAGAAAGGAAGGGGGAAGATGCAAGAAATGGGGGCTTCGGACTCCTGAAGCCCTTGTTAGGGAGAAGATTTCAGGTCTGGTTCCAGCCACGGCCGCTGTTTACACTCCCCTGCCTCGCTAAAAATAGTGCTCTCAACTCCGGAATGATTCAGGAAAAAGGCTGCATCCCTTTTTATAGCCCTTGCATGACACAGCATGTCAGTGTTGTTTTCTTTCCTTTTCCCCCCCATTTCCCCCTGTTTCTCTGACACAAAGCATCCCTCTGTCTTTGGTGAAACACATGTATTAGATTGGGAGTGCGGAAAGCAAGGGTCACACTCCTGTCAGTAATTGCAATGCGATTATAAACGAGCTAACGTGATTAGGGCAGAGGAGTGATTGAAAGGTGAGTGCCGGCCTGTGATGTGGACTGGCTCCTCAACTATGTGGAGGAATTCCAGAGGTAATGGATCATGAATGGCTTTCTCTACCCTAAATGTAGACAGGAGCAGGGCAGAAAGTTAAGAATGAGTCTACCTCTGCAGCTTTATGCAAGCATGTCTGTAAGCATGGCTACTGTATGCAGTGCATGGAAAATAAAAAACAGGGATCAAGATGTTTCCTTAGACTATGAAGTAATTTTATCAGTTTCAAAATTGAACTCAACGTAGGATTTTTGCATGCTAAAGTTTAATGTTAAAACCAGCATTAAGCTGATTCTGTTGCTGTGACCTAAAGTTATAGGGATTATTCTAGTAATATATATGAAATAAGACATGAAATATGAATGAGAAGGTGCTTGTTTTGTTTCACGTGATTGTAAATGCTCAGTAAAAATTGATTTAAAACATATGTATGAAATGGGATTATATTTATAATATAAGATCTGTAAGGTAAGCATGTGGTTTTGTTGCACTTAAGATGTATTGATGGAGGTCGCCAAGTTGCTGTATTGTTGGTTGCTCATGTATTTCACTGTAAAAATTACTTTTCAAAGTTGTAAAGAAAGATTATTGGAACACTTCTTACAAGAAATTACAATTTCAGGTTTTCTTCAAAATGTCATGTTTAATTTAATGTTGAATTAAACATGCCATTTCTTTGTAATTGTTTGAGAAATTTACTTGCAATTTCTTAGTGTAACCTGTTTCTACTCTATCCGCACACCTATTGTTCGTCAGCGCATCATGCTGCTGCTGATTTCCATAAAGTAAACTCTATTTAACTGTTTAGCTCTGTATATCCCTAGCATATTTACTCCAGTAAATGAAATGAAAAGTTCATTATGTGTATAATATAATGCCGCCATCATTGCAGGTAGCACTGAATGGGAAAAATACACATATGTTTTATAACAAATTAGGGTTTTATTGAGTTTCCTTTTAGCAAAACCGTTAGGATTTCCTAAAATAAATTCTGAAACTGTGAATGTTCTTCTTTATGGAATTTAATAATATAATATTAAATAATATCTTCATAATATACAGTAAACATATGTATTTTATAACATTCTCAATTTTTTTGTAAATTTTATTTATTGTGTTATATTTGTTAAATATTTCAGTTATGGAGACTCGTGAAATTTTAGCAAGTGTGAGCACACTTTACATCGGCGTCTGTTTTCAGCAACACAGAGGGAATGTTTTCAGGAAACGGAAAAGGGAAATACATAACCGAATCCCTTCGAATAGAGGTATCATTTGATAAATATCTAAAATGACTTGGAATCAGTCCAAACACAACCAACAAAGTTTAAGGCCAGAGTAGTACCACTCAGACCTTTCAGGCAGTGTGTTTATATCTGTGGTGTGTTGTACTTATTTTAAGCACAAGATTCTCACCGGGCGCCATAAAGGCAGAATATGTAAGAATATATTTTTTGCTTACAAACGGAGTCACACATTTTGTCTTGCAGGAGCAAGATGTTGAGGTTATGATAGAGCAGATAATTTTTTGCAAATTGGCACTTGGCAAACAGGTGTATTCAGTTAGAAACTTTCTCTAAATGACTTGAAAACCCAGTTTGCCCTGCTCTCAGTTTGCTTCATCATTTTCATTCTCTGCTCAGTGCAGAGATAATACCACTATTTTTTTTACACAAGCGTGCTGTCAATTTTAAATGTTTCTATGCAGGAGGTTGTCTAATGAATGTCTGACTACCATATATGATTAAATAGATTTAACTTTTATCAATGCATGATCATTATTTTTATTAGTGTGCATTTTAAGTAAAAAGAAAAGTCTTGGAAGCCTCAGTGCTTGGCATATAATACATTCTGTACCAATATTGTAAGATACATTTTTAGAAAAAAGTGTTCATGACTCATGTGCAGAACAGTGCAGAAAACAGATTCAAAGCTTTTACACTTTAAGATGGTCTGAATAAGAAGTCTGCTGACATATAGAGAATGTGAAGCTGACGCACGCCGTGTTGAGTTCTGGGTAACTTGCTTAGACGGCGTATTAGGAAGATTGCGCTGCCTTTCTGCTTGGGAGATTAAAGCAGCGTTTTGTTTTTCTGTTGTGATTGTGAAAATGTGGCCATTGTACGTCTTTCATGCTGCATTGAAAATTGCCATAGTAGCTCACATCATCGTTCAATGTACCCCGTTGTAGGGAAGCAGGTTGAGCGGGTGACGAGAAGACACCAGATAGTAAATCTGTTAAACCCACTGCTTGTCACTCAATAAAGTAATCAATAAAATAATCACATTGCTGAGTGTTTTTAAACGTTTTGTATTTTGTTTGGTTTCAACATTACCTTTGAGAGTATGACTCTCGCAGTTTGATTGACAGGTAATCTAACCAATCATAACCCCGAATCTGCCATTTTGTCCGACAAAGCAGTAGTTAGTAGATTAACGATGGTGAACTTGAACTTGAAAACCTGCATGTATTCACGTCTTGCCGCGCTTGAAACAACAGTCCATTCATGTTTATTTGATGCTGTAAATGAACTAGTATGAAGAGATGATCGGTTCAAGAGTCGATTGAAGGAGCTACAGCGATCTGTCACGACACATTAAAGAGACACTATATGCTATTTAATGTTTAAACTTCTTTAAAAAATTACAATATTTTAAATATAAAACTGTTTCATATGTCTGTCGACATGTTTCAGTGTCCTCTTTGCTCCGCGATGCATTTTTCACTGCGTGAGAACATGATGTGTGGCATGAGAGCGCATGGCTTGTCGGACATAGCAACAGTAACTAAAGGGGGCGGGTCTTTTCGAACAGTCAATTGTGCATGCAACCATGACAAAACTGTTCGCAAGCTTCTAGGGATTTCATTTTTGTTGTTGTGTTTAAAATAAAGTTATAAACAATAGTGTGATTGTGTCTGTCCACTGAATGTGAACCACAATCTCCGATTGCCTCCGTGGCCATGGGAATGTGAATATTTATAATGACAACAATAAAACTTGTACTGTAAAAATGTTTCCAACAAAGAAATGGATCAACTTCTTTCAGCTTGTTGAACACACATTTTATTTGGACATTTCTTCCAAGTGACGGCTGAAGCAGCAGCGTGACACTGTTTTCAAGGTGATACATTATGAACAAAATTCTGCAAAACTACAGAGAAAACATAAAACTATCATGCAATACAATAGCTCCTCTTCTCTGCAAACAATGCTATGGAGAATGTGAATATTTAATTTGAAGGCAAAAACAAAACAAACGGTACAGGAATTGGTATTAACTTCAGTATCAGTAGGGTTGTCATGAGAAATGAAGTCCCCCCCAGGAATCAGGTCTCTTTTGGCACCCAGGTAGTCATGCTTGATCAAAAGTTGTTATCATCATGTCATGACTAATTATAACCTATTTCACTGCCGTAAGATATTTATTACATTAAGTGCACAAACAATATGCTTGAAATATAAAATGAATGCCTATGTATTAATAAAAGCAACTGGAAATAGAAGTTTTTTGGAAGCAAAAAACATACCTAATACAATATAAGCCAAGCTAGCAGGCTAATCGGGTAAATGTATGCTATGCTAGTACATAAGCTAACTAATAAACAGTATGAACAAGAAATGCTTGATTTCACAACCTATAGATTCAGTTATATACTAGTATATGAACCAATTTAAAAGGCATGAATGATCATTATGACGCATTTTAAGCAATATAAAACATAATGTGATTTTTCAGGAATTATAATCAGGCGCTAGAAATACTGCCTATTAAAAGCCTGTTGAACCAATGGGATCACACAGGGTCCTAAAGGAAACCCGATTCCTGGGGGGACTCGAGTGGCAATCCGCTTAAGATGGAGATAGCTTCACATTCTCTATACTCATAGGCGGAGCATTTGTAAGGCTAGTCAAGGATTAGCCTTTTCCTGGCTTGAGACTAGCGTGGAATATTCTTTCTCAAACCACTGACTGTTGCTGCTTCTGATTGCATTTAGAGGGAAAAGCTGCACATAACTGTTGGTCTAGGATCTTTCTCTGTAATAATAGCATATTGGAGAAACAGATTTGGTATTTGCTCTCTTGAAAGCATCAAAGGTTTCTATTTACAGCGTGTTTTGCAGCATTGAGCAATGCAGCCAACCACGAACATATCTGTTGAAATCTTGAACTCAATGTCCAATCAGACGTGTCTGAATTAGAATCCACTCACATCTCAAAACCTCTCAAAAGTTTGAGTCCAGTTCTGAGTTCTCGCTCTCAAATCCTCTGATTATAAGTTAACTTAAAACAAACAAAGTGTGGATATTTTGTGTTAAATAAGCGATTCATTGAGCAGTCAGCTCAATGCGAGAGGGAACTTTGCGAGATTGCAATGAATTGAGATGAGCGACAGCATTTTAGTGATTATAAAGGCTCTTTTGGCGCTTTTTTCCCAAATAGCTAATTGGTTTGGCCCGAATCTGGCTGAATTACGGCTGTGAGTTTGGTGATGTATCATCTATTCAGAATTTGAATAAAACTTTTTGTTTGACTGCATTAGGTGTGGCAATGATTATTTGTTATTCCAATTGCCTGCCATGCCAAACCACATATACATTATGCTTGCTTTTCTGTTCAAATTAAAGTGGTTTGTGAGCTTAACTGCTTTAATAACAAATAATTTAGCGGAATCGTTTATGCTGTGTAGGTGACTAGTAACTTGAAACTAGAGCCAGCTCTGCTTGAAACTATTTCATTTCATTCTATTTAAATGTGTTTTTAAAGAAGGAGCACATCTCCTTAGCCTTACCCTAGAGTTAGTCCACCCTACACTTTTTTTTCATAAGTTTATGTTAATCTATACATGTTCTCTAATTAGTTATATTATCTCCTCTCTTTTTACATACAGATTAATTTCTAGGACTGATTACACCTTCAGCAGTCCAGATTTATCTTTAGGTTTAGGAAGTAGAGGCAATGAACCTCTTATAAAGTCTTCTGTTTATCTCAGAATTGTGATGAGAACTGGTTCGTTTTAGGTTAACAAGGTGTGAACAACCAGTATTATAAAGCCCAAGTTTACAGAATGCATAATTGAATCACAGGAGATTCAGACTCACTAAAAGAATGCAACATCCGACAGTACTGTGTCTGTTGTGTCTGATATTAAAATCTGCAATTCCACAAATCCCTGAAAATTTCCCTCTAGTATTAAGTTCACACAATAGAATCACAGCCAAAACAACCTCCACCCTTCTTAAATAAACCCAAACAGAATCATGGGCCTGTCCTGTGGGGAGGTGCTGTGGATCACCATTGATGTCACACGTTGATCAATTCACTTCATATATTGGGGGACCTGGTCTAGAATGTGCTTTTGCAATACTTGAAAACCTGTTTATAGTCAGCTTTGCATCTATTTCAATATTTCATTCTTTTTTGTTTCTTTTTTTTTTTTTACTCTATCGTTCTCTGTACTGCCCTTTATCTCTCTCAGCTGTTCTACTGTGGTGTGTTATGGGTTCATCGAGCTGGTATGCGGCAGGAATCTTTGGATCAAGGTAATTTCACTCAGTTTGAGATTTTCCCAGGATGTTAAGCTTCCCTTTACCTTTGTGTGCCTCAGCGAGCGAGATAGCAAGAGACACGTTTCAAACGCATACACGGTGGCTCCCGGGGTTTGACGCCAGCAGCGAGGCAGGGGGAACTTGAAAGATACGGATCGTAAATTATACCTGACACTAGAATTTCCCAAAAGGATCAGATTATTGCAGCCGGACTCAAGTGTGGAGCTGTGCTGCGAATTCATGTGTGGTAGGGTAATCGTGATGGAGGGCTAGATGATTTGTAATGCCTGATGGGGAGACCTGAATGGGGGCTTATCATTGAACCTTTAAGATCCTTCATTGGTAATATATAAGCAGTACATCCAATTTACCCTCATGTCATTCCAAACCTGTATCCCTTTTTTCCCCTCTGTAGAACAAAAAAAATCACTTTAAGGCTCCAAAAAGGGGTCTTCTGAAGTTGTACGACAGCTTTGTGTGATAAACTCATCAAAATTGAAGACATTATTCACTGATAATCTTTCCCTCCTGTAAGTGACTGAATCAGTGGATCAATGAGTTGAACTACTCTAACTTGTGAATGAATCATTTGGACCATGATTCATTGCAAAGATTAAAAGAATCATTTATTCATCAATCGAACATCGCTGGCTCTTTCATTAACTCCATTAATGAGAGAGCTAGAAAACTCCTTTTTTAAGATTTACGCAATTGAATAATGAATAATCCTTACATATTTTAATTGAATAATTGATTAAGGATTGTTCAGTTATTCAAGTAAAATACATAAGGATTATTCAATTCAATTTGAAGAATTTTGCTATTAAATAAATAGTTTTTTTTTGTTTTTTTTTTTAAAAAAAGGCTTAATTTTATTTTTGTTTTTTTGGAGTGTTTAATATATATTTTTGTCTGTTTCTCACACAGAGCTATAATAAAACTCCAGAGCACTTGGACCACTTTTATGGTCCTTTTTGACGCTTCAAATGCTCAGTCCCCCATTCATTGTAGTTACATGGAAAAGAGCGACCTGCACAGTCTTCAGAATATCTTCTTTTGTGTTTCACAGAAAATGCAATGTCAAACAGGTTTGGAATGACATGAGGGTGAGTAAATAATGGCAGAACTGGAATTTTGGGTTACTTACATATTCAGTAAGCATCATCTCTGAAGTGTTTTTAGGTTATATATGGTTAGCACTATTACTGAGCACCCTAAATGAGGTGACACCTGAAGCCTGAACGTGAGAATTTGCAGACGATCTCTCTCACATCTATTCTTTAACCCCACCTGATTTTGCTGGGGGACCCACAGGTCCTTATCCAAAACACAAATAGGTGACTAGAGCAACCGAGGTGAAAACCCACCTCAAGATGCTATACCTTGGGCGCACAGCGCAGGTGTGAGTGTGGGATTGCAGGAGAACATGACAGGGACCCCCACGATTAAAACAAAATTGCAAAGTGAATGTGTTTAGCTTGCATTTGGATCAGTGCAGCATCGAGCACTAGTTTGCAGCGAGTGGTTTTTAGCCGAAAGTAAGAAGATTCTGTGCATAACACAAAAGTTCATTTAGTTTCAAGTTGGTTTCAAGATAGAGGAGAGGAAAAAGTGGTGTTTCTGCTCAAAGGGTGTTTGATCTCGACTGCTACATTGTTGACAAAGCTGAAGTATGCTTTGCTCCCAGGTGGAACTTCTCAGGATGTTTTCCCAGTAATGGAAGAGTCAGCCATGCAAAGTCAGAATGGTATTTTTTGTGCTGACAAATTCTTGAGGGACATAACCTGCCCCCGAAATGTCCTTGCATTCTCCAACAAGGCTTTTGTTTCTCTGTGTGGGTTCTTTGCTTGGAGGGAGAAAGAAAAAATGGGCACTGGAATGGTAAAGTATCAGCCAGCAGCTGTTGCGTGAGTGACAAACTCAAGGGCTTGTGATATGAGAGGCACAGAGGAGAGCAAGACGGCAGTAGCTGTGCTGTGCAATATAAAATGTGCTGGTGTGTTACAAAGAAAACACGTACCTGTTAGAGGTATATTGGATCTCTCTTGTAAGGTGAAGGGTCTTTGTGCACGCCGAGCCCCCATTTTGACAGGTCGGGGTGTATGAATGCTGTAATGTTGGGGGGTTTTGACAGGGATCTACATTGCCATTTTAGACTAGACAGACTATGTCTGAAGAAGATGTCTGTCAACACACTGTCCAGGTTGGCTTTTGATGTCTGTAATGATGATGAGGTAAAAATAACATAAATTCCTCTAGTAATGTTAAGTCACTCTTTTTTCAATTAGGAGATAAGCTTGAAGCTATTTTGTGACTGATGCTACTTGATAATGCACTATACGGTTATTTCCTTAGGTCTGATGCACCTGTTGTGGTTTTATGCGAGTAAATAAGATAGCATTGAGAAGCAGTGTTACAAGGTCCCCACCAGCATCTCTCAAACTGTTATTAACCTTTGGAGACATTTTTTGGCAAAACTAAGACATTTCCAGACAACAATAAGACTTTTTTTTATATAACTTAAGTTTATAAGACTTAAGTGAATTTTAATGAAATTGTTTCGTCCCAGTGAATGTGTAATATGAAACGTTTAAGGCTAGTAAATCTATGTAAATGAATAAGTAATAAAAAGTCACAGAGGGAACTTATCTAAAATAATTATAATTGTTAAAAAAATATTTGCACAATTTCCCCTCGGAACATTTAAAAACATAACATAGTAATATTTGTTTAAAAATGTATTAATATTTGAATGTATCTGGTTGAAAGTTTCTTCAATTAAGCTAAATGAATGACTGGTGTACACAATTAAATGGAGATATTTGATCCTCATGGTTAGTTGAAAGAAAGATGATTTGTTTTTGTTTGTTTTGTCAATAGCCGTTTCAACCAGTAGTTGCCATTTACAATAATTGTAATATCTATGTCAATTAATGAAGCATATCAAATATTTTTGTGATGGATGGCTAAGTGCTGTTGTTTTCATCCAGTAAAGACATCTGCAGTTGCTCAACCACGACATTATAACTGTGAGAAATCTATTATTTTGTTATTCTCTTTTCATGCCTTTTGACTACAAATTCAGTTTTAATGTGCTATTATTGTAAAGACATGTTTGCCGCTTGATGATTTTTTAAATGCATGTACTTTTTAAACAGTTATAAGCCCGTTGAATGGCCATCTGTTTATTCAAAAACTTGATTCTCCGGGAAATAAATTAATTTTGTTCAGAGAATGTTACAGGAATTTAATAAAATCTGTAGTTATTGAATATACATATATATTTAAAAAACTGTGATTATTATATAGATTATTGTTCTCTCTCTAGTTTAATTGGTTAATTAAGCAGAATTCCTTGTGAATTAAACAATAATCTAAAATAATGTTTAAATGCAATGAAATAAAACTGAATTAACTGAATGTGGATATTATTTTTGTGAATAATGTAGTACAATAAAAAAATCTAAAATTATATTTTGAAAGCATGGACATTGTTTTATTATCTGATATTTTAAAAAAAAAAAAACAGGTTAAACATGTTTACAAGAAGATCCCCTTCTAAAATATTTCTTTTTTTTAATTTAGCTGACGTATTCTTCTAGAAAAATATGTTTAGTAAACTAGAATAATTTCTTAATATTTGTGGCTTAGTTTCAACAATAGTTTCATATTAAGGAGGTGTTTGTGCAGAGCAGTAGATTATTGCTGTAATATCATATCGTTTTAAGTGAAAAGACCACTGTAAATAAGCAAATATTTGTGTCCAAAAATTAATTTTCTTATTATCCACACATAAATGCTTCCTTGGTTTATTGAAACTCAAAGCTCTTTGAGTTCCCATTGACAAAAACATCTAGGTTAATGTGTGAAAAACTTAAATGTAAAATCAACCATGACATTTGGAGGATCTAGCAAACTTTCTTTGGGTGTGTCTTCACGGATATCGCGTTAATTGCAGGCATCCGGGAAATAGCATGAACTGCTTCGACCAGAAGCAGAGCTTCTGTGACGTCATTATTCAAGCGAAAAAACAGCATGGTCAGGTTAGGATAGAGACTCGAACCCCAGACAGGCTCTTTATGACGTTATATATAGAAATATATGCCTTGTTGAATGTCTTATGGGTCCAAAGCTGATTTATAGATAAGGGTTTGAATTGCACACCACGGAGTCAAAATGTTGCACACTTAGACCAATATTATATAAATGTACATGTATATTTTATGGTAATAAGAAAAAAAAACATTCATGTTTTTTGTTTATCTAAAACGTCCTATCGCGGATTATTTGATTAATATATTAGCATATCGTTTTATTAAAGAAGAACATTTGAATGATAACCTCCCACAAGAGAAAAGGAAAGCTTTATATCGTTGCAGTGAAAAAGGATGCATCCTTGATGTTATTATGACTCCAAGCCCACATTGTTTGAACCAATTAATGCGGCATTCGGAGCTTGAGACTCACTCCATTGCCGACATTTCACGTGTCGGGTGTGTGTGGGTAACACTGCAGTTTACATAAGGAACGCGGATGTTTTAAGAAGAAAATGAAATGACTACATGTTTCAGTATTTAAGTCACTTGAATTGCTTCATTATCCCTAAATGAATTGATGCTGTAGCTGATAGGCATCATTTGCGCTTGCTCTGTTCATTTAGATTTATTATAGCCTACCTATTGCGTTTGGACAGGGTGAAGTACTGTAATAAAAGAAAAAATAGAAACTTATGGGCTGACTAACTTTGAAAATTATGACCTATATATTATTTACATTTTATTGCTTTATTTGCCCTGCATAAATTGTAAGCAGAATCATTTCATCTGATAGGATACGCTCCTTATAATTAAAACAGCCCATGAGAGCATCAAAGCATCGCTCAGGTTGAACTGCCGTCGCTCGGCTGGATTTGTATAAATTTCTCCATGCCATCTGTGTGCGGCAGACTCAGAGAATGAGCAACATTCACCAGGTGATCGGTAAAATAGATTAGGTTCTTCTGGGCTCTTTCTGAACTTCCACAGACAAAGTCTGCCCAGTAACAATCCGAAAGCGCGCAGAAGAACTATTGGCTATGCAAATCGACAAAAGGGGAGGAAACAACCTACAGCGAGAAAAAAAAGGTTTTAAAGAGACATTTCCTATCACATTTACAAGTGTTGAAAGCGAACTGTTGCAAAAGCTAACATAGCTGCGGTTGAGTTGTTCGGAATCATGACTTGTGATGCACCTCGATCAATAACCCATATGTATTTGAAGACATACCATTTAATTCTCATCCCCCTATTATAAAGCTTAAACTGCTCATTTGCAACTTAAATGACTTTATGAATGAGTGCGTTATACATTTTGAAATCCGTCACCTGCGTGTTATAGCAGATCACAATTTTGGAGTGCTCAGTTCTCCTTTTCAGGCTTGGTTTTTCGGTCCTAAATAGAGACAATGCTATATCTAATGCTTTATATAATACACTGGGGGCAGCTGAAGAGAATAACTATCATTCAGCTGCTATCTCTGACGAGAGAGAGTTGCTTCATGCTTTCGCTGCATTTCCTAGAAAGCTATCTCATTGACCACAGGCGTTGCTGCTTTGCAAGATATAGCTCTATTTTCACTTTGTAATGAAGAGGGTGACGTTTGAGTGTCATTAAAGTCAAAAAGAGAAGCTTTTGTCCATTTGTTGGGTTAATTTGGTCAAAAGTCTGCCTGACACCACTATTTATCCACCATATGATACAATTAAATGAAATAAACCACTTTTTTTAAAACAGTTTAAGTATACCCAACGTCATTAAAATAGTTGCACATGAGTTTTGCGTGGCCAATCTTGTCTTTCTGTCCATCTTGTGGAGGCTATTGATTATTTGATAAGCAGAGCAGGAGGGTTGGAAATGAAGAGGAAGACACGGAGTCTGTTGCGTCTGGCCAATAGAGCTGTGAAGCGTCACACAGCCTTACATCTGCAAACCTCAAATGTAGCAGTGAGAGGGGCAGAGCAGAGAAAGACTAGTGCGGAAAAGTTTGCAAAAGGATCAGGACTAACCTGGACAGCCCTGTAGACTGATTTTATGTGTCCGAAAAGTCCTTTCTGCACCTTTTGATCTCTCGCAAGCATTGTATTTCACTATTGGTATATCTATATTCGAGATCGAAAAGGACTTTAACAATCATGGAACTGCTTTGTCTCGAGATGGACACCATTGTAAGAGCCCGTCCTGACCCGAATCTTCTATATGATGACAGGGTACTACAGAGCTTGTTGACCATCGAAGAGAGGTTTCTTCCCCAGTGTTCATATTTTAAATGCGTTCAGAAAGACATTCAGCCCTTTATGCGGAGGATGGTCGCGACTTGGATGTTGGAGGTTTGTACATATACGATCATTTCCGTGCTTATCTGCAAAACGTCTCGCAAAGTGTTTTCTCCTTTATTCTGTCATGTAAGCATTGTGGAACGCAACTAAAGGAGTTGCTTTAATATTTCCGAAAGGGCAGATCCGATTTTGTCGGGGCTATTTATTTTATTGCAGTCATACGCGCTGATTTTGGACCAAGTTCACGATTAGATTTGCAGGGGGATGAAGGTTGTCGACATATGTCAGTGATCATAAGCGCCCATTTCTTAAAGTTTTTGGTTCCGTTAACACAGTGGACAGAATCGTGCTTAATGTTATTTATTTATTTTTAGGATAAATATTTCCATGCACACGTATGCACTTCAATAGTTGCCGCTGTGCTACATCTCACCAATCGCCATGTTGTTTTTTCTTTCTCAACAACTTTATCGTAACAAAACGATCGTAACAACTCTTTACGTGTGCACGACTTGATAAATGAGCGTTTAAGGTTTATAATTATGGTTGAATTTATTGGGAATTACGTTTCTATAATTTTGTAAAATTTTTTGAAATATGGTTGCGGAAGGGGCGAGGGCCCGCTTCTTCTTAATCCATGCTGACCGAAGTCTATAGCCTTGGAATTAAGTTCGTTTTTTGTCAGAATCTTTCATATTTCTAATCTTTGAGTATTGGAAACGTTAGATGAGGACCTTAGCTTTATTTTCATGTCTTGAATTGTCAAGTGAATCGATCAGGAGAATTTATAAAAATTTTTGAAAAAAATATTTCGGTCCGATGGTGACGCACTCATCTAAGACCGCATGCGACTTCGTTTACGAAATCTCGTTTTTATCATATAAAACATCGATGTAATGACTTGTCAATTGTCGGGAATGATGTGAAAGGGATTGGTGAATATTTAGAGATGCGAATAGTGGACGTAGACAATTTATTTATATTTTTAAATATTTTATGAAAATATGACGAATTAAAAAAAGCAGATCCCGTACTGTGTTGCATGGGTGTTTTTTGGCTCGGGTGATTGTGACTTGAATTCATTTCTTACTGAATGAACCAAAGGAATGTGAGTCTATTGACAAAGATGTTAGAGTCCCCTTTTCATCCATTAAATGTATACATTTATAACTACGACGAGACAGGAATTGCACATTTTTTGGAATCATCTCTAATGTTACCGTAACGATTTACAACCTCATTTCTATGCCACTGATGGACAGTCCTGCATATTTCGTTCTCTCGTGATAATTATTTTGCATATATATAGTCATTGTGAGTCATATAAATTAAGACTAATTTTGTTGCGCCACGTGCATCTTTTCCTCTCAACTTATTAAGTTATGCCCTGCCCTTTTCCAGGTCTGCGAGGAACAGAAATGCGAGGAAGAGGTTTTTCCACTGGCTATGAACTACTTGGACCGATTTTTAGCGGTGGTACCAACAAGAAAATGTAACTTGCAGTTGCTTGGAGCTGTGTGCATGTTTCTTGCGTCTAAATTGAAAGAGACGCGTCCATTAACTGCAGAGAAGCTGTGCATCTACACTGATAACTCAATCAGACCGCAGGAACTTCTGGTAAGCTTCCAATAAACTCTTTGCATACCAAAACTTACAAACTTACCTGTAGGAAATGCTAGATAATTCTTCACTTACTTTCTCCACAATTTCCCCAAAAATGAATCGCCAAATGTTCATGTTTGCTTTAATATCTACAGTGCATACTGCTAAATACTAAATATTTTTAATGTCATTGGAATCATTTATTCATATTGTGTGTGTTTACAAAGCCACGTGAGAATTAGTCTAAAGCAAAGTCTAGGTTCTGTTTGACAAAATATTCTGCCGTCTGATGGATGTTCTCCACATCCAAATATCAACTAAAGGGTATTTAGAGTGTTTCCATGCATCACAGGGCTATTACGCCATCTAGTGGTAACTATGCAACCCACAGCTATCAGCTGAGGTCTTGTTCCACCTGTAGATGTTGCATGGATATTGCGTTACAGTCAAGTGAATTTAAGTAAATAGTCATCATCTTTGCATTACCATCATTCAGCTTCTTCTCGATTAACTATATGAATAAATTACTGTTTCAGAGGAAAAACTGTAGACACTAAAGCAAAATATGCTGTTAAATTACTCATTACTCAGTGTCAAGGGGAAAAACAGTAGTGTGGCATGTTACGGCTGCACTTGGTGAGTTTTTCCTCAGCTCTTATACTGGTTCAGCATTGTCTTTATGGTGGAAATGTGCAGTGCTCTTGTAGTTCAAGCCAAAGATAAAAATGATTTTATTCATGAGTCATCAGAAAATTGCTGCTGTGGGCATCCTCCTGTTTTTTTCCACCTCAGCCTTTTATTGTTGTGGAGCTTCTGCTGGTCTACAAACTCCAAGAGATGCAGACAACCCGAAGATCAGCTGTCACAACCAGATCTTCATTTTTGTCCTCGTTCGCGGGCAAGAAGTTCTTGTAAATGAAACCGCATGTAACAACCTGGCGGTACAAGTCAAAAGAAGGAAGTGGGTTCAGTGCATCAATCTTGTGTTGCAAGAGTGTGACTGAATTTAGGGCTGGCCTCATAGCAATGGTGAGATGATATTGGACTGCTGAGTTGATACCCACAGAAGACAATTTGTCCTTAAGTTACTTAAAAGTGGTGTTTGTGGTGATTTATGGCATCATAAAGGTTTAACTGTACGCTCAGAATATGACCAAATTGGAGATGTACACAAATACAGTACTCAATGATTTGCTTATATATAATTATGTAGTGTTGAGCCTTCTATAGTTGCCAGAACCGTACCTGCACTTCATTAGGACAGTAACCTGTCATCATTTCCAAACCTGTATGACTTTCTTTCTTCTGCAGAACACAAAAAAAGATCTTTTGAAGAATGTTTCAGCTGTTTTTTTCCAAGCAATCCAAGTGACAACATTGATTGGACCTCATGGATATTTATTGTATGAAAATAACAGACATATCTCTTTTTTTGTTGTTGTTGTTGTTGTTGACACAATTTTCATTTTAAGAGCAAAGCAACACACCAAAATGATCCCCAAACTTTACAGATCCAAAGTGACAGAACGCAAAGGCTCAATTTCACATAATTGGTTTTCTTTTGGAGAACGCCTCTACATTCCATCATCCCTCTCTTGGTGTACCAGGAGTCAATGGTTTTGAGCGACCATGGCTCCAATATGTCATATTAGGCTACATGTTCAGATCAGGCACTTCGCCTGAGAAGAGAACAGACAGGAACATGTAGCTGTTTGTACTTTTGTGTGAGTCACTTACCAGTGAAATCCAGCAAAGAGAGGAAGTGGAGAAATCATGTATCAGCGGATGGCTGCCATTGTGTTCTTGCTCACTAAAAAAGCTGTTGCGGGGTATAAGTTCAGCGTAATCTTTTCTCTGTGCTTTAGAGCAGTTGTAAAGGGCATACTGTATGTCTCAGAATGTAATGGCAATAAGTATTTGGTCTCCTCATGAATAAGTGTATGTGGTTCATTTGTGGAGAAAATCACCTCCATCTCAGCAAGCGCTCAGTAATAAGGACTTTTCCAGCAAATGTCAGTTTTACAGAATTAGTCATTTGGTCCTCTGTTACTCACCCCAGTTCACATGAAGGGGGAGTGGTTATTTGAAGGATGCTGTCTTCTTGATTAAAACCAAATGACTGAGCATCTTACGTGTACATTCGTCACTGTGAGATAGGCCAAAGCAAGTTCATGTTATGAATCAAGAGTGCCCCCAAAAGACTAAATAGCATCATCAGCAGTGTTGGACAGTCACATTCAAGATCATAACTGAGTCTTGTTATTTCAATTGAAGTTACAGCTAAATCTAATTACAAGCCTTTTTAATACAACAAGGCTACAAATGAATGTTTTTTTGAGTGTGTTTGTGGTTGCAAATGGGCTAATGGCAGGTCCAATATTTAACTAATTCAACTTCTTCTGACCGGACAGATGGCTATAAAACAATCTCAGAATTATGTTTAAATGCTAAGGAGGAAAGTACCTGATGCTAGACAGTCTTTGTGAAGTGACTAGGCAATCAGAGTGACCCATTTTTCTACTCAAGTGTGCCTGCATTCAGGCTTTTAGCTTTCAGGATTTCCGCTTGTAGCTTTGCGTAGCCCAGGCCAAACCATGTCCTGGAGGTCCCAGAGCTTTACCGAGGTTAGATTTTGTGTGATCTGAACGAGTTCAAATGTATAGAAACAACATTTTAATGAGTAACAGCAGAGTTTGAACATAATTAGTACTTCATCTCTAGTAAATCAATTTTAAAACTTCTCTCTGAATGGTTGATATAGAATGTTACCCCAACATCCAGTGTCTTCACAAGATGATATTTAGCTCTTGTCAACTTCTAGGATGCAATTTGTCACTCCAGTTGATCTAAATACTTCAAATACTGCAAATGGATTCAGATCATGCAAATTATTCAGGTTTGGACCCATAGTGATTTTGCTTCTTTCCTTACCTTTTTACAGGAATGGGAGCTGGTTGTCCTGGGCAAATTGAAGTGGAACCTGGCTGCTGTCACTCCCAATGACTTTATTGAACACATTATGAGGAAACTTCCGCTGCCTGAGGATAAGCTGGACCTGATCCGTAAACATGTGCAAACTTTCATCGCCCTTTGCGCGACAGGTAGTGTATTCAATGTAGAGTTTAGATGTTTAGAAATAAATAAATGCCTGCAAAGCATTTTAACTCTAATTTGTACAATGCTCCATAGAACTCATCCCATGAAATCCTCTAACATGCATTTGTACATTAACTTAGTAGAGAGGCCAGAAAGTGTTTGTCAACTCGTATGTGTCTTCAATTGGTGTTAAGTATGAGTGATGAAAGATCCACTGCCTTGTCAAGTTGGTGTTGATACCTTGCATAATCACTTCAATAAGTGATGTGTTGCAAGATCCGTATTTATTCCTTGCAAAACTTGAAATCAAAGTTGACTTCTGTGGTTTTAGTATCTATGGGAACTTTATTCAGGTT
The DNA here is from genome assembly GCA_038088235.1 of Zacco platypus. Classification (NCBI taxonomy): domain Eukaryota; kingdom Metazoa; phylum Chordata; class Actinopteri; order Cypriniformes; family Xenocyprididae; genus Zacco; species Zacco platypus. Next base: position 9,647,774 of record CM076063.1, on the reverse strand, counting down.
CTTGTTGCGGGCAAATTATCAGATGCCATCTCATTACATTCATGAGAAAGTATGCGGACTGAAATAGCGATGTGTAATGGAGAGAATTTCACTGGAAGCCTTATGTGCTTGCCTGGTATGTTTGGTGGGCATATCAGTGGCTAACTCTGAATGCAGTGACACTTCAAAAGGCAGTTGTATAGTTAAGGACATTCCTGTGTGCTGTTGAGCCATTGGTTACGCCGTTCCTGCTCTTAGAGGTGTACCACCTTTAGGAGATCAAACGTAGCGATGAGAAAAGGGTGAGAAAACGTGAGGAGTATATTGTTCCAGCCGAGCCAAACAGTGAAGCATGTCATGTTTTCATATCTTATCCCCTCTTCTCACGCCTCCCAGATGCTCCAGGGCATGACGACTTTCCCATAATCAGAAGCCTTTGTGAGGCTGGTTCTCCCAGCCAACCTGCACCAAACATCACCATAGGTGGTAATGGGATCCAGTGCACCACCCTTGTTCCCTCAGGCTTTTCTCTTCCTCCCTGAGGTTGCTCAGCTCCCCAGGAACCTCAGGAGTGACTCCGACTTTGGGAAAGTGGCATACGATGGGAGAGGGATTAGTAGGAGGAGCTGGCTGGTCTTCAAACATGGAGCGTTTGATTCTGCGGTTGGTTTGTGTAATAGATATAGATTTGTTGTGAAACTGCTCTGACATAAGCAGAATCCATAGAAACTGGTTTGAATTGGCAGGATGAGCATTGAACAAAACTCGGATTTTACATGCCAAAAAATAATTGCAGTGCAACATACCTCTTTTGTTGAATCTCTTGTTTTAAGTAATACACAAACTAGTAACTAGTATAACAACGAAGATTCGAGGGGTGTCCAAAAGATTTTAATTGGCGGGCAGATGCCTTGACTGCTGCTTTTCTTTCCTCTGTACAGTTTGCTTTCTTTGAGGAGAATTCAGCATCCCCCTCTTTTCTGAGGCATGCATAAATCAAGGCCCCTGTATCTGAATGAGAAAGGAGAGAAGAGTGTGGAAAGACGACAGCTAATTTTTAATGGTTCTTTGCTTTAGATAAAACAGTTCCGTTCAGAGCATTCTGTGAGATTTGGTCAGGCAGAGTAGGCCAGCTTAGTATTAATTAATAACATGGAGGGGCCTTTCAGAGATATGCAAATAGCTGGAAGACTCGACTAGAAACCGCAAGAAAGGAGACAAAAGGAACAACCCTCCATTTCATATGCAGAGACATGTAAGGGTCAGTGCAGAAAGAACACACGATAAAACGTTTCTCCGGAGGGCAGTCTGTCAAAGGCCTACACAGGAACAAGCTCATTAAAAGTGATTATGCCCCATTTTTACTGTTAAACACCCAGCACCCTCTTTACTTCTCCATTGTAGATGTATAAAAACAGACTTGAGACATGCTATGATGTTAGTAGAACATATGTTTTGTAGGTAGAGATCATCTTGTCGCTCTTCAGATGGTTACTCATCAGAGAAATCCCCTAGGAAAAATAAATAACTAGTGACTGGTGGAGAGTTCAGCAGGGCCGAAAATTAAATCTACCGATTCATGTCATTTCTCATTCAAGAGGCTGTTTCCTCCCACACCAGCCTGACTGCTGTTGCTCAAGACTCAGCACTGGAGCAAGACTGAAACAAGTTGTTACAGGATTTTAACAGTCAAAGAGTGTTCCTGTTTTAATTCATCTGTTTTACTATGGTTTGACAGGGCAGACCCACATACCGCTTTTGATGATGAAATTACTTTGTTGAAGATTTATGGCAGATTTTTAAAAAATGACAATTGACAGATAATGTAATGTTATACACAAATGTCCCAGACATGACCTGCTGATATCCAATTACGTAGCTTACGTAGCTAGCATAATGAGACACAACATAGCTAGGAGTTTAAAAAAAATGGAAACACTTTAGGTTGGTGACAAATTTTTATTATAAACTACTTATAAAGCACATATTATTGCCTTATTCTGCACGACCATATGCTACATCCCTTAATCCTACCCCATACCTAAACTTAACCACTACAACAACTACCTTACTATTAATAAGCAGTATATTAGGAGTTTGAGGCAAAAGTCAGTTATTTGTGAATGTGTTCCCCAAACTAAAGTGTGACCAAAAATCTTTTTAAATTCTGTTTTGTAGGTTTAATAAATGCTACAAAAAGTGCTAATTAATTAGCATTTATTTGAATATTTGTTACGTCTACTCTTTTATTAACTCTGAATCTTTAAGTTCTGCACTTACATGCCTTACCTGAGTTGTTCCATTTGACATTACACTGTGATGCCAAATTCATGTTTACGTTTGATCTTTATCAGTCAGGTCGAACATGGCTGCTCAAACCGAGGCTTTCTGTAAAGGCAAACCTGTGCATCTGCATGAAAGTCTGGCACTTGATTTATTGCCCCTCAAATCATCGGTCTCTTTGGCCGTTCCTCAACTTTCCGGACGTTTAATTAATTTACAAGTTAAATGCGTACACAGCACATTGCACCCACCAAGGAGCTTGCTGTGTTGGCACAGTTCTGGGGATGCAGTGTGGCGAGGGCAGGAGAATGGTCCATTGAAGGGGGTGAGAGGCTGGTATACCAGGCCAGCCAGCCGCCGCTTACTAGGAGCCTTCCATCACAGGCGTCACCACTCAGCTACATACACTGTTTATCCTCTGCATGAATATCAATGAAGGCGTGCAGAATACAGCCATTCTTCCCTTGCGACTCTCACAAACCAGAGCATCCAGCTCTGCCACTAGCACGCGCGTACTCTTGTTCCCCCGACAAACTTGTCTTGTCTAGAGTGTGAAAAATCAGATTGCAACCCACTCAGCACACGCTCTATGTGGGCATCTATTTTCCATAGTTTTTTCTCCCTGCCCCAAAAGACCTAAGAGTTGCAATGCGGTTTGTTTTGTCTTCTTCTGCTTTACCAGAACTTGTCTTTAAATAAAGTTTTGTCTGGCCCAGAAAAAACTACAAAGGGAAGAGTGTATAAAAAGTTCATTTATTTGTCAACACTGAGCCACAAAATGAGAAAATGGCTGGCTTTGAATGTTAAGAAGGCAATGAAGGCATGCTCGTCAGTTATCAAAGGGCCCACGGCTTTGATTTTTTTTTTTTTTCCTAAAAAGAAAAGGGAAGAAAAATCACCCTCAGAGCCATCACACAGTTTGCTTTGCAATTGAATATGGCAATATGGTAATGCAGGCTGCCAGGGAGTGTGGGACCGTGAGCCCAGAGGTGGCCCTGCATCAGAGAAATGGCATGGGGGGGAATGAGGTGGGTAGGAGGGTCTTTTCTTCTGCCAAAACCTTACGAAGTTCTGGATACTGATTAAAGAATGATGCTTAGTGCCCCCCTCAGTCGCCCCTGCTGTCTAAAACCCAACAACACCCTCCCCCAACACCCATCTTTTGTGCCGGCTGTCAGGTTGAATTGGAATCCACAGAGAGGGCTTGATGTTGCATCTCTCAGTTGGATGAGATGAGGTGATGATTTCGAACAATGAGGCCACACTCTCTTGCTCACTAGACCCAGGTCCACCAGTGGCCTCACTCAATATGCTAAAAGATAGCAGCAACGCTGACACAAATCTCGAGCTGTTGTAACAACAACGACATGTGTGCCATTCAACCTTAGGGGTATGTGTCTGAAGTAAAAAAGTATTGAAAAACAGTCTGAAAATAGGGAGAGGGGGACCCTTAGAAAAAGAAGATAGATAGAAATCAATGAGGCAGGGGGCAGACAGCCTAAGCTGTTTGTTTCTTTCTTTCTTTTCCAGTTTCTTTCTCCCCCTTCTTGCAGTCAGTCGTCTTTTTGGGTTGCAGGCCCGTTCACAAGCTGTCTTATTTGCATTATGAATGACAGTGAGAAAGCTAACAAGGTTATTGGTCTTTGAGATGTACGCCTGTGACCACACGTGGAAAAAGGACCTACAGCAGTGAGCATTGGCAGGGGGACTGTGGCTCTTTATTCCATCCTTTCCGAAGGCTATAGGGCTTTTTTTCAGGGAGCACACGATTTACTTAGGAGCTGGAAGAAAAGGGGCCGATCTGCAAAGGGTGACTGGAGGAGAGGGATGGGGGTGGGGTGCTTTTCAAATTCTTTTCAAGCCAAGTGAACCCTCATTATCCTGGGCTGCAGTCATTAGCAAAAGACTGTGCACAGATCTAATGGAAAAGGTCTTTATTTATCAGTATTTATAATTATTGTTATTTTTGTACCCATTTCATAATATTTGAAAAGAACTATTCAAAATGCTGTAGAAAAGTCTGATAAACTACATTTTTATGATCTCGAAGCTTAACACATCTTTCCTGGTTTGCTCTTTCCTCAGATTTCAACTTTGCCATGTACCCTCCATCCATGATTGCAACGGGCAGCGTGGCAGCGGCTATCTGTGGCCTGCAGCTCAACAGCACTAACCGCTCGCTGTGGGGAGACAACCTTACAGAGTTGCTCGCCAAGATCACAAACACAGAAGTTGTGAGTATTGTTGCTTTGACAATAAATTTCACTAATACAACTTTTAATAAATCATTACGATACATGGCATTTCCCTGCAGGCCAGTGTGTTACAAAGATCACCTCACAGTTTGTTTACATTCGAAAGTGGGGTGAGCATATAAGGGTGCTTTCTAATTTAAAACAGACCGTGAAACTTGATAAGAAGATTCCTTGTTTAATAGCATTGCAATTGGTAATCTTTGGGACAAGTGTTGCTGTGCTTGTTGGACTGTGAGAGGAGGCTGTGCATTTCCCCTATTTACTCAATGGGCTTGGGTCCAGCTCCAATTCAATTTCACATTCAGCCACTGAATTACTGGAAATGAAATGGGATTGACCCTGACTGAGAGACTGTAAGGAGAGAATCCGCAGGGCTAGGGGAATGTGTCAGAGATACTATGGCTTTATGCAAATGACTTGCATACAGATTGACTGTACTGTCGCACGAGGGACCACCTCCTGGTCATTTAGTTTCTTTTAGGTCCTTTAGTTTCTCTTTAAGGGGAAAGTAAAAGCCAAAGAGAATAGAAAATTAGGATTAAGAGAATAACCCAGGAAACACATTTAATTCCTGTCCTGACCCGATAAGGTCAACCCTCCCCAAGATACCCTAGAGTGCACTGCTGCTGGTAGAATGACTGCTGCCCCAGTATGTGGTGTGTGAAGTTGTGCACCATAGCAGAGGAAAAACAAATAGTCCTCCACAGCAGTAAAGGTGCTCAGTGTCTGAGGAGTGTGAGGTCCAGGGCAGAAGGAATGAACTGTCTGCTCCATGAACAACTCGTCACATTGCTGGATGCCAACAAGCCATACCTTTGAAAACATGCAGGTAGGGTGTATGCACGCTACCCTGCTCGCACTGAGCTATAAAGCCTAAAGAAAGCTTAAATGTATAGTTCTGTCATCATTTACTCACCCACATGTCGATTCAAACTTGTTTGACTTTTTTTTCTGTTGTGGAACTTTAAGATATTTTGAGAAATGTCTCAGTGTTTTTGTCTATCCAATGGAAGTAAACAGTTCTTCAAAATATCTTCTTTTGTGTTCTGCAGACATGAGGGTGAGCATATGATTTTGCGTGGACTGTCCCTTAAAGGAAGGCCATTAAACAGTTTGTTTTGCCAAGGATGCAAATTGTTGACTTTTTTGTATATGGCTATTGCAGCAGTATCTTTGTTGTGACATTATAGAATCACTTGTGTATGGGTTATTGCTAGCAGCGCTAAGTCTGCTCTATCTTAAAGTGCTTTTGGTGTGCACCCAGGTTGGTTTGACATCAGATTTTGGTTTCGCACCAACAAACTGAGCCCGAGTCCTCTTTAAAAAGTTATGGTTCATGTGATCTCCAGTACGGTAAGTTGCTAATATGAATATAATCATGGTAAATCATGGAAGTTAAAGGCTTTTAAAGACATATGATTCAGTAAAACTGTGTGTTTGTATGGTCTCACACACTTTCCTGATAAGAGACCGACGCACTTTGAACATAGACTCCTATGTTCTTTAAAACATTTGCAGCACATTTGCGGCTGATAGAACCAAGTGCTGTTCTGTGTTGATGCTTTGGAAACAAAATCAAACTATAAAAGTGAGGCGGGCAACACAATGCATTTTTCTGCCGTCTCTTGCGTTGTCATTACCTAGCAACAGGGGTAAACAGCTGCCACTTCAGATAAGACAAATATACCACAGTTCAGAGCCAAGAAAAATACAATGTGAACACAATTTAGCGGGAGTGTGGGGGATACCATTGAGCACTGATTTTGTTTGGGACGAATAACTCATTATACCAATCAGAATTGTATTTGCATTATTGTGTAGAGAAAATCTTAGAGGATAACCTACTCTCTAAACCTAGTCTTCAATAAACAAGGTTTTTGTGTACTAAACTTTTCCTCAGTATATGAGGACCTTCCATATTGAGGCAGAGGTTGGGAGGTGAGCGGTCAGACAGAGTATGAAGGAAAGTCAACCTAATGCCAAACGATGCTGCCAGCCAGGAATCAGGAACCCTGCTGACATTTGTGGTGTCCAGTGCCTGTAGTTTCCAGTAGACATATGATAGGGGCAGCCAGCCTCTTCCAGTCGTCCTTGGAATGTGTGTAGCTAAAGACTCACCTGGTGAAGCATACTTTGTGCAGCAGTAAGGTACACACATGCATGCCAAAGCAGGAAGGTTGAAAAATTGGCTTGAAGTTTCCACAAACACCCTAACGTCTCTCTAAGAAGGAAGCAAAAGGCACTGAATATTCGTCTGGCACTGAGTGTTAATAGTAAAGTTTGTTACTGTAGCTACAGTAAATACAGTAAATGATGCTCCTCAGGATGTTGTAGTCCTTCAGGGTCTCAGAGTTATCAGTTCTTTTAAATGAAGCCTTGACTGATTTGTTTATGTTGAGGCATGAATTTGTGTCCTTGTGCTCCTCTAGAATACTTATAATATAGCTTTCTACATGCTAAAGCTCTGCAGTTGTAGAAAATCAGGAAGAGAGAGAGTGCACAGTAAAAACTCTTGAGATACTGCAGTTTCTAAAAGTAGGTGAAATGTTAGAAACTTTGGGTCTGGTATGCTGAGAATGCTCCTTTGCCTAAAGTCATAATGTCATAAGGACGCTGTTAGTTGCAACCGAAATGTTATTTGGAACTGAAGAGTTGCAAATTATTTAGAGAAGAACTTCAAGGCTTTTTTGGTTCATAGGATCATGTGTTAGGCCCCCTGGCCTCTTGCATTAGGCCTCTGGGACATCTTAATCCCTTTCATTTCTCAATGCTGTGATGGCCTTGCTCTGAACCCGGCAATCCTTGCTTTCACTTCCCATTAAAAAAACAGACACCGTTTTTTTGTGGCTACTTAATTCTCCCCTTCCTAGGCTTCTTCTGTCCAAGATGGCACACACTGAGTGACATCACAATAACCGCTAGTTATTCAGTAGACCATTTTTCTTGTGGTTTCAACCCATTTTTATTCATTTGTTTGACTTTGACAAGTGTACCCATACTCTGGTGGGATAGAGGGTGTTCTTGACCAGGGCAAGGTTGGATTAAGCAAGGACCACCCACTCCATCCTGCAGCTCACCAAGTGCCACCCTCCTCTGGATCTAATCATTGAGAAGCTCTTCTAGAGCAGGTCCTGGTTTTACCAGTAGTCGCACATTGAAGCTATTAGAGTTGCCTGAATTAAGCCTTTGGGGCTTGGCATGAATTTGGTTGTGCAGCTATAAAGAGCAGTGTACAGGGAAAGGTCTTTTAAGAAGTCGGGCCTGGCATTCTTGTGGTAAGACACAGGCAATTCCTTTACATGTTTTATGCTTTAGTTAATTTACTAGAAGGAATTTATTTTTCATGACTAATAACAGCTCCTCGTGGTGGGAAACAAGAGAGCTCTAGAAGGATGGTGGCGTTGTCATCCACGATGAAAGAAACAACCAAGTGACACTAAGCTTTTCCTCAACAAAAAATAAATAAATATTTAAATGCCTTCCATCAGTCACTACAAACACCTGAAATGTTTTTCTTGTGTGATAGACTACTTCTACAGGCAAGAAACACTTGCCTGGCCCAGGAGCCATGCATAACATAAGTTCAGACTTTGGCCCATCAGCTTTTAATTAGCAGTAAATGTCAAAGGAATGCAGCCTCTCCACAAGCAACACATTCTCCATGGGCCCTCCCCATGGGCCATTCACAGCAAACTTCCCACAGATGCCTGTTGTGCCTCAGACATACCCACTAAACAGAAGGGAGAGCTTTGATCACCGTACATCCATTTTGTTGCACTAGAGGGCATCATTGCTCATTTTGGTGACTCTGTGAAAGCCATTTTAATACTGATATGACACGTGATCTTTGGAGCCACCCACAGGGCATTTCTCATATTTTATCAATAAAAAAAGATTCAGTTTTTTCTTAGTTTATAAAGAGCAGGAAGAAGACTCCAGTGGATTCAAGTGAAATGCCCTCAGGTCATTACATGCTGTTGTGAAAATGAAAGGGTATAAAAAAAAACCGAAATGAAACTACCTTGTTTTATCCATGGGACATGGATGTAATTAACATAGCAAACTGTGGTAGAGATTTTTTTTTTCTGTTCACAGGGCAACTTCTATTGCTTTAGGTGCATGTTTGGTATAGACAGAAATATTTGGGTTGTAATTTTGATTAAATCTTGTTTGACTTAAACGATCAACTGTGTGAGAATTTGCATTTGCTTCAACAGCACTACTAATGAAAACATTTTTGATAAGTAAAGACATGGCTGAGATGTAAGTGACCTGTTTGTCTAACAGCATGTGTACGATGCTTTGCAGGACGTGTTAAAGGCGTGCCAAGAGCAGATTGAGAGAGTGTTGATGAGTAACCTGAGGGAGGGTCGCCGGCAGCAGCAGAAACAGCAACAGCAGGAACAGGGTGGCCCTCGCAGCAAAGCACTTGATGACCAGGACCAGTCCAGCACCCCAACTGATGTGCGAGACATCAACTTGTGAGCTTGCTAAAGGAACGCTGTGATCAGTCTTCAAGAAAAAAAAAACAACAAAAAACAAAAATGACAAAAAAACAAACAACCCCAACAAAAAGTGCTTGCTAGTCTTTGTAGAGTTTTATCTTCATTTTCCAGTAAAAAAATACTCCCGTAAATGACAAAAAAAGAAAAAAATGCGAAGCTATTTTAGATACAAAAAAATAGATATTTTTAAAATGATTTGATAATGATGCAAAAAGCTCTACGGTGCCTCAGACTCTTAGAAGGGAAGCATGTAGTATTTTGCAAACTCTTTTGATTGTGTAAACATAATATGATATTTAATGCAAAAGTGATAGCGTAAAGGGCTTTTCAAAATAGAGAGTCTACTGTATCAGACTGGCTTGAAAGGGTACAAAAAGTGGGGCTATGTTTTTTTTCCTGTTTTGTTGTGATTTTTTTTTTTTTTTTTTCGTTTTTGGTTCATTTTGGAATGCCTGAACTTGAACACACATTTAGGTGCCATGAGTCTGAATGAGCGCACCCATTCACTTCGGCTGTGTACTAAGAGTACATTAGGACCAGAAAGGGGGATTAAAAAGGAGTGGTGAGACACAAGTCTTATGCTAAGAACACAGGGCTCTTTTGCTAGGGCAACAGTGGCTTATATCACGACAATAGACTATTAATATTATTTTAACATGATTATTATTATTATTCCTGTTAAACAAGCAAGTTATTGTCTCTTGATGATAAAGTTACAAATACTTCAAATAAGCTTTTGTCAAGCTGCTTGTGTGCATGCATTTATGTGTGGTGTATGTTGGCTCATGTGCAAGCGTGTACAAGTTACCCTATATCAGGCACTCTTGTGAGAGTCATGGGCTTTGTTTAATCATCTATCTGCAAGTGTTTGGTCATAGAGACAGATTCTGTGGTAGGCACATGGTCTGGACAGGGATAGCAAATGATTCCACAATGCTTTGAGGGCCTCCTGTATCAGTGCCTTATATTAAATGCTTTTATTTACTGGCCTGGAAACTGCTTGAGGGCTGAGCCCAACCCAGTGCACAGAACAAGAGGAGGCAAGAAAAGGGAGCGGACAGAGACGTTCCCTCATTTCTTCTAAAGTCAAGAAGAGTTGATTCTAAAATTTGTGGGTAAGGACGTCCTTTGGGGCAGCTTCCCACTAAATATTACAGTTGTATTGTATACAGTTTATTACGTTATTACGTATTTTGTTGTGAGCGTGTTGAAGGAGCCTTAGGCTGATTTGTGTTTGGTCCCACCAGGAACCGAGAGAAGAGTCATGGAGTTGTTTGCAAACAAGTGCAAATTCAATTAAAGCAGTAAAGGAATGTGTAGGCAAGAATGATCGAGGATGATGACGATGAAGCTTGGTTAGTTTGAGGTGTGAAGCATGCTGCTGAGATGAGGACGCTGATATGGAGTTAGGAGAAGCAGGAAAGGAAGCCAAAGGAGAAACAACAGCTATTATGGTTTCCATAAATCACCTAATATTTAAGATCTTTAATCTATTTGTCTGTTTATTTGTTTGTCCTTTAGTTTTTATGTCTCATGTTTGAATTACAGACCAGTATCTAAACCAGTTTCATTGATACTGCCAGCTCATAACTGGGGAAGGTTACTCCATCGGTGTCAGTTTAGAGAGCATATTTATCATTGATAACAAATGTTTATGATTAAAGGGTCTTTTTTTTTTTTTCTTCGGGCTGGGTTCCCATGTTTAGATCATATGCCTGTTCATTATGGTGCATTTTAAGCCAATGTATGACAACAGCAACAAAATAATAATAATAATGCAAATTAATTTAACAAAGTTAAAAAAGACCAAAAAACAGACAACAAAAAAGACAGAAAACCAATCAAAATGGAAGAAAAAAAATGCTTGTTGGTTTGCACGCTCCAAGGGCAGTTTTTTTGACATTTGAAAAGATGAATTTGTGCAACTGCACCATTGCAGAAAAAGTTTTATATAGTGCCTTGAGTCTGGTGTAGATCTTCACCCTGTTTTGCTGAGCTTAAGCATAAGATCCACTACCCAGCCATCCAAAATATGCTGCTTCCAAAGGTTGAACTGGCATGGGATTTGAAAACTTCATTACACGGTGTCCAAAAACAGGGTGCATCAGTAGCACAAAATGCCTTTCATATGCTGAATTCTCATAGCTTACCTTGAAAAGGGGCAGTCAAGCTTAGGTTTGTGTCCGTCTACATATGCGTGTGTGTTTGTGTGCATGTCTTTCTGTGTCTAAAGGAGATTTACATGTTTCCTTTGACCAGAAACAGTTCTTAGTGATGCTTGAGTTTCACAAGCCACATTTCCTCCATCCTCACACCAAAACCCCTGTCAATCTTATTGTATTAAGTTAATCTGTCTTATTATTTTCCCAGCTCTACTCTGAAAAATGAATGACAGTACTGTTAACAGATTGTATTGGTGGCTATGTCGATTGAGTTAGAAAATGGACTGAAGTTACGTTCATTAAGGGGTATGATACTGTATTCCAAAGTGATGAGAGATGGAAAGGGTGTGAAGACATCAAGTGTCAATATTGTTATTGAGTTATTATTGTTTTTTTCCGCTGCTAAAAAGCTATGATTTTTTTTGTTTGTTTGTTTCATCTTATACACAAAAATAACATTACATAGTTGTGATGTCACATCAGTGTGCTGCTATTTTATAAACAATTGTATTATAATTATTTTACTGCTTACAGAATACTTTGAGAATACAGAAGTAGAGGGTAAAAGAAGAACATGAAATGAGTATTTGACTGGAAATGCTCTTTGTACAGTGTGCTTTTATAAAGGCATGTTTCTTTACCTTTTAGTCTTTTTTTCCTCCTCTTCTTTCTCTGTCACATTCTGTAAGTACGGTATCTCTATACCTCAGGTTTACTGGACATAAAAGACTTTTCCATTACCTCACACAACTCACAACTGTTTTTCGGGAACTTGGAAAGGACAGCACATAGAAGAGGTTATGATAAATCTGCTGTGCCTGATGTAGTAAATACAGTGGAATTTGATGTAGATGAATAGAAAGCTTACAAGGCTCCCACTTGGACATTAGAAATAGTGGATGGAGGAGGTGACAATGTCTTATGTGCTCAGCCCACATCAGTGGATATAAACCTGTAAGTATCAAATAAGCAACAGCAATGGAAAAGGCCTCCTCCTCCCTCCACTATAACCATATCATGTACCTCAGTTATATCGGTTGCACAACCTCTGTTCAATAAATATCTGCTTTAAAGAGTGTGGTGCTATGTTGGTCCTATGTTATTCTTCCATTTTATTGGCAATGTTAATGGTGAAAATAACAATGGGAATCTATCCAGCATGTTATAACCCGGTAGAGAATGACTGTAAAGACTGAGTGTCGATAATCAGACACAGACTGGGTGTAAATTACACATTTCATAAGTGAAACGGGTTGAACTTTTCTGTTTAACCATGTTTTCCGACGTAACTATCCGCTAAATGATTATAACTAAGTTGGAAATTGTTACAGCTGATTTTTAAGAGATGGATTATGGGGTAAAGTCATTAGGCCTTGGATATTCTTTGGATTTCTGTATGAATTTGTCATTGAGAGTATGAATGAAGTTAAAGGAGAGGACATGCTGTATGCTAAGGTCAATAAACTTACCATGAAAGAAGTATTCAGTCTCCTGTTCTTCTTATTTCAGTACGCTGTAAAATGTTTATATACGTCTATATTTTACAGCTGAGGACTCGCTGGTGAACGCTTAACAATATTAAAATTAAATTTGTCGAGTTAAAGTAATGCCGATGAGATATAGTCCAAAATATAACCGTGACAGACGTTATACAATTTCAAAGCCCACTGGCGCCAACGACTGCAAGGTTCTACGTCAGGATTCGTCAACGAGTCATTCTTTTGAGTCGGATCTTTTCAAGGATTCGGTTGATCTGAACAATTTGTATACGAATCGGATGCAGAATGTTAAACACGCTGGAAATATGACATTAATTAGCCTATATGGCAGCTTCATCAACAATCTTACGCAAAAGATATGGTTTTAACAAAGAGCATTTTATTAAAGCATACAACTACTATTTCAGCCAAGAAATTAAATTAATTTTATTATTGTTTCAGCTACATCTAAATTAACTGGGATGAATTAAATTGCAATTAGCACCTTTATAACACAATTTAAAACGTAAGCAAAAATTGCTTACAAATAGCTTCATTAGAATGAAGAGCTTGTAATGCCAAACCGAATGTCAGTGACCGCTTGACGACGGTTTTAATGACTTCAAATGAATCGCTGAGTTGTTTTTTAACCGTTCAAAGGAACCGATTCTCGAAATTGAGTCGGACCTACCAGACATGCGTACGAACTTCCGGCTAATCAAGTACGGAGATAAGTGCTGTCAAATATAGCAAATATAGCCGCATATTTGAAAACGCAACGGGTGTGACAACTTGTGGTTGACTCCTGGATCAATGGATGAGCATCTATAACCTGTTTACTGCATCGTTATATAGCTGAAGCAATGCTCGCTTTCGGTTTAACAATAGTTCGACAGTAAGTTGGCTTTTCTGTCTTGTTTGATTTTTTTTTCCATTCATTCTACATTCCCAACCGATAATCCCTGCATTATTAAGTAATTATAAATTAAAGTGATCTAATAGTTTTAATTATACTTTGCTAAAGCAGTTCTAAATATAGCACTATATCTGAATATCATGACATTATAGAAGGGTATTAAAACATGAGGGCTGTCTGACATTTAGTAGAGTTTAAATATGTTAGTAGGAGTTTAGTTTAAACTTTACTGGGCTCCTCATATCATATTACTTCTGTACGTTGTAGCTTATGCTTAAAGGGCAGTACGAATCCCTCTTCATGTGAAAGGTCAGAGGTAAACTTGATGTAACATGATGTAACTCTTTTAAATTACACAAAAAGTCCTTCCCTCACTGTATCCATGTTAGTCAGACATAGTTATATTTAAGTTTTATTGTATGTTGTCTTCATTGCAAGAGGTTTTGTGGTGTCCGTTTCTTTTTTTATTACAAACTATAATTATAAACCCTTGAAGTTAGGACCAACCTTAGTGATATTGCATTTAAATTAAAAGGATTGGTTACAACTGTGCGCTGGTTAGTAATAAAGTTTTGGTTACACTCTATTTGGTAACACTTTATTTTACAGTGTCATTGTTACATTTGTTACATGTATTTACTGTAGTAATATCTAGAAATTATGTATCATTACATGCAATTAACCCTAAACCAAACCTCATCCTAACCCTACAGTAAGTACATGCAGTTAATTGTTATTACTCAGTACTTAAATGTATAATTACACTGTAATACTGACATCTTAAAATAAAGTGTAACGCTTTATTTTAACGTGTCTTTGTTACACTGTAATTATACACTTAAGCACTGAGTAATATTAAGTAACTGCATGTACTTACTATAAGTGTAGGATTAAGGTTTGGTTTGGTTTAGGGTTAGTTGCATGTAATTATACATAATTTATAGTTATTACTATAGTAACTGCATGAAACATATGTAACAATGACACTGTATAATAAAGTGTTACCAACGTTTTTATTGATCACTATTACTGTTTTGGTTTACCAGTGGTGAGACGCAGTGCAACAAAGATGGCCTTTTACAAGGTAATTTTTTTAAGGGGAAAAAAACCCTGTTTTACATAAGTATCAGTAACCCTGAGTTTATATCAGGCATTAAGTATTAATTATTTGCATGTTTATCTCAGCATATGCTCCACAAACTATAGCTATCAATTATTTTTTTTTTTTGCTTTTAGGTCAGAAAATAGACTCTCCGCTTTCTGAAATTGGGATACGGCAATCTGAGGCTGCTGGCCAGTACCTCAGGGATGTTAAATTCACAAATGTGTTTGTCAGTGACATGAAACGTGCCAAGCAGGTAAGTAGAAACTCACTAGTATAAGTCTAGTAGAAACATACAAGTTTGTCACAGGTAGAGGGAGATGTTTCTCCACAAAATAAAGCTCTGTTCAATGCTTGAGCTGGAAGTGCATGTTTCCCTGGATAAGAGTCAGTAAGCATTAAAGCAATACATTTATGTGAGTCTTAAGAACTTTGAATATTATAAAGAAACCATCAATAGTTGTCTAACTATATGCTAACAGACAATATCTGTTAATTTGCAATATGCAAACATTATTGTTATGAGGTTGCACATGCCTTCTGAAGTTATCTATAATAATATCTAACTAGTGTGTCCTATTAGTTTCTTGTAACAAATTTCACTTTCCTTGTGTGTATTTGTTGACTCCTTATCTTCTCCTTTTAGGATAAATAATCATGTCATCTTGTAAAATTACAGACTGCGGAGATCATTGTGAGGAACAACAGAACCTGCCACGATATAGAACTAGTAGCAGATCCATCACTTAAAGAGAGGGTAAGTACAGGCTACTGCTTGATAATATAAGAACAATGTTTGCTCAGAGTATGTCCATTCAGATCAACTTTTCATATGCATCTCAAAACTATTTTCTTTCTCCAGAGTTTTGGTATAGCTGAGGGAGGTCGAGTCATAGAAATGAAAAACATGGCTAAAGCAGCCGGGCAGCCTTTACCAGAGTTCACTCCACCCAAGGGAGAAACCATGGAGCAGGTAAAATTATGTTATAATATATATATTCTGTAACGCTTGTAGTGTAGATGGTGGATGAAGAACACGATCATGAGCAGAATATCGACACAAAGTCTTTAATCTAGACAGGGACGTAGCACAGGTACAAGGAACAGCATCAATCAATAACCGACACAGACTGAACAGAACGGGGAGCATAAATACACAGAGGGAACTAACCAGGAACAGGTGAAGGAAGGTAAACTAATTAGGACAGGTGCAGACATGACGTAACTGAATTAAACATGACAGGACTAAATAAGACATGACTGAACTAAATACATATATGTGACATATATATGACATGTATTTATAATAAATTTATTAAATCAATTATCAATATTATAATTTGTAGCGTCCAGTTCGTCACATTTTCAAAAAAAATAGCTAATCTTATTGTCATCCTAAACTTCTGTTTACTGTCTTTAAATGAGGCAAATTTTATTTAGATATTACTATATGTATGTATATAAGCTTATATTCTTTTCAGGTGAAGGTGCGAATCAATGATTTTCTCAAGTCTATGATCCAGCGAATAGCTAGTGACCATCAAGACAAAGTACAAGATGATGAGACATCCCTACCAGATGAAACTCATTGGGCTCCTGCGGGACTCCCAGATGACGGAGTTTTGAATGTGCCGGTCCATGCCTTGGTTGTAGGCCACGGGGCTTATATGAGCATAATGATGCGGCATTTTTTTGAGGACCTGAAGTGCCCCGTAGCCCGTGGTTTAGACCCAGCTCAACAGTTCTCCATCTGCCCGAACACCGGAATGTGCCGTTTTATTGTCACTTTGAAATGTAGTAATGCGGCACTTGCACTTTCAGGCCTGAAATGCGTGTTCATCAACAGAAGAGATCACATCAAGACTGATTAAGAGCAACAATATATGAATATAAATGTAAACAAATAGAAAACATGTTTACATATCAAGGTTCAAGCACTTCAACTTTTGGAAAGACAACCTTTACAGATATCTAATTTGACTTTACAATATGCATAACTTATGAATCATATATTGTATACCATGTTGACACTCGCAGTGTTAAATACTGTATTTTGAAGATGTTTAATATTCTGCAAGGGAGTGTTGGTGTGTGTGTAAGTTATTGATTTATTTTAAATATAAAAGTGTAAATGCTAACTAAATAAATGTCCTACATCTATGTTGTGTTTGCAACCAAATGCATTGCTTGTGTATTTATGCAAGAACACAAGATTTTTTAAATATGCATTTGTGCCTCATATTTGCATAAGAGTTGCAGAGTGGCCTGACATGTACTTCAGCAGCACAGAACAGTCAATATTGAAGATATTCAGCTACTCTGACCTACATTTTGAACTGTTTGTTGAGGGAAGGTTTGAATTAATTGATTTTACCAAATGCATGCACCCAAATTTGTTGCCAAAAGAAAGGATAAATTGTTGGTACACACTGTTTCCCTCTTAAAATTTCATAATCACTAAAAACAAACATCAACAAGTCCAACTGAAATGCAAATGGAAACATGAAGTTTTAAACAGATTGTCAGTATATGGGGTGCCTGTAGATGATCCAAGCAAATGAACAGGCAAATAACTTTAAATAAACAACAGAAACAATAAAGTATTACACACTAGAATTTATTAAGTTAACACAGGACAAGGAACTGAGGAAAACTAAGGGCTTAAAATGGCAAGGGAAGATCGGGGATAAACAACAAGGAACAGGTGTGTAACTCAATTAGAAACCATGGAAACGAACAAGGAACTAGAACTCAGGCAAACGGGAAAACAAAACTAAGGGACTGTTTATGCGACAGCGTTTTCAACTAAAGATGAAATTTTTGTTTAATGTTTTGGCCGTTCATTTACACAACAATGGCATTTTGGTGGCCTGAAAGGGTTTTCAAAGTACACGTTTTTGAAAACGATACCATTATCATCTCTGTGTAAACTGCAAAAAATGCGAATCTGTGAAAATGGTCACGTCATGCACGTGCGAACTGCGTTTAGTCTATCCACCTTATTTGTTAAGGTGTTTCTGTGAACGTGCTCTGTAAAAGAGTGTGTATGCACATCTTTATTTAAAAAGTAACATCGCTAACAATTTGTCTAGCAGCATTTTTAGTCATTTTGAACGGGGATAGTTTTGATAATGTTGTCATCGTTGTTGTGTAAACGTACCCTAAGAGCACTTACACGACGATATACTAAAAACAAAAACCTTTCCTTTCATGTACAGACGACAACGTTGTCAAAACGATCCCCGTTCACACGGATCCTCAAAAACGATTAAAAGCGATGTTTTATGCATGCCCGGTGAGTAGTTATCGATGTCACTTTGTAAAGAAAAACTACGCGTGTAGGCTGAACGCGTAATATGATGTAACCGTTTTCATTGAACGGCCAAACGTACATCTATGATTATTTTTCTATAATATGCTGGAAAATTTATCTGTGACTCCCCATCACATATATAGCATGAACAAAGACAGAAAGCAAATTAAATCTTCAAGCATTTTATTATTTGGTATCAGTTCATTACAATTTTGCAAAATGCGTTATACGTTTTAATCAATATGAATGCTGGAAATTACTTTCTTAGAAATTTTTTAATTACCCTTAAACTAAATCATCTTTTCAGGAATTCTTTTCACATTTTTGATTATTTTTAGATTAAAGGCAAAAATATAAAACATAATAAATAAAAATGTATCAATACTTCTTCAATAAATAATTCTGTAGAGGTGGCCAGCACCATCTCATATATGTTTGACATTTAGGTCTACTGACGACACTTGAAATATAATGCTTTACATTGCAGAATCCAAACGTTGCAAGAAAATAACTGCCAACTGCACGTAATTCTTTGTATTTCATGATATTGCCTACATCAATCAATGAAAAAGGTTCTTGCACTGTTCTGATGAAAACAACGTCATTGCCACAGCATTACAAGGTAGTTTAAATTTTAACTGACTTAAAAAGGTGAAAGGACTGACAAGCAGTGACCTAAACTAGCCTCACTACTGAGCTGAAAAGAGGCCCTGGATTGCATCATGTACTTGCTGGTTATATGTTTCCACAGAACCTTTTGTTTTCTTAACTTTACAATATAAGTTCTTCAGATCGGTGTGATCATTTGTTCAGAACGGATCAGATGGTGCAACTTGCTTGTTTTTAATTTCCTTTTGTAAATTTGGACTGACTGGGCTCTTGGAGAGCAGTACGTGTAAAGGGTCATCATAGGAAGTGATGGTCTCTTTAGAAACATTACTGCTGCGCTCTCGATTTGGTCTTCGGTAATTGGTGGTCCTTGACTTGGGATTCTCGAATCCCAAAGGATCAGATGGGTCAACATGCTGGCTTCTTCTCTGCCTGAGATGTGTTTTATGGTTGTTTGATTGCAGAGAAAGCGGTAATTCTGCACTAGAAGCAGCAGTGTGGCTTTTAGCTCCAAAAAGCTTGATCATTGCATCACTCCTGCGTGTAGATTGATAGGAATTCTTTCTTGGAGTTGTTTTAAAGCAGTCCTGAGGATAACACACGCCATTTATTAAAAATGTACTTTTTTAGGGATTCTTTGATGAATATAAAATTCAAAAGAACAGCATTTATTTGAAAAATAATTCTTTTAGAACGTTATAAATATCTGAACTGTCACTTTCGGTCAATTTTAATGCATCCTTGCTGAATAATACTAATAATTTCTAACTAATTCTTATTAATTAAAAGAAAAAAAATACCCCAAACATTTGAGCAGTAGTATAATTAAAACTTATTATTATTTGTTATTTATGGCTTTTATAACACACTTACTACAGTTGCAAATGTCTTAGTATAAATAGCTGTAAAATTAGGTATTTATTACTATTAATATTGATCAAACAAATTTAAAAAAACTCATACTTACTGAAATAAATGGCTTTTTGGTTGCATCCAAGCGCATTATATTATTATTTTTAATATCCAGCACTGAAAAGCAGTCCTTGCTTCTTTTCTTCAATAAAATTTCTCCTTTATAAAATAAAAGTGTCAGTAATATTATTAAAAGTTAAAATATGTAGAAATGGGTTTATGTAAAAATAAACTTACCTTTTGAATGTTGATGAATGGCTTTCCTCATCCCATTACCAAATTTAATCATCAGGAAATAGCTGCTGATCTTGGCCTCCATATCTCTCTGATTTTCACTTGTTAAATCTGTTTGGATTATTTCCTTTTGTATAGGATAACAAGTTATTAGTGTGCAGATGCTTAGAGCTGCCAGACAGAGAAGATGGACCGTGTGCATGATCAGACTGGATCAAGAGCTTAGGATACAGTGAGGCGTCTCGCTGCTGGTTTATATAACTGGGGCAACATTCAAAGTTCATGTTTACCAACCAAGAACTTTACTGTTGATCGCATACAACTGGCAGTTGTAACCAGTGTTGGGGGAACTCATTACAAATAACTTGAGTTATGTAATCAGATTACTTTTTTCAAGTAACTAGTAAAGTAACGCATTATAGTTATTTTTTTTTAATATATGAGTTACTTTTTCAAATAAGTAACGCAAGTTGCTTTGTTTTCCCAAGTATTGACTGACAGCTGATGCTATGTTGAGCGAAATCAAGGGTAAGTACAAAGGCGTTGTGTACGCTGAACATTATGGCTATTGTCGTTCTAGACCAGTGTTTCTCAAACTTTTTCAGCCCAAGGACCACTTTATCTTCCAATTTTTTTCTGAGGACCACCTAACAGAATCCCACTCTAACACGCCCCCCAAAAACAACAAAATATGAAGGATAAACTAAATTTAAGTTTAATATGCAACTGTTTCAAGTCAAAAACTAATTATTCAAACACAAATGCAATGATATGATCCATCTTTTCGTTATTAAAACACACTGATGTCACCCCCCCGCCCGCAATCCGGTGCGGGTTAACACCTTGCCTAGTTTAGGTCATCTTTTCGCGGACCACACTTTAAGAATTACTGTTCTAGACTAAATGTGAGCATTTACTCATCACAAAAAAACAGACTCAGTATTCATCAAAATGAATAAAAACAGTGAAATGCAAACTCAGGATATTACACAAACCTGTAATAAATAACTATATTAAATTACACATATACTTAACATATTTAATCTCACTTTATTTAGCAATTTCTTTGCTGCTGGCCTTCGATGATCCAATTCAGCCATAATAAGCAAAACTGACTTTAGAAAAACATCACATTTTTGATCAGCCTGAAATTTATTCATTTCACTTTTGGTGTGAAAGGGCCTTTACATTTGCCAAAAATAGAACTTTTTTATTGCTATTAAAAAAACAAACACGTAAGCCCAGCCCAAGTGAGAAAAAGTAACACAAAAGTAATGTAACGCATTACTTTCCATAGAAAGTAGCTTAGTAGCGCAATTAGTTACTTTTTTTAGGGATTAATGCAGTATTGTAAGTAACTTTCCCTGACACTGGTTGTAACCAGGTTATCTTACTCTCACGTGTTTCTGGGATTCCAAATTAAGTTAATTTTACATATTTTTCAACATATTTTAAGTAGCCTATAAAAGTCTGAAATGGCTATACTGCAAGTTAAATGTCCTTTGTTGTAGTTTGGTAGACGTTTTCTTTCATATCTCAAACTTAAAATAGGCTATTTTAGATTTTTAGAAAAATGCTACAAGATAAAAGTGTAATTTATTTATTTATTCGGTAACACTTTACAATAAGGTTTCATGTGTTAACATTAGCTTAATACGGAGTCTGTAAAGGGACATGGTGATGGATAAAATATGAGATGGGAGGCAAAAGATATATTTCAATGCTTTTGCGTTCCCTCCGTTTTTTTCCGTTCACCCGAGAAACTGCGAACAAACGCAAAGTTTCTCACGGGAACGCAAAACATTTGCGAGAAAACGCAAAAGCATTGACAAAATTCACCTCTGTAGTACGGCTACATTAGTTAGCATGAATTAACAATGAACAATATTTCTACAGCATTTAGCCTATTAATCTTAGCTGATGTTAATCTCAGCATTTACTAATACATTTTAAGATCAAAAGTTGTATCTGTGTAGTTAATGCGCACTAACGTGAACATTTTCTATTAGATAACATTAACAAACTTGACTGGGACACTTTTTGCCATTGAGATGACAGGGGAAAAGTGTCCCAATTAACCTGAATTCAGTGAAGAGTACCATATATTTTACTGTTATTTTATTTTATTTATTTACTATTTATTTGTTTGCTCATTTAGTGCATAAACAGGCATGTGAAATAAAATTTAAAATACACAGGATGGTAATTTTACCTGCAAATAAAATAAAATAATAAAGCACAGAATTAAATGAGAATGTTATGCATTTCTGGTTTTGGCCACACGAGGAGGCTCTAACCCAACAAATACCATCCACTTTTCTTTTTGTTTTTTTTTTACCTGTAACTCAAACCGAATCCTGCAAGCCCCTAGCTAAATTAAAAACCCAATTATTAAATTATAATTAAAGTATACTGCAAATACACAGAGGCTAAAAAACAACCTTTTATTTTCATTTCAGTAATACAGTTGGCTGCTGTGCACAGCACATACGTATAAAAATAAAAGGAAACATTTTCTTAATATATTAGAATTCTTACTCTTTTTTTCAGTTTTTCTTTTTTTTTTTTCAGAGAACAAAATGATTGGCAAAATGTTTGTTGTCTCCAACAAATCGTACAATCATTTCAACAAATTGGAACTAAGGCAGAAGGTGAGGTATATGTTAGAAAATAGGAGGGGAATTTGGAGGGGGCATCTGCCCCTCAGTGCAGGAATACAAAACTGAGGAAACACAAAGGCTGCATACGTACAAGGACACACACACATGCACCACCCCTTACAATCATCTCGCAAGCTGTAAATGGGGCCATTTCAAAGCTGGAGACGATGTACAGTACAAAGAAACTGGTGGAACTTACATGAGAAATAGCGGTTTCTGTATAAGCACTTAGTTTAGAGGGCCTAACTTCTAGATACAACATTTCCGTCCAACATTTTGCATTAAAAACCATGCAAAATTCTAAGTATAAAGAGATAAGAGATGTGACAGAGGACAGGGTACAGTGAAGATACATATCAATAAATTAACATCAGTCATCACATACATAAAAAAGCAGTCATTTTGACAGTTTCATTAAAGCAATCACATTGCATGCTATATTTGGGGTACAAAGAATTTTAAATCTGTAGTTGGCAATACTAATAGATAGATCACATTTTCAACATAATACAGCTGAAAATCTCTCTTTATACCCAGAACACAAAAAAATGACCATACCCATATTGTCTCAGTTTTGCTTAGATAGTTCACCCGAAATGAAAACGTAGATTCAGTCATTATATAGCAACTCACCATCATGTTGTTCCAAACCTGTGATTTAAAAAAAAATTGGAACATAAATTTGAAAACTTTTTTTTTTTTTTGTCCATACATTGAAGGTCAATGGGGTCCAAAATGTTGTTTTGGACTCCATTGACTTTCATTGTATGAACAAAAACATTCTTCAAAGAATGTTCCACAGAAGAAAGAATGTCACGCAGGTTTGGAACGACAGAAGGGTGAAAAATCTTCATCCATTTTGGGTGAACTACGCGTTTTAAGGAAAAGGTCTCACACACGCACAGTCCATGAGCTTATAGTACCATGTAAATATCAGTGTACCTGGCTCAGACATCCCAGCCATAACTGTTATAAAAATAACATCCTTCTAATTGTAGCATTAACATTTCAAAATGTCAAGTAGAAGCATTAATGCAGGAGAAAGCCAGGTTAATGTGTACTAACCATTTCTGCAGTGACTACCGAACCTTACTGAACACATTCCAGCTGCGATAGAAAACCAGCATGTGTTCGAACGTGACGTGTTACACAAAAGATACATGGGTATTGTAGCAAAGATATAAACAGATCTTGAGTATTGCAGTCTGAGCTGTGACCTAGATGGAAAATGAACAGATTCTCTTTGAAAAATAAGAGCCTCAGCCTTAATATTCTAATGATAACTTAATATTATTTGAATTTAAAGGAATTTGTTTTTCCTTTCATTCTAGAACTAGAAAAAAAAAAGTGTGGTGACATTGTAAGCGAGGGAAGGGGAATGCCTAAATACCGAAGTTCAATCCAATTTCAAGTGCGACAAAATCAAAGTCTAGACTGATTTGGGATTTTCAGAGTGTGCACAGGTGTTCGGGTCTATGCCTGGTATTCAAACATAAAGTAATGAGCAAATCATGTTATCGCGCACAGATTAAGACGGTTGTATTGGTTTTTACATTCCAAAGACTTTTTGAGGTGGAGTTCAAGTATGCAGTCAACATGTTGGCGAATGATCCCTCACTGGAGATCACTGACTGAAGAGGTAAAACATAGAGACCACTGACTAGTATCAATACATATCTATGATTAAAAAAAAAAAAGAAGTTTAATCGCATGATATATTTCATCTGATAAGTAAAACGAGCGGTTTCCTTATCACTAAGCAACAGCTATGCTAGCATGTAATCGTGCCACATAATTCAAGATTAAAGGTACAGTAAGCGATTTCTGTTGAAAGACACACTTGTAGCCAATCAGTACTAAGGGGTGTATACATTCATTAGGGGGGAGGGGCCTGTGATGCATAGTGTGTTCGTGGAAATGGGGGCGGAGCTATCAAGATAGCTTTTGGATTGGGTGTGTTTGTTTTGGAGATTTCAAATGTCAACAGCGTTTCTCAGAAATTGCTTACTGCACCTTTAATGCAATTCTATGCATTTTCACAAGCTTCAGTTTTCACTATTCATTTCAAATGGAGGCCTGAGGCCGCGAGCACACAGAACGCGTTTTTTAGTTCTGAAAACGCGAGGCGCACCGCACTATCCTTTTTTGTTGATTTTAGAAAAAAAGAGTAGTGCGTTGCGGTTATTTGTGTTGCTAGGCAACCACTGAAGCAGCTGTCCTGTCAGTGTAGCGCGAGCGCTCTTTGGTTTGCTATTAAACTGTCATATTAGCGGAAACTTATAAAAGTATGTTACACGTAAAGGGCTCCATCTAAGGCCCCGATCCGACAGAACGTGTTTTGTGCAGTGAGAGGCGCCTTTTTTGAATAGTTTTCTATGGCAGTGAGCGCCTCGCGTTTTAACCGCCGGCTGCGCCTCGAGTTTTTGCAGGAAGGTAAAGACTAGAAGGGATACAGCTACGGCCACTGGGCATGCGCACATTAATTTTGCGTCATTTAATATATATTTATTTAATTTAATAACTGTATTTGCAGTATTGTAAGGGCAGGCTTAGGGTTGGTGTAGGTGTAGATGATAATAAAACACAATTTGATAAGTAGCACATTAAATTTACTGTTATTTATCCTGAGGTTTTGCCTCACTTCCGGTCGTAGCTGTATCTCCACCTGAAGTTGAAAAAAAAAAAAATCAACTCTGAGCGGGAAATCGCCCGACGTCATTCACGTTTTTTCCATTGGCCAATCGAATGAATGGAGAGACGGCTTTCCCTCGTGCTGATGAATGTTTACAGTTCTTTGGACACTGCAAAGATGGAGCCCTTTGCTTGTAACATACTTTTTTAAAGTTTCTGCTAATATGACAGTTAAACAGCGAACCAAAGAGCGCTCGCGCTACACTGCTTCAGGACAGCTGCTTCAGTGGTTGCCTAGCAACATAAATAACCACATCAACAAAAAAGGACAGTGCGGTGCGCCTCGTGTTTTCAGACCTGAAAAACGCGCTCTGTGTGATCGGGGCCATAGAAAACAACTCAAAAAAGGCGCCTCTCAATGTACAAAAATGTACAAAACGCGTTCCGTCCGATCGGGGCCTTACGGGTCTAGCAGTTCAAAGACTTTGAGTCAAATTCTGACCTTACATGAGTTGTAAAATGGCCCTCTCTGAGTTTAACCACCAATAAGGATGCATGCAATCAGATTTTTACGTCAGTTATTTAGTTATTGATCTAACTATGGAACAAATACCTCTTTCTTGCATGCACAAAAGGAGGCTAAGGCACCACCTAATCATGAAAAGGAGTAACTACAGAAAAATAAGTGCTTTCATCTCCCTCGTAAAATGCCGGAACAGATGAAGATCAGAGTAAACTGATATTTATTTTTCCCTCCATAATTTTTCCAATGCAGACGTGGCTCTTTGAGGTAATAAAAAGTATCCATTTCACTTCTAAAAGCTGAGGATGTTAGTCCAATGCCAGGTATGGTTTACACCAGTTATGGCAAGCACCCATAAAAAGTGAGAGGGCAAAAAAAAAAGCTCCTCGACTCTCATATATTCATAATAGAAATCATAAGCAGCAAAGAATGGCATGTACACAAAGTTCAGACAAAGTAAGCTACCGAAATATACATATATTAGGCTTATTATTATTATTTCAACGAGAATAAATACCGTAAGTGTTATTTTAGTTCTTTGCAGTTCACCTCTTAGCATGTTTGGGTTACCTACGAGAACATCCAACATGTGCAAATTATTGTGTTATTGCCAGTTTTGCTCATAAACGTGGGAGGAAATGTGTGACAGTCATTGCTGGGGAAGCCTTGTAGCCTCGCTTCAAGCGGCCATGTTTGCTGAGGGCGATATAAAATCCCTTGTAAATGGAAGACTCGTATGCGTTGTAATTGTTGGGCAGCAGTGTCTCCTTGAACTTGCACTCGTCATGGAAGGACCTCTAAAAATGGTATGGATTAGATAGTTAGTTTGGCATAACTCCTCCCATCCTCCTTCTAAGCCCCACCCACCACTTCTCCATCACACACTCTCAATATACTCTTTCCTCAACATCTAAAGTGTAGGAAACTCACAAAGCAGCACTGGTTCATCTTAAATAAATCATGATGTGACTGACAAAAGTTTTGCGTTAAAAATCCAAGCAATTCATTTCCAGTTTTCTTAGAAGCTTCAAAACTTCTCAGTGTGAATTAATTTTTAAACTTTCACAGTCATCGCATAACATACACATGAATTCAAGGTTAGATTCCTTTTCAAGGCCCATGCGGTTTCTAATGGAGATGACAATCAGCTGAACGTCAGAAAAGCGCAGACTTATCAGTTTAACTGACAGTGCCAACAGAATAAATCTTTTAAGTGACTTTTAATTAACAGATTTTATCAATAGAGCAGATTTATTGCTTTGGCAAAAATGTGGTACTGTTAATGATGTAGTCTGTGTGCTAAACAAAGCTTTAAGTTCACATTTTTTATGTTTGAAAAATAAAAGACTGAAGCTAATTAAACATTTTTAAGACTAAGGAATTCTATTAAATACAAAATGTTAAAAAAATATATAAATAAATTATATATAAATACATTTTTAAATAATACTGTTACATCCTTGTGTTATTTTCTCTTTTTTTAAAGAATAATGTGTATGAATACTGACTAACAATAGAAGACCATGCGGTTACAAAGGTTGTGAAGTACCATGTCATCAAAAGATAATGTGGTGAGATCTGGCATCTAAGTAATGCATGAGCAAAGTACGTCAAATTTACATTCAAGCCATGCACAACATTACAGTCCTCTCCACTGCTCATATGATATGATAGGAGTTATTAAAAATGAATGACAAGCCTATTTATTTAATGTATCTTCAATTAGGCCTCCAGCTGAGGAAATAAAAAAGTAAAAATAAAAAAATCCAAAGCGAATGACATATTCCAGGCCACGATGCTCATATTTGGGTGCGCTTCAAATGAATAATAAAAAAAACGTACACAAAATGTATGCATTTGGGTCAATGACGTGACAATATTTTTTTTCGTAAGATTAAGTTGTTCAAAAACAGGCTATATTTAAAATTCTTAAAATTTCAACCTTCTGAATCATTGGGCCACGGTAAGGAACGGTTTGGTACGGTACGATTACAAACCGTAAGTTTGATGGTTGTTTTTAGTAATTTTTCCCAACACGCTTTTCTCATCAACGAGGTACATTATGCTAGTTCACTGTATGTATTATTAGTGTAATTTAATGTCAGTAAATGCTGGTCTTGTAACTTTTACTTTTCTGAGGTAATAATCGTCCGCAAGACGCTCCAAAGTCCCGTATGTTGCGTCACCGAAGTTACGTATCTTGAAAAGAAACTATCCGTGATCGTAGCAACTGGATTAGATCGAGAACGTTCGTCGCGATGGCGATAATTTTATATTTTTTGTGAGTCAAACATTTCGGGTGGCACGTTTTGTTCAGAAAAAATAGGCCTATTTATGAAAAGCTAGGCCCCTATTTGTTGAAAGCTATTTTGAAAATAATGATCGTTTTTTACTACATTTCAGAACAAACAAATACGACTAAATAAACCTTTTTAGAGAAACATAATGAATCAACTTTAATTCTAAGAACTAGATTAAATGTGAAAACATCAAATTTTGTATCGCCTCAGACCAGATGAATCCTTATTTGCCATTGACCCAATTTACACCGCAGTGAAACTGAAGCGGCGTTACAAATACAATGAAATCAAACGTCAGGCATACCTACCGTTCCATATAACCTTCCGCGGCTGCTCATCGCGACAAACATCTCGCTTTTCACGCCGTATAGACTAACCACTCCTCTCTCTACCGCTGAGATTTCAATTAGACCTGATTGAACAGAACATCAGTGTTACATACATGACAACGAGGCACAGAGCAGCTCATTTACTCATTCTGCAGGATGCGTTCTGCACAAGTGGGTGGATCCAGGGGATGCACTGCCTTTGTTCTGCATTTTCTCCCATGCTGGCTCTTTTTTTTATATACAGTGACATGGAAAAAAAGCCCTGCAGTTCTGGCATGTACGACAAGCAGATGGACGCTGTGTAAAATTAGTTGGCGTCTAAATTCGTCCAAGCATTCGTGTCATGTTTGAGCCTCGGGAAATTCGGCAGTGACTGACACTAGGGTTTATTTTAATAGATATGTCATTACTTTAGAACACATTGAATAATAATAATAATAATAATCAATAGTATGTTATTAATAATAATAATTATTATTATTATTATTATTATTATATAAATAGTACAATTTATATTTTTAATAAACATTGTATAAAATAGATAATATTATATATAATAAGAATAATAATAATAGAATAATTGAGCACTTCATTCTATCCTCCTGCATCCCTGGTATAACGAGTCATGCATGACATTTCTGGATGCAACTCACTGTACTGGTTCTCATTATGGACACCGTTTATCTTTCCGCCTGGCAGGACCTGCAGGTGAAACCCGATGCCCACGTTGCAGTACAGCCTCCGCACTCTCTTAATGCCCAGCAAATAGTCACTCTCCCAGTTCAGGTCCGATTTCTCCACCGAGATCCCCAAAACGGAGCGGGAGAAGAGCGTCTCCCACCTTTTCTCCAGGGAAGTTGCATTACTCCTGTTCGAGGTGGGGTAGGAGGACACGATCCCAAGCAGAAAGCCCAGCAGAACAACCGCAGTCCACGTCCAGCGTCCGCTGCTCTCGCACATACTGATGAGGAACCTTTGCGCAGTGGCCATCCGGTTTACCCTCGGGGCACGTGGTCAAAATTAATGCCCCTAAAAATACCACTCTTGTTTTTCTTCTTTCGGCATGGTGGCAGGGGCTTATTTTTGGAAGGCAGGTCGGGGCTGCGGGCGTGTAACGCAATAAGCCCCTCGGTAGATGAGAAGAGCAGGGCGGCAGAGCTTGAGCTGGTGGCGGTGGTGGCGATGATGATTACCATGTTTCACCTCTCTGGATGGGGAGCACCACACACTCACCAAAATGCAAGCTCACCTTGCCTGGGAGATCTTCGGGATGACATCACTCACCTTCAGGATGACATCACGCTGACCTCACCGCCGCCGGGGGTCAGTTCGAACGCCAAAACCCAATCGCTGTCAATCCACGCGAGCGGCCCCGGGGACAGTGAGAGCGCGAGAGCTCGCGGGAGAACATGGGCTTCGTTGGCAGCTCCCAAATTGGACCGGTGGTCATATGCCTGACGGGCCGCTTCCTTATTTAGAAGGAAGGTGTAAAAACAGGCCAGTTGTCACCGCGGAGCCATGTCAATCTTGCAAAACACTTCCTGCGCTGTTTGCCCAGGAAGCTTTCACTAAGCTATATTTTGAATATGCCCCCGTGATTTATTCATCTGGGTAAAAACACATAAGTTGGACGTAACGCACGTCCGAGCGCGAGCGGAATGTCTTTGATCGCTGACGTAGTCCAATTGACTGAGAACTTTAGATAGATTTTACACCTGGCAGGTACACAAAAACTAAAGACAGTATGTGTCCAACAGGTGGCGCTGTATCACAATGTTACATTCGAAAGTGCATCAAATAACCTATTTAAAAGCCACTAAAATTACACCATGTGAGTGTCAAATATGTACAAATATATTTAAATATTAAGGTATTTCTTACTATTTTTTTTATAATTTATGCATAATTATACATCATCTCGTGTCGAGGCTCCAATATGGAACAAACTAGCTTGAGATTCTTTTAACGGAAGTAATAGGCTATTTGTTTTAATTTCCTTGGGGATTAATGATATTTAAGACTCACAAAACTCATCACTTCTTGAACCCAATTAACCTAAATCAGTCAAAATGTTATATTAGTTTATAATACGGGGGAAACAAGTTTTATAAATAATATTAATTTAGAAATATCACGTAATTAAAGGCAAATACATTGATTAGAAGATCATTGCTCAATCCTTGCTTCTTTATACTAGGTTTTTAAAGATGATTAATCAAAATAATTATTTCTCTGAATTTAGGGCCTTGACCTATAAAGTAATGATTAAACCATAATTAAAACTGAGTCAGACATAATCCCAGTGGATGCCAGATAAAGCTCAATGCAGTTTTTTTCAATGCAAATCCTGGCCCATTTATCTACAGCATTAATTGTCAAAACACTTCAAGAGTCTAAATTAAGGAGCAAAAGAAAATGTTGAGTGGTTGCGCGAGGCAGCAACATGTCACTTGAGTGCTGAAACTGCATCCACTTTATAACGTGACACTGCACTAATTTACAGCCTCAAAATTTGTTTACCATATTTTTAATTGGAAGGTTTTGTCCTCTGTAGACATATATGATCAACCAAAAACCATTTCATCATTCAGGAACACAAAGAAAAATATTGAGCTTGTGTTCTTGCTTCTGAAAAATATTTCATTCAATAGCTTTCTAGACACTTGCAACTGATTTTTTTATTTATTTTTTATTTTTTTACAGAATTTGTTTATAGATTTGTCAGACAGTCAATTTTGGAGGGGGGGGGGGTCTAATGAGGGAGAAAGGAAGGAAAATTTAGAGAAATTTTAAAATAGAAGTTAAAGTTAACATGAAACAGCAATTACACTCCATTTCACTTCCATAATGTGACAATATTTAATGAGGAAAAAAATGGTATATTATCCAATTATCCATTGGGAACTGATTGGATATGGTTTCTCCTGAAGCTCATGTGAAACCTACCACTAAACAAAATTCTTAATTTGAATTCTTAACTTGTTAATTTGATGAAAATCAGGTTGAGCAGAAAAAAAAAAATCTAAATTTAACTTGAATTCATCAGTTTAAAGAAATAGTTCACCCAAAATGACATAGGAATAAGAAAATATTCTCATATTCTCAACAATTAAAATATTAGTACCTCTTTTATTATTTCATTGTGCTGTGATCCTGAGAATCTTACTTTTTCAAAATGTCACACCCCATTACACTCATACAAATAAAGCTCCACATACACACTCTCTGGGCAACGGCGAGTGTACCTACACATAACTTAAATAGTACATGAAACTGTTACAGTTTTGTAAAAGTAACCTACTGTAACTCAGTCACACCATAGAAATCCCATTTACATATTGTTAATGATGGTTTGCAACACATGATAGCTTGGGCCTGTGTGTTAAGTCACCTGTAGAAAAGTATCCCAGATTGTCATTTTGAACACCAGACTGAGATTTTATACATGAATATATTGTGCTATTAGTCTTGGTTACTGACCAAGATTTCAGGTATTAAAAAAAAAAAATTAAGCCACATTTGTTCGACAAACAAGTCAAACGAGGTTAGACTTCTACATAAATACAGACCTTGCCAGGTTGCATAAAAATTCCCATAGGGATATAAATATGTATATATTATCAATATAAAAATATATATACAATAAAATAGTTCTTTACAAAAAGTCTTTAAAACACAACAGGAATTACATCAAGTCCAGTTTGATGTGTCCATTGGTCCCATAGAGATCTGAGAAAGCACAATTTATCCTCAAAGCAAACATGACCTATGAAGAAAACAACAATCAGTCAGTAAAATGTAGTACAAAGGACTAAAAAACTTGTTTAAGGTAGAACTGATATGGAGCCCCTAAGAGGACACAATGAGATGTGAGGAAAACTGCAAAAATTATCTCGCAAAATAACCACAAAAAACTTGTGTTCTTTCACAAAAGTATTGCGTTCCTCCGAGAAACTTTGCATTCGTTTGCAAAACACTTGCATTCGCTCACACAACATTTGTTTTCTCGTAAAAGTATTGCGTTCCCCTGAAAACTTTGGGTTGACTCACAAACAGATTGCATTCCCTCAAGACACTTTGCATTATCTTACAAAACATACGTGTTCTCTCGCGCAAGTATTGTGTTCATGAGAAACTTTGGGGTCGCTCACAAAAATAGTTGCGGTCTCTCACAAACCGAGTGCATTCCCTAGAGAAGCTTTGTGTTCTTTTGCAAAAGTGTTGCGTTCCCCTGAGAAACTTCCCCTGAGCATTATCTCACAAAACTTAGCATTAAATTAAATTTGCATGCAGTCATTTTGTGCGACAATGCAAAGTTTCTCAGGGGAACGCAATCCATTTGCGATTGAACCCAAAGTTTCTCGGGGGAACGCAATCCATTTGCGATTGAACCCAAAGTTTCTCGGGGGAACGTAATCCTTTTGTAAGAAAATGCAAATGTTTTGTAAGCGAATATAAATATTTTGCGAGCAAACGAAAATGTTTAGCGAATGAACAAAACTGTTTTTGCGAGCTAACTTTTGTGAGCGAATGCAAATATTTTGTGAGCAAACATATTTTGCGAGTGAACATAAAGCTTCATGGAGGAACAAAATCATTTCGAGAGGAAACGGAAATGTTTTGCGAGGAAATGCAAGTATTTTGCGAGCGAATGCAAATGTTTTGAGAGACAATGCAAGTATTTTGCGAGCGAATGCAAATGTTTTGAGAGACAATGCAAAGTTTCTCGGGAATGCAATCCATTTTCGAGTGAAGCCAAAGTTTCTCGGGGGAATGTAATACTCTTGCAAGAAAAAGCAAATACAAATGTTTTGCGAGAGAACGCAAATGTTTGTGATCGAACAAATATTTTGAGAGCGTATGCAAATGTTTTGCGAGACAATGCAAAGTTTCTCAGGGGAATGCAATCCATTTGCGAGTGAAGCCAAAGTTTTTCAGGGGAATGTAATACTCTTGCAAGAAAACGCAAATGTTTTGTAAGCGAATACAAACGTTTTGCGAGCGAACGAAAATGCTTTGTGAATGAACAAAAATGTTTTTGCGAGCGAACAAATGTTTGTTGAGCAAACAAGTATTTTGCAAGCGAACACAAAGCTGCTTGGAGGAACAAAATCATTTTGTGAGCAAACAACTTTTGCGAAAGAATGTAAATGTTTTGCGAGCGAACACAAATGTTTTCCTCCATTTAACTTGTCCCTTTAGGGGCTCCGTAGATTAGTCAGTAACATTTAAGATGATGCTTAGTAAAAGGTCAACTGAAATGACTCGTATGATTACCACTTCTTCAGCTTCTGAGGTCCTTTTGGTCAAAGATGATGTGGGTGGCAAAATAAATGCCAATGGCGCCAAATATGGCAGAGGAGGCGATGTACGCGGTGACGGACTCTGTGAACTGGACTATCATGCCCATGAAGAGGGTAGGGAAGACCTGAGACAGAAGGAAGGTGCTGTCCAGAATGGCAAAGTCTAGTCCCACTCCACGTTTCTCAAAATCTTCTGATTCCACACCATTCGGATTGTGCAGAGGTGTGTAATACTCTGGTTTATCTCTGTTGTAATGAACATGGCCGTTGGAAACGCCACTCTTGTGGCTGAGATCTCCAGTGCCATTGTCTAGTGTCAGACAAACAGAATCCCTTGTGATGGTAAATCCGTTTGAGTGCGTTTTTTTGGTTTTGCTGTTTTGCATGTACACCTGCGATGAGAAGCAAGTGAGACATCACATATATGACAAATATATCTAGCTTTTATTTTAGAGCTTTTTGTAATTTTATAGGCACCGTACAAGGATGACAATAAATGATAAGGAAAATTTCTTAGTTTTACAGTGTATTTTAATTTCTATTAGTTTTCATATTGAAAACCTGTTATGTACATACAAGTTTTACAATATATTTGTGCTGTTTTTATAATAGACATGTATTTTCAAATATTATATCTGGAAATGTTGCAAGCCAGATTCAAACTGACCTTTCTATAAATATAAAAATATATTTTAAAACTACTTGCAAAAACATTTTGATTCTATATACATAAAAGAATTTTTTATACAAGCTAAGAGAGAAAATACATTAAATGCGTACCTCTTTCTCTTTATGGTAGTGGCAGGTAAGAGTGTAAGGCAGTGTCTGCAGAGTTGCATAGGCAAAGCCAGTGAGGGCCGACATGGCTGTGACTAACAGCACGCTCTTGGACAAGCAAATGACCAGTGCAGAGACGGTGAAACACACCATGCTGCTCAGATAGACTGTCCTGGACCCGAAGAGATGCACCAGCCTGCTCATGACCAGTGAGAAGAAGGTTGAGGTAGCGCACTGCAGGAACAGACCCAGGCTGCCCATGCGGATACCTGCAGAGTTGACATGAGAATTTCACAAGAGAAACTACTTGATTCTAACTTAGAATCAATAAACTAGAGCTGCACGATTTATCGCAATTAAATCGCACGTGATTTGACAAAGGCTGCGTTTATTTAATGCGCAGCTTGTCAGTGCTTCTCCATCTGAAAGCCAGAGGGTGCTCTTGCACAGAAACTCTAAATAAGGCCTGCCGAAGAAGAAGATAACACGCGCTGTAGCTGAATAAACAGAAGATTGAAACGTTAAACATGACTAATAAACACACGACTGCCTCATTCTGTGTAAGAAATCACATCATCTCACAGAAGGATGCTCAACTGTCGTTATGAAGTGAGTTTGGAGTAAAAACATGTTATTAAATGTTGTCTTTTGTTGGACAAGATGTTAATAAATGCTTCCTATGTCTGGAAAGATGTTTGACGCGCGCTGCTTTTTCAAATGTACATTTTTAGCAACTCAAACTCGCTGTGCTTTCAGATGGATTAGCATTTGGAGCCATACTTCATTGACAAGCTGCCCATTAAAAAGTAATCGCACTAAGAATCGCGTTTGCGCGATAATCGCGTTCAAGTTATTTTGTTATTTTTCGTATTGTGAGATTAATCATGCAGCCCTACAATAAAGTATTGATTCAAAATAAGAACTTTTTTCTAACTGGTGAATCGCAGGATTATACAATCATATAATTTTTTATAATGCCACTTAAATATGTTTAAAATGTTACTTGTGCACGAAATCAACATATTAGAATTATTTCTGAAGGATCATGTGACCCTGAAGAGTAATGATGCTGAAAATTCAGCTTTGCATCACAGGAATAAATTACATTTTAAAATATATTCAAATAAAAAAAGTTATTTTAAATCGTAATATTTCACAATATTACTGTTCTTACTGTATTCTTGATCAAATAAATGCAGTCTTGGTGAGCAGAAGAGACTACTTTCAAAAACATTTAATGACCCTAAACTACTGAACCAGTAATGTGTGTGTGTGTGTGTTTGTGTTTTTGTGATTTATGAGGACACAAATTTCTATAATGACATGGGTATGACACTGGTATTACAACTTAAACGTGAAATATGAGGACATTTCATGCGTCCACATATTTTAAATATTTTTAAAAACATACTAAACAATGTTTTATTAAAAATGTAAAAATGCAGGGGTAATGTAGGGGGATAAAATGTACAGTTTGTACAGTATAAAAACCACTATGCCTATGGAATGTCCTCACTTTGATAGCAAAACAAACCTGTGTGTGTGTGAAAAAAAATCATAAATTATAGAATAATGTTATTGTATAGCATTACCCCTTACATATATTGTTAACTGACCTCTATTATACTTTAAATTCAGTGAGTGCACCATTCTTTTCAACAACTGCATGTCCAGGTAAACAACATTCCCCAGCCCTTGCGGATTTGACAGATGAGGTTATTTCAAACAGTTTGCTTTGACCATTTGAGCATAATGGAGAATGCTTCCTTTGAATAAATCCTACGAGTGATGTTGACTAAGGCATGTGTTTGCAGGATTTGGCGTTGTACTTCAAACAAGCCAGGAACTTTCCTCACAGAAGGAATTCGTCATTTAAACACAATTGCAGAGGGCCGAGATGTTCACTGAACAAGTATCTCAAACATTTTTCATTACATGGTGCACTTACACAGTTTGTGGTCGACTGCACTGACAGACTTCATTTGTTTGCACACTGATCTTGGCCACATCTGTCAAAATGTTTTGCTAAAGCAGCTTTCTGCTGGTGTCAAAGCCCAGTGGGAGGCATCCAGATGGGTGTAGATTTTGTAAGCCCGTTGTTGACTAGCTAGAGGACATGCATTTGTGTTTATGAACATTGCTGGGTGCTCAAGCTCCAGGCTGACGGAGGCCACATGTGGAGGTGAATACAAGTTCACAGTTTTAAGACAGACCATCTAGCTGGAAGACGGAAATTAAAGACCACCAATAACAGGAAAACAAGTTCATGGACAGCAAATGATTCCTTAGAAGAAAAAAAAAAACTGCCTTGACAGACAGTAAAATGAGGTGAAGATCTGTTAATGTTCATTATCATGCTTAGCTCAATGAAACAAATACTGATAGTATTTGGATAATACTGAACCTTTCTTTTGATTTTGCTGCCTAATAAGAGCCTCCAGACAAAACTGAGAATATGCAAACATTAACCAACCAACAAAATCCCCTTAACATTAACAAAACATTAACAGAAATGCCTCGAGTAGGAATGTATGCGCATGAGTCGGAGAGCAATCTGAAATCAATAATGTCATTAATCATTAATCTCTTGGGGAATCAAAC
The DNA here is from genome assembly GCA_038088235.1 of Zacco platypus. Lineage (NCBI taxonomy): Eukaryota > Metazoa > Chordata > Actinopteri > Cypriniformes > Xenocyprididae > Zacco > Zacco platypus. Next base: position 9,610,902 of record CM076063.1, on the reverse strand, counting down.
AATGAACTACGTGAAATGACATATTTTCTGGAAAATATGGTAATCACAAAAATTGTGCCAAAAATGTGCAGCCCTACGAACACGCACACCAAACATCAAGCTTTTTTTTTCTTTCATTTTCTAACTAGAACCTATATGGCTAAACAAGATTAGAGGTAAAAAAAAAAAGAAGAAGAAGAAGAAAAAGATGATTCAGCTAATGAATCACATTAAACACCAGATATGTGCCTTAAAGGGATTATTCCCCCAAAAATGAAACTTGTGTCATCATTTACTCACCCCCATGTTGTTCCGAACATGTATGAGTTTCTTGATAAGTCGGTAACCAGACATTTTTTTTTCCTACTATGGAAGTCAATGGCTACTGTCCGATTACCAACATTCTTTAAAATATCTTCATTAGTGTTCAACAGAAGACAGAAACTCCTACAAGTTTGGAACAACTTTAAGATGAGTAAATGATGACAAAATGTTCATTTTTGGGTGAACTATCTCTTTAAGAAAGTAAATAGTCAACATAAAATCAAAACCGACCCCAAGTCTTACTCACCTTCATCATAGCGTTGCCTGAGAGCGGTACCCGGAGCAGCGCTGGGAACTCCTTCGTACAGCCCCTCACCGACAAAATCTGTGTAGAAGAGCATGAAGGACATGACACCCATCCAGCTGCAGAGCTGCGCCAAACACAGCTGTCGCATGACATGCGGCACGTGGCAGTAGCTGCGATAAATGGCCGGTGTCATGGACCAGCAAGTCCTCAGCAGGCACATGAGCGGGCCGGACTTCAGAGCCCGCAGCTTACACTGAAACACATAGCAACACGAGCGCGGAAAACACGGCCCGTACTCCGACGGCCTCGGTTCTAAAGTGGACAAGGGTTCCTCTGACACTTTCATGGTGACCAACACGCTGACCACGAAGATGAGGATGAGGAGGGAGAACAAGCACTCAGCCTGACCACCCAGATAGAAGGACAGGAGCCCACCGCTCCAGTCCAGGGCGGGTAGAAGGTAGCCCACGCAACCTCCAAGGCTAACCATGAACGAGAACATGGCGAAAGCCTGTCCGCAGTCGTCCCGTTCACGGTAGAGGTCTGAGAGTAACGCCTCCAGTGGTGTAAAGCACACCTGCCCGCAGAAGTCTAAAAGGCCCACTCCTAGGATGAGCAGGCCCACCTGGAGAGCCTGGTTGCGGCGAGTGCTGCCCCAGCTCAGGTTGGCGGCCAACACGTCAGCATGTGGTATGATCAAAAGGGCTATTAGAACTCCCAACGACAGCAGCCAAATGAAGGGTCGACGTCGGCCGTAGCTACTGTTGCAGTGATCACTGGCTGAGCCGATCAGAGGGATGAAGAGAAGTCCCAGAACAGGTCCAATACCTAAGAAAAATGTCATATGAATATTAAGGGTAAAATGAATAGGGTAAAACACTAACAGATAACACTCAGTTGATTGGTTACACTAAGGATTGGAATCATCGCAAACATTTTTTGTATTGCAAGTTTCTGAAATGTTGTTTTAATATGCAACTAAGGCATTATCTAATTAAATATGAACTCATTTGCATACATTTCCAGCACAGAAATGTTCAAAACAAAATACATTTTCACCGTGTTTTTAGGAATAAAATGTACACAATTAGGCAAATGATATATGAACAACCCCTATGGTAAAACCTTCAGAATGTAGATAGGAATAAAACTGGAAGATTTTGGTGTAAGTGCTACTGGATTATTGGCTTAGTGCATGAGAAAACAACTCATTTTGACAAAACGGCCTTTAAAGATATGTAGCGTAATTAAGATTTACAGATAAGTACAATAAAATAAACACTTAAAACTCTATTTGTGTGTTTTCTTTCCACTACATAAATTTATCCCCTAACCGCTCAGAAACGTGCAGATGCATTATAACAGTTGTAACTTCTTCCTGAGTCTCTCCATCAGTGTCCGACTCTGGTTTGAACAATGTAAGGTTGAACACAGTTACTGACAATCGTCATTTTGGCTGCGTGAGATTCTCAAGCTTTTTGTTGTTGAGCAACTGAAGCGTGAGCTGTTAAAGCTCCGCCCACTTTTGGAAAGCGGCCCGGGAGCAGCAGCTCATTTGCATTTAAAGGGACACACACAAAAACGCGGTGTTTTTGAACACAACCGAATAGGGGCAAATTTAACAAGCTAAAATAAATGATCTGTGGGGTATTTTGAGCTGAAACTTCACAGACACATTCTGGGGACACCAGAGACTTATATTACATCTTGTACAAGGGGCATTATAGGTCTCCTTTAAGATTTTTAAAATGTTCTTCACACTTGGAAAACAAAAGTTTGTTTTAAGAGCTGTTAACTGAACGGTTTCTTTGAGGAACCAAAACAATGGTTTTTCTAGGGAACACAGTGAAAACCCCCTTTTGGTATCTTAGATTTAGTATGGAAAAACAAACAAACAAACAAATTAAACACATTATGAAAAGCTAAATAGCCCAAAATCTTAAAATTGACCACTGTATGAAAAAAAAAATATTTTTACTAAATTACTCATTACTAAAATTTTAAAACTAAAGGCTTTAAAAGGAGAAATAGTCACTTGAGACAACATGTATGTCAAAGAATCACAGCCGTGGCTCCATTCCTTCATCTTTTGGCTCACGGCCTGCTGTAAAGCTGCCTGTAGTTTAGGGTGACCAATCTCTGGCTCGGCTTCCTCGTCTCCACAGCTTTTCTAAATTAAAGCAAATGACTCAGTCCACTGGTTGGGCACTGATTCCCATTTCGATTCATCTCTAGATCTTCAGGAGCTATTTTTATTCAAGTGCGTGGTGGAAAGATGACCTGAACATGCTCAAAATGCAATTAAAAGTTCACTGGAGTCCATTTACACACTGCACACTGTAAAAATGTTAGTAAGTTTAATGGTAAAGCAATGTAAACAACCTATTAATTATTTTAAAGAACATTGTGACAAATTATATTGCATTTAACAGGACTATGCATTATTCAATAAAATTATTACTGTAATTTAAAATTAAATTTTAAATAAGTAAAAAGTACAAATGACCTTATAAATTTACAAAACAGTCTAATTTACTCCAGCCTTCAGTGTCACATGATCCTTTAGAAATCATTTTAATATCCTGATTTTGTGCTCAAGAAACATTTAACATTATTATCAATTCTGAAAACCATTGTGCAGCTTAATATTTTTGTGGAAACAATGATATCCCGTTTTCAGGATTCTTTGATGAATAGAAGTTATTTGAAATAGAAATCTTTTATAACATTATAAATGTCTTTACCCGAAACCTTTAAACGGCAGTGCATATTGTGTTACAGAGCTTTATTTTATGCAGTCATGGGGTGTAATTTTTTGCAAATAAGTATAGAGCTTTTCCAGGGACCATGTCCATTTAATCCATAAAGTGGAAGCAGGTGTGGAATATCACAACTAAAACCATTTTAAGCAACCACCTTTTAACGCATTGAGCAGGTATCGACAAATCATGTGTAATCGTGAGGAGTACTGTAGAAAAACCATGTCAGTGGACAGCCAAGGGGAACTGCCTACCCTAAAAAGATTTATTTAACAATGTCGGTCAACAGCGCCTATAAGTCAACACATGCTGCTTTTCCCTTCCCCTTCCGCCCACTTCCTTTTAAAGGTGCCTTTGTGCTGTTTGCGACAGTTTGAGACAATTAATCATATGACTCTTTTATACACTACAGAGTGCAATTCATTATAGTCATTCTAATTGTCCCTGTAGCTTCAAAGGAAAAGCATGGCTTTAACAGCAACAAGGTCATGGTTTTAATTTCATGTATACATTTAATGAACTCTTAGTTCAAAACAACTCATCACATGACCATCAAACTGGTCCTAAAAATTTCTCAGGTCACTCCATTAAGAAACAGTCCAGCAAAACCTCTGGAATCACATATAACTACACATGAAACCTCTCCAAATGAGCAACAATGGCCTTTTGGTGGTTTTGAAAGCACTTCTAATGGCAACGAAACTATGAGTGTATATGGCTTGTGAATGGAAATGAACACAAAGGATCTTTCTCTGCTTTCCACTGCAGCTGTTGACAAAGAGAGCGGTGTGGAGTATGTATTAACACACCAAATATCTTCTGTCCGTCTGGTGTGAAGTGACCACATGCACGTTTGTGAACTGCTTTTTTTTTTTTTGGTTGCAAGGCTTGGATTTACAGCAAAAGCCATGTGGAAGCCATTTGTGGGCACAAAATAATGCATCTGTTCATATGGCATGCTGAAAAATCTCAAACACAGAGGCCAAATATTTAGAGTCGTAGGTCTGGTTATTCTAGGACGCAAAGAATAAAAACAATCACGTACCTCGCTGTATTTGAACAAATTTCTCCTGGACACTGTCTCTAGTAGACAAAAAGGAAATGATTCTTTTGACACATAAATTCAATTGTTCTTAGCTGTGGCCTAGTAGTACATAAAAAACGTGCAAAAATTATATATAATAAAAATATTTTTAATTTATTTATTATATACATTACCAATTTTTTTATGTTTTTGAAAGAAATCTATAATGCTCACCAATGCTGCATTTATTTGATCAAAAATAAAACTGTAAAAATATATATATATTTTTACATATAATATAACGTATCTATTTTAATATTTTTAAATGTAATTTACTCCTTTGATGTCCAGTTACTCCAGTCATCATGATCCTTCAGAAATCATTTTAATATGCTGATTTGCTGCTCAAGAAAGATTTCGCATTATTATCAATGTTGAAAACAGTTTCTTTATATTTTTGTGGAAACCAACACATTTTTTTCAGGATTTTTTGAATGAATTATTTGAAATATATATCTTTTTATAACATTATAAATGTATTTACTCTCACTTTTGTTTAAATTGATGCATCCTTGATAATAAAAGTATTCATTTCTTTCAAAAAAAGAAAAATCTGTATATCTGTACATAGTCAGAATAAAGTCTTTAGCCACATTTGATCTATTTGATGCATTCTTGATGAATAAAACCATCCCTTTTTTTTAATTCACTGACCCCAAACTTTTGAATGGTAGCATGTGCATATTAATATATATATTTTCTTTTTTTGAAAGAAATGAATACTTTTATTATCAAGGATGCATCAATCCTTGTATATATATATATATATATATAATTTCTTTTTTTTTTTTTTTTTTACATTTTATGACACCATGCCAAGTTAAAAAGTTTAATAAAAAAATCATGACTCCCAAAAAACAAAAATAAAAATTTCAAGATCACTGAGAGCTTCATCTACTTGTTTTTAAAGGAATAATTTCAAATCAATTATCAAAAAGTAAAATTTTTGAACATGCACCTTAAGACCCCTAACAAAATTAGCAGAAGAACATAGGCAGTGACAAATGGAAAATGTGCACATTTAAATAATTTGACTGCATAAACCCCCTATATCTGTGAGAGAGGCTTCTGGCTCTGAGACAGCACATGATGACTATATTATCTGCTGAAAGTGCAGAGGAAAGTCCTACAGAATTTTAACAGGATATAATAAAACTATACAAGCTTCCATACAGCTGCTGACCCCTCGAGCCTCTGGGCCTCTTCCTGCAGCTCGATGCCTTCCAATTAGCACCTGATTACCACCTGGATTGGGGCAGCTAGTGATTTAGTCAGTAATTATAATAATGACCCCCATTATAGGATCAACTCCTTAGCGGGAAACAACCTTGACTTGCTGTTTACAGCACAGCCCTTGGTTTAAACATTGGATTGACATTCCACAGCTAACATGGAACCTTACCTAAAACCATCGTCATATACTGTTCCTCCACGCCAGCTTCCAGCAGCAGAGGTGGCACATAGGTGATCCCAGCTGCCACGCAGATCTCCAGACCACATGTCAGCGAGTTCAGCAGGACCAGACGCCAGTGAGACCTCCATGCAGTCATATTTACACAGGAGGGGTTCACCTTTCTCCCGTGTGTCGGTGTGAAAACTCTACTGACGCTTCCTGGAGAAGGCAAAAGGCACAGGGTTGGGTGCCCAGGGACGAGGCGGGCATGTGGGGTGAGGGAGAGCAGAGATGCGGACTCTCAGCGGGCTCAGATGAAGTAGGGGATCCATTGTGTCTTCAGCATTCTTGATCTGACAGGAAGAGAAAGTCAGCTTTATTTATAAAGTGCTTTATAAAATACAGATGGTTTCAAAGCAGCTTCACAGTAATAAACACAATAAATGATGCAAACTTCATCAAATATGAGACAAATCCAAATTTCCAAAAAACTCTAAAAAGACAATAGTGTCATTATTCAGCTCAAATCATTTCAATGTTAATTCAGTTCAGTTTAGTAACTGTAAAGTTCAATTATGAAACAAGTTCAATTCTGCTATAAGCAGCTCTACAGAAGACAATAGAGGCATTAATCAGCAAGTCAGTTCATTGTTGATTCAGTTCAGTTCAATAAATGTGTAAATATACATTTCAGCTAAAAGAAGCTCTACAGAAGACGAGTCATTTTTCAGATTAAGTCAGTTGAACATTGATTCAATTCAGTTTACTAACAAAAAAATCAGTGTTGATGCAGCAAAATTTGATTCAGCTATAAACAGCTCTTCTGAAGACAATACAGCCGTTATTCAGAATCAGTTCAAATGAGTTAAATGTTGATTCAGTTTAGTTCAATAAGTGTCAATGTTGCAAAATTCATCAATTATAAAACTAATTTGATTCAGCTATAAACAGCTCTACAGAAGACAATACAGCCGTTATTCAGAATCAGTTCAAATGAGTTAAATGTTGATTCAGTTTAGTTCAATAGCAGTGTCAATGTTGCAAAATTCATCAATTATGAAAAGAATTGATTCAGATAAAAGACAGTAGTGTTATTCGGTTCAGTGTTGATTCAGTTCAGTTGAATAACTGTGTAAAGTTAATCAATTATGAAACAAGTTCATTTTCAGCTTTCAACTCTACAATAGTGTCGTTATTCAGAATCAACTCAATTCAGTTCAATAACGATGTTCAATAACGAGTCCATGTTGCAAAATCCTTATGAAACAAATTTGATTCAGCTACCAAGAAGCTCTACAGAAGACAATAGTGTCACCATTCAGTTCATGTTTTGTTCATCCATTAGTGTCATCACAAGATTACTGAATTTTTAGTGTCTTTTAAACGAAACAAACGGAGTGCGTAATCCATTTGTGTGATGGACAGTACGAAACACATTCCTGCAGAGGTTTCCCCCCCCATTCCTCACCCATAGGCCACACTAAGGTCACCCTGTCTGAGGCCCGCCTTCCCCCGCGCTCTCTGTCATTAGCTCGTTCACTCAGGGCTGATTCGACCGGGCCTCCTCAGTGCAGTTGCCACCTCTAATTAGCAGCCTTTGTTCATGAAAAGCAACGTTAATGAGTCAGATTTTTACTGCTTCCAGTGGAGAACCGAGCATTGAGAGCTTTACTCTGTGACTGCTTTTTGTTCACCGGGGGAGATTGTGCAATTATGAATTTTTTATGACTAATATCAGAGTTTGTTTTCTTCAGCAGGTCATTCATGCTTATTCTGGAACATTCCAGTGAGACACACTGTGATGGTTGTTGACTTGAATTTTCAAGTACAGGAGTCTGAACTGAAGTTTACAAGTACTTAAAATAAATTTCGTTCAATTTTGTAGAAAACAAATTCATGGTGGTAATCTTGCTGTGACACATGGATTTAGGTTAAAATGTATACAGCTAAATACTTAGCAAAGTAATCCAAATCTATAAAACTATAAAACTATCAAACTATAGCTTGAGATTTGCTCATTTTCAAACACAGGGGTGGCAAAAGGTTTTTACATTCTAAATGCCAAATACTACAAGCAATTTATGTGAAAACACAAAAGAAAAGACAACAAGTTATTGGAAAGTTAATGTACTTCTCTTCCAGTCTTAGTAAATCATATAATTATGACATAAAAAGTGAAATTATGACATACTAAGTGATTATGACTGTCATTACTTTGTCATAATTTCGACCATGCACAATCAATAATAAAATTTATTTATATTGCTTTTTTAGATTTTACTATTTTTTAATACATATTTTACATTTTTAAGGTACCTAAAATGTTAAAACGTTGCCTTTTTGTTGTTTTTTTCTCGCTAATATTTGTTGCAAAGTTGAACAAAAACCATCAAGGAGGATGGCCATAATTTTTAATTAATATGCTTATTAAAAGTATTGGTAACACTTTACACAAGGTTTATTAGTTAACATCATTAATTAACATGAACTAATAATGAATTGCACTAATACAGCATTTATTAATCTTTGTTAATGTTAATTTCAACATTTATTAATACATTATTAAAATCTTGTGAACATTAGTTAATGCACTGTGAACTAACATCAACAAACAATGAACAACTATTTTCATTAACTAACATTAATGAAGATTAGTAAATACAGCAACAAATTTTTTGCACATGGTTAATTAATACATTAACTAATGAACCTTTTTGTAAAGTGTTACCAAAGTATTTTCAAAAGATTGTGTCTTGGCACATTCACAACCTCTGAAAAAGAAGGCATAAACGAATGAAAAAGCTGTCGCTTTATTAATTGCTTTATTAACCACCAATAGATACCGTCAATAAATCCTTCGAACTAGATTAGCTGATTAACAAAATAATCATTAGTTGCAACTTTCTTTTAAGCCAAGCTGTTCATTTATGTCATCGAATAGCAACAATATTTACTTCCACACCAACTACTTCTCCACACATGTGCAAACAAAGCATCTCCCATACGAAATACAAAACCAACGCACTCCCTCTCCGAATATCATTTCCTCCCACAACTCTCCTGGGCACGACATGTCAATCAGGTGAAGGACGTCTTCTCTCAAATAATGACAAGAAACTTCCAACAAGGCGGCACACTGAAGCTTTTCACATACTGACCTTGTAGAGAGAAGCTATTTGCTTTTCAAATGCAAATTAATGTTGGTAGAACTTGAATAGGAGGCAAAGCGCACTAGAAGAAAAAAAGCATTATTTCAACAAGAACAGACCGTATTCGATCACTTACTTCTCTCTAAGCACTTCAGGTAACTTGATTTGCTTCCAAGTTGCTCCCGATAATGTTTAAAGTGCTGAAACATCAAGCTCTTTCTGAGCTCAGATATTAAACCACGCGCGGTGGCGAGTTCTGCGTCTCTGCTTCTGAGAGCTGACTGTCACCCTGCCATCTGATTATGAGACATGTGTGAGAACACTCAGAGCAGCCGCAACCTTTCAGGAGGATGAAAAACAACCAGGTGCTAAATTCATATTTGGTGTTACATTCCTCCATCCATGTGAGCCATCTGCTCAACGTTGGCAGATAGAAAGCATATCGTCATCTCCATTTGAAGAATCTATAAGAAACTTTGCTGATATTATTCAAATATGAAGTTTTGCATTAAACAGCTTCATTAAACGGGTTTTTAAATAGGACTATAGTCAAGAGACCAAAACAAACAAAAAAAATATAACAAAGACTTAATTAGCATTCTGCATTTCATTATTGTGTTATGCCTCATAGTGCACTTATTTTAAGAATTTACATAAATAAGGAAATGAAAGTATGTTTAATCTAAATATAGAGGAGTCTAAACGTCTCGCAACACCGCAAGTGCCCATTTCTGCATTAATGCACAAGATTGTGAGAATTTGTGAAATATCTAAAAACGATCTCATCATATGGTCCATTAATGGGTGGTCAAAGAAAAACAACCACAATACTTCAGCACAAAGCAAATGTCAAAATGGGGCTGCTCCACAGAAGCGACCATTTCACACCCATTCCTGAAAGGATCCCATCAGGGGTCTATCCAAGTCCATCTCTGTAGGACGTCCAACCTGCTGTCCCAATGACTAGACAACCCCCCTGCTTTTCACCCGTCCCATGACAACTCCCCCCTTCTCTCTCTAGAACTAGCCCTCAAGGTCAGCCTTATTGATGACTTTTCTATAACTACTACAAAAGAGAGGCACATTAATGCCCGTTTCCTATGAGTCATAGTTAATTGACTTTTCTGATGTAGATGGGTTGAATTATCCCACCATCTCCTATAGTTCTGATATAGTCTGTTTTAATTGGTTAAACTCCATCAACAACATTTGTGGCATAATTAAGCATTATTTAAGTAAGTCTCATACTGTTTTTATACAACAATTCCGTAAACATTAAGTCTGACATTAAGTAAGCTGTTGTAGCGCATAGATTCGTTCCTAAATTAATCAGTTTTGAATAAATCAGTTGATTCACTCATAAAGACATCACTTGTTTTGTTCCTGAAAGAATCAGTGTTTTTGAACAAATAGGTTGAACAAATAATTCAATGACTCACTCAAAAGGCACTTGTCATAGGGGGGAAATCGATGTAACCTACAGAAAGATTTACTTAAAAATCCTCACAAATATTTCGCAGACTGATCATCTTTCTGGAATGTGTAAACATAGACATAAATTTACAAAAAGGAAGTTTATATTGAGTAACTTTCATTTTTGGCAAAATATGGTGTTATTTTGTTTGTTCCGCCATTGTTCTGCACAGTAGTGGTATTTTTTCCCCTGAATAAATCAGTCTTGAATGAATCAGCTGAGTTGATTCAATGACTCACTCATCACTCAATATTGTTTAAAAAAAGCTTTAGAAGAAGAAACTCAAGACTAATGTACCATTATGACTTACCTTGTACATTTAAATCCAATCCTTCTACTTCGATGACCATATAAAGCTGTTAAACCAGGTCACGTTTATATGACATGTGACTACTACCCAACTACCTAACAAATTACTGAAGAATACTTCCCAGTAGGCTAATTATGTCCGTAATGCATAACTATATACATTCACTTTAAAAGCATTCTCAGCTCAAAAAGAAAATAAACTTCTTTTTACTGAATTATTCATTCAAGAGCCGAAACATAAATATGAAACATTTTTTGGTAACACTTGACAACAATGTTCCATTAGTAAGCATTAGTGAATGCATTAAGTTATATAAATAACAAGCAATAAATTATATTAACAAATAATATTAACAGATACAACTTTTGATTTTTATAACGTATTCGTAATGTTGAAATCAACATTTACTACGATTACTTTAGAAGTCAATTTCACTGTTAGTTCATGCAAACTAATGTAGTTAACCAACAAATGAAACCTTTTTGTAAAGTGTTACCAGTAATAATGAATTTTCTTTAAATCATTGAGTTATTTGCTCTGGCTTTGCCACAGAACATTCTTTTTAAGCAATGCAAACGTAGGTCAGCATGAAGGATTGCACTACTCGAGTTAATTTCAGACCCTTGTTACCAAGGGGAGAATTTGACATAATGAAAAGTGACAATTCAAGGAGATGTGTCACTCACAGGGCATTTAAAGTGTTATCGTTCCAGTGGTATCATGGTTCAGAGACACAGGGGAAGCTGGGAGTTATAAGCGGAGCTACCATATAGAATTTAGCAGCATGTTTGACGTTCCTTGAATTATGTGTCAAATGAAAGCCACATGTGTTTGCTTTAAACCTGGCGTGCCTTTACTGTGACATGAATCATGCTAAGCAAAGGCACTGGGTCATTCAGCCAGCATAATGGCCCCACTTTTGCATCTCTAAACCATTTCATCATGTCTTCTGATCACCGAAATCTAAGTTTCTTGTAAACACGCTCTAACCACCTGATCTGAAATGGTTTGAGCACTGCATACCAGGTTAAGGATCTTTTGACACTAACATTGCTCCTCTCATACACCACAATCCCAGACCTATTCAATACCACATCCCCCTCTGCTCCTGCAGATAAGCTTTAATGGCTCTGAAGGGCATTATTACCATACAAAACAGGCTTTGTGAACATTGAGCCAATGTTAGTAACTTGATATACTGAGGAATCAAGCCCTTTCAGTTAAGCTTTTATCAAGTCTTAAGAGACTTAGAAACACGCTTAACAACGGCCCGAGTGTCTGAATTTAAAGCCGGGGAGAACATTTCTCCGGAGTGACATCAGAACCACAAGCAACAGCGGACGTCCAACCATAAACCTCAGATGATGTTCAACAGTGGTTTGGCTGAAATTGAGAGGAGACCGAGGCGACACTGGATCTCTAATCCCACAATTAACATTCCACGTAGACAAGCTATTTAGCAGTCGACTTAAAATCTCGGACTTTTCTTGGACTCCACCTTGATGAATCCTGGACTTGACTGAAGGGACGGTTTTGGCTTAATTCTTCTCTTATCTGAGATCCCAAGACAATGGCATGACCTGGAGCCATTAATCTTTTCCTAGCATCCGTTAGCGTGACCCCTGACCTCGGCACTCGGCCCATTAAAGTGATAAGCCTTCCCTCAAAGACACAGTTTGACAGCTTTTTCTCAAGTTGTTTCATGAAAAACATCTGGATTAAACATCAAATATTACAGCAATGTAGTTATTTGTTAAAGGTGCAGTATTAGATCAGGGAAATGCTAATGTTAGCCTGCTAGCATTGAAAGCATATGATCCCTGTAAATCATCATCCAAAGCCAAGCCTCCAAAACACATGAACGCGCAGACACACACAGCTGCTCTCGGCAAACCGTCACTACCTCATGTCTCAAAGCACATGACAGTACAATAATAATGAACGCAAACAACTTAGAGGGCTTGTACCTGACTGATTCATTTCAGTGTTGATACTGTTGACATGGAAACAGTCACATAGAACGCGTTTTTATATTCCAATGCGCTACTTTTCCATTGTTTTATATGCAAACGCGCTAGGCGCGCATGACCGTTACGCTCGCGTCTTTTGCAGCACCTCATATATGAGCACCACGTTTTTTAAGACGCCGTGTCAAGTTGAAAGAATTTCAACTTTCACGTGCAGCTCCGCTCATCAATGTCAATTCAGAAGAACTCGGAGGCAGGGCAAACATTGCGAGCTTTTGTTTACAGTAGCAAGTTGCCATGGCAACCGTTTTATTTATTCGTTATTGCATCACGTCTCAAAACCCTTGCGTTCTGCGCTGCGCTTTTTTAAAAAACAATCCTGAGAGCTCCGTCTCACGTTTTTAGACCCGCGTTCTGTGTGAACGAGTTAGAACTTCACGAGTTGCCATCTCTTAATTAAGGTACACTTTAAAAAAAGAATGGTTGGTTTAAAAAAAGTAAGTTACTTGGTTGCCTTAAAGTTTTGAGTTCATTGAAGTTTATACAATGAAGGTGATTGGTTTAATGAACAGAAACTCAATATTATGTTATCTAAACCACATGAATTATTTAAGTTGATTTGACAAAAGAAAAAATGTGATAAATCATGAAAATAATTTAGTTAGTTAAGGCATGAAAACAGCATGAGTTCGTCATTTTGATTCGGTAGGAACTGTAAAAGGTGGTTGCTGTTTGTTTGCAGTGCTTATTTTTCGCTGGTGATATAAAATTAGGTATATTTTAGAACAAATCAATACATAATTAGGGAGATATACTCAATGTAATCAAAGGGTTGATAATACTGAGACATAATTTTATTGCTACTTCACCCAGCCCTAACAATGCATTTCAAAAGCGAGAAGTTGCCTTCTCTGAACTGTAAGATCCCACACTTTCTCACCCAATGGTATCAGGTTCAGGTGCAGACACACAATCTGCAGAGGCCGTTCACACTCAGGCTTTATGCAGCTCCCGGGAGAGGAGCGCCGAGTTATCTGATAGACACTGGATACAGAAAGACACTTATCAGGTCAAAAGAGAGAGGAATGTGGGCTGCAGATGACCTGAGAGACACAATAAAGCAAGCGCTGATCCTCTCTAATGGAGTGCTATGAAATTACCGGAAAGTTCTGGAGAGGAACGACTTCAAATCACTAGCTGAAGACAAGTCAGACTAACTAAACTATGTTTGTTGATCATTAAATTGAACTAATTTGATCAAAACTAAAGGAACCGAATTCCATTACAATATGACAAGCACAAATATGTTATTTCTTCACTGTACTTATTAAATGAATAGTACTAATGTGCATAATATATATATATAATAGAACAACTTAGAAGTATGTGAAGCATTGCGGGTTTCATCAACATTCATGGCCTTTGCAAATACCAAACATTGGAATTCTTCTCAAGGTAGCTAAAGCATGACTAGATCGCCATTGAACTTTCAAAGCAGCCAGATTACACACATTTTTTTCACAGCATGCACAATTTGCTCTAAGGCAATATGAGAATGGTAAGATTTCTGAATTTTTGCCCGAAACGCTTTCATTTTCCCAAAGAGTACACAACTCTTTCTTCTACCTTTAAACTCATTCTCACCCTTATTCTCCCATTATAAAGCTCTTTCTTCTTTTCCCTGTACTGTGTGATGGAAACCCCCCTGCATGGGGCAGAAATCCTCCTCTTAGACAGAAAAATCCTGTCATCTCAGGCCCCAAACAACACTAAATGTGGCCCCCAGCACAGCAGCCCAATACTGATATATGAAACAAAGAACAGATTCCTATCAGTTCCACCTCAGGACTTTATTCTCCTCTTGTCCAGCCCACCCACCAACCCCCTTATCCATCTCATTTCCCAGCCAAAAAACCCTGCAATAATGGCCCAGATCAGGTTAAACTGCACATAAGGACAGGCCTTTCTCACACCTCTACCTCCCAACCCCGAGGCCAACATCTTCTACAACCGTCCCCAACATTACCTCAACACCAAAATGTACCCTTTACGCTAAACAATACCCTAACGCACTTTGAATGTAAAGCGTTTATATCTGTACAGTGAGTCAACTGGGTCCAAAACAAAGCAAACACTGTACAGGAACAAACACACCGAGACATTTTCCACAGAAGAAAGAAAGTCATACAGGTTTGGAACGACATAGTCTTTAAGACAAGACGCATGTCTCAATGTTGCTACAACGAATGAACAACTACAGTTACTGAGGTATTTGGTACATGAAAGAACTGTAAAATTTCATCAATGGTTGAACAAGCGTAACTGATTATTTACTTTATACATTAACCTTTAAGAAACCTGTGACGGGGTTGTGTGTTGTACATCTTTGGCGGAGTACTAACACTCATCCCTACGGTCTTTATTGCGGTGACTACGTTTATTGGCATCTATCTTTGGCTCATTAAATAGTGATTATGTTAGTACAAGGAATGATGAAATTTTCTAAGAAGATACACACATTCCCAGTTCCTAAGAAAGCAGCCTTCGGGGCTGTTTATGACTGTGAATCATTCGATCTGTTAGGATTCTGTTAGGTATTAAATATGAGGAAAAGGAAAAAGAGAAATACAGTGACTGTTAGTCGGTCATTCTCAAAAGAAAAATATCCCCTTGTATCACCCTGAAGGGTTTATCTTGCATGATCCTGGTTATTACATGGCTGTTTACTAACTAACAATTCTTTCAGTACATTTAAGGAATATATTTTAGTAACTACTAAACTAATTCAATTCTCTTAGTTGTAAGCTGTATGTGTTTGATTGATAAAAATAACCGACTCGTTAGATTAATTCGTTCGGAAATCAGACTATACAAATCATGCTGTGTTTATTTGATTCACTAAAACGAAGCGGCTCACTAGAGTCATTTGTTCAGGAATCAGACTACATTGCATAAAAAGAACAGACTCATAAGAGTCATTTGTTTGGGATCACCATAGTCAAGATTTACACTGGTTGCGCTGTGTTATATGTTTGTCAATCTGACTACAGAATCGTTTACCAATCAAAATGAAATATTCCAGAGAGCCACGTAACCATAATCAGTACCTCTATAATTTGAAGTTCCATGTTAGTCATGTAAGGACAGACATTCATCAAATGAGTCAGTAAAACAGATACTATTGAGTAGAAAAAAGAAATGTTTCCATAGCAGAAATCTCTTTTAAGGTAGTGCAGACAGTAGCCTAACCAAAGTTTGTTGCTCCTCCTATTTCAATCAGAAAACCCCAAAATTATACGTAGTTTCAGCAGGGAATGGAACAAATGGTGCCACAGCAGCAGGCGCAGCCTTGCAGCAATTCCCGAGTGGAAAATTCCGTCACACAGGAGACGCAATTTGGAAACACGGGGAAATTACAATCATTCAGGAGCTCTTTCTATGTTTACGTGCCCATCCATAACCAGGGATTGACTTATTACTGCCTGCACCTTTTAAAACTCACCTGGTCTATTCTTGTAGACAATAATGTCAGCTGAACTTGCAGTGCAAAGAAATTCCAGATGAAAAGGCACTGGAATATAACTTTGGGTGTGGATGTGTAAACTCAAAAAGACACACATAAGGCTCTCAAACATGCACTGAATCAACAAAACGCAGAGACGCTCCACCAAAAAACATTTATGACACAACAATAGCCAAGCTGAAATGATCTTCAAAGAGCATGGCCATATTGACTTAAATCACAGTTTATCCTTTCAAAGAGTTCAGTGCATCTCAAATATCAAAGGTCCTCTTCTATCCTTTTCACTACATGAAAGAGACCTTCTCCCCCCAACCCATATTTCTCACTGTCGCCCAAACATTGACTTTCTTGAAGGGACAGTAAATCACAAACTTTCATGTCAGCCCCTTGCTTTTTCATAACTTGGGGTTTCCTGGCAAATACAGAATCTGTTTATTCAACGGAAGCATCAGTGTTTATATACGAGGCTGTTCTCCCACACTTCAGTCAATGTGGCTTTTCTCTACCAACATCTGGCCTTATCACTCTGGGAAAATGACTCGAGATGAGTCTCATTTATCCTGTCCTCAGGGTCCTATGTACACCATTGTGATTTTGACTTGATACTCTTCATAAAAGTATTTCTTGCCATTAGAAAAACAGCTTAGCTTTGGGGCCTCCACTGCAGACATTACATTTGTGGTTGCTTTTTTTTTTTGCTACCCGTAATGAGGCCTCCATGAACACACTCTGAGAAGGTTCTAAATTGAATTATGCACAAAATGGACGTTTAAGATGCAAAATGTCTAGCAGTCCCTCTGCTGATGAGCGGCAGAGGCGCATTAAACAGTTCTAACTTACAAACAAATCCTTAAATGCAGCTTTTAGAAGCCCCAGGAAAGCATTCATGATGATTGGTTTGCAAACCTCGACTCATTTTTCTTCATAACCAAAGACATAAACAGTTGAGACAATGGAAAGACCAAGATTGCATTGCCTTAAGAATATCAGTCTGTTTTGTGCAGGGCTCAGAAATGAGGATTTTTGGCTACAAAAAGAAAAAAAAAACTTTATATTTATATTTACCAAGTACAACATGTTCCTGGTTCGACATCTTTCTTGAACCTGGAACAACGTTCCAATCAGTCAATCAGATTTGAGGGAAATGTTTACAGTTTATGTCAAGTTTAGGCTTTTACAAAATGTGTTGATCCAGGAACACGTCTTGCTTGGTGAAATCGCTGCGACCGTATATAAATTGATCAAAAGTTACAGTAAAGACATTTATAATGTAACAAAGGATTTCTATTTCAGATAAATGCTTTTTTACTTTTTAGGAGCTGATTTGTTCAAGGGCATATAAAAAAGTAGTCATACTCTCTTGTCAGTTGTTGTGACTATACCAAACAGCATCTTTTCAAAGGATGCCAAAAATATCCCATCTACAAGGCTGCAACTCCCTAGTTCTTTGTAATGAAAGTTCTTTGAGACCACATACGCAGAGGCAGAAAATAAACTGCTAGTACAGCGGCAATGAAACACAGTGTTCCCACATACTCTTTCAGTACTCAGTGGCTTTCATCACTTTTATCATTCTGTTCTACAAGTGAGAGGCTGACATGACTGAAAAAAACCCTAAATATGAATGAATCTAAATGAATGTCCTTTAAATCATCCTTGATTCTTTACACAAGATGGGTCATATGAGTTTTCGGCAATCTTAGGATAGTGGGCAAATAAAATTATTTGAACCGCACTGCCTCAGGCATGCAAAACAAACTGTTTTCATCACAAAATTTGCATTCACCACCATTGTCTTGTAGTCCTAAGAATACACCACATCAGTCGGAGTATATATTTCATTTTCCAACTCAAGCAGACATCACTTGCTCAGTCTGGCCTTAGTTGGCAGCTCCAATTATTTACTGAAATCCAGTCTAGCAAACATTAAAGGAATGAACAACTTGAAAGGAATAAACCAAGCCAAGAGGATGGAAGGTGACTTTCCAAAGCTGGTTGGCAGCCATCCGAATCTTGCAAACTTGGCCCTTTGGTGTAGACATGGAGACATCACTCACCTTAAGCCAGCTGGCAATAGCTCAGTATTACAGGTTAGCGGTGTAAACGCTGACCTTGAGGCAAGGGGAGGCTTCCTGGAATGCTTTTGTGTCTTTTAATGACAAAAGAGTTTTTAAAACTAGTTGAGTTACTAGGTGAGTTACAGCAACTTAAATTTCAGATGTCTGAAAATACTGACCGGGTGTACGGGACAGATAAATATGCAAAAGGGCCAGCAAATAATCTTGTTTCTGAAACAGTCTATTGTATTTGACCGTAAGTTTCAGAAATAAAAAAACATTAAAATATTTAAAAAAAAAAAAAAAAAATAGTATATCAGTGCATATATAATGCATAAATAATAATATAAATAACAATATAAATTATTATTATTATAGATTATTTGTCCATGGGTTTCAGACAAAAAAGTATTTAATTAAAATATTTTTTTTCTCTTCCAGTCATTTAGATAAAAAAATAACTTATAAAAAAGCATTAAAATAATATTAAAATAAAATCGATTAAAAATATTATTATTATAAATAAAATATATCTGCATATGTAATAAAAATAACTGTATAATAATAAAAATAACTGCATAATAATAATAATAATAATAAACAATTACTATTATTACTGTTGTTATTATTATTATTATGCAAAATCATCAAATGTAAAAATGACTAAATAAAGATTAAATCAGATGATCACCATTAAACTTTAAACCAAAAAAGTGTTGACTAGGCTACATATATAACATGCCTGCTGGTAAATGTGTTTGTACCGACTATACAGTATGGAGGGAATTAATTAAGAAATTAATTAAGAAAACAAAACACCTTGACTGGCTTAAGAGGCTCTGCAGGTTGCATGATCTTGTGTGGTGTTAGGCGAGCTGAGAACAGCTGGTCTAGCAAGGGAATTTCGGGTAAGGAACATTTCTCAAGGAAGAAGCAGATGAGCCCTGTTAGTGCTGGATCTCAAGCCCTAAAGCATCTTTATGCTTAGTTAAACTTAATGGATTTTTTTTTTTAATTTATTATGTCTGTTTGGTTTAAAAGAAACATAGTAGAGGCACGCTCCAACCTCCCACTGAGCAATGTGCTTTTAAATGTGCCATTTTCTGTTTATTAAATTTCAGGCGAACAATGTCAAGAGAGACTGCTATAAATAAATACTCGTCTAGACTCCCCATAAATATTGTCTAGCTGTCAGCAGTGACTCATAATAACTGTGCTGGTGGATGGAAATGTGACCAAATTTGCAGCCTCAGACAGTTCATTCAGTTCGAAACATGAAAACTGAACCAGAAAATATAACATAATCAACTTTTAAACTTTTTTGGGGGGTATCTTGCATTGAAACAAGTGTCTGTCTCTCAAAATCTTGTAAAACCGAATGAACTGCCAACATTTTTTGGATATAGGTGCTGATTAATCAAACCGATTCAATAAACAATTCAGCAATTCTTTTACATTCATAAGGTATATTGTATATTAGATGCCATTTTCCATTAAAGTCTATTGCAATAACAATAAATGTTTGCTCATCTGACTCATTTTGAGTCCAATATATTTTAAAAAGACTCGGCGAGCGGTGACTCGCTTCGAATCGAATGTGGTTGAAAGTAAGTTAAAGCCTAATTCATAAAAGGTGAGACTGGAGATTCGTTCATGAAGCGGACGCCAAAAAATGCTGTCTAGTCAGGCAAGTCGCTCTTTTGAGACACAGCCAAAACATGAGGCAGACTAAACAAAGTCTCAAAATACTTAAGTATTACCTCCCCCACATCCATGTGTCAAAACAGCGGGTGTCTCACCAAATGCTTCATTTGGGAAAAGAAGGAATCGACTCTAATCACTCTGACACTTGGAACCCCATACAAATATAATGCAAAGGAAGACTACAAGAAGTTTGAGAGTTTAAATCAGAGTCAAGCTTTATACGTTAAATTTCTAGAGAAGAAACACACTGTTTATATCGTGGACATCACAGAACAAATGAGGCAAAATTCAACCTCAAGCGAACAATGCTAGTCTGATGTGTTTGCATAACGGTACAAACATGTTTGCTGTTCTCCTCCAGTGATTTTATGCAGCGCGAGCGTAGCCTATCATGCAGGAAGCGGAAGTCATTTTGATTCAATGAACAAGTTTCTTGCCTTTATCATTCATTCGGAAACCTCTTCCAATTCGACCACACCAATGACAGCAAGTAAAGCTTCAATATAGTGTATAATCACTTATATACAGAACAGGACTGATCTTACCTTGCAGACGCGGCTCTCGTGTGTCCGTTCTCTTTCACGGACGCTCCGCTGTTTCCCAACTTTGTGGGAAGGACTCAGTGACGTGCTGAAATTATCCGGGAAAAGGCATGAATCAATGCAGGAACCCGGGAGGTGTAGAGGATGGGTTAAATCCTCCTATTGAGCTCATGTCAACCACCAAAGACGAGGGAAAAAGTCCAATTTCAGTTTCTTTAGAGCTAGATCCGTAATTATAGGGACCGTTTTTTACTAAAGAAAAACTTCTTGATTTCTTATTTGGCTTAATATAGATGAAAGAGCCTGAATTTGCATCTGGAAAAACATGAGTTTCTAAGTTTCTCACGACGTCTCCTATTTATTAATTTGGTAAAATGTATATGGTACAATTGATATCCATCCATCAATGGTCACCATGAACCAAAATGGACAATACTTATTTTTATGGAGTATATGAATATATTTATGATTTATCTGTGCACATTATTTAAAAAAAATCTTTAATCAAAATAATCAAAATGTTTACTGACTCAAGGACGGAACAAGCGGTCATTCACATGAGATCACAGCAATAGAAAACCACAACCATCCAATCAATTGCCAATGGACAAAATCAAGTCCCGCCCTGCATTTTTTCTTGTCCGAGAAGCCGATATACGTCACACAATAGGGAAGAAAACACCATCGCGACTTCCATTTCATGCACACTTTAAAAAGAACAGTCCGTACCACTATCAGGTCCCATGAGGAGTGTCGGCTATTTTGGTGTTGAAATGATACATGGCAGAAAACGTATTAAATTGAGTGTCAGCTTGTTTTGACATCTTTATCACCAGGAGAATCAACTTTCCAATTATTGTTCTTTCCCTTGTATGTACTGACGGCACATAAAGACAGCGTGCAGATGATGAGCTCTAATTAAAATGAACACATCCTACACTCATCACACAATCAGAATGGGCCAGTCCATCAGGGGAGGCCGTTCAATGTTTCGGCTTGGCTGAATAAACAGTGCTCTGTCAGGCACAGTTGTTGGATGATTAGGGCTCAGATGGCTAAAGAGCAGAACGTTAAAACAGCAAGCCAAGAGGGGGGAGGTGGTTGTGCTGGAGGGGCCTGCTGCTGAGCATGCACCTATGTCCCCTACCCCAGGCAGGGGTAACCAGAGACCAGATTCTGCCACTAACTGATACTAAGAATGTGAGACATTTGGTGACACATTTCCTTAGCACAAGCTCTCAGAGTTGAGCACCAATGACAGCGAGACTGCTGGGCCATTAGAGACTGATTGAGTTCACTTTGGTAGGGACAGCAGAACAGTCTAGAACTTTTGCTTTCCTTTCGTGACCTGTTGGATCCATACATCAAATTAAACGAATCTATTTGTACCGTGTATATATATCTATCTCAGGGTCTCCTCAAAAAAAAAAAAAAAAAAAAAAGCTGACTGAGAAAATAATTGATATTACAAAAATAAAAATGCAAATATTACAAAATGTGACATTAAAAAAAAGACTTATTATAAAGTATAATTTTTACAAAGAAACATTGTCCAACAGTGATACCAGCAGGTAAAGTTACAGTGGGAGGCCTGCCTCCCCTGAGCCCATTGACCTTTAACAGACCCCCCGAAACGTTCGATGAATTTGATGGGGCGTAATTGAGAATGAAAGGAGGAAAGTCACGTGAGAGGAGGTGTTACGTCCGTGTGTTGGTTGTTTTTTTTCCCTTTCTTTGTGCCTCAACTATCATGACTTCTAGATTGGTGGGAGATCATGTCCATTATCATTTCACATGTGACGTCTTTCCTCAAAGAACCAATGAGAACTTACCATCTTCGTATAAAGACCCGAAAGTGACGAGAGAAGCATTCTCTCTCATTTCGATTTGTTTGTTGCCAGCGTCCTCAATTGTTATTGTTTTTTCGTTACTTCATTTCTCTAAGTTTGTATTGTTCGTTTATTTGGAATAGTGACTCTGTTCATGACAAAGATCTTCCCGGACTCAGAGAGGAGGGATAGTTAGTATGTCACATGACCTACACAATGCAACACTTGAGAAATTGAATTTGTTTATATATATCAGGTAAGGAACAAGTGCTATTCCCTGTATTTTTGTTTGTTAGTTAGTGTAGTTTAGTTACCGATTCGTTGTACAATGTTTATTTTCGTGTTTTTCTTTTTGTTAGCTTAGCTGTTTTATATGATGTAAGTTAGTATGTTTTTGGTTTGTTGATTTCTTTGATTTAGTGCCGCTCTTTGTCCCTCACTCCTGTGTTCCGTGTTTGTTTTGTTTTGTACATAACGCTGTATATATTTATTCTCGGATTCACGATCTTCCTGTAAATTACATCTGGTGTATTGTAATCAACTTAACAAAATACTAAAAAGCATTTGTTCTAATTTGTCTTTGCTCGATTCATCTCAACACACAAGATAGCAGTTACTGAACTCGTTTTTTTTGTTATTATTATTTTTACTTGTTTTACGTATCCTTTTATGCAGTCTAGACAACGATACTAGGCAGTCGTAACATAATTGGGGGCTCGTCCGGGATGCCTCCATCATGGACGTTATCAGTTATTACTGGATATGATGTGTTTGTGCGATAAATACTGCCTCTTCTTTTCGTGTGCATTCTCGAATTGGCATGAATGAAGAAAATGATGGTGCTTAACCTTAACAACCTTAAAATGGCCTGAGTTTAGTTTTATGTTTAGTGAGCAATCAGCAAATTAATGATAGCCTACATCTTCGTGTCATGTTGATGACTGATGATCCGAAAATAAATTGACTATTAAAAAGAACAGCTGGACATCAGTTCACAAAAAAATATATTGTTTAAATTGTTACTGCCTTTAGTTATTATTTTGGAATAAATGTAAAAATGCGTAAAAACACAAACTTGATGAGATTTAAACTTGGTTTTAATAAATAGAACATTACATAGTGTAAAAATACAAAATAGAATTGTGTGTGGTCACTCTTTTTTATGTAATATTTATTTAACCAGGAAAATGTGACAAGATTAAGTGTAAGAGGGTGATGAATCTACACTTTATACATGTATATAACACACAAACAGTATATTTATTGTATATTATTTACATATGTTTTGTAAATAGTATTAATATACAGAGAGGAGATTTTGAGTTATCAAATAGTCCAATTTAGAGTTTAATTAAAGGTGTACTGTACTTCCAAACCATTGACATTTAGCAATAAATGTGTAATTAGCATGTCAGTAGTATCAGACAAAAGGCCAATATGGATGCAAATGCTTTAACACTCAGATTAGCTCTACTTTGCTACTTCATATGGTAATATCCTCATTAGGAGAAATCCATCAAAAGACTTAACAGAAAGTAGTTAATATGTAAATTATCTTTGTAAAGAATAATACAAAAGTGGGCATCATTTTCCTGCTTGCCTGATTAATATCATTTTCAAGAGGCCTGTTAAACAAGTTAGATTTACAATAAAAACAGATGATACGGTTTTCAAATGCCCCACTTTACAAAGATTACACAGTTCAAATATAACTGTACACATGCCTGGGCTTACAACTGGCACCTAATATACAAACACATGGTAAATCACTTAGAAAGCTTGGAAGGTTGGTTTCATTTGACATTTGGAATCAGCAGCTTTAGTTACCTCAAACTACATGTAAATGCTACCGAATACAGCGCCATCTGCTGTTTGTGGAAAGGAACGATGACACAAGGGGCCTGCAATGCAGCACAAACACATTGCTTGTCTTGGCATTATCTGTTTCCCATGCAGCATTGGGTGAACGGCAGTCACAGCATGACAAGAGCTAAAATTTAACACTTTCCTTTGATATTTCATGTGGGGGTTTTTTCTATGTGGAATGTACAGATCTATGAATTCCAGTGAAAATTCCTTAGCGAAATAATCAGGACATGGTGGTAAGCCTCCTGTTACAGGATTGTGTTGATCACACGACAGTGCGTATCACGGTTTGTACTGCTCTAAAAAATTAAGAACCTAAAGTGACAAGATGTCCTCCATATTTCCAGCTGAGGTGTAACGCAAAGGCTGATGTGTCCGTGTGTGTTTAGCGTTTTGACGTTAGCGTAAGCGTCGAGGAGACTCTGAAGATCTGAGGCAGCATGTTGCTCAGCTGGTAGAACATCTCCTCTGAGATACTCTGATGAAAAAAGACAAACAGAAAGACAGACTGATGCCATATTCTTAAATAAATTGCTAAACAATTTAACTTTGGTAGTAAATAAAATGTCTTTTTTGGAGGGTTGCATTAAATTGATCCAAAGTGAGATTTTCACATTGTCCCTAGAATGTCTATTTCAAATAAATGAGGCTCTTTTGAACTTTCTAAAAATGTATAATGTTTCCACAAACATATTCAACAATGGTTATAAGAAGAAATGTTTTCCTGAGCAGCAATTCAGCACATTAGAATGATTTGTGAAGGATCAATGGACACTGAAGACTGGAGTAATGATGCTGAAAATTCAGCTTCAAATTTTTGAATGATAGTGTAGATATAGATACAGTGTAAGTATACAGTGTGTGGGCGGCATCTAGACAACAGGGTTTAGTTTAGAGGAGTTATTTTAAAAGGTGTTAAAGAGTAAAACAGGCAGCTGTGAATGTGAAGAGTCCACTAAGCCTGTAAGCATGTGTCAACCGATGGACACTATTGTTTGAGAATGCATTCAGTATTATGGTTTTATTTATTCTACTGCCAGTTTCCTGAATAGTCACTTATTAGACTAAAAAGTGAGGCTAATACTAACCTGTGGCACAAGGAACTGAACAGTCCGTGAGATTCCTCCATCCCAGGAGGCCATTTCCATCATGAAACCTAAATAAAAAAAGTCAAAGTCAACTCAAATTTTTTATTCTTACCATTATCACATTGTTTCAAGTTGAGATGATGGAGAAAATTACTTCTTATTTGAAACAGAAAATATGTAAATGTGAACAACATTCGACAAATTTGATTCATTATACTACATCTACTGACCATCAAAAGTAAAAAATATATTTTTTTTTGTTATATACTTTATCCTCCAAAGGGATGAACTTTGAAAATTACTTGAACATGTTTTTTCAGATAATATGTAAATAATAAACATCTTGCAAAATGTTTTTTTTAAAAAAAAAGGAATGCTAAAGAGGCCATATTTTGCCCTTCTAGAATAGGTTTTCATGCTTGAATGTTAAAAAAACATAATTTTTCACATAATTTACATGGTTGCAGCACCTCTCTTTCCAGTCTGCCAGTAACGCTCTGTTTAGTTCCTGTCTCTATGAAGCCTCTCCTTTCGAAAAGCATGATGTGCTCTGATTGGTCGGCTGGACCAGTGCGTTGTAATTGGCCAACTGCTTCAAGCGTGCTTCGGAAATATCACGCTCCTTACCATAACCAACACACTACTGAAGCGGTAACACTTTACAATAAGGTTCATTAGTTAACATGAACTAATAATGAACTGCATTAACACAGCATTTATTAATCTTTAATGTTAATTTCAACATTTACTAATACATTATTAAAATCTTAATGCACTGTGAACTAACATGAACAAACAATGAACAACTGTATTTTCATTAACTAATGTAAACGAAGATTAGTAAATACAGCAACAAATGTGTTGCTCAAGGTTAGTTTATGTTAGTTAATACATTAACTAATGTATAACTAATGAACCTTATTGTAAAGTGTTACCAGTAAAGCAACTCAACCAGGTCTGGCCCCTTTTTTTTGTGTAGGCCTGAGGTGGGAACCATTTAAATGAGGAATATTGTTATGCGTACGTTTGGAGAATCTACAATTGAGTGCTTACTGATATTTATAGTGGACTTTGTAACTTTGCAGTCCTTTTTCATGCTCAAACAGCAACATTACACACTAAACAAAGTTGAACATAAAAAAAAAAAAAAAAAACCCCAGCATATTAGGTAATAGTAGGGGGGAAAAAATCCACATTAAGGCTGGTCTTACACAACCAACCAAACGGTATGGTTGGTTTATTGGTTGGTATAAACCATTTTTAAACCAACATTACATTACAAAAATAATCATACTGTATACAAATTATATAAAGGAAATTGATAGAATATGTTGATAATCAATGACAATGAGTCAATGATAATGAGTTTTTGCACATACAACATTTGAGTTCTTTGCATGCTCACCTTTCACACACTTGAAGACCAGCTCAGCTCGTTTCAGACACCAGGGAATGGTCATCTCCTGTACAGAGGAGGAGCAAGAGGAAGAGAAGGGAAAAAAAAATCAGTGACTGAGATAATATTTAACTGTGTGCATAACCAGGATGCAAAACCAAACTACTCTTTGTAGAGCAACATTTCCACAAAGTGAATTACTACAACTTCTCATGCAGGACTATTCAGATCTCAAATTAATTTTACAGTTCTTTACATGACATGCTACATAGAAAATTAGAAAAATTTTCTAATTTTCTCCAAATAATGTCGTATGTATAATAATTTACTATAGCTAATTTTGTGATGAGTCTTTTATGTGTAACAGCAATGTATAAACGCAGTTGTCACACTCATCTTCCCAATTTCTACAGACATTCAATGATTACAGACATCTACAGTAACAATTACTTTACAGACATATGTCGTAAAAACGAATCCTGGCCGAAAAGGGCTTAAGACCTCAGCCTTGAAACCATCCTTGGCCTTTGGCTGGGAGAACACACAGTTCCTGTTCAGATGAAAAACATTTCCTGAACACCGAACATTCCTCAACATCGGCCTGTGGTCAGAGAGGCTGTGATTGAGGCTTTCGTTTACCAAGAAGTACACTGGTCAGTCCAGACAGGCTGATCCAAAACAGACCATTTCTAAATTAGACGACACAGAGTTTTGAGGTTGAGCATCCAAATAAAAAAAAAAATAAAAAAATGGTTTGAACCTAAAGTTGAAGAGTTTAGCTTAATTTGTAATATACTGGCTATCATCCATTTATATGTCAACATTGGTTATTATTTAATTGTATATTCCTCTATTTTTACATTCAGTCAATTAACTTTGCTGTCATCTTATGCTCACTTAAAGTTAATCTTTAAAAACACTAATAATAGTCAGTGCCGATAGCCTCGTGGGTAGCGCGCCTAGATATATTGGGGTTGTGCTTTGGCCGTCCCGAGTTTGAGTTCCGGCTCATGGGCCTTTCCCGATCCCCATTGCATAAATTTAGTGATTGGCACTTTGTGACGCTTTGGATAGTTAATCAAAGTTAATCAAAATTAATCAAAGTTTCTGTCATAACTGTTTCAAAACATTTCAAAATTTCAATGGTTGGCTGCTAGGGGGTAGTGATTTCTGTGAACACATCACCCAGGCTCTATATAATTCAAGGTTTCTACATTTGTAGACCTTTTATTTTACAAAAATGTAATTAGAAACTACAACTCTTCCTTTTTTACACTTATTGGCCTGATTAACCAAGCTCTCCATAAAACAAGCCCTACAATTTATTAAAAAATAAAACAGACGCTTCATATTTAATAATATTAGATGATTTTAATTTGTATTTAGCAGATTACACTTCCAATAAAACATTTGCAATTGGGTTGTAAAAAGTGTTTTTATGCATGTTTTGGGCAAGCCAGAGTGTGGCGTTTTGAGCACTTCGAAACTGCTTTGAATTTATTTTTCAATTCCCATCACTACCTAAATTCACTCTAGCACTCTAAAATGACTTAATTATTTAGATTTTTAAGTACAATATAATTGTTTCTAAGAGATTTGCATAATAGGAAACAATCCTTTTCATTTTCCACACATCAATGCAAGCCAGATCACATGCTTTGGCTTGTTAATAAATTACAGTAAATAAGTGTGCACAATGAAGCATCATTTTCAAGGAAAACAGAAATGCTTGCTGAATAATAGGTCACAAGTGAACAAAAATGCTTTTTGCTTCTTGAGGGCAAATATATCAGATACATGTAGTGTAACGCAGGAGGTTAAAGTGGAACTGGAATGTTTTGTTTTGTTTGGCTGCTTGTTTGTATGTTCTAGAATTAAATGCCAATTTAAATGGCCAAAAGCCTCCAACATTCCCACAAAAACATCTAAATGATGGTAGTTGGCAGCGGAATGCTGTGAAACACCCTTAGAATGTAGATTGTTATAGATTCCTGTAATAGAAAAGTTGAGGCTTAGTTGGGTTTTTGAGCATATTGGCAACGTCCTCAACTACCATTTTTACAGATGTTCCCATCAAAATTGTGTGTAGCGGCTCAAAAGTTCAGACTTTCAGACATATAACAATCCCATGAATCCCTTCACAGACTCTTAAAAATGAACAATGTAAACATAAGTCATTGTTTGTAAATGTTCACAAAATAGTTCAGCAATAAACATTGTGTTTCTTTAATGAAACGTCATCCATCTTCTCTTACCTCAGACATGTCATGCACCAGCAGCAGTGGGATGGTGATGGTGGTGATGTCATGGGTGCAGCAGACCTTCAGAATGTTCCTCAGGCCCATGATGGCCGGGTCCCGGGCTGTGATGTTCCCCGAACGCACGTTATCATCCACACAGAGGTGGAAGACGATATGAACCTCAGACAGGTTGGAATGGCGAGTGATGTAGAATTCACCTGATGAAAAATACAGCATGTTAGGACAACTCAAACAAAGCGCTAAAAGCGTACGGAAATGTTTGAATTACCTGGGAGGATATTGGAGGAATTTCTGTCTATGATCTTATTTTTGTCTTCACTTCCCCCATTTCTTGGCATCTCTATAAAACAAATTCAAGATGTGCATTAGTGTAATGCATCTAAATATGCTATATTTCACTTTTGAGATTGTAATTATCATTATTTTCAACAGTGATTGTTATTAGATTTATTGGACACAATTAATTTTTCATTCAAACCATCAAACATTAAAGTCAGTACAACACATACACAAAAATAATGTATGAATACATGTTAAAATTTAAATATTATACAATATTTATTTGCATTACAGTAATTTAATTAGGGATAAAATGTGCTTAATTGTCATATAAAAAAAGCAGAAAAATTTCTACAAAACACTAAAGGCAATAAAATGCTAACATATTTATTTTAGTAATAAGAGAAACAGGGTGCTGTGAATTGGGGTGGGTGAGTGAACTTTATTTTAAAAAAATTAAAAAAAAAAAAATGGGGAAAAAAAATATCACGCAATAAGTATTTCTTGTTATTCCCTTTAGATTTGGAAGTAAAATGTGACGTAAACCTAAAAACCACTGAAGCACCTGGTTTTAAACCACAATAATTTATTAGTATGGTGTAGGGCCATTACAGCATCAAACCATATTGGGAATGACAGATACAAGTCCTTCATAGTGACCAGAGGGATTTTGAGCCATTCCTCTTCCAGAACAGTGGCCAGGTCACTATGTGATGTTGGTAGAGGAAAACGTTTACTGATTTGCTCCTCCAAAATATCCCAAAGTGGCTAAAAAATATTTAGATCTGGTCAGGCTATGAGAAATATTCAACTTCACTTTCATGTTCATCAAACCATTCTGTCACAAGTCTTGCTGTGTGTATTGGTGCAATATCATGCTGATGCACGACACCCCCTTCAGGGGTACAATGTTTTTGAAAAAAGTCTTTTACTGTCCCAATTTCCAGTAAAATTTGAATCAGCGGTTTAATTTTACTGCACATTACTTAAACTCAAAAAAAATAATATCATCATGGTAATAAGAGTTCTCTTTCAATCAAAGTTATGTCATCGTGTTAATTAAACTTACAACAGTTATTACAAACAGTCAGCAAAATGCAAAACTGGACCAGTGCATTCCACCTTCTGCCAAAACATTTGTGCATCTTGAAAAAATGTGTGTCAAGTTTCATTGTAGCAAGTCCCTGTCGAATGAAACTAAACACTTCCTCGTGGTGGGACTGAAGTCGGATACGTGATGGTGCAATGCAGAGGTGCTGGTTTTGGACGGACACAAACACACACAGTTGTTGTGTCACTCACCGGGCTGCTCTCTCTGCTTGCTGCTGCGCTGAGCTCGAGCGTACAGCACCACCTGCTGGATGATGTCCAGCTGCTCGTCCACTCTGGGGAAGTGAAAGTCTGTGCACTCCTTAGACACTGTTGCAAAGTCTGATGCCACAGGAACAATTGAAGATGTTATTGTTGTTTATGTTAGTTGTCTTTTATTTGGACTTTTGTTGATCTTTGCATCGAAATGCTACAAATTAGATACGATACCTCTCTTGATGCCGCTGTACGAGTTGACTCTGTTGTCGACCAGCAGCACCAGGCCGCAAAGAGACGTGGAGTAGAGCGAGAGGGCAGTCTGCAGTCGGCGTAACTTCACCCCACTGCTGCTGTGACGACGGTGCTTGCAAAAGTCCAGAACATCAGATCGCAGCAGACGGAGATTGTGCATGGTCTTCAGCTGAGCACCTGAAAGACATAAATAATCACATTGGTAGCTTTTTGTATCCATTACACTGATATAACTGATGTACTGTTAATATTGAATATTGTTCAAACGTTTTTGGTCAGTAGGAAGTCTCTTATGCTCACCAAGGCTACATTTATTAGATCAAAAATACAGTAAAAAAAAAAAAAAAGTATCTGAAGTATTATTACTATCGAAAATAACTGCTTTTTATGCGATTGTGTTTTAATATGTTATTCCTGTTGTGATGATGAATCATTACTCTAGTCTTCAGTGTCACATGATCCTTCAGAAATCATTTTGATATGGTGATTTGCTGCTCAAACATTTCTTATTATCAATGGTGAAAAGTTATATTTTTGTGGAAACTGTGACACATTTTTTCAGGAGTCTTTGATGAATAGAATGTAAAACAAACAAACAAACAAACAAAAAAACAACACCATTTATTTGAAATAAAAAAAAAATTGTATCAAAATTGTCTTTATTGTCACTTGTTACTATCTCTAAAAAAATGTCCAAACTTTTGAACTGTAGAGTATTTTGGTCGATATCAGATATTTCATTGTGAGTTTTCTTAATTTTGCTAATTTCCATTTTTTCATACCTTTATTTGCTGTCATCTAATGCTCACTTAGTTAACCTATAGTTAATATTTATGAACACTAACAGTTTAATAACACCGGTAAATGTAATCTTTAGCAAATCTAAAAACGTATGTCCATTTTTCACATTTTTCATGTGACACCTTAATTCTATGGAAGCTTCTTTCCGCTACAGGAAATTCACAATTTTGATATTTTTCTTGAAATTGTGAGTTATAAAGTAATAAATTCACAACTGCAAGAAAATGTCAGAAATGTAAGCTGACTGTTTTTCTATGTAGTGTATTTAAGTTCTGTGGCCTGAAAAATATTTTGAACACTTAAGCCACAACTAAAAAAGCATGAATGTCACTGTACTAGATAATAAATTATCAAACATAGTGGCAAAAAAGATCAAGAAAAACATTACGTTTTTAAATTGAGACAAAATGCATTTGGACACTTTCTGGTTGTCGAACATTAGTGGAACATGTCCACTACATGTGAACAAAACATTGTTTATAATGAGTTTGAGAGGCAGACTGAAAACACATTGGAAGTGGGAGTAAATCACCGCGCCGGTTTGTTGTATGTGGGTATTTATATATGCCGTTTTGTAGCGCCCAATGTTTCCATAGAAACGCCATACCTAAGTGGATGGTGAAGCTCTCCTCCAGCTGTCGCTGCTCCTCGAAGAGCCGGGCCCCCGCTTCCCCTGCCTCCCCCAGCTGACCGGGCTGCACCTTGATCTCCTCGCTGAAACACAAATAACAGGCTCAACTTCTGAAGTTCCCCGCCGTCCATCAATCACAATGATAAATACAGTTGTTTTGCCGTTGGCTCAAGTGTAACACTATTCACTCATGTGCTAGACGGTGTCAATGTGTCAAAGCGGGGATGTCGTAAAATGCAGTTAGAACTGAAACCGAATGAAATAGTTAAGGCAGAATTTCCTGAGTCAGAACCAGAAGAATCTCTTTGAGGATGTTACTCCTACATGGGCAGCTTTCAGCCTCTCTGTGTCGGGTTTCTACAATTGGAGTGGTAAAATCGATTAATCGCGATTAATCGCATCTAACATAAAAGTTTGTGTTTACATAACATACATATACACATATACATATATATATATATGTGTGTGTGTGTGTGTATAAATATATATATATATATATATATACACACACACACATATATATATATATATATTACGTAAACACAAACTTATGCTGAATGAAATTAATCGCAATTAATCAATTTTACAGCCCTATTCACTTCGCAACCTGACAATCATTGATCACCTCAGCAAGGATTCATAATCTATATGCCATTAGTATCTTTAAACTTTCTCTTTTACTCACTTTATTGTGCTGTTGTTAGGGTTCTGTAGGTCCCGGTGAAGCTTCATCACCCATTCCTGATACTCTTGTTTCTGGATACCTGTGACTTGCTTCAGTTCACTGGCCCACTTGTTCTCTAGCACCTTCCCATCACAAAAACACCAAACAGAAGAGTCTGGAATCATTAATATATTCTACATTAATATCGTTTCAATCTGACTGTCAGATTGGTCTTACTTGCTGTGCGTCAAAATGTTGGGCAGCCACAGTATTCACATCCTGGTCACACAAGGTCTTTCCCAGCTCCTGCATGACTTTATTCATCTCAACAGCCTGTCTGTAAGGACAGTGTCAGGATTATGTTTTGTTCATCGTATTTCGGTTATATTTTCCCTGTTCCCATTTGCCAATGTGCCCTGTATACTTTTTCTGTTCTCCTATTTATCAAAGAAAACATATTAAGCTGCAAAA
This sequence comes from Zacco platypus, assembly GCA_038088235.1. Taxonomy (NCBI): domain Eukaryota; kingdom Metazoa; phylum Chordata; class Actinopteri; order Cypriniformes; family Xenocyprididae; genus Zacco; species Zacco platypus. The sequence continues at coordinate 9,577,544 of CM076063.1, read as the reverse complement.
CTGTTTTTGACATTGATAATAATTAAAAGTGTCTCTTGAGCAGCATTTTAGAATGATTTCTGAATAATCATGTGACACTGAAGACTGGAGTAATGATGCTGAAAATTCAGTTTTGCATCACAGGGATAAATTACATTTTAAAATGTATTCAAATCAGTTCATTTACAATGTAAACATATTTCACTCTATTACTGTTTTACTATGTTTTTACTCAAATAAATATAGCCATGATGGGCATGAAATTTCTTTAAAAAACCATACCAACCATAAAATAATTTAACCGGTAGTGCATATATTAAACAAATAATAATTTTGTATTTCTGTACCATGTGAAAATAGTCCTAATAGAGAATAAAGGTGTGTCCAAATGTTGACTTGTATTTCAGTCATATGTTTTCTGTTCAAACAATTAATATTATCATTATCTTAAAAAAAAAAGCAAAAAAGTGTTATAAAATACCTATTAATTTTGCAATTAAACAAAACTTCTTATTTTTTACCTTTATACTCATTACGGAAAGATTCTGCATTTATGTTCAGGATCTCCAAATTGAGGGCATTTTTCCCTCATAAAACAGAATTACTCTCGTTGCAACCTCCCACACAAACCTCTCCTGAAGTTTCTTGAGCTCCATGTCTCTCTCACTGATGAGCTCAGAGACACTGACAAAGTAACTGTGTTCCAGGTTGAGAAGGGTCTCTGAGGCTGGAGAGTGGATCAGTTCATGATAGACATTCGCAAAATCCTCATCCCAGCTGGCTTCTTCGGGACGGGCATGTTCCAGTGTAGTCTACACACAGAAATGATACAGAACAGAAATACTTACCAGGGTGACACAAAAGTAATCGACTTATTGAGTACTTACTCTACCAACTAGTCAACTACTGAAACTTCATAAATTGATTTACCTTGATGCTATTGTTGGTTGTTGTTTTAAAATCCCCCTGCAGTCAATAATTTCATCCTTTGATAATCAAAATGACCCATTTATAAAAAAATTCCCTGCAACACCATAAAATAGCTTGAATGTAACTCTACACCCTTGCTTCAATTAGTATATGCATATTCATAAATATGCAAATTAGTCCCCGCCTCCACTCAGTCACACCAGCTTGAACTACCTGATGCACTCGGTCAATGCTAAACAATTCACATGGTTTATCTTAAAGGGTTAGTTCAACCAAAACTGAAAACTTCTCTCCCTCATGTCGTTCCACACCTGTAAGACCTTCGTTCATCTTTGGAACAGTAGTTCAACACTTAATGTTATGAAGAAAAGCAAAACAAAACAAACGACTTCTCTCCCCTGTCTTTCTGCTACGTTGTTTATATCCAGTGCTTCCAAGTTCTATGTCAGAACGCCGGATCATTATTGGCCGGCTCCTGCGTCAGCAGCACACGCATGCGTCCTGCTGGTCATGTGTTACAGCGTTGGTTAATACAGAGTCTGCGTTCTGACGTTGAACCTGGAAGCGCTGGACGTAAACATAATGTGTAGAGCAACATCAGGGTGAGTAATTAATGACAGAAACTTCATCTTGGCGTGAACTAACCCTTTAAACCTTAAAAAAAACAACAGACATAAAAACAACTTTTAACATTTTAAGATTTTCACCACAGTTGATTATTAAATCTTGATGTTTTTATTAATACGTATCTCTCATAATTTTTCTTCTATATAAAATCATAGGTTGTTTCACCCATTTAAATGAACTTTTTCCTACATACTTTGTATATGCAGAACAACCTGGAAGCTTTATTAACCACTATAAATAAAACCATAAAAATCTTTTTACGCAAACAACCAGGTGGTCGTTAAAAGGCCATTTGATGGGCTTGAAATAGATTGGAGAGCATCCATGTGTATTTGTGTACGGCTGCTGTAAAATGTTAATGGTTATCCTGTGCTTCATAGAAAAGGGAGGGGGTGGATTCTGCTTTCTTTTTATAAGTTTGCTGGAGCAAGTGGAAGCAGAATTTAAACTGCAATACTTTGAAGTGCTAATGCAGATGGTCAGGATGACCTTCTTAAACGTGGAAATAGGACAGATATTCAATTTCAAAGGAATTTCTTGTGTGGGCAGAGCCAGAGTGATTTATTGGTTTAAAAGACAAATTAGCAAATTAAAAGACATTAAATATTCAGCATTGATTTAACTGCACTGATGCTATCGGAAAAAAAAAATTAACTGAATTGAGCTGGATAATAGATTTTAATCAGGGCAGGGCCATATTAAATTATTGACAGGAATGAAAGGATTAGATGAGGCTGTGAAAATACAGTGCTTTCAATGGATTGTTCAACAGACAAAACGTCTTTCCGGAAAAAAACTTTCAGAAAACAAAAACTCTATAAATCAATTGGAAAGGAAAGTTGTGAAAATTACATGATCTAGAACCTTTATACAGTATGTACTACTGTAAAGACTTTAAGTCTATCCCTCATAGCCTCAGTTTCATCTGTGTTAAACTCAATATGGCGTCTAACCTGACGCACCGAAATTTTAGCCACTGAAAATTTTTGTCCAAAAAATGGTTTTGGAGGGCTGAAATCAGTGGCCAAAACATCAGAAGGTATGTTGAAAGATACAGTACAACTTACCGAAATGAATCCTGTCTCACGTAATCGCTCAGTGTTTGAACCGAGGAAAGACGTCAGTAAAAACAGTTTGTAGGCTTTAGTTAGCAAGAAAAATTACTCTAGAGAAGAGCATTTTGCTAAATATGTGCACTGTATTATACATTCATTAAATTTGTTAGTTAAGTCTTCATTAGCGTATTTATTGTACATCTAAATACATTCACGAAAACAAGTTATTACAGTTTATTATCGTTTATATTTCACCAAAAAGCTGGAATACAAACAATTCTGTTATTAAATGTTAATATAAAACCTGCCTTATGTGCAATTTAAATGTTTGTACAAGTTTTAGCTACTTGAGAGTTGAATATTAAATACATTTCATTAATTAATTGATTATTAATATTCGGTTTCGGTTTTCAGCCAAGCGCATCTGGATTTTTTCGGTTTTGGCCCAGAATTTTCATTTCGGTGCATCACTATGCACTACGGTCTATCTATGACGCAACATAAAAACTGTTATTAAACTGAAATAACATTTAACTTCTGTAGAGCGACTTATAGCTGAACTGACCTTGAGTAATAATTGATGAACTTTGCAACACTGACTTGAAATTGTCATACTAAATTGAGCTGAAATATGACACTATTAACTTCATAACTCAATCCACAGTTATTTATTTTCCTGTTTTACAAATGTGAAGCTGCTTTGAAACTTTGCGTAAAGCATAAAACTGACTTGCCTATAGATTGACACTTATTAAAATGGAAATTTTTTCTTAATATGCAAAGAAAGCCATGAAAAAATGCAAAGGTCACGCCAATGAAAAAACATGCAATGATACTGAAATAACTTAATAATTTGACTGAGACTGTGCTCTTACCTCAGAATAGGCCTTGGCCCATAAATTTGTGAGTCTGTTGACGTCAACCTCTCCAGTAGTGAGTCTCTGCAGGGCGGCCTCTGCCTCCCGGTCATAATCCGTTAACGTTTCCCCCTCTATGAAACTAACGAGCCTATTTTTCAAATCTAAAATCAATGCAAAAATGTTAGAGTGTGTACACTGCAATTCAAACGTACGACTAGATGATAAACTGAGGATTGAATCTGATGCATGCTCAAATAAATGCTAATACATTACCATTTTCTACAAAACAGGGGATTTTATGAAGTAGCATGATCCGGCCATGAAGATCACTGACATTTTCTCTGAGGGGGAACTGAAGTGGGACTTTGAGGACACAGTGATGTTTTCCTGCCTTAAACTCAAACATAAACTCCTTTTCAATTGTATTGGTTTTCCCTTTGTTTTTCCTCATCTTAACCTGTGTTCAGAAGACAGACATACAAATAATAGATTTACAGCACAGACGACAGATACAGACATCATTATTGTGAATGCTGACTAGGTAGGGAGCTTCCTGAGGTGTTGACATACAGCCATAGATGGACTGATATATATATATAAACACGTCAAATAACTCTGCCATTGTGATTAGACGTTAGACAAACACAGAAAATATAGATGTAAATATCTGATGATAACTAAGCACGTCGTTTTAATTACTTGAATAACAAATGCTGTTCAACAGTAGCTCACATTATATGAATGAATTCAGTGTTCGGAAAAGATATCGAGCCAGAAGACTAAACGACCAGACACTAACTCAAATATGTTTGAAAAACCAAGTGAGTTTGAAATATTCGGGCATTTTCCAGTAATCTGTTCAATTTGATTGCAAGACACTTCCGGCTTACCTCCGCTTGTTTTACTCGCGTAGCTGTCAGCTGACCAACTAGTGTGCGATTAGTATCAGCAGATTCTACTCGAAAGGAGAATCGTGCTTTGTCGTAGACTGTTCGTATTTTGTTTTTTAAATATTATTATTATTATTTATTATTATTACTTTCTCAATATTTTTATGTAATATTTCCACAACAAATTTAAAAGATAGCAAAACATTATTTGTTGAAAGTGTTTTAACACAAACTACTAAAGAGCCATATCACGAGCGTTGTAAATGGTGCACAATGTAATTATCTCAATATAAATTCTTCAAAATCTCATGTAGTCCAGTCAAAACAGCATATTTGAGTCCTCTCCTGCACAGTCCTGAGACTCTACAAGCAAAAACCGATTATTTGTTATGATAAATGTTAATTGCTGCATATTAATCACATGAAATCTGATTATTCTTGTATATGAAAATGTTTCGTTTCAAGATACAAGCAAACACAACACACTTTTTATGTCTACTGCATGTAAAATCTTCAATGTGTTGTAAAATATTAGGCGATTAGCCTAATGTAATCATTTATTTCTTAATAGGCCTATTTGTCATACAATCAATGGGTTCCACAAGTTGTGTATGAATGAACAGCCATTTCAAGGGGAAAAAGGAATAAGAAAAAAAGTGCGGCATGTTTGGTTGAAAAGGTTAAAATAGGTTTTTATAGACCTAATGCCACTCGAGGACCCATATGGTCCACTGAATAATATCAATACCTTTTGTGCTGCATTAGTTTAATATTAATAGTTTAGTATTTTGTGTCACTGTATCATTTCGGATGGGATACTGTTGTCACTGAACAGAAGCATGAGGTGTGAATACAGGATTTGTTCTCTGTTACATAGACAAGACCTCTATTAAAGATGCATGCTGTATCAGTTACAGGTAGAGTGACACATTTGTTGAGCTCTTTGTCTCTTGAAGCCTAAATCACGCACGGCACTGTCTCTTTTCAAATCCCCACGTGGAAAATATGAGGACATCATCATATAATCATGTGGCCTGAGTTTCAATAAAGCCTGCTTGACTCAATGTAATGCTTTGATTGTTCTTGATATTATAATTAATATTTTAATCTGAGAAATCTATTCTGTCAGCTTTTCTGAAAATCGTAAACATTGGCACCACATCTTATTTTATGTCCTACACATCTCATTTGACGCATTATGTTAATTTAATTGCATTTGTAATATTTTTGGAGCAAAATGACTGACTTTATGTATCATAAATAATATACATAATATTATATTAACATAATATTTTCAATATTTTTGCATAATTTGACAAAATTACAGCTTGATTGGAAATGACGTGCATGCAGTAAAATATTTTTCATTGTTATCTTATTATAAATAACTTTTAGTAGCAAATTGTTGGTTGTGCTTATAATTAAATAATTTTCACGTGACAAATATTGAAATGGTTCACACGCACTCATTGTTTTAGATCATAAACATGTAATAATTCACATTCATATATAACTATTTATTATTTTAATGAATATATTACAATAAATTCAATAAATAACACTGAAATAAATAAATGAATACAAATCATATTAAGATTAAAAAAGAGAGATCGTTTTCGATTTAGTTTTAATAATTAAAAAGCACACCTAAAGTGCCCAAAGTTGAAGCAACATCCAATTTTAATTTATAAAACTCAAAAATAATCCGTTTTTATAATTCCAGAGACATTTAGGCGTATTTCTCGTTGCATAATCCTCGCATTGTAACGTTGTCACCATGGTTACGGAGACCACTACAACAAGAGGGAACACGCACGTGGGAGGCGCGCCCCCTGCCTGCCGCCCTCATCAGTCTCACTCTGCGCGCTCCCGTTTACTACAGTACACGCTAATCATCCCTCAAATTGACTGGATCTGAAGATGGACAGAAGAGTATGAATTGTCATAGAACTCATTAATTGAGTGCATCTGACTATGGACAAACAGTAAGTAGGCTTAACGACGTTTGTTTTATAGCGTGTTGCAAACATTCATCCAATTTTCGTTTCAGTAGTCGCATGAAGTTGTGCAAGTTATACTGTCTGAAAAGATTTGCAAAAATATGTTTAGCCTTATGATGCAGAGTTCATATATGTGTAGAGAAAATAAATAGGCTAAAAAAAATGCTGGGTTGTTTTAAACCAAGTTTGGGTCAAATATGGACAAACTCAACCGTTGGGTTTAAAAATTTGATTTAAAAATGGTTGGGTTTGTCTATATTTGACCCAACTCTGGGTTGAAACAACCCAGCATGTCTAAGATATTTAAATAAATACTTTTTAACCAGCTGGGGTCACTATAGCTTGCAGTGTGCTATAGCTTCTACTCACACTATTCGTTCAAATGTGTAAAATTCTGTCAGTATATATATATATATTTATATTTTCTAGAGTTTTTCTATTCCATGTACATTGCAATAATGAAGGCCATTTGAAAAAAATAAATAAATAATACATTCTACTTCAGAATTACACATTTAATTCAATGTTTGGTGATTATTTGTGAAACATGCTTGTAATTTCTGACTGAAAAAATGTTTCAAAGTAAATCTTGCCCCTTTTTTTCCCCTATTGTAGTTATAGCATTTTCTAAAGCTTAGTTTTTTTTCTCTTTAAACAGAAAAGCTGCAAGGAAGAAACTAGAAACGCTCATTAAGGAGAAGAACATTAGCCTTCCTTTGGTGAAAAAGGTACGTGAATTTAATGCACTGTCCAAAAGGATGACTTGTAACAACATGCGCATGTAAACAAACCTCTGTTTAAAGCTGAAAGTTTTTCAGTGTTAAAATAAGGTCTGAGTTTGGGGCAGAACTATCTGTTTGTTGGACCAATGGCAGATGAGGGAGTGTTCCAGCCCCTTCTCAATGACTTTCTTACCAGTCCAGTGAGGATTTGGGGTAAAGACTAGAAGGGATACATGGCCTCTGGGCATGCGCACATCAATATTGCATCATTTAATATTTATTTATTTAATTTAATAACTGTTTTTGCAGTATTGTAAGGGTAAGTTTAGGGTTGGGGAAGGTGTAGATGTTAATAAAACACAGTTTTATAAGTAGCACATTTAATTTACGGTTATTTATCCTGAGGTTTTGCCTCACTTCCGGCCGTAGCTGTATCCCTTCTAGACACAACCAGGGTTTGGCTGATATCACAACTATGATGCAACGGTAAACCCATAAAGCAATTGCAACGTGATGTTATGAAACTGTGTTTCTGCTGACATACTACAACTACATGTTCTGTGCATCTATTTTGAAAATACTGCCAATCATTTTTTATGGATGACAGGTTGGTGACATTTGTCCTCAGGTCATTGCAATGGACCTGTAAAACTGGGACACTGGAGGCATTTTGCTTAATGGCTGACCTGTTCTGCTATAGAGAGAATAATATCCTCCTGAGACCTGCCTGCTCAGCACTGGGCTTTTAAATTGGTAGTTTATGAAAAAAAAAAACAACAGAGGCAATTATTTAGTCATTTACTCATCCAAATGTCATTCCAAACCTGCAAGATTTTCAATGGAATACAAAAGATGTTTATCAGGATGATGTTTAAAAGGCTGCACAATATTGGAAAAAAAAAAAAATGACATTGCGATATTTGGTTTTTATGCAATATATATTGCGATATGAAAACAATTCACCAGATGACTTGAATAGCTCTATTTGTAAAGAATTAATCATTCTAGGATGATTGGGGTGATTTTGTAGGGGAGTGAATATGCATAGAAAATAATGAACAAGCATAGATATATATATATATAACAGAACAAAGATATGAATGAAATAAATAGTGCTTTATATTTTCAGCACATCTAACTGTATTGGGGTACGGAAATTGAATAATCAAATGTAAAATGAGACTGTTTAGTCTTCACTTTCTAAATTAAATATAATTAATTTATGTTAAAACTACTTTTCTCTTTGTCTTTTGTTGTTTCATTAACATTCACGACAGAAAGCAGCAGAATTATAATTGGCTGCTGTCACTTTAAGACCGAACGTGCATTTTGACCTTTTTTTTTGCATGTATGTGTCAGTTCCAAGCATGACACACAAGTTCTGAAAAGTGAAGCCAAAGCGTCTTTATCACCCCCAAGTGGCGGGATGCCACTATATAGGTAATAAACCCCGCCCAATATATGTAATGAAATGGGACGCGAGACAAACTAAACAGTCAAATTACACGTTGAATATTTTTATTATTTAGTTTCTGTCATTTTAGGCAGTTTTTTTTTATCAAGCTGATGTTAGTTAAAGTGTTTGTTCTTTAAATAAGTTTGTTTATAGTTAGTTATTTGATGCTATAAAAATGCGGGTTTTGACTTCATGATTGACAGCTGAGATTGACATCTTCTCTGAGCGGACTTTTTTCTGGATCTTTGGGAGAAGATTGGAGCTTTAACTAAAATTTCTAAATTTCCAGAACTATTTGTTTTACATCGACATAATGAGTTGTTCTGCAGTATTAACTGATTCTGTGGGAGTGTGGGCGGGGCCTTAATAGCGCGGCTCCACTTGGCGCTCACTACTGCGCAGACTCTGGCTCCAAGTTCACCATGCGCAGATGCAGATTTGAAACACGAGATGTTAGCGCCACATTGGCACACTGGTAGCTTCACTTACGACAATGGAGGAGAGTGAAGGTGTGTCGTCCATCTTTTTTTATAGTCTATGGTCCATTCAGGCACAAACAGACGCGGAAGAGGACGGCATTCAGCATTAACTTGCATCTTCGTGGCTCTGTGTGTGTGTGCACGTTCAGAAATCACTTGAATATTTAAACTGACAGGACCTAAACAAGCGGCTCGTGAACCGATCATCTCTTCATACTAGTTCATTTATAGCATCAAATAAACATGAATGAACATCAGAAGAAATGTTGTTTCAAGCGCAGAAAGACGTGAGTACACACAATTTTTGAAGTTCAAGTTCGCCAACATTAATCTACTAACTCCCCTGACTGCTTTGTCAGACAAAATGGCGGATTTGGGGTTATGGTTGGTTAGATCGGCTGTCAATCAAACTGCCGGGGAAGGGTAAATTAGTCAGATTTTTTAACTATGGTGTCTAATACATACAGATGAATGATCCCTATACTTGACACCACACATACTGTGACTATCACAGATGCACACATCACGATTTCGATGCTTAAACGATATTTCATGCCGCCCTAATGTTCACGCTGCTCTTTTTCATGCCAAAAAACAAAAAACTATTTTATAACTTGTATTGAGGTTTTTATTTTTTGGAGCTTGACAGCCCCGTCACCATTCACTTTTATTATATCCAAAAAGAGCAGCATGAACATCCTGCTAAACATCTTTTGTGTTCCATGGAAGACAGATCATCATCTCCTTTTGTGAAAGAACAGTTAAACAGAACTGAACCCACGATCCAACTGTGAAATCTATGACTTTTTGAAGATTTGAATGACTGTTGCAGTCTTTGCTTGAATAGACACTGCATAAGGAATTGCTTAAGATTAGTCATGAATTTAGTGTTAGACTGATTTTTTTTTTTTTTTTTTTTGTTCAATCTGTAGTATTAGAAGGTGATGTGCGTCTTTGCTTTCAATCTGAACAAGATTCTCCCTTTAATACGTCAGCTGGCAGAGAAACTGGAACATTTGTTTACTGAAGAAGCTCGTTTCAATCAGAGTGAGAGGCAGTAAAGACCTTGAGGCCAGTCTCTGAGAGAGAGAGCCCACTTCTGCCCAACAAGTCATGCTGCCATGGAAACAGCTGCCGCTTTGGAACAGTGGACTGGTGCTGATTTCAATTCTTTTAGTGGAGGTGTTGTGTTCCCACCATTCCTTTGACTGCAGGAGAGATTCACTGAATGTGGCACATCTGAACATGGCCCTGTGCTATCATTAGCTCCAGATTGTGCTTGGAACATACCGTCCATATGTACTTACTGCTACATATTTTCTAATTTAAACCTGGGAAGATTTATGTCAAGCTATAAATAAAAGACTGTGAAAAGCAGTTTTTTTTGCATTTGTAAATGCATTAAGATGAGAATATTATGAGCAGTGAAGTAAGCACCAATACATATTATCAAAACCTTTTAATAGCGACTATCCAAGATTAAGGCATCTAAAAACTGCTGAAACATCTACTATAATATGATCTATATGTTGCTTGCAAAACATTATTTACTCAAATGCAGGGTTAATTTTAAGTGACCTTCAATGGAGAAAGATGCTTTTAGGGGCCATTCACACAGAATACGTTTTTTGTGTTTATAAATGAGAGGGCAGTGAAATGAAAATGTGTCTGTCTTACCCATTGATTTTTTTTTTTAAAAAAAGCATGAAAAATGAAATGCAAAATTTAAGTTGAAAGGCAGTGGGATGAAAAAAGTAATGTCTAGAGATGCAATTTTTAAAATTTGAACTAGTTTTTAGAAAAATGTCATGCGTGAGACACTGCAAAAGATGAAAAATGTGAGCGCAATGGACAAACACGTCTGTTTATCGCATATTTACATAGAAAAACGATGGAAAATAAGTGCAGTGGAATGAAAAAAAAAATGCCACAGGGCACTGAAATAAAAAAAATGAAAAGCCTAGAGAGGCGTTTTTTTAAAAAGTTGAAGTACTTTAAACTTGAGCACTGCATTTTTAAAACTCAATTGTCATGCGTTGACACTGGAAAAGATACAAGACGTCTAGCATATATTTACATGTAGAAAACAATTGAAAAGCAGCACACTGAAATGCAAAAGCACATTCTGTGTAATCGCCATTTAAGGTCCACTCTCTGCGTCCACCTGGCTAACTGGATCATGATAACCAGCCTAACCTTGACCTTCTTACAGTCCCTCTGGAGGACTTTAGGGTGAAGTGCTTTTCTTAAAGGCACAAAGGTGCTAGGTCATGACAAAGTTGTTCTTCATGTCCGTCAAACCAGCAAACTCCCAAGAATCTGCCATGAGCTTTACTCAAGTAATTTAATGCAATTCATTTGCTGCTAGTGGTACAGAAACTACAAACTTCATCGTCAATTTACTGTGCTAGCATTTATGCTAATAACCAGAAGGTTCAAAACAGCCTTGTTGTTGAGATATCAGTCTCATATGGAATATGTTGACTGATCAGGATTTGGTGTCTGATAAACTGTGTTGGCAGGCCCTAGACCTCCAACTGAGTGTGCGTTGATGATATAGCCATTATCGAGATGAACTCCTCACCCGATAATGTTTCTTATGGGAGCTTGCAGCGCTCCTGATGATATTGGATACTACAAATTAAACCCGGCAATTCACCTCTGTGTGTCAGAGTGCAGCGGGTTTCACCGTACACACGATTTACATGACAAGACCAGCCATGTTTACACACTCACGTTAGCATATTTAAGTTTGTAAGCGCCATATCTGTTTATAACATTTTCAACAAATACAAAATAGGGCACCATTTCTTAATTATGCTTCCCCTCTCTTTACAAGCCAACATATTGCATTAGTATCAGCCTCTCTGAATTATTGACTGGCAGTTTATGAATGAATGTTTTCTTTGGCATCAACCGGTGCCCTCTGGAACATCCCTAACCATGCGGAAAGCATGCCAACAGCCTATCTCTTCTTTTGTCCTCCTGTCTGCTGTGATGTTATTGCATATGAAGGGTTGTAACAGTACAGCTTGCAGCTTAGTCACATGTGGTTGCAAACGAAAGAGGAATGCTGGATGTAAGTGCAGCAGAATAAAGTTTATTAACAATAACTAGTAACAAAAACACTCTTCACTATAAAACAAGAGCAGAACAACCAACTTAACACAAAGGAGAACTGACCGAGACACATCGGTTAAATACTGTGATCAAACAAAGGAACTAATAGGACACACTAACAAGACACACCTGAACTCAAACTCTAATCAAATCAGAAACCATGGTGACAAACAGGGACTGAACGGAGGAGAGCAGGGGGGTATTCCAGAAAGCAAGGTTAACTTACCGTCACATATACCCTGAACTCTCGGTTGATTAACCCAAACCTTGCTTACTCGAGGTATGCTGGTTCCAAAAACGCATCAGGGAATAAGTTCAGCCAACCCAGAGTATGTTCCCGGTTAACACACAAGACATTATGGAAACATGAAACATGGAACTTCCTTCTTCTTCTTTTGTTCAATGGCCATTTATATAACCTATTAGTGCACATCGCCACCTATTTGGTGGTTGTGTAATCATTTTTTCAATCTTTTTATTGAATAAGTAATCTTTATTCACTGAGAATAAGAATTATAATGTTTGTTTGATGTTAAATATTTAATATATATATATATATATATATTGTATAATTGATATTGTACATTTAACTAAATATAACTATATTTATAAACTAAATGCAACTATTTAACAAATTTAGTTACATTAATATAGTTACATTAATTAAATAACACATCTGAATACCTCTTAAGAAAACTAACCCTGGAACATAACAGGGTAGGGTTATGAGCAGGTTATGTTCAGAGAGTAAGTTGCTATGGTTACTTACATACCCTGAAAGTTACCTCCATTTTTGGAACCGAAAGTTGAGGTTATCTGCCTTCTTACTCTTAAACATACATGGGCATATCACATAACCTGCTTTCTGGAATACCCCCCTGAACCAATTTTCAAACTGAAAACAAACTCAACACATTAACAGAACTCAAAACGTAACACTAACACTGTAAAAATGATTTTAGATGCTTGTTAAGTTTATTTAATTAAAATGAGTTAAAGCAACACAATTGCTAAGCATTTTGTTTCTTCTTAATTTAATTCCGCTTAATCTACGTAAATATGCAAAAGAAGTGAAATTTACTTAATTTCTTTTGAGTTGGGACTACCTAAATTAGTTTGACAAATTATTTGTTGTAGCATTAACTGAAACTGGGCAGTGGATTTTTAGCTACCAGAATGCTTTTCATAGGGCTGGCTCAGGAGAGTCACACATCCAGAGTAGTCAGGGTTTCCAGGTCCATGCAACAAAAGTAGTCCAAAAATAGCCCAATGCGTTCTCCATGGGGCGGGGAATTCTCAACTGAATTTGTTCGTCTACGGGGGTATTTTGGGGGTGTTGAAGCGCCGAAGTCATACGTAGCGGAGTGGAAATCAACCCGTGAATAATTAAAAAAAAAAAAAAAACGCAGACTTGGCAACACTGGAAGTAGCTTACACGCTCCTAGCGCAACACCGAATGAACCAGACAGATTATTGAATCAAAGAAGCTTGACAAAAACAAACAAACAAACAAACGAATGAGCCTACAGTTAGAACATGCATATTCTGTTCTTTTTGAGTCAAACGTGACCGAAAAGCTGACTTTCAACTCTTCCTGTAGATTTGATCCTTTTCTTTTTTGGACATGCTTATTGGTTTGACATCTGGGCATGCTTATTGACTCATTAGGTGTTGCACAAAGAGCATGCAGCTATTTCAGATGTGCAACTTGTGTCATCAACACTAAATTCAATTCAGTTCGATTCCAGTTATTGGCTTAAAGGGTTAGTTCACCCAAAAATTACCCCATAATTTACTCACCCTCAAGCCATCCTAGGTGTATATGATTTTCTTCTTTCAGCCAAACACAATTAGAGTTATATTAAAAATATCCTGGCTCTTTCAAGATTTATAATAAGAGAGATTTGTAGAACGTCATGGCATTGGGTACTACGATGCGGAAGTTAACACTGTTGAGCCAGAATCTCATTATTTTACTTTATATAGTTTTAAATAAGGATATTTGTCACACCAATGGATCAAATCACTTCAGAAGGCCCCGTGGAGTACATTTTATGATTGATGGGTGCACTTTTTTGGGCTTCTAAATTTCAACCCCCCAATCACTCCCTTTATAAAGCTTGGAAGAGCCAGGATATTTATTAAAATAACTCTGATTGTGTTTGGCTGAAAGAAGAACGCCATATACACCTAAGATGGCTTGAGGGTGAGTAAATCATGGGGTAATTTTCATTTTTTAGGTAATTTAAACTATGCCTTTAAAAGAATGATTCAAGCATCACTATTCAACACTTGGGTTTAAATCTCATGAAACAAACTGAGTGTAAATTGCTATTTTATTGAATAGATTCAATAGGTTTGCTTCTACTGTGTAGGTTGCCCTGTCTGTGACCGGTGTCTCTTTTAGATATTCCATTGTTTCAGTGGGCTAACACAAGCCCCGCCCCCTTGGACATAGCTCTGGACAGCTGGGCTGCCCCTTCAACTTAACAAGGCATAATTGGATTTGTAGGGGATTTAGTGACTCAAGAGTCTCTTAATGAGGCTGTATGTTTGTTAGAGTAAACTTCACTAGTGTTGACGCACTCAGACTATCAAAGAAGAACACAACAAATACAATTGTCTAACGTATAAAGCAGTCTAATATATAAAGCAAGGAACATTGTTACGTAATAGGCTGTTAGCCTTTATTCCTGGAGATGCCTCAATTAATTCATCTCATTTCTGATTATCAGAGATGTTTGTTTATAAACAAATATTGGAATTACATCATCATATGATGGCGATTATGATATAATGGGATCACACTGGTGACAGAGCCGTTGTCACGCATACAGTGCTGGTTAATCTTGTGTCGATTAAGTCTTGAGATGTGTCACTACGATAAGCCATCATAGAAGTGTGTGTTTCCACGTGATGTATCATGGGATATCACAGACGTAAAAAGTGTTACAAATGGGAGCTTGCTTAATTTGATGAGATACTGTGAAATAGTGAAAGGCTGGATTAGTTATGTGCTCAACTAGATGGTGATCTAATGTTGAATTGCGTTGTTAACACAGATCTCTTAAAAATGGTTCCAAACAGCACCAGAGTCACGTTTTCGGTTTTAAAGAACCTTGTGAAATTTAGTTTAACGTATCCTCAACAAATCCATCTTTTGAGTCAAATATTTTTAATTATTGGTTGAAATGGTTCATAATACCAATCTGAATGATTTGTTCGTGAAACAAACGGATTTTTTATTAAAATTGTCCTACCCAATCTCACAAGATAAACTATTTTGGCGAATAGGTGGACATTTTTTTACGATTTGATCCGTACGAAAATCTAAGCAGCTAAGAAAAAGCTTCTTTTTTTTTTTTTAAAGAAAGCATGAATGTACACACTTATTCCTCAGTGCTTAAAGGATTCGTTCACACAAAAATGAAAATTCTGTTTCACATGTCGTTCCACACCCCTAAGAACTTTGTTCATCTTCAGAAAACAAATTAAGATATTTTTGATGAAATTCCAATTTTGTTGGTGCACAAAAAGTATTCTCGTTGCTTTATAATATTAAGGTAGAACCACTGAACTCACATGAACTGTTTTAAATATGTTTTGAGTACCTTTTTGGACCTTAAGAGGTTGGGTGACATTCCTGGCAATAGAGGCCTCACTGAGCCATCGGATTTAATCAAAAATGTCTTAATTTGTTTTCCGAAGATGAACGAAGGTTTTACGGGTGTAGAACGGCATGAGGGTGAATAATTAATGACAGAAATTTCATTTTTGGGTGAACTAACCCATTAAGTAAACAACGTTTAATTCAAGTCGGACAAATTCATACACATTCACCATCAATTTGCCAAAACGTAAAAGAGTTATAAATTGAAATAGGACACATGGAATTACTAAAACAATTTCATCTTAAAAAAATCTGCCTTCATATGAAAGTTTTAGAATGTAATATGCCAGGTAGATGTCTCTGCTAATTGTTTCTTTGAAGCAAACAGAACTGACTGGACTATATAAAATGCTTTAAAAGGCACAGACTGTTTCAGTATTCTGTGTTGTGTCTGTTACAAAGGAAGATCACCTTGCCTTCTGACGGATGTCGTCACGCGTGTGTCTGACTGTGTACTGTATGGTTGTGTTAAAGATGCACAGACAGTGACATAACAATTCTCAGCTTACCTGTGTGACAGAAAACTCCTTTGGTCACCAGTGGTCTATAGTGCCATAGACAGTGGTTAGTAAACAGACTCTTGAACTTCCCATGATGCACCACTCTCTATAGTGTTTTAATAACACAATATTCAAAAAACCTTTCATTAATTAATCGTATTATTACATAAAATGTGTATATATAAAATTATAATACTTTACATATAAAAAAACTCAATTCATGTTGCATATGACAACACAGCTATTGTACATACATGCCAAGAAAGTAATAAGTCTACAATAAAAATAACTTCCATGTTTACCTGAACGTCACACTGACATTATGCAATGCGTTTCTGAAGAGCACAAGAATGCGAGTGCAATAACTGAACCTGGCGGATGGCATAAGATGAGCGCATGGTGGCCTGACTGCACCTGCTTCCATCACTCAATGCCTTATCGTCAGGTTCCTTCCCTGTCCGGGCCAAACATGTCAGCACTAGACGGCAGACTCCCTGGCTGGAGCTCCACAGCACCCAAACAGCTTCATCTTAGCCCACGCTCTAGCTGCTGTCCATACTAGAACTGGATTTGTTATTTAATTTGTTGCCTGGATTGCCATCCGAACGTTCTTATTTTACATTGCCTGAAGTAGAAATGGGCCCGAGGGCAGAATCAGAAAGAGGGGAAGGAGACAACAGAGGAGAGAAGGTAAGATGTTGAACAGGAAGATGAAAGACTATGGAAGAACAATGTGTATAATGAGCAGGTATGTGATGCTGTGGTGTCATGACTGGGAATTTCCAACTTGTGATAGAATGATAAGGACAAAAAAAGAGTGTTATGCATCAAGAGTGAAAGTGCGTCTATCCCATTGGTTGTACACTTTAGCTCTAAGCAGTCCACTGTGTTGCCCCCAAATTTTTGGATACTGAGTGGCATTTATTTAATTATTTAATATATTTTTAAAGGGGACTGGAGGTAGATTTCATGCATTTGTAATTCAGTCAAAGATAATCTACATAGGTAAGCCATGGGGGATATTCTTTTTGTAATAACAAGACAGTCCCTTGCTTGGTGTTTCTAGGGATATGAGGTTTCTCCCTTCACCCCGGCAACCAGAGAACACTGGAGTAACTAGTCTCCTGGGCTTAGTTAACTGATGCCCATAATCCTGAAAGATAAACATCTTTTCCTGCAGACTGTAGAAATTACGGTGAGAGTGTTGATCCTTTAAATGTTGATATAAGATCTTCATTGGTTACGCGCCTCCTTTTTATGGTAATGGGAAATGTCTTCAAGGTTGGGTCATAGCCTTGAAATGAATCTCCATATTTATATCCTTGATTTAATGCTCAAGTTCAAGATAGCCTCTGACCGACAGCTGAATAAGATGGTTTGGTTGCGTTAGGTTCAAACACAGGACAGAAAACTAGTACACTCAACACTCAGTGCACGCCTTCAATTACTATTAATATATATAAACAAATTCAATATTCAACTATATAACTTTTAATTGCAGGAAACTATTAAAACCTTGTGTAAAAAGATGCTCGTTTATGGAGTGGCATTCCTTATGCGCATGCGTTTCGCTATAATCTGAGGTTTTGGACTCACTGGACTCTATAAATACGAGCCTTGTTGCATTGGAAATATTGTAACATTAACATCTAGTTAATGGCATCCAGCAGTCTGCAACCACCATAAAGAATCGGCCAAAACATGATGATGACAAGTCCTTTAATTTCTCAGCAACCCCTCACCGGTGGATTCTGCTTTTCTTCACAGAAGGTGATTATCTTGAAATGTATTGGTGAAGGCAGTGAATTTGTACACAAAGTGTGTTTTGATGACCGTAGCAGTAGGACCTGAATGAGATGACTGATAGCCTCGCATTTATCTGAGAATTGCTTTTAAGTAAAACACCACTAATAAATTCATAGCCCGACTTTCCATCCATCCATTCATTTTCCAAACCGCTTTATCCTCTACAGGTCGTGGGTAGCTCGAATATTTAAATGATATTTTTACCTGATTAGCTTGCAGTCAAAATATGAAATATGATGTGTTTTTCAAAGACACACAACTTGAGTTTTTTTTTCCGTGACGACTGCATGCAAAAACAAACATGTATTGTGACTAATGTAGACCTATTCATGTGCAAATGACTCTTTTGAGTCAGTTGTTTAAAAGAATCATTCAAAAAAAACTTAAGAACTCAGCTCCCAGTTTGAATCAGACTCTTGAAACTTTGACTGGATTAACTCCCTGAATAAATCCATGAGAGCGGCTGAATCAACAAGACTGACTCAAATAATCTGTAAAGTGATCATGACATTCGGTTATGTTTGCCTAAATTAAGTTTTGTGTAGGCCTCCTTAAGATGCATTATTATATATACTTGTAATACCTACATACTTTTAAAACCTTTAATGTTGGTACCTTTTAAATTACGTTCTTGAAAATTATTTGTAGCTTACAATTGAAAAATAGCTTCCCGACACTGTTAAAAAAAAAAGTGGGGTCATTTTGGTTCAATCCTTGGCCTAGACAGTCCATGGGGCATCTGTGCTCAGATTCAGCATGTTTAAAGTCTAGGTCAAAGCCAAAATGAAATCCCTGGCAACAAAAGTAAAGCTTCTCAGAGTAATTAGATGCCAGCTGAACTTGAATAGATGTTGAACGTTATTATTGCCATCCTGTCCCATCCGCTGTGTGTATGTATATGGGTTTGTGTATTTGTGTGAGTGATAAGGATTAGCCCATGTGAGGCCCGGCCCAGACAGCTGACCTTGATAGATAATGTTACTCATGCTGCTCATGCTGGCATAAGTGAGTGGGGCATTGTCAGTCTGTCTCTCTGCCCACACACTCAACTACTGTTGGACACTTGTATATCTTTAGCATCAGTATACAACAACTTTATTCGCGAGAGATTGGAGTGTGCTTCTTATTCATTCATTTATTTTCATTAATGGCGCTTGCTAAGTTTTAGAATAAGCCCCTAATCCTAAGGACTAGGGTTTGGCATGCAACTTGCCTTGGGTGTTAATGCAACAGATGTGAATAATACTGCAAAAAGTGTTATTACTTTTATAGGTAATTGGATAATTTTTGCCTGATAGACGATAAAACGACTGAAAAGTCCCATAGACTTACACTGAAGGTGAGATCTAAGACTAAGAGAGATTTGAGAGAATAGATTTTAGTGATAGTAATTTAATTATCATGCTGAAAGCCAAGAAAGATAACTAACGATAACTATATTAGCATCCACACCAATGCACAATAACTTTCCGTTTACTATAAATGCACATTGTAGTCATCTTCCATTTGCTCGAGCTCTTTAAAGTAGAATGGATTCTGATTGGCTGTCAATTTTTTTTATCATTCATCAGCTGGAAGAAACAAAAAGGAATTCTAATAATATCGTTCCTCTGTTCCGTTATGATTGTTGCAATTGTTTTGTTTGTTAAAATTATTTTTTAAAACTATATCTGCATCGTTATAGTTCTCGCACGTGGTGTTAACAGGCCTTTAGTTTGGATGGCATATCGCTGGCAAAAAGTTGTGCCTTTAAATGCATCTTTAAAGCAATGCTGTTGCGGCTATACATATTCTGGCTGACAGCTTTGGACTTTGTGCCAAGACTTGTGCTGTTTTTGATCGTCTCGCTGAGTATTGCGTTTTTTAGTACGGTATGTCAAGTTAAAAATAGTCTTTTAAAAGTGTCTCATAACCCTTGAAGCCAGCCTTATTAAATATATGCAGAGCTTCTTTAAGATCTGCCTTAAATATTTTGCTTCTTGTACATAATATTATTAAAAATGACAGTGCTAGGTGACCTAACTGCTTCATAACTGCTTATATTGTTTAATTATGTTAGGGCAAGAGCAGGTATGTATGTCATCAACATACTTAACCTGTTAAAATAGACTGCCATCTGTAGTTTCAATAAGGCGCACATATATATGGTCATGTGCAAAAATAACGTCTTAGCAAAGGTGAAGACTTTACCTTATCTTTTGGCTTCCTAAACGTGTCACATGTGATTAATCCATTACTCTGTAACACCTGCTATTGGATGACCCTTTTCTCACCTGTACGACTTGTTTCCACCTCTTGACCACTACATATGCTTAAATTGCACATCTGCCATCTAGGTCATTAGCCATCAGTATGTTGCATTCATGAATTTACGTTATTGAACATTTGTAATATCATGGGTGATACTGACTTAGCAACCACACCCAATTTGTACCATTAATATAAATAGCATTAGATGAACCAGAAATAGCCAGCTCATGGTCTGAAGCGCATGGTGCAGGTGCATTTAGGACATGTCTGAATCCACTTTTGCTAGTTTAATGACAGAAAAAATGGTCAGTGCACCAGGCACATGGTCCAAAAGGGTTGTGCCTAGTCTCTTAATGAGTCATGGGTGTGTTTGTGCGTAATATGCAATAAACCAATCAGTGTCATCTCCCATTACCTTTAAAAGCCATGGCGGATTGCTATTTACATAACAGAATATAGACACCCTCAACCTGACGAGTCACTTTAAATACATGCGTGTATTGCCACGATTGGTCAAATAATTAGCCAATTGCAATCGTCACTACTGCAAATAAGTAATTCTGATGCATGCAATAACTATCCACTATGACATGTAGGAATTTTTATCTTCATGTACACAATAATAATCTTTTACATTGTAATCCTTTTATTTTTAATATTTGGCATGTTTGTGCTGCGCGTCCCTGTATGTGTACGAGTGTTGTGCACCCGCCTATAGGCGCATATTACTAACGCGCCCTTTAAATTACAAAAAAATATTGACTTTAGACTAGGTTTTTGTTGGTCAATGCTATAGTCGTATTCAGTTGCCTCAAAATAGCAACACGCCAACAATGCGCCTGAACACACCAGACCAGCACGCACATGGGCAAACAGATGGGCAAGAGTTAATTTGCTAATAATGCGGGAACTGGATGTGAAAATGATAACTGTGTCAGGCTGAAAGTAGCAAAAAACAAACAAACAAAGAAAAAAACATATGCATTGCACCTGGCGTATTTGATTATCTAATGTGCTAATACTTATGCATTTTTAGGTGTGGCTTAGATGTAATTTTAGGGTCAAAGTAAGTCGAAATCACCCTTTTTCTTCTATGACTATTTAGCCAAGATCCCATACTTAGACTTTCTTACATTTTTCTCTGGAATTGCTTCAGTTCTTCAGTTCTTTTACAGCCATAACATTCCTCTAGAATAAGTAGTTGGAACTGAATCCCAAAGAGTCTGAGTGAATATTTAATTAACTTTGAAATTTTAACATATTTCCCAACTGTTCACAACTAAAAATGCCCAATCTTCTTCCTGGAGGGCCACCTCCCTACAGAGTTTAGCTGCAACCTTAATTAAACACACCTGAACCAGCTAATCAAGGTCAACAGGATCAATCGAAACTTCAAGGCAGGTGTGTTGGACCAAGTTGGAGATAATCTCTGCATGAAGGTTGGCCTCCAGGACTAAGATTGGTGATGCCTGACATAAATGTACTATGAATGTGGGTATTGCAGAGGAGTCCAATTCTGATCCCGAGAGCCACCTTCCAGCAGAGTTTAGCTCTATCCCTAATTAAACACCCTGAAACAGCTAATCAAGGTCTTCAGGATGACTTAAAACGTTCAGACAGGTGCATTAGAGCTAAACTTTACAGGAAAGTGGTCACACCTGTATATTGGATTAAAATCTTTTACAAAAGCTGATGCTAATCCAAACACATCTTTGTTACCTTTGGAGAAATTCAGTAGAAGAGGACAAGAGGCACATTTATTTAACAACACTTCTAGCCTGTTCTATTTTAAAACTGTTTTATTGCCAGAGGGCCTGTAATGTCATAGTAGATTGTAACACATCCACCTCACATTGAAAACCCCAGTGGCCATGTGATTACAGATGAAACATCTGTTACATAACCATTGAGTGACATGATTGAAGCGATATGTTTAAGGTCTTCCAAATGTCAGTTACAATGTAAACACAAAGTTGGTAAACACATTCCCATTCTCAGTTGATGGCAGTTGCACAAGATCCAATTTGTCCTCTCATAAGTGGTGCTGAGAGATGTGGATATACATATTAGACCTAAGCCCCCATGGATGAAACAGTCAGAAATATTACCCATGGAGGCAAATGGTGGAGGTATCACTATGAAGGGGAGGGCTAGCTTTCCCACTCTCTCTGTGCTGTAGCAGGAGAAACCAAAGCCGATGTGTGCATGCCGAGAGATAAGATTTCCTCTCTGCACTTCACTGCTGTTTGTCAGCGTCCTGGGGGAAAGTGAGCAGCGGAGGGGAGGAAATATCTCCGACTCTTGTCTCCAGGAGACGGCCTCTGGGAGGGAGGAGTTACCAGAAGTCCCAACAGAAGCCGCTTCGGCTGCCCTTGAGTGGATCTCCACTGTCAGGGATCCCTCCCCTGATGCTTCCCATAGAGGAAGAGGAAGATGCCACTGAGAGCCCCCACTGCTCAGCCTCCGGCTCAGGATGGCTCCCTTGTGGAGTCTCATCCACACGTCACCAAGCTCTCCCTGTGCACTCCACGTTACCACCCATTTATCCCTGCCTACAACACACATCTCCTCGAGCAGAGGCGTGAGATGGCACGTGAAATGGACTCTTAGATCCAGTGAAGAGAAGTGAGTGTGACAACGTCCTCCTTAATCATAGATCCAGAGATCTTTTGGACAAGCACATGTCTGTAGAAGTCTGAAAGGAAAGCATCCCTTCGGGTTGCTAAGTCTGGACAATGCAGCTCTAGATCATCAAAGACCCAAGTTGTTTTGGTTAACTTCAGTTCCTTACCGACAAATGGACATGATGTGGTAGGACTGAGGCCTCGCTGGTTACTACAGCATGGGGAGAACCCATCATGGGTGGAAAAGAGACCACACCACCTTGCTGTGGATTTGAGATCCTCCAGAACTGCTGGGGCACCCAACAGAGCCACAGGAACAGGAGAGTTCAACCTGAGGTAAAGATTTATAGTGTTCTGCCAACAGAACGTGCCATCTCCTAAAATGTTCACTCATTGTTACTGAATCATGGATAAGTGTACTTGCATCTCTAGATCAGCTGCAATTCAGCAGGTTTAGTGCATTTGTATCAGTAAATATATCAGATGTTTTGGAAAAAGTTTTTTCACATTCTAGATTTTTAAACAATTCCTTTTAATTCTGTGTTATGATTTACTTCAGTATGACTGAGACTATATATATATCTTAAATACAAATTGATGACAGGCCTATGGAAGCTTGTTTCCGCCAAAAGTAACTGCGACATTTTATCTCACAATTCTGACTTTTTTCACAGAATTGCTTGATATAAAGTCAGAATTGAGTTATAAAGTCACAATTGGAAGCTATGAATTCAGAATTGCGAGATATAAACTCACGATTGCAAGTTATAATGTTAGAATTGTGAGTTATACAGTCAGAATTGCAAAATGTCAGAACTGCAAGATGTAAACTCACAATTGTGTGAAAAAAAGTCACAATTATCCTTTTTATTCCATGGCGGAAAGCTTCCATACTTGTCCAATAAGGGAAGGTTATATAGATTTTGGAAACCTCTATAATGCCTTTTCTGCCTTTTGTGAACTGTCTAATTTCCTGTTGGGATAGTTCACCCAAAAATTCACTCAAAACACAGTTTTCCTTCACAAGGCACAAGAGGTATTACCTAGCAAAATGTCTGTCATGTTCTTTTCCAAAAGGTGAGCAAAAGTATACAAAAATTGATCCCTTACAGGTACACTGTAGTACCCTTGAAAGTCAGTACCCTTAAAGGTATTCCTAAAAGGTGCGTGTTAGTACCTTAGAGTAGTAATATGTATCTTTTAAGGTATTTTATGAACATTCTAGAGGTAAATAAGGATTAAAGATGATCCTTTAGAGTGTACTGCTCCAGTGACAAGCTGTTGCACTATATTTTCTCCACATGTCAAGCTCCAGAAAAGTACCATAACAACTTCAGTTTGAATTTGTTTCTCACAAAGTTATAGTATGTCTTCAGAAGACTTGAAATATATGAGCTGCTTTTATGATACTATTTTGTACTTTTTGGAGCTTGACAGCTGCAGTCATCAATACCCTTTCATAAGGAGCAGCCTTGACTTATGGACTATTTCTAACTACTTTAATGTTCCATGAAAAAAGGCAACATGTTTTGAGCAACATTAAGGGGAGTGGATGATGACAGAGTTTTCATTTTCGGGGTGAATCTCTCAAAGACAAACATTTAGGTTCAAAGTGTTGAGATGATCAAATGGATCCTCGCTCGTCTCTGTTTAAAAAAACCTGATCATTTCACTGTAGCATTTCCCTGTGCTATCCAAAGCCTTCATGGTCATATATTATGGAACTATACTGATTAATACTAATGCTAATGTAATCATTTACCCAAATGAGTAAATTCTACTCAAAATGGCTGATTATAAAATGCAAATAAGCAGTCTATCACCTTTTAATCATAAACACATCCACAGAGGTGAATGTGTGAGTGGTAGTATTTACCTCACATGTTTTCATGACTAGTTTCATTCATGCAGAGCTGTTATTTTCTTAATAAAGGAGCCTTGAATGGGACGCACCAGAGATTCTGGCAGGCTGATGGGGATTGGGCTGTCATGTGTGTGCCCTTTCTGAGCTCCATTGTGCTGAACGCGCACTCCATCAGGAACAGTTCATCCCCATAGCTCACCATGATTATTGAAGTGCTTCTGTGTTATGTAACATAAACACTAATCATAATCAAGCCTCTTTTCCTCCTCCCACCATAGCGAGAGTGTTTCTCTTTCACACACCTTTGTCTCTCTGCATATCTCTGTCTTTAGTTCACCGTGGTCTCTGAAGGGAGTAGCTACACCCAAAAATGAACATTTTGTCATTATTTACTCAACTTCATGTCTTTCTAAACCCATATTCTGTTTTCTTTGTACTACTTTTATAGTATTTTTTTTTACTATTTTTGGGGGGGTTAACTGTTATATGGATCTATTCAACTTTTACAATGAAAAATAGCATTTTTCACTGAAATTGACCAATCCTCATTAGTTATAGTAGGTATTGTACGAATACAAAGACTATATGCATTGTGGTTTTGTGATGCTATACGCGCTTGTGTAATTATTTCCACTTTTACCTCATCTTCTCACTCATTTTCAGAGCTACACTCACTATTTATCTTAAATTAGTATAGACAGGCTGCTGAATCTGACATTTGAGAAAGGTTGTTCGATAATAAGCCTACATGGTGAGTCACGTTGTATCAGATACTGTGCACAGCTTCCGCCTCTGCCATGCTTGTTACATGTGACCAGTGCAGTCTATAGGGAATAGGTGTGAAAAAAAGTGTCAACTTGCTACCTTCTATATTTGCTATTTATGAAGGCTTGACGTGTTTTGTATAGCTAGAAGTCTTAGTCCAGTAAAAAGGACTTTTGGTCATTTGATAATAATTCAATAGACATTACAAAAAGTGTCTTTAGAAATCAGTATATTGCTTTTGTTTTTTTTATCATTATACGTAAACAGGGTTGAGGAGTAACGAAATACATGCTTAGTTACGTATTTTCATAAGAAAAGTTTTTTAGATTACCAAAGTGATTGCTTTGAATTTTAATGTCATTTAAACATTAATGTAAACAGCAATTGGTGATTCTCTGACTCTGACAGTCTGAAAAATGTTTCATTTCAGAAAGTTTCATACCCCTTGCATAATATGAAACATTTAATGTTAACAATAATTTTAACAAAATAAGAGGGACGATAAAAATTACATGTTATTTTTCTATTTAGCACTATTTCACATAACAGATGTTTACATACTCAACAACACAAAATGACTGAATTTATAAAAATTGCTCAATTCAAACATTTACACTTTGAATCTTTACTGTCCTGTCATTACTGGATGATCCATGACTGTTTTCATGTTTTGTGATAGTTGTAAGTGAGTCCCTTGTTATTGTAAAAAAGAAGGTAATTGCGACTTTTTATCTCACAATTTAACTTTTTTGCATCTCACAATTCGGAATTTTTTTCCTCAGAAACCCAAGATTTAAACTTGCGTTTGATAAAATCAGAATTGGGATATATACACTCATAATTGCAAGATATAAAATCAGAATTGTGTGATAAAAACTTGCAATACTCACTTTTTTTTTTAATCTCAACTTCTTACTTTTCTCAATATTGCAAGTTTATATCTCATAATTTTGACTTTATAACTCACAATTACAACTTTATATCATGTAATTCTGAGAAAAAGTCAGAATTGTGAGATAAAAACTTGCAATTACCTTTTTTGTGTGTTACATTACATTAGTAATCCAAAGTATTCTAAAGTATTTAGATTAAGTTACAAAATTTGGGTAATCTACTGAAATAGGTTACAAATCACTTTTTAAAGCATGTATTTTGTAATCTGTAGTGAAATACATTTTAAAAGTAACCTACCCAGCCCTGTATGTAAATCTATCCTTAGTAAAGCTCACAGAAATCAATTTTGCGATCAAGATCCAACGTAGAATTAGGGGCACTTCACACATTCTCACTTTCCCTCAGTGAGATTTTTTAATCGTTGATCTATGTAAACATGCAAGACTGATCATTTGTGAACGTCTCTGTCACATCAAATTAAAAGCAGTTAAGTTATTAAAAACCCAGCATGAAGTTGCAGGGCTGGGTAGGTTACTTTTAAAATGTATTTCACAACAGATTACAAAATACATGCTTTAAAAAGTAATTTGTAATGCACTTTGTTACATTACTCAAGTTTAGTAACTTAATCTAAATACTTTGGAATACTGATAATTGTGGAACAAACACAAAAAAGGTAATTGCAAGTTTTTATCTCACAATTCTGACTTTTTCCCTCAGAATTGCGTGATATAAAGTTGCAATTGCGAGTTATAAAGTCAGAATTATAAGATATAAACTCGCAATATTGAGAAAAGTCAAAATTATGATAAACTCACAATATTGAGAAAAGTCTGAATTATGACATGTAAACTTGCATACTAAAGTCACAATTGCAAGAAAAAAAATTAGTATTGTAAGTTTATATCTCCCAATTCTGACTTTATAACTTGCAATTGTAAGTTTAAATCTCGCAATAGTGATAAAAAGAAATCAGAATTGTGAAATGCAAACTCACAATTGTGAGGGGAAAAAACAAATTGTGAGAAAAAGTTGCAGTGACCTTTTTTACAATTATAAAATGACTCACAAACAACTATCACAAAACATGAAAACAGTCAAAAACATGAAACTTAACTCCACTTTTTCAGACTGTCAGAGTCAGAGAATCACCAATTGCTGTTTAAATGACATTAAAACTCAAAGTAATCACTTTGGTAATCTAAAATACTTTTCAGATGTAACTGTAATCTGATTACCACCATTTAAAATGTAACTGTAATGAAATACAATAACTCAAATTTTGTATTTTAAATACGTAACTAAGTTACTTGTATTTCGTTACTCCCCGACCCTATGAAGCTGGTACTCAAAATACCTTCTTATCAAATGTATGTATGTCTCGGTGAGCATGTTTATTATTATTGATAATTATTATAGCTTCATATTTATAAATATAGATTTTAATCTTACTATAATTGTGCTTAGTTTTTCTGTTGTTAAATATTATTTTTTTAGTAATTAATCAGAGTTACGTTTTATTTACCGATAATATTTGCAGACATATTTATCACCTATGAATAATTTATTTTGCAGGCAAATATGAGCCCCAGAATCCTAACATAGCCGCCCCTACAAGGAGGACCACTCTTACAGAATAAAACTGCTTTATATACATACACATTTTTTTTTTTTTATCTAAACACATTTCTCAGCAGTACAATTCATTTTTGAGTGTAACAATTTTTCCCATTAATGCACCTACACAATCTCCCATTGCAATCAAAGCCCACTTAATCACGGAGTTAATAAGGTGAGGGAGTTTTAGAGCTCTTGGCTCGCCCACCTCTCCTGACATTCTGAAATACACAAGGCTTTGCGAATGACGATGTACTGGTGATAGGCGTTATTTATTGTCGTCCCATCGTTCGTTGACAGATGGAAACTTAAAGAGAGGGCAGTAAACAGATAGTGCCGAAGGCGGTGCCGTTGCATACTCGAAGCTCGTGTCAAAGCGAGGAAATAGTGAACGGAGGCACTCGCGCGGCGACTAAACACTAAAAAACTCATGCAGTCGATTCGCTTGCGTTATTAGAGGCTGGTTTGTGCAGCAGCACATTCGAACATTGTGTCATAACTGTGCTGGATTACCACTTTAGGAGCGCCATGACTTGGCAAACAAATGCACTGTGCTAGGATGGAAGGAATATGCGTTCAGTGATAGGTAAGCGCACGTAAACACATCTATATAGAGTGCAGTCAGGCTGGAAAACCTGAACAGGTGGCATATCTCGGGACATACACGTCAAGTGGAGCAGACGGACAGCTTGCCTCTTTCCGTTAATCTCCTGCTGACGAAAGCCTTTCAAGCCCTCTCCTCCTCATCGGGAAACACTTCATTTCGCGAAGTTCTTGCAGCTATTTTCCAGTGCTGACAGAAAGGGTTCCGGTGTCTTACAGGATTCTTAAGATGCACTTGCGAGTTTCCAGCTGGATTTAATAGCGAGCGCGTTCTTTTTCTCTCTCGACTTATGCCTTATGACTTGGATGTGTTGAATATCCACGTGTCAAAAAGCGACATGTTTCCTGAAATTAATAACAAGGTAAAGTATGAAGATTGGGGATTTATGTCTTCCTTTGCATGCATGCACTTATGATTACTCTTGTTAAAAACTTTATATTTATTGAAGCATATAATAATAATAATAATAATATATAGATAGATAGATAGATAGATAGATAGATAGATAGATAGATAGATAGATATAAATAATGAAGCATATTTATCTGATGCTATTGGCTGCACTGAACTTTACAAATATTAATGTTTTAAGCATTATTTTATATATGAAATAATTAACGTGCATGTTTTATTATACTTAAAACGTATTTGTCTAATGTAATGGTGTTCTTAGTTCATTAAATATCTTGCCCTTATTTAGATATTATTCAGGAACGCCTTTTAAAGTGTAGCACACCATAAGCAGTTTATAATATCATATTGACCTATACAATTTACATAATGCCATACAGTGTAACTGGGTATCAGTCTCCACTGTTCTTAAAAAGAAAATGATGAAATATATTAAAAAATTTTTTTTTTACACATATTAACTATCTATTACTAATATTTGTTATTATTATTATTATTATTTATAAACTGTTATTTTGGATGAAACTATGCTTACCCATAATTATAATAGATTATAACATTCAGTCTTTGTTTCTGATACCTTGATATATTAGCTTTCATTGTTATCAAAAGAAAATGTGCCTATATATATATATAGACCTATATATTTTATTATATATGTGTGCTAATAATATATAGTATTATATAGTCTTTTCAAAGTCAGAAACTGGTTACCATGGCATTTATTGTAAGGGACTGTACTTCCTCACGTTGTTTTATGGTTATTTGCTCAGGTTTCATTGCACTTCGCCTTCTAAGAATCGTAACTCACAGTAACACGAGAGGTTTGATTGCGTTCCATTCTGTGTATTTTCGGTTTTATTGGTGATAATGTTTAGTACATACCAGATTGCAATACATTATGTAAGTCCCAATTCTCTTTCCATCCTATCGGTCCATCAGTGAGATTTCTCCCATGTGTATAATGTAAATAATTGCATTTTGACAGATACATTGTCAACGATTGATGTTGAAAGCACCCCTTGAACCCTATAATTATGTGTGAGTATATTTGGCCTGAACATGTATTGGTTAAGTTGCTTAAAAAACCTCAAGCCAGTGTCTAAGTATGAACCATCCTTTAAGGTGGTTGTCAGCAAATGATTCAGTACTGAAGTTACTTCGAGAGGGATTCATAATCCTGGCCATTACATATGATGTATTTTTGATCCTTTCTGGGTGTGGTTGGGTTTTGCCCATGACCATTGATTGAGTGAGTCAAATCTTTCTGTATGTGATACCAAATGTGTAATTGGTGAAGGGCTTAAATGCCAATGTATATGTGAAATAGCACATTGAATATGATATTTGGGTAAATTGTAGAGTGAAAGCCAATGCTTTAGCAGAGTTGTCACAATAGGGCCTATATTAGAGAGTCGCTGATAAAAAAGAATTCTGGCCAATAATTATTTTCATAATATGACCTATATTAAAAAACTAAAATCAATTTTGTTTAAATAAATGATAACTTAAAAAACTAAAATCAGTTGTTTTAAATGCGACAAGTGAGTTTAGGCATCACAACATTATAATGTAAGTATGAAAAATGGATATCTGTTTTGAAATTTGCTAAAGATTTTACATTTTACTGTGTTGTTAAATTATTAGTGTTTGTAAAGATTAAGGGAGTGTTTATGTGAGCATCTGATGATGGCAAAAGTAATCTAAATATAAAAGTAGAAAACATTGTACAATATTAACCAATACAGATTCAATTAAAAAAATCTTGATAATATTGGTACCAATATATTGTGCATCCCAATATAAATCAGAAAAATGTCAAATCATCATTTAAAAGTTAAAGGAATGAATGCAATTTTTTTTCAAGCATTTTATGGCTGAATGAAGCTGACTGAGCTGAGAGTTGGCATTAAGCAGAAGTTTTTTTCTCTCTTGTGACCTTATATTCGAGTGAAACGGCTTCTTGAATAAGAAAAAAAAGTAGGGCGGGACTTGTTGTCCAACGGGAATTGATTAGGTCATTGTCATTTGCTGTTGTTGCGATCTCATTTTAGTGACAAGTTGTCCCACCCTCGCGCCAAAAACACGCCTTAAAGATGATTAAAGATTACGAGAGCACATGAATTTAAAAAAAAACATTAATTATGTTCACGGATAAATACTGCAATATTCCATTAAAAAAAAAACAAGATTTGTCAATTCTGATTTCATGGAAAGTATCTCTCAATCTTGCATTGCACACTGACCCACATTGTAACACAAAGCCCTTAGTCCTGAACATAGAAACTCAAAGGTGTTAATATTTGAATGAGTCTTTTAAAGCCCTGGGCTCACATTGCACAGCTGACCGCATGCAGCCTAAGTGTAACAAATTTTTACTGCCTGTTTTCTAAATGCATCTCTTTGTTGCTGCCACGTTGAAGTCCGCATACTCTCTGATCCCTCTATAAGCCCGTATATACTTCACTGCACTGTGAATGAATGCAGTTAAGACCAACACATCCGCATAGCTCAACCCCCCGATGAGAAGATACGCTCGGCCAAAAACAGCCATATGTTTTAGACTCTGCAAATAATCAGCCAGTGGATT
The DNA here is from genome assembly GCA_038088235.1 of Zacco platypus. Lineage (NCBI taxonomy): Eukaryota > Metazoa > Chordata > Actinopteri > Cypriniformes > Xenocyprididae > Zacco > Zacco platypus. The sequence goes on along the minus strand of CM076063.1, from coordinate 9,545,831 downwards.
AAGGCTGTGAGAGCCACATAAGACTCTAAGGTGTGTAAATGGGTCAGATCATTCCATTGTCTGTATGTTTCTTGGCCAATCTGTTTGACTTCTGCCACCGGCACGTGTTCGCCCGCTAATATCCTCTATCTGTATCTCGCCCCCACCCGAGAGGCTCTAAGTTTAGCTGGAGCTTTTCATCTGTCCTTATGCTGTCTGTCACCACTATTGATGCACGCTCCACCTGATTATGATGGATGCTGGCCTGTTTCCTCATATGTCCACAATCATGAATGATTGTAGTCATCGCAGGTCCCCTGATATCCTTGATCGTGCTCAAGAGGAACATTAGTTGGGAGATGATTGCTGTGAGTGTGAAGTACCAGTGAAGGAGTCTGCACATCACGACTGTCCTCTACTATGAGGTCGAACTGCGTCATCTGACATGGTGGGCGTCATAGAAATGTTAATAACGTGCTTTTGAATTAAAAAACAAGCAACCTTGGTGTATCGAACATGAGTCATCGGCTGTGTTGAATAACACTGAGCGAGCAGAGATGATGCCTGGAGTTATATACGCAGAAACCCACACATACGGCTGCGGATGTGGGTTGCAAGAGTGTGCCCACTCCTCACGCTCATGACGTCTTTCCTCCGCTCTCTTTCACAGTCAGCCAGACCCGAGGCTTTCCCTCACCCCCACAGGTCTCAGGCCGAGAACACAAAAATAGGACCCAACTGCACCTACTCACAGGTGAGCCTTTATACATAGAGAAAACCAGTTACTTAACAGTGATGATTCATTCGATTTGATTCGCAGAGGGTGTGTGAATCACTCTGCTGTAAGAGTGAATCTGTCTGGGAGGAGAACTGTGAGATGGGTGCAGGGTGTTTTGAACCATTCGGTTCAATGGAATTCAACGCCTAGGATGCAAAGCAATTTCATTGACTGAAAGAACTTTTAATTCAGTGCCTGATGCACCTCTTGATGGAAATAAATGTTGTAGTGTAATTTCCATCAGGAGGTGTATCAATTTTTGGTCAAGATCTTGTATTGACAATGCAGGAGGTGAGTTCTACTCCAGCACATCCCAAAAATGAATTTAAGTTCTTGACTCAGAGGTGCCAGTTCATGTGTGAAAATGATTCTTCATGCTCCCTCCCAATCATTCTTCCACAATTTGAGCCTGATGAATTTTGACATTGTTATCCTGAAATAAGGTCATGATGTGTCTTCCTACATCCTACATGGTTGTTGAAAAGCTACAGACTCCATCAATTATGGTTAGAACTGTTGTCAAACATATAAGAAAATGATCCAATCATATCTTATGCATTTGCCTATTTAAATCCAAACAGCGACTTTTTTTGGGGCCGGGCGGTGTATCTTAAAGGTGTAATTTCTGTGCCATTAGTGTCAATTTAACATTAAACATTTAACTCGGTAATAAACAACAGTATTTACAAGAAATGTCACACAAAGAACGCAGTTATTTTACGCATGCAGTGGTCTTTAAATTAATTTATTGAAACTAAATCTGAACAAACTGATTCGCTAAATTAATTGGTCTTCACAACACTATTACTTACATTTTTTGGGTTTAAATATACAAACTTTTAATCAGCTGATGCTTTAGTGTGAATAGGCACTTCCATTGTGTGTCCGCTATCTATAGATGACAATGCATGATCCCTCCAGCCCCTATGGAAAGCGCTTGTGTTAAATCTTTAATGTTGAGTGTGAGATGACCCCCTAACAGTTGTCATTAACTAAAAGCAATCTCTTCACTGGTGATACTTTTAACAAAGTGCTTGGCATAGTGCTTTTTAATGTCAAAATCCCTTGACTTGATTGTGGTTTTGCGGTACCTGAACTTTGTTTACGCACAGCCTATTCTTGTAGGTCTCTTCAGGTGTCCCTATACGCTATATTTAGCTTCTGTTTCTATGCGTCATGATCAAGTTGGCAGATGCTGCAGTATCCAGAACATATGAGATTAAATATCGCATCTATCTATAGACGCACTTGCTCTTTTTTCAGCCCAGAAGTTTGTCGAGCACTAGCTTTGAACCGTGAGATGGGGAAAACCTGCAAGCTACGAACAAGCCCCTCCCTTGTGCAGTGCCCTACATTTTTTTCATAGCAAGTGAACCTTTCATTTTATTCCTTCCAAGAGATGATATTCACCAGGAACCATGTTAAAGAAAATCAGTATCATTCACTGTTATTGCACCCCAAATGTAAGATTTAGAGTGCGTGTTCATTGCTCTGATGGGTTGCGAAAGACTGCCCTTTCGCCGCTTTTGTCCCCACCTCGTTCTCAACCGCCACTGAAATTCCATCCTCTATGCAGGGGGTCTGGTTCACTGGGGCCGTTGGCCACTCAGCTTGTGTGAAGCTCACGTATCTTTCCCCCTGTTTGGCCCTTGTTACTGATTTGTAGAGTTTTTCATGTTGAACAGTACTCAGAGTATTTTGTCTTTTGTTTTCTAGAAGTGTGGGACAGGAGTTGGTACTTTACCCCAGCTGGAGGCTCCAGTCAAGCAAGTTTTGGTGACCAATGGCAAACTTCTGCATTCAAATGGAACCTTACCCAGTATTGTCAAACAGTTGGTGCAAAGCACTCAAGGGAATCAGGTGGGATAACACTCTTAATTTTTGCAAAAAAGGAAAATCCAGTCATTGGATTTACTTACCCTCATGTTTATCCAGTCCCAAATGACTTTCTTTCTTCTGTGGAACACAAAATAAGACTTTGATGCAATTTTTTTTTTCATATAACTACAGTTAACAGCAATAATGTCTGTCATTATCTCCAAAAAGCACAAATAGCCCGTCAGAAATACCACAAAATACACTATAAACACTTATGCCCAAAATAATTATTTGGTTGCTGTAGGGTAAACTTGAATTAAACAAATTAGTTCAATCAAATAAATTTTATAAGTATTTAGAGCTTTCTTTTTCATTTGAGTTCACAAAACTGACACATTTTAAGTAATCTGAATTGTTTAAATGTTTTGAGTTCAATGAACTTGTTTCTTTTCATTTAGACAAACTTAAATTTACCTGAAACTGGGCTATTTCTCAGGATGCTTTGCCATGACACTTGAAAGGGAGAGTAAATGCTAAAATTAAGTGTAAGTGTTATATAATGGTTTTTTTTGTGCAAGGTTAATGTTAAGTGGGAGATTTAGTAGTGTTTTATGTTTTGCTATGCTACTTTTGAAAAGTTTCTGTTATGTGGGTTTTGTTTTTGTTTGGGGTTTTTTTTTGGGAGGGGGGGGTTACTATCGTGGTGACAAGTGAAGCATGAGCTTAGTTTGAGAACAGATATACATTAAATGTTCTATATTGCAGTACTCATTCAGCAATTGCTATGCTAATGCTATCATAGTATTGTGCCACCAATTAATAAGTTAGCATTTACTGATTTAGCTAGTTAAAGCTAGCCAAGTTTCCACTACTAAAAATATTTAAGTTGAGATTACATGACAAACCCTTCATTTGGAATGAAATGAGGGCGAGTACATAAAGTAATTTTTTGAGTGAACAATGCATATAATGTTCACAATGGCCACATAAAAACATATTTCACTCTGACTTACATTTCTTGTTACTCAGGAGGAGAGGCCGAGGCCGCAGTTTCCCAATCGCTTTGGTTCGTCGGTGGAAAACCTCTCCGAATCCTTAACCAGGAGCATCATCAATAAGTTTGAGAAGATCAGGACATACGAGGGACAGAGGCTGCCTATGTCTCCAACAAGTATGAATTTTTGTTTGGGGTTCATATATTTAGAAATGAATAAACGGAGGTTTCAGTCACTGAAACATTTTTGCTCTTCGAGCTGTATTAGAAACAATAACTAAAAATAGCATTCCCTAGTTAACTGGATAATATATGCTCACTATTTATGTGTGTCTTCCTTCATCTGCAAAACAGCGGCACTGAAGCACTTCCAGAACCAGCTAACAGAATTTGAGAGGGAGGAGATCATGGACTACTCAGAGATCTGGTATCTGGGCTTGGACACTAAGAAGATTGAGGGCTCCCAGGGATCCCCACAGAATTCAGGCTATGACGATGAGCATGGCAGCTACTTAAAGGTTAGATATGACATATCGCATATCTTTTTGTGATTACATTACTTTTGCCTGGCAGTGTTATTTTAGAATCACTGAGCTTCTATTATAGTTTTTATTAAAATTTTGAATTAGCTCATGTTCTCTGCTCCGGGTGTGTTCACGGTGTGTGTGTTCAATACTCACTGCTATATGTGCACACTTGGATGGGTGAAATGCAGCACAATGCGAGTATGGGACACTATACTTGGCTATACGTCACTTCACTTCACTTTTCATGTTTTCCATTTTCTATTAGATTTTGTTGTTTTTTAAATGGCTATATAGTTTTTATTAATTTTATAATGTATTGTTATATAATATAATGTTTTATTATATATCAATTCAGTGCAAGATAAATAAAAAAATATGTACATACATTTACAGAAACAGTTTGGCTTGCTTACTGCTTACACAGCTTGACTTACTGACCTCATTTTCAACTTCATGATAAATAATGAAATTGCATTACAGCACGAGGTTGGCTAATTCAGCTGCCAGAGCCCTAATGTCCAATGTCCCACCCCATCATCCCTGAATGCGCCTTTTCAGAAATACGTGCCTCGGGATTACTGGACATTAAACTGAATGCCTTCAGGCTTGATGGTTTAAAGTCATACAGCTGAAATATGCAGTCAAATCATGTAAACAATGTCACATGTCTGACAGTCCAAATATGTGCCTGAATGTTAGTTAGGAAATAAACAAATGAGGAACATTTATGCATCTCAATATTACCATTGCAGTGTTTCTCTAAGTAACAGGAAGTCTGCCACTGCAAAGGAGATGGAAATAATTATGCTGACCTGTTTGTCAGCTGACTCTGTCCTCTAAATACTCTGTGCAGGTCCTGCATGACCATATAGGCTATCGCTATGAAGTCCTGGAGGTTATTGGGAAAGGATCGTTTGGCCAAGTCTTGAAATGTTTGGATCACAAGACAAATGAGATGGTGGCCATCAAGATCATTCGAAATAAGAAGAGGTAAAACGAACCTCCAGTCCATGTGTTCATCTTTAGTACAATCGGGGTCAGCGACCCCTAGGGGGTCCGTGGTGGTACTGAAAGGGATCTGTCAATTATTGTTTGAGTTCAAACTAACTTTTTAGAAATAATTATATTATAAGAAATATTAAATAATATTAAAATCAAATTTGTATTAAGAAAAAATGCACTACTTTAATTTAAACAAATGAAAGTTAGAAGCACAAGTTAAACTTAGGCTAAATGTTTCATTGTCCCCATTTAAATGAAATATAACAATGAAAACGTACATATTGAAGCCCTTTTCACATTTATCCCTTCAAAAGGTCTTTAATCAGCGCTCAATCAGGTGGACCTGATACACTGAAGGGTGTTAAAAGGTGTCTGTTGTGTATCACATTACGTGTCTGAGCAGAACTGATCTCATGCCCTTCCACTGCCGTCTCACCAACTTTGACTGATGCTTTAACTTAAAGCCGTCTCAAAATGCAAAGTCCAGTGCTGAATACCTGTAAAGCTGCTCTGATGATTTGAGTTCAGCTATAGAAGAGAAGGATTTGATTTCAGGAGTTGTATTTGTAATTATATTATACATTTTATAAATATTACATATATTTATTTGAGCAGTTTTTGCTTTCTAAGGGAATCAAACCCATGACCTTGCTGTTGCTAGCGCCATTCTGTACTGATTGAACTACAGGAAGGTTTATTATTATCATTATTGCAATATATTAGTACAATTATTAATAATATATAATAATATACAATATTTGCATGTAAAACAAGCTGGAAAGCTGCATTTTACCTTTAAAATGATGGTCATAGACTTAGAACTGTAGAAATTAAGTTTGTAATATAATTTGAAAAATTAATATGCTGTAGGAAAAATAGTAAAAATGATCTGCATATTGATCAAGTTTGGTAAGTTATTTTTCTTTTGATCTTCAGGTTCCATCATCAGGCTCTTGTAGAGCTAAAGATACTGGATGCCGTGCGGAGAAGAGACAGAGATAATTGCCACAACGTCATTCACATGAAGGAGTACTTCTACTTCCGCAACCACCTGTGCATCTCCTTCGAGCTGCTGGGGTGGGTGGAAAATACTGGAATCATTTAGATGGCCACATAAGCAGTTTCAATTTATACTGTATAGTAACTCACGTTAAACATGGGAGTCACAGACTGAACTTAAATAGAATATTTCCCTGTAACTACAACTTATTATAGTACCCTATTTAAAGTAATTATGAACCAATTTTACTTTTATATTTATATGTGAAACAGGATATTCAATGATATATATATATATATATATATATATATAAACAAAGTTATGTTATAATAATATATTACATATTAATAAATCATAACTGGATCATAACTAAATAATCTATTTATTAATTTTAATTAATTATTTTGTAATTATTTATTTAATAGTGCATTTTGATTTCATGTTGACTTTAAGTTTTCCAGTAGACCAGATAGTCAAGGTAAAAAACAGTGCAGATCATCTTATTATTTATGATTCATTAGTTAGATGACACGCTAGTTCTGATTTATCACCCGGGGCATTGGTTTGTCCCAACGGTGGCCTTATTGAGGTGTGAAGTGAGAGTTTCCCATTCAAGACCTTTTGGGCTCTGGGTAAAGTGATCAATTAAGTCGCTTTGCAGGAAAAGCAGCTTCATCTCTGGCAGCCTGACCTTTAGAGGACATCAGATGCGTCGTCCCCGTCTTCAGTTACCGTCACAGAATCCTTTAGTTAATGCCTTGATTAGGCCCCTATCTCTTTCCTTGCCCACTCATGGTGTGAAGTCTCCAATTACATTAGGCTGTTCACAGCTGCTGTTTTAGGCCTCCTTACTGCCAAAGATAATGACTTTCATGGGTTCCCTCTCAAAGGGCTCTTTAGCATAACGCTTAGCGGTTAACACAGACTAATAGTGAGATTTTGTTTTTATGGTCGTGCTTAAAGACAGGAGGTTGTTGAGTGACAATGAATGTGTTTGTGGAAAGTTCAGCGTGATGTAGTGCCAAAACTACTGTGCTGCCCTCTAGTGGCATTTAGATACATGGCATGCTGCTTTTTATACCTACTGCCCATACTCAAATCCTAGTAGTTCATAAGGTATTAGCCATGAACATCACCCTGTAATATATTATTATATTAATATGTTAATTGTCCATCTTGTCTCCATACAGAGCGAACCTCTATGAGCTTATTAAGAAGAACAACTTCCAGGGCTTTAGTCTGGGGTTGATTCGGCGATTTGCTCACTCACTGCTCAAGTGCCTCCAGATGCTGCACAAAGAGAAGATCATCCATTGTGACCTTAAACCGGTAAACCTCACCACTGCAGTTTGTCAAACGTGAATCACCCAGAAAGGATGAGCAAAAAAAGTTTTTAATAGGACCGACCACTAAAACATTACTATAATGACAGTTTCAGAACACATTTCACTGCTAAAATAATGATGCAAAAGATTTACAAAATATTTCTATTTCAAATTAATGTGTTTAATTTTGACTTTCTATTCATCAAATAATTAAAGAACGATCAGTTTCCACAAAAATATTAAGCAGAAAAACTGTTTTCAACATTGATAATGATAATAAATGTTTCTTGAGCAGCAAATCAGAATATTAGAATGATTTCTGAAGGATCATGTGACACTGAAGACTGGAGTAATGATGCTGAAAATTCAGCAATAAATGGCATTTTAAAATATATTAAAATATAAAACAGTTATTTTAAACTGTAATAATATTTCATAGTTTTACTGTTTTTACTGTATCTTTATTAAATAAAGATAGAGACTTATTTCAAAACCATTGTGAATGTGAATTATGTGAATCATGTGAATTATTTAAAAATAATTTTCATTTTGGTACTGATATCCCTATATATATATATATATATATACAGTACTGTGCAAAAGTTTTAGGCAGGTGTGAAAAAATGCTGTAAAGTAAGAATGCTTTCAAAAATAAACTTGGTAATAGATTATATTTATCAATTAACAAAATGCAAAGTGAGTGAACAGAAGAAAAATCTAAATCAAATCCATATTTGGTGTGACCACCCTTTACCTTCAAAACAGCATCAATTCTTCAAGGTAAACTTGCACAAAGTCAGGGATTTTGTAGGCATATAGTTAGGTGTATGATTAAACAATTATACCAAACAGGTGCTAATGATCATCAATTCAATATGTAGGTTGAAACACAATCATTAACTGAAACAGAAACAGCTGTGTAGGAGGAATAAAACTGGGTGAGGAACAGCCAAACTCAGCTAACAAGGTGAGGTTGCTGAAGACAGTTTACTGTCAAAAGTCATACACCATGGCAAGACTGAGCACAGCAACAAGACACAAGGTAGTTATACTGCATCAGCAAGGTCTCTCCCAGGCAGAAATTTCAAGGCAGACAGGGGTTTCCAGATGTGCTGTCCAAGCTCTTTTGAAGAAGCACAAAGAAACAGGCAACGTTGAGGACCGTAGACGCAGTGGTCGGCCAAGGAAACTTACTGCAGCAGATGAAAGACACATCATGCTTACTTCCCTTCGCAATCGGAAGATGTCGAGCAGTGCCATTAGCTCAGAATTGGCAGAAAACAGTGGGACCCTGGTACACCCATCTACTGTCCGGAGAAGTCTGGTCAGAAGTGGCCTTCATGGAAGACTTGCGGCCAAAAAGCCATACCTCCGACGTGGAAACAAGGCCAAGCGACTCAACTATGCACGAAAACACAGGAACTGGGGTGCAGAAAAATGGCAGCAGGTGCTCTGGACTGATGAGTCAAAATTTGAAATATTTGGCTGTAGCAGAAGGCAGTTTGTTCGCCGAAGGGCTGGAGAGCGGTACACGAATGAGTGTCTGCACGCAACAGTGAAGCATGGTGGAGGTTCCTTGCAAGTTTGGGGCTGCATTTCTGCAAATGGAGTTGGGGATTTGGTCAGAATTAATGGTATCCTCAATGCTGAGAAGTACAGGCAGATACTTATCCATCATGCAATACCATCAGGGAGGCATCTGATCTGATTCTGCAGCATGACAACGACCCCAAACATACAGCGAAAGTCATTAAGAACTATCTTCAGTGTAAAGAAGAACAAGGAGTCCTGGAAGTGATGGTATGGCCCCCACAGAGCCCTGATCTCAACATCATCGAGTCTGTCTGGGATTACATGAAGAGAGAGAAGCAACTGAGGCTGCCTAAATCCACAGAGGAACTGTGGTTAGTTCTCCAAGATGTTTGGGCCAACCTACCTGCCGAGTTCCTTCAAAAACTGTGTGCAAGTGTACCTAGAAGAATTGATGCTGTTTTGAAGGCAAAGGGTGGTCACACCAAATATTGATTTGATGTAGATTTTTCTTCTGTTCACTCACTTTGCATTTTGTTAATTGATAAATATAAACTATTAACATGTCTATTTTTGAAAGCATTCTTACTTTACAGCATTTTTTCACACCTGCCTAAAACTTTTGCACAGTACTGTATATATAAATGTGTTCACCAGTAAAATGACCATCTTGACAAAGCATTATTATTTTCCTCTTAATAGGAGAACATACTCCTGTCCCAGAGGGGTCAAGGAAACATCAAAGTGGTCGACTTTGGATCAAGTTGCTATGAGCAACAAAGAGGTGATTACCAAACTCTTGTAAAATGAACACATCACCAAATTCATCCTGACTGTGTCATTTATGTCTCTGCATCGAGCAATACATAATGTAGCAAAATCTGCAATTGTTTGATTAGATGCCTTTGACATTGAATTTGGCTAGCGTTAAATGCTCTCTTTTAAAATATAATAATAAAGGGTATTTATTTTGCTGTCCTAACTATGCACGATTATTTTATCACTTGCACTTAGAATTGTTTTACCTCCATTAAAACAGACCTGTGACCCATCAATTGAGAAACAATGATTTAGTGCAATTTGATGCATTAAGCTAATTCATACTGTTGAATTGACGCTGTTAAATCCATGTAGCTCTTATAGCCCGCTTGTATTCCCATCTACAGTGTACACTTACATTCAGAGCCGCTTCTACCGCTCACCAGAGGTGATTCTGGGCCACCCGTACAGCATGGCCATAGATATGTGGAGTCTGGGCTGCATTTTGGCAGAGCTGTACACTGGCTATCCGCTCTTCCCAGGAGAGAGTGAAGTGGAGCAGATCGCCTGTATCATGGAGGTGAGAGACTGTATTAATACTTAAAGAATTAGTTAGACTTTCTTACTTCTGTGAAACACACGCTTGTCTTTATTTTCCATACACTCACAATTAATGAAGCTTTAAAGCTACAAAAATGGATATAAAACAGGATAAAAGAATCATAAAAACTTTATTCACAGTTGTTACTGTGTGAAAAAAAGCATAGAAAATAAAAAATCTTCAAATTTTCTCCTTTGTGTTCTGTGGATGAAAGAAATAACTACATATGTATAGTAGTGAAGAATAATGATTCTATAGTTTGAAATTCATTGGTTGCTAAAAAGAATTATTTCTGATTTTGTAGATCATGGGACTTCCTCCAAATGACTTTGTTCAACCTGCATCAAGACGAAGGTTATTTTTCGGTAAGATGACTAAATACATGATTGCTTACAAATAACGGTAACACTTTATGATAAGGTTCGTAATGTAGTTGTTTACATTGGTTAGATAGCATGAATTAGCAATGAAAAATAATTCTGAAGCATTTATTAATTTCTGTATTGCCTAATACATTATTAAAATCAAAAGTTGTATCTGTTATTATTATTTAATGGACGTGAGCTATCATGAATGATTAATAAATACTGTAAAAAATTAATTGCACATTGTTCATTAATTTTAGATATGCATTAACTAATGGGACCTTATTGTAAAGTGTTACAGTAAAAATGCATTTTGTTCATGCTAATAATGAACATTGAGATTTTATTCTGATTGACATCTTACCGTTATAATGTTAAAATCAGATTCCAAAGGAAACCCAAGGAATATCACCAACAGCAAAGGGAAAAAACGTCGACCCAACTCAAAAGATCTTGCCAGTGTGCTGAAGACCAACGATCCTCTATTTCTTGACTTCATTCGACGTTGCCTTGTGTATGTAATGAAATGACTTCATATTTATTATCACCACAACACACATAAATAGGCTTTCTCAACCTGTACTGTTGCGTTCTTGTAGGTGGGATCCCACAAAACGGATGACACCTGATGAAGGGATGCAGCATGAGTGGATCACAGAGGGCCGTCTCAACAAGCTCCATCCTAAACCTCGGCCTATCCGGAAAGACATTGACAACAATTATGACTTCACTTACCGCAAAGGGACTTTAAACAGGACAGGTAAGCGTCAAAATATGTGCTTCTAGAGTAATGACTGATCATTACAATTGATAATGATGGGAGATGGGAGAAAAAAATTTTTTTCAATCCATTTGTGTTTGCTTGCAAAAGTTTTGCGTTCCCCCTAGAAACTTTGCGTTCACTTGCAAAATGTGTGCGTTTGCCCGAGAAACTTATTGTTTGGTTGCAAAACCTTTGTATTTCGTCTCAAAACTTTGCATTCAACTTCAAAACTATTGTGCTGTTTGCGAGCGAACGCAAAGTTTCTCTGGGGAACGCAAAAGTTTTTGGAGGGAAAGCAAAGGTTTTGCGAGCGAACGCAAAGTGTCTCGGGGGAACGCAAACGTTTTTTGAGCAAAAGCAAAGTTTCGCAGGGAAGGCAAAAGTGTTTTGGGGGAACGCAAAGGTTTTGCGAAATAACGGAAAGTTTCTCTGGGGAACGCAAAAGTTTTTGGAGGGAAAGCAAAGGTTTTGTGAGTGAACACAAAGTGTCTCGGGGGAACGCAAACATTTTTTGAGTGAACACGAAGGTTTTGCGAGCTAACGCAAAGTTTTGCAGGGTAGACAAAAGTGTTTTGGGGGAATGCAAGGGTTTTGCGAAATAACGGAAAGTTTCTCTGAGGAACGCAAAAGTTTTTGGAGGGAACACAAAGGTTTTGCAAGGGAACGCAAAGTTTCTTGGGGAAGGGCAAAAGTGTTTTGGGGGAATGCAAAGGTTTTCAAATTAACGGAAAGTTTCTCTGGGGAACGCAAAAGTTTTTGCAGGGAATGCAAAGGTTTTGGGAGCGAACACAAAGTTTCTCGGGGGAACGCAAAACATTTGTGAGCGAACTCAAAAGCATTGACATATAATGTATAAATATAATTATTTATTTTATATTTATTAGTATTTATTTGTAATTATAAGAAATATTATTATTATAGTGTAATAGTATAATTCAATATATTTATGAATTATTTATTTTTATTTTATTATAATTTTTTGTTTCATTTATTCCATTATGCAAAATATAATTTCTATCTTTTCTCTTTCCATAGCTGACAAATCTGGATCTGATGACAAAGCTAAGAGGGTCAGTGACACTTCAAGCAAAGGAGGCAAGACTGTATCAGAAGAGCGTCTGCGTCCTATAGGAGCATCAGCCGAGGAAGAAAACAGCGAAAATTCAGGCAAAAGTGTGAACAAAGACAGCAAGTCGGACTCAAGCGGAGAGCGGTCCGTTCAGATCATCATCAAATCTGAACAAGGATCAAGCACTGATTCTTCGGAAGGACAGGAGCCTCAGTTTCTCCCCCCTATTGTCTAACACCCCCAAAGTTACGTCTTTATAGTGTATGATTTCTACTTTAGCCGCTTGGTCTGGACTTACCTTTTGTGCGGCTTAGACAGAGTTTGATTTGTTGTACGGAAAAAAAGTACAAAAAGTCAAACAACTAATTTATTTTTTTAGCCGTTTCTTGTGGTATGTAAAGGTGCGGTCACACTAGAGTTTAAGCGTGCGGAATTATTTTGCAATAAATGTTGGCAAGATAATGTGATGGTGTTTTTAATAATGAATAAATCACAAATTATAAAATAAAATAGATCCTCTTTAGTGCAAGCTCACCTTCACTTCCCAGTCTAGAGGAATTAGATCAGCAGTGACAGAGCGATAGTCTATTCAAATGTTTTGTTGATTTCTAAGTAAAGTGAATAATTTGGTATCATTTTGGTGCTTGTGTTGTATTTTGAAAGGATTATTAATATGGGATTGTGTGAAACACTGGCATATTTTGCAGAGCATCATGCTATGTGCATGTTTATCGGGTCTAGTGTGCTTTTTCATTTTTCTTCAAGCATCAAGGCTATTAGCAATGTCAAAAAATAGAGCTCAAGCTAACCTTGAGTACCAAAGCTGCTTTATTGTGCAATATCACTGCATGGATTAACAGTGTTTGTATGTTTTGTTGTTATTTGCCAGGTTTTTTTTATTATTATTATTGTTTCTATGAGTTATTTAGCTGTCAGTGCAATAATTACTGAGCCAAAGAGATTTTTTTGTATGCATTTGTGTTGTAGAGAAACAGATCCTCAGACTAAATCTGATGGAAAGCACACTAGATCATCAAAATGTGCACAAATCTTGCGTGATTGTATTGATGATGGCTGATAATGATGGCAATATTGTTGTTGATGAAGATGGTTATGATTATTATGATTTAGATTAAAGGTCAAGAATGATGTTTTTAAAGTTGCTGTTTAAAGTAAAATTAGTGCATCATTGTATGTTCATACAGAATTAAAATACAACATTTTATGGATTGTAATAGTTTATTTTTCCTGTATATAGAGTTCTTAAGGTAAATACCATCCACCCTATGTGGATGGCACCAAGTCATGTAAACATTAGACAAGGTTTTACTTGTTCTTGTATTGTTTATCTGTTATAAATGAAAAAAGAGATTTTTACTACCACATGCTATCTCTCTCCCTTGTTGTTTCTTGACAATTTTGTTTATGGGATTTTAGAAGAAAGTCTTGGATCGGGGGTGTTAGGTAGTGCCTTTCAGTATTAGAATGAAATAATCTAAATTGTCTACTGAATAATGTCTGTAACATACTGTCATATCTATGACAATAAAGATGTAATACCGTACTGAATGTGAATTTTTTAAGTGCAAAACATGGTTTGGTATTTATTTATTCAGTTTATTTAGTCGAAAATGCCATTTCATACGTGTATTAAGGGGATATGTAGGCTACTCATTAAAATAAAGAAATTCTGGTAAAGATTTCCATTTATTTAAAGGTAGAACTATATTTTTAAGAATGTAAAAGCATCATATGGGACTGAAAAGTTGTCCTAACTGATAAATAACCAACAACAAGGCTTATAACATATGTTTTTGTGTTAATGTTTGTCAATGCAATGTGTTTAGTTTAGTTTATAAACTTTATTGTCCACATGTGGAAACTTCACAGACTAGACAAGGCAGTTATACAGCATTAAGATATAAAGCGTTTAAAACAATACAATAAGCATAAAAAACAACTATGACTTATTTTTAATTATATGTAGCCTTTATAGGTTTATCTCTAAGGTAAACAGCTTGAAATGTCAATACAACAAATGTAGGAAGAATCCTTTATATTAGCATCTGAAGCGCTCTGTTTTAATAATTTATTATTATAATATATAATATATATAATATATATATATTTCTGTCTTATAATTTATTTATAGCTTAGTTTTTTTTTTTTTTTTTTGCCGTACTTAAAATGATAAAAGAAAAGAAAACGCTTTTACATGGTCTTACCGTGCTTATCCCCAAGATTCGAGTTTTTCATTTTGCGTTTTACCCTCCTCAGCTTCCGTCCTCTGCTCTGACGGTGACGGCCAGAATCATGGCGGCTGTCACTCTAGTTTGCCGTCCTGCGGGTGTCCTTCCCAAGCTTTCAGGTCAGTTCACCGTTAGATTACTTTACCATACAGACAGTGTGACTGTATATAAACACTATTATGGCTAAGGCTGTTAACGGGAGGAATAAAATAGCGATTAGGTGATGTTTAAAGGAAATCGATGTCTTGTGTTTTGTGACCCCGGCTAAAGACATCAGGCCTCGTTCGTGCCCTAGTCTGAATTACACTCAGAAATATGCTACTGTCATTTAAAACTATAAAACGAGTTGTTTTATTTTTGTAGGACTTTAATTTTAGCATTTCCAACGTAATGCAGTAGTTGTGTGCTTTGTGCAGTGTAGCGGGGAGTATGTCTCAAAACACAGTGAGCTCCTTACATAGGTAGTGTTTACTGGCGTCTCAGGCGCACATATGAGGCCCGGAATGCTTTTTATTTTATTTTTTTGTAACTTCATATGTTCTGCAACATGTAACATTTAATATTTTTATGCAAATGTTCTTCTTCTGAAGCATTAAGTCGTACTGCCTTTTACCACATTTACCCAAAAATGTCTGACATATGAAATATAAGTCAGAAATATATATATATATATATATATATATATATATATATGTTTTGTATCATGTTTGATACATAAGGCCTTTGTTGCCCATATGCTTACATAAAATGCATATGAATTTCAGTTGTCACTTCGTAGTCTATCTCCCAATAATATGAATATATAAGTATAATATATAAATAAAGTGTGTTTATATATATATAAATAAATAAATAGTGTATGTATGAATAAATAAAGTGTGTATATATATATATATATATATATATATATATATATTATAAATAAATAAACTGTATTTATAAATAAATAAAGTGTATATATAAATAAAGTATGTATGTATATATATATATATATATATATATATATATATATATAGTAACTATAGTAAGTTTAAATGCTTGGTTTTATTATCAGTACTCTGTTTATGAAAGTTATTCTTACGTAACTTACTTGATGATAACCAGTAATAATTTCTCAGTAACAATTTCTCACAGGTCCCTTGACCTGAAGGTGGACATTTCTAGAATTCTACTAAAAGGCATGTTATGAAAGTAAAAACTATCAAACATATGACAGAAAGCATGTAGTAGATTGTGTACAACAGATTTTCCAGTTTTGGTCATATTGATGATGTAGAGGTCCTACAAATATATATATTATACTGTGGACTTAATATGGTTTCATCAGTGTATTTGAATTATTCCAATAAACATTTATATTATTTTAATAGACATATTTGTTTTCACATGGTTTATTTCCTCTGTTCGTCAGGCACCTGTTCTCCAGTGTTGTTGGCGGCTGGGCCTGTTCAGCACAGGAAGATCCATCATGCCGTGGTGCCGCGAGGAAAAGGAGGCCGCTCGTCCTCCAGTGGAGTAGCTGCAACGGTGTTTGGAGCCACTGGATTCCTTGGGAGATATGTCGTCAACCGACTCGGTGAGTCTACATATCCTTCATCATAAAAGCCAAAATGAGCCTCATTAATTTACAAGCCTTCCATTGTCGTTTCATTCGTTTGAAAAGTTGTTCGGGTTTGTTTTAGGACGTATGGGCTCCCAGATCGTGATTCCTCACCGATGTGACCAGTACGATCTTATGTATCTCAGACCTATGGGCGACCTCGGCCAGATCATCTTTATGGTGAATACACCCAGAACCATGTGTGATATTTCCAGAGGAAGAGTTTTCTTTCTTATGAAAGTGGGCGAAACTGATCAAATTGATGCTTTTACAGGAATGGGATGCAAGAGATAAGGAATCGATCAAAAGGGCGATCGCTCACTCCAACGTGGTGATCAACCTTGTGGGAAGAGAGTGGGAGACCAGGTACTGGAAATTAGACTGAATGATTTGGGGGAGAAAAATCTTAATTGCAATTTATTTGTATTTATTTATTCCTCTGATGATAATTTTTGATTTGCTTAAAAATTCCAGGTTTGTAGAACTGCACAATTTGACAAAAATGTTGTGATTATATATCAATATGGCTGTATAATAATTATAAAATATTACTACAACACTAAAAACTAATAAAACTTAATATTAAATTACTAAATAAAAACATAGCAATATGACTTAATATTTCACTGTAAAATGAAAAATTGAAACTGTAAAATTACTATACTAATATTTATGGATGTCTTCAATTGTTCTTCATTTTCAAAAGTTAAATCATGAAACTCATTTTGATGAAAAATGACAGGGAGCCACTAAAGCTTCTCTTTTGCATCCCTAGAGAAAACATCAGCTTTACCATCTCAAAGTCAAATGATCATCAACCATTTTAATAAACTAAATTCTGCCTAAGCTAAAACGAAATTCTAACTTGGATACCTCAACGTGGTCTGCAGATATATTTAATTAAATCGATTTTTTTACCTCTTATTTCATCTCATTTTATGCTCTTTTAAAGGAACTACAAGTTTGAAGACATCTACGTCTCCATCCCCCAGCAGATCGCGAGAGCAGCTCGTGAAGCTGGGATTAAAAAGTTCATCCATATGTCCCACCTTAATGCAGATATCCGCAGCCCCTCCAAGTATCTAAGGAATAAGGTAACGGTAACATTCTTATTCAAAAACATGTGTGGGTAGAGTATAATTGTATGATAAAGTATGATGGTCGCACTGTTCTTGGGTCATAACTGGTTCTAATGAGTTCAACTCTTGCAGGCTGTCGGCGAGGAGGCGGTGCGGGAAGAGTTCCCTGATGCCGTCATTATGAAACCCTCGGAGTGCTTTGGAAGAGAAGATAGATTCTTGAACCACTTTGCGAGTGGGTATCTGACTACATGCTGAAAACATGAAAAAAAAACAGTTCACCAAAAATGAAAATGACATTTCAGTTTGTAACTTAAGAAAAAAGAAATTGACAAAATTACAAAAATAAGGATGTTAATTATTGTAATCCCTGCTGAGAACAATTTCCCAGAAATAACTTGTCTCATTCGACTGTAATATACAATGTGAAGGTCATGGGAGCATAAAAATACTGTTACAGTAAAAAAAAAAAAAAAAATCAGAATTTAGATTTGACGGTATTTGAAGTTTAATTCACATTACAGAGAAACGGTATTAACAGTGCATTTGTAGTCTTGTGACGCCATTTATTTGTGTTAAAACCCTTTTTCTCTACAAAAAGTCTTTCCAAACTAGTTTTTCGCAACATTTGAAGTATCGACATTGAGCTGACAAAACAATTCTTTTTTTCAAGAATTGTATCGATAATTATCATTTTCATCAGCTATATTGGTGAACGTTTTGATGCGCGTATCCTTGTGTGGAAACTTATATTATATCCATGATATTTCCTGTCTGTTTAGACATGCGTTGGTTTGGCAAAGCTGTACCTCTAATTTCAATGGGCAAGAAGACAGTCAAGCAGCCTGTTCATGTGAGTATCAACCTTTCATGTAGTGTGTATTATAGCTGCTTGTGAATGTAAAAGGTCTGGAACATTTCAAAGATCAAAGTGAACAATAAAGAATTGCTGTCTCCCAAAAGAAAGTTAATAATTCCAGTCACAAATCTACATAGTTTTCTAACAAATTTGCATAATGCAACGAATTTGATCTTCATTGGCGGCAGCGAACAATGTCTATTTTGACTCGCCCTCGACATTGTAGTTGTAGCTGAGGCCTGGAAGAGTTCGGTTTGAGTTGTCGACATGTCGAGAAGACGCTGGGCCAATCAGAGCAGAGTAGGCTCTCAGAAAGGAAGGGTTTCGAGAGACTGAACCATTTTAAGACACTGTGAGAAGAGGTGATGCTGCGGTGTACAGTATATTATGAGAGTGTTTTTTGACCTTGGATGCTTGTAAATGTGTTGTAGCAGACACCTACTTAAATGTTCACGATAATGTTCTCCTATTAAATATTTTACCCTCCTTCAATTTTTAAAGGTGGTGGATGTGGCCAAAGCCATCGTCAATGCCATCAAAGACCTCGAAGCTAATGGGAAAACATATGCATTAGTTGGGTAAGAACCGGTCCCCATTTCTCCTTCAATGCCTTGTAATTTTTCAAGATACTATGCATTTCCATTCTATTATTTCTTGTGTCCAAAAACATGAAATGAATCTTTTGCTCCACAGGCCCAACCGGTATCTACTGCATGACTTGGTAGAGTACGTGTACGCACTGGCACACAGGCCATTTTTGGCTTATCCCTTGCCTCGTCCTTTCTATCAGTAAGCATCTCCTAAAAAAATGACTTCATATAATCTTAAAGGGATAGTTCACCCAAATATGAAAATTCTGTCATCAGTTATTCACCCTCATGTCATTCCAAACCCATAAGACTTCGGCTCACCTTCAGAGCACACCTGGAAATATTCTTAATGAAATCTGAGATTTCTGTCCCTCCATTGAAAGTTTATTCACCTGAAACTCTGACGCTTTAAAATGTTCATAAAGAAATCCATATTAATCAAGTGGGTTTGTCTTCTAAAGAGACATGATGGTTTTATATGATGACCATCGTTTTATTATTTGCATATAAACAGTGTCCGTTTATTATATTTAGGTGAAGTATCCCTTTAAACTTTACATAAGTTTACTTTGGCCTTGGCAGCCTCATTTATTCACTTTGTTCTCTTGTTTTAGCCTTGTCGCAAGGTTTTTTGAGATGAACCCGTTCGAGCCCTGGACAACCCGTGATAAAGTCGACCGGGTATGTGTGTCGGAGCATTACAACATGACATGTTTAGTTTATCGTCAAGAATTTAACAAGTAATCTAAACCCTCATTTATAGTTCCACACAACAGACATGAAGTACCCCGACCTCCCAGGACTGGAGGACTTGGGCATCACACCTTCCTCTCTCGAGCAGAAGGCCATTGAAACCTTGCGTCGCCATCGGCGTTACCGTTATCTGGAGGCTGAGCTCGGAGAGACTAAGCCCGCCAAGACAGTCAGCTATTAATTATGAACCTAAGCATCCGGTGGTCGCTCCTGTGTCCAGTCAGCTCTCTGCTGGTCCTCACATGTTCTCTAGTTTTACTTTTTTCTGTACATAAATAAAGATATTCGACCTATAACTTTGGCGCATGTTTTTTTTTTTCTTGTGTTTCGAGTGTGATGCGTTTTCTTACATTTGGCTGACACAGAACACAGTACAGATGGGAGGGACATGATTTTAAAAATGTGAAAAGTTTTATGAAAAATGTAATTGCACCAATTTATACAAAATATTCAATGTTTTTAAAGTGACTAAGTTTTTAGACCATTTACTTCGATATAAATCGATATTGATCACTTGACTTTGTTTTATATATATATATATATATATATATATATATATATGTATTTTTTTTTATATATACATTAAAACTCTTACCATGAGGTCTTTGACCTATAACGAATACCTTTTTAATTTAAATTTCATAATCACATTAAGGCAAGTATCGTCAACTCAAAATGTTGCTAAACAGTTTCCTCAAAGACGGATAAAACTATTAGCCTACAATGTGCTTGGATGCAACAATTAATTATAAATGTAAGATAAATAATATATATTTTTACAGTGTGATAAAACCAAACATGAAAGGCCTATATAAAACATTACATATTATGAAACGTACTGGATTTCCTTATTAAGTGGAATTTATAGCATTTAGGAGCGACGGTATATGGATTTGCAGCAAGTAAAAAGGTCACGGGGGTCAAAGCAGATGTTTCATCATCTGTATATAGGCCTACTGATCAAATTTCTATTTTTAAATGTATTTCTGTGTGTGGTTTGTTTTATTCTATTTCAGCCATTCCGTTTAACACAACTGAACACAGAGGGCGCAGTTTTCAAACATGTATTTTCAGTCTCTTAGCAACGAGTTTGTTTGCGGGATTCTCGTTTCATGATATCCAGTTGGTGGACTGAAGCATTTCATTGTATTATATATCGATTTATATTGTTGATATACAATGAATGAAGTTGAGCTTCTGTCAGACCGAATCGCAGCTGTTCAGCTCGACAGAAAGAGAAACAGGGAGCTGCAGCGCCGCGAGAGGATCTTTAATGACAAAGTCCGCACGATTGGAGTAAGTGTTTGCTGAAGACATTTTTATACAGCTTTAAACGACATTTACAAACGCGTTTTGTTGATTTCTATCTTGGACAGCTTGACAAGGATGCTCTCGACCATCAAGTTAAAGAACGAAGAGAGAAAGACCAACGCGAAGCAAATGAACTGAAAGTCTATGGTGAGTTGTGTGAGGAGCAGAACCTGCAACAGTCAATAAATCAATTATTTTCAATTTTCAAAAATGTAATGCTGATTTTTAAAGTATTTTTGGTTATTCTGGATCTATTATCTCAAAACATTTAATCATACATTGACAAGTGCAAGTGATTTTATTTATTTATTTTTTTATGATGTTAATAAACCCACTTAAAGGGTTATTTCTCACAAAAATTAAAATTATCCCATGATTTACTCACCCTCAAGCCACACTAGGTGTATATCAACAGGGCTGGGTAGGTTACTTTTAAAATGTATTTCACTACAGATTACAAAATACATGCTTTAAAAAGTAATTTGTAACGTATTTCGTTACATTACTCAAGTTTAGTAACTTAATCTAAATACTTTAGAATACTTTGGAATACTAATAATTGTGGAACAAACACAAAAAAGGTAATTGCAAGTTTTTATCTCACAATTCTGACTTTATCCCTCAGAATTGTGTGATATAAAGTTGCAATTGCGAGTTATAAAGTCAGAATTATGAGATATAAACTCACAATATTGAGAAAAGTCCAAATTATGGCATGTAAACTCATGTACTAAATTCACAATTGCAAGAAAAAAGTCAGTATTGCAAGTTTAAATCTCCCAATTCTGACTTTATAACTTGCAATTGTAAGTTTAAATCTCGCAATTGTGATAAAAAGAAATCAGAATTGTGAAATGCAAACTCACAATTGTGAGGGGAAAAAACAAATTGTGAGAAAAAGTTGCAGTGACCTTTTTTACAATTATAAAATGACAACTATCACAAAACATGAAAACAGTCGAAAACATGAAACTTAACTCCACTTTTTCAGACTGTCAGAGTCAGAGAATCACTGATTTAATGACATTAAAATTCAAAGTAATCACTTTAGTAATCTAAAATACTTTTCAGATGTAACTGTAATCTGATTACCACCCATTTAAAATGTAACTGTAATGAAATACAGTTACTCAAATTTTGTATTTTAAATACGTAACTAAGTTACTTGTATTTCGTTACTCCAAAACCCTGTATATGACTATCTTCTTTCAGACGAACATGTTAAAAATACAGTATCCTGGTTCTCCAAAGATTTATAATGGTAGTGAACAAGGGGTCTTAAAACCCAAAATCAATGCATCCATCAATCATAAAAAAAATCCATATGGCTTAATAGGGATTAATAAAGACCTAAGAAAAATTTCTATAATTAAAACTTTATACAGTTAAATTAACTAGCTTCTGGCAGACGGTCTTACGCACTGCGGCAGAAGAGATAAAGATAAATGTTGGAGGATTTCGATATAAGAGAAGAGGGGCTTGAGTTTGTTGCACAGCACTATTTGTTTGAATCGTGAGAGGTGTCAGGGGGTTACTCTTTTGCTGCAAGTCGACTTGCGCAGTATGTGAACGGCCGTCTGCTGGAAGCTAGTTATTTTAGATTATAAAGTTTTAATTATGGATATTATTCTTACATAAGCCCATCGCCTCACTTCAGAAGGCCTTTATTAACCCCCTGGAGCCGGATGGATTATATTTCTGATGGATGGATGCATTTATTTTTGGCTTCAAAACAGGCCACCCATTCACTGCCATTATAAAGCTTGGAAAAGCCATGATATTTTTAAAAATATCTCCTATTGTGTTCATCCGAAAGAAGATGGTAATATACACATGGCTTGAGTAAATCATGGGACAATTTTCATCTTTGGCTGAACTATCCCTTTAAAATTTTCCTTTTCAAAATGATTCCAGTCATATTTTAAGCAATACAAAACCACTATGGAGAACAGTGCACATCTGAAGACTCTCAGCTGAAGGAAATAATCCATTATTTATTGGCTTTAATATAACGGACAAATTTTCTTATGAGACGATAACATTAAAAAATAACATATATCGGCCAATGAACCCCTAACATGAATAACTTAAGTAATAATACATTGAGGCTGACTCAATACCTTCTTCTCTCGTGTGTTTTAGCCGATGACCTGCTGTGCAGTGATCGTGTAGCCTGTGTCCTGGAGCACCGGGAGAAGAAAGATGAGCGCCTGCTGAATGAAGCAATCGTGCAATTCAGGCAACAATTCCAGCAAATCACCAGCAGACGTGAGTTTGATCTGAACGATCCAGAGCTGCTCAAGAAGCAGGAAGGGGTGCGGATACTTCCGGGACTGACTGGAGAAGATCTGGCCCAGAAGGACCGGCTGAGGAAGCAGCAGGAGCAGCTCAGAACATGGAGCCTACAACAGCAAGAAGAACTGGAGCGAGCAAAACAACAGCTACAACAAGAGGGTAAATTCACTAGCTGAATGGCAGCCCCTTATATCTGATGCCTAAAACTATTATTTATTTTTTTTACCAATTTTCAGTGGCTTTTAGTCCCATCTTTGGCTTTATTCTTTCTGAAACTACATTATGCAGGGGCAAAGCATAATGTAAAGCAGATATGATGGGGACAGAAATGTCAAGTGTAATTCCCTTTTTTTTTTTATTGACCTTCGCCTAATCAACAGGTTTTATTTTTTCCTATCTCTTGCTTCTAAATGACTAAGAAATCAAATACACTGCTGAACCAATAATTTGTATTCTTTAATATTATTTCCTATATTTTACTAATGACAATTTTTTTAAGGCAGACAATATATTTTATAGTTTCTATAATGTAATAAAGGCAACGTCAATTAGCACTGCATTATTCATATACTTGATTGTTATTATGTAGGACTACTAAAATTAACATTGACAAATATTAAAAAAATGCTGTAGATATATTGTTCCTTGTTAGTTCATGTTAACAAATAGTGTTCAGCCCCGTTCACATCAAAGACGATAATTATAACAATAACGATAAACATATAGTTCTAAAAATCATTCTAAATATAAAAGATTTGAAGAGTCCACACCACAACTATAACCAGCTGATGAATGATAAAAACGTTGACAGCCAATCAGAATACACCCTGTTTTAATTTAAAGTGGTGGATGACAAAAATTAAAGCATATCATTCTTGGTGTGAACGGGCCTTTTCCCATAAATCTTGTAAACAGCCCATATTAATCGCATGAGTTATTTTCCCCAGCTCTAGTATCAATGTTTTCTCTTTTTACAAACTGTATAGTGCATCAGTATGATCAAAGCAGACTGTCTCTGGACAACCGAGCTCTTGAATTGCAGAAGATGGAGGAAGAATACAAAAGAGCTACAGCCATCTCCACCAAAAACTTTAACCTGGCACTGGTGAGTCACTGACAACTTAAAGGGATAGTTCACCCAACAATGAAAACTTTGTCATTACTTACTCACCCTCAAGTGGTTCCAAATCTGTATGTGTTTATTTCTTCTGTTGAACACAAAAGAAGATATTTTCAAGAATATGATTAACCAAACAGTTGATGGACCCCATTTGCTTCCATAGTAAGGAAAAAAAATACTATGGAAGTCAATGGGGTCCATCAACTATCACGTTACCAACATTCTTTAAAATTTCTCTTTTGTGTTCAACAGAAGAAAGAAACTCATACAGGTTTGAAACAACATGAGGGTGAGTAAATGATATATATCTTAAATTAAGTCCATAAAGTAGAGACAAAAAGAGGAAAATAGGCTTTATAATTCATGAAGAACTCAGCCATAAATTCCCATTGTTTCTTGCTGCTGCTTGACCACAGGCTGCAGAAATCACACATCGACGTCTACAAGAGCGTCACGAGGAAGAGGAGAACAACCAGACGGACATCCTGAACCAGCTAAATGGAGACCTGCTGATGGAAAACCCCGAACAGAACGTTAGTGTGCTGGGTCAGTCTCGCCTGCGCAGGGACTATTACAAGGGAATGAGTCCTAAAGAGCTCCAGCAGTACACACAGTACCAGCTGCAGCAAGCAGAAGATAGGAAGGTGAAGCCCAAAAAATGATTTTTGGAACTTCTATTTAATAAGTAACATCATGAAATGTTGCAAAAGATCATGTATTTGTTAAAAACTGAACAAATATGTGCAGAGTGCTGCCATGAAGCAACGGGAGAAGGAGCTTCAGGAGCATCACGAGCAGATGAGATCAGCCCGTGTTGCACTGCTGCAAGAAAGACAGCAAGCGCGCTTTAATAAGGAGCTGCGCAGGGCTTTGGACAACACCAACACACAGCTGGCCCAGGCCCATGATGCTCAGTGAGTTACAATGGGTTTGATTAGCACACACTATTGAATTAATAATTTTACAATCATTTTAATTAATTTGAAATTACCAAATTTTTGGAATTGCATACCCTAAACCCAACAGGAAGTCAGCCATTTTGATTTTCTCTACAATTTGGTTTTAGCATTTAAAGTTAGTCAGTAGACAATATTACAAGAAAAACTTAAAGGAAAATTAGAAATGTGTCCATGCCAACTAAAGTACTAAAATTACTAAAACTAAATCTGAAATAAAATAAATTAAAGCTAAATAGAAATATTAAAAATCTAATACAAATGATAAACAGCTCAATTACTAAAACTTAAACTAAAATTAAAATGAAAAAAAAATTTGAATAATTCTCTGTTACTTGAGTTATTAATTTTGTAAAAAATGCAAACATTGTTTCCATTTACAGGAAGAAACATCTTCAGGATCTGTCCACCAACATTCCAGATGAGCGCTACTTTTCCCAGTTTAATACCAGCAGTAGATAAACGTTCCAGCGGGAACTTGAAAGACGAACACCATCAGGGCTCAGCGATCGAGCACAATACACCAGATCATTTTACTGCCAACACCTTGGCTTTAAATAGACGGGGGACTCCAATGGAAGTGTTTTGGAAAGCTGCACAATTTTTAATGTCACAAAGATGGCAAATATTAAATGGAGTTGTCACAGTAGTTTTTTTTTAAATTCAAACATTCATATTATATAGTGAAATTAGGTAACTTAAAACAACCAAGGTCATTAAAGTAAAAATGTACTCTTGAAAACTTTTTTTTTCTCATAAAATTGAACTGACATTATAAATCACAAGTTTTATGGTTTATCAGGTGTCCTGAGAGAGGTCTACCCTGTAAACACATATATGCTGCTGTCATGTAAAGTTTAAATCACAATTAGTATTTACAAAAGTGCACAGAAAACCGCTAGAATCCTCCATTTTGTTTCAATGGAAGTACAGACGATCAGTACACGGGTTCTGCACCAGATGGCAGCACAGGCCAGATCAATATATAACATTAAGTTCTTCACATGAAGTAACAGTGTAAATTCACACCCCAGTATGTTCACCAATATGATAAACTAAAGGGGAAAACATCCTGGAAACAATGCCTTTAAAATCATTCTGGTTTGGAGACTACCTGTCAAAGTAAACTTTCCAAGACAAACTTGTCCCATTTGACCAGCAAAACCTCAATAGCCTTTTTCTTTGTTTGACTTGGCAATGAGCTGTACCTAGAAATGAAGAAAGAGAGATCAAATAAGTTACGAATAAATAGCAAGGTTTGGTTGTAGATCATAATAATGCCTAAATTAACTACCAAACTCATCCTAAAAATCCTAAAATATGACACTTGTGTGTTACCTGAGGGAGTTTATGACCAGCTCTTTCAATGTGCCTAAATTAAAGCTCATTCCCCCAAAGCCCATGAAGGCTTCATAGAAATCATGCGAAAGGCCAGTGGCCCCAAAGAGAGCTGGATCATCCGAGCTGATCACTAGAGGATGACCCTCAGCCATCAGCACTGTCGCCGGGTGGTCCCGCAAGTCTGAGACCAGTTTCAATACCTGACAAAGAGTCACAGCATTATTAGTATTTTCAAATAAGTGGCTGTTCAGACGCTTTGAAACATAAATATAGAAAAGACTGAAAATATGTATAAAGTACAAAAACAGCAAGATAGCCTACAGATTGGGAACAGAAAGATTTTTTTGTTTTTGAATGAAATGAATA
Organism: Zacco platypus; assembly: GCA_038088235.1. Classification (NCBI taxonomy): domain Eukaryota; kingdom Metazoa; phylum Chordata; class Actinopteri; order Cypriniformes; family Xenocyprididae; genus Zacco; species Zacco platypus. The sequence continues at coordinate 9,518,802 of CM076063.1, read as the reverse complement.
CATGTACTCAGCAAGACGCATTAAATCGATCAAGAGTGACAGTAAAGACATTTATGATGTTATAAAAGTGTTTCTGTTTCAAATAAATGCTGAACTTTCTATTCTTCAAGCATCCTGGGGCAAAATGCATCAGTTTCCTCAAAACTGTTGATATAATAGTATGAAATCTTACTTGAGCATCAAATCGGCAAATTAGAATGATTTCTGAAGGTTCACCACAGTAATAAATTACATTTTAAAAATTTTCGAATATATATATTTTTAAATTGTAGTTTCAAAATATTAGTGTTTTTACTGTATTTTTATCAAATAAATGAAGCCTTGGTGAGCATAAGAGACTTATTTCAAAAATATTTTACAAATATTTAGTCAATTTCGTTAATAAAACAGACCTAAAACATACCATTATCTTGAAAAAAAAATTAAATTAGTAGAATATTCACATATTATATAATTTATATATTAATATTACATATTATTTACATGTATAATATTACTATTTTCTATATAATTATTACATATTAATTTTTATTAATATTTTCTTCACTATTTCTCTCATTTATGAACATGTGATTATAGCATGTTTATAATGATCATAAACATGAACATTCATCAGAATTGTGATTTTTTTTTCCTGAATATAAATAGGAATATAGCTACCTGAATAGCTATTTGGCTACTGATTAACACTTAAACAATAAGACATGCCGGAACATGCATTGAGGAAGTACATAGGATCAGTTTTGACATGATGAGTGATGATATACCTGATTTGAGATAGGGCAGATTTCAATTGGTACGCCCAACTTTCTAGACATCTGTTTAACTACAGGGTGACGTGCCAAGGCAAAGCCATGACCAATACGTGTGGTGTTGAATAGTAGAGCATCCATGAGGTTCTGATCAACATCTGTTCCCTGTGAATCTGTGTGGGAAAAGCGAATAAAGTTACTATAGCAACTGTGAAAAAAGAACAAGGACTCAATCTTTTTGAGCCTAAAGGATGACTTTGAGTTACACTGCTTTGTACCAGATGAAAGAACAAAGATGTCAAAGGAAACCTGTCTCTCCTGCGTGGAAAAAGTAGGGCAGGTTAACACCCCTGTCTTCAGGTAGACTCAAAGCGTCCTTGAAGTACCACAGAGGTCTTCCAAGGTCTTCTTGTCCTACCTGGAGTTATAAAAATTCTAAAGTTTATTCACGTATTGTGTATTTCAGCAATATGCTCATCACCGAACCATCAAACACTCACAAAGTCAAAGCCTGCCATGATATCTGGAAAGTTCCTTTGTAGTGCCATTGCTTCCTCTACCGCCTTCACTGCCTCAGTTGCATTTATTCCCCTAAGAGCAACAGGAAGTGATTTCTATTCATTCAAATCTTCTTGAATCAAACTAATATTTGAACTAGTTCAATGTTTATCTCACCTGTGGACGGTAAAAATAACCCGAGCCCCTAAGAAGTCTGGGTATTGTGCCGTAAATCTTTTCACAACTTCCTGGCAGGCCCGCATACTCCAGTCCTTATCATTCAGTCTGCCATCAAGTTCATATGTCTTGACATATTCAAATAAAAATGAGCACATATTATTTATTGTACATACATTCTATTTTATATGGAAGATTATGTCCGCCACCATGAAATAAAAAAAGTTTAGAGTTTTAATTCATATCTCACAATTCGAGAAATAACTGCGAGATTAAAACTTCTGAGAAGAAAAGTCCGAATCCGAAAAAAAGGGAAAATGTTTAAATGCTTTTTATTTTCATTCTGTGATGGAAACCACAAAACAAAATTGCGAGACGTAAACTCAGAATTGTGAGAAAAAAAACGTAAGAATTATAACTCGCAATTCTGTGGAAAAAAGTTTGAATTGCGAGATGTAAACTCGCAATTACGAGTATGCAATCTTGAGATGTTAACGTGCAATTGTGAGAAAAAAGGTCAGAATTCACAACTTCGCCGGGAGTTTGATTGACAGGTGATCTGACCAATTGTAACACAGAATCCGCTGTTTTGTCCGACAAACGAACCAGACAGCAGAGTTAGTAGATTACCGTCGGTGGACTTGAACTTGAAAATGGTGTATTGACGTGTTTCCGTGGTTGAAGCAACATACCTTCTGATTCTGATGTTCATTCGTGTTTATTTCATGGAATAACTAGGAAGAGACGATCGATTTACTTGTCGCTTCAACTGAGGCACTACAGCGATCTGTCACGACAAATTAAAGTGGCACAGAACGATATTTATTGTTTGAATTTCTTAAAATAAAAAAAAAAGTCAAAATTTGAAAGCTAAGATTTTAAGTAATTATTTTTCACTGCGTGAAATGGGTTGTCGGACGTAGTGACAGTAAGGAGGGCGGGTCTTTGCAAAGTGAGATGAAAAATCACAATTACCTGTACTTTTTATTCTGTGGCGGAAACAAGCTTCCACTATTTTAAACAGATTTTGTATTTTTTTTTTTCAAGAGGAAATTTATCCATACCGCTGGCAGAAGTGCCCTGATTTCAACAAACATGATGTTGTCCTCATAAAACTGTCTGAGACCTTCATAGAGGTAGTCTTTGAAGACAGGTGCATATGTGACCAGACCATAGGCCACCAAGAACGCCTGCTCAAATCTCTTCCACACGATATCTTGGCTAGGATAGTCTCTGTCTGGGTCCTCGGTGAAGAGTGTAAGATTTCGAATGAAACTGTGGAGGCAAATGAAAATTTGAGACAAACGTCCCTCAGCTACGGTCTCAGATTTACTGCTGTTTTCTCAGGCTCTACCTGTTGTCCAAATCGGTGCTGTTTTTAATCTTCTCCCTGAGGGATTTCAGCAGGGTCCATGAGGAGCACCATGGATGTGGTGCAGGCTGATCAGAAGAGAAGATAAACTGCACGGTCTGCTCATCTGTGAAGCATACGTAGCAATTCTCCCTGTAGGTCACGTTCTTCACGAGCCAATCCACATCTACCATACCAAAGTCATGAACATGCAGGGCTGCACCTGGACGAAAGATGAATCAGATAAATCAATCTATATCTTTACTACTGTTCAAAAATTCTTAATGTTTTTGAAAGCAGCCAAAAGGCTGCATTTAGTAATATTGTGAAATTTTATTAGTATTTAATGAACTGTTTTCTGTTATGAATACGAGTTCAGTCTCTCAAGAGTAATGATGGAGAAGCTGAGCTTTTCAATTCCGAGTCATCGGAATGTTTCACTGAATCACGACACGTGCTGCTCAAATAATGTTAAAATGTAATTTATTTCTTTGATAGCAAAGCTGAATTTTCAGCATCATTACTCGTCTTCAGTGTCACATGATCCTACAGAAATCATTCTAATATTCTGATTTACTGTTCAAGAAACATTTATTATTTATTATTACTGTTGTTTGTGAAAAATGTAAAATGTTTGAAAACTGTAAAAATCTGTATTCTTAGATGAATAGTAAGTTCAAGTTTACTTGATCCTTGCTTGATGAAAGTATTAATTTTTTACAATAAACTACTTAGTGACCCGAAACTTTTTAATTGTAGTCATTGTAGTCACCTAAAGGATTATTAGGAACACCATACTAATACTGTGTTTGACCCCCTTTCACCTTCAGAACTGCCTTAATTATATGTGGCATTGATTCAACAAGGTGCTGAAAGCATTCTTTAGAAATGTTGGCTCATATTAATAGGATAGCATCTTGCAGTTGATGGAGATTTGTGGGATGCACATCCAGGGCACGAAGCTCCCGTTCCACCACATCCCAAAGATGCTCTATTGGGTTGAGATCTGGTGACTGTGGGGGCGATTTTAGTACAGTGAACTCATTGTCATGTTCAAGAAACCAATTTGAAATGATTCAAGCTTTGTGACATGGTGCATTATCCTGCTGGAAGTAGCCATCAGAGGATGGGTACATGGTGGTCATGAAGGGATGGACATGGTCAGAAACAATGCTCAGGTATTCCGTGGCATTTAAAAGATGCCCAATTGGCACTAAGGGGCCTAGAAAACATTCCCCACAGCATTACACCACCACCACCAGCCTGCACAGTTGTAACAAGGCATGATGGATCCATGTTCTCATTCTGTTTACGCCAAATTCTGATTCTACCATCTGAATCTCTCAACAGAAATCGAGACTCATCAGACCAGGCAACTTTTTCCAGTCTTCAACTGTCCAATTTTGGTGAGCTTGTGCAAATTGTAGCCTCTTTTTCCTATTTGTAGTGGAGGTAATTGTACTTCTGCTGTTGTAGCCCATCCACCTCAAGGTTGTGCGTGTTGTGGTTTCACAAATGCTTTGCTGCATACAGTCAAAACAGTCTTTCAGTCAAAGTTGCTCTTCTATCAGCTTGAATCAGTCGGCCCATTCTCCTCTGACCTCTAGCATCAACAGCCCACAGGACTGCCGCATACTGGATGTTTTTCCCTTTTCACAACATTCTTTGTAAACCCTAGAAATGGTTGTGCATGAAAATCCCAGTATCTGAGCAGATTGTGAAATACTCAGACCGGCCCGTCTGGCACCAACAACCATGCCACGCTCAAAGTTGCTTAAATCACCTTTCTTTCCCATTCTGACATTCAGTTTGGAGTTCTGGAGATTGTCATGACCAGAACCCCACCCCTAAATGCATTGAAGTAACTGCCATGTGATTGGTTGATTAGATAGTTGCATTAATGAGAAATTGAACAGGTGTTCCTAATAATCCTTTATGTGAGCGTATGTATGTATATATATATATATATATATATATATATATAATTTCTTTATATTTGATTATCGTTACATAGTCAAATCACAAACTACACAATATCTGCATCACTAGATTACTGCACCTTTAGGCATCCTTTGAATCAAATTAAAAACAGGACTTTGATCAATGAAGCGCTTCGCCTTGAAGAAATGCATAGACGGTGGGAACGATCCTGCTTCCATATCATGCTGCTTCAGTTTCTGAAGCTTTGAGTCGAGCAGTTTCTCTCTCTCATTCAGTGTTATGTTGCCTCCTGTCCGTCTAGATGCCTCCAGCCTTATCAGAGCCTCCCGCTTCCTGGGATCTGGTCCACAGATACACGATGCACACCATAGAAAGAGCATCCATATCCACATCAGGTCTCTTACTGTCAGTGTGTGCATGGCTGTGATGTAATTCAACAACTGATCTCTGCGCTAATGGTGAGAAGTAATGAACAAGTGGATTAATTATTTAAATGTGCACTACAGGATCTTTTGTTTATGCTTCAATGACCGATACAATGTTCTTGGATTGAATACTGCCAGATGATGCAAAAGTAAATGTTTTCCATTACTGTAGCCATTTCAACCATGATTGGTGATTCTGATTCAAATTTATTAAATTAGAATTAAAAAAATAAAGTGAGTAGAAACATCTCACCCATGATTAATATATTATAAGGGTAAAATTTATTTACTTAAAATAAATGAAGTGATTAGTATCTGGCTAGTCATGTGATCTTAACATGGCGGCCACCAGAAGAGGGTCCTCTTTTGTAGAATAAAACTTTTTATGATGAATTCATTTATATGTGATCATTTCATGTGACTGTGCATTCATTTAAACATGTATTATTATTTATATTTTAAGGAAGCTTTTGACTGGTTTAGGCTGAATGTACTAGCAGCATTGAGACTACTGTTCACCTGTAAGGTCTGCAGTTAAAGAAAAGGGGTTTTGCCCACAGCTTGCACTTCTTCTTTTCAACTCTCAACTGTTACTTTGAGACCAGTTTCAACCATCAACCACAGCTGTTCCCTTATACCGGTGGAAAACCAGCTGTTTGCAAGGGTTTACTTCTATAAGCAAAATACAAACTATGACATATAAAATAAATTAAATCTATCAATTCTTCTAAAACAACGTGACCATCTGTTACAGACCCAATTACTTGTAAACAAGCCACATGACACACAGCAGTATGTGGAGCTGCACCTCACCTATTATCAGTCATGATTAAGTTGTCTAGCGGCTGTCACGTTTTCTTCATAATTCAATGCTGATATAGTTTATAAACGTCAGTCGAAGTTTAATTTTTAATGATCATGTAAAGAGGTTTTCACCTAAACATTCAAACTGCACTAGTAACGGCTCCCTGAATTATTCTCCAATAAACTTACAGAAAAATAAACGCATTCCAAAACCCAGCGCATTAAAAATGTCTTACCTGGCGATTGAATACAATATATCTCTACAAGGACACCGGCAATTATTGTTTTTAACCGAGCTTATTCGACTTTTACCCTGCCACAGACTTCCACAACAGAAAGTGACGTCATGATTTTGCTTGACGATCATTGGTTGTGATGTGTGCCAGTGCGCGTGGACGAGAGACCTGCAAATATCCGTTGGGGTATTCAAAATCTGGCTAATGTAGAAACTGAATTTCGCTCTTGTTTTCTAAAGTTTAAGTCCATAAAGAGACGGGTGATGAATATATGAACGTGATACCTTTCACTATTATCATCTCCAGTGAGGTTTCAAAGGCGTTTTGAACCCTGGCTGAAATCTTTCGAGACTTTGTGTGAGTACAATTTTTTTTGGTTTGTCGTTCCAGCTATATATGCCACACACACACACTCACACTATCTATACACACACTATCTAGATGACCATATTAGTACCTTGATTACATTTTAAGTTACTACAATCAAAAAAGGTACCGGACATTTACAATACCATGGTATTAGTTCATAATCAAAGTAAAATTTCACTGTACCATGGTTCATGTAGTTTTAGGAGTGCCATGCACGTTTTCATAAGGGGAAATGCACAGAAAATTGACAACAAGAGCAAAATCTAATGAAACGTAATTTATTCTAAGAAATGTAGAGTATCGAAAATACTTCGGTCCATTTCCAAAATAATTTGTTATTCAGGTAAGAACTTGTAAACTTCACAGAATGAAAGTTACAGGTGTTGTTTTGGATTTCATTTTCGCTAATGAGGTAAAGTGAACCGTTTCAAAACAAACATGAAAAGAAAACACTTTTATATTAAAAAGACAGAATTTTACAAAACATAACAGCAAATAAATATGATTCACATTTAACCAGCTAGTTACTTAACTAGTACAGATTGAATAGATGGCAGCAGAGATGTTGAAGGGTGGATTTCAAGAGATACAGATCGGTTGCCACCAATAAGTCAATGAAAAAAATAAAAACATCTGTACACAGCAAAATTCAAACATTCTTGTAATTCATTACAACTAAATCATCCCTTTACATATTAACAGTGGAGTAGGACAGACTGCTAAAGTGATACAACTTCACTTATAAGCTAAAACAGGTACAAAATAGTGGACAACGTCCATGTCAACTCACAGCTGCTAGTATTTATACATCCCTAGTTCATAAAATACATATAAACAGTTCACGTCCACAAAAATACTCGCCTGACATCATGCACCATCACAGGTTTCTGGGACAAAAGATTTCAGTGTACCACAAAATCACTCAAATCCTTCGAACAAGGTGCACAACCCATTTTCCACTGGATTCCATAAAACAAAATGAGGGCAAAAATTTCAACCTAGGATGCTGCCTTCATTTCACTTATGGTTGTAAACACCAACATTCAAAAAGTGGAATGCAGATGTTTTAATCGTGTTCAAACTTGGCACTGATAAATTAATAATGACCATTCGGTTTTGCGAGTGGATATATTAAGGCTATAGTGTCGATTTAAGGATCAAGCCGTCAATCATGAAAAAATGTATTTCAGAGTACAAACAAACTGACAAAAAGAGATCTTTACATGCATCTATGAAGGGAATAAAGAATGTGCCACATCCTGGCATTATGAGGTAGATATTTTTGCTGCCATATTCTCACAAATTGCCGTTACTATTCGATGGTTTGTTGATGAGCTGAATAAAATAGTAATTCAGACAGACCATAAGGACACATAAAAAAAAACAAGCAGATATTTAAAGTAATTCATTTAGTGCAGGACAATAGGAGCAGTGAAAATAAACAAAACCATTCTACTCCGTTTTCCGATCAGCCCTCCTCCCCCATAACAAAAATTAAGCATTTAAAACAAATAGACTAATTCAAAAGAACAGTGACAAATGACATTAACCACAAGTACAGCTTGTCTAGTTCCTGTGTCTGTACTGAAGATCACAGATGAATTGAAGTTAATCACAGTTCCAGTGACAAATTTTTTTTTCCACTGAATAAGCATTCAACAATACCCGTATTAAAACCACTACACCCTGAGGACATATTCAGAAAATTGAATTAAAAGAGGAAGCATTCATGTAAAATATGAGCACATCGACATTTCTTCCGTTTGATAAAAGGAGCTACAAGGGTACTTTTACAAGTCAGTGTGTAAAGGCTGAAATATACGCTCTCATCCAATGCATTGCTAATATTGTGATTCCAGCTGGTTATTTTTTTTGTGACGAATTCAATTTACATTCCAATATATGAAAAACTTTTTAAGATTGATCATCAGTGATGAATGATATCAGGTGACAAACAAACCAGCCTTCAAGGAATCCCCAAAGCTGTGTCTGTATTTGAAATCTGATTCATTCTGTGCACACATAATATAGCAGGACACATCCATAAGGAACAAGACAACACATCAGAGATAGAGACAACTTACGAGAAAAGTTAGAATTTAGTCCCATACCAAGAAGCACACATCTAATTTAAGTCCAAGGCCACTCATTCCAGTATGAAAGACTATTCCTAGTGCATAACAAATAGAGCAGCCAAGTTCTCTGCCAGTCTAAGAAAATCAAAGACAATCTTCAAATTGAAGTGGCATAAAAAAGAATGCACATCACTAGAAATAAAGTGGATACTACGCTTTAGAGAAGAACACCACCTCGTTAATACACTCCAGGTGTGGTGTTTCCCAGCGGAGCAGAAGATCCATCTTTTATTCCATGAGTTGAATTACTACAACTAAAATCATTCACAGAACATTCAACAAGTCAACATAGTCTAGTCTGTCCATAGACCTTGGAAAAACCTAAAGTAGTCTCAGTACGTTCTTTACTACACCTGAGTTTAACTTTGAACTGGAACACCAATTGGTAAACGGCATCTTGCTCTTCTCATTACAAGGAAATTCAGTTTCTTTACTCCCTAAGAAACAGCCCATGCAAAAGAGCTTGGAGATGTTTGTTCCTTTGTAGGGAATGAGTCCAAAGACATTCCAGGCTGAGAAGAGAAGCTGCAGACCAGTATAATGGAGTAAAAACAGTAATTAACAACACTAAAGATTCACTGCTCTTCAATGGTCATTGAGCAAACCTCTTTAAGTGGGTAGGATGCGGGCTCCAATTGGTACAGTAACTTGCCTTATCAGCAAATAATCACAATCAATCTTCCTAATTTTTCTTGTGGTCTCCATTTCCTTGAATATTCCAGGACATAGCAGTGTTGTAGAAGGTGTTCATTTTCCTTGGGTTACCAAAGAATTATTTTTTTTTTTTCCTTCATACTCCTTGTTTATTGCCTGGGCCATTGGGAGATGGTGTACCCAACATTTGGTGCCTATCAGACAAGAAAAAGAGTTACTTTGATATGAAAGCATTATATAGACAAATGTTAATGAATGTGTAAGTAGATCATTCTTCTGGATTCCAGATCAATTATGTCATAAGATTTGAGAGGTAAATGAGATCTCTTACCCAGTGCGAAGTAACTGTTCTGCAACCACTGCTCTTTGAGGAACCATCATTCCCTGGAAGTGCCCAGCAACATTTGGATGCCTGTACATAGCCATTCGAGTTTGACCTGGAGAGAAAGGCAGGTGCTGGGGCCTCTGTAAAGCTTCCATCAAATGTGGATGAGGATGCTGTGGTGCAAAATGTGCACTTGAAAATTGCTGCCCAGAATATGGCCCACTTGCCATCATATGGGGTGGATGAGCACCACTTTGCTGTATGCTGGGATGCATGCCACGAGGCCCATATGGGAAACTGGGGTGCGGCTGAGCTGAAGTACGATGTCGGGCTGTAGCATTGTGGCTGTCCAGGTCCAAGATCTCTTTTGGGCTCTCTGGGCGTTCAGAAGACTCTTCAGTTCTAGCTTGCTTGGCAGGGCTGCCATCTTCTCTATTCTCCAATACACTGCTATGAGACCCATCGGGTAAAGGACTGGGTGACATTAAGCTCCCACCAGATCCATCCGAGCCATGTGGAGACATGCTGTTGTCCTTGTGTCTTCCATTAAAACTTCCAACGGATGGTGATGGAAAAGAATTGGGCATTATTGTGTGCTGGTATGGAGGTCTAGGCCACTCCTCGGATGAAAATCCAGGTCTGCCATGTCGGTGGTGCTGATAGAACTGCTGATGCTGCTGGAATTGAGGATGCATGCTGGGGTGGCCCTGAGGATGCTGTGTGATCATGCGATACTGGTATGGAACACCTTGCTGGTGATAACCAGGATAGTGTGCAGGATTTTGATGAGGGTTATTACCCTGTGTTGGAGGTCCCTGGTTTGGGTAAGGCTGGTGATTTGACGGATGTAATGGTCTACTCATCTGTGTGCCAAAGTGTTGGTGTGCTGTCTCACTCACTCCATATTGGGCCACATTGTTGCTCTCTGGTCCATGAGCGTGTGCTGGAGGAGCCTGATTGTGAAGGGGTGCTGGCTCCTGCCTTCCCAGCTGGGTTTGTGACTTTGGACTGAAGGGTTGTTGTTTGTAAAGCCCACTGGTACAATCAGTCCTCATGTTAGCATTGCTACTGTCCTGGGAAGCTGTACTCTCACCTGATACTTTCCTGCTGGTAGGCTCACAAGGCCTTTGGTCTCCCTGATCAGCTGGAGAGGGCTGAGCAAGTGGATGGGATACAGGGTGGCTAGGAGGTAGGGAGCTGAGAGTTGCAGGCTGATGAACACCTGGCTGACCCCCCTGAGGTGGAATCTGTGGCATTCCATGAAGAGGTCCTGCCTGTGGGCCTCTCACAGATCCATTGTGTGGAATTTGCTGGGAACCGTTCTGAAAGTACGGATTAGATGCATTTTGTGGCATCTGTTGAGGAAGGTTCTGTAGAATATGTGGAGGAACATTCTGAGACTGACTTTGAGAACCATTCTGAAGAAACTGTGGTGGAACATGTTTATGGATTTGTAGAGAAGGGTGCTGGGGAGTTTCATCTGGGGTTTTATGGCTCATTGGCTGAGGACCATTTGGGGGAAATGAAGAATCATCCACAAATTTTTGCTTTAGGGAACCTGGTTGGGTTTGAGAATTTGGGTGGTCACCATTGTGGATTTTCTCTGGATTTGACAGTCTATGTCTTTCTTCATTATGATTGGGACCTTCCGTACTTTGAGTGGACATAGATGCCGAAGCTGTTCCTAGTGAAGGATGCTCCGATGTTTCTGCTGGACTGGGCAGAGAATGGCCGTCAGCCTTAGTCAGAGCAGTCTCGGTCGACTGTTTATCACCAGATTTTGGACTTGAACCTATCAGGATATACAATGGTGTTAAATCAAGGAGGTGCCATCAAACTTACTATATAATTTATCAAATGCAATAGTGTAATGCCAAAAATATGGCCAGGAATACCACTCTTACCTTTGGGGGATATGGGAGTGTGCTGGTTGTCTACAACACAATCTCTAGAAGACCTGAGGACATGGTTTTCAGGAGAAGACAGTATAGCAGAAACTAAAGCATTACCCCCACTTTCTGCAGTGGACTGAAAGTTCCCAACATTATGAGTTGAGGTCGAGAGTTGCTGGAGGGCAATCATCTCTGGACTATCAAGCATGGATGCCAAATGTGGCCTTGAGACCTGAGGGGCCCCTGGTGGTCTTTGGCCAGTAGGACCTTGGGAGCTGATGGAGGGCATTCTATATTGAGCATTTGTCATTGCATATCCAGTATTGTGTGGAGGACGGACCATGTTGTGATTGTATGGATGTTGGCTAGTCGCACTCTGTTCTTGCAGCATATGACCACCAGGTGTCGGCTGCCCCTGATGGTTCATGGGTGGCCACATCCTTGGCATGTTTATGCCATGGGGGCCATAAGGAGGGTATGAACTATGCATTGGGACACCTGGGCTGGAGTACCGATTCCCCACAGGCTGCATGGACTGCCCTTCTGGATGTTGGCGTGAAGGGTACATGTTGCCTTCAGGTGGAGGGGCACATATGCCACCAGGCTGAAGCACCATTGGTCTTGGGCCAAGAGAAGGACCATGAGTGGGACCAGGATAGGAATGTTGCTGATGTGGAGCTTGAAGCGGCCGGCCATCAGGTCCAACTGGGTATCTGGGACCAAGATGTGGACCATTTATGTGGGAACCCTGAGGGGAAAAAAAAAAAAAACTATTATAAATCAACCATCAAGGGGTGAGTTTACAATTTTAAATGATCAAAACTAATACTGCTGATCGAACAAAACATGCCTGTATGTTGTAGTGAGGTATATGCTGAGTTCCATGGTCCCCTGGTGGCCTGGACATGAGGGGTCTCTGTCCAGGATATGGATATTGGGGATCAATCATCATACGTTGAGCATACATCCCTGGTCCTGAAGGTCGTTGAAACTATATGCAAAAGAGCACATCTCTTATGAAGTACTGGCATTAACAAGTGCACAAAGAGAACTTCAGCATAATAGTCAAAACTGTTGTTTCAGCTGTAAACAAAATGTAAGAAACCGAGAGTGTGGTCTAACCTGTTGAGCAGGATGTAACATGCCAGCCTGTTGCTGTCCTTGGTAAATGTTATGAGGATATGGGGGACCATTGCTGTAGTGTGGGGGAGGGGGTTGTAAAGCAGATCTGAATTTGTCTTGTTGCTGATTGTTTCCCTTGCCACTATTGGACGTTTTGCGTTTTTGAACCTGCTCAGTGGCTCTGATCAAGCTCTCAGGACCTGACTGTTTGTGACTTTTGCTCTTTTTCTTATCCTTGCGGTCACGGTCCTCGCTGCTCACGTGAAACTCCTCGTCTGTGTCGCCATCCTCAGAGGGGAAGTGCTTCAGTAGGGCTCGGCTAAAGCAGCGTTCCAAGGACTCAGCCATTATTGTGTATTCTGAGGACATACAGACAGGTAAGCAAACGCACAGACACATTTGATCTCATCTCCCCATGCAGAGCAAGCACACCAACTAGGTCACAGAACCACAGTTGACCTCTGACCCCACCACCCCCAGGGGAATGCATTCTAATGGATGGATGGCTCCAGGGAGGGGAGCTATGGGGTTGGAATGTCTCTGTGGCACTGCAGGACCTGGTGCACTGGAGGACAGCTCAATCACTCTCTATTAATCAATGCCAGAGCCTCTCCACATACTTCTACTACTAGAATGACTTGCTTTGCTTATTCATTTTTTTAACACTGCGACACATTCCTACATTTTGTCGAGTAGATTATTGTTAAACAATTTCACTTCTGCTTAGATGCCAGAAATCCTGCTAACAAAACTGTTCATCTTGATCATATTTACCACTCTCTTCTCCGTTGTACTCCAGACAGTTCTCAAACATAAGCTTTACATCAGCCACAAACTCATCCTTAGTAACGTACTCCCCATCATTCAGCTTTCTCTCAATGGTGGACAGGTCCATTGGAGTCTGATGAAACATTTTTAACATCTCATTGATTTATTCTTAACAAGGTCAAATAAATCTCTTTGTAACAGCTTGTATGCCCACCTGTATGATTTCATGATAGTTGGGGGCATATGACTCATCAACAGGCTCCATGAAAGGCCAGGCGTCTTTGTGAGCTTTGAGGGCCTCCAACACTGAAGAGAAAATAGTTTTACATAAATTCAGTGGAACTGCTGCAAATATTGAATGAGGAAATGAACACTGGCTTGACCATATCACAAACACCACTGTCCAAACGTACCTTTGTAGAGAGCAGTGTAATCGTCATCCATGTCATAACTACAATACAGAAATGGAAGTGAGAAATGAATAGTAGCAAAAACATTAAACACTACACAAACGCTTATACATATTAATTAGAAAGTAAAATTAACATCAAATGTGAGTTTGAAGACTATTAGCAAGCTAATACTAAGTCTGAGTTAAAACGGGGTCCTTACAACTCTTTGGTGCGACGTGCTCGACGAATAGGTGAATGGGTCTCCAGATTTAGCAGCTCAGGGGGAAGTTCTTTCCCTTGGGAGAGCAACCAGGCCTTCTCCTCTCGCTGCTTCCTTCTACGCGCCCGCTCTGAACAACACAAAAATAATAAAGCCAAGTTTTACACATATTACCATTGATAGTGTACTTGTTACCTGCCCACTTGTGCCTGGGCCAAGGTGATGAAAAGTTGGCAAACAAACAAAAATCAAGTAGTAATAAGAGCAAATGATCAGGCAGCTTTAGAAGGCACATTTGATCAAAGGGCACAGGCAAGATAAAGGGGAGAAGTGCTTTATGTGCTGACATTAAAGGCCCTGACTGACACACCCTGCTGGGAGGATTAAAAGAGCTTGAGGAAGAAACCACTGGAGAGAACTGCTGGCTCGATCTTCATCCATAATACATTAATGTGGATAGGCCCATCAGCAGCAGCACAATCAAGAGTTAATTAACCCGCTGACAGAGGATAACAGAGCTGGATGATTCTCACGAGGAGTGAGGTTGATCGTTTCCCCTAGCTCAGCTCTTTGTATGATTAAAGCAGCCTTGGGTTAAAAGCATGCTGATTTCAAAACCGCCATGTTGAGACAAGACCACAGAATGGGCTCTAGCGTCAGTGTGTGTTTGATCATGCTTCTGGGTAAACTTTGGTTCCTGGTTACCTGAAGTGTGACTCACCCTCTACAGCTTTGACTCGCTCCTGTTCTTCTCTGTCCCGTTCTTCCTGAAGCAGTCTTTCTTCTTCTTTCCGTTGTTCAGCGAGTAGGACTTGCCTTTCCAGGTCCTCCTCCTTCTGTTTCTCCACCTCAATTGTGGCTCGTGTCTGCTTCGCAAAAATGCATAAATTAAACTACAACTTACATCACATATACAAACAAGAAAGTATGGACACACATTTAAAAAAAAAAAAAAAAAAAAAAAAAAAAAAACACCTCACCCCATTCTCTTTAGAGCCATGTTGTTCAGTGTGGCTGTTGTGTTCCTCAGGCGGATTCAGTAGCTTCTGCTTCATCTCTTTCTCCTGGGAAAGAATTACCTTGTTAGTTGTGGTTACACACATATGTGGGTGTCAGGTAGGTCACTTGGGGGATATTGGCCCCTCCCAAATATGCCCTTTATTTAACCAAAGCAGGAGGCTAAAGAGTGTCATTGCAGAACAAAACAGCCCATGGCGACAAAGGCCCATCAAAATCAGTCCCCTTCCCCCGTATCCTAGTATATTCAGGATCTTCCGCTTTGTGTATTACCCTACAACACTTAATCCCATGCTAGAAGATGGAGTGTCTGTGGTATCACCACTTAAGAGGTCAAAAAACCTGCAGCGCTGCATGCCGTCAATCACCATGCTCCAGCTCACCTCAAGGTGAGAGCCTGCCACATGGCGACGGCTAGATGGATTGGCTCTGACAGGGCTGTGAGACTCTGCTTGTGTGAGAGAGAGTGGGTGTAGGGGTTTGATTTGAAGAGGCAGTTGGCCAAGTTAAAACCCGTTGCATCAAGGTTGCGAAAGAAAGTATTCGGTTCTTTGCAGATTTATCTACAGGTGTGAGAAATATGTTGGAAAACGTTGGAAGCACTGAAGCAAGATGTACATTCACAGTGAGGGTATGCAATGGTGATTGCTGGAAGTGGGGTAGCTATGGCAACGAGACACTCTAATAGGTCTTGATTAGCCACGGAAATGACAAGTCAACACCACTGCAAAATGTGCATACCAACATGCATCTGATATGGGCAGTTTTCTCAGTGGTAAGAAAAAGATAAGGTATCTAGTTCCTCTATTATCTATGTGCACATGAAAATGAAATAAATTTACACACTTTAGACACTCAGTGCCTCTGAAAAAAAAAAAACTGGAACAGTTGTGATTATGCCCAAGGACAATGGTTGCTGCAAGGCTTTCTGAGAATCAAAATCTCATGCCAGTACAGACCAGTCATGAATTGCATTCATGCACTGATATTAAAATCATCAGCAAAAGTACCAGGGACTGGATTCACAAAATTCTTAATAATAATAATAATAATAATAATAACCTTCTAAATTTGTGAGCATATCTTGAAAAGCATATCTTTTACCTTATCTGATTGTATACTTGCCTAATCTTGAGGCTACCTACAAATTCAATGCTTGAACACTGGTTATTAATATTAATATTAAATAAATTCATTAAAAACATCTAACCTGTTGCAAACTGTTAGCAATATTAACTTGGAAATTAAGACAATATTAGTTAAGAAGAATTTTAATTTGTAAGAATGTTTTCTACACTGTAGGAGGGAATTCTCATTCTCAAACTCATTTTAAAGTAATTTAAACATCCAACTGATATTGCCTAGCTAAAATATGTCACCATTGTTTTTTCTGGAGATGGGAATCTCTGAGATAATACTGTGTAATTGCTGTGAGACAATTACGGAGATAACCTATATCCCAGTTTGACTCATAACATGACTCATCATTACATCACATCACATGACGTGCAGTAAGACGGAGTGAAAAGTCTCACCTTGAGTTCAATCATGTTACTGATCTCAGGCAGGAAGTTCTGAGTGATGATGCGGTGCAGGTGTCGGTCCTGAGGAGAGATTCTGTCCTTAATACTTTCGGCCAGCTTGACCCACTGCTCCTCGGTGTCACACACCAGGGACCAAACCCCACGCTTGCGCTCTGACAACACATTACACAAACAGCACCTCATTAACAGACATAGAAATAATCAATATCATCAAGAACAATTCATGCTCGGGGATCAGTTAAAAACTTGCATAGGCGTTTTATAATAAAACCAAGCTTCACGATAATAATGTGTCAAATGCTTCTAAATCTATCAAGCTACCAACCAGTAATTTGAGCTTTGATCTCTTAGAAATCTCTGTGAAGGGAAGCTACAACTGCTGGCATGGTTGCTAGCGTTTCATTTCAACTTGTGTCATGAAAGTTCCACATTTCATGCTTTTGCTGAAAGAGCATTTCATGCACATTGCAGCAGACATGCATTACAGCCGCCATGGGCACTGTAAGCCACTTACACTGCAGAATAAAAATGAAGGAGAAATGATTCTGCAATAACTCCACATTTCACCTAAAAGCAGCAAAACACGTTTCTCACCTATTCCAGGTTTAGACTCCTCGACACTTTCTTCTTCTTCCTTCACAGAGTCCTCCCCCTCCTCATCCCTGAAATAAACAAGTTTAGACCCTCATCTTTCTAAATAATTCACTCAACTAAGACTAGTAAGCATGTCATACAATGCATTTAACAGATGTTTAAAGAGCTCCTTACATCGATACATCAATATCCTCAAACTTCTTCTTTGGTGGCCTCCCTCTTCGCTTCTTCTCATACATTTTGTCATAAGAGTCACTGTGAAAATGGTATGTATAAGTTTTTCACAACTTTTAGCATACATTTTAGCAATTATATTACACATGCATATATGTATGTTGAAATGTGAAATTATCTACATACCTGTATTGTGGAGATATCACTTCAACAGGATCTTCTTTGTACAGCCGTGTACCGTAAAAGTACCAATAGAGGGCCCTGTTCCCATCCTGGCCCAGAGGCTCAACACGCAAACTGTCTGCATCCAGGCCCTGCAAAACCCAGGATCTTTTTAATATGGTTCTGTCATGGTGAGTATTAAACAAACAAATGCAAAACCTGTATTCTGTTTTTGCAAAAAGTGTGCTATGCAATGAGTGTGCTGTGTAAACAAGGTTGTTACCTTGAGCCTGTCGAAGACATCAGCAGCATCAAGACGATAGTCACATAGTCTGTGCAAAAGCTCCACCTGTGTGCGCGGTGGTAGCTCCTCAAACGGATGCTCCTTCAGTGGATTGGGCTTCCCTTCTTCCAGTTCCCAGCGGTAATTGATAATGTCTTCCAGATAGCTGCTGAAGGATTGAATCCTAAAAAGAAACAGAATATTTTTGGTTAAAATAGATCTTTATTTCTGGAATCAACAAACTAAAATGTTCCCATCCAAGTTGTGAATTTTGTCTGCCGGCCTGATGTGTGGGAGCGACAGAGTGTCAAAATATTTCTGGAAAGGATTCGTAGTCAATCATCTAAATTAATTACAAAGTCACATGACTTGAGGCAGGGTCACATGACTTTTGATGCACGTCTAGGTACTTATTCAGAAAATGTTTTTTTCCTCGTAATTTACGTGCATTACTTCCACCTAAATTATTTAATTTTTTTTTTAACAATTTATTCATATCTAGGCATTTTCATCCAGAATTTTTCATCCCAAAATTTGCATAAATGCAGATGGAAATTCACTTATAATCAACTGACCTGTGATAACAGGAAAACTGATGCACAAAATCTTACTCCTGTCCACTAAGGGGTCAAGAACCATTAAGCAACCCAAACAAAAGCAAAGCAACCACAAACAATCTTGTTTGTGGCAGTTAGGGTCTTCCACCTAGATTTTAAGATATGAATAATTTATGAAGTGAATTATCCTAAGATTTAAGTTCTACTACTTTATCTTTTTTGTGAAGATATGTACTTTAAAAATGTTAGTTCCGGGTGGGGTCAATTCGATCAACCCAAAACCCAGTTCCCTGGTACTAATGCGCAGGGCAAAGGTGAGCCTTAGGACAACAAGAGAGAAGGTAGAGAGCAAAAAAAGCATAGAAAGAATAGGCTTATCTAGAGAAAGCAGAATGATCTCTCTCACAGCTGCAGGCCCCCTGCCATTCCATCTTTCTCCGCCTCTCTCTCTCTCTCTCTCTCTCTCTGTCTCTCCCTCTCTCATCCGTAACACTCCCTCCCCCAATCTTGCTGGAGCGTTTAGCACATGTAGAAAGAAAAGGGCACTTCTGTGAAAGGCCAGTGCCCCGCGGCCTCCCCCTGGATGCCAGTTGCTGTCGAATCCAATAAAACCCTGCGTCCTGTTAACGGCCTGCCTGAGTATGCGAAAGGGATCATTCTTGCCTACCCAGTCATCGACCGGACTCCTTTTTGCTGCTGATGAGGCACCGCTATGGAAGGGAGCTCCCTTTAGGGGCTAACCATTCATCACAGCACTGACTCACACAATAACTCACACTCTTTACTGGGATGGGGCCCATGGCCCCTTGACCTACTACTGCTGCAGGTAACCTAGCTTCATGACTACAGCACTACTTCAGTCAACTGGTCGCATGCAGACTGGATATGGGAGTCTGCGTCAGACACAGGATGTGGGTTGGGCAATACCAAATAAGATCCTTCAAGAGCACAGAGGAGGGTTGCAAAACACCAAAAACAGTACAGTACAATCAAAGGAGTATTTCTATAAACATTTACAGAATGGCCCCATTCACTCTCACTGTAAGTGCCAGTGTCGTTGTAATCCAGATGTTTGGTTTTTTTTTTGTTTTTTTTGATGGGCAAGTGGAAATGAATTATGGTAATCAACATTATACCACAATTGTTAATTGTTGATCGAGTTTAACTTGTGCCAATCCCAGCATATTCCCTTTTCATGCCATCTACTTTCTAAATGTATGTTGTTAATCTTATTTTTGGACAACTAATTCAAACAAGAATTTAATTCAACATTTTTTTAAACTCAATTTTTAATTACAATATATAAATCTATCCTGCATTTTTTTTGTTCATTAATCCGCTTACTCGGATGTACATCACAATATGGAAGAAACGATCTTTCGCTACTTCTGTTACATCATGACTTTAAAAGGTACAACGGGAACAGGAAATGCTGATGGTGATGCACTCACGTGATGTCATTGCGTTGATAACATCCTTTCAGCAGGGAGCAAAGGAGGTCCGAGAGGAAGTCTTGGTCTTGTTTCAGTAGTGCTTGCTCAAGTTCCTATCAAAAAGAACAGCAGGGAGGGGAGGTTAGCCATTACTGCAGGGTTAAGTTTAACTAGCGACTGCTTTTATCAACTTTTATGATATTGGCCTAAACGGCCTAGCTTGACATTTTTATACCACTCTTTCACTGATGAAAAAAAATGTTGTGGCTAACTAACACCACATAACATGGGGTGCTCACAGTAGTAACACAAATTTATAAATTTCATATGGTAGTTTGACATTTTCAGCAAAACAATGTAATCTCCTGTTACAAAACTCTTTAGGGGTACTAAAGCTAAAAGTAAGGGGGTGCAATAACAGATCATGTTTGACTACCTTCTAAGGTTGTCATTAGGCATTACAGCTGAAACCAGAGTAAGACAAATTGTTGTTATAAGGAACTGCCTGTAGAGCAACGTCACTCAACCATAGCCAGTTCAGGAACCAACCTGACAAACTTCCTTTGTTTGCAAAAGCCACATTTTAAAAATGTGCACTGAATGTTGGGTGAATGTGGCATCACCTTAATTTGATCTTTTACACTATGCGATTATACCACTACAAAGCACTTTCTAACACATTTTGACTTGGACAAACATTCCCAATCCTGTATAAAACATTCACATCCTCATTTCTTTTCTTTCTCACCTGTATGTTAATGACATTAAGACATAAGGTAAATTCTGATTGGTTAATCAACATGTAGATTAGTGGATTAGTACATTTTGTCTACGCAAGCTACAGTCCTCATCTATCTATCGAAGCATGCATAACAAAGCATAATCAAATATTTAAAAGTAATAAATGCACCTTGTGCATGACCCGTCTTTAATGCAAGTACACGCCACAGAGGCCAATTGTAGTTTATTCTAAACTGAAGTGAACTAAAGCGCTAAGAAACCCAAATTTACGAAGGCATTCAAACTGTGACACCCTTGGTGCTCAATATTGAAATAAGTTTGATTTTACTAAAACAAATTATTGTTCATCACCCATCCGTCTCAATTTATAAAAGACAATTTGTTGCTTTAATCCAACCAGTCAAACTTTTAAAGTCCAATTAAATGTACTTCGGGATGTGACTCGCAATAATGCCGAGAGGTTTGTACGCTAGAGGTTGAGTACTAAGAATGTCACAATTTGAAGTGAAGTATGAGAGTATGGCAACCCATACTCACAATTTGACCTCTGCATTTAACCCATTCAAGATAGTACACACATTAGGAGAAGTGAGTACAACACACACTGCAAACAGTGGAAACACACACCCGGAGTAGTGGGCAGCCATTACAGATAGGAGGTTAGATGCCTTGCTCAAGGGTACCTCAGTCGTTTCCTGCTGGTATTGAACATTATTGAGAATTGAACCTGTGACCTTCGGGTTACAAGTCTGACTCTCTAACCATTAGGCCACAGCTACCCTAGTCTAGTCATGAAAGATCTGCGCATCATTGTAGGCTTAATATCTTCAAGGGGCGATCCATGAACTACTGCCATCATAACCTTGGGCAAGACACTTCACCCTGTGTTGCTCTGGAAGTATTTTCCCTTTTGGTGTAATGCCAGTTGCTCTGGATGAAAGTGTCAGCTTTGAAAATGACAATTCAAAGCAAATTAGACATCTGAACAGGCTAGGAAAACATTAGGTAGAACCAATGAGGGAAGCAATAAGTCACTGTCAAGATGAATTACCAGTGGAGAAGTACTACTAGAGTACAAAAACATGGTAGGAAACCACCTGACTTTAAAAACCAGAGAAGTTGGATATATGGCAAAATCCTTAGACTGCACTGAAAATGTTCTACAAATTCTCGATAAAGCTTCTAGGAACAAGATGGAACTGAGGTTTAACCTTGACCCCTGTCCTCTTCCATTGTGTTGCAGCTATTGAAGGTTTATGAAGCAGCAGTAAGTGGGACTGCAAACTCCAGCCTACTGAATGGAACAGAAGAGAAGCTAAGCGACAGCATGAGCCCACAGCCACAGCTAGGGCTAGGCTGACCCAGTATGCACCTCTCTCTCCTCAGGATGCCCAATGTCCCTCTAAGAAAGAGGGAGGGGGAGTTTGAGAAATGTAAATGGCCGGTGCTCCATCACCGGTCCATCTCAAGGAGCTTAGTGACTGCGGTTGCTTTCTTTCACAGCGAGCCACTCAGTCCCTCAGGCAACAGGGAGCACTTTTCAGCTCCCGTATAAAACATCCTCCCCCTTTACCCTTTCAAAGCAGAGTGACACTACAAAATTAACTCAAGGGCAAGAGAGGCAGCCCATCCATTCATCGTGAGATTCACTCAAGCTGCAGATTGCCGTTTCTCTCTAGAGAAATGGTGGAGAGAACGGGGTCATGGAGGGTCAGCTCACACACCTCCTGGCTGTGGAGAGGAAACCAGGAGCCCAGTGTCAGCAGGAGGAAAAACAGAATGAGAGCTTGAAAAACAGGATGAGACATGCTTGTGCTTAAGGTGGGGGGGCCACTGTCCTTAGATTGTTCTCTTGGAAAAAAAATGGTGGTGGTGTTGCTTAACATGCCGAATCCATTAGGCTTTTTTGGGTTGATTGTTGAAGCAATTTAAAAGCTATTGATTATTCCCTCCAGGTACTCAATAAACAGTCTAAAGTGTATGTGAAGCTCCTTATTGAAGGAGACTGTCTGTTTGGGCAGGAAGTCCAGAGGTGAAATGGATCCACCGTAACAGAGTTATAGCCCGGAAAATTTGGCAACTCTTCATGTCTTCATCCATTTATATCCATCTCTTCACAACTCACTCTTGAGTGTTTGGGGCTACCAGGAACTTCCAGGATCGTCTTCAAGTGATGGGCCACTCTGGCCTCCCTCAGATCCTCCGTTACACCTACAAAACTTCCTGGTCCCTTGACAGTTAGAGGACTAGAGTGGGCCCATCTATCAGTGAAGCCTCGACTTTGATCACACTTCAAACCTGAGGCCGGCTGCGGGGGATTAACACAACCCCACTTCGCTTTTGAAGTGCCATTCAGTGGCTCAGATGGCAGAGAAGGAGTAGTAATGTTGTGTGTGTGTCCTTTACACCACAGAGTCTCCTTTAACAGCTCACTGATGATATCCAACCCCAAATCTTTTTTCTTAACCAACTAGCAAAACAGGTATGGTAAGTGCACAGTACAGTTGGCCAAAAAACAAAGTGATAGAATTAGATGAGATTAGGACTACCATTTTCAGTCAAGTCTAAGGTTAAAGTGATAGTTCACCCAACAATGATAATTCTGTCATTTATGAACGTTTCAACTGTTTTTGTCCAAAAATAAAAGCCAAATATGGGTTCAAAACATTGAAGCTATTGACTTTCATTGTATTGACAGATAAAATACAAATACGTTTTTCAAAAGATTTTGTGTTCCACAGAAGAGTCAGACAGGTCTGGAACAACAAAGATGAGTAAATGATGACAGTTCTCATTTTTGGGTGAACTACCAAAGAAGTTGTTTACCAAAGAATTCTTCAATGTGGCTGATGTTGTAAGTCACATGACAATGGTAGATTTAGAATGGATATGGTTGTACATTTTGGGATAATCATTCCTCAGTCACACACACATTTTAACCTGCCCTAGCACGCAGATCAGGAAAACCATTTGTGCGACCAGAGGTACACACTTTTGTGATTATCCCTCCGCGTGCCATAAGGTTTCCGACCGCCAGTTATAAAATTAAGTCGTTAGGTTGTATATTTTATCATTCTCAGAGCTAATTAACTGAATGTCACTGATAAAGTTGTGTGTATCTGCTATGACAGACAGTGAACGTGCATCTATCTGGATAATGTTCTCTCCCCTCCCTGAACTGTATCTCATGATGACACATTTTCAAACTTCATAACAGCACAGCAACGTTATGAAGAGAAACTTTACCAACCTAATTGTGGATCTTCCAATAACTGAAACCTTCTTATAAAGCGTTTGCAGATTCCGCTGAGCAGCACTGGACTGGCAGTTGAGGATAACGTACATTGGAGAGATAAAATCCAGATAAGGTATCGTTTCTCTCTTCCCAAGAACTTAACCATGCATAAATTTACTCTCATAAAGTCACCAGTGGAAAAACTGCCTTGTTACCATTTATCCTTTCAAGACATTCAGACCTCTAACAACCTCAGATCTTTACCCTTTCTAAAATTTAACTGGTGGAGTTTCTACAATATAAGTTTTATGATAACGTTTATTTTATATATATATATATATATATATATATATATATATATATATATATATATATATATATATATATAAATAAAATTATACTCTGAGTATTTTACAAATAAATGCGTCTCATTCAGTGATTTTTTAAATGTCTTCTGTTTGTAAATTAAAAGGTGTATTAAGGGTTTTTTTCTGAAAAATGCTGTTGAAAATGGATCTGACCGAGCACCACAACAGTCTTGTAGCCAATCAGCAGTAGGGGGCGTATACACTCATGATGGTGTAGGAGAGAGAGTGAGCAGGAGGGAGATTTGAAGAAAGACAGTTAAAAGAGAGATGGCTGAGAGACATTATAATAGAGAAAAGGTCAGAGGAATATCACTGTAAAAAGAAGTGTTATGATCAGGCAAGAGTTTTAGGACCCTTTCTAATGCTGGAGAGACCTAAGCTGGAAGGCCTCAAAATGGACACTGAGGTTGCACTGTTTCTGCTCCATACGTGAGTAACATTGGTTTTGAGTGTGTGCCGCTGGCGACTAACACTCTTGCTTGTATATACACTCATATGATCATTTTTGTTCTTCCTTGTTGTTTGTTCATCTTTGTTTTATTTTTCACAAAGCTTTATTTTGCTTTGCTTCTGCTATAGTCATCCACTCTTGCATTGCGTGTTCGTGCATTTTGTGGGCGGAGCAATGGAGGGAGGGGTGTTTGTTTGCAATGATTTCATGTATCAACAGTGATTCTCAGAAATCACCTACTGCACCTTTAAGTACTAAAACGGTCACTTCATCCAAATTAAAAATTATGAAAATCTGATTAGACATACTTATTTAAATACTAAAGTCATGGCAAAATAACATGGGTATAATATATTTTGGTAACACTTTAGTATGGGGAACTATTCTCACTTATTAGCTTGCATAGTGGCTGTTTATTAGTGCTTATAAAGCACATATTATTGCCTTATTCTGCATGACTATATTCTACATTCCTAAATCATATCCCATACCTAAACTAAACCTACAACAACTACCTTACTAACTATTAATAAGCAGTAAATTAAGACTTTATCTAGGTAAAAGTCACAGTTAATAGTGAATGGGTGTTCCCCATACCAAAGTGTAGTGGTAACTTTTTTTTTTTATCTCATCTAAATGTTTGCCTACTCATTGCATGTGTTTTTGCAATGAAGTAATTTTGTTGCTCAAGTGTTTACACAACTCTTACACAACAAGGTAACTTTATATCAATCTTTGAATTAAACTAAAAAAAAAACCTAAATACAATAGAATAAAGATACAAATGAAAAGAGAAAAAAAAAAGGAGAAAAGTTTTTTTTTTTGGAAAAGTGTAACTAGTATTCAGGTACAGAAACAGTACAGAATAAAGTAATAAATTGTAAAATAACACTGCATAATCTTTTAGTCCTTTATAAACTAAATACATATGCTATTATTCCTGATTCCTTACAATTAAAGCTATAATTTATAGATTACATTAATGACAGACACATATTAGACTGCTTTAAGAGCTAGAGCACTGATCTATTATACTGTTACACAAGCATTTTCTTTGTTTGTGTTTATTTAAGACATAACTGACTGTGTTTATAAGGATACTCGTCAGAACTGGAATTTTGCGTTTGACCACAAAAATGCTATAATCCATGAAAAAGAACTCAGTTTTGTTCATTTGCGCGCTGTTTGTAATCCGCCTTTATGTATGCGTGCAGAGAAAACCATCTCTCGTAGAAATAGATCTCCATTATAATTGTACTGAAAACTTTTCAGAGTTTAGCAAATTAAAATGATCTAAATCGCAAACAAGAAGCGTAATCGGGTTAAGAGGTTAGAATAGAAATTTCCGCCTACCAGGGTTACAGATTGTTCAAGCTCGGTTTGATAAACTCCCGACTTCTACGATCATCTAACTAAATTAGATTAATGTCGCAATTTCACAAGCTTCGTTAATTTATTTGCGCTAAATTATTTTAACATGTTAAGGATTTTGGAATAACTGCATACGTTAATGTTGACAGCCCTAACACACACATACCATACGTACATGCATACATATACTTACATACAGCCACCACCCACCAGTCAAATTTTAGAAAGGGTCAAGAGCAGGGCAGGTTATATGCCACAGAGCTGGGCCAACCATCTCAATGTCAGGGCCAGATGCAACAGGTGGCCATGGATGGGTGGCCAGACACATCTAGGGTTTGGGATCACCGCACAGGCAACTGAATGGGGATCATTAACTCACAACAGCCTCCCCATTCTCAAGTCTCTTGCGTGGCCTCCACTTGGTGGTCTTGTTGCCAATATCTTGAACAGGATATTGTCCAATACCACCAGGTGCAATAATGTGCTTATGCATGGACCATTAACAACACTAGTTTGCCAGGGAAAGTAAAACAAAACTGAGCATTAGGGCTGCGTGCCTTAACACATATATAATGACACATAACACTGCATCAAAACATCTTATCAAGTTATCATTAACTGAAGAGCACACGGTTATGTTTGTTAATCAAACAGATGCTTGCACAATCTCAAACTTGCTGCTTTTACCATCAGTGACTGTTGCAAAAATAACTTCTCATTAGAAGTTTGAGAGAATGTTGCACAGCAATACTTGCTAGTTATGAAAGCCTTCTTGGAAAACAAAGGTCATACCCAGTAAAGGTAACTTAAAATCATAATTTTCTAAATATATAAATTAATATACAAGTATATATATGTTTGTTTTAAAGCATTTATTTATCATTAAGGTATATTTCTCTAAAATAAATTGCTTGACAAATCACAAGACCAGTTCCTTAATATATTTTTTAAATCAATAACTAACTCAAGGAATTCGTTAAAAATACCACTCAATGGATTTTTTTCATAAGAATATATAAGGGACTACAGAGAAAAGACTCTAAACAGTGCCACAATATTCAGATAAAGTACTTCTCTTTGTAGACCTAAACACATAATTTGAGCAAGTCATATTAATGACTTCCAAGTTGAGTCTGAATTTAAGTAGGACTTGACTCATTTAGACCAATTTGTACACCCAAATGTATCCAAAATAGGTAAAAATTAAGCTACTAGTTTTAAGCAAAGCATGTAGTGGTAGACTAATACTCGATATAACACAGGATTGATTGTTTATAACATAGAACGGCCAAAAAGAAAGTCCAATTTCAGAGTTCAGTTTGAGTTGGTCTGAACAAGAGGTCAGAGCAAACTGACATTGACTATTTTTAACATCAGGAGCACAACCAGGAAACATTACTATAAGCATAACAGACAAGACAAGCATGGCTTCTCTCCAAACAACTGTTCCCAAGAGCAGATGAGTGGGTCTAGCCGGGCCATTGTTACAAACTCGCCTCTCAAAGCACACAGACACCCCCCAGCACCTCCCTCCACAAACACACACACCCGCTTTACACGTACACACTCTCCACCACCTCCGCTGTAGGCTGAGGGTCCCTCACGTCTCATGCACGCAGCCTCCCCCACCATCTAACTCCATCCTGCGAAGTGACATTCCCACTGGAGCCCCCATTGCTGCCGCCCCCACCGACTCAACTGTCTGCGGGGAGAGAGCTGCAATCCCCAATGACACACTAAACATCAGATTTCCCATCGTGCTCTTACGAGCTCCCAACAGGTTCTTGCATCATGCTGCCAGGAGCAAAAACACAGCACGCTGCTCTGAGGAACACCTGACAGTCACACTCTAAGCGGTTAAACACTAACCCGACAACCTAGGATCACAATGGGGGCTTCGATTTCATCCCAGACAAAACAAACAAGCAATGGCGTGTGTGGAGCGGCAGCCTCAAACTGGAGACAGACACTGGGAGCCATGGGGTGCAGCAACAATGGAGTTGCCTGAAACAAACACCACAGAGTACAAAACCCTCCACCCATACCCCATGTGGAACCATCTGATACATTTACTTCTGCCCTCACCTGTCAATCAGGGGTGGGGGAGAGGGGTTAGTGATCACAATGTGGATGGATACGGTGGTTAACACAGACTTGGGAAGTACCAGAAGTGTTGCGTACATATGATGGATTCACTGTTGCATAAGGGTTATTATGTAACACGAAAAATGCAAAGTTAATGCAAATCTTGACACCTTGATGCTAGGTTGTTGCCCAAATTATACTTCATTTATTTTCTTTAACATGTGCACTAGCGTGCGTGAACGCATGTGGTTGACACATGCGCTCTAGAAAGTTTCATCTTTGTCCAGTGTGTGCGCTATTTTCCTCCAGAAGTTATGACGGGTAAAAATGTCTTTGTATTCTTTTAATCTAAAGTTGCTGCTATCTCATAACCCCCTAATTCCAAGGCTGAATTTTCAGCATCTCCAGTCCTGTAACTTGAGTAATGTAATCAGATTACTTTTCCAAGTAACTAGTAAAATAATGCATTACTTTTAAAATTACAACAAAATATCGGAGTTACTTTTTCAAATCGAAATCGGGAATAAGTGCAGCGGTGTTGTGTGCGCTGTATGAAAATGATGGGTATTGTAGTTCTAGACTAAACATGAACATGTATTTACTCATCTCACTTGCGAGAAAATTCAGTATTCCTCAAAATGAATAAAAACAGTGAAATCCAATCTCAGAATTTTATGCAAACCTGTAACATCAACTATATTAAATTACACAAATATACTTTAGGTATTTAATCTCATTTTATTAACCAATGTCTTTGCTGCTGACCTTTGATGATCCAATTCAACAATACTAACAAGCAAAAATGACTTTAGATTACATTTAGAAATTCCTTCTCCTATAACGCAATTCGTTACTTTTCAAAGGAGTAACGCAATATTGTAATTACTTTTAAAAGTAACTTTCCCCAACACTGGTCTTTTCTCATCTGGTTGACTGGAGCAGATTAGGCATAAGTTAAAATCTCTAGAATGAAGGTGGGCGAGAGTGGTACTTCTCAAGCTGCAGCATCTGGGGTCTGAAACAAGGCCTGCTGCTGACCCATCAGTTATTGATGGTGCAAATCCCACAGTCAGAGCCCACTTCCTCCTCCTCAAAACCACAGGAGCTCTACCAAGGGTGACCCCCTCTCACATCAAAGCTGCTAATTCAACACAGGCTTCACAGATACGCACATGCACGCGCATACGGCCATCATTCACAATCGGCACCCGGTGTTGGAGCAAAACGAGAGAACACTACAGATCCTCCTGACACAAATCCATTTTCCTCATCTTAATCCATCTGCTTTTCAAAACAAGAGCTTGTCGCCAGCTCCCGCTCCACCAGGCCCCATTGAGATTAAATCTCCCTTTACAATCAAGCAGCGCAAGGCCCTAAAGAAAAGGTGCCCCAGACAAGCACCAGCACCCAGTTACGACCATCTCGGCTCTCCGGGGGGAGAGGCAAAGAAAGCCACCATCTGTGATTTAGTCATGCTCATGCCAGGGCCAATGATGGAGCAGCAGTGAGTGAGGAGGAACGTGAATGAGGCTCTATTCAACACTGGCAAAACACACAACCCCGTCTTGGGGTGGAGGAAAGAGCATAAGGGGGCACTTGTACCCAAGGATGAAGGTGTGATGAAGATGATGAACAGGAGGAGACCATGATAATCCCCTGGGAAAATTCTGCCATGTAAGATCATGGATGAGACAAACAGGTGTGAGGGAACATGTGGATGTGCTACGTCAGAGCTTGACAAAGGCTTAATGAGCTCTTGCACAATGGCCTGTGTGATCTCCGACAGAGACGAGCGTTAATTAGGTGTCCAATGTAGTCTGAATTGTAAACTCACTCAGTCACTGATTCTTATTAGAAAAGAAGTGGAAAAATGACTAGCAAACCTGTGAGAAAGGAGTCTCAAGAGGATCAAAAGACGAGTCAAGTCAAGGATGACCACATTACACCCTGGAAAAATGTAATCTTCGCAGATTTTCACAAAAAACAAATGACATTCTCATAATTGCAACTTTATATTTCACAGTTTAGCTTTACAAAGGCGATCCTTGCAGCTCTATTTGTTGTTTTAAAAGTTATTTTAAATTAATAAAATTTCACAATATTCTTGTGTTTACTGTATTTTTGATTAAATAAAACCAGCCTATTTGAGCATGAGACTTTTCAAAAACATTTTAAAATCTTGCAAACTTTTGAACAGAAGTGTAAACATGAAGAACAAGGACACAATGTGACATAAGAGAAATGGAAATGGATTCAGATTTACCAAAAGGATCAAATGTTCCCTACCAGGGTCAATTATTACACAATTAAAGAGTGTGAGAGATGGCCGGTTCTCTACAGAGGAAGTTTGAGCAATTAGGAATGAACTCGTCTTTCTCCAGATGCCCACATTGCTGATTTTGCCCACCAAATATAATCAATTCAGAAACTAAATTAAGTCCCACTCTCATCTTCTGCTGAGGCAAACGCTTGGACCAAATGCCCACAGATCAATTCTCCACCCACCACCAAATTGATAATGAAGACATATGAAAACAGACAAGCAACAAAACACCAACTCTCATCCTCTGCGTGGAGTCGGCAGGCTCGGTCCTCTAGCTGTGTTTGTGCATGAGGGGTGAGGGGGGGCATCCTGAAGGACTCTGCCTCTCCCGGCTCTTGGAGGCGGTGGGATTTCAGGGCTCGTTTCACGGCCACAGTGCCAGGAAATCAAGCGTGCTTCACACAGACAAAGAGCACGGAGAGAGCCCAAGCGAATAAGGCCTCTTCCTGCCGAGCCCTTCTCTCATCTAGGGCAGAGATACGGAGTGCGACTGTGAAGTGTAACCAAGGAACAATGTGCAAGGAGCCGTTTTGTCAGCTTGCCAAGAAGATTCTCCATTGTCGGCCCCCGGAACGGATCCTGAGAAGAAAAGGAGCTGGCCAACACCTTCAACTTCATACTGGATCATTGCCTTTGTAATATCCAGTGTGTTCGACACACAAAGCTTGTGCGCAGAGTGTGACAATCTTGATCAAATTCAATCTTTCAAGGGTTCGTTCAACCAAAAGTCAAAATTCCGTCATTAATTAGTCAACTTCATGTCGTTCCACATCTGTAAGACTTCCGTTCATCTTTGGAAAAAAAATTAACATCTTTTTGATGAAGTCTGAGAGGTTTCTGTCCCTCCATAGAGATCCAACTTTCAAGGTCCAGAAAGGTAGGAAAGACATCATTAAAGTACTCCATTTGACTCCAGTGGTTTAACCTCAATTTTAAGAAAAGACAAGAGTGCTTTCTGTCCAAAAAAAACAATTTACCACGTGAGCACAACACACAAATGCTTCGTGATGCTCTCGCGAACAGGCATTGCACATCAATATTCTCGTAAGTAAAGTGGTAAATTAAGTCTTTTTGCGCAAATAAAGCCCTCACGTAGATTCATACAATTGAGATTAAACCACTGGAGTCAAATGGAGTACTTTAACGATGTCTTTCCTACCTTTCTGGATCTTGAAAGTGGTTGTGATGGATCTCTATGAAGGTACAGAAGCCTTTCAGACTCCATCAAAAAGATCTTAATTTGTGTTTCGAAGGTGAATGAAGGTCAGGTTTGGAATGACATAAGTGTGAGTAATTAATGACAAAATTTTGATTTTTGTGTGAACTAACCCTTTAAGGCAAAATAAGATTAATTGACAAAACAAAATTCTTGACAGGATTCTTTACAATTCCCAATTTACATTATAAAATGAAATACTTTTGTTCAAGTTATATCAAATGAATGAAAATCTGACTTTTGAACAAATACTCAACGGGTGAGATTGTTAAGGTCTTTGTGACAAAAATCAGGTGTACTAGAATGTCAATCAGTTCATTTAAAACAAACAGCCATACGGCCACCTTATAGAGTAGGCTTTCTCCCACGTGAAAGACATTGTATCCTCTTACAGCCGGATTTACGTTCTATTTACCGAACCATCCACCTGCTTTTTTTAGATACGGCCCTGGATGAGGCTCACAAGAGCTGAAAACAAACAGGTACAAGAAAACATCAGCTAAGCCACTGCATCATCAAGGATTTGAGAGAGTTGCCGGTAAATTTGCTTTGATGACATTCCCATTAACTTGTGTTGACTGGCTCACGCAAATGAGATGAGGAAGTTAGACAGAAATCCAAAGATGCTAACTTGATGCGATAAAAAAAACAAAAACTCATCAGTTTTGCACAAGTTGTACCTGAATTAAATTGAACATAAAATTGTAAAAAAAAAAAAAAAAAATATGTTCAACAAATTTCCTAGTACCTTCTTCTACGGCAATGTAAAGACAAGAGACTCTTTACCATGTTCAACATCCACTTCAACACTAATAAGCATTAGGACAATTGAGATTAAGGGAAAGATTATAACAGAAGACTGGAGCAATGTGAGGGATGACTTGAAGAACGTCTCAATCACTAGATTAAAGCAACCGATTGGATTATTCACAGTCCCATTCACGCACGACTGCAAAGTTACCAGGATACTGAAGTGGGGCTGAGAGCTTTTGTGTTGAATGACCTTGGACACCTACGCTGAATGCAATTAGGATGCAAGGAGGAATCGCGAAATGGTCAATGACTTGAGCCCGACACACACTCCCACCCTCTGAATGTAAATCCTTTGACACTGCATTGACACAAGCTGCCTGTAATCTGCGATCACCAAACTGTGCGCAAAGTAAACACAATCAGGAAGCTCGGTTTCCAATAGTGTTGCAAAAAAAAGCATGAGCAAAAAGGGGCCGATCATCCAACATACCAAATAAAAACCGATAATCGGCTTGACGTGTCTTTACATACGCTCACACTTTTCAGCTGAACTGTTTTGTTAATATCAGATCTGCTGATGATAAAATAGCATCATTTGTCTCTGGAAAAAAACTATTAAAGTATTTTTTTTGTTTGAATAACTACTAAACTTTTTAAATAAAAGCCATTCATTCTAAAAAAAAAAAAAAATGTTTCAGATCACAATAAAAACAGATTATATTTATGATTATCATTAATAATTAATAACTGTTGTTACAATAAAAACCATAACACATGTGGTTTTATTGTTGATTTAGTTATTATGAGTAAAAAAAAAACTAATTAAAAGTAGTTTCTGCAGATTAGAAACTAAAAAGGGCAATATCTCCAATTGGATCAGCCAGTTGTAACTTTTCTGGGAAGCAGCACGAGGTGATCTCCATCTCAAACCTCTCATGGAATAACAAAGCCAGTGGCCAGCACGTTTCACACATGTGGGGGTCGAGAAGGACCTGATCGCTGTGACACACAATCTATACTGATACCAAATGCAAGTTAAAAAGAGAGGTGATAAAATGGGGGTGACTCAACTCCTCTCTTTAAACGTTTCTGAGCTCCATTCACATCAACGTGAGACCAAATTTGCAGCATCAGTGTAAAGTGACTGAATCAACAACAAACAAAACAGACAGACAGTAGGGAACAATGAGCAAGTCGGAGGCAGCCTGTGATCAAACAATAAAGTTGTAACCCAATAATCATGAACTTGTCTCGAGTTTAAAACAAAAGACCGAGATGAAAGAGCTACTCGAGTCCCTTGAAAGTTTACACGACACATCTATTCGACGCCACAATCGAAAATGAGAGAAACAAAACCGGTCTTACGAGAACAAGAGACTTTAAACTCAAAACAACACACGAGTAACGCCAAAACTCAGCGTGAAATATCGTTTTGTTTGAGTTGAACGAGTCTAACCTTACTATATAACCAATCACGTGTGTTATAAACAAAGACAAAACAGCACTAACCACTGGAAAACAAACAAACAAGTATTTTCTTGTTAATAAAAGCCCATTTTGAATCGGTTAACGCGTCCAGTGTTTGAGCGGACGGTTTAGTTCTGTTATTATTTAAACCAAACAAAATAACTGACTTTATTCTATCGATGTCACTCGTCCCTTTAACTAACTTATAGTGTGAATGGTTAAAGTGAGCGATTGTCAGGCAAACATAAAGTCAGGTGGCTGGGGAACATGAGTTTGTTTGGTTTCGTTTCGTTTGAACGTAACTGATGAAATGGAAACGGTTGCGTAAATTCATACAGGGATTATTATTATTTACCTCGATTTCAAAGTCTGGTAAATTGAACGCCGTCCTGAAGAGAGAGCAGAAGTGCGCTATGGCGGGGACTTCCCACCAAGACTGGATCTCCTCCACAGAAGTTATACATCCCTGGGACATTTTTCCGTTTGTCCTACGAGAGTCTCACATTAAAAAGAGTGTCTTAGACGAATCCGCCCAGCGTGTTCCTCACATAAAACTTGTTTAACTGAACAGTAAAACTTGTTGTCCTTGCGGTGCAGTAGCCATTGCGACCCGTAGAGTAGTACAATCTGTTTCAATCCGCATTTCACAGGAGAAGAACAGATGGGCTGGGCGATACCACTGGTCGCGGGGAGGGGGGTTCGCGCGCACCAAAACAAATAAAATATCAACACAAGTCGAACTAAACCCTCGTTAAATCCTCCCAATCAGCTTTCTTTATAATTTTAGGTAAGTTTCATAACTAGCCGACTCGATGCAGTCACTGTGAGATAAAACTGTCGCAGTTAGTCGGTATTTGCGGTGAGGTGTCCTCCCTCCGCTCGAAGTGGTGTCTTCGTTTAAAGGGAATGCACACACATTTGAATTTCGTTGAAAGGGAAGTTGCTCTGCTGTTGTTACAGGAGAATCCTCGCGTTTGATCTTTGAAGAGATTAGCACGGCCGAGAGGATATTGATAATACACTGCACTGACATTATTAGATTTGATTAGGGTTTTTTTCTGTCATAAATTAAATTGATTTTAACTTCTTAATTGTAGTAGTGTACGAACCCGTGAAGCCGTCGTGGCTGTTGTTTGTAAAATACAAAAACTTGATTGACGCTGCAACAAAGTATTCTAGTGTTGTTGGCATAGTGATTATGAACATACAATGGCCTAAGTCCTAAGAATTAATTAAATTATTAAATTCTAACAGCACGAGGACGTGCTGTTACGTGAATAACAAATTGATCTTCAAAATATGGATCCAGCGCCCCCTGTTGACATAAAGCGATAAAGCACTCTATCTATCTATCTATCTATCTATCTATCTATCTATCTATCTATCTATCTATCTATCTATCTATCTATCTATCTATCATTTGATCACATCTATCTATCTATCTATCTATCTATCTATCTATCTATCTATCTATCTATCTATCTATCATTTGATCACATCCATCTATCTATCTATCTATCTATCTATCTATCTATCTATCTATCTATCTATCTATCTATCTATCTATCTATCTATCTATCTATCTATCATTTGATAACATCTATCTATCTATCTATCTATCTATCTATCTATCTATCTATCTATCTATCTATCTATCTATCATTTGATCATATCTATGTATCTATCTATCTATCTATCTATCTATCTATCTATCTATCTATCTATCTATCTATCTATCTATCTATCTATCTATCTATCTATCTATCATTTGATCATATCTATCTATCTATCTATCTATCTATCTATCTATCTATCTATCTATCTAAAATGTCTAAATAGCCCTGTTTTTATTGTTAATATTTTTTGTTAAATCGTTTGTTCCAGCTTCAGATGTACTTTATTTTTTCATGTTAACAATAACTGTTGCAGTATTCATATTAAACCAGGTTAGCAGTTGTTGTATGCGAATTAATATAGTTCTTCATTAAATAAATTTTCAAATCCCAAATTATTATAATAACCTTTTGTGTTAAATACGGCATTTTAGTTAGTTGCAGCAAGACAAATCTTCATCAATATTTGTTTGTTTGTCATCCATAATCATTGTTTTGGGAGCAGGGCAGTGAAACTGTCCAGTAAATGTTACAAATATTATGTGAAATGTATATTAATAATTGTACATGTCTAATGCCTTTTAAAGGATTTTTAATATAATAATGTTTATATAATATGTTTTGTGATTTGAGATGAGGTTATGTGTAATGCGAATATTTGCGTTGGTGTGTATGTGTGAATGTGTCAAGTTTCATTAGTGGAAAGCTGTGCATTCCCTTTTTATGTCACTGGGAGTCGCCACAACGGGGAGGGACTTAGGCACGGAGGGACAATGCTCGTGTTTGTGCAAAGGCCCCTGAGTGGCGGCTCTGTCGGATTTCTTGTGCCTGACTACGGCTGCTGCACACATTGTCAGCGATCAGAGGGGGAAGTGGACGGCTTCATCTGACCGGTCAATGCATTGACAGAGGTAAGAACATGATAATCATCCTCTCAAACAGAGTCTCTAACTTGTGAATTGCTCAAATATGCAGGCTTGTGTGTTTGGGGTGGTTGTGGAAAGTCTTGGTGAGGGAGTTGCTTGATGAGGAGGGGGGTCAGAGCTCACTGGTCTGTGTTTTGGCAGTGAAGGGGTATGAATAGAGCAGGGTTGAAAGAAAGCAGTGCTGAAGGGAAAGGCATGCTCAGAATGCCACTGGGCTCCAGAAAAGACAGAGAAAAGGGAGGATGTGAGTATGATGAGATAGAGGAGTGAAAGTGACAATAGTACCACGAATGAGGTGAGAAATAGTGGAAACATATTTGGGTTACACAAGGGGAAGTTTAAGACAAGTGACGGTAAAGCAAGAAAGTATAGAATTCCTGCAGTTTTCTCTGCAATAATAGGTAGTTGGCATAAAATTTCAAGTGTTTTCAGCAGGGTTCATCTGAAACTTTTTTAAACCCCAAATTCTCTTCTATAATTTTTATGTGTGCCGTTTTATGGCCTCTTAAAAATTGTGAGAACTTTTTTTAAAACTGCTGAACCATGTGAAATGCTATAGAAAAAGTGCTAACTTTTTTTTTTACAGCAATATATAGACATTCCCTTATAGATATGTAACTTTCCACCACACTTTTCATGTCAGTTAACCAAATAAAGTTTACAATACCTTCATTCACTCTACTAAAAACACAGCTGCACTGATATACTGATATAATAGTTGGATCATTTTAGTGATTAGTCAGACTTTGAGAGCTTAAAAGAATGGTTTGAGCTTCTGTAGACGTCTATATTTGCATTTTCCACAGACAATGTTGTAGATGCTGCGTTGAAGAACAGTAAAATCGTGCTGATAAGCCCCTCGTCCGCTAGCTCTCTTCTCTAGGTTAATTCAGAGGTCGCAACCTCATTAGCAGCAAGATTAGAGAGACTTTAGGAGGGAGGATGTTCCCTATTTGTGCCATTGTAGAAAAGCACAATTCAGAGAGTAACATTTAAAAAAATATAGCATGTTGTTATCTTATAAAGTCATTCTGTAACCACAGATATCCTGAATTGTATTTCTCTTGTGTCTTGGTTAATAGCCAGTTCCAAGGTGATTTATTTTTATCAAAAGAAAGGGTGTGAAGGTTCGCACACCATTCCAGGAGATTGGCCGAGTGGGCCGTGGAAGGTTTGTGCTGACACATTTGCAGCAGGCAGAGAAGAATTGGAGGAAATCAGTTAAAGTGTGGCCAAAATGGCCGAGAAGAAAGTGAGGTAAATTTTCCACTTCTTCTGAAATTGGACGTACAATTTAAAATCCATCTAAGCCGTTATATTGACATGTTTTTTGTGTGTGCGTGTTTGTTTCCTGGTGTTTACAGCCTCCCTGCTAAGCTGATTAATGGGGGCGTGGCTGGACTGGTGGGCGTGACCTGCGTGTTTCCCATTGATCTCGCCAAGACCCGCCTACAAAACCAGCAGGGTGCTCGTGTTTATAGTGGAATGTGAGTTCAACATCTTTATGAAGTCAAAGAACGATGTCGCTATGCATGTCATGCAGTTTGTTTTCCATCTTGTTCTGGTAGCAGGTGTAGAGTTTCTCAAACAATAAAATGACCAATTGTGCAACATTATAATAGCATATGTGAGAGATGCAAAATGACAGCTTGTTGCTTTTTTTATTTTAAACCTATAAAGCCTACACTCTTAGGTTCAGTGGGGTTCTTTTATACCCTAGGGTTCTTGACTTAGCTTAAAAGAACACTTTATGCCAAAAAAGTTTTATATATGGAGAACTATGTCTTAAATGATTCATGTTTAATGGGTTATTTCTTTCTTTTTTCCTAGTCAAAAATATGTTTATGTGTTGCTTAATTCACAAATTTTAATCAAAATTAAAAATTCTAGCAAAATTAATTAATTAAAAATTATCCCATGATGGGAATCCATGAAGGTTTTATATATGATGCACCTGAAAGACTTAAATTATTACCATCATCAAAACTTTGCTGAAAAACAACACTTTGTAGTTTTTTAGCCTTTTAAATAAATTATTATGAACCCCTTCAGGTTGTGGTACTCGTCTTTTTAAGTAAATTATTAGTATTTCATGATGAACGCTTATTTGACAGAAGCAATACATCTTTTATAGGAAAAAAATAATGTTAAAATGTAAGTATAAAATATGATACAACAGCCCTTTGAGGAACATTAATTTACACATCTCTCATTTATCATTGTATTGCATTGCATTATAATTTTTGCACGCACAGGAAAAAATATAGAGCTTTGATCATAAAACTAAGCATTTAAATATCTTTCTATTAAGACATTATTTGGAGATCTAGACTGACAACTGATATTCATATGCATTTTATGTAAGTAATGTGCTATACTCTTATAAAGATCTCATTAATTTAGATTATGAAGGATCAGAATTGTACTTTTTGGTGATAGAAATATCAGCAGCTGCACATAATTGCTTATTTTGCTCAGGCTGAGGTTTTTTCCTCCTTGAGTATGACCTCCATATTCTCTTTGCATCATACCATATGATCCATAAAACCCTGATGTATCAAATATGAAACAAAACATAAAACACATATGCTAACTTTTTTTTAGGTTTTGATTTGTTCCCTTTTGAAATTTTGGATCTATAAACTTTTCAATTAAAATAACACTATTATAATGTCTCTTTGTATACATAGTTTTGTTCATTTGATTTTACAATTTCTAAAAACATTTAAAACGTCTTTAAACAAAATCAACTGCTTAAGGTTTCACTCAAATAAAGTGAAGGCAGCATGTGTTAGTGATTTACTCTGGGCGACAGACTTAGTCTGGATTTTGAATGACTCAGATGATGCAAAACAACTCGAGTCACATGCTTTTGCATCTTTGATCTGTTCACGCTTCCGAATGTTTTTCATCCCTTTTTAAGTAGCTTTCTCAAAAAATATCTTTATGCATGTGTGATAAATACCACTGAGATAAAGAGAAGTACTCTTTGTACTGATGGTGCTTGAGAAGCTCTTTTCTTCTTTGTACGCTTATGTAACAAGCGAATACCCAAGTGGTTTGTGGGCAAGAGACGGGCTGCCATGTTTTAAGCTCTTTCTTCCACACATTACACACTCCCCATAGAATTTTTTGTGAATGTCTAATTTGGCTGTTTGTTACACACAGACATGGAGAGAAATAAAAAGGTTTTTTTAAGAAATTTTCTTTTTGATTTATTCTACAAGGATTTTCAGGGGTATTTTAATGAATTGTGACTTCATTATTTAGATCAGCTCATTTCAGAACCAGATTGTGGTTGATTTAATCATATTGAACATTTGTGTCTTGTTATAAAGGCTGGACTGTTTGTCAAAGACGATCAAAATGGAGGGCTACTTTGGCATGTACCGAGGTACGATGTTTCTTTTTTAGTGCTGACTTTGGTTTGTACAGTCAAGATTAAAATTAACCACCTTAATGTATTCCTGGTGTTATTGAAACAGTGTTGTTTAAAACATGAATCGTTTTATTTGTTATAGTGCTTCTGTACTG
Organism: Zacco platypus; assembly: GCA_038088235.1. Lineage (NCBI taxonomy): Eukaryota > Metazoa > Chordata > Actinopteri > Cypriniformes > Xenocyprididae > Zacco > Zacco platypus. The sequence goes on along the minus strand of CM076063.1, from coordinate 9,478,894 downwards.
TATATATTCTCAGAATTGCATTTCATGGTTTTTCTCTCAGGTGCAGCTGTGAATCTTACACTGGTCACTCCAGAGAAAGCCATCAAACTGGCTGCCAATGATGTCTTTAGACAGAAGCTCTCCAAAGATGGGTAACAGCCACTTCTTAACCTTTTTATTAGAGCAAAGCTGCTTATTACAGTTTAAATATGAAGTGGGGTTTTTTCTGCTCACCAGAAATTTTCATATATATATATATATTAGATATATATTAGATATATATTAGATATATATTAGATCGAGAGAGACACACACGTCACACGTTAATAAATATTTATATATTATATATTTATATATTTTTATATATAGATAGATAGATGTGTATTTATTTTTATTTATATATATATATATATATATATATATATATATATATATATATATATATATATATATATATACAAAATAAATATACACAGTACACATACATATATTATGTAAACACAAACTTTTATTTTGGATGCGATTAATTGCAATTAATCATTTGACAGCACTTTTTTTTTTTTTTTTTTTTTTAAATCAAATCGGTCCTGAACATATACCTTATCCCTGCCTTAACATCGAAAAAACACACATTTTACCTTTAAATATAGAATTTACCCTCAAGAAAACATTTTCTGTAAACGGAGGCATTTTGGTCACCAGCCGACTAATTTGACCAATTATTTCCTTGGTAAATGCAACAACAATCTCATCTGCCCCATCTGTCATTGTATCTGTCACCCATAGAAAATTACCTCTGTGGGGGGAAATCCTTGCTGGCTGTGGGGCCGGAACCTGTCAGGTGGTAGTCACCACCCCCATGGAAATGCTAAAAATACAACTGCAGGATGCTGGCAGGTTGGGTAAGTGTGTTTATTGTGCTCCCATGAGTGTCATCCGAGGTATGTAGGTCTCTATCTTAGGATGCCTTACTGAGTACAAAGGTTAGCCAGAAATAATAGAAGCTGTTTGAATAAAATGGTGTCAACCGAATAAAGTGCAGGATAAAAAATATAGATGATATTGAAAATATGAGTTGTTGAAACCAGTCCATTTTTGTCTTTACAAGCTGCTCAGCGGACTGTCACTGCTTCTGCCCCCGCTGCTGGTCCGACCCCCTCACTGGTTGCCTCTCGGGCGGCCCAGCCAGGCACCAACACCCCTCCTCGACCCTCAGCGACCCGTATCACCCTGGAGCTACTCAAAACCCGAGGCCTCAAGGGTCTTTATAAGGGTGCAGGTGCAACACTGATGAGGTAAGAGCAATATAACCTCTACAAATATGGTCTATAAAGTATATTAATTCAGCTAAAAAGGAAATTTAATTTATTTACCCTCATGTTGTGTTTTAAATCTGTACGACTAAAGTTGAATGCAAAAGGATACATTTTGAGCATACAATGAATTGGTAATGGAGCTTTCAAGTCAAAAAAGGAACCAGAAGCACTGTAGAAGTGTTGTTCTTCTGAAGTCATACAAATCATCAGCGCTTCATTAACAGACCGCAATCTAAGTTGTTGTTATTAGTTATAATCATTCCCACTATTGACCACTATGACTGAATTACTGAATAAGAATTCAAGAATTGAATCAGTCTGATTTTTGCACAAGTTGGTTTTATAAACCGGATCAACAAAATTGAAAATATCACACTTAAAATAACTACGAATAAAGTTGGCATTAAAAGAAAGTGTATCATGTGACGCATATCCAAGTGAAATGACTTTTTTGAAAATGTAGGGTTGGACTTAATTTTGTACATGGTTGTTGTTTGCAATTACAAGGGCAATATAACAAAATATTCCATAACAAAATAAAAGTAATTAATTTTGATTTCATGGTGACTTTAAAAGCCCATCCATAGCAAGAACAATAACTGTGAAGATATAATATAGCTATATTAGCAACCTCATCAATATAGTTGTGTGTTGTATGCCGCTTTAAATGTTTGAGCTCTTTAAAGTTGGGTAGATTCTGATTGGCTGTCTAAAGTGATTCCAACGATAGCATTTCTCTGTGTTGTTATTGTTATAGTTATGGTGTGGACTTTTCTATTCTCATAGAATAAGATTGATTATTAAAAATGTATTGTTTATAGTTGTCGTCCTTGGTGTGAATGGGCCTTAATTCATGAATCAAGCATCACTGCTCAAGATTTTTAAGAAATTTTGGTTTGTTCATCATACAAATCTATATTTTGACTTGGAATATAGCACACAAGACATAAGGACCATTTTTATTATTTTTTTGGTGTTTGTTTTGAGGGCCCCAATCCTAATCCACTTTCATTATATTGTAAAAGAAGCAGGAAATTCTTCAGCAAATCAGCTTTTATGTTAAAGGGATAGTTCGCCCAAAAATGAAAATACTGACATCATTTACTCACCCTCAAGTTGTTCCAAACCTGTATGAATTTCTCTCTTGCACTGAACACAAAAGCAGATATTTTGAAGAATGTCGGTAACCAGTTTCTGCTCCCCATTGACTTCCATAGTATTTTTTTTTCTGTACCGTTGGGACCAGCAACTGTTTGGTTACCAATATTCTTCTAAAATATCTTCCTTTGTGTTTAACAGAAGAAAGAATATCATGGAGGTTTGAGGGTGAGAAAATGATTTTTTTGGGTGAACTATCCCTTTAAGAAAGAAAGTCCTATGGGTTTGGGACAACATAAGTCATTAATAATAACAGAATTTGAATGTATTTGTGAACTATTCGCTTAAGTCAAATAATTAAGCTTTGTTAGCCAATCGACATCCAGATCTTTAGCAAACCTTCAGTGACATGTTGTCTTAACTCACTTAAGTGATTGTTCTCTCTGCAAACACATGCACTGTTTCAGTACAAAAAGATGGATAGACGTGACGGTGACCTCTCACCTTTAACACCGCCCACACTAATAAACCCACTCACCTATCCAAACAGCCCCTCCCCCGCAGGCTCCCTGCGGTCTGTGATGTAATCCCAGCTGAACTGATGTAACCTGCCAGCTGTCAGTTCTGATCTGAGCTTCTAATTAACCGTAGGCGGAATTGTCTTCTTAATGGAACTCTAATGAGAGCTTGATCTATCTCAATCTGTTGTCTCTCATCTACGGTCTACACTTCCTAAATCATATTTCTACATTCACCGTTTCACATTTACAGACCAAAACTAATCAGACAAAGTGATCGATAACGATTCATCAATAACGTCCTGCAGCTATGTCTACATTCTACAGCTCTATGTCCTTTCTCTGTTCAGGGACGTTCCGTTCTCCATGATCTACTTCCCGCTGTTCGCCAACCTCAACGCTGTGGGCCGCACCGAGGATCGCCATAGCAACTCCCAGGAGCGGGCCCCCTTCCTGCAGTCTTTCGTGGCTGGTTGCACGGCCGGCTCAGTGGCGGCAGTAGCTGTCACTCCCCTGGACGGTGAGATGCAGGCAAGAGAGGAGTAGAGGAACACAATTTTGCTCTCTCTCCTTTTGAAATGCATGCAGATAAATGTCCTATTCAGTTAGTCGTAGCTGTCCAAGCCTGTAAAAATCACTGCTAATCCTGTTTCAATGCTACTGTTCTACTGAGAAACCTTTGGGTGTTGATAGATTTTGAATGGCTAATAGACATTGAATATAATATAATATAATATAATATATATAAACATAATAAATAAATAGATAAATATAAAAATAATATCTATGTAATATTTTTATAGAAATTTTATGTGCTTTTGTTATTTTTATTCATTTTTAAAATATTGTTATTTATCTTTAATTCATTTTTAATTTTAGTACTTCAAATTAGGCAACATATCTAGTTTTTAAATAAGATTTTCAGGGAATTATATTTTGTTTCATTTTAGATTCATTTCAATTCATGAACACAATTTTTTTGTTTTGGGAAACAATAATACACTGCATTTAGTACATGTTAAATTTAATTTTTTAATTGTTTTTGAAATTAATGCTAAATTTGTCAATATTTATTTATTTTTGGTCTGTTGGTGTTTGCAAGAAAGATTTACTTGGTACATATACATTTATTCTAATACCTCTGTAATCATTTGTGCAAGTACTCAAAAATATTTTAAACATTTTTTAACAATATGAAGTAGTTCTTCAAAGAAATACTTTAAAGCAATCACTTACAGGGATCTTTAAGAAATGCAGATCCCAAAAATAGTTAATACTAATAAGCCTTTTTGTTTTGTTATGAATTATGGGTACATTTGCCAATCTAGGTCACTCTTAGCATTTCATAAAAGCACAGAATGAGTCTTTTGTTTCTTAGTGATTAATTATTGAACCCCATGTGCTGTGGTTGAATCCTACTGTGATGTGTAGACTGAAATATTTCATTTGCTTTGATGAGTGTGCAAAGTCTGTAAAGTTCTATTCAGAAAGCTTTTGGTTTATAGCTCTTGTCTCTATGTCTATTGTATTGCCTGAGAGACAATTCTTTGTTGACTAAAAACAGCAGTAAAGGGTACAGAAGGATTATTTGGACGGTGGAAACACTGGCAGCCACTGCAGTGTCTCTATCCGAAGATTTATATTTGTATTTGGCAGTACTCTCTGCAACATTACATTGTTTAGAGAGTCACAAATAGACTAATAGAAAACCTTTAACCTAGTTTTATTATATGAAACGTATTATTCCTGTGTAACTATAAAAGTGGAGCATATAATATTTTACAGCAAGGACACAAACACTGATTTAAAGTGCCCTTTACGCAGAAACGCTTAATTAACGTTTAAAAAACCTTGAATCTGATTACTTCCCACTGTAAAAAGCTGCCTTAAATTTTTAAGTACAATCAACTTGGCTGTATGAGTCATTTCAACTTAAATTATATTAAACTGACTTTAAAAAAAGAGTTGAATCTTGTATAAAAAAATGTGAAAACTCCCTTGGGAGTACCTGAAGTCGAAAACTTTTTTGTCAGTTAAAATATTGTAAAACATGTTTTCATGACTTATTGATCGTACAATTTTTTACAGCAATCAAACTGAATCAGTTCTCGAGTGAACAAACCAATTCGGTTTTACCAAATAGCATTTTGTATTAAAATATTATAAAAACTCACGGGTGTAAATTAATTTTGGATTAGTATTGTTCAGTATAGACTTATATTTAGATAGTAAATGATTTTATGGTTTTTTCCGAAGCGAATCATGCGACAACAAACTAAACTAGAACACATGAAATTATAATAAACATGTTTATTAATAAAAGTTCTACTTGTGGCTTTATGATATGTCTCAGAGAATGTTTTCCATTTTTCATCTAAAAAAAAAAAATGTGCATAAACAAACAAATGACACGGTATTTGACTTAAAAGAATCGCTGAATCATTTTTTGAAATGGTTCTTTCAAAGAACCCATTCATGGAAATGAGTCAGACTAACTCCTGAACAGCTCTAAAACCTGCATTTGGGAAACCAGAAAAAAAATTAAATTCAAAGGCAGATTAGGTTAGATTTATGCCTTAAGTGCAAATTAATGTATTGATTAATACTTATAATTTTCAGTTATAAAGACCCGCTTACAGACCTTGCAGAAGGGAGAGGGAGAAGACTCCTATAGAGGCATCATTGACTGCACACAGTAAGCTTTTTATTTACATGTATTGGCTTGCTGTAAAGTACTAAATAATAACCATATGCATGTATCATTTATATTGCATTCATACTTTCTTCCTTTTCACAGACGCATTTTAAAACGAGAGGGACCAACCACGTTTCTCAAGGGAGCAACATGTCGTGCTTTGGTGATCGCTCCGCTCTTCGGCATTGCTCAGGGCGTGTACTTCCTGGGCATCGGCGAGCACGTGCTGGGCCTGCTGGGATAGCAGCAGGTGACCTCAACCTCAACCAACACACGTTACTGTTTCTACACGGGCCAAGAGGTGATGATGAGAGATGAAAGAAGTTGCGACAACGGAAAAAAGAAGGTCCCAGACTTTATTTGCGATAAGGTAAAGATGGAGAGAAATTCACGTACCCAACCAAAGGAGGTTCAGACAGAACAGAGGAGGTTTGTGTAATGCTAACATAAAAGCCTTTATTACACACTAACCAAGTACCTAAAACCTGCAAACAGGATTCTTTAGGTAAGACGGGGTCCTGGAAGGGTTATTATTTTATGTCTTTAATGCCCATAGTTACAATCAGTTTTAAACCAACATGATTCATGGTTTATTTGGTCTGTTGTGAACAGGGTCAATGTGTATTTAGATTGCAAAAAGGAGACTTGAATCAAATTTGAAATTAATCCAGATCTTCCACATTTAAGTTTTTGCTATCTACCGGTGAATCCCACCCCTTTAAACAGCAAAAAAATACTCAGAAACAGCATTCAGGGTCTGCTGACCTAATCTGGTTGCTGCTTTGATTCACATCTTTCAGTAAATCTGAGTCTCTATGTCTGAAGAGACTGCTAGGCTTCATTGTGGAGGCCTTGTCTTCCTGTTTCATGTTCCTCTAAGGGACAAAATTCCTTGTACGCTATCTAATGTTTAATGCTTCTTTAAATGATTTTGTTGAGTACACAATTAAAATGCTCAAAGCCTTACTCTTGCCACTCAAGTTTTTCACTAAAAAGAAATAAAACATAATATAAATTACCAGTGGATTTAAACTATATATATATATATATATATATATATATATATATATATATATATATATATATATATATATATATATATATAGTTTAATAGTGTTGGGGTAACACATTACAAGAAACATGAGTTATGTAATCAGATTACTTTTTTCCAAGTAACTAGTAAAGTAACGCATTACTTTTAAATTTACTACAAAATATCTGAGTTACTTTTTTAAATAACTTTGTTTTCCCATTTATTGACTGACACCTCTCCTGTCTTCATATTGAGAAAAATGTGTTCCAGTGTGCGCTATGTGAACATGATGGTTATTCTAGCCTATTTCTAGACTAAATGTGAACATACATTTACTCCTTTACTTCTCCTGCATCCTATTCTGTAGAATGGCAGCACAGCTGAAAGGTTTGTTTGAGCTGCGCCCTCTATTGTACAGGCATGAATTTGCATCTCCTTCAGCCTGAGGCTCATTCATTGCACTTTTGGTGTGAACGGGCCTTTACATTTGCCAAAAATAGAACTTTTTTGTTGTTATAAAAACAAACAAACAACCCAGGCCAGATGAGGAAAAAGTAACACGCAACCCATTACTTTCCATGAAAAAGTAACGCAATTAGTTACTTTTTTAGAGAGCAATGCAATATTGTAATGCATTACTTTTAAAAGTAACTTTCCCCAATACTAATAAATATATAACTTTAAAATTATATATATTTTTCATATTCAGGAGGAAAAGAATACAGTGAAAAGTATACAGAGAAATGAGATGTTGAAGTTTAATTTTGAGTAGGCTTCTGTAAAAAAACTAAATTGTGGAAAAAATAAAAGATAAGGCAACCTGATTTTTGATAAGAAAAAATCCCTGAGGCTTCATATTTATACTGTATGTTATACTAAATAATTGATTAATTAAGCAACAAGCAATCTGTACTTTTAAATATGCAAGACTGATATATGAGTCTCATTGAAGAGCCTTTGTATTGTGTCCTTTTGAAAACATAGTCTTAAGTCATTTGATTATGCAAAACATTGTTTGTGCACCACAACTGATGCTTATTTGCATCTAATATGTTTGACTTCCACAAGAGGGCAGCGTGTTTTAATGTTTAAGGTATATGTAGCATTATCTGTAAGCCTCTGTCAGATGTACGACTTGATTTCTTTCCTGTATGGTGAAAAAAAGTGTAACCAACAAGCAATGCTTTGTTTATATTGTAATGGGCACAGAAATGCTTCAGAATATAAATAAAATATTTGATTTATTTATCTGTAGTATGATGAAATAGAAGTACAAATGAAAATTCACACAAACCACAGAGGCATCCATGTTTTTATGTCCCTTTTCCAGGGAAACTTGTTAGGCTGCTAGCTTAGCTAACAACATTCAAGGCAATAACAATGTAAATTCCTGAGTGCTTATAGCTCTTTGTTCAAACAGCTTGAGATAAGATGTCAGGAGTCCACTTTCCCTACTGGTGACATGATATTTAAACAAAGCACTAGATAAACACTCAGAGGTATAAGGTAACACAAGCACACATAAGCCTTTCAATTTCAAAGCTTTTCTTTGAGCTTGTTTTCCAAGAGGAATTGCGAAAACCGAAAGCATGACAATAAATTGCTGGAACATGATCAATTGAATATCCAAAAATGCATAGTATAGTTTTTTTCAATTCAGAAAATCCACAACGTGACCTTAAAAGAAAATAAAACTTCCCATCAGACCTCCTCATCATTCTTGAATTCTCCACTAAAGTGTGTTGGTAACAGTCCATTAATCCAGAAACTTGCGGTTTTGGTTGGCACCAAACAGAGTCATTCTGATTTCAGGCATCATCTGTGAAAGAAGAAAAAAAGAAAATGATGACGTTCATAAAAACAAGCTTTTATACTGTTTATTCCTGCTCTAATATGTGATTGTTTTTTTTCTACCTGTTGCGCTAGAAGGTCTAGCCTGCTTTCAAGTGTGTTGGACACCTTGATCTTGCCATCAGCGTTATAGACTTCAACACCTCCTGAACTGCAGATGCCAAGAATCAACGATGAACAATTTGAGAATGTATAAATTTGCCTTTTCTAACAGAAATGAGTGCAGAAGTGATCTTACATGGCAGGGGACAGGAAGTTGTTTTCGTCGATGTGCACCTCAATATTACACTTTACTGCCTTTTTGTAGATGGGGATGGTTTTCTGAACTGCAGCCTTTAATAAACAGGTATATTCACCTCTTAAAAATGTAGACGGTTGGTATAACTGATATGCACATTGTAAAATATTATGTAGATGGATTGACAGGGAATAGAGCTCACCTGAACCATCGCTACATCTTCCTTTCTGCACCGGATTATTACCTTGGGCTCCAGCAGCTGATAAAATCCCTGCCAAAGCAAAAAAAAAAATAATAAAATATAATAATTTAGTAATAATAATACTAAATTATTATATTAATATTAAGAATAAATGATTAATAAAACACACACACATTATATATATATATATATATATATATATATATATATATATATAATCATTGATTTACTGTAGTTCTTGCTAATAATTTGGATTAGATTTTAATTTCTGTTTTCATTTTAATTCAAGTTAAAGTTGTAACAATTTTCATTTTTAATAGTTTTTTTTTTTAAATGACTATATAGTTTAAGTTTTAGTTAATGTAGTTTTAGTTATTTTCCAAATGATAAATATTGCCTTAACTAGTTAAGGAAATAAGTTTTATAAAATATTTTATTTAAAAATTATATATTTTACTTAAGTTAATGTTTATTTCAAGTAATGATTTTTATTTTAATGACATATGATATAACTATAAGTAAAATAATTATTATAATACTAAATTATTAATAATAAATGAGTACCTGGAAAGATTGAAGGTGCTCAAAGCCTGTAACTAATAAAATTAATAAGTTAAGAATGAATTAATATATAATTAATTAATGAATCCTATATATTTATTGATTGCTTCTTGAGATATATATATGTATATGTTTATTAAATAAATGTTCAGTGTCTATTAGCCGAACAAAATCTGTCAACTGACTATCAACACCCAACAGTTTCTCAGTAGTGCAGAAATGATAATAATAGAAAAAAATATGATCTTTAAAAACTATATTAAAAATAAAAAAAGCTAGCATTGCAAACAGGACCATCAGCTGACCTGTAACACCAGCCCCTCCAGCAGTGTCGGGTACTGATTTGGGTCTTTGGCAATGTTGGCCAACTGCAGCCGTGCATCGTTTAGAAGATCCTACAAAGAATCACACGAGTAAGATGAAGAAGAGATGGATTTCTTGTAATTCTATAAATCGCATCATCATACCTTAATCATGTCATCGCGGGCTTTGAGCACCTTCAGTCTTGCCTGGTTCATCAAATTCGACATCTGGCTATGGATTTGAATGGACACATTATTAAATACGCCAATGAAAGATTCAAGGTTAAACATTTGCAGAACTTAAAACTCACATTTTCTTCTGTTGTTCAATCTGTTTCTCTTTCTTCTCATAGTACTCCATTATCTTTAGCCTTTGCGTCTGTACCAATCGTCCCTTTTCAATATTAAACTCTTCTTCCGCCTGCAAGCCGCAATACACATTACTTAAAGCAGAAACTTAATAATAACAGATGATACATTGCTCTAGCAAATGTGACCATTTGCATTTATACTAATCAATGCATTTATGTTACCTTTGCATCAATTTCTTCTGCCTTCTCATTGGCTTCCTGCTCAATAAAGGCCATCATGTGTTTGATCTGGAGAGATGTAATGAGATCGGTATCAAAGAAAGGTTAAATTGCATTGTTAGATTTCCCAAGCTCCACTGATCCTTTATTAAAGTGATGCAATGAAAGAAATGGTAGAAACCGATGGGGAAACGAGACTGAAAGAAGTGTTGCTGGGAAAGTCCATTGAGCTGCTCTGGACAACTGAAGGACAGCGATTTCTTCTTTTTGCACTTCAGTTCACAACATTAAATACTCAGCGAATGTTAATTCATAAAATCTAGAGGAAACACTTTTCATTAGTTAATATTAGTTGACCTAATGATGAACTGCACTTATACAACATTTATTAATCTTTGTTAATGTTAATTTCAACATTTACATTAGTTAATGCACTGTGAACAAACAATGAACTGTATTTTCATTAACTAACATTATTAAAGATTAGTAAATACAGTAACAAATGTATTGCTCATGGTTACTTCATGTTAGTTAACACATTAACTATTGTTTAATTAATGAACATTATTGTAAAGTGTGACCAATCTAGATTTGAGAAAGTGCATTAGCTCTCCTCAAAGTGAAAGGAATATTTCACTGATGTCAAAACAAAATAATAAATAATATTTTCTTTCAAAACACCTCAGAAAACAATCATAAAATAGAAAAGACAATATATAAACAAAAAAAAAAATTTGTTTACCACAATAATACGACTGAATACCAGTTCAAAACCCCGGGATTTGTGCCTTCCAGTGTTTCTTTTTAAAAGTTATGACATTTCTATACTTACCTGATATGAAATATAATAGTTCTTTTAAAAAATATAACTTCTAAAAGTAGTTTATAAATTGTTTCTCACCTGTTTCTGTACCGCGGCATCGCTGAGCGCCATGTTTTTAAGTTGTTTTTAAGGCACTGGCTGCGATTAAAAAAGGATATTTTTACGAGAACGATTAAAGACTAACTTTAAAACTACTAATATAAACTATATAAACTACTTCAGCTATGTTAGAGAGATACGCTGCAGCAATAACTTCCGTCAAGCGTCAGCTGACAAAGATGGAGGCGTCATGTGATTTGAATCATCGTCATCTCCGAGGTGAGACTCCGCCCACTTTTCATTCTCTTGTTTTTGTGTGGATCTGAAGTAAACCTAACACACTATAAAATGACTTATTTCGTGCACTAAGTAGTTAGTTACTTCAGAGATTATGGAAAAACAATTTTTAAATGCCAAGTATTAAATTGCAAAGTTATTTTTTTCTACAGGAAACTGTTGAGCCACATGCACGTTTGCTATATCTCAACTTAACATGTAATTGTCAATGTTGTCATCATATTTAATGTAGTAATCAAAATACAACTGCAAAATATAAAAGTTTGAAACTATGAATTGGTGTTTGATGACTTTGACTTTACAGATATTTTCTCATTTTGGCCTTCAACATGAGCAGCTCTCACCCTCAGGACTCTGAATGTCTTGTGTTATGCTGTGGAGTTGAAACATCTCTTATTTTTTCTCATAAAATCATCATCTCTTAAATTTTGGAGTCACTGAGAAACACAAAGCAGTTGACACCTGGAAACCGATACACATTCAAAAGTGGGTGACAGAAGCATATTAACCTGCATCAGCACTGATATTACTGAGAACTCAACACGTGTCTCTGAGTGTATAAGAGCAGCTCTCCATGATAGAGATCATTCCCAGAGAACATGAGACTCTATCTAGCTGTTTTTGCTCTCCTGGCCGCAGTTCACTGCGAGGAGCTCTTCAATGGGTAAGTTCAGATACTTCTTGACATATGTCAGCCTTGTTTCTTGTTCAGAATGTCCTAATTATCTTTTTCATTCTTAATAGAGACCAAGTTCTCAGAATCCAGGCAGAATCTGAAGGCCACGTTCAGGTTTTGAAGGAGCTGGAGAAGAACGTGGATTGGGGGGTATGATGATATTTACTTGTTAAATCTCTGCAGACATATTTTAGCGTTCAAATGATCACAAATATGTAAAAATATATATTATGTGACCCTATAGCTGGATTTCTGGACCCATGGCTTCTCTACCGAACGGCCTGTTGACATCCTTGTGCCTCACGCCAGTCTGTATGCCGTCAAAGACTTCCTCAGGGAAAACAACATCAGTTTCACTGTCATGATCGACAATGTGCAGGTGTTATTTACAAAAATGGTTAAAAAAAAAATTGATGAATTGATTATAGACTTATAAATTCCAATAGTTAAGGAAGTCTTGTGATTTTTGTGAGTTTTTCTATCTCAGAAACTTTTGGACAGGGAGAGAGCAGAGATGGTTAGTAATAAAGACATTGAACGCAAGACCAAGAGTTTCAACTTTGCTGCTTATCACGACTTGGAGACTGTAAGTACATGCACCGACTTTTGCAAACAGACTTGCAAGACCATATTTATATATATGATATCATGGATTTCAAACCAAAACATCAAAATGTTTTTATTCACATCAGATTCACGGTTTTATGGATACGCTTGTTGCGAGTCACCCTAACCTGATCACTAAAGTGAAGATTGGCAGCACTTATGAGAACCGTCCCATGTATGTCCTGAAGGTAAACCGATTCTGTGATCATAAACACAGATTACGGACTGAAAGTTATGTACATATCTGTATATTTATTTGATTTGTTATATATTTTCAATGCGTCCAGTTCAGCACTGGTGGAGAGAAAAAGCCTGCAATCTGGATTGATGCTGGAATCCATTCCAGGGAGTGGGTTTCTCAGGCTTCTGCTGTGTGGATTGCTGACAGGGTGAGTGCGATTGCAGAAGAATTATATCTTTAGTCTTTGGTTTGTCTTGGTACATTCGGAGCTGTTTTCTTGTTTCATTAAACTATTGTGGTAAATATAAGAATGTAAGACTATATTTATTTTTTCCTGACAAAAGTGCCAGCACATTTATATATTTTTTTAGTTCACTTTCCATTGCACATGAGCTTCCTTTGATAAAATGGATGCTTGCAGATTCTTTTTATCAAAATCTTTTATTTTATTTTTTATTTTGTATGTGCAGCAGCAATGAATTGTTTAGCAAGATATTTAATTTTTTTATTTTGTATATGCAGCAGCAATAAATTGTTTAGCAAGATATTTATTTCATTGCATTTGTTTTTTTTATTTTGTATATGCAGTAGCAATGAATTGTTCAGCAAAATATTTTATTTATTATTTTTACTTTTTTATTTTGTGTATGCTGCAGCAAGATTTTTTTATTTTAATTTTCTGTGAATGGAGCTTGTGCTGAAGCATTGAACTTTTTAGCAATTTTTTTTATTTTATTTTGTATGTGCAGCAGCAATGAACCTCTTAGCAAGATCTTTTTAAATTTTATAATTTATTTTCTGCAAAGGGAGCTCATGTGCAGCAGCAATGAACTCAGAAACTAGTTTATAGCTGCATTCATATGACTTGACGTCAAAATAAGCAAAAGATGGCTGTTCAGTGTTTCAATATTGAGGCAAAGCGGTGATAAAACAAGTACGCAGTAACAATTTACTAATAGTAACAAGGAATCAGAAAACGGCTTAGAGCTTGCAGATGCAAGATCTGATCTGCCCCTCTTGACCCTCTCGACTCTCTAGATTGCCATAGATTTTAAGGAAAACCGTGCCCCTGTGCCCAGTGTCCTCAGTCAAATGGATATTTTCCTGATGATTGTGGCCAATCCTGATGGATATGTCTTCTCCCACCTCACTGCCCGAGTAAGTAGTCATTCATTGGTTGTGTAAAGCATAGATGTTTAGAAACATTTATAATGACATTACTAATTAACATTATCTCAGCCATTTCACCGTTTGTGGCGTAAGAGCCGATCTGTGACCTCTAACCCCAACTGCCCTGGTGTTGACCTCAACAGAAACTGGGATGCTGAATTTGGTGGTACGTTCAGACTGTCATTTTCTCTTGTTGAAACAGTTCCAAATGACTTTGCCTTTTTAAATGTCTACATTTTCTCCAGGTCCTGGAGCAAGCGATGACCCCTGCAGCGAAGACTATCACGGTCCATCTGTTCAATCCGAGATTGAAGTGAAAAACATTGCGGACTTCATCACGAGCCACGGCAACTTCAAATCCTTCATGACCCTCCATGCTTACTCTCAGCTCTTAATGTATCCCTATGGCTACAGCGGCACAAACGCTCCTGACCAGCCTGAACTGGTTAAGAAATCAACATCCATAAATCTGAATCATGTTTGTTTTTTTACATGATCTCACAATGACAAGTTTTGATGTGTCTATTCTAGCATGATGTGGCCACACAGGCAAGCAAAGCCCTCAATTCTTGGCATGGCACCGTTTATAAAGTTGGAAGTATCTTCCACACTATTGGTAAGTGGATTGTGGATTTATTTTAACCACTTAAGATATAGCCTATGTTGTTACATTGTACAGTTTGTTTACAGTCGATTACATGGATTTATCACTACCTAGTGTAGTACACAGTCTATTTATGTTACAATAAATATTTTTGATGTAAATTGCATTCAGGTACCATATTCGACAAGATTCATCATAATCTGGGGGAAGTTACTTTTTAAAGTAATGCATTACAATATTGCATTACTCCTAAAAAAGTAACTAATTTCATTACTTAAGTTACTTTTGTGGAAAGTAATGCATTACGTTACTTTTTGTCACCTGGGCTGCAAAAAGTTCTATTTTTGGCAAATGTAAAGGCCTTTTCAAACCAAAAGTGAAATGAATAAGCCCGAGGCTGAAGGTAATGCATATTCACGCCTGTACAGTAGAGGGCGCAGCTCAAACAAACAATCCTTCAGCTGTGCTGCTATTTTGTAATACAGAAGAAGGAGATGCAGGAAAAGTAAATGGGTAAATGTATGCTCACATTTCATCTAGAACTAGTCTTCAATAACCATCATGTTCACACAACGCCTCGGCACTTATTCATGATTTTTCTCAACATGGGGACAGGAGAGCTGTCAGTCAATAAATTGGAAAACAAAGTAACTTGCATTATTTATTTGAAAACGTAACTCCGATATTTTGTTGTAAATTTAAAAGTATTGTGTTACTTTAGTTACTTGAAAAAGTAATCTGATTACATAACTCGCATTACTTGTAATTAATTACCCCCAACACAGTATACTTTTCTCACAAAAACACACTCAAACTCTATATCTACAGCCTGTTTTTTTTAAAATTCATGTTAAAAAAAATAGTAAAATAAGTTGAATTGACCCTTCGCAAAGACCCGCCCCCTTTAGTTACTGTAGCTTTGTCCGACAAGCCATGCTCTCTCACGCCACACATCATGTTCTCACGCAGTAAAAAAGACATCACGGAGCAAAGAGGACACTGACAACGGCTCGTGAACCGGTCATCTCTTCATTCTAGTTCATTTATCAGTATAAAAATGAATGAACATCAGAAGGAATGTTATTTCAAGCGGAAAGACGTGAGTACACACAATTTTTGAAGTTCAAGTTCACCAACATTAATCTACTAACTCCCCTGACTGCTTTGTCAGACAAAATGGCGGATTTGGGGTTTGATTGGTCAGATCGTCTGTCAATCAAACTGTTTGCGAAGTGTCAATTAGACAACAGTGTGCTTGAGTTGTACCACCATTCCATCCTGAAGAATATTCAAGATTCAAAACATATTTGTTTATTGTCCACAAGAAAAGCATACTGAATAATATCACAAAATGTGCGATTTATGCTTGTAACATACTGAAAGGCTAAACTGTAAATCTGTAATTCTTGTTTTGTAAAGGAGTTATTGTTTCTTCTTAATAACCAAGATACTTCAGAAAAAAATGCTTGTAATTCTACCAGTATTTAGTGTTTTTAAGATTTGTTATGTCATGAGTTCATTTTGAGACACATTAAATGAGAGATTAAAGGGATAGTCCACCCAAAAATGAAAATGTGTTTATTTACTCACCCTCACGTAATTACAAACCTGTATGCGTCTCTTTCTTCACAACGCAAAAGTAATGTTGGTAATCAAACTGTTTTGGTTTGCATTTTTGTCCATACAATTAAAGTCAATGGGAACCAAAACAATTTGCTCACCAACATTCTTCAAAATATCTTCTTTTGTGTTTTGCAGAAGAATGAAATGCATGCAGGTTTGTAATGACGTGAGGGTGAGCAAACAATGACAATTTTTTTGAGTGGACTATCCCTTTAAGTGGTGTCAAGCTGCATGATGAGTTGTGTTATCAGAAATGCATGTAACCTGCGCGTTTTATTTCAGAACAAGCTAGCGGTGCAAGTGTTGACTGGGCTTACCAACGCGGCATCAAATATTCCTTTGCTTTTGAGTTGCGTGACACTGGTGAATACGGATTCCTCCTGCCTGCTGACCAGATCGTTTCCACTGCAAGGGAAACGTGGTTTGCTCTCAGATACATTATGCAATATGTTTGTGATCACCCTTATTGAGAGTAATGTACTAAAGCTTCAATAAAGGATATGCTTGATAAGAAATTTGTGTCATTTGAAAATATTATGCTTCAGCATTGTTCCAAATAACTTAAGTAATTTTTGACAGAGGTCAGCGCAGGGTTATTTTCGTTACTTGAAATGAAAGTTAACTGAAATAAAATAAAATAAAACTTGTTTTATTTCAGCAAAGGTTACATTTATTGTTTTAATTTAGTTTAACCTGATTATCTAAAAATAAATAATAATAAAACTAATTAAAAATTATATAGACCTATTTAAAAAAATACATAACAAAAAATGTACAACAAAATTGCTAAAACTTTAACAAATTAAAATATTATAAAATATTTATAAAAAAAAAACTACAATAGTATTTCAATAACACTAAAATAACACTGGGTCAGAGTTTGTCTCCAATACAATACAATCTATTGAATGCTGCAATCCATTTTGTGATGATCATGTGTGAATTTAATCAATAACTTTTATAGTGGTTGATTTAAAACAAATAAAAAATATATATATCTATCACACATAAAAATCTGTACTTTATTCTGTAACTAATTGAAAGGTCACAGCCAGAGCGTTTGTCGTTGCAATAGTTTCCATTTGTACTTAGAATCCCTGAGAAATATGCAGCAATGTTCACCTGGGAAAAATACACACACTACATCAGCACTGATATTACTGAGAACTCAACACGTGTCTCTGAGTGTATAAGAGCAGCTCTCCATGATAGAGATCATTCCCAGAGAACATGAGACTCTATCTAGCTGTTTTTGCTCTCCTGGCCGCAGTTCACTGCGAGGAGCTCTTTAATGGGTAATTTCATATAATTTCTCTTTTCCTATGAATTATTACCATATTTCAGAGTTGTTTTGTGTTCAAAATGTAAGCTATCTTTTTTATTTTTCATAGAGACCAAGTTCTCAGAGTCCATCCAGCATCTGAAGACCAGATTCAGGCTTTGAAAGAGCTGGAAGAGGACGTGGTTTCCGGGGTATGGAAGTTGAATATCTGCTGACATATTTCAATTTTCAATTGAACAATATTGAGGATTATATATATTATGTGACCCTATAGCTGGATTTCTGGACCCATGGCTTCTCTACCGAACGGCCTGTTGACATCCGTGTGCCTTACGCCAGTCTGTATGCCGTCAAAGACTTCCTCAGGGAAAACAACATCAGTTTCACTGTCATGATCGACAATGTGCAGGTGCGACCAATCAAGCCACACTGAAACCAAACTGTAAAATAGAGATCAAAAACAAAAACTGAAGTGATCAACCGGTGCAGAATGGTGTTACCGGTGTTAACTTCCACCCCATTTTTGAGCATAGATGTGCAAATTCGAACTGACTTGAGGTTGTTATTATTATTGAGCAATTCAAAAAATCTGTGTTTACTGTAAAGCAAACGTACTGCACAAAACATTTTTTATTTTATGCAAAACATATATTTAAAAAAATATTTTGGAACCTAAAATCAAAACCACGTCTTACCAATTTAAAGTTGATATCACAAAAATTGAGGATATTACAGAAATTGAGCACCAACACTCACTGTATTAATACTTTTCTATCACAATATCACTTCTATCACAAAACAGCAGCCAAATATGGAACCTCGATGCTCAGACCTTTCTAACGATATGTGTTTTGTCTAGATTTGGTGATAAAATACTGGAGTAAATTTTGTAGAATTTGAAACATGAGACTGCCCACTAGGGGGAGGAGCTTGTTAAAATGTTAATGTACCGTTTCCATGGCAACACAATGTCCAATTTTCTAAACTGCTTCCATAGGGTGAATTTTGAGTGTTTAGGCTTTCGAATTATACCGATTTTATGATGAGTACTAAAAAATTTGGTAGGAAATAAGGCAATAAAACAAAGTATCCTGGTACACTGTAAAAAATTGTTGGTTTAACTTAAAAAAGTAAGTTACCTGATTGCCTTAAAATTTTGAGTCACTACAAAGAAGAGTTTGGTTTAATCAACAGAAACTAAAAATATTATGTTATCTGAACCACATTTATTATCTAAGGTCATTTGACAAAAGAAAAAAAGTTGTGATAACAAATCATGAAAATTTTTACAGTGTAACAGGACACTGACAGTTAATATCAGTAGAATTTACATGGTGAACGTTTGCAGTTGTGTCATTTACCGCGAATAAAACAGTAACATACAAAGTTTTTCTGTGTCTCAGGAACTTTTGGACAAAGAGAAGGCAGAGATGGTTAATAATGAAGACACTGAACGCAAGACAAAGAGCTTCAACTTCGCTGCTTATCACGACCTGGAGACTGTAAGTACTTAGACTACAAAAATATATGCATGACATAAGAACAATGTAGAGCTTTTCAAACCTGAACAATGTCTAAATGTTTTATTCATTTCAGATTTACGCTTTTATGGACACCCTTGTTGCAAGTCACCCTAACCTGATCACTAAAGTGAATATCGGCAGCTCCTACGAGAACCGTCCCATGTATGCCCTGAAGGTAGAGTCTGATAGAACAGATTATATTATTGTGAACTCAAATGTTTTAGTTTTTTCATCTTTTTATCCACTGACTCCAGTTCAGCACGGGTGGTGTGAGTCGACCAGCGATCTGGGTTGATGCTGGAATCCATGCCAGAGAGTGGGTTACTCAGGCTTCTGCTGTGTGGATTGCCAACAAGGTGAGTGAAATGAAAATAAAAATGTCTATGTAACACAAAACTATTGATTTTAGTTTTGTGCACTATTTTTTTTTTTCTTTAGATTGCTTCAGACTATGGCGTTGATCCCTCCGTGACCTCTCTCCTTGGTCAAATGGATATCTATTTGATGATTGTGACCAACCCTGATGGATATGTTTTCACTCACTCCAATGTAGGTCACCTGTTGTTGAACTTAATTGCTTTTTTTAGCACTGATGGCACCAAAATAGATGTCCTAAGCAATCCAACCTGTCTTTGTGACAGCCCAAGACTCTGTAAAACGAAATAAACAGTCAATCTTTAGCCAATCAAAAAACTAGCCAATCAGAAATGCTCTCTGCTTGTTAATAATTTTGCGTGCTTTGTTATTTGGATGCCTATTGAACCTAAATAGTAATATATATGTATAGAAACCCTGATAAAAATGACAAAAGCACATAACAAAATTACTAAATTACCAAGAATTAAACTAATATTAAAATGAACATAAATAGTAATATTTAATATTTTATAAATTATATTATTTTTTTATAAAAATATTTAAACTACATTTAATTTATAAAAATAAAAGCCAATTCAAAATATTAATAAAAACTATAATGTGCATATACTGGTCAAATATGTGGAATAATTATGATTTTTTTTTAAATGATTTGAAACGAGTATCTTATGCTCACCAAAGCTCTATATTTTAAAATCCAAAATAGAGTAATGTGAAATATTATTACAATAAAAAAAAATTCAATTTTCTATTTGAATATGTTTTAAAATGTAGTTTATTCCTGTGATGCAAAGCTTAATTTTCAGCATCATTACTTCAATAATCTCTCAGAAATCATTCTAATATGCTGATTTGCTTCGCAAGAAATATTTATTATTTTTACCAATATTGAAAACCATTGTGCAGCTTAATTTTTCTTTTTTGTGTGTGTTTGTGGAACCTCTGATACGTTTTTTCCAAGATTCTTTGATGAATCGAAAGTTCAAAATGAACAGCGTTTATTTAAAATCTAAATCAGCATATTAAAATGATTGATCACATTAATGCAGTGTTTTCAAAAACGTTAAATTAATATTTATTTATAAGCATTTCCAGCAAGCAAGATGAAATAATTCATGTAGTGAGTTGATTATAAGTCTGTGTCAAACAATAAACCAAATTCTGCGGTCATTGAATGCAAGTGACTATGACCTTTGACACATCAATTATTGTTTCAAAAATCATTTAATCTTGGGCTCCAATACATGAAGCAAATCTGCATCATATGTATTGTACTTTTAAGATTTTGATGAGATCTTGCCATTCAGGTGTAATTTTTGAGGAATTTAACTTAAGCTTACAGCATCTGTAAAGGGTTAGTTCACCAAAAAATGAAATTTCTGTCATTAATTACTCACTCCACACCAGCAAGACCTTGATTAGTCTTGAGAGCACAAATTAAGATCTTTCAATGAAATCCGAGGGTTTTTTTTATCCTCCATCGAAAGCAACGTATTTATCACATTCAAGGTCCCGAAAAGTAGTAAAAACATTGTTAAAATAGTCCATGTGACTACAGTGGTTCAACCTTAATGTTTTGAAGTGACGCACAATACTTTATGTGCGCCAAAACAAAACAAAAATAATGACTTTATTCAACAAATTCATCTCTCCCTGTCATTCTGCTACGCTATTTTCGTTGCAGCACTTCCAGGTCTAAACGGCGACTCAGTATTGGCCAATGCTGTACATGTGAGCAGCGTGAGGCATACATGTGATGCTGGAGCCGGCCAATAATGAGCTGATGTTCGGACGTGAACACTGCTCCAACCATGTAACAGACTGACAGGGAAGAGGGAAAATGGTTGAATACAGTTGTTCTTTTTGTTTTGTTATTGCGCACAAAAAACATTCTCGTCACTTCATAACAATAAAGTTGAAGCACTGCAGTCGCCTCGACTGGTTTAACAATGTTTTTACTACCATTCTGGCCACTGAATGTGGTAATTTCATTGCTTTCAATGAAGGATAAAAAAAACCTCTTAGATTTCATCAAAATATCTTAATTTGTGTTCCCAAGATGAACGAAGGTCTTACGGGTGTGGAACAACATGAGGGTGAGTAATTAATGACATCATTTCCATTTTTTGGTGGATTAATCCTTTAAGAACAAAGACATGTTTAAAAGTATAACTAAAGACATTTATGCCTCTACATTCAGAACCGTATGTGGCGTAAAACTCGCTCGGTGAACGTTGGCTCCTCCTGCCGAGGTGCTGATCCCAATAGGAACTGGGATGCTGGTTTTGGTGGTATGTAGATAATGTCATTCCCTCTTGTTGAAACAGTAGACCATGGTTTACTCGTATAACTATGGACATTTTCGCCCAGGTCCTGGAGCTAGCAAGGATCCCTGTTCCGACTCCTACCATGGTTCCTATGCCCACTCTGAGGTCGAAGTGAAAAATGTTGTGGACCTCATCAAGGGCCACGCCAACTTCAAATCCTTCATCTCCATCCACTCTTACTCCCAACTCTTAATGTATCCCTATGGTTACACATGCACAGTCATTCCTGACCAGTCTGAGCTCGTAAGCCAGTTCATATCTTTGTCAATATATACATTTAACAGTTTTGTTCTCTGGTTTGTTGTTTTAATTTGACTTTTTATTTATTCATTTTAGCATTTTTATATTATGATCTGTGAAGCAGTCATGATGGTGTTATACAAATGTATTGTTTCTATGTATTGTAGCATGCTGTAGGTGCAGCTGCGATCAAAGAGCTCACCTCCCTCTATAACACCAGATACCAAGTCGGAAGCATCTGCAAGATTATCTGTAAGTAGATTGTATATTCTGTTTGAGTACCAAGATATGGCTTTTGTTATCTGATTGGGAATATTGGCCTGTTCAATTTCAGACCAAGCAAGTGGTGGAAGCATCGACTGGACCTACAATATTGGCATCAAATATTCCTTTGCGTTTGAGTTGCGTGACACCGGTTTATACGGTTTCCTACTGCCTGCCAACCAGATCATTCCCACTGCAGAGGAGACGTGGCTTGGTCTCAAATACATTATGGGATATGTTCGTGATCACCCTTATTGAGAGAAATGTGAAAATATATTGAAGCATCAATAAAAGTCCTACACACCCTTTGCTGAAGTGGTTATTCTGAATAAGTATGTTAAATGTTGATATTTTGCCATCACATTATTAATATTTTTCCTCAATCACCTTATTGTTTTGTTAACAAAAACATAATTTACAGATTTCTTATTAAATATGTTATTTTATTAATATTCTATAACACTGGGACAGCTCATGAAAAAGGTCTATTCATGCATATTTCTAAGAGACTTTATTAAAAACTCTTCTTTCAATTACATTATATATGAATTCTAATTGTATATTTCTGATATTTTACTTAATAAAAACTGGACAATTATTTTTGGAAGAATTAAATGCATCTAAAGTAAATTTGTCTTCGAGGTGGTTTTTGAATCAGCAGATTCAGCATCATGACGCAGTTTTTCCCGCCTTCCCTACAATCCTGTCAGTAACTTTATTCGCTTAAACTAAGTTGTCTTTTTCATCCAGAAAGGAAACATGGGTTTCTTAAAACAATTAGACGTTGAAAATTTCAAATCCTGGCGAGGAAAGCAAACTATCGGCCCATTTAAAAGGTTTAATTGCATAATTGGGACTAATGGATCAGGTAAGTTGATGCTTAAGCTATTTTGCGTGGCTAATCTTACAAATTCGCACGACGTTTGCTAGCTCAAAAATGAAAAAAAAAATTATAATTTCGCAAAATAACGTGCTTTACTTACATTGTTTGCGTTCTAACGTTTTTAAAGAAATGTTAACAACACATTCGTACAGATGGTGTCATTATCTGTCTGGTTTACCTCTCTTTAGTCTCTTACGTTATTATTTTGTCTTCTATAGGCAAATCAAAGTCATTTAGGCTTTTGTATGGGAAAGAGAGGTGAAAGAAATAAGATTAATGGCGCCAAAACATATTTGTGTATTAAAAGCGTACATATTTATGCATATAACGTATTATATATATATATATATATATATATAGTCTCTATTAGTCTATATAATCTAGTTTTGTATTGTAAGAAGAATATAATGTAAATACCATACAATACTGTATCTTCTCAAACCATCAGTGTACATGGTTCCACCTTTCTGTTTTGTAAACTTAATAGCAGCAAAAACATGCTTCATGTAGATGTTTTGCATGCTAAAATGTTTAGGAGGCATCATCAGTATTTATTTGTATTATTGGCACACTCTTTTGATTGATTTTCTCCTCTCTAGGCAAATCTAATGTCATGGATGCTCTTGGATTCGTGATGGGAGAGAGGGCGGTAAACCTCCGTGTCAAGCACACCAGAGATCTCATCCACGGCGCCCACATTGGCAAACCCGTGTCCACCTCCGCCAGTGTGACCATGATCTACTGTGGAGACAATAATGAGGAAATGATCTTCAGTAGATGCATTTCAGGTGTGTGTGGTTTAGCTCTGCTAGAAATATATGATAAAACTGAACTGAATCATCTTCTGTTGGAAAAATGCACTTTTTTACAGGAGAATCTTCTGAATATCGAGTGAATGGTAAACAGATGACTTTGGCGAAGTACACTGGAGAGCTGGAGAAGATCGGCATTGTGGTGAAAGCGAAGAATTGTCTGGTGTATCAGGTGCTTCAATGATAAAATGGTCAACAAATGCTTTAGCATATTTGGTTATCAGCCTTTATGATTAATTGCTTTTATTATTATTTTTTTTAATTCTTATACTGATCATGGATTTGTTTGTATATCAGGGTGCTGTGGAGTCAATTGCCATGATGAATGCCAAAGACCGAACAAAGATGTTTGAACGAATCAGTGGCTCCGGAGAGCTGAGCGCTGAATATGATGCCAAGCTGGCGGTCCTGCAGAAAGCCAAAGAGGACACCCAGTTCCACTTTAACCGCAAGAAAGCGGCTACAGCTGAGAAAAAACAAGTCTTCAAAGATAAGACTGAGGTAAGACCTGACAGATGTTGAAATATTTTCATATGATACATGTCCTTGACAATGTATTTGTCTCGATCTTGTCAGGCAGAAAAATATCAGGCGCTGGTGGAAGAACTCAGAGAAAGCAAGCTCCAGCTGACCCTCTTTCAGCTCTTCCACAATGAGAAAAACATACATGCACAGTCAGATTCAGTGAGGAACATACAGGAGGCCGCACTGCAGCAGAAAAACAGCCTGGACGTCTGGGAACAAACTGTGAAGGCTCGGAAGAAAGAACATGGGCGCCTGAACCGAGAACTTCAGCAGTTGGAGAAGGAGATCAGGCGAGTGACGGACAATACACTTTAACTGGAAATGTCTTTAAATGCAGATAGAACAAAAGTAAATTATACTGTTAATCCTGCCATTATACTTTTTACATTATTACTTTTAAATTAAAAGACATGACATTTAACATTACAGTATATTATTTAAAATGTTCGTTAATGTTCCCACTGTTCGGTATGTGCCTCGGATTTGGGGTCATGGTTCGGAACAATTCGGTACAATAGGAATAATGGTCACATATTAATCTCATTCTCACTATTAACTAACTATTAACTATGACTTTTGCCTCAATAAACTCCTAATTACTGCTTATTAATAGTTAGCAAGGTAGTTAGGTAAAAAGCCAATATCCTTGTAATTTGCATACTAATAAGAAACTAGTTAAAGGGTAAGTTCACCCCAAAATGAAAATTGTCAGTAACTACTCACCATCATGTCGTTCCAAACCCTTAAGACTTTCGTTCAACTTCAGAGCATAAATGAAGATTTCCTTCCCTTGACTGCCTTCCCAACTACCACTTTGACGCTTCAAAAAGAGATCGGAATACTAATCCATATGAATCGAGCTGTTTAGTCCAAATTTTCTGAAGACACTCGATGGCTTGTTGTGATAAACAGATTTAATTTAGGCTTTTACTCGCATGTAAACATTGATCAGCGAACATAAGCAGAAACTCAACCGAACCTCAATAAAGCACAAGAACAGACCTCTTCCGGAAGCTCAAACGTGCTGTGTAACCAATGAGGTTCATTCTCTTGTTATACAGCACGCTCCCGCTCCCGCTTTACTGCACAGCGAGAAACTTGTATCTGATACAACTCAGCAATCGAAAACAGATCATCCTTGCGGCAGATATCCAATTTTTGTGCTCTAGGTTGAATTGCGAACTTCTCTAGTTCAAATTTCGAGGCCACTCCGAATTCCCTTCCCCTTAAAGTGAAAACCACTAAGCAAACGACAAGCAAATTTCTTTTTCTTTTTTTTTTTCCTTTTAGAGACGAGCCCCCAATTTCTGTTAGGACCGTCTAGGGGTCAGCCGTAACAGGAAAATTTTAATGATGAGTCTCACTACCAGAGAGATCCCAATAAATAAATATTTATTTGTTGATAGGGTAAATCATCAGGGGCAGACAAAGCCAAAATAACAAACACAACAATCTTTGTTTAAACCTCTACAATTCCTAACACAAAAAAAGAAAACAAAAATACAATTTAAACTTACCTACCTCCCTAACCAAAAACAATGTCAAAAGATATATACAAAATAAAATGGCGTCAAATCCCCTACGTCCCTTAAAGTGACATAAAAATATACAAGAATATTTACAGATGGCAAACAAAGCGAAAATCAGAGTTCAGAATCTTAGTCAAACAGGCATGGGTCGGATACGAATAATCAAAGGTACAAAAATCACAATCACACTCAAAAACTCACAAATAACCACTCACAATCAAATTTCTCTGGCACGACACTCTAGACAAAACGACAACGATACGAAGCAATGAGATAGATACGTGATCAATGACACAATGGTACAAAGATGACGGATGTTGATTGTTTGGGGCGGTCCTTATATCATGATCAGGTGAATGGGAGAGCCAATTGCAGCCTCCAACAGATTCTCTCAAGACACCGCCCACCTGTAACACAAACATACACTGGCAAGATATACACAGGACAACATAATACAACGAATAAATGACTGGTTCATAACATATATAAATGCAGTATATATGTGTTTCTCTATATCTCACTGCATAATGTTGTTCTTCCAGATCTCAAGAGCAGATTGTTAATCAGCAGAGGCCTCAGTACATCAAAGCTAAAGTGAACACCTCCCATCACGAGCACAAAGTGGAGGAGGCGCGCAAAATGCTTCAGGGGAACCAGATTCAGCAGGTCAAAAAGGAACACGAGCTGGAGGAGCTAAAGAGAGAGCTGGCTGAGCTGGAGAAGGCCTGGAAGGCCTCTGAGAGGCAGATGGAGGAAGAGGAGGCTCAAAGAGGAGCTGGAGTTCAACTAGAAAAGGCCCAGGTTAAAATGAGTATTTTGTGAACAGTCTTTCTAAAAGGACAACATAAAATTGCATTGGAAAATAACAATCACTGAAATAAAGTAGTGGGGGACTTTTTATCCATTGAGGTTGCATTGAATAGTAAAAAAAAGTGACATTGGTTAATATTATTTTCTTGCTGTTAGGGTATTAGTTAAATCGACAGTTTCAATTTGAAATTTTAGGGTAATAGGACCAATTTTGTTTGTTGACTGTAAAACATTAAGATATATCATGTTACGCACTGTTTGTCTTTGTACAGGTGGAGCGGTATAAGGAACTCAAAGAGCTGGTAAGGAAAAAGGTAGCCGTTTTAAAACAAAGTGCAGAGAAGCTGCACTGGGAGGTAAAAGAAGACCATGAGAAGCTCCAGTGTGACCTGAGGAGGAAAAGTGAGATACAGGTAGGCTTCTGACTTTATGTGATTGTCTTTTTTCTACCTCATAAAGATACATGAACTGGTCTTATCTTAATGGTCTTCGATGCAATTCAACACAGTCAGTTATGTCTTTAGTAAACGCAAACAATTGGGAAAGATATTCGCATGCATGTCAGCATATTGTATCCATGCATTAGCTCTTAAAGTGACAGCAGCCTAAAATTAATCTAACTACAAAAGACAAATAGAAAATCAACTTACTGCTCTTAAATAACGTTTGTATCTTTAGGATTAATCTATATTTAGACCTACCTGAAATTAAAGCGCTGTTTTATTTTTTTTATTTATGTGTATTATTTTATTTGATTATTTTGTTTGATTGTATTTATTCATGCAGTTACTCTGTAATTTGATTTTGTTAATATTCTATTATTGACTGTTTACTTGTCCTCAATGTTTGAACTTCATTTTGGTTAGGTTAGTAGTTTTTACTGCTGTATCGAAAATAGAATAAAGAATTGTTAAACTGCACTAGTTTCTAAAATTTGGGTGTTTGGGTGATAAAAATCTTTATCATTGAGCTCTGCAATTGATTTCATGATATCAATGTTTGTTCCAGGCATATATTAAGCACTCTCAAACTCAGTTGGAAGATTACAGAAGAAGGGCAGAGAAGCTGGAGGAGTATGCCAACACTACTAAGTATGACACCCTCATATACCTCTGCACTAATAAGTAAGAACTGACATTTTGGAGCTTGTTGTAGGGATGTAATTAAGATTTGTTCTAATTTAATTGCTGTAACTGAATTTTGTTTTTAATTTTTTTTTAATGGAGCAGCATAATTCAGTTGAACTACCAGTCCCATCTTTTTTTTTTCTGAAGGAAAGTTCTGGAGGAGCAGCGTCAGCAGGAGGAGCAGCTGGCAGAGGAGCTCTCGAAAGGCTTCATACGAATGGAGGAGGTGAACGAGGAGCTTGCGCAGGTGCTGATCAAGCTGCAGAATGCTCGCCTGGACAGCCAAGAGAATCGACGACAGCAGAAACGAGATGAAGTCCTTGAAAGCCTCAGGAGACTCTACCCGGATAAAGTGGTACTGTAACAATCAGCTTACATGGCTCCCTAATGCCAGTGAAGCAGATTAGACCTTATGTTATGTTATGTGATGTCATCTGATGTCATTGCAAGATTACATTTACAATGTTATGAAAAATCACATAAATTCTGTTGTCCTGTGACTTTTTATTCATCATAGAATCATAAAGTTTTATGGTTTCCACAAAATTATTAAGCAGCACAACTGTTTTCCACATTGATAATAATAAATGTTTCTTGAGCAGCATATGAGCATATTAGAATGATTTCTGAAGGATCATGTGACACTGAAGACTGGAGTAATGATGCTGAAAATACAGCTTTGTATCACAGGAATAAATTACATTAAAATATAAAAACAGTTAATTTCAATAATAAAATTATTTCACTATATTACCGTTTTATACTGTATTTTAGATTAGATAAATGGGTAATACTTTACAATAAGGTTCATTAGTTAACAGGAACTAATAATGAACTGCACTTATAAAGCATTTATTAATTTTTGTTAATGCTAATTTCAACATTTAGTACTACATTATTAAAATCTTGTTAACATTAATGCACTATGAACCAACATCAACAATGAACAACTGTATTTTTATTAACTAATGTTAACAAAGATTAGTAAATACAGTAACAAATGTATTGCTTAGGGTCATGTTAGTTAAAACATTAACTAATGTTTAACTAGTGAACCTTATTATAAATTGTTTCCAATAAATGCAGCTAGGATGAGCATAAGAGTTCATTAAAAAAATCTTGCTTACCCCAATCATTTGAACTAGTTCTCCCTTACTTGGTTTAGTGAAGATAACATAGTGTTATTCATCTTTTAACTCTTTTCAGTATGGTCGTCTGGTGGACTTGTGCCAGCCCATCCACAAGAAATACCAGCTCGCCATCACCAAGCTGTTTGGCAAGAACATGATTGCTATTGTTGTGACGTCTGCCAAAGTGGCTCATGACTGCATTCGATTTCTGAAAGAGGAAAGAGCCGAACCAGAGACATTTCTTCCTATTGACTATATAGATGTTAGTGACTCATCATTGAAAGCCCTTCATAATTAATAATTATGCACGTTTTTATTTTATTTTTTTTACTTAAACAGTTTTTCATTCAGTTCAATTAGCAAAGAGTCTTCTTTAACTGTATTTTCATCAGGTACGTCCTCTGAACGAGCGTCTGAGGGAAGTGCAGGGAGCCAAGATGGTGGTGGATGTGGTTCAGTGTGCTCCAAACGCCCCTCAGCTTAAGAGGGTGATTCAGTATGTGTGCGGAAACTCCTTGGTTTGCGAGAATCTGCAAGACGCCCGTCGCATTGCCTTTGATGGCCCTGAGCGCCTTCAGGCGAGTACATGCAACTGTATGCCGCAAGATTACATCATCATTTCAGGCCGATTGCATTTCTTGTCATTTATCCTAAATGTCTTTGACTTGTGTTACGTGTAAAATGTCTTATTTAGACGGTGACTCTTGACGGATCCTTGATTCGCAAGTCTGGGGTGATCTCAGGAGGCCTCTTGGACCTGAGCAAGAAAGCTCGACGCTGGGATGAGAAGGACATGAATAAACTGAAAGAGGAGAAGGATAAGCTCTCATCTGAGCTGCGTGTAATTGTCCCAGATTGCTAATATCCTCTATAGAGACCTGTATGATGGCAGACAGGCAATAAAAAACAAAAATATTTCGATTTTCATTGCATGAAGGAACAAAAGCACAACTATTCAGAATGTATTTGATGTTTTATATATCGCAGGATTTTAGACCAATGAGATTTCAGTGTGGGCATGGCTACTTATAAAAATGATAACTTCTTATTAGTATGAAAGAGATTCACTTTCTCTCACTTTCTCTGTCATGCCATACAGTGTTATAATCTAGGCTAATATTGTTGATGTATGTGCAGGCCCTGATGAAGCTGAAGCGCAAGGAAGTGGATTTGAAGCAGATCAGGGCTCAGTCTCAGGGAAACCAGACTCGCCTCAAATACTCCAACTCAGAACTAGACTCAATTCACAAGAAGAGCATCCCAGCTTGTCTATCTGCAAGTTTCACACTTTCTTTTTTCTTTCCCCTCCATTGTTGCATGACATTGTAAAGCTCTTAACACTAATGAAAGCTTTATGTATGTGTGTGTGAACTTCAGGAGATTTCCAAACTCAGGAGTCAGCTCTCCAACCTCGAGGCTCAGATTGAGATACAGACTGAGAGTGTAGAACTAAAGAATAATAAGATGAAGGCCGTCAGGGACAACATTCATCAGGTCAATTGATTTAAGTGTAACTTGATCTCTTGCAGTTTTCCGTGGTCATGGAAAAGTGGGAAATGTTAAGGAGTTTTGAAACTATTTTCAAGAGCTGGAAAAGTCTTTCTATGACATCCATCTGTCTGTCCGTCCATCCATCTCTCTCTCTCTCTCTCCCTCTCTTCGCCCGTCCATCCATCCATCCCTACCTACCTCCCTCCCTCTGTCCATCCATCCATCCAATTTTTATTCAGCAAGGACGCATTGAATTGACCAAAAGTGACAGTAAAGACATTTATAATGTTATAAAATATTTCATTTTAAAATAAATTCTGCCCTTTTGAACTTATTATTCATCAAAGAATCCTGGGGGAAAAAATGCATCACGGTTTCAAAAAATAACAACAAAAATATTAATCAGCAAACCTTGGCTATAAATTTGTATTTGTGAGTGCAATCTATAAAATTCTTCAAACATCTTTAAAAATAAGTAAATTCATTGGGTAGTCGTGGCCTAATGGTGAGGGAGTTGGGCTTGTAACCTGAAGGTTGCTGGTTCGATTCCCACACCGGCAGGAATTGAAGGTGGGGATTGTGAATGAGCAGCACTCTCTCCACCTTTGATACCATGACTAAGTTGCCCTTGAGCGAGGCACCTAACCCCTAAATGCTCCCCTTGTAAGTCGCTTTGGATAAAAGCGTCTGCTAAATGTAAATGTAAATTCGTTCCTCAATGCTCAGCTCTCTTGTGGATTGATTTTGCTCATCTTAGATGGAGGACGTGGTGTTTGCGGACTTCTGCGCAGAGATTGGTGTGGCTAACATCCGTGAGTACGAGCAGGATTATCTGCGACTGCAGCAGGAGCTTGAGAAGAAGTGGTAAGACCTGTACAAACACAACCTGCCCGTATTATCATGGTCACCACAGAGAACTTTTGTACATTTGTACAGTAGAACATGAAATATGAACTAAATCTGGCTAATTAATTCTCCTGATTGTCCAGCCTACAGTTTGAGTCCCATCATGCCCGGCTAAGTACCCAGCTAGAGTATGAACAAGCTCAGTTGAAGAAACTCGTCAAACAGATGAAGAAGATAGAAGAGACCATTGAAAAAGAGGAGAACATCGTTATTAGCTTGAAAGAGGCACACTCACTCCACATTTAACATTTGATGTCTTTGTTTTTTTACTCTGTTAAATGCCACAAAACCAACTGTTTGTGCTTTCCTTATTTAGTCAGGTTGGACTGGTTATGTAAAATGGTTTTGATGTGTTTGGTTTTTTTTGCAGTTGTTTTCTGTACTTAATAATAATATAATTATTTATAATATTAATACTGAAATTAATATTTGAAATACTGTTTCCTACGTATCCATCAGATGGAGGACAGACTTTTGATAACTGTGGAGCAGACACAATCAAATCTCCTAGAACTGAACAACCAGCTGTCAAAAAAGACAACTTTAGTTAGCGATGCCAAGACAGAGCTTGACAAGACTCTTAAAGGCCTCCAGGAGAGGAACAGGTGTGTATCTGATCATAATGGTTGATCTAAAAAAAAAAAAAAAAAGATGCTTAAAGGGGATCTATTATGCCCCTTTTTACAAAATGTAATATAAGTCTCTGATGTCCCCAGAATTTATCTAAAGTTTCAGCTCAAAATACCCCACAGATCATTTATTATAGCTTGTCAAATTTGCCCCTATTTGGGTGTGAACAAAAACAAAGCGTTTTTGTGTGTGTCCCTGTAAATGCAAATGAGCTGCTGCTCCCGGCCCCCTTTCCAGAAGATGGCGTAGCTTTAACAGCTCGCGCTTCAATTGCTCAAAAACAACAAAGCTGGAGAATCTCACGCAGCCAAAATGACGATAGTGGAAGAAGTTACAACTTTTAGAATGTGACTGGACGTTTTGGAATGGTTAATGCATAAATTTATGTAGTTGCTGTGGAGTTTATTCAACTCAACGAGTGGCATGTGCTGTCATGTTAACCTTTTGTGCAAATCCAGCATTGAATTGATTGATTAAGCAGTCTGGCTTAAAGTGACGGCATGGTAACAACACTCTGTTGGTAACAACAAAGCAGCCCAACATGTCCTTAGCCCCTTTGTTGTGTGTTCTTTGGGGCAGGGTTTATGTAAATTTTGTTGTTTGTGATGTCACCAACCCAGGAAGAAGCTTGTTGTAGTCCGTACCAGCCATTTGTTGTGGTCCTTTATGCTGTTTGAGGATAAAGTTAAAAAAGTGAAATTATAATCAAAAGACCCCTTTAAACAGAACGTTATTTATTTTATTTATCTTCGTTTGACCGCAGGGTGCTGGTGAAGCTTCAGAAGGAAACGATCTGTGCTGAGGTGGCCCTAGAACAGCTGAGACTGAGCAGACACAACCTGCTGCTGGGCTGTAAGATAGACGGCCTACCGTTGACACTGATTTCAGGAGCACTGGATGACATCAGTGACATACAGGTGCAAACAGAGGGCCAAATCTACTCAAAATAAGGCTGCACAGATTATGTTCCCTTTTGTATTTTTCTTATTCTCCTTGTTAAGTGTCCTCACTTTATTTCAGCTGGACTCAGAGTCTCAGAGCATCAGCTCACTGGATATTTATGAACGAGAGGCGCAGATAGTGTTTGACTATTCAACACTGGACAGAGGCCTTAAGGTGAAGACTTGACATTAAAGTAGTCTCACTCAGAGCAGTCATTCTTATGTTGTACAAGTGATTTTGATTTATTATGTGTGTAGGCCCTCACTGATGAGAGTGAATTGGAGACTCAGCTGGAGAAGCTCAAAGAGAGCATCAGCTCTCTGGAGTCAATGATCATGATGTCCAGAACTCCCAACCTGAAAGCTCTAGAAAAGATCAGAGAGGTCAAGGACAGCTACCGGGAAGTAATGGATGGTACGAGACAAATACATAAATACATTCACTTTTCATGGTGGGGACTACTCCTGAAATACCCCTTCTATTAAACCTGCATTTTAAATTTCAGTTTAAGGCAGTCCTTTAAGCTGCTTTAAGCTAAGGTCACCATACTGCTCTTTCAAAATTGAGTTGACTGAAATCTGTTCTTTTCAATTATGACATGGTTTGGCTCAACTGCTTGTATTCAGAGAAATTATATATATTATATTTGGTATATTTATATATATATATATATATATATATAATTGGTATGTATATATATATTTTACTTGGTGCATGTGTTTTATGTGTAAATGTGCTAAAACTTAAATAGAAAAGTAAACTATATCAAGTTTAACTAAAAGAAAATGAGAAATGTTGCTTTAGCAGCTAGCTGAAGTTTAAGTTATTTAGTTTGTCAAGTAACAAATGTTTTTTATGGTTTTAATTTGTTAAAATAACGCTTGTTAGGTTTAAATTTATTGTTTTAACACATCCATCAATCACATAAAACATTGATCATGTTTGTGTGTTTTTACCTCTGTACTCAAAAACCCTCAGCGTTTGAGACAAGCACACACACCACTAGGAAATGCAGTCAGGAGTTTGAGCAAGTGAAGGCCAAACGTTTCGATCTCTTTAGTCAGTGCTTTGAACGCGTGTCTATCGTCATCGACCAGATCTACAAGAATCTCTGCAAAAACGCCAGCGCTCAGGTCTGTACTTGACTCACTCCTTCAGTGACTCGTTCATTTTTATTGTTGTATGAAATTTTGTTATTAAGCATATGTCCTTTAGGCCATTCTCAGTGCTGAGAATCCAAATGAGCCCTACCTGGATGGCATCAATTATAACTGTGTTGCTCCCGGGAAACGATTCATGGCCATGGACAACCTGTCAGGAGGAGAGAAGGCCATTGCTGCGCTAGCTTTGGTCTTTGCCATTCACAGGTGAAAAACAGCATAATCACATAGACCAACTTCTTGTAAAGTAATATCTGACTATAAATACAGATGTTTTTGATGTGGGAGAAAACTAAAGATCATCATTGTTAAATCTTAGCTTTCGTCCTGCCCCGTTCTTTGTGCTGGATGAAGTGGATGCTGCCCTGGACAACACAAACATTGGCAAGGTAAGACCAGCCTCAATGTTTAAAAAACGTGCTGTTTTAATATTCTTTATCTGCCATGATAGAAAGACATTGTTTCCTTGCAGGTTACAGGATTTTTCCGAATGATGTCCAGAGTCAGCTGCCAGATCATTGTGATTTCCCTGAAGGAGGAGTTCTACTCGCGGGCAGACGCTCTTCTTGGAGTCTATTCTATGGTATACACACATTCACACTGTCGTTTTTTATTTTTATTTTTTTCCCAATTTGTTTAAAATGAATGCAGAATTAAATGTATTTTTCTGGCATCTTTTGGCTGCGTTACATTAAATGATCGTTCTATCCTTCATTTAAGTGCTTTTTAACCATTCAAGATAAGTTGCAAAAGAGAACCCGATTCGGTTCTGGCGTGCTGTCCCTGAATCGGCTATCTCTGACAAACACTAGATGCACACAGAAAGCTGATTCAGACAACTTACCAGTACTGCATTGAGTTCTGTTTTGCACTTGAACAAACTCAGTTGTCAAAAATGCCTGTTTTCATGAGCGTTTTCGTAAGCACAGTCTTAAATGAGTTAAAATTTTAAATGAACATAAAGACTCGTGAGAATATCGGATGCATGTCAGCTTCACGTCATGTGCGTCAGATCTTAAAGTGACAGCAGCCTAATATGTTAATCAAAGAACAAAAGAAATAAAGAAAATCACTCTTTACTCTCGACTTGAACTTTTGTAGCTTTACTAAGGATTAATCTATAAACATTTTATAGTTTTTGTGAAGATTGTTTTAAGTTAACTTGCATAAAATTTATTTTTTACAGCCTATTAAATGTTAAAGGGTTAGTTCACCCAAAAATAAAAATTATCCCAAAATTTACTTGGCCTCAAGCCATCTTAGGTGTATATGACTTTCTTCTGTCAGTCAAACACAATTTGAGTTTTATTAAAAAATATTTTGGCTCTTCCAAGCTTTATAATGGGAATGAATTGTAATCAATGATTTTAAGACTAAAAAAGTGCTTTCATCCATCATATAATTAATCCATACCGCTCCAGGGGGTTAATAAATGCCTTCTGAATCGATCACGATAGTATATGTTTTATATATATATATATATATATATATGTATATATGTTTACAAGGGTGTATAGATTTTTTCTTCTCATAAAACAGACAAAAACCATTATACACCAACTTCCTTTTTCAGCGGGAAGTAAAACAGAAATTAAACTGTGATAAAAGTCTTTAAAATGGGTCCTTTCAAATTCTGCATGTTTATTGATGTATCTTTTTGATGAGTTCTTTCATTTATCATGCACCCTTTTTTTGCTTGTCCTCACAGTTTGATGAATGCATGTTCAGTCGTCTTCTCACCCTGGACCTCACCCCGTTCCCACTGAACGACGAGAACGGCTTAGACAGCGAGATGGACAAATGATTTAAATGTGTTAATGGCACATAATGCCAGAAATGTTCTACTTGAATGTTGAATGTTATACTGTGAAAGTTGGAAAGGTAGTTAAATTTAAGTGTTTCATGTTAAAGCTGTTTTTTATGTGTTTGCCAGTTTGCATTAGTTCATTGTATAAGGCAATTTTAATACAGTTTTGTTTGCATTTGTGAAGAGTTTTGTTTGAATTTCTTCATTAGTAGTTGTGCAAACTGTCAACTTTGGCCTGTCGCTCTGTCGCTAGGGTGGGGTTTCAGCAAATCCCTAGCCTCTGTTATGCTGTTCTCTCTTACTTTGCTCCTCTCCTCGTTTCCTCAAATGTGAAGCTTTGCTTTCCTTAACAACTCCAATGGAGTCTTACACAGTGGTCATCGTCCCTCTCAGGAGCAGTCTTACCAGTCTGGATGCCCTGCATTTCTTCCTCTGGGTAAGTTTGCTTTCTCTTCTGTATTTGTTTATAACTTGTTTTTTTTCTAGTTTTAGTAAACAAGTTGAAGTGATTTAAATATAACTAAGCATTCACACTCTTTAGAAAAGGTGGCAAGCATAATTCAGTCAAGTATGTCTAAACTTCTTACTGCGCCTTACTGTTAATTCAGTTTTAAAAATATATTTTAGGTTGGTTGTCTGTTATTTTCAAACTGTAGCATAAAAATGACATCAGTATTTCTTTCAAACTAATAATCTAGTCTCAAACACAGACGTCAGCTATCACAGTTCATCACGACATTCCCGTTCAGCTCCGATGGGAATACTCCCGAGTTCACAGCTACTTGACACACATTGTGGTCTATTTTTATTTTGTTTACTTTGCACAATGTAATTATGAAAACCTGTTTGTTTTACTGAGGCAGCTGGATGTAAACAGATGCTAATACAGTCACGGATAATCATGCAAAATTAAAACTCCAAATATACAATTTTATGTAGCATTTTAAACAACAATTGAATGAGCTTTTTATTTTTTATATTTGCAGGTGAAAAAACTGAAGGACTTGGAGAGGGAAAAGGACTTTCTGTGGATGGGATTGCAGGCTTTAGAGCAAGTTCGAGAAAGGTTCTGCTCAAACCTGAAAGACAAGGATGTGCACGACAATTCCAGCAAAAAAGAGATAAGAAAAGTACTTAAGGAGTTCCCAGACACCCCCACCCTGTTGTTGGCTCAGATCCACAGAGTGAACAGGACCTTGAGGAATCTATTGTGTGACTTCAGGAATCCCACTGATCCTGTGATAGAAGGTGATGTTCCTTTAACAGTAATGCACATCAAATCAAAAGTAAAAGTACTTTTAGTTCCATCGTCATGTGTCACTTTTTAGTGGCACAACTATTGAAGTCTATGTATTGATAGCAGTTTACCTTTTTATCAGGTACTGAAGGACACCAGCCCTCTCCTGCCTGTTCAGAAGAAAGCACTTGTTTTTGAACAACTGTTTATTTTGATGTCCTGTAATGCATTTTGTGCTTGCAGAATATATTCTTGTTTGAGTGGCTTGAAACCATTTTGTGCAATAAAGGAAGTTTACCTATATTTGACATTTACAAAATGTGCAGTATACAACTAGAGCACCCTGCACTTGTGGATTTAATGAATGTGTAAGGTCAATTCTGTCATTAACCTACTGGTCCTCTTTGGTCGCTTTTGAAACCAAAAATTGGTAATGGTAACTTAATCTGAGTGCTTACAAAAGTTTTGAACTTTTTTTGTAGCACTGAACACAGAAAAAAAATGGCATGATTGTATTGTTAAGAAGAAAGTATGGAAGCCCATTTCTGCCACTGAAAAAAGATTATTTGCAACTTTTTTTATCTCAGAATTCTGACTTTATATCTCACAATTCTGACTTAAAATATTCTGAGATAAAAAGTCACAATAATCTTCTGGGTTTTTTTTTTCAGTGGCGGAAACGGGCTTCCATAAGAAAGTCAGACTTCTACTCTTTCACCAAAAGAAATTAATGAGAAATATAAAAAATAAAATACATTAATTTTATTGTGTGTGTACAATCCACAAATCGGCCACGATCACAAATCAGTGAGGTTAAAATCTAAACCATCAAGAGTGCAAAATATACACACATAAATGAGCTAGTGTTGGTGTAACAATATGGCAACATTGAGCCAAGCGACTCACCAAGCAGTCAAAATGGATCCGTTCTAGATAAAGTATTTCATTTTTGTTACATTTATTGAGTTTTGATGTTATGAGAAACAAAATTCTTTGACTGTAATAATATATAAGCAGCATATCAACGTTTCAAGCAATAAAAAAAGAGAAAGTTTGACAAGTAGTCTTTGATAATGTCTAATTATACTAAATATATATCCAAGTATAAAACAAAAGCATTGTTTTCAGTAACTAGGCAATACACAACCCTGGAATATATGCTGTACAGTCATCTAGTGGCTACACCATGATATTACAGGTGTTAGAGGAGTGAGTAACCCCAAAATGAGGAGCACTAAAGGGTGAAATCGTAAAATATTTTATTTTATATTTTACACATTGCTCACAATTAATCATACCCTTTTATACAATACCATTTTGCAACCTCCTTTTGCCAAGATGACAGCTCAGTCTTCTATAATGCCTGATGAGTTTGGAGAACTCCTGACAAGTTCAGAGGCCATTCTTCCATACAGAATCTCTCCAGATCCTTCAGGTTCCCAGCTCCATGTTGGTGCTTCTCTTCAGTTCACCCCAGTAGTTTTCTATAGGGTTCAGGTCAGGGAATCGGGATGACCATGGCAGAAGCTTGGTTTTGTGCTCAGAGACCCATTTATGTTTTGATTTTGATGTTTGTCCCGTTGGAAGATCCATGACTTCTTGCAGGGGCAGTCAAGTTTTCAGTTTTTATCTCTTGGTATTTGATAGAATCCATTAAGGATCCAGCAGTATTTTCATTGTACACATGGGGTAGGCTACTTTTTTTTTTTTTTTTTTTTTTTTTTTTTTTTATCCCATCCCTGTGTGCTGTGCAGCAAACCCATCTTGAGTGTTTACTGTCAAAAAGCAATTTTTTTGTCATTTTCCTGATTCAAAAGAGGAAAGCCATCAAGTCGTATTCCAATCATAAATATGTTATTAAATAAATAACAATAAATAAATAAATATGTGATGACATTTTCAATGTTTCAAATTTAATAGTTTAATTTAAAGTTGTTTTTTTTAAATTTTAAATAACTTATTTTTGTGACCGTCTCACTATATTTGTCAAGACTTTTATTTTGAAGAGTGGCTTTATTGCGTTCATCTTGGCGCTGAGTTCAAGCGTCGGTGACAGTGAACAGGACTCGCGTGCAGAATGAAATCAAACTGATTGTATGGGAATCATGTTGAGGAGAGCGAGCAGCTCGAGCAGCGGGAAGAGCAACACATCCCGGCGTAGCAGCTCTGTAGGCTTTGACGAATTTGGCTTTGCTCTCAGTAAGAAAAAAGACAAGAAACTCCAGCACAGATATCACGACTACAGGTATATGTTTACTAATACTTGGTAAAACTTCCCATCACTTCCTGGTTTGTGTGTTTAATGCAGGTTTTAGTAAAGGATTCAGTTCGAAATCAAATCATTTCTCCGTGTTTTCATTAGTTATCCTCAGCCTAATCCAGTTAAAGTGAAGGAGCTGTGTGAATTTCTCAGTTACTGGAATGGATCCAGTTTCATCTGCAGAAGTCAGGTGTGCATCTTTCTCTGTAAAACTCAAAATAATTTGACAAAAATGTATATTATCTGT
Organism: Zacco platypus; assembly: GCA_038088235.1. Lineage (NCBI taxonomy): Eukaryota > Metazoa > Chordata > Actinopteri > Cypriniformes > Xenocyprididae > Zacco > Zacco platypus. Next base: position 9,439,042 of record CM076063.1, on the reverse strand, counting down.
ATGTTTAATCTTTAATATCTCATCAAATGTACATCTACTTTATTATATTCTTCATATCAGAATGAATATGCATATTTAGTCTAAATGAATGAATTATGTTTTAATGGAAAACTAGTGTTGGACAAATTACATTCCTCTGTTGACTGTTATTCCAATCCAGGTCAATAATTTGCTCAACCCTGCATTCAAAATGATTTATGTTTTAATGTATTTAAAAATTCATGTTCCTTTTTCCCCCAAAATCAGATCGAGAGATTTATTCGTATTGGTATCCCTCCGGCAATACGTGGACGAGTTTGGAAGTGTCTCCTAAATATCGACAGTCTCAGAGCGGCTAGCTCTTTTGATTATGAGGTGCAACCCCATCAAAATATTTATTTTTATTATTAATATTATTCAAACTCGAAATATGAGCATATTTTTATATAGTGTCACCTTGAATCAAAGACATTTTAATTCTGATTCATTCACGTCAGGCATGTCAGGCTGGGATCCGTAGGCCTCTGGTTGATCTTGGAGTCAGTGAGTACAGCATCATCTCTACTATAGACTCTCTAGTGGACACGGAGAACGAGATCCGCAGCGGACAGTCGGATCTCCCCAGTGCTGACCTCACACTCTTCAAACAGATCGCCCTCGACCTTCGTGAGCTGTGCCTTTCTACTTTTATTTTAATTAAAAAATTTTTTTTGGTTTGGTACAATTTTATGTTATAGAAAATATAGCAATATTATTACAATTAAAATCTGTCAAGATATTTTAAAATGTAATTTTATTCCTGTGGAAGCAAAGCTGAATTTTCAGCATCATATAGTGTCACATGATCATTCAGAAATCATTCTAATATGCTGATTTACTGTTCTAGAAACATTGCTTATTATTATTATTATGAATAATGTCAAACAGTTTTTGCTGATTAATATTTTTGTGGAAATCGTGATAAACTACCACTCAAAAGTTTGGGATATGCAAGATATTAAATAAAAAGAAAATAATAATTAATTATTTAATTATTAATATTTAAACGTAATCATGTATTCGGCAATAATGCATTAAATTGATAAAATGTGACAGTAAAGACATTATGTTGTTACAAAAGATTTTTATTTAAATAAATGCTGTTATTTTTAACTTTTAAAGGATTAGTTCACTTCAGAATTAAAATTTCCTGATATTTTACTCGCCTCCATGTCAGCCTAGATGTTTATGTCTTTCTTTCTTCAGTCGAAAATAAATTTAAGGTTTTTGAGGAAAACATTCCAGGATTTTTCTCCATATAGTTATATATATATATATATATATATAAACAGTTACCAACATATAACCATATAACAGTTACCAACGGGTTGAAGGTCCAAATTGTAGTTTCAGTGCAGCTTCAAAGGGCTCTACATGATCCCAGATGAGGAATAAGGATCTTATCTAGTGAAACAATCAGTCATTTTCTTATAAATAAAAGTATATAAATAATTTTATTTATGTACTTTTTAACCACAAATGCAAATCACAAATGTTCGGCAAATCACGTTGGAAAGGTCTCGTGCTTTTGTGGTTAAAAAGTATAAAAAAGTATTTATTTTTTTAGAAAATGACTGATTGTTTTGCTAGATAAGTCAATTAAATTCAGTCTTGGTGAGAATAAGAGACTTTTTTTTGTCCAAACAATTATAAAATCTTACAGACCCCAAGCTTTTTAACAGCTAAAAACTGTTTCACGGTCTCATTTTCAGATGAAATAATGGGTAATGTCCTGTGACTTTCAGAAGGAAGCTGTAATTTGGCACTGATGGCAGTGTTTTTGTTTGAACTTGGCAAATATTCTGAAAACCACATGGGGGCGCTGTCTAAACACGCTTCACATTTACATTTACACTTCTATTAATGCATGTTGCAGACACTTTTACCCAAAGTGCACCAGGGTATACATTCAAAGTTTGATTGTTAACTGGGGATCAAACTAATGATTTTGTCATTTCTGGCACCATTCTCTACCTTTTGAGCAACAAAAGCCTGAAATACTTTTAAACTGGTCACTTCATGTTATTAATAACAACCTTAACATTTGTCTTTTTGTATGTGTTCTTTTTATAACTTTTGCAGTGTATATAAAAATTTGAGTTTTGAAAGGCTGTGGCAGTTCTGTTTCATATTTGCCTACATAGGAAGGTCATTTCCGACCCATCGCACTCTGATGGGGGATCGTCCGGAGGCTATTGAAGGCCAGGCCAAACTTTTCCGAGTTCTTACCGCATTTGCCCGATATAATCCTCAGATTGGATACGTACAAGGTAATGAACTGCCTTTACTTCCTCAAATGAGGTCACTGGCATTATAAATCTTATTGAACTTTGTTCCTGTGCTTTTATTGGTCCTTTCAAACATATTTGACTATAGTATATACTGATATTCAGTCTCAAGAGGGCAGTCTAGTGCCATCTTGTTGATATTGCATGTCATGGTCATAATTTGGTTTGCAGCTCCTTCTTTTTTTCTGTGGAGCTAATTTAGTTTGTTTGCCCTTGACATTCAGGCCATAATGGGACTTTGTGATGCCTTAAGGTTTGTTTGTTTTGTTCAGGGATGTCCTATATAGCTGCTGTGCTCCTAATGATCCTGTCTGAAGAAGAGGCTTTCTGGGCTCTGGTTGCTCTGTTAGAGAAGCCCAAGTATCTCTCCGAGCTCTTTGATTCCTCTCTGAAGAAGTGAGACCTTAGCTTTACTGTGTGAACTTTAAACATGCACATAAAATGGTTCCTTCTTTACTTGCTGCTTTATTTTTATGAATATTTTACTAATTCCTTGTAAAATAACAAACACTTATTTTACACAAAATCTATTGGCAAAGCTGTTGGAAGATTTTGGAAATTACACATCAGCCAAGTTGATATGTTTTCGGTCAATGCCAATAATTGCAAATTAATTGTTTATGTATGATTAATCGTGTTTCTTTCAAATAAGCGTAGTTTAACTCTTTACCTATTTTAATCATTTTATTCTCAGGATTCAACATCACGCTTTGGTTTTTCACCAGCTCCTGAAACACAGGAAACCTCTGCTCTTCCAGCACTTGGTAAGAATGTTGTCTGAATTTTTATTAGATTTGAATGTATTGAAATTGCGTTCCAGGTTTCTATACACTGCCCAGCATGTATGTATTTTTAGAGTGTAGCTTTTCATTTCTTGAACAACCATGTCGGAAATTGTACCACGGCCATATTCCAGGATGACAATGCCAATATTCATCAGGGTCAAAATTGTGAAAGAATGCTTCAGAGAGCACAAAGAATCATTTTCACACGTGAATTGGAATCAGTCCTGACCTTAACCTCAGTGTAAGTCTGTGCTGGAGTAGACTTTACAGAGCGCTCACCTCTTGCATTGTCAATCCTGACCAAAAATGCACCTCTTGATGCCCCTCTTGTACTGGAATATGACCATGATACATCTTCTGACAGAAATTATAGCTACTCATTCCATTTTTTGGGGGGTTAAAAGAACAGCTTCCAATCATAAAACATGTTAGAAACATGATAATCACTGTAATAATCTTAAGTATTTGGCTATTAAAATCTACACACCGACTTTTTTTTAGCTGGGTAGTGTATATATTTCTATATTCTATTTGTATATATTTCTATTCTATTCTACTCTGTCCTATTTCTACCTTCTCTTTCCTTTGCACTTCCTCTGAAACTAAGACCTTAACGATGAGGTCTTAAACCCTGTCCTCAACTCTCATGAGGAAAATGTCTAAATATAAAAACCGGCGAATGCTGCATAACACACTGTCTCTGAGTCCTTTAGCGTTTATATAGATCACAGCCTCTCTCTTGAGAAGCCTATCACATTTAATGCCCCTCACAGATTTGTCACTGTGTCTTCTAGACCTTTTCCTGAGGGCTTTTAAATGAGCTCTTCTGTGTTTTCTTTTTTTCATGGTAGTGGCTGTCCGCCTCCTCAGAGCATTTGTGCTGCTTGGCGAACTCTTAAGGGATTTCCTTCTCTCTGTGTGTTGACTCAGCACAGCTGTCTAAAAAGCTGAGATATTAGACCGTAGCACAGGAGAGAAGATGATGCTGTAAACTTACAATCAGGGCAGAGTGCAGTGACATAGCTAAAACTTAATGGAATAGATTGTTATAATTAACAATTCTGTAATTTGAAATGTAATATTATGGTGACATTTCTAAAACATGCACAGCACACTGGTACAGCTGACCAATCAGAGCACATTGCGCTTTTCGAAAGGAGGGGCTTCATAAAGACCGGAATGAAATAGCGCGTTAAGGCTCATTCAACGATAACTTCAACGATTTCGGTAAAGATTTTGTTCTAAAAATTGTTCTAAATATAAAAGAACAGCACACCGCAAATATATTGATAATTTCACGGGGGAACGATTTCGTTGGAATCAATATCAGAATATGATGATGATAAAAACATTGACAGCCAATCAGAATCTGTCCTGCTTTAAAGAGCTTGAGCATTTAAAGGGATAGTTCACCTAAAAGCAGATCCCGCCCCCCATTGACTACCATAGTATTTTTTTCCTTACTTTGGTAGTCAGTGGGGGGGTGAGATCTGTTTGGTTACAAACATTCTTCCAAATATCCAAATATCACCCTTTGTGTACAGCAGAACAAAGAAATATATTCAGTTTTGAACAACTTGAGGGAGAGTAAATGATGATAATTCATTTTTGGGTGAATTATCCCTTTAAAGCATCAGACTACAAAACTACAGTGAACATTTGAGCTTTGTGTGAGGAACAGACTAAAATGTGGGTAAAAAGTACTGCATTGAATAAATATCTTATTTAAATCAAAATAAAAAGGAATGATCTTTTCTGTAAAATGCTGTAATGAAGCCTGTTATCAGAACTGTTATGTGTTTAGACTATTGACTAAGGCTATTAAGTTTGCATTGTGACAATCACAGTTTCCCTCACGCAAATCTAACGCAAAAATTAGTCTTGTTTTACTTTATGATGAATATTGATTGATTAATGTGAAATATGAGCTGTTCTGAAGAACGTGGCATGAATGTCAGATATTAACAGGAGTGTATTGTTCTCTCTCTTTTAGGAGACTCTTGGGGTGTCTTCTCTGCATTTCATCATGCAGTGGTTTCTCACTCTCTTCACCTCTCTGCCGTGCTGGGACTCGGTGTTAGCCATCTGGGATCTTATCATGCTGCACGGTATTACACCGCTGTCCTAGAATAATAACATCTCAAGTGTCAAGCTGGCATGTTTGTTTATTAAAGTCGAAGTGTGTGATTTCTCCACCACTGAACGGAATGGCGAATGATTGTTTTCAAACAGGTTTCCCGAACATAATCCGATTAATTCTTCGTACTCTTTGCAGGGCTGCAGGCTGTATTTCGCACTGGCCTCACCATCATCCTGCTACTGGAGTCTCGTATCATGAACATGACTGAGGAGGCCGCAGTGCTGCCTGTTCTGCTGCGAGTGCCTGTGGATGTGTGAGTTCAACAATATTACAGTCTGGTCAATCAGTTTTCATGTTATGACTGATAACCGTTAAATAATTGATATTAAAAATACAGTATTTTGTTTGAATTAATTAAAAAAAAACATTAACATTAAAACATTTAAGATTGACATATGTTAAAATATGTCAGTGCCATTGTTTTGCCTCAAGGTGCACACCAGTAATGTTTTTTTCTAAATAAAAGCTACTTAAAGGGATAGATCACCCAAAAATGAAAATGATCCCATAATTTACTCACCCTCAGGCCATCCTAAGTGTCTTTCTTCTTTCATCCAAACACAATCATAATTATATTAAAATTGATCCTGGCTCTTCCAAGTTTTATAATGGGAATTTGAAACCCTAAAAAAGCACATCCATCCATCATAAAAGTAATCCATACAGCTCCAAGGGGTTAATGAAGGCCTTCTGAAGTGAAGCTATACGCTTTTGTTAGAGAAATATCCATATTTATAACTTTGTGAACTATAATAACTGGCTTCCGGTAATGACCATACGCGAGTCTAATCCTCCTACATCGTACGTCATATACGAAATTCTCTTGTGAACGCATGGAAGGTAGTGATTACAGTTTATAAAGTTTAATTCTGGATGTTTTTCTTACAAAAACGCATCATTCCGCTTCAGAAGTCCTTTATTAACCCCTGGAGCCGTATGAAGTACTTTTATGATGGATGGATGCACTTTTTTGGACTTCAAAACCATTCACTCCCATTATAAAGCTAGGAAGAGGTAGGATATTTTTGAATATAACTCCAATTGAGTTCATCAGAAAGAACAACGTTATATACACCTAGGATGACTTGAGGGTGAGTGAATTATGAAATAATCTTTATTTTGGGTGAACTATCCATTTAAAATGTCCTAATTTAACAATAAATCTAAGCCCTGTCTGTGAAACCAGGTCTAATAGTCAAAATAAGTCCTTTTAAGCAACTTTAGACATCATTATAATGTACAATATGAAAATATGGATATTCATTTTGAGATTTGCTAAATATCACATTTAATAGTTTTATTAGCATTTTTAAACATTAACTTTGTAAGTGAGTGTCAGATGATGGCAAAGATAATCCAAATGTAAGAGATTTATGCTTTAAAATAGGAAATTATGATGCACATTTAGAAATGATATTGGCAATAATTATTTTAATCTTTTTAAATAATAATCTTATTTAAAGCTTTAATATAGGCGTTATCAATATTATGACCTATATTTTAAATCTTTTCTGTTTAGCTTGTTTTTTTCCCCATTAGTCTTTCCATTAAATTGCAAGAATCTGACAATCAAGCAGCAAAACATTATTATGTACAGTATACAAAATTAAAGAATTATGCAAACCTTTTAAAACCTGGCGTTAAGCATGCCAAAACTGATATTTCTTTCAAAACCGATAATATACAGATAATTTAACTGCTATTTCTATTCCCAATATGGTCACTATATCACTAATATATCAAGTGAAGTCAAATTGATTGTTTCTGTGTTCATATCTATGCAAACTTCAAACATATTTTGATAGGAGCCATTCTATAGCTGATATGTTTATGTGATGATGTCACAGTCACCATGGCGACGTGGCCATGAGAACTGCTTTGATTAACATAGCGGATCTCAGAGACACATGAGGCCAGTCCATATTGTTAAGTTGTTAAATTGTTTCTATGGCTGCCTTTTTTTTCAATAGTGTGTGTCGTCATGGCAACAGAGTCATGCCAATCCGAAGAATCCTTTGACATGCGATCCGGATTTCTTTTATAGTCATGTGCGCATATTAAAACTCACCTTTGCGAGTAGATCTTCAATTAACATTTAAAAACGATATTTGCTGTGGCTTGGTAGAGACGTTCATGCCCATGCAGAGCCCATTGCGCTTTGCCAGCCACTTTACAGGATTATAAGGGCAAACGAAGCCATTTGCCAGTTTCAAAGGGGATATTTGGCATTGACATGCAGATGGCCGTCAGCACAAAGCTCCTACACATTAGGGAACGGGTTCACGTTGCTCGCCTGGCACGACGTCAGTGCCGGCAAGGTCAAGCCTAAATGCTCCCCTCTGATTCAGAGTATCAGAGTTTTGCTAGGCAGAGAACTGAGCCGTCTGAGAACGAAGCGGTCGCGGTGCTTAGGAGGCCAAAGAGAGAAACAGACAGAAGAAAGAGGTGAAAAGAGAAAGAAACGCCTCAAAACTCTTAAAATCCCTTCAGAAAAAAAGTCTAATGTGGTTTAAACCAGTCTTCAAGTTCCCAAAACCTCTTTAAAACGATCAAACTGAGCTGTGAAAACCAGCTTGGTGTGCATTTAAGACCATCAGACCAACTTAATCTGCTTTTTTTGTTTCCAGCCTGGATGACTAACTTCTACAACTCATGTTGAGTTGTGGTTATGTAATCATTAAATCAGGGAGAAATCAGGGTTGACATCACTGCAGTGCTAGATGGCTCTTTGGTATCCACAGTGACAAGGGTGTCCGTCACCTGTCATCAGAGACTGTGTGAACAATGTTAGTCCTTCATCGGAGGGACTGGGGTGTCCTTGCGTTCTTTTACAATCCTCGCCCCCTCTTCAGTCCCATTGACATGTTGCCTGCAGCAAACTCTTGACAGATGTTTGTGTACGGCTCTTTCCCTGACGAGGCCACTTCGGGACTTCCCTTTGCTAGGAGGGCTGGTTTCACAGGGATAGTGTTTTCTTGTAATAACGAGGGAAAGTAACGTTTGATTTCTTTCTTTCTTTCTTTCTTTCTTTCCTTTGTTTTCATTTCTCATTTTCTGGCTGCAGTTAGATCCAGAGGTTATTAATAAATGGTCTAAAACTGTCAGGTTTGTTAGAAGAGTTGCAGATATAGATGCTAGAAACACTTTTTTTGCCTTTCCTTTCCTAATCTTTCATCAATCTCTGAAACAACCTGCCTTTTCAGTTGGATTCACTTAATCCAGATTTTTTTCAAACCTTATTATACCAAGGATCCCCAAGTATGATGAGCTTATTATATTATACATTGTATTATATTATATTATAAGGAGTTCTTCATACTTAGGGGTCCTTGGTATATTTTTATTATTATTATTATTATTATTGTTTATATATAAAGAATATATAGAGGATATACTTTATATATAAAGAATATATATATATATATATATGGGGTGTAACGATACACTCATCATGATACTGAAGCCACGATACAATACTTATTGCGATATTTTAAGCCAAAATAAAGAGTTTTTTTTATTTCTTTAGTTCTATTATTATTATTATTATTATTACTTTTTATTATTATTAAAAATTAATTTCAATCAGACCATTCGAGGATCTTTTAAGTTATATAGAAATGGACTTTAAATGGAGGTAGTCTCACAGGTTTCATAAAAAATATCTTCATTTGTGTTTTGAAGTTGAACGAAAGTCTTATAGGTTTGAAAGTGAAGGTGAGTACATGATGTCAGAATTTACATTTTTGAGTGAATTATACATTATTAATACAGTAAGCTGAGTCTTGGATAAAACTAACTCTATACACTTGCGAATCATATCGTTTAAATCAACGATACATTTCGTCGCATTTTTATAATGATGTATAGTTACACCCTTAATATTTAAGTATTTATAATATTTATTTATAGGTATAAATGTTAATGTTGACAATATAGCCAAGATTACGCTAATTATTTATACAATGGTTTATAATTATTTTAAGCAGAATTAAATAGTATAATCTTATGAATTTTGATTCATAATCATTAAAACATTAAACATATTTCATTAATATGTTAAGAGCACTTGTTTGACAGCCTTAACATTATCATTGTGGAAAATGTAAAAAAAAAAAACACTCTTTTGTGTGTATATGTGTCCAGTTCCCAGCATCGTGTCCTGATCCCAGCACTCTGGAACACTGACGTTCAGGAATGGGAAATCAACTGCATGAACAGCCTGGTGTTGGAAGAGGCCGGTGGCGGACAGGTTGAAGGTAAACAAACGCATACCCACAATCCCACTATACCCACTTTAAAACATCTGAGCATGCAAGGACAGCTTACAACATTCAGTCGATTTCAACAATGAATACTCTTGTTCTCCAAGCACAGCCCCATCCAAACATGTGCAGACATTCCAGCCCCCTTACATAAGACCTCCTTCTTTGTCCCGCTTGTTTGTTTAGTGTACATATGAGCCCACCTTCAGTACAGTATGTTGTCCCATGTGCCTCAGCAGCCTACTGTGCTGTAAGCAAGATGCTGAGTTCAGGACTAAGGGTCAAGTGTAATGGGCTGACAGAGACACTAGATCGGGACAGACTGTTGACTCAATCTCTTCGGTCATCAGCTTCCGTTAGGGGACCGATGACAGGGATGCTTTTGACTAGACGAGTCTGTAAGTGCCGGCTTTTTGGGAACAAAATGTCAGCTGCATCTCATGTTAGACCCTGGGGAGGACGCCATGCCTGAGTGTACAAAGCGCACTCTTAAGTGTGCTCAGGCTGGATGCTATCTTTGACTTCAGTAACAACAGACCAAAAGTGAATAGACCATGTGTACTAGTATGGGTTTCAGTGTTTTTGCACACTAATGGTTTATATAAGCATCTTAAAAGGTCTACAAACCTCAGTTAAATAAAGTTCAGTTAACATTGATTTAACACAATGTAAATCATGTAAATATGTAATTAATTTGTTGATTTATTTCTCATTTATTTATTAATTTATTTTTACTCCACCTTTTTGGTTTGCCTTTTCACTTTTGTCATTCAATTTTTGCAATATCAGAAAACAATATTTAGTATATATTTGGGCTGTCAAAATGATGGTGGTAATTATTATTATTATTATTATTATTATTATTATTATTTTCTATTCTTTAATTTTATTTAATTTCTATTTAATAAATATCTAATGAATTTGGCTGTCGGTACAAAGCCCCTACCGATATTTAATACATTTAATAATTTCCTTTATTTAATAAACAATTTTATTTATTTGTTTTTACTCCTACACTTTTTATTTATTTCTTTATTTTTTAAAAAGATTTTTCTTATTTTGATTATGCCTTTCATTTTTGCATTCTTGCAATATCAGGCACTTTTAAATTTATTTTTGCCATTTTTGTTTTCCTTAAGACAGGATGCAAAGTGGAAGAGGGAGAGGGGGACGGGATTGGGAAAGGTCTTTGAGCCGGGACTCGAACTCAGGTCGCCTGAAGCGCAATAGCGTGATATGTCGCAGCACTTCCCTCGAGGCTATCGGTGCTAACTTACCTTTTACATTTTACCAAAGTATTTTTACTCAGACTCATAAATTTAGGTTTACTTTTAACTTATAGTTAAATGTTTAATGAATTCACAATCCAGCCAATCACCACACTTGTCTGTCTATCTTATCCTGGGGTCTGCACGCTCTCAATTCCCAGTGGAAAAAACCTCCATATTTTCTCGTTTCTCTTACCGACTGTCCATGGCATTACTTCTGTTGTCACTCTGAGTGTCCTCATTCACTGCTTCTGATTTATTTAAGGTCCTCTTTTGATTTACAGTAGCGTTAAAGCAGGTCGACAGAATCCCTTTCGACAGGCAATTCTCTGTCTGGCGGCCGTGACTCATCGGCTTTTAACGAAGGCGAAACTCCCTGAGGGTGGGTGTGCATGCTGGAGCTGTTTTGGGGGGTGAAGAGGGAGGGAGGGGGGTGGTCTGGTGTAATTGAAAGGCCCAGGCAGTGATTTTTACAGTATGAATCTGTCATCCAAAGCTCTGTGAGTCAATATGAGTCACCGGGGGGCCGTCAACTCTCTCTGTCCCGCTTTTAACAAGGTAATGAGAACTGACTCACAGAGCCTTAACTCACTGCACCTGAACTTCCAAGAAAGGTCTATTTGGGAAACACCTGGATGTCAGGAAGCCACAGAACGACCACAGCTGACTTACCGTTGAACGAAGAGTTTTTAGTGGTCGGTATCTTTAAATGGATTGTATGTTTATTATGTTTTTAGCACACCTGTCTGTGACGTCATACTTACCTGTAGGTATGCTCGTTTTTGCTCAACACAAAAATCAAATGAGTTCATTAGGTTTGCTGTGAATTCCTCTCTCTTTGTATTCTTTTGATCGTATTAATTTAACACTTTCTTTAAAGAACAACAGGACATGAAAGTTAAACATTCAAGTTGAAAAAGTATGATGCATAACTTGATCAAAAGTGACAGTAAAGACATTTATAATTTTATGGCCCGTTCACACCAAGAATGACAAAAAATGTAGACCGTATCGTTCTGTTCATTATAAGTGTGCGCTGCAGTTTTGTCGTCTGCTGCTTTAAATGCTCAAGCTCTTTACAGCAAGATGGATTCTGATTGGCTGTCAATGTTTTTATCGTTCATTGACTAGAAAAACATGTTCTGAAAGTGATTCCAATGATATCGCTCCCCTGTGTAGTTATCATTATAGTTGTGGTGCGAACTCTGCTATTCTTTTATATTTAGATTGAATTTTAGAACTATATCTTTATTATTATTATTATTATTATCATTATAGTTACCGTCCTTGGTGTGAACTGGCCTTCACAAAAGATTCCCATTTCAAATTAATGTTGGTCTTTTGAACTTTCAATTCATCAAACAATCCTGAAAATGTGTCATGGTTTCCACAAAAATATGAAGCAGCACAACGGTTTTCAACATTGATAATAATAATGTTTCTTGAGCAGCAAATCAGCATATCAGAATGATTTCTGAAGGATCATGTGACACTGAAGACTGGAGTAATGATGCTGAAAAGTATGTTTTAAAATATATAGAAAATAAATAGAAAAGTTATTTTAGATATAAAAGAAATATATGTAATAATTTTACTGTTTTTACTTTATTTTTGTTCAAATTAATGCAGCCTTAGGGAACATAAAAGATTACTTTCAAAAACATTAAATCTTTCCAACTCCAAACCTTTGAAGTTTAAAATGAGATTTATGCTCATTATTTTACTATAACTGCCTTACACAGACATCTTCATTCCTATGGAATGTTCTGTAAAGCTTGAGTCTGAGTTAGTAACAGTTTGGGAGTTAGTAACGGTTTGCCAAAGGTCAAGTGCATAAATACTGTAGTTCCTTATTATTCTGGTGGCTAAAGATGATATAAAGTTTGATTATTATAATATACATTGTAAAAGCTTTTTCAAAAGTTTTTATGACTCTTGTTTCAGCTTATTAAGTGGCTGTTCTTTACTGCAGGTCTCGCTCAGGGCTCAGAGGAACTTAATTCCATGTTTGAAAGTCATGCTTTATAGCACAGATTAATTTATCATTTCTATTGCATAGAAATCACGGATGATATAGGTTCTCATGGGGATGTGGAGTACAGAAAGGTGTCTGTTGCCTTGAGAAGAGCAGGATTGTATTTTGCTTGTGAGTGTGTTGGCAGAATCCTGAGGTGTGCTGCTTTCTCAGCGCTGTTTTTCCCTGCCGTCTGTGGTGCAGTGACTCAGCTGCTTTCTACAGGTGCAATGAATCCAAAATGCAAAATACTTGTATATTATTTACCAAACATTTGAATGGTCATGCATATGTATTTAACGACACATTGTCATATTAGGGAGTCAGTGATGTTGATTTACATTTCACAGACCTTAAGTACTCAAAACAGTTCATTTTGAGTCAAAGTTCATTCTGTGAGCAATTCCTCCTGACTAGTTCAGGACGGTAACTTAAAGGGGTAGTTCACCCAAAAATGAAAATGTTATCATTTACAACATTTATGTTCCAAACCTGTATGAGTTTCTTCTGTTGAACACAAAAGGTATTTAAAAAAATGTTTGTAATCAAACAGTTGACGGTGGGCATTGACTTCCATAGTAGGAAAAAAATACCATGGAAGTCAATGTCTACCGTCAACTGTTTGGTAACCAACATTCTTTAAAATATCATCTTTTGTGTTCTGCAGAAGAAAGAAACTCATACAGGTTTGGAACAACTTGAGTAAATCATGACAACATTTTCATTTTTGTTCTTCCAATAAGGCAGCATCCATTTAGGCTTAATAATTTTAATAAATACAATCATTATCACTCTGCGATATTATTTTGCATCCTGTTAATGTGTAAAATACTGCGGTGCAAATAGTATCTGCCAATATAAAGTATAGATTGCATCTAATTAGTATTTACACTTATTGCAAAGAACTGATACTTTTACATGGTGTAAATGGAATCTATTGCTATTTTTACCTAGTGTAAATAGCATATCGCTAAGAAAATATGCTATTTTCACTTAGTGTAAATAGCCGCTGCTGACATTTTTTTGTGATGCACTGTCTTATATCTTTTTATAATCACATTAAATTCAGACTTGTGCGGCCTGGAACAATTTGCAACACCAACAAGTGTTCAATATCTCACGGGACTTTTTGAGCACTCCCTGACGATGACTCTGGACTTTGGGAATGTACAGTGCTGACTGAAGAATATACTTGAAAAGCCTTATAAAGCGGCTATTAAAACCGTTTGTTTTTTTTTTAGCACTGAATCTGCTTCTCTGGTCACCTTGAGCAGGGCCATGTGCCTGGGCGAACACAATAGTCAGCCATTTTGCCTCTAATCCTGTAAAATGAGATGATTAAGTCAGCCCTTCATTGCGTTTGACTGTTCTGTCCCCGAGCGTGTTCTGCTGAAGGCTAATATTTTCTGTAACCCGAGTGCTCCCGCTGGACCGGCTTAATCAAATAACCGGCCAGCGCTTGTTCAGAAGATGTGAAACAGACAATGACCAACACAAGCCGCGGCACACAGTTGCTGAGCCTGAAGAGATGGCTTCATTGCATCTAGTCAAATGTGGGCAGTGCGGCTTAGGCCTGGGCTTAGCCTGGTCAGAAAGGTGAAATTCTTCCGACCCTCTTGAGTAAAGCCTTATGTTGGTTATAAATCCACTAATGACAGAAGGCTTTCCTGGATCTTGAGTATCGGGCCACCCATCATCCAGTTTGAACTTTTTCATGTGTCTCCTGAACTTCTATTCGCTGAGAGTAGAGGTTTATCACCAGGTTGTGCATTTGTGATTGAAGGTGGTTTCCATGTGATGGACAGATCTCTTTTGAACTGGAGGATATTAATTTCTGCTTTTGTCCATTATTTCATTTTAAATGTTTTTTTTTTAATATGTTATGCAGTAAAGCCTAAATGTTTTTGCCAAAAGTTTTACCATTTATTTTAAAAAAAATATTATCCAATAATTTAAAAATTTCTAAAGCTGAGATGGTATCTGTCTTATGGAGCGTGATCAGTTTAGATTTTCTGCAAGAATTTTCTTTTTGTTTGGGTTTGCTGGTGGTTGCCAAGTGGTTGTTAGTTGGTTTTTAGGGTGTTGCTACTGTAGGTGTTGGCTCAGCATTTGAATGGATTTCTGTGGCATTTCTTGGTAGTTGTTAAGGTTTTATTGGTAATTGGGTGTTGCTGGATGGTTACAAGGATTTTCTGGGTGGTTACTAGGGTGTTTCTAGGTTGTCGCTATAGGGAGTGGCTTATTTAAGAACTGCATGTGATTGCTGCATGACACTTGCTACCATTTTGGTGATATTTTTTTTTAATATAAATATAGACACACATTGTATGTGTAAGTAAATAAAATAAAATAAGTTCCTAAAACCTAGTTGCTAGAGTTTTATGAGTGGTTGCTAGGGCGTTGACAGGTGTTTGCAAGGATTTTCTGGATAGTTTCTAGGGTGTTGCTAGAGTATTCTCATGAATTTCTAGGCAGTAAATAGGGCTTTCTGGGTGGTTAGAGCATTGACAAGTGATTGATAGAATGTTTTGGCTGGCATTGATAGGGTTTCAGTACATGGTCTCTTATCGACCATTTCTAGCATATGTTTGCTTGCACCACTAATGAATGTTTTGAGCAGGTTTCTTAAATATTCCCCTCATCTTCCATTTGGTTGAACAAACGAATAGTCCCGCACCCAGCTCACGCCATTGGTAGAGTCGTTGTTGTTGAGCAAACAGCAACGTTTTTATAGTGACATTTTAAGTAAATTACTGTACAAATATCTTGCATAGAGCTGTCTCTGCAGGAGAACATGTTTAACTTTTTTTTTTTTCCCCAGTTTTGAAAGCTAAATCCTGTCTTTAGCGGTTTCCGTCTGGATTTGCAATATATAAGAACTCTTGGGCAATTTTTTTTTGAGAAAAGGGCTTGAGTGAATCTGGGACAGAACTTAAAAGTGAAATGTATAACAACCTAGTAATTTAAAGAGAAGGGAAATGCCAAACCGCAAAGGAATTAACAGACACGCTATGCTGGACATCGGTAGCTTTATGCTACTGTGACTCATATCCATTGGGATATTTTTATACCCTCCCATTAAAACTAACAAGGGCTTGTTCCACTCAGAGTGCAGTGACTGAAAGATGTTCTAGTTTGTTGTAACTCTGTTCAGTATTTACAGTCAGCTTATGATATGTGGTTGTTTGTAATATTTACAGTCCGATCGAATCGAATTTCATTAAAAAATTGTCAATTGACACCCTGATCAAGAACACAAAAAAAAATGGGTAAAATCCAGACTATCACTTTAGAAATTCTATAAATATATAATCTTCTCCAGCACACTTTTCTCAGTGTTTCTAAAGTCCTGGTTGAGAGTTTGGCCCCTGTGTTGGCCCCTGACCTGCGATCAGGCTTAAAAGCCCATTAAAAGTTGAGTCCTGATTGAGGGAATGTGGTGGAGTCAAAGCTCAGTGTCAGCAGGTCAGTAAGCTCCTCCCACTCTTTCCTTATTGATGGGTTCAAATCAACTCTTAAATGAACTACCACTCCACATGGATTAAAAGAGCAGACTGTCGCATATATTTAGAAACTGATTGATTGAGTTTAGTGCATTTATTTTAAATCAACTTTTCTTTTAATATCTACGGTATGTTGCGGAATTTTATCATCATTACTTTTTTCTGAAGGAATGAGTTAGTATTAACGCTCAGTTCCTTCTGAAAGGCTTGAACAGATGCTGCAAATGCATTGTACTCATGGCTGGAGTGGCGTCCATGAACGCCATGGTCAGAATGAAAGACCAGTATCAAGTGGTTTTTCTATGACTTGCCTTTTGACCCTGCAGTGATTGATATTCCTGAGGCTTTGATAGATGACTATCTTTCAAAGATGATTCAGGACTGATTGATGGCTGGAAAACACAATGCAGTGGTGGACCTCCCTCCACAACTCCTCCTTTATTCCCCTTTGTGACCTTCTTACCTGCCCCTGGAAAGACATGCTCTGAAAGCAGAGTGAAGTTTAAAAAAAAAAAGGCATGTGGGAAACCATTTAAGTCTAATTAAAGACTGCATTGGTTGTTGCATGGCACTTGCTGATATTTTGGTTTTATATATATATATATATATGCACACACACTCACAATAAAAACATAAAATAAACTTATTTAATTTGATGTTATACATTTTGTTTTATTTATATAAAATAACTAATAATAAATATAGCATGTGTTTGGAAATTTTTTATTTATTTAAATATAGACTAATTTTATGTGTAAATAAATAAATACATTTATATTATACTTTTTGATTTATTTTCATATAAAAGGTGTGTCAGTGTTAATACGGCATATGATTGTTGCGTGGCACTTGTTGCTGTTTGGTAACATTTTATTTTTCATCAAAAAATGTAGACATTTTGTGTAATAAAAAAAAATGTACATATACAATGTAACTACTTTTTTATTTATTTATATAAAGCAGTAAAATAATTGTAACAAAATAACGTTATTTAAATGAAATGTCTGCTTAATTTGTTCATTTGATTAGTGACCTAGAAATAGTGCAGAATTTGAAATTTTTCTTAATCATTCATGCCGTAATGTTTCTCCCTAAGATTGCTTTTCTCTGTAATATTGGAATATAGCCCAGGATTTGTCCAAACAGAAGGAGCATGGTTAATCAGTGAGAAGATGCTTCGGTTTTGTGTTTTACTGTCTGCCAAACTTCCTCATGTCCGCTTCAATCTCTTTAATATCCTTAAAGGTCAGTCTGAACTGCGTCAGCAGCACACATGGTAACATCTCTGTCAGAAACAGATGGTTTACCGGTCAATATTTTCCTGTGTCAATTAACCACAATCAAATCCAAAGCCTGAAGTAAGTGGAGAATTTTATAGTCAGTTTTACAGGAATTGTTCACCCTAAAAATGAATTTTGATAGGTTTTTTAACTCTTTTTGTTCAACGAAAGTCAATGGCATTCAAAGCAACATTGATTGGACCTCACTGACTTTCATTGTATCGACTCCCTCCAAAAAAGACATTTTACAAAATATCTTTAATTGTGTTCCACAGAAAAAAGAAAGTCGTTCAGGGTTGGAATGACATGAGGGTGAGTAACTGATGACAGAATTTTTGTTTTGGTTGAACTGTACTTTAAAACTAAAGTAAGCATGTACTGTACATGAATGAAACTTATTTTTAGTGTCATGAGTCTCCCGTTTTAGTTAATGACCTCCTGTAATCACATGGCCCACAGCTGTACCATAAATCTCATCAAAGGGAGAGTAGGACATTACAGAAGTTAAATCACCAGCATGTTACCTTTACTTTGCGAAGGTGCAAGTCTTTTAATGTTAAGTCTTCTAATTGGTGGTCTCTTTACTTGACTGTTTTTTTTATTGAGATTGATTGTTTGGCTGCAAGTTCAAAAGTCAGCCCATTTCCTTTGTATTCGCACACATTACCTACTGTATTGTGTTCCTTGGCTCCATCTCAGGACTTTTACCATTGTCATTGTTAGGCTCCATGTTATCTGTTTTCCTGCGGCACAATATTTTGGCATGTGCAAACTACACGCATAATATTACACCAAATAACTTGGAGAAATAGCTGAATTGAAAACTGATTCTTTGGCGTTTTGTTTGAACTTTGTTAGATGTGCGTTGTTTGCTTGAGGGTTTACAGGAAATCCGTCAAAGAAACACTGGGCCCCAAGGTTTAAAGGTAAAGGGAAAAATTTAAACTTTTTCTTATTAAATCTTTTTCTGGTGCATGACAACTTGGAGTCCCCTCCCTCCAGGTGTAATGATAGTGAGTTATGGGAGTTCTAATGGAAATTTATGGGAACAGGAAGCTTTGAAGTTGGATCTTGGACACTGATAAGACATCCTGCATGTTCACACTGCTTCCATGAGAGGGATTTAAGCATGATTATGATCCTTGTGGAAATATACACCTTTATTTACTTATTTATACATTCATATTTTTTTTATTCATTTAATTAATATTAGATGATTTAATTTAATTAATTTATTCTTTATTCATATTTATTCTATTTATTTACTTTCTTAAGATATACTATACTGTACTAATTTATTACTTTTTAGTTCGTTCTCTTTGAGTACTTTTGCATTACAAGAGATCTGGTCTTTATGAAACAGGGGCTGGCTTCCAGAAGGAAACTTCAGGTTTAATCTTGGTCTTGCAGAGTTCCTGTGCACAGACTCCATAGTTACCGGTTGCCAGGCCAACATTGTTGCTGTTTGTGCGTCAGAGGAAGTGGCAGATATCAGTTTCAGAGCAGGAATATGCTGCCACTGCTGATCCATGCTGACCTGAACCCGTGCTCTGATTGGCACACTGAACCAAACATGACATGCACAAGCTGATTGTGACAGTGGCAGAGCTCATCTGGTGATTCCACAAACAATGCAAATGATGTAATTTCTTGCATAAGCCTCTTGAAATTCAGAACGTCACAATTTTTTACAAATTCAAATCAAAAGACTTGTTCTTTTTGTTAGATAATGTGCTCTTTTTATTCTGCATCTCCCCTCAGGGGTCTTTTGTGGATTTTATGGATTTGCATATATATTTTGCAAATTTTCTTTATACTTATGATTGATGACATGGAAATTTACCTTTTTCTCATGGTATCTAAAATCTTGTATTAGATAAAGTTATAATAGAAATAAAATTATATATTTTAGTCTATATTATACATTTTTTGTCAAATCAAAGTGCATAAGATATTAAGACTATATCTTGACAAATGTTTTCTGCTTTGTTTTAAGCATAAGTTTAAAAGCGCAATATGTAAAATTTTTACATTTAAAATATCCAAAAATCACTTTCACAGTGTTATATATTTCGTTCAGCTGTGTACTTATATTATCCTAAATGTTTCCAAGAATTTGTAAATTCAGAGAAATTCCCTCTCTTGTCACTTGCGCCTATCAGCGACGTAATATCTGCGTTATCCCTGGTTTCCGCTTGTACTGCATAGTAACCATGGCAACAGAGACGAACAACTGCGTAACGTCTAACAGCACGCTGCTGTTTCGTTCAAACATTATGGACCATGGCAAGCAAACTTTGGGACAAAAGGAGAAATAAAACGAGGATCAATATCGGCGCTGTGTTTCCGAGATGGCGAGAGCTTTGCAGCAAACTTTGACTCTACAGAGACGTCGTTCTTTCACGTTATTAGACGAGGAAAGCAAATGTAGGCTACACAAGACTAATCAATGTTAGATAGCTCAACATGACGAATATCATCAGTATGATAATCTAATGTTGATTTAGCTTACTGTTGAGTCTCATACAGCCATCAAACTAATACACAGAATAGCATTACAACTTTCCACACACTCAAATGCAGTTTAGTATGATAGTGTAACGTTAGAGCAAGTGAAACAGCGCTGCGTTACGCATGCATCGTGCTGCTCATGTGATCAGCTTTGGCCAATACTGAGCCGGCTTTCGACGTAAACACAGAAGACTTGACTGTGCTTACTGTGTCACCTGCGTAAGGATAATGAAGAAATTGTTGAATAAAGTCGTTATTTTTGTTTTGTTTTTGCGCACAAAAAGTATTCTTGCCGCTTCATAAAATTAAGGTTGAACCACTGTAGTCACATTAACTGTTTTAACAATGTCTTTAGTACCTTTCTGGACCTTGAAAGTGTCAAAATCCAAGAGGTACATAACTCCAGTCCATAGACTGCAATATAACCATCAAAAATATCTTAATTTGTGTTCCGAATATGAATGAAGGTCTTAGAGGTGTAGAACGACATGAGGATGAGTAATGACAGAAATTTCATTTTTGGGTGAACTAACCCTTTAATGTATTTGGTCTTGGCGGACTAGATCTGCTACACTGCTGCTGTTGATTATTGCTACTGTTATACTTCAGAGCAAGTATGGAATTGCTATTTGCCTATATATACGCAAGCATGCTGCTGTGAGCATGTGAGATATGCTGCATAAATAGACATGCATAAATCCCAAAGCAGATCTAGGCAGGTGGAGCTGGGGGAAGTAGAGGGTTTCTAGGAACTATGATAGCATGCTGCAGGACTAGCTTACAGCAAACAATACCAGACTATTTAAATGTTGAGCAAGCAATCTCATTGGCTGCAGGATCAGCAGAGGTCAGTAAGCTTGTGCCATGCACATGTAACTTCATAAAGTTTTGTCTTAGTTACCATTATTTGGAGTGGTAGTGTTAAACTGTACTTCGTTTACCAGCAGTGTTTTCAGTAGTGTTTTAATTGAACCATTCTGTGATCTATATAAACTGCTTTTAAAATGTCGCCTCATAATAGAATGACAGCGCACACATACAAACCAAACATGTGTATCTACCACACGAGCACATCAGCTATCATGTTTGCACAACCTTTTAAACCCAGAAAGGTGGCCTTTTTCTGCGTCTGATAGAGAACAATAGCCTTCTGGTTATCAGTTGAGTAATTAAAGAGGAAAGCTGCTTTTCAGCATCACCTAAAGCTGGGCGTTTTGTTCTTCAAAGACCTTATGTATCCATAAGAGAGAGGGAGAGCTGGAGAAAGTGTGCAAGCATGAATGAGTTTAACAAATCTAGTTGAAGTTAATAAGACTTTATCCTAACCCTCTGACAACTTTCTCTTTTATTGTTCTCAAATGGAAACTCTTTTTCTTCAACCTTTTTGTTGTTATTGGATATTTGTCATTTATTTGTATTTGTTCTCATCTGCATTCACACTCCTGTTTGAGGCGCCAGTTGGAGAAGAAAATACAATGTGCATTCTTCCTATCAAACGGCACAAAAATGATGGAATTACCAATCATTGTCTCAAAATAGCCCTGTCATTATTGCATTAGAGCCACAGGATAAACCTTTATTTTGCATCTTCTGCTAATCTGTTTGGCTTCTGCTCTTTGAAACCGATGCCAGTGGGTCGACCGAGGTGACATGGTCCATTAACTTTCATTCCCTACAAAATTATACCTCCCAATCTCTTCAAGGGAAACCCCAAGAATTCAGCCTAAAGCCTTTTGAATTATTATTTCAATAGCTCTTCTCTGACATGTTTTTGCTGTACGTCATTTAACAATCCATCAGAAAATTAATGTAAATGAGTAAATAAGAAGACTTTTATGTGTCCTTGTAGGCCCTCAGGTGCTTCAGGGAGGCAGGGTGAGCTCTGGTACCTTCCACTCTTTTCTCATTACACTACTGAACATGCCAGAACTTGTTTTTAAAGAGCTCCAATGCAAACTAAAGCTTTTAAACTGCCGTTGATTGAGATTGATTGTGAAATTACGGCTCTATGCAAAGCTCAGGATTAAGGTTTAATTGTAGTTGCGAAGTACTTCAAATGTATCTTTAGACTTTTTGTATAGTTAAAAATATGACGCAAACATTTACTACTATCTAATTTGAGATGCTGTATTTTTTTTGCATTGCTTATCTTTTTGTGATACTGAAAAGCTTACACAAAAATGCTTTCTCCACAACACTTAAGGCAAACACACTACAAAAAAAACCTTATTTTTAATTTATTATTTATTTATTATAATTTCAGCTGTTTTTATTTTATTTATATAACTTTATTTTATATTTTATGTTATATTATTTTATAGATTATATATTATTTTATTTTATTATTATTATTATTTTTTTTTTTTTTATTTGTATAACTTTTTAAATTATTAATTTAAATTTATTTATTTTTGGCCTACCAGATGTTTCAAATACATGTTACATATAAACATTTCTGTTTCACATCCTTCGCAGAGAAAATGAAAAAAGAAAGCGCAAAAGGCTGTACGAGTTCTCTCAGCGATGGACAACAAAATGTAAAACCTTCACAAGAATTTGGCAAGAACACTTCCAAGAAAGGTAAGCCAGTTCATAGAGATTATTTATGAGTAATTCAGGCAGGTCTGGACCTTCACACTGTTAATCTAATGGGTCATTGCAATGAGAGATACAGTGGCATAATGAAAGTTCGCCAGTACCTTGAGATGGCACCCTGCCGTATCATCCATGACATTATAACGCCCCTTGGATTCAATCACATGGCACGAGTTAATACTATTGGCAGAAAGCCCAGAAAAAGAAGTCAAGACAATAGGTTAAAACATTTGACACACTGTACTTCAGGTCACAATTCACGCATTCAATGTCAAGCAAATTGCACTCGAGTACAGAACATATCAACCAACTGTACTCTGTCACCTACCCGATTCAAAACCACCAAAACAGACGCTTTGAAATGCAATACAGCCCACATTTCCTTGTTCTGTTGATGAGATTACAGGGGACAGGCAGAATCCCTAGTGGCATATGTGGCCGACATGGATATCTGTTCTCCAGCACACAGCCTGCATGAGCAAGAGCAGGCCGGCAGCACCTGTGTAAATGTGATAGAGTCTGATAACATTCACTTTTGTGCTGTGGGCACGTTTGTGGTGTGATGTTTGTTTGTGCCTGGAAATGTACTGCAACTCACAGAAGTTAGCCAATTGGTACTTCTTTTTAAATGTGCACATTAAACTGGAATTAAAAGGCATTTCAAAACCACTTTTGTAAGCAAAGACAACTATAAAGTCATGTGCATGCTACAAGCACCACTCTCGTTTTAAATATAGTTATTTTTGCAGTTCCATATGTGGTGTGTTTGGGATCTACAAACATTTTAATGTTTTTAAAAGAAGTCTCTTCTGCTCACCAAGGCTGCATTCATTTAATTAAAGATACAGTAAGAACAGTGATTATTGTGAAATAATATTATTACAATTTTAAATAACTGTTTTCTATTTGAATATATTTTACAATGTAATTTATTCTTGTGATGCAAAGCTGAATTTTCAGCATCATTACTCCAGTCTTCAGTGTCACATGATCCTTCAGAAATCATTCTGATATGCTGATTTGCTCTTCAAGAAACATTTATTGTTGTTATTATCAATGTTGAAAACAGTTGTGTACAATTTTTTTTTTTCAGGATTCCTTGATGAATAGAAAGTTCAAAAGAACAGCATTTATCTGAAACGCAAAGCTTTTGTAACATTATACACTACCGTTTAAAAATTTGGGGTTTGTAAGAATTTTTATTTTTATTCTTTTGAAAAGAAATTAATACTTTTATTCAGCAAGGATGCATTAAATCGATCAAAAGTGGTAGTAAAGACATTTATAATGTTACAAACTTCATTAGAACTTTCTACTCAAAGAATCCTGAAAAAAAAAATATTGTACACAAATATTTTGTACAATTGTACACATTAAATGTTTCTTGAGCAGCAAATCAGCATATTAGAATGATTTTCGAAGGATCATGTGACACTGAAGGCTGGAGTAATGATGATGACAAATTCATCTTTACCAACACAAGAATAATTACATTTTAAAATATTTTCATTATTTTTAAATTGTAATAACATTTCACAATATTACAGTTTACTGAATTTTTAATTAAATAAATGCAGCGTTGGTGAGCAGACGAAACTTCTTTTACAAACATTAACAATTATATAATATTATATTATATTTTAATTAATATAATTATATTTTATATTATAATATACTTTATAACATTATTTTATATTTATATCTATAATATACAGCCTCTCCATATGTCTCTCTTGTCTAATTTTCTTAATATTATTTATTTTTATTTTTTTTGTGATCCCCAGAAGCTCCAGGCTCCAGCGGTAAGAATGTTTTTACACGACTGCTGAAAGTGGCTCAGCATTACCTTTTGGAATCGGGCAAGTACGGTGCAGCTGCCAAATCTTCTCCTGCTAAGAAGAGCCCTGCCCTCGGCCGCTTCCCCAAAGCAAGAATCTCCAACTCTTTCACTCAGGCACAGGTGCACCTGCTTTTATGACCACCTTTATATATAAATAAACAGTTTTTTTTTGTTTTTTTTTATCCTGCATCATCTGAAATCAAAAATGGCAATGTAGAAGCAGCTACTCCACTGTCTGTATCAGATTTCTGATAGAAGATACACGTTTGACACCTTTTTGTGCTGTGCTATACATTTGTCCTATACTGTACATATTCAGTCTAAGAATTTTGCGTTTCAGGTTCGAACCAGGAAGAGCAGTAGTAGACATTCCCAGAATTCCACTCTGGGTGGGGTCAAGAAGGAGCGACTCACTTCTCAAGATTCAGATGGAGGTACTACTGAAGACAGGTGTGTGAGACAAATGGGGACAAGATGCTAGAGATGAGCAAGGAGCCAAAAGTCTGTCCCCTTTTTGTGTTTAAATGGATTTTGTTAATTGGTACATTTTAATTAACTACAATTCCTCAGAACTAAAAAATAAAATTGTAATCTAATCACTTTTTTTTTTAAATGATAGCTAAATAAATATTATAAAACTTATTCTCATTTTTATTTACTTATTTTTATTTTTATTCATTTATTTAATGCATGTTTAGAAAATAGTTAAATGTAGAAATAAAAACAATTTTTAAACGAAACATTAACATTTTATAAAGTATTTCCTTTATCCATTTGATGAGCAGACATTATTCAATTAATTGCAAGGAAGAAATAGGCATACAGGTTTGGAACGTGACGAGGAAATGAGTAAATGACAAAAGAATTTTTATTTATTGGTGAACTATCTCTTTAACACTATTCAGGTAGTATTCACTAGTCAGGTGTTTTTGTTATTTTCTTCATCATCACAGAGTGACATAATTTATGGCTTTGTATTTTTGTCTGAGCAAGAATGAATCTTGTTTTGGAGCTTTAACTGTATGGGAAAATGCTTCTGGCTAGTTGAAGTAGTTTTGCGTGTTTAACTCACCTTTTTGCATGTGAGTGCATCTGATTATCTTTGTGCAGGAAATTCAAGTTCATGTGCACGTCATTGCATTTTATTATTGTGTTCATACAGAACATTGCTAAGATGCCTTGACGCAGAGCACACTTAAAGATGGGAGGTGCGTTTCATTATATATTGTTTTTAGATATTTCGATTTTAAAATGGTTGAATTGATATTTCGAGGTGCATCCAGTGTAGTGTTCCATCGTTCCACGAGGTTTGAAATGATTTGAAAATGTGCATTTGAAATTATGCAGTAAATTTGAACACCCTGTTTGTTGCATAAATATGCCTACATAGTATACCTGTCAGTCCCAGCAGCTCCTGCATTAGTGTCAGTAGAATGATCCTTGGGACCGAATGGGGTCACTGAGGGTCAGTGCATGGATTTTCTAATTTGACATGATGAGGAAATAATGGGGCTGTTTCTCTGTGTGTGTCCAAACACCGAGCTCAGGTTTTCAGCACTTCACCCTGATCCCAGAAAACCAGGCCTAAACGCCTGGAGCACAGGCTGTGTTGAAATACAGATATTCATTGGCGGGTCATGGAAGTTTTAGGGTAGTCATAAAATCTAATTTTGCATAAGTATGGTATTAGAAATTACGCTGAAAAACTTGAAGCTTTGTATAAAAGATCAGGATACTCTGGGATAGTATTTTGCATCATATTAGGTTTCAAAGGCTAGTTGGTCTGCTCTGCAAAAAAGCATTTTAATCTTAAAACAAGATACGTTTAATTAACAAGTAAATTGCATAAGGTATTTAGACTTGTTTTCAGTGAAAATATTTTGAATTAAGCAGTGTTGATTTTTATTATTATTAATATTATTAGCTAAAACAGTTAATTGAAATGAGTTAATTGAAATAAAAAACTAAAATTAAAAAAAACTGAAAATTAGTGAAAATGTTTCCTTGACAATTAACTGAAATAAAAATAAGTACTAAAATTACTGAAGTAAAAATAAATTAAAGATGAATAGAAATATAAAAAAAATACAAAAGCACATAAGAATGACTAAATCTTAAATTAAATTTTAAATGGAAAATAATAAAAATAAACACTAATTTAAAAAAAAAAATGAACAAATACTATAATAGTATATAAGTAATATTAAAATAAAATCACAGTTAGTTTTTTTTTTGCAGAGTTGGCTCAGATGTATAGTAAAAATATTATGTATTAATTAATATAGATAATTAAAAAAATCAATTTAATTTTGTTTAGTTTTGACTGATATATTTGAATAATTATTTAAAGAGAAAATGGTAACACTTAACAATAATGTTCATTAGTTAATGTATTAACTAACATGAACTAACCATGAACAATACATTTGTAACTGTATTTACTAATCTTCATTAACATTTGTTAATGCACTGTAAATTACAAGATTTTAATAATGTAATTAGTAAATGTTGAAATTAACATAAATGTTGTATAAGTGCAGTTCATTATTAGTTCATGTTGATTAATGAAGTTAACTAATGTACCTTATCGTAAAGTGTTACTGAGAAAATGCATACAAACATCTAGTTTATTTAAACAGTAATAGTCATTGCTATTGACTAACAACTAGTACTTATTACATTCAATTTCCAATTTCTAATGTGTTGAACTTTGTTTAGTCTAGTTTTGTGATGCAGTAAGTGTAATTTTATGAGGGTGTGTGTGTGTTTGTGTGAATACAGAAAACCGGGTGTATCATTCAGGTTTGCAGGTGTTAATCACTGTGTGTATGGTGTCCTGTTATTACAGTGTAAAATCATCCATTTTGAAGCAAAAGGAACTGACATTACAGATGCAACTTGGTTTATGCAATCAAATAAATTTTAGGTCTGCTTATACTGTATGTCCAAATACATTTAGGAGTCGCTGTTTGCCCCTGAGTGCGTTTTGAGTACTGATTTCTGACTCTTCACAGCTCCAACTCTTCAGTCAGGCGGGTGAGGTCAGGACCCGTGGGTAAAGTGGCTCGCAGACGAAGTCGAGGTCAATCCGGACGAGGAACTTCCCTCCAGCTGAAGAATCGCAGCTCTAGATCTCAGCAAACACCAGCTCAAACATTTGTGCAGCCAGAAAACAGCAAGAATAATGACTGTCAAGAAACCCAAAGCAGGTACTTTACATTCAAGATTAATACATCTTTGCTTTGTGTAGGTGCAGTGAAGACATTTGATCTTCTATCATAAACATTTGTCTGGCAATAATTCATGTTTTAACACTCTTTCTCCTTTGGGATCAGATTAAACTGACAGGTGGCCACGTCGGTTTGGTTTGGCAGGTTTTTGTAGTCGTTGAAGACGAGTTTGTTGTAATGATAGTTTAATCCGAATCCCCCACATTGAAAGTGATTAATGCGACCGTATGGATTCTCTACAGTGAAGAGGGATTTAAATGAAAGCACAGGAAACCATGAAAGGTGAAAATTTAATGGGAGTTTTAAGGGCTTTTTTTTTACCACTTTCGAGTGGCATACCTGTGGATTAGTTTGATCTCAGTGAGGAATTCAGAGTTTTTGTAAGAAATAATATCAGGGCTTGTACATACTGTATATTTCACAAGCCATAAGTCAATAGCTAAAGCATAATTTTTATCATCAATAAATCATTACCATATTGGTTATCATCATACATTGTTTTACTATATTATATTATATTAAGAACTATATATATATATATATATATGTATATGTATGTTGTTATTGTATTATTTATTATATTAAGATTTTTTAAACACACACACATATATATATATAATATAATATATATATATATATATATATATATATAAATATATATATATTTATTATATGTATGTGTATATGTATATGTGTGTGTGTGTGTTTAAAAAATCTTAATATAATAAATAATAATATATATAATTATTTTATATATATATATATATATATATATATATATATATATATATATATATATATATATATATATATATATATATATAATTCATTTATTTATACTAATAATATATATTATATAATCTTTAGCCAATATCAAAATAAATATCTATTTTCCTTATTGTATATTATAATGTGTTGCCTAAATTTGCATTTAAATTGATAGATTGTAGTGTTTATTTTTTATTTATTTGGACAAAATAGTATGAATATAAATATCAACCATTTATTGGTTATCGGCTGTAACAAAATTCATGGTCAAGTTATCAGAATTTTAATATTGGTTCATCACTATATTTATCAGAATTGCCACCTTGAGAAATTCATCCATGCTCACACTGAGCAGACCTGCGTTGACTTTGTCACTGGAAAAAAGCAGATGATAAAGATAGCTTTTGAGCCTTATGAGAACTAAAATAAATTGTTGTTATGCCTGCTTTTTTGGGCCTTCACTGTGTCACCGTTTTACATCCTGCATCTTTACCCTCTGGGATCAGGCGTAAAAGCTGCAGGTGTGGTGGAAAAATGAAGCAGAAGCGTTGATCTCCGGTCAGTTATGTCAGCAGCCTGTATTTAAACCCTCAGGCCCCCAGAGGCCAATGTCCTGCTATTTCCACCTGCCCCCTTCTATGGAAGGAGCTGACACCGGAGCAGATGAGTCACACCAGCTATGAAAACAAGCATCTGGCCTTTTAACTTTTAGCATCCACCTCCCCGGTGCCTTTGCACTGTCCTTTGTAGCATTTGTAATGATGTCAGGGGGCACCGTGAAACTTTCCTTGACTGGGACTTGAAAGTTGTTGTAAAGGTTGTTCTCTTAAAATCACCATGAAATCAAAATTGAGTTATTTTTTAAGGAATATTGCAGTATTTATTTCAAATTATTTATTAGTGTTCATCTTTTTTTTTATTAATATTCCCTCGTAATCTTTGATCAAAATAACCCCTCCCACTTCTCTAGTAACGTCTTTACTGGTGTGTGGGCGGGGCAACCCGTCACTCACATGAGATCGACCAATAGCAAACCACAACCATCCAATCAATTCCCAATGGACATCAAGTCCCGTCCTACATTTTTTTCTTGTTCGAGAAGCCATGTCACTCAGATATACATCACAAAACATCGCAACTTCCGTTTCACATTGACTTTGTTTGTGTCTTTGCGTTTGTGTTTAACCAACATATTGTTCCTTTAGTTTTAGCATCACCTTCTGAGAATGTTAATCCTCCCGTGAACCAATAATGCAGTTAATACAGGGTTCAAAATGAGGTTCCTGGCAAGGATTCAGGAACATGTTAATTACTGCTTCAAAGCTTAAAAGTGGTCTAACTACATTTTTCTTTTTTACACGTTCATAGAGAGTCATGTGAAGAGAAACTGTTATGCAGGCTCGGTTTTCTTCCATTTCTGGTTTCTGGATTTATAAAAAAAAAAAAAAAATTCCCGTGTGGCACATAAAACATAAACACAATGAAACTATTCAGCATTAAGGAAATTTAGTCTCCTGTTTTTTTTTTGTTTTGTTTTTTGCTTCAGAGGTGTCCAATAACTGCATACAATTTGTTTTTTTTAATCTGCTTCACTTGGTTTTTGTTTGCTTTGTTTTGCTTTTATCTTGTTTTGAATGATTTTGTTTTTTTCTTTTTAAACTTTTTATCTTTTACTTTGGTTTTTGCTTTATTCTGCTTTTTGTTTAGTTTTTAGTTTTGCTTTTTGTTTTTTATTTTTTAAGCATTTGATTTTTATTATTATAAGTGATTTTAAATTATTTATTATAAATTATTACTGATTTATTTTAATTTTGGAGCAATTTGTTCATTTAAATTGTAGTGTATATAAAATATACTTTATTGTTTCCACTTCTCATATACATCAATTTATATACAATTTATATACATATTTTGAAATTGATTCTTGTACAAGTAGTTTATCAGAGGATAACTACTACTTTTTCCCTTCTCTAAAGTTAACAATGCTTGAAGTGGAACGATTTTTGTGTGTTTTTGTTTTGTTTTTTTTCCCAGCTCCCTATCTTCACAAACCTGGCTGGATCTGTGGTGGTGTTTTTTTTTCCCTAATCTTGTGATTACCAGACGTCCCACCTTTTGAAAAGAGCCAGAGTGAGGGAGGGTATGGGAAAATCCTCTGTCCCTGTATGCCATGTGTGCGTCACGCTCCGAACGAACAGCAAAGACATGTGATCCTATGCCCAGTGTTTGATCTTCCTCTCGTGTATCTGGTTTCCAGGGCCTCCCAGGGGGAAGCATTACAGCATATCTGGCAACCCTGACAATGTATTGATGGGATACATGGGTTGAAATACAGCACACAGTTTTCTATGCGTGTAGGTTCGTGCTGGGCTGTTGGATAGGGGTGCGATAGCCTTTGTCGTTCGCTCAGGTGCGAGAGTTGCATAACAGCAGTGAGCGTAAGTAGGAAAGTTGATCAGGGAACTGCTGATCTTATCTGATCACATGGAGATTCAAGTGACCGTGTTGGTGGCTGTGCTATAGATGTTGCATAAACAACACCGAGGAAAGATGCGGTAGGATCAAATCCCAAGGGAAGTACGTGTCGTATGAACTCCCATGATTAAGAACACAGAGCTGGAGTGGCGATTACTTATTCACAGGTTAGCTCCTGATTTCCCAGCATCACCCTGCTGTTTAGAAGTCTGTGTCTGCCCCAGCAGAGTGGGTCATTAGGGAATTTTTTCCATCTTGTTCGAAACCCGAGTCCGTGCGAAGTTTTTAAAGTGCATGGTCACTCGATTGGTTTAATTTATATAATTTAGACAGGTGAATGATACTTTAGCTCTCTTCCAAAGACTAGTAGCAATTAACTTTGAAATACTCTTGGCGGAAACTTAAAATGCACATGTGACTATTTTATTCCAGTAGAGTTTGACATTAGCTAAGATAACACAGTTAATAACAGCTTTTAATATGCACAATTTCACATACATGTACAATATATTGAGTGAAATATTTTATTTGGGTCTAAAGTGAAAATGTTTTATTGATACTTTTAAGAAATACATTTATTTTAACTGAAGTTTCTCCTAATTCACTCAGCTTTTGGCAGTGAATTCTGGGTTTGCCTTGTCTTGGATTGATACGTGCCATTCTTCCTTTGTTTTTAGCCATAATATTCAATATTAAAATGTAGATTAGGGTTTTGCAAGAGAGGTATGCAAAGGCAATATATTGATGGAAATCTGAAGGTTGGACCTTTGGTTAGGTTTGTGATACTATATGAGTGTGGGTCTTTGGACTTTGGCCATTTCATATTCTTTAACTATGCAAATATTTCGCAACTGAGAGGAACGGTCCGGATCTTTCTCTGTCACACACACACAGCATTACTTTTGTAGATGTATAAAGATGCCACTTAAAGTTTCTGTCAAGAATCCTTCGCTTTCTGCACATTCATATATATTGCTATTTAAAGTTTGCAGTTTAAACCCTTTGAAGAGTATTTAATGTTTTCATTCCCTCCATTTTAGTTTAAGTATGTAATTCTTCAGTGCAATTGTTTGAATTGTTTGAATATGTTTGCATATCTTTAACTGACCCCAGGTGCAGTTGCTGGCTTTGTCAAAGGTAGTTGATGGCTTCTCAAACCTACAGTACAAGGTCCACCAAAACCTCTATGCAAGCTCACTCCCATTGTGACCACATGAATACTAAATGAGGTTTAGCTGCCTAAGTGTAATTTTTAAGCATGAATATTGATAATTAGTGCAGTTGCAATTACATCTAAAGGGTCCAAAGGTCTGAGCCCATTAGTGAAAAGATTTTACTGTGAATGCATTTCTTTATTTTTCTTTTCTTTTTTCTTTTTTATTTATTAGGGGTTCAAGCGTGTTGCACTGAAACCCTATTGTAATTTTTAAATTTCCAAGGATCAGCATTCTCCCCTAAAAGTGATGGAGCAGACCAAACTGTAAATCGTAGAGACTTGAAACTTTGAGAGCTGGTATTACTCACACCATTAACAACGTCACCGAGGTTCACCCCAAACGGCCTGACGGGGCACGACAGCGGTCAAAAGTGTGAAATGGCTCATAACTCCTAAACCGTTAGGTGTAAGCTCAAGTGTTGTATGTGATTGGAATCCTTGGCTCAAGATGGACAAAATGCATGCATCAGATTTGCATGCACCAGAAAATTTTCAGGTATTTTGGATTTTTTTTTTTTTTTTTAAAAACCTACTTTTGCAAACTAGTCATAGGTTTTTGACTTGATCTGAACCAAATAAGTGCAGCAAGATTCTCTGGAGTCTGATTGTCAATAATTTGCAATCGTAGCCAAAACATTTGAGGTTGGTGGAGCCACTTTTACTAAAATGGCTATAACTCGTGAACAGAATGAGATATTTTCAAACTTAACACACCTATGTAAGAGCTGATTCTGTGGTCGTCTGAACAACGACGTGGCGACTGGCCACTTGGTGGCGCTATAACTAAATCAGACTACTACTGTTAGTCCGATTGACTTGATAATTGGCATGCAGTGTCTTTGTCCAAGGTGTCACGATTGTCTATGAGGACACTGATGTATCTCAGAAAACATGTCTGCCATCACCCAATGAAGTTTGAG
Organism: Zacco platypus; assembly: GCA_038088235.1. NCBI lineage: Eukaryota > Metazoa > Chordata > Actinopteri > Cypriniformes > Xenocyprididae > Zacco > Zacco platypus. Next base: position 9,405,929 of record CM076063.1, on the reverse strand, counting down.
CAGCTATCAGACAAGGTTAACGGAGGTCGATCGGAACGAAATTCACTTAGCCTGTTTGACTCCTGGCCCTAGAGGGCTATAACTTAAAAATGTGTAAAAACCATACATTTCCTATGATACATGGCCTGTATTGGCTGTAAATGGTCTTTTCCATCTATGACTGAGATAGTTACAGACTTGCTAAATAAGACGCAATACCTTTTATGCATGCGCTTAAAGGCCTTTAAGCACTTGAACCCCGATAATTGCTGCTCACAGCTATATTTTCTTTTTTAATTTATTTTTTGTGAGAAATATTAGATTACTTGAAGTTTACGTGAATTTCTGCATACATATTTAAATATTTCAGAATTCTAAAAAAGTCCATATGTAAATGACACACATGCCTTATTTTTATTTGTTCTCAGAGTTTTGGACCCAGCCTTTCCATCTTTTTAACCAAAAGCAGCTGTCTAGTACATTACAGAGAGTTTGTCCCCAAAAATGTCATCCCAAACCCAAATGACTTACTTCTTCCATGTAACACAAAAGGAGAAATTTTAAAGAATGTTCACACTGCTCTTTTCCATTCAGTGACCACCATAAAAAGTTGTTAATACAACCTGTGCACTACATTTTAATTCTTTTAAGCTGTAGAATAGGTTTGTGTTAGGAATAGAGGAGAATTTTTTTTGTACTCAATCTTAAGAACCAATGGCATTTGGTGTCATTGATGTCAAATCTGTTTGAATATGTGAATTAATGGCCATCGGATCACATTTCTATCCATCAAGACCCTATGAGATCAGTACTTCTGGCCATTCTACCCCTCCATTGTCCACCAGGCTGCTTTGTCTCAATGAGTCTCGCTGTGCCTTATGCACCTCACAGAACGGACAAACGGCTAAATCCAGCATGGCTAAACTCTTCAGTATAATCTGCTTAAACACAATTGCGCCGGACCCCAGAGAGTGTGCGGTGGGAAGCAGCTGGTCCATACGGACGCACATACTCCTATCAGCAACTGCTGCATATGATGGACTGCAGAGCTCTCAGGCTGTACAGCAGAGCTGGGGATCTTGAAAGAGACTTTATGTTATAGCATTTTTAATCTGAAAGCATGCTTAGTGATGTGGAAGAAGATCGGCCCTACTCATAGTTCCAGCTGATGAATTTGTGATGCTCTTTGGATAGAATACACTTTTAAAGGTTTAGTTCTCCAAAAAATGAAATTTCTGTCATTAATTACATTAATTACACACCCGTAAGGCCTTTTGTTCATCTTCAGAGCACAAATTAAGATATTTTTGATGAAATTCGCTGAAAATATTTTTTTTATCCCCCATAGAAAGCAACATAATTACCACATTCAAGGTCCAGAAAAGTAGTAAAGACATCGTTAAAATAGTCAGTGTAATTAAAGTTATGAAGCGACAAGAATATTTTTTGTGTGCGCAAAAACAAAACAAAAATAACGACTTTATTCAACCATTTGTTTTCTACCCTGTCATTCTATGCTGTTTAGATTGTATAGACTGTGCTTCCGGGTTCTAGTTCAGAACGCCGGCTCAGTATTTGCCGAAGCTGTTCACGTGTGATGCTGAAGCAGGAGCCGGCCAATACTGAGTCGCCATTCTGACGTAGAAAATGGAAGCGCTGCACTGTCTATACAACTTATATATATCATAAACTGGTAAATTATATTATTACAATTAAAAAATATTAATTAATAATATTTCAAATAATAATCATATTACATTATATTTGTAATTCTTTCAACTGATGCCTTCATCAGAAGACCATAGGCAGTGCACATGGTCATACATATTCATTTTCATATTGTACAGTATCTATTAAGTATAACTGAATGAAATTGAGTTCAAATAAGACTAGAACAGATCCATTCAAATCTCATTCCATTCAATTTTTGTTGTAGTTGAAATGGCTTCATTCATTCAAAGCAGGTTCATTGATTACTTTTTGAGTGATTTTTAAGTGCAAGATGTTGTTCAGACAGTACCAAAGTGAACGGCACAGCAGGGCGAAGTGATATTTTGAGCGCTCCTGAGAGACGAGAGAGAGACAATAAAGGACGAGAGTGCTCTTGTTGCCTGAGGTGACTTTAGCTGAGAACAGCTCATGCTTTTAGCACTCAGTTTAGTAGAGCACAAGCTGCAGGGCCCATAAGAGCAGTTTTTACAGCTGGCTGTTTTTATAGCTGTGTTTTAATATAGAAGTTCACATTAGACTACATACATGATATGAGCATTATTTGCCTTGTAGTTTTAAATCTATACTGAATGTAAATTTAGTTATGTAGTTCATCGCTCAATATTTTAAGCCTTGTTTTATAGTCTAACAGGTTGCAGATTCAAATTCGTAAGTGAACCATGACCTGGGCAGGTACATGGGACCGTCTCTGCAATTATTGTTCTGAAAGTCATTTTGACCCACACCTTGACTAACTACCTCTTTGTGTTTGTAAACAAAGGAATGCGTCTACACGGCGTCCATCGCTGAACGAGAGAAACTTCATCACATGCCCAATGACAGCAAGTCAAGTGCAAGAATCGCAGCTAATTTGACACCACGCGGGACTCGTTCTGGAACAAGGTGTGCTGACTTCATAACCGCTCAATGAGAAACTGTCATTTGACATAAATCAGGCCCTGTCTGACTCCTCCTTAACGTCTCTGACGATGTTGCTAATGTGCACTACGAACTTTGTGAATGTTGATGTATGAATTTAGGATTCTAACTACCTGTTTTTTTTTCTGACTCTTCCATAAAAACTTGTGGAATGTCCACATTTTAATGTAGCTTTTATAGTCACTTAATAAAAGATTAATTCATAGTAGACTTTATGGCCTCGTCTTTCATTTTTGCTCAGAGTTCCTGTCCTGACTGGACTTCTCTAAGTAGCATCTGTACTGCAGTACATTTTTTATGCCAGAATCATGTCTAAATACATCTGATCAGATTTTAAAGATAGAAAACAATCCATCCATACAATCCATCCATCCGTCCAATTCATCCATCCATGCATCCATCCATGCATCCATCCATCCATGCATCCATCCATGCATCCATCCATGCATCCATCCATGCATCCATCCATACAATCCATACAATCCATCCATCCATCCATCCGTCCAATTCATCCATCCATCCATGCATCCATGCATCCATCCATGCATCCATGCATCCATCCATGCATCCATCCATGCATCCATCCATGCATCCATCCATCCATGCATCCATCCATGCATCCATCCATCCAATTCATCCATCCAGTTTTAATTGGTAATAACTTTCTATGTCTTTAATGTCCAGTAGGTGACATCATTTTCAGTGGAAAAACAACTGCACAAAAATCTGTACGAACAAAATCACTGTATCAATATTTCAAAAGAAATGTTTGATTTTTTAAGATTAATTTCAAGTTGGCATCCTATAACTAACAGCGCTGAGCAATGGAAAACTTGCTAGCGCTTTATTTCCATCCTAGGAATCATTTTAAAGGCACAGTATGTAAGTTTTGCCGCTAGAGGTCGCTTATTCAAAACGATAGAAAGGTGTAGCTTGATGATGCCGTGAATGAGCGTGGAATCAGGGGAGTTGTCATCTTCACCTCCACAGCCGATGGAAAGCAGTCCAGTGGGACTCAGTCTGAAATCATGTTCATGGATGAACTAATTAAAGTTTTATTGTGATATAAAGCAGGGCGGGGCCGAGAGCCCGGGACATTTTACATTGCGGTTTTCTGCTTATATGCTGCAGTCGGCCGCTGACGCTCCTTTCGTTTAGTTGGTTATGTATATTTTACAATTAATCTCATTGTTTCATATTTTATTTCAATGAAATGGCCGCAAGTGCTGCATTATTACACATACTGGTCACTTTATTTGACAAATTAAAATTGTGGGGTAATGTAGCACTGATTTACTTGGTCAAAACAATCATAATAAAATGCATGTTGAGTTTGTTGTAAGTTATAACGTGCCTCTGTCCGTTAACTCGTGGCTGTTATTAGACATTTGTTGCATATTGCAGTAAGCTATGGATATTAGAATATCATATTAATAAAAGCTGGATGACTTGTGTTCCTAAATGGCAATTAATTAATTATAGATTGTATGGTGTATATAGATTGTATAAAAATAGATTGTATGGAGGAGAAATTACTGTATTACTGTTACTACAAATAAAGCTCTTATTGTGCAATGTTAGCCAGTTGACAGAATAGTTTGTGAGGCATGGTACAAAGATGTTATTTGCGTTAAATCAAGCAAAAGAGATTTAAACAATGACTAACCATATTGAACTATATAGCAATGATTCGTTTTCTGTTGATAAAGTATCCAAACAGATGCTCACCTGTCAAACAAAACAGTATATTAAAGCGTCGTTGGTGTTTCTATGGAAGTAAAACCAGAAATCACGGGTAATGCGGATATGATGTCATTGGTACGGGCCGTTACACTGGTGAAAAGTGCTGATTCATTTGGATTTAAACATCGTTGGAAACATATGGGATATTTTAAGTACACAAGTTCTAGTGGTTTTTGCATATTTTAATCCATAATCTTACATAGTATACCTTTAATTTTCTTGCCATTGTTTAAAAATGCATATGCTTAATCCGTTTGTGTCTGTGCTTCACCACAGTTCATGTTTTTTTCTTTAAATTATCACACAAGAATATCTTTTTTATAAGAGTTCAAAATTACTGCAATGAAATTAAAAGCTGTGCTTGTTTTCCCGCAGGGCTCTCTGCTGTAGATCCACGACCTCCTCCGGTAAGAGGTTGATAGTAGACGTATAGTGACGAGAGACAAAAACAGACAACAACTTTGTGTGTGCTTTTGCGTGGGTGTGTCATAAAGTGTCTGAGCGTCACGGCCCTGTAATTATTTGAGGTGTAGTTTTCAAATATACAGCGCCACACGCGAATGAGCCACGCACTGATGTCATGTAACAGTGGAGGAGCCGGTTTCTGTTTTTCTCTGAAATGTTGTTTATCTCCTGTTTGCCCCACTTCATACCACCTCGAAGGCCTTTTTCTGTTTGCGAGTGAGCGTATAGATCCAGTCCTCAAACGCTCCACATTCACACACTTTTTGACATCAATGGCAAGGTGAATTTGTTTGTGTGCCATTCTCGCCGTGTCTGCTCGCTAAATCAACATGAAGAGCAGTGTAGGAAGGGCTTTATTCACACACTGTTTGCATGAAAAGCTGATTGATTATCCCTTGATAGTCTTATCATTAGTCTTGTTAGATTTTGTCACACAGACCTCGCACTTTCACCGGTTGACTTCACCTCAAATGGATTTGGAGGCTTGGAGAAGAGCCAGTATTTTATCCTTTCAATTCAAATTAACTCTAACCTGAATATTATTCACTGACTAATACTGAAAAGGTCTTTATGGCGCTGTTTACTACAACATACACACATTAAAACTAAACATGAAGCAGTAGACCATATAGAGAATGTTTTTGGTGCTTTTCATGTAACTCATGTAAGCTCATAATTGGGGTGTCATGGGTGGTTGTCAGGGCGTTGCTCTGCAGTTGCTAAGATGTTGTTAGTATATTAGGGGCCGTTCACACAAAGCACGTTTTTCCATCCCAACACGCTACTTTTCCATTGTTTTTCCTATGTAAACGCGCGAAGACGAATGACCGTTGAGTCTTTTGCAGCGTCACGCACATGACATGGGGTTATAAAAACATGGCGCTCAAGTTAAAATCAGTTCAACTTGTAAAAAAAAAAAACGCATCTCGAGACCTTGCGTTTTTTCCCCCATTCCACTGCCCGAATCTCACGTTTTTCAAAGCAAAAACACATTCTGTGTGAACGAGCCCTTATCCGGTTACCCGTGTTCTGGATTGTTGCTAGGTTGTTGCTATGGTGTTCTGGGTGGTTACTAGGTTGTTGCTAGGGAATTCTGGGTGATTGCTATGGTGTTTTAAGTGATTGCTAGACTCTAAGTGGTTTCATGTTTGTCCATTCATTCTCATCATACAGATTTCAGAAAATTTCTCATACTTTAAGCTTTTCACTACTCCAACCAGCTCTGAGATGAGTCACAACATTAATTTGAAGGAAAAAATAATATTAGGGAATAATAATAGGGAACTATAATTCACTGCAAATGGCTCAAACAATATTTAATTTAAAAAATGTATTAAAAACTTATGTTGTCATAGGTATAGAAAAATCTTTATGTTTATTCAAAAAGGTTAATATGAATATTAACATACATTGTCATTCAAAAGTTTAGGGTCAGTAGGATTTTTGATAAAACTGACAAACTTTTGAACATCTGTGTGTATATATAAATATTCATTTATACTACATGGCTGCAACAGCAAAATAACCGAAACCCACAACAACACTAACCAAGCAAGTAAATATTGTAAACAATAGGATGAAAACGACAAATTATTTCCATGTTTTTTGCTCTGAGTTGTAAGCTGCACAACATTTCTCTCTAGAGAGGTAATAACGCCGCTGTTTTTGAAGCAGATAAACTTAAAGTTTCTCTAGAAGAGCTGAACACTGTCGAGAGATGCACAGACTCAGGTAATTCACATACTCTCTCTCTGTGAACCGCATTAATAACTGCATTAGTCTGCTATCAATGGCTCAAGCCTCTGCAACTTGCTCTAAAATGACCTTTTGGAATCAGCAACGGAGGCGTGGGAGAATATGCGTAAGAAATGAGTCCTTCACATGAGCATTTTAAGCACAAAAACCTGACAAATGTCTTGAAATACAACATCTCAACAAAGTTTTGAGGTGTGGTAATCGTAGAATAGGCGGAATAATTGACTCCGGTCTGTTGAATTATTAGAAAATGATGCACGCCCGAGGTGTAATTTATTGTCTAATAATTCAACGGCCCATTGTCGACGTTTGAAGCATATGAGCTCTATTGGAGTAAAATAATGGGATTTTTATGTCTGCGCGCTGACTGTTGCACTTTTCGGTTGCTCTGTGAAACACCAAACCTATATATTTTACTAGAGGAAAAAAATACATTGCGTGCACATAAGTGCCTTTGCTTTCTGTGCTCAGAGTGTCACAACCCCTGTGAGACACTGCATACCTGTGTCAGCCCGCTCCCACCCACTCCACATAATCTATTAGCGTAGTGACCTATTAAGTCGAGGAATGCTTTGAATGAACCTCCATGACCTTGTAATGGCTGAAAGCCGCTAGTTCAGGATCAAAGCTGTATGCTTTGCTGCTCCTCTGAATCCTGAATGCCCACAGAGGTCAGCTTTGTTTGTATTTGGGAAACATCCCCGTCCGTTTGAACTTCCTCCTCTCTCTAATGCGCTCGTTAATGTGACGCGCCATTTATATTTCATCGCAAGAACCCATTAAAGATATTGTTTGCCTTTGAAGACAAAAACCCATGTACCGTTTTTTGTTTAAACGAAAATGAAAGCCACCAGAAAAGAGTCAAACATTTACAATGAATTTAACTCCAATATGATCCCAGTTTCCCAAGGTTTCCAGATCATTTGTCAATGTTTTGCCTGAAGGCCTAACTGAAGTGTGTAAATTCAGCCTGTTTAAAGCAGATACCTTTAGGCCAACATTATATGTGCGGTTTATTTGGTCGAAGGTCAGTTTTCATGTAGTTGTTCGGGTCGGGACAGATGAGAGGTGATCTGCCCTGAAGGGATGTCTTGGTCCGGGGTCTTCATTTGGGATGTAATTTGTCTCCCTGCTGTTCTCGGAAGTGACTCTGACAGCATATGTTAGAAACATGTTAACATCTGCTCAGACCGTGTTTAATTATTGATCGCTTCCTTGAGGCTCACGAGCTTCCGCCCCTAACGAAGGTGCATATGGCATCTTTATGACGGCAGTTTTTAAGTTTGAGTCTTGCTTATCTTTGTTTTCACCAATGTCTTTTCCAGTACATCTCTAATGAGGGATTGTGTTTAATATTCTGTGATGGAAATGTTGATTTCGGAAATGACACTTTTAACATTTTTGGAATAAAATAGCTGGCTCTTTTGTTTTGCTAAGGCCAAATTCACAACTAGCATTTTAGGAATCCTGAATACACACAATTAAATAATATGTTTGCGAAATTTCAATAAAATTAGTTGGAAATGACACATTTATATAATTAAAATATGTAATTTATAACAATTTAATAAAATAATTTTCACAATACATATTGAAATTATTTCACTCTGATTATGTGATCAGTTTTAAATGCAATAATTCATGTATTTATGATGCTTAATCATATAAATTTAAGATTTAATACCCTTCTGCGATGAAAAAATTACATTTTGAACATTTTTTAAATAAAATAGCTGACTCCTTTGTCTTGCTGAGTCTAAATTCATAGCTAGCATTTTACGTATCATGAATACAGACAAATAATATTTTTTTTCAGCACAATTACAGCTTGATTGGAAACAACGCATTATTAAATACTGTTTACAAGTGATAATTAACTTGTTTTATTTTTCTTCTCACGTCTAATTTTTCATCACAAGCATTTGCATTACAAAATAATACCACCACATAAAAAAAAATTATTAGTTGCAAAATTTACATTTAAATTTAACAATTTAAATGTATATTTATATATTTCAAATGTATAATTCATATATAATTTGTATCTTTATTTATTTAAATCATTTAACAATCCATATAGAATATGTTTATATTTATATATATGCTATTTAGCATATCTGTTTATAATATCATAGTTTTAAATATAATAAATGTATTTACGATGGATAATCATATTTTAAGTTTAAAAGCGGGTTAGGGACAAAAGCAAAACAATATAATCTTTACATAAAAGGCATCTAAAGAAGGTTCAAAAGTACAGACATGGTAAACAAAAAAGGTCAAGATATTACAACAAAGTAAAACAAATGTGTTCGGTTTAATAACTCTTGACAGTTTTCACCTCTAAATAACCTCGTGAGTGTGCAGGTTCTTTGGAAAGAAAGCAGGCAACAACCAGGCGAAACGAGACTGAAAGAGAAATTCTGGTTTCGTCTTTCAAAATAACCTGCACACACACTCCCACTTTGTTTCTCTTCCTCTCATTTCGTCAGTGCATTTGGGAAACATTTTGCAGGAAAGGGCAAAAAGCCATCTGCTTCCTGAGATTCATATTATGGGATGCACAAGCGTTAAAATGAGCATCCGGCACATTTGAACATGTTAATTTCGACTCAGTCTTGCAAAGCACATCTTCAGTCTGAGAGAAACAAAATTGGTTTGTTTTTCCAGACAGATTACAGGAGTTAGTTCATGATGTCACCAGACTGGATTTGCATACAAATCTGTTAATTGTTTTTTCTTTTCAATAGCTATATCCAAATTCTTTGTTCATGCGATCAAAACCACAATTAGATGTAATACGTGTGATTACTTGAACACAATAAACATCATCCGTCAGCAGGCACTTATATGCTTCACCTCAGGGTCGGATAAAGGATGTCCCGGCAAGGGCAATTAGCGGATCCTTAAAACCATTTATCCATATTTGTCATAGTATACCAAAACATAGGGGTTCAATGCATGCTGTGTGAAACAGTCTTTCTCTTGCCTTTAGCTCTGTTTTTTAATACAGTACTATTAAGTATACTTGCATCATTGTTGTAAAATTAGCTGCTCTGATTTGAGATTACAATCGGTGACAAATAAAGTGGAAGTAAATTCGTTATCATTTTTCCAAGCAGGTGTCCCGACTTGTTCTGCTGAAAACCTGTTAAATGCCTCTAGAGTTTTCCTCCACCCTTTGTGTTTTCATTTTGAGACTGTTCCTATAGTGCAGACGGAGCTCAGCGTCAGGCACAGGTGCTCTGGGAAAACAGAGGAAGTGTTCAGGGCTTGTCCTCATATCAGGTGTGCTGACATCACTATTAATGCTAATATCCTGTCGACTGATCCTTTAACCTTGTATATATATCAACTCATCTTCAAATTGGTCCTTTTGCACTATTGAACGAAGCAATAGCATTGTATATATCATGTACGGACAAAGATGGCAGACGCGGTGATATAAAAATAAAAGGTAATACAAAGTTCTGTCATGAAACTCTCGGCTGATCCTGGTTCTTAACTCAATCTGCTTGCAATGACGTCATTTTCTGTAGGGCACAGCTGATTGGTTCCTGCTGTATCAGCAATTACTGAGCTCATTCTTCAAATACACGGTCAGCATTTGCCGTAGCAGTTGCAGCACGTGTTCAGAAACCCTCCACCTTCCCCAGCTCCACCTGTATAGATCTGCTGCGGGTAATTAATGAATGCTATAATGTACAGCAGCAGCATCTCTTACTCGCTCACAGCAGTGTGTTGTGTGTGCATTGGCTGTAGCAAGTCCTGTACTTGCTCTACGGTTGCAGCAGTGCAGCAGATCTATTCCTCCAAGACCAAACATTGTCATATCAAATACCACGCCAAGCACTCTGAAAGTTGTCATGGCAGAAATATATGTATCGTTTATTACATACCAAATGTATTGATAAAAAATAAGAGATTAAAATCCATTATCAAAATTAAATTAAATACATTTTTTCATTGTAAATAATCCTAGAACTAAAATTGTTCCTAGTTCCTGGGGTGCGAACACGGCAAAATCCGGGTACTTCGGCCAATATTTCTAGGAACTATGAAAAGGTTCCTTCGGTGCGAAAGCCCCGTTGATGAGCGTCTTTGACGTTATCCAACGCAAAGTCTCGAGACTCTAAATATTTAAACGGTGCACCATCAAAGACGTCTGTCTAATAACGCATCTTTACAAGAACGATTAAAATGCACCGCAACTCAAAAACATTCTGAGGAACATTGTGTCTCAGCTAGAACACGTTTCCTCATCAACTGGGTTTGTCTTTGGCTGTCACTGGGGTCAAGGCAAAGGCCCAGATGTGTTTACCTTTTGTAAATGAGTAATCCATATTACAAACTCACATTCCTTTACTGTAAATCACTGTGGTCAAATGTTGAGAAATTCACACGTTTATTTGGACAGCCCCTCTCCCACCATCTCTTCCCAACGTCAAAATCCATTTAAAACATTTTTGCTTTTAATTAAAATGTTTATGCACTCTTATCAATTTATCCCTTATTTGTTTCTCTTGTCCTTTGCATCTTATATTTTCTTATAATATTATGTTATTGTTTTCAACAGTGTTCCAAGTGTAATTTGAGTGGAAATGCTCTGTCCGTCCTGATCCAATGTAAAGTGATGCTAAAAACCCACGTCACGTGGCAGAATGGGTGCAAATGATATGAGTGATAGCAAGGATGGACAGATTCTCTGGCAGCTTTAATATTTTCACCATCCTGTCTGTGTGTTTGGAATTGAAGTAAACTTCGCCACTGGCCGATCTTAATCTTCTCTTAAGGCAGTGCCCTAGGAAACTATTATTTCTAATCTTCTTGTGTAAGTCACATGAGGTAATATAATATCTCGGAGAGATTTCCCCGCTCAATCTGTCGGTCCACATGTGCATGTATGTCATAGCAATTACAGAGCTTTTCAGTCAGCTTATTCTAAAACATTCATGCAGAGCCGTACAAGCCGTACAAGTGTTTATTCTGACTAAGAAACATCTATCTTTGTTTTAATAATACAGCTGGTTGGTTTGAGTGCACCACATCTATATTGTGTTTTGCACATATATTAATGTTTCCTCGTCACACCTAACATGCACTATCACTATCATTCCTATTCTGTATAAACAGGTTTGTAAATTCACCATTATTTTGCTGAGACTGTCCTGGGCGGGTGTGTGTGTGCCGAAATATGCTCTGTGACTAATTTAACAGTGCTTTATTCTCAGCTGCTGAATATATAACAAGTTCATCAGCTGGCATTTTTAGTGAACATACTGAAACCTGTTAGTGCTGCCTCACTACAGATTGAATATCACATAAAAGCAGGAATTCACCTTAGCAGGTTCAGGAAGGGCAGGAAAGCACCTTTCACCAATGTTTAATTGTTTTTGCAGAATGATGTCACCAAAGACTCAGATGCTGCTCGGAGTTAACAGCTGATATGAGCCAAAACATCATGACCAGCCTCAGATCGTCTCCAAACAAGAGCACATATTAAGCTCTAGGTAGACGGTAAGCAAACAATCAGTTCTCGTAATCACTGTGTTGGATGCAGGAAAAATAGTTATAATCGAGTGCTGCATGTATGACGTCAGAACCCGGGAGTCTAATTCGCCGCTGGTTCCTTCGACATTTTCCTATGGGGTTTTTCAATTCATGAGCAGTCTGCATTAACTTAAGTTATGTAATCAGATTACTTTTTTCAAGTAACTAGTAAAGTAGCACATTACTTTTAACTTTACATCAAAATATGATGTAAATACTTTTTCAAATAAGTAACATTAATAAGTTGTGATCAGCCTGAAGCATATTGATTTCAATTGACCCTTCGCCGGCAGTTTGATTGACAGGCGATCTAACCAATCATAACCCCGAATCTGCCATTTTGTCTAACAAAGCAGTCAAGTTAACGTTGGTGAACTTGAACTTGAAAAATTGTTTACTCACGCTTGAAGCAACATTCCTTCTGATGTCCATTCACATTTATTTGATGCTATAAATGAACTAGTATGAAGAGATGATCGGTTCACGAGCCGATTGAAGGAGCTACAGCGATCTGTCACGACACATTAAAGAGCCACTACACGCTATTTATTGTTTAAAAAATTACAATATTTTAAATATGAAACTATTTCATATGTCTGTCGACGCATTGTCAGTGTCCTCTTTGCTCCGCAATGTATTTTTCACTGCGTGAGAACATGATGTGTGGCGTGAGATCGCATGGCTTGTCAGAAATAGCAACAGTAACTAAAGGGGGCGGGGCTTTGCAAAGGGTCAATTTTGGTGTATAAGGGCCTTTATATATTGCCAAGAATAAGTAACTCAAAAGTAATGTAATGCATTACTTTCCATAAAAAGTAGCAAAGTAACGCAATTAGTTACTTTTTAGGAAGTAATGCAAGATTTTAATGGATTACTTTTAAAAGTAACTTTCCCCAACACTGTTTATGAGTAAAATAAAGCCTGTGGTAAACATAACTTTACTATTACATTCTGTTCTACAATGTTCACGGCACAAACTCACACCCCAAGCTGTCTTATCTAGTTACACATTAAAAATGTACATTTTCAAAAATGAACATAACCGCTACAAAATTCGTGTTTTCGCTATGGGTGTGTGTAATTTAGGCTGTAGAACAAAACGTCAAAGTAAAGTCAAGTTACGTTTACCACATGGCTTCATTTCACAGAAAGAAGAGTGTCTAAAAGAAATTTAATGAAAAAAAATGTTTTGTTGATGTTGTTTGTAATGTTTGCTTTGGAAACGTACAGTTGCTTAACAAGAAAAAAACGTATTATTCCTTGTGATAAAAGCTACATAACCTGTTAAATGCTACACACTGCTAACAATAGGTGCTTAATCTAGCCTAAGCGGTTCAAATTTGTCTGTTTCACAGTTATAATCTAAGCTAAATCTAAAACAACAACTCCAGCTCATTCTATGCATTGACTTTGATGCCAAGTACAAAACTGACACACTTTTTTGCCTTTGAGGTATTTTTTTCATGTGTCAATCATTTACGCATCACCTCCTGTAATGAATGACAGCGGTTATTGAATGTGCCCCTGCAAAATGAACTTTCTTGTATTACTGTCTCATTGTAAGACATAATTTAAAGTGCTTAAAGGACTTTCTGAATGACATGTCTTTGATCCTGCCAGAACTGTACTGGTGATCTCAATTATGCTTGTGTAATGAGCCTGTGAACCCATAAAAACACTGGTTCATCGTCACAAAACCCCTGCTTTTATTTTAGATAAAGAGGACAATAAATAATAGCAAACATTAGATCTACATTTTTACAATACAGCAGTTCTTGCGATCCCAAGAATAATCCTAAAGCTTTTGTTGAATGTCATTTTCGCCCTCTCAATGTGCCGCCTGATTCAACACGGATGTGTTTGTCCCACATTGGCACGCTGTGCATCTCTGCTCATCCAGCTGTTCTTGAATCTTTTCCAAACCCGTCGGAGCTGTTGTTTATTCAAAATGGTTCAATCCAATCCAGATTAATGGCGCTTTATCATCTGTCCTCTCCTCCTCCTCCTCCTCTTCGACTTTAATCACAGAACACACACTGTTGCCAACAGAACACCAGGCCCAAAATTTTCCCCGTTTTTATACGACTTCTGATGGATTTGCTCCATTTTAAATGATGGGAAATTAAACGGCTAATTATTTATCCACAAATAAATGTCTCCATTTTAGAACATAAATCATAAAGTGTAGGTATTTCAGTACGGTTTAACTTTAATTTAATGTTGTTTATATGATTAAAACTTGGACACTTTTTTTTACACGATCTGCAAATTTGGAGGGTACTAGGGCTTTTCCGATTGTCATAATTCATCTCTTTCAAAACTGTACGTAATTAAGAATAAAGTGGGAGGGTGGTTCTTTCCCTTTTCTTCCTGTTTTTAAACATCACATTTAAGGCTTAACTCTTAAATCCTCTTTATACACCACAGAATCCCTGAACTCGGTGACTCTGCTGCATTGAGGGTTGGGTGGATGCCCTGCCCAAACTTAAGAAACTTTGTGTTGGTTACTGTTCTGAGATCATGCCGGAGCAGAATGTACAGTTTGTGACATGTTTTTAGTGCTATATCTGACTTCACGCTTCATAATGCATTAGTAATAACATCAGCAAGAAAGTTTGGAGTTTGATTTTGACATCAGCTCTAATTCATATAATGATATAATTCATAAATTACTTTGTTAGCAATCACAAAATGAGATGAACAGCATTCAAAAAACATTCCACTTGATAATTTGGCTATTAGTTGCAAAGGTGAAATCATATGCATTGTGTGAAATTAGTCATCCACAAAACACATTTGATGATGAAAGGTCCCTCGTGACAAGAAAATGAATGGGTATAAAGAAAAACATTAAGCAGAAATGACTTGACTGCAAATTCCAGTGTGTTTAGAGGACTGTGTGTTTAGTTTAATTAGAGCAGTCTCACTGAAATTGCTTCAGCGAATCTCTTCACAAACAGGGATTCACGCACATCAGCTCCTCAGAGGTATGAATAAACAGCAGTGCGTCACACGCAACTTTAGTTCCCACAGCTCCGAATGTTTTCTGGTTGTGCACATTGATTCCTCGTGTAAAAGCTGCTAGTGAATCATACAAATTTGTCACCTGGTGAAGATGGAAGTGGTTAGCACATATTGCAGCTATTTTATCAGCCTAAATTTTTGTACAATAAATAATTCTGTAGACATTTAAAGAAAATAAGAGTTTTGTGGTTTTAAGTCGATGTGCTTTCATTTTAAGAAGTTGACAAAATTCACTCGAACTCTTCTTTTAAAAAATCGATGACTCATCCTGCACAACACAGATTTTTATCCAATCAGATGCTTTCTAAAAGGAGAATGCCCCGCCCTCTAACACCGCCTGCAATCTGACTGGCTCATGGGCCTGACAGAACTACAGCTCAGATTTATTGGTTAAAACAGGAAGTGTAGGCGGGGCATATCAAAAGGCTCATCCCTTTTATTTTTAAATCGAGAGAGCATCTGATTGGACAAAAATCATAGTTCAGGATGAGTCATCAATATTGGGAAACACTAAATTTTAAATGCGTATATCTACTTATATTCAACATTTAAGAAAAGCTGCATTAACTAAACCACAAAACTCTAATTCTATCATTTAAACATAAGGCTACATAACACAAATACACAGTGTTGGTATTAGCACACAGTGGACATCTCTCAGTCTATGCATTGGTTAATTAGTTATATTTTAGTAAGCTGCACCTTATAAGCTCTTAGGCAATTAGAGAGTGAGGCGATCATAACACTACACTGGTATAATGTACATGCATTCCTCTCTTATAAAGAGAGAATATTACTGAAATCTATAGAGGCGACATTTTCCCTGAGTTCGCGTTACGATTTCAATTGCATTAACAGCATTAAGTCACACAAGTGACTCACAAACAGCTGCGTTATCCGAGTCTTGGCTGTGCATTGAACTCAGTCCGGTGTCCGAATCATCATCATTGGCGCATGTTTTTGACAGTCCCCTCGCCTGCTCTACCCAAACATTGTCTACGGAAGGCAATTGTTCAGTTTCTCCCTCATCTTTGCTGTCGTCAGTCTGTTTCTCTTCTAGCTCGTCCAACCTGTGCACCTTTTCAAGTAATTCCCTCAACTCCTGTTCCTTCGCGTCCAAAAGCTCCTGGCTCATATCCAAGTCGCTCTTCACCGTCTCCATATCGGTGTTCAAGCGCAGCCCTATGTATAAACTCGTATCCAGTTGTGTTTTGATCCTCTCCTCCTCTAATTGGAGTTCGGTGTCTGTTAGGAGGTCCTGAGCGACTGGGACCGGCTCCTCGGGGACCGAAGTCACCTTGAGAGCCGTTTCTTCTCCAGTGCTCTCCGCGTCTTTGTTGGAGAGCTCCTCCTGCCGCCGTCTCATCCACCTTTGGTTGAGTTCCTCTTGTATTTCACCTGTAAGTATCTCCATCAGAGCCTCCCTCTCGGTTAGTTCCTCCTGAAGTTGAATGACTTGGTCGCAGCGTGACGCGTATTCCTCAAACTGCGCAAAGGACGCGTCCGGGTGCGCGCTGGAGTCGCTATCCAAGCCCTGGTCCAGCATATACGTGTCTTGCACATAGTTTACGCCGTGTACTTTCATTCTGTCAAAGTGAACTTTTGATTCATACCTCTCGATTTCACTGTCCAACTCTTTTATTCGCTGCACCTGCTGTCGGATAGTATGATCCTGTGAAATAATAAGATGAACGAGCGTTTCCATTTTCTCCCCAGATTTGTCTTTGGAAGCCTCCTCTTTCTTCCTATTGATTTTATCCAACTTTCTGAAAGCCTTCCGCACAATCCTCCGCTGTTTTTCCTGTGAAAACGGCATTGCGGTTCTGGTAGCGCAGGGACTCTCTTTGCTGAGCACGACCCGAGCCTCGGCGCTCCTCGGTCCGCTGTTGGGCAGCGACGCATCGCTTCTGACCAGGACGAAGCGCACGTTCTCCTGCTCGTCGCCCCAAGCGCCCCACAGCCGAAGGATTTTCGTTTTATTGGGCAGAATCCGCTCAAAACCCCTCCATTTCTCCACGATACAGTAGGACTGTGGAGCACCGCTGAGCATCGAGCCTTGCTGCTGTAAGTTCTGGTCCTCCAGCAGCACTTTCACCACATCTGCGCAGGTGGTGCGTCTGGACAGTCCGGACACCAGCTTCTCCTCCCGGCATACCCACACCGAGATTTTGCACTCCTCTTGTTCCATGGTAATTCACATCGAGGTCTTTGCACTTTCACATTCATAGACAGGGACAAAACGTTTATGAACCAGAGATATGACTCGTCCCGCGCGCGCGTCACGGTGAACTGAGAGTTGTGTTTGTCGCTGAACTACAGCAGCGTGTTTCTGAGCGCTCAGGCCCCGCCCACACTCACCGAGTCTCAGCGTCACATGACTTTAACTCCAACTTCACTCATTGTTGATGCACTGAGATGATCATAAACTTAAATAGTTGTCACATATTTACTCAATTTGAACATTTCCATCAGCATTGCGCAGGAAAATAAAAATAAAAATAGAGATATAGTTGACCATGGCAGAATAATTCTGTAAAAATACGGTTAAAAAAAAGATTTACAGAACAACCGGTACATTTTACTACTTAAAACTGTAATTTACTAAAATAAACAAAAATCCAACGGCAATCTATGTAGGTTTTTCATCGGCATGTAAACACAACACGTCACAAACCAACTTTTTAAACATCGAAAACGTTTTACTAACAAATAATGTAATTCGTGGTTTCCCAATTGGGGTTATTGAAAAGCGTATTAGGTCCTACATTGTGTGAAATTAAAATAAATAATAATAATTATGAAAAAAAAAATAATAATATAAAAAAACACTTAAAAGTTGACATGTCTTGTTCAATTATTGAAATGTTAGCTTAAAATATCAAGGGGTGCTTCAAGTAAATATTTATTTTATATCAAACGAGTTCGGCGGACAATTTTTTTTTTTTTTCATTTTTATTTATTTATTTATTTATTTATTTTAAATGACATACATTTGCGGTAGGAGTAAAATCTTGACATTTATAATACGTGCCCCAATAAATATTTGATAACTTGCCTGACCTGACATTTAAGAAAAATTCCCTTGCCCTAAGAGCACGTTAACAAATAATATGAGAAGCATTATATAACGTATAATCTTTGTTGACGTTATCGGTGTTACTAGTTCTTTAAATTGCTAGTACGTATTCATGACGTACATTTGATAGAATATGAGATTTAGGCTATACCTACTGTAGTCCGATGTCAGATTAAAGCCTGTAAAGT